>CM028137.1:684535000-687035000 GCA_016271365.2 Neoceratodus forsteri | reverse complement strand
TGCCAGCACTATGGTAGTGGCATGTACAAGGAACAGTGCCTCAGAACAGAAATCTTGCTTTTAGAGCAGAAAGCAGCTGACTAAAAAGCTACCATTTTTTACTAATTTAACAGTTCTATCTCAGCAGGAGTCAGTGCCTGTTGGGATTAAGCAAACAGATACTTTATTAGAAGTAGAGGGTCACATTTAGGGTTAAAAAAAGAAAGTCAGTGTGTGTTTCTGTGTTGGGGAAGGTACCATATCAACTTAGTTTGCTAAATCAGTAGGAGGAGAGAGATTAATTGGGGTGTGGTTTAAGCAGCAGAAAAGCAGGTGACTCCAATTACAACTTCCTGCTGCTAGCTTTTGGAAGACAGAAATCTTGCTTTTTGAGTAGAAAGCAGCTGACTAAAAGCTACCATTTTTCTTACTAATTGCCCACCATCCCACTCCACCACCCTTCCACCCTAAGCCAGTTCTACTTTTATAGCCACTGGATTTAACTGACAACAGGAACTTCCTGTTTGGCAGTAGGAAGGAAGGATCACAGAGAAACATTAGTTTTGTCAACCCTGAAGAAAAAAGTAGCTCTTTCCCCGCTAGCTGCTGAAGGTCTGACTCTGAGCAAGGAAGAAGAAGACTACTGAAGAATACAGGAAGTTGCTGTCTGTGAACAGGTAGGGTGAGAGTTGTAAGGAGAGGAGAGAGTAAGCATACACAGCAACAGGAGGGGACACAAAATAAGACATGATAGGAGTGGTGCAGTGCAATGGCTGTGGGGCAGCAGTGTTCCAGGAGACATTCTGGAGGCTATGATGCTGCCCTCCCCTTACAACAAATTCTTGAATACCACTGTAATACCACTCATTTGCCATTGCAATACCACTGTGATTACCACTGTACTACCATTAAGGTTTTCATGGTATCACAGTGGTTTATTCAATTCCATTATGATATCATTGTACCACTGTCCTACCATATCAACAAAAATAATCAAAATTTAAACTACTATAGTACAACCAGGATACCACTGGGTAGTACCATTGCACATTTGTAGCTCACCACTGAGATGCCATTGTGGTGGCATGGTGTTGCCATTGTGTCACATTTGGTAAGGGCCTATTTGCAGGAACCTCTCTGGTCTGAGGAGGAGATTTCCCATTTCCAGGTTGACCTGGCTAGGATTCGTGAAACCTCCTCGCCACCCAGGGACCACCAGGCCACCACCACTACCTCAGAGGTTGCCAAGAGGAGCGGCTGGAGCAAGGTGGGCTCAGGGAGGGAGACAGAGGTGGAACAGAGATGCATCCCTCCAGCTGTACCTCTCCAGAATTCATACACTGTTCTGGTGGATAGTGGTTCCTCTGTGGAGGCACCTGCAGTGGAGACCAAGGAGGATGCTGGAAATCTCCACAAGGAGACCCACAGGAGGATGCAATGGGACCCACAAGGGAAGGAAACAACTACTGGTGGGGGACTCAATCATTAGGGGTAGAAGTGGGGAGGAAGATGAGAGGAGGTAAGGCCTGCCTGGCACCATGGCTTGGAGGGACAGAGAAGCAGAATCCTCAGGATCATGGGAGCAGTTGCACGAGGGAGGGAGCTGGATGTCATTGTCCACCTAGAGAAAATTACCTGGCTCAGAATGGGATCAGAGCAGTGCAAGAGGAGTTTGTAGAGTTGGGGAGGGGCCTTGGACAAGTAGTGCATCACGGTAACCTTCTCGGAGGTGCTGCCTGTCTATGGCAAGGGTGATGCTAGGATACTCCACACCATGGAATTCAATGAATGGTTGAAAAACTGGTGTGAAGCTCAGGGTTTTGGCTTCATTGGGGACTGGGGAGCCACCTGGAAGAATGCAGACCTATACTGGTGCGATGGTCTGCATCTGTCCGGAGGGAGAACCAGGATCCTAGATGATAGGTTTAAAGCGATTTACCAAGTTTTGATATATGAATGCATATACTGCCAGGTGACTTCATATAGAACTGTTTCGCAATGTATTTTGATAGATGCATAGCCTATTTTAGCAAATTAAATCAGGTTTTCACCCTCACAAACCAGGAAGTGTCATTTTGTGTATGGAGCCTGTATTTGGTGACCTTTGACACTCATTACCTTTACAATGTCACCACAGGGAGATCTGTGCTCTGCAATTAAAATTAGTTCTTGGTCACAGCAATTCTGTCTTGATAACAGAGCTCTTGGTACTGGCATGCAGCACGACAATAGCAATGTCAAACAGTTCATTTTCAGGTCCGATGATGAAAGCATTATGTTGTCCTGCACTAACAGTGATCTTTCGGACACTGACATAGTGCCACAATTTGACAGCCACTGCATAGTAGATCCATAGATGCTGGAAGATAGTAAAACTGAGGGCGGAGGCTCAGAGGGGCACTTGTGAGAGTAAAGGGCACTTTTCGACACTAGTTTTGCCATACAAAATACAATAAATCATGTACACACATCATAACGTTAAGAATGCAGTCCCATATAGGTATATTTATGCAACTACAGACATACGAATGTGCCAGCAAACGTAGACCACCCAGTCTAAGTCTGCTCAAGTGTGTAGCTATATTAAGAAAAGCTGTCAACTCATTCCCTCCAATAGCTCCACATGATGTTTGAAACATACATTGCTTAACCTGTTACAGTGGTTGACCAAGAAAGAGAGATGCCATAGTAATGTGCATCACCAGTCCCAAGCATGCAGTCTTCACACTAATGAGTTAGAGCTTTTGGTTCCACTAACTTCAGGATAGAAGTTAGCAGTTAAGCCAACCACCAGCGACATGGTAAACTACTGAGGCTGGGAAATAATGACACAGAGCCATTAAGTTTACACAGCTTATTTATTAATGAATCAGTGTACAATGAAAAGTATATTTATTAATGAAACATAGTATACAATGACAGTAAACGATATTATTGTACAACAATATGGGTATAAAACAGATTTTACAGCAAAGTCTGGATGGGAGGAGTAGGATACATTTGAAATTGGTCACTATTCTCTAAGAATTCAATAGAGGAAAGCCATCTGCTCATTCATTCCTGTACTGTTGCTACTGCATAACACAGACTCACCCAACCACATTTACCATCACATCTACACTTCTGCCATAAATTAATCATCTGGATGCTGTGGTCACCACTTCAGGCTGGTATGCCTGTACAAGCCTTCATCAGGCCCTGGTGGCCGCAAATCATCCATGAATGCTCTGGTCACCACTTCAGGCTGGTATGCTTGTACAAGCCTCCACCAGGCCCTGGTGGCCACCAAATCATCCATGAATGCTCTGGTCACCACTTCCGGCTGGTATGCCTGTACAAGCCTCCACCTGGCCCTGGCGGCCACCAAATCATCCCATGAAAGTTTTGGTCACCACTTCAGGCTGGTATGCCTGTACACAGCTCCACCTGGCCCTGGCGGCCACCAAATCATCCCATGAATGCTCTGGTCACCACTTCAGGCTGGTATACCTGTAAGCCTCCACCAGGCCCTGGTGGCCACCAAATCATCCCATGAATGCTCTGGTCACCACTTCAGGCTGGTATGCCTGTACAAGCCTTCACCAGGCCATGGTGGCCACCAAATCATCCCATGAATGCTCTGGTCACCACTTCAGGCTGGTATGCCTGTACAAGCCTCCACCAGGCCCTGGTGGCCACCAAATCATCCCATGAATGCTCTGGTCACCACATCAGGCTGGTATGCCTGTACAAGCCTCCACCAGGCCCTGGCGGCACCAAATCATCCCCTGAAAGTTCTGGTCACCACTTCAGGCTGGTATGCCTGTAAGCCTCCACCTGGCCCTGGCAGCCACCAAATCATCCCATGAATGCTCTGTTCACCACTTCAGGCTGGTATGCCTGTACAAGCCTCCACCAGGCCCTGGTGGCCACCAAATCAGCCAACCAATTTACCATCACATCTATACTTCTGCCATGAATTAAGTTAGCAGTTAAGCCCAACCACCAGCGACAAGGTAAACTCCTGAGGCTCAGGAAATAATGACACAGAGCCATTACATTTACACAGTTTATTAATGAATCACAGTGTACAATGTAAAGTGTATTTATTAATGAATCATAGTATACAATGACAGTAAATATTATTGTACAACAATATGGGTATAAAACAGATTTTACAGCAAAGTCTGGATGGATGGAGGAGTAGGATACATTTGAAATTGGCCACTGTTCCCTAAGAATTAATAGAGGAAAGCCATCTGCTCACTCGTTCCTGTACTGTTGCTACTGCATGCCACAGACTCACCCAACCAACCAATTTACCATCACATCTATACTTCTGCCATGAATTGATCCTCTGGATGCTCTGGTCACCACTTCAGGCTGGTATGCCTGTACAAGCCTTCATCAGGCCCTGGTGGCCACCAAATCATCCCATGACTGCTCTGGTCACCACTTCCGGCTGGTATGCCTGTACAAGCCTCCACCAGGCCCTGGTAGCCACCAAATCATCTCATGAAAGTTCTGGTCATCACTTCAGGCTGGTATGCCTGTACAAGCCTCCACCTGGCCCTGGTGGCCACCAAATCATCCCATGAATGCTCTGGTCACCACTCCCAGGCTGGTATGCCTGTACAAGCCTCCACCTGGCCCTGGTGGCCACCAAATCAGCCAACCAATTTACCATCACATCTATACTTCTGCCATGAATTAAGTTAGCAGTTAAGCCCAACCACCAGTGACAAGGTAAACTCCTGAGGCTTAGGAAATAATGACACAGAGCCATTAAGTTTACACAGTTTATTAATGAATCACAGTGTACAATGTAAAGTGTATTTATTAATGAATCATAGTATACAATGACAGTAAATATTACTGTACAACAATATGGGTATAAAACAGATTTTACAGCAAAGTCTGGATGGATGGAGGAGTAGGATACATTTGGAAATTGGCCACAGTTCCTAAGAATTCAATAGAGGAAAGCCATCTGCTCATTCATTCCTGTACTGTAGCTACTGTATACCACAGACTCTCCCAACCACCAATTTACCATCACATCGATACTTCTGCCATGAATTAATCCTCTGGATGCTATGGTCACCACTTCAGGCTGGTATGCCTGTAAAAATTCACCAGGCCCTGGTGGCCACGAATCATCCATGAATGCTCTGGTCACCACTTCAGGCTGGTATGCCTGTACAAGCCTTCACCAGGCCATGGCAGCCACCAAATCATCCCATGAATGCTCTGGTCACCACTTCAGGCTGGTATGCCTGTACAAGCCTCCACCTGGCCCTGGTGGCCACCAAATCAACCAACCAATTTACCATCACATCTATACTTCTGCCATGAATTAAGTTAGCAGTTGAGCCCAACCACCAGTGACAAGGTAAACTCCTGAGGCTCGGAAATACTGACACAGAGCCATTAAGTTTACACGTTTATTAATGAATCACAGTGTACAATGTAAAGTGTATTTATTAATGAATCATAGTATACAATGACAGTAAACAATATTATTACAACAATATGGGTACAAAACAGATTTTACAGCAAAGTCTGGATGGATGGAGGTAGGATACATTTGAAATTGGCCACTGTTCCTAAGAATTCAATAGAGGAAAGCCATCTGCTCATTCATCCTGTACTGTTGCTACTGCATACCACAGACTCACCCAACCAACCAATTTACCATCACATCTACACTTCTGCCATGAATTAATCCTCTGGATGCTGTGGTCACCACTTCAGGCTGGTATGCCTGTACAAGCCTTCATCAGGCCTGGCGACCAAATCATCCATGAATGTTCTGGTCACCACTTCAGGCTGGTATGCCTGTACAAGCCTCCACCAGGTCCTGTTGGCACCAAATCATCCCATGAATTTTCTGGTCACCACTTCAGGCTGGTATGCCTGTACAAGCCTCCACCAGGCCCTGGTGGCCACTAAATCATCCCATGGATGCTCTGGTCACCACATCAACCAAACAACAAATTTACCACCATATGAATTGTTCCCTAAAGTACAGAATTTCCGTATCAGAGTTTTCTGAAAAGTTATGTCTTCTTTCATTTTGTTGCACAAACTCCCGAACAATTTGTGTCTGAAATAACTTGTCTGTTCTCTCTTTGTGAATGTTCAACAGCATTAGGTGATTGTACCTCTTCTCTGTCATGGTGATTCTTAAGTAAGACTTTATCCTCCGCTATGTTGAAAAGGATCTCTCCACAGTTGCTGTACTCATTGGGAAGAGAGGTAAATTTGAATGAGCTTCACTACTTCTGAATACAGTATCTGCTGCTGGCATTCTTTTCCCACTAAGGCATCAATAATGGTGTTGATTGAAGTTACTACCCTCACCTCTGGCAAAACCTGCTGCACAAGTCCTGGAAGCAAGTTCAGTTGTACATTCATAATGTCAATGTCCAAGTCCTTATCTCCATACAACTGTGTGATCTGAGGAGGAACTGAAAACACCTTTGCATTGGCTGCTTGAAGCAACAAATTGTCCATGGATGACAGCAAAGTGTAGGTTTCTTGATCAAAACATCGGTCTAGTTCAACAAGACAAGCATCAATGGCTTCATAGTACATCTGTCGATACCAGTCCTTAGCAGATTCGGGATGGTGATGAGGTGCACTACCATGTTGCAGCCTTGCTGGCACATAGCACTGTCTGGGAAGTTTTGGCTCCTTCACATTTTCAGTAGTTGTGCTTCTCTTTGATGCCTTCATAGACCTAGTCAAAGTCATTGCACTGGCTTTGTAAATTCTTCTTCAGGGAGTTTACACTCATCATTGTACTTTCTGCTATCAGTGTTTTTGTTTGCAAGATTGAAGCCACTTGTTCTGATCGCTGAATATACTGTATGATACAACCAGTCCAAAATAGGTCAGAAACTTTTCATCACTGACAACAGGCCTTTGACCTTAGTTCGTACATCTGTAGATTTGTCTCGTTTCAGCTCCTCTAAGGTTTCATAGAGTGCTCCATACTTTTTGAAAACCGACTTGATACTCTTTGTTCTTGCTGTCCATCTTGTTGGACAAAGTAAGTGCAGGCTTTCTATTATCATGTAAGGGTCCTCACTGTCATTCACTGCAATATTTTCATAAAGAGCCAACCTTTGTGGTGATCCCGAATCACCACACTTAAATACTGGACAAAGCTGAGGGCATCTTCAATGGCATCACTTGTTTTGTCACAGTTTTGTAACACCAGGTCCAAGGAATGATTTTCACAATGGACATTCAATGCTAGTGGATTTTCTCTCTTAATTCTTGTAGTTCCAGAAATGCATCGACTCATATTTGCTGCTCCATCATCGCCTGTCACCTCATGTTGTTGATTGGTAAATTACATCTGACTAAAACATCCTTAATGGAACTGGTGATGGATTCTGCATCAGTCTTTGCCATTTCATACATCCCAATAAAATCTTCAGGTATAACAAAATGGGGCAGGAAACCCATCGTATACATATTGTCATCTGTTCATGTTGGCTAATATCCAGATTCATCTGCTATGATTGCATACAGCTTTGATTCATTGCGTATCTCTTCCAGAGGGTTCCTCAGCAGCTGATGTGCTATGAGTTCCATGACTTCATTCACCATATCTGAACTCTGATATTTCCTTCCTGGATCCATCTCAGTAGTTCTGGTATGTCAACTGCCCTACTCAGCAATTCCACCTCAGGTTGCTTTCTTCTTCTTCTTTGCCACGAATTGCTAGTCCTTGCCGAACTAGAAACTGTATTGCATTTACCTGTTTCAGGAACAGGTCTCTGTTTCTCACCTGTTCCTGTGCAAGATTCTGGCTGAGCTGAGCACCAACATTCATCCTTTTGTTGTTGAATGAGTATACTCTGATGTTTCTTAAATTTATCAATTGCTTTCTTCCAATCACTAAATCCTGATGAAATGAAGGTCATTTCACCACAACGACTGCCTGTGATCAGTTTTCTTTCCACTGCTGCCCGACAGTAGTAGCAGAACACACATCCTTTTGAAACACAGTAGGTTAGCCAGCTGGAACATGAAAACCACTGTGTTTGACAAGTTCTTGTTTCAGTTCTCCCATTGGTTTGCAGAGCGGCTTGTTTGATGGGCGTGTCTATAACACTGCTTGGTTGAAAAACACTGTTAATATTTTGGCAACAAACAGAAGAGCAGGAGGGAGAGACAAAGAGACAGCAGATTCTGACACTGTTTGTTCAACTGCAGTTACCCAGGTTTTCTCAGAACAGTAGGGGAGAGACAAAGATACAGCAAATTCAGACACTGCTTCAACTGCAGTGACCCAAGTATTCTCAGAACAGGAGGGAGAGACAAAGAGACAGCAGATTCAGGCATTGGGTCAACTGCTGTGAGCTGGGTATTCTCAGAGACATGCATGATGTTGCCATCACTATTGCTGTTCTTGGGAACAGCTCTGCAGCTCTGTTTATGTATCAGAGCAGGCCTTACCTTCCAGGAGCACTGGAATAGTAGCTGCAGGAAAATCCTTATCAGGCAAAGAACATGTTAGTTCTGGCACTGATGCAGCATTTGAAACAAACATGGCTGCATTTGACTCTCAAGCCATTGGCAGCGAAGCTGTATGCACAGTTACATTGTCACTTACAATACTGGTACAGCTGACAGCTGCAGTGCTTGTGGCAGTCAGTGATATTATTCTCAGTAGCGATGTCCCTTGCATGCTCTGAAGATAATGGTATCTGGGCACTCCCAAACCAGTAATTTAGTTTTCTTGGCATCTTGGCAGCAATATCAGCCAGTTGTTTCTCCATCTGTCTTTTCCATCTCTCAGACCTTGGCATGTATGAATGCAATGAGACTGTGCAGGCTCTGAGAAAGAATTTTATGTATACAGTTTAGTGAACCCATCCGATTACCATCTTCTGATAAGGCACTGCAGCATGAACATTAAGCACGCTAGCAATAAAATTTCTATGGCAAAATAACATTTTTATATCTTGCCCTTCCCCCCAATCTTTGTCAATAGTTATTAATCCTCAACTATGGGGCTACTTTAATTAGATATTCTTGGCTAATGATCCATGCATCAAAATGCTTGTGTGCTGCAGCTGCCCAACTGTTACAATAGCAGGGCTTTTGTCATGTCCATGATTCAGTATTGTGAAATTTGCCTCCTCCTCCCATATGTCACATATCAGCCAATCTCTGCCAGCAGCTGCAACTCACAGAATTTTCAAATGCCCCCAACTCTTCCTTCTCTGAAATGCTTACTCCGCTTGCTGCTGGGTCATAAATTCCCTATCACTGCCTGGCTCTTCAACCAAGGGTGGGGACAGAGAAAGACCAAAGTTCAGTGCACGCAAGCACTATACGCTATTCACCCTACATTGAAATGTTTTAATATGAGAATCACATTAAACCTCAGTTTTTATAAACGGTGCCCACAGGAGAACTTTGACAGTGGTACTGCTTTTTAACAATGCTCCCTATACCACTCAGTGGTTTCTCACACAAGTCATGCAGAGTGCCAACTTCATTTACCACCCCTGAACACATCAGTGCCATATTCCAATCCAGTCCAACATGCAAGGCATATTCCATGCCATTGTCTGCCAGTGCCACCACAAACAAGTGCCACACTACGTAAACAACATGAATCATTAATCATTCTAAGCACTCTTACTTCTGCCTCCTTCATACCCAGCTCACTTTACAGACACATTTGTACATCACCACTTCTTTTTAATGCAAATAAGGCTCCTAGATTTGAAATGTCAGTCCTGGCAATCAAGCAATTAGAACAATTAAACACTTAATTGTACAATCTTAGTAAATGCTAAGCTTAAGTTTTTAACTGGAAGATTTTAAACAGTCGCAGCCATGTAAATATTTGTACATATCTGTACATAAACTGTCAGTATTTTTATTATAAGCTGTCAGCCGTGAACTGTTTATTGTCCGTTTGATGACACACCTCAAAATAGGTCTTCAGCCTAGTGTTAACTAAAACAAAATAAACAACAAATGGTGCTAGGATGAAAATGATGCTATATTGGTCTGTCAAACCTAGTGCTCCCAGATACCAGATCTACAGGGATGGCTGTATTAACAGAGAATAGACTAGTCAACAGTGGAATAGTTATGACTGACTTGCATGTTATACAGCAAACTAAACCAGAACTCATGTTCCACAAGAAATAGGGTTAAAACATACACTGATTGTGCAGTTTTCTGTGAAATATGCATCTAACTCTTTCCCCAGGACACACCATAAAACAAGCTGCTGTCATCTCATTTTGTATAAGTGAATACAAATGGCACCCATGCTCTGTATTTCATATTCAGCACATCATTGACCAATAAAGGATTTAAGTTGTTTACTTTGAGGTAGATCCAGAAGAAAATGGTGGCATGATACCTTTTATTGGACCAACACAGATGTTACAAAAACAGTGTTTATGCTTTCAGACTATTAAGCTTTGACTATTTTGGTGACGTCTACCTTTAAAAGCGATTTTGCTCAAGAGACTGTCATGTTAAAATTTATAAATAAATAAATGAATAAACCATTCTTTGTCTTTAGTCTCCTTTCACTAACCTGCTTATTTTCCCCTAGGTCTTCTTCACCCTGTTTTAACCTCTTGGGATCTCTTACTCCTCCTTCATTCCCACACTGTTAAGTGTTATGACAGTGTGGGACAGGGCACAATTATGTATTTATTTTTTTCAATTCTTTGTTCACACACTATGACTGCTGCTTTACAGCACACCATGCCACTCTGTATAATGTATGTCAGTCGGTATAGATATACATGATAGTGGCATTGGCATAAGCATTCAGCAGAAGGCAACAGGTTATTATAGCCCTGTGCCCAAGTCTGCTGCTAGCTTCTGAAGCACCTGCATAGCTTTTCCCCCACTGATCTGATGCCTATTCACCAAGTTCAAACCCATTTACATTCATTGGAAAGCAGAAAAGTGTACGTTTTACTGCAGTTTTTTCTCCTACTAAACAAATAACACATTGCACACCCTGGTACAATAAGTAATTCAGTCTGTCACTATACATGGGACAGTGGATGTGAACTATGCACAACCAGTTTCTTGTAGCACTGAGGGTTCTGATACCCTGTGACCTTGAGAGTGATGCTGGCAATAATTTGTTAGCTGAATATGAGGTCAGACAGACAGATGCAAAACAATGATCTGATTAGGGCTATGATCGTACTGGCAGGAAAGGTAAAGGATGCTCATATTTCTGACACTAAGTACTAGTAGTACATGACTTTTCTCTTGTATTTCCATTTAGGACGGTAACAGAGACCTAGCCTACTGACTAGCTTGCCAACTTGCTGGCTTCAGCAAGACAGCAAGTAAGTTAGCAAGCTAGCCAGTAGGCTGGTCTCTGTTCCCATCCTAAATGCCCTGTCGGGGTAAGCAGTGGCACAGCTGGGACATGTTTCTTCCTCCTCCTCCTGGAAATACAACTACGGAGGCTGGGTCTTGGTTCCTGTCCTGAAATGTCCATGTCCCATCCCCCATCATGCAACACTGCAGAGCTGCCAGAGACAGAGTTCACCCCATGCCCATAAGATTAGTCACACACTGCTGCAGAGACAGACCAGCATCCCACCCATCCCCACAGGCCACCACAGACACCTTATTACCCATTTTGCTTACTGCAGTGCTTACCCCATGACATGGTCTTTGGGACAGGAACCAAGACCCAGCCTACTGGCTAGCTTACTAACCGACTTGCTGAAGGCTTCAGCAAGACAGCAAACATGCTAGCAAGCCAACCAGTAGGCTAGCTCTTGGTTCCAGTCCTGAAGCTTCCCAGGGCCCAGCCAGGGTATCCCCACTCAAATAATGCATCAGACACTGCAGAGCTGCCACAAACAGAGTTCACCCTCATGCCATAAGATGAGTCACAAGCTGCTGCAAAGACAGACCAGTCCCCACCCATCCCCACAGACCACTGTGACCCACTGCCACAAAACAATCACCCTTCAAACACAGAACTGCCCCAATGCATTCATGCATGCATATCATGCCCAATACAAGCCCTTCCCTGACCAGTCACAGTGCAGCATGCTGAAAAATTGCACTGTGATTGAGCGGTGAACCTAATGATTTTCTCAGGACGAGCACAAACGAAGGAAGGGAGGGAGGTAGCAAGATAAAGGCGCTAGTTTTGAATAATGTCAGCTGCAGCCCACCTAATTAAACAGTGGTAGTGCTCTGGGGTTGTGGGTGTGTGTCACTCAACAGCAGAGGGCATGCACAGAGAAATCAGGGGAGAAATGTCTTAAAAAAGGCAGCTTGTGGTAAAATGTTGCTGGGGCTCAGCCCAGATCAAAAATATTTCTGGAACCAGTGTCCTACAGGTCCATACAACCCGGCACCTATGGGGTAGGTAACCAATGCTTGCAACACAGGAAATTACGCATTAGTTTGTTACACATAACTGCATTATAAATTCACTGCAGTAACAGTGTACTTTCACAATAACTACAGCGTTATGAGAACATAAAGTAGTGTTGCTTTACTAGTTTGCACATTTATTCTGAGTTTTATTCTGTGTAACTTGCCTCAATATACATTTCCCTCAACAGGAAGGAGGTCATTATATTTGCCATTATTGCCAATAATGATAAAGCTACCAACTTTCCGAGGGCCTAAAACTGGGACAAGGTCCATCTTGACCATGTCCCTCCCAACCATGTCACTCCCATAGGTACCACTACCAGTATACTGCACACAATTAAAATCTGCTGCTTGCTCTGGCCATGCTGCCCACATTAACACCAGTAGCAAACATCCAGATTAAAACAATGCATAATTCTGCTGCAGCAAGTTCCAAATCATGATGTACAGAAAATTCATTAGAAGCAGACCTGTGTTACATTGTGTTCAGACATTCGAGCTGCATGCATTGCTCCTCCTGACCGTCCCATCCCAGCCACTTACACTCACCTCATTTGCTAAGCAAACTTCACTTCAGTGACTCCCACAATCACACCAGATTGTTTTCATACACTTTCCTGCAGCTGATCGGGTTCAGGTACCTTAGTTCACTGCTGCCGGTCTCTTCTGTCTGGAGTCCCTCTCCGCTGCTGGCAGACAGATGACCACATGCAGTTGTCTGCACTACTAACTAGTCTAACCTAACAGGAAGGAACATACCTTTCTGTGCTCCCTGACATGCTTGTGGTGCAACATAGGTGCAGGAGTTGAAGTTGCAAACTGTTGTCCAGCACGAGCAGTGCCGCAGTAGTGCTGAAATAACTGTCACTCATGGATTAGCAGTCAGCAAAAAAAAAAGGACAAAACCAGGACAAAAGTGACATTTTGCAAAACTTGTGGGGACACTGGGACATGATGCCTAAAATCGGGACTGTCCTGGGAAAATAGGGACTGTTGGTAGCTTTAAATAATGAAGAAAGTGTGATTTAACTAGAGTACTGCATTGAGGCAAACATCTGAGACAGTGTGGCATGATAGTCTTTTGTCTAGTGTGCACTCATTCAGCACAGCTATAACAGGGTGGTAGTAGTATCATAACACTTTGCTACTGTCTAATAGTGCAAGGTTGGGGAAGGGTGTATTTTCTAATCTGGCAGGTAATCTCTCCAAGACATTCAGACAAATGCTCTGGATGACATTGCCAATGTTACTTCTGTCTTTATAATAGCAGTTTGTCACAACAGCAGGTTGGCTGAGTAAAAGCTGCTAGTTGCTGTATCTGTCAGTTTAAAGTTACCAGATGAGAGGGCCTTTATGGTGGAGACTCCTAGACTTTAACATAACCACCCTGACACTGTTCTGTCAGCACTGCCCTTGTCCATATTTAAGGGCCATCTTAATATCTTTCTTTTTAATAATAAGACTTTAGCCACTGAGGATTTTATGATTGTTACCTTTTTATGTTAGCTTAGATGCACAAAGGAACGTTTGGGAGAGTAGCACACTTGGAGGTGTGCCTCTCCCATCCAATGCACTGCTCCTTTGAGCAGGCATGGTGGTCCTGCACCAATGGGTGCAGGAGCTCTATATGACAGCGGTGTTCCTCTGCTTCAAAGGCAAGCACTGCTGCCATACTGAGCGCCACCATCATGCCATCCCCTCGCATCCATGCGCCCCCAGCGCATCATGCCACCCCAAGCTTTGGTGCCACGCTGAGCCCACCCAGCATGGCAAATGTTGTTGCCGATGGGGTACCCAATCTCCCGTCGGCTCCGGCCCCAAAGCCATCCTGCTGCCATGCTGAGAGCCACTCCAGCGTGGCAAACGGTCAGTTTCTTTGCCGACAGGGTGCCCACTCCCGTCAGCTCCTCGCCCCCCACGTAGTTTGCCGATGGGGGTGCCCTATCCCCATCGGCTCCTCAGCCCTCACCCCAGCCATCTTCTGCCACACTGGAGCCCACCCAGCGTGGCAAATGTCCCACCTCGTCTTTTTTTAAACTGTAAAATAAAATAGCCCCAGGCGCATCTCCCAGCCCCTCTCCCACAACCCGCACTCCACCCACTGCGCACTCCAGCCTCCCTACACACCCACCTCACCCCATACTTACCTCTGGACTCTGGCTCGACGACCTCGGTGGACCGAGAACACGTCTGCACTCTTCAAAGATGACCGTGAACTGAGGAAATGCCGGTAAGCTGTACAATGGGCTAGATAGGGGTTTCAACTATTGCATATCTCAGTCATTTGGGAATTTTGCACAAATTTTCAACATGGGGTTTTGGGACCCCTTCTCATGAATGATGTCACTGTCATGGTGTTATTCAGGCCCAAGGGTGATTTCACAGGCACTCGCGGTCACTGTGTGAAATATCCTTCAAGCCCGAATAATGCCATGACAGTAACATCATTCATGAGAAGGGGTCCCAAAACCCCATGTTGAAAATTTGTGCAAAATTCCAAAAATGACTGTTTTATTAGCGCAAGCAGTGCAGTTCCTATGCAGGCTCATAAGTTGGTGAAGTTTCAATATTTTCACTCCAGATTTTCAACATTGCCATTTTATCACACCTCTTATGAATTGTACAGTTGTCATTTCATCTCACCCAAAATGTGTTTCTGCCCATGGCGCACAATGGTGCAGTCTGTGTGTGAAATCAATGTATGGAACACATTAAGAAAATCACAGTGACACTGTTCATGAGCAGAGGTCTTAAAATGGCTATGTTGAAAATTTGGTGAAAAAATTCCTAAAATGACTGTTTTATGAGCGTGCGTTGCGCAGTTCCTCACATTCGATACATTTACGAATGTTCAATATTTGCACTCAGATTTTCAACATTGCCATTTTACCACACTCCTCATGAGCAGTACAGCTGTCATTTTTCATATCCTGCCCAAAGCGTCTTTCTGCCCATGTAGTGCACAATGGCGCAGTTGGTGTCTTGAAATCAATGTATGGGACACAGTAAGAAAATCACAGTGACACTGTTCATGAGCAGAGGTTTAAAATAGCAATGTTGAAAATTTGGTGAAAAAATTCCTAAAAATAACAGTTTAACGAGCATGCGTTGCACAGTTCCAGCACACTCGTAGGGTTTGCGAATTTTCAATATTTCCACTCCAGATTTTCAACATTGGCATTTTACCACACCTCCTCATGAGCAGTACAGCTGTCATTTTCACATCCTGCCCAAAACGTGTTTCCCATTTAGCGCACAATGGCGCAGTCCATGCGCTAACTTAATGTATGGGACACATTAAGAAAATCACAGCAACACTGTTCATGAGCAGATGTCTTAAAATGGCTGTGTTGAAAATTTGTGAACAAATTCCTAAAATAACTGTTTTACCAGTGTGCGTTGTGCAGTTCCTCACTGCGCTCGTAAGTTCACGATTTTCAATATTTTCACTCCAGATTTTCAACATTGCCATTTTACCACACCTTCTTATGAGCAGTACAGCTGTCATTTTCACATCCTGCTCAAAACGTGTTTCGCCCATGTACTGCACAATGGCAGGCCGGTGTGCAAAATCAATGTATGGCACACAGTATGACAATCACAGTGACATTGTTCATTAGCAGAGGTTTTAAAATGCCAATGTTGACAATTTGTGAAAAGTTCTAGCAATGACTGTTTTACCAGCATGCATTGCACAGTTCCCATGCACGCTCCTAGGTTTGCGAATTTTCAATATTTCCACTCCAGATTTTCAACATTGCCATTTTACCACACTTCCTTATGAGCAGTACAGCTGTCATTTTCACATCCTGCCCAAAACATGTTTCCTCCTATGTAGTGCACAATGGGGTAACAAAAGGTCATGCTGACAATTTATTGTGCAAATACCAGCAATCACACAGGGCATTAGGGTAAAGCACCATACATGCCAAACACCACTGCAAATACCTGCAAGCGGCGTTCGCATTGACAAAATTTTCGTTTTTACTTTGCAATCATCTGATCCTGTTTTAGGCAGGGTGGTTTTATTATATATTTATAAGCCCCCAAAAAAAAATCTGGGCTTGCCTTTAGTGGGGCTATGGTCCCGTTAGTTATGCCCTGTAGTTTTTGCCGTTTGCCTCTGCTCTCCTGGACTGATTAAAAGGACCAGAGGTTGTGATTCCAGGAGCTCTTGGTGGGATTTGGGCCAGGGCCCCATCCTGTTGTGTCTGGCGACCACCTCAGGATCTCCTTACTTCTTGACCCCATGGTGGGAGAGGTCCCAGATCCACTGTGCAGTAAGCACCTCTGGGCATTTGGGGACACTGGCTGGTCCAGGGATAGTCTTGGGAAATGGACGGATGTAAACAAATATGGCCAGCATGCAGATGTCTATGTGGTCTTGAACCTTAAAGGAGCTGCAGCTCCCAAAGTAATAACAGCCCATGCGGCCACAGTTTAAAAAGTTACCTGGCTCCAGGGCAGGCAGCAGAGCAGGAAATTAAGTACTTCTCACCTTTAGGTACCTAATTGGGGGTTTCTGGTCCCAAATAGGTAGAGGGACTGTGAATGGTGAAAGCAAGGGTGCACATGCACACTGGTAAGCAGGGAAGGCATGAACTGGGTGTCTCTTGTTTCTGGAGTCCCAGAGTTAAATGGGGCTCCTACAAGTAAAGGAAGGGTTTTCCTGGACCCATCAGAGTAAGCAGGGCTAGGACATATAGTTAGTAGCCCCTGAATGGGCCGCCATAGCCAGGGAAGCATCAAGTAAACAAATATGGTGGTCCTCATCAATTCCCCTGCCACAGAGGACCCTGGGAAAGGGTGAGGGAGGGCAGCTTGCTGAGCCAAGAACTGACTGGCCAGTCAGGTGGGGGATCTGTGGGCTGCCATAAGAAGAGCCATAGCCTGGGAAAAGGGGACAGTCCAGAGAGACTGAGAGGAGGAGACTGCAAGAGTCCTGTACCAGCCTGAAGGCAGCCTGGGTGCATTAAGGCCCTCTGAACCCCAAAGAAAGGTTTAGGCTGAGCGCTACAAGCCCTTATGCAGCAGAGAAGAATTTGGGACTGTTAAACTGTTTCCATTTGGAACTGATTTGACCAGTCTCTCCTCAGTGTAAACAACCTTTTTTCAGACTGGCAACAGTTCACTCAGTTTAAAGCAGTTTACAGGCTTGTAAATAGGAATACAGTCTCTGCTGATGGCATGTTTGCTTGAAGCAAATTGCTTCCATCCCTTCATTTATTTTCATTAGTACCAACTCAGCTGTTTCACAGGGATCACTTGCAGCCTGATATAATGCCCCATTATATGCCAGAGAGTCAACACAGTATATCTCTACTGGAATAAAAGCACTTTTCAATATACCTCCATTTAGCACTGGTATTTTTTAATGTTTTCCTTCTCCCAGCTGTACCAACTAGCATGAGACCACAACATTTTGATTACCATCCACCCTGAACTTCTGCCATATTTCCTTCTGTACCCACCCCATGTATGGCATGCCTATAGATGCAGCAAGGAAACCGACAAGAACTCACCACCACCATGCCAGATCTAAGTCACAGGTGCTGAGGTACAATTCCAACAAAGCCTGGTGATGATCTCCATACACTCAGTTGGATGAAAATTAGTTCAGGGCTCCAGAGATTCCACTATTCAAGACTGGTTTGCTGCCACTATGCTTATCAATAGTTGAGGACATTCTGGCTCTTATGTCCACAATCTTGGCTGAGACTAAATTAAAAAGTTCTCACAACCCAAGACAGATGGACAGACAGAGTCAAGGCTGATTGTTATTGTATTAGTCCTGGCATATGGTTAAGTGTTCTAACCTGTGCTTCAGTTTTCATTTCAGTCTTAACAGAGACAAATGAACATGGGGAGGGGCGGCGAGAGAGATAAGAATGTTGTACCCACAGAGATAACCTACCCTTCTCTAAATATATTGTAATCTAAACTAGGCTGTTATGCAAGAATTCTTATGTTAAACTACATTTGTTGTACCAGCAGGGATCACTTCAGGTGACTTTTTGTGGAGTACAAAAGTTGGTAGGTCTGTTTGGAACTGATGATAACAGTACCAGAGAACCAAAAATTGCACCATTGAGGTCTCTATATGTAAGGTTCACAGCAGATAGGTGTACATAAGGGAACTCTGGTTTCTGCCTCAAGGTGTTTTGTTTTGCTTGAAAATTCTTCCCTGACCTTGCACTACAGCAGGTAGCCCTCCTCACTCAGCTGCAGTCTGTGTGGTTCTGGTTTAGCCACTGTGTTGCAAGTGGAGCCCCTCTCCATCACAACAGTAATTCCACAGGCTGCTGGGTTGATCCTTGTTCCTCCTCCTCCTCTACACATGATCCTGGGTCCCTTGTTCAACAAGCAAGGGCAGTGAAACTAATCGAAAACCTGCGTTGCCAACTCCTCACACTGTCAAGGTTTAATTAATCATAAAACATTTAGCAGCCCTGAACCACTGATCCCATCCACCTAATGAAGGTGAAACTTTCTTGCCATGCACTCAGCACTTGCGCCCTTTAATTAGTGTTAGTGATAAAGCCAAGATCCCAGTGGCCATAAGGCATGTGTTTATTCCCAGTCTGATCCCGGAAACTAAGCCCTGCATGTGGTTCCATAGATAACTCTCAAATCACAGCCAACCATCATATAACATACTGCCCTCAGGAAAATAAAATAAATGTGAGTGACTTACTTTGCTAGTGGTATCTGGTACAGTCAGTGAAAAGCTGAGTACTGTTGCGCTGCCGCGTACCAATCCACCGTTGATTCTTCTTCTTTCGAATCCCAGCACAGACTCCACTCAGTCAGTCTGGACACCCAGGCCCAGTAGATTCCTCCGGTACTCTTCAGGCTCTCTTCATCTCTGACTAGGTGACTACGAGTCCCGACTAGCTTCCTCCTCTTTAGGGTAGTTCAGGAACTTCAGGCTCCTCTCAGACTAGCAGCTTCCTCCTCTCCAGGCTCCTGCCATTCCTCTCCGAGACTCCGACTAAAGTCGCCTACTCACCCACGTTACTGGCGTCACCCCACGGGTCCACGGTCACACCAGCACTAACTTGCTACTGCAGCTGCAATTAATAAAGAGGTACTTGTCACTAGTAGTCCCTCACTGGCAGCTGCTCCTGGTTGAGTTCCACGGTCCGACCACGTCTCTACTAAGTAGTCCACCTCCGCTCCACACCATCACGTCTCGTCTACTCTCCAGAAAAGTTGGGAACAGGAATAGAAAACTCGAGAAATCTGTGGGCATTTAAAGAGCCAGCGTGACCCACCCTAACTGAAGTCACGCCTTCATTTCTTAAAGCAGACCTGATTGAGACATATGTTTGCTATCTCAATCAGGTCTACTGGCTGAGACACGTCGTATGTTTAGACCCTGCCCCCACCTTTAAAAAAATGAAAATGCTTCCTGGAGGCGGCTGGGAAGGGAATAAATGCGGAAAAACAAAACATATAAAAACCATAGGCGCTATTCGCACCCGCTACCCTTCCACAGAAGTATAATAGGGACAATCTAGACTGCACAAAAGTGGTGGGGTGGCCGCCTTCCCACCCCCATTTCCAGCACCTATGAGTAGATCTCCATAGGGATGACCCTATGACAGCAGCAAGAATGATGTGGGCAGTAGCTCAGGCAGTCACAGCAGTAGTCCCAATCCATTCCAGTACAGCAGTGAGAGCAGACTTAGCAACATGGACTGTTAATGTTATATTTTGCTACTGCTGTCATTTTACTGTGCAAAATTGAGATATGGTGTGTGTTCTGTTATTCCCAGCATCGATGTGCCCACACAAATGCTAGTGATAGTACCCTGGCTTTTTAAATTTCTTTTTTGGTGGAAGATTGCTTTCCCTATGCTAACGAGTTGTTGGCCCTCCAGCTTGACACTGAGAGCACAGCTCAATCTGGTGGCATTGCTTGAGCAGGATAAATGGCTCACAATTTGTCCAAATCCAATTTGTCCAAATTCCTCATCTGGTACTACTTAGTAGTGACCTCCCACCAATTGATTTATCAGTCACTCACTCTGATGGAGCATAGGGTGGAAGTACAAGTTAGCACCTTATTGCCCCAACCACTCCAAACCTCCAAGCTGCACACATACACTTAGAAAAATGCTGCAGCATAGAACTTTAATTATCTGTGAATTATTTATATTGCTTGGGTCTGTCTTTGCCCTAGTGCCAACTGGTCTATGCTATAGCTTTCTTCTCTGTGTATGTGTGTGTTTGAGGGGTTCTTGTACTTCCCTTTAGAGGTATCAGTGATTGAGTAATGTGTTGAAGTCATGGTTCCCCTGTTTACGGCATGTTATAAATTTAAAGCTACAAATTATTGCACCAGCTTTGTGTTACCTGTAAGCTCAGGAACTATACAGACTGCAGCTGTCATTAGTGTCTGCATAAGCATCCGTAATACCATCCTGGCATTGGCTTGTTGAGCTACATGTGTGCCTCCAGGTGCATTATGAACTGAGCAAAAATACACAGTACAGTAAGTGATCATCCCCCACCCACAAGGTTAAAAGTGACACGGCCAATACCCTTCTCATGGAGAAAGAGACCACATTTATGTTTAGATAGCATAAGTACCGTTTGATTGGTCCACTACAAAAGGACATATCCTTGTGGTAGGTACTCAAGTGTTAGACTGTATTTGAACCACCCTTCCTCACTTATGTCACCATACTTCATTATTACTTGGTCTGTGTCAAGCCGTTTGTGTTTTCCCATTTTTCCATTACAGTGGATCTCTGATGCACATGCATAAAGTGTACAGCAAATACAACAGTTGCTGCACTATACTGTCTCCCATGCCTTACCAATGTCATGGTGCATTGTGTAGACTCACTGCATTCATTGCTGTGTAGCCCATATTTTAGTTCAGACATTATTCCCTAGGTATGCCAAACTGACTAGCACACTTTTCAGTATAACACCATAGAACCGTACATTGAGACCACAGTGTCGGAGAGGATGGCAACTGTAGTCTCTTCTTTGCTGATGCTCCGGAGCACATACAGTGATGCTATAATCCTAATTATAAATAAAGACTGTATGTTAAAATGTTAAAAACTGAATGTTTTAATTGTGAGATACACTGTAAACTATGTACAGTATATAACTGATTTTATTGCATTCATTTATAAACTTAGCGAGGGCTGGCAAGCTGGAGAAACAATTCAGTGCACCATGTCCCTTTATTCATGCACATCTAAGCATACTTTAGTGATCAGTGTTATGGTGCTTGCATGAGAATATCAAATGAGCCCAAGAAAACATAGGAGCACAAAGAAACAAGCATTTGTCAATGCCGAATGTTGCTTGCTTCTATGTGCTGTTCAAATATTGGAAGTCATTGGAGTGCAAATATTGAAAATTTGCAAACTTACGGCGTGCATAGGAACTGCATAGCATAGCTAGTAAAACAGTCATTGTTAGGAAATTTTTCACGAAATGTTCAACATAGCCATTTTAAGACCTCTGGTCATGAACAGTGTCAGTGTGATTTTGTTAATGTCACCCATACATAGAGTTTGCACACCGACTGCGCCATTGTGAGCTACATGGGCAGAAACACATTTTAGGTGGGATGTGAAAATGACAGCTGTACTGCTCATAAGGAGGTGTGGTAAAATGGCAATGTTGGAAATCTGGGTGGAAATATTGAAAATTCACAAACCTCTGACGTTGCGTGGGAACTGTGCAACGACACTCATTAAAACAGTCATTTTAGGAATTCTTTCACCAAATTTTCAACATTGCCATTTTAAGATCTCTGCTCATGAACAGTGACACTGTGATTTTCTTAATGTGTCCCATACACTGAGTTCAGCACCAACTGCGCCATTGTCGCTTCATGGGTGGAAACATGTTTTGAGCAGGATGTAAAATGACAGCTATACTGCTCATGAGAGGTGTGGTAAAATAGCAATGTTGAAAATCTGGAGTGAAAATATTGAAAATTTGTGAACTTACGAGCCTGCGTAGGAACTGCATAGCATGCAGCTAAATAAAACAGTCATTCTTAGGAATTTTTCACCAAATTTTCAACATAGCCATTTTAAGACCTCTGCTCATGAACAGTGTGACTGTGATTTTCTTAATTTGTCCGTACATTGATTTGCACACCGACTGCACCATTCTGCGCTACAAAGGGGAACACATTTTGGGTGAGATGTAAAAATGACAGCTATACTACTCATAAGAAGGTGTAGTAAAATGGCAATGTTGAAAATCTGGAGTGAAAATATTGAAATTTCGTGAACTTACGAGCCTGCGTAGGAACTGCATAGCATAGCTAAGTAAAACAGTCATTTTGAAATTTTTGCACCAAATTTTAACATGGGGTTTTGGGACCCCTTCTTATGAATGATGTCACTGTCATGGTGGTATTCAGGCACAAGGGTGATTTCGCAGTCACTGCGCAGTCACTGTGAAAATCACCCTTTAGGCCCGAATAACTACCATGACATGACATTATTCATGAGAAGGGGTCCAAAACCCCATGTTGAAAATTTGGTGCAAAATTCCAAAAATGACTGAGATATGCATAAGTTGAACCCTCCCTATCTAGCCCATTATATAGCCTACCGGCATTTCCTCAGTTAAGTGGTCGGCTTTGAAGAGTGCAGAGCGTGTTCCCGGTCCACTGAAGATCGTCGCGCGGGTCAGAGGTAAGTATTGGGTGAGGGGGTGTGGGAAGCTGGGTGCGCAGTGGGTGGGTCGGGGTTGTGGGGGGTGGAGGCGTGCCGGGACCGTTTTGTTTTACAGGTTTAAAACAAAAAGACATTGTGGGACCGTTTGCCACACTGGGGTGGGCTCCCAGCATGGCACAAGGACGGGGCCATTCAGCCGATGGGGATTGGGCACCCCGTCGGCCAAAGGAACTGATTGCCACGCTGGGGTGGGCTCCAGCATGGCACCAGTTATGGGGGAATGACAGCAGCTCGGCTGGCGGGGATTGAGCACCCCATGCGGCTACACAGGGCGTCGCGGAGTGCGCACACCTGCATGTGGGGGAGCTACGCCATCGGTGTTCACCAGCGTAGCTCCCTTTCATCCGCCACCGGCTTGGAGCGTGGCGACAACTCCAAAATGCATTGGCTTACAGGGGCCATGCCTGCCAGCTCACTGACTGAATTGGAGGAGGAGGTGACACACCTCCAAATCTCCGATGATGGCACTATGTTTCTTGCACATGCGTGCAAGCAACATAAAATATAAACTGTCTATAGATGGTGACAATCAGAAATGCAATAGCAAAGGCAGTTTACTGAAGCAATCACAGTGGAAGCAGCACTTGCCAAAATACACAGTTTATTGCACTGTTCTTCAGGAATTGGACTGTGCAGCTCAGTGCTTATACTCTTGCTGCAAATTACAATTCTGAACTGTTGAAAAAGTCATCCATTTAATGCAGACCTCTATGTACCAAATACTGAAAAGCTTATTGCAATTTATAGCTCTGCCCAGTTCAAAAGTCATCCTTTTGTGTTCCAATATGCTAGAGATTACAGCTCCACTCAGTTAATTTTTTTTTTAATACAGACTTGTTTTATTTATTTAGTTGTTTAACCAGGTATAGTACACTGAGCTGAAAGCTTTTACAGGAGCGACCTTGTAACACAAGGAGGTTAGGTGACTTGCTCTGGGTCACACAGTATGCAAGGGAAGCTGTGGATTCAAACCCAGATCTGGTCTGCTGGATGTCACCAGATTTGCAGCTCAGAGCCTAGACCACTGTGCTATACTGCCTCCTTGTAATAATTATGTACTTGCAGCACTTATTAGAACTGTAACACTGTACTCAAGCAATGTGAGTTGTGATGTTCCTAGAACCGATGGACCTAGGACACAGAGCTTAGTCAGATGAGAAAATTGAAAGTCAGGAGAAATCTCCACTTCTGTAATCCCAAAAGCATGTATAACAGCTGCCAATATAACAAACAGTTTCAGTCATCAGTGCTGTAATTTTTGCCAGTTCAGTTTAGTTCTGCACTCACTGAGGCTGGGTCCAGGAAAACTGAATGAGCGAGCAGTGAGAAAGGTGCAGTGGGAACACCTTTCCTGTGCTGATGTCACTCATACGTGTGGATGCACTGCTCATGCGAACTTCAAACAAAGAAAAAAACATGCAGAGACAACTGTGGCACAAAATGTTAAAAATTAAGCATCTGAATATATTTAATACTTAACTTCAGGGCAGCTGAGCTTTGCATCTCTCAATGAAGGGAAGGTGATCTGCAAACATGACATGGGGAAGCTGGTAAATCACTTTAAATGCTTCATTGGCAAGCATTTAAACTAGCAAGGGAGACACTGAAACGGAGCAGGAAATCCCAGCCTCACCCCACAAAACACGGTAATTAGTAAGGTAAACACCAAGGTAGAGAAGTCATTAGGAAACAGGACAGAGGTAAATGCAAAAAGGCAAAGGCAATAAGGAACAGGGATGGGGCTAAAGGGTAAGGCCATCAAAAATGGAGGGTGATGAGTACCAATGCCCGTAGTCTATGTAACAAGCTCCCTGAACTAGTGACTTTGATGGAAGTGGAATGCCTGGATATTGTGGCAGTCACTGAAACATGGTACACACAGAACTGACTGGGATGTCAACATATCAAGATACACAATCTACAGGAGGGACAGGGAGAGTAAAAGGAGGATGAGCAGCTCTCTATTTAAGGAAAGGGATCAAAGCAACAGAACTAAAGAGTAAACAGGCAGCAGATGAAGCACTCTGGGTCACCCTAAAGACAGAAATGGCACCACAATCTGCATGGGGTTGTATACAGACCCCATCTCAGGGAGGAATGAACAAGGAAATGATAGAAGGCATCCTTAGAATGGCAGAAAAAGGAGATATTGTTGATGGGGGACCTGGATATGCCAGATGTTAACTGGAGCACCTTTGTTGCAGGCACATCCAAGAGCAGGGTCATTCTTGATGCCCACAAGGAGCATGCCTCAGACAGCTAGTATTGGAACCCACTCAGGAGGGAGCAATCTTAGACCTGACACTCTCAAATGGGGACAAAGAAAGAATCTTGGATTCAGAAGTGGGTAGCCATCTGGGAACAAGCGACCACCAAACCATGTGGTTCACGATAAACACAGCCATAGAGTCAAACCATACAAAAGCAAGAGTATTGGAC
This sequence comes from Neoceratodus forsteri, assembly GCA_016271365.2. Lineage (NCBI taxonomy): Eukaryota > Metazoa > Chordata > Ceratodontiformes > Ceratodontidae > Neoceratodus > Neoceratodus forsteri. Next base: position 687,009,471 of record CM028137.1, on the reverse strand, counting down.
TTTAGGAGGTCTGACTTTTGGAAAATGAGAGAGTTCCTCTGAAAAGCACTAGCAAACAGGCAAGAAGAGGGATGGAGGAACAATGGGGAGTAATCAAAACAGCCATCACAGAGGCAACAAGCCTTTGAGTGAACAAATCAACAAAACACAACAAAGAAAAAAAAAAAACGCTATGGTTCTCAAAATGGTGGCAGGGAAGGTTGAGGTGAAAAGGATAGCATTCAGGAAATACAAGTAAACACAGAAGGAGCAGGACAGAGAACTTTATTAGTTAAAGCTAAAGAGGCAGGAAGGCGGTCAGAATAGCAAAGGCCCAAACCGAGGAAAGGTTAGCTAACTCTGTTAAGAAGGGGATAAGACCTTTATAGGTACATTAGGGAGTGATGAAAGACCAGGGAGGGATACTGAGGCTTAATAAAGGGAGGGAATGTGGGCAGAGGGTGACAGTGAAAAGCAGGGTACTGAACAAATATTTCTGCTCAGTATTCACAAAGGAAGAGGAGGAGGTACCTAAAGCAACCAAGAGAAACACTCTGGATATGGGGATCAATAACAGTCCATTCATAGAAGAAAGGGTTCTGAAAGAACTAGAAAAATTGAAGGTGGACAAAGCAATGGGACCTGCTGGGATTCACCCAAGAATTCTAAAGGACTAAGGGTAGAACTAGTGATACCACTGACTACTCTCTTTAACAATTCATGGGAGGATGGTGTGGTGCCTGAGAACTGGAGGAGGGTGGATGTGATTCCACTTCACAAAAGTGGGAGCAGGGCAGAGCAGGAAACTACAGACCAGTTAGTTTGACCTCAGTGGTAGGAAAATGATGGAATCACTTCTGAAGGAAAGAATTGTTGAGTACCTAGAGGCCAGCCGGGCACAGAACCCAAGGCAGCATGGATTCACAGCAGGAAGGTCACGTCAGATGAATCTAATAGATTTTTTGACTGGGCGACCAAAGTGAGTAGATCAGGGAGGGCTGCGGACATAGCCTACCTAGATTTTAACAAAGCATTTGACACAGTCCGACACAAAAGATTAATATATAAGTTAGCCAACCTTGGAGTAGGTCCCAAGGTGGTAGCCTGGATAAAAATTGGTTGGACAACAGGACACAAGGGTAATAGTAAGCAGGTCCACAATGAAGAAAGGGACGGTTACTAGGGGGGTTTCCACAGGGTTCAGTACTGGGACCAGTCCTTTTCATTGTCTTTATAAGTGTCATTGCAGAGGAACTGGAAGGAAAAGTAGGTCTCTTTGCAGATGACACAAAGATCTGCCACAGGGTTGATACACAAGATGGAGTGGAAAGGATGAGAATGGACTTGGCAAGGTTGGAGGAATGGTCAAATGTATGGCAGCTTAGATTCAACACAAAAGTGTAAGGTAATGCGGAAACAAAACCCAGGGAAGAGTACACACTGGGGGTGAGATACTGATGGCCTAAAGGTGGGCAAGCAATATGAGATGGCAGTAAGGAAGGCTGGGGGATACTGGGATGCATAGGAGATGCATCAACAGTAGAAAACAGGAAGTTGTTATCCCTCTGTACAGACAGTTGGTGAGACCCCATCTGGAGTACTGTATGCAGTTCTGGAGACCTCATCTCTGCCGAGACATAGACAAAGTGGAGGCTGTCAGAGGAGGGCAACCAAAATGCAGGGTCTGCACCAGAAGATATACGAAAGAGACTAAAGAAGCATAATATGTATACCCCTGAGGAAAGAAGGGCGAGGGGGCATGATAGAAACTTTCAAGTATCTCAAGGGAATCAACAAAGTCCAGGAGGTAGTATTTTTCAGTGATAGAGATGTGCAAGAACAAGGAGCACAATTTGAAGATGGGGGGCATCTCAGAGGTAATGTGAGGAAGTATTTTTCATGCAGAGGTTGTGGATGCATGGAACAGCCTTCCTGAGGAGGTCATGGAGTCAAGAACAGTGAGGGAATTCAAGAATGCATGGGACAGACATAAGGCAGTCCTAGTGAGGGTAGGAGGAAGTAGGCTGTTGGTTAAGTAGGATCTGCAGCTTATCCATCAGGTAGGAAAATGGGCAGACTAGGTGGCACAAGCAGTTCTTATCTGCCATCAAATTCTATGTTTCTGTGTTCTATGTTTCTCAGTATTGTGTCACTCATTTTATGCATGACAGGTCCAGTGTGCGTATGCAGACATGGATCTGCATGCGCGAGTATGTCCCTTTGACAGCATGTGGCACATGCCCGTCCACTGCCATGTTGCACAGGTGGTGACCACATGGGACGGTGCTGCAGTTGTCATCAACAGTACAGGGCTGGGCCCCACCCAGAGGATGCCTGCATGCAGGTCATACAGGATGATGGCTCCAGGCATGGTATGTTGTCTGGTCTACATGGCACATGTCAGGTGTCTGCACGTCGCATGCACATAGGCACACTCACACAGGGGCCATTGGTGCTACATGCAGTCCTGTGCCATGAACATGTACAGCACCCTGCACATTGTCACTGTTCCCTTTAGTGTCCTGTCCTCCAACCAGTGGTGCCACCTGACTGACGTACATACTGCTGTGTCCATGCCCAGTGTAGTACTAAGGACGGGTAATGGTCCATTGTAGCTACTGTACCTATGTGTTGTGTATGGCACCATGCTGTGGCACACACAGGCTGTGGACTGTGGTGTGACTGTATGCAACCCACGGGCAGTATGGCACGGGTCTGTGCACACTGCGATGTGTGTGTGTGGCATGCTGTCACCGTATGCTGTACAGTGTTGCTGTCGATTGGTGTGGGTCACCCTTGTGGGGTGTGCACAGGTTACTGCATGCACGGACATGTGGCACATGCAGTCCCACATGGTACATGTACATCCTGCACAGCCAGCTATATAAGCTGCACAGTGATGCAAAGGCACATTTCGCAGGGACAATGGAGATGTTCCTCCAGCAATTGTGGTAGGTGGTGGAGAATGACTTCTCTGACAGTGGAGACTATGACCAGCTCTTGGTCGCACCTGCATCAGCTCGATGGGTACATCACGGGCCACGTGTCTCAGAATGAGGGTGGGTGTGGGTGTACAGGATCCAACCTGTCAGTATGCACAAATGCATTCTTTCCTTCTGTCTCCCACCCTCCTATGCAGGACACCATGGGTATGCCATCCAGCATTGAACTGTGCCAGCAGGAGCAGGGTGGCGGTGTGGCAGTCATGGTCGTGACCCCACGTGACCTGTACCACATGCGCTGGGCAAGGCGATGCCTCACTACCTCTGGTGGCAGAACATGCAGTGTGGTACACTACAATGGGGAGCTGGGGCCTGTAGGCCCACGGACCCTGTGGAGGGTCATCGAACCTTCACGGGTAAGTATCCACTGGCACACTGTTTCCGTGCTGTGCTGTATATATCTGGGGGGAGGAAGGGGCCTCAGTGTGCCACCTGGGCCACATGGACGCTTGTGACCCTGCGGCTGGACTGTGTGGTGACTGTGGCATTACTGTCACGGGCCTGCATGCATACCCAACCTGTATGGTGTGCCCGCCGATCTCGGTGGTACACATTAGCAGTCATGTCTGTGCTGCTACAGGTGTCTGTATTGCTGGGGGCTTGGATGCATCGCTGTGTGTCCATGGAGGGAAGGGCATGGCAGCACATGGTACTAATTGTTTCTCTCCCTACAGCGCTAAGGGATCCCTCCTGAGGATGGTCCTGCTGCAGGTGGAGAGGCTTAGGGACATGTCAGGTGCCAGCTTAGAAGTGGCTGATGACCAATCCATGTTGAGGTCGCCCATAATAATTGATTCCGCGGACACTGTGGTAAGATCTCACCTCAGGTAATTCAGTATTTTATGCCCTGTGGAGTGAGGCCTGTAAAATCCAAATATGTGAAGAGAAGCAATCTGAGAGAGTTAAACTTTAACGGTAGTGCTTTCAAATTCATTGTGCTGTGAGGTGGAATCTACTAGAGATGCTGTAAATCTGTCAGCAATGTAAATGACTACCACCCAGTTAGTCTGTCAGCACTATAGATATTATAGGATTGAATATTAACCTCATGATCTTGGATAGAGGCTTTCAGCCATGATTCAGCGACCACCAGGACATCTGGTTGAGAGTTGCAAATCCATGTTTGTATGGCACCGAAATGTTTTAGCAAGCTATGTGCAGGAACATTCCGGTGTCTAGCTAACATTCCTCTTCTCATAAACAGGTTCATGTAATTATCCAGTCTGTGTGTGGGTGATGATGTGCGATATGGCCGCCACTACACATTCAGTCATTTCACTACCAGTCTAGCATTGCTTGTAAAGTACTTTGGGATACTGTGTATGAAAAGCACTATATAAATGCTGATTTTTCTTGTTCTTCTTCTATATGTGAGAAACCCATACCCTTTATATTTGCCAGGTCTGATGGAACTGAGATAGGTAGAATAGGGCCAGGATTTCATTCAATATTGCCTGCACAAATAAGAAGCAAAGAAGAATTTTTTGATGGCATTTAGGAGTAACAGTAGGAGCATGTCCTTTCCCTTTATATGTACGATATGGGATGAAGACTGAGGTGCACAAGGCCAAACAAGCCCAGTGAGGTGGATAACACCTTTACAGGGATATAGTAATTTGGCTTGACACGGCATGAGGAATAACTTGCTCAGTGGGGCCTCCACAGTGGGTTGTTCTGGTGCCATACAGTGCAAAGACATTGATGTTGTCATCAACAGGCGGTAATGTAACAGGCATGAAATTGTTGGGGGCAGGGTACGTGCAAAACTGTGCTTGCCAGGTAACTACAGTTAGTGCAGCAAGAAATGGAAGCAGGGCGCAGAAAAGCATATCTACTTGGTATAAACCGCCGAATCTATAAGTGACATTTTAGGAGTCAGTGCCAAAAAGAGCCCTTCTTAATATCTGGATACGATATGTAGTCCCTGGAAGAGCAGAATCTGATCCCAAGAATGGAGTCCAGTTAGGAATATATATCTATCCTAATGATGAGGGAGAAGCAGAGAAAAGAATAGGCCATCTTGATTACGGTCAGGAGCAGAGTCCAACAAGAATACTGTAAAAGGAAATAAACAGTCAGCAGAAGGAAGGTAAATGTGCAGCTAGTAGCAGCACATGGAAATATTTTGACAGTCTTTAGTGCTACAGAGTGGTTATGGAATTGGCTAGAAGGAGCTTGTCAGCAGCAGAGTATTAGCAAGATGGTGACAGGCTACAGAAGCAGAAGGCTATAGCAGGCCAACAAGAGAATAAAGCGGAGCAAAAAGAATGGCTTAGGTGGATTTAATAGAGGTCAAGGCCAGGATGGAAGGCGAGACAAAATTACAGGGTAGAGGATACCAAGAGTAGAAATTGCTGAAGCCGCTGAAGACTGCACATGCCAGAGACCAAAGTAAAGTTTCTGCATGGCTTAAGGCAGTAACCAATGGTGAGGCTGGGTTTTGTGAGCAGAGGAATCAGAAGGTCCTTGTCCGCTCACAGAGCCAGTGGGAGGAAAACCCATAGCCGGGGCTCAGGCCGGTGCTGTATCCCACAGAGGAGCCTTGTGGGCTGAAGTGCTGGTGGGGATGGTGGCTGGAAAGGTGCTGCATCCTGAGATGGCCGGAGCCACTCCTGGCCCCAGAAGATAGAAAGCAAAGGTAGGCAGAGAGATAGTGTGGCTTCAGCTCTAAATTTTAGCAGTACAATTTCAAAAAGGGCTGTAATACACTAGTACTCTATGGTTCAGCAATCAGTATACAGTAGAGGCTAACACTAACAGCAAATACTAGTGCTATGGCAAAACAGAGCAAGCATAATTAAACAAACATTAAGGCTGAAAGCAGCATAAGGAGATCATAACTCCAAGTGAAAAATTACAGGGGAAGATGGTACCCAGAGAGAGAAATTGCGAAGCTGCTGAAGTTTGCTCCTGCCCCAGAGACCAAGGTACAGTTTCTGCAAAGCTTAAGGTGCTAATCAATGGTGAGGCTGGGTTTTGTGAGTGGACCAATCAGAATGGATCAATAGAGAACACTGAGTTTGTGAGGAAAGTTATAGAGATGCATCACTGTGCTTTTACCTTGCAGTGGCACCATTTTAGCGCCACAGTGATAGTCCTAGGATTAAGTCCTACCAATGAGATTCTGACTTTACAGCATACAAAACTTGTTGATCGCCTATTTCATGCACCATGATCTTTTAGCTCCCCGCATTTAAGAAGAGTCACAGAGCAACACACCTCAGTGCATATTCTCCCTAATTATTCATACTTTGGGGGCTACCTGTATAGTAAAATGAGTCCTCCTTGCACACATCTTCTCCAGTTCTGGTCCGACTCCCGAATTCCCTCTCTACGTTTTCTAACAACATTGCTGCTTCTTTTGGATCTGAAAATTGATATGATTTTCTCCGTATGCTACCTTTAGGCTGACAGCATCAACAAGATGTGGTGAATCTATCATCTCAACCTGCTCCTGATGCCATCAAATCCTTTCCTTCATTATCTGGTCTCATAGCTGAGATCTGGGAATGGATGCAATTGCTACCTTGCCACTATAGAGGACCCTTTTGTTTAGCTTGTAAATAAATTGTCCTGGTCAAGTACAGAGTTCAGCACCCCTAGTACAGTTCATGGTAAAGGCATATTGGATTGCGAACAGGACCGGGTACCAGGCGTGATCCTATAACATTTAAAATTTTCAGAGCCACAGGGGTTTGATAGTGTTCAAGTAACCATTTTTGTAAGAAAAGCATTAAGTTATCCCCTCAGATCCTTCAGGTAGTCAAGAATATGAATGTGTGTTTCTCTAATTAGGTTCTCAAGATTCTCCAACCGTTTCCTCAGGAGTATTGTTTCTTTTTCAAGCCCGTGGCTACTGTAGTCACCCTGTCTTCTGTTTGAGTGACTTTTGCTGTGTACTCCGATATAATACCAATTTTACTATCCATAGCCTTCATTTGTATCTGAAACTCCTCCATCCTTTTATCTAATGCTTGTATAGCTTATAAGCAGCATTAGTGGGCTGTGGAGACTTCATCTTCCCTGCATCTGCAAGGCTTTGCTGCTGCCTGGCTGCTGCTCCTTGGGTCAGGCTCCTTCACCACCTTGACCCACTGCTTTGTTAGTTCTCCCCATATTCAAGCTCCTTGTAGGATGATGGTGTAATTTTGGTATCAGCGTGTTCCTCATGACATCTTCTTTCTGTTTCTACCGTCATTTCAAGATTAGGAATATTTAAGAGCGTTTCTGTAGAAAACTACCATTTTGCAGAGCTCTAAAAGTTGCTGCTCTGAGCTCAGCTACTGCCTTTACTTCTTTAATATACTCACTGGAGTACAAGAGGAAAGGGCAATATGATCTAGACCTTTAAATACCTCACAGGAGTAAATAAGGTACAGGTGAGGACATTTGTCGGAGGAAATGGTGCCCTAGAACAAGAGGCCATGATATGAAGCTGGAGGGGTGGGTAGGTTCAGGAGAGATGTGAGAAATATTTCTTCACAGAAAGAGTAGTGGATGTTGGACTAGCCTTGCAGTAGAGGTAGTGGGGCAAAAACAGTGGTGGGATTCAAAAAGCCTGGGAATAGGAGCAAGAGAATCATAAGGATTAGGAAAGAGTGATAGAGAAAGTGGCATAGTCCTAGAAGGGTCTGCAATGAAAGCAATCAAAACAAAAAGGTTAGACTGGATGGGCCAAGTGGCCCTTATCTACTGTCAGTTTCTATGTTTCTAAAATTTAAAATGTCAACATAAACATACAACAACATCTTAAACAGAATAAAAAATATTACTAATGGAAGTTAGCAACAGCAACCTATGTAACACTTTCAAATAAGAGCAAAAGTGACCAAACCTGTGAACATATGAAAATGCCAGCATATACAGGCCTCAAGGTCTATCGAGTCTGCTCAATTATGCAGCTAGCAGTGTGTTACTTTGCAGTTGCCCACCCCATCAGGTAGTGAACTTTCCCTTGACCTTCCCTTTGACCCTGTCCCATCCGTTTTAAAACTAGCTACTGACTTTAATGCTACTGCCTCCTCCAGGGTGCATTCCACTTATCCACCACCCTTTCTGAAGTAATGTCTTCTCATTTCCCTCTTGAACTGTTCCCACTCCTCCAATTTTAGACTGTGCCCCAGTGTTTCTCCCTCCCTTTAATCTACAAATCCCTCTGTACTAACCATGTTTATCCCCTCATATATTTGAAGGTTTCGATCATATCGCCTCTATCCTCCTTTCCTCCAAGGAGTACATATTTATCTTCCTCAGTCTGTCCTCGTAGGGTTTGTCCTCCATTCCATGATCATCCTGGTGGCTCTGCTGGACCTCCTCCAGTAACCTGACATCTTTCTTTAAGTAGGGCAGACAGAACTCATGCAACACTCTAGGAATTTTGGTCTGACCAGTGACCTGTACAGTGGCAGGATGACCTCCCTCCTCTGTGAGGTGATGCCCTGGCAATACACCCCAGCATACTCTTGGCCTTAGCTGTTGCCTTCCTGCACTGTGCTGGTGGTTAATTTGCCCTGTGACTATCAGCCCTAGATCCTTCTCCTCCTCTATATTAGATAACTGTACCTCCCCAGACTGTAGCAGAACTTGCAGTTTATGGCTCCCATGTGAAAAACGTTGCACTTCTTTGCATTGAAACCCAGCTGACATGTGTCCGACCAGCATTCTAGATTATCCAAATCCTCATGCAGTCCTAGCCACCCCTCTGTGCTATCCACCTCTTTTCTGATCTTTGTGTCATCTGCAAACAGGCTGATCTTGTTACTAACTCCATCTGCAAAGTCAACAATGAAGATGCCAAACAGCACTGGACCCAGCACTGATCCCTGTGGAACCCCACTTGTTACAGCCCTTGGGGATGAAAGTTCCCCCTTACAACAATCCTCTGCTGCCTGTCTCACATCCAGGTTTTGACCCACTCCACCATTCTCTCCCCACCCCAGATGACCCAATTTGCTAACCAGCCTCCTATGTGGCACTGAATCAAAGACCTTGCTGAAGTACAAGTACAGGACATCCACCTCATGGCCCTGTCAATAGCCCTTGTTACCCAGTCATAGAAGTCTACCAAGTTGTCTGGCAGGATCTACTGGAGACAAACCCATGCTACCTGCTGTCCTGGAGACCACTCTCCTCCAGAGAGGTTACAAGCCTCTCCTTAATGATAGTCTCCATGGGCACGGGGTCATGTTATTGCAAACAAAATAGTGCACCACTATACTGTGCTGTCAAAACAGCGACTAGAAATTAAAGCAGTAAAATGCTTGTTTTCCTGGGGGCTATGCCTCCCACCCTCCACCTGCACCAACCCCCCATTAAAATAACCTCTTCGGAGGTGAGCAACTTCGGGAAAAGGGTGAAACTCAGGTTGAAGAAAACAATAGACTAACCTAATCTGGGACTGGGAACACAACCCCGGTCCACAGCTGCTTCATTGTCCTCTAGCGTCGATGGCTCTACTCCTGATCCATGGCAGCTGTTCAGTGGACCCCTTTCCAGCAGAGCTCTTACCCTGAGCAGCAGAGCTTTCCAGGAAATAGCTACAGGGTCACTACCACTCCACACTATTTGTGCCATGCAGCATTGTGTACCCAGTAGCTGTTCTTCCATTGCTGTTACTGTTGCATGGTTTTGCCCTGCTGCATTATATACAGTATACAATATATTGACCCAGTACGGTCTCCATGAGCTTCCCTTGATGGGGATGAGGCTGACCAGCCTATAATTCCCTGGATCATCCCTTGGCCTCTCTTTATGGATGGGCACCACATGTGCCATTGTCCAGTCTTGGAGCACACATCCAGTCCTCAGGGAGGTTGTGAAAAGTCTGCCAGTGGTCCTGCTAGGACCTCTGCCATCTCCCTCAGCACCCTGGAGTGTATGCTGTCTGGACCTGGTGCTTTATCCACTCTCAGTGCTCTAAGACTCACTAGCACTGTGCTCGCTGCTATTTCCATCTCTAGATGTGTTTGCAACCTAGATGTGTTTGCTTTGGCAAACTCTTTTTAATAATTTGGATGACCTTTCTGTGTCTTCAGTGTTTTCTAAACTGATCAGAAATTATTTTAGTTTCTGTTAACAGCAGTCTCTTCTTATAATGGCAACTGTTGGTCATGGGTGGAACATTCTAGTCTATCAAGAATAAGCGTTGATGAAACAGAAAACAAGGAAATAAAACAAAGAAATAATAATAAAAAAACACTGTTGCCATTGTGCTTGATAACATCTAAAGTTTCCATTAGTTACTGGTAAATATTGATAGTTACTTGCAAAATCAGTATGACAACATGACTGACTTCCTAATACCAACCACAACTTGAGATGGCTGAAGAGCACTACAGCCAATAACTTAAGTTTTTCAAGAAAAGGAAGTTTAGACCAAACATGATTTACTTCTCACTGAAAACTAACAAACTACAGTGTGTTGGTTCCATCTGATTAGTGTTGTGCACATTCTGAAGTATCTTACAGCTGAAGCCATGGTGGTGCCCAATATCTGGTTCAAAATGTCAGGAGTTCTTGTGACATTACTGTCACTATGTCCTTAGTAAAGAATAGCCAAATACTGTAGTTAGGATACACTGTGCTACTGAAGGCAATCAAGCAATTAGCAAGTGATGACTGTCTATTCTTGTTAGTTCTTCAATGAAGATCTTGATTGACATGACTAGAAAAGAAGGAACTTGACTTTGGACACCAGTGAAGTCTTGTTATTTCTAGACTCAGCTATTCTAATTGTTTATTGATTGACCTACCAGCCTCTGTCATTATGCCTTTACATCATATTCAGAATGTGGCTGCTCGAGTGAGCACAGGTACTCCCCAATATTATCACTGAAATTTTTATTGTTCAGCACATGCCATTACAAATTAAGACAAGAATAAGATACTTCAGATATTACTACAGAAGAAATAAACACAAATAGAATAGATACAGTGTTCCTTCCACAAAACAACCATATTAAAATGGCAATATCATGCTTAGCAACAACTCAAAAGCGTATATCTACAATTACACTCTATTTAAACAGTAAGTTATAAGGAGCGATGATATGCACAGAGTTAATATATGCAATATGTTAGGAACAAGCATTTGTCAATGCGAATGTTGTCTTGCTGACATTGACATTGGTAGAGCAGGAGTTAGAGGATGCATAATAAGAATTGCAGTGAAGTATAGAGTGATGCCAGCTCCACCACCTGCAGAGACTGACAGGCACTGATGTGTGCCTTTGGTGTCAGCCATAACGCTCATGCCATTTCACCTCACCTACCCTGCAGATTTTGACAAGTATCACATTGGGCCTTCGCTCACCCCATTCCATAAGGAAATACGTTGAGATGGGTGCAGTATAGAAGAATGGGGTGAACTCTGGGGCCGAAGACTCCAAGGCACACCTTGATGCCTGTCAGTGGCTGCAGGGTGGGGGGTGGAATGGCATGGGCATTCTGGCTGACAATCCAAAAGTCACACCCTGATGCCGGTCAGTCTCTACCGGTGGGACGTTATGGTTAGGAAACCTAATGCCCTCAGGTGTTTGTTGGTATTTGCACTCCAAATTTTCAACCTGGGCTTCTCGTGACCCTACCTCATGAAAGCATTTGGGACCTCTGCTCGTGGACAGTGGCACTGTGATTTTGTTAATCTGTCCCAAATGTTGATGTCCCACAGTGACTGTGCCATTCTGCACCAGATGCGCAAAACCACATTTTGGGCAGGATGTGAAAATGACAGCTGTACTGTTCATAAGGAGGTGTGAAGAAAATGGCAATGTTAAAAATCTGGGTGAAACATTAAAATTCTTGAAGTCATGAGCGTCGTGGAAACTACGCAGTGCATGCTTGTAACACAGTCATTTTGTGGAAAGTTAACATACTAACATACTATTTGCCAGCAGATTAGGCCTTACGGTCTATCGAGTTTGCTTGAACCTTAGATCCTTAGTTGGATGCGAGACCCTCCCATCCCTTGTGCTCCAGAAACCCCTATCATCCATCCCCACCCCTGGGACAGACCATCATCTGATACATCCACTTTCTGTGTCTGTCCCACCCCTCTCAAGCCCTCCACTGTGGATCTCTGAACCAGCTCACCAGGCAGTGCATTCCAAGGGTCCACCACCATCTCAGTGAAAACCTCCTCCTCTTTTCCCCTCACCCTTCCACCTTCCAACTTCAAACCATGCCCTCTGGTATACCTCCTTGCTTTAGTCTAAAGATCCCTCCATGTTAACCCTATTTATTCCTTGAGGTGCCAGAGACCTCAATCATGTCCCCCATCTCTCCTCTCCTCCAATGAAAACAGGCAGCGCTCCTCAAGTCTGTCCTCATCATACGTCAAATCCCTAGCCCTCATATCATCTTTGTTGCCTCCTCTGTACCCTCTCCAGGAGCTGTATGTCCCTCTTCAAGTATGGTCTCCAGTACTGTACACAGTACTCAAGGTGTAGTCTAACCAGTCCATTGTACAGCGGCAGAATCACTTCCTTGCTCCTAGAGGTTCTTACCAAATTTTCAACATAGGCATTCTGGGATCTCCGCTCATGAACAGTGTCACAGTGATTTTCTTAATGTGTCCCAAATGCATGCTTGTAACAGTCATTTTGTGGAATTTTTCACAAAATGTGCAGCATAAGTTTTGTGGAGCCTACCTCATGAACACTGACACTGTCATTTTGTTAATCGGTCCCAAAGGTGATTCCATGGGACCAAATAATGAAATGACAGTAACTGAATTCATGTGGTGGGGTCCCAAGAACCCATGTTGAAAATTTGAAGCAAAAGTCACAAAAATGGCCAAGATAGCCTCCTAAGATGACCCCCATTTATGCCATTATACAGCTTACCGGCATTTCTTCATTTTATGGTTGTCTTTGAAGAGTGCAGACATGTTCCCGCTCCACTGAAGATCATCACGCCTGGCTCTGGACATAAGTATGGGGTGAAGGGTGTGGGGAGGTGGGTGCGGAAAGGGTGGATGCAGGCTTGGGGAGGGGTCCCGATGGTGAGGGACCATTTCTTTGTTTCAGGTAACTAAATAAAATTAAAAATCACTGCGTATGGTTTTCTGTTTTTAATAGAGTTGGCCACACTGGGGTGGGGTCCCAGTGTGGTCTATTTTTCCTAATGCATTTAAGTGATATAGAATGTTGCCTTATCAACTTTGCATTAACAGAATGTGTAAGAATCAGGGGCAGATCCAGGAGTCCTATAGACGGGAGCGCAAGTCAGATAAAAATAAAAGTAATAGGCCAGGGGTCTGGTGGGCCGCCTAGGCCCCATACATTTTTTAGCATTTGGAGGGTATTTCTAATGCAATTTCTACTCATTTCCTCCTCCCTATGCTTTGTTAGTTGCACCCTAGCACCACCCCCAAAGTCCCCACGTCCACATGACAGTATGTTTCCCAAAATACCCCCCGCCCAAAAAACAAAAACACAAAATACCAAAAGACTGCAGCTGGGCAGCAGCACATCCGAAACACAAAAATGAGAAAAGCTGAAAGACACTTGGTGAAAAGACACATTGCAGACAAATGAAATGACAATCCAAGTAAACAAGTTCACAAATGTCACTTACTCCAGCACATTATCATAAAGCTAACCATCCCAGTTTGTCCTGCAGTACAGATTAATGTATCCCCAACCTTACCTCAGTAAAAAATAAATACAATAACTATAGAAGTATGGGAACAAAGTCATTTAGCTATCTGGTTTCTGAAAATATAATTTCAAGTCTGCTTGCTATTTTTGTAAAACATATTTTATTCTATAGATCAATTTATTCCAAAGAAAATATATTTTAAATAAATAAACTATTTTTATTGTTTTAAATTTCCATTACTGGGATAACCCCATGGTATAAGGCATCTAGTTTTTATGTTTGCTTGCGTATGCAAGAAACATAGTGCCATCATCCAAAATTCTGGATGCAGTGGCATACAGTTGAAAGTGAGAGCTCCACTTCAGTGAGCAGAGCTCCCCCCACCCACGCATGCAGGCACATAAGCACTGCATTTTGTGTGCTCTTGCATGCTCCCCTATGCACACACTGTGGCGGCGTGGGTGCCCAATCCCGTCAGCTCCAGCCCCCAAAAATAAACAAGCTTTCAGGTGCCATGCTGGAAGCCCACCCCAGCATGGAAAACAATTAATACGGTCGAGGTGCCAAATCCCATCGGCTCAATGTCTCCAGGCCCCAAAATATTTAGGTGCCATGCTGGGAGCCCACCCTCAGCATGGCAGAAACTGTTATGGCCAACGGGTGCCCAATCCCCATCAGCTCCAGGCCCCCCAAAAAAGCTTCCCTGTACACACTTGGAGCCCACCCTAGCGTGGCAAACAATGTAATGGCTGATGGGGGTGCCAGAATGCCCTGCTGGCTCCATGTCTCCAGGACCCCAAATGTTTCCAGGTGCCACACTGGGAGCCCACCCCAGCATGGCAGAAACTGCTATGGTCGACAGGGGTGCCCAATCCCCCATTGGCTCCAGCCCTCCAACAAGCAGCCTTCTCGATGCTATGCTGGGAGCCCACACCAGGGTGGCAAACATCCCATAAATCCTCCTTTAAAAAGTCCTGAAAGAACATAATGGACCTCGCGGTCTCGTTGGCCCCATCCTCCACCCACACCCACCCACTCGCACCCTGCCTCCCACACTCCCCTCACCCCATACTTACCTCTGGACTCTGGGTTGATGATCTTCGTGGATTGGGAACACGCTCTGCACTCTCCAAAGCCGACCATGAACTGAGGAAATGCTGGTAAGCTGTATAATGTAATAGATAGGGTTTATTCAACTTTGATGCATATCTCAGGCATTTTGGAATTTCTGCACAAATTTTCAAATGGGGTTTTGGGACCCCTCCTCATGAATTCTGTCACTGTCATGGCATTAATTGGACCTGAAGGTGATTTTGCAGTCACTACACTGGAATCACCTTTCGGGCCGATTAATGGGCAGTAGTGCCAGTGTTCATGAGGTGGGCTCTCAAAAGCCCATTTTGAAATTTGGTGTAATATTTGCACGCCAGATTTTCAAAATTGCCATTTTACCACACTTCCTTATGAGCAGTATAGCTGCCATTTTTCATACGGTCACCCAAAATGTGTTTCTCACATGTAGCACACAATGGTGCAGTCGGAAGTAAAACAATGTTTGGGACAGATGAAGAAAATCAGAGTGACACTGGTCATGAGCAGAGGTCTTAAAATGGCTATGTTGAAAATTTGGGGACAAAACTCCATAAAATGACTGTGTTACTAGTGAGCATTGTGCAGTTTTCATGCACCCTCGTAAGTTCATGAATTTGCAATATTTTCAGTTCAGATTTTCACCAGTGGCATTTTTCCACACTTCCTTAAGAACAGTACAGCTGTCATTTTTCACAACATGGCCAAAATGTGTTTTCACACTTTCAGCACAGAAATGCATGGTCGCTGTGGGAAATCATTGTTCAGGACAGATAAAGAAAATCACTGTGACACTGTTCATGATCAGAGGTCCCAAAATGCCTGTGTTAACAATCTGCTGTAAAAATCCCCAAACTAGTTACATTACAGGTGTGCGTGTACAGTTTCTACACACGCCCGTGACTTACCAGTTTTTTTTATATTTTCACAGCAGATTTTCAACATTGCCATTTTTACACCTCCCCATGGACAGTACCGTTGTCATTTTCACATCCTGTTTGGAATGTGTTTTGCATCTGTGGTGCCAAATGCCATAGTCGCTGTGCAAAAGCAGCTTTCGGCTAACAAACTGATATTGCCACTATTCATGAGGTGGTGGTCACAAAAAAACATGTTGAAAATTTGGAGTGAAAATACCAATGAATGCCTGAGGTGTTAGGTTTTCCGACCATAGTGCCCCACCCTGTATAGAATGACAGGCATCAGGACTGTGACTTGGAATTGTTGCCTGCAATGCTCATACCATTCCACCCACACCCACACCCTGCACCCAGTGAGAGGCATCGAGGTGTGCCTCGGACTCTTTGGCCCCAAAGTTCACCACATTCTCCTATACTGCACCCACCTCACCATATTTCCTGATGGAATGGGGTGCGCATAAGGGCCAAAGACTCCAAGGCACACCGTAACACTTGTCGGTGTCTGCAGGGTAGGGTGTGGTGAAATGACATGCCCATTATGCCTGATGACCCAAAGGCACACCCCAATGCCTGTCACTATCTGCAGGGTGGTGACGGGCTTGGCTTCAGTTTAATACTTCACTGCCATTCCTAGTATGCAGCTCTGTAACTCCTACACTACCAATGCCAATGCCAGCAAGCAAACATTCAACATTGACAAATGCTTGTTATGATAGGCCCAAGAAGTCACTAAGCAGACAGAAAAACAGTTTTTAAACAAATGTAAAAATTATTTTTTTATTAGCAACAGCACTTGCTTGGGTGCATCACAACTTGCACCCTCCCCATTCAACACATAGAACTACATAAACTAAATATTTGATTCTATCACTTTTTCCTGGTTTTGTAACTGCCTGTGTCAACGGAAAAAGTAACTTACCCAACACTGGGAAAAACTGACAGGTGACAACCTTACTGGTGTCCCATAATAATCCTCTCTATTCTCTCTCTCTCACACCTCCAGGAAAGTTACGTTGTTTAACTTGTTTGCAAATCAGAGTATCTGAGGTGTGAGTGTCTAGTGATGATGTCTCTGTCCTTATAGAAATGAATACAGTAGTAGTACCGCATTTACTTAAGTTCTGGCTCCAGGCTCAGTCAGATTCATTTCAATGGTGAAGCCAAATAATTCAATGCAGTCAATGGCACTAATTAAAAGATGCTGGTTAAAGTAGTAGACCTGGTACTGCTTTAGTAATTCAGGACAGGAGGGTTAGTTAGGTGTAAATGTTGGATGTGGGGGCCCCACAGGGAATGGAGTGGTGGGGCCCAGCGGGGGTGTACAAGGGGCCCAGAATGGTTAGGCCGGCCCTGCCTCCAGTGTCCTGGTAGTGCAGTAAACAACCATCCCCATCCGCATTACATAGTTGACTCTCCCCAGATAAGCCGGTCTCCAGCATGAATTTCTTTACTAACATTCATCCTGCACCATCTGATCTAGTCCCAGCACTGTGGCAGCAGCTGGTCTTGCCTTTGTAAGCCTGAGCATTCATTCTCTACTTTTGCAGGCTTGTGCAGCTCCTTTGTTCATGCACAGAGGGGGTACAAGCTGCAACAAAGTGGAGTGGACCTTAATACAGATCTCAGCCAGGTCACCTGCTGCTCCTGCTCCTTATTTGCTATTGCATCCAGTAGTGGATGTGGCTAGCAAGAGGCACCTTCTTTAAATATCTGGCCTGCTGAAACAAGAGTGAGCTGTAATTCATTAACTGAGAAGATTGATGTTGGAGCAAGAGAGGAGCAGTGTGCTACTGAGGAGGAGACAGAGACAGAGTGGAGCCCACAAGTGAAGAGTAAAACCCTAGGTTTCAGGCAGCAGCAGTCCAGTAAGGCGGGGTTGGTGTGGCTTTGGTAAATCAGCACAAGGAGTTGGAGTGAGGTTCAGTTCAGTTTCTGGTATCTGAAGCAAGCTGTAGCTGAGAGCTGTGCTCATTAGGCAGGGCCGGATTAACCATAGGGCAAAAGGGCATTGCCCTGGGCTCCCTAGTTTGAGGAGCCACTGATTTTTTTTTCTTTTACTTTTTTCTTCTTCCCTGACCCCTGTACTTTCCTGATGTGTGTGACTAAACCTTGGGGATGGGGTTTATCATCGAATGTTTCTTTGCCCGCTGGGCCTGTCACCTCAACCGTCCAAACAGCTCGCTGTTTGTGGCATTTTTGTTTCCATGGACATCTCTCTGCAGGTCAGGTGAAGCATAACATGCCAGCTAGCTAATGACATTGTTCCAATATGGACCTCCATTGGTTTGCACTCCACCCAGCCAGACAAGAACCTTTCTGTCTCCCCAGCCCCTCAGGTCCATGCATCACGCATGGTGCATGGTGGTTCCGTCACATCTCGCCATATGAAGTAAGTCCCACCCAGATCTAGAAAACAGCACCACGCACCAACTGCCAGCAAACTGAGAGCTGCTGAATCCTGTCATCATCGTTGATAGAGAGAGAGAGATTGTCCCTCCACACTCTGCACCTCAGCATCTGTGGCCTGTCAGTAGGCCCACTGTCTGGACTGGCTGTCGACTCAGTCATCTGTTCTCGAGGTCCGGAAAGCAGCTAAATTATCCGCTAAGGCCAAATGCAGACTGGCAGTGCAGAATGCACCCACCGCCATCTTGTGTGTGTCAGGAGACTGTCCAGCAGTAGGAGCTGCCAGTGAGGAGTGTGAGTAGTCAGCAGAGAGGCCAGAGGCTGAGCAGCCCCAAATCACCACCAGGCATTTCTGTCCTATTTGTCTTCTCATCTTCTTGATTTTGTCTTTATCTCAGGTAAAAAAAAATAATAATAATGTTGTTTGTTATTTAAAAAGTTTTAAATAAAATTATGTGACTTGTGAGAAGAGGATCATACTATAGTAAGAGAGGGATACAGTGAGCTGGAGAAATGTTCTGCCTTTCTTTGCACCAGGATCCAGTCCACTTCTCTCACTTCTTAATCTTCTCCCAGTGCTTTGTTTGTTGTCATGCCACCAGTCAGTGAAGTTTTGTAAGGCAGCCCAGCCACAGTTACTCAGGTCTCTTGCTGACTGTGGTCAGTACTGTAACCCATCACCCCAGCACACATTCACAGTAGCTGCAGCAAGTTTATTGTATCTAGGTTACCTTCCTTGTCCCTCACAGCAGCACCCATCTACCTGCTGCCCAACACAACACCAGGTAGACCAGCCCACTGATCTGAGGATGGCTAACACATTTAAATGGCAGGCTATCCAGGGCTACTTAATATTTTATCTCTCAGGGTGTGGGTACACAGGAGGTACGATGTGGTGGGATTCGGTCACGAGGCGAGCCGAAAGATCGAATTCAACCTAGTAAAGAAAGTTAAGTCCTCCAGTGTACCCACACCCTGGAGGGATAGATTTATATTATACAGTGACGAATGTTTTTCTTTAATGTTTTTAACTATTTCCTAACTCATTGAGGTCCCTACACTGAAGAGGTTGTCATTTTGTAAACAATTTAGTGCGGTGCTTTAGCGGCGGCAACGGGACAAATCAAGGGCAGTTTCATTTGAAGTGAAAGTGACCAGATTAGCAGGCTATAAGGTTGGCTGGCACTTCTTCCAGTGGGTACACTGGAGGATTTATCAGGTGGTAATTGTGCCAGCCAACCAATCAGGATGCAGGATTTGGGACATTGGATTTACCACATTCTATAATATCTATTTGGGCAGTGAGATGTTGGTGTGATGGGGCCAGTAACGCATGACTGTTTGAGTGCTGACAGTCAGTGTGAATGTAATCCAGCCATCCAACTTCAAACAATAGCCTTCTATTTCTGCCTCAAGAATGGCATTCAGAGTAGCTGGAAAACCCTCCAAATGCATTTTAAGGCATCAAAAACATTCAGCTGTTAGTCACAGTGGGCTCCACAATTTCAAATTACTCAGGGCACCACAACTTGTTAATCCAGCCCTGTCATTAGGAGTCATGGGGTCAGTGTGTGCTGTCTAGAGAGAAAGTTTGGGGGCCAGGTGACCGAAGACAGTACTCAACTAGGGGCACATAGACTTCAGCCTGCTGAAAATGGATCACGTTTTCATTTTATCAGGTACTTCTTGCTTTAAAAAATACTTTCACAGTCACAGACTAGGGTGGGTAGGGGGTAGCTGTTGGGATGGGACA
The DNA here is from genome assembly GCA_016271365.2 of Neoceratodus forsteri. Lineage (NCBI taxonomy): Eukaryota > Metazoa > Chordata > Ceratodontiformes > Ceratodontidae > Neoceratodus > Neoceratodus forsteri. The sequence goes on along the minus strand of CM028137.1, from coordinate 686,989,723 downwards.
GGACATTAGTGTTCCATCAAACTGAGTGTGTAATAAATTATAAATGTATTACTAGTGTTATTAATTTCTAGCATGGGAGCTTAAATTCATGACATTAAAATTGTTTAAGGTCACTACTAGTTTTGTCCTATATGGCAAATTGATCTTGGTGTGGATTTGCAGTAGAGGAGATGAAGAGTAGTGCCCTCCTGTAGCATGCTAGGAATGATACAAAACTAATGCTGGGGCATGTCTGGTCTCAGTGACAGCATGAACCAGGAGAGGCAGAAACTGGTACATGAGACCACTGAACTGAGGTAAAATGTCAGCATGTCCGTATGTCTAATCTGTGTGGTCTTTTTCAGCGTGGTTGTACAGTGTGAATGAGCACAGAGGAATTAATAGACACGGGGACTTTGAAGGTGTTTTGCTGTATATTATGGCATGCACAGGAGTTTGTGCATGCTTGGAGAGCAAACTAGCAACAGAAGTCATAAGACCTCGTTTGGCTCATTGACACAGGCAGTTACAAAACCGGGAAAAAAGTGATAGACTCAAATATTTAGTTTATGTAGTTCTATGTGTTGAATGGGAGGGTGCAAGTAGTGATGCACCCAAGCAAGTGCTGTTGTTAATAAAAAAAACATTTTTAAAATTTGTTTAAAACTGTTTTCTGTCTGCTTAGTGACTTCTTTGGCTATCATAAAACTAGATGCCTTATACCATGGAGTTATCCCAGTAACGGAAATTTTAAAACAATAACAAATATTTTATTTATTTAAAATGCATTTTCTTTGGAATAAATTGTTCTATAGAATAAAATATGTTTTACAAAATAGCAAGCAGACTTAAAATGATATTTTCAGAACCAGATAGCTAAATGACTTTGTTCCCATATTTCTATAGTTATTGTATTTATTTTTACTGAGGTAAGGTTGGGGATACGTTAATCTGTACTGCAGGACAAACTGGTATGGGTTAGTTTTATGATAATGTGCTGGTGTAAGTGACATTTGTGAACTTGTTTACTTGGATTGTCATTTAATTTGTCTGCAATTTGTCTTTTCACCAAGTCTCTTTAGCTTTTCTCATTTTTTGTGTTTTGGATGTGCTGCTGCCAGCTGCAGTCTTTTAGTATTTTGTGTTTTTTTTTTGGGTGGGGGGGTATTTTGGGCAACATACTGTCATGTGGACTGTGGGGACTTTGGGGTGGTGCTAGGGTGCAACTAACAAAGCATAGGGAGGGAGGAAATGAGTAGAAATTGCATTAGAAATACCCTTCAAATGCACCAAAATGTTAAACATTTATGGAGACCTAGGCTGCCCACCAGACCCCGGCCTATTATTTTTATTTTTATCTGACTTGAGCTCCCCATCTATAGGACTCCTGGATCAACCCCTGAAACTTTAATTAAATTAACCTTGTTCAGTAAGGAGACTTTCACTATCTATGAGTGTGAAGGCTACTGATTACATCACTCTACTTGGAAATTTCCTTAATGCAAGGACTACATTGTTGAAATAAAACTAGTTGTGTAACATACCACAAAATGGAGGACCTATACAAAATTGAAGTCTACAACAGCCATATTGGTCTGTTAATTAGATAAAACATACAGTGGTGGAAACAAAAATAGTGCAGAGATTCAAAAGTGCATGGGTTAAGCATTAAGGCATCCTGCTATACAGCAGAGCAAGGGAAATGCAGTCCAAATAAGAGTAGGGATTGCTAAACCAATTAGGGAAATGGGCAGACTAGGTGGGCTGTATGATCCTTATCTGCTGACAGATTCTATGTTTCAATGTTTACATGGCAACATTCACCATATTTACAGTGGGACAGTTTATAGCATAACAAAGTAACTTGACAGTTGCTTAATATAAAAGTGTCCTGTACTGTCATTAGAAAAGTTACTGGGTCATCTGGTAAACAGGAAAACCCAGCTAAAATTGGATTAATACAAATCTGCCTTATTTTATAATTGCATGAGAAAATTAGGAGAATATGCAACAGATCCTCCACACACCCATTAGAACAGGAACATGGTGGTGGGATTCGGAAATGTGTGCAAACCTTGCATATAGCACATTACTAGGAAGCAATTTGAATTTATGAAATGAAAACACAATGTGTATCAGGGTCTGCAATACAGCCTAGGTAGAACCTAAGGCCATACCAGATGCCATTTGAAGTATACCAAGGAGGAAAAGTGATTTATTTTAAGATCAGTTCAAGATCCAAACATTGAGTAATAAGACAGATCTTATTCTTAACATACTTCATATGCTTTAGGCTAATCATAATTCCCTTTTAATATAACTATTTAAGTATAACAGCTCATGCTCCACCCCGATATGAACATATCACTCCTGCTTTAAAAGTTCAGCATGTAATAATTACCTTTAAATCATAGATTTCAGTTAAAATGTTGGTTCTAGTATTTATTTTACTTCATTCCAGCAAGCCTTCCTACCTTTATCCTTTTTCTAAGAATATGTTCCACCTAGTTCTCTGCACTTTAGTGATGCTGTGCTACTAGTGGTTCCTCCAGGTAGGTTGTTTTGGTTGGAGTACATCACACATTTTGTTTTATTCATTTATCTCCATGGGTGCATTTTCAGCATTTATTTCCAGTTTTGATAGGTTACAAAGAACACTTAACCAGAGTGCAGCTGCTGTAGCACAGTAACTCAAGACATCACAATGGCCTCTGTTGCATGCAAAACAAAGTAGTACCATCAAAGAGAAGCACTTATAAATCATCTTTACTAAGGGAGAAACTGGTTGATTTTCTGGAGGAATATGGGCTACAGGACCCCAGACAACTTGGGTTCAAAAGGAATGGTCTTGCCAGATATATCTGGTTGACTTGTTCGACTGAGTGACAAGGGCTGAAGAGAGGAAACAGGCAGTAGATGTGGTACACTTGGATTTCAGCAAGGCCTTTGTCTCAGTACCCCTCAAGAGGCTGGTCAAAAGATAAGGGACTTAGTGGTGGAGGAAAAATTAGAAACATAGGTGGAGAAGTGGCTGAGAAGTAGAACAAAAGGGTACAAGCTAAGAGAGTTTCCAGGGGTAAGAAACTAACTAGTGGAGTAGCAAGGATCCATCCTTTTCACTGTATTCATTTGTGACTCAGAGAGAAGGCATCAAGGGCAAGATTTGCCACTCACAGATAACACAAAGATCCATGAAAGGGTTGATGAGGAAAAGTGAACTCAGAGAGGGTCTGGTCATGTTGGAGAGCTGGTCAAAGACCTGACAGGTGGGCTTCAGTGCTAAAAATGTAAAGTAATGCAGACTGTAAAGAGGATCCCAAGATTACAGTATGAAATGGGGAGTGGTGCTGGAAAGCACCATGGAGGTAAAGGACCAAAAGGTCAAGATATCAGAGAGCCTAAAAACAACAGCACTTTCTAACAGAGCTGTGGGCAAACAAACAGGATGCTGGGTTGCATTGGGAGTAGGATAATCAATAGACATTGGAAGGTGATCCTTCCATTGGACATGTCACTGGTGCAATCACTGCGTGGAATACTACATGAGATACTAGAGTCCACACCTGAGGAGAGACTGTGACAAGGTGGAAGCAGTATATTGCAAGGCAAACATGATGGTCCATGGACTTTGGAACAAGACAAATGAGGAGACGTTATAGGACTTGAACATGTACACCCTTGAGAAAATGAGAGAAAGGGTGACATGATTGAGACATACAAATGCCTGCATGCGACAATACAGGGTAGATCACGAAGAAACTTTTCTCCTTGTGCTCAAGGGACTACAGGAAACTTACTTAAACTCACAGTGGGGTGAATCTAAAAGGGACATTCATAAGCACTTTTTCACAGAAGGAGTTGTGGACAATTGGAACAAGCTGCCAGAAGAAATGGTATAGGCCAAATCAATAAGCAGCTTCAAGCAGGGAGGAGACAGTAATAAGGGATTAGTTTGGGGGGGCAGAATCAAAGGGAAGGATGACCACTAGAGCTAGTGCTGAGTAGTTAGGTAGGGTGGGCAGACTTGATGGGTTGGAGGATCTTTTTCTGCCATCATTGTTTCTGTACTTATGTATCTCTGTACTGGCCCTTGGAATTCAGTAACTTTATACATACTCATCAGTCAACTAATGGGTTTATTTTGTCATGCTCTTAAGCTTATTTGTTTAGTCTTTTAGATTTAAGTTTTTATATTTTACATGACCTGTATACTTACTACTATTGACTAATTGTACATTTCTTTTTGAAACTCAGCTTTATTTAAGTGAAAATGGAAAACATTACATACTGTACATGTAGTGCTTGACAGAGCAATGACTCTTGCAATGTGTGAATGTACATTAATAAGCTCACAGGTATGCAAGTTAGAACATTGTATGCTTCCTGTAACTTGAATTTCCAGTCCATGTGATTGTTGTGTTTCATCTCGTCACAGTTCAGTGATAAACGATGATCTCATCTGGCTCTGCTTTTCATGATTAAAGGCCAGCTATGAACCTGTATTCAACAGAAAAGCAAACAATATCAACTTGAGATGGGTGTTGTGGAGTTAATACTGCATTCCAATTCCTGAGTTATGATGGATGTGTGTCTAACATGAGTTCCAAACATTAGTCTTTTGCCTACCCTCACTGCTGTACTCCCAGTGCCTCCATTCGCTGCATAACCCCCGTCACCCCTCAGTAGTAGCAAGCACTCTAGTTTCCCAACTGTTCCAGACATTATTGTATTTCTCAAGTGAGAGTCCTAAGGTCACTGTAATCTGGTCCATTCTGCTCATTTCTGTGACTCTGTTCATCCACATTTGGAGGATGGAGGGTCATCCTCAACCAGCAGTCTGCCACCACTTTCAGAACTGCTGTGCAGAGTGCCTTAAATAGCTTTGGTGGGTCTTATCACCAAGCCCTGGTACCTGCATGCCCAGGATCAAAGTTTAAAATGTGTTGGGGATGTCCCTACCTCAGAGGGTTCTTAGGGTAATGTGGACTTGGTCCCAGTAGAGTCTCAGCACAGGGTAGTCCCAAACAATATAGCAATGCAAGCCAACATGCCTGCACTTTCTCCAGTAAAGGGGGAATATCATTTTAAATTGGGCAGTGATTGTGGAGTATGGAAGAAACTTACCAAGCACTTTCACCAGAACTCCCACCACCAGGGTGAGGTGGTCACTTTCCAGCCCTCGGTCACATGCTAGAGTCCAAGATTTATTAGTAAGCTGAATCTGTGCCTGCTGTTTCCACTGTGTCTTTAGGTGAACAAACACCAGGTGGACATGGCCTTGCAAGGTCTGGAAGGCTCTAAACATCATGCCTCTCATGTCTATGAGTAATGGTGCCCAGTAAAGAAGTCCTCCAGTGGGGATATTTCAACTACCTGTGATACTAAATTCTGGAGCATGCGTAGTAATGGACTTTAATTATATGTAATGATCTTGTGCTGGCAGGTCAAACTTTTGTTGTAATTGTCTGAAGGAGATGCATATAACAGGAAGCACAGATTCATCTTACTGATGAATCTTGGATTCTAGCATGTAACCGAGGCTGGAAGGTGACCACCTCATTCTTTCCTTTCCTTCCAATTTCTCTACCATTCCAAATCACAAACTCCAGCCCCCTCCTACCCAGCTCTCCCAACTATTTCTAGCACCACACCACATTCTCTACTTGTGTACTGACAAGGCCTGAAGGCTGCTTTCCCCTTATCTCTCCACTTCGCACGTCCCTTTCACTCTATTTCTACTCCTTCTAAAGTTTTATTTTTAGTTACAAAATATATACAATTGCCTTTGTTTTAAACTATGTCTTTGTCTTAATGCCTTTGTAATATTTGTTCATCCTCCCCACTGACATGGAACCTTTGGAAATTAGCATCTTGAGCAAAGGTATTGTAATCTGAGACTGAATAAATAAACAGATAAATAAATATGTTCCCTTAACGAAGTGCAGAATCTCGACAGCCCATGAGGGTTTCAACTTCAGAATCCAGGGTTTGTGTGTGTGGGGGGCGGAGTAAGTCTGGGTCCCCTATTATACTTGTAAGTAGTAGCAGACTTTATGCACTCAATCCCAGGGACTTTGAGCACTGTTCAGTCATTACTGAAAACAATATAAGTAAACAACATTTACATGACATATTGCACCAAAATAAATAAAGTATTATAGGATGTTGAATGCTGATAAGAGATCAAGGAGAACAAGAACTGACCACTTTCCTCACTCTCTAGCCCTAAGGAGGGTATCCTGCAACATGCACAACCTGCAAATGGTCACCTATCGAAACAGTGACCCACTCATGGCTCATGTCGACAGGGCGAGACACCAGGAGGGTGACCGGATGGGGGATCATGAATAGCGACAAGATGTTGTTATATTACATGTGCATGGGGGGCAAGCACGTGAGCAAGGGGCAGGATGGGACGGAGGGTTTGTGAGGGTGGTGCCACTGTGAGCTGCTGAGCTGGCTCCATGGCATGGTGGGTGGGTGCAACTGCGTGTGGTCAAGATGTTGGATTAGGGTCCGGGAACAGGTATGTTTTGTTGTACCCGGCCCCAATAGTTTTTTTTTTTACAGTTTTGCACCCCATGACATGCAGCCCCTGGAGTTAAGAATCCTGTAGGGGGTGCGGGGCACAGCCCCCAGAATAACAATAAAACTTATGAGTCCCTGGCACCCTTTTGGTTTGCACCGAGGTGTACATTGTCAAAACTGATTTTCAATGATGTACACGCCTATAATGAAGATCGCCTTCCACGATCGCTGTTATGACATAGAACCCCTGAGAAGATCATTCTGCACTTTGACCAATGTGATGCTGGTACTGTGCCTTGACCAAAACTTGAACAGGCGAGGTTCATAGATGTCAGAGGCTATGAGGTGTTCCTCATGCTGCAGAGCTACCATCTGCTCTATAGCCTTACCCAAAAAGGAAGGTTACAAACAGATCTATAATTCACAAAGCAGTCTGGTCCAAAATGGTTTTTCAGAAAAGGTCTCACCAGAGCCTTTTAATGCCCTAGGAAAGACCCCTCTGAAAGGGAAAACTGGATCTGCTCAGCGTAACATTAAACCCAGAAACCCAACATACCTAGTTATTGCGTGAGTCGGGCTCAGATCCATCTCACAAAAGGTGGGCCACAGCTCCAGGACTACCCCACAAACCTCTCCAATCAAAACTGGTCTAACCTTGCTCTATACTGGTGGAGAACATCCATCCCTCACTAACTCAGTACTGCTGGGTCATAGTGATCTAGCTGGAGAGATCCCAGACCAAATCAACAACACCTTGCTGGAGAAAAACAAGTAAATTCTTTGCACCGAGTGGATGAATTTACTCTTACCAGTTGCAGGCAGACCAGATTTAAATGTCTGTCCACTAGCCAAAAAGCTGAACTATTCAGTTTTTCCTGAAGGATCTTCCTGTATAGTAATACTGCCTTCTTACAGAAAACTGCCCATTTAAGCTCAACATAGTGAATCCTCAGAGCTAGTTTGCTTTCATTAGATCTAGATCTTCTCCGACAATGCTCTAACCCTGACCCCTTAACTTCCACTCCCTGTGCTCCCTGCCAAACCACAGGATCTCAAGCATTGAGTTAGGGTCATATAGGGACTGGTGTGACTTCATCAAAAGCTAAGACAATGGCCCTTTATAGGCTGTCACTACATTGTCTAGTCCAATCACACAAGCAACCATCATGCTTGAGGGATCCACTATCATATGGAGTCCTTCTGGGACAAATCCTCCAAAGGACAATAGTGAATCATCTCCATGGGGTGGACTCAGGGCGGCCCTGAAACAGAACTTCATCATGCAATGCTATGACCAACCAACCAGATACATTCTGAGGTTATAAAGTTAAGATCCAGCAGGAACACTAAGTCTAATTAATGACCATGTTGATGAGTCACAGAGGTAACCTCCTGTGCAAGGCCCAGTGAATCCATTAACTGGAGGAAGTTCTGACCAAGTGCACAAGTTCATTGCCAATCTAGTCATTGAAATCACCCAGAATTAACCATCTGGGCTACTTCAACACCATCTCAGTGATGAAGTCAGCAATTTCATGCAGGAAATCTCTTCATCCCAGAGGCCGGTAAATGAGAAGGATCCTGCAACCTGCACCTGGACCCCCACACACACTCTTACATTCAAACAATGAAGTAGTCCTAACTGGGTGCATGGTGAAATTCAGTTCAGATCTAAAACAGATGGCCACTCTCCCATTCCCCCACTATGGTTCCTCCGCTGGCAGTGAACCACAGAGAATTTTGTTTGGATAGCTGCCTCTGAAACAGGACTGGCATCATCACTCAGGCAGGTCTCCATTATACAAGCAAGATCAAGCGAAGAACCACACATTAAATCTGCCATAATGGTTGTTTTGTTTCTCATTGATCTGGCATTGCAGAGCACTGCTTGAAGGGGACAAATGGCAGCTGCTGGTCTACTGGCTACTTGCTCATGTGGTCTGGCAGGATCCCTAGGTATGGGTACCAAACACATCTGGTCTCTCTCTGTGGTCCAGTCCACCTTGGGGCACCACTTGGTCCTCACCAAGCCTATAGTACCTCTCACTTATCTTCTCCTGAACTTCACTGCCATTCTGCTTCCTAACAATACCCATCTCCTGCATTGCCTATAAGCCACTGCTGGCAGGGAGAGCACCAAATGGGTGGAGGTCTAGCAGCTAGGGTGGGGAGTAATTGGACCTATCATATTCAGGGATTCCATGGGGTCTTCAACTTCAGCAGTATGCCCAATGTGTTTTGTCCGGGGTTGGAGATTTCAGGCCACGTATGCAAATGAGGTGAATGTGTGGAAGGGAAAAGTGGGGCTGGGAGGATCTGGTTCATCTCCATTTCTAGCCATCCCATGTCACTTCTCTGCCTGGTCCAGCTGACCACTGGCATTAGCTGGGCTGCAAGGTAGTAGCATTCAGATCTGGCATGGCTAGCCTCCCTCTATTGTGAGGACAGTCAGTAAGTTTTTACAGTTATGGTGATGCCAAGAGACCCAAATGAACCTCAGTATATTATTCTGGAGGCAATTTCAGAAGTGCTCTGGAAATGACACAGGAAGGGCCTAAATAGGAATAAAAATCTTGGGAGAAGTTTCATCTTCGTGGGGCTATCTAGCCTCCTATACATAAGGGCAGAATATCACAGTGCATTATGTCTACGAAGGCCAGCCTTAGCAGGTTCTCATAACTGAGTCTGCTAGGTGCCCTGAGTCCTGTCTGTGAAATAGCAACTCTGTATGTCTCTGCAGTATAGTGAAAGCCATTTAGGATATATCACATACTGACAGTTAGATGCCCGAGCCCTGTCTGTGACATAGCTACTCTGTGTGTCTTTGCAGTTTAGTGAAAGCAATTTAGGCTGCATTACACAGTGTTTGTTAGGTGCCCTGAGCCCTGTCTGTGACATAGTTACTTTGTGTCTCTGCAGCATACCAAAAGCCTATTAAGGTCTGTGGAGGGGTTGTGGGATAACAGGTGGACCAGTCACCAAACTACAGGTTTAACACACAATCTCTGTGTGATGTTTATTCAAAATACAGGAGATAACCTTCAGCAATGTCATAGCCCCTCTTCAATACATCAGTTTGCAGCAACAGACTCTGTATGTCCTTCATCTGCATTAGCCAGCACCTACTGACTCACTGATCTCTGATCTAACTTATCTGTTGAGATTTAGGCTCCTATATGGGCCTAGTTTGCTTGGGTGGTGGGGCTCAAATAAAAAAAAAAAAAAAACAAGCTAAAGACAAAGAACCTCAGAGCAGAAGCACTGAAACAAGGGTTACCGATAGGGCATTGATAATAAGCCAAGTTTCAAAGAAACACAACATCACACATACTCCATAATGCAAAGCATCAAGGGTATTTGCAAATCACCATGCAATTTCAGACTTGTTCAGTTTACAGCAATTTACATGAATTTTAAATAGCACAACTAACTTAATTTTATCATACAATCCCTAGTAATTTTTACCTTTATCAAAAACATCTAGTGCCATGGTATTTCCAACATTTACAGGCTTTATACACATAAGGTATATACATTAAAGCATTTCATGACATAGTGCCATTGCATACTAAATCCAACAAAGAAGAACACAGCCTGTTGTTTTATATCAGCTCAGAGGTGTCACACAATAACCTCCTGTACAAAGACCTGAGAGGGAAAAGGAAAATTAAAGAGGACACTATAGCATAGTAGAGAAAGGGAAGGGGTGCCCATAGGTGGCCAACCTTATGGACTAGAAATTGTAAAGGATGGATTAGACTAAGAAATAGAAGAACTGTTGCAACAGATTTAAGAAAAGGCCAGTCCTTAAGAGTGGTAGGAGCTCCCTGTCACATTTCCCCACCTTAAGAGGAAGCAGTTATTGCAGACTACTTACCACCTGCCTGTCCCGAAGGGATTGAGCTTCCACCCATCCATCTTCAGAAGCTCTGTCTCAGGGTCACTATTCACCAATAAATATTCTATCATGAACATAGTGGATATCATCATTCTTTACCCTGAGGCATTAACACATTTCTCAACAGAGACTAATGGTACCTTCCCATCTCCTTTTAGGGAAAGTCTGCCGATTTCTTAACCAAAATCTGGATGTTGTAAAGTCCAGTACCATAGAAAGAGTTTCTCTAGGATGAGTAATGATCTGCTCCAACCCCACCAGACATGTCAGTTTTAAGCAGAGGACCCAGTCCTAGGTTCAATCCTCTACATATACCCTCTATATCACTTGATACATTCATTTCACTTGCTACTGATACAGACACCTGAGGGTAGACGCTGTAGGTGTTACCCCAACACAGGTTCCTATTCATTTTCCACCCACCTCCTCCTCCTTTGTAGGTTTTTCATCAAAAATAAAACAAATATACCACTTCCTTGATCGTAACATATTGTAACATTTTGGCAATATTACCATCTTTAGCTTGCAGTATACCCCAGTCAATACTGTTAATACATTTAGCTGCATCAATATAAAAATCCTTCAGCCTTACAGACTTCTTCTTGCCTGCTTGAGACTGAATCCCCAGCAAAATATCACTGGGCACAGTCTTACCTGGGGTTTTACATTCAAGTTCCATACTTCCATCTCCAGCCTCCAACAGGTAGCATCCTGGAAACACAGGCAACAAAGGAATATCATGCTCAGTCAGGGGTCCTCCTCCAGCTGAGCCCATGAACAATCCTCTCCCATTTCTTTACCAAACTCTCTGGCAGGGACTTCTCAAGCAGCTGGCACCGTGTTCCATCTCTCTCTGCTTAGTCGGTCTGTCACCAGCTATTGCCCACTCATCCAGTTGATCATCCTCATCACCATTTCTACCTCCTGGGTGTTGTCTTTGCACCTCTGGTCTGTGTTGACTCAAGCTACTTCCTCATCCCTTTGCAGCTTTCATCGTCTTCAGGTTAGGCCATCCTCTGAGCTCTCAGGCCCAGTCCAGGTAGCAGCTTCTCGCCCAGTGTGTCGGCCATGGTACTGGTCAGAACTCCACAGACTTTCTTCTCAGGTTCTCCTCTGGCAACTGCTAGTAAGGGGTTGTGGGATAACAGGTGGACCAGAGATCGAACTTCAGGTTCAACACACAATCTCTGTGTGATGTTTATTCAAAATACATGAGATAACCTTCAGCAATGTCATATCCCTTCTTCAGTACATCAGTTTGCAGCAACAGACTCTGTATCTCCTTCTTCTGATTCAGCCAGCATTTACTGACTCACTGATCTCTGATCTAACTAATCTGTTGAGATCTAGCTTTCCTATATGGGCCTTGTTTGTTTGGGTGGTTGGGGCTCAAATGAAAAAAAAAAAAGCTAAAGACAAAGAACCTTAGTGCAGAAGCACTGAAACAAGGGTTACCCAAAGGTCATTGACAATAAGCCAAGTTTCAAAGAAACACAACATCACACATACTTCCATAATGCAAAGCATCATGGGATATTTGCAAATCACCATGGAATTTCAGACTTGTTCAGCTTACAGCAATTTATATGCATTTTAAATAGCACAACTAACTTAATTTTATCATAGAGATCCATAGTAACTTTTACCTTTATCAAAAACACCTAGTGCCATAGTATTTTCAACATTTACAGGTTTTATACACATAAGATTTATACATTAAAGTATTTTTTGACATAGTGCAACCGCATAATAAATCCAACAATGCAACACACAGCCTGTTGTTTTATATTAGCTTGATGTCACACAAATAACCTCCTGTGCAAGGACCTGAGAGAGAAAAGGAAAATTAAATAGAACACTATAGCACTGTCAAGAAAGGAAGGGGTACCCATAGGTGGCCAACCTTATGGACTAGAAATTGTAAAGGATAGATTAGGCTTAGAAATAGAAGAACTGTTGCAACAGATTTAAGAAAAGGCCGGGTCCTCAAGAGTGTCAGGAGCTCCCTGTCACAAGATGTATTACACACTGTCTGTTCGGTGTCCCAAGCCCTGTCTGTGACATAGCTACTCTGTGTCTCTTTGCAGTACAGAAAGCCATGTAGGCTGCATTACACTGTTTGTTAGCCTGTTAGGTGCCCTGAGCCCTATCATTTATTTATTTTATTTATTTAAGAGATTTACCAGGAAGTATGCTGAGCGGAGTACCGCTTCGGTTCCAGATGCCTCTGGGGTAGGGGGGGGGTTGTACGGTAGTAGTACAGACGAAACAAATCATAACATAGTGTGAAATTGCTACGACAATGGTACAGTAGTATAGAAGAAACAAACATACATAGTGTGAATGTGTGACATCTCTCTGTGGCACAGTGAAAGCCATGGCTATGTCTACCCTATGTCTCATATTTCCAGACTAAGTCTACTAAAAGGAAGCACAATGCTAGTGCACATGCAACTGAAAATGATGTGGACAATATGAATACTGGCACTAATGATGAACATAGCAACAATAATGACAATAACATCACCAGGACTGGCACTAAATGTCCCTCCTGAACTAAAAAGCATGTTACCAATGAAATGATAGTAGAGTTTTGGAAAGGACTGACAGAAGTTACTGTAGAAGTGCTGAACATTTTGCCATATGTGTAAGACTACCAATGACAGGCTGCATGCAAGGATGGGGCAGCATCCTCCTGAAATATAAGTTCAGATGCTAAGGCAGTGAATGCTGATAAAGATGGTGGATATAGTGGGGACTGGGATAGCCCAGGCTATGTCCCATCTGATGATGGCAGCACTTTCAGTTCTTCTGAATCTTGTGGCAGTGAGGTCAGTACTAGTTTCGATGAGTGGGTTGGAGAAGATGCCACTATAGGGCATGAGAGGCAAATGGGGAAAAAAATCATATGCTAAACATAAGAATAGGAAGATGGCCATGAATGGGGAAAATTCATGTGAACAAGGAATTGGCAGTATAGAGTTTCCTCCAGGTCCCTTGACTGTACAAGAACTAGTGACAGGCACCGTAGTACAAAGCACAAAAGGTAAATCTTTAGTGTTGAATTTAATTTATTTTGACCCTGCAGACAACTCTCAAGCTGTATGCAGTCTGTGCAAAAAGAGTGTCAGGGTACCATGTCATAATGGCAATCACCAAATAGCGTATGCCATTACAGTGAGTGTTCATCACCGACAAAACAAAATAGCAATGCACACTCCCAGGAGGCCACACCAACAAAAACAAATGATTTTATCTTATTTATGTTGGGATATGTGCCCATGACACCCCCTTAAAAGCTATTCTCAATTCCAGGGGTGCATGTCGGGAGGGGGAGAACCTTGTAAACAAAATAAGTCCTGAACATGAAAACACAAAATATTGTGCTCCTCCCCAGCCCTGAACCCTGTACCCTGCCCACCATGGGTATAATTTTTAAACAGCAGCAGACTGAATCACAGCAGCTGTGTCTGTCGTGACTTACCTCAGAAATGCCCACCATGGGTATAATTTTTTTAAAACAGCAGTAGGCTCAATCACAGCAGCTGTGCCCTTTCATACCTACCTCAGAAATGCCTGCCATGGGTATAATTTTGGATACAGCAGCAGGCTCGCTAAGAGATCCTGCATCTCCTGTACCTGCTTTAGCAATGCCCGCCATGGAATAATGTTTTGAAACAGCAGCAGGCTCAATCACAGCAGCTGCTGCTTCATACCTATCTCAGAAATGGCCGTCATGGATAGAATTTTGAAACAGCAGCAGGCTTGCAAGACAGCCTGTGTCTCTCTGACCTACCTCAGCAATGCCCCTTTGGAGTATTATGGATTGGGGCACATAACAGACAGCGTAATACCCCCAAAATAGTCTTTACATGATTTTTGTTATGGTCAGGTCGGGTAATCAGGTAGTAGAACAGGTCAGTTAGAGACTACAGAATCTGACCCGACTACTCAGATTTCATCCATTTGTTTGGGTGCTTTCCAGTACCCATGGGTTGTTTTGGGGTCAGGTATTTTAGTGCCGCCATCCCTAGTTTTCACATTCTTGCAGTTTCACCAAGCTGGTTTCCTGCTCTAGTATACGAACATACAAAATTGCTGGCAGAAAAAGGCTTCATCAGTCTGCCAGATAGTGCAGCTTTCAGTTTAATACCACTGCAGCTACCCCACCCACACCCAACCCTCCATCCATCCCATCTCCCAGTCCTTCCCCAATAGTGTTCTTGTCTATATTAACCCTGCTCCTGACTATATCCCAACCCCACTTAAAGCTATATACTGTCCTCAGTCTGATTAAGGGATGGAGCAGGTCATAGCCATTACAGCCCTTCTTTTGGATTTGAGCAGACAAGCGAGACACAGGCGCCCAGGAATCGCCTCCTTTGTCCTGCAAATTCGTGCTCTGCAACACCTCTGGTCTGCCCACCCTCTGCCGACTGGGACTGCTATTAATAGTCCCTCCTTCTGTCTCCTTAGGGACTCTTGGACTTTGTCGGCCGCAGGGACAGCGGCCACCAGGCGGACGGGCGCCTCAAGCCGCCGCTCGAGACCACCGCCCGGATCCCTCCAGTTAGGCAGGTATGGCAAAGCCGCAATTTTTCACCCACCGCCCATCCCCTTCCCGAGCATTGTTTTATAACCCAATTGCTCCGCCCACAGCTTCCCTCACTTTCATTGGCCCGGCCCATTATAATTAGGCATAGTCATTACCTTAGTAAAAAAAATATTTCTCCTGTTTACTAGAGGTGCTCCCATCGCAGATTACTCATTGTCTTTTAGTTAGATCCAAACTTAACCAATTGAGGCCAGGAGATGTGTCTACACTAAAACTACAATCTACTGTTTACACTGAGTATTGTCCAATAAGACCCTGCTGAGGTAACATCTATATATATATATATATATATATATATATAACAACTGCCCTTGTGTAAAATCAAACATGGGAGGCCTCAAGTGGCTTTGTCTAATAGCCATCATCTTTCAGCTATGTAGTATGGCTGGCCCTTATGCTAGCTATGATGTTCCTATAGAAACATGTCCCAAGCTGACAGTATACCCATATATTAATAGTAGCTACTTAGTATACTGCCCTTGTCTGCCCCTAATTCAACCAAAGCTTGTTGAATCCTCCGATAGTGGCACAGTAACCAGCTCTTCTAAGCACGTCCTCAAACCCCAGGCAATCAAACACTGTACAGGCCGCTACTACCCTACTTGGTTCTTAAGTTATATATCTACAGGGCAAACAAGAGGATGACCCGATCTATGGACCCATGCGCCCAAGTCTGTCACAAATACAGAAAGTCTCGGCCTTTTAAAACTTCATTCACAACCTGAGAAGAATTCTCCTCCTCCTGCTACTATGCTCAGGAGACATTGAACTTAATCCTGGTCCCCTAGGTTGCTCTCATCACCATCCAAAATTAATCATCTAAAAGGTTTCAGTTTCCTACATGTCAATGTCTGCAGCCTGTTAAAAAGCTGGAGTCTGTTCAGACCTGGATTATCCACACTGCACCAGATATCCTGGTGATATCGGAATCTTGGCTCCGAGCATCCACACCGGACAGTGAGGTCAATATCCCCAATTACCTTCTCTTCAGAGCAGATAGAAGGACTGGGGGAATAGCCATTTATGTCAAAACGATTCACAGTATCTGTATTAGATGCTACCTCCATTGCGGAGGTTTCAATGCCTGACTCTTAAAGTCGAGCCACCTCACTCTGGGGCCTTTCGTGTGATAGCTGCTATAGACCACCTGCAGCAGGACCTCAGCTCCTGAATCACCTATCTGGACAAATGGACGCTTCCTCTATGGAGACAATTTTACTAGGTGATCTAAACTATGACTGGTTAACTAGCGGTCATTACCCTGAAACATTTCTGTGATTCTCATGGATTCACTCAACTAATATCTGAACCTACACGCATCAACAACAAGAATCCAATGAGAAGCAGCCTTCTGGATGTGTTACTTGTCAATGAACCTCACCATTTCTCACATGCCGGTATCCTTCCAGCTGATATTAGTGACCACTGCCTCATAGCTGGCATTAGAACCATACCAAATCCATTATCTACATCAAAGTTCTCCACCAAAAGATCCAGACGTAACTTTGACCCTCTAGCCTATTTCAATTATCTAAAAACTCTATGCAATGGCAGAGTTTTACCAAGCTAAATCGGTAAGTGATGCCTATGATGTCCTGTACGAAATCATAACTGGTGCCCTAAATATCCATGCCCCTATAATCAAAGCTAGAATAAAACCAGGACCTGCCGCTGGTTTCACCAGACTTGAAGAAAGCCTTACTAAAAGAGATCTACTGTGGAAAAGGCCGGAAGTCACATACAGAATCTGACTGATGTCTTTTCAGATCAGCCAGAAATGCCTGCACAAAATGACCAGGGAGGCAAAGGCTACTTTTTATCAATCAGAATTGCTCTCTGCATCTAATAATCCTACCAAGTTCTGGTCCACTATTAAGGAAGTGTCAGGCCACTCACCAGGTAGTGTGCTCCCACCTAAAATTACCATTGACAATGTCTCTGTCACTGATAAATCTGAGATTCTTCAAGCCTTCAATAATCACTTTGCTACGCGGGCTTGCTTTCGATAAAGCACCAGTAAGTAGTCTTCGGTCACAGATCAAAGCACAAGCCCTAGAAATAAACAACAAAGGCAGGACCTTCACCTTTTCATTAATCACCTTAAAAGAAGTTGAAGACCTTCTGCTACAGTTAGACATTAGAAAGAGCGCAGGAGCTGACTCGCTTGACCCATACTTTCTGAAAATAGCTTATCATATACTAGCAGCACCAATAATGCACCTATTTAACCTGTCTCTAACCCAAGGCTCTCTTCCTGCAGAATGGAAAACTGCTCATGTTATTCCACTATACAAAGCAGGGGACCCAAGTGATCTGAACAACTATAGGCCTATCTCCCTACTACCTATACTTTCGAAAATTTTGGAAAAATTGTGGATACTCAGTTGAGATCCTTCCTGAACAACTCAAATTTCTTAACCCCATGCAGTCTGGATTTAGAACCAAACACAGCACTATTACTGCACTGGCCAAAGTCACTGACGACTGGCAGCAGGACCTGGACAAGAAAAAATTTGTTTGTGCGGTGTTCTTAGATCTTAGCAAGGCTTTTGATACCGTCGACCATTGTCTACTTCTCTCCACTCTAAATAATTTAGGCATGGACTCAATCACACTGGACTGGTTCCAGAACTACCTCACAGACAGACAGCAACAAATAAAGGCCGAAGGAGAGCTTTCACCACTCAAACCAATAAAGAGAGGAGTCCACTGGGTTCCATTCTGGGTCCACTGCTGTTCAACATCTATATTAACAACCTGAACTTAGGAATCGAAGAAGCCAGCATCCATTTATTCGCCGATGATACAGTGCTCTACCTAAGTCGAGACTCCCTGGAGCCGCATGTGCTGCATTACAAGATGAATTCAATAAACTGCAAAATCAGCTCATCAACAAAAGCTTTTGCTAAACGCAAATAAAACCAAGGCGATGCTGTTTGCTCCATCTAGCACCAGGGCCAACACTGCAGCCACTGACACTGTTCCTCCTATAACCACCCTACTTGGTGAAAATCTTGAGTTCGTGCGCAAATTCAAATACCTGGGTATATGGCTAGATAACAAACTCTCTTTTAAAGAACATACTGAAGAACTACTGAAAAGCTTAGGCAAAGGCTTGGCCTCTTCTACAGAATTAAGCATCTCTTACTGAGACTGCAAAAGACAGCTTGTTCATTCTACATTCCTATCATTAATTGATTATGCTGACATTATATATGGCCAATGTCCTGTCTAGAACTTGCTAAATTGGATGTATTATACCACAGAGCCCTAAGATTTATAACTGGCCTTCCATCCTCCATGCACCACTGCATGCTATACACTGCAGTAGGATGGCCTTCGCACAATTCAGACGGCACAGAAATGCAGCCATTTGGACACTTCGAACTCTCACCAATAAACTCCCGGACTACATTGCTGCCTGCCTTCCTCTAAGTCCACCTAGTAGCTATGGCATAAAAGCCACTCACTAATTTCCCTAAAATTCCCAGGATTAATAACCACTTTGGTAGGGCAGCCATAAGTCACGCTTTGCCCTCATTATGGAGAAGGATTCAAAGCTCACTGAAACTCAGCACTCCTGTCAGTATTATGATGTTCAGGCATCTTTACGACAAAGCATTTACTGAAATTTGTAAATGTTACCATAGCTTCTAACGGTTCTGTTAGTGGCCTCAATCTCTAAATCCACCTCTCTCAGTCTTGAACCCAACCTGCTATTCCCCCTAACCTGTTAAGTAGCCAGCTGCATTGTTTGGCCCTTGGAACCTTTGGCACCTTCTTTTCCTACTCCTACATGCCACTTAATAGCTGTTCAGTTGGAATTTAGGCCCTTTCTAAGCCATGGCCACCTTCCAAGCCAGTGACCACCGTCTAAGCTAGATTTAGTTACTGAGGATGAAATGGTTATGATCTGCATTCCTTCGGCTGAGACCAGTATAAAGTGTCACCTTCATACATGTATAAGAAAGAATGTACATACCACATTAATGTCTTGTGTTGTTGTTTAAACAAGTGCAATGGAATGTATATACTGTATTGCTCAAATGTAAATCTGTACTTACTTCTACATTTTGTATGTATTCTATGTATGTATATCTATCCTTGACAAACAGCAGGTCCACTTTTGTAAATGAGCTTTGCTCAACGGGTGATCGCCTGGATAAATAAAGATTTGATTTGATTTGATTTGATTAACTCCTCTAGCAGTGCTTTCCATCCCGCCACCACCCTCTCTGTGAAGCAGTTCCTCCTGATTTCCCTCCTGAATCTTCCCTGCTCCAACTTCAGACTGTGCCACCTAGTAGCCCTACCCTTCTTTAAGCGGAACAAACCTCCCTCTCTGACTTTGGTTTTCCATTTCAAGTACTAAAAGGTCTCTATTATGTTCCCCTTTCCTTCTCTCCACCAGCGAGTACATATTGAGCTCCCTCTTGTCTTTACTCATAAGGCAACCCCTCCAGTAATCTCACATCCATCTTGAGGTATGGGCACCAGAACTGTACACAGCATTTCAAGTGTGGCCTCACCTTTCTAGAGGTGATCCCTCTGCCTATGCACCCCAGCATCCGATTTGCCCTTGCTGATGCCCTCCTACACTGTGCTGATACCTTCATGTCCCATGTGATTATTACCTCCAGGTCACTTTCCTTCTCCGGCTGTTACCTGCACTCCCCAGCCAGTAGCTGGTCTTAGGATTTCTGGCTCTGAGGTGCATGACCTTGCACTTCTTGCATTAAACCCCAACTGCCACTCCTTAGACCAGAGTTTGAGTTTCACTAGATCCTCCCAAGTGCCTGCCTCCCTTCCTCACTGTCTACTTTTGCACAAATTTTAGTATCATCGGCAAACAGGCTGATCTTACTCTTGACCTCCTTTGCAATGTCTCCAATAAAGACATTGAACAAAACTAGGCCCAGCACGGAACCCTGTGGTACCCTTTAGTTACTGGCCTTGGTTGGATATCTCCCCCTTACAACTACCCTCTGTTGTTTGTCCCCATGTCCCTCAGCTTGCTCAGTAACCTCCCTTGTGGCACCAAGTCAAAAGCCTTGCTGAAGTCCAGATACAGGACATCCACATCATGGCCTTCGCAACTGCCCTAGTGACCCAGTTGAAGAAGTCGATTACGTTAGTTTGGCATGATCTTCCTGAGACAAACCCATGCTGTCTCTCATCCTGTAGACCATTGCTATTGAGAAAGGTTATCAACCTCTCCTTCAGAATGGTCTCCATCAACTTCACCACTATAGAAGTCAAGTTCACCCATCTGTAATTGCCCGGATTGGCCTTGGGTCCACTCTTGTGGAGAGGCAAAATGTGTGCCATTCTCTAGTCTCTGGTACATACCCCATCTCCAAGGAGGTGGTGAACAGGTCTGTCAGAGGCCTGCCAACACCTCTTCCAGTTCCCTGAGGACTCTTGGGTGTATGCTGTCTGGTCTTGGTGCCTTGTCTACCCACAAGGCTTTAAGGCCTTTTAGAACTCTATCTTATTGGATGACCTCATTTATTATCTCTGCCCTCCTCCACCCTTTGCCCTCTCTTGTGGTACTGGGCAATCCCTTTCCTTTGTGAACACCGAGCAGAGTACTCATTTAGTGCCTCTGCCAGGTTTTACCTTTTTCTGTCTCTCTCCTCCCATTTGATTCTAACAATGTCATCCTTACATCTCCTCTTCTACCTTATGCAGTTAAAGCCATTTTCCCTCTCTGATCTCCTGAGCCAATTTCAGCTCTTTTGCTGCCTTGGCTGTCCTGACTGCCTTCTCAACTCCCTAGATGCCTTTGTAAACACCTCCCTTTCCTCCTCACACTCAGATTTTTGAACTTAATGAAGGCCAATCTTTTTCCCTCACCTTCCTTCCACTTCCTTGCTTAGTCAGCTAGGTTTTTGACCTCAACGGCTTACTCTGAGACTTAGTACACTTGTTCATGGCCTCATTCAGCCCCTTCCTAATGATTGCCCACTTCTGTTCAGCATCCATACCTGGGTTAATTTCAGCTAAATACCCCTTAGATGCTGCCTATTCTGGAATTCTGCCTTCCTGAAGTCTAACACCCTTGTCCTGATCTTAGCCGACTCCTCCCTGTGTTGAGGAGGAACCACACTGAATGGTGGTCTCTTCCTGCTAGAGGGTACTGTACTGCTACATCCTGGACATGGTCTCCATTTGTTAGTACAATGTCCAGTATGTTCCTCTCCCTGGTAGGCTCTGTCCTCCGTGCACTAGGTAGCTGTTTTGGATAACCTCCAGCAGTACATGTTCCCTGGCATTTGTTGTAGTTACCGTCCATCAGTCAACCCCAGGTAGGTTGAAGTCTCCCACTATAACTGTACCTCTTTGCCACTGATCTGCCTGATATGCTCCCCCAACTCCCTATCCACATCCTTGCTTTGTAAGGGTGGCCTGTACACCACACCCATCCTGAGCTTCTTACCTTTGGGGTTTTGGAGCAATACCCATATGGCTTCTGGCATCCCTTCTTCCCCCTCCTCCCTTGTACACAGTATCCCTCCCTAACATAAATAGCCACCCCTCCCCTTCCCTCCTCCTGTCCCCTGCAGTACACCTTGTATCCTGGGATCATGGAGATCCTAGTCATGGTATTGGGTGGCCCAGGTTTCTGAGATGGCAGCAACATCTACCTCCCTTCCACCATCAATGCCTGGAACTCTGCCACTTTGTTTGCTAAGCTCCTTGCATTTAAGGATACAACAATTCACCTTGTGTCCTGCCCTCCTTTCCTGTCCTTCCCCCACACTTCCACTTTGGTAAAGTAAAAAAAGAGAAACAGATGTAGTGATAGAGCTTTAATTTCCTTAGCAGCTTCCTATTGGAATACTATTCTTCCAAATACTCATGCAATAACTGAGCATAACCCTTTTTTATGCTATAAATGACACTCTGATATATACTTGCCAATGTTTCTAAATTATTATGTATGCATTGTTAACTGTTCATGGTACTTATTGTGATGTGTAACTTATTTCTTTACT
Source organism: Neoceratodus forsteri (assembly GCA_016271365.2). Taxonomy (NCBI): domain Eukaryota; kingdom Metazoa; phylum Chordata; order Ceratodontiformes; family Ceratodontidae; genus Neoceratodus; species Neoceratodus forsteri. The sequence continues at coordinate 686,967,705 of CM028137.1, read as the reverse complement.
ACTTTTTTAATCATTCTATAAATATATAAGGTATTTTCATACCCCCCACTTTTCCCCTGATTGTTATTCTTGAAATTTTAGAAGCGTTAAACACAGGACTGTCTTGTGAACTGGTCTATTTGTCCAAATGACATTAATTCCTGTATAAAATAACATTTGCCTACCTTTTGCCTGGTAAGTTTCCCTCATTCTAGTCATCCCTCTCTCTGGGGGTGAGGCCTACCAGCTCCCTGAAGGTGACTCCCCTTGTTGTCTGACTCAGCCCACCCCTTCTTCAGTTTAAATCTATTTTGTTTTTAATGTAATTTTCTGGTCCCTGTTTCAATGTCCTAGTATCCTCGGCGTTGAGATGCAGCCTATCCTTGGCATAAGTCACCTCATCATTCCATGTCTCGCCCCTCCTCTATTGCCCGTACCCCATTTCCACACACCTCAGTCACCCATTAAACTCCTGTATTCTGAGCTTTCCTAGCGATGCTTGCCCTAGGTATTGGGGTACCTCAGAGATGTCACCGAACTTCCTGCTCTGATTGCAGCTACTCCCCACCTCCCTGAACCTCTCCTGCACTTCATCCACTGTACTGCCCTCTAGGTCATTTGTTCCTAGATGCACTAAGATATGAGGCCTCCCTTCCATCTTCTTCACATATTTCTGAATGGACTGCCCTACCCTCCCTGCTGTCATACCTGGTAAACATTACACCCAGGTTCTACTCTTCCTTGATCCCTTACTTCCCATCTCACCCTCCTCCCGAGCATACAATAGAATCCCCTAGTACAAATACTGTCTCCCAGCCAAAGATTTGCCTGGCCAGCTCCCAACTGGGGTCCAACAACCCTAGATCCTAGCATAAATCCCAGGCCCACCTGAAATTCAAGAACTGCAGTCCTTCCAGACTCAAATGTCATATATCTCAAGGACAAAGGTCCTTTGTCTATCGGCCCCGTTGTGGTTCAGCTTCCTCCATGAGAACATTGTTAGCCTGCCCACTCTGTGGGCCTTCAAAAGAACCTAAAGAACCATTTAATACAGGAATCTAAATGTGTCTGCCATCGATAGCACCTAGCAATGGCATCTCCTACCATCTGTCCTTCTGCTAAGTTGATCTCTCTCGTACACCCCTGCACTTGGGCTCACCCCCACCCTGTCTCTCCAGCACGTCCTGTGCTCTAACACCCTCATGCTGCTGACAACTAACAGGCTCCCTGTTGGGCATAGTTATTTAGTCTGCTCCTGTATGTATCTGACTGTGTTTACTTATTCCAGTTTTAGTTTTCACTGTATTTTTTGCATTCCTTTGTTTAAAGACCAAATGTACCTAAATGTTCTCATTCCAATCCTATTGCCTTGTTTGTCTCAATCCTCTGTAAAATCACCTACTTATTCTAAATGTACTAATGTGGAACCTATGTAAAGAGCTCTGAGCTCAAATGGTTAATCTGAGAACTGAAATAAAATAAATACATATACACATACTGCATACGTACATACGTACATAAGTAAGTACTTGATCCCCTGTCCTACAATTCCCTCATGGTTTGCTGTCTTATGAGCCCTTCTCTTCAGTGTCCTGTACTCTGATACCCCGTCCTTTTCTCTCTCCCTTGTCACTGATTGCTCCTCCCCTGCTCTCTTCCTCTTCCATCCTTTCTGTGCTCCTTCCCTTACACAGTCACCCCTCCACTAATTGTACAGCCTCCCATCATCCCCATCATTGTGCCTCCTCTCCCCCGCCACATGTTTTGGCCTTTGTTCCCCATTAGTTAGTGTGTTTGTGCCACCTCCACCTGCTTTTCTATCTCTATCAGCTTCTACCCCACAGCCTTTCCCTCTCCCTGCATCCTGTATTTCCACCTTCCCTCATGGTCCCCTATCCCTGTTCCCTGTTGCCTTCCCCAGCTCTGTTTCATTAATCAGTCCCATGACACCTATTTGTTGTCTCCAACCCCCTACCCATACCCTCCTGAAATGCATCCCTGCTTCTGCTTGCCCTGTACCTCTACCCACCTTCCTTTTTCTCCTCTCTCTCTCCCTACCACCTGTCTACTGCCCTTTCTGTGCTCCATGGTCCCTGTGGACTTGACCCCTGGTTTCCTGGCCGAGCTCCCTTTTGGTCTGTGGTAGTTCAGACTATCCTGCGATGGAGCCCTCCTTGCTCCCTTTGCTCCATATTCTCTCCCACTCATTCCTGCCCCTTCCCCCAGTTCCCATTTCAAGCTCTCTATTTCCAGCTGCAGCTGTCTGGAACAGCCTGCACACTGGACACCCCCACCTTCCACCAGATTCCCAGGAACAGTGCTACCCACACCCATTGCAGCTTATTATTCTTCCTGCCTCCCTGTGCCCCAACCCCAGTCATCCCTGCCCTCCACTCTTCCCCATGCATTCACTTCTGCCTCCTTGCCCTGGACCTCCACATCTTGTATGTATCCATTAGACACTACTGGCTCTTGCTACTCAGTCTGGCTGATGCCTCTGTAGGTTCCTGCAACTCGTATCCCTCCCTGTGCCTTCCCTTAACCAGCATGACCTGCTACCTGCTGTCCTCCTGCTGACACCCTGCAGACGTCACTAGAGATGCCACACTCCTGTGTTTTGGCACTCACATGTCGGGTCACTCATGTGTGGGTCGCTGGGCCCCCAGGGAGTGATGTGTGACTCATGCCACCCAGTTGGCTCTGCTGAGTCACATGACCACTGAGTTTGGTCCTCCGAGACCCTCCCTCAGCCTCTTACTAGCAGTGTTCTCCGCACCCTCTCCCAAACCCACACACACACAAATCAATGCAGCATTTCCCTGCAACAGTAAAAATATTCAACACAGTGCATAGAACACCACACAGGCTGTACTTATCCCCGGAGCTCCTCTCCCGCTCCAGCTGTCTTTATCTGTGGACTAAGAAAATGCACCTGCTTCCAATATCCAGTGACTTGTAGCTACCCAGTTGGTCTGCCAAGTCATGTGACCACTGAGTTTGATCCTCCGAGATCCTCCCTCAGCCTCCCGCTAACAACGTCCTCCAACCACCTGGTCCCCAAACCCACACACAAATCAATGTAGCATTTCCCAAGCAAATGTACAAATATTCAACACAGTGCGCAGAACACCACACAGGCTGTACTTGTCCCACTGGAGCTACTGTCCTGCTCTGCGCCATCTGTTCTCTGTGGACTATGAAATGGCGCCTGATTAAATATTCAGTGACTCTGGCCACCTGGTTGGCTCTGCTGAGTCACATACATATGTGTATGCATTACATTCTGACTAATATGTTCCATCTGCCCTAGCAAAATGAACATATCTGTATTTCTTGGACTCAGTAGTGCCGTAGTGGCAAATCACTTGGTAGTGTGTCATAGTCTGTCTGCAAACATCTGTGCCACTTCTCCTCTCATTATTGCATCCTGATGCTGACAACACTCAGATGAACTAGTAGTGTCACCTCCTCCACTAACACCTTTCTTGTTATCATCATCACCACCACCACCACTACAAATGCTGCCATGTCTACCATCACCATCAGCATTTATTGAGTTGCTGCAGAAGATCCAAAATAATATCATGTGTAATTTTGGGTACTCTAACCACTGGAAGGACCATGCTAAGGATTGCAGTTCTGCACTGAAATCTTTGATTGTGTGTTCATGTGCTCACAGAAGCTAAATAAGCGCTTGCAGAATCCCGACTCTGGAAAGTTGCAGTGATTACTCCTGTTTACAACAAGCATTTGTCAATGCCGAATGTTTGCTTGCTGGTATTAGCGGTGGATCTGCAGGAGTTCACCAATGCAGAGTAGGAATGGCAGTGAAGTATTGAATTTCATGCCAACCCCACCTCCACTCTGCAGAGACGGACAGGCATTGGGACATGCATTTGGGTTATCACCCATAACGTTCATGCCATTTTACTTCACCTTATCCTGCAGACACTGACAAATGTTGAGGTGTGCCTTGGGTATTCCAGCTTTACAGTCACCCCACTCCATAAAGATATATGCTGAAATGGGTGCAATATAGAATGGGTGAACTGAGGGGCTGAAGAGTCAAGGCACACCTCGATGCCTATCAGTGGCTGCAGGGTGGGGGTGGGTTGGAATGGCATGAGCATTACAGTCTGCAATCCAAGGCACACCCTGATGCCTGTCAGTCTGTACAGGGTGGGACATTATGGTTTGAAAACGAATGCCCGGGCATGTATTGTTATTTGCACAAATTTACAGCATAAGGCATTTTGTGGCCCCCACCTCATGAAAGCATTTGGGACCTCTTCTCATGAACAGTGGCACTGTGATTTTGTCAATGTGTCCTGAAATTTGAGTTTCCACAGTGACCATGCCATTTGTGCGCCAGATGCACGAAAACACAGATCAGGCAGGATGTGAAGAATGACAGCTGTATCACTTATAGGGAGGTGTGACGATGGCAATGTTGAAAATCTGTAGTGAAAGTATTAAAAATGCTCAAACTTCCGAGCGTATGTGGAAACCATGCAATGCATGTGCAGTAACATAGTCATTTAGTGAATTATTTCACCAATTGTCAACATAGGCATTTTGTGACCTCTGTTTATGAACACTGTCACTATGATTTTCTTAATCTGTCCCAAACACTGATTTCCCAGCAATCAAGGTATTCTGCATCAGATGTTAAATGCATATTTCAGGCAGGATGTTAAAATGACAGCTGTACTGTTCATAAGGAGGTCTGAAAATGCCAATGTTGAAATCTGGAGTGAAAATACACAAATTTGCAAAGTTATGAGGGTGCTGGGAATCTGCATCATGCACGCTTGTAACAGTCATTTTATAGACATTTGTCACCAAATTTTCAACATAGGTATTTTAGGACCTCTGCTCATGAACAGAGTCACTGTGATTTTACATACGAACATACATGCAAATATATGAACATACGAATCTGCTGAGCAGAACACACCAATCTGTCTATGTAAGTCTGCCAGTGTGGACTAGTACCCTAGATTGCATCTGCCCCAGCCTCCTCCCCTCAGTTCCTCCCTGCTTGTCCCAGCCCCTGCTCCGACTCTTCCTCTTGCTTTATCCTACCCTCCTTAAAGCTATTGACTGTCCCATGTTACCACCCTCTGGCAGTGCATGCCAATTAGACACTACACTCTCAGAAAAGTAGTGCCTCCTCATTTCCCTCTTGAAATGTCCCCCTTTCAACCTTAGTCCATGCCCCTTGTCTCTCTCTTCTCCTCAGTTTGAGCACCCAATCAGTGGTAGGTTTATTTACCCCTCAGGTATTTAAATGCTTCAATGTTATCCCTCACATCCCTCCTCCCAGTGTGCACACATGTTCAACTCCTTCAGCCTAACTTCATATTCCTTTCTTTCCATCCCTTTAACATTTTTGTTGCCCTCCTTGTACCCTCCAGTAACTTTATATCTCTCCTCAGGTATGGCCTCCAGTATTGCACATAGTACTCTAAGTGCGATCTGACCAATGATCTGTAGAGAGGTAGGATCACATCCCTGTGTCTGGATGAGAACCCCTTGTGATGCACCCCAGCATCCTGTTTGCCTTTGCTGCTGCGCCTGCAGTGGGCTGAGTTGTTCATGCTCCCAGTTACCAACACCCTAGGTCCTTCTCCTCTCTGATCCCCAACCAATAGTCCCTCTTCTGGTTCCTAGCCCTGAAGTGCATCACCTCACACTTCTTTGCATTGAATCCTAGCTGCCATTCCACTGACCATGTCTCTAGTTTGGTTAGGTCCCCACAGTTTTTCCCATCCATCCTCTTTGTCCACCACTGCCCCAATTTGGTATAATGTGTGAACAGACTAACCTTGCTCCCACTCCTGTGTGCTATATCAGAGATAAAGAGCCCAAATAGCACCAGACCCAGCACTGACCCCTGCAGCACCCTGCTTGTCATTGTTCTGGGTGCTGAGACCCCCACCACTGCCACTCTCTGCACCCTCCCTATAACCAGTTTCTTCCATTTAGTCAGCTTTTTCCCCACACTCAGTGCCATCAGCTTTCCCACCCCAGCCTCCCATGAGGCACTGTATCAAAGGCCTTACTGAAGTCCAAGTACAGGACATGTACCGGCATGGCCCCTGTCCAACTCCCTTGTCACCCAGTCACAAATATCATTAGGTTGGTTTGACAAACCTCCCTAAGACGAACCCATGCTGCCACCTATCTTGGAGGCCATTACTGTCTAGGAATGCCACCAGCCCTCCTTCAGTATCATCTCCATAAGTTTATCCACCATGAACGTGAGACTTACCGCCGATCACTTTCCTGGCTCCTCCCTAGGACCACTCTTGTGTATGGGCACCAATGGGCCAACCTCCAGTCCTGGGGCACACACCTATTTCCAGGAGGTGATGAACAGATCTGCCAGTGGCTCAGCCAACAGCTCCACCATCTCCTCAGCACCCTGGGGTGGATGCCATCGTACTTGGTGCCTTGTCCACCCTTAATGCCCTCAGCCCCTCTGGCACCCTACTTACTGTGATCATTTTGTCCGTCACCTCCTTCCCCTTTCCTCACTCCCCAGCCCATTCTGGTAGTTGAACATCCCTCCTTAGTGAAACAGAGCAGAAGTACTCATTTAGAATTTCTACTTGCTCCTACCCCTTTTCCACCCAATCCTCCCGCTTTATCCTCACAATATATTCCTTGCACTTCCTCTTTTCCCTGACATACCTAAAAGTCATTTTCCTCCCTTTGTGCAGAATTTAATTGCCTGGAGGCCTTAGCTTTTTCACCTTCCTGGCAACCTCCTTGACCAACTCCTGAAAGTCTCCTTGTCCTCTCCCTTCCCTGTTCCTCCTGTACTTCTGGTATGCAGCTGTTCTTGCCCTTGCTCTTGCAGCACTTCCTTGTTCAGCCAGCATGGTTTCTTGCCTCTGCTCTTCTTATTCCTGGCCCAGGTGCAGTCTACTGTGGCCTTTGTTAGCCCAGTCTTTATGGCTCCCCACTTTGTTCGGCATCCATCCCCAGCCTTATATCCTGAAGTCTCCCTTGCAGTATTGCTCCCATTCCCCAAATTCCACCCTAATAAAGTCCACCACCTTACCAACACCCTTTGTGGTCCTTTCTCCTCTCTGATCCCCAACCAATAGTCCTCTTCTGGTTCCTTAGCCCTGAAGTGCATCACCTTACACTTCTTTGCATTGAATCTTAGCTGCCATTCCACTGACCATGTCTCTAGTTTGGTTAGGTCCCCTACAGTTTTTCCTGCCTCCTGTCTCCTGTCTCTGCCCAGTGTGACAACAAGCCACACTGTTTGGTGATCGCTCACCTGCTAGTGGGTCTTCCACCCTTACCTCCCTCACTGCCTCCCCATTTGCCACTACTATGTGCAGAGTGCTACCAAGCCTTGTAGGCCCACTTATCAATTGTGTCAGAAGACCATCCTGAATGCATCAAGGAGCACCTGCTCCCTGGTACTGCTAGTGGCCGGGTGCTCCAGTCAACCTGTGGTAGGTTAAAAACTCCCACTATCACCACACCCCCTTCCTTACACACCTCCTTATCTGCTCTGCCAACTCCCATCCAGTTCCCCAGATTGGGCTCATGATCTGTACACCACTCCCACCTCAGCTTTCTGCCCTTAGAGTCCAGGAGCTGCACCCAAAGCACGTCTGCCTCCTCTCCTCTCCCTCTCCTCTTCTCCTCATCCCTTATGCATTTAATCTCTTGCCTCACATAGAGTGCAACCCCCAACCCACCAGGTCCCTGCTGTATATCCTGTATTCTGGGATTGCTAAGCCCCAATTATGGTACTCTGAGGCCTAAGTCTCTGTCACTGCAGCAATGTTCACCTTCCCCTCTGAAAGGAACACCTGAAGCTCTGCAATTTTGTTCCCCAGGCTTCTTGCATTGAGAGAGACCACCTTCCGCCCATACCCCTCCTTCTCCTCACTCTTCTCCTCCTTGGCCTATGTCCCTCCTCCCAGTAGTCCGCACCCTTTCTCCTCCTGATTATTACCAGGTGTTGGTGCTGTCTTTATTACACTCAGACGACTCTGCCCACCCTCCCAGGGTTACTCCGCCTCCGCCTTTACCTATATCTGTCAGGGGTGAGCTCATTAGGCCCCTGTCTAGACCTTTTACTAACCTCAGTCTTTTGGCCACCCTCACTAGTTTAAATCCACCTTAGTAGAGAGATATACCCCCTAATCCTGCCTTTAATACTCCCTCCCTTCCTGCTCAAGCATACCTTGTCCCCTGTGTACAAGTCACTATTTCCCCAGACCCTACCACAGTTAGTCACTAACCCATAATTTTGGTGTGGCACCAATCCCTCAGCCACTCATTGAACTCCTCAACTACTCCTTCCTGTCCATGCTTGCACTATGGCACCGAGTACTCCCGAGAATGCCACCAACTCCCCCACCCCCCTCGCACTGCCTGGCCAGTTATTCTAACTCTCACTACTCTCCACAGTCTCCCCCACCAAGTCGCTTTGTCCCACATGCAACAGTAAATGAGGTTACTTCCCCTCCCTCGCTGCACACTTGAGCAGTGCTGCCTTGCCCTCCTGCAGTCAACCTGGGGATAGCTTCAACCCAACTACGGCTGTGCCTTCCCCCTTCCCCCCATCTCACCCTTTCAGTACAGAATCTCCTAGGATGAGTACCTCCAGCCCTTAACCTCTTTCCCTTCTAATGCTCCTTCCACCACCCCAGTATTTATTCTTCCCTGCCCTTCCCCACCAGCTGCACCTCTGTGACTTCTGTCTCTGTACCTCCTACTTCGCCTCACCACTTTTCTGTAGCCTTATTCTCCATCCCCTTGAACCCCTTCCCAGCCTGACTACTTCCTGCTGGGCTTCCCATGTAGACCGCCCCTCCTCCTCTGCTGATTTTCAACCCTCTCCTATCCCCTTGCTGTTGTCGATTTGTCCCCATTCCCTTCTATCCTGATAGTGATGCCCCTCCCATCCTTCCCCTTCCCATAGCCTTCATTCTTCAGTCACCCCCTCCTTCCTTACTAGCCCCTCTTCTACCCTTTCATACTCGCTATCTCTTCCCTAGGTGATGCCATCCCTGTCATGCCCGCTTGTCCTCCCTTTAGTATGTTCCTGCTCCCCTCTCTCCCACAGGCCTGCATCTATTCCTAGTCGATACCCCTCCTATATCTCTTCCCCTATCATGTCCTCCATCCTACTTGTTCCCTTCAGTGCCACCCTGGTCCCTCCCTACCCATAGCCATTTGCTCTCTCCCCGTACTTTTGTGGTCTCTTCTCCCCCAACAGGAGGCTCTCCTCACCTCGGTACCTCTCCTTCTCTTCTCTTTCTGCTAGTGCCTCTGATACTGGGGTTGGTTTTAGTCCTGGCTGTTGTTCTCCATCCCCCTTGCCATCCCTTATTCCCCCAGCCAGGATGCCTACTATACTCATCTGCCCTGCCACTTAGACTCCTCCTCATCTCCAGAGTTCCTCCCTCAAACTAGCCAGTTGTCTACAGACCATACACCCCCATCCTCCAAGCCCAGTCCAGAATTATGGGACCCACATCCTGTACACCCCACCACCTTCCAAGATGCCTGCCCTATAGACATGTGGCACTGCCCTATTTTGGCCCCATCTTATGTTACAGGCTCTTATTCCCAGGTTCTGTACTTACTACAGCTATTAGGCCCTTATTTATTCAAATTTCTGTCCACCCCTCACACTAGTCTCCCTACTGGCTCCTTTGTCGACCGGGGTAATTCAGTCTCAAATCTCATCCGTTAGATACTGTATTACTGTAGCAATCCTAAAGCCTTCTTGTCTGTTTTCACCCTTCAGCTACCATACTTTTTGTTCTCAGCTCTCATATAGTTCTCACTTAGCCCAGTTAGAAATCCCATTACACTCAAATATTACTCAGCTCAGTTAGAGAAATAAACAGAACAAATGAATCTGTATTATTACAGCAATTCTCAAAGTATCCAATCATTGTTTTGTCTCCATCTCAGAGATGCTGCTGTAATATAGGACCACAGAGGACCCGCGTGGAGGGTGATCAACTCTAAAGTCCCGTCAGAGCTCCATTGAGCTCACTCACTCCCCTCTCTCATTCTGTTTCTCCCGATGCTGCAGGCTGCCCTTTTGTACTGGGCTCCTGCCTGCATTGGCACCTTTCTGCCCACAATGAAACTGCAGCAGTCCCAACAGAGCTATGTTGAGCTTGCTTACCCCCCTCTCATTCTCTCATTCTGTTTCTCCTGGCACTGCAGGCTGCCCTTTGTACTGGGCTCCTGCCTGTGTTAGCGCCTTTTCCACCCACAAACAAATCTGCAGCAGTCCCTGACTGAGCTCCGCTGAGCTTGCTCACCTCCTCTCCTCACTCGCTCATTCTTGTTTCTCCTAGCGCTGCAGGCTCCTGCCTGCATTGGCACCTTTTCCTGCCCACAAAGAAATCTGCAGTAGTCCCTACAGAGCTCTGTTGAGCTCTCTCACCCTCACCTCACTCGCCTGTTCTGTTTCTGCCAGCGCTGCAGGCTGCCCTTTGTACTGGGCCCTGCCTGCATTGGCACCATTTTCTGCCCACAAAGAAATCTGTAGCAGTACCAACAGAGCTCCATTGAGCTCGCTCCCCCCTCTCTCCTCTTTCATTCTGTTTCTCCTGGCACTGCCCTTTGTACTGGGCTCCCTGCAGTTGCTGCCTTTTCTCCCACAAAGAAATCTGCAGCAGTCCCAACCGAGCTCGGCTGAGCTCATTCATGCCTCCTCTCTCACTTGCTCATTCTATTTCTACTGGCACTGCAGGCTGCCCTTTGTACTGGGCTCCTGCCTGCTTTTGCACCTTTTTTCTGCCCACAAAGATATGCAGCTGTCCCGACAGAGCTCCGCTGAGCTTGCTCACTCCCCCTGTCTCACTCACTCATTCTGTTTCTCCGCGCTGCAGGCTGCCCTTTAGTACTGGGCCTCTGACTGCATTGATGCCTTTTTCTGCCCACAAAGAAATCCTCAGCAGTCATGACAGAGCTCCATTGAGCTCGCTCACTCCCCCTCGTTGGTATCATTATTTCTCGGCGCTGCAGGCTGCCTTTTGTACTGGACTCCTGCCTGCATTGGCACCTTTTTCTGCCCACAAAGAAATCTGCAGCTGTCCCAACAGAGCTCCGCTGAGCTTGCTCACTCCCCGCCTCACTCACTCATTCTGTTTCTCCCGGCGCTGCAGGCTGCCCTTTAGTACTGGGCCTCTGACTGCATTGATGCCTTTTCTGCCCACAAAGAAATCCTCAGCAGTCATGACAGAGCTCCATTGAGCTCGCTCACTCCTCCTCCCCTCATTCGCTCTGTTTCTCCGGTGCTGCAGGCTGCCCTTTTGTACTGGACTCCTGCCTGCATTGGCACCTTTTTCTGCCCACAAAGAAATCTGCAGCAGTCCTGACAGAGTCTCGCTGAGCTCGTTCTCATCCCCTCTCACTTGCTTGATCTTAATCTGTCCCAAACACTGATTTCTCACAGCAACCACGCTATTCTGCGCCAGAAGTGCAAAACACATTTCCAGTCAGGATGTGAAAAATGACAGCTGTACTGTTCATAAGGAGGTGTGAAAATGTCAGTGTTGAAAATCTAAGCGTGAAAATATTACAAATTTGTGAAGTTACAATGGTGTGTATTAAATTGCGCACCCACACTTGTAACACAGTCATTTTGTGGACTTTTGTCACAAATTTTCAACATAGGTATTTTAGACTCTCTGCTCATGAACAGTGTCATTGTCATTTTCAACCTATCCTAAAACTGATTTCCACAGCAACCACGCTTATTCTGCGCTGAAGTGTGAAAACACATTTTGGCCAGGATGTGTTAAATGACAGCTGCACTTTTCATAAGGAGGTGTGAAAAAATGCCAATGTTGAAATCTGGAGTGAAAATATTACAAATTCCACCGAAATTACGAGCATGTGTGGAAACTGGGCAATGCCGTTCATAAAACAGTCATTTTGGTTTACTTCACCAAATTTGCAACATAGGCTTTTTTGAGGCCGCCTCATGAGCAGTGGCACTGTCATTTGTTAATCAGTCTGAAAGGTGATTCCGCACAGTGATTGCAAATCACCTTTCAGGACTGAATAACACCATGACAGTGACTGAATTCATGAGCAGGGTCCCAATAAACCCATGTTGAAAATTTGGTGCCAAAATTACCAAAATGCCTGAGATATGCACCACGTTGAAAAACCTATTTATGCCATTATACAGCTTTATCGGCATTTCCTCAGTTCATGTGGGCTTTGATGAGTGCAGACATGTTTCTAGTCCAACAAAGATCGTCGCTGGGCTCCAGAGAGTAAGTATGGGGTGGGGGTGTGGGGAGGTGGGGTGCACAGGGGTGGGTGTGGGTTGGGGAGGACCACCAAACTCAGTGAGAGACCATTTTCTGTTTTACAGGTTTTAACAAAGAAACAAAATGAAAACATTAAGGACAGTTTTTACAGGGATATTGGCACACTGGGGTGGGCTCCCAGGGTGCCACTTGAGTGTTTTGGTGGGTGTAGCCAATGGGGATTAGGCACCCGTTGGCACACATATCGAGGTGGGGTGAGAGCTGAGGGGGATTGGGCACCCTCGGTACACAATGAATTGGGGACAATATGCCAACGAGGATGGGCTCTACAATTGGCAAATTGAATTGGGAAGGGGAAGAATGACTGTTGGGGGTGCATGATGCTGAGGGCTATTGGGCACCCCTCGGCATACAACAAATAGGGGAGGGGTTACAGTATGCTGATGGGGAGGGCTCCCCATCGGCAAATGTACTTGGTCAAGGGCATGTGGATGCAAGTACAACCTCGCAATGACGGTCACCCTCATTGCAGCCAAATGGCAGATGCTGCAATGACAAGGCAGCCCTGATTGCAGTGGCAAAATGTTTCATCTTGGTGGCACTTCTGCAGAACCAGTGTCATCAGGATACTGGGCCTGCATTGGTCCACCAGTGTCAAGCCCCAAATGCAGTGCTGCGTTGGCTGCCACAGTGCCAGCACCTTCACAACCCACTTCTCTCTAAGCTACCACAAAATGTCTCTTGCACATTTGTGCAAGCAAACATAAAATGGGGACAGAACCAATCATATAAACTATCGACCAATCACAATACTGGTCCTTCTTTCAAAGGCTCTAGAGCACATTGTGTCTGACCAATTATCAGACTACCTAGATAAATACCAGCTGCAGTGCTGACAACAACATGGTTTCTGAAACAACACAGCACCACAACCACACTTGTGGAATTTGCTGGGTTTATTTATAATGCATTAGACGGGGATCTTGGTGGGAGCAACCTATATAGATCTCACCAAGGCCTTCTACACCATTAACCATAATCTGCTCCTGGATCAACTATCCAGTATGGGTCTTTCCCAGAATTGGTTGCCTAGGTCAATAGTTACTCACCAGGAGAGTACAAAAGTGAAAATCCAGGATGCCTTCTCAGATAATCAGTGTGTCACCACAGGGGTATCCCAAGGCTCCATTCTTGTCCCACTGTTCTTTAGTTTATTTCTTAACAACCTCCCTCTAGCTGTAAATGACAATGTACTGCTTTATGCAGACAATGTGACACTATATTCTAGCCATTCTGATCTCTCTGAGCTAGAAAGACAAATGCAGTCCAACTTCTCCACAGTAGAAAAATGGTTCCTCAGCTTCAAATTAGTCAAGCTGCAAAATGATGAAAACCTTGAGATTTGTGTCTGTTCACAATAAACACAGGTCCTACCACTTACAAATACTTAACAATCAGAATTCCTCCTTGAAATGGTTTAGAACTTTAAATATTTAGGAGTGACCTTAGACGTACTCTCTCCTATGCTCAACATATTGATCTGGTAACTAAGACTTCAAACACTAAACTGGGTCTTCTCTATAGAAAAGATAATGCCTAACCGCTGAAACTCTAAAAATTACTGTAACTAGCTAAGTGCTCTTAGTCATTGACTACAGCCTAGTGGTATAAGGAGCCACAACTTGCTCATCTCTCAAATGGATCAGAACTACACTCAACAAGGAATGAAGGCTTGTACTGGGTATGCACGGATCACTCACACATGTCAACTATATGCACAGTTGGGCTGGCTCAACTTAGACAATCGTATTCAGTATCAAATGTGCCTTCTCGCAAGAAATCTACTCTAGGACTTACCCTCCCCCTTCCCTGGAATGCAAAACTTCCTCAGGCTACCCAACTTAACCAGATACATCAGGGGACTGAACAACCTAACCTTAAAAGTCCCTTTCTGCTGGACCATGCAATGACAATGGTCCCATGAATACCACTCACCACTGTGACTTAGCTCATTCAGGGACTATGTTAAGAAGGAAATCAAACTTGTTCCTTTTAAATCAAAACTTAGTACATTAGCCTCAACCAGTGGCTGTGACTGTGGGATCCAACTCATACCCCATCCCTCCCATTATCTTAACTGCAATCCTCCCTTTTTAGTTCCTCCCTGTATTCTTCTTCTCCTCCCCTATATCTAAGTCCCCCACCTCCCTCCATACCTACTATCCCCATTACCCTGTCTCTTTGTGCTTTTACCTGTGCCTCCTAATGAACTCCTGGAGCTACCTCCCTATCTCTCCCACTTTCCTGTACTACCCAACCCCTGCTCCCCCACCGATTGGGCCCCAGCTTCTCTCCCTCTCTTCTCCACCCCTCTACCCTCCTCATCAACTACAACTCTCCTTACCCCCTCCCCTTCACTACTTCCCCTCCTTGCCCCTCAATCTCTTCACTGTAGCAGCTCTCTGTCCTCACCTTCATTGTATATGGCCCTTGCACTTACTCCACTGGCCTAAGGTTGAACCCTGTTGTCTAATCTTAGTGGAACTTATGACAGAAGAACAGTTTCTCTAAACATGTCTGGCTGCCAATTTACTGACCAAATAATTGTACCATTTAATTCTTGTTATATTGCCATCATATGTATTTCTGCATTGTTTGTAATTGTTTCTCCATTGTTGAATGTTATGATGTGGAACCTCTGTAAACTAGCCTCTGGCTCAAAGATATCTCAAGAATCAAGTAAATAAAATAAATAAATAAATGATTGCACCACTGCACCATGACAGATATTCACCACTGTCTACATCCTTTGATTCAGTGGCGAATGTTACAGTTTCTGTTTCATGAGTGTCTCCACCATAAGGAGTTCTACCATGGAGAAATGCCTTAAAGTAAGCAATTCTGAGGGCATTTCTTTCTGCTGGTAATGACGGAGGAATTCAGTGCATGTGAGGTAACAATGTGCACCTCCACCTAGGTTATGGCCTTTAATGTGGCTCCTTTGGGACTGCCCCAGCACCAACAGAGTTGGTACCTACATGGATAGCCCCACCTGTACCCCTTTCCAGGACTAACTGCAGTGGTAACTGAGTGGACAGGCAACAGGGTGGCTATTTCTGTGCACCAGCACAGGTGGCACCTTTGATACATGTGGCACATCTGCTGCCAATGAAGGACTTTAAATGGGACT
This sequence comes from Neoceratodus forsteri, assembly GCA_016271365.2. NCBI lineage: Eukaryota > Metazoa > Chordata > Ceratodontiformes > Ceratodontidae > Neoceratodus > Neoceratodus forsteri. The sequence continues at coordinate 686,952,255 of CM028137.1, read as the reverse complement.
GCTGCCTGCAGTGAAGGATGGGTTCTTGACACCAGAGCAGGATGTGAAATTATTATGCCTCTGGTTGCCTTTTGGCCAGCAGGCAAAATACATTGATGGGGAACGGAATAATAATAAACAAATACGATACAGTCATTATTTAATGAACCTGCACCCCATGGACTACTGGAGAAAAGGCTCAGGGATTAGTAATCAGCCAATCAGGGCTCAAGGTCTGAAACAGTGAGGGCAATAATGCCCAAAGTGGGGTATTGAGAGGAAGAGTGTGGGACTTTATTCTGTGCATTCTTTTAACCAGCCTAGAGGTAGAAGAGCTTCACAACTTAGGCATGGCCTCTGCATGCATGCCTGAATGAGAGTTTGCCTGGAAACTCATTCAAACCAGGCCTATGTTCATTAGAGGGACTGGGGCAGAAGTAATGCAGTCGACTGCACCAAGATCTCCACCAAGTTCATACCTTTCCACAGGTTGATGTCCTTCACAGTCTAATTTTTCCATTACCTTTACAAGAAGCAGTGATGGTGAGGGCAGGCAGAATCCCTCACTGCACCATCGGTCCATCAGACAAACTGCTCTCCTTTGATGTGTTGATTATCAATGAGGGGCTTTTTCCTTTCCAATTATATTCAGCATATCCTGTCACAGTAAATACCACATTGGGTGTCCAAACCAATTCCTTGTTATAGCCTCAATGTTCACCTCCCAGCATTTCTGTTCAGCATCCAGTCATATAGTCTACTGTAGCTGCTATGCTTCCCACAGCAGTGTGTGAATCTGTAGACTTCTGAAGAAATGTGGACACATAAGTTCCTGAAGTAACTGGACCAGGCACCCAAACATCCTTGCATTGGTTCAAATTTTCATTGGCACTGGATCATAAAGTCCAGTATCTGGGCATACAAAGTCTCCTTCAGCTTCTGTATTCTAACCACCTTTCAAGGATATTCAAGCCATACCACATGTATATTAGGTAGTGGTGGTGTGGGTAGCTCTGGTCACTCAGTCCCCTACTGCCAAAGCTCCTGTAAGCCCACTCTGTGGTCTAGAGGTATAGCTTATGACAGAACATTTTCAGGGAGGATTCACACCAAAAAACAACTGCACTCAGTTGACTTACTGAGCCTGAAGCAACCCTGGGGCTCCACTGGCACACAGCAGGGCAGTTGTGAAGTAAGGGTTAGAACAAACAGGATCCTTTATTCCTCCCAGTGAGCTCACAGAAACTGATGTTAAAACCTTCTGTCTCTCCCTTCCACACATGTCAGCTGGCACAGTCTCTGTTCATTTCACCTTTTCACTGAAGGGTGAACATTCTGTTAATCCTGAGTTGGCTTCAAACTTGTTTTGGGGTAGTTTATAGCATAAAACTGTCCCTGATGGACACCTAAATGTTCTCAGAGCCCACCACCTCAGGCAGTAGAGGTGGGGACTCCTTGGGGATCACCTAGCCCATTTTTCCCTTTCATTTAAACTTGACAGATCTCACAGATCCAGTGTTAATGGCTGTGAAGCACTACTGGATCCTGTCATGGACTTCTGAAGAAACTGATGGCCCAAAGAATCTATTTCTGTATACCTTGCTCACAAATTAGACTTTTACATTGTCACTTTTCACCAACAGGGGAATCTGTCTGGTGCCAACTGCCAATCTCCTGACCTTTTATGGCAATACCAGCCCAGTTACACAATGAGGTAAATTCTTGCTTTCTGACAGAATTCTGTAACTTTGTAGTCATTTGTCCTCACTTGGGAGAGAAGGCAGCTGGATACCAGACCAAGTTTTACATGAGAAGAGGGAACATCACCTCCGATCCCTTGCCCACAGATTTTTCCTGAGCAACTTTCTCTCAGACAGACCTAAATTTCTATCTTCAGCTCTTTTTCTCCTGCTGGAGAGGAGGCACTGCCATTGTGAGGCTCTTGTTCAACAGCAGCTACCACAAATTAGTAGTTTTTCAATTCCAGGCTTTACAGAGAAACTTCAAACCAGTGGTAGCTGGCTCTGTGTTCAGGAGCAGGTCTCTTACCAACTCACAGTCTCTAGTCCCTGCCCTTCTGCACAGGCCACTGACTCTTCCCCTTTGAAATGTCAAGTCAGACTAGCTGACACAGTCCTCCAAGGGTGTAGAAATCATGCACAACCTAGAGGGTCGATAGACACTGTTAAAGTGATGTAGCCCCTGAGGGGAGGAGTTACACTGCCAAGGTGTACAAAGAGATGTTTCAGTTGCTACTTGTATCATTCCTTTAACAGTATGGTTACCTAGTAGACACTGTCCAACATGGCTCAGCAGTCAATTTGTTCAGTTCTTGGCATGACCTTCAATGGTGGTCATATCAGTCCATTGGGTATCCCTGTCTCCTAGGTAACAGTTAGAATATTGCAGGCTTGTCCTTTTGGGGACTCAACTTTCTGCTGGTGGGTCCCCTGGAAGTTTCTCTATTATTTTACCAATATTTGCACTCTTCCATTTACCATCATGAGGATGCTCAGGGCAATTGATTCATCTGGATAATGCTATCACATCTGCATCTGTTTCAAAAGCCTAGATCTGGCTGATGCCCTCCAAAACAAGGTTCATTGAGTTTGGGTGTCTGAACAACTCTCCTGTTGACTCATGGAAAACTGGATTGCAGACATCTGTTCTGTTAAGCTGCTGAGCAGTTCTAAAATTTCCTGTAGCCTGGGAGCTCTTTATTCCACTTTCCAGCTGAGCAGCCACCATGGGTATCCTGGGTACCCTTTACATAACTTCCCATCCATTAAATTCCTGTACCTCCTGAACTGGCTCACCATAGGTGGATAACTTGTTCCTGTATATCTATTTTGCACAATTTAACCAGGATCATATCAGAATAGCTTGCCCCAGGGAAATCACTCTATCCATGTCCAATGTAGCCACTCTTCCCTTCCAGTAGACCTTCTGTATTACTTATTCTAGTTTTATTAAATACTCAGACAGCTTGTCCCTTTCTCTCTGGCCTACTCATTCTCTTATTTTATCATACAGCTGTTTGTCCCTGAACTGTCAACTGCTCCACTGATTGGATGCCTAATGAGGTGCCAGAGTATAGGAATTCCTGTTTAAATTAAGGGGTAGGCATATTTATTCCACTAACAGATATAATAGTAATATACATGGGTATTTATAGTATTTAGGAAGTTTAGATTGGGTTATATATTTTGCTTTATTTTAAATTTGTATTGTTATTGATATTACTATGGAAAAATCCTATGTTGGCCTATTAATATTCATTGGGTTAATTATTTTGGATGTAGGAGTTTTCTCAGTGCTTACAGAAACACACACACACACACACACACACACACACACACACACACTGCATAAAATGAACTGTCTAAATCTTTTAGAGTCTCTAACCTCTGGTTAAGTCCAAACCTCCAAATGATAGTTGTCTTGTTACCCTGGGCTGCTTATCTAAACAAGCTGTATTTGATATGGGCAGCATATCGTTAATAAAATAATCCATTTACCAATGCATGGTCTTATGGAACAGGCTATACCTTCTCCTATGATTGTTAAATATAACTTTTCATATCAGGGGATGTGAGCCCAATTCTGGACCCGCTGTTCCTTTATCTGTAAATGTTAATAATTGGAACTCTGAAGGGCTGCAAATTGCTCACATAAATATCAGGAGCTTCATTAACAAAAAGTTGAGGTGGAGACCTGGATTGGGCTACATAAACCAGATGTGCTCAGTATGACTGAGACTTGGCTAAAATCTAACATCACTGATGGAGCATGCTCAGTAGAGGGGTATAATGTATTCAGGAAAGATAGGAAGTGCTAGGGGGGTAATGGTTTTGTTCTAAAACAGTTTGAAGTTGTGACAATAGATGTTTCCTTTCAGCAATCTACTCTATGTGAATGGATACATCTCAAATTGCAACTAACCACTTACATTAAATTAGGATTCTGCATTGTGTATAATCCCCTTAAGGCTGGAGAAGTGTTTAACTGAGTGTTTGGATTATTTTCAGTTGTTTGCTTTGTCTGAACATATTGTAGTAATAGACGATTTTAACTTGAATTGGGCAGGGGATGTCCATGATGAACCTGAATTAATGGTCTCTAATGCAGGACTTAATTGGTTTCAGGTTTCACTAGGGTGAGTTATCATAGCAATCAACATTCTTTGATTGGATACTAACAAAGCCAGTAGGAGAAATAATAGATAGTGGAACACTTTCAGACAGTATTAGCGATCATATGCCTATCTATTGCACTTGAAATGTCCCAAATTAAAAATTTGTCCTAAAATAATTACTTACAGAAACTACAATAACATTGATTATGATGCCTTGGATTTAAAGTTGTACATGATAGATTGGACATTTCTGGATGCTATTTCTGATCCTAATGCAGCTGTGAGTTTTTCCTCAAAACACTTTTGGATATATAGGATAGATATTTTCCCTTCATCAAAAGAAGGGTAAAAGGTAAAATTGTAATTGGATTACACCTGAGTTGTTTCAATTAATGAGGGAGAGATAAGCACTGGAAATTGATAAGAACTCTCATAAAAAGGAGAACTTGTGCAGCTACTGTTCACTTAGAAATAAATGTAAAAAGACTGTGCCGTAACAGCAAATCTGATTGTTTTCAAATGCAACAAATTAGTTCTCTAGGCAAATAAAAAAAATTGGGATCAATCAGTAAGCTTATAAAGCCTAAAATAGATACAGGCAATGGGTCCATTAACATAAATGAGGTTGTTATAACCGATACTAAAGTAATTTGCGATCTTTTCTAAAATAATTTACTGATTTTTCTAGTTATTTAACTGATCTTGATTTTTCTCCTATTCTGAGTGGTTTGGCATCTGATCATTTAAATCCTAACAGCATTTTTCATTTCAGTACAGTTCAACCACAGCAAGTACTTAAATGTTAAGACAAATGCTTATTAATAAGAGTGCAGGATTTGATGGTTTTGAACTTGGGTTTCAAAAGCTTATTTCTAATTTTACATATGGGCCATTAATGCAAATTTATAATTTATTACTGATCACTGGGATTTTTCTGGAGGTCTGAAGGAGACTATTATTAAGTCAATACCTAAATCTGGCCAGCTACATGATTTGGGCAATCATACCTCTCAACCTCCTGCCTCATAAATCAGGGACAAGGCTTAAAAAATCAGGGACAAAGGACCAAAATCAGGGACACATCTTCAAAATTGGTGGTATCCACTCAGAAAGCTGGTAGAATAAGGGACTTGAGTGTAAATTGCATTTTCTAAGGAAGAGCAAGTTTGCAACTTTAATGTCTGACATTATTTTGTGCTTACAACTCCACTGTTTGGTCACGGAAACACAAGTTTTAGGAGGGACAGAGTAAAATTTTGAGGCAAAATCAGGGCGTCCCTGAAAATCAGGGACAGTTGAGAGGTAATGGGCAATTATCGTCCAATATCAATCCTGTCCCCATTAAGTAAGATCTTCAAAAAATAGTTAATGGACAACTGGTGGATTACTTAGAGGCTGGGAACTAGCTCTCCAGAGAAGCATGGCTTTCGTAAGCTTCACAGCACCGACACAACATTGGCACACTTTACAGACCATGCTTTAAGATCAATGGACATGGGAATGTTGATAGGTGCAGTATTTCTTGATTTATCGAAAGCTTTCATTTGGTCGATCATGCCATGCTGCTCCGGAGACTGAAGGACCTAGGTCTGATAGATAGACCTTATGGATGGTTTCAGAGTTACTTAACTAATTGTCCTGTAAAAATAAATTTTGGAGGTGTGGACTCAGTGATGGGTGAGCTTTAGTGTGGAGTCCCTCAGGGGTCCATATTGGGGCCCTGTTGTTCTCACATTTATGAATCCCATTACTAGAGTCCCTGATATTTCTTGAATACTGTTCTATGCTGACAACATTATTCTGTTTACAAGCACTTCAAAGTAGGTGAAATGAATGTTTCTCTAAATCAAGACTTTTAGCATTGAATAAATGGTTGTTGAAACACGTCTAATATTAACGCTAAAAAACACAATGCATTTTGTTTGATTCTAAACCTAAAATTAATAATGTAGAACCTTTATTAATTTATTATTTAACAGGGAATATGATACAACAGGTTTTAGAAACCAAATATTTGGGAATATTACTTGATCCTCATCTTACTTATTCAGCACACATTAAGAAGACAGTAAAGGCCGTAAACCAAAGAATTGGTGCCTTATATCGGATGAGGGACTGCTTAACAAGAGAAGCAAGAGAAATGATATCCAGAAGTGTGTTACTATCAACATTATATTATAATTCTTTTTTTGTTCACAAAGCTGGCTAAACAAGACTTGAATTTAGTCAGTAAAACATGTAACTTTATTTGCAGATTTGTTTTGGCCAAACCATTTAACACACATCACTGTGTTTTGCCGTTGAATTAGGCTGGATGCCTCCTAGGTTGGCCTATTTTTACAACATAGGCTGTCTGATTAACACCGTACTCGAACAAGGCTGTAAATCTCCTTTGTTTAGTTAACCTATTGAAAATTAAAGATGAAACTAGATTGCTATGATTATCCAATGTATTACAGTTGTCTACTCCTAGGTTCTTGTCCTGCATGGGAAGAGTCGTTTTTTTTTCCATACAATGTCCATATTTATGGAACACTTTGCCATTAACTGCACAAATACTTCTACATAGGAAATTTAAAAAAAATCTCTGTATTATTACTTACTATCTCTTGCAGTGTGTAGCTGTTTTAGATATTTGATTTGCAAACTTTATTTGCACTATTTTATATTTTGAATGTTGTTTGTATTGTTATAAGTTTTGTATATTGTATTATATGTTTGTTACCATCTTAGCTTCTATTTATATGAACTCCGGGTCACTCCTGAAAAGGGCTTTGGCCCAGTGATCTTACCGGTAAATAAAGTGAATTGAATTGCATTTACGTTATTTTCATCCAGGCGAAGAGAGGTGATCTTGCCCTCTACAGGTTACTGGTAAGGCAACACTTAGAGTACTGTGTGCAATTTTGTAGGCCATACCTAAAGTGTGATATCAAGCTACTGGAAGGGGGTGCAGAGGAGGGCAACAAAGATGATATGTGGAATGGAGGGCAGAGACTATTGGAGCAAGCTGAGAGACCTGAATTTGTACACTCTGGAGGATAGAAGGGTCAGGAGGACATGATAGAAACATTCAAGATCTGAGGGGAATCAGTAAGGATAGGGCAGAAGGGTCTTTAAACTAAGGAGGGAAGGGACACCAGTGGGCATGGGCAAAGAATAGAGGGGAGATTTAGGAGGAAATGAGGAGATACTATTTCACAGAGAGGGCAGTAGCAAAATGGAATGCACTACCAGAATGTGTGGTATCATTTTTTTTTTTTTTTTTATATTTTCAGTCTTTATCCTGGTGAGACCTCTGTTGGGCTTCAGCTCTGGTCACGCCCCTGGGACTTCCACCCCATCTATCTGCAGCTCTCTCCCCAGTTACCCCGGCTTTCCCCACTTGGAGGTTGGGGCTGCTGCATCGAACCCCCATATCCAAGCCGTGGATATGTATCTGGTTGGGGAATGCAGCGATGGCAGGCTAATCAAGCCCCTGGAGGATTTCACAGAGACAGAGGGCCCACCCTCCTGTTTTTTCCATTTTCTTGGAGGCAAGAACATGCAATGATGCCAGCATCTGCCCCACCTCCCTGTGTATTGAGTGCCAGTAGCGTGAGTGACTCCTGGCCTCTGCCAGGGTCCTTCTTGCACGGACACTACCCCACCCTCCCCTGAAGAAGGATAGCCATCCATGGGATGCTCCATCCTGTCCCTGGCCGCCCTCCGATGACCCAGGTCCGTTCCTGAACCCAGGTCACCGCGTGCAAGAAATCCAACCGCTGCACCAGTGGGCTGGCCTTAGAATGGTGGTATCATGTAAATCTGTGAACAGCTTCAAAGGGAATGGGACAGGGACCAGGGAGAATGAGGGTGGGAAGGTGGGGTGGCAGTGGGATGACAAAGGGAAGGGGTGGGGGCAGCTGCAAACTAGGGGTGCTAGCTGCACACTTGAGCAGATTTGGATAGACGGATAGTCTGTTTTTGCTAGCACATTCATGAGAAGGTCCTGTCCTGTCTGCTGCTCCCTTGCTGTGGAAACCAGTGGTGATCCAGGGCAAGGCCAGAGAGTGACAGTGACCAATATATATATCTGGTTTGTAGTATATAGGCTTTTTCTTTTTGTTCCACATTTTCCTGATTCTGTTGTCCTCCTTCCTCCTAACTGATGCCCCAGGCAATGCCCTGACAGGCCACAGTTGCATACAGCATCCCACTGCAAGCAGTAGAAGAACATGACATTTACCCTCCCAGTCCCCACCCTTCCTGGACCACCCAGCTAGCTATCTCCTGAGTCCGCTCATGAACCATGGTAACCAGTACTGGAGTACAACATCCTATCCACTGGGGCATTGGGTGGACACTGTCCTGTTTGCTTTCAGTGCCTTGAAAACACTAAAGGTGTGGCCCACAGGTTCTCTCCCAGTGTTTGCCTTTTTACCCTTCCCAGAAGCATGCAGACTACGCATCATTTGGGTTGCTCACTCCATACATTCATCAAAATCATCCTACCCCACCTGGGTGGTCTGAATCGTGAGAACATCTTCAATCAGTTTCACTGATTGGACACCTGTGAGGGTTTATCAGCTTTCTCCATCAAAGAGCCCAGTGTTTTCAGAAATGATTCTGCTGAAGACACTGCAGCTTGGGGACAGGCAGACCTCCTATAATCCATTACTGTTTTATCTTTGCTGACTAATCAGGTGTTGACATTCTGTGTCCACTCTTCTGGGATTGAGGTCTTGAGATACACCCCATGCCAAAAGATGCCAAACTGTTCCGTGCCCTCAGGGACAATGGTGACAGGTGGCTTCCACATAAGCGCGTACTCTTGCTGGTATAATCATACATTTGTCTTTGTATCCTGGGGGTCAGGAAATAAGTACTAATTGGCAGCAGTTAACAATATTCCTATTTACAGAAATGAAATTCATGCCTCCAAATTATCCATATTTAAGTATGCCTGATTAAACACGTATGTGAAAAACTGAGCACCATTACTGGGTAATGGCTGTATCAGAGCTACTCTCTGTTCAGGAGAGACAGGGCAGGTAGGAGGGGTTGTTTCATATGTGGGGAGGTTATCAAGGTCACAGAGGTACAGGGGTACCTAGAGGAAAGGAGAGGCTGCAGGTTCTCTGGAGTCTTCCTGGAAACAGGCTCTGAGGCTGCTATCCATACCAGGCTAGTGTACAGACATCCAGTACAGTGAGAGGATTTGGATAAAGCATAGAAACATAGACTTTGATGGCAGATAAGGACTGCCTGGCCCACCTAGTCTGCCCATTTCCCTACCTACAGAATAAGCTTCAGATCCTAGTTAACCAAGAGCCTATTTCTTCCTACCCCCACAAGAACTGCCTTATGTCTGCCCCATGCATTCTTGAATTCTCCCACAGTTTTAGACATCACAACCTCCTCAGGAAGGCTGTTCCATGTGTCCACCACCCTCTCTATGAAAAATATTTTCTCACATTGCCCTGAGCCTTCCCCCTCTATCTTCAAATTGTGTCCCCTTGTTCTTGCACATCTCTTCTTCTGAAAGATGATACCCTCTTGGATTTTGTTGATTCCACTGAGGTACTTAAAGTTTCTATCATGTCCCCCCCTCTCCTCCTTTCCTCAAGGGTATACGTATTAAGCTCCTTTAGTCTCTCCTCGTATGGCTTCTCTTGCAGACCCTGCACCATTTAGTTGCCCTCCTTTGGACTGCCTCCATTCTGTCTATGTCCTTGCGGAGATGGGGTCTCCAGAACTGGACACAGTACTCCAGATGGGGTCTCACCAACTGTGTGTACAGAGGGATAACAACTTCCTGTTTTCTGCTGGTGATGCAGCTCCCTATACATCCCAGTACTCCCAGACCTCCCTACTGCCTTCTCACATTGCTTCCCACCTTAAGGTCATCTGATATTTATTTATTTTATTTTATTTTATTTATTTATTTATTCACAATTCGGACTTACACCCTTTGAGTCAAAGACTCATTTACAAAGCACCTCGTCACAGGGAGGAGATGACATATTTGTGGAGCAAGACAGTGGAGAACAATACAGGTGAGATACAAAACAGCATACTGTATTATATTATAAAAGAGAAACAGTGGTATTGTCCAATGTTGTTTTGTCTTCAGCTGTAAGTCCGGCTGTTGTGGACCATTCTCAAGAAGGTTACAAAAGGATAAAGGATATTATTTATTTATTTATTTAGTTACTGAAAATAATCAGAATTACAATCCTTTGAGTCATAGACTCTTTTGCAAAGGCTCCACGTTAGGTAATGTAAAGGAACAGCATAAGACACAATACAAATACATTAACAGTAGTAGTTAAAAATTCAGGTTAGATAATCTTGGTTTTATGTTAACTTAGTAAGATATATCATCTGGGAGCATGTTGGAGTCCCTGGTCAAGGTTAAGACAGGAAGCATTTTCGTAGGGTCCTGAGGGACCCAGAGTCATTGTACTTGCATAAAGGGATAGGGAAAGATTGGGTGCCTTGGGCGGAGGCTAGCAGCAATCAACAAAGGGATTATAGGATGTTTACTGAGGCAGGGTGGTTCCTGAGTAAACTGACTCAGGAAAGGGGTTAGGGGTGGGGGATAGGAGAGGGATAGGGTGGGTGTGGGGTTTAGTTATAGTCACAGGTTGCGAGTCAAGGAGTAGGGTTTTGAGCCCTGACTTAATTTGGTTGAGACTGTGGGTCATTGAGATGGAGGGCAGGAGTCTGTTCAGCCAGAGAGGGCCCAGTAGTGGATGGATCTTTGTTCAAGAGATGTTCTACAGTGGGGATAAGCAGGTTGGAGTTAGCTGTGTGCCATTGTGACTGCCTATGGGGGCTGAGAGTAAAATCGGGTGGAGACCGATAGAGGCTAGTTTTAGTTGTATCTTTCTGGCCATGAGACACGTGAAGCATTTAAGTCTGCCTTGGAAGTTAAGCCAGCCAGTATGTTCATGAGCTCACAGATGTGGGATAACTTGTCGCAACCCGAGGCTAATAGGCGGGCTTTGTTGAGGTAAGTTAATGCTCGCAAGGCAGTTTGATCTGCTGACCCGTGAGATGACTATCCTGTAGTCCACCAAGGATAGGATAGAGGAGGATACAGCGAGGTGCATGGCTTGGGGGTAAACAGTGCTTGTGTCTGTAAAGGATCCCCAGTCTCATGTTGATAGAGGAGGCGAGCTGTTGTATATGGGTGTGGAAGGAGAGATACGTGTCTAAGGTGACACTGAGATAGTTAAAACAAGAGATCTGCTAGGGCAGATCTGGGGTGTTCTTATGACTAGTGGCGTGTGACAGTGAAGGCTTTGGCGGTGGGCGAAGATCATAGACTTCGTTTTTGTAGTTTATAATAAGGCAGTGTTCAGAGAACCAGGTTTCTAGCTCACTAAAATATCCTTGCAAGGCAAGTTGAAGAGAGTAGAGTGTGGGTGTTTCCAGTAAACTACTGCATCATCAGCATAAAGCAGTAAGTAACCACTGCAGAATGTGGGAAGGGAGTTAAGGAAGAGGGTGAAGAGTAGAGGGCCTAGTATTGACCCCTACGGAACTCCAGCACAAACAAGTTTCGTGTGGAGATAGTTGTGTTAATTTTGACTTGTTGCGACCGACCTGAGAGGTAGTCTTTGAACCAGCGGTGACCTCAGGTGTAATGCTAAGGGAAGGGAGGGTATGGAGTAATAGCTCATGACTGACAGTATCAAATGCTTTGGTTAAATCAACATAAACAGCCCCAGTCACAGATCCCTGTTCAGGGTCCTCATGAATAAAGGCAGTGAATTCAATGAGGGCAGTGGAGGTGCTATGGCCCCTCTGGAAACCGAGCTGTTCGTGGCAGAGTAGGTCATGTTTGGATAGGTGGTGCACTTGTTGCTCTATTTAGATAGTATAATTAAGCAATTCATTTTGAGACGGAAGAAAATATACCAGAGAGATTTGCTTATTTGTTCAAATCTCATCCTGTTTTTCATCATCCTATCTTAGAAAATAATTTGAATAGGGTGCTAGATGGAGTCTCTTTCAAATTAGAAAGATCACAGGACCAAGAGGCATGCGATGAAGCTGGAAGAGGGAAGTTCATAGAGATGTGAGGAAATATTTCTTCACTGAATGGGTGGTAGATGCCTGTAACAGATTGCCAGTGGATGTGTGGAGGACAAAGCAGTGGGGGCTACAGCACGTGTGGGATAGATGTAGGGGCATATTAGAAAAGAGGCAGGGAGGTGGGAGGGTCACGGAGACCAGATAGAGTCTGCAGAGACAGATTATGCAGGGAACATCTGGGCAGACTGGATGGGCCAAATAGACCTTTTTGCTGACAGTCTATGTTTCTATATATGCTTCAATTGCTTTCCTTCTATGGGCAATGCTCTGCACTGTTCTGTTCATGGAACCTGTAATTTGGGGTTTTACCATGTCAGAGATCATGTACAGAATACTAATCATGAATTATTCACCTATCAGAATCATGCCTAGAGTTCTGTGTACAGAAAATTCCAGATCATAGATACAGAAGCAAAGAACACGTTGGCAGAAACAGACAACTTAGCCCACCCAGATGTTCCTCATGAATCTGTCTCCACAAACCCAAACTGGTCTCTGATGACCATTCCTACTCCCCACTTGTTTTCTAATACACCCCATGCCTATTCCATGCATGCTTCAAGTCCCACTATTTTTGTCTCCACTACTTTTACTGGCAGTCCATTCCAGGCATCTACCACCCTTTCAGTGAAGAAAATGTCCTCCCATGTCTCTTAAACTCCCTCTCCAGCTTCATCTCATGCCCCGATCCTGGTGCTCTTTCTCATTTGAAAAATATTCCTCTCCTGCACCCTGTTCACCCTGTAAGGTACTTGTAGGTCTCCATCATGTCCCCTCTCAGTTTCCTCTGTTCCAGAATGTGCAGTATGTGCTGATATCCCTCAGTCTCTCTCCTCAGGGGGCTTTTCATGTAACCCTGCACCATTTATTTGCTTTCCTCTGGATTGCCTCCACCCTGTTTTTGTATTTTCTGAGGTACAGCCTCCATAACTGAATACAGTACTCTATTTGGGGTCTCACCAGTAAGTGATACTATGACAACACAACCTCCCTCCTGCTGCTCGAGATACCCCTCCTGTGCACTCCAGTATTCCACTATCCCTACCACTGCCTTGTAATACTGCTGATGCCATCAGATATGATGTTATTAAGGTCCCTTTCCTGTTTAGTGGCTGTCAGTGCCTCCTGCTCATCCTATACTCAGCCCTTTATTCCCTTGCCAAGTTCATGATTTTACACTATTGAACATTGAACCCCAGCTGCCATGCTCTTAACCATTGCTCGCGTTTCCCAAGATTCCTGCACATTTTCTCCATCCCCTCCTGGTGATCACCCTATTGCAGATTTTTGTGCTATCTGTGAAAAGCATACCTTTCCTTCCAGTGTGCTGTGGGTTATCCTGGGAACAGGTACTGGGACCGTTATCTGTACAGGCATAGTGTACAGACTTCCAGCATAGGGGAGAGTTGAAAAAGGCACTTGTAGAAGCCATCATCAGAGTGGTATCTTTTATTTATTTATTGAGATCTTGAAAGAGAATACCTTTGAGCTAAAGCTAATTTGCAAAGGTTCCACAGGATAAATAAGTCAAGACATACATTGTATAACACTGTAAGAATAACAAATTGTGGAACATATAGCATATATTACATAAGGTACAAAAAACAATGGGTAACAGGAGTACATTGTCAGTGAGTAACAGGCTATTGCTAAGTAGGAATACAATAGTTTAAGGCTTCATACAGCCAATAGGCAAGAGAGGTAGTTGTGGACAGAGGGGTAAGGAGAAGGTTTAGCCAAAAATTGGAGTAAGGAACCAGAAATGGGAATCATATGAAGCAAGGCAGAAAAGCAGCTGATACAGGGTGAGGCAGAAGGGGGCGAGGAGCAGCTCAAGCAAGTCTTGGCATTGTATGGATTAAGACTGGGGCATGGGTCAAGAGGTAGGTGTAGATATGCAATAGAAGGGGTAGGCATTGAAAGTGGGGGAGTGATCTAGGGAGGGAGTAGTTCTACATGGAATAAGATGGGACAAGCACTAGGAGGAGGTGCTGCTTTTGGGGACTTCAATCTGCTTGCTATCCTTTGGAGCCTTTCAACTGCAACTTTGGTAAGGGCAGGGCCATCCTTGACTCCTACAAGCATTTTTCTCAGGCAGATAATCAAGGAACCAGCTAGGGATGGGCAGTGCTGAAACTGGTGCTTATAAACTGGGATGGCATTGCAGATGTCACAGTGGGCAGTCCCTTAGGTAGCAGTGATCACCATACAGTGTGGTGTAACATTAAGACAGGAACAGATGCAAACCACATGAGGATCCTGGACTTTAGGAGGGTGGATTTAAAGAAATGGGTGACTGCCTCAGAAACTGCCTCTTAGGGAGGATTGCCAGGGAGGAGTACAGGCATAGTGGAGAAAAATCAGGGAGGGCAAAAATAATTGGGCAATGAACCACTGCAGGAAGGAAGTAAGTAAAGTAGGCAGAAACAGAGACTGCTATGGCCCTCTAAGGAAGTGGCCAAGGTGGTAAGGTAAAAAGGGTGGCATACGGGGATCTTTGGAAACACAGAGAGTGGATGACAAGGAGGTATACCAAGTAAATCAGAGGTAGCAGGAAAGGCAATGAGGGGAGAAAAGGCACAGACAGAGGAAAGGATAGACAAAGGGGTAGCTAAAGGGATAAGACTTTCTTCAGTTACATAAGTTAGAAGAGGAAATCAAGGAGGGGATAGTGAGGCGGCAGGGCAGAATGTGCAGAAGAGGATCAAGAAAAGCAGACTTCCAGAACAGGTACTTCTGTTTAGTCTTCACAGTGGGGGCTATGGTCTACCAGGAAGCAACTGGAAAAAGAAGTGGAGGGACACATGTTTATTTTCAGAGGAAAGAGTCCTGAAAGAACTGGCAGCTGTGAAAGTAAACAAGGCTATGGTACTGGACAGGATACACCTAAGGGCACCAAAGGAACTCAGAGAGATGCTAGCTGTTCCATGGGTGGTTTTATTCAGCAGCTCACTGAAACAGGCATGGTTCCAGAGGCCCAAAGGAGAGCAGACATGGTCCTCTACATTGGGCCTACGGTATGCACTATTGCACGGGAATTGCTCCTATATATGATGTAACATTTGCGCACAGTTACACGGCATGCATGCTGATGCAGCAATGCACCTTGCATGAATGGGCATGCTGGGCTTGCTGATCTGGGGGCTGTGGACTGTGGATGCATGCAGGCCCATGGATTGGAACCTGGGTGGTCACAACATACACGGCCTCACCCCTTGACCCCCCATATATGGCACTGTCACCACCCTCTTGGAACTGTGGAAGTGAATACCATGATGGAAGGGAGAGCAGACAATGTCGGAGGTTGAGAGTGCTGCACCTGAGTTGCCCAGTCTACCACCAGGTAAAGATGATGCTGGACAGAGTGGCATACAGTACTGTGAATGCATCTGGACCCTTGGTGACAGATGGTCATGGTCCATAAACTTCATTGGTGGCTAGGCGGTGGCCATGGTGTCAGACATCCATGCCCATTATGACACCCTCTATGGTGCAGAGTGCCATAAGACACTGGCCAAGATGAAGGCCCGCTGGTGGCTTGATATACAAGCCACTGTGAATGCAGCCAGACCAGAGGCATGGACACCATCAGTCATCAAACATAAATCATGACCTACTGTACGGTCAGCTGTTAAATGTAAACTGGGAGTCAAAATGGACACAGCTAGAGACAGGCAGTGGTCCACACACACACGTGACTTGGTCTATCCCCAAGGAGAGGATAGTGGCAAATGCCCCTCACTGAGGTGAACCCTGCATGGGGAGATGGAGGCATGGACAGAGTGCTGGGTATGTAGCAGCTATGCAGGGACAGTGGCTGGGATATCCTGAGTGCCATGTAACAGCTATCCTCCCTGTGTTGCACCCCACAGACCTTGATACTGGGCACACCCTTGACATGGAGACAACACCGTTTGTGGAGCCCTTGCAACATGTGTACCACACAGGTAACCAGGGACTGGATGATGGTGCAGGTAGTTGTCCCCTAATGGCCAATAGTGTATTATGTAATGCCCATTGTAGTGTGCTGCCTGCAACACATGTCCCTTCTCTTGCAGCCATGTACAATGCAAGAATCTGTGTGCATGGTGGGCATGGAGGCACTACTGGAGGCCACACAAGATGACAGTAGAAAAGACACAGGTGATCATGAATGATGACATGCCCCATAGACAGCCATCCTCCGCAATTCCCAGTTATGAACCCCTGCCACAGTCACATTGCAACTGTAGCTGACAGACACTAACAACCAACAGCCACACATGGGTGACATGCATGCATAACCTGCCACCCAGGGCCACTGCCAAGTTTTTGTGGACCACAGGCAATGCACCTCCAGTGGCAGACCCGTCCGTCCAAGTAAAAAAAAAAAAAAAGGAAACTACAATCAAACCAGGCCCAGCCCCAGCCCCAGCCCCAGTGCTTGGCAAAGAGAGGTAGGCAGCCCACCCCCACAAACCTGAGCCTTTGGCATTGTCTCACACTTGGACCACAAGTTTAGGCTCTTTCTAGAGCAATTAAGCAGTGGCACCCACAGTTTTACTTGAAGGGTCGCTGTCCCACCAATTTACAGGAGGTACTCATTAGCAATGACATGACTGCCCCTCCTCCCAAAAGCCAGAGGTGGCTTGCTCAGCCCAGATAATTCCCCTGCCATGGATTCTGTTACACTTTGCATGTTAGGATCGGGATTTTGTGATGTGAACCAATGAACCATAAACCCTTGCTTGACTTATCCATTAAAAATTAACACAAGTAGCCAGCCCAGTGGTATGGAGGGCTGAAGCATCATGCCTTACCTCCTGCCATGCAGGCAACCAGTGTTCACAGTGCGGCGGGTCATCGGGTGTTGGCCAGAGAGGGAGAGGATTGAGCATCCTGAGGACAGCTCTCCTCTCCTGAGGAGGGTGGGGAACAGAGGCCAGCACTTGCCTGACACCTAAGGGAGGCAAGGCATTGGCATGGTGGATCCTGTACAGTGGGGCATGGAGGAGGAGCAGGCGACTAGTGTGCTGCATGCGGATGTGCATGTAGTGCAGCCGTTGTTGGCACTGCATGCTCCCCTCCGTAGAGAAAGTGAAAAACTGGTCCTGGACCAGTTTCTTGAATAACCGTCCTCCAAGGCGCCCGCCCTAGAAGGCACCTCACCGACACTGGATCTGGACCTGGCGGGTTGAATTGGGAGCTCACCACTACCCTGCCATGGAGGGTAAGCCATGGGGAAGCTAGGAGGGGTCTGAAGTTTGAGGACAGGGCTGGGAGGATCGCAATGAAGTAGAGCTGACCGGGACAGGGAGAATAGTAATAGCAAAAGACCAAAAAAAACAGTTAACACAAGTCATAAGTTGGTATGAATGCTGAGTCTGACCTGCTGCCACAACTCTGACCAGATGCTCCAGTTCTCCGCACAACCCTCCTGACTCTTCTAAGTGAACAACTGCGGCTGCCTCACGGTGCCGTGGCTCCACTTCCACCAGGATCATCATCGCAACAGGGCAGATCTTCATCCATGATCTGCTGTGTTGCTCTCGGTGCCAACCCTTGACCCAACCCATGCCATTTCAGAGCTCTCCCCAACACACAATGAATTCAGTGACTCTCCTGTCATGTCACAATGACTCGCTCACTCTACTACTCAGCCCCAGACCAGACTAGTGCACTCCACAATGCCACCGCCTTGACTCTCGCCTTTACAATAACTAACCAGCCAGGTGGCTCAGCCCAGGCCAGCCCCTCCACCACAAGTCTACAGCCATGGGCCACCTGCACTCTCACCCTGTCCCACAGGCACCTGTACTGTTACCCTGCCCCATGGCCACAAAACACTCCCTAGTTATATCGGGACCCTGCCAGTCAAGCAGGGCTGGCAGCGTAATTTCTTTCAGGGCCCGGGAATTGAGATGCAGTTTCCACTCGACATCAGCAGGCTCAGAGTCAGCACTGATTTATTGTACCAGGCTGAGGACGGAAGTGGAGCAGAGCCTGAGCAGCACAGCAGTTCAGAAAAATGAGCCACTGCTCGACTCGGGTCCCTCCTCTGGTGTCGGGGCCAGAGGCAGTTGCCCGAGTTGCCTTTGTTCTGATGCTGGCCCTGCTGCCACCACACAGCTGCCCTGTGGCAGTTGGGACAAGGACCCCTCCAGTTGGCTAACCATCCGGACACAGAGGACAACCACATGGAATACTCCACACCTACTGTATGGAGATGTGCCAGCTGGAATGGAAGCGGCTACAGGCATAGTGCAGGAATGCAGAGGTCCTAGATGTCCTGACCAATGAGGTGCAGGGTGTGCGCTGTGGCACAGACCACATGGGCAACCATCTTGATAGGCTGACAGGCCACCTGCTATCCAGGTAATCACAGTCACCCAGTCTGTCCCTGTACCAAGCGAGATGCACCATCCCAGTCTGCACCTGTCAGTCCCCCAGGTCCAAGGCACAACCATTTCTCCCATCCCTGTCTGCACCTGACAACCAACTCCCCTGCTGGATCTGAGGTACAATCATTTGTCCCATCCCAGCCTGCTCCTAACAGCCCTCCAGGGTCCAAGGCACAGCCATATGTTCCATCCCAGCCTGATCCCGCTAGACCTCCAGGTTTCAAGGCATAGCCATATGTTGCATCCCAGCCTGCACCTGCCAGCCCCTCTGGGTCAAGGGCACAACAGAGTGCAATGGTGCCACATGCACATGACAGCCCCAGCATAACAGAGATCCAGGGAACATGCAGCCACAGCATGTGCTAGAGACAGGGCAGGGAAACATCAAAGAACTGGCATCTGGGCACATAGTTATCCACACAGCTTGTATGGCAACTGTCAAGGAAGATGTGATGCCAGACAGCAGCTCCATGCACACAACAAGGGGCCATAAACCTGTAAGAAGAATCTGAGCTGCAAAAGTATGTACTATAGGGTCCCACTCACTGCCACATCCAAGGATCCAAAACTCTGGTCACAAATAAATGGTATCCTGGGTGAGAGCAATGCCAACCTCCACGGAAATGAAAATCAACAATACCAATTGTGACAACCCCATCATCATTGCTAATGCCTTTAATTCTATCTTCTCTAACCTTCCTAGCATTGAGTCTCTCATGTCCAGCCCTATCTCTCCTCCCAACTGCTTCTCCCATGGCTCATCCTCCTCTGGTCCTTGCCTCTTTCTTGTACCTTCAGGTCTTGAGACTTCTCAATGCAATCTCCCCTTATGACAGCGCTTACCCAGATGAGATAGAACCAAAGATACTCATACTGGCTGCCTCTCTCTCACCTCACCGTAACGCAGTTGTTTAACTTATCCTAAGTACCACTACCACACCCCAACTATGGAAGAATGCTAGGATCATCCCGGTTTATAAGGTGATCCCAAATCTATCTCTAACTACCACCTGATAGTGTTACTATCCACCCTTAGTAAGTTGCTTGAAAACTTGTTCACTATCAAGTCTCTGACTTTCTTCTTAAGTTTAATCTTCAATCCCCAGCTCAACATGGGTTTGAGACGGTACACAGTACTACAACTGCTCTCACACAATTCATGAGTGAGGTTAAAACTAACATAGATAAAGGTCTACTTACTGGAGCAATCTTTATTGACCTTACAATAGCATTAGACTTGATCAATCATCCCTCCTCTTACACAGGCTAAAACCCTTGGTGTCCCAATTAACTTTATCATGGTTCTCGAGCTATCTCCACAACTGCTCTCAGTTGGTCTCTTTCAATACAGTCTTCTCACCCCTGTCTCTATCTCTCTAGGTGTTTTCCAAGGCTACATCCTGGGATCTCTTCTGTTTTCTATCTTTATAAACAACATTCTCACCTCTCCTTCCACTGCCAGACTCTTCTGTATGCTAGTACCTTGTACTCTGCACTGCTTCTAGATCCATGGATATTATAAACTTTCCACTGACCTCTAATCTCCAGAGTATCCAAAATTGGCTTACCTCAAATCACCTGGTCTTAAATGTCAGCAAGACCCAATCTATGCTATTAGGGTCCCTCAAAAATCTCGTACCTTGTCTCAAAAATTGCTCATCCAATGTCTTGATGGTTCTCCAGACTCTGTTACCTGGCCTTCAGATACGCTGGTGTTACACTTGTTCTAGTCCTGGATTTCTCCCTCCACATAAGCAATATCTTCAAATCCATTAAATAAAAATCTGTTAAAAATATTTAATATTACTAAACTACGAGCCTGCATTCATAAAATTCAACATAGCCTCATAACTTTGTTTTTTATATTTTACACCAAATGTAGAACATAGCCTTATTATGAGCCCACCTCATGAACAGTGGAAGAGAAATTTCAAATTCATCCCGAAAGGTGATTTTGTGCAGGGACCTCAAAATCACCTTTTAAGATGTAAAAACAGTGTGCCAGGATGTGAACAATGACAGCCATGACATTCATGAGGTGCTTTAAAGATTTGACTATGTTGTAAATTTGGGGTAAAAATATTGAAAATGACCAAAGTTACGAGCCTGTGTTCATAAAATTCAATGTGGGCTTATAACTTTATTGTTTTTGATATTTTACAACAAATTTTCAACATAGTCATCTTATGACTGCACCTCATAAACAATGGTGAAAAAAATTCAACTCCTGCCCGAAAGGTGATTTCATGCAGCGACTCTGAAATCACCTTTCAGGACAGATTTACCTAATGTCACTTGCAATGTTCATGAGGTGGTGTTCAAAAAAGTACAGTATGTTGAAAATTTGGGGCAAAAATAAAAAAAAATGACCAAGTTATGCTACTAAGTTCAAAACCCCATTGAAATACATTGAAGTGCATACCTGATTTCCTCAGTTCACTGTCTGGTGTTGAAGAGTGAAGATGTGTCTGCAGTCCAGAAAGGATTACAGAGTTGAACCTCTGATTCATAAGTAAGGGCTTGGGAGTGTTTGGAATGGTGGGTGCTGAGTGGAGGTTGGGTGAGGAAGTCTTGGCTACAAAGACACTGATGAATGTTTTTCTTTTGCAGGTACAAGAACAACCCCAAAAGACAGAGGATCCCCAGTGTCACAGACGAGAACTTCGGCACTGGGGACTGGGCACCCCAGTGTCATATTACATTTCTTGGGGGACAGTGGGGTGGTTGATGCTGAGAGGGAGAGTCAGGTGGGGATATGGAAGAAAAAAACTTGGGGGTATCCTGACCATGACACTGCAGAAGTGGGCACCCCAAGTGTCACTCTTATGTTTCTAGGGAGGTGTGGGGGTGGGTGCTGGGGGATCAGGTGAGGTGGTATTCATAGATTAAAAAAAAAAAATCGGCTGTCCTGGCACAATGCGCCATGTCCAGTATAGCCACTGCAGTCTACTGTGCATGCGGAACCACTAATGCATGCACAGTGGTGTGAGGCGGCCATCTTGGACACACACACATTGTGCTGCAACTGCTGATTTTTTTCTTTATAGATACCCACCCTACCCTTCCTCTCAGTAACCACCCCCGCACTTCCCCAGGAATATAAAAGTGCAGTTGGGGTTCCCAATCCCAGTGTCATGATCAGGCAGAAAATAGTGCAGTGCCAGTTCAGACAAGGAGCAGAGTGCTCCAGGTGCACCATGGATGTGGAGACAACTGTGCTCAATGTCCAACATGTTGTTCAGTCAGAAGGAATGCGAGTCCTTTTCTCATAGCAAGAGGTCTGCAGGGCTACACCCACTGCAGCCCTAAAAAAGTTACTGTCATACCATCATACCTGAATACCTCTGACTTTTGCTCTTGCTCCTGTCCTGACCGTGCTACCTATCCCTTCTTACCTTACCTTTTTCTTCTGCTGCTTAACACCATTTCCTTACAATTTTCCTATAACTCTACACTTATTCCTGTGACAAAACTACTTTTCTCTCCCTCTGTAGTCTACCTCTTCTGTGCATGTTCCATTTACTTTCTCCTCCCTCAGCTGACTTCAATCACTTCTGCTCTACTTATTTTACTAGCCTGCACCTGTTTTTCCCTATCCAGGGTCTGCTGGCAGTTGTAATCTAATGCTCTAATACACTACTGTTCTTGCTCTTAGCCTCCACTGCTCTGTGATGTCTTGGGACTCACTGTGTAGTACCAGAACCCTAATTTTCAGCACCTCTGATTTTTTTTTATCTGCTGTAGGATTGATAGTGTACTAGTGTTTTAATCTCAGCCTTCTCTGCTCTTATTTACTGTAAACTATATGTACTGTACCAGAGCTATATTTACTGCTAATCCTGTCTACTGAATTTAGCTGTTGTTTGATTATACTGCATTTAATCCCTTGCTACTATAACTCCCAGTATTGTACACAATACTGTCTACTGTGATGTTCCTTGCTCCCTGTAATTGTACTCTCCCGGGTTGTGCCTGAAAATAGGCAGTTTTGCCTAGTGCACTTAGCCGTTACCAAAACAAATAAATAAATGCAAGTAAGGGACACATGCTGCCAACACTATCCTGTGCCACCCATAACCCACGTGTACACATGCACAGTGCAACCCCTTCCTTCCAGTGCACAGTTATACATCAGCAGCATGTATGCTGCTGGATATGAACATCCCATGCACCCATGGGCAACCCCAAGCCCCAGGGACAGAGGCACACAGATCCAGACTTCATCACAGTGCCTCACCAACCTATTCCCTTAACAGCAGAATGTTCTCCCCACAAGTGCATGGCATGCTTTCCATCCACGCAGTGTCTGATTAGCACACCTCTGGCACCCCACATCCCCATCATCACCTATTATGAACTGGTTGCTGAAAGAACTTGTAAAAAAGCCACTCTGGTACATATAAGCAGCCTGATACCTTACCTCAGTATGTAGACATTACAATAGCGCCACCTGCTGCCCATAACAAAAAGTAAAAGGACTACTTTGTTTCAATATATAACTACGCATTAGGAACTATATTATTAAAACATTAAAAAACATTTTTCTTATTTTAACAGTACACATAACAGTTCATAATAGCAATAATGCACTCAGGGAGTGGTATATAATAGGATATTGTCACTTCTCGGGTGCATGAGTGACGATATCCCATAATATTTATTTATTTAACATTCTTTAGGATTACAACCTTTGAGTCAGGGACTCATTTACATAGGCTCTGCATCCGAGTAAAAAAAAACAGAACATACATAGTACAAAGTAACAGTAAGATGGTATTACACTAAGGTTACACACACAATAGTATAGTAAAAACAATAGTACATGGATATTGCTTATATACATACAAGTTTCAAAACAATAGTTTGAGTAGCTAGGTCGAGTTCAGTAGTTGTCATAACAGATCCCAAACTGTCCTCAACATACGTTAGGTACTGGCTAGCTCTGATTGTACTTTAGAGGAGTGGAAGACTAGCACAAATAACAAAATGCATGCCGCCCAACAAAGGTGTTGTCCAGTGGATTGACAGGGAGGTAGCTGTAAGGTAGAACCTGACTAGAGGGTATATAGTACCCATAGCTTACATATACCACACCCTGACATGCATTATTCCTTAGTTATGAACTGGCGATCGTAAATGGAGCAATTTGATTGGTCGACAGCTCTTTAAAGCTGTGATAATATCAGGCTACATCATCATGGCTTTAAAAAGCTCCGGCAACCATGCTCCTCACTCACAAAATTTCCTCTGTTAGAGCACTTTCCAGATCCCTCATTACCTTCACAAAAGTCTCCCTCGCAGAATGTGTCCTCCAATATAGTGCAACCAACCACAGTTGTAAAAGAAACCAAAAAATACCCCAAATCAATCCATTAGTAAGGTGAGGGCAGCTGCACAGAAGTTGCGGTTGGTAACTTGTCACTCAGTTTCAATAGCAGCAGCAACAGCAGCGCACAACTGACAGTAACGGATGATTTTTTTTTCTGTAGCAAACAAAACAAAGCGGGTCTCGAATAACACAAGAGCTGCAACTCCTCCATGTGGTTACTACCAATGTACTGCCTGTTGTCTCACCCCAGCCAGAAGTCTCTTCTCCATGCTGACTCGCATCATCATCACAGCATTTCAGTGTGCAGCTTTTATTCTTCATTTAAAAAACAGTAAGCTCCACAAATCCCTTACATGCTGCTCGTTACCACAAATTAACAGAAACCTCTTCAAAATCCACAATTCACATCCGGATGCAATGTAGAGTGAGAGATGAGTTCAGAGGGACACAACAGTCCCACCTCTATCAGCTACCAATATAATAGCGCCACCTACTGTCTTAAGAACTATTTTATCAAAATGTGACCTACACCATCCGAAAACTAATTTTAAAATGTTTTAAAACCTGTTTATTTAACTTTTTTATTTTAAAACTTTAAAGCCAGTTCATAATAGCAATAAGGCACTCCAGGGTGTGGTATATCATGGGATATCGCCACCTCTCGGATGGTTGGATGCATTCTGTCTGCAGCCTCATGCCCAACCACCCGAGGCGTGATGATATCCCATGATATACCACACCCTGTCGCCTTATTGTTAATTTAAAATGGCAGGGTAAAATCATGTAATCTGATTGGCTGTTATTTATGTGTTAAGTATGGTTTATACATGGTTAAAAAGGACTGCTCAGCAGTGAAGAATCTGGAACTCAGATCAATGGGCATTTGGAACATAGGCATTTCAGTTAGCCCCCAGCCAGAACTGATCTTCCACCACAAACATGGCTGCTACCTTTACACTGTAAAAACTTCAACTGGGTCCTAAAATGAAACTACCTTAAATAAAAATAAAACAAATTAATTAAATGTTGTTTCCTGATTATACACTCCCTTACATACATAAACAAATTGGAACAGCAAGTATTGTTTATAGTTTCTCTACAACTATTTCTTTGCTGACAGTGAAAAATCCCCTTCTATCTTTACCTGCTCATCAGGAACTCTCTTCTTCTTGCCCTGACAGTGAGATAATTGAGTCTCTGGCTGTAACAAGGGCCTGATTCCAAGACCAGGTACACGGCGTAAGCCGAGATATACTAAACTCCATGGCCTATGTTGCGACTTACGCTAAGCAATCGCCAGCCTGGATTTCAAGAGGCACCTTGGCCCATGTAGGCTGTGAATGCGACAACTGTGGGATCACACCCACTACACCACAGCCTGCAATAACATGGTGCAAGGGTGGGTTACAGCAGCAACTGCACCCTATTCCAAGAGGGCAGCTGTCGTAACCCACTGGCATGATTCTGAGAGCTGCACTGGCGGTTAAGTTAGAGCAGCTCAGAGCTACACTAAGGGACATCTGATGGTGTTATCCGTTGGCTGCCCACCCCGTGGCACTGTGACAACAGTGCCAATGTGCCTAGTGCCCCACAAACATACCCTGCCCTCCACCCTTGTGAATGTCAAGGACCCCTGGGGTCCATTCTCGTAGCACCCCCTGGACACCTATGCCACCTGTCCTGCCCCCATGCCACTGGTGTGTGCCATGATGTTCCAGGTGGGGAGAGCTTTGGGGGCTACCAGTAGTGGGCCACTACTTGTGACATGTGGGGTAGCCTCTGCATGGCGTAACCCACATGTTGCAAGTGCAGGACCCTGCTGCTCTTGGACTGTGGTGCAGGGTCTCTGGCGTAACAGTGAATGTTGTATCTCTCATGCCCGACGAGTTGCGACATTTGACTTGGAATCAGGCCCCAAGGCCTTTGTTGTCTGTGTATACAGTGTGTCAGGAGAAACATTCTGCCAGTGGAACTGAGCAGAATTTTGAATCCGTGTATTCTGTGGTAAACATTCAATATCTTGAATGTGAAGAAAACAGAGAAAAAAACAGGAAGAAAGTAGGCAATAATGCAATGACTTCCCTTGCAGTGAGCGGAAGGATTATTTCACTACAAATGCACACAAGTAAATCTATTGTTTCTACATATAAGCATGCTTTTCCAACAGTAAAAGTAAAAAACAGGTGCCAATTTTATAGGCACAATAAGACACTCAGGGATATGTGTAAAACACATTTTACAGCATGTCCAGCAGCTGAAGTCACTTACTACACCCTGGCCATGCTGTGAAATATGTTTTACACACCTTCATGCCTTATTCTAATCACGAGGCATCACCAGGTCTGTTCTGCTGCATGGGTAGACATCAGCGCACAGCAATGTTTCACAACATGGCACATACCATGAGTAGTCTGCAAACCCTCCCAAGGGCAAGTAGCATTATGCCACCCAACAGATCCAGGCACGGAACCTCATCTTCAGCAGCCCTATAGTCCTCTGAAATCATGGAACATGTCTTCCTGTGGGCTTCATTGTATGCCTCCTCCATAGTGCCATGTGGTTCCAGGTACAGGGTCATCAGGGAATGGCTGTAGTGTGTATCCATGGTCACCTATGCAGAGGGTACAGAACATCTATTGTAATGACACGTGTCAGTGCATCCATCTGTGTTACATATATGCTTAGGACATCTACTCACTTACCAGCCATCCTTGCCTCCTGCATGCAGCGAGTAGGGTGCATAACCTGGACCTGACAAAGATGTATGAGTAATGACATGAACCAGGGTACTTGGAACATGTGGTGGTGATGATACCCATTGCATTTCATGCTATCTGGTAGTTTATACTGTGGTACTCCTTATGATTCCTGATGGTTCCTGTATGCCTCCTTGGCCACTGCTGTAGCCAAGATCACCACATGCTTGCAGTCAATTGCCCCCAGTACACTGGGCATTACATCCATGGTATATAATGCCTCTTCCACAGACCATATGTCTGCCTCTGCTGTGGGAAATGTTATGTGTTCATGCACATACAGTACAACAGCAGGGCATCTGTTACCTGTTGCAGTGCCCTGGACACAGATGACTGATTGACATCAGTGACAGCCCAGCCACCCTCTGAAATGAGCTGGTGGCATAGTAGAAAAACAAAGAGCACCTTTGTCTGTATGGGCATTGCATGGGACTGACAAGAACGTGGTGCCACAGTGGGAGGGATAAGGTTGTGCAGCTGTGCAATGATGGCATGGTCAAAATGGAATTGCTCGAAGCAGTGTGTGCCCTACAGGGCATAGGCATCCAGATGCAGCCTGAATACATGTGGCCACAGCCCTGCTGCTCATGCTGCTCACACTCCACCTCAGCATCCAGAAGTAGGACATTCATTAACATACCCAGCAAATACTGAGTAACCCAGTGGTCCACCCAATGGCAGAGACACTGACAACAACATTGCAAGATATGATGCACAGCTTTCTTATCTCAGACACATGCCCTTTAAAGGGGCATGTGCAAACCATGCCTAAGGGTGAAGCATCATGTAGGAGCATCACTGGGCCACACCTATCCCATACAGGTTGCACAATGGCAGCTGCACAAGCATCCACCTATGTATCTGCACCACAGATTGGCAGGGTTGGGAAATACCCAGGAAGCTGTGGTGTATGTTTGAGAGGAGATATGCGGACAACCCTGAGGGAGAACTTTGTGAGAGCTAACGGCACCAGCTGAGATACATATGCTTCAGGCAGGATGTGAATGGCTGTGCATTACATGTGTTGTGTGTGCTGTAATGGTAGTCTCTGTGTTCTGTTTATGTTTCCTACAAGACTTCTGGGGTTGTCTAGATGAACTGGTCCTCATTCACAAGAGCAGCCAGATGTAGTGTTGGTGGTGGTAGTGGCCCAGTGGGCTAGCTGGTCCCAGCAATGGGCCTCATTTCCTGTCATTAAACATGGGCAGTGAGGACATCTATTGAAAGGATGATGTCGGTGATCTGTGGAGGGTGGCAGAGCCATCGAACATACATGCTGTGGATGGTAGGGCACCTGTATATAGTACTTATACATTTATAGCCCTGCATGTACATCTCACTTATGTTCTTCCTCTGTGTTCTTGTCATTGCAGGGCTACAGTGGCCACTAAGGAAGCTGGCACTTGTAGTAAGAGGCTACTCATGCCACTTGGGTCCACCAAGGATTCCATGGAGGAGGACTAGGTGCAGAACAGCTGACCCCATGTCCTCAGCTGCCATGCTTCTGTTCTACAATGTCATTTTCAGTTCTGATGTTGTTTATGCAGATTGCTTATCTTGTATTGTAATATGTCCACTGATGTTATAGTGTACTATGCAGATTGCATCTCTGTTTGTCTGCCCTGTCCATGGATCGTACTTCATATGAGGCATATGCTGCTGCTCATATTTTGTGGCATTGCGTTAAAATTGTGTTACATGTATCTTCTTTGTTCAGGTCATTATTCTGGATGGCACTTGTATGTGACGGTCTGGAGGAGGTTGGCTGGTTCACATTTCGGGGATGTGGGCATCTGGGTGGGAGCTATGGCCCATAAGTGTATGGGGAAGCTGTGTTCACTGTTGGGGCAGGAATGCCATGTGAAGGTGCTTAGCACTGCCACTGTCACCTTGTGCTATTTAGTTGCCTGCTCACGTGCCACTGTGCCAAGCAGTGGTGGCTGGCTGCATGACTGTTGCATGGCTGGCATCTGACCTCCTTTGCAGAGAGGGTCTATCACAGTGTTGTTCTTACACAGCCTGTACCCATGGAACCTATTCTCCACATGGTGCATCCTGCAGACACACTGTGCAGGTGGTGTACAGCAGCCTCCACATGGCATGGGGCTGTAACCGCCCACCACTCTGACCAGATGTATTTCAAGTAGTGCATGTGCATGTTGGGGATGGGGCAACACCTCTCTGCCCATGCATAGCACTGCCATGGTGCAGCTAAGTATGTGACACCTATGCATGCATCAGCATGTGGTATATACATGCCACACAGTCGTGTTGTGCACATGTTCAGGGCATATATCTTTACATATATGTGTTGCACGCTGCATGCCACCATGTGGATTGATTGTGCATAGGCCCTATAAAGCAGCAGCAGGAAGGAGGTTAGCAACTATAGGCTGGTCAGTCTCATATCAGTGGTGGTAAAATGAATTAAAGTTGTTAAAGTATCATGAACCCAATGGGCTACAAGACCTAAGGCAGCATGGATTCACTGGGAAGAGGGAGGTCATGTCAGTCAAATCTAATTGATTTCTTCAACTTGGTGACCAGGGACATAAATTAGAGGAGGGCAGTGGACATGGCCTATCTGGACGATAGCAAGGTCTCCAACACTGTGCCTCACAGGCAGGCTGATAAAGAAATTGAGAAGCCTAGGGACTGGCAGTAAAGTGGTGAGTTGGTTTAGGAAATGGTTAATGGATAGGCGACAGAGGGTGGTTGTTAATGCACTCACTCTAGTGAGAAGCAGGAAACATAGAACTTGTCAGAAGGTAGGGACCTTATGATCCATCAAGTCTGCCCTTGTTTTCCTACCCCACTACTTAGCTGCCTGCTTGAGTATCCCACAGTGCCTGTCCCATGCCCGCTTGAAAGCCCTCACTGTCTTCCCCAACCACCCTCTGGCAGGCTATTGCATAGTTCAACAATGTGCTCTGTGAAGAAGAATTTCCTCATATTGGTCCTGAACCTATAGCCCTTGAGGTGAAGGTCATGCCCTCTTGTCCTGCTGTAGTCTTTTACCTAAAAGAGGTCCTGCACCTGTCTCTTGTTGCCTTTAAAGTATCTATATGTTTCTATCATGTCCTCCTGATTTCTGCACTGCTCTAGGGAATATAGACTGAGTTCACTGAATCTGGCTTCATACAGTTTCTGGTGGAAGCCCTGCACCATCTTTGTTGCTCTGCTCTGCACCGTCTCCAGCCTATCTATGTCCCTCCTGAGGTGTGGCTTCCAGAACTGAAGGCAGTATTCCAAGTGTGGTCTTACCAGGGATCGATACAGAGGCATGATCTCTTCATGATTCCTGCTTGTGATGTCCTTCCTATGCATCCCAGAATGCCACTAGTGTTTAGTGCTGCCTTCTTGTATTGTTTGCTGGCCTTGAGGTCATCTGATATGATAACCCCAGGTCTCACTCTAGCCTTGTTTCTACCAGCTGTTCCTTCCCATCAAGTACATTTTCCCTGGGTTACATTTTCCCAGGTGCATGACTTACATTTTTTGCATTGAATATCAATTGCCAGGTCCTTGACCATTCCTTCAGCTTCGGAGATCAGATTCCATGCTTTGTTGCCCCCTGGTGTGTCAGCCCTGTTGCCAGTTTTGGTGTCATCAGCAAACAGGCACACCTTCACCTTCAGTTCATCAGCAATGTCACTGATGAATATGTTGAAGAGGATCAACCCCAGAACCAAGCCCTACGGAACACCACTGGTCACCTTACCCTCCTCTGATAGAGTGACATTTACTAATACCCTCTGTGTTTTCCCATTTAACCAATTCCTGACCCAGCCTGTTACCTTAAGCCCAACTCCAATGTTCTTCAGTTTATTGACTAGTCTTCTGTGCAAAACCAAGTCAAACACCTTGCTGAAGTCCAGGTAAACCACATCCACTGCCCCACCCTGATGCACTGTTCTGGTGACCCAGTTGAAGAAATCTACCAAGTTTGTCCTGCAGGACCTCCCTGCTGTGAAACTGTGTTGCTTTGTATCAAGCTGACTACTTTCCTCCAAAAAGCGGCGATTCTTTCCTTCAGTAGGGATTCCATCAGTTTTCCCACCACTGAAGGACAGAATGACCAGCAGGGTGCTGAAGGCTCAGTACTGAGACCAGTCCTCTTCAACGTCTTCATTAGTGAAATTGCAGAAGAACTGGAAGAGAATGTACACCTTTTGCAAATTACTCCAAAATCTGTAATAGGGTGGATGCTCAGCAGGAGTGCAGAGAATGCATAGGACTTGGGAAAGAAGAGTGGTAAAGAGCATGGCAGTTGGAGTTTAATGCCAAAAGAGCAAAATCATTCATCTAGGGCATAGGAACCCAAGAGCTGAGTATAGGATGGTTAGAGGTATGATAGGCACTATGCAGGACAGGTAAATTGGGTTTATCATATATGATGAGCTCAAAGTGGCAGGGCAATGTGACAAAGCAGTGGGTAGGGCTGGTATGTTTATGGGATGCATAGGGAGAGGTATCTCCAGCAGGAGGGGTGGACAGTGTTGCCACTGCCTCACTCACTAGTGAGACCCCACTGGGAGTACTGCATTCAGTTCTGGAGGCCACACTCTCAGACAGAACATAGACAGGGAGGAGGCAGTCCAGAGGAGGTCAATTAAACTGGTGCAAGAGTTCCATCAAAACCCTACAAAAAGGGTGAGGATCTCAACATGTACATACTGGAAGAGAGGGAGAGTGAGAAGGGACATGATAGAGACCTATAAGTGCCTCACAAGGGTGAACAGTGTGCATAAGGAGAATCTCTTTCAAACAAGGAAGAGCACCAGGACCAGAAGGCATGCGATGAAGCTGTAAGGGGGACGTTTAAGAGGATCCGAGGAAGTACTACTTAATGGAAAATTTGGTTGATGACTGGAATAGTCTCCCAGTGGAAAGGGTGAAGACAAAAACAGTAGGGGACTTCAAGCATGCATGGATCAACATAGGGAATATTAGTAAATAAACAGGGAGGAGGAAGGGCCACCACAGACCAGTTAGGGTCTGTGGAGATAGACTACAGAGACAATCTGGGCAGAATGGGTGGGCCAAGCAGTCCTTTTCTGCTGACAAAGTATATGTTTCTATGTTCCAGTTTCTCAGCAATGTCAGTCCAGATAGACCATATCCACTATGCTCCCTGATATATATCCTGGTTACCCAGTCAAAGAAATTTATCAGATTAATTTGGCAATGATCTTCTGCCCCATGAATCCATGCTGCCTGTGGCCTTGCAGCAAATTGAATTCAAGATACTCTACCAGTCTTTCCTTTTGTAGGGTTTCCATTAATTTCCCCACCACTGACAGCCAGCTGAGGGTTGAGGTGCTGGACGCTACACCTCAGACTGCACCAGCCACTGGGGTTGGGAATGGGATCAGGTCATTGGAGTTCAGCGGGGGTTGGCGGGGGAGGAAAGGAGCAGGATTGAGCAGCCATACTGGCAGCTCTCCTCGCGTGGACCCTGCTTGTAATGCATAAAGGTACAACTGAAATGACACTCCAGGCTGATCGCTGTGCCTGGGTAGACTGCATTCCATGCCTTCCTACAGCTTCTATGCTGAAGCCCGCCAGCGCTGTGCGCGGCTCCCCACCACCGCCCGTGGTGAGCATCTGCATATATAGAAGTCACGTGAGCTGTATGACCTATCAGCTCACTTTCCCATCTGCAGGCTATCAGATCTATCCACTAGAGGTTGCATCAAGTGCCTTGCTACCTCGTCCTACTCCTGCAATTGGACAACAACTCTGCTGCCTGCTGCCAGCTGCAGAAACCACAAATCCCATCCCTCTCACTCCCCTGTGCCCTGTAACAATGCAAAAGCCTCTAAAATTGTCCATCTCACTCCCATGAGTCCATTAACTGCATAACAAAGGCTACAGAATGTCCCAAACACAAAAGGCTTAACAAGCCTCTCCCAATCATGCTGAAACCCCTATACACCCTCACCAATCATAATGCTCCCCCCAGCCTTAAGGGCCCTTGCCCAGGCTTTGGCTACTACGTGGGGGGACATTGAAACCAACCCTGGTCCTTTCTCCCCAAACATCACTCTCAGTGACCCCACAAACCCCCTCTGGGCAAACTCCAGGGGGCTCAGCTCTAGTTCACATGAACATTGGGAGCCTGAGACACAAAATGCCTGACCTTGAGGTCTGGACCCTGCTCTACAAGCCTGACATCTTAGCAGTGATGGAGATGTGGCTAAAGCCCCACATCCTCCCTCATGAAGTCGAATTGACTACTGGCTATCAGACCATAAGAAAGGATAGAGCTGGGAAAAGGGGTACTTATCCACCTCAACTCCTCCTAAATGCCTCCCTGATTGATCTCCAAACACCCATGGATCTCAGGGTGAGGTATTACTTCTCAATCTACTCCTCGGAGATACCAAACCTCTCTATGTAGGGTGTGTGCCTCCCACCCCAAACCACCGCCCTCCTTAGAATCCCTCACAAATGCCATCCTCAAGCTCTCCCTGGGGAGACCATCCTCCTCGGGACTTCAACCTCAACTGGCTTGCCCCAAATACCTCCCTAATCAAGAACCTAATACTGGATGCATCACTTACCCAAGTGATTGACATGCCAACCAGACATAACACCAAATCTGTCAACCACTCACTATTTGACTGGGCACTCGTTTCAAACCCGATTGGATACAGACTGCTGGGATTATGACCGACTCCTTGAGCGACCACTGCCCTGTCTTCTGTATCTGGTCCAATAAACCCCCAAGGTTGCTGCCAGAGTGATTGTTATGAGAAATTTCAGCTGATTCATACCAGCTGACCTCTGCTCTGACCTCCTGAAGGTGGAATGGGGCCCCATTGCCTCACTCCCCACAACTGACGAGGCCCTGGATTACTTCACCAAGACATTCTTGGCCATAGCAAACCGACATGTCCCCTGTAAAAACTCAGAGTGCAGGAAAATGCCACAAATGGCTAAACCCTAAGCTAAACAATCCATGCGGCTCGGGACAAGGCATGGGGCTCTACAAATCCTCCGGTACAAACCAGACTGGGAGAAGTATCAGTGCCTGAGGAACCAATGCAAAAGTCACAAAACAGTCCAAATCAAAATTCCTCGGGACCTCCAAACAGGCAATCTAAAGGACCAAAAGAAATTCTGGGGCCACATAAACTCTCTCCTTAAAGGCAATATAAAAGAACACGATGCCTCGCTTCTAGTTGGGAACTCATTTACTAATGACCCCACTAAAGTGGCTGAAGCATTCTGTGTATCCTTTACAAACCCCACTTGCAGCCTCCCAGTAGTGCCAGGGACCCCTACTCCTCCACCCAGACACAGTGCTTCCTCGTCCCTTATTCCACCTGAAACTAGTTGATACCAGCACAGTACTGTCCCTCCTGCACAAAATAAACCCAACTCATCTCCTGGGAATGACCGCTAGAACCCCATTGGCTGAGGGCTGCAGCATCGGCCATCACCTACCCTGCTACCCTGTTCATCAACAGATCCCTCCAAGAAGGGACAGTCCCCAGTAAATGGAAAGTTGCCACTATAGTCCCAGTTCACAAAAAGGAACTCGGGACAGAGTGGAGAACTACAGGTCCATCTCTTTTCTCTGCCCCCTGGGAAAATTCAGGAAAGACTATTCTATGATCAACTTCAAGATTACCTGGAACAACACCTACTCCTCTCCAAAGTCCAGCATGGCTTTTCGGAAAGGCCACGGCACTGACACCGCCCTTATCAGGCTAACATCGGACATACTGAATGCTATGGACCAAGGGACCCCAACAGGCGCACTATTCATTGACCTATCCAAGGCTTTTGACTTGGTTAATTATGAGCTTCTCCTAACTAAGCTTCATCGGCTTGGCATGGATCAGCTCTCACTCTCCTGGACCACGAGCTACCTGACTAACTGATCACAAAAGTCCACTGGCAGGGAGCCCAATCAAACCCTAGGCTTGTGACTTGGGGTTCCACAGGGCTCCATCCTGGGCCCCTACTATTCTCACTATTTCTGAATGACCTTGAAGAGGATTGTGAGCCTGCAACCTTATCCTCTATGCGGATGACATTGTAATCTACTTTAGTGACCCCAACTCTCGGTTATCTCAGCCAAACTCCAAGCTAGCCTTGCAAAGCTTGACACATGGTTTACTGCCAACCACCTAAACTAAACAAAGATAAAACAAAAGCAGTCCTCTTCAGGACCCAACCACTAGGCAATGACCGTAGGGCTACTGCAACCTCGTCAGCCCAAGGAATGCCAGTCAAGTCACCAACCAGTTTAGGTATCTTAGGGTTGTCCTTGACCAAGAGCTAACCTACAAACCCCATATAGATGCCTTAACAAGATCCATCCACCAGAGACTGGGCCTCTTATACTGCTTGGGAAACTCCTTTCTGGAGAAACACGACGGGTCATTGCAAACTGCAACCTCCTTCCCTCATTGCTATATGGCTCCTCACTACTTCAATCCCTCAGAGAGTCTGAGCTAAACAAGCTCACCACCCTCTACCACTGCATTGCTCACTTTGGAACCAACTCCACCCCAAGGAGACATCATGTGAGGCTCTTAAAGACCTCCACTGGCTGACACTAAGGCATAAATTATCTTACACCTCTGCCTGCCTTACCTAAAATTCTCCTCCATTGGCCACCCGCTGCTCCTTAGTGGCCTGTTCACCCTAAAGTCTCCATCCATAACCTTCGGTCTACTACCAGTCGGCTCTGAACATCCCCACATTTGGACCAACCAAGGAGCTCCTTCCAGTACATTGACTTTCACTTGAACTCGCCCTGCAAGCTTGCTTGACAAACCCTCCTCTCCTTGTTCAAAGCCGGTCTTAAAGCATATCTTATTGAGCTGAGCCTCTGTGGCTGTAACCAATAGATAATGTACTCAACCTTACCCCTCTTAATTGACAACTGACTAAAATCTCGCTCCCTGGACTAGCTAAATGCTAATGCTAATGTCACTGTAGACCTGCTGCAATGTAACTGTACTCTCCAACCCTGTCCAAATGTACCCCACTGACAATGTATGTACTCTGGCACTGTCTTACTGTATGTACTCTGACACTGTCTTATTGTATCCTTGCCTCATGTACTGAGTATGTATTATGTAACTGTCTTACTATAACCCAATGTAAAGTGGTTGGTGTACTCAACCCGGGTCGCCCCTGAAAAAGGGATCTCTGGTCTCAGAGGGCTTACCTGGTCAACAAAATTTAAATAAATAAATCTCTGTTGTCCCCTTCATAATTCCGCTCCCATCCAGTGGAAGTCCGACAGGTAGCATAGGTGGGTGGGTGGCAAAGAACTGGGAGGGTGCCTCGAAGCCGTGACCAGGGCAGGGGTACGCAAAAAATGGGGAAAAACACCTCATAAAAAATAAATAATTTCACCAACACTGAAATAAGACTAACCAGCTTATAGTTGCTACCACTCTTACACAGAAGGACAAAGTCAGCTCTTCTCCAGTCCTTCAGAATATGTCTATTTCCAGTGAGCTGTTGAATAAGGCTGTCTGTCTGTCAACTAGCACCTCCCTGAGTTGTTTTATAACTCTTTGGTGTATCCAGTCCAGTTCAAAACTTTGTCCACTTTCAGAGCAGCAAGTCTCTTCTGGACTCAATCCTCTGAAAATGGATTTGTGTCTATCTCTCCCCACCCCAATTCCCATTACTTTCTTGTGGTCTTCCCCATCCTCCACTGTGAAGACTGAACAGAAGTACCTGTTTAGTATGTTTGCTTTTCTTGGTTCATTCTGTACAGAATTCTCTCTGCCCTTCTAATCCTCACTATACTTCACATTGCTCACTGATTCCATGAAGAGAACTGCAGGAGAATGCTGTCTATAAGGGAAAGAGAAAATTGTTTAACCAGAAAAAGCATACTAAAATGAAGCTTGTTCCCAGGTGCCACCTGGGAGCACAAAGAGTTAAGTGACTTGCTTAGGATCACATAGCATGCAAATGGGAGCTGTGGGATTCAACCTCGGGTCTACAGGTCCTAAATCACTGCACTATAATGCCTTCTTCATATACAAATATGAAAGAATACAAATGCAGTTTTTGGTGTCAGTTTTATTCCGATAGTTATATATGTATTCTTTAGTGGTATGAATTTCATTTCTGTAAACAGGGACATAGAACCGTACAAGTGGAAGCATGCAATGTGTCAGCAGACAAGAACCACTTGACCCACCTAATCTGCCCAGTTTGCACTGTCTATGCTGTCACTGAAGACTCTATCTGGTTTCCAGTTACTTCCCTCCTGCTTCCTTACTAAGATTCCTTCTTGCCTATCTCATGCATGCTTGAAGTCCTCCACTATTTTGTTCTCAGCACCTCCACTGGAAGACTTCCAGTCATCCACCACTCTTTCACGAAAAGTACTTTCTCACATCCCTCCTAAATCCCCCTCACAGCTTCATTGCATATCTTCTTGTCCTGGTGCACCTTCTCTTCTGAAAATACTCCCTTCTGCACCCTGATCACCCCTGACCTTGATCATCCCATTTAGTACTTATAGTCTCTATCATGTCCCCTCCCCCTCCTCTCTTCCAGGGTGTACATACAGAGATCCCTGTCTCATCATAGTCATTATGATGCAACCCTGCACCTTTAAGTTGCTCTCATGTGCACCACCTCTACCCTGTCTGTGTCCTTCCTGAAAATTTT
Source organism: Neoceratodus forsteri (assembly GCA_016271365.2). Classification (NCBI taxonomy): domain Eukaryota; kingdom Metazoa; phylum Chordata; order Ceratodontiformes; family Ceratodontidae; genus Neoceratodus; species Neoceratodus forsteri. The sequence goes on along the minus strand of CM028137.1, from coordinate 686,914,932 downwards.
CTTCAGAACTGGACACAGTTCTCTAGGTGGGGTCTCACAAATAATCAATAGAGAGGTAAGACTACCTCTCTCCTTCTGCTGGTGATTCCCGCCCTATGCAACCCAACATCTGGCTGGCCCTGCCAACTGCCTTGTTGCACTGCTCCACCACCATGAGATTATCAGATATGATAACCCAAAGTCTCTTTCCTGCTTTGTGATTGTCAATACCTAGCCCCCATTTCATACACTACCCTGGGTTTCTGTACTCTAAATGCATGATTTTGCTCTTTTTGTATTAAGACCCAACTGCCATACCCTTGACCACTCTTCAAGTTTTTGGGGCCCTGTTTATTCTCTTCACCCTCTCTGGAGTATCTAACCTATTGCAGATCTTGGTGTCAACTGCAAAGAGACATCCCTTCACTTCCAGCTCTTCTGCAATTTCACTTATGAAGACATGGAAGAGGACTGGTCTCAGCACTTAGCCTGTAGATCACTGGTCCACCAGATGACTAAGTCCGCTGGACCTGTGAAACATAGTATGTAACTAAAGTTGTAGTGGCCCTTATCAGTTACACAGAGTTTAACAGAGATAGCAATATAACCTAGAGGTTAAAGTGACAAGCTGTGAATGAGCTTGGTACATCCAGTAGATGGTGTTTGATTCCCACAACCTTCACTTACATACTGTGTAACCCTGAGCAGGTACTAACCTCCTCAGTGATCCTGGGTCACACCTGAAAACAGGCCTTGTGCCTAGTGGGCCTTATCTGGTTACCAAAAATAAAAACAAGTGTGTAGGATGCTTGTGCAACATGGTCATGCTTGTTCTACTATGGAAGAGGTTATGATTGGATATGTGTGTGGTCTTTCATGCTCTCTGTTCCAGAGGAAATACCACCCTTTTGGGGTATGATGGCATAGAACCTTTTTGAGGAGGATTCCATTCTAGTGGTGCCACAGACATGATGCGTCTTGGATGAAGGTACTGCAGGGACAGCCCTAAAACACAGAGCTGAAGGTGTGAAAACCATCGGGACATCATTCCACTACAGATCAAGGAAAGGCAATGGATTATTATAATTTAATTTTTTACTAGTACAAGGGTCGATCAAAATGTTTGTAGCTTGACACACAAAGAAATGCACTGTGAGCCTAGTATTATTTTACTGTTCATCATAATTTCCATTCAGTTCAGTACACTTGGTCCAGTGTCATTCTAGCATTGTTATCCCTCATGGTAGAATTCTATGTCTTGGCTCTCCAGAAAATCCCTCCACAGCAGCTATCACCTCTTTGTCATCATCAAATCTCTTTCCATAGAATTCAGCCTTCAGTTTTGTGAATAGGTAGAAATCTGAAGGAACAAGATCTGGTCAGTATAGAGAGTGAGCAAGCAGTTCAGACCCACATTCTGTTACAGCAGCCACTGCAGCCTGAGCTGTGTGCAGTGAAACATTGTCTTGCAGGAGCAAAACACCTCACCTCAATCTTCCATGATGTTTGGCTTTGATGGCTTCTCTCAGATTGTGCAGTTGTACTCACCAGTTACTGTGTTTCCTTTTCAACATAATCAATCATGATCACATCTTCAGGGTCCCAGAAGAAGGCCATGATTTTGTCACTTGAGGTGGCCTGCTTGAATGTTTTTGGTGTTGGGGAAACAGTGGATGATGATTCCATTGTTTGTTTTGCTGTTTAGACTCTGGATCAAAGTGGTGAACCCAGATTTCAGCCATTGTAACAATATGACTGATACAGTTTGTTGGATCCTCTAATATTGTACAAGAAGTTGGCTTGAAATGTCCCTTCTGGCTGGTTTCTGATTGGGTGTCAAAATTCTTGACAATCATCTTGCTGTCACTTTGCTCATGTCCAGGGTTTGAGTCAAGATTGATTGTACTGCCCCAAAAATGGAGGCAGTATAGCGCAGTGGTGGATGCAGTATAGCACAGTAGTTTAAGGCTCTGAGCTGCAAATCTGAAGACCTGGGTTTGAATCCCAAAGCCTCCACTTGCATACTGTGTGACCCTGAGCAAGTCACTTAACTTCCCTGTGCTCCCAGGTTGCATCTGTAAACAAGCTTTCAGCTTAGTGTGTCTCACCTGGTTAAACAATTGGGGAAAAAATTGATGACCAAGGTGCTGGCTACTACTGTATAGTTACTTCTCTGTCTTTCATCACCATTTGATGGACTGCATCAATGGTCTCTCAATGGTCACCTCCCTTGGGTGATCTGACTTGGGTTATCTTCAAAACTTCTTTTGCCATGCTTAAATTCAGCAGCCCATTTCTTGACAGTTGAATATGGGGGCTTCTGTCCCAAGTGTGTTGACCATATCCTCATGGATTTGTTTGGAGTCATTCCTTTGAAATGGAGGTACAGTACTTGATGATTGCTCTGATCTCAGTTTTCTCCATTCTCAAATGATTATCACCTATCAAACTTTGTGTGTCATGTACCTACAAAGAAAACATTTGATTAATATACCTGTAGGTCACATTCTGGTCATATCAGTGTAACTATAGATTGAAAACAATACTAGGTTCATAGTGCATTTCCTTCTGTGTCAGGCTGAAAACTTTTTGATCGACCCTTTAGTCTGTGCAGGAAAGTGGTTGCTATGCAGCCTTTGCTGCTAAGCAATGATGCAAACCATCTGCACCAGATGACTATGTCAGCACGCTCTCCCACACGGACTTAAGAGGAATGGGCTATGGCTCTGCTTGCTGCCACTTGATGTAAAGCTTGCCACATGCCACATGTAGTACCTACTTTTACACTGTGTAGGTCTGCTGAATTGAAAATATAATTTGCATGGTTTCAAACATTTGCTTCGTATCAGAGGTTTACTTAGGCGGCTTACATGTGGTTAAAGTTAAGTATAACAAGCAATGTATTTATGGCTTCTATTTACAGATGTGGTAAATCAATGTGGACTTAATTAGGAGCATGAGCCTCTCCTTTTACTACAGAGGATGCATCAAAGCTAAGAATTTGAAAACAGAAGCTATTTTAAGCATGGTACTGACATTGTGGCTTTTATTATTGTTTATTATTTAGACAAAAGCCAGATTAAGAGAAGCGTTGACCTATTCAAATAGGTACTAGCCATCTTAACCAGGTAAATCCTTAGGGATATAATATTTGGTAACACCACTCAGTTTATTAGAATTCAGTTTCATTTTGTATCACTTGTGGGAATAGTTAAGTAAATTTTGTGGACTCTTCTGACTGAGTTAATTAAGATGAATGATGAAATATGTGCATTTTGCATTATATGTGACCCGAAGGATTTATGTAATGATTACAGACTTTCATTTGATTTTAAAATGTCTTAGAATTAAAAGTTAAATATCTATAAATGACTGCTAAGGAAAAGTGATATGGATAGTATTTATTTTCTAGTTAGAAGATACTCAACTGTGAATGCTCTATAAAAGTTCTTAGTGTTTACATATAATATATTATTTTACAGTTACCATATTGACTATATAAGTCATTCAAGTGCTGCTAGGCAGGAGTCACAACTCAGAAATAAGAAAGGTAGCCAATATTTTGGAACTTTACATATGTATGGCCTGAATTGTCCAAGGGACATGTTGTTGTATGAGTGCATACAGTGAAGACAGAGCAAAGGACGTGTTAAATTTTGTCAGAATTTATTATTATACAGTATTTACATACATATATATATATATATATATATATTTTACGTCCCCAGAAGAAGTCATACTCTGGCGAAATGTTGAGGCAGCTAAATTTACACAAGAAAAATAAAGAATTCATCAGAGAACATTATCATTTGTGTATAGCTTTTTTGCCAGAGCGGTGCAACATTCTTTGTGTTTGTCCCTTCTACCCACTGATTTTGCAATGTGATCTTCTGTCTGAGCTTTGGCCTCCCTTACTGACCTCTGTGCCTCCCTTTGCTTCTCCGGTACTTCTCCCTATACCCTTCTGCCTGCATCTTTTTGTATTGCCTGAATGCAATCCTTTTGGCTTTCACTTTCTCCACTACCTCCTTGGAAACCACAGTGGCCTCCTCTTTCTTTTCCCTTGCTAACCTGCTTAATGCATAATTCTGTTGCTCTTGTAATCCCTGTTTTAAATATTGCCCACTATTTCTCAACCCTGATTCCCACCCCATTCCATTAATGCTTCTTTCAAGCATCTCCTATTTTCCCAAAGTATGCCCCCAAAATCCAGGATATGCATTTTTGTGTTTTGTATTTCAGATTCATTGGACAGGTGAAACCATGTGATATCACTTTAAAAACAAATATATATAATTTACAATACATATTACTAACAATAAATAACATTGTCTGTTGGAAAGATACATAGATGATGTAGTTTTATTATGGAAGGGTGAAGAAAGAACTTTAACTGATTTTGTGGATTTTTACATAATTCAAACCCACACTTTTTCTTATTCCTGCAGGAGACACAACATTCCGTTTTTAGATCTCATGTTGGAAGAGATCCTGAGGAAGTAGCAACACAAATTTTTACCATAAAGAGATGGATGGCAATACTTTATTGCTGGCATCAATTTCTTTCTTTATCATGTGACTAAAATCTTCCCAAGGGACAATTCCTCAGAGTTAAATGGAATTGTAGCTAGGAGAATAGTTTTGAACAGGGAGCCAAGGAACTGACAGGCAGACTACTAGAGATGGGGTATAGTAGTAGAAATGTATCTGAAGCAAGAAATTTGGCAACACATAAAAAGTTCTAAATTACTGGAGTTACATTTAATGCCATTGTACAGAAACAGGAGAGATTTTCAATTGGGTAATAACATACTCTCCACAGTCTGACTATCTAGAATGAATTATAAAACACATTGGCATATGCTAATAGCAGAGTTAGGTTCAAAAATGTAGCTTCAGTACCCCCACAAATGTGTTACGTGAATGCCACTATATTGAGGGATTGTTTGGTACACAGCTACTTCATTGACAAAAAAACAGACTACATGGCTTACTAGCCAAATGGGGTGTTTTCAATGTAAAGATGTGTGCACTGCAACCTGGATCAACAGAAAAGATTTTACCACAGTTAATGCAGGGCTAAATTATGAAATTCACAAAAGCTTGTCTTAGGACCAACAGGTATTACATACCTGAAGAAGTGCACATGTAATGTGTTTATGTGTAGAAAGAACCAGAAGTTTTAAAATTTGCATGGGTGAACATATCAGAGCTATACAAAGAGATTATGAGACCTATATCACAGCTACACATATTATGAAACCCAGAAATGAACTAGAACATAGATTTACATTTATGGCAATTGATAAAGTTAATATTAATCCTAGGAGGGAATTTTGATAACGGTATTAAAGAGGAAAACTTTTGGATTCTTAAATTGGGCTCCTATAAAACACCAGGTTTAAATATGAATTGCCATGAAGAAGGAAAAAGTGAACCACTAGGAACTGAAGCTAGGACCTTTAGCATTCCGTGCCAGTAATTCTGCCTCTGAGCTATGGTTCACACAGCTGTAGGCGCTGTCCAGGACTTCCTTCAAATTCACATTCTCATCCATCAGTGTTGCATAATTTTGCAACCTCAGAAATACAACAGAACAAAAGCCAATCAACTCCTTCTCAGTGCAGTTTAAATAAGCTACTGCCAGGCAAATTTATATTATGAATTACAGTGAAGAAGGGAAAGGTGAACCACTAGGAATTGAACCTAGGACCTCTCAGCATTCGATTCCAGTAACTCTACCTCTGAGCTTTAGTTCACATAGCTGCAGAGGCTGTCCAGGACTAGTGGTGGGAAAGTGGCCTCAATTCACTCCGAGAGTGATTTGAGGAGCCAAGGCAAATTCACAGAATGCTCCACAACATGAAGTGGAGTAATTTACGTTATAATGGGTAATCGAAGTCCATTGCAAACAATGACTTCACGTTATCCGCCTCCCAGACCACTACTCCACCAAATCGTAAGGTGAAGTGCATTAAGAACAATGCACTTCGCCTCACTTCTTTGTTTTTAAGCTCTGAAGGTGAATTTTGCAGTGATTCATAGGATTTCAGGTCACATGGGTTCTATATTGATCTGCACAGAATCAGTTCGGGTAGTGTGTAGGAAGCTGTAGGAGACAGTGTGCTCTGAGAGTTCTCTGTGATTCAAACCTTCAAAAAGCTGTAAAATCCTTTATGAGTAATATTTTTGCTCAAACTTTAGTTCATTGATTGTAGAAACCCTCCTGCGCTCTATAATCGAGCGTTTTTGTTTGTGTGTGGATTTAAAATGTTAATGTACAACATTGAGTCTGTGTAGTAAAAGACAGTGAAAGTGTGCTTTGGGGAGGGGCGTATCTGTGGTGTAGGTAGATTTAAGTTGGAGAAATAGGAAGTTCTTTGTTTCTGGTTATATTTTTGTTATACAACTGATTGTGTTTATCTACACACAGTAATATTGTCAGTAATTGTAGAAATTTTCTTGCTGATTGTGTGTTGTGTGGATCTGATGGAGCAGTTCATAATTTCAGATTGTTTACAATACGTGGCATATTACTGAACTTTTCAATTTGCTACGCATTACTCATTGTAGACAAATTGTGTGTGTGTGTGTGTGTGTGTGTGTGTGTGTGTGTGTGTGCATGCGCCGGCGCGGTGCTGCATGACATCAAATAATACACCTTTATTGTGCCACAGTGTAATTTCAGGCACAGCAGTGTGAACCTGCTATCCACCGCAGCTGCGTGATTTTGTACTGCCATTGTGGTACCTTTTCTTTGTTTTGCTGCTTGCACTGCACTGCCGTAAAAATCTGCAATCAGTGCTCCCCAACAGCAAAAGGAATTGTTTTCTAGATTGGATTGTTTGTGACCTCAGCACCACTGGTTAGTTAAGGTGTTGTTTTCACTTGTGAATGTGCATCTGTATCTGTTGCTGAAGCCACAGTTGTTTTTTGCTTCACATCCAGTGTCCCCATGCCATACAGAGTGAACGTTCCAAAATCTAAATTTGTTTAGAATATTGTTGTTGATCCCAAAATGCCCACAAAGAGATGTGCAAACAAAGCTGGTTCTCACCATGGCACTGCTGCCAGTGATAAGATTGTCTGTGGGCATGTAGTACACAGATGCAGAACTGCATTGCTGATGTGAGGAAAGGTATTTCTTCTGTAATGTTTTTACCGTCCAATCAGTAGCTTCACTCATAGTTGGAGGAGATGATGTTGTCCCAGCTGGTGGTGTTAGTGCAGTTGCTGGTGGTGGTAGTATGAGTATTTCTGCTTCAAGTTCCACTTCTGACCGGTGTACCATGTCCAAAAATATGGTGGAGTGTGAAGCAATGCAAGTGAGTGGCAGTGCAGATGATGTCATACTTCCCAGTAACATCCCAGTAATTGAACATGAGGATTCAGATAATCATGTCAACGATAGCATACAATGTAACATTTCTTCCTCTGTGGTTCATTTCATGCCTTTTCCATGCAGTGATTCACAGTGTGGTGTAAAATATCGGGTGATGGTGGTGTTGATGATGATGGCGAATGTGATGATGATGATGATGTTGCTGTGGTTGCAACATGCAGTCCACATGCCAGCATCCAGTCAGAAGATGTGGGTGTGGGTGATGTTGATGAATATGATGATGATGTAATTGACTCCAGTTAGGAACGGGAGAAAATAAATTCAAGATGGCTGTGTCTGGGTCTGTTTGCATTAATCCCTTCCCCATAAAAACTTGTGATTTACCAGTTTCAGTTGATGGTGATGATGATGATAACCAAGTAATAATGATAAGTAATCATGGTGGTCAGTTGCGTCCAAGTGTGCCCTGCCCGAAAAATCACGTAGCACCCCCACTTCAGTGCTTAAAGAATGGAGTTCAATAAGCAGCATCGTGGACATGTTAAAGTAGAGCATCACAATCCCTAGCTAGGATTTTTTATGCAAGATGCAAATGATGAGTCAGTTGCAATCTGGCAGTTTTGCCATGTGCGTGTGAGTCGAGGTAAAAGGGGAGCCATCTGGACACAGGAGGACAGTACACACATCTTAAGAATAGGCACATGGCACTGTGGACCCAGCACAAGATGGCAGATAATACCACAATATGGCGTTCACCCTCATCATCAACCATAATGAGCATGTTATCCCCTTCCATGAGTGTTAAGTCCAGTAGGAAATTAAATGTGTGCAGTAGTGAGGAAATAAGAGCAGAGGATTACTATAAGCATGATGAGGTGGAGGAGCAGAATGATTTTGAAATGTTGTTCAGTGCTGGTGAGCGTAGCCATTTTGGTGGTGGTGGTGGTGAGTGCAGTATGTCTAGTGCAAGTGGTACATCAACCCCAGTTGGCAAATCTGGCAAAATAACTGCATTTCTGGGTTTGCCATCATCACCTGTGCAAGCGTCTTCATCAACGTCCACACTCCACCCCTGCCATTCTAGAGCAGAACCATTTGTCATCACACCCCATGTAAAACGTTTAAGTCAGCCCACGTTGCAGAGTGTTTTTCGCATAAGCTGAAGTACCCACCCAGTCATACAGTGTCACATGAACTTTATGCTGCTGTAGCTCAAATGCTGGCAATTGATCTTTTGCCCTTCTCCTTTGTGGAGAATTCTGGTTCTGGTGGTTTTGCTGCATGTGCCTGTCCAAAATGGAAAGTCCATCCAGGACATACTTTTCGACCCGTGCTGTCCCCAAGTTGTTCTGTACTGTGTCGGAATCAGTAAGACACGCCCTTCAACATTCCTCCTCCATTCATCCATTTAAGTATGGATATGTGACCAAGTGGCAAAACAGCGGGAGTTCATATTTGTGTATAACTGCACACTGGGAGCAGGTGCGGTGATTGTTGTTTGTGATGTTGGTAGTGTGAATAATCAATTGCAGTGTGTGAGTGTCGTGGTAGCAATCTTCCAGGAATTCGACAACATGCAACAATTGCTATGCGCAATGTGACCTGTTCACACACTGGTGAAAACATGTTGGATGTGGTACTGACTGAAACTGACAAGTGGCTGAACCCCTGTCCCTGAGAGCTGGGTTCATAGCACGGACAATGGGTCAAATGTGGTGAAATGCGTCACGAATGGTGACTTTTTCCATGTTCCATGCATGGCCCATTGTTTTAAATCTTGTGGCGCAGGAGTTTCTGCAGCACCCTGATGTAAAGGAAATGCTGACAGTTGCACAACATATCCGATATCACTTTTCATGATCTGCAATGGCCCGTGACCACTTCGGCAGTTGCAGATGCGAAACAAGCTCTCCTCAGCACCACTTGAAACTGGAAGTTGTCACCAGTGGAACTCCACTTTATACATGGCAGAGAGGTTGTATTAACAATATAAAGCCATCTCAGAATATCTTGTGATGCCGCTAGCCGTGACAGTTCCGGGACCTCTATGTCTCTGACGACTGAACAGAGGTGCCTCATGGACTCTGTAATAACAATTTTGCGGCCTTTTGAACATGCCACACAGGCAGTGATTGGTGAGTCTGCCTCCATTAGCCAATCAATTCCACTGCTGTGAGTGCTGAGGTAGACACTGATGAATGTACAGCATTGCCTTGATGTTGCGGAGACAGTGCTAGCAGTATGTTGCTGAAACACATGCTGACAGTATTTGACCAGAATTGTCACATTTTGAGCATTCAGTGTACTGACAACTTTGTCATACAACAATGCTGGACCCATGATACAAACGTGGAATTGCCTCAGTACTGGAGGAGGGCCTGAACAGGTAAAAATGTCAGTGGGCAACTGGTGCGCTTGGTTCATGGGTCACAGAAGTCATGTGCCAAGGTCAGCAAACCTCAGCAGCATAATCAGGCTGAAGGTGCACCTGCAGGAGCATCAAGCATATCCTGTAAGAGGAAGGGACTGCAGTTCCAGGTGGTCTGTCATCCAAAGCAGTTGGTTTCAATCCACTTTGGGAGGCTTTGTCCCAAGTGGAAATTTGTGAAATAAATGATTCCAGAGAACAGGGTTATGCATCAACCACTGGACTTATTGTGGCACAGAGAATGGTTGAGTCATATTTGTCTGAAAACAGGCATCTGTCAATAACTGATGGTCTTGTTTTGTACTGGAGCAGAAAGGTCAGTGAATGACCAGAGCAGACTGCAGTGGCACTGAAGTACCTGACATGCCCACTCTCCAGTGTAAGTGTCGAGAGGTATTCAGTTCAGTGGGTGCAATAGTCAGGATTGTCAGACAAACCTCTCTCCTGCAAATGTTAGTTTGCTAACATTCATAAAAATGAATGAGAGGCACATATCAGAACAGACTGCAACCTCAGTATTCGTACCCCACCCTAGTCATGGTGGTTTGGTGATGTAGAAATGGACCATCCTGCTGGCAATGGCAGTGGCAGTATGAAACAGCCCACCACTGACATAGATGATGACACAATGTAGAAATAATTTCCCATTGGTCAGACTTCAGACATAGATGACTGTGAGGGCAGCTTTCTTTATGAAGATGATGTGGTTAATGCTGGCAGGTTTTAACTGAAGATGGTAAAGGTGGTGTGCCCCTGAGTCAGACCACCACCACCAGGACCGATGTTAGCCACTGCCACCACAGAGAATGACTTTGTCTGCACCCCGGACCATCACGGGACTGATGTTAGCCACTGCCACCATAGAGAATGAGTTTGTCTGCCCCTGGACCACCACCACGAGACTGAAGTTAGCCACTGCCACCACAGAGAATGAGTTTGTCTATTCTCCTGGACCACCACCACCACTGGGACCAATGTTAGCCACTGCCAGCACAGAGAATGAGTTTGTCTGTCCCCTGGACCACCACCAGTGGGTCTGATGTTAGCCACTGCCACCACAGAGAATGAGTTTGTCTGTCCCCTGGACCACCACCACCACCAGGACTGATGTTAGCCGCTGCCACCACAGAGAATTAATTTGTCAGCGCCTTGGACCACCACCATCACTGCTTTCCACTGCCACCACCGCCAGATGTAGGAAGATGTCACAAGGAATGTCATCATGTGCTGCAGCTTTCACCACCAGCACCCACCACCAGTGTCATTCAGCCAATATTTCCCATTACATTGACCATGCCAAGGCAGAGGGAGTCAAACAGGATACCACATCCATCAACCACAGGCACAAGGCTTCTTAATATTAAAACTATAAAGTGAGTATGTGTACTAATTTTTATGCTATTTAATTTCCTTTAGCTGTATGTTTTGTATTCTGTTGCTTTTCTGAACTGCAATGGTCAAACAATATGGTAAACTTATTTTGTTTTTAAAGGTTAACAAAAACTCTCCTTCACTGAAGGTCGGTACCAAACCCAGGAACCTATGGAATATCCATTTCAAATCCATACTGGTAAGTATCAAGATTTTATTTAATCTGTTCAATTTTTTCAAAAGTGCAGCAAATTGACTGAGTAGGATTCATAAACTAGGTGACATGTGTATGTTACCAAAACTATTTCTGCAAGATATAGTGCACTGTATTCCGAACTTGCAGCTGTGCAGCCATGACAGTGTTCAAAAACTTGCACACAGGTTGTGTTACTTGACAAGATGTGGTTTTGAAATGTAACTCGACTTAAGATTGAGAACCAGGGACACTGGCACAGTATATTTGTTACACAGCCTGGTACTAAATTAAGTTGTGATTGATCTGCTCGTTGCATTGTGACAGCTTACTTTCTGTGTTAATAATCCAGATATCCATGGAACAACCATGCCTTAAACATAATGTGTTACTGCTGCAATCAAGTTGTAAAAGTCCTTCATTCTTTTTTAGGAAACTTTCAGATACTTTGATGTGTCATAGTTGCCTTTATCCAAGAAGTTCTTCAACATCAGGCACCCCGGGATGCGGCACACATGCAACACGCTGCATGCAGAAGTCATTTCAATCGATGAATATGACCATAATTAGAACCACCAGATTCGAGAAGGATGCAGATGAAATCTGTGAAGAAATAACAAATAAGAAACCATTAATGAGACCTACCTGCAAATACACCCCAAAAAAAAACTTGCCTTCATTGGCTTGAGTTATCTATTTCCAATTTCAATGCAAGAAGATCTGATCAAGCACTAGAATGTCACACCAACAGTATCTGTGACCTGTGATACAAAACAATACAATGAGTACATGTCTATATGTCAACCTCCACCTACAAAATACTATATATATATATATATAGAGGCAAAAAACTCTGTTTAATGCATTAGTTAGGGGTTGTTCCATACCGACAAAGCGAGGAAATTTAGTATTGGGTTGAAAACACCCTTGGACCCCTGCCCACCCCCAACGGCATCCAGGGTCGCATTAGGGTTATCGGCCATAATTCTCACCCATCACACGTGTAAAGAAGCAGAGGTGTAGGAGAATGGGGTGAGAGTTGGGACTGACAACCTAATGCACACCCGATGCCGGTTGGGGGTGTGGGCAGGGGGGTCCAGGGTGCCTTCAACCCTAACACCAAATTTCTTGCTTTTTTCGGTGTGGAACAACTCTAACTAATGCATTAAATCGAGTTTTTGCCTCTAATTTCCTTCTTTTGAGAATGATAACAAGAAATAGTGAATGTAATGCAGTGAAGCCCGTGTTCCGCCTCACATGATGTCTTGTCACATAGTAACATTGTGCCTGCAAATGCAAATGGTAATGCGATGGTGACACAAAGCGAAACAGAAAGAGAAACAGTAGTGTAGACAGAAATGTTAAAAACAACGCAAAAGCAAGTGCAAATGAAAACGCACATGGTGGCGTGGACGTGAACGGTAAGTGAAACGGAACAGAACCACAAGTGAAAATGGTAATGGTAACAGTAATGTAAGCGCCATGCTGGTTTTCCCCAAAGCTGCATAAAGAAAGACAGTGAGTACAAATAATGTATGCATAGTAATGGTTCTCGGTGCAGAAAATGAGGAGTTGGAATACTAAATTGCTTATATCTCAGGAACCGTCTGACATAGAAAAAAATTTAAAAGTCATATGATTTATGACTTTCCTGGCTAGTTTTAAGCTTAGCCCTTATATGGGGCTAAGCTTTTTCTGACGAAAGTCCATTATCTCGCACCGCTTCCGAGATACGGGCTCTGAAAGGCATGGCGTAATGCCGATGTTATCCTACGGGAAAAAAGAGAAGTTCGGAGTGCCATAACTTTGGCTCCCTGTAATATTTTTCACCAAACCACAAAAGGCACATCTGTGGATGTTGACTGCTCCTCCAAATTTCAGTCCAAAGACCAAACCGTTATTTTGCAGCAGGGCGCCAAATGATTCCTGTAGTGCTTCAGACGCTTAATGTTATCCTGAGGAAAAGCGTCAACTTTGGAGTGCCATAACTTTGCTGCCATATAACATTTTTCAACAAAATACTGAAAGGCACATCTGTTAGATGTCAGCTGCGTTGCCCCAAATTTCAGGCCAAAACACCAAACCATTCTTTTGCAGCAGGGTGCCAAAAATTGCTGTCATTTTCCCACAGCCTAGAAAGTACTGTCGAGAAGTTTGCGAAAGCTTTCGCCAAATTCATTCAACAGTGTCACAAGTGCAACAGTACTTTCTTGAGTACTTTTCAGAAATTTGGAAAACATATTTCTGGGGTGTTTTACCCAAATAAAGACATGGCTAGCATCCTCAGGGTCTGACTAGGTAAATACAAAAATAATTAGGTTGCTAGTGGGTCCCAATTTTAAATGCCAAGCATTTTTCTGATCACTAACTGAAAACAAAATGGTGGATTCTGCGACAGTAGAAGGGCCATTTGTGAAAGTAAAAACTGCATTTGCGACACTGTCAAACTTTTTGTTAACTTTTCCCATTGACTTTTAATGGGAAATTGTTTTGAATAACTTTTGAACCATTTAATATTTTTCATGAAATCTTCAAAAGGCACATTGGGGACCCTGAGCATGTTCCTGAAGATTTTGGACCAGTCATGCAAACCGTGTGACCTGTAGGGACGAGCAAAGAATTCCAAAAAGCGGAACGTATGCACAGATCACGCTTAATAACTCCGCAGCCATATATCCGATTATATGCTTGTCAGTGCAGGAGTTGATTGGCTGTTGTTCTGATGTATTTCTGAGGTTGCAAAGTTATGTAACACCAGAGGAAGGGAATGTGAATTTGAAGGAAGACCTGGACAGCCCTGCAGCTGTGTGAACCATAGCTCAGAGGTAGAGTTACTGGCACTGGAATGGTAGAGGTCCTAGGTTCAATTCCTAGTGGTTCACCTTTTCCCTTCTTCATTGTAATTCATAATCTAAATTTGCCTGGCAGTGTCTTATTTAAACTGCACTGAGAAGGAGTTGATTGGTTGTTGTTGTCAGGTTTAAATATGGGATTTGAACTAATGTCATACTTGGAGAAGAAATAGATACATCTGTGTAAGATTACATAAACAGTGTTTGCTATGAATTTATAGCTAGCAGATTGAACTTTTGTTGAGCATTATTACATGTGTTTATTTCATAAATTTTCCTTCTTTAAAGTGGAGGTTTCTAACCCTTAATTTGATTGTAAATTCATCATTAATGTTTAAAAGGTTAAGAAAATCTTCCAGTTTAAAAGCGTTCAATACAGACCATAAAGAACAAAAAGTGTTTTGAAAAACCTTTAAAGGTTTAAATGCTAAAACGTGTTGGAATGTGTTTCTATTTATTTGTGGGACTAATCGTTATCTGGAAGTTTTCACTATCCTGGATAGAGGTTTTAACCCTTCTCTCTTGTAGCATTATAATACTTTTGTGTTTTCTCTCATTTTTGAGCCCTCTCTTTCTTTTCTTCTGTATATAGAAAAACATTTCTGTTTGTTTTGCCTCCTCTTCTTGTATTTACATTTATATATATATGTGTTTAATTAAGCATTATATTTATTGTTTAGTAATATGCATTATAAATGATATACAATTGTTTTTAATTGCTGCCACATGGTTTCACCTGTTCAATTAATTTGAAATGTTCTGTCATGTCACTGTGATGTCATGGTGGTTTTAGATATTTATTCACTGTGGAAAGATATTTGCCTCAGCCTTTGATAAAGGACCATTTTGTCTGAAATGCGCCAGGCAGGCATTTGTTTCCTGCTGCAATGAACTTTTTTAAATGTAATTTTGGAGCAATGTGGCATCCTTCACGGAGAGGTGGTGAGTCCCAGATTTTTGATAGTTGCAGTTTTGGGAGGTTCTAGCTGCATCATCCATTGTAGTGCCTCTGTATATTTTGCATTAAGGATGCTCTCTTTGCTGCCTAGCACAGGCTTGCTGGCGATGTCTAGAGCCTTATTATGTTTCACAACCTGAAACTGATTCAGTGGCTTTCATGGTTGCTCATGATTGCTCTAGTACTCCAAAACATGTGAGTGCTTTACCCCTGACAAAGAACCCAGGATGCTTGACGTTATGGGTAAAATAACTTATGCCTCTGCATCCTTAGTTTTAAAAATGTAAACTACTAGGCATATATGATTAAATATCAGAACAACTAGTGGAAATCTGCTATATCTACCAGTCAAGTTTTGTCTGATAGTCCTGCAAAGTATGAATTTCTTGCAGCTGCTTCAGCTGGTGTGGATCCTGGAAAGCATCTGTTACACTCTGTATATGACACCTCTGATGCTTCTGCCAGGGCTGCTGTCTCTGGCATATGCCTTCGAGATATTCCTGGCTCAAGTAGCTAGAGTTGCTACTGATGTATAACAGGTTGTGCTAAATGCCTCTTTCAGGGCTCTGTGCTATTTTGGGGTGATGTTGAAAATGCTGTATGTGAACTTCAATCCTCTGAGATGACTTAAGGTCAATACAATTCCTGAACCTGCCAGGGTGTGGTAGAGACTCAATCATTTTGTAGGCCTGCAGCTGGTGGTGGCTGTGCCTCCCTCACCAGTTTGTACTCTTGGAGACAGTCCCTTCAGGTCTACTCCCCCATCATGCCCATACATAGATATCCAAGGCATCTGTCATGGTGGCACAACTGCCACGGTACCTTCTGACTCACCACTTCCTCCTTTCCACTACTGCCCCTGGAGTGCCAGTGGCAGAAGGATCTCCAAATCTGTCAAAATGGAGGAGAGCATGACAGATGAGTGGTGCTGGAAATAGTGGAAAAGGGACATACTCTGTATTTGCTGTCCACCTCTCCAGTTTATCCTCCACCTCATTGTCATTAATCTCTGGTTCACTTATCCCTTCTGAAAAGGAGTTCAGTCACACATTCACAGAGGAGCTCTTTTTGAAATTCAGCTTTATTTAAAGAATGATACTGTCATACAAACCAGCAGCACATCCATCATGACAATAGTTGGTCCAAGATCTGACCGTACAATTAATCTAGTAGGAAGAAAACCTTAATACAGTGACTACAATATAATCTACTTTGAACATAAAATCAGCTACAATATAACCAAAGGTAAAACTATAGTTAAAGACTACAACAAAGCTGATTAATATAGCACGAAAAACTACCTAAACAACTGTAAATGGACTGAGGAACTGAAAGGAAAGATTTAGAAATTGTGTGGAAAATTATTCAGAAACATATCAAATACTGCATTAACCTCTTGATCCCAACAAGAAGAAAATATCTCAACTCAAGAGGATTCCCCAAGGTGGAAAACTAAAACATCCAGACTCATAAAAAAAAATATAACGAATATAAAAAGAATCGAACTAGTAACAACTGGCAAAATTTAAACAGTTGGCCAAAAAACACAAACATAACATTAAAACAGCAACATCAAAAATAGAATTAAGCTTAGTAACATGTGTGAAGGACAATAAAAATGGTTCTATAGTTATGTGGGGTCACTAAAGGAAAACAACTAACAATAGGACCACTACAAGCCAATAAAGGTACCACTGAATATGAAACAGATATTGCAAATGAGTTGAATGACTATTTTCTGAGTGTGTACGACACAAAGGATAGCAACACAGTTCGGGTTCATTTAACATTCAAAGACTGTCCATCCTTTACCATAGCAGAAACTAGGAACATCATTGATAATTTAAAATGTACAAGTGCACCAGTTCCAGACAGTATTACCACAATTTTATTAAAAACTTAGCTACCGAACTGGCAGGTCCACTCACACTAATGTTTAACACCTCTAGCCAGGAAGGAAACACACTAAAAGAATGGCGTGAGGCTGTGGTCACACCAATATATAAGAAAGGTGGCAGAACAGATGTGAATAATTACAGGCCCATTAGCCTCACATCAGTGATAGGCAAATAGATGGAAAAACTGTTTCAAAAGCACGTACTGAATCATCTACAGACATTAGGTATTATAGATATTACACAACATGGTTTTACATCTGGAAAATCTTGCCTAACCATTCTAATACATTTTTCAAACTGGTGAGTGCAGCTTTGGATAAGGGTGTCCCAGTGGATGTGATATTTCTGGATTGTGCCAAGGCCTTTGATAAAGTCTCTCACTTAATATTACTAGAACAACTTTGCAAAATAAAATTACATAGTAATATTATTAAGTGGATAGAATCATAGTTGGAGTACAGAACTCATAGAGTATAAATAAAAGGACATATATCTAGGTTTGGACAAGTAACTAGTGCAGTCCCCAGGGATCAGTATTGGGCCCGACCTTATTTAACATCATGGTCTCGACCTTACAAATATCTGGGAATACATGAATCTGTAGATATGCAGACAATTGTAAATGAAAGGTTCTGGTACAATCTGAATCTGAGGCTAAAACATTTCAACAGAATCTAGACAAATTAGCACTATGGCAGATAGAAATAAAATGCAGTTCAACATAGGAAAATGTAAGGTAATGCATATGAGGAAGAACAATCCTGTGTATCAATACAACATAAATAATATCCCATTACTAGAAATAAAGGAGGAGGGAAGTCACGTGATGCACTGCACTGACTAGACACCTTGCCTTACAGCTCGCTACCCACTACCTATTTATATAAAGTTCTGATTCCACTGATTTCTACAGACCACTAGAAACCTCTTTTGTAGACACAGAGTTGCCAGAGATCTGCTTTGCAGCATCTGGTGAAATATGGAAGTGGAAATGCGAAAAGCATAACTCAAACATACTCCTCTGCTTTACCAGAAAAGGCTGGAAAGAAATTCAAGGTCTCTTCCTCCTCTACTCGAGGCCGGGATTCAGATGCTTTCTCCTCTAAACATGAGCTGCTAACTCTGACATGGTTCCTGGAAGAATTCAAACCATTTTGAGAGGAGCTCAGATCTTTCTCCTCTGACCTGAAAAATGTAGTACAGACACTGGAGGTGCTTTCTGCAGAACAAGGGACAACGAAGCCCATCTTACTGTATATCCCTAGAAAAGAATGTAGCCAAAATAGATCCTGAATTAGTAGCCACCCGGCAGAGACTGTCCAAAATAGAAGCCAAGATAGAGGACCTGGAAGGCCGCAGCAGACAAAATAATGTGGTGGTTATTGGCCATCCAGAGAAAGAAGAGGTGCAGATGCTGTTGGTTTTACCCAGAAGTTGATTGAAAAATTACAGGGCCCTCACCATTTAGCCAGTACATCATCGACCTTGCCCACCATGCTATCCGACCTATGCTACTGGCTGGAGCCCCCACTTCCATTTATTTTTCATTTTGAACTACCTAGAAAGACAACATTTATTTGCCAAAATAAAGGAAAATACAGGAGATACATTGGGAGGAGCAAACTCTGAGTGGTCCAGGAACTCCCTGCTGCACTGCGGCAACATAGGCTTCTTACCATCCTCTAGTATCAAGCTGATCACTGCGGGCATATGCTTCAGAATGGTATGCTGCACGCCTAAAGGTCTCCTTAGCTGGAACCTGGACCTCGTTTGAAGATGCAGAATCTGCTAGTGCTGGCCTTAAGTCTGCCTTACCTGACGTTTCCAACGATCACTGAGGGTTTCAAGGAGGTATGTGATCTACAATATTAGCAAGCAAGGGTTGTAAGGTTGAATTGTTTTTGTCTAACTGTGCTTGGTCCACAATGCCTGCTCAGCTTCCTCCTGTACAACCTCAATTTCATTACAGTCTACCTACTCTTAGGGTTCTCCTGGACTCTCCAGGTATTGCTCTGATGAGTGCTGGACTTCAAGATAACTTGTTTTGCCCCAGGTAATTCAATGAGCCTACATTTTCCTGTTTCTACCTGGCTGAGTTACTCATAATCCACATAGCTTGGATGCTGTGCACACTCACACTATTGCAGTGGTTTGAGTCTCTGCCTTTCAACTAGCACCAATTATGCCACTAGAGGAAACTTAAATTCTCCCTTGCCTGACTCTACCTGCATGTTTTGGTTCTAACAGTTTAGCTACCCCTGAGGGGCACTGTTGAATTCCATCTCACCGACCTCAAACCATCTGTTGTCCTGACTCTTTTATGGTGCACAGATGAACATGCCCATTGACTTGACTAACGGTGCATGTTGTCTGAATTCTGAGTTGCCTATTACTCACCAAATGGTTATGTTTGAATTAGATATTATCTGACTCTGTGAAGCTCCTTCAGACAAGCATGTGGCCCTGTTGTTTGGATCCCAATCCCTTGTTTGACGTTCGATATTAGGACTCTAGCTCCAGCTACTTATTTGCCTTTTCAACCCACTAGTGGAGTTCTCCTGATTTATTGTGTTCAAATGGCTCTGAGTATTTCTGATTAGTACTGTTAGAATGTGTTGTACTGTTCTCATGCAGATTTCTGCTAATCCTGCAAGTTAATGACTGGTTAGTGGTTTAAGCATTCACAACCATGGACTGTGCGCTGGGGGTTGGGGGCTGGGATGGGGAATGTCTGTTACGGAGCTGACAATCACGGGCCGAGCAATTTTTCAGCTGGGGTGGAGGGGATGATAAGGTATAAGCTCCACAACTGTTATTTGCCTGGTCAATGGGTTACATTGGGGAATTTGCAAAATGGGGCGGAGTGTAGCATGGTTATACATTATTTTTGCCAGGTTGGATATATTATTTTGTCATGTACCTACCTTACATCATACCATACTTTCCTCAAGAAAATGGCTAGATATTTTCTTTTACAACATGAATGTTAAAGGGAATGTCATAAAATAAAGCAATACAAACTCCTAAACCACTTACACCTTCTGAGAGCAGATGCAATTTTATCCAGGAATCACATTTGCTTGATTCTGAAGCACCTCAAATGAGAAGGCAGTATATCGGGCAAGTTTTCTCTGCAGGGGTAACACACAAAGTTGTGGAGTCATTATTCTTTTGGCTAGGGCAGTCCCATTCATTCCTATTCAGGCTATTAGTGATCCCTCTGGTAGATATGTCTTTGTTAAAGGTCTTTTACACACTACTGAACTTGAGTTGGGCAGTGTTTATGGTCCTAACATGGACTCTCCCTTTTATACAACTTTTAAATATGCTAACTCCTTTCCTGTCCCTCCCAATGGTATTGGGCGGAGATTGAAATCTGCCATTTGACCCTAGTCTTGACCATTCTGGTCACTCCTGTAAGGTTTATCTCCAGCACAAAAGGGCTCTAAGGGACCTAGTTGACCACTTAGGCCTATGTGATATCTGAGAGCAATTCACCCTTCAGCAAAGAGTACACTTTTATATCACCAGTACATGGCACTGCATCTCGTTAGATTACATCTTTCTTTCTCACTCACTTTTCCTAGGATAATTGACTCAGAGATTCACCTGGGCTCCCCAACAGATGACTTTCTTGTTATTTGCAAACTCACTCTTTCCTCCTGCCTAAACCTGGAGGATATTGGAGATTAAATAACCAAATTGAAAGACCCTGGAGCAATTCAGTTTATTTTTGATCATATCACCCAATTCATTACCGTTAACTAAGGTTCTACTGATAAATCAGACATAGAATGGTGTTCTTTGAAGGCATATCTGAGGGAGTTCTTATTGGCCTAGCCTTAGCTGGAAAAAAGAGAGAGAGGAGTTGTTGCTGAACATACTGCTAAATCAGAAACATGGAAGCTCTGCTTTCACCCCAGTCCACAGATCGCTTTAGACATGTTCTCATAAAGCTAAAAGAAGCTTATTTGAGCTCCAGTGAGAGATGGCAGAGTACGCCATTTTGAAGATTAAGGCCAACTATTCAGTCCATGGGGAAAAAGCTGGTAGGCTACTTGCTTTGAGAATTAGACAACAAGAATCAGCCAGATTTATTGCAGCCATTTCTTCTGCTGAGCGTGGCTCCTTAAGGCCTCCCTGATGACATTGTCTCAGAGTTTGTAAAATATAACAAACAACTATATGGTCCCATGTCAAACCTACCTCCTCTTCAGCTTCTGGATAGCTACCTTAAGAATTCCCATCTGCCTTCTCTCTCAAGACTCAGAAACTCTTTTCTCCCATTTGGAAGCAGAGATTTTGAATGTAATCAAAGACCTCCCTACTGATAAGTCCCCAGGGCCAGATGGTTTTACCTCTAATTTTTACAGAGCTTTCGCTAACGAATAGCACTGCCATTGCTTTCCTTTTATGTTAGCAGGCGCATGCACAAGGAATGTTTGGAGAGTAGCACACTTTGGGCGTGCCTCTCCCATCAATACACTGCTCCTTGAGCAGGCATGGCGATCCTGCACCAATGGGTGCAGGAGCTCTATATGACTGTGGTGTTCCTCTGCTTCAAAGGAAAACACCGCTGCCATACTGAGCGCCACTGCCATCCCCTCATGTCACGCTCCCCGTGCGTCCACGCCCCAAAGCTTTGGTGCACGCTGGGAGCCACCCCAGTGTGGCAAGCGTTGTTTGCCAATGGGGAATCTAATCCCCATTGGCTCCACGGCTCCCCTAAGCCATCCTGCTGCCAGCTGGGAGCCCACCCCTAGCATGGCGAACATTCCTGTTTTGTTGCCGGCAGGGTGCCCAATCCCCGTCGGCTCTTCGATGCCCCTGCGTAGTTTGCCGATGGAGGTGCCCGATCCTCGGCTCCTCGGCACCCCAGCCATCTTCTGCCATGCTGGGAGCCCACCCTAGCGTGGCAACGTCCCATGTCATCTTTTTTAACCTGTAAAATAAAACTGTCCCGCGCGTCTCCCAACCCCAACAACCCGCACCCACCCACTGCACATCCAGCCTCCCACACCCCGTCACCCCATACTTACCTCTGGACTCTGGGCGCCGCGACTTCGGTGGACGGGAACACATCTGCACTCTTCAAAGGCGACCACGAACTGAGGAAATGCCGGTAAGCTGTATAATGGGCTAGATAGTGGGTTTCAACTTTATTCATCTCAGTCATTTCTTGGAATGTTTTCACCAAATTTTCAATATGGGGTTTTGGGACCCTTCTCATGAATGGCATCACCGCCATGGCGTTATTCGGGCCCGAGGTGATTTCGCAGGCACTGCGCAGTCACCGTGTGTAATCACCCTTTTGGGCTTGAATAATGCCATGACAGTGACATCATTCATGAGAAGGAGTCCCAAAACTCATGTTGAAAATTTGGTGCAAAAATTCCAAAAATGACTGTTTTATGAGCATGTATTGCACACTTCCTACGCAGGCTCGTAAGTTTCTAGAATTTTCAATATTTTCACTCCAGATTTTCAACATTGCCATTTTGCCACACTTCCTCATGAGCAGTATGGCTGTCATTTTCACATCCTGCCCAAAATGTGTTTCTGCCCATGTGGCGCACAATGGCGCGGTCGGTGTCGCGAACTCATTGTATGGGACACATTAAGAAAATCACAGTGACACTGATCATGAGCAGAGGTCTTAAATGGCTGTGCTGAAAATTTGGTGAAAAATTCCTAAAATGACTGTTTTACTGAGTCTGCTAGCAGTTCCTACGACGCTCGTAAGTTTGCAAACTTTCAATATTTTCACCCAGATTTTCAACATTGCCATTTTACCACACCTCCTTATGAGCACTGCAGCTGTCATTTTCACATCTTGCCCAAAATGTGTTTCCGCCCATGTAGCACACAATGGCACAGTCGGTGTGCGAACTCAGTGTATGGGACACATTAAGAAAATCACAGTGTCACTGTTCATGAGCAGAGATCTTAAAATGGCTATGTCAAAATTTGGTGAAAAAATTCCACAAATAATGTTTTATGAGTGTAGTGCAGTTCCCACGCACGCCGTAAGTTTGTGATTTCCAATATTTTCACTCCAGATTTTCAACATTGCCATTTTACCACACCTCCTTATGAGCAGTATAGCTGTCATTTTTCACATCCTGCCCAAAGCGTGTTTCCGCCATGTAGTGCACAATGGCGCAGTTGGTGTGCAAAATCAATGTATGGCACACAGTAAGACAATCACAGTGACACTGTTCATTAGCAGAGGTTTTAAAATGCCAATGTTGACAATTTGGTGAAAAATCTCAACAATGACTGTTTTACAGTGTGCATTGCACAGCTTCCACGCACACTCCTAGGTTTGCGAATTTTCAATATTTCCACTCCAGATTTTCAACATTGCCATTTTACCACACTTCCTTATGAGCAGTACAGCTGTCATTTTCCACATCCTGCCCAAAACGTGTTTCTGCCTATGTGTGTACAATGAGGCTAACAAAAGGTCATGCTGACAATTTATTGTCCAAATACCAGCAATCGCACAGGGCATTAGGGTAAAGCACCATACAAGCCAAACACCACTGCAAATACCTGCAAGTGAACGTTCAGCATTGACAAATGCTTGTTTATTTTTTGTTAATTTTATTTAGAATCTAGGATTACTAGTACCTTTGAGCCAAGGCTCATTTACAAAGGTTCCACGTCAATTGAGGTACAATACAAACATTACATAGGGTTGAGTGACAATGCAGAAATGGTGCACAGACATTTTTAAGCAGCTGAAATACATTACATTGATGGAAAGTGAGTGCCAGGGGCAGGGTAGCCAGAGGTAACTGAAGCTTGGAATGGACACAAAAGATCGGTGCAGCCATGTCTTGAACTCAGGCCACCAGAGGCTCAACGCAAGTGCAAAGAGCAGGGGTGACTGAGGGCATCTCTGCCAAGTCCCCTGTGCCAAAGGGAATCATTTTGAATTGACACCATTCACTTGTACCACAGCCTCTGGAGACATATACGGACTGCAGTGCTAGCCTGGAATCCCAGACCAAAATTAATCTCTTGGAGCACTCTTTTCAGGAACTCCCACCACATCCTATGGAATGTCTTCCTGAATCCATAGAGATGGCAAGCTGAAGATCAGTAGAGGATGCCTGGAAAGTAATGATATTTAAAATTCTCCTAATGTTGCCCTTAAGGACCTTCTAACATACCCCCTCTGTCATTGGGGCATAAACATTTAAAGAACTACTGTACCCCTCTATAAGGTCCTTGCAACTGCATGAACTGGCCCTCCCTATCGGCCACCGCATCCATGACTAATAGAAGGGCATTCTGGCAAACCAACAGGGCCGCCCCACATCTGTTAGCGTGACCTACAAAAGACAAGGAAAAAATCTCCCTCCCATCTCTGTTTCAGTTTACAATTCCCTGTGGGGATAAATGTGTTTCTGGAGAAATGCTATGGTGCCCCCAGTCATCCCACCTCCTGCTCTATGCATGCTCTTTTAATAGTGGAATGGAGACCCCTGACATTATAAGATATTATTTTTAGGCCAGCCTTTGGATCTCCTAGAATTCAAGTGACCCTCCAGAATGAGACATGAAGAAAAACAGTTAAAGAACAACAATAACCAAAGTGACAGCAAAAAGATTACTTTGGTGTGTAGGCAGGCCCAGGAAGAGAACACCATGAAGGGAGGCCATAGTCCCCAAATCAGGCTCTTCTCCAGCTGCCTCACTGATGCATGCAATAGAATGGATTGTGACTTCAAGGTACAATTAGTTCCAAAAGGTGACACTAACTGGCATCCCTCTGGGGTGCTAAAGCTAAATGGCAGCCTCAACGCCCTTCTCAGGTGTCTGAGTGAGGGCTGCCCTCCCACCAAGGATGGGGAGGCTGATTGCCAACTCTATAAAACCATTAATGAGGACTGCTCCATTGTTCAGTCATTCCCCTTTCTATAATGAACAAGGAGTACTGTTTCCTCACAAGGCAAGTATCTCTGAACCTTCCCTTGTATGAGAGAGGGGATCACTGTGATGCTATAGAACACTCTCAGATAGGTGCACAGCTGAGATTGATACCTATAATGATGTAAAACACCCGTGTAACCTATTAGGATATCAGCCAGTGCAGGAAATGAAACCAACAAAGGAAGCAACTACTGTATTAAATCAAAAGAAAAAGGTTCATCCATTCCCCACTACATCCCTCCTCCCTCCTTTCCAAATCTAATGCATGACCCCACAAATGATTCCCTCAAATCCGACACTAAAATAAAGGAACTTCTATTCCTCTCAAACTATAAAAGCTTAAAGAAAAGGAAGTTCTTCACCTATGTTTTCTATATGACCTGAAGGCAAAAATAAATTGGGTCTTGAAAATATACCATGGTTACACGCACCGTGTCACATTTCATAATTGCAACCTCGTCATAATATACAGAAAATTTATAGAATACTTCAGTTAGACAATCTTAATTTATGGACACACTTAAAGGAAACACCTTTATACCATATGAACAATAAAAGGATATAGTAACAAACCCCAGAATAAAAAATTATCTAACATATAATTTAATATACAATACTTTTAAAACCTGCTGTCACATAAACAAGATTGAAAGCAACAATCTTGATAAGAAACAAAATCCGAGAAAAATATGATAATTGACAAGGAAAAAAGACTCTCTTTTATAATTTGATTTGTAAATCACATAATTTTGTAAAGCCAAAACAATATAAATCATGAGAAAAAATAAATGGGGGTAACACTTCAAGAAAACCAATGGTTTGCTATAAGAGTAGGAGCTAACACAACAAACTCTGGTCAGAGCCGATATGGTTGTGGAGAGCCTTGGGAGGCTTTTACCCATTATCATTTTACCCATTATTGCTAATGAATTTGCACAATGCACAATGCAGATCTGTGGAGAGGCAATTTCAATGTGGTCTTCCTTTACACATTTTTACAATGTGTTTTCCTAGAATATGCCTGCTGATTGCAATATATTTAGCTTGGATAGTTCACAGAAGAAAAGGCATCCTATGTTCAGTGGGGCTCTACATCTACACAATATTATGCTACGTTGTGTAAAGTCAGAATGCACTAAAAACAATATTTTTCATCTGTGGGATATATTAAGTGCTGGATTGATGCACGAGCAGAAAGACGTGTTGCTCAAAGAGGGTGCACCAGTCAGCACTGATATAATATTCAAAGAGGATGCACCACCGGTACAGGTGTGCATAAAGTGAAGACCACCAAGACGAGTGCAGCACTGCAAAATTCTGCAGTAGAGTTACTGCAGCAAACAATGCAATTTCAAAGGAGTTAATCCTTTGTCATAGAGTAAACCTGTGACACTGCGCTTCATCCTGGTGGGCGATCGTTCCTGTTGAAATGTGACCCTGGACAGGATTCACAGTGCATGTGGCTGCTAAATCAGGTGCATCCAAGGTGACCCCACCTGAATACTTTCCAGGGAGAATGCATGGACATACCGGTATGCACCGCAGCTTCCATAGGTGATATTCAGCCCAGGAATGCAAATAAACTAATTGAGCATGCAGGATGAAAAGGGCCTTATGCATGCTTATTACCAGCCCATTTGCATGCTGGCATGGGATGAATACACTAGAGCAGGTCTCGCCCCAAGCCCTGACACCAATTGCTCCCATGTGGGATAGGCCTTGAAGTCTATGGTGGTATAGTGGCACCCCCACCCATTCCACCAGCCCCAATTGTACTGGAGTCCAGGATCTATTGGTTCCATATTGTAGGGACCCCAATGCCATCTCAAATTGCACCTGGATACACCTATAGTCCATGTCCATAGTGTAGTGGCCCTGCTCCCCCTCGACATTGCACAGACACCACCCTCCGGCCCCATTCCATCCCATTGCAACGACTCACTCTGTAATAGGATCATACCACTCTATCAGTGGGTGGTGGAGCACTCATAGTAGGATGCTGGAATGTGTTATATGTAGGCATGAGCTATGTGTGGGTGATAACATCCAGTTGCCATACTCCTCAGGCACTCATGTGGCTCCATCATCCCAGTTCCATTGCACTGCTTGGTGTGGGTGATGCCCAATGCTGTACCCACTCCACAGGTCCCAAAACAGGCATGTTATAGTTGACCTCCCATTCGTTTGTACAGTTATGGAACTGAGGATGAACTATCTATAACCTGATGCATACACTGCAAATGGCATTACAGGATACAGCATCCCATGGCACCCAGGATACTTCAGCAGTCCAGAGGGTGGTATGTTACATAGAGGAACAGGGAAGAGTGTGGACTTGCAGTGGTGTATGACAACAGGAAGATACAGCATTGGCAAGGCATGCATTTGAGGTATGTAAATTCCCTCTTCAGTTTGCCAGGGATGTACACATGGCTGCATACACAGGTGCATCCACAGCTGACATAGTGCCCAATGCTGGCATAGCCAATTGGTTCATTCCAGAGTGCATGTTCCCAGCTGGTGTTCAGTGCAGTCAATGGCTGGCCATGGCAGGTGTGGAGGGCAGTGCAGTCTTTGCAACAGGTTGGGTATGGGGGAGTGAGGGTGTCTGTGTACAGTGGCTGTGGCTGGGAGTCCTCTAGACTATGGATATGGACCATGGTTTCTCTGGTGCAGGGTCTGGGGGGCCTACACTATGGAGCTCTTCAGGGATGGAGTTGGCTAGATTGGGGATGGAAAGCGGCTATCTCTAGTCCACCAGGGCTGCCAGGCTGCTGTGCACCTGGGTGCACATCTGCAGCCTGCCTGTGGGTGGCTGGCTGGGTTAAGCCAGCTACTCATGGCCTAACTCTGGGCTGCAGTGCTCTGACTGTGAGGGGCACATTCTCACTGCATATGCATGGAATTGCCCTCTTGACTTGAATGGCATACCATTTGTGTGCACCCTGCCCATTTCTTTGCAGTGAGCACATCCACCATGTTTGAATATCGAACTGCTGTGCATTGTTGGAGTTGTGGCACATCTCCCTTTTCCACCAAGATGTGTTCCATATCTCTTTGAATATGGGGGCTCTGGACTAGGTAGCATGAATAAATACATTATAAAAATGGTAAAATTGTGACCCCACTGAAAACATGATATTGCATCTGATCTTGGACAGCCTGAGTAAATACAGTGCAAACATGTGTAAATGAACATCCCCATGACAAATGAGATGTAGAATCTCTGCCCTATCCAAGATACAAAATATAGGATAAGAAATATTTAGTGCTACCAAATCCAAATAACCATTACTCTGTAAGAAGCCCCTATTTCTGTGTTTTCTCCACAAAGGCAGAATTAAACCCCTGTATAAATCCCTGAAGATTTTTCCATAAGCCACTGGTTTCTTATTTATGGCTTTGTTCTTTATTTATTATATCACCAACCTTTTACTAGGAAAAGAGCTCTGATTTGCTGCTCAGTATTAATATTATATGTCACAATGGCCTTGGTATGATTTGAATATATATGCTATGTATAAGGCATAAAGGGGATCAGATGAAATAACAAATATCAAGTTCATTATTTTGTGAACTATACTCAAAATTAGTAATCACAAGTCAGACAATCTTTCAAAGATACTAGTAATGCCTGTAAACAAAGTTATTGCAAATAGAAACATATATATATATATATATATATATACACACAAATGCTATTTTGCATCTTATAGTTGCTAGTTTTCAGACAAATTCTCATAGACTTTTTCTGTCCACTTGACAGAATCTTGAATGAGTGAAGTAAATGTTTATTATTTTATCAAGGCCCTGATCCAGCAACTTAGTAAATACACACTCGGTATATCATATTATAAAATGACAAAAAAAAGTCTTCTGTTTGTAGTTGTTTGATCAGGAATTTTATAAATGGTATAAGTTATTTTTGTTACATATATGTTGGTCCAATAAAAGGTATCAAATAATTTGCTTTGTGTCGCTTATGGTTTGTCAGAAGTTAATTCATTAGATGAAGTCTCCTTGCCAGGAGTTTGACAGTTTCTCCACCCCTTCCCAAGCACAAACACACACACACACTTACTATAAGAGGTAATGTGAGCAGTGTTGGTGAAGTTACTTTCCATTACTTTCTATTACTTTTGGAAACTTGTTCCAGGAAGCTCCTGTGCAGTCTCTGAGGATGGAAGTACTTGCTAGACAAGTAACACACTTTACAGTTACAGTTACTTATGTCTTTTTATACAAAAGTAATACGTACCTGTAACTGATTACATTTATTTGAAAGTAACTAGTAACTAACCTATTACTCTCAAAATGTAATCTGTTATAGTTTTTTATTACTTTTGTATTGTTTTGTATGGAACAAAATACGTAACTGTAACTGTAAGGTGTATTACTTTTCTAGTACTTCTCCATCTTTGCTAGTGACTGCACAGAGCTTCCTGAACAAGTTTTCAAAAGAAATAGAAAGTAATAGAAAAATAACTTACCCAACACTGAATGTGAGGAAGTATTTCTTTACAGTGAAGGTTGTAGATGCATGGAACAGCCTTCCTGAGGAGGTCATAGAGTCAAAACAGTGGGAGAATTCAAGAATGCATGGGACAGACATAAGGCAATTCTAGTGGGTGTAGGAGGAAATAGGCTGTTGGTTAACTAGGATCTTCAGCTTACCCATTAGGTAGGGAAATGGGCAGACTAGGTGGGCCAAGCGGTCCTTATCTGCCATCAAATTCTATGTTCTATGTTTCTATAAGAGATCTCAGTAGCTCTTATCTGTTATGTTTGGGAAGCAGGCCACAGCTCTACTGTCAAAAAGAAATTTATGTATTTTGTCTGGTAGTTCACTGAAGACCTGCATTTTATCAGATAGGTCTTAAGAGTAAAAACAGTGTAAATCTTTACAAAATTTGCTGGAAATGGTAACATTTATGAGGTAAGAATCTTTCTTGAAAGATATTCATCCCCAACTGAAGTTTGTAGCAAAAGATCTTTAAATGCTAATCATTTAAATGTGTAAGCTGTTGCATTTCGAAGGGGACAAACAAATCTCAATTTAATAAGCAACCAATACTTAACAAGCTGTTTCAGTTTCCTAATGGCCACCAGATAAGCAGCTTGGAGTTATGTCTCCAAAGTTCTAAACAGAAATAAGGTATTATTTTATTTTAGTTGTCATAGTGATTTGTAGATATGGAAGGATACATTGAAAAGTCCCAAAATGTGTTCCACAAAACTCCATTTTCAAGCTACAGATAGCAAAATGGCTGTAGGCTCCACCCACAACCATAAAATTATGTCAGCAAAAACAAAAGCATACAACACAAAATAATAAATAGGGTATGTCACCCTTTGAACTGTTAGCTTACATAAACCCATCATATTTAAGTATTTGCTGGCATGTTGCAATTCTATGGTTTCAGGTTTCAAGTTTAAGTTTATTGATCAGCATATAATGCCATTACATAGTGTTACAAAGTGTTATAAAAATTATTAAAACATAAGTGAAATATCCCAAATACTCAATCGCATATATAATAAAGAAATTATTGCACATTCATGGTTACTTTCCTCTTATAGTTCATCATAGACAATTACTATACTGTAGCAGTGACCAGAAGCAATTATGTGTTTTTTACCTGGAAATGAGCCTTGGTTCATGGTGCTTTTCCAGGTCATCAACTTTTAAATAAATAAATAAATAAATCAGCACAGTCATTACAGAATTACATTGGTACAATACTAACAGCCCATTGACTGTCAGCTAAATCCTGACTCCACAAAGTAATTTATGAATAATACATACATTATAAAGATCTGAAATTGGATGAATACCTTTTATTATCTTAACGATTTATATCTAGTATAATGCAAGTTTATTGAGGATATCAACATTCTCTGTAGTAAAGACTGTCGAAAAGAAATTTGGATGTAATATACATTGAACCAATGATATCACTCAGGTATTTTTCTCTAGATATTTTTATACCACAAGCATCTTATAATGACATGTTCCAAGTCCTCCACCTCCATTAAAGAGCAATAGCATAGTGTCAGTTGATTACAATGATTCTTATATCTGGCTTTGAGAACATTACTTGGAAAACTTGAGATCTGTATTGTGCAATGTGACATAATTTCATAAAAAGATATGAATGACTGTCACAATTAGTAACTCATACAGAAGCACAGTGTATTTGACAACATTGCAATCATAGCTGGAATGTTGGCATAATGCAACACTTGGCTGCTGCACCACAACTCAGTATGTGGTCCACCAGTAAAATAGAAATGTGACACTTAAACATGTAGTGTACGTCAGGAAGTATGACAGTAGGATGACCGGAATAGCCCATTAAGTATGAATAAACCAACAGAAACAATCCTCATACCATGTCAACACTTCATTGAGTCTGCCTCAGTCTGCAGGTAGGCAACCTACACCTCAGCTGCAACAACACACTCACCTTCTGTACTATTGAGTTCATTCACAGCACCCTGTACCCTGTACTGAGAGTGTATCACAGCATCTGTGACATGCCCTCTTGAAGCTTCAAAGTATTGTACATGGTACTACAATTTGTGTAATGACATTACAGCTAGCCACCACACTGTCCATAAAGTACTGTCTCCTGATCTCTATCCTAACTGTTTATCCACTCCATGTATGCCTGTGCACAATTTTTTTCCAACTTCTTTACACATGGTGGCACAGTCACATGCAAATGAGTTTACAGCTGCAACCTACTGCCATGGGTAAGTGAACTGAGTTGCTCACTGTCATATCAATAAAGTTAAGCAGGCTGAAGAAGACAGAACTTACTGATGTGTCTACACACATAAAATATGACATTTAATCAAGCACAACAGCCACCTCTATGTGACACTAAAGAGTGAACATATTCAGTTTCACATCCTCTGCTGATAATAAGTTGCTTCATATCATGGAACATATATGTATACCTGCATTGCAAGGTTGCACCACATCAACTATGTAGTTGTACAAATAGTGACAACAGGATTACAGGTTCTGTTGTGAGTGCAGACTGACCAATTACATGTATTAGGTCATAATCAACTACCTCTGACTGTACAACAATCCAATGGTTTGCACCATGGAATCCTGTTGGCCATACAATGATATTTCCTACAGTACGTACAGCATACTTATCCATGATCCCTGTTAAAAGAACATTGCATTCCTCAGTGATCCAGAACATAACTAATCAGAAGAAATGCTCTATGTCCAAAACAGCATCACATTGAATTTTTTTATAATTGGAAACCAACTACAACCTGATATGGAACACAAAACACTATTTAGGATAGCATTCTAATGAAACAGGGACAGACATCATCACATAGCAATGTCTTCAAACACTCAACAGCCCACACTTTCACCCCAACAATCACATTACAGCAGGAACAGACAGAAATGAAGAACAGAAAACAAAACAACATTTGACAGATACAAACAGCTGCATGATATTGTTGTGTTGGGGAAGGAAGGGAATTGAATGCAACACTATATGCATAAAGACAGAAAGGTTGAAGGGATATCACATGATACTTTCATGAATAAAAGAGGTATATAGTAAAGATACTTCTTCAGCTAAGGAGGAACTGTCATGAATTGCTTTGTTGCACTCAAATTTAAGAGCAGCAAAAATAAAAACAGCAGGTACATGCCATTCACTATAATAAAGCAAGTAGTGTACCAACAACACCAGTAGGAAAACATATAAATAGTAGTTATGAATTAGGAAAACATTACCAGGACAACTCCGTGTCATCCATTCTGTTCATAGACACAGCAGCAGCTGAAGAACTGGTGCTTGGAGCAGTGAGATCATTGTGGTCAACCTCTGGTTCAAATTGATAGGGCTGCACACCAAGAATATTTCTATATTCACTACTTTCATGTTCATCAGATTCTTTGGTGTACGACCCATTGTTGAGGCAAGACCGCTAATGTCTTGGTCGGAATCTTCAGAGGAAGAACCACTGAAAGCCATTGTTGAGGAGTAACACTATGAAACACAGAAGCTTGCATTACATACAAATTACTCCCACAGGAAATGCTTCCTCTTCACAGCTCTTCTAGCTTCCTCCTCACAGCTTCTCTTGCAAGTGCTTGCTCTCATTGGAAATGTACGCCTGTATTCACGCATGCACAGTTTACACAGTAAACCCCACTGTGACATAATAGTAGGATGTGTCGGCCAAGATAACAGAGTGGGAACTCGCCAGCAGCACCACCAGTATGGAAAATATCTCATATTTGCAGGACCTCAGAATGCAAAACAGCAGGAAAGGTAACAATAATAAACACAGTGTTCAAAATCATGCAACCAACAGGGATTTATGCATGACTGTAAAAATGGCTGGTGAAGGTCCTCTTTAAGACAGTCCTGTCATGACACTGGCACAGTGTGTAGTAAAACTAGTAGCCTATATTTGTGCATAGAACATAATACATATAACATTATTTAATTTAAAAGAACAAAAAACATTTCTTTGTGCTGCTCAACTCTCACTGTAAGGCAGCTGTAACATGTTGTGAGGGACACGTGAGACCAAAGCTTCCTTTGCATAGATGACACACATCCTTGTTTCAACAGCTGGGAAAATGGACAGCTAGATGACTTAGTTTAAAAAGTATATTCTTTACTTTTCAAATGCTCCTAAAAATCACAATAACTAATTGGAAATACAAGGAATGAATCTGACATAGGAGAAGTGAAATAAGAAAATAACACTATGTACATGAGACTTTTACTTTAAGCAGCATAGAATTTGGGAGTGCTTATCTTAATGATCAGATGTTATTTATGATAGAAGCATTTGACAGGTCTTGAGACAACAAAGTACCTCTTGTGTCTGCACTAGAACTTAATTAACTTTGTCATGCTAGACAGTGCTTATGTTTCTCAGGGTTGCTAGACACATAAGGGGTCTGGAATCCTAATCTTAGATTCTACAGTATATTGTTATTTATGTTAAAAGCACTTGACAGGTCTTGAGCTCTAGAAACCCAGCAGAGAGAATGGAGTATTTTATTCAACTGGGTAGTGATTTGCAGTTGTTGCATGTTGAAGGATACACTAAAAAGTACTAAAATGTGCTTGTATCCCATTTTCCAGCTACAGACAGCAAGATGGATGTAGACTCTGCCCACAACCATAAAAATTAGAAATAAATGCAAAAGTATGATTCAAAAGGCCAGGAAAAGACGATACCAAAATAAACTAAAATAAAAACTCTGCACAATATTGTAAAACTATGAAACAACTTGAGGGAAACACATAGAAAGAACTAGAAATAAATATATGGGATGATAAGGGCATAGAAATGACAATCCACCAAATAGCAAATAGCTTAAATCACTACTTCTGCTATCTCCTAGACATAAATACAAATTGCATAAGCAGATGATAACTTTAATATACAGGGAGCGCTAAATAAATACAACCTGACAAAAAATTACTACAATTTTATTTTTGAGCTAAAAATGAATGAGGTATGAAAACAAATAAACTAAATTCACAAAAGACCACTGGGTTAGAGCAAGTAGAAATAAAATTCTTAAAACACACCAGCTCTGTCTAGCTTATTTAATGCTAGCCTACAACAAAGGACCTATCCTGATTTCTGGAAAAACTCTAAAATTGTACCAATTTGCAAGGAGGGGCTAGGGATAAGCTGATAAATTACAACCCAATAGGCCTGCTGACTACCATCTCAAAGGTATTTGAAAGATTGGTATGTGCCCAAATATATGAGTACCTTGAAAATATAAATTACTATCAGACTACCAGGCAGATTTTAAGGTAGGGAGGTCAGTGGACATCGCCCTGCCA
This sequence comes from Neoceratodus forsteri, assembly GCA_016271365.2. NCBI lineage: Eukaryota > Metazoa > Chordata > Ceratodontiformes > Ceratodontidae > Neoceratodus > Neoceratodus forsteri. The sequence goes on along the minus strand of CM028137.1, from coordinate 686,880,110 downwards.
TACTTTGTTGACACAGTCTCAAATGGACTGGAGTTGAGGGAGTCTGTTGGCATGGTGTTCGTCGACCTCAAAAGCCTTTGATTTAGTTGATTACAATATCCTGATGAAACGTCTCACTCTTGTTGGCATGTCTGATCAAGTAAAACATGGATGCTTTCTTATTTAACAGAGCGATGCAGCAGGTCTGTGTGGGCAGAACATTGTCAGAAAGGGAAAGGATTTTTAGGGTGTAGCCCAGGGCTCTATTCTGGGCCCCTTCTGTTTTTAATGTACATAATATACATAAATCCTTTGTCACAACTGATAGAAAGATGTAATATCTATGTATATGCTTATGATATGGCCCTAATAAGAAGGATCAAAGATAAAACAGAAGTACAAAATATACTGCAGTCTGATTTTGTCAACCTACAGCACTGGCTACAATATTCAAAAATGGTCTTGTAGAAAAATACACAAGTTATGTTGTATAACACAAGATGCACAACAAAGGTACAAAACAATGGCTTGGAGATGTGTGTGTGTGTGTATATATATATATATATATATTTATGGCAAAAACTCTGTTTAATGTATCAGTTAGGGTTGTTCCACAACGACAAAAGCAAGGTAATTCGATGTTAGGGTTCCACCCCTTGCAACCCACCCCCACTAACAGAACAAGCATCGGGTGTGTGTTGGGGTCATCAGTCCTAACTCTCACCCCATCTCATGTGTAAACAAGCTGAGGTGGTGCAGTATAGGAGAATTGGGTGAGAGTTGGATTGATGACTCCAACACACACCTGATGTGTTGGTGGGGGGTGGAGTGCAGGGGAACCTATTTATCAAAATTTCCTCACTTTTGTCACTGTGGAACAACCCTAACTAATGCATTAAATGGAGTTTTTGCCATGAATTTCCTTCTTTTGAGAATGTGCACTATAAATATTGAAGTAACTGCAAGCATAAGCATAGCACAAAGCGCTAATGCACATGGTAGCGCAAACATAAATGATAACATAAATGGTAATAAAACACAAGTGCAAACATCAATGAAAGCAGAATTGCAAATGCAAGTGTGTATGAAAGCATAAACCGTAGCATGCACGGTCATGGTAATGCAATTGGAAATGCAGACACTTACGGTAACAGTAATGATGATGCCAATGGAAACACAAACAGAAATGGAAATGCAAACGAAGTGCATACACAAATGGAAATGCACACAGTGATGCAAAAAGGAAGCATAATCAAAACAGCAAAGGAAACACAATTGTTAACAGTAACACAAAAGCAAGGCAAATGAAAATGCAAGGGTAACGCACATGATGGCGTGAGACAGGAACACTAACTAAATGGTAATGGAAATGCAAGTGGAAATGCTAAGTGTAACAGTATCAAAAACACACAGCTTTTTTCCCATAAAGCTGCATTGAGAAACAGAATGAATACAAAGAATGTATGCATAATAATGGGCCTTGGAGCAGAAAATGAGCTCTTGGAATACTAAATTGCTTATATCTCAGGAACCATACTACGTAGGCATAAAATTTAAATTTCATATAATTTATGACTTTTCTGGCTAGTTTTCACTTAGTCCCTAGTGGGGGACTAAGCATTTTCTGACAAAAGTCTGTATCTAGGAGCATTTCCGAGATACGGGCCCGAAACTTAGCGGATGCCGTAATGTTAGTCTATGGGAAAAATAGTCAAATTTGGGTAGCATAACTTTGCAGCCCTCTAATATTTTGTCACCAAACCACAACAAGGCACATCTGTAGGATCTTTGCTTTCTTCCCTCACATTTCATCCCAAAAGACCAAACCGTTCTTTTGCAGCGAGGTAGAAAAGATTTCCTATTCTTTTGGGCATAGTACGGCAAAGAATAGTGTAAATCATGACACTTTCACAAAAAAATCACAAAAGTGTCACAAGTGTGACACTACTTTGTAACACTAAAGATTACAAAAATTTGAAAACATATTTCTGGGGTGTTAACCTCCCAAAAGACATAGCTAGCATCCTCAGGGCTCGACTAGGTGAACACAAAAATAATTGTGTCCCTAGAGGTCCCAAATTTAAATGCCAAGCATTCCTGTGACCATTAACTGAAAAAAATGGCTGACTCATGACACTACAGGGGTCATTTGTGACACTAAAAACTGCATTTGCAACATTGTCAAACTTTTGTTAACTTTCCCATTGACTATAATAAGAAAACTTTTTTGAATAACTTTTAACTGTTTAATATTTTTAATGAAATCTTTGAAAGGCACATCAGGGACCCTGGCTGCATGTTTTCTGAAGGTTTCAGACCGGTTGCATAAACCGTGCAACCTGTAGCATGAGCAAAGAATGCACAAAAAGTGTAACTGTGCTATGGAATGTTGCTTAATAACTCCATAACTTTATATCTGACTGGTACAAAACTTGGTAGATCCCAAGATCTATGCCACTGCTCCATGTCTGAAAAATTTCAGCAAATTCATCATATGTGTCAAAGTTATTAAGGTGCAAAGTTTCACACTTTAACCTTAAATGGGGTACTCAACCCTAACTATGCCATTATAATATAAATATATATTCTGTTAGCACCTTTGCAAACTGTGAGAGGCCTTTTGGCACCATGCAATTCTGCTTAAAGTTGGACTAGCATAACATTCTGTGGTGATTTGCATATGCAGCCCATGATGCTTTGCATTGAGGGGCATGTGTGATTTTGTATTTTCTTGAAACTTGGCTTCCCAGCCAAATGCCCTTTAGGGTAACCCTTGCCTCAGTGTTTCGCTTGAGGTTCTTTGTCTTTCATATATATATATATATATATATATATATATATATATATTTCAGATAAACATAAACTGGAAGAAGTAGCTTCTTATAAGTACCTGGAAGTACAAATAGATAATAAGCTTACCTTTGAGGAACATGTGACCAGTGCACTACGTAAAGTCAATATCAGACTGGGGTTCCCTGAAGGAGAGTCTCAATATTAACTAAAGAAACTAGAAATAGGATAGTTACTCCTCCAGTACCAGAATATGGCAGTATATACCAGCATGCCACAAAGACCCTGCTAAATAAGGTGGATAAAACGTATTATAGGATGGCTAGATTTGACCTAAAATGTCAATATAACACACACTATTGCAGTCTTCTGCAACAGCTCAAATAGGACACCCTTGAAATTCAAAGAAAAAAGCGGATGGAGTGAAAAGCATATGCAGAGTTTGCTGCAGGCAATCTGAATAAAGCCAGAAATGTACAGAACTCAAAAAATAAGCATACTTTGAGGAATTAAAACATACTGTAGGTGTCTAATGATCCCTTTCATAAATAATGTGTATAGTAAAAATGAAAAGAAGGTTTTATCTCTCAAAACTATGAAATGAATTCGATCCTGAGGCTCCCAATGCAAAATGTAGGACAATTTAAAGTGGGCATTGATATAGTGTGGAAAGATAAGTGTCTCTGCTTAGGATAGTAAATAGGAACTTTTACAGTGGGGAGGGCATGGAAGGGCAGGATGGTTGTATAATTTATGTCTTTTAAAGGTTTTATCTATCTATCTTAATCATAGAGACCATTTTTCTTTTTTACAATTAGGGACAGATGATTTGAGCAGAACCAGAACTGGATTTTGTTGAAGTCTAACTGAAGACTGATCATCAGAACAGCAGGGAGGGCCAGAAGCAAATAAGACAGTATCATCTGCATACATTTGAATGGATGAAGATGTACATGCCAAGGAAAGCTGTTTAGAAAAATGGAGAAGAGAATGGGACCAAGTGCCAATCCTTGGGGACGCCAGTACTGATTGGGAGATGGCAGGACAAGGAGTTGCCAGTTTTAACTGATTGAGTTATCTCCAGGAGGTATAAATAGAACCAATCAGTGGCTTGGGAGAGGTCCTACACAAGAGAACTTAGCAAGGAGGAGGGTCAGGATACAGTGTTGAAGGCTTTGTCCAGGTCAACAAAATTGCAGAGGTGATCAGACCCTGATCCATGCCGGACAGAATGAAATCAGTCAGCCTGAGAAGGGAGGTGGTGGTAGAGTGGAATTTGCAAAAACCAGACTGGAAAGGGATGAGATAGAAGAAAGAGTAAAGAAAAGGAGAAAGTTGAGAGGACCACATGTTCTTGAAGTTTAGTGAGGGTAGGAAATAGAGAGATGGGATGGTAGTTCCCAGGAGCTGAGAGTCCCCACCTTTAGAGAGGAATGACTGTGGCCTGCTTCCATGAGTCATGGATGGAAGCTAGGAACCCTAATAATGCTAGGCCTGTTTTTGGACATACAAATTATTAAATCATTGAACTAAGTTGATAGAAACATTCCTTAACATTAAATATATATGGGGCCCACTATTTGTAGACATGTTATTCTTCAGCTACACATGCTGGTCATTCGATCTGAATTCTGAAGCCCAGTGCTATGAATTTTAATGCTGAGAGGTTGAGAGGTATGGGATCCACCATTGCTATTTTCATAGTAAAAAAGAAATTGTCCAAACTGTTAGACCTTCTATTAGATGGTCTGCATCTAAATGTCACCTTCAAAGAAACACAGTTGCAGCAATTACAAAGTCTCATATGCATCATTTATTTCAGCAAATAATGACTTTTTGTCACAGAGGAATGCATTTTTAAAACACCAACAGGGCTGCTTGGATCAGTTAGTCAGCTGTAGGCACAGCATGCATTTGCATATGTGTCCATCCATTTGAAAATAAATTCCTCTTATCTATCTTTGCCTATCAGTATCCTTTGTGACAAAACAAGGAGAATGCTATGAATAGTTTTTCTTCAGTGTATTGGAGAAAAAAATGTGAATACAATGCCTCTCTTTGCTGGGTAAAACAAACATTTTACATTGCATTAAAGGGTTTGCATGATGTAAAATCACCTCAGTCAAAATAAACACTAAATTAATCTGCATCTATCATGACAGGTTCCATGTAAGGTAACCATTTCACTCCATCTTAAAATAGTAATAAACTTTTTAGAAACAGAAATTCACTGATAGGAACTTCACTGAAAACATGCACAGACAGGTATTTAATTATTTATTTTGAAAAGCTATGTCTGTAGTTCAGTGTGGTGAGCAACCAATATACCCCCTTCCTGAGCTATATAAGCAGTTCCTCCCGGTCTCCTTCTGAAGCACCTTTTCTTTGCCCACCTTCTCCCTCCTCCTCCAGTGGTAATCCACTCTCCTCAGGGGCTTCTTCCTAAGTACCTTTAGCCAAGGGAATCTTACCTATAGCACCTATAGGAGTTAGAACCTTCTTCAAGGGTTCCTTGCCTTCGTATCCCTACAGGGTGTTAATTCCATGTTGAATAGAGAGTACAAATAGCTAAACAGTTATCACAGTTGCACAAGCATAACACTACTCTGGTTGTGTAGACCCACTGAAGTTTATCTATTGTTACTAGAAAAAATACCTTTGAGCACAAGTGTTCTTTTAAAAGATTCTACGTCATAATAGGTTTGCAGTCTTTATATGTGTAATATAGTTACTCATGCAAATTGAGGATATTCACTAAGCCTCTCTTATTACCACAAGTGCTATTATGATGTGTCTGTGATTGTTCCCTTATAAGTTGATTTTCTTTCGTTCCTTTTATTTATGGATTATTTTTCACCTAATTGTTTCTCCTCATTCCTCCAATTCCCACCCAGATGATGAGAGACATCTAGGCTTCCCCTTCTTCTGACTAGGAGGACAGGCAAAAAGCTGCCTTTTAAGTCAGTACCAAAGCCCTCTTTACCAGATGACGGGGCTGCATAAATGTCAAGCAGCTCTTGGCATCTGTCCCAAGAGAGCTGCACCATCCCTCTGTGGTATTCTTGGCCTCAGTCAGCTCAAGAGTGGAATTCCAATGCTCCAAGGTGGCAGCTGCCATGTAAGCAACAAGACATGGTGAAGGGCAGTGTTGAGCTGTACCCACTTGCCCATGGGCATAGTAAAGCCAGATGCCACTCCCAACATCACCCCACTGCAGTGTATGTGCCTTTAGAAAACAGGACAAAAGGCAGATCTATTTTCTTGTTGTTTTTTTATGTACAGTAATAAATAAATAAATAAATTTGCTTGTTATATGCTCGGGTTCAGTTCTGAAGACCACACCTCCACAAGGATACAGATGCACTGGGGCGGGTTCAGAAAAGGAGCAACAAAGATGGCGAAGGAATGCAGGGAAGACATACAAGCAGAGGTGTGAGGAGCTGAATCTGTACTCACTGGAAACAAGGAGGAAAGGGAGGACATAATTGAAAACCTTAAATATGTAAAGAGGCTCAATAAGCGTTAGTGAAGGGAGACTGCTAAAGAGGAAGGAGGAACCAGAACTAGAGGCACAGTCTCAGATTGCAAGGAAATAGATTCAGGGGCAATGCGAGGGATGCTTCTTCGTGGGAGAGGTGGTGGAGCCATGGAACAGACTGCTAAGTGGTGTAGTGGGGCTGTAACAGTGGAGAAATTTAGAAGGGCATGGGACAGGCACATGGGACTCAGTATTTGGGGGATATTGATGGCGGGAGGAAGGGGGTATGCGAATAGGGGTGGGGTGGGTAGACTGGATGGGCTGGAAGGGTCCTTTTCTGCTGTCAAATTTCTGTGATACTATGCATGTGTGGAAGTAGTTGTGACTATGGGAGTGGGGAACATGACTGCGACTTGATGATTACCATATGCGGCCCTGTTTCCAGTCAGCAGAATTATATATCTCATTACACTGAGTGTCTCAACTGTTTTGCATGGCTCAAAGTGAGTCATTTAGAATAGATTTTATTTTGTGATGAGTGTTTGTGAGTTCTATGGCACTGGGCGAAAAAAGACAATACTGAAAATGTGAAACAAACATTGAAAATGTATTTCAGAGTTGGCAGTTAGCAAGTATCTTTTATGTATTTTCAACAATGTCTCATACAGTAACCGTGTTCTTTTGAGATTTTGACCCCAAATTTTCAGAATGGTTCAGGATGTTCATAGGTCCTGATTGGGGCCCACTAAATATTTGCTCCTGGAACAAATTAGTGCCTGGAGCAACCAAGAAATATATTAGAACACACCTGGGCATTTTCAAAGTGCTTAAGGCATGTTCCTGTATCAGTCAGACACTATCCGACTGTAGTCCATGAACCCCACCCTCAATGGCCATAGAAGGCATGTGGCCAATAGGATGCTATGGGGACTGGCATCACAATCAAGCTGTTAAGGCCCACTAATGGTGATTGCTCCTCAGGAGCTATCTGCCATATTCAAACTTTAGGTTCAATTAACCCCATTGCACTAGCAAAGTGCTATGGGATCATTTACATGTAATTAAGGCCTCATAAAGGCCTGGAGCAAACAGAGAGTGTGACTCCCCAGTGACTGTCGTGGTTGCCTATACTTGTGGTCTAGTGCCCCGACCTCTGAACATTCTTTCCCTGATGTATAGTGGTCTCTACACCCCCAAACACCCTGCTTATCATAAACCAATAATTTTATGGTGTCAATTTATCCCCATCCCTAGACACCCCATTGATCCTAAATCTGTAATTCTCTGGTGTGTAGTGGTCTCCCCAACCTGCAAACAGTCTATCAATTTTAAATCAATAATTCTCTGAAGTCTAGTGGTCCCACCAGCCACCACATATCCCACTGATCAATCAATCTTTCCTTCATTTCAAGTAGTCCCCATCCCCCTAGTTTGAATCCATGCATCATCTGCACCCTCTCCCAGCTTCCCCTTTGAAGGTCTTCCGCTGACTCACCCACTCTGTCCTCAGTACCCACCAACCTCTACCTCAATGACTGGCACAGACCTGTGCTCACCTCTATTTCAGCCCGCAATTGGGAATTTTTGCGATTGCGCAACTACTGTAGTAACACCTGCTTACAGTAGGTGCGTGATCACAAAATGTTAGTCAGCAGCTGGCCATGGAGGTGAGTAGTGGATCTGTGCCAGTCAATGAGAGGAGCACTGGGGACAGGGTTTGAAGGTGGGGGATTGGACCTACAGGGGTGCCAGGGATAGGGCAAGTGTTCCAGGTGGGGAGATACAAATTCAGAGGGTGAGGGACCACTGCACACCTGGGAAAGATTGATTTATTATCAGCTAGGTGTTTGAGGTGTATGGAGGCCACTAGACACCAGGGAATTATTGAGTTATAATCGGCAGGGTATTGGGGGATATAGGACTTCTAGACACACCAGCGAATTATTCATTTATAATTGGCAGGGTGTTCAGGCTGTGGAGACCACTTGACATCAAGGATTTATGAATTTATTGTTGGCAGAATGCTCTGGGGCAACTAAACACCATGGGTCTGATTCTCAATGGTCCCAATGCAGTGCAAGGGCTTGCTCCACAAGGAATTGTGCAAAGTGCTCCTTGCACCAAAGATGCACTGGGTGATTCTCAAAGACAACCTATGCTAACCACAGACTGCCTGCTCCAAAGGGCTTGCACAGTCCATGTGCCACAAAATGGGCTATGGCATGGTGCTAGGGGCTTGTAGCAGCTGCAGACTGCCAAATCTGCTAAATTGGGATACTCAGAACTGTGCCAGAGGGCAAATTTCTAAGTAACATTAGACCAGCCAGGTTGGTCTAATCGTACTTTGAAATATACCCTCTGGCAGAGTTCAACAACCTGTGGCAATGTGCCACAGTCCCTCTTCCCAGCCCAAATCCTCTGATATGGAATAATTGACTTCCTGGTGGTCCAGCGGACTCTCCTTCCTGATCCCTGATGTCCTAATAAATACTTATTTTGAATTCCTGGTGGTCTAGCGGACTGCCCTCCCTGATCCAATGATCATGCATTGTATACAGTATACATTCCTCCTTGACAGCTCAGTCGGTGGCTGGATGTGGTGGTGTGAAGAAGGCTGTGCTGGTCACCTGCTCTGTTCTGGATGTGGGGAGCAGGGTGGTGAGGCACTACCTGCTGGGGTGGGGGCCACTAGACCAACAGGGAAAGTTTTTTAATTATTTAAATGTATGGGCAAAATTGAGGATCAGGGATGGGGTTCACTAGTCCACCAGGAATTCTTTGTATCTATGGGAGACATCCGGGATCAGGAGAGGGCTCACTAGATCACCAGGAGTATAAAAGCTATTAATTGAGGACATCAGGGCTCAGGAAGAATGGTCCCCTAGACCACCAGGGATTTATGAAAACAATTATTTATTGGGATATCAGGGATCAGGAGGGTTGTCCACTAGATCACCAGGGAGGCTTTACTTGTTATAATGGGCGATCGGGGATTGGGGAGCCACTAGATCACCAGGAATTTCTACCTATATTTATGGGGGGATAGGGGCTGGAGAGGAGCCACTAGATCATCAGAGCAGATTTGCTTGTAAAATTGGGGATCAGGGATTGGGGGGTTGCCACTAGCCACCAGAATGTGCTAGAGTGGCGTACAGCTGCCTCACAGCTTGCAGCAAACCCTCCAGATGTGCTGCCTGTTTGGCACATGGTCAGGGTTGCTGTAAGCCAATGGACTTTGCCTCTGGAACTCTGCCCAATAGTGAATTGGGCACAGGGTCCCAGGCACACCAGGCATGCAAGCTGCCTTTTGCCACAGCTTATGCAAACCTAAGGGCCCTTTGAAACGTGCCTCAGGTATGTGGCGCTTTATGATGGGTGGTGCATTTGGAATAGGGGCACACAGTTAGGAGTTGCAGCTCTTGAGACCTGGTTTCTAGAGGCAGTAAATAATACAGTACTAATGGCTACTTACTGCTTCTCCAAACTTTCAGCGTGCTGATGCTCCTATATGTAGGTGCTATCAGCGGCTTGCATAGACATACTGATATGTTTTAGGACTGGTCACAAACAGATTAGCGACTCGCTAACTGTGTTATGCAATATGATGTTGTAGTCCTTCCCTGCTTTAGGGGCACTAAGTGCTGTTATGATTACTAACCCTTTTGCAATTGCCAATGCAGTATGAATATGTTTGTTTTATTTTTAACCAGGAAGTGGACTGGCCACAGCCCTTTTTCAGCCATGCCTGACAAATAACATTACAATACAAAAATACATTTACACACATACAAAATAATTAATCACAATTACAAACAGTATCACAATATAGCTTCTTTAACAATAAATGTTTAAAATGAGATTCTGAATGTGCTTTTTGAATCCGTTATCCAAATTCATTTAAAAATGAAGGTGCATACCAGGAAAATGATTTCCTACTCATTTGTAACCTGAAAACAAGAATAATATATTGATTTGAACAATTTTGTCTTGTACCCCAACCATGATCTTTAGCTACAATTAGTTTATATAAAGACAAGGGTCCTGATTCTAAAGAGTTACGCCTGACATAACAGCACTTGTGCCAAAAAGAATGGCGCAAGTAGCAAGTTACGCCAACAGTTGCGATGTGCAGGATTCCACAATGTGGCCTGCGAAATGTCACAGGCCACTTGTGCCAAAGACAGTTACACCAGCAGTTGCACCATAAACCCCTGTGACATGGTGCTAGGGGTTTATGGCAGCAGTTGTACATTATTCTAGTAGGGCAGGAACAAAGTCCCCAATGTCGAGTTCTACAAGAACCCCCAGAGGAGAACCGGCAAAGTAAGTTACACCAGCATTTAGCTGGCTTAACTGTACATATATCCTCAGGGGTTCTGGAGACCCACTGCACCCACTCCAGGATTTCTTCCCCATGCCCAGAACACCCCCACTGGTGCCCCACAGGGCAGCCCACAACCCCCAGCCTCCGATCCCCTGCAGCAGATGTGCCCAGCTGGGCATCTCGCACCCCAGCCCTCAGAACCCCAAATCTTCAATGCTCTGCTGGGCAGCCCACACATCATGCCCCAGAACCCCACACCTAGTGCCCTGCAGAGCTGCCCCCATCCAGTCCCGGACCCAGTTTTGTGCCACAACTGTTAAAATATTAAACCTTTGAGATCCCTGGTAGTCCAGTGCTACCATCCACCACCCAGCAGTGCCAGTCTCCCCACCCATCCCCAGGTGGTGACTAGCACAACCCACCTCTCACCTCCACAGCCTGCCACTGACTGAACTCCACATGAGCTTACAGTAGGCGTGCTCAGAAATGAATGTGTATTCATTCATTTCTGAGTGCATCTATACAGTAAACTCGTAGGCTCAGTCAGTGGTTGACTATGAAGGTGTGAGAAGGTGCTGTACCAGTCGCTGGCTGGGGATGGGTGGGGGAGACTGGCACCGCGGGTGGGGTGGGTGTGGAGGGGCCACTGGACTACCAGGGATCTCTGGGGTTTAATATTTCAACAGTTGCAGCACAAAACTGGGTCTGGACTGGATGGAGGGCACAGCTGCCCTGTGAGGCTTTGGGGCACTTACACTTGCTGGGGGGCTGCAACTTGCAACATGCCCCTAGGGTATGCCATTCGGTTGGCATACCTATCCACATGTTGCAAGTCAAGGGACTTGTCGACGAGACCCTGCCCCTTCTAGAATAGGGTGCAGGGTTCATGTTGCAATGGCAATTGGTGCAAGTTACCTTTGGCGGTGACTTGCTAAGCTTCTAGAATTGGGCCCAAAGGATCTTTTGAATGCTTTATCTGAAAACAAAATTTACTAGCATACATTTTAAATGGTTGATTGAGAAAATACTTCAAGATCTAAGTAAAGCTGACAATGATGAGTTCTGAAATGGGGCAAGTAGGGTGAATCTACAAATATCATTGTACAAAACTTTAAATTTTGACACAAACAACTGATTACAATGTACAAAATAATACTTCCATAATCTAATGTTGGAAAAATAACTTGTTTAGCTATAGAATAACAAGCTTCTTCTGTTCAGCATTCGTATAATATTTCTATGAAGAAAGCCAAGTTTTGATTGATTTTACACCCAACTTCTCTAAATGAGGAACCATGCTAAGGTTTGGATCCAGGCATAAACCTAGGTATTTAACAATGGTAACCAAAGGAGAGGATTACCACCAAGACCTACTATGTGAATTGGACCAAGTTTCTGAAGTCTTTTGAAGTACCGAACATCATAACTTTTGTTTTAATTTCATTTAATAACCAATTTGTTTACCTGAATCCTATTTGTAAAAGTATCAATATGTATTGTATGTATAGTGTATAGATTCATTTCACTGGCACTCTCCTACAACAAAGATCAGACTGTATGAATTTTATATTTTATATACACAGGAAGTGTTTCCATTAAAACAAATGTAAACCCTATATGCATACACCTGCTGCTGTATAATACCAAGCCCAAGCAGCAGGGTAACTTATATAGAGCTGAAAGCCAGCTCTCTTGAGGGTCGATGGCTGCAATTTCAAGCTGTCAGCTTAACTTTCATTTTGGCCCATTTGTACACAAGGACTTAGTTATCAGGCTGGCAGTATAGCCTGAGGTTAGTGTAATGAGCTGTGAATGAGCTTGGTACATCCAGCATACCAGACCTGGGTTTGATTCGCACAATCTCCACTTGCATATTGTGTCACTCTTAGCAAGTCACTTAACCACCCAGTGCTCCCAGGTTACCCCTGAAAACAGGCACTTGTGCCTAGTGAGCCTACCTGGTTACCAAAGACTAACATAAAAAAAATATGGGGTGATCCTGTCCCTTTAAATTTTGACATTTATGCTGTGCAACAGAACAGCAGTTTACACAAGTACTAAGCTTTCTGGTAAACCCCTGTTACACATTTCTACTGCATGTCCTTTCATTAGGGAGCGCTTGCCTTTCTGAGCACTTGGTGTCTGAAAGTGAAAGCTTACTGCTGCCCTGTATCGGACTGTGACACAGCAGTTCACTGAGAGACACAGTAAGTGGAGCAAGCATGCTCCTTCCTCATTTCAAAGGCCTCTCTCTCTCCAAAACTTTGGGTCCTTCTTGAGGAACTCCACGGAGAGCACAGAGCAGTGACATTTAACCTGAATGTTGCTCCCAGCCCGAATTTCATGTTTTTACTCGGAGAGTCGAACTCAGCCTGAGTTGGCTGAACATGTTTTGATTTCTCTATGGCTTGCTGGCTATTTTTAATGCTCAGCAAGCAGCCAAAATATTTTAGCAGTAAAGGGGACAGAAAGAGGATTTCTGAGCAGCAGCACACGAAAAAGAAATGCCGCTTTGCATTGGATATTCCTTCTTGTAGGCAGGTAAATTACACATTGGCAGAGTGGCGGCAAAGGACATTGGAATGTGGCTCTGCTTTTTAATTTGGGCATTTCCTGGGGCCATACAGCATCTTGTTTTAAACCCCACATTAGTTATGCTGCATTTTATAACATAATTTCTTATTAGCAATGCAGCACTATAGATTGCATACAATAAACATTTAAAATGCACCATTGCCTTTACTTTCCTTTTATTACTGCAATTAAAGGCACAGATCGCTTTATATTTCTTACTTTCTTTCTTTGTACAGAAAACACTACTCTGGTGTTTTAACCACAGCATTAAAACATCCCTGTATTTTATTTACTAGCACTTTCAATCGTTAATTGCCTTTGAAGCACTGTATCATTTCTCTTCTTCCAAGGCAAAAGCACTGCAGTTTATATCCAGTGAACATGTTTCCCTACACATTATCACTTTATACTAGAATGTACTGGCATGAATTTTACCTGTACTAACAACTAATGGTGCATCCTTTTACAACAGACCTGCATATTTCAAGTACTTCAAATACTTTTGGCACTTTTCCCATTAGCACTAGAGCACTTTATTGGGGGTGGCAAGGGGCTCTAGATCTTCCCACCAGGAGCACCCACATCTGACAGAGGTCACCCTGTCACATTCCTCCCGGCTTAACAGGGCAACCATCCTATGGTTGTCTGATGCAGGCCTACTAGTCCTAAGGGGTATGGTGGGGCTCTGGCCCACCATCACTGTAGAGCTCCACCCCAGGGTCCCAGTAATGAATGTAAGCATTTCAATTTCAGTCTTGACTTCTCCATGGCTAGCTGGCTATTTTTCTAATGCTCAGCAGGCAGCCAAGATTCTTTAGCACTAAGGTGAGACAGAAGGGGGTTTCTCAGCAGCGGCACACGAAAAAGGAAATGTCACTTTGCATTGGATATTCCTTCTTGTAGGCAGATAAATTACACATTGGCAGTGTGGGCAAAGGACACTGGAATGTCAGTTTGCTTTTTAATTTGGGCATTTCCTGGGGCTGTACAGCAGTTGTTTTAAACCACCTTACATTAGGTATGCTGCATTTTATAACATCATTTCTTATTAGCACTGCAGCACTATAGATTGCATACAATAAACATTTAAAATGCACCATTGCACTTTACTTTCCCTTTTTATATTTTATTACTGCAATTAAAGGCACAGATGCGCTTTATATTTCTTACTTCCTTTCTTTGTACAGAAGCACTATTCTGATACTTTAACCATAGCATTTAAAACATCCCTGCACTTTATTTACTAGCACTTTCAATCATTAATTGCTTTTAAAGCATTGCATCATTTCTCTTTTCCTCTGATGCAAAAGCATTGCAGTTTACATCCAGTGAACATGTTTTACTACACATTATCACTTTATACTAGAATGTACTGGCATTATTTTGCCTGTACTAACATAATGGTGCATCCTTTTACAACAGACCTGCACATTTCAAGTACTTTAAATACTTTTTGCCACTTTTCTCATTAACTCTACAGTACTTTATGGGGGGGTAAAGAGTTCTCATCATACCAGAGCACATGCACATCTGAAGAGGTCACCTTGCCACAGTAGAGTATTGTGTTGTATTGTATTGTTGCATTGTATTGTATTGTATTGTTGTATTGTATTGTATTGTACCATATGGTATTGTATTGTAATGTTGTATTATATTGTATTGTATTGTACTGTATTGTATTGTATTATTGTATTGTATTGCATTGTATTGTATTGTATTGTACTGCATTGTATTGTACTGTATTGCATGGTGAATCTCATGTATTATGTGCCATCTAGATGGCCCATCATCTCTGAAAATGGTCCCTCAGACCAGTGTACCTATGAAGAAAGGAAGAAAGAAAGAAAGAAAGAAAGAAAGAAAGAAAGAAAGAAAGAAAGAAAGAAAGAAAGAAAGATTGATTCTGATCATGGTACTTTTTCACCACACCTCATGAACATGACAGGCATCATTTTCAAATCACTCCAGGTGATGTTGTTCCATGGTTGTTCTGCAAAATGACATTTTGTGAAGGATTTAAAAACACCTTTTATGTTCATGATATTGGGTGTAAAAACACAATGTTGAAAATCTGGGATCAAAATCTCAAAAACAAGGAAGTTATAAGCAGATGTTGAGAAGACATTAAAAAGTCCTAAAGTACATTTAGACTTAGTATTTTTTCATTTCAGGGTTGACAGCAGTCTTGTTCATTTCAGTGGCTGTTTAGAGAATTAGTACAGTGATTGTTTACAGGTAAGTGCATGACTGGGATGTGAGGGTCACAGGGTGCTAGATGGGGGTCAGGGTTGGGGGTTGGAATGTATTTATTTATTTAGCTTTTTGTTTACGGGTAAGCACACTAGCAAAGAATGCCTATTTTACGGTGCAACCGGAAGATTACAATGTAAGTTTACAAACAGTGTAACAACATAATAAGAAAGTGGTATACAGGCTGTGAAACAGTGTGAACAATAAAACATCTGCATAATGGTAAAGACAAGGAAACAGTAAAAGGTGATACACATTTCATGGAGAATACAAGAGCATTAAGGTAGGACATGGTGCAATGACTCTATGTTAAGAATGATAAGTGTTTAAGTGCAAGGAGAATAAGGGGTCAGTGGTCACTTTTCTTAGCTCAAAGGGTAGGGTGTCTGGCAACCATGATGTTGGGTAGAGCACACCAAGACTGGGTAGGAGATCCCAGGCAGTGGTATGCCAACAGTAAGGTGACATCATTACAGTGAACATGTCAATGCCAACAACATCAACAGTTTGATGTAATGGTCCACCCGAGACCATGACACTCTGTATCCCAGTCCTACACCCCTCCCCAAATCAACTCCGATGATATAAAAACAACCGGGTCTCATGCGGATTTATGTCAACTGCAACTTGCAGTAGAGCACATGAATCCAATACTGTAGATGTCAGTCGACAACATAGTTGTTGAACCAGCATTGCAGAGCCCCAGGCAATCTAGGGACAGTTGCAGGCTGAGGCAGACTTCAGGTGTGCCCATAGAACCTAGGACAGTTATAGGATGAGGCAGACTTCAGGTGTGTTCATAGGGATCTCTTAAACAAGGGATGGATGGGAGCGCATCTAGTGAGTACAGGTAGGGAGTTCCAGTGACAAGGGGCACAGACAGCAAAGAGCACGATCACCTGACAGGGTACATGTTTTAGAGACAAGGAGGGACCATGAGTCTATTGAACTGAGTTGGTATGATGGCTGCGCTGGCTGAAGGAGTTTAGACAGGGAGGGTGGGGTGGCATTTCAGACAATTTTGTTGAATAAACAGCCCAAGACAAAAGTGATAATTACCTTGGGAAAACCAGTGAAGTATTTCATGTAACTTACAGTGATGGGTAAGATGAGGGGTGGCAAGGGCAAAGCAGAAAATATTACTGTAGGTCTCATCCCATTTTGCAAGGTCAGCTTTTGCGGCAAGAGGAAAGTTTGTCAGCCCGTAACTGAGTGAGGGAAGAAGTATTCCTTTGGCAAGGGCAATTCATGCAGCTATAGTAAGGGACCCATGAGCCCTATGTGCAAGGCCAAGTTTGATGTCTATTGCCCTGCACACATGAATATGTAGGGATAGGTTTAACTTGGAGTCAAGTGTGACTCCCAGGTATTTAAAGGAGCACAAAATGCCAACTTGCGTCCCTGCTGAGACTCAACATCTTTGGGGCAAGAAAATGCTTAATATTGGCCTAGGAATCAAAGAGTATGAGATGAGTTTTCTTTAGGTTTGCACAAGCTTATTTGTCAAAAGCCAGTTTTGCAACTTGTTAAAATCAGTTTGTAGATGGCGATTTATAGCATTGATATCAACCGAGCTGGACATGAGAATCACATCATCAGTATATAGGGTTGTGTTGCTGTGGTAGGGACCCATGGAAGTCAATAATGAAAAGAAAGAAAAGGATAGGGTCAAAGATGGACCCCTGAGGGACATCAGCTGTAACAGGAACAGGTTCAGAGAGAGCTCTATTACACTTAAGCTGTAGCTTACTAGTGAGATAGTTGGAGAACCAGTTTAGGGCTGGACCAGACACACTGAGGAAGTGAAGCTTGGTGCAGAGTAGGGTGTAATCAACTAGATCAAAGAACTTGGAGAGGTCCACAAAGATTTCCCCAGGCAACATGCCATGGTCCATGCAGTCTAATTCGGATATCAGCTTGGCAAGGGCTGTACCAGTGTTATGACCTTTAGAAATCCATGCTGCTCAGGAGACAGTAAAGCATAGTTAGTCAAGTTACCTGTCAGCTGCATCTCCACCACCTTTTCCAGTATCTTGCTTGTAGCGACAGGGTAGCGATAGGGTGGTAGTTTTCTATGCATTTCGATCACCCTGCTTAAAAACAGGGACCACTATGGCTACTTTCCAAATTGTTGGATAATTCCTGTGGTGAGGGATAGATTAAAAATGTCAGAGATGGATAGTGCAAGTGAGGAGGCCCCTATCTTGAAGAGTTTAGGTTCAAGGTCATCATGACCAGTGTTCATGTAGGGTGAGAGGCTAGCGAGCAGTTTGTAAATTTCCCTCACTGTAACTGATTTAAGATAGAAAGGTGGGTGGAACAGAGATACTGGAAGGGGATACATTTGGGAGTAGCTGGCTGGGCATTGTCAGTGTCAAGAGGTGGTATATGCCAATAGATCAGAGAATTGGCTGTTACAGGCATTGGCAATAGTAGCAGCGTTGTTGCAATTTTTCCACCAACAATCATGCCCACAGTGTCACATCTGCTATAACCGCTGACTATGGTTTTAATGGGGCACAAAAATTGTGTGGAACCCTGGCAGAGGATAGTAGGGCACTCTTGCAGTATTCACTCTTAGCAGCTCATATGGCTTTTTGCAGTTATAATGTAGCAGTCACTATTGGTGGTAATTAGATAAATTATTTGTGGCTTTAAATTTACCCCAGTGCTTTTTGGAATGGGTGGGAGGATACACAGCAATGGACCATATCTTTCTTTTCGGTACCTAAAAAAGGATCCATGAAGGACAATTTTCTTTATTTCAGATTTCAAAAAAAAAAAGAACCATGGCATGACCTTGGGCACCTGGTACCATCTAATATAAGGGAGAAGGGACAACATGGCCACCAGGTTTCAGCACACCAGTAGCCACCTAGTGTGAGGGGTGGAGGAACAGCATGGCTTGAGCATCCTGGCATACCTCCCAGCCTCCTCATCACAAATCAGGGACAAGGCTTAAAATGATCAGGACAAACGACCAAAATCAGGGACACATCAGAAAAATAGTAATATTAGTTCTTGAAGCTGTGTACAACATGCTCTTAGTATGAATAGCCTTTTCTTAATGAGAACTAGACTGTAACACCAATGGCTGACATTATTTTGTGACTCAAATCACTACTCTTCAGTGACAAACTTTCCAAATTTAGGAGGGACAGAAAAAATTTCTGAGGCAAAATCAGGGACATCCATGAAAATCAGGGACAGTTGAGAGGTATGCATCAGTGGCCAGCAGAAAAGTGGAAATGGAATAACAGAACCTGTGGGCCACTCTAGTCAAAAATAGCCTGGATACTGGAATTTGAAACAATGCAGGCTTTTATTTAAAACTCCAGTGTTTGTCACATTATGCAATGGCATTATTAAGGGACACTAGGATTTAATGAAAAACATACTCAGAATCTTTTACAGTAATACACATATGAATTACTGTAGAACCATTAATTCTTACACAAGTTATATTTAGTGCATGGTGCTAATCAGTCACAATTGTTAAATTTAATTTCACGCTCTGCAAAGTAGCACCTAATTCACAGCCATTAAAAATGTGCAGTTTTGGTTAATAATGGCCAATGGAAAATCATGTACAAATGCTCACAGCCTGGAAATAAGATCCCAGACCTGCAGGCAATAATGTCAGAGGCTAAACTGGACATAGTAGCAATTAGTGAGACGTGGTTTACCAGTAACCACACTTGGGAGACTTCAGTACCTGGCTATGTATTGTTCAGAAGAGTCCGAGGTACAAAAAGGGGAGGAGTGGCCTGATGTCAATGAAAATATCAAAGCTACAGAAATTCAGAATACACATAAGGAGACAGAAGAACTGTGGGTCACCCTGGAAACAGGAAATGGGACAGCCATAAGAACTGGGGTTGTCTACAGGCCCCAGACCAGGGAGGACATAGACACATTACTGTTAGAAGATATACAAAACATGACAGCTAAAGGGAGGTTCTGATAATGGGAGACTTCAACATGCGGATACAGATTGGTCAATACCAGCAGGAACATCTGCCAGAACTAGACACATAGTGGATTCCCTGCAGGGGAGGGCCTCAAACAACTGGTACAACAACCCACAAGATACAGGGCTATCCTAGATCTAGTACTGACTAACAGGAAGGGATCACAGATCTCCAGGTAGAAGGTCACCTGGGGCCAGTGACCATCGCATGGTATGGTTCAATTTGGCTACTACATCTAAATCATCCCATTCCAAGGCAAAATGTGGGACTTCAGAGGAGCTGACTTTGATAAGATGGCCAACAGAGTTAAGCTAGCCCTGGCAAAAAGAAACACAGGTGAGGGGTACAGGCAAAGTGGGCATGCAATACTTGAAGCAACATCCCATTGTGTTAGACAGAAAAGGAAGTGCAAAGAAGAAGGAAACCACTTTTGGTTCTCAAATACAGTAGCAGAAAAGGGCAGAGCCAAAAGGCTGACCTCAGGAAATATAAGGGAACACAGCGGGATGAAGATGAGGCATACCAAACTGCCTAAGGGAAGCAGGTAAGGCAGTAAGGCATGCAAAGTCCCAAACTGAGGAAACACTAGCACGAACAGTAAAAGAAGGTGACAAGACTTTCAATAGATACATTAGTGAAAGGAGAAAGTCCGGAGGGGTATTGCTAAGCTTAATGGAGAAAAGGGAGCATGTGAGGAGGAGGACCCTGTAAAAGCATCTATCCTAAATAGATACTTTTGCTCAGTATTTACTGAAGAGAAGGTAGGGCAGGGTCCACAGCTCAGCACCATGGACACAGGAGGAGGTAGGTGAGCACCACTCCTTCACAAAAGAAAGGGTCCTACAAGAGCTTGCTAAGCTCAGGGTGGATAAGGCAATGGGACCTGATGGCATACATCCCAGGGTACTTAAGGAGCTAAAGGTGGAACTAGCAGAGCCATTAGCAGAACTGTTTAGTGAGTCTCTGAGCACAGGAGAGGTCCCAGAAGACTGGAGAAGGGCTCATGTGATCTCGCTCCACAAGAGTGATAGCAGGGAGGAGGCAGGAACTACAGACCAGTCAGTCTTACCTCAGTAGTGGGCAAGATTATGGAGGCACTCCTTAAGGAAAGGATAGTGCAACACCTGGAATCCATAGGGCACAGGATCCAAGACAGCATGGGTTTACAAAGGAAGGTCCTGTCAAACTAATCTCATAGATTTCTTTGACTGGGTAACCAGAGTGGTGGACCAAGGAGGAGCAGTTGATGTCGCCTACCTTGACTTCAGCAAAGCTTTGACACTGTTCCACATAGAAGATTGATAAATAAGCTGGGTAGGCTCGGGTGGGTCAGAAGTTGGTCAACTGGGTGGCAAACTGGTTGACGGGCAGAAAACAGAGAGTGGTGGTAAATGGCATACAGTCAGAAGAGATGCAAGTCACAAGTGGGTACCTCAGGGATCAGTCCTGGGGCAGTCCTCTTCAACATCTTCATTAGTGACCTTGCAGATGGACTAGAGGGTAAGGCTTGTCTGTTTGCAGATGACACCAAGATCTGCAACAGAGTAGATGATCCAGATGGGGTGGGCAGAATGAGAAGAGATCTGGATAAACTAGCAAAATGGTCAGAAGAGTGGCAACTGTGATTTAATGCAAAGAAGTGCAAGATCATGCACATAGGGAGAGAAACCCTGAAGCCACCTATAGGCTGGGAGGGAGTTGCTAGCAGTCACAAAGGAAGAAAGAGACTTGGGCATCATCATCACTGATGACCTGAAATCATTCAAGCAGACCTCTAAAGCAGTAGGTAAGGCTAGGGGTGTTGGGTGTATTAGTAGGTATCACAAGTCATAAGAGGGAAAATAATCCTCTTTACAAGACACTGGTTAGGCCCCATCTGAGTACTCGTGCAGTATTGGAGACCACACCTTCACAAGGACATTAATCAAATTGAGGCAGTCCAGAGAAAGGCAAGCAAAATGGTGCAGGGACTGCATCAGAAGACATATGTGGACAGATTAACAGAGCTCAATATGTATACCCTGAGCAAAGGAGGGAGAGAGGTGATATAATCGAGGGCATTCAAACACCTTAAGGGCATTAACAAGGTGAAAGAGTCTAACATGTTGAAATATAAGAAAATAGCAGGACAAGAGGACACAGCATGAGATTAGAGGGGCGATTAAAGGGGAATGTGAGGAAATTCTTTTCACAGAAAGGGTGGTGGATGCATGGAATGGCCTACCTCAAGAAGTGGTGGCTATGAATACAGTGCAGGGCTTCAAACAGGCATGGGATAGGCATAAGGGAACAATACAAATGAGTATGAATAGATAGGCTACTGACAGAGCAAAGGCCGATGGCACATTTATAAGGTAGAAAAGAAATGGGCAGACTGGATGGGTTCTATGGTCCTTATCTGCTGTCAGCTTCTATGTTTCTATGTTTCTAATAAAACTCATTTTATTTTGTGCATTTATCCTTCAGTGACGTAGCTATAATTATTTTAAAGCAAATATAACCAGTTCTACAGTATTTTTCTGTTAAGAGGTACTAGGCAATATCATACCAGCGTTCCTTCATACTTTTAGCTTCCTGACACAAAATTCTTGGCTGTAGTTTGTCTGCATAAATACAAAAATAAAACTCAAGTCCAAATGCACTGTTCCCAGTACAGTGTGCCACCATGCCATGCAAAATCATCACATACTTTTAGCAACTGTGCATACAGGTGCTACCTCCATCCTTCATCTCACCTGCAGTGTTCTGGCTGTGTGACAGACAGTATTCTTAATATTAGATGATTTCACATTAAGAATTCAAAATGAGTGGTAACTTGTAAGCAAACAGCGCTAGTTCTGGATGTAGTTTTGAGCTTTTAAATGCTTAAAAATGTTTTGTTTTGATTTTTAGAATATAAAAGAAATATGGAGGTAAAGCAACACTTGTGTGCACAGTTGATGAAAGTTTGTGGTGATTTTGCCTGGCATGGTGGCACACCTGTACTGGGAACGTGTATTTGAACTTAATGAGTTTTGTTTTGTATTTCTACAAGATGTACAGTACATATAGACTTCAGGCTGCTGACGCACTGGCTCTGTGGGACATGCACTTGTACAGCTGCAGATAAAAATCCATGGTACCCAAATTGCAGCACTACTTCAGAAGTGGGAGTGGAGCACCCCAGCCACCTCAAGCATCAGGGAACAGGTCCTCCTGAAGGTTTTCCAGGATAGCTTCCTGTGCAGATGGTAAGGGAGACAACCAGGGAAGGTAACATATTGGACTTTGTACTGACAAATGGAAGAACATCCAGGACTTGGGAGTGGAAGGTCCCTTGCAGGAGCAACTACCACACAGTGTGGGTCTCACTTGGAATGGGTAAGAGACAGCCAGAACAAGGACAAAGGTCATAGATTTCAGGCGGGTAGACTTTGGAAGGATGAGAGATATATTTAAGGGCACCTCGCCAGTATCCACTCACACATGGATGCTAACCATAAATGGGAAATGATCAGACTTGGGCTATCAGAGGCCACCAACTCGTGTTCAAAGTTGCAAAGCAAAAAGGCCAGGTCTAGGAGGCAAAGCTGGTTAAGAAGGGAGGTGTTAGGGAAGGTTAAGGGTAAAGGGCTGCCTTCAGAAAATACACAAGATTCAAACTGGCAGAGGATAGGGAGGAGTACATGAAGAAATCAATAAAGATGAGCAGATTGGTCAGGGCCGCCAAGGCAGCAAGGAAGCTTAGGCTGGCACAGGGGATCAGAGAAGGGGAAAATAATTTCTTCAAGTACCTAAGGGAGAGAAGAAACTGAAGGACCAAATTGTTAGGATCAAGGTGGGGTGGAGAAGGGTGGAGAAGGCAAAGTGCCTAATGACTACTTCTGTTCTGTGTTCACCAGGGAGAAGCTGGGCCCATATGGCAGAGGGAGGAAGGGAGGGTGGGCATGAGGAGGTGGAGTTAATGGGTGGGTAATCCCTGACAGCAGAGTGCGGAGGGCCTTATGGCCCTGAGGTGGATAAGGCACCAGATCCAGACAGCGCACCCCAGGATGCTGAGGAGATGGCAGGTGTCCTGGCAGGACCTCTGGCAGACTTGTTCAGCATCTCCAGGGACTGGTTGCATGTCCCAAGACAGGAGGATGGCATGTGGTGCCCATCCATAAACATGGGCTCAAGGATGAGCCGGGGAATTATAGGCCATTCAGCCTCACCTCCGTTATAGGGAACCTTATGGAGACTATCCTCAAGGAGAGTCTTGTAGCTTTTCTGGTGCAGAATGGTCTCCATGACAACTGTCAGTATGAGTTTGTCTCTAGTAGATTCTGCCAAACAAACATGGTTGACTTGTATGACTGGGTTGTCATGGAAAACCCTCTAATATTATTGTATAATATTTGTATTATAAATAAATGGTCTGTGATTGTCTGCTGACACCCAAATCAGCCAGACTTTGGTGAGTGACCTTTGACCCCAAAAGGTTTCCATGGTGCTGACAGTGCAGGTTGTATAAACAGACCAGGGAAACTTAATTAATGCCTTCCTTCCAGAAGAATAGTTCATGGCCCTTATAACCTGTTACCGCTTTTGAAGTTGACTCCCATGGATGCATTTATGACATGCAGAAAGAGACTTATCTGGTTGCATGTTGGTGAGAAGTTATAAAACCTGAACTCACCCTAGAAGGATAGGAAATCATCAGTGAAACAAAAGAGAAATGATCAAAGACTGTAAGTTGGCAGTTTTGAGACAGGGTGGGGCAGTGTCAGGGGAAGGTCACTTCTGGGCAGGAGGCTGCTGCAGAGTAATAAACTGATAGCTGCACACTCGAGCAGACTCAATAGACCTCATGGCCTATATCTGCTGGCATTTTGTCATTCCTATGTTCTAACTGCAGAACACAGGCCACTGTGGGAACAGTGATTCTGCAGCTACAAGTACTGTACTCATGCACACTGTAAGATATATACACACTCTGGTTGCAGATAGAAATCCATGAAGCAGCATATCAGTGCTTCTGCAGTTGTGAAATTTGAAACATTTGTATGTTGCTTGTCTTACCTGATGGTGGCTGTGTGTGGTTGCTTGTGTATGTCTTATCCTTTACTTCTTGAGATTGGTGGGAGTTAGGTTTGAAAACCCTATTGCCACATTTTCCTAGTTTTGTGTGGTTAAGTTGCAAGCCAACTGGTGCATTATCGCAGTTTTTTCTGTGAATTTCTTTTCTTTTGAGAAGGTCAATGAACTGAAATTACAACAGTACTTCTGGCTGAGGAAGTGCATGTCCCTATGGAGCCAGCACTTTTGCAGCCACAGATATACTGTACATTCACAGTACATGAAATACACAGACACTTCTGGCTACAGAAGACAGAAGCAGTTTTTTCAGCTAAAGGCAGAGTACACATTGACATTGCGAACATACAGTCACTTGTGTGGTTGGTAGTGGGTTGTATTTGATATTAGATGTGCAAGGTTAGGTTGCTACTGGCTGTTGTTGAATAAGGTGGGGACAGCACAGGTTGATTTGCCAATCATGCATGCCACCACTGCAATGAAGATGATAGAATCAGAAAGCATCTGAATCAACTAACTTTCATCTGTCAACAAACAGTTCATCCAGCCCTGTTCTGCTATGGCTTCTCCTTCCTGTCAGTCAGTTTGCACAGCACGGGAAAAGTGATGGTCATATCTGGATCTTCTCGCTGAGCCACCCCCCACCAAAAAAATTACAATGGATTTACTGCATACTATTCTGCTCACATATATTCAACAAATATACAAGAAGTTGAAAATATGTATTTCTGCCTTAAAATTGGTGCACTGGGCAACTGGGGTTTCATATCTTTAATGCTGGCCTTGTTAATAGCAACATTTTACCAAAAGAGGAAGCACTGGGAGGGAGGCAGAAAAGCCCAGTTTCAGTTTTCAGTTTATTATATTGGAAAGTCATGTGAGCAAAATTGTCCATTTTCACAAGCGTCCAGTTTAGGATAAACATTACATGAAGGAATATAATGTGCAAGATAACTGTACAGTAAGGCAAAAATACAAATTATATTAATTTCACAAAGGAAAACAAAAACAGAAACAGAAGTAGAGCAAGTATAGGTCAAAGTGGTGGGTGTGTCTGCAGGAAACTTGAGCAAACCAGATAACGTTGTGGCAAGTACTTCAGAACCTGCTGAAATTCCCTTGGGAGGGAGGGGAAGAAGATTAGAGCACTGTAGTCAATAATAGGAGCAAGAAACTGGTGGAAAATAGCCTCTTGACTTGAGGGGAGGAAAGGTTTCACCCTGTATAATAGGCTGAACCATTGGTGGGCTTTCTTAATAATCGATTGATGTAGGATTCAAAGTTGAGGTGGCGTCAAGTTGCAGGCCAAGGTATCTAATTTAGTAACTCTCTCAGTGAGGTTGCCGTCTTTGTCAAGCAAGGAGAAATCAAAGGCAAGCAGTTTCCAAGAGTTAGAGAAGACCATGACTTTAGTTTTTTCATGGAGTACAAGCCCTTTAGACTAGAACCATGAGTGGAGCCATGGAAGCTGAGATGTAGTTTGTTTTGTATCCTGGAGATGAAAACAGGAGTTTAGAATTTAGCATCTCTTATTAATGCACAAATAGGAGGAAATCTGCTAAATTAATGGGGTTATCAACACCTCCTCTTGCATTATAAAACTGTACCTTCTGCAACTTTAAGTGACTAGCTGGGGAAGGAGCTTTTGTTTATGTGTGAACTGGTGATGGTTTAGCAATTGTAACCTCAATAGCCTGATAGACATATAAAAGCTGCATTTAGAAACTTAAAGCAACAGTGCATCATATATATACTGGATTGTGCATGAGCAACCATACACAGTGAGGCTGTTGTTCAATCGAGGGATTTCCATGGCAACAGGAGACCTTGTGAGTGCAGCTCAAGAGGTCTCTTGGTACCATGAAACCTAGAGATTAAAAACAACATTGTATGTGTATAGTTGCTCATACACAATCTTTTATAGTGTATGAACAACCATAAGCTTCAACTCACGGTAATTTGGCACTCGCTGGCTGGGGATCACCGACATGCTTGATCGCTGATGCGCTTCAGAAGAAGGCAGCTGCTTGACCACATTCTATGTTGTTGTACTGCAGTAATGACAACAGTAGTGCAGCATGACAACATTCTGACATCACTAATGCAGCACAAGGCTGTTCTAGTCATGGGAAACCCATGGGTAGCATGTCAATAGGATGAAGCAATAAGGTAAATCATTAACAGTGAACGCACAATAGTGAAAACAGTAATGGTGACAGGGTGGAAATGAAGACTTTGATGTTATAACCTACTCCTGTGTCAAGGAGCATCTTGTAGTAAGATAATTAGAAATAGCAGGGGTCCAGGGGCATGAGGGAAGGCTGCCAGGTGCGCGGTGTGTAATTTAGTAAAGATGTCTACCACATACCTTGTCAGTCTATTACCAGTATACAAAGGTATCTCTCAGAAATCATAATAATGAATAATAGATCTAAATCTCATGCACTTGAAACTGCATCCTCACAACAATCAACTGAGCTGTCAGAACAGCTACCTTTTACAGCTTTCTTTCAAGAATATTTGCAGTTGCATGTGATAACAGCTAACTGGATATCAGTTACCAAATTTTATATATATGACAGTCGCTGTAATTTTAGGGTGCACCGTTAATACAGTCACCTTTCAGATTCACCTTCTTGACATTCACTGTTAATTATTAGCCATTATCACATGGAACTATTTCCATGCTAAATAGCATTCCACCATACACTATACATAAACTGTAACCTTTTAAATTAATGTTGTAGTCTATCAAGCCGACCTTAGCAAGTTACAATGAGCGCTATGAAGTCTATATCAGTTTGAAGCTT
Source organism: Neoceratodus forsteri (assembly GCA_016271365.2). NCBI lineage: Eukaryota > Metazoa > Chordata > Ceratodontiformes > Ceratodontidae > Neoceratodus > Neoceratodus forsteri. The sequence goes on along the minus strand of CM028137.1, from coordinate 686,852,879 downwards.
CTTTAAAATTAATAAAAAACATTTTATAAGAAGCTCATCTTTTATTCTTGCCTTGACATAGAGTTTGACAGTGTGGGCCCAATTCTCAAATGAGATAGATTGACACAAGGGACTTGCGTTAAAGATTGTGATGCAAGAGATGACTTTCGTCTCAACTTGCATCAGTCAGGATACTTTAATGCAGCTTCATCAATTCCTGAATCAGCTTCACCAACACCCCTTGCACCATGGTTGCATCACACAACCAGGTGTACCAGGTCACAAGACAGCTTGCACCATGGCAGGACTGCAACATCCCTTTATAGGTGTTCTGGAAGCCCCACCATGGTTGCAGTGAGTGGCTTGAGTTAGCCTAGCCAGGAAGCAGTCTAAGCCCCTTGCAATATTGCCACACATTGTGGTGAAATGGGAGGACTCTGAATGTGAGTCCAGGTTCTGAAGGGGCATGGTGATGCCAGAGGGTGCTGAAGGGATGGTGGGCATGCCAGGGAGTCATGTGACACCTGGTAGGGGTGCCATTTACATAACCATTAAGCTAATAGAATGGTACCAGGGGGTTCCAGGGACAAACAATGCCATCCAAGAGTAATTAAGGAAAAGAACATGGTGATAGCAGCCCATCTAGCAACACTATTTAGCACCTTGTTAGTGATATGGGTGGATCTAGTGGAAAGGAGGAGGTCAATGTGGTCCCCTCTGCACAAGAGAGGCAGCTAGAAGGAGCCTAGCAATTACAGACCAATCAGTCTCACATCAGCGGTGGGGAAGTTACAGAGTCTCTGCTTAAGGGAGAGACTGACAAAGTACCTGAAGACACAGGCTGCAGCACCACTAGCAGCACAGCTTCATAGTGGAGTCATGTCAAACAAAACTTGTAAATTTATTTGACTGGATAACTAGGAGGTGGATTGGGGAGGCAGTGTATATGTTCTTTCTGGACTTCAGTAAGGGCTTCGACAATGTACCACAGAAGGCTGATAAAGAAACTTAACAGCCTGAAGGTGGAGGAGAAGATGATGAGTGGGACGTTAAATTGGTTGAAAGGTAGAAGAAACAGGGTGGTGGCAAACAGTAGTCACTCCGAGGATCGAAGAGTGACTAGTAGAGTACCACAGTGACCAGTACTGGGCACTGTCCTCTTCTAATGTCTTCATAAGTGATGTTGCTGAGGAACTGGAAGGGAAGGTGTGTTTTTGCAGATGACACAAAAATTTGAAACATGGTGGACATCCTGGAGGAGGTGGAGAGAATGCAAAGAGATCTGGGAAACTAGAATAGTGGTCTAAGGAGTGGCAGCTGGGTTTCATTGCCAAAAGTGCAGTCATGCACCTAGAGGGGGGACATCTCGGGCCATGTGATAAGATAAGAGGGCTGTAACGTAAGGTTACCAAGTAAGAGAGGGACCTAGTACTGATCATATCTGCTTATCCCAAGGTGGCAGAGCAGTACAACCTAGCAGTAGCAAGGTGAGCTGGATCCTGGGATGCACAGGGAGGGACATCTCTAGCAGGAGGAAGGAGGTGGTGTTGCCACTGTATCACTCACTTGTAAGATCCATGCAGGAGTACTGTGTTTGGTTCTTGAGGCCTTACTTCCACAAGGACATTGCCAGGGTGGAAGTGGTCCAGAGGATGGCTATTAAAATAGTGTGGGGGTGTCACAAGAAACCACATGAAGAGAGGCTTTGGGAGCTCAACATCTGCTCCCTGGAGGAGAGGAGAGGAGAGGAGAGGAGAGGAGAGGAGGAGAGGAGAGTGACAAGGGACATGATTGAGACATATAAATACCTCATTGGGGGTGAACAGGGTGCAGGAGGAAGAGCACCAGAACATGGAACATGTTATGAAGCTTGAGTGGGGAGTTTAATGGGGATATGTGAAAATAATTCTTCACAGAAAGGGTGGTGGACATCTGGAACAGCCTGCCAGAAGAAGTGGTGGGGTGAAGGCAGTGGGGAGCTTCAAACATGCATGGGATAGGCAAATGAGTATAAAAAGTAGAGGTAAGGAGGAGGGAGAAACACCTATGACCAAATAGAATCCAGGGTGTAGTATTAGGCAGGGAAAATAGGGAAAACTAGATGGGCCTACCAATTGTCCTTTCTGCCAACACATTCTATGTTCCTGTGTTTCCATGGTCCCATGTGGGTACAGCCCTGGCAGCAGCCCCAGTCTCTGGAAGTGTTTGTCCCTGACCCCCTCGTGGTACCATCCCATTTAGAGGAAAGTGAGGAAGGAAACTGTTTAACCAGGAAGGTACACTAAGCTAAAGCTTGTTCCAGGTGTGACCTGGGAGCACAAGGAAGTTAAGTGGCTTGCTCAGAGTAGCACAGTATGCAAGTGGGGGCTTATGGGATTCACACCCATGTCTCAAGGTGTGCAGCTTAGTGCCCTTAACCACTGCATTATACTGCCTTCATTAGCTTAATAGGTTACATGAACTGCACCCCCACCGGTGCCACATCACCCCTCACATGTCCACTATCTTCTCAACTCCCTCTATGGCACCCCATGCCCCCTTCTACCCCCAGACTCCTCCTGGCAAACTTTTTCACCCTGCCACCCCAGCCCCTCAAGGGGTTGCACAGGGCAGGGGACAGATCCCTGGCAATTCCCAGAGGTGTGCCTATTATCTGGTGCTAGCTTAAAAGTAGGGCTGGGAAAATTCGTGAAGTTCTGATCCTTATTAACAAGAACCAGAACACGTCAAGTTCTGATTTGCTCTGATTTGTTCTGATGTATTGACAAATATTTGAAATAAGGCAAACAATGCATAGAAGTGGCAAAAGTCAGTTGCTTTGACACAGAGGCCCAAAGAAAATAATTTAGTGGATTATTTGTATAAAAATTAATGTAAAACTGCTAAATAAAAAGCAATCACTCACTACTAGCCCCTTCATGGCTGGCCTATAATGGTGACATATCCTGCTCGGGTCCATGACATGAGTATGCTGGGAGAGACAAGAGACAGAGAGAGAGAGATAGACAGACAAATGCAAATACCTATATCATATCACCACCAAGCACTGCAGGCACTGCCAGCAACTAAGATTTTTTATTAATGGAACTGTGTGGGTATTATTTTGATGGGTGTTCCAGTCAAAGCTGAACAGGCCTAAGAAATGGATATGAATGATCAAAGAGCAGCACTAAGAGAGCCTACCCATGTGAAAGATGCAACTGCTTTGCATGCCCTCGTGTACTATGGTATATGGTACACTACCTGGTCCAAGAAGTGGTAATGTTTTCTAGTACAACGAATACTTCTACTGAATCTGATCAATATACTGAATCCATAAAGAAGAAAAATAAAGACATAGCGATCACCACCACACAGGCAGGCAGCCAGTCACACATCGCTTAGGTCCAAGTCAGTGCAGTCATAAACAAGCATTTGTCAATGCGAATGTTTGCTTGCTGGCATTGGTAGTGGTAGTGTAGAAGTTACAGAGCTGCTTAATAGTAATGGCAGTGAAGTATTGAACTAAAAACCAACCCCACCACCACCCTGCAGAGAGTGACAGGCATTGGGGTGTGCCTTTGGGTCGTCAGGCATAACGGCCCACGCCATTTCAGTACACCCCACCGTGCAGACACTGGCAAGTGTCACGGTGTTCCTTTGGGTCTTTAGTCCTATGCGCACCCCATTCCATTAGGAAATACAGTGGGATGGGTGCTATATAGGAGAATGGGGTGAACTTTGGGGCTGAAGAGTCCAAGGCATACCTCAATGCTTCTCACTGGCTGCAGGGTGTGGAATGGTATGAGCATTACAGGCAAGAATCCCAAGTCACACCCTGATGCCTGTCATTCTCTACAGGGTTGAGGCGTTATGGTTGTAAACCCTAATACCTCAGTCATTAGTTGGTATTTTCACTCCAAATGTTCAACCACGGTTTTGTGACTCCACCTAATGAACAGGGGAATATCAGTTTCTTAGCGAAAGCTGCTTACGCACAGTGACTACAGCATTTAGCACCACAGGTGCAAAAACATTCGAACAGGATGTAAAAAATGACAGCTGTACTGTTCATGGGGAGGTGTAAAATGGCAATGTTGTAAATCTGCAGTAAAAATATTTTAAAAATGGTGAAGTCATGAGCGTACATAGAAACTGTGCCAACGCACCGTAATATAATTGGTTGGGGATTTTTTACAGCAGATTGTCAACTCAGGCATTTTGGTGCCTCCAATCATGAACAGTGTCACTGTGATTTTCTTTATCTGTCCCAAACAATAATTTTCCACAGCGACCACGCATCTCTGCACTGAAAGTGTGAAAACACACTTCGCCATGTTGTGAAAAATGACAGCTGTACTGTAAATCAGGCAGTGTGGAAAAATGCCACTGGTGAAAATCTGGACTTAAAATATTACAAAGTCATTAACTTACGAGGGTTCGTGGAGACTGCGCAATGCTCACTCGTAGCACAGTCATTTTATGGACTTTTGTCACCAAATTTTCAACATAGCCATTTAAGACCTCTGCTCATGAACAGTGTAATTGTGATTTTCTTACTCTGTCCCAAACATTGCTTTCACACACCAACAGCACCATTGTAGTATGTCGAAAACACATTTTACGGCATATGAAAATGGCAGCTGTACTGTTCATAAGTAAGTGTACTAAAATGGCAATGTTGAAAATCTGGAGTAAAATATTAAATTTGCAAACTTATGAGCATACATAGGAACTGCGCAATGCATGCTTGTGAAACAGTAATTTTAGGAATGTTTTCATCAAATTTTCAACAGCCATTTTAAGACCTCTGCTCATGAACAGTGTCACTGTGATTTTCTTAATTTGTCCATACATTGACTTAGCACACCGACTGCGCCATTGTGCGCTACATGGGCGAAGCACGTTTGGGAGAGATGTGAAAAATGACAGCTGTACTACTTATAAGAAGGTGTGGTAAAATGGCAATGTTGAAATTTTGGTGAAAATATTGAAAATTGCGAACTTACGATCAGTATATAGGAACTTGCACGCATGCTACGTAAAACAGTCATTTTTGGAAATTTTCCACCCAATTTTCAAAATAAGCTTGAGCACCACCTTATGAACACTGGCAGTGTCATTTCGTTAATCGGTCCGAAAGGTGATTTCGCAGTGACTGCGAAATCACCCTAAACGGAACTCTAATAACGCCATGACAGTGACATCAGTCATGAGAAGGGTCCCAAAACCCCCATGTTGAAAATTTGGTGCAAAAATTCCAAAAATGTCTGAGATATGCAACAAAGTTGAAAACCCCTAGCTAACCCATTATACAGCTTACTGGCATTTCCTCAGTTCGCGTTGGCTTTGAAAGAGTGCAGGCGTGTTCCCGGTCCACCGAAGATCATCGCGCTGAGGTCCGGAGGTAAGTATGGGTGAGGGGGGTTGTGGGGAGGCAGGGTGTGCAGTGGTGGCGTGCGGCTGTGGGAGGGGGCCAGGGAGAGCAATGGGACCGTTTTTCTTTACAGGTGTTCTTTTGTTTCCAATGATGATCGGGACATTTGCCACACTGGGGTGGGCTCCCAGCATAGCACAAGGATGGTTGGGGGGCATTCAGCCGATGGGGATTGGGCACCCGTCACCCAAAGCATCGATTGCCACGCTGGGGTGGGCTCCCAGTGTGGCACCCAGTACTGGGGGGGTGAGGGACAGTGGAGCCGGCCGGGATTGGGCACCCCAGCTATATCATGAGTTGCCACGCTGGGGTGGGCACCCAGCGTGGCATTTGGAAAACTTTGGGGGGCGCCTAGCTATGAGGATTGGACACCCCATTGGCTAGCAGTGTGTGCATGCGTGCGGGGGCGCGAACCGCGCGGTGTGCATGTGTGGGGAGCTTGCATGAGCAAGCGATATCTCATCACTGCTCACTGAAGAGTAGCTCCCCTTTGAACTGTATGCCACTGCATTTTGGAGCTTGTCTGGGACAGCTCCAGCATGCGATGGCTTACAGGGGCAGCGCCAACACACTGATTGAATTGGAAGCGGGTGACACACCTCCGAAATCTCGGATGGCGGCACTATGTTTCTTGCACATGCGTGCAAGCAAACATAAAACATAATAAATGTATCTTAATTTTTGAAGACCTTTTTTTTGTGCATGCATATGTGATGTATGAATGAGGATCCACTCACTGTAGATCAAGGAGGATGTGAAATGGTGCAGGTACATGGGGGAGGTGAACAAAGTGGTAGACAGTAAGCCCTACCAGAGCTTCAGGCTGATGTAGCACAGTGATACATGGGGGGTGAACAAAGTGGTAGACAGTAAGCCCTACCAGAGCTTCAGGCTGATGTAGCACAGCTGGACTAAGGCAGGGAGGATGTGAAATGGTACAGGTACATGGTGGGGTGAACAAAGTGGTAGACAGTAAGCCCTACCAGAGCTTCAGGCTGATGTAGCACAGCTGGACTAAGGCAAGGGAGGATGTGAAATGGTACAGGTACATGGGGGGTGAACAAATTGGTAGACAGTAAGCCCCACCTGAGCTTCAGGCTGATGTTGCACTGCTGGACTAAGGCACGAGCACTCACGGCATGTTCTTATAGTCCCCATTTATATGTCCATTTATGTTCTTACAGCTGATTGCCTAACTGAGCCAAGATGTAAAACAGATACTAAAATGTCAGGTTTACTTCAGGTGACCATGTTCTTATAGTCCCTATTTATATGTCCATTTATGTTCTTACAGCGCTGATTGCCTAACTGAGCCAAGGTGTAAAACAGATACTAAAATGTCAGGTTTATTTCAGGTGACCAGGATCGTGAGTGGGAGAGGGCAAGTGAAACAATGTCCTGAGAATGTGCTTACACTTATTAACTGTTGCTGTGCCACAGAGTGATACACCGATCTAGAATCCCTATCGTTCAAATTATGTTTGCAGCCTAAAGGTGCTTAGGTGGATTGGCATTTACATTACTCAGCGGCAAATCTTTTCATACTTTTGTGATCATCGGTTAAGATATAACCACTAACTGATGAGACACTTGGGGGCATGAAACTGTGCTACCAGCAAAGTTGCATTTGCAAAGCCCTGAATATTTATCTGTTGATAATGAAATGAAAACTGTCAGCTGATAACATTCAGCCACTGTCCATTACACAGAATAGACATCTCACTGATAGATCTGGAGCAAAGGGACATGCACTTGCCAATGACACCACTACAGCTCCAGACACAGAAGAAAGAAGTTCATGCACTTTCATCGCTGTTAACTTTTTCAGCATTTTAAAACAGTTACTTAGCATCTGCACTAAGATGTTACACGCCGCTGAACTGAATTGTGACACCAGAATTCCTGCAATCAACATCAGTCAGCAAAAGTGAGTTGAAAAAAAATCAATAGATGTATAAAATGGTAAGTGACATGAGTCAATAACATCATATCTGCATGTAATACTAGGCTTAAATTTGAGCACCACCATATTCCGCACCACAGGGTCAAACAGGATGCCATTTATAATTCAGCTAATGTCAAGCAGTTTTTGAGCCATAAAAGTATTACTGTATCAGTATGGTGGCAGCAACAGGATCAGGAAATTATGAAATTAAATGCAACAGCACCCCAATCGGCCATATGTTGTGCGGGTGGAGGGAGTGCATGAGCACCCAGAGGTGGGCTGTTAGGCGGCTTCAGATTCAGCGGAGAAAAGGGTGGATTCGATTGTGAGCTACGGTTGAATTTGTGTTTTCTTTTCTATACCTAGTTTTAGCTATTTTGTTAGGGCACATGTCCAACCCTAAGATGTTTAGGGTCACAAGGAGATGTGACTTCAATGAGCATCTGATTTGAGAAAGAGCTGTGTGATTCTATCTAAATGCCAGCTCACGGCAATTCAGAGAAAAAAATATTTGAAGCTGCATTACCAGACTGTGTGTGCAGTTTAGTGAATTACCACACAGGGTGTGTATATGACAGCACTAAAGGTGCACTAAAGTGCTTCAGTCATGAAAACCTCCCCACTGGCTGCTGCTGAAATGCATAGCAGTATGTTCTCCTTTGTGCGTTCTGGCTGTTATTTGCTTCAGCTGCAGGTAGTACAGTATGCTCAAGTTTGTTTGCAAAGGTTTTAGCAGCGGGGAGTTCACATTCACAGAGTCTAGTAAGAGAAAACGCTTGGAATTACACATCTAGCAAACCTGAGTTTTCACATCAAATGCTGAGGTATTTTTCTTCTGGAGGATTAGAACCCATGGAGTCCATGAAGGTGTGCTTTGGAGAGCTGGCGTGTAAGGACTGTTAGGCACCCACACATTTTGGTGGTCCTGCTTTGGCAGGGAACAGTTTATTTAAGTAATGATGTGTGGCCTGTCTCTCTAAGCTAGACAAGACTACACCATCCTATCAGGCAACTGACACAGTTGATCTGTGTGTGTGTGTGAGGAGCTGCTCACTGAGCGTAGCTCCTCCTTTCAACTGTATGCCACCGCATTTTCAACTGCTGTCAAAGACAGCTTTAGCAGTGATTAGAGAACTGTGACCACACCTGCAAACACACTGACTGAATTGGAAGATGCTGACACACCTCTGAAAAACTCAGATGATGGCACTATGTTTCTTGCACATGCGTGCAAGCAAACATAAAAATGTGTCACTGCCACCTGAAGACCTGTGACAGACACACAACACAGTTACATCCTTCCTAGTTCCTCAATTGCTACCAGTCACTGTCAAGTAATTCAAGTATCAAAATAAAAAATAGTAATATAATAATCTCAGCCCAGTTGCTGTAAGTGAGATGTAACCAGGCCAGCATACCACACACACACACACACACACACACACACACACACACACACACAAGAAATTATATGAGTTTTCAATTTAATAGCACTTTTCTGTGAAGTAATTGCAGCCAAATATGGGGATGTGAGAAATACACAGTTCAGTTTCTGGGTTTCAGGCATCTGCTAAGCCATGCACTGTACAAAAATAAAAGTACAGTCAGGATCAGTTACTAAGGGCAAAAAGTAACAGGTAGTAGTAGTAAGGAAAGGAGTAAGGACAGAAAGTGTTTAGTAGTCGTGACTCGTGAGTACGAAAATTTATAGTAGTAGTAGGCAGCAGTACCCTACCTTCCAGGTCAGATAATGGTACCAGGTACCACTAAGTAAAACCCTGTCACACTGGTCTCTGTTTGGAAAACGTTTTTAAAATGTTTTTGTTCCGTTTCAAACATGGTTGTTGTGTCCACACTGCGATACAACAACAGTGCTTGCCTATCTCAGTTCCCAGGCATCCTTGCGACAATACTTGGACTGCAGTGCATGCGGGATACTTGTGAATGGGCATGGTGACAGATTGAAGAACAAACAGCATCGCTGAAGCGGAAGCCCTGCACGAGGTTGAGGTTATAAACAACACTATTCCTTTTCTTCTGGAATCAATAAAAACACCACATAGGTCGGAGGAGGTTGTCTTAAACCGTGTTAAAGCAAGGTTTGCATCCGCACTACAGTTAACACGGTTTAAGAAATCGTTTGGTCTGAAACCATGCTCAAAACCTACTTCCATCAGGTTTAGAGCATGGTTTTGAAAATAGTATGTAGCATGGTTTTACTGTGCCACAGTGTGGACATGAACCGTGTCTGCTTGTCTTGTAACGTTACAGGATGCCAGTACCGTTATAAGACCGGCCCAAGTTTATGACATGAAATGCAGTTGCTTGCTGTATTTGGATTCTGAACTCACTGATATTATTTTTTTTCTAGTCTGTGCTGCTTATGTGATCATTCAAGTAAAGTGGCCTGACCTAGTCAGTCCTGACCTGACTTGTTGGAATTAATTGCTACCTCATGTTATGCTGTTCACAAAAGGTTTTCACCACAGGCACAATTTCTTGAAAGTGTTTTGAGGACAGAGCCTGCTCAGAGCAGTCAGTGTATGTTTTATTTAGTTATCATATTTGAAATTAAAGTTAAGAATGTTGACTTTGAGAAATGTGAGGTGCTCAGCATTTTCTGGTGTCAAACAGGATCGTGTGTCAGTGATAACGTTACCAGCGGAACTAAACAATCATTCTGAACAGAAGCTAGTTGAGGTCAATTCATGTACTTCATTGCAATGCTTACTAAAGCAGGCCACATATTTGTTTGGATTCCAGTATGGCAAAGGATCAGCATTCCAGATGATATTGGGCTCTACCAGACAAATTTCAAAATGGGCTGTGCTGAGGCTGTGTTACAAGAGGCAGATGAAGAAGATGCTACAATTACATCTTTTAATTATTTTATTTTTGTGCCCCAGAGCCTGGCGGCTGGTTATTGCCCCCCTCAGAGGGACTCATCCTCTGGCCCCACACGTCCCAGCTCATGTCAACCCTCAGAAGTTCCACCACTGCTTCCCCCATAGAAATAACAAATTGATGCAGTCAGAGAAGGAAGCCAAAATGGTGCATGGACTGCATCAGAAAACATATGAGGACAGATTAATGGGGCTCAATATGTATAGCCTAGAGCAAAGGAGGAGAGAGGTGATATGATCGAAAATTCAAGTACCTTAAGGGCATTAACAAGGTGAAAAAGTATAACGTTTCAATATAGGAAAAATAGCAGGACAAGAGGACATCATGAGATTAGAGGAGGCCGATTAAGGGTAAAGTGAGAAGTTCTTTTCACAGAAAGGATGATGGATGCATGGAGCGGCCTACCTCAGGAAGTGGTGGATATGAATACAGTGCATGGCTTCAAACAGGTAAGGGATAGGCATAAGGGCAATACAGATGAGTATGAATAGATAGGCCATTGACAGAGCAAAGGCCAATGGCACATTCATAAGGTAGAAAAAGAAATGGGCAGACTGGATGGGCCTTGCAGTCCTTATTTGCCATCACCTATGTTTCTATGGTGGGGTCAGGGAGAGATCACGGCCATCTTTCCCCTCCAGACCACAATCCAGAATCCGTGGCAGCTCAGGGACACAGGGCCATCATGAAGCTGCCAGCTCCCTTCCACCTTTTGCTCCCGTCCCCCTCCCACCGACATAGAGATGCCACTATGTGCCATCTGTCCTGTACTGCCCTCCAGTCATTGCCAGAGAGCAGTCAATGGGTGGGATGACACCCCACCAAGACAGGATAGCAGTCCTCTGGATGCTCAGTCCTCCTCGCCCTTGCTGACCACTGGCAGTCTGTGCTCATTCCCAAACTCAGGTCACCATGGTGTGAGGTGTAGTGACCAACATCTCAACTTCCAGTACCACAGGCCAGCCCCTAAATTACATCTTCTACATGACTCCAGTGACTTGAAGCTGAATCAAGTGACTGTGGGACAGTGCTATGTTGGCTGGTGGTGAAGAAAAGATTTGGCTGCAGTGGCTAAGAAAGAAGAGGGAAAATGCCACAACAGTAGAAAATGGGCCACCTGATGCTGTACTGTGTCATGAAGAACATTCTGAATGTGGTGCTTCTGTTGTATTCTGTTCCATGACAGCATGCACCCATCAATTATTTCTTGTTTATCTTGAAACAAGTGTTGTCATCATCACTTAATAGTTGCTTCAATTTGTATTGTGGGTCCAAGATTGTTGCTTTAATGTAGTTCTCAGAATGAAGCATTTTACATAGTTTGTCATCTTCTACAACTTGTTTGAATATACGTCTTGTCTGATCTTGTATTCTGGGAGGCAACCTGCATGTGTCAGCAGCACCATTGGCAGCCTGTATGATCATAGAACTGTCTTGCTTCTCTAACTTTTCCTAATCAGATTCATTCTGTATTTTAACATTTTATTAGGGTTATCACCTGGCTGAGAGTTGCAGTGTTTGCACTAACCTTCCTGGTAATTTCCTCAAATTGCTGGAACAGGAATATTAGAAACTCCAGCATGTCCCACTGTGGTGGACTAATATATACATCTGCATCACCAGTTTTATTTTTGAAGGTGTATTGCCTGACTGCTTTCTTTGTTCCAGTATCCTTTGGAGGAATATATAAAAGGATGAATTCCATTGAGTAGAAATGTCTTGGATCAGTCTGTGCGAAGGTAAACTGTGCTCCTGCTGTATTTTTTCAAACAATTGATGGGCTTTGCTTAAGTGACTGAAATGGGTGCATATTCCTTCAGCAGTGCTAAGAAGAGCCTTAATTTCCTGTCATCGAGAAAACTTTGAACTATTAAATTTAAGCAATGTGCAATGCAGCAGATGTGTACAAAGCCCCTCCTCCAAGGTCTTCCTTATGCTGGATCCATTATCTGCAACTATAAAGCTGGCAGTCCCTGTGAAGTGAATCATTGCTGCATTGGTTTTGAAGCTCTCCACTGATGTTGTATGAGGAATATTCAGATGGAAAATAAAACATTCTTAGAACAGCAAACTCGCGATGCTTCACTGTCCCCACTCCCACGTGAATGATCAAAACCTGCCCAATGTGCCATGACAGGCATGAAGGGTTCAGGCAGACAGCTTGTCCAGATATCTGTCGTGAGATGCACCACCCTCCCAACAGCATTGCACAAGACGCATCTTAAATTTTTTATATACAACATCATAAAGATCTGAATCCCTGTTGTCGAGAAGTATTTCCGTGATGGTATACTATATCGAAGTTTGAGGTACTCAAGCAGCCATCTGACTCCTATATGTTCAACCACATCATATGGTAGCAAATCAACAGCTATCATTTCTGAAATTCTTTAGCAATTGTAACAGCAACAGAGTGAGGCGAGGCATATTTGGTTTTATGCTCATATGTTTCTGAGATGGTAAACTGTCTCCTTGAAGAAGGAGTGCTTTTGAACACATGGTCACTTTCAGTAACAGTAGGAGGAGTCCTTTGAATGAGAAGAAGTGATAGTGGAGGTGTTGCAGTAGTGCTGTAGGGGCTGACACTACTTTCATCTATGGGAGTGACCCCTGAGTGTAGTGAGCTATCTCTGTCACCTTCTCTTCAAGACTCACAGCGGAGTTCTCAGTAATGTTATGACATCTGTCTAGGAGCCTTTTCAGTGCTGAAGTTCCCAATGCTCCTTTCTTTTTATCCCTGCTGATTGGCCATTTACAAATAGCACATGTTGCTACCAACTCATTGGAAGCACTATAGAAAGTATGACTAAACAAAAGATGATATTTTTTTAGGTTTGTTTTCCCAGGAAGGCACTGCACCTTGGTCACCTTTTCAGAGCCCCCGATTTTTCTTGGGCCTGTTCCTTTGTGATTTATTCCCACTGCCCCCCATAACCAAAACATTTCTGCCTGTTTTTCCTCATCTGCAATTTCAATCCCTCCAGTAAACCTTGTGCTGCCTGATCATTCTTTTCATCTTTATTTTTATTACACTCGTCGGGTTCAACCCCAGAAGAATCAGATGAGGGCTAGGACTGGCAGTAGCACAGTGTGCAATTGTTCCATACCATTGGGTGCCTCTGCAGGTGGTACTCAAAAGTCTTTAGTTTTTAACTACATAACTTTTTTTTTACTGAGGACTGATGATGATCTGAGTCATTCACCTTTTTGGATTCAAGCACTTACTTGGAAGATGAAACCTTAGATGTGAAAAATCACTTTTTGGGGTTGAGTTTGTTTTCCTTTTCAGGCTGTTTGCTGTCTTTTGCAGTGCCACTGCCTACCTGAGAAATAGAATGTACCTCATCAGCACTTTAATCCATTTTCCTTAGTATTCTAACCTCTGAAAAAGATCCTTCCAACTAATATGATTTCCTTCCAATGACTCCCACCCACAGGCCAGGGACAAATTTACTGTCATGACTTGTGACTGTACACAGTACACTGACAGCACAGCAGTCCACCACCACTTTCTTCTAAGATTACCAGACTGACTCTTACAATACAGTTAGTTACTGTTAAGTGACCAAATTCAGCAACTGTTAGGTTTTCCTCAGATTTGAATTGGATATGCAGACAGATCTGGTGCATAGCCACACTTAGAACAGTCCCACACTGGGGTTGGTTAATGCCTATACATAATGTAACATGATATGCTATAAAGCTAATGATAATAAGGCAGAATAATGGGAATGAGTGATGATGACACTTGTGTGTACAGTAATTGTACTTTACTTGTGTTGTGGTGTAAACAGCCTGCTATGAGTCATAAAGTCGGATTATACCCTAGGCCATCCATAGTCAGCAACAGAGGCACATCAACTTGTATGTTGTTTGTCTGAACAGTAATTTTTTTTCAATACATGAAATCATGAATGAACATTTACAAGTGATCATGATTCGTGATTGGATGGCACAAGTCAAAGATTTATTTTGTCAGCCTGCTTCCCTTGCCCTGTACACACAGCCACACTAAAGCCAGGAAAAAATATGTTGGGGATTTCTGGGACTGTTGAATTTCTCATGGGCCCCTTCAGTCTCTCTTCCCCCGGATGGCACAAGTCAGAGTTACATTGCCAGCCTGCTGCTCTTGTCCTGTAAACACAGCCACACTGAAGCCATGAAAAACTTTCATTTGGGATTTTCTGTAACTGTAAAATTTATTTTGGTCCTCCAGTAATCTTCTCTCTTTCCTCTGGATCTGGAATGACACAAGTCAAAGCTTTTGCCAGCCTGCCTTTGCTCGTGTAATAGTCATACTGTCTGAGGCCAAGAAAAGAAAAAGCTTTTCATTTTGGGATTTTCTGTAACTGTGAAATTTCTCTTGGCCTCCAGTAGTCTCTCCTCTGTCCTCTGGATCTGGATTTGGAATAGTACTAGTCAAAGAGTTTGCCAGCCTGTCCTCCTTGCTCATGTACACAGCTACACTGTCTGAGGCCAAGAAAAGAAAAACTTTAATTTGGGATTTTCTGTAACTGTAAATTTCTCTTGGGCCTCTAGTAGTCTCTTCCTCTCTCCTCTGGATCTTTATGCCACAGGTCAAGATTTTGCCAGCCTGCCCTTGCTCATGTACACAGTCACACTGCCACACTGCCTGCCTTTATGTCCCCCTCAGCAGCACCCAGACCACCACTATCTCCCCAGTACCTTTGAATTCCTCCTTTCTCCAGTCCTGACCTGTCACCCTCCCCGACAATCAGTTTCTCCCCCACACCAGTAAATTGAATCCTTTCTCTCCTTTTCTGTTCCTCCCTCCAAATGTATATATATATATATATATATATATATATATATACACACACACATACAACACACACACATATATATATTTTTTTTAGGAGGTTTTTTTTTGCTTTAGCAACTTCTTCTGGTGGCTGCTGCAGCAATAAGTGAGGTGCTCTTCCAACCAGTCCTCCTTTCATCTTGGCAGCGTTGCACACTCAGCACAGTTATATATCATGCGTGCATCATGTCACTATCTGTTGCCTGAATGGATGTTGCTGGCCACCTGTACATGGAGCGAGCATGCCAACAGCATCCCCATGGAAACAATACACACAATGGCACAAATTGCACTTCCATGGACCCGAACCGTATCTTCTATGGTGAAGTCTGTATTTTTCCAGGTCTGTGAATTGAGTTTGATTCAGGGGTCTGGATCTCCTATGGAACAGTCCGCTCAGCCTATTTGCAAGTGGGAACTCCTGGGTTTTTGCACAGGAATTTTGACAGGAATTATTTTCAGCTGCCAACCAGGATGCTTGTAATTAGATAGGTTGAATGTGAAATCATATTTTCCTGTACGTATTAGAGAAAGGATCATCAAGAAGCTTACTTAGTCTGAGAACTTGTTTTTCATATATGTGTAATTTTCATTGCCTTTTCATCTTTTAAGCGTATAAGAGCTGCATATGTTGGAGTATTTTAATGAATAGATTACTTTTAAGGGGAGGGTTGTATGAGAACTCATGAGAAATACTTCAGTTTTAGTTTTTACAATTACTTGATATTAGCTCTTTATATAAGAGTTCATTGATTTCAAGTATTTGTTTACTATATTACTTACTTGTCCCATACGTATTTTACAAGTCCCTTTCAGGCCTTCAGATAACTCATATTTGGATATATTTTACGTCCAAAATCAGTTAAAATGTCCAAAATGCACTATCTGGAGTTATTGACGTCCAGTAATATTTCTGTAGTTTAATGCTGACACCTGTTTTTATGGTGTCAGCGTCATTTCTTTACTCTTGTCAGTTGCCACCAAGCTGCCAGGGATTTGGAGCCCCACTCCCTCCAGCCCATGTATCATTTGAGCATGTGTAATCACACAGTTTGTCATTTGGCACCAAAGTTGTGAGGTGGGTTAGAGAGAGAGAGAGGAGGAGGACGCCTGGACAGAGAACGTGTCGGAGAGTAGGCCTGCTGCAACTGGAGTCTGTGGGCAGCAGAGGAGGAGTAGAGTAAGGGTAACACAGGCTGAGCCAGTGAGCAGATCTTAGATTTAAAAGCAAGTTTTTCTGAGCTACGCTAGACAGTACAGTATCGGACGGTCAGACAGTACCCAAAATCCAATCAAGTCAGTCACGATCAAACCGTTGTTGTTGGCTGCCGACTTGCCGTGTGTACCGAGGAGGTATTGAGGAGGTCCCAGGAGGCGGAGTGTGGTGGTGTGGTGGAGAGGTCCTCCATAGTAGGATCCAGACTAGAGGGATCCAGAGAAGGAACATTAGTGATCCACACGTGTGTGTGGTGGGAGGACTGGACCGTTGGACTCAGAGGAGGTGTGTGGAGTGAGTGTGTGGTGGTGCCTGGTCCACACCATCCTAGACTAAAGATCTAGAGGGAGCAAAGCCTACAGCTGCAGGGATCATCACACACACTCACACGACACGGCCTGAGACTGGGACTCGGGTGTCACCGAGTCAGGGACATACAGTCCTGTGCAATGGATTTAGTCGTTCATTCATGTAGGCTAGGTAGGCGACTAGGCCTCGAAGTTTTCCTGAGATGGAGAGGGGCTATGCACCATGCCTCATCTGGTGGCAGCCTTGAGTTAAATTTGTAAAAGGACTGAGCCTGGCTGGAGCCTGGAGGACTGTGTTGTGTGGAAAGGACAAGGAAGGAGTATCGCGTGGAGCCTGGAGTAAACCAGAAACCAGAGGGGGAGGTGGGCATCGGGCCTAAATGAGGAGAGGAGAGAGGAGAACTGAGAGGAGAACTGACCACGGACTGCAAACCCACAAGATCGCTCTTTCAATGCAGAGGTACCATTTACTTTTGTTAATTTTTGTTAATGTAATTCCAGCTTTATGACTGAGTGGCACTGCACTGGCAATTTGTAGACTGTGACAGCAATAGTGCAGCCTGGCCCTGCTCACTTAATGTACTAACCATCCCTGCCCTTGAAACTACACAAACAGAGGAGGAAAATGAGTTCTAGGGACAGACACAGTAGTAACGCCAATTCCATTTCCATTTGCCACATGTGTGTGAAGGATAGTGAACCAAGGCAGGCCTGAAACTAAACACATTTGGCTGTTTTTGATTGTCTGTGTGTGCTAGTCGGGGGAAGGGAGTGTGTGTATTGTATCACTCAACTCTTGAAATGAAAACTTTGGTTTTGATGCATAGGAATTAAATCAGTGGTCTAAATAGTGTTTAATTTGAAGACCCTTTTCTGTAAATAAACAATGCCTGAGTGACACACATTGTACAGGCCCCAAACTGCTGAATTATCTGTGTGTCACTGAGTTTTTTAAATTACCAAGAAACCAACCAGCCTGCAGCATGACATCCCTGGCAATGCTACAAGTCAGCTCCCTGGTGGCATAATAGACCCCATCCCACCTGTTGCACTACATCTCCATGCCACCTTCAACGGTTCCTTGATACAGTGGAACCCCCATATCTGCCCCACAAGGTGATACTGATACTGTGTGGGTGGGTGGACCACCAGGAAGTCTGGCAGGGCTGATATCACCTAGCAGGGCAGGGATGAGGGGATTCCACTATATCACCTGGTGGCATTCACAGGGATGTAGTGCAATAGATGGGGTTGGGCATTCTGGCATGTTAAGGGGTCTCTGCTTCAGGTGGGAATGGGAACTGGACTGCTACCCCACCAGGGTATGGTGAGGGTGTTCCTGGGCTGTGCTATGGGTAGCGTAGTGTGAGGTTGCTATGCCACCAGGCACCACTGAGTACCCACCATGTCCAGGCCACTCAACCACCAGGTCAGGATGCTGTTTTGACAGCCCTGCAGATTGCCTGGTGCATCCACTGGGCAATTCCCTGTTGCCCCTATGGAAATAGGGTCATAAACATAATAACATGCAAATGGCCCCATTGCACCATGCATGCCGAATTTCCTCAATTGCATTCCTGTGGCTGTGAATAGCAATATTGGCAGCACCTGAGATGTGCTGGAGACCGTATCTGGAAGGAGGGGTGGGGATAACACAGTTATGGTAGGAGTGGCACTATCTGCAAGGCAATGCAATATATTGTCAGTGAATGGTGAGGTTGGTGAGTTTGACAGTTATTGGTATAATGGTGCAATGGGCACTGATGAGTGCAGTTGGGCAGTCAAGGCACATGGAAACCATGCAAGCTGGTGTCCGTCCGCTCAGTGTGTAATTTGGGGTGGTGCCAGTGCTATACAATATGTTGCCATACACAGAGATGTGGTGACTGTTGAGTGTTCTTCTGGGTGGCAATGGCAAGGCATACAATCATAATGTTGGTCTGAAGCACTGCCATTGATTACAAATGTAACAGCCCATGTAGAGTAGCAGTAGTAGGGTGGTTTCATATGAGGTGGCAGCCTCTGCTCAGCACCCTCCAAAACCAAAGAAGCACAGCACTATCTCTATAAAAACGTCATCGTTTCCTTTTTCCTGATGCAGGCAGCATAGCATCTGACTGGCCGGCAATGAGCTGACTGAAGGAGTCACACACCAATAGAAGAAACAGGGTACCCTGGGTAGCATGTGGTGATTGTACACATATTCAGAGAGGAAACCATCACCGACAACATTTCATCACCTTTATTTACAAGATACTGTCTTATTTTCTGTAGAGAAATGTTAAAATGCTTGTTTTTTTTGTTTTGTCGGGTTTGTGGCCAGGTTGCTGGGGGTAGTGGGGGGATTGGGGAAGTACTACTGTGGATATAGCTACCTCTCAGCAGCTCTACAAAGTCCCTGGCTCGGTCACACTTGTTAAAAAAATTCCTTTGCTTGAAATCGAGACAGGAGTGGTAGTTTCTCATTTTTGTACTAGATGGTCTGTCTGCAGTATAGAAAATGACGAAGTACCACTGTGGGTTTCATCTAGGTAGGTGGCACGGTGGTGGTCATGATAGACACTGTCCATAAATGTAATGTGACCCCACACTCTCTACACAGTTGGCAGTCTGGCATCCCTTATTTAATTACTGGTGTGTCATACATTGCTGGTCTGGCATGCACTTAAACATAGAATGGTTCCACTTCCACCACTAGCTTTGGGCATGCCACATGTCTACCAGGCTCAGTCTGTACAGTTTAAGGGTTTGTGTTTACAGAACAAGCTGTGAATTTACCACCAGGTCCAGGGATTGATTGATGGTGCCATGCTGCTAGACCTATCTTCTGAGGGGAACCCAGTAAGTCCACACATGAAGCAATAACATAATGTCCAGACCTGCAGATAGGATCCTAGAGTGTGACTTTATTAAAACAAATTATCTTTAAAACAAAGGTGGTCTGATCAACCAAAGCTTTACAACATAACACTTTGCAAATGTATTAACTTCCATTAACCCTATACATTGGAATGGGGTTCCATTTGTTTTGTCACTATGTGACGACAGTCATGTGTTATTGCTGGTAAAGTAGTGTACACATCTTGAAACAACTTTTATAATTGCTTTAGATAACCTGCTCGCTGACAACAACCAACTGTGCATAAACAACACCGAGTCGTGGCATGAATTTTGAGAAGGGAACTGTCACGGTGACACCAAATATGTCAAGCTCAGGTCGAGCCAGTTCAAAGACCCAAAAGAGAACCACCGCCACAAAGTCTTTATTAGACTGCTGGTTAATAAAAATGTCCTGCAACTCAGTGCCTTGCGACTGACTCTGGAGGAGTTCATCATTTGCGAATGGACCGACTGCTGATTGTTCTACCAATTCGATACTGAAATGGAAGTGACAGCTGTGACCTTGCTGTAACTTCAATTTCTTATTCTGATAACTTTCCTGCACTTCAGTTATCAGATAGTGATGATTGTTCTTCTTCTTATGAGTGTATCCCACAATTTGCAGCTTCTCAGGGTCACACTCACACACAATCATCAGTATTTCAGAAATCATGCAGTGACACTAAAATAAGAACTGTCAGTTACCAGATGCTATGAAATCTGTTGTTATGTGTGAGTTACAGACATCAGTGGGAAACTGAATTTGATTGGCTGGAGGTGAGAGATCGGAAAATGTTTTGCTCTGTGTGCCGTTCAGATCGCCGTCTCACAAACAAATTTGCTACTACAGGTGCAGGTGCGTTAATGTGAATGTAGTATGTCTGACAGTTAACAGTTCCAAGTAGCCTGATTGGCTATCACAAAATGGGCTTTGGCTTTTCCAGTTAACAGTGGTGGTGGTTGTGAATTAAGTGGTAAGGCATGGCATGAGTGACATCATGACCATCTAGGGAGAGTTATGGTGTGATAATGGCCCACCACCTACAGATGGTTTGAAGCACAAGGTGTAGCCAAATGCTTCTACCACCGAGCAGGACCACCGTTACCCCACCATAAAGCACCCATGAAGTGCCGTATTGTGCTGATGAAATGTGCCCTTTTGGAAACCATTATGAATTTTTAAACAGGTTATTTCAAGTGGGCCATTGTGCTGTGATAACAGTCCAGCAGGAAGCAGCTGTCTGACAATCAGAATTCAGCATTTTCTACACATTTCATTAATCTGCTATGGAAATCGGTAGAAAGGATGCTGAATTCTGATTGGCAGACAGGTGCTTTTGTATGGCTGGCCCATAATCGCACTACAAACAGCCCAGTCATAATAACGCTCTTTAACAAATTTATAACATTTCAAAAAATTAGCAATTTTATTACCGCAATACAGCACTTTGGGTGCTTTATGTGTTAATAAGACATGGCAGGTGTGCATGGAACAGATTTTACTGCACGACCAGGGGCATAGTAAGGCACAGGGCCTTGGCCGAGTATCTTTAGCCCCTGATGTGTGGTAAAATCTGTTCCATGCATACCCTGTCATGTCTTATTGTTATTTAAAAATGGGAAGCTAAAATAGCCAGGTTTTAGCTTCCCATTTTATAATATTGCTTAATTCATATTCATCATAGTTCATCTAGTAAAGGCTTGCTACTTTCATTAATAATTTGTAACAGAAATGACAATTATGCCTCAAGTATGCTGGCTTTGTCACCTGCGTTTTGGAACTGCAGTGTCCCTCCCCATGCAGATGCTAATAAGATTGATAACTTGTAGACAGAAATAGCACACTGGAGCACAAGCACAACAGATAGAATCCTGCAGTCTGTACAGAGAGTGTATACTGACTCACCACACAAGTATTTTCTACTTTTAGGATATCACAGAACATACATAGATGTTCTTTGGGGTGATCTCACTCATCAGGTAAGATAGGTATGGTACCAGTACCGCACCACCAGTAACCTCATAGCTATAGGAACTTCACTGTCAGTGAATGGGAATCCACATGGAAGTTTCTCTGCAGTACATTGCTCCTCCTCAGTTCTTTTCCACCATTGAGTTGCAAGCACATTCTCCACCGACGAGCAGTGCAGTGTTGGTGGATTTAGCACTTTTTCAAACTAGGGCCTAGTGCCACTTGTAGTAACATACACAGTAGTACCACACAGTTGTTTCACTGAGCATTACTGTCTTGATATATTTAAAAGGCCCATGCAGGTTTTGGAAGGATGTGCTGCAAGGACTCCTGTCTTAAGTTTATGGAGTCCGGGAAGATTCAGTTGCCAAAGTCTTCTGTCTTTAGCTTAAGAAGATCCTTGGCTTGGCCATTTGTTCCAAGTCTCCTGTTTTAAGTTTATGGAGTCCTGGGCAGATTCAGTTGCTAAGGTCTTCCCAGGGCCTGCAAGTTACTTGTGCATTGATCCCTTCATTACCAGAGTGATAGTGGGAAGGAAGGACTGTGGATGGAGTGTGTGTGTGTGTGTGTGTGTGTGTGTGTGTGTGGAATGACTACCCAGCTATATCGGACTGCTAAGGTCTTGCTGACAGTGTCAGATGTGCAGCCAAAGTTGCACACTTAATGAAAATCTGATGTGTTTACTGTCATTCCATGGTAGTGAAGAGTTTCTATGGTGCACTTGAATCCACCTGGTGAGTGACATCACCTCAAAGATCTACTCTTTATGGTACATTCAATGTATCTGTTATTCCTTTGTTTCACTGATGTATGCCATCTCATTGTGTGTGTAAAGCAGACAGCAGCTTAGCCTTTACTGTTTTATTCTCCACTTCTCCAATTCCATAGTATTTACAAGAAAATAATTTTCCTATTTTAGAAAATTGTCAGAAATCAACCATCAGGTAGCACAGTCAGACTAAGGACCATCATACAGCACTAGAAGCAGAGATTCTTAGAAGGAGACTGTATGCAGTTAGCGACAATGATGAGGCAGAAAGTTGAGAAGATAATGATTCCACTATTACACTTGTAAAAGACAGTGAACGTAATCTGTTTAAAGTGGTGTACTTTGCAGCAAAGACAGATATGGCAAATTGCAGTGTCAACCAGCTTTTAGATTTCATTCGCTGGACAGGAGGTCAATGCTCAGTACATGATATAAGTGATTACACTGTTCATGATGTTCAGAGAAGTATAGTGAAAGTATTAGATAGCAAAGTCATAAAGAAGCATTACAAAGTCCTGTGTTTGACTTGCTAGTTGATGAATCCACAGATCTTTCAGTCCACAAAACTATAATAATGTATATTCGATACGTCAGTGAAGGGAAATGAAAACAAAACTAATTGGCAACATCAGGGTAAAGGATGGTTCAGCACATCACTTAACTAAGGCTATTGTAAACAGATGTCAGGCCCTGGCATTCGTCATAAGTAAACTTGTGGGGTTAGGTAGTGATGGGGGCTAGTGTAATGATGGGCAGGTCCAATGGTATTGGTACACTTTGACTTCACTGCATTCACCTTTTATGGTTCATGTCCACTGTCTGGCTCATAGATTGGCTTTGACCTGTTCAGAGTCCACTACCCAATTTTGATACCTACAAGATTTTCAGAATAATATTAATGGTACATATGCCTATTTCAGTACATCTGCTGTTAGGCAAGCAAAGCTAGAAGATATGCAAAGGGTGACTGGTAGAGTAAAAGGAAAGCTAAAAGGAGCAATTAACCCTTACACTGCCAAGGTTTTTCTGTAAATTGCATATCCCTGCTGCCAGAGTTTTTTCACTGGGTTTGTACACCTATCGGTTACAACGTTATTGCATAATTTTTCTTAACTCCTGGTAAACTTATTTTGTCAGGGTAGTAAGAACCTAACACAACTATAATTTAAAGTGAAAATATAACTTTTCCAACTAAGACATTTTGAGATATATATGTTTATTTAGTGAAATTTCAATTGTTTTTGTGAATTTGTATTCAAAAAATATTGAAGTTTGTAAAAACATTAAAATCGGTTGCATAACTGATAAAAATTGTTGTCTAAAATGTAACTAATTTTCACTTTCAGGTTACAAATTCTTTATACAAATACAAATTTCACATTGGTTTCTCACTTACAGATTATGAGAGTGACCAGAGCGGACCATCTATGGTAGGGCCATGCTGGCCTATGGGGGTATCTATTGGATTATGGGGTACATGTCACTAAATCCATTAAGAAAAGTAAAGCAGCCTGTTTCACATGGCAGGAAATGAATGAGTAAATCAAGGCCCAGATTGTACCCATAGCTACATCACCAGGGTCACATGACCAAAAACAAGATGGCTGACACCGTTCAGTCATTTTCTGTGTCAAACAGTTTGTGACTCATTTATTGAGATAACTAGATTATAAAAGTGGTAAATGTCAATGGATTACACCCTTTCTTATGGCAGCAGTGGCTTGGATAAAATTTCTGATCCCTAATTTCACATTATAGAACCACCTGCAGATAGCGGGTGCCATACCCAACCACCCATGGTATGCCCATGCTGGCCAATGGGTGTCCACCTATTGCATTATGGGGTGCAAGCCAAATTCAAAAGGAAAAGTAAAAAGTAGCCTGTTTCACATGATAGGGATGTGAATGAGTAAATCAAGGCCCAGACTGTACCCATATCTACATTCCTGGGTCACATGACCAAAAATAAGATGGCAGCTAACATTCGATCATTTTCTATATCAAACTGCTTCTGTTACACATTTGTAGGGATAACTACATTATAAAAGTGGTAAATGTCAATGGATTACACCTTTTCTTACATCTGTAGGGCTTGGATGAAATTTCTGATCCCTAATTTCACATTACAGACCCACCTGCAGATAGCCGGGTGCCATACCCCACCGCCCATGGCATGCCCATGCTGGCCAATGGGGTGTTCACCTATTGCATTATGGGGTGCAAGTCAATACATTCAAAACAGAAAAGTAAAGAGATAGCCTGTTTTACATGACAGGGAAGTGAATGAGTAAATCAAGGCTCAGACTGTACCCATATCTACATCCCCTGGGTCACATGACCAAAAATAAGATGGCAGCTAACATTCGATCATTTTCTATATCAAACTGCTTCTGTTACACATTTGTTGGGATAACTACATTATAAAAGTGGTAAGTGTCAATGGATTACACCTTTTCTTACATCTGCAGGGGCTTGGATGAAATTTATGATCACTAATTTCACATTATAGACCCACCAGCATATAGCTGGGGTGCCATACCCAACCACCATGTGTAGGGCCATGCTGGTCCATGAGGGGCCCACCTATTGCATTATGGGTACATCCCAAAAATTGAGAAAGGAAAAGTAAGATGTAGCCAGTTTTACATGATGGGAAGTGAATGAGTAAATCAAGGCCCAGATTGTACCCATAGCTACATCTCCTGGATCACATGACCAAAACAATATGCTACCTTTGTTCAGTCATTTTCTGTGTCAAGCTGCTTGTGTTACACATTTATTGTAATGGCTACATTATAAAGTGGTAAATGTCAATGAATGACACCTTTTCTTACATCTACAGGGCTTGGATGAAATTTCTGATCCTTAATTTTACATTACAGACCCACTTGCTGATAGCCTGCACACTTACCCAGCCACCCATGGTGTGCCCATGCAGACCAATGGGGTGTCCACCTATTGCATTTATTTATTTATTTAAGAGTTTTACCAGGAAGGCATGCTGAGCGGAGACCACTCGATTTCAGATGCATCCTGGGGAAAGGAGCAGGAATATATATAGTACAATAATACTAATACAATAAATTTAATACACAGAGGCAGCTTTTGTACAAATAGGCTATGGAGCAGATATCCAATCCGTTACAGTAGGTGGAGATCAGAGTAGCAGCAACAATTTAAACTACAACTCCCAGTGGAGACTAAGGCACCTAGCATACATTTGTATTGCATTTAATACTTGTTTGAGGTGCTGGTCTGAAACCCTGTGCAACTGATGGATGGGAGCGGCAAGATGGGAAAAGGGTTAGGTGCATGAGCATGTGGGGAGAAATGCACCTTGAGGAGATAGTTTAGGTGCTGAGAACTGCCTGCATGCCTAATGTCTGTTGGCAAGGAGTTCCATGGTTTTGGCATACGGAAGCTGAAGGCAGCTTGGCCTTAGATGTGGACATGCAAGGGACATGAAGGATCCTGGAGTCAGTATTCCTGACAGCGTATGCAGAGGGGATTGGACAGAGAGGGCAGACTCGAGGTATGAGGGGAGGTACTGTGCCCAGAATTTAGCTGTAACCCTGGCACAGGGTCTGTCTCCATTCCTGTAGTGACATCATGTCAAGTGATATGTAAAGGGTGCAGTGCTGTGTCACTGGTGGACAGTCATGGGCAAAATGGTAGAAGGAGTGGAAGAGGGATCGAGATGGGTTAAGGTTGTCTTAGGGGCTGAAGTGTAGACTGCAACCCCATAGTCAAAAATTGGAGGATAATTTTCTGTATGAGTGCTTATGGGCAGGTAAAGGGAGACAGGCCCTGTTTCGAATACAGCACTCAGTTTGGGGTGAAGTCTTTGTGGATTGAGTCGATATGAGCAGAAAAGTCTAGGTTCTGATCCAGCCAGACCTCGAGGTATCTGAAAGACATGCAGTCTTGCAGCGGGGACCCGTAAATGGTATGGAAAGGGGTTGATGAGTGGCAGGAGAGTCATTGCGTATCCCAAAAGTTAGTGAGACAGTTTTCTTTGGATTAAGGAAAGTTGGTTTGAGCGAAACCAAAGCTGAACAGCACTAAAATCCTCCTGGAGTCTAGTGGCTGCACTGGAGGTGGAGGACCAGATGAGAACAAGACAGTGTCATCGGCATACATATGAATGGGGTGTGTGCAAGCTGAGGGCAGGTCATTTAGAAATATGGAAAACAGTAATCGGCCAATGACCAATCCCTGAGGGACCCTGGAGGTGACAGGGAAGGAGGCAGAAGAGCAAGCACCTATTTTCACTGCTTGTGACCTGCCTGCCAGATAGATTGGAACCAGCCGTGGCTGCTCCTGAAAGTCCGAAGGGTAGAGTTTGGACAGTAAAAGGGGTGCGAGATGGTATCAAAGGCTTTGGCAAGGTCGATAAAGATAGCTGAGGTGGTGTGACCATGCTCCATTCCAGTGAGGATGGTATCTGTGAGCCTTAGAGTGATGTGATGGTGGAGTGCGCTTCCTAAATCCAGACTGGTAAGGTGTGAAAAGGAGGAGGAGTCAAGAAAGGGGCAAGTTGGGAGAGGACAAGGTGCTCCTGCAGTTTAGCTAGAATGGGAGCAGGGATATGGGTGATAGTTTCCCAGCGAGGAGGGTCTTCGCCTTTTGAGAGAGGCGATGATGGTGGCATGCTTCCATTCGGAGGGATTTCAACAAGCGGAAGAAGAGATTGAAGAGAGTGGCCAGAGGGACAGTGATGGCAGGGGCGGATAGGTAGAGCATTTTGGAGTCCAGACCTGAGGGACATTTGCCTTTGGAGGGGTTGAGAGCCAGCAGGCTTTAAACACTTCAGGTGGAGTGACTAGCTGAAAGGTGAAGCTGGTGCCGGGGATGAGGGCGGACAGGTAGGGGGTATGCTTGTCGGGTGGGGATGGAGGGAGGATAGAGAGAAGAAGCACGGCTGGTGAAGAAGGAATTGAAAACTGAGGCCACCGCACCTGGTTCTGTGACGATGGAGCCTGCAACATTTAGGGCAGGGGTGGGAGGCTGGGTAGTGGGGAAAAAGGTGTTGATTGTTTTCAAAAATTTTGCTGGGTGGTTTATATTTGCATGGAAGGAGGCCTAAAGTAGTTGGCTTTGGCCTGCCGTAGGTGCGACTGCAGGAGTTACAGAGAGAGCGGTAAGTTGGAGAGCAGCCAGGGTGCCAGTAGACTTGTATGTTTTCCAGGCCTGATCCCTGGCATGAAGTTGGTTGATGATGTTTGCTGTGACCCATGGCAGGTGGGCGCCCCTGACTCTAGTCTTTCCGAGTGGGGCA
Organism: Neoceratodus forsteri; assembly: GCA_016271365.2. Lineage (NCBI taxonomy): Eukaryota > Metazoa > Chordata > Ceratodontiformes > Ceratodontidae > Neoceratodus > Neoceratodus forsteri. The sequence continues at coordinate 686,825,390 of CM028137.1, read as the reverse complement.
TAGTAATCCCAGATGGCTAAGAATCTGGACTTGAACAGCTCTAGGGCAGTGTCGATGGTGGGAATGTGGGTGATGCAGGCTCAGTCAGTGTTTGATAGGTCATTTAAGAGTGCGCCAAGGTCAAGAGATTTGTATGATCTGGTGAGCAGCGTGCAGGGGAGGCTTTGGGTGGAATATTTTCCTTACCATATAGATCATATGATGGTCACTTAAAGAGTCTGGGAGGAGTCCAGCTCGAGTATTCGATGGGGATGGGAGGTCAGGGGCCAGTCTAGAAGGGAGTGGTTCTGAGTTTTGTGGTTTAAGCATGTGGGAGCAGATATTTGTTGTATCATGTTTAGGACATTTACCTGACTACGTAGCTTAGAATTGGCCATGGAGAGCCAGTTAAAGTTGAAGTCCCCAAGGATGTGTAGCTCGCCCTGAAGCAAGTGTCTCTAGGGTGCCCAGGTGGTCCAGGATGGTGGGCATAGGGGTGTCTGGGCTCAGTAGTCCCTGCTATATAGGCTGGAACAGTGTGAGGGAGTGAGATTTTGATTAACAAGGAGTCTACCGAAGGTGTAGGCAGGTGGAGCTGAATAGGGGAGAACTGGTAGTGAACTGGTAGTGAGAGGAGATGGTAATGGCAAATAACTGTGTAGCCCGGGAGTGCTATTTCTGCATCCAGGTTGTGGGGCTTAAGCCAGGTTTCTGTAATAATCAGAATATCTGGACGCAGCATTAGTACAGTTGACTGTAGGTCAGTGATCTTGTTGAGGATGCTGCATATATTTAGATGGATAATCTTTAGACCTTTTGGTAACTTGAGAGGTGAGGAGGGTAGGGGTTGGGTGGTCCAGGGTTTGGCTCCACGTCCCCTGCTAATAGGAGCAGCAGGGTTAATAGTTGTTTCATCTTTGGTATGAACCAGCGGGCTTTGTGTGGTGGAAGGATGCTGGGGTGTTTGCGGAAATAGACATATTGGGATGTTCTAAAAGCTGTCAGTCCTGCATGGAAGGAGGGTGGCAGGATGGAATCCTGTAACCCAGCTAAACAGGAGGTTTGGGGAGGATTTAGGTTTGTTGAGGTAGGATGGGAGAGGGGCAGCTACGTTGATTTTAGTGTAGGGGTCATGCTGCAGGACTGGGTAGGAGGAGGTGGGAGGGAGACTAGTGTTGAGAGCTGGCATAATACGAAGAGAGAAAGTGGCAGCATGTTTTAGTTGCTAGGTAGAGTAGGAGAAACCTGAAGTTGAGGGCGGCCACTAGTGGTTGAGGCAGATAATCTGCAAATGAGAAAGTGGGCTGTTTGGATAAAATCATCACGTGAGCCACACTATAAGATACTGAGCTCACCTAGGGTGGTGTTGAGGGTGGGGGCAGCCGGCACCTAGCGCCGGCGCAGGTCGCACAAATGCTGAGGGATTCGGAGCTGCAGCATGGCAAGGTCGTACCTGGCACTCCGGGAGATATCCTGGCTTGGGGAGGGTGGTCTCGCTGGCTCTCTCAACCACCGAACGAACTGCACTGAGGAGAGAAGAAACGACTTTATATCAGAACAGGTAGGCGGGAAATAAGAAACGAATAACTTACATTTATGCAGCCAGTAAACGATCTGAAATAGACCAGCTACTTTGGGTGGAATTTGAACTAGGGCTCTGGCAAAGAGTTGTACTGCAGCAGGCTAACAAAGTTTTCAAACACAGACATGCAGATACAGGCTGTAGTTCGGCTTTCCTTAATTATACAGTGTCTACTTAAAGAAAGGTAAAGCACTCGTAAGAGCGTGCCTCAGGCTTCAAACAACAAATTTATATTTTTATATTTAGCCTTAAAGCTCCAAGTTAGTAGCCCAAACAATACAGGATTATAGATGGCTAAATTAAGCTCCCATCCCAAAAGCACGTACGCTCAGCTGAATTTACAGAGGCTTGTGGCGCTTCAAGCAACAGATTTATATTTTTTATATTTAGCCTTAAAGCTCCAAGTTAGTAGCCCAAATAATACAGGATTATAGATGGTTAAATTAAAGCTCCATCCCAAAATCACAGTGCTTGAGCTGAATTGGTAGAATAGGTGAAAATAAACTATCTGCATTTCTGTGCGACACAAATGCTGAGGGATTCGGACCTGTAACGTGGCGAGGTCGCATCTGCACTCTGGGGAGATATCCTGGCTTGGGGAGGTGACTGCCATCTCGACCACCGAATGAACTGCACTGGTGCTCCAGGAGATATCCTGGCTTGGGAGAGGGTGGTCTCACTGGCCCTCTTGACCACCGAGCGAACTGCACTGGTGCTCCAGGGAGATATCCTGGCTTGGGGAGGGCAGTCTTGCTGGCCTCTCGACCACTGAATGAGGGTACATGCTAATAAATTCAAAAAGGAAAAGTAAGAAGTAGCCTGTTTTACATGACAGTGAAGTGAATGAGTAAATCAAGGCCCAGACTGTACCCATATCTACATCTCCTGGGTCACATGACCAAAAATAAAATGGCGGCTACCGTTCAATCATTTTCTGTATCAAACTGCTTCTGTTACACGTTTGTAGGGATAAGTATATTATATAAGCGGTAAATGTCACTGGATTACACCTTTTCTTACATCTACAGGGGCATGGATGAAATTTCTGATCCTTAATTTCTCATTACAGACCCACCTGCAGATAGCTGGGATGCATATACCCAACCACCCATGGTATGCCCATGTTGGCCAATGGGTGTCCACCTATTGCATTATGGGTACAAGCCAATAAATTCAAAAAAGAAAGTAAAAGTAGCCTGTTTTACATGATAGGGAAGAGAATGAGTAAATCAAGGCCCAGACTGTACCCATATCTATATCCCTGTGTCACATGACCAAAAATAAGATGGCGGCTACTGCTCAATCATTTTCTGCATCAAATTGCTTCTGTTACACATTTATAGGATAACTACATTATAATAGTGGTAAATGTCAATGGATTACACCTTTTCTTACATCTACAGAGGCATGGATGAAATTTCTGATCCCTAATTCCACATTACAGACCCACCTGCAGATAGGCGGGTGCCATACCCAACCACCCATGTGGTATGCCCATGCTGGCCAATGGGGTGTCCACCTATTGCATTATGGGGTACAAGCCAATAAATTCAAAAAAGAAAAGTAAAAAGTAGCCTGTTTTACATGACAGGGAAGAGAATGAGTAAATCAAGGCCCAGACTGTACCCATATCTATATCCCTGTGTCACATGACCAAAAATAAGATGGCAGCTACGTTCAATCATTTTCTGCATCAAATTGCTTCTGTTACACATTTATAGGGATAACTACATTATAATAGTGGTAAATGTCAATGGATTACACCTTTTCTTACATCTACAGGGGCATGGATGAAATTTCTGATCCCTAATTCCACATTACAGACCCACCTGCAGATGGCAGGTGCCATACCCAACCACCCATGGTATGCCCATGCTGGCCAATGGGGTGTCCACCTATTGCATTATGGGGTACAAGCCAATAAATTCAAAAAGAAAAGTAAAAGTAGCCTGTTTTACATGATAGGGAAGTGAGGAATGAGTAAATCAAGGCCCAGACTGTACCCATATCTATATCCCCTGTGTCACATGACCAAAAATAAGACGGCGGCTACGTTCAATCATTTTCTTCATCAAACTGCTTCTGTTACACATTTATAGGGATAACTACATTATAATAGTGGTAAATGTCAATGGATTACACCTTTCTTACATCTACAGGGCATGGATGAAATTTCTGATCCCTAATTCCACATTACAGACCCACCTGCAGATAGCGGGGTGCCATACCCAACCACCCACAGTATGCCCATGCTGGCCAATGAGGTGTCTACCTATTGCATTATGGGGTGCAAGCCAATAAATTCAAAAAGAAAAGTAAAAAGTAGCCTGTTTTACATGACAGGAAGTGAGGAATGAGTAAATCAAGGCCCAGATTGTACCATATCTACATCCCTTGGGTCACATGACCAAAAATAGGATGGCGGCTACCATTGGATTATTTTCTGTATCAAACTGCTTCTGTTACATGTTTGTAGGGATAACTACATTATAAAAGTGGTAAATGTCAATGGATTATACCTTTTCTTACATCTACAGGGGCATGGATGAAATTTCTGATCCCTAATTCACATTACAGACCCACCTGCAGATAGCCGGGTGCCATACCCAACCACCCAAGGTAGGGCCATGCTGGCTCATGAGGGGCCTACCTATTGCATTATAGGGTACATCCCAATAAATTGAGAAAGGAAAAGTAAGATGTAGTCTGTTTTACATGACGGGGAAGTGAATGAGTAAATCAAGGTCCAGATTAATGCATGGCTACATCTCCTGGATCACATGACCAAAAACAAGATGGCTACCTTTGTTCAGTCATTTTCTGTGTCAAGCTGCTTGTGTTACACATTTATTGTGATAACTACATTATAAAATTGGTAAATGTCAGAGGATTACACCTTTTCTTACATCTACAGGGGCTTGGATGAAATTTCTGATCCCTATTTCACATTACAGACCCACTTGCAGATAGCCAGGGTGCCAACCAACCACCCATGGTATGCCCATGCTGGCCAATGGGGTGTCCACCTATTGCATTATGGGGTGCAAGCCAATAAATTCAAAAGGAAAAGTAAAAGTAGCCTGTTCTGCATGGCAGGAAGTGAATGAGTAAATCAAGGCCCAGACTGTACCCATATCTACATCTCCTGGGTCACACGACCAAAAATAAGATGGCAGCTACTGTTCAATCATTTTCTGTATCAAACTGCTTCTGTTACATGTTTGTAGGGATAACTATATTATAAAAGTGGTAAATTTCAATGGATTATACCGTTTCTTACATCTTCAGGGGCTTGGATGAAATTTCTGATCCTTAATTTCTCATTACAGACACGCCTGCAGATAGCCAGGTGCCTATACCAACCACCCATGGTATGCCCGTAGCCAATGGGGTGTCCACCTATTGTATTGTGGGGTGCATGCCAGTAAATTCAGAAAGGAAAAGTAAGTAGTAGCCTGTTTTACATGACAGGGAAATGAATGAGTAAATCAAGGCCCAGACTGTACCCATAGCTCTGTCTCCTGGGTCACATGACCAAAAAGCAAGATGGTTGACACCATTCAGTCATTTTCTGTGTCAAACTGTTTCTCTTACATTATTGGGATTACTAGATTATACAAGAGGTAAATGTCAATGGATTACACCTTTTCTTACATCTACAGGGGCTTGGATGAAATTTCTGTGCCCTAATTTCACATACAGACCGACTGCAAATAGCCAGGGTGCCATACCCAACCACCCATGGTATGCCCATGCTGGCCAATGGGGTGCTCCTGGACACAGAACACATTTTTCTAATTTACCCTATCCTACTATGCCTTGCTTGTTATTATTCCCATGTTTTATCTCCCATACATTATACAGAATAGTTGGAGGTCATCAATATGTAAGCAATAAGACATGATGGGTGTGCATTAGACAGATTTAATGCACAGCTAGGGGATGTAGTGATGCACAAGGTAACAGGCTGAGTGCATCCAGTCCCCTAACTATGAATTAGAACTGTCTCAATGCACATCCCTGGAGTGGCTTATTGCATTTATAAAATGGGCCTGTGTATTCTAAATTGGGTTTCTTGTTTTAGCTGTGCATTAGACACTTCTAATGCATGGTTAACAACCAATGAGATTGCTTGAAATCCTTTGTCCATTTTATAAACTAAAGCAGAATGGAAGTCATTCTGTTTTACTATCAAAGTCACTGTTGCTGTAGAATGACTTTTCAAGCGTATGGGTCATCATACACAAAGAATGTTGCATCAGACAAAATAATACCAGAAACCTGTGGAGAAAACCCTATCGTTTCCCTATTCTAAAACCTGTGGATAAAACCCTACCCTTTCCTATTCAAAAACCTGTGGAGAAAAGCCCTATCCTTTCTTTATTCTACAACCTGTGAGAAAAATCCTATCATTCTCTATTCAAAACCTGCAGAGAAAAAACTATCCTTCCTATTCTAAAACCTGTGGAGAAAACCCTATCCTTTCCTAGTCTAAAACCTGTGAGAAAACCCTATCCTTTCCTGGACTAAAACCTGTGGAGAAAAACCTATCTTTCCCTATTCTAAAACTTGTGGAGAAAATCCTATCCTTTCCCTGTACTAAAACCTATGGAGCAAACCATGTCCTTTCCCTATTCTAAAACATGTGGAGAAAAACCCTACCCTTTCTCTATTCAAAAACCTGGGGAGAAAAGCCTATCCTTTCCTATTCTAAAACCTGTGGAGAAAAACCCTACCCTTTTATATTCTAAAACCTGTGGAGAAAACCCTACACTTTCCTAGTCTAAAACCTGTGGAGAAAAACCTCATCCTTTCCTATTCTAAAACCTGTGGAGAAAACCTTATCCTTTCCCTGTACTAAAACCTGTGGAGAAACCCTATTCTTCCCTATTCTAAAACCTGTGGAGAAAACCCCATCATTTCTCTGTACTAAAACCCTGTGGAGAAAAACCTATCCTTTCCTATTCTAAAATCTGTGGAGAAAACCCTATCCTTTCCCTGTACTAAAACCTGTGGAGCAAAACAATATCCTTTCCTATTCTAAAACCTGTGGAGAAAACCCTATCCTTTCCTATACTAAAACCTGTGGAGCAAAACCATATCCTTTCCTATTCTGAGACCTGTGGAAAAACCCTTCCCTTTCCTATTCAAAAACCTGTGGAAAAAAGCCCTATCCTTTCCCTATTCTGAAACCTGTGGAGAAAAACCCTACCCTTTCTCTATTCTAAAACCTGTGGAGAAAAACCCTACCCTTTCCTATTCTAAAACCTGTGGAGAAAAAGCCTATCCTATCCCTATTATGTAACACATCATGAAGTCCACTCCTCGACAGGATGGTGTCTAAAGTCCGGTAGGAAACATCCTGCTGAGTCTTCCCGAGACATGGACAGTTGCAAGAGATCTGCTCGGGAAGGAGACCTAGAAGCTGTGGTTGCAGGAGCCTAGTTTCCAGATATGAAACTAGTTCTGACCTAGCCCCTGCCACCAAGACTGAATCAGGGTCTTGAAATCTGGAATAGCTGGGGAGGGAGGTAGAGCCAGTTGAGACTGGGGGAGGGAGGAGGAGAGGAGGGCGACCAGTGGAGGATAATACATTTGAAACCCCATGTAGTGGGAGTAAGGGCAAATCCAGGGTAGAACTTCCCCATGGCTCAATCTGGAGTGGAACCCCAGGTAGGGATCATGGATACCCAAAGGGTAATCTTGAGGACAGTTTGAGGGTCAGTATAAGCCCCGATGTCAGACCTTTGTCAGAGGAATCCATGTTAGACCCACCGTAGTGTAGATAGGGGAAGGATTCAGCATCAAGGCAGCCCACATCTGGGTCACCAATGTCAGCACCGGCACAACCCGATCTGGCACTGGAAGGAATCCGATGGTCACGTGACGTTGGGTGAGTGGTCCCCGTCAGGTATTGCTAGAAAAGTCTGCCATGTGGCCCGGCCTAGGTGGCCAAGTCCTATATGTGATGACCTACTGAAGGAACCCTCTCGAGTAAGATCTGTATTTCCTATATCTATTTCCGCCTTTATGCATGTAAACAGTGGAAATACCTGTCTACTATTACCCTATACTATTATGTTTTAGATCATTATATTGCCCCTGGAAAAGGAAAACATTTTTCTTATGTTACCCTATCCTACTATGCCTTAGTCCAATGTTTTTCGATGTTTTTCCCCATACATTATATAGAATAGTAGGTGGTTGTCAATACACAGCAACAACACACTTTCACCCTAAGGTTCATAGATGAAATACAAGTTATGTAGACCATTGGTCTTTGTGAACTTGCCACCATTCAGTGTTCCATTGGTGGAAGGAGAATTTGTTGTTACTCATATGTTCATGAAGTCCCTTTTGAATGTATTCATATTTTGACTCTCAAATGTAGTCTTAGGTAGAGTATGCCAGGTTATAATTATTCATTGACAGATTTTGTTTCACCAATCAATTTAAATTATGTGATCTGGAGCTATTATTGTTTTATATGTATGTTTTCAAGGCCAATTGTTCCTAGAGTAAATTCTTCTTGGATCACTCTAAAGTTAGATAAAAGTCACCCCTGAGTCTTATATAATTAATAGAAAATAGACCTAGTTTCTTCAGTCTCTCATGGTTACAGTGAGGACAGCAAATTAAGAAAGGTTTTAACAAAAGCATTGTGTATTTAGGCCACCATACAGTATCTTATATAGTGTACTATACAGTAGGAAAGAAACCAGAATAGTTTACTGTTTTTATTACCGTTAGCATTTACCATCAGTGGTCCACGTTTCACCTTTGGTATTTTGCAGATCGACACTTTTTCAAGTGTATGGATCATCATACACAAAACATTTCCATCAGACATGGTAATGCCAGAAATATGTGGAGACAATCCCTATCCTTTCCCTATTCTAAAACCTGCAGAGAAAACCCTATCTTTGTCGGATTCTAAACCTGTGGAGAAAAACCCTATCCTTTCCTATTCTAAAACCTGTGGAAAACCCCATCCTTTCCCTATTCTAAAACCTGTGGAGAAAAGCCTACCCTTTCCCTACTGTATAACATATCATGTAGTCTACTCTTTGTTTTCTTTTATTCCTAACACACCATTTCCGATCCTGTATGGGAAAAAACCTATCTATCCCTATATCTAGCTACCATCTTCCTGGATCTTGCTCTGTTAACAGAAACTTCAATAAACTTGAATAAAAAAAACCCTTGCTCTTTTGAGAAGTGCCATGGGATCTTTAAGGTCCACCTGAAGAACCACCAGAACCGGGAGACGGAACCTCGGTTCAACATCTAATGCGAAAGACAGCATCTCAGGAGTGCAGCACCCCTCCTCATGCTGCACTACAGTGTCAGCATTGGGATATTAACCCAAGTGCCTGGTGTAGGGATAGAATCCACTGCTTACTGGTCTCCTGGCCTCAGAGGTGATTGTGCAACTTACTGAGCCACTAGCACTGACAAATTGTTATTATTCACATGTTATTGTGTTTATATATATATATATATATATATATATATATATATCGTTTTCAGGCTTTGACGATGGAAAAAAAACTGTCTGTTCTTACCCTATGCTATACCATTTCATCAACTTTTGACATACAGTCTGTAATATTTAATTTAACCAAAGTAATGTAGCTCACCCTCACATGAAGTCATCACTTGAGTGTTCAAAACTAGTCTTAAGCATTATAATTCATTCAAACTGATGAGGCGGTGAAGGTGAAGTTTGTTGTGGTACAATGCATACTAGTAGGCCTTCAAGGCTGATTTATGTTAACACTACAAGGTTTCCACAGCCTGTTAGACAAACTAGTTTGTCTCTTACCTTAATCCCAGAAAGTATCAGTTGAGTAGTAGCATATGAAGTCAAAATGTAAAATGTTGTAATGTAGCATCATTGCAGTGTCTTGATCTTCAGTGTCATTCAAAAGGGTAATTTTGTGACTTCTGTAGATTTGTTGAACACCACACATTCTCTGAGAAATAAGAAATATGCAATCAATCAATCAATGTGATGACTTCTGGACACGCTACTGCACCACTTTTACCACATCCAGGCACCAAGTGTGAATTACTCGTGAGCACCTCAGAATGGCCACCTTTCCTAAAATGCTTCAAAATGTCTGCCTTTACTAAAATACTTCAAAACAGCCACCTTTGTTTAAAATGCTCTCTGAATGGGTCAGGACTGATGCGGTATGGTGGTAATCAGTCATGTGACCACTAAAGGACACACAACTGCAAAACATTTGCCATATCCACACACCAAGTGTGAATCTCTGGTGGTGCCTCAAGATGGCTGCCTTTGCTGAAATGCCTCAAAATGGCTGCCTTTTCTAAAGTGCCTCAAAATGGTCACCTTTGCTAAAATTCTCTGAATGGGGCTGTGCTGATGAGGTATGGTAGTAATCAGTTATGTATCCACGACCGACACAAAGTCACTTAACTTCCTTGCACTTCCAGGTTGTACCTGTAAAACAAGCTTTCAGCTTAGTGTTTCTCATCTGATATAACAAAGGTTAAAATAAAGAAAAAAATAAAGGTAAAAAACAAAGTACACCACCACTTTTACTAGATATAGGTACCAAGTGTGAATGACTGGTGAGGTTCCCAATGGACTAACATTGTTAGCAATTTCATGAGGTTAAACCCTGAATTAATTTTGAAACATGAACACATACTGTACATCAATACACAAATATCAAACCCAAAGCTAAACTGTAACTTATCGTTAGTGACATCATGTAGTAACCTACCTTATGCACTTATTATTTCCAATTTATTTCCCAATCTGACTGTTGCATGAGTATTTCTGAAGCCAGGGGACATCTTTCATACAACACACTGTGTATATAGACTACAGTGATTGTCATATGGAAGACAACCCCGATGACAGGCGATAGGGCATTTGGCACGTATATCCTTACACGTTGTTCATTTTAAAGACTATTGGCCTATATACTCCAATCTGAAAAATAAAATTTAAAGATATTATACCAATGATGATCTGAAAGTTATAGTCGATTGGATTACATACCGTACATTCCATTCCACTATATTAAATGGTCATTCATCACATCATGTATCCTAAGCATAAATTAATATTCCAGAACATTAAAGTCACGGCACAACAAACATCCATGATTGCCATCACAGTCAATGATACCATACATATGGCCTCAGCCATGTGCCTTAGTAGTCATAGGAATTTTCTTGCTGTGATGTGGTGAGATGCTGATACAGTACCAGCTGGTCATGCACTTATAATTGATCTGCCATGTCTGGTGACAAGTAAGCCTTTCTTGAGCTCAGTCATCCACTATCAAAAGGACTCATACGTCCTCCTTCCCACCCAAGGCCTGCTGAACCAGGAGTAGAAACTGAGGCTTCACTGCTAGCATATCTACCTCTTTACTGCCTATACAAACATAACTGAGCAATCAAGATCTCTCTCCTTCTCTGTCCCACAAAAGCACTGCTACACCAGAAAACAGGTTGCTGAGTGCAGGAGCAGAAACCTTCCAGCTTTTCTCTCCTTGACCCACTAGACAGACATCACCTAGCAAATAACCTCACACCCTTACTCCATCCCTCTTAAGAGCTGCTGTAATAGAAAACAGGTTGCTATGGGCAGGGCAGAAACAGAGACCTCCCTGCTGGCATCTCTCCCCTTGACTATCTGGACAAATATCACCTAGCAAAGAGCTCACTCTCCTCCTCCATCCCTTTAACCATTGCTGCACCAGAAAATGAGTTGCTGAGTGTAGGAGCAGAAACAGAGAACTCCCTGATGGCTGCCCCTACCCATTGACAACCTGGACAGACATCACACAGTAAACAAGATCTCAACCCTCATCTGTCCCTCTTAATTGCTGCTGCATCAGTAAATTAATTGCTGAGGTCAGGGTAGAAACAAAGACATCCCTGCTGGTGTCTCTACCCCTGACTACCTGGACAGATATCACCTATCAAAAAGCACACACTCATCCTCTATCTCTCTTAAGCACTGCTTCACCAGAAAAATGAGTCACTGTAGGCAGGAGCAGAAACTAAGAACTCCCTGATGGCATCTCTTCTCCTTGACTACCTGGACAAACATCAGCTATCAAAGAAACTTAAACTCCTCCTCTGTCCCTCTTAAGCTCTGCTGCACCAGAAAATGAGTTGCTAAGTATAGGAATAGAACTGGAGAACTCCCTGCTGGTGTCTCTACTCACTAACAACCAGGATGGACAGACATCACCTAGAAAACAAGATCTCACCCTCATCCATCCCTCTTAAGCACTGCTGCACCAGAAAATGGGTTGCTGAATGCAGGAGCAGAAACAGAGACCTCCCTGCTGGCATTTCCCCATAACTACCTGGACAGACATCGCCTAGCAAGCAAGCTCACACCTTTCCTCTGTCCCTCTTAAGCATTGCTGCATGTGCAAGTGGATTGCTAAGAGCTGGATAAGAAATGGAGACCTCCTGCAGGTGTCACTACGCCTTGAATACCTGGACAGACATCACCTAGCAAACAACCCTCATCCCTCCTCTATCCCACTTAATCACTGCTGCACCAGAAAATGGGTTGCACAGGGAGGAGCTGAAATGGAGGCCTCCCTGCTGGAATCTCTCCACTTGATTCACTGGATGGACATCACTTAGCAAACAATCTCACACCCTCCTCTATCCCTCTTAAACACCATCCCTCTTTTACAGAGTGGTTAGAGAGATATTGTTCACTCTTCAAGCAGAGAACACTATTGCCCATATGGCTAAAAGACCAGGCCACTACCAAAGGTATGGGCAACCTTGTACATGCTGCTAACCATCAAATAAATGGAAATAAGAAATAGCATATTTCGAAAGGAAAAAGTCAAAAACTGCATTATTGAAATTGTAACTCTCAACAATTACAGCGGATAGCTAACTGTCTACAGACTAAAGAACTTGCATACGGCAAGGGAGGGGAGGGGAAGAAAAGAAAGGAAGGGTAGAAGGAGGGGTGGAAAGGAGGAAGATAAGTATAAGTAGGATTATTAGCTTTATTGCATATATTCCTAAATTGCAGTTCTATGTCTGATTAAGTATGTTGTCAACCACAAATGTAAGATGATATGTCATTTCCTTACTTTGATGTTGTATAGTACTTTGTTACGTAGTACACAAAGACCTTTTTGGTATGTTTGAATGAAAATCAACCTTCCTTCTAATAAAGTTTATTAATTTTGGAAAAAGAACACTGCTGCACCAGATAATGGGTTGCTGAGTGCAGGAGCAGAAACGGAGACTTCCCTACTGGCATCTCTCACCCTTGACTACCTGGTCAGACATCACCTAGCAAATATGCTCGCACCTCCTCCATCCATCTTAAGTACTGCTGCATAGAAAAATGGGTTGCTGAGGGCAGAAGCAGAAACGGAGCTCTTCCTGCTGACATCTCTACCCTTGACTTCCTGGACAGACATCCTCTAGCAAATAAGCTCTCACCCTTCCTCCATCCCACTGAAACACAGCTGCATCAGAAAAGGGTTGCTGAGGGAAGGAGCAGAAACAGAGACCACCCTGCTGTTTTCTTTCCCCTTGACTCTGTGGTCAGACATCACCCATTAAACAAGCTTTCACCCTCCTCTGTTCCACTGAAGTGTAGCTGAATGAGGACACAGGCTGCAGAGGGCAGGAGCAGAAACAGAGTTCTCCTACTGGTGTATCATTCCCCAGACTACCTGTACAGTCATCCCCTTGCAAATAAGTTCACTCCCTACTCCATCCCACTCAAGCACTGCTGTACCAGAAAATGTTATTCATGATTTCTGTTACTGTAAATGGTATTTTGTTCCCCAGTAGTCTGTCTCTCTGTCTCTGTCTCTCTCTCTCTCTCTCCCATCTGGATGGCATTGTCAAAGATTTATTTTATCACCTGCCCGGTGGTGCTGAGGTTGAGTCGCTGGGTGCCACACCTTGCACTGCACTGATGACCCGAGTTTGGGAGCGAGCTCGGGAGTCAGGGGTTGGCAGGAGGCAGATTGAGCACCCTCTGGGCAGCTCTCCTATCCAGGTGGGAGGGTAGGGATGCCCAGTGCTCTGGTGACCCCAGTGGAGACTGGAGGCACCATCAAGCTGCTGGGCTGGACATAACAGCGTGGCTGATATAGACAGGGTTGCCATGCACTGGCATCAAACGTGCCCACACAGAGGGGAGGGGATCTTGGGTTCACTACAAGAAACACCCTCCAGCCCTGAATAGGCGATGGCCCTGCCAGTGCCACTACCACATGCCCAATGCTGGTTCCCCGCCACTGCCCTTATAAATTGCCTACCTCTATAGGATTGGAGCTACAGCCCTCTTGATGTCACTGCAGAACATATTGCTTCCTGATCCGTTAAGTAGACACCATCCTGCCGATACAGTTCTGGGAAGACAGACATGATGCCATCATGCTTGACCATGCCGGCTGAAAATTCTCTCATGAATGCCCCATCTCTGTGTTGATCTTCCTCCTTGTTCTGTCCATTTCCTTCATATTACAAACATTTCTCCACTGCCGGCGCTGGATGATGTGGGACCAAAGGATCATGGTCCTCGCCATTCGGCATTTGATCAAGACGATGTCCTCCTTCATCTTCTGTAGCAGCATCATGAACATCTTCAATCCTAAATCATTGCCTCCAATGTGGATGATGATGACATCTGGTTCAGATCCCTCAGGCACTCCCGTGCGCAACTTTGGCACCAGTTGATCCCAATGCATACCCCTCTCACCTAACCAACGCAAATTTACTGGAGTATCGAAGGTCAAAACAGGTCCCTTGGTTCGAGACCACTCCTGAATCTCTGCCCAATGCATGAAGGAGTGTCCACAGATCCATACCATCTTCTCTGGACACTACATATCTGAATTGAGAAAACATACATACTATAGCATCGGAGTGTATCCAATCTATGACAGGTAGTAATACTCAATTCTTGACATTTGCTGGCAAAAGACAACATGTCTGGTATCTTCCAGGAAATAAAAACATTTAAAACTGATTATAGTAGTAGCACTCAGAGCAAAATTGTGCATTTATGCACAAGATCCCATGAAAACATTACATGATTGGGGTTTGAGAAACTGATGGTCACCAAATGGGAAAGGGATTTTGGAGTAGTCATATCTGATGACCTAGCATGAATAAAGCATTACATGTTGTCCAGTGCTCCCATGTCATCCCACACTTGTGTATCCCCTAGGTGGCGCTATCCCAAGGGTTACTACCCCTGCCTGCATGGCTAGTTGCAGGTTAAGGGGCCTTGGTACTGAAATGGGTGTCTCCACCTGGAGGACAGGGTTGTTAGTAACAAGGCTAACCTGGGTACAGCTCTCTGGGACATTGTAATCCCCTTTACCCTTCTAGCGGACTAGACAATATGCAACAAACACTTTCACAGTAGCCCCTATTCAGCATACAATTCCCACACTGTTTTCACTTACCACCAGGGCTGGTTCCACCAGTTTAACCCTGGAGATCCCCTGTAAAACAAGGTTAGGACAATAAATGACAACAGTACTGTGCCTGTGGTACAAACTGGAACCACAGTCAGATTAAAGAGGACAGGAAATCATTTCTAATTGGCAGCAGTTTATAAAGTTCTTATTCTCAGAAATGATATGCGCTACTCTAAATGATCCACATTTAACTATACCTGAATAAAGGTGATATGAAAATCTGATTTTGCATTGTTTTATTGGGGGCAGCATTCTGTTATAGTTCTCTTCATGGGACCAGTAATTTGGAGTTTTAACTATGCCATGATTTGTGCACAGAACTCTTAGTGTAGTTCTGATAGGCCAACAGCTAATAATTGACATTCCATGCACATGACATACTGTAGTAAAACTCCAAATCACAGGTTCCATGAATAGAACTGTAGCAGAATGCTGCCCATAAAATTAAAACAATGCAAAATACAGTTTTTGTATCAGTTTTATTCAGGTACAGTTAAATATGGATAATTTAGGGAATGCATATAATTTCTGAGAATAAAAACTTTATAAACAGCTGCCAATTAGCACAAATTTCCTGTCCCTTTAAATGCAAAAAGAGTTAGATCCGATTTATTCAGGGGACTTGAACAAGGGAGGGGTGTAATCAGGTTGATTATTTCTAAAACTGATCTTGTCAGGAAATATTGCATGCACTTTTAGTCCCAGCACAGTCACACTCTCTGGGTACCCAGTTGGAAATAAGGTGGGATAGCCTGGAATGTTGCTGGGGTAGGCTGGTGATGCAGCTGGTTGGGGTCCTGCGATGAAAAGAAAATGCATGCACAACCACATACAATTTGAATCCAGAGCCCAAAGGCTCAGTTTGTGAAAGGAAAAACAACAATGCAATCAGATGACAACACTTGAGATTTAGCTGTTGTTGCAGGGAGCTACCTTGATTTTTACTTATGCTACCCATTATGAGACAGACTAGATGAAATGGAGACTGCAGATTGATGACTGGTTTGCCAGGAGAAGCACCCCACATGAATCACTGAGGTGTTGTTCCTGTTCGAGATAGTTGAGCAGGGGACTGATCCTGGGAGTCTCTCATCGATGATGGTTTCTGTGCGAAAGTAGCTGGCTTGGCTAGGTGGCAAGGCCCAGGCCAGGTATAACATTTTGGAGTTTGACCGTAGTGCTGGATTCAGCTTCCAACAAGCGTGGCACATTTACACAGTGGAGAACCAAACTATGACCCACTAACAGCACACAGGACATTTATAGTAAAGCAATCACCATATCACAATGTGGAAGGCAGTCCGGCCGCAATATTAGTGTCTCTGAGCAAAACTGGGAATTCTGTGGTAAATGGATGTCCTGACAGACCCATTGCGTATAGCAAATCATCATTCTTCTTCAGGTTCAAATCTGGTCACTCTTCAGTGGCTTTGTCACACTCCAATTCTGATACAGTCCGATTGCTAAGCCTTTCAATGGATTCCCTCTTGAGGGACTGTTGGCAGACAGGCCAAACTCAGCCTTTCCACCAATCTCCTGTCGCGAACTATGCGGGTGTTGCTGCTCAATTCACTCAAGCTGTTTACTCTTCAAACTCTAATTCCAGACTGACTCACTGCAGCAGGCAGCTTAGGAATTTCCATTCGGTCCAAAAGGTTCTGATTGGCTGATCCATCTGTCTGTCAAAGCAAGGGCTCCCCTCCAGGTTCATCTAGGTGTCAAAGTCTCAAAACTACAATTCCTACAGAAATTCACTCCCACAAGACCACTGGGGAAGATTACCTGGTGTTGGATAGTCTAGCATAGAGTAGCCCAGTGTCGGAGGGTAGCCTGAGTCAGTGGCACCAGGCCCGCATCAGAAGTGAAGGATCTGGCGGTGGGCCACCTGGTGGAGAAGTTGAAGGCCTGACCGAAGCTGTCAAGGGCGCTGGGCAGCCACTGAAGGTCAGGTGATGGGCATGAGAGTCCGGAAGGAGGAGGGTCCATGCTTGTGAGCCCTAAGTCGAGCGACAGTTCCCTGGGAAGGAAGGGATCTGGTAGCAGGATTGAACCTGGTGAAGGGGGAGTTCTGGAATGGATCCCAGTGACAGGTCTGGAAGCAATCCCAATGGGAGAGAAAGGTCAGGAGCGGGTGGCTAATCCCTGGAAATGGAAACTAGCAAAGATGAGGGGTCCTCCATGAGCACTATCATCCCAGGGTCGTGGTCCACAAGAGAGGCTGATGGGAGTGAAGACTTTGGGGTGAACAAAAGACCTGAAGGTGAGACAAGGAACTGTGTAGTGCTGGTCCTGAAAACAGAAATGAAGGAACTTTCTGTGGGACTTCAGGACCTTGATATGCATATACCTGTCTTGCATATCTAGGAACGACAACCAGTCCCCTTGTTGTAGCAAGGGGAATAGATTAGAGTCACCATCTGAAATCTCTAATACTTGACCGAGAGATTGAGCTGACTTAAGTCCAGAATTGGGCAAAGGTCTCCCTGTCTTTGTGATCAGGAAAATAATGGGAGTATTAACCTTTGGCCCTCTGTGACGGAGGGACTGGCTGGATGGTGTTTTATCTAGAAGCAGCGAATCTGTTCCTCCAGAAGAGGCATGTGTGGGTGGACAATTGACAGGAGTTGGGGAATTGTCTGGAGGGATAGAGAGAAACTCTATTGAGTACCTTTTTCGGATGCTGTCCAGCACCCACTGGTCTGTGGTAATACTGGACCATTCGAGAGGGTAGAGGAAACTCTCCTCCTACCTTCTCGGTCCATGACTCACAGGGAAGGTGAGGGAGAGACAGCAAGTCAGGAGGTGGGAGTGATGGGGACCTGAGCCCTGGGAGCTTTGGGCTGCCTAGGGCCTTGGGAGACTTGGACGGCAGGTTGACCCCACCTCTTGAATCCCTTGCCCTGTGAGTTTTTGCTTCCCTGTCCTTTTGAAATGTTTGACTTGACTTGGTCTGGAGACTACCCCAAAATGAGCCAGTCATCCAGGTATGGAAAAACTGAAATATTTTGTCTCCTTAGAAAGGCCACTGCTACTGCTAGGCATTTTGTGAATACCTTGGTGTTCAGGTTAGTCCAAAGGGCATTGCTCTGAACTGATAATGGCATAAAAGCAGTTTGAACCCAAGGTACTTTCTGTGGGAGCACCTGATGGGAATGTGAAGTAGGCATCCTTGAGGTGCAGGGAGGCTAACCAATCCCTTGCCTCAGAGAGGAAGAATTACTCCCAGAGTCACCATTCTGAATTTTGGCTTGATTAGGTGCTTGTTAAAATATCTTAGGTCTAGGATGGGCCACCACTGCCATCTTTTTGGGGTAAGAAAGTATCTGGAATACAGACCCTTGCCTCTGTGTGGAGTAGGAACACTCTCTATGGCACTGAGAGCCAGCAGAGAGGAAACCTCTGCCTCTAGGGCAATGGTTTTGAAGATGTTTGCAGGTGGAAAAGACCTGACCTCAGCTTTGGAAATTTTTGAAGCTGAGATCAGGGGTCAACCTTAACCTTTTTTGCACTAGCCAGCAGGGCAAGTTGATTCAAAATTGTACTAGCCCGCAGATGGTTGCACTAGCCCTTAATTATAACGGTAAATTGTGATCACTTATACAGGAAACAATGCAAGCAAAGCCAAGAAATATTCTGATTATTGCACATTTATCCTGCTCCCACACTGCTTCCAGCTCCCCAGCAGAAAAAAAAAGACTGCAGTGCCATCCATCATGGACAGTGAGCCCCAATTGTTTTGTACCATGGCCTCCTCTTCCTCTTTCTGCCCCCACACACCAGAGAGAGGATATCACAACAGCAAATGTTCAATCAAGTAGTCCTAGCTCTGCACACAACAGCTGAAATCATCATCCCCTTCACCACACTGTCACCACCACCACCACCCACAGGGCAATGAACAGAGTCAGGCAGAGAAACACTCTCGGTCCCCACCCTATAGTCAACTGGAGACCTGCACTTTTGAAAGTTTTTGTACAGTCTCAAGTGAGCCAGGAGCACATCTAAGATTTCTTTGAGGTGGGGCCAGACAAACCTAAGGGTCCTGGAAATAGAAAACTATGACATTTTTATTTGTAAAAGCATTGATTTTAATATGCTCTGCCCCAACAATAACATATTTTTCTTTAACATTGTCCTTTCATCAGCCCAGATGAAATGGTACACAGGCATAACACAATACTATTTCTATTTCTATATAGGATGATCTATGCACCCAGGAATGCCTATTTCAAAGTTTAAAATTATGTATTTTATCAAGGGTTATTTTGCACCATATATGATCCAAAGCTTTGTTTTAGGCTGAAAGGACATGCTGAGTGGGATAAGGGTGGAACTGTATGGATGGTGATGGCTGGCATGGTCCATTTAGAAGAGCTGGGGACCCCTCACACTTGCCAGTAATGGCAGCTATGGATCTATGGATGGTCACTTCAGAGTCTGGTCTGCAGTGGTGTCCAGGGAAAGAACAGAGTTAAGAGACTTGGAGGAGAAGGAAGTTATGGTGTGGCTGGGATAAAACCCACCACCTGCAGGGCCAATCCTGTATACCTCTTTGCAATTTGTCACTGAAATGTTGGATACAAACACTCAAAATGTAGAAAATGAGGGCACTTGTCTTAATAATACTGGACAAATTGTTAGACACAGACACATTCAGAAACTGGAACTTAGTGACTTAACAGCACTCTACCCTTGATCACACCCTGGACACTAGCTGAAAGTCTTAACAGTGGAGTGATGATGAATCACATTGAGTCTTTTGTGGGATCCTCTCTTGAACTGCCAGATAATTGCAGCTCTTAATGAGCTGTTAATCACAACTGGCCATCTGGAACATTGAGAGAGATTAGCATGAAGACTAGAGAATGCTAAAGTAGAGACTTTTTAACTTCATTAACAGCCATGAAAATATGCACTAGTCAAGATGGGCAAGTATAGAGTTAGCTGCACTAGCCCTGGTCAATCTGTACTAGTGTTTGGGCTAGTAAAACAATGTTAAGATCAACCCCTGGCTGAGATCGGATCCAGTCCCTGTGTACTACCTCAGGACCCACTTGTCTGAGGTAACAGACTTCCAGGCCTGGAACTAATAAGCCAGCATGCCTCCTACTGCAAAAGGGGAGTCGACCGGGCCAACACATCAGGGTGTCTGCTTAGCAGGAGCCTTGGACTGAGAGGAGGATGCAGCCCTGCTCATCCCCTTCTGCCTCTCCCTCTGAAGAACACCCTCTGAGGAAAAGGAGAAGAGGCCTGTGAGAGGGCCTACCCTAGACTGCTGCTTCTGAGGAGTTGCCTGCCTTTCCTTAGCCTGTACACTCCTGTAGGTGGTCCTGTATTCATCCATCTTTTTCATGTAATTCTCTGTTTGCTCCCAAACAAAGAATTACCCACCACAGGGAAATCCATGGCCTTAGCCTGGGTATCCTGTGAGAGGCTAGTACATCTGAGCCAAGCAAATCTCCTAAGAGACACAGATGTAGCCATGCCTTGTGATGACACATCATTGGAGTCCACAGCAGCATGAAATTGGACCTTGGATGCCTAATCCCATCAGCAGCCACCTCCTCCAGCTCCTTGGCTAGCTGGGGAGCCTTATTTAACCAGTTACAGAACACTATCCCACCTGGACTTCTGGTATCTGGCTGTGTAGGCCATATAGTTTGCCTGCCTGAGTCCCAAGGAGGATGCCAAGTACTGTTTCTAGCCATAGCATCCACCTTCCTAGAGTCTTTATCTGGGGTGTGAGCCAAGGGTATATTAGTTTGTCACAGGCTGCAGCCTGCACTACCCCAACATGGCTGCACTGTTGGAACAAGTACTCCGTACATGAGTCTGACAGCATATACCTCCTGTCCATTCTCTTGTCCACAGGAGGTAATGAATTTGGTGTCTGGAGAATTTTTGTGTCTGTTTCCAAAAGATTTATGGAGGGAATAGACAGTCTCTTGGACTCTGGGATGTCCATCATTTCAACATAGTCAGGCTCCTCTTGTTCCTCAACAGTTTCAACCAGAGGGAGCTGGAGGGTCTCTGCCACTTTTTGTAAAACAAAGTGGGAAGGGGACTCAGAAAGCCTTGGAAGAGAAACATTGAGGGTCCGTCTGGGAGATGTCTGGTTCAATGGGCTCATCCAGACCTTCCACACCATCATCATCATCATCATACCCTTCTTCCCTTTCCAAATCCATTTCATAAATATCATCCGGACACTATTCCAGAACCGAGGAACTGAACTGAGTGATTCCACGATGCCAATTGCCCTGGCTATCTCCTCGGTGGTTGGACGTAACAGTTCTGGATCCGAACCGACGATTTCTTCTTTCTCTTTGATGGAACCAACCCCTCAGGATCAGCTCTCCTTTTGCCCAAGGAAGTATCGTCCAGGTCAGTGGGCACTCCCTCAGATTCAGTTGGAACCAAACCAGTGCTGGCTTTGTGGATCAATGGAATTCTTGGCCTCCTTTTCCCTAAGATTACTCAATCTCTTGTCCAGGGTGGCCTTCAGAAAATTTTACATATTTGGCAGTCTGAATTGGTGGTCAAACCCCAGACAATATACACAGGTGGTGTGAGGGTCTGCCTTAGCAAGGCATCCCCACACTCACTACAGTGCTGAAACCCAGTGGGCCCATTTTTTCTTTTGGGTTTCTCAGACGTAGCCATCCTAGCCACTTACCCTTTAGCAGCTTTAAAGCCAGGCAAGACCCCCTATCGGTTACCAACTGTGTTACAGGTTGTGGGAAAAAAGTCTAAAATACTTTTTTTTAAACCGATGGGGACCGGTACCTCACACTAAGAAAGAAGCAGTCCACTGTTCTACTGGATACCATCTCTTGCCAGCAATGCATTACACCCAGCTACCACTCTCTGTAAAAATGTCTCCTCAGCTCCCTCCTGAACCTTCCTTATTTGCCAGCAAAGGTCAAGGATATTCCCTAACTTGGTTGGTTCACTGACCATTTGCATCAGGAAGCTGTCCTGGAAGGCATCCAACAGTACCTGCTCCCTTCTGTTCCTGGTTGTTGGGGTACTCCAGTCCACTTCTAGCATGTTGGAAGTCCCCTACAATCACCACACTACCCTCTCACAGGTCTTTCTGATCTGTCCTGCTAGTTCCCCAACTCCTCTGTCTGAGACGGTGGACTGTACACCACTCCCATTTTGAGAGTTCTATTCTTGGAATCCTGGATTTGCATCAAAGTGACTCTGTGCTACCCTCCTCCCTTCCTCCCTTACACACCTAGTCCTTCCCCACATATAGTGCCACCCTCCTTTCCCAATCACCTTATCCCTATAAAGAGATCTATCTCTGAAGTGCCCCATCACCACCATCACAGAGGCAACAAGCCATTTGTGTGAAGCAAATAAATCAAAATGAAAGAAAAAAACACTACGGTTTTCAAAAGAAGTGGCGGGAAGGTAAGGGAGAAAAGATAGCATTCAGGAAGTATAAGGAAACACAGAAGGAGCAAGACAGAGAATTGTACCAGTTAAATCAGAAGAAAGTGGGGAAGGCAGTCAGAATGGCAAAGGCCCAAACTGAGGAAAGAGAGCCAACTTAAGAAGTTAGGGAGCAAAGAATGACTAAGGAAGAGATACTGAGGCTGAATAAAGAGGAAGGTGGTTGGGCAGAGAGCTACAGTGAAAAGCAAGGATATTGAATGAATACTTCTGCTCAGTATTCACAATGGAAAACAGGGAAGATACTTAATCCAGTCAATAGAAGCACTCTTGATAGAGGTGTTGATATTAGTCCTTTCTCAGAAGAAAGGTTTCTTAAGAACTCTTAAAACTGAAGGTGGATAAAGCAATGAGGCCTGATGGATTCACTCCAGAATTTTAAAAGAACTAAGGGAAGAACTAGTAACACCACTGACTACCCTTTTAATAAATCATGGGAGGATGGTGGATGCAATTCCCCTTGACAAAAATGGGAGCAAGACAGAGGCAGGAAACTACAGTCCTGTCAGTTGTACCTCAGTGGTAGGGAAAATGATGGAATCACTTGAAGGAAAGAATTGTTGAGTACCTAGAGGCCAGTGGGGCACAGCACCCAAGGCAGCATGGATTCACAGCAAGAAGGTCATGTCAGACAAATCTAATTGATTTCTTTGACTGGGTGACCAAAGTAGTAGACCAGGAGGGGCTGTGGACATGGCCTACCTAGACTTTAGCAAGGCATTTGACAGTCCGCACAAAAGATTAATACACAAAATTAGCTGGCCTGGGAGTGGGTCCTAGGTGGTAGCCTGGTAAAACACTGGCTGGACAACAGGACTCAGCGGTAATAGTAAATGGAGTCCACAGTGAAGAAAGGGGTTACTAGTGGAGTACCTCAGGGTTCAGTACTGAGGGCGGTCTTTTTAATGTCTTTATAAAAGTGACATTGCAGAGGGACTGAAGGAAAGTATGTCTCTTTACAGATGACACAAAGATCTGCAACAGGGTTGTTATGCAAGGTGGGGTGGAAAGGATGAAAATGGACTTGGCAAGGTTGAATGAATGGTCAAAAGTATGGTAGCTTAGATTCAACACAAAGAAGTGCAAATTAATGCACTTGGGAAACCAAACCCTGGGGAAGAGTACAGAATGGGGGTGAGATATTGACAACAACAAAATGCAAAGGGACCTGGTGGTAGTCATATCAGATGACCTAAAGGTGGGCCAGCAATGTGAGAAGGCACTAAGAAGGGCTGAGGGGATACTGGGATGCACAGGAAGAGGCATCACCAGTAGAAAACAGGAAGTTGTTTGCACTCCATACAGACAGTTGGTAAGACCACATCTGGAGTACTGTGTACAGTTCTGGAGACACCATCTCTGCAAAGACATAGACAGTGTGGAGGCTGTCCAGAGGAGGGCAAACCAAAATATTGCAGGGTCTGCACTAGAAGACATATGGAGAATGACTAAAGGAGCTTAAGATATATAGTCTTGAGTAAAGGAGGGAGAGGTGACATGATAGAAACTTTCAAATACCTCAAGGAATCAACAAAGTCCAAGAGGGTAGCATCTTTCAGAAAAAGAGATGTGCAAGAACAAGGGCCACAATCTGAAGATAGAGGAGAATGGCTCAGAGGTAATGTGAGGAAGTATTTCTTCAGAGAGGGTTGTAGATGCATGGAACGGCCTTTCTGAGGAGGTCGTAGAGTCAAAAACAGTGGGGTAATTCAAGAATGCATGGGACAGACATAAGACAATACTAGCGGGTGTAGGAGGAAGTAGGCTATTGGTTAACTAGGATCTGCAGCTTATCCATTAGGTAATGAAATGGACTGACTAGGTGGGCCAAGTGGTCCTTATCTGCCATCAAATACTATGTTTCTATTTTTCTATAAGGTGAAGATGAATTTCAGGATATGAGGGTTCAGGGTCCATTCATGATGGCCCTGGGATATTCTGCTCAAAGGACCTGCCAACACATTGTTTTTTCTGGAAGATGAACTACTGTCAGAAAAGCTTGAAGAGAGTAGCTAGAGACCACAGTTTCATGACCTATCTGCACAAGACCGTTGACCGATTGCCTCCCTACTTGTTTATGTACCACAGTGTGGTGGTGTTGTCTGTGCTGACTTGCACCACTTTGCCTTTCACTGACTCCGAGAAAGCCTGGAGGGCTAGGAACACAGCTCTGAGTTCCAGGAGACTGATATGCAGGAGATACTCTTGCTGTGATCAAACTCCCCTGCAGTGAGAGCCCCAGATGGGCTCCCCAACCCAGAAGAGAGGCATCTGTAATTGAAACTACTGAGGGACTTGACTGAGAAATGTAACACCCCATCTGAGATTGTCCTGATCCAGTCACCACTGGAGAGCCTGGACCAGAGTCTGAGTCACTGGAATCAGTTTGGTGAGGGAATCTTTCTTCTGAGACCAAAACGACCTTAAGTGGAACTGAATGTCCCTCATCTGAAACCTGGCTCCTTGTACCATTGCAGTCTAAACTGCCATGTGGCCTAGGAGTTGAAGAAAGTGCATGGCTGGACGAGAGACCAGTGGTCAAAAGAGGAAGCCAGATCTGTAAGAGCTTTTACCCTTGTTTGTGGGAGGAAGGCCCTTGCTCGGACTGTATCTAATTCTACTCCTATAAAGTGAGGAGTTGCACAGGCTCGAGAATTGATTTGGAAAGACTGAGAATGAATCCTAGGAACTGAGAAGATCCTGAGAAACTTCCAGAGCTGACTTGACTTGGTTTGAGGACTGGCCTACAAAGAGTCAGTCACCCAGATAAGGGAAGATTGAGATACCCTGCCTTCTAAGGAAGGCCACTACTACTGCAAAGCACTTTGTAAATACCCTTGGGGCTGAAGTTGCCACATCATTAGAGTCAACAGCAGCATGAAATTGCACTTTGATGCCTCGATTCCATCAGCAGCTACCCTCCAGCTCTTTAGCTAGCTGGGGAGGCCTTCTGAGCCAGTTCCATTAATGTATCCCACCTGGACTTCTGGTAGCTAGCTGTATAGGCCATGTAAGCTCAATCCTTCCTCATCCCCACCAACCTGGCAACCATTGCTCATTTCTGAACACAGGTTACCAGTGTGGCGTGAGGTGTGGTGTCCAGCGCCTCGACACTCTGCGCCAGCAGGACGCTTGACCTGGCCTTTACATGGAGTCCTGCTACTGGAATTGGTAACTTCAAGTATCCCTTCATTAAGAGTTCCCATCTGTGGTCCATGCCCATACTAGGCTGGATCCCAGCCAGGTACCCACTTACTAACTCCCTATCCTTGCAAAATCCACCTCTTGAATTCCAAGTAAAGCATCCCTTTGTTATTCAATAGCCTCCCACAAAATCTCTCAGAACAGAAAAGGCATTTCTTGATGTCCAGAGGTCCCCAGGTTCCTCTCATACAAGACCCCACCACAAGTAATTCACTTCCTGTTGTCTGATAGCCCAACAATGACCTCATATTCCATAACACAAACCATCAAAAGGATACCCAGTTTGCCAATTGCCACTCAAATCCCTTCAAAACCAGGCACCACATGAACTGGGATTATAGGGCACGTGTCCACACAAGCCCTCCCATACCAGACACAACCAAGTAATATGTGGAGAGCATCTTACCAGGATACTGTGGAGTCAGGCGCAGGAATCCTGAAGGGATGATGTCAGTCAGTACTGAAAAATAAAATATAGGAATGGAGTCACAAAGGATTCATAGTTCTTAAATTTTTAATATATGACATGTTCACAATTGAGTTATACTTATCTGATGGTGAAGGAGTCCTCATCCGTTCAGGCATGCAAAGAAAAACAACAATAGGTTAATATTAAGAAGATACAGTAATGAGATAAGAAACCGATAGTGGATAGATACTGTTGGTGCATCGGACTACATTTGAGTGTAATGGTGCATCAGATAAAAATTACTGCTAAAACAGAGTATAATAATAGAGGTATAGAGGAATAAAATTAGTTAGCAGATAGAGAACTTGTTGTTAGTGAAGATGATTAGAAAGACCAGTGCTCTCTACCCAGATGGCAAATTTTCAAGTGACTGCAGTATCCCGGTTTGGATAGGTGATATTCCTTTGGTTCACAGTCCCATTGTTGTCTGGGCAATCAGTTAAGTTCATTCACTGGCCATTTTAATGGCATTCCTTCTCTACACCTCTTCTGTAAATGAAGCACCTAGTTCACTTCGATCGTCAAATTGGCACAGCATGCACCTTGAAAACATGCGCTATCACAAATTTTCCATGCGACTGTCAAATTGGCACATGCACCTTGATAACATGCGCTATCACAAATTTTCCATGCGACTGTCAAATTGGCACATGCACCTTGATAACATGCGCTATCACAAATTTTCCATGCGACTGTCAAATTGGCACATGCACCTTGAAAACATGCGCTATCACAAATTTTCCATGCGACCATCAAATTGGCACAACATGCACCTTGATAATTTGTGCTATCATGAATTCTCACTTCAACCATCAAATTGTCCAAATATGCACTTTGGTAACATGCACTATCATTAATTTACACCCTAATATAGTACGGTTGAGGACTGATTTCTTCAGCAGAGATCAAAATGTTAAAAAAAAACAGCAACATTTACTAAACATGTCTGTCAGCGGTGTGTCAAGCATCATCCTACCTGTTATTATAGATTGCATGCAAAGTAGCCCAATAGCTTTGTCCACCCTCCAACACCCTGAATCCAGAAAACATTTTTATTTATGCAACCATAAAATATCTTAGTCCACAGTGGTTAAT
Source organism: Neoceratodus forsteri (assembly GCA_016271365.2). Lineage (NCBI taxonomy): Eukaryota > Metazoa > Chordata > Ceratodontiformes > Ceratodontidae > Neoceratodus > Neoceratodus forsteri. The sequence goes on along the minus strand of CM028137.1, from coordinate 686,798,125 downwards.
CTCACTCTCTCAAAACTCTCCCAAACACCCACAACTGGAATCCAGCAATCACAACATTGTGTAGTTTAGCATAGGGATAGATCCTAACTCAAGTCATGCTAGGACAAAGGTTTTGGATTTCAAAATGCTGACTTTGCTGAAATGGTGAGGGGTATCAAAAGAGCTCTAGAAGGACTGGGGACAGAAGGGAGTGGAAGAACAGTGTAAGCATCTAAAGGAAGCCTTAATGGAAGTAACAAACCAATGCATCAGATTGGTATCCAAAGGCAAGAGAATAAGAAAGTCACTATGGTTCTCAAGAGAGGTGGCGTAAAGATTAGGGCAAAAGGAAAGTGTCCAGAAATTGTAATGGAGACCAGGGAGGAGTACCTGGAGTGTCTAAGGAAAGCAGGAAAGACAGTAAGGAGAGCAAAGGACAGATTGAGGAATGTTTAGCACAGTAAGTTAAGTAAAGGAACAAGATATTCTTCAGGTACATCAGCAAAGGAGAAACAACAAGGAGGGACTGCAAGGCTCAAGGGAGAGGTAGGGGAATGCAAGGAGGAAGACATGGAAAAGGCAGAAATACTGAGTATTTCTATTCAGTATACAGTGTGCAGAAGAAGGGAAGGGACAGGGACAACAGCAGTACAGCAGTTTCCAATGGGGTGAAGACGTAGACAATATCCATTTACATGAGAAAGCATAGTGTGGCATTTAGAAGCCATTAGAGACCAGGACCATAGGCAACATTGTTTCACAGTGTGGAGGCCATTTCAGACAAAGCTGGCTGATTTCTTCGACTAGGTGGCAAAGGAAGTAAATTAGGGTGGGGCAGTGGACATCACTACCTTGATTTCAGCAAAGCCTTTGACACTGTCTCACATAGGAGGCTGATAGACACGCTGGGTAATCTGGACATGGTGGACAGGGTGGTAAAGTGAGTTAGAAACTGGCTAACAGACAGTAGACAGAGGGTGGTGGTAAATGGGGTGCAGTCTAGGGAGAGAAGTGGTCGAGTAGTGGAGTGCCTCAGGGATCTGTCCTGAGGCCAGTCCTGTTAAATGTCTTCATTAACGACATTTTCAGAAAGATTCTAGGGAAAGGTCTGCCTGTTTGCAGATGGCATCAAGATCTTTACCAGTTTTTTCCCTCCCCTCTCTCTCTGTCTCTCTATCTTTTTCTTTTCTCATCCAACCTCTATCTCTATCCCCCTTGCCCTGCCTGTACACAATCATACCCTGTTCTGTTGTACCTCAATTCCCTCCCATATCAGATGCAACAACATGTAATGCATAGAACTAACCTTGGCAGGTGAATAAACTGATGTTTGAAAATATCCAAAAAGCTTGGAACGGTACTCTATGAGACAGATGTCCTTGTCGATCAGTAAGATGTCCAATCAGGAGCTTTCCTGCGGAAGACACAGTGTGATAGTAAAACATCCCATCACATATCAGGTGCCACAACACATTAAGCATTCGCTGGTGTACAATGTCAACTCGCACAAACCCTCGCAAACCAGGCCGCACCACAAAAAAAAAATAATAATTAAAAAACAATCCCTGTTAAGTGGTCCGCCAATTCTCTCTCATACCAGGCAACAACAGGTTACATCAGCTGGTGACCAATGGCCCCCAAAAGCCCTCCCATATCAGCCACCACCCAGCCACCCAACACACAGTGTTACTTGGCGTCAGGGTTCCACTCCACCATAAGAGACCCAGCACCATTACACATAATGAATTCACTGGTGTCAGGAGATAACCCCACCATCTGAGACCTAGAGCCATCACACCAAAGAAAATGATCTGGTGTCCAGTGGTTACCACCCACACACACACACACACACACACACACACACACACCTCTCAAACACCCGCGCCATCATACTAACATACTAAAATGGCAACAGAGTAGGCCTAACGGTCTTTCATGTTTGCTCATTTAGTCAATCCCCAAATGGAGCTGACCTGTTGCCCCCCCACCCCAGGATGGGGAGGGCGCAGTGAAAAGGACCAGTTTCTTTTCTAGACTTCATATTAAAAAAAAAAGACCAAGGGACTGGAAACACAGAATTTGACAGCAGATAAGGACTACTTGGCCACGCAGTCTTCTAACTATTGCATAAGCTGCAGACTCAAGATTACCCAGCCACCAACCCCCTCACTATAATTGCCTTATGTGTCCCCCCATGTATTCTTGAATACCCCACTGGTTTTGACCCCATGACCTCCTCAGGAAGGTGGTCCAATCAGTCCACCACCCTCTCTGTGAAAAAGTACTTCCTCACGCTGCCTCTGGGCAGTCCCCTTCTATCTTCAAATTGTGCCCTCTTGTTCTTGTACATCTTTTTTTCTGAAAGTTGCTCATGCCTTGGACTTTGTTGAATCCCTTAGGTGCTGAAATATTCTAATATCACCCTCTCCCTCCTTTCCTCGAGGGTATACATATTAAGCATTTTCAGTCTCTGTTACGTATGGCTTCTGTTGAAGACCGCGAGGTACTCAGAGGAAGACAACTAAATGGTGCGGCGTCTTAAAGAGACTTAAAGAGCTTAATATGTATAACCCTTTGAGGAAAGGAGGGAGAGGAGGACATGACAGAAACATTCAAGTACCCTCAGGGAATCAACAAAGTCCAAGATGAGAGCATGTTTCAGAGATAGACGTGCAAGAACAAGGGACACAATTTGAAGATTGGGGAGGCTCGGGGCAATGTCAGGAAGTATTTTTTCATGAACAGGGTGTTGGATGCATGGAACTGCCTTCCTGAGGAGGTGTAATGGGGCAAGAACAGTAGGGGTATTCAAGAATGCATGGGACAGACATAAGGCAATTATAGTGGGAGGAAGGAGGAAGTAGTTGGTTAACTAGAATCTGTAGCTTAGCCAATAGGTAAGGAAATGGGCAGACTAGGTGGGCCAAGTAGTCTTTATCTGCCATCAAAAGTCTATGTTTCTATGAAACTCATAACATAGAATTAAATAATAAAAAAGAAACTAATAGCAAAAAACCATGAAATCGGCTTGATATCAGTGTCCCCGACTCCAAGAATACAGTTGGCTTCTGCTGTATAACTCCCAGAGGGACCAAATCTTAGCTAGATTTCAGTTCTTGGTCAGAAAGAAATGGTGGCAAGAAGTATGCTACAGATGGCTCCTCAATGAAACCCCCATTTTAGGATGGATGCCTTATTCATTCCATGTACTCCCAGTGCCTTCCAGCAAACTGACACAGCATCCATCCACCATCTCTGTCGTGGTGTCAGTTCTTTTGTTTATACATTGCCTGGTCACCCACTACTCTTGTAGTGTATGAGGTGGTTTCAGAGCAAGTACAGTTGACAACGGGAATAGACAGCTGCATGCCACTTTACCGTACTTGCCCAAGACCTGCTGTAAAGTCGCTAACTCCATCCCTAGATGGCAAAAACCAAAAGTAACTAATTTGCTTGCAATTAAAAACCAGAGCCACACCAATGCAAAAGTCTTAAAGATAGTGAATCCCTCATATATGTGTTTAGAATACATTCCCTTTGCAATGCACTGCATCTTCTGCAGGGCCATATTAGTACTTTCAGGATCCAATTTGTGATTTTTTTTTTACAGCTTGTCCAAGGTGCCCCAATATACTCAGTCCTGGCAGTTCTTTTCAGTAATGGCCTGTATCTGTTAAGGCATGTATGGGTACATGTTCTGGGAGTAGTCCTGGTGTATCTTCCTCCAGATGATCCTTTGGCCTGTGACCATTCAGGTAGGCTTCTCATTGTGGTCCTTGGGGTCCGACCATCAGGCAGCCACACTCCTCCTTGGTATCTTTTTGCAGCCAGGGATGCCAGAACAGTGGGGTCTGGCTACTCCCTGAATATGGATAAAAGTACAAGGGTCCTTTCCTCCTGACTCTCCTCCTAGCTTCCACCCATGCCCTCTGGTTGGCCCTCCTTCATTTGGAATACAACAACTGAGCCTCGCTTATTTATCCCTTCATGTACTTGAAGACGTCAGTCATGTCCTCCCCGTCTCTCCTCTCCTCCCTCCAACATGTACATGAGCTCCCTGAGCCTCTCTCCATAGGTACTCCCCATCCAAGCCCCAGATCATTTTGGTTGTCTTACTCTGGGCCCACTCCAGGAGTGCAATGTCCCTTTTAAGTGCAGCTCCAAAACTGCACACAGTACTCGAGGTGCGGCCTAACTAAGCAGTTATACAGAGGGAGTATCACTTCCATCCTTCTGGTGGTAATCCAACTAATGATGTAACTGTGAAAATGACTCTTGGTCCTTATTAGTCTGCCCCCAGGTGTCAACCTGAGTCAAGTCCGCCTTCTATCACCTTATAAATATTGCCAGGGTGAAGCATCTGGTTCCGTCCAAGATCTGCAAACATTGGTCCATGCCTTTGTCACCACTTGGTTGGACTACTGTAATGCCCTTTACCTGGGGCTATTGGGAGTGGATATTTGCTGTCTGCAGCTAGTGTAGAATGCGGCTGCCAGGTTGTTAACTGGGACCCCTAGATCCAGTCATATAACACCCAGCTGAAACTGCACTGGCTGCCTATACTATTAGCTGGGATATTGGAAGGTTGACAGAAATTCCCAGGGTGGCTAACAGATCCAGACTGAAGGAGAGGGACTACTTCAGGCTGTCTGGTGAGGGGCTGAAAAGCCAGTCATCCAGTATGGGAACACATAAATGCCCTTACGGTGAAGGAATACTGCTGCTACTACCACTAAGCACTTGGTGAAAACCAGAGGTGCTGAAGACAGGCCAAATGGAAGGGCTTTGAACTGGAAATGGTCCTCCAGAAAGGAGAACCTGAGGAAGTGGTGGTGGGCCAGGAGGATAGGCATATATAGCTAGGCATTCTCAGTGGCGGAGCCAGGTTTGGGAGTGTTTGTGAGCCGGGGGCATTCAGTCAGTCATGGGCTCCACAATGGCCACTAAACATTGAATAAAGATGGTGGTGGGGCACCACTACTTACACTGGGGCAGCCAGGAGGGGCAACCACCCCAGTCCCCAAGCTCTGCCTCTGGGCATTCTGCATATCCAGGAGCACAGCCAAGTGTTGGGGAGGAGCAGGGCAACAGTTCCTGGAGAGCCAGCATGCAAAACCTCTTGTACTCCACATAGAGGTTGAGCATGCTGAGATCTAGGATCAGTCTTAGATCCACCATCTTGTTTGGAACTAAGAAGAAGTGGGAATAAATCACCTTCCCATCTGCTCAGGCTGTATAGCTGCTTTTTGCAATAGAGCCTGGATTTCTTGTCTGATGAGAGAAATCTGACCAGATGGGTAAAAAGACCTTTTGGGAGGGTTTGATGGTGGCCTCTGCAGGAACTCTTTGAGTAACCTGTTCTTCTAGGAGCGTGGCTATGTTGCTCATCCATACTGTTTGGCAGACTCCAAGCAGTTCTCTGTGAGGAGGGAGGCAAGATGCACACACCCTACTTAGGGAACAGAGATTGGAGAACTGAAGCCCCAAAACCAGCATCCCGCATGACTCAAGGTCGATGTGATAATGGGTAATGAAGGTGTTTGCTGACTTCCAGGTAGCAGCCTGGCAGATTTCCTGGATAGCGATGTCCTGGAAGCAGCCACCCATGCAGCAGTATGGCTTGTAGAATGAGCTCTTATCCTCTGGGAGGCTCCTTGCCCACCAAGTCATAGCACAGACCTATGCAAGATGTAATCCATCTCACTATGGTCCATTTGGCTGCAGGTCTGCCAGAAGCGGCTTCAGCGTGGGTAACAAACAGCTGGCAAACCTCTTCATGAATTTCCACCATCCTCCTTGTGTAGGGAGAGCACGATCAGGTCCAGAGTGTGGAGCTTGTACTAGGCATCCGAGGTGTAATTAGAGTAGTATACTGGCAATCAGCACCTGGCTAAGGTGAAACTCTGACACTACCTTTGGAAGAAACTGGTGGGGCACAGGACAACTTTGTCCCTGTGAAAGACCAGATAAGAGAAGTCCACCAAAAGTGCCTGGAGCCCCTGTCCTTCTGACTGATGTGATAGCCACCAGGAAGGTTGTCTTCCACAAGTGTGACAATCACACTTGTGCATGGGTCAATGGCTTGCCCATGAGCTTTTTATTTCCTTTTTTCCTTGGCAGGTCCCCATCATTCCTCAGCCCTGGTCACAGCCCCAAGGCTTCCACCGCCACCCATAGCTGCTTCCATCCCCCAGTTACCCCAGCTTACCTCTGCGGAGGGGCCATGGCAATGGTCCCCTATCCATGCCGCGAGACTAGTGACTGCTTGGGGATTGCTGCAGTGGTGGCTTCACTTAGACAGTGGACCCTGCCTGCCTGCTTCTTTTTCCTATATTGTGGAACAGGGACATGCAATGATGCCTCGCGCCTGTCACACCTCCCTATGACCGGCGCCAGTAGCGTGAGTGTCTCCCAGCCTCCGCCGTGAGTCCTCAGTGCTCCAGACACTTCCCGGAGGAGGAGAGTGATCCATAGGATGCTCCATCCTTCTCCCCGGCCGTCCTCCGATGACCCAGGTCTGTTCCCAAACCCTGGTCACCTGCACCGCAAGCAGAAATCCAACTGCTGCGCCATCAGGCTGGCTTGTCCCTGAGCTTTGGCAAAACCAGCAGCAAATCCCACAGAGGTGGAGGTTCATGCACTAGAGGGATATGTGATCCAGGCCTTTGAAAAGCACCCAATCACTGTCTTCTGCACTAATGTTGGCTGACCGGACCATGCCCGTAAGCAGAAATGGCTGCCAGGTGCACCCTGAGGGTTGATGACCATAGACCCCTTTGGAAGAGACCAAAGGTAGTTGAGAATGTTAGCTACCGAACAGGATAAGGGGTCCAGACCTTACTCTGGCACCAAATGGAAAATCTTTCCATTTGAAAGCATACATTTCTTGTTAGATTCCTTTCTAGATGCCTCCACCACAGTGAAGACATCTTCGAAAGACCCAAAGCCTGGAACTCTAGCCGCTCAGGTACCAGGCTGTGAGGTGGGGGATTGAAGGTCCAGATGGAAGACCTTCCCTGGTTCAGAGATATCAGGTCTGGGCATGTACAAAGCCATTCTGGGGCCTGCAGCTGAGGCCGAGGAGATCTGGATACCAGAACTGGGCGTGGCCAGTCTGGGGCTACCAGAATCACCTTTGCCTTGTCCCTCCTCACCTTGAGTAACACCTTGTGGATCGAGGGAAGGCGTAGAGGAGGCAAAATGGAGCAATTATCTGGCAGCCAGGGCGGGACTCGAGCATAGAAACACTCAGCCCTTCCCAGATTAAATAAGCACCATGTTATTGGCAGCTCTTAAAGAGACAGAGCACAGAGGCATTAAGGCACTCTAACACAAACACTTTTAAAGTGCTAAGGATACCCAAGGAAGACATCCAGGAACCCCATTTGTAGGGGAGTTATAAATAAGATCAGGCTTTTAGTCTATGACACTAAGATCTGTATGGCGGTTGATGGAGAGAAGTCGGTACAGTACTCCATGAGGAAAGTAGCGAGGGGACGGAGCAAATTCGATGGGCCAAGAGGGTCCTTTTCTGAGATCACATTTCTATGACTATATGATGTACACATGCCCCCCATTCACTTCATCATCAAATCAAAGAATTCAATTAAGAAACATAGAAAATTGTTGGCAGATAAGGACCACCAGGCCCATCCAGTCTGACCATAAGCACTATGCTAGTTTGCAGCATCTGCCCTGCCTTGCCATTAGCTTCTCACCCTCCTTCCCACCTCCAAGGTTCCCTTATACCTGTCCCAGACATGTTTAAATCCCTCCACTGTGCTAGCTCCCACCCCTTCATGTGACAGATTATTCCATGTGTCCATTACCCTCGGGTGTCATATGCTGCCTCTCTCTCTTGTCCCCGCCTTCTTCCCCAAATCCGATGCTGGCAAAGCCCTCTTCCTTTTGTTTGAGGCCACACCTTCCTACTCAGAACCCTCCACGAGTATCCTTTCTTGTATCCCTAACCCTCAGACGTAACTTGGGCATTTTGTTACATTTTGACACCAAATTTTCAACATGACCTTTTGGGAGCCCACCATGAACAATGGCACTGTCATTTCATTACTTGGTCTCAAAAGGTGATTTCGCACAGCAACCGCAAGATCTCCTTCAGGCCTGATTAACAAGATGACAGTCACTAATGGCTAAGGGAAAGCACCGGGCTGGAAGGATGTCAGTCGAACTCAATCAAATCCTCAAACAGGAAATAGCCCACCCACTACTTTTAACTCTGCAAGAGGCCTACTAGGCGGGAGTTATCCCCCTACTATGAGAGAGGCCCTCATAATCCTCATCTCTAAATGATGAACAATCCATTAGACTGTGATCATTACTGTCCCATTTCCTTTTGGATATGACATACTGGCTAAGGTTCTGGCCACCAGGATGCCAAGTGTGTTGCCCTCCATCATTCACCCAGCTCAGGTGGGATTCATGCAGGGAGAAAATAAGGGCAGATAATACTAGACTGTTACTCAGCCTGAAGTGGTTGGCATCCCATTCTGCACTACCCATGGCAGTGCTAGCCATAGACTCTGCCAACATTTTTGATTCTGTAGTGTGGGATTACCTCCATGAAGGTGTTGCAGCTGTATGGCTTTGGCCCCAGTTCTGTCAGTGGGTAACCACTCTATATAGTTCTCCGATGGCCAGAATCTTAACCAACACTAATATATCCTCTTCATTCCCACTACACAAAGGTACCCGCCAAGGGTGTCCACTGTCCCCACCCTGTTCTTGGTAGCTCTAGACCCCTGGTGCGGGATTTTATTGTCTCTAAAGAGGTCTATGGTACTAGATTGCAGGTGATACCTAGTGTCCATTTGCCTCCCATACCCTAACAACCCAGGCACTGCCACAATAAAAGCTTACCCAGTTTTTCAGTTGTACGCCAATCCCTCCCATACCAGGCACAACATGTAATGCATAGCACTAACCTTGACAAGTGAATAAACTGATGTTCAAAATCTCCAAAAGCTCAGACCAGGACTCCACGAGACAGATGTTCTTGTCAATCAGTAAGATGTCCAGTCAGGAGCTTTCCTGCAGGAAGACACAGTGTTATAGTAAAAACATTCCATCACATCTCAGGTGCAACCACAAATTAAGCATTCACTGGTCTACAATGTCAACTTGCACAAACCCTCCCAAACCAGGCCCCACCACAAAACAAAAACAAAAAAAATGTAAAACATATTCGCTGTTGTAAAGTGGTCCGCTAATTCACTCCCATACCAGGCGACAACTGAGTTAAGCATCACCTGGTGACCAATAGCACCCCAAAAGCCCTCCCATATCAGCCACCACCACCAAACAAATGCATTCCATGTTGCTCATTGGTTCCCCAATTCCCTATATCAGGCACCATTACATTTCAAGTATCCCTTGTTGTCCAATTGCCCCCACAAGCCCTCCCATATCAGAACCCACTACCAAAATGCATTCCCTGTTGTCCAGTGGTCACCCAATTCCTCCCATATCAGGCACCACAAGTTAAGCATTCCAGGTGTCCAATGTCCCCCACAACCCCTTCTAACCCAGGCCCCTCCCTCTTGTATGGCACAAGTCAAAGGATTATTTGGCCAGTCTGCTCTTGCCTGTCTGTACACACGGCAACACTGAGGCCATGAATACACTTTGTGATTTCTGTTACTGTGTATGCAGTTCTGGACATTGGCTAACATGATCAGTCAAGTGGAATAACAGAATGGCAGGTAAATGTCTATGAGGTTATGACTGAATAACATGAGTTGGCATTTTACCACCCTGTAAGTGTGTGTTGATGCCTCCTGGTGTTGCCTGGTCATAACCAAATAGTGTTTCACCGTACTGTAATGACATACAACTTTCACTGACCTCATGAGCAATTGACTACCACATATGTATATGCGGTTCTGGGCATCAGCTGTCATGAACAGCTAAGTGGAATAACAGAATAGTGGGTAAATGACTTCAGTACCGCATACATAAACACAGATACAGTGAGAGCTCACACAAGGAGAGACACAGAGACAATACAGCAGAAATAATTTTTATTTGTTGTAATACAATTCATTTGTTCCTTTAGATTCCTCTTATAATGTTGGTGGGTGCAGTCTATGTACTACCCGAGCACCCTATGAAGAACATCAAGAGTACGCAACAGAGTCCCTCCATTCGAATTCTTGGGGTAATAGACAGGAAGGTTGATCACCAAGACCCAAGCTACTCACAAAGAGATCCCAAAGTGGAAACTACTAAGTCTGCAGAGACATGCATGAAGATGTAGGTATCTGAAGTCTGGGTCACATGATCGACTGTACTTGCAGTAGTGTGGGCAGGTGTCCACATTGTGGGTAGGTCCCAGACAGAAAAGGCATGCAGAATGGGCAACCTTGAAGGGATTAGTTTACCGCAGCTGCACTTTGACTTCTGCCACTCTGCATTGGACAAAGGCAAAACCTAAACTGGTAGCAAAATGTTAAAAGTTAGTCAAAATAGAACATCCAGCACTTTTCCACAATCACTTACTTATGCTAAAGGGTGCCTGGAGAAAGCATAAAAACTCCGTCGTGTCCAGTATTCTCACAATTCGATATCATACAAGGCAAGCATAGAAACATAGATACATAGAAATTGTAGGCAGATAAGAACTAGCAGGCCCATCCAGTCTGCCTGAAAGCACCACACTATTTTGTCTCTGCTGACCCTATATGCCTGTCCCTTGCAGGTTTAAAACCATCCAAAGTGTTTGTCCTCACCACCTCCTGTGGGAGTTCATTCCATGCATCCATTATCCTCCTACATGAAGAAAAATCATATTTTCCCTCAGAATGCCATGGCCCTTTGTTCTTGTACATCTCTTGCATTGGAAGATGTAATCTTCTTTACATTGTTCATGCCCATAAGGTACTTGAATGTTTCTATCATGTCCTGATCCCATCATCTCCTCCAGTGAGTACGTTGAGGTCTTTTAGCCTTTCCTAATATATTTTCTGGAGCAATCCTTGTACCATCTTAAATCGCCCTTCTCTGGACCACTTCCACCCTGTGAATGTCCTTACAAAGCTGCAGTCTACAGAACTGCACATAGTACTCTAGGTGAAGCCTCACTGGTGTCTTGTACAATGGCATGACCACCTCCCACCTTATGCTTGTGATACATCTACCTATGAATCCCAGCATACCACTGACCCTACTTGCAGCCTTTGAACTCTGCTTAGACAGCTTTAGGTCATCAGAAATCATCCAGGTCCCTTTCTACAATTTTAGTGGTTATCAATCCCCATCAGCCAACCCTGTAGCACTCACCAGTGTTCTCTTTTCCCAGGTACATAAAATAAAATCAAGTAATATATGAAGAGTCTCTACCGGGTACTACAGAACCAAAATCAGTAATCTTGAAGGGACAACGTCCAGCAAAACTGTAAAGTAAAAGTACATGAAATGAATCACAAAGGATCTGCAGTTCTTAATGAGTAATTAGGCAGTATAGGACAGATTAGTCATAGAGTAATACTTATTTGATGGTGATGGAGTCAGCATCCTGTCAGACCTGTTAAAGAAAAAAAAATAGGTTACTATGAAAAATATACAGTAGCAATACAGAACCCCCACATCCTCACCATCACCCACAACCTCCTCTCCTCTAACCTCATATCCCTCCTTCTCTTTCAGTCCCACATCATCTGTTTAGTACTTTACCTGTGGTGGTGAGAAGCTAGATTGAGTAACCCTGCCCTCCCATACCAGACACCAAACAAAAACAACCTTTTGCCTGGTCTACAATGGTCCTCCCCAATTCCTCCCATACCTACACCTCCAAAATAAAAGCTTTCTTGGTGTCCAATGACCCATCAAAGCACACATACACCCACACCAGAATTAAAGAGTTCACTGATTTCCAGTGGTCACACACTTTACTCCCATACCAAGTGCCACCACAAGTAAAGAACTCTCTTAAATCCTGTAGTCATCTCATGCCATTTCATACAAGGCCACACCACAAAAAATAATTCCCTGTTGGCAAGTAGGTCCCCATTCCTTCCAATACCAGGCTCCTCCTTAAGTAAACAGCTCCCTAGTGTCCAATGGCCTCACCAATGCCACCCAAAACTAGGCCAAACACCAGAAATGTAAAAACTGAATGAGGCATGAAACCACATGGCTTCAAACAGAACTGAATCACACCTCCACCTGTTTGCAGACAAAACTGAGGCTTGCCAGAACCCATATTCTAACAAAATGGCTGCATGCTGCCACTTGTATGCAAACAAAATGGAAGTATGACAACCAGCATTCCCTGGTGTCCAATGGTCATGCACAAGTCCTCCCATACCAACAAATATGCATTCCCCATTGTGCAATGGTCCCCAATTCACTCCAATATCGGCACTACCTAAAGTAAAGCACTTCCTGTTGTCCGACGGCCTTCCCACTGGGTTTGTTTTCTGTGATGGTGCCATGTATGTGAGGGTGGGGTGGACCCTGCAGACACCATAAAATGCATGTTTGAGGGGTGGGTGTGAAGCCACTGACACCGGGAATCAGTCTTGTGGGGCCCCCACCAAGACCCAGTGCCATCACATATAAACTATTCCCTTGTATCCAGTAGTCCACTCACACTCTCTGAAACCATACACCATCTCAGAGAAACATTTCCTGATGTATCACGAGCCCCCCACCAGAGACAAGACACCATAACACAACATTGCTTCCCTTATGTCAGGGGCTTCCAACCCACCAAGAATCATCATAGAAAAAGTATTTGCTGGTGTCCAAGGGTTCTCCCACCTCAAATACCAGCACCATAAAACAATATGGATTCAAACAATAATCATTCCTTGTTGTCCGGGTGTGTTGAAACCAATGGGCACCATGCACTTCTGCTTGCTAGAAGGCACCGGGCATCCACTTAACCCCTGCACCATTTTAATGGCCCTTATCTGCACCCTTTCCATGCCATACCCTGCACCATTTTAGTGGCTCTTCTCTGCACCCTTTCCATGCCATCTATGTCTTTTCATAGATGGGGCCTCCAGAACTATACCCCATACTCCAGGTGCGGCCACACCACTGTAGAGTGACAGCACCCACCTTCTTCTGCTGGTTATCCTCTCACTATGCAAGCCAGCATCCAGTTTACTTTGCCCACTGCCTTGCTGCAGTGGGTCCTCACTAAAGTCATCAATGATTATATCTCCTAGATCATTCTCAGGGCTGTTTGCAGCAATTATTTTCACCCTAGTGTGTATGTTGTATTTAATTCCTCCTCCTCCTCAAGTGCAGCACTGTGCATTTCCTGGCATTAAACCTCAGCTGCCGTGATTGCGACCACTTTTCCAGTAGCCGTAGATCATCATTCTTCATTGCCCCCAGGCGTCCACATTGTTGCTGAGTTTTGTGTCATCTGTGGAAAGGCAGACCTTCCCCTGTCACTGATATATATATATATATATGTTAAACAGAATGGGCCCTAGCACCGACCCTTGGGGACCACATTCATCACCCCTGTCTCCCCAGAGTGCACCCCATTGACTGCCACCCTTTGACATCTACCCAGCAGCCAGCTCCCCACCCATCTCATAATTTTTTTCTCACTCCTAGACTCCAACTTATTGATCAGTCTTGTGTGGGGCACCGTGTCGAAGACCTTCCAGAAGTCAAGGTCATCCATGTCCATTGCACCACCCTGATTAACCACTCCTTGTCACATCATCTGGTGGCATCTGCAAACAGGCAGACCTTTTCCTCCAGTCCTTCTGCAATGTCAATAACTAATACATTGAACAGGAGTGACATACCGAATGATTCTCTAGGGTACCCCACCGGTCACCACACTCACCCTGCTTGTAGCCCATTCATGACCATCCTCTACCTCCTGTCTGTTAGCCAGTTCCTAACCCAGTCTAACACTTTATGCCCCATGTCCAGACTAGCCATCTTGTTTACAAGACTCTTATGTGGGACAGTGTCTAAGGCCTTGATGAAATCTAGGTAAGCGATGTCCAGTGCTCCCCACTGATTTACTTCCGTCATTCAGTCAAATAAATGTATCAGATTTGTCTGGCATGATTTACCTTCTGAATTCATGTTTCTCCAATGTTGGGCAATGTTGGATTCAGATACCTCCCTATTATCTCCTTAGGTTGCTTCTCCATAGCCTGCCAGGTGGCCCTGAGGTTTGGGTGCTGGATGCCACACCTTGCACCACGCTGGTGACCTGGGTTCGGGAGTGAGCCGGGTCTCCATGGACTGGCCAGGGAGGAGAGGTTGAGTGTCTGATGACAGTTCTCTTCTCCTGGGTTTAGGGACGGATGCATCTCCCAGTACTAGTGACACCCTGTGGAGGCAGGTGCACTGCACCCAAGACCTGGCATAAGCCAGGGTAGAGTGTTGGTTCCACATCCCTGCCAATGGGCACAGGGTGCGTACACCTGCACTGGATGTCATTTACATCCACACCTCTGGGTAGGGGGTTGTGCACCAGAACAAGGAAAAACCCACTCTGTGGGAGTAGCGATGGCACCTGACCCCCATGCACTCCACGGATCCCACCCACCCAGCCTCCCTAAATCCCTCCTCCTGGGCTCCACCTGCAGCAGCTCATCTGTAAGTGTGCCAAGAGGTTCGGCCCTTGAGGGGGTTAAGCGGGGTATAGCTGCAGGTGAGGGTACCACAGTGAGGGCTTGGGATGGAGGGGACCTCAGGAAGGAGGCAGGCAGGATCAGGTCAGGATGCCTGATAGAGGCCCTGCAGGCAGTGACCAGAGGGAAAAGAAGTTTACAAAAAAAGTTGATTCTCCATTATCTTCACCACTAATGAGGGAGAATGACTGGCCTATTGTTCCCACTTCCTCTCATGCACAACAAGAACAGCTATAGTGAACCCAACAAAACCAAGTAATATGAGAAGAGTTTCTTACCCATATACTAGGCAGGCAGAAGCAGTAATCTTATGGGACATCTGTCAAAACTGTAAAATAAAAACATAGGAAAGGAATCACAAAGGATCTGTAGTTCTTAGAGTAAACAGTAAATATTTTATGGGTAGTCACTGAGTAATACTTATCTGATGGGAACGGAGGCAGCATCCTATCAAACCTGTCAGAGAAAAAAAATAAAAGGTTAATATTAAGATAAATTAGTGGCAATAGAAGAAACGGAATGTGGAGAGATATGAATTGTTTAGGATATCATTATTGTAAACAAGGGTGCATTAGATAAAAAGTTAGTCAAAGCTAAGATTGAAAATAGAGATGTAATACAATAAAAATCAGTGAACCAATAAAAGAAAAGGACTTTTGATTGGGAGAGGATGAGAAAGAACAGTGATCTCCTCTCAGATGGCTTAGTCAGTGGCTCAGTAGGTAGCACACATGCCTCTGAGGCCGGGAGATCAGAGGCGGTGGGTTCAATTCCCACATCTGGCACTTGGTTAATATCCCAGTACTGACACTGTAGTGCAGCTTGAGACATTAAACCGATGTCCCATATGCCTGGATTGGTGGTAGTTCAGGTGGATGTTAAAGATCCATGGCACTTATCGAAAAGAGCAGGGAATTTTCCCGTGTCCTGGCCAAATTTCCCTCATTCACGAAAGATACCACCAATAGCTTAATCTGGTTCAAAGTCAGTTGGCATTCATCTGTATCCCCTCCCGGGTCGTGCCTGAAATTAGGCATGATTTGTCTAGTGCACTTACCTGGTCAACAAAACTAAATAAATAAAGTGTGATGACCCAGGTGGACTAGAAAATATTTATTTCTGGATCAGTGGACTAGTATTACTTAGGGAGGTGAGGTCCCATCTTGCCATCTCTTTGACGATGTAGCACACAGTTCTCTTCAACATCTTGTTGTAACATTGAGGTTGTGTCTGAAAATGGACATCTCTATGTCTAGTATATGTAACTTATACAGTTACCAAAACAAACAAATAAATAGTGCCATACTGGGGCAACTGATGCGGGGGGTCAGTTTGACAGCAGACTTGTAAACAATACACATATCCAGTGTCAGGGGTGGACTAAAGACAACTTCAGGCAACAGGCAACAATGTTGTTTTGAGCACCTCAATAAATAGATGAGGGAACTGATGATGGCTCAAATTTTCTATACTATATGCTGGGGTCTGGAACACTTTGAATGTAAATTCAAACAGAATTTGCTATTCTGTTACTCATTCCCCATGCCCAATAAGTTGCACCATTGACCTCTCCAGAGTCCCCATAGTCGAGCATTTACCCTTGGCAATCAGAACAATATCTAGGTTATGTAGGCCATGTCGTAGGCTCTATAGATGCAGGTACCCTCTAAGGGCGTTAGCAACTTCAAATACGTCATTGCTTACTTTATGGTTACAATATACCAACCAGGATCTACATCACTGGCCATGGTGAGTGGAGGAAAAGAAGCTGGAGAGAGTGTTTAATATCTGTACCACCTAAGTTCCTGTGCGATCCATCCTCTTCTGCACCAACTCCTATAATGAGTCCACAGGCTACACATGTTCTACATTCTGTAAGTACTACCAGCACTATGACCACTGATGTTTAGCATCCTGACCCCTCCCAAAAAATAATACACCCTGTACAACTTTGCCCCATGAAACCTTGATCACTGCACCCTGTGTATGCTGTAACACAGATGCCTTACTTCTGAGTGTATGGCCATCTCAGAGCAAGCGGAGAGGGCAACACAGAGCTAAAGAAACACACACACACACACACACACCCACCACATCTCAAGAACTGCTAGTTACCATACTGGAATTTTCCATGCAGGGAAAATAAAAAAAATAAAAGACCAGGGTATCCGTTTTCAAAAACTATGCCATCATCCTCAGGGAAATACTACCGTTTGGGCAATTTAGTGCAAATATACCTGTGGCAAAAGGAATGCCTTCAAATATTGGCAAGTTAGTGTTGCAGTCAAAACATACCTTCAGAACTCGAATCCATCAGAGGTAACTAAGACAGAATTGTCCTTGTTACTACACATACTGGATCAACCCACTCGGATTCCAAAATATACCAGGAAATCCAGAGAGTGGCCCTCTAGCATCTGCTATTACTGGAAACAGAAACTCGAGATGAGTGAAGATGTTAGATTATGGGATCGAATCTGGAGTAATACATATAAATATGAGGCAGAATCGATATAAGTTACAGCAGTTTAACATTATGCACAACTTATATTATACACCTGTTAAATTACATAAAATAGGTAAGCTTGCATCCCTCGATGTTATAGATGTAAGGCTGATAATGGGGACTTATTCCACATGTTTGGGAGTGTTCTAAAATTCAGCCATTATGGGATGCAATTCAAAGTCACTAAATTCTTTCTTCAAGCTGGACTTTTATTTTACACCTGAGGTCTGTCTGATAAATCATTTCCCTAAGGAAATGAGTAAACAGAAAAGCATATATAGCTATCATTGCAGCTGCAACCAAAGCGATAATTTCGACACTGGATTGATGAGTTCACACCTCAATTATTGAATGGCGCAAGGAGGTCTTGCTTGCATTACAATTAGAGTTACATATAGCCAAGATGAGTAATAGGTACATTCATATAATGCAAAATGGGCCCCCTGGGCGATCCTAATTGTCTAGAAAAATTAGAACATTAAAGCGGAAAGGTCTTCTTTAAACTGGTATATTCTTGTGGTATTATGCAGGAAGAGTTATGTGTTTCTTTCTACAAACAGAAGTACACTGGGATGGGGGAAGGAAGGGTCAGGAGGTAGTTAGTTGTTATTTTGATAATATTAATAAGAAAATAATACAATGTCCATTTCTATAGTTAAGGCCTTTGGTATACCAGACTCTTGAGGTGTATATTGTTTTTCCATGACCTTGTCAATGGTTTGAATCTCATTGTAATGTAACATTGGAATTAAAATGTATTAAATAATAAAAAACTATGCCATCAGCACAAACATTCTACATATAGTACAGTACACCTTTGAGGAGACTGCTTCTTGAGTAATGCTCTGGCTAGTCATTTCCTAATCAACTTTCACTGCAGAAAGGGGACAGGAACTCTCTCTTCCAATATCTGAAGACAAGAAAACCTGTAAAAAAAAAGGTTCAATCATGTCCAGAGCTTAGTAGCGAGGATTCCAATAAAAAAAGAACACACCCATAGCGAAATCCAGGCTACTCTCCAGAAACCTAATGCAAATCCACACAAGATACTGCCTAAGCAAAAAAAAATTATCTTTCATTAACGTGAAACACACCATTGCTGATTTCTTTGTACTGAACCTACTTCATTTATTTCTAAAAAGGAGGCTTTGGCACATCAGCATTCCTGTACTAATCACATCAATTTTTGTAGCACATTTTGCCCATCCCCACTGATTGACAGCTTTTCCCTGGAGCACAATACAAATTGTGTGCCAAATATGTAAAGGAACCAATCAACATACCAAATGGTCTTCATTTCATTCCTTATACAAGAAGTTGTTCAGACTAATGTTGCATGACTTGCCCAATCTACAGACACTCTATCTGTAGATTTAGGAGCATAAGAATCTACAAGACAGTGTAATCTGCCAGTCAGTTCCCTCACCACCATCTTAGGACTATGCACTCCCATTTTGGTATTTTTCCCCTCGAGCAACAATATGGAATTTTCCATGCAAGGGGAAAATAATAAAAAAACAGGCATCCTTTTTCAAAAACTATTCTTCACTACAGAAAACCCATCAGCATCCCCATACCAATCACATCCATTTTGTTCATCCTAGAAACCCTCCATCTGTAGATTTATGAGCATAAGAGTCCACAAGCCAAGACAGTTTGACACCTCCTGGTCTCTCCAGATGGTCTCGATCCCTGATTCCTTGCCACGATCTTAGGACTATGCACTCCCAGGCCAGAAGCCATTTTCAAAACAATTCTTCACTACAAAAAAACATCAGCATCCCCATACTAATTGCATCCATTTTTGTAGCACATTTTGCCATCCCTCACTGATTGACAGCTTTTCCCTGGAGCACAATACAAATCGCTACTAAATATGCAATGGGAACCAATTGCATAACAAATAGAATGCTGTACTTAAGTATTCAGGATATAAAAAATAAATAAACATTTTGAAAATTGCAAACAAAAACAAAAAAACAAACATGGATCAGATGCTGCAGCCTAATCATTTTCCACTCCAGTGAACTTTCACTTTACAGCTAAAAATATGCTACAAAAACACATACAGAAAATGCTCAATGCAGTACATAAAAAACAAAACTTGAGCAGGAGGACGAATGATGTGGATAAACCTCATTTCAATGTCACTATAACATGCGGCAAAAAAAGAAAATACGTGAAGTAAAATCACTGAAAAAACATTACTTTACTCAGTTACCCTTTTATTTAAAATCTCAAAAAAAAACCACAATACCATATTCCATTTTCAAAAATGTTGTACTTCCTATATTACTGTGATTTATAGATGCCAAGATGGAAGAGCAACGGTTGTCCATCTTCCCGAAGAACTTGAAAAATAAACTGACCTCATAAAATCTAGATTATCTCTGACAACACAAAGCAGTCAGTGGTTCTTTAGAGCATCTTCAGATAGGGCACGTTCTGATGAGCAGAGACACAATCGAGGACATTCTCAGCAGAATTGCAGTCCACAGAGAGAACTGGCAAGTGAGAGAAAGAATTGCAAAATGAGGTCAGATAAAATGCCTAAGTTATGCAGAGGTCAGTGATTTGATAATTTAGCTGCCAATGCAAGTAAGCAACTGCTCTCAACTTTGTATATTGCTAGGAGATTTCATCTAGAGGCATCACTGTAAATGGTATGGCGCTCAGAAAAAAGTGTGCAAATGGACGAGTTATCTCTCGGCAGCACCACTGACTGCATTAGAGAATGACGAGTTACCTCGTCGGTGGCAGGATGAGGTTAACATATGTTGGCTGTCAATGAAAAAATGCTATAAATGCACTACATAAATGTTACTCTACTATTCTGCCTATACTTAAAGAGGACAGGAATCATGCTAAAGCTCAGGGCCTTCACACGTTTCTCACTACTTGTGTTTTGAAGCTGCTCTATGTATGTTCTGTGATAGCCTTAAAGTAATGAGGAACTCTTTGTAAATCCTTTCAAAAGCAGGATCTGCTGTATGTGGATGTAAAACCACAAGTGTTCTGTGCAATTGGTGAGTTAGAAAACATGAAAACTGAGCCAGGCCCAATCCTGACAGCTTTTCAAGAGGCATGTGAAACTGAGACTAGTGATAGTGGACAAATGACAGCATGTTGGAAAATACAGGAATCTCAGTAGGATGACATTCAGATTGAACTCACGTTTTCACATAAGATGACAGCACAATTCTCAAAACTGAGAGAGGAATCTCAATACTGTTATAAGCAACATGAAGTGTAGGTTGTGCCCAGATTCTGAAACAGAAGCACTTCTGATGCAATTGCCAATCTAACTAATCCACAGTCTGTAGTAGACTGTAATACAGTCAGTGTTCAGAAAAGTTTATAAATTGTTTGTGAAAATTTGGTTCCAACACACAATATGACAGTGACCAAGATGATTCTGAGACAAATATTCATGAAGGCAAGCCTTTACTAGATGAAAATTGTCTCCACTCAGACTGGGCAAAAGCAAAAGGCAATGATGCTGGGATGCTATAGGAACCTTAGTTCCAAAAGCTTGATGAGAAGGGTAATTTCAAAGTATTCTGATACAATGCCAGTATATTCTACATTATGTAATATTGCTTTATGCATTCCACTTACATCTGTAGAATGTGAGCATGGTTTCAGTGTGCAGAATAGGATAAAGACAAAATTTTATTGTTCACTAACAGAAGATAGCCTAGAGCTACTAATGAAACTAAAATGGGCCTGACTTCTCTGACTTTGAAGTCGATAAATCTGTGAAGTGTTGGAAAAAAGAGAAAAAAGGCATTATATGTCTTTGTGCCAAAAATCAAAGGAGGAGACTAGAGAAGCCAAAGTCCCAGACAGAGGCAGACAGGTTTAATGTTACTGGTAGCAGCAGTAGCAGATGCAAAATTAGTGGCAGCTGTGCCATGCCCAGAGGTAGCCGCACATCAAACAATGACTATGTCAGTATGTCACCATGCAATACCTGTTGTGCAACTGCAGATGATAGCAGTGCCACTGCAGTTTATCAAGGTAGCAGTACTAACAGAAGTGCTCATGATAGGGGAGGGCTGAAGATAGTGAATTAGGCACTGAGGATTTCCTGGAAATAATAAGGGCATGGATGACAACAGTAGCAAATAATTACATAACTTTCAAATTGGACTCATTTGATCCAGGTTCAGGTGCACTTTTTAGTCAAATACAACTTACTGTCAGATATTCTGCTGCACATTGCACTGACAGAAGCAATGATCTGAAAACCAGTATATTAAGTAGTAAATTCACGTGAAAGCTATGAAGGAAGCAAAATGTTTATTTTGTTTATGTTGCATGCTGCTGTGTACTGTACAGTGAGTACAGACAGGGCAGCAGTAGTGGTAGCTGATGGAGGATGCATTACAGCATGCCCGCTGCAAAGCGTGCAGTGGTGATAGGAGTCTGGACTGGTGTGACTGGGAGTTGCTGAACACGATGGAATAGGGTAGGGCATTGGATAACGAAAAGTTAGTTGCTTACTGTTAAAAGAAGACACAGTCTATTGTTCACATCACATGACATGCTCTACCTTGGTTGGTGGCAATTTATGGTGACACTTTACAGTAGCAGACACACTACATCTACATTAAGCACACAACAGGTTGCATGGCCTCACATTGCTTGCAAGTTCTGGATGTGAGTAACACAGTCTCATTAAATAAAGCAAGAACAGGTTATTAAATGTATCATGGGGTCATACAGGGATAAGTGCATTGTTAAAGCTACTTCTCTGCATTACTCTGTCTCCCCAAATCTGTTCTCCCACGTAACCAAAAACTGGTTTGCATACCCAGCAAGACAATATCCTGCCAGGCCATTAGTCACTGTGTTATATATTTGACAAATTTTAGACTGACTCACATACTGATTTTTTGCCTTGATAAGCATCAAAAATGTCATCACTGCCGGAGTTACCCAATTTCTGCAAAGTGCCAACCAACCAAGTGCCAACACCTATGGTTCCAACAAGTTCACTTACAAGTTACAAATGTTTTATGTTTCAAAGGATAAGAATTGTGGCTTACCAGTCTGAATGTTATCATTTAGCACTTTTACCTTATTAAATAAGTTCAAGTTAGAATGGTAAAGTAGGTTTTAAAGAGCTGTTCCTTGACTGAGACTGTACAGTTAAATCTCATGGACGATGCACACACAATATACCCTAGGCACCAGCAGGCTACAGCAGGCATCCGCCCATGTTGGACTTGGCTATTTGTCTATGATGTGTATTACAACATATAGATATACACAACACCAGGCAGGGCCAGCCAAATACATTGGATAAATACATCATGTTATTTTGGAATAAATATTTAATTTTCACTTTATACAACATCATATATTTAGCTATACTACAATTTAATTAACTTGTTATAATTAATGTTATTTCCACTTACAATCTAGAAATGGAATGGGAACAAAAACACACAGATAACAATGGGCCAGATAGGAAACTTGCAATTGAAAGAAAGGCAGCTTTGAGATAATACAAGGTGAACACAAAACTAATACAATACTGTAACAAAGCGGTGCAGAACCATTGAAAATTGTGTTGTGGTATTATAGCAAGGACTACTTTTTTTAGTTTAAGAGTCCCTTGAAGATTCGTTGTCCTTTTGTCAAAATCTTCTGTCTTAAGTTTAGAAGATCTTTGCAGTTGGCTCTGTATAGCATGTGGTGGTGTGTGGTATGCAGCAGGGACTCCTGTCTTAAGTTTATGGAGTCCCTTGCAGATTCAGTTGTCTAGGTCTTCTATCTTAAGTTTAAGAAGATCTTAGGCTCTATATACCACCACACACCATTTGTACTGATTGTTACTGGTGTTTTAATCTTGTTTTACCTCAAAACTCCTTTCTTTCCATTGGAATGTTCATATGTGGCCAGGTAGCCCATTATTTTAAGTACAATTTCCAGATTGTAAGTGGAGAAAACATTTTGTAATACATTATACATTGTAATCTAACTGAAATAAATGGTGTTATAAGTGAGAAAAAAATATTTATGCAAAAATAAGATGATTACAATGTTAGCAGCTTATTTGCATTGCCAGTGCCACTGCATTGCAAAGATTTATGATGCAGCATGTCAGTGAAGCGCTGCTGATGATGTCATCTAGGGACCTCACAGTCTAGTAATCCCTGTTGGCAAGCTTATAGGCAAACAGAAAAAAGCACAGCACCAACGCGGGATGACAACAGCCTCCCCAATACACCAAAAGTTGACTTTTGGTGTGTTGGAAAACTGTTATTCTCAGCCTTATTGTTCGACACTGCATTGTGAATAAAACTTTACATTATCCTGAAGTGTTGGTGCTGTGCTTTTTCTGTTTGCATTATCTATTGGCATAAGCACAACAAGGGTTGGAGCACTTCATTTAGATTTTTAGCAAGCTTACAGGACCTGTTTCTCCAAAGTTAAGATCTTTCATGTGCAATGGTTTTCACAAGCAAAACAGGACCAGCCAGTAAACATTGCTATAAAAACTATTTGTAAAAGTGATGTTTACTGACTCATGCTACCTGCTTTATTTACGAAAAACATTGCACATGATCTTTACAAAGACACAGGTCCTGTAAGCCTGCTGACAGGTCCCCAGATGACATCAGCAGCTGCCAGCAGATCTTAACTGAAACAGGTTTTTGAACAGGTAGTGAAATCAGGTTACAGAATGACTAATAACTTTAAAATGAAGTGATATAGAAATCTACTTTTTTGGTATAAGATTTACTGGGGATATGGTTATTCTAATTCTGCAATGTAGCACTTTTGGCCAGATGGTGTCAGTAGCTCTGTAACATACAAGATAATATTGTATACAGTACACAAACGATTATTACTAATGTATGCATAGCGATGATTTGAAGTTACTTGAAGGCATCATAGCATTGTCTACTATTCAAGAACTGAACAATTCATTAAATAAATACATTGTTTGAACCTGATTACAGTGTGCTTACATTTTCATTTCCTATCATTAAGAAATGTACTTCTGTGGATGTAGCATGGATTACAGTACAGTACTAGGCCTTATCTACTGCTTTAGTGGTCTGCTTGGATGATTTCAGGTCATTGATGATGATGATTCCCAAGTTTCATTCTTCCCTTGTGACTGCCAGCAACTCCCTCCCAGCCTATAGGTGGCTTCAGGGTTTCTCTTCCCTATGTGCATGATCTTGCACTTCTTTGTGATAAACCCCAGTTGCCACTCTTCAACCATTTTCTAGTTTATCCAGATCCCTTCTCATTCTGCCCACCCCATCTGGATCATCTACTCTGTTGCAGATCTTGGTGTCATCTGCAAACAGACAAACCTTACCCTCTAGTCCATCTGCAATGTCACTGATGAAGATATTAAAGAGGACTGGCCCCAGGACTAATCCCAGAGGTACCCCACTTACATCTCTTCTGACTGTATACCATTTACCACCACTCTCTGTTTTCTGCCTGTCAATCAGTTTTCTACCCAGTTGACCAACTTCTGACCCACACAGAGCCTATCCAGCTTATTAGTAGTAAGTAAGTAGTAAAAGTGTCACTCATATAAATATATGAACTCGGATGTACTCAATTGAGTCAAGGCTCATTTACAATGAGGGCCTATGCAAAGCGATTATGCATTTTATGCAAACTTTATAATACAAATAAACACATAAGTAACATAAATATAATTAAAATAGTTAATATGCTACACTGTTAACAACAATTCCTACCATTAATAACTTGCTGTCTAAACCATGCCTTATAGTCTGCCAGAGTTTCCCTTTACAGGATTTAAAATCAGCAGGTATCTTATTCCATGCCATTGGATCTCTAAAAGACAGACTGTCTGCCAATCTTTATGTTATACCTTGGTACAACATACTCGAGGGCATGTGAAGCTTGCAGTGATCATAATTCAGTTCTATGTGGTTGTTAAGTCAACATATGGGGCAGGGTTCCTATCCAACATTTACACATAACTCAAGCAAGTGCTTCTGCCTGTATTCACATGGTCTCAGCCATTGCAGGCAATTAAATAAAAAAACATTTGTTAGTAAACCTATCAGTTTCAAGGATAAATCTGGCTATTCTAATGTAACATACATCAATCCTATCCAGGTAAGTTTCTTTGCACAGGCATAAATAAAATCCCCATAATGTAAAGTGGGCAAAACCATTGAGTGTACCACTTTCTCCTAGTTTCAGTACTCATGCAGTGTCTGACATGATACAAGGCACCCAGTTTTCTTCCAACACTAGTTGCCATGCTATTTATATGAGCTGCCCAATTTAAGGACTCATTAAGCAACATTCCCAAATATTTATATGTCTGGGTTTGAAGGATCAGGGCTCCCTCCAGGGTATGAATCTTTAATATCAATCTTCCTGAGTTAAAGAAGAATGGGCAAATAAAATAGCCTGTTTTTTTTTCAATTCAAAATCAATCTTCTATGTGGAACAGTATCAGAAGCTTTACTAAAGTCAAGGTAGGCGATATCAACTGCTCCCCTTGGTCTGCCACTCTGGTTAACCAGTCAAAGAAATCTATGAGATTAGTTTGACAGGACCTTCCTTTGTAAAGCCATGCTGTCTTGGATACTGTGCTCCTATGGATACCAGGTGTTGCACTATCCTTTCCTTAAGGACTGCCTCCATAATCTTGGCCACTTGTGAGGTAAGACTAACTGGTCTGTGGTTCCCTGCCTCCTCCCTGCTACCACTCTTGTGGAGCGGTATCCACGAGCCCTTCTCCAGTCTTCTGGGACCTCTCCTGTGCTCAGATACTCACTAAACAGTTCTGATAATGGCTCTGCTAGTTCCACCCTTAGCTCCTTTAGTACTCTGGGATGTGTGCCATCAGGTCCCATTGCTTTGTTCACCCTGAGCTTATCGAGGCTCTTGTAGGACCGTTTCATTTGTGAAGGGACTAGTACTCCCCCCTGTGTCCATGGTGCTGAGCTTTGGGCCCTGCCCTACCTTCTCTTCAGTAAATATTGAGCAGAAGTATCTTTTAGAATAGATGCATTTACATGGTCCTCCTCTTCACATGCTCACTTATTCCTTCTGATCTTAGCAATACTCCCTCTGGACTTTCTCCTTTCACTAATGTTGCAACATTTAGACAGTTAAACAGTAGTTCTGAAACCATAATTACAATCATCAAACTTGAGGTGGGATGGGGACAACACGGTGCCAACTAGTTAACACCATCCTGACTGATTACTGTCTGTTTGAAGTTGCTGTCTGACCCAGCATGCGGATCAGAGAAAGAAACTTGTGTAGCCTAAATTACTAATGATCACTTCATAAATAGCAGATATAAATTACTTGCAAAGAAAATGTGGAGGTAAACTCAGGGGCATCAGGGGCATCCCTGAGAATTAGGGGCAACAGAGATGTAAGTACAACAAAATGAACTTGGCAAGGTACAGTGTACAGGAAGAAGTGCGTGTGAAAAATCAGGATCAGAACAGTTGGCCACAACTAACTGCCAAATTAATTGACAGCAGAACTGATTTGCCCTAAGACTAAGACACAGCATGACTGTAATGATTGGAGTTGGGGATTTGTTATGGGAGTTCCATCTTTGGGAAAAGCTAGACTACTGATTAGATGCCACCTGCACGTGGAGTGCCTGAAATGTCAGTTACATATGCGGTATGTCGGGTATCTGCTGCTTCAAGTGGCTTATAAATTTACACAGTAGCAGTAAGGCTCAGAGGAGGTTTTACCATTTACACACAGAAATACCCTAGTGTGACCTGCCAATGCTTTTGACAGCTGTTCAAACATACGAACATATGAAACTTTCCTTGAAACAGGCTTCATGGCTTATCAAGTCTGCTTGAATGCATAGCTAGCACCCTATACTGCAGCTTCCCTCTCCCCATCCCCCTCTGTATGGTTTAACTTCTGTACCTCATGCTCACAGTTTTGGTTTCTTATCAGAACTAATGATGATGGCCATCAGGATGGGCTCCAGACAGTTGCCCCAGAATCCCCACCATTTGTCTGCACCCCTGGATCAAATCACACGGACCCTACTTGCAAGCTGCAGTCATAACCACTGCTAAGCTACCAGGATATGGTTATAACAAATCAACTATAGTTAAATCCAAATGAAAATAAAAAGGAAAGGAATAACTATTACATTTTTAAGAACACGCTTCCTCCTCTGATCAATGCAAAATGACAAAACAACTTCTGCCATATTCTTTATAATAATTTTAGTCTGCTTTAGCGACTTGCGTTTATCTGACCTGCAGTTTACATCTGATTTCTACCAGGCTGACTCAAATGTTACATTAACTGCTACTGTTAATACTATATTTCCTTGCTAAACTGAAACGAACTAAGGTTTTAAGGGGCTTTAAAATATTTCAGGTTTCCCAGGCTCTCCTCCTATTTTCTATGCTAAATTCGATCTCCTGTTGTTTCCTAAATGAGAACTAGTCTGCCTTTCTTTTATTTTTTGAACATGACACACTGACCAAGCTGCAATGTTACACAGGTCACCACGCAGTGAAAGCCATATCTAAAATTAATAAATAAACAGAATCATTCATTGCCAGTATAACACAATGGCAAAGTTTACTAAAATTTTGTATTGCAAATCCCAAGTATAGTTGAGCAGATCAGGGATGGGGTTCATACCCATACATAAAACAACTTTGGCCTATAAATATTGAACAATTTCTAAACTAGCATTTAAGACTAGGGGTGTACACTTGGAGTTTTGATTGGCTCGTCTATACAGGATTTGTAAAATAAAATAATTTATAAACTTGTGCAATCCTGTTAGACTGGCAATTAATGTTTCTGTCTATTCATTCATTTTAGAGGTGTCTTTCACAGTGTGAAATTGTGTAACTTCACGACTTAGAGACATCAAAAGTCTGGTTTGGGTTTTCATGACAACAGTAAACACCACTCAAGAATGACAATGCAGACAGTCTGGTACTAAAACAGCGAAACATTGTGCTTTGTGGTAGATATTGAAAGCATCTGAAGAATGTGAAACATGTCTCGTCAGCGGGTGGGGCGCTTCGTTTGTATTCTAATAAAACTTATTTTATGTTTGCTTGCACATGTGCAAGAAACATAGTGCCTTCATCGGAGATTTGGAGGTGTGTCACCACCCTCCTCCTCCAATTCAGTCAGTGGGCTGGCAGAGCGCGACCCTGTAAGCCAATGCATTTTGGAGCCATCTATGACACGCTCCAAAATGCAACGACACTCCCCAGTTGAAAGGGGAGCTACGGCAGGTGAGCAGCAATAAAGATGTCGGCTGCTCGCAGCTCCACGCGCACAGACAGATGTGCGCCCCGTACTGTATAGCCGACAAGGGTGCCCGATCCCGTCAGCTGAGCTGCGTGCCCACCCCCCAGTTGCTTAGGTGCCACGCTGGAGCCCATCCCAGCGTGTGCAACTACTGTAATCCTTTGGCCGGTGGGGTGCCCAATCCCATCGGCTGAACACCCCCAAGTCCTTGTGCCATGCTGGGAGCCCACCCCAGTGTGGCAAGCGTCCACAATGTCTTTTTGTTTTTAAACCTGTAAAATAAAAACATCCCATGGCCGCGTCTCAATCCCCTCCACAACCGCACCCACCCTGCGCACAGCCTCCCACACCCCCCACCCCATACTTACCTCCGGACTCTGGCGCAATGATCTTGGTGGACCGGGAACACGTCTGCACTCTTCAAAAGCCGACCGTGAACTGCGGAAATGCTGGTAAGCTGTATAGCAGGTTACATAGAGAGTTTCAACTTTATGCATATCTCAGGCATTTTGAGGAATTTTGCACAAATTTTCAACATGGGGTTTTGGGACCCTTCTCAGATTATGTCACTGTCATGGTGTTATTCAGGCCCAAAGGGTGATTTCGGCGCAGTGACTGCGGTGACTGCAAATCACCCTTTGGGCCTGAATACCACCATGACAGTGACATCATTCATGAGAAGGGTCCTAAAACCCCATGTTGAAAATTTGGTGCCAAAATTCCAAAAATGACTGTTTTATTTAGGGTGCTATGCAATTCCTACACAGGCTCGTAAGTTCGTGAAAGTTCAATATTTTCAATCCAGATTTTCAATGTTGCCATTTTACCACACCTTCTTATGAGCAGTATAGCTGTCATTTTCACATCTCACCCAAAATGTGTTTCCACCCGTGTAGCACAGAATGGCGCAGTCGTTGTCCGAAATCAATGTCTAGGGACAAATTAAGAAAATCCACAGTGACACTGTTCATGAGCAGAGGTCTTAAAATGGCTATGTTGAAATTTGGTGAAAAATTCTAAAATGACTGTTTTACGAGGGTGCATTACGCAGTTCCTACGCACACTGTAAGGTCGCGAATTTTCAATATTTTCATCCAGATTTCCAACATTGCCATTTTATCACACCTTCTTATGAGCAGTACAGCTGTCATTTTCACATGTCACCGAAAATGTGTTTCTGCCCATATGGCGCACAATGGCGCAGTCGGTGTCTTGAGATCAATGTTCTGAGACAAATTAAGAAAATCACAGTGACACTGTTCATGAGCTCAGGTGTTAAAATGGCTATGTTGAAAATTTAGTGAAAAAATTCCTAAAATGACTGTTTACAATGCGTTGCACAGCTCCTATGCACTAAATAAGTTCACAAATTTTCAATATTTTCACTCCAGATTTCCAACATTGCCATTTTACCACACCTTCATATGAATAGTATAGCTGTCATTTTCACATCTCACCCAAAATGTGTTTCCGCCATGTAGCGCACAATGGCACAGTCGGTGTCGAAATCAAATGCGGAAAAATTAAGAAAGTACAGTGACACTGTTCATGAGCAAAGGTCTTAAAATGGCTATGTTGAAATTTGGTGAAAAATTCCTAAAATGACTGTTTCACGAGGGTGCATTACGTAGTTCCTACGCACACTCGTAAGTTCGTGAATTTTCAATATTTTTACTCCAGATTTTCAACATTGCCATTTTACCACACCTCCTTATGAGCAGTATAGCTGTCATTTTCACATCTTGCCCAAAATGTGTTTCTACCCATGTAGTGCACAATGGCGCAGTATGTGCAAAATCAATGTATGGGACACATTAAGAAAATCACAGTGACACTGTTCATGAGCAGAGGTCTTAAAATGGCTATGTTGAAAATTTGGTGAAAAAATTCCTAAAAATGACTGTTTCTGACGTCGTGCGTTGCGCAAGTTCCTATGCATGCCAGTAAGTTTGCAATTAATATTTTCATTCCAGATTTTCAACATTGCCATTTTATTACACTTCCTTATGAACAGTACAGCTGCCATTTTTCATATGTCACCAAATGTGTTTTCAAGACATGTGGCGCATAATGGTGCTGATTGTGCGAAAGCAATGTTTAGGACAGATTAAGAAAATCACAGTTACACTGTTCATGAGCAGAGGTCTTAAAATGGCTATGTTGAAAATTTGGTGACAAAGTCCATAAAATGACTGTGTTCACGAGTGAGCAATGCGGTTTCCACGCACCCTAGTAAGTTCATGACTTTGTAATATTTTCAGTCCAGATTTTCACCAGTGGCATTTTTCACACTTCCTTATGAACAGTACAGCTGTCATTTTCACTACATGGCTGAAGTGTGTTTCACACTTTCAGCTGAGATGCATAGTCGCTGTGGGAAATCATTGTTCGGCACAGATAAAGAAAATCACAGTGACACTGTTCATCATGGGAGGCACCAAAATGCCTGAGTTGACAATCTGCTGTAAAATATCCCCAACCTAATTATATTATGGGTGTGCGTTGCACAGTTTCTATGTACGCTCATGACTTCACCATTTTTAAATATTTTTACTGCAGATTTGCAACATTGCCATTTTACACCTCCCATGAACAGTACAGCTGTCATTTTACATCCTGTTAGAATGTTTTTACACCTGTGGTGCTAAATGCCATTCTCGCTGTGCATAAGCAGCTTTCGGCTAACAAACTGATATTCCCCTGTTCATGAGGTGGGGTCACAAAAACACATGTTGAAAATTTGGAGTGAAAATACCAACGAATGCCTGAGGTATTAGGGTTTCCAACCATAATGCCCAACCCTGTAGAGAATGACAGGCATCAGGGGTGTGACTTGGGATTCTTGCCTGTAATGCTCATACCATTCCACACCTGCAGCCAGTGAGAGGCATCGAGGTATGCCTTGGACTCTTCAGCCCCAAAGTTCATCCCATTCTCCTATATCGCACCCATCTCACGCATTAAAGCAGTGTCAGTGGCTCAGTAGGTAGCACACTCGCCTCTGAGGCCGGGGAGATCAGAGGGCTGTGAGTTCAGTTCCCACATATGGCACTTGGGTTAATATCCAGTACTGACTGTAGTGCAGCATGAGAGGGTGCTGCACTTCTGAGGTGCCGTCTTTCGGATGAGGCGTTAAACCGAGGTCCCATCTGCCTGGATTGGTGGTAGTTCAGGTGGATGTTAAAGATCCCATGGCACTTATCGAAAAGAGTGGGAGAATTTCCCTGGGGTCCTGGCCAAATTTCCCTCATTCACTAAAAATACCACCAGCTTAATCTGGTTCAAGATCAGTTGGCTTTCATCTGTATCACCCTCCCGGGTCGTGCCTGAAAAAGGCAGGATTTGTCTAGTGCATACCTGGTCAACAAAAGCTAAATAAATAAATAAATAAATTTCCTAATGAAATGGGGTGCGCATAAGAGCCAAAGACCCCAAGGAACACCGTGACACTTGTCAGTGTCTGCAGGGTGGGGTGTGGTGAAATGGCGAGGCCGTTATGCCTGATGCCCAAATGCACACCCAGTGCCTGTCACTCTCTGCAGGGTGGTGGTGCAGGGTGGTGGTGGGGTTGGCTTCAGTTCAGTACTTCACTGCTATTCCTATTACGCAGCTCTGTAACTTCTACATTACCAATGCCAGCAAGCAAACATTCGGCATTGACAAATGCTTATTTAACATGCCCTAGCATTGGGCTTGTGATTATGGCAGAGCTGCAGACGATTCCTGGAAGTACATCTGATTTCTGCCTGACTGACTCAAATGTTACACTAACTGTCAGTGTTAATACTGTATTTCCTTGCTAAACTGAAAAAATAAGGTTTTAAGGGGCTGTAAAATATTGTAGATTTCCCAGGCTCTTCTCATTTTCGGTACCAAATTTGGTCTCCTGCTGTTCCCTAAAGAGAACTAGTCTGCCTTCTTTTATTTTTTGAATGTTGACACCTGACCAAGTCCTGAAGTTACAGTTCCCCATGCACAGAAAGCCACATCTAAAACAATTAATTTATTTATTGTATTTATTCAATCTTAGATTTCAAGAAATCGGTTTCAAATCATTTATTGAGTGTGGAGAAATTTTGCCAAGACAAACACTCTTTTTGCACTGCCTGCATTGCCTGCCTGAGCATGAACATTTAAAATCAGAGTGACCAGGTGCACAATCTGGGCATTATGATTGATGGGGGCTGATACCTAAGTCTCAGGTGTCGGCCATCATCAAAACCTCATTTTACCATCTGAGAAATATCACATGGATAAAACACCTGGTCCTGCATGATGACCTTCCAACATTGACCCATGCGTTTAGACCTCCCACCTGGATTAATGTGGTACCCAGCTAGAATAGCATTACCAGAATAGTGCCACATTATATGGTGCTAGTCTGGTATCACGCTCTCATGGACAGCGACCTGGGATATACAGCGCCTATAAGCACTCCACTGGTTGTTGTATATAGCTCTGAAGAGAGGACAAGGGGAGCAGGGATAGGGTTACTGGATGAGCTACTCCCGGGAGTGGAGGGCTGAGGCATGGAGCAGCTTAGCTGGCAGGAATGGAGACCAGGGTTCTAATCTGGGTCTCACAACTTTTGGCAGCAGCGGGACTTTTTTTTTTTGCAGGGCCATGGAAACACTTTTCCACAGCCCACACATTTAACTTTCCCACAATTTGCTCCTCCCTGGAGTGAGAATCTATATGTCCTGGGGTGCAGGGAAGAGCCACCACATCAGGAGGTGCGGTGGCAAAGCCCACAGGAAAAAATAAATCAGTGACATTTTTGCCGTGCACACCTTGTGTGGCTATTTTGACCAACACTGTTTGGACCCAGTGCCAATTACTGCACTGCCTTATATCTAGGGCTACCAGGGGTGGACCTCCGCCACCTCCAGCTGGTGCAGAATGTGGCTGCCAGGATGTTGGCTGGCGTACCTAGATCTTGCCATATCACACCTGTGCTCTGTGGCATGCATTGACTGCCAGTTCAGTGGAGGATCACCTTTGAGGTCAGATTACTGACCTATAAGGCCCTACATGGACAGGAACTGCAGTATTTGCAAAATCTCTTTTCCCCTACCGCTGTTCTCCATCTTCTCACTCCACTGACAAGGGCTTGCTAGAGGTTCCCATGGTCTGTCTGAAAACTTCAGGAGTGAGATCATTTACTTTGCAGCTCTGACTCTGTGGAACTCTTTACCTCATCAGAGTAGAAAGTGCCTGACCAGTGAAACCTTTAAATCTGCCTTAAAGACCCATTTATTTAATTTAGCATGTTTGAAATCTGAAATTTCTGCTCCTGCTTATTTATTGATTTTATATATGATGTATTTTAGTGATTTTATATTTGTACAGATACTTTGATAATTATTTGAATTGTGCTTTCAAGAATACATTTTGATTGATTGATAAAATGAATAAACAGAGACATTCATTGCCAGTGTAACACAATGGCACAAAAACTTTGTTAATGTACAATTTCTAAATGAGCATTTAAGACTGGGGTGTGCACTTGTTATTTTACACCACCAAATCTACACTAGTGTACCTGTAGCATCATCATTTCTAATATCAACAGTGCTTATTAATACAACAATGGATTACTATAAAGAACTAGCATTCAGATAGAATGTTTAATATGAATTGTGTCCTGAAGTGCTTTGCAGGCAATGAAAGACTAGTAATGAAAGTAGCTGTAACTGTGGTGACAACATTTTTGTACATTAACATTCACCCAGGGCCTTGGGCAATTGCATAAACTGGTTTTATGGGAAAGGAAAAAGTTGCCAGGATACCAAAGAAAATCCTATCCTTTTGAAAAGTGTCTTGAGTTCTACTTCCACCTGGACAGTATCAGAGACAGGCTGAAGGGACCTTGGTTTAACATCTCATCTAAAGGACCTCACACCCAAATAGAACAATGTAACAGCTTTGCTGGATTTGATAGATTGGAGCACAGGCTCCTCAAAATAGCAATCCTGTGACTGCTATACTGTTAATCATGTCCTCGACAAATCCTTTATGGAGAAAAATCTCTGACACACTGAAAGTGGCTAGCAGTGGTGCCAGTACACAAGGTGGCCTCAGGAACCAGGAGAAATCACCATCTCATCTCCTGTCTTACTCTATTGTAACTATTGGATAAAAAAGGTTGTGCCATAAATGATCATCAAACTGCCCCTCCCCAAAAATAACCTGACAACAAGTGCAGCTCATATGGAAGCCATTGTATGAGCAGATTCACTAAAAAATATGTGCTGGGCTGACGTGAGATGCACCGGCACATCACAGAAATGTGCCATGAAATGATTCATAGACAGGGCAGATGCGGTGCATCCCAGATCGTTGCTCCAAACAGGATGCGCTGGAGCATGAAAATAATGACATGTGGTGCATAGAGAGAGAATACACTTGAATATACAGTGCAAAGCAATTTACAGTGCAAAAGAAGGCTCAACTACAGAGCAAACCTGGTGCAAGGAACAAATGTGCCATGAAAAGATAAGTATAAAAGAAGCAGACTTAAGTGCAAGCCACCAGCAGGTCAGTGGCTGAACAGCAGCACCAACACAGTGTGAGAGTGAGAGGAGAGAGAGAAAGAGAGAGAACATCATGACCATGGATGGAGCACCATTTGTTATGGTTGGACTACTAATGAGGATGAGGAGATGAGGAGGTGGAAGACACCGTAGGCAGCTGGCCCCATGGAGGTATCATGCCAGGCTGTCCTTCAAGCAGCTGACACTTACGGAGACAGTAGGCTGACAATGCCTGAATCAGGCCATTCTGAGGGCAGCTCTGAGAGCTGTGCCATAAAAATGCAGGCACCCACTGGGCGTAGTCTTGCCATATCAGTGGAGACCAAGGTGACAACAGTAATGTGCTTGCTCGCCATGAGAACCTTCTATGAAAAAGGCATTCTGGGGACACCACTGGCATATCACAGGCCTCCACATCCCTTCTCCTGACACAATTCCTCACCAACACTGCTACCATATGTTTCAGAATATATTCATTTCCCCAGCACACAGGCAGAGTGGACTGAAGCCCTGCAGGAATTCCACAGGGTGGCACACATGCCAGGCATCATAGGGGCCATGGACTGTAACCATGTGGCATCCGTACACCACCACAGTGATGATGCAGTAACATACATCAACCACAAGGGATACCACTCCATTAACTGCCAGGTAGTGTGCAGTGCCACCTTGTGCATCAGCAATGTCTGCACCACAAACCCTGGGAGCATACATGATGTCTTCATGTGGCACCAGTTCACCCTCTACCACAGATTTGAGGCAGGGGACATACCAAATAGGCCATTTAGTAGGTGCGTGAGACATGGCAACCTGCCACACAACAGGGCACTATGGAACAGGATAAGATGGGGGCGGTGTGCAGATAGCATGATGAACAAAGTGCAGAGGGTGCAGCAGATGTGGGACAGCAGAGGTGGAAGATGACACAGGCAGACACCAGCTGGTACAGGGTGGCACATGCAATACTTGGATTGCGGGGTGCAGTGCCATTTAAGGAATGTGTGGCAGGGACAATTACAACACATGCAGACAGCAGCCACTGCCACAGTGCACACTGAGCAGGACAATAGTGGGTGTGGCACGTGTGACCCCAATGGCATTCATGGCCTGGGGCCAACAAAAGCAGTAGGCCCAGCAACAGCAGGTGAATGGTGGGGTAGGATTGCAGGAACGGACAGGCACAGCCAGTGGTGGATGCTCAGCACAGCTCACAGCATGGGGCAGGAGGGGTGCACGCTGCCCATGTGACTAGTGTACTAACAGCCACCTTTCACCCTCACAGGTGATGTGACATACCCACTAAGTCCCTGGCTCCGCACCCCTTCGATGACCCAGAACAGAGGTGGAGGTGTGTTATAATGAGGCACACACTGCTACATGCATCATCATCAGCGCGTCTTGGCATGTTGAAGATACACTTCGGTGCCTGATGTAGGTCAGGTGGGGCCTTACACTATAGCCCTGAGAAGGCATGTGGCATATTCCTGGTCTGTTGTATGCTACAACATGGCCATGGACCATGGAATAGCTGTCAAGGCCAGTGAGGGAGACAGTTCCTGGCAGGAGGAGGAGGAGGTGTGGAGGAAGAAACAGTGCCACAGGGCAAGAACACTGGACCACTAATGGGATGGCAGGACCCATGGCTGGCTGCAAGGTCAAGGATCTATAGGAGAATGCTGGTGGAGGAGCATTTTGGGAACCGTGGGTGAGTATCACAGGTAAGTATAGGGGAGGTGCACAATGGTGACAACAGGTAGAAACATGGCTGTGCAGTGCATGGTGGACACAGCACAGCACACAAACAGCCCAAAATGGGTGCACATACATAGATACATAGACAGTGTCGGCAGATAAGGGCCTATGGCCCACCCAGTCTGCCATTTGAGCTTGTATGTTTGTTTATGTTTTCCTAGAAGTCTGTTGCCCTTACCGCTGACCTCCAGAATTCCTTTATGTCTATCCATGCATTCTTAAATTCCGTGATTGTTTCAGCCCCACCACTTCCTCTGGCAGGGGTTTCACTTATCCACCACCCGTTCTGTGAAGAATTCTTCCTCATGTTTCTCTGATAGTCCTCCTCAACTTCATCCCATGCCCTCTAGTCCTGGAACATCTTTTTCACTTGAAAATAGTGTATTTCTGCACCCTGTTCCTCCCTGTGAGATATTTGTTTGTCTCTATCATATCCCTCTCCCTCCTCTCCTCCAGGAGTACATGTTCAGTTCCTTCAACCTGTCTTCATAGGACTTATGATGCAATGATGCACCATCGTTGTTGCCTCCACTGAACCTTCTCTACCCTGTCTATGTCCTTACGTAGATATGGTCTCCAGAACTGTACACTGTACTCAGGTGGGGCCTCACTAGTGTCTTGTATAGCAGAATGATGACCTCCCTTTTCCTGCTGGTGATGCCCTGCCCATACTCCCAGCATCCCTATTTGCTTTACCTGCTGCCTTGTCATACTGTTTCCCTACCTTGAGGTCATCAGAGATGATAACTCCAAGATCCCTTTCCTGCTTGGTGCATGCTATATCCTCACCCCCAACTGATATATTGTGCCAGGGTTTTTGTGCCCTTATGCATTATCTTGCACTTCTTTGCATTGAATTTCAACTGCCAAACCCTGACCATTCTTCAAGTTTCTGCAGGTCCTTCTCATTCTGTCTACACCCTCTGGTGTGTCTACTGTGTTACAGAGCTTTGTGTCATCAGCGAACAGTGAAATTCTGCCTTCTAGGTCATGTGCAATGTCACTGATGAAGATGTTGACTAGGACTGGTCCCAGCACTGATCCTGTGGTACCCCACTGGTCCCTTCCCTCTGTGGAGTGACAGCCATTTACCACCACCCTCTGTGTTCTGCCACCCAGCTAGTTATCTACCCACCACACTACTGTTCTGCACACCCATGTTCCCCAGTTTGTGTAATAGTCTTCTATGTGGCACAGTGTCAAAGGCCTTGCTGAAGTCCAGATAGGCCATGTCACTGCCCTCCCTGATCCACCTCCTAGTCACCCAGTCAAAAATTCAACGAGGTTGGTCTGACATACATCCCTGGTGAAACCATGCTGCCTTGGGTCCTGTAGTCCATTGACAACCAGATGTTCACCAATCTCTCCTTCAGTAGTGCTTCCATGATCTTCCCCACTACCGAGATGAGGCTGACTTGTCTGTAGTTCCTGCTTCTTCTTTGTTCCCACTTTTGTATAAGGTGACTACATCTGCTGCCCTCAGTCTTTGGGTACCTTCCCTGTTTCCAGTGATCGGCTAAACAGGATAGCCAGAGGTTCAGCCACCACCTCTCTTAGTTCTTTAAGGACCCTGGGGTGCACCTCATCTGGCCCCATTGCTTTATCAACTCATTACTTCCAGTTCGTTCAGGACCCTTTCTCGTGTAAAGGGACTTGTGTCCATTCTGCACCATTCTCACCCTTGTACTCCTTTCAGACCCATTACCCTCCTCTTCTCAATGTAAAGACTGAGCAGAAATACCTGTTCAATATGTCAGCTTTACTGTTGTCATCCTCCACGTAGCCCCATCCTCCCCTTCAGTCTCACTATCTCTCCCTTTGTCTTTCTTTTTCCTTATGTACCTGTAAAGGTTTTGTCCCTCTACCCACTGATTTTGCAATGTGTTCTTCTGTATGAGCTTTGGCTTCCTTTACTGACCTCCCTGCCTCCCTTTGCTTCTCCTGGTACTTCTCCCTATCCCCTTCTGCCTGTGTCTTTTGTATTGCCTGAATGCAATCTTTTTGGCTTTCACTTTCTTTGCTACCTCTTTGGAAAACCATAATGGTCTCCTCTTCCTTTTCCTTTTGCTAACCTGCTTAATGCATAATTCTATTGTTCTTGTAATCCCCATTTTAAATACTGCCCACTGTTCCTCAACCCCTGATTCCTGTCCCATTCCTTAATGCCTCTTTCAAGTATCTCCCCATTTTCCTAAAGTCTGCCCCTCTAAAATCCAGGATACATGTTTTTGTGTGGTTTGATTCTGCTCTTTCTGTGATTTCAAACCACAATGATTAGTAGTCACTGTTCCCAGGTGCTCCCCACTGTTACCCCATCACACTGTCCCTGTTTGTGAGCACAAGGTCCAGTATTGCCTTCTGCCGAGTTGGTTCCATGACCAGTTGCTTGAGGAAGGCACCCTGAAGAGTCAGAATAAATCTGCCCTCCCATTATTGGTGAGGGAGGCCCTGTTAGTAGAGGCTTTTAAGACCCACCTGAAGTTTTATCTGTTTAGTCAGGCCTTCACAGACTACTGTTATTTGTCCTTTTAAAACTAAAGGATTTTTATATAGTTATTGGGTTTGTATGATGGCATATTTTGTATTTATGTATGTGGAAATAAAATTGTTGTGTTTTGTATGGTGCCAGAGCCTTTGGGATTGGGCGCCAGAAAAATAAAATTTGCTTTGCCTTTGCCACACACACACACACACACACACATAGACACAGCTCACAACACAACCATGTGTCACGATGACAGAACCAGGGATGGCATGGATCAATGTGCACTGCTGCTGGCACACTGGCACAGCAAACAGTGGACCACTCTCATCACACCCATGCCACATGGCACAACAGTGGTGCATACAGACATGAAGGTGGCACTGCATGGGATGCCCACAATGGCATTGCACTGGGGCAGGAGCATGCCACCCTCCACCCCAGACATCTTTATCCAGGCGGTGGGACTCAGAGGTGGAAGTGCAGCAGCTGTTGTGCAGGGACCTGGATATCACAGGGTGGCACCACGGCCACCACTGACATGAGGGCAGCCTCTGTCATGTCTGGCAGATGCAGCCATGGCACCACCAGCCACAGGGGTGTATCCCACACCCATGTGGGGTACTGCAATGAGACCATCAACAGGTTCTCATGGGTGTGGTGGCCCCATGAGCCATGTCTGTGCTGGGGATGCTGGGCAGTGTAACATGAGGTGATGTGTCAGCAGTAATGGGTCCACCTGATGCCACTGCCTGGGTGTGAAGGAGGCACTCCTGGGTGTCTGGCTGGAGGCTCGATGGCCATAGTGCATAACATATGCAGCCACTGCCTCTGCAGTGGCTGCAGTCTCTCCAGTGCTGTGGTCATGCCCACCTGCTGTGAGACATGCCTCTGTCAATATCTGAGCATGCCATGCAACCACAGACTCATGCTCCAGGACCATCAGCATCTGAAGGCCCCTGAACTCTGCACATGGGGCTGCCTGCCCTC
This sequence comes from Neoceratodus forsteri, assembly GCA_016271365.2. Taxonomy (NCBI): domain Eukaryota; kingdom Metazoa; phylum Chordata; order Ceratodontiformes; family Ceratodontidae; genus Neoceratodus; species Neoceratodus forsteri. Next base: position 686,757,967 of record CM028137.1, on the reverse strand, counting down.
ACAGTATCAAGCAGGAGGTGGACATAGCCCTCAATGTTGTCAGTGGTGATGACTCACAGTGACAGCAGACAGGTGGGTGGTGAAACAGCTTGCTGGGAGCATCCACAGGTGGTGATTGCACCATGGCAGGCTGCAGCATGGGCAAGGCTTGGGCATGTTCGGCCCAGCATGTCCACAGCTGGTGTTGTCACATTTCAATGGTGCTGGTGTGTGTTCCTAGCACCTGGACAAGATGCCTTGATGGCCCACCATCACACATGGACTAGATGTAGAGGCATAGCACCCACGTGTGCGAGCTGTGTGGCTCTGCATCCATACCACATGCAGCAGGGCCATCAATGCCATCAGGGCCACCTGCACAGGCACCTATGTGCTGCATATCCCACTGTTGACCATGTCTCCCTCTATCTGGGTGGCATCATCACTCGGCAGGGCCATCACTGTATTCCCCTGCGTGCAGATGCCAGCACAAGAAGGTGTCAACAATGTCGCTGCATCTTCTGGATCATCATCAGACAATCACAGTAGACCCTCCAGCCATGTGTTGACATTGCCACCAGCAGTGGCAACACTGGCTGAAGGGCCCGATGAGCCCACTCACCACTGGCACTGGAGCAGGTGGCACCGGTGCAGTGGATGGCCCAGGATGGCACCATCAACCACAGTGCCCGCAGCCCTATGTGACAGGCCAGAATCATCACCCACTAGGGCATCCTGTGCAGCCATTCCCATAGCTGCTCCCATGAGGCATGATGGAGCTGTGAAAAGAAGATGAGAGAACATGGTTAGTGTCAGTGGATTATACAGTGGCATACATACATACATAACATACATGTACAGTTTGACACAGTGTTGTGCCATGGTTGCACAAGACAGTCCCTGGCATGGCTGTGCAGTCCCTATAATGCCACTGCAGCCATGCACCTGCTGTGGTCACTGCTGTGTGGTGACAGGCCATGGTCACATGGTACTCTGTGTGCCAATGCTATGACTTGCCCATCCAGCAGTGTTTGTGTCCCAGCAGCCTGACTGGGACTGGCCCATCACATGTGCCACCATGGGCATGGAATGTCATACACAGTGTAGCACAGCATGGGCTACAAGGAGCCCTACCACACATGGTACATCACATGGGACCACAGTCACACAGCGGCACACATTGGGACTTGCATGGCAGCCAGGGCACACATGTGGTCAGACACGTGTCGTGCACATGGATACTTGCTGCAATAGGCTGCCACCTGTCTGGAACCCCCTTCAGAGACACCCCTGCAAAGTGGACCTGGCAATGGCTGCCACTAGGAGTTCCTCATTGGGGCTCAGGTGCACATCTAATTGTGGGCCACCCCTGTCCATTGCAGGAAGCCACAATGTTGGCCTCCTTCTCCTTTTCGCTCCTTTCCCCATCATAAAGGTGCTTTCTTCAATCAGGGGTTCAGCTGTACTTGACCATGGCGTTCATGATGGACCACTGCCTTCCAACCCTCCCCTGTGCTGTATAGCTGCCACACCTGCCTGCCAGTACATCACACTGCAGATTGTAGGCTTCAATGAGGCCTGCTCCTCATCTTTAGTAAAGTTTGGCAGACTGTGATTGCAGCACTGTCTCCTCCTGACATACTGGTTTCTGTAGGAGAGTACAGACAGACATTAGACACGCACCTGGGGTTACCATATGCCCATTATCAACACTCAGTGGTTGCAAAGTGCCACCACAGCACCTGGCTGACACAACCTGCAGGCAGTGCACATGTGTTGTGGTGCATGGTGTCAGGGCAGTCAGTGATGCATCAACGTGGACAACCTACCCACCATGGACAACTGCATGGCCATGGACATGCCACCTGTGACGCATGTCCGATACACATGCAACTGGCTTCCCATCACTCTCTATACACCTCACTGTTTGTGCAGGCACATTAGCCGCCAGCATACTCCCCAATAGGGCGGCCTGTGGGATAGTGAGTGGCACAACAAGTCATGCAGCAGGTGTCCTGCACATGGCTAGATGGCAACAGGCTGTCCACTGATCAGTTCATCATGCGGATTGGCTACACTACTACTGGACTTGTACACAAATGGATGACTCTATTTTACAGCCCATTGGCAGTCATCTGTATCCCCTCACTGGGTCGTGCCTGAGTCTAGGCAGAGATTGCCTAGTACACTTACCAGTCCACAGCAACAAGTAATACATATAGAAATTAAATAGTACTCAGTTTCAAGGTTGTGAATCCTCTCAGTCACCTATTCTCAGTGTGGGCTGAGGTGGGAGTGTTATGGCTCATGGCATGCAAATGAGGACTGGGGCAGTAATAATGAGATGCTAAACAGGTGAAATGCCCCTGAATCGTTATTAAGCTAATTTGAGTGCATTGTCTGTGAATTGCCCTCAGCTTATCTCAATCAGCATGGCGCATCTGCTGAGTTGGGCACATCTCTACATGGTGCATTGCCTGTGCATGCATGGTGCATTTGGGGCATCTTCTGACTGGGGCACAAGTGCTTTGGTGCATTCAGCATGCATGCACTGTGCATTATACCCTGGCAGAGACCACAATTGGGCAATTGGTCTGACACTTCCATCATGGACATGCATATGGTGCACATCATGCAGTGCAGTCTGTCCACATATGCACATCCCCTGTGTGGTGCACATTGTGACAGTTGTCACTAGTTGTCAGCGGATCGCATTACATGCCATTGTGCGATGTTGTGCTATTGTGCATCACAGGTGCTACATGTGATAATGAGTGCCACACATAACATGGCAGACAGCTTGCACTCTGCAAGTACCACACGGTCATGGCCCTTGACCTTGCATTCCTGCTATAGCATTGCACATTGCGCATGCACCTGTGGGCGCATGCCTGACCAATCACGCAGCACATCGATGTGCATGGGGGCATGCACATGTCCCAGTAGCATATGTGACACCATTTGCCATTTCTCTACACAGGACCTGCAGAGTGGTGTACACTTGTTTCTCAGCAGAGATGCCTAGGACAATCAGAACAGGGCAGAGGGTCATGAACTGGTTGGAGGTTGAGCTGTCCACCTGGTGGCACTTGTCCTTTGTGTAGTGGGCCAGATGTTTGGCAGGGAGGACCTACAGGTGCCCAGGGCAACAGTCTGGGCCAACATTTCCCAGTGCCTGGTGCACCACACTGGGGTTCCCGCACAGGGGACTGGTGTCGCCACTGGTATGGTGACCTGGGCAGGAGGACTGGGCACAGTTGGAGAGTTGCAGGTGTATGCATGCAGGGTGCACTACCAGTGCCAGGTGAGCATCTCACATATGTGTGCCGTTGAGGCACTTGCAGAGTGGGGTTGGGTCACATCACATCAGCAAACTCACATGGGCACACCCCAATAGGCACATGTGTGTGTGTGGCTGCACCTGTCCTATGGTGCCCTGCCATGCATGACACATGGTCTGGGACTCTCTGCAGTGTGTGTGCGTGGGATGGGTACACTGCGGCATGCGTGGTGGACCACCATGTGCTATGTATATCCATGGATGAGCACTTTGGGGGCTCAGGCATGGCTGCTGACTGCACTGCCATTCACGGTGTTGTACTGCATGTGTACACCAGCACTGCATGCCCACACTGGTGTTGGGGGTGGTTTGTGCAGTGATGTGTCTACTCATGGCGGTCTCTGTCTGTTGTGTCTTGCAGGTGTGGAGGCCAGATGTTGGGCTGTGGTGGCCACTGGGCGTGGTGACAGGAGGCTGTGGCTGGAGCTCCTCACGATAGCCATATGGGAGCAGGTAGGTGGTAAACTTGTGTGTGTATTGTCTATATGATGGGGTGGACTACTGTTCAGTGGGGTTTTGTGTCTGCAGTGGGACTTAGTATGTGTTCTCTGTGTCCTTGCTGTAGGTCCCAGGATCATCAAGTAGCAGTTAATGGTCGAGTGCCTTGGACTGCAGCGAGACTTGGACCAACAGATATAAAGGCCATCCAGGAGTCACTCAGGCCCATCCATAGGATGCAGGGACACCTTGAGCACCCTAAGGCCCATCCAGCATCTCCTGATGGCAAATGGCCACATGGGTTTGGGCGCCAGAGGTGCATGGCCATGCCTGTAGCCCTTTGCCATGTGTTAGACTCTGTATATTGTATAAAACCTACTGTTTCCTCCACCCTCCCTACTACCTATGTTGCTGTCCCATCCCTCCCCTTTTACCAACCTGTTCATGTATATAGCCTCACACTCAATCCTTTTTGTATTGGTTTGTGTAAATAGTTTCTGCTGTTACTTGTGTTTTCATTGTTACTGTTCTCACTGATCTTTATATAAAACATTTGATTCTCTGACATGGTGTCAGTGGTCATTCACTGTTTCATGATCCTGGGATTGTGTACTATCAGGGGCTGTTCACTGTCCCCATGCTACCATGACCCTCGTGCCTCCCTCTATGTATGGTCTGCTTCCCCCTACATCCCCCCACCTCCATGTGGCCCCACCATTGCCTGTGCCATGCGTGAGACTCATGTCCTGCAGCTCATGTCCCTGCCCCCGGTCTGTGTGTGTGGCTTGTGGCATGCATACATTGCACTGCTGCACTATTGGTCTGGAGCCATGCGAGGTGTCCTGTGGTTGGGGCTCTGTCCTGGCTGTGCAGCACTGTGGGTGACATGGTGTGATGCCTAATGTGTGGAATGGTGTCACCTGTGTGTCCCCCATGCCATAGTCTTGGCCACCTGTGGTGTTGGCCATGTCCAGTGGCTGCCACCTTGCTCCTTGCTTTCACCCTTGTTGTGTGACACCATGCGGCTGCAGTGTACCTGTTCTGTGTGCCTGCCATTGGGCCTCTGTGGGTTGTGATCTGGGCCTCTGGGTGTTGTTCTGTTTGCCCAGTCTCAGTATTGTGCCTGTTTTGGTCACTGTTGTGCCCTTGCCTCTGGTTTGTCCCATTGATCATGTGTTTCTCTGTCCTTTGTCCCACTGCATTGTCCGTGTTGCTCCCACTTGCCTTACTGGGTTGCTCTGTATTCACTGTGTTTGCTCCCTGGTTGGTTGTGCACATCCCAGATGCACTAGTGCTTCTTCACTTGTGCCATGCACTTTCTGTACAATTCACAGTGGTGTTGAGCTTGGCACATCCATGGCGCATCCTTTGTGAATTGCTCAGCATTTGGCGGGTGTATTCTATTTGTGCCAGCGCATCTCTTTGCGAATCCGCCATACATCTTCAGACATGAGAAAATAACTCCACACCTACTACTGTGCTTTTCAATGCTAGGAAATACAATAGCTAAAATTGTTTAAAAATTGTCTGAGGACAAAAATAAATAGAGGCAAAACACCTTGCATTGTAGCTTCTGACTTACAGTATGGGAAAACAGAGCAGTATTCATGAGTAGGGAAAAGCACTTTATAGTTTTGTTTATTTCAGCTACCGTATGTCATTTCAAGAAGGAAGAGAAGCACAATTACAGTAAATAAGAGATTCAGTATGAAATGGTGATACATCAAGCATTTTATATGGAACCCTGGTGTATTTCACTTACTGGTCAAATGATTGCTTGCTGATTTGATTGGTATGTATGTATGCATTTATCTATTTATTTATTTTTGAGGTGAGGAGGTTACAGACAGATGAGTGAGCTCTGGGTGTCAGTTGATGGAGGAGTTTCCTGGTATATTTTATGTAATTTGCTGTCTGTCTTAGAAAGTCCTGTCCCCATACTTACAGTCGAAGGACACCCATCTGTGAAATATTGAAATGCAATTATGTTACCAACAAGTTAAGTACTGTACAAGTCCATATAAAAGGAAATGCTAGATTTATTATCAGTTCTTCATTTACTAAATGTGCTTCTCATTCTTTCTTTAAAGAGCAAGTGAAATAGATTGTTCTTGTTACACAGCAAGATCATAAGTTGCTATTAGTTATAATTGATGAACTGCACAAAGGTTCACTTTTGCAACACTGTACTTATAGCATCTAAAAATGTTTGACTGTTTCAGTGATCAAAGTGAACATTTGCAACAATGCATATCCAGTCTCCTGCTAGCTACAGTTGTGCTTAACATGAAGCAGCCTTATGTTTACTGTCTGAATTCAGTCAATGCTGTAGTTGAATGTATTAAAAAGATTATTTTAGAGTGGCAACATTTAAACAACTGGTTTGCTGCTACTATTTGTCTTCAGAATGCATACAGAATAGAGTAAATTGAGAATGTCGCCTGTGTCAGGGCTTAAGGGGCAGACTGGATGTGCCTGGTGGTACTCATCTGCTGACAAATTCTGTTTCTATGTCAGCAAAAGAGCCAGGCGTAGACTTCAGTCCTTGAAGTTCCTATAACCATCCATCCCCACACTCCTGTACCTCCATTAAGTCATTAGTGCACCAGGATTTTAGGAGACTGTATAGCGCAGTGGTTTAAGGCTCTGCGCTGCAAATCTGAAGACCTGGGTTTGAATCACACAGTCCCACTTGCATACTGTGTGACTCTAAGCAAGTCATGTAACTTCCTGTGCTCCTAGTTTGCAACTGTAAACAAACTTTCAGCTTAGTGTGTTCACCTAGTTAAACAATTGGAAAAAAAAACAAAGATTGTCTTAATTGTTGGCCATTTGTCACTATAGAGACCCCAGGTCACAGTGTTGTAATGTAAAGTGGTGGAGGGAAGGAGATAATGGCTTAGGCACACATGGTGTTTCCTTTATTGTCAATTGGAGATTCTGCTTTCAAAGTTTACTCTGGTTGAATGACTGGGAGAACAAGTTAAAAACTTCCTGGGTGGGATTTGTTCTATATTATATTTATTACAGGATACCATTCATAGACAGCAAACATGCACTACAAGTTTCCTTTTCTTTATGGTATAGGCAGTACAACAAAATTCTGTTCTAACAGTCTCAATCAGTTAAGATGCCGCTTTCCTTTTCTATTTGTAATATATCTTACTCTGTTAGCGTACCACAAAATCTCTTTAGACAGTCTAAGATGAATATGATTCTATTTGGTACAGTAGCTGTTTTAACATTTTGTAAATGATATACTGTAAATAAGTGTTATAATTCAGACACTCAGTGGTTTCTCTATATGGTAACTTGGGTACACCATGAAAGATTGAATGACGGAAGGGTGCCTGTGTGTGGTAGGGATGCAATTGCATGTATTTCAGGAAGGAATGACATTGTGCTAAGCTGCATACAACACTTTATTTTAGTCCTAATTTCCAAAAATGGAGAGGGAAGATAAAAAAATGTGAAACTTTGACATTTGTTGTTATTTTCTTTCTCCATTGTTTATTTATTTATTTTACTTATTTACTGGATTCAGAAATACCTTTGAGTCATAGACTGCTTTACAAAGGTTCCACATTACAGAGATAGATTAGGTATAGACTCACATTGCAAATGAGTGAGCAGTGATACAGTTCAGCTTTGTTACAAGGAATAGTGAAGGCTAACATTCAAATGCTAAGGTTACTTAGTACAGGTCTTAAACAATACAGGTTGAACTCGGATATGAATCAACACCTGACAGGCGCAGAGTTAGGCTCAAAAAGTGTGTGTGTGTGGGGGGATCAGGCCAGTGGCCATTGTCAGTGGAGAAGGAAGTAGGGACGAGGCAGAATCAGTTGCAGTCACAGGCATTTGATGTCAGAAGGGTGACCCTAAGATGGAATTTGAATGAACCAAGTCTTAGTTTGTTTACTAGAAGGTGGGTAGGATGTTCATCCATGAGTGAGCCCTGCAGCTGAAGGACCTTTGGAATTGGGAGATATGGCAGGAGGGAACAGAGAGAAGGTGCTTGCCTGAGCTACTGGTGTGCTTAACCTTAAGGGCTGGATGGACTAAAGGGGTGAGGCCGGGGAGAGGCCAAGGGCAATTATTTTAGCCATGAGGCAGGTGTGGAACCTGATTCTGTTATCGAGATTAAGCCAGATTGGTAGCGTTATAAAGTGAGCAGGTATGGGTGAGATGGTCCATCCCAGGATGAGGCAGCATGCTTTATTTAGGAGAGACAGACTCTAACTAGGGCTGATGCATTAGCTGTGCCATAGATAAGCAAGCCATAATCGAGCAGAGAGAGGACCAAGGAGGAGACAGCAAGCCTGAGGGCATCTGGGTAAGACAGTTTTGAAGCCATGCAACAGCCCCAACCCAACACTGAGGGCCTTAGATAGGTGGTGTGTTGTTTGTGGAAGTTAAGCACTGGGTCCAGGGTGATGCCCAGATATTTAAAGGAGTCCACTTGCTCTAATGGGTCTGATTAGAAGTTAGTACTTGGGGCAGTGCTTCTTCTAGGTGTTCAGAGGGTGTGAGAATAGCATAGCTTTGTTTTTTATAGTTGAGAATAAGGTGCTGTGCAGAGAACCATCTGTCAGCACAGCAAAAGGAGGATTGGAGGAGTGATGGAGTTGAAAGAGTCAGAGTTGGAGAAAAGAGGACAGCATCATCTGAGTATAGTAATAGGTTGCCAGGGCAGGACTGGGAGGGAGTTGAAGAAGAGACTGAAAGTAGGGGTCCAAGAATGGATCCCTGTGGGACATCTGAGAGGACAGACAGTCTATTGGATAAGGTGTTACCAATTTTGACCTGCTGGAACCAGTTTGAGAGGTAGTCTGAGAACCACCCCAGAGTGTCCCGAGAGAAACCCAAGTTGGCCAAGTTGGTTAGTAGGAGGGAGTGATTAACTATCAAACGCTTTGTGAGGTCAATGAAGACAGCACCAGTGATATGACTCTTATCCAGAGCAGAGAGGATGTGTGTGGTAAACTTCGAGAAGGGCAGTGGTAGTACTGTATCCTTTGTGGAAACCGTGTTGCTGTTTGCAGGTAGGTTGTATCTGTTGAGGTGATCGGTGAGCTGATCAGATACAATCTGCTCTAAGGCCTTGGAAAGGGGTAGAGAATGGAAATGGGGTGATAGTTATTGGTAATGGATCAGTCCCACTTTTAAATATGGGGTGATGGAAGCAGATTTCCAACTAGAGGAATTTACCTTGACACAGGGAGCAGTTTAAAATGTGGATAAGGGTAGAGTACCTCATGAAGGTGAAACAAGTAACTTCAAATCTAAGGAGTCTCTACTGTACAAGGAGTGGCTTAGGGCTTTTAAGGTATGGCTCTGCAGACTTGGGAATAATTCAGTGCAGGTATGGGGGTGGATGTAGGTAGGTCAAAGAAATTAGGAGGAAGAACATGGCTGAGGTTTGTGAAGGCATTATTGAAGGCTGTGGCAATTTGGATAGGGTCGGAGGTCAAGGACCCAACAGCTATGACCTGATTAGGAACCAGGTTATTGTCTTTCCACAGATTTCCTTAATATTGTTCCAGAACGTTCACCCTGAGCCCCTGGAGGAGTTTAAGGAGGATTTATAATACTCTGTTTTGCATTGTGCAAGGCCCAAGTGCAATTGTTTTGAACCTCTCTGTACTTTTGTGTATTGACTTGGCAGGCTGGTCTCATTGAGGAATTGCCATGAAATCAGCACTAAAATAAAGTATGCTTGGCGTCAATGTTTTTCCTGACTGAAATGCTTCTTTCCTATTGCTGATCAAATTATGCCTTCTTGCATTTATAACTGATTCTTTCTATTATAAGCACCTGTTGCTTTTCCTAACAGGTATACTGTTGCAATGTGAACAACTACTGATCAGTGCCATGTAACACCATATGTCACATTATGTACTGTATGTCTCAACACATGGTGACAGGCATTAAAAGCAGTACCAAAAATCACAAATTAAAGTTAATGCAGACTAAGCAATCAATGGCATGGGATTGATGGTTCATGGGGAGGGAGGCTATGATATAATCATTGGCAAAGTTGGCTTGCATTTGTAAAATGCCTGTGAAGCTTTATAGGTTTACTGATAGCTGGACTGGTAGTAAGACCAACTTTTCTGGAAATGTGTGTGTATATGATTTTCATCCACCACAACAAGATAATCCTAGCAAATCCACATTTGATCTGATATCTAAGTAGGGCAAGGCAATGTTCAAAGAAACATAGAAACATAGAAGTTGATGGCAGATAAGGACTGCAAGGCCCATCCAGTCTGCCCATTCTTTTCTACCTTATAAATATACCATCGGCCTTTGCTCTGTCAATGGCCTATCTATTCATACTCCTCTGTATTACTCCCTTATGCCTATCCCATGCCTGTTTGAAGCCTGCACTGTATTCATTATGCCATTTCTTGAGGTAGGAGCTTCCATGCATCCACCACCATTTCTGTGAAAAGAACTTCCTCACATTACCTCTTAATCGGCCTCCATCTAATCTCATGCTGTGTCCTCTTGTCCTGCTATTTTTCTTATATTGAAACATGTTAGACTCTTTCACCTTGTTAATGCCTTTTAAGTGTTTGAATGTTTCAATCATATCACCTCTCTCCCTCTTTTGCTCTAGGGTATACATATTGAGCTCCATTAATCTGTCCTCATATGTTTTCTGATGCAATCCCTGCACCATTTGGTTGCCCTTCTCTGGACTGCCTCAGTTTGGTTAATGTCCTTGTGAAGATGTGGCCTCCAGTACTGCATGCCTACTCCAGATGGGGCCTAACCAATGTCTTGTAAAGAGTATTATTACCTCCCTCTTACGAATTGTGATACCCCTACTAATACACCCCAACATCCCCTAACCTTAATTACTGCTTTAGTGGTCTGCTTGGATGATTTCAGGTCATCGGTGATGGTGATGATGATGCCCAAGTCTCTTTCTTCCCTTGTGTCTGCCAGCAACGCTCCTCCCAGCCTATAGGTGGCTTCAGGGTTTCTCTTCCCTATGTCATGATCTTGCACTTCTTTACATTAAATCCAGTTGCCACTCTTCCGACCATTTTGCTAGTTATCCAGATCTCTTCTCATTCTGCCCACCCCATCTGGATCATCTACTCTGTTGCAGATCTTGGTGTCATTTGCAAACAGACAAACCTTACCCTCTAGTCCATCTGCAATGTCACTGATGAAGATGCTGAAGAGGACTGGCCCCAGGACTGATCCCTGAGGTACCCCACTTGTGACTTGCCTCTCTTCTGATTGTATACCATTTACCACCACTCTCTGTTATCTGCCCATCAACCAGTTTGCCACCCGCTTGACCAACTTCTGAGCCACCCGAGCCTACCCAGCTTATTAATCAATCTTCTATGTGGAAAAGTATCGAAAGCTTTGCTGAAAAGGTAGGCAACATCAACTGCTCCTCTTGGTCCACCACTCTGGTTACCCAGTCAAAGAAATCTATGAGATTAATTTGACAGGACCTTCCTTTGTAAAGCCATGCTGTCTTGGATCCTATGCTCTATGGAATTCCAGGTGTTACACTATCCTTTCCTTAGGAGTGCCTCCATAATCTTGCCCACTATGGAGGTAAGATTGACTGACTGTCGTTCCCTGCCTCCTCCCTGCTACCACTCTTGTGGAGAAGGATCACATGAGCCCTTCTCCAGTCTTCTGGGACCTCTCCTGTGCTCAGAGACTCACTAAACAGTTCTGATAATGGCTCCAATAGTTCTACCTTTAGCTCCTTTAGTGCCCTGGTATGTATGCCATCAGGTCCCATTGCCTTGTCCACCTGAGCTTATCGAACTCTTGCAGGACCCTTTCTTTGTGAAGGGACTGTGCTCACCTCCCTCCCACCTGTGCACATGATGCTGAGCTGTGGGCCCTGCCCTACCTTCTCTTCAGTAAATACTGAGCAGAGTATCTATTTAGGATAATTGCTTTTACATGGTCCTCCTCCTCACATGCACCCTTATCTCCTTTGATCTTGTAATACCCTCTCTGGACTTTCTCCATTCATTAATGTATCTATAGAAAGTATTGTCACCTTCTTTTAATGTCTGTTTTAGTGTTTCCACAGTTTGGGCCTTTGCCTGCCTTACTGCCTTCCCTGCTTCCCTTAGGGAAGTTTGGTATGCCTTCCTATCTTCATCCCACTATGTTCCCTTATATTTCCTGAAGGCCAGCCTTTTGGCTCTGACCTTTTTGCTACTGTGTTTGAGAACCAAAGTGGTTTCCTTCTTCTTTTGCACTTCCTTTTCTCTTTAACACAAAGGGATGTTGCTTCTAGTATTGCATCCTCAATGCTTGTCCACTTTTCCTGTATCCCTTACCTGTATTTCTTTTGCCAGACCCAGCTTAATTCTGTTGGCCATCTTATCAAAGTCAGTTCCTCTGAAGTCCCATATTTTTGCCTTGAAATTGGATGATTTAGTTGTAGTGGCCAAACTGAACCATACCATGTGATGGTCACTGGCCCCAGGTGACCTTCTACCTGGAGATCTGTGATCTTTTCCCTATCAGTCAGTACTAGATCTAGGATAGCCCTGTCTCTTGTGGGTTGTTGTACCAGTTATTTGAGGCCCTCCCTGCAGGAATCCATCATGTGTCCAGTTCTGGCAGACGTTCCTGGTGGTATTGACCAATCTGTATCTGGCATGTTGAAGTTTCCCATTATCAGAACTTCCCTTTAGCTGTCATGTTTTGTATATCTTCTAACAGTAATGTGTCTATGTCCTCCCGGTCTAGAGGCATGTAGACAACCCCATTTCTTATGGCTGTCCCATTTCCTGTTTCAGGGTGACCCACAGTTCTACTGGCTCCTTATGTATATTCTGAATTTTGTAGCTTTGATATTTTCATTGACATACAGGACCACTCCCCATTTTTGCACCTCAGTCTCTTCTGAACAGTACATAGCCAGGTACTGAAGTCTTCCAAGTGTGGTTACTGTGGAACCACATCTCACTAATTGCTATTGTCCAGTTTAGCCTCTGTCATTATTGCCTGCAGGTCTGGGATCTTGTTTCAGACCGCGAGCATTTGTGTACATGATTTTCCATTGGCCAGATTTTGTGTGTGTTAGTTGTTGGGTGAGGTCTGGCATTTCCCTTTGCATCATATGGGGAGCTGGACATTTTCCTTACCTGGTGATGTAAATGAACTGCAAACATGCTGAACTCCTGTTTGACCACTAGCTGAGGGGAGGGTGTTCTTCCCATTCAACATATGGAGTGCTGCACCCTTTTCCGATTTGTTCATTTAAATATTCTGCAAATACAGCAAACTTCTGCCTCAATGCAATGACTCCTCCTAGTCAGATGCAGTCCATCAAATTTAAAGAACTTTCACTTCCAAGACTGTTGCCAATTCCTACAAATTTGTGTCCTTTTTCCTGGCACCAGCCCTTGAGCTACATGTTTATCCCCTATCTCCCTTCTCTGACCTTCTGTCCATCTTCCCCTCTCCCAGACTGGCAGCATCTCAGAGAAGGGGATGCCAGATGAAATGGATAATAGTTTGTCACCCAGCCAGGTCAGGGTGTTCCTTGGTCTCCACAACTGATAGGCTGGTGAGATCATATTTCCTATATGTACCAGGACATCAATATTTTCCCTGCTTCCTGAACAATTTTAGCAATGTGATCAGTGTCTCTCCTTGCTGATGTACCAGGGAGACATCTGACCATTACCCCTAGCTGAAGATAGGTATCAACTCCCGAATCATGGAGTCCCCTATGATCAAAGTTTTTGGATTTCCTTTTTGCTTTTTTGTTTTGGTTACTGTTTTGGGTGAGTTTTGTTGTGCTAGCTCACCTGCTGCAGTGTCCTGCTATGCAGTGTCCTCTGCCCTTTGGTAAATTTCAAAGATAGAAGCAGATACCTGTTTGTAGTTTTGATATGGTTTGTGGAGTAATATATTTGGAGAGCACCGAGTGATTGGGCACCGATTTGCCCCTCCTAACCACCTACCAACCTCCCAGACCAACTACCCTCTGGTCAAGGTGCTTCTGTTGGATGTTGGGGAAATGGTAGGTGGTTCTTATAATATATTTCCTCTTGAATATGAAATTTGAGGTGTGCAATCTCTGCCCATGCTGCCTGGAGCTGAGACCTAAGATCTCCAATGGCCCACATGTATGACAGTGTCCTAAGTCCTGTAAAACTGCCCTTTTGAAAAGTGTTCTGCAGTACCAGCAGTTAATGAAATCCATTCCACATCATTTGCTGGGTTTATAACCTGGTCAGAGTAATTAGAAGCAAGAAAATGCAAGCAAAAGTTTGATTTTGTGTTTTGTTTGTTTGTTTTGTATAACTTGTTATAACAAGTTAAATTACTAGTGCCCTGTAAATAGAGGTCACTGTGTGGATACCCCACTGATCCGCCCCTTCCTGCTTTGCCACAGGAAATGTCATGACTGTGCTACCCTATAAAAGGAGTGTAGTGTGGGGTGGTTGGGGATGGGGTGAGTGGCTGAGCCCTTCTCCTGCCGAAATAGAAGAACCACATATGAAAGAAACAAGGAGGCACCCCATGCTGTACACAGTGGACTGAGCAATTACTATGATTATTTTCTCCAATTTATGTTAAATTAATCAGATGGTGGGGAGACATCTGGGATCGATTTTTTATCTTTGCTAAAAATATAAACATTTGTAAACTGTTTTTGCCCTGAGGATGACATTATTCACTGCAGTAGTTGCCTACTATAATATTTTATCCTGTCTGATCTGATAGAAATGTGGCACTCTTCAACCAGAAAATGAAGTATTACATGTTTAAATATCCATTATATGTATCATTAGATGCTTAATAAGATGATTGCACTATCACAGATGTTTTAACAGGAATCGTGCACATGGATCACTGAGCAGCAGATCACTCATGCTTTCACTTCTGTATATTATTTCTACAGGATTTGTATGACCTGGCTAGTATAATTAGTGTTTTATGTGTAGAATGACTTGCAATCAGTTACCCATTTGCAAACTAAAAAGGTACAGTAGCCATATTTCATAACCCTGTCACTCCTTGTAAGGCAAATCACTGGGCAAGAGGCATAGCAGATCACATAATGGATTGTCTTATTGCAATTAGCCAATGTGTTCAAGATTTATTTCCATGGGGCAGTGATAATATACACAGAATGATGGACGTTATTGTTTTTGTTTTTGTGTGTGTGATTTTCATGCACCCAGCAAGATAATCCTAGCAAATCCGACATTTGATTGGACATCCAAACAGGGCAAGGCAATGTTCAAAGGCATCCCGTGCTATGTACACTGGACTGAGCAATTGCTATGATTCTCTCCTTATTTATATTAATCAGATGGTGGGGTGACATCAGAGATCAATTTATTTTTTATTTTGTTAAAAACTTAAACATTTGTAATCTGTTTTTGAGCTGTGGATGAAATTATTTACAGCAGCAGTTTACTGCTACAATAAGCTTTACAGGTTTACTGGTAGCTGGACTGGTAGTCAGACCAACTTTGCCTGTAAATGTGTGTGTGTATGATTTTCATCCACCCCAACAAGATATCTAGCAAATCCCAGCATTTGATCTGACATCAAAGCAGGGCAAGGCAATGTTCAAAGGCACTCGGTGCTGTACACAGTGGACTAAGCAATTACTATGATTATTTTCTCCAATTTATGTTAAATTAATCAGATGGCGGGAGACATCTGGGATTGATTTTATTTTGCTAAAATATAAACATTTGTAAACTGTTTTTGCCCTGAGGATGAAATTATTCACTGCAGCAGCTGCCTACTATAATATTTTATCCTGTCTGATCTGATAGACATGTGTGCACTCTTCAACCAGAAAATGAAGTATTACAATTTAAATATCCATTATATGTATCATTAGATGCTTAATAAGATGATTGCACTATCACAGATGTTTTAACAAGAAACATGCACATGGATCACTGAGCAGTAGATCACTCGTGCTTTCACTTCTGTATATTATTTCTACTGGATTTGTATGACATGGCTAGTATAATTAGTGTTTTCAAGTGCAGAATGACTTGCAATCAGTTACTCATTTGCAAACTAAAAAGGGTACAGTAGCCATATTTCATAACCCTGTCACTCCCTTGTAAGGCAAATCACTGGACAAGAGCATAGCAGATCACATAATGGATTGTCTTATTGCAATTAGCCAATGTGTTTAAGATTTTTTCCATGGGGCAGTGATAATATACACAGAATGATGGACATTATTGTTTTGCTTTTGTGTGTGTGATTTTCATGCACCCCAGCAAGATAATCCTAGCATATCCCAGCATTTGATTGGACATCCAAAGAGGGCAAGGCAATGTTCAAAGGCATCCCATGCTTTTTACATTGGACTGAGCAATTGCTATGATTTTCTCCTTATTAATGTTAATTAGATGGAGGGTGACATGGGGATAATTTTTTTATTTTTGCTAAAAACATAAACATTTGTAATCTGTTTTGAGCTGCAGATGAAATTATTCTCATCAGCAGTTTACTATTACAATATTTTATCCTGTCTGATCTGAAAGAAATGTGTGCTCACTTCATCCAGATGCTGTAAGCAGGTACTGTGAATATCTTTTGGTTGTTCTAACCAGGACCTCCTTATAAATAAATATTACTTAATGGAGCCTCTTCCTGGTAAAACAAATAGAGTGCCTAGTGGAGCAGATGTACTGAATAGCAGGCTATGTTTGATTATTTTATACTAGGGAGCCAGATTTTCATATCTTAAAAGCTGAACTTGGAGTTTGGAGTTTTGCAGTAATTCAGTAACCTAACTGTTTTGCTGTTTTGGGGCCTTGCTTTTAGACTGTGTCAGGCTTTACTTCTATTGACAGGTTGCCTGTTTAGAGATCATAATTGTGATCTTTGTTCATTTTATGGCATGTCTTTTCTGATAATGCTGGACAACTTTTTAGGTTGTACATATTCATTAGGTCACCTAGAATATGCAAATAAATTAAGTAAGGAATAATTATAAATCAATATGCTCCTTCTGCATTTCTAAGAATGTGTGATCAGTCTCTTCACAGGTTCAGTGTATTCATGTTGTATCTCATTTCACCCACATTCCTATGCTAGATATATTTTAATAATTTAACGTTTTTAGAACCTTTAACTTTTTGAAACTTTAAACAAAAACACTTTATAATGCACTTTGTAAACCTTAAACAAGAGATGTTTTAGCAAGGACAGTGGCAAGTAACTTGTTTTTAAAGATTGTGAGTACTTATTAAACTTTTTCTTTATTGATGAGAACAAGACTGATCAATTATACTAAGGTAGAAATACCCTTGATTACTAGGAGTTAAAAGCACAGGCATATGTTTACAGAGTAATAACAAATTCATGTGTTTGCACTGAGGGAAGACTGGGCATTTGCAGTATAAGCAAGGTGGTCGGAGAATAGCTTCCTCAATCTCACACCATTGTGCCTATTTTAGGGGATGGGATGAGGTACTAATTAGATGTATCTCTTAGCTCAGGAGTTGCCAGCCCCAAACTCTTGAATCTGCTGGCTCAACACTCCAATACCAATACCAGTTACTGTGTACTGTTACTGATGGTGACTGACAAAGTTAACTTCTCCAGTTTGACTGTTCATTTCAATGTAGGCTGACTTTCCTGCATCCTCCAATCTTTCCAAACTTTGCTTGATAGTTCGTAATATATTAGTGTGGGACTTGGGACTGGTGCCATGAGTAAAGCTGAATTACATTTGCAGTCCCACATCATGGAGAAATCCGAAAAGCACTCAATCACTGCAACACTGGAAAAATGCCTTGTTGTAGCCAAACTTACTGGAGGACAGTGATAAATGTGATAAGGTTGTCCGTAAAGTTTCTAATTAATACTGTTAAGTAGTTTCATTTGGTCTATACAAGCACTGATGCAGCTGCCTCTGTATTGGTCCATGCCTGTTGTGCCTTACTGAAAGCAACACACTGCTGTTTTTCACAGAGGAGAACTTGGGCTTCAGAGCAGAAATAACAGTCTAGAACTACACATTTTTGCTGATAAATCACTTCTATCTCCACAGGAGTCAGTACTTGTTTGGATTAAGCAAACAGATACTTTATTAGAAGAAGGGTCTCATTTAAGTAAAAAGAAGAAGAAGAAAGTCACTGTGTGTTTCTCTGAGGAAGGGGCTGTATCAGCTAATTTACTGAGTCAGGAGCAGAGGTGAATCTAATTGGGGTGTGGCTTAGGAGCTTAGGAGTACAAAATCAGGTGTCTCCAATTACAGCTTCCTGATGTTTTTGACAGAGGAGAACTTTGGTTTCAGAGCAAGAAACAGCAGTCTAGAACTACAGATTATTTACTAATTATCCTCCTTCTCACCCTATGCCAGTTCTACTTTTATAGCCACTGGATTTGACTGACAGGAACTTCCTATTTGGCAGTAGGAAGGGAAGGATTACTGAGACACATTAGTTTCATCAACCTTGAAGGAACCTAAAAATAACTCTTTCCCCTGGCAGCTGGAGGTCTGAATCCAAGCAAGGAAGAAGGAGACTACTAGAAGACTACAGGAAGGTCCTGTCCCAGAACAGGAAGAGCAAGGAGTTGTGAGGGCACATAGGCAGTAGGAAAGTAAGTGTAAATATACATAGAGGGAGGAGACAGTAAGCATACAAAGCAACAGGAGAGGGGACACTAAATAAGTCAAGATAGGAGTGGTGCAGTGCAATGGTAGCAGTGTTCTAGGAGACATTCTGGAGGCTGCAATGCTGCTGTTTGCAGACACCTCTTTGGTCTGAGAGAGGGTTGCCCATCTCCAGGCTGACCTGGCTAGATTCATGAAACCCTTACCCCACCAGAGACACCAGGGCCACCACTGTTACCTCAGAGGTTACCAAGAAAGAGGAGTGGTTGGACCAAGGTGGGCTCAGGGAGTGAGAGGGTGGTGGAACAGAGTGCATCCTCCAGTTGTACCTCTCCACAATTCATATGCTGTTCTGGCAAACAGTGGTTCCTCTATGGAGCCACCTGCAGTGAAGACCAAGGAGGATGCTGGGAACCTCCACAAAGGAGACATGCAGGAGAGTGGCATGATATCCCACTGGGGAAGGAAACAACTGGTAGAGGACTCAATATTAGGGGTAGAAGTGGGAGTAAGGGATAGGAGGTAAGGTGCCTGCCTGGCACCACGGCTTGAGGGATAGGAAGTGAATCCTCAGACTGCGGAGCAGCTGCACAAGGAGGAAGCTGGATGTCATTGTCCACCTAGGGACAAATGATCTGGCTGTGAATGGGATCAGAATGGTGCAAGAGGAGCTTGTGGAGTTGGGGAGGGGCCTTAGACAAGTACAATGTGTGGTAACCTTTTCAGAGGTGCTGCCTGTCTATGGCAAGGTAGGGTATTCCACACCATGGGATTCAATGAATGGTTGAAAACTGGTGTGGAGCTCAGGATTTGCTTCATTGGGGACTGGGAGCTACCTGGAGGGATGCAGACTTATGCTGGCACGATGGTCTGCATCTGTCTGGGGGAGCCAGGATCCTAGGTGACAGGTTTAAATGCTTCATTGACAAGCATTTAAACTATCCAAGGAGGAGGCACTGAAAAGGGAGCAGGGAAATCCCAGCCTCCCCCAAAACACAGTAGTTAGAGAGGTAAAACCAAGGTAGAGAAGTCAGTAGGAGCAGGACACAGATAAATGAAGAAAAAGGCAGTAAGGACAGGGATGGGGCTAAAAGGTATAGCCATAAAAAATAAATGGAAGGCGATGAGTACTAATGCCCACAGTCTGTGCAACAAGCACCCTGAACTGGTGGCCTTGATGGTAGAGGGATGCCTGGATATTGTGGCAGTCACTGAAACACAGTACACAGAGAACCATGACTGGGATGACAACATACCAGGATACACAGTCTATAGGAGGGACAGGGTAGGCAAAAGAGGAGGAGAACTAGCTCTCTATATAAGGGAAGGGATTAAAGCAACAGAACTAAAGAGTAAATAGAAGTAGATGAGTCACTATGGGTCACCCCGAGAAAAGAAATGGCACCACAGTCCACATGGTGGTTGTGTACAGACCCTCATCTCAGGGTAGGAAATGGACAAGAAATGATAGAAGGCATCCTTAAATGGCAGAAAAAAGGGAGATATTGTTGATGGGGACCTGAATATGCTAGATGTTACCTGGAGTACCTTTACTGCAGGCACATCCAAGAGCAGGGTCATTCTTGATGCCCTACAGGGCGCATGCCTCAGGCAGCTAGTGTTGGAACCCACTTGGGAGGAGCAGTCTTAGACCTGATACTCTCAAATGGGGAAGGAGAAAGGATCTCAGAGTTAGAAATTGGTAGCCATCTGGGAACAAGAGACCACCAAACAGTGTGGTTCTAATAAACACAGCCTTAGAGTCAAGCCATACAAAAACAAGAGCATTGGACATTATGAAGGCTGACTTTGGGACAATGAGAGTGCCTCAGAAAAGCACTAGCAAATGGGCAAGAAGGAGAGGTGGAGGAGCAATGGGGCATAATAAAACAGCCATCACAGAGGCAACAAGCCTTGTTGAAGCAAATCAACGAAACAAATGAAGGAAAAAACCACTATGGTTCTCAAAAGGGTGACAGGGACAGTTAAGGAGAAAGGATAGCATTTAGGAAATATAAGGAAACACAGAAGGAGCAGGACAGAGAACTTTATCAGTTAAAGCAGAAAGAGGTAGGAAGGCAGTCAGAATAGCAAAGACACAAACTGAGGAAAAATAGTCAACTCTGTTAAGAAGGGGATAAAACCTTTATAGGTACATTAGGGAGCGAATAAAGACCAAGGAGTTATACAGAGACTTAATAAAGGGTAGGGAATGTGGACAGAGGGTGACAGTGAAAATCAGGGATACTGAATGAATATTTCTGCTCAGTACTCCCAACGGAAGAGGAGGAAGGACCTAAACCAAACAAGAGAGAAACTCTGAATAGGTGGGTCAATACCAGTCCATTCACAGAAGAAAAGGTTTTGAAAGAACTCTTGAAACTGAAAGTGCACAAAGCAATGGGGCCTGATGTGATTCACCCAAGAATTCTAAAAGAACCAAGGGTAGAACTAGCTAGCAACACCACTGACTACCTCTTGTACAAATCATGGGAGGATGGGGTGGTACCTGAGGACTGGAGGAGGGCAATGTGATTCCACTTCACAAAAGTGGGAGCAAGGCAGAGGCAGAATCTACAGACCAGTTAGTTTGACTTCAATGTAGAAAATGATGGAATCACTTCTGAAGGAAAGAATTGTTGAGTACCTAGAGGCCAGTGGGGCACAGGACTCAAGGCAGCATGGTTTCACAGCAGGAAGATCATGTCAGACAAACCTAATAGATTTCTTTGACTCGGTGACCAAAGCAGTAGACCAGGGAGGGTCTGTGGATATGGCCTACCTAGATTTTAGCAAGGCATTTGACACAGTCTCACACAAAGATTAATATACAAGCTAGCCAGCCTTGGGTGGGTCCCAAGGTGGTAGTCTGAATAAAAACTGGCTGGACAACAGGATGCAAAGGGTAATAGTAAACAGAGTCCACAGTGAAGAAGGAGGGTAACTAGTGGGGTACTGCAGGGTTCGGTACTGGGACTGGTCCTCTTTAATGTCTCTATAAGTGACATTGGAGAGCACCTGGAAGGAAAGGTATGTCTCTTTGCAGATGACACAAAGATCTGCAACAGGGTTGATACACAAGGTGGGGTGGAAAAGATGAAAAGGGACTTGGCAAGGTTGGAGGAATGGTCAAATATGTGGCAGCACAGATTCAATGCAAAGAAGTGCAAGGTAATGCATCTGGGAAACAAAAACCCAGGGAAGAGTACACAATGGGGGTTAGTTAATAACAACAAAAATTAAAAGAAACCTAGGAGTAATTATATCAGATGACCTAAAGGTGGGCAAGCAATGTGAGAAGGCAGTAAGGAGGGCTGGGGGATACTGGGATGCATAGAGAGGCATGAACAGTAGAAAACAGGTAGTTGTTATGCCTCTGTACAGACATTTAGTGAGACCCCATCTGAGTACTGCGTGCAATTCTGGAGACCCCATCTCCACAAAGACATAGACAGAGTGGAGGCTGTTCAGAGGAGGGCAATCAAATGGTGCAGGGTCTGCATCAGAAGACATATGAGGAGAGACTAAAGCAGCTTAATATGTATACCCTTGAGGAAAGGAGGGAGGGGGACATGATAGAAACTTTTAAGTATCTCATGGAATTAACAAAGTACAAGAGGGTAGAATCTTTCAGAAGAAGACATGTGCAAGAACAAGGGGCACAATTTGAAGACAGATGAGGGATGGCTCAGAGGTAATGTTAGAAAGTATTTTTCACAGAGAGGGTTGTGTATGCATGGAACAGCCTTCCTGAGGAGGTTGTGGAGTCAGAAACAGTGGAAGAATTCTAGAACGCATGGGACAAGCATAAGGCAATCCTAGTGGGTAGGAGGGAAGTAAGCTGTTGATTAACTAGAATCTGCAGCTTATCCATCAGTAGGAAATGGGCAGACTAGGTGGGCCAACAGTCCTTATCTGCCATCAAATTCTATGTTTCTGTGTTTGCTGTAACTAGTCCATAAAACAATGCAGAAGAAACAGAATGCAAGCAGAGTGCAGAAAAAATAAGCCAGGCAGAAATAAAATATTCATAAATCTGGAAACAAAAGAAAATGCAGAGCACTACTATACTGGAATCAGAGCGAAAAAGCAAAGTATGAAGTTTCATGGCCTTTAGTGAAAAAAGTTTTAGACACATGCAGTAGCCTGATGCAAGACTTGAATACACAGTGTTTCATAGTTTCATAGTTGTCACAAAGCATATATAGACTTTCATCTCTATCTGCTTGTGAAGTTTGTTTTATCAACAAGTGAACTATTTAATAAACTAAAAACTTGGTTCTACTATAATCATCCAATCTTACTTTAAAAAATATCTAAGGTTGGACTACTAACTATATCATGAGGAAAATAATTCCACCTTGAAACAACCCTCTGACTGAACCACTGTTTCCTTTTTGTGATTTCCCCTTTGTTGTTTAATTTGTCTACAATGAGCTCTTATATTGTAATTTCTAACAAATAATTCAAGTCCTAAATCTTCTCTGAGAATATTATCTTGATATGATCTATAGACTAAATCATATCACCCCTCTATCTTCTATAAGCCAAGAAATACAGATCCAGATTGTCCAACCTTTCCTCATATGTCATATTTTAAGTCCCAGTATTGATAGGGTAGCCCTTAGTTTGCACTCTCTCCACTCTAGCTATCTCACCTTAGTGTAAGGGTTATATGCATTCTTTTTCAATACTATTTAATTTGAGATCACACAACAGGAATATGGTCTGTCCAAGAAGCCTAGACAAAGTGAAATAATCTGAAGGAATGAACTAATGACTGAGTGCATAAAGGGTATTTTGCATACAGAAAGAAACAGAGCCACCAGAAAACAGTAGTCATTATTTCATCACTCAAGCCAAGCTTTTCTGTTAAAGGAAAACTCCATGTTAAAATCAGAAAAGATATGTAGTAGTCTTTTTTCTGTGTTCTAACCAGTTCCCAGCATTTTCTTTTCCTCTGGCTGTAGAGATGTTTTTCTAACTTTCCTAACTGTTTTATTGCCCTTGGAGGTTGCCATTCTGGTTTCTTTTATGGCCTCTAGTCTTCCCAGAGTGCCCTTTAGTATGATGTCTAATTGCCCCTACAGGAAGCCAGTGTCTTGTTACAGGGTCTGTCACAGCTCAGCCACAGAGAAATACATCTTCAAAGAAGACACACTGCTAAATTTTGGGTGAGTGTGATCATTATTATTTTTATTTTTATATTGTAACATGTTCTGCTGTGTGTGTGTGTGTGTGTGTGTGTGTGTGTGTGTGTGTGTTTGAATCATGTCACTGTTTACTCTTTGCCTCTCAGTCACTTTCAGTTTTGCACCAGTACTAAGTAGCAAAAACTGAACATCCTATATAGATTACAACATAGCAGGACAAGGTACTAATATGAAAAAATAATAATGATTACACTCACCCAAAATCTAGCAGTGTGACTTCTCTGAAAGAAGTATTATCTTTTTAGCTGAACTGTGATAGAACCTGCTAAATCTAAGGGCATAGCTACATCATTGTCACATGAGCCAGGGTGCATCTTAGGAGAAAGAAAGCCAATAAACCTATTTGTGATGGAGATCCCACAGGGGTAAGTAAAACTACCATACAGCTAGCAGGCTGATTTAGGAAAAACTCCTAATAGCAGACAGAGGGAAGGACACACTAGGACTTCACATACATATCAAACCACTCTACATAACATATGTTTTACTCATTCTGGGTGGACTTCTCCTTTAATTCACTAGCCTCCCATTCCTTCAACATGAGTTCTTTGGTAGCTCAGGTATTTTGGTTATGTATAATACATTTTATGTGTGTTCCTTGCACATTTGTCACTTTGTCTAGAATTTCTCTACAGACTATGCTCCTGTCCTGTGATGTCAACTTCAATATTAGTGAGCAAGGAAGGGCATACAAAAGTGTGTATGGAATTCTTACATCGGGCAGTGTGTGTGTGTGTGTGTGTGTGTGTCTAACAATGTCCATGTAGCTTCAGTATTCACGTTCTTTGGCCATATTCCCAGTGCAATCCTTCAATGTGTATGCTGGCATGGAAAAAAATGTACAGCAGCCATTATTAGTGTTTATTTTAAAATAGATGATTATGTGAAACAAGACCCTCTCCTTTGGCCCATTCACTCTCCTCACCCCTGCCAGTGAGCCACGATCATGGCACACATGGTTCTATGTCATAACAGCAATTCGTGAATAACAATCGCCATTATGATGAGTGTGCATCACTGAAAATGAATTTCAGCAATGCACAATCATAGTGAGAAAATGAGGCACTCAAGACCTACCCTATGGGGGCTTTTTTTGCCCCCACCCCTACTACCTGGATTCTCAACTCCTGGGGTACATGTTGGGGTGAAAAACTTACAAATGAAAAGCCACCTGCCGCAAAAAAAAAAACCTGCACTGCACTGGGCTCAACCCTGCACCTCCCAACTGACCACTCTCCCACCATGCAGTAGACCAGCTCAGCAGGTGTCCACCACACCCCTCCCACAAACCATCCCTCACCTACCTCTCCCCTGTGCATGTGTGAATGCATGTATATGGACATACTTTCCATTACCGTATGTCACCCCACCCAGTATCTGGTTGTTCCACCTTCCAGGTAGTCCTAAATACAGGTGCTATAACTGAGTCACCATTTTTGTAGGTGCTTATTTGTGGTCGCCTTGTTCACAGGTTACTGGTACACATACAGGTGTTAGATTGTGACTGACAGCAACTTTTCAATTTTGTAACTCTGTGTGCCAGTTTCTTGTACATTATTTGTACATAGCAGTTTTATTTTGTGAGCAAAGTGTGCCTGTACATGACACCACGCTTGGGCTAACTGTGGCTCAGGATAGCAAAGGTGGTATTCACTGAGACAGCGGGAAGTAAAATGAGAGTAATTTAAATGCATTGGTAAAAGTGCTGTCACATCTGTTACTGCACTCTCTATAGGCTGAAAAGTCACATTTATAAGATATCCTGTACTCTGGTTTGTGCTATGTTTTGGCACAGTACAGATGAGATACACCATTGTCTCCTGTTTGCAGCCATTACATAAATACATTGGTGATGGGGAGAACAGGTGATCTGCACTATGGGCATCAAATTATTTTATGTAGAAACAGAGAAAAGATTGTACAGACTTGTAGTGATACCCACACATTGTGGAGGATTCAAACCAAGAGCCAGTAACCAACACAATCCTTTAGTGTATGTCAGTAAACACACCTACAGTACAACGACATACTCAGAGAATCATGCTGTTTGGCATAAAAATATCTGCTGTGCTCACTGAGCACAGATCAAACTGTGTTGAAACTGTCAAAATACCGGACATCAGAAGGAAGTACATCTTAAGGGCAACTATTAAATGAAAAAGTTAGACCAAAACACAAAACCAAGTTGCATAAACTATAAATAAGGCACAGACACATGGCTACAATATTTGTTTTATTTGAAACACTGGAAAATAATGACAACAGCCATGAGCTCACTCTTTGATTTTATTTACAAAAATCATGACTGATCGTACTTAGCGATGTGGAACACTACTTTTGAGCTTCAAACCCCACAAATCATTTTAGACAAAAAACAAAATCAATAGATTTAACAGGGATCGCATTCAAAGGATGCTAATAACCACATTAAGGAACACAGTTCTGATCTCTACATGAATTAATTCTGGTCGAGTATCTGTCCCAGCAGATGTGGACTGTGGGGACACCTGCAGGAATCCTCCAATTAACAAGATAAACTTTTCTTCAGCAGTGCCACCTGGCGATTTATCTGCATATAATGTGGAGAAAAATAAATTCAGAACTCAGCATACCTTGATGCCTAATGCAGCATTGGTTGGTGACACTCAGCATACAATGTACTGCATACCACATGCCACCAGGTAAAACGAGGTATCAAGCAACTTACATTATAGCGACCACTGTATGTTACTGTGAAGTCCCTAACTGCTAAATCCACATATGGTATTAAATTTATACGTTCCCAGTTTTCTGGCCCTGTTGTTGACAAGAAAATATATTAAAGTTTTAAAGTCTCTGGTAAATTTTGCTTTTGTTAAACTTGCTTTTTCATGACTGCATTGTATTTTGCATTCCATATAGCAGTGATTCCCTAAATTAAGTGTCCCTACATTGTGATTCAGTAATTTAATACCCTGGTCATAAAATTAGATCCAGGATATTTCCATTGCTTGAGTGGGTACATTTGCATGTTGGAGTGTTTATAATCTGTATTAAACCTAGAGGCTGAATTATAGTCTCAAGTTTAAGGCCTCTAGCCCTCCCCATGCTGCATTAGAAATCTACAAGTAAAATTGCCTCCTTTTGTCCAATTAGTATAGTCATTTTCAGGTACAGTGTCTCAAAAGCTGTGACCTTTACTTTAGGATGAGAATAAACTATCCCAACACACATTTTACCTTAAAAATATGGGTAGTCGCATGAGGTGGGTGCAAGGGAAGGGTGCCGTCCTTCAAGAGGCTGCTTCAGCTCCCCACGGTCGGCCGGCATCCAGCCAGCCACCGACTGAGACCAGGACACCCGTCTGCAGCTCCTTGGAAGCTGCCTGCCCTTGAACAGGGCTGCTTCAGCTCCCCATGGTTGGCGGCACCCAGCCAGCCACCGACTGAGACCAGGGCGCCCATCTGCAGCTCCTTGGAAGGTATTGGACAGCGCAGCCAATCAGAACACGGCTTCCAGCAATCCCGCTCTGATTGGCCAGGACTTTCCCTGCTTCAGCCACCTGGCACTTTTTACAAATAGATTTTCGATAGAAATAAGCACATTTCAACTGTGTAATAGAATTTTTTTTTTGTTCTACATTTTATATCTCTGGCTAGTTTTCCATTAGCAGGTTATACAGACCTTCCACTAGAGGATTCTTGGTCTTTCTACACAAATCACTGTACTCAATTGTGGGCAATATGGCCTGCATTATCATTCTACTTCTAATCCTGGCAAAAATTATGACTCATAAGCACTGATCCATGTTAAGTCAGAAGTCATCCCAGCCTTGGAACCCACAATCATAGTTGCTGCTGCATCTTCATATTGCTTCCTACTCTTAATCTGTCGTGTTTTCATTTTAATTCTCATGCCTCTCTTCTGGCCTCCTCCCTTTGTCAATGTCTTTCCGTGCACTTCCCTGCTAACCTTGAGCGGCCATGTCAGCATCTCCTATGCCCTGGCTAGATGTACCTCAATGACTGAACACCACACAAGAACCCATATGAAAAGAGTCCACTTCTACCTGATAAATGCCTAAAAAAATGTTTCTAATTCTTATTTTCTGTTCAGGCAATGTCGAACTAAATCCATGTCCCAACTCAAATCACTTCTCCGTCGGAGTTGCAGCTGCTCCTGGGATGAAACTGATGATGGTCAATATTCTAAGCCTACTCAAAAACTTGATCATCTTCAAGTTTGGGCAGCCACACTGACCAGATATGATAATAATTAGCGAGTCATGGCTAAAAAGACCAACACTGATCTGAAAATTACTATACCGGGCTTCAAGCTCTTTAGGGCTGATAGGGATTCGGGGGGTAGTGGTTGTATCGCCAAATCAAAATTTGATGTTAGCAGCCTTTCCTGTAAAACTAAGCCCAAGGAATATGAGATTGTCTCGCTTAAACTTCACCTTCCATCCTTAGATTGCATCACAATCATTGATGGCTATAGACCCCTGACAGGAGGCACAGAAATTCTTAACGTGTTGAAATCCGTAACTTTGGCTGCTAACATGGAAACAATAATCTTAGGGGACTTCAATATGGATTGGCTCACTGCTAAATCCCACTCCCTACAAGCCATCTGTGATGAGCTGGGTCTTACAGAGACAGTTACTGAACCCACAAGAATCAGTGCTTCTAACTCTGCCAACAGCTCACTCTTAGATGTCATCTTAACTTCGCATCCTCATAAAATCTCACATTCTGCAGTTTTCCATAATGACATGGACCATAGTATCGTTGTATGTACAAGATTCCAATCTAAAACTCAGCAGCACCCTAAATTCAGAATCAAATTCTCGTTCCGTAAATTCAACTCAGTAAACTTCCTAAGTGATCTAGCTTCGATCAGGTGGCAAGACCTATATTTTGTACCAAATCTGCTGATGCACCGTCTCTGTCCTAAATGACAACCTTACCACCTAATTAACAAGCATGCTCCTCTTATTAAAATGAGGGTGTGGAAAATCTCGCATCTGTGGTTCACCGTGGTGCACCCAAGAGCTCAAATCTGCACTTACCAATAGAGACAAGCTATAGGCTAGGGCCAGGCACACAAAGGACCCAGCAGACTGGCAAGAATTTAGAACTGCCAGAAATGCCTGTGTTAAAAGTGTACATGCTACTAAAGCAAACTTCTACATCTCCACTCTGGAGCAGGCCAAAGGGAACTCCCAAAAATCTGGATGACACTGAGATCCATTGAAGGCCATCTTGCTGCTTCCTCCCTTCCCACCAAGATTCTGACCAAGGACAGGATGGTTGAAAATAAACTGCAATTCTCGAAGAACTTAACCTTCACTTTGCCACTGCCGGGTTGGCATTCGACTCCTCCCTACGCTAGCCGAGTGAATAGCAACACTAGCCCAGATACTACACATGCTACTCCACCTCATCCCTTCCAGTCGTGCCTGTTTAGCTACAAAGAAGTCAAGACATAATTGTTAGCCTTGACATCAAGAAAGTGCAGGGGACAATGGCCTTGAATCACTTTTCTTGCGGTTAAACTATGCCCAGCTCACAGCCCCATCCTTCACATCTCCAACATCTCTATTACCACAGCCACTGTTCCATCCTGCTGGAAATCTGCCCATATTCTTCCTCTCTTCAAATCAGGAGATCCTTGTGACTTAAAAACTACCATCCTATCTCTATCTTGCCCGTTATCTCCAAAGTGCTGGAAAACTTATATACAACCAACTAAAAATCACCATGAGCTACTCACTCATAAACCCAGCCCAATCTGGCTTCAGGTCGAAGCACAGTACCATCTCAGCCTTGGCTAAAGTCTCTAATGACTGGATCCATGCTATGGACACCAAGAAGGTTACTGGTGCAGTCTTTCTAGACCTCAGTAAGGCCATCGACACTGTAGACCATCACCTCCTAATCACCTGTCTTGCCTACATAGGTGCCACTCCACTTACCTTACAGTGGTTTAACAGTTATCTCACAGGAAGGATACAAAAGTCAAAGCTGATGGCCTACTATCTGTCCCCTTCCAATTGCCAGAGGAGTCTCTCAAGGCTCCATCTTAGGACCAATCCTTTTTTCCCTGTACATCAACAACCTTGGCTCCACATGAAAAACTCTAGCATACATTTCTTTGTGAATGATATGGTTTTATCAGGCTCGTCCTTAACTGAAGTCAGGAAAGCACTCCAAGCTGACTTTATCCAGTTAGAAAGCAACCTTATCAATGCCAAGCTTCTCTTAAATGCCAAAAAAACAAGACAATGATTTTCTCGAGACTTGACTTGTCTGGTGCCCTACCTACCCACCTAAAACTTCATAGTTACCTCCCTAGGTGAACCCTTGGAAGTCGTACCTAAATTTAAATATCTAGGTATGTGGCTAGACAACAAACTTTCCTTCAATGCCCACATTGAGGATCTATCAAAGAGGCTTAAAGCACGCTTGGGTTTCTTCTTTAGAAATAGGACCCTCTTTTCTCTCATGACCCGCGAAAGACTTGTCCAAGCAACATTCCTTCCTTGCTTGACTACTGTGACTTTATCTTAATCTCCTTCCCAACCTTGAGCCTATCTAAACTGGACGTACTCTATCACCGTGCTCTTCGCTTCATTATTAACTCTGTGTACAGGACCCATAACTGTGATCTTTATGCAACAGTTGAGTGCCTTGCCACCAGACACCTCCTGCATGCTGGCATTTGGACCCTCAAATTACTACTCCACAAACTGTCTGTCTATTAACGTCTCTCACACATCTTGCATAATGCCTACTCCCTAAGGAAATCTGACCTTATCCTACTAGATGTTCCCAGGGCACGTACCACAGCTGGCCAAAGAGCTGTCTCATATGCCCTCCCAAACATTTGGAACCAAATACAAGCGTGCTGAAGCTAACCAGCATCGTATCAATTAACTCCTACAAAACACTAGCTAGTTCTAAATTTAAAGACATATGTAGGTGCTACTAGACCCCCAATGCCAAGTCAGCTTCCTAGGTACCAACTCACTTCTATTTATTAAGCTGAAATGTGTTGCATAATTTAGGCAAGGTTAAAGCTGGAATGTACTGCATATATAGCATAAGGACTTCTATTGTGTATACCTCTTGTATTATATATTTTTTCTTTGTTGTTCTACATTTTATATCTCCTGTCTATGTAATTGTGAACTGTATGTGTATGTGCCTCAGGACCTCCTTGTGAATAGGCTTGCTCAATGGAGTCTTTCTGCAATAAACCTGAACTTGAACTTCCCAGTGCAATGCCTTTCGGCGATGAGAGGTAGGGCAACTGGATGAGGGTTGGGCGAACTGGTCAACAGGATGTTGCTATGTGTACATGCCATGGGGAGCAAGCATGGTAGCGAGGGCTGGGAGGGACAGAGGGGCTATAGGGGATGGTGCTGCGGTGGATGGCCGAGCTGCATTGTGGTGTCGGGGTTGGCTAGTGGTTAGGGTGGGTGAGGTACTGGGTTCTGGTCTGGGCACTGGTGCAATTTATTGTGCCTGGCCCAAGCCTTTATTTTTAATGCTTTCACCTCCACCAACATGTACCCCACTGAAGTTGAGAATTCTTAAATAGGGGGTGCGGGGACAAAGCCCCTGCAAGGGTGGTTTGGGGTGCAACCCCACAGAAAAGCATTAATAAAATTTCCTGGCACCATTGTCCTGTCTGCGGTTGTCAGAGGCGATAACGGTGATCACCTTTAGGCATTTGCCATTATCACATAAACCCAAAAATATGTATTAAAATCAGCTCTACACCTTCAGTGTTTCCAGAAAAGAGCATTTCTGTTTGCACTAAATTACTTTTAATGTAAACTACTACCACTTCTATGTGGTCTATCATATCGAAATAGTTCATAACTTCTTATATAAATCTCCAACTTTAAGTGTTTCTTTGTGAGCCATGTTTCTACAATTCCCACAACATCATAGTCCCTCTGTTTATCCTATGTTCTAATAGTACCTGTTTGGCTACTAAGCTTCTAGCATTGTCATGAGCTATTTTAACAATATTAATCTGTTCTGGTGGTCCAGAATTAGACACCCATTAAATTCTTTTTATTTTTATAATTTTATTTTTATTTTTCTGGAATTTCTTGTTTTTTTTTTTTATATGAAATGTAGTTTTCTTTCTTGTTTTGACATTTACATTCATAAACAACCTCCAAATGACCTTATATACACTAGAAATCACATTCCTAGCATACTACATTGTATTAAGCAGCATTGTGCTATGTAAAGACAAAGAACCTCCGCAAACACTGAGGCAAGGGTTACCCAAAGGGCAATTGGCTGGGAAGCCAAGTTTCAAGAAAATACCAAATCACACATACCCCCACAATGCAAAGCATCATGGGCTGCATATGCAAATCACCACAGAATGTTATGCTGGTCCAGCTTTAAGCAGAATTGCATGGTGCCAAAGGCCTCTCACATAGTTGCAAAGGGTGCTAACAGAAGACATAGACACGTGTTTCGTCCTACCAGGACTCATCAGTATGCCTCATCTGTTTGACACCCCAGTGGAATGGACCAGCTACCCTAAGGCAGTGTACCTGGATATATTGTGGTGAACCCATTAAAATAAAAACTATTTAAAGACAAAGAACCTCTGATGCGTAAACACTGAGGCAAGGGTTACCCCAAAGGGCATTTGGCTGGAAGCCAAGTTTCAAAAATACAAAATCACATACCACCACAATGCAAAGCATCATGGGCTGCATATGCAAATCACCACAGAATGTTATGCTGGTCCTGGTCCATTCCACTGGGGGTGTCAAACAGACGCAGGCATACTGATGAGTCCTGAGGGAGTAAAACACGTGTCTATGTCTTCTGTTAGCACCCTTTGCAAACTGTGTGAGAGGCCTTCGGCACCGTGCAATTCTGCTTAAAGTTGGACCAGCATAACATTCTGTGGTGATTTGCATATGCAGCCCATGATGCTTTGCATTGTGGGGTGTGTGATTTTGTATTGTGCTATGGTCATGAAAGGTTTTGTGAATGAAACAATTCCACTGTTGTTTCCTGTGGACCATCTTTGTGGTAACAACAGAGTCTAAACAACAACTGCTGCAAGCATTTATTTAGTTTTTGCCCCAAAAGCATGTTTTCACTTTATTCATGTGTTTCTTTTCATTTTATTCATTTTAAATGTTGATTTCGTTATTTCTTTTTATACCTTGAATTTCTTGTTATTGCATGTTATACCTTGAATTTATTATTTTATTTTATACCTTGAATTTCTTGTTATTTCTTATTTAAGAAAAACATAGGTCTGTATCCAAGATTAATCTCAATATTCTCACTCATTAATGTAAGTATTAGAAAAGAATTAATCCCTGCTGAGGTTTAGGCTTACGAACTTTAAGCCAGGGCACGACCAATGTGTTTCATGTGATAATCTGGTATATGTTTTACTCCAGAAGCATTTTAATTTATTTCTGTTGCTTGATGTTTTCGCCTTTTATAAGTATTAAGGCTTACAAGCAAAGCAGCAAGGATTTGTACATACTTTGTTCAATTTTAACATGAAATGCAGATTTTGTATGTTAACCACACTGATGATTGTTAGCCCCATCCAAAATGCAAAGGAGTACATTTCTAAAAGAGGAGAATACAGTTTGCAACCCTTGAGAAAGTATATCTAGCCTCCAACCCACCTCAATTTGCAGTTGCTTCAGCTAAACGAAGAGTAAACATCTAAAAACAGTAAGATATGCAATTTACAACCCTTAATAAATATGTACTGTAGAACCTTCAAACCACTTCAGCTGGTAGTTGCTTGAAGCTCCAATTCACTTTACTCTAATAGTCCATCAATCCCAAAAGCCATTACTATCTTAAAACTACCCAAAATATAGTAATTGTATTGGTATATGTCTGGCCTGCAACCCTTTCCTCAATTATGATAACTCCAGGACACTTGCTCTATATATGTATCTGTTAGTTAAATACTGTTATATTTAACTGCTTCTAAAAACTCAATTTGTTAAAATTAAACTTTAAGCCACTTTAAACTTCAAGCTACTTTTGTTTCTGTTTCGTGGATATACGGCACAATCCAGTACTTTATTAAGATTATAACTGAACTTATGTAGGGTCTACAGATGTATGCAAAGTATTATATTGGGGCCTCAGGCACACAGCTCAGTCTCTTTCTACTGTTACTTTAATCCAATTGTAATGACCTGAGCAGTATTATACTTTAAGATTCCATGCTTACCTTTAGAGGTGTCTGTGGCCTTCAGTTCACATGCTGTCAAACCCTATAGCTTTCAGCATGACTAACTTTTAAAAATATTTCTTCTGAGTGGTGCTTATGCCCTCATGCTCACACCCAGTGCTCATGTTGGGATACAGCATGGCATTTAAAGCTGGCTGGCCCCTCTTCTACACACTGAGACACATTTCTACTGGCTCAAAAGAGGTGGCTGGGAAGGTTAGAAAGAAAAGATAGCATTAAGGAGGTATAAGGAATCGCAGAAGGACAGAGAACTATCAGTTAAAGAAGAAGGAAGCAGGAAAGCAGTCAGAATAGCAAAGGCCCAAGCCAAGGAAAAGATAGCCAACTCAGTTAGGACAGGGAATAAACCATTTACAGGTACATTAGGGAGTGAACTAAGACCAAGGGAGGGATACTGAGGCTTAGTAAAGGGAGGGGTGGACAAGAGTGACAGTGAAAAGGCAGAGATACTGAACAAATACTTCTGTTCAGTATTCACAAAAGAAGAGGAGGGGAAGTAACTAAACCAAACAATAGAAGCACTCTGGATGGGGGGCAATACAAGGCCATTCACAGAAGAAAGGGTCCTGAAAGAACTCCTAAAACTCAAGGTAGACAAGGCAATGGGGCCTGATGGGATTCACCCTGGAATTTTAAAAGAACTAAGGGAGAACTAGTGACACCATTGACTACCCCTCTTCAACAAATTATGGGAGGATGGTGTGGTACCTGAGGACTGAGAATTATGATGTGATTCCTTCATGAAAGTGGAGTAAGACAAAGGCAAGAAACTACAGACTTGTTAGTTTGACCTCAGTGGTAGAAAATGATAGAATCATTTCTGAAAGAAAGAATTGTTAAGTACCTAGATGCCAGCAGGGCACAGGATCCAAGGCAGCATGAAGTCACAGTGGAAAGGTATTGTCAGATGACTCTAATAGATTTACTTGACTGGGCAACCAAAGTAGTAGACCAGGGAGGGACTGTGGATGGCCTCACCTAGATGTTAGCAAGGCATTTGACACAGTCCCACACAAAAGGTTAATAAACAGTTAACCAGCCTGGGAGGGGTCCCAGGGTGGTAACTGGATAAAAATTGGCTGGACAACAGGACACAGAGGGTAACAGCAAATGAAGTCCACTTTGAAGAAAGGGGTGTTACTAGTGGGGTACTGCAGGGTTCAGTATTGGGGCTGGTCCTCTTAATGCCTTTATAACTGGCATTGCAGATGGACTGAAGGAAAGAGTCCTCTTTGCAGATGACACAAACATCTGCAACAAGATTGATACACAAGGGAGGTGATGGGTGGAAAGGATGAGAAGGGACTTGGCAAAGTTGGAGGAATAGTCAAAGGTATGGCAGCTTAGATTCAATGCAAAGAAGTGCAAAGTAATGCACCTGAGAAATAAAAGCCCAGGAGAAGGTGCACAATGGGAGAAGGGGGTACTAAAACAAGGTACCTGGGGTAGTCATATTGAATGACCAAAAATAGGCAAGCAATGTGAAAAGGCAGTAAGGAAGGCTGGGGAGATAATGGGATGCATGGGAGAGGCATCACCAGTAGAAAACAGGAAGTTGTCCTCCTCTGTACAGACAGTTGGTGAGACCCCATCTGGAGTCCTGCATGCAGTTCTGAGATCCCATCTCTGCAAGGACATAGACAGAATGGAGGTGGTCCAGAGGAGGGCAACTAAAATGGTGCAGGTCTGCACCAGAAACCGTACAAAGCGAGACTAAAGGAGCTAAATATGTATACCCATGTGGAAAGAAGAGAGGAGGGGCATGATAAAAACTTCAAGTACCTCAAGGGCATCAATGAAGTCCAAGAGGGTAGCATCTTTCAGAAAAAGAGATGCTCAAGAACAAGGGGCACAATTTGAAAATTGAGGTGAGATGGCTCAGGGCAATGTGAGGAAGTATTTTTCATGGAGAGGGTGGTGGCTGCATGGAACAGCCTTCCTGAGGAGGTCATGGGGTCAAAACAGTGGGGAATTCAAGAATGCATAGGACAGACACAGAGCAATTATAGTGGAGGTAGGAGGAAGTAGGTTGTTGGTTAACTAGGATCTGCAGCTTATCTAGTAGGTAGGTAAATCATCAGACTGGGGGCCAAGTGGTCTTTATCTGCCATCAAAGTCTATGTTTCTAAGTTTCCGTGAGTCCCAGTCTTCATGCACCCAAGTGATCTAGAAACAGGCTTGGCACAGTGCAATACAAGCAGCAGCATTCTTTAAAAGTTCAGTAGCAGTCTTTAAAGTTCAGCTTACACAGTTTGGAGGCAAGCAGCTGTTGTCGGAGCTAGGCACACCAATGCTCTTCTGGTCAGCTGAAATGGTAAAAATGGGCTACTGGTAGACGGTGGTGATGTTGGTTTCTGATGCATCGTAACATTTTAAAGCTGACTGGCCCTCCACCACACACCTGAGCCATGTTTCTACTGGCTCACCACTGAGCCCCACCTTCTGTGGCCAGAGTGATCTAGGAACAAGCTGGGCACAGTGCAATACAAGAAGCACCAGTCTTTAAAAGTTCAGCAGCAATCTTTAAAGTTTAGCTTACATAGTTAGACAGCAAGCAGTTGTTGTTGGGAGCCAGGCACACTGCAGTTACACTGGTCAGCCGAGGTGATGAAGAATGGCTACTGGCAGATGGTGGTGATGACCACCATGATGACCTTTGGAACTGGGCAAAAGATCTCTTGACTCCTAGTTCTCCTCTCCTTCCACACCCTGGATGGGTCTCTCCTTGAAGATGTCTCTTCTTTAAGTATCTGGGTGTGGCTTGACCGACGCCTAGATTTCTTTGTTCACATGGACTCTATCCACAAAAAGCTCCACCCAAAACTAGGTGCATTGTATTGGAACTGAGGGTGTATCCCCTGCCCGCATGCACAGCTATCATATAGAGAATTATTCTCCCATATTCGACTATGGAGACGCCATCTATGGCAGTGCTCCTAAGTCCACCCTAGCCAGACTGGACCCCTTCTATCATTCCTTCTGCTATTTTGCTCTTGACTGCCTGCCTCTGACTCATCACTGCTTCTCTATACCTCACTGTGTCTTCTGTTTCTCAAAGCCAGGTGGCTTGCACATGGCTCCTCACCATTGCCAAATAGTGGTTGAGTTTAATCTAATCCTATCTCACATTTCTACTTTCATCTCCTCCCCTTTCTTTTACTCTCTTGTAGCTCTGGATAGTGGACCTCAACACTCCCATCTAGGATGTTCTCTACCAGCCAAGCTGCTTTCTCCGCCAGATTCCCTAAACTCTGAATGCCCGCCTCTTCCCATTTGCACTGCCACCTCCATCTGCCCTCAGTTGTTTTCTCCAAGACTTCACTGCAACCTCCTGCACTTGCACCTGATATCTCCCCATTTCTCCTCCACTATACTTACCCCTACTCTACCTACCCTTCCTTCACCTCTTCATCTTCCTTTACCTCAACCACTACCTCCTGTCACCCCATAGTTAACCTCACCCCTGCAATGGTGTCTGAGATCTCACACTACTCTTCTACCCTTCCTACTCCCCACCACATATCCTCCCCTCCCTCCTCTTTTCTTAGCCCCAATCCAATGCCTCCTGGCCACTTCCTAGTAACTCCACCCCACCCCTGCCCACTGTTTCCTCCCTGCACTTCTTCACTATGGATCTTTCAGTCTATATGGTTGGCCACATTGGTAGTAGTATGTACTGTATCTAGGCATGCTTACTGTTAATACTGCTATTGTCTTGCTCTGATTTTTGAACATTGTTATTGCTCTCAGTTATGTCCTTGTGCAACTAATTATGTACTGTAAATACTAAGTATTACCTCCATTACCACTCGCCCAGGACACATCCGAAATAAGCTGTTACTCAGCTCAGTATATCTTTCCTGATAAAACTTTTGAAATAAATAAATGAATAGATAAATAAATAAATAAGCACATCAGCAAACCTTTATGAAGCAACAGTAAACTGCAGTGTAAAACCATGATGCTATGTGAGATTCATAGCAGTGAGAGGTATCTTGGTTCTTTTAAAATCCTGCCTACAATGTTTGTTTAGTCATTGATGCATGACTAGGGGTCAGCTTAGTCTGTTACTTACAATTTAGGGTATTATTTATCAAGGTTCCTAGAATTTGCGGCGCAGAATTTGTACAGGACTTACGACCTCACCGCAGAACTTCTGCAGTGCCGTAATTCACTGTTCTTGGTGACTTTTATTAATATTTCCATTTATCCATAGAACCTGGTTCCCTTCCCTCTTTCATATCCCAAACCCTCTATGCTCAGAATGGAAGCTATCAGTGCTATAACATCATACATTAGCTAATGCAATGGCTGCATTCTGCCACAGAAATGAATATTCACTTATCTACTACAGCTCCCACTGCCAGAGGCAATGGCACAGTACATCAGGTATGGTGATATTTGTTCAACCTGCACTAAAGCCTAATACAATTTTCAGTCTATGTTATTACACTAGGGACAACTTAAACAAACCCCGACATAATAGCATAGACCTGTTAAGTCCATACCTACTTTGTACAAACGTATTTGTGCCTTAACGGTACAGAGATGCCATCTGAAATTAATAACTGATAAATTGAACTAATCTGTCATTTTTAAGAAAATAAAGTTATTAAAACCCAGAAAAGTGTAATATAATAATGTGTAGACCTGTTGAAAGAATAGACCTGTTAAATAAATAATTGCACTGTACATATTTTGCCAGGGTTACTGAATACATATTGTCATTGGTTGATAGAATCACCTAAAAGTTATGGAGAAATGTTGTGTGCAGGTCAAGCTGTTGGGCCAGATGGTAGCATGTTGTGTTCCTGTTGTCATAGTGGGTGCATAGGAGAAAAGCACAGACAACAAAAAGTAGTGCAAAACACACCGATGTGTGTATTTATTTACAAGACGGAACAAAATAAAAAAAAAAAACTTTCAGAAAATAAAATA
Organism: Neoceratodus forsteri; assembly: GCA_016271365.2. Classification (NCBI taxonomy): domain Eukaryota; kingdom Metazoa; phylum Chordata; order Ceratodontiformes; family Ceratodontidae; genus Neoceratodus; species Neoceratodus forsteri. Next base: position 686,719,191 of record CM028137.1, on the reverse strand, counting down.
AATTAAAGAAGCATAACACAGCTAGGATATGGCATTTGTCCCGCCTATCTGTGTTTCCTCAACCTCTCCTAAGGCTGAACTGAACTCTAGATTTGGAGACAGGACCTTATATACAGACTAGTCACATGATGGTTGAGGCTCCGCCTCCTAGTTTAATACAAAAGTGTTTCTAGGCTAACAAAATAGAATTCAAACATAATATCCCAAATAATATAAATCATAATTCATAATGAAATCCTCCCAATGGAAAAGCAAACAGTTTTAGCATTTTTAGGAGCATTTGTCCACTGTAGCGCCACCAACCTGCTGTGAGAGACAGGTTAGCCTCTATATATACAGTAGCACAAAGGGCGCTGGTCTCTAAAGAGTAGACCTGCAGAACAACACCCAGGTGAGGCCTGCTGAACACCACCCAGGTGAACTGCAATGGCTGGGACAGCACATGAAGTAAAAGAATTCAGTTCTTTGTCAGGATGAAATAAGCAAAATTATATCAGTATTTGTACAACAGTAAGGATTTGGTGTAGCTTAAAGCTTGGCTTTGATTTCTTTAATGCAGAGGGTTCTTATTTTAGGTTAAAACAATACTGTTTTTTATGCCCCATCAAATGTATTCACAAATAGACTATGTCTTGATTTACTTTCAATTGAATACCAAATCAGTGAGGTGAAGTATAAACACATCATTATTTTGGATAATGCTCCTTATTATGTAGTGTACAGGCTGTTAGACAACCTACTGTAGAATTATAAAATTTAGGTTTGATCCAGTATTGTATAAGGATGCAGATTTTATGGATTCTATTGGTAGAGATATTAAAATCTGTTTTGAAATAAATCTGACAGATGATTCAACAATTCTGGGTATATGGGATACATTTAAAGCTTATCTTAGGGGATAGTAACCTCCTATATGATTAGATGTAGGAGGGTGCAACATCAAAAATTATTACATTTGGAAAATAAATATATCTGTAATGGAAAGGAACCATATGGCTTCAAATTACCCTCAAAATTCCAGAATTAGTAATACCTAGGAGCAATATAATGCAATAGCGGCAGAACAAGCAGAAAGACAGGTTTATTATACTCTCAATAATTATTATTTTAAGGGTGAAAGGATTGATAAGTTGATGGCATGGCAACTTAAAGCGACTCAAGCAATAAAATCTGATAACACAGATAATAGACATAGAAGGCAATAGAAACAGGCATTTGTCAATGCCGAATGTTGCTTATATATGTGCTGTTTAGATACTTGAAGGTGATAGTACCATACCTAAGAACTGTCACGTGCCCCCTCCCGACATCCACTGTGTCTTTCTGTTCAGTATTTACAGAAGAGGGGAGGGCAAGGCCACAGCAGTACAGCAGTTGCAAAGGCATGAAGAGGTAGACAATAGTCCATTCACAGGCAGAAGAATCCTGCTGGGTGACTAAATTGAAGGTGGACAAAGTGATGGGACCAGAAGGCATACACCAAGGATATTAAGAGAACTGTGAAAGGAGATAGCAGTGCCTCTGGCCGCCATGTTCACTGAGTCATTCAACACAGGAGTTGTAACAGAGAATTGGAGGAGGGCACATGTGGTCCCTCTATACAAATCCAGCAGTAGGGAGGAAGCAGGGAACTATAGGCCTGTCAGCCTCATCTCAGTAGTAGGAAAGATCATGGAGACATTGTTTAAAGAAAGGATAGTGTAGAGTCTAGAAGCCATCTGAGGCCAGGACCATGAGCAACATGGATTCACAGTGGGAGGTCATGTCAGACAAATCTGGTTGATCTCTTTGACTGGGTGACAAAGGAAGTAAATCAGGACGGGGCAGTGGACAATGCTTACCTTGATTTCAGCAAGCCTTTGACACCATCCCGTATAGGAGGCTGATAAACTAGCTGGGTAGCTGGGCATGGGGAAAGGGTAGTAAACTTGGTTAGAAACTGGCTAACAGACAGGAGGCAGAGAGTGGTGGTAAATGGGGTGCAGTCTGGGAGAGGGGTGACCAGTGGGGTGCCGAGGGATTGGTCCTGAGCCAGTCCTGTTCAAAGTCTTCATTAGTGACATTACAGAAGGGCTGAATGGAAAGGTATGCCTGTTTGCAGATGACACCAAGATCTGCAACACAGTGGATACCCCAGAGTGGGTGGAGAAAATAGAAGGGACCTCGGGAAGCTAGAAAAATGGTCTGAGGACTGGCAATCACATTTAATTCAAAAAGTGCAAAATTATGCACCTGGGACACAGAAATCCTGAGGAAAGCTACAGGATGGGGGGTTGCTGACAGTCACAAAGAAGGAAAAGGACCTGGCGGTTCTAATTTCAGATGACCTGAAAATGTGTCATGGTGGTAAGGCAGCTCGGAGGGCCAGTGACATGCTGGGGTGCATAGGCAGGGTTATCACCAACATAAGGAATGAGATAGTGAGCCATTATATAAAACCATGGTCTGGCCTCACATGGAGTACTTTGTGCAATTCTGGAGGTCGCACCTTCATAAAAATATTAACAGGTGGGAGATGATACAGAGAAGGGCGAATGAGATGGTACAGAGCTAGCAAAACAAGATTTATGAGAAAAATTAAGGGACCTAAATATATATTCACTGGAAGAGTGGAGGGAAATAGGGTTATGATAGAAACATTCAAATACCTCAAGGGTATCAGTATAACTACTGAGAAGCAGGAGACAGCAGCTATAGCACATGGGCCAGCTTCTGTGTGATATTCTTTGTTCTTATAAATCTGTAACCTCCAGTATTTCAGTAACCACATGACCACACTGCCTTCTTTAGGCAATTTTACACTGGTTGATGGCTGGCGTCAGATGGCAGACAGAGAGCTCACCAGACTGTGTTGCCATTTGAAAAACTTCATAGAGTGTTCTTTTACTGTTAAGAGTTTTGGAAAGTTGGTGAAAGTCTCACAATTTTTATTACGATTTTATCTCCTTATGTCTGTCCCTTTGGCTCTCCCTTCCCCACACCCCAACAGTCATCGGTGGCCACAGCTACAGCCTTCTTCTTGCCAAGATGGTGGGTGAGTAGCTGCTTCACAGTCTGTGAAGTCTGATGTCTTTCAGTGCCGCTTATTGGTCATCTTCCAACACAGGCGAGGTGCTGCCAGCCCAAAACTAACTCAGGACAAGCAGCTTTCAAAGTGTGGAAGAAATGGAGTGTGCCAGAATCAAGTACTCATTCAGATGTGGCATCGATTTTAAGTTCAGCATACGGTGTGGACACTGCAAATACTGTAGAACCCCAGATCTCTAAGCAGCCTTATGAAGAATAAAGGCTACTCGAAGCACTGGGGTTCTGTTTATTATGTACTGTAAGTGGGCTGCATCTAATTCAATAATTTACTGTACCTTACATCTGGATGTATGGTAGGCCCAACTTTAAATAAACACTGCACCTGAATGAACACATGATGCCATAGAAACATAGATTTGCCAGCAGAAAAGGAACATTCAGCCCACTCGGTCTGCCCCAAGTATTCTCTACCTACTTGTAACTCCTGCCTGAATATGTTACTGTATGTCTTATTCTGCCTGCATCTATCAGGACCTCCTTGTGAATGAGCTTGCTCAATGGATTTTTCCTGCAATGGACTTGAACCTACTCCACCTCCATAGCCCTATTGATCTCTGTTGATCCTCTCTTTCCCTTTTTCTAATATACCCTATGTTTATCCCATTCATGCTTCATGCCACCTACCATTTTAGCCTCCACCACTTCTCTTGGAAGTCTATTTAAGGCATCAACCACCCTTTCAGTAAAGAAATATTTCTTCATATCTATCCTGAACTACCTCCCCCAGCTTCATTGTATGCTCCTGGGTTTGGGTGCTCATCTTCATTTGAAGGAAACTCCCCAACTGTACCCTGTTTACCCCTGTGAGGTACTTTGTAGGTCTTGATCATGTCACTTGTACTCCTCTTCCAGAGTGTACATGTTGAGATACTTCAGCCTTTCCTTGTAGGGATTCCTGTGAAAATCCTGAACCATTTAGTTGCCCTCCTCTGGAAAATCTCCACCTTATGCCCTTTCTGAAGTGTGGACTCCAAAACTGAACATAGTACTCCAGCTGGGGTATACCAGGAGTGATACAATGGCAGTACAACATCCCTCCTCTACTACTGGAGATGCCACTCCTTGTGCACTCCAGAATTAAATTGCCCTTCCATAGCATTATCACACTGTACTGCCACCTTGAGATCCTCTGATATAATAACCTCAAGGACCCTTTCATGTTTAGAGAGTATCAGTACCTCCCACATCCTATACTCAGCATCAGGGTTCCTATGCCCTAGGTATATGATTTTACACTTGTTGGCATTGAACCCACTAAGTAAGAAAATGATGGAATTGATTTGAATGAATTGCAGGCTTTTAAGTAGCTTTTGGGGACTGTGTGTATGTGTGTGGATGGGGGGGCTCTGTTACTATAACTATTTGCTTTTGATTTTGGCCTCAAATCAAATGCACTCCTGTAAACAGATAAAACACGTTTAAGAAAGACTGATAAGAAATGTGATAAAGTCTTTGTACATTAGCCTGGGCTGATCTTGCAGACAGGAGAGATATAAGCATATACTTTGACAACAGATAAGGACCGCTTGGCACACCTAGTCTGCCCATTCCCTACCTACAGGATAAGCTGCAGATCTTAGTTAACCAACAGCCTATTTCTCCCTACCCTCACAAGAACTGATTTATGTCTGTTCCATGCATTCTTGAATTCTCCCACCATTTTAGACCACACAATCTCCTCAGGAAGGCTGTTCCATGCGTCCACAACCCTCTGTGAAAAATACTTCCTCACATTGCCCTGAGCTGTCCTCTCTATCTTCAAATTGTGTCCCTTGTTCTTGTATATCTCTTTTTCTGAAAGATGCTACCCTCTTGAACTTTGTTGATTCCACTGAGGTACTTAAAAGTTTCTATCATGTCCCCTCCCTCATTTCCTCAAGGGTATACATATTAAGCTCCTTTAGTCTCTCCTCATATGGCTTCTCTTGCAGACCCTGCACCATTTTAGGTTTCCTCTGGACTGCCTCCATCCTGTCTATGTCCTTGCAGAGATGGGGTCTCTAGAACTGCACACAGTACTCCAGATGTGGTTTCACCAACTGTCTGTACAGAGGATAACAACTTCCTGTTTTCTGATGGTGATGCCTCTACCTATACATCCAGTATCCCCCAGCACTCCCTACTGCCTTCTCACATTGCTTGCTAACCTTAAGGTCATTGATATGATTACCCCAGGTCCCTTTCCATTTTGTTGTTGTACTACCCCACCTCCATTGTATAATCTTTCCCTGGGTTTTGTTTCCCAGGTGCATTATTTTACACTTCTTTGCATTGAATTCAAGCTGCCATACTTCTGACCATTCCTCCAACCTTGATAAGTCCCTTCTCATCCTTTCCTCACCTCTTTATGTATCAACCCTGCTGCAGATCTTTGTGTTATCTGCAAAGGGCATACTTTCCTTCCAGTCCCTCTGCAATGTCACTTATAAAGGCATTAAAAGGAGATGCAGCCTATTCCTAATTAATGAGCTTCCCACTGGTCACTTGTGAGCCTCTTATGGGCCAGAGCTTACTACACAAGCATTTGTCAATACTGAATGGTTGCTTGCTGGTATTAGCAGTGGAAGTGCAGGAGTTAGACAGATGGGGCCCGATTCTTAAAGCTCTGCATCGGACGCAAGGTGCCTGAGCCAAACAGATATGGTGCAAGGTGCAGCTTGTGTCCATGACTGCCCTCTGTGTGATTCACAAAGGTGGCCTGCATCGACTGCAGTCCACCTGCCTCAAACAGGGCTTGCACCTGCAATGCACTGCGGCATGGTGGTAGGGGACTGCAGCCAATGCAAGCTGCATCCTGCAATTCACAGACATCACCTGGTGGAGAAATTCTAAGTGCCAGGGCAGGCATAAGGGGACTTGGACATTCTCCCTGGGTGACATGCCTGTGTACAGCACACCATGGGTGATGGTCCACCCACCATACACCCCCAGTGTGGACCTGTATGTGTGGCCTCCATCCTAGTGGTCAAATGGCACCCATCACAGCTCCCCGATGCTATCTATGTACCATGTTGGTACCTGCATCCTGATGCTGCCCATATTGGCAGTGGCTCGCCTGATCCCGATACCTACCCCATTGGTGCTACCGCAGCTACAACTTATGGTGGTACAGTGCCCACCCATGCCCCAGCAGGTGGTGTCCAAACCCCCTGTACAGCAGTCCTGACTGCTTCCCAGTGCCCACACATCCCACCACTCACCTCCATGGTCAGGTGCCAGTTGCACCAAACATGGTGGGGGACACCAGCCCACCAGGTTGGATCCACATGCCCATTACCTAGTGGGACAGGGGTCCTGTGTTAGTCTCTGGTGGCCTGTGGTGGACCTGTGTGGTGCACTAGGGGTTTGCCGCAGGGTTCCAGTCAGTGCAAGCATGGGGACTTAGCCGCTGGGACCCCTCCTGTACCTGAATCAGGTGCAGGGTACCTGCACACCAGGCATTGGTGCAAGCTGCTGTTTGCCACAGCTTGTGCTAGATGCAGGCCCCTATGAGAATTGGGCCCATGCAGTATAGGAATGGCGGTGAAATATTGAACTGACACCAACCCTACCCCACCCTGCAGATATGGACAAGCATTGAGGGTGTGCCTTTGGATCCTCACCCATGAGTCAGACATTTCACCTCATGCTACCCTGCAGACATCTGACAAGTGTTAAGGTGTGCCTTGGGTATTCGGGCTTTACTCATCTCATTCCATAAGGAAATATGATGAAATGGGTGCAGTATAGGAGAATGGGATAAACTCTGGGGCCAAAGAGTCCAAGGCACACCTCAATGTCTGTCACTGGCTGTAGGGTGCAGATGGGGTGGAATGGCATGCACATTACTGTCGACAATCCCAAGTCACATCCCTGACTCCTGTCAGTCCTACAGGTAGAGGCGTTATGGTCAAAAGCCTAACACCCAGGGCATTTCTTGGTATTTTTACTTCAAGTTTTCAACATGGGCTTTGTGATCCCACCAAATGAACAGAGACACTATCAATTTGTTAGCCGAAGGTGATTTTGCACAGCAACTGCACAATCTGGTGCCACAGGTGTGAAAACACATTTCAAACAGGATGTGAAAAATGACAACTGTACTGTTCATGAGGAGGTGTAAAAATGGCAATGTTGAAAATCTGGAATGAAAATATAAAAACTGGTGAAGTCACAAGTGTGTGTAGAAACTGTGCAACTTGTAATGTAATTAGTTTGTGGATTTTTACAGCAGATTTTCAACACAGGCTTTTGGGACTTCCGCCTATGAACAGTGTCACTATGATTTTCTTAATCTATCCCGAATACTGATTTTCCCACAGCAACCATGCTATTCTGTGCGGAAGTGCAAAACACATTTCAGCCAGGGTGTGAAAATGACAGCTGTACTGTTCATAAGGAGGTGTGGAAAAATGGCAATGCTGAAAATCTGAACTGAAAAGATTACTAATTTTGAACTTACAATGGTGCCTGGTAATTGCAAAATGTATGCTCATAACACAGTCATTTTATGGACTTTTGTCACCAGATTTTAACATAGTCAGTTTAAGACCTCTGCTCATGAACAGTATCACTGTGATTTTCTTAATTTGTCCTGAACATCGATTTGCACACTGACCATGCCACTGTGCGCTACGTGTCCGAAAACACATGTCAGGTGATATGTGAAAATGACAGTTGTACTGTTCATAAGGAGGTGTGGTAAAATGGCAATGCTAAAATCTGGAGTGAAAATATAAAAATGTTCGAAGTTATGAGTGTGCGTGTAACTGTAACCTACGCCCATAAAACAGTCATTTGGAATTTTTGCACCAAATTTTCAACATAGGGTTTTGGGGCCTACCTCATGAACAGTGTCACTGTGATATTCTTAATCTGTCCTGAACATTGATCTTGCACACACGTAATGCCATTGTGCACTACATGTGTGAAAACACATTTCAGGAGAGATGTGAAAATGACAGCTGTACTGTTCATAAGAAGGTGTGGTAAAATTGCAATGTTGAAAATCTGGAGTGAAAATATTAAAAATGCTCAAACTTACTGCGTGCATAGGAACTGAACAACGCGCTCATGAAACAGTCATTTTGGGAATTTTGCACCAAATGTTCAACATAGGGTTTTGGGGGCCTACTGTACCTCATGAACTGTGACACTGTCATTTTGTTAATCAGTCCTGAAAGGTGGTACTGCGCAGTGACCGCTTAAATCACTTTTAGGGACCGAATAACAAAATGACAGTAACTGAATTCATGAGGTGGTGTCCCAAGAACCCCATGTTGAAAATTTGGTGAAAAATTCCCAAATAGCTGAGATATGCACAAAGTTGGAAAAAACATTTATGCCATTATACAGCTTACCAGCATTTCTTCAGTTAGCGGTCAGCTTTGAAGAGTGCATACGTGTTCCCGGTCCACGAAGATCATCACACTGGACTCCAGAGGTGCAAGTATAGGGTGAGGGGTGTGGGGAGGCAGGGTGCACAGAGGCTGGGCACAGATTGGGGAGGGCCACGGACTCAACAAGGGACCATTTTCTGTTTTACAGGTTTATTTATGCAAAAAAAAACATTGTAGGAAGGTTTTCTTTTTAGGGAGATTTAATTTTGGCACACTGGGGTGAGCTCCCAGTGTGCCACTTGATGTTTGGGAGCTGTAGCCGATGGAGGATTGGGCACCCTCATCGGCACATACGGCGTGCTGGGGGGACAAGCGCAGAGGAGGATTGAGCACCACATCTGCACAAGAAATTGGGGTAGCATTATGCCAATGGGGAGTGGGCTCCCCATCAGCAAATTACCAGGCAGGTGGCATGCTGACAGGGGATTGGGCTTCCTGTTGGCACATACAATGTGGTGTGGGATGGTGGCAAGAGCCGAGGGATTGGGCACCCGGTTGGCTTTTTAATACTTTATTGAAATATTTCACCAAGAAGGCACACTGAAGACCAGTCAAGCTTTCTGTCAGATTTGTGGGGACTGTGAGAGGCCGACGGAGAAGCCATCACTATGGCAGCACAGCACAATGGAGCTGTGTAATTGGTTGCTGCAGTCAGAGGCTCCACATATGAACAGCTGATTGTGTAGTGGTGGAGCGCTCCTGATTACAGTGGCTCAGTTACTTTGATCTAGTAGCCCGCTCATTAACTGCTGATGATTGACAGCAAGCTGATCTATTGGCTGAGACAGAGACCAACCCCCAAATGGGCTGCTGCCATTCGCACAACACTGCTGTGCCTCCACAACCTGCTTGTGAAGAAAACTCTGATGCAATGTGTTTCTTGTACATGCGTGCAAGCACACAAAATTACCCTCAGGAAATAAATCAGTCATTTCAAAGGCTTTATCAGTAGTTGTGTACTACAAGATTAACTGATGGGTTAAATACTCAGGATAAGTTTTTGCAGATACTACAATCCCAAATATCCCTAGAAATGCATATCTTTTGGATCAGGAAATAATGGAGGAGAAATAATTAAGGCAGTTTCAACTTTACCATCAGGAATGGCACCTGGCCCAGATGGTCTAGCAACAGACTTTTATAAACTTATTATACACAAAATTATTAAGCTATTTAAAAAGTATTAGATCATATTTTCATTCCCAAAATTAATTCCCTCATTTTGTGAAGCTACTCTTTGGTGTTTCTAAAAACAGAAAAAGGACCCCCATTGTTAACGTTATATCGACCTATTTCACTCATGAATTCAGGTGCAAAGATATTGTCTAAGATCCTGGTCACCAGACTGGAAAAGGCTCTACCCTTAGTTATTCATCGGGACCAAATTGGGTTTATTAAAGGGCAGAGGCTGAAATCGAATATACAACATACCATCAATATAATAGACCTATATAAGGACAAAGATCTTTCTTTAATGCTAATAGATGCTGAGAAAGCCTTTGATCAGGTGGAATGCCATATATAAATATAGTATGCCAAAATACGGGTTTGACCTAAATTCTGCAAGTGGGTGGATATTTTGTACTCCAATCTGGTGGTCAGGATCAAAACAAATCAGAAATTTTACCTCTAATAAGTTTGCAAAGAGGCACCCGGCAGGGATGTCCTCTCTCCCTTTAATTTTTGCTCTTGTTATTGAACCATTGGCCGTAAATCTAAGAGCATCTAACTCTGTAGTTGGACTCATTATTAATAACTGCCTATAGAAAATCAACTTATATGTGGACAATATGTTAATTTATGTGAATAAGCTCAGTCAGCATTTTCCTTTTCTACTGAATGTTCTAGACCAGTTTGGATCATTTTCCAGGTATAAGGTGAATTCGGCCAAAACTGAGGTCTTTGAAACAACTAACTGTTCAGAACATTTTGCCCCCTCCAAATTACCAGATCCAAATAGTTTATAGGGTTAAGTACTTAGGGGTAAAGATAGATAACTGGCTGAATGAATTGTTTCAGTTGAATCGTGCTCCCAGTAATGGAAGAAATTAAGTCCCTACTAGCACACTGGATTACATTACCACTTACACTCATGGGATGAGTTAATGTTATAAAATGTCCATAATACCAAAAATCACGTTTGTTTTCAAACTTTACCTATAATTTTAGATGATAAATTCTATAGAGGACTGGATAGTATTATTAGAAAGTTTTGTGGAAAGGGATGAAGCCGTGTCAGAAATTGGAAAAGCTGTATTCCCAGCATAGTTTGACAGGTCTTGCTTTACCTTATTTCAGATATTATTACTAGGCCACTATGCTGGAAATGGCTCCGACTGGTTTATCAAGACAGCATGGACCCTTCTTGGCAGATGGAGACTAGCTGAACCGAGTATTCAAATGTTAAACATGTTCTTTATACAGGGATGAAAAACAACGAAATAAGTATACTTTTAAAGAGCACTCAAGCAGTGCTTTATATTTGGAATTAAGTGTTTTTCCAACATAAATATAAGAGATGTATATCACTACATGACCCAGTATATAAAAATAACTTATTTGGCCTGTCTTTAACCAATAAGATATTTAAGCTATGGTATGATACAGGCCTGAAGGAATTTAAACAATTCATACAAGAGGGTAATGTCTGTGACTACAGTAAGCTTAAACATAAATATAATTTAATCAATGCACATTTTTCTCAGCTATTTACAAGTAAGAGATTATATAATCAAAATCTTAAACAAGATAGCCATTATGTTATGAATCAGGTGGAAGCAGTATTAACAAAACAATCTCAAGGGAAATGAATTTCCTAAATATATAGTATTATTCTTCTTAACTCAGAAATCTTCTGACACAACTTAAAATAAAATGGAGCAGAAATCGCAAAAAGATATACCAGTTGGAATATGGAAGGGAATGGCTAATGTTAAAAAGTGGGGCTGAAATCTATTTGTCTATAGTAAATTATGTTTAATATTCTACATAGAACATTATTACACCCTATTAATCCCGCAATATCTTAAAATGCCCAAGATGTGAAAATGCAGAAGGGACAATAGAATATATGTTTATTACTTGCCCTCAGCTAACCTTATGGTGTGATCAGATCCTGGAGGTGCTAACTAAGAGTTTAAAGATAAAATTGGCTAGGGACACAGTCTGGATGCTTATTAGAGTGGGGTCTGTATACAGTACCCTTTGATTTACACAACAATGTCTGATTATATATTAGCATATATTACATTTAAGCAAATTTTGCTTAAATGGAAGGATTGTACACCCACTTTTAACGCCTGGCTGAATTCGATGAGCATTATCATACATTAGAGCAGATTCATTACTGCTCTATTAAACAGATGGAAACATTTAATGTGATTTGACTTCCATTCCATGAAGTTTTAGCTACTAAAGGAAACAGATCATTAATTTAAATTAATAATTTTTGCATTTGCCATGTTGAACGTCTATGATGATGTATGTGTGACCTTTGATGATAAATTATGTCTAAATTATGCATATAATTTAACAAAAAGGTTTGCTAAAGCTCAATAAAAACAGAGGGTTCTTATTTTACAGAGGAAAACCAAACAAAAGAACTAAGAAGAAAAGCAGAGTTTCAGGAGAAGTTCTCATATAAAACAACATTTTAGCATGAGAAACGTTTAATGACACTGCTCTTATAGAAAGTTGTTTTTTAATTCTGCTCTGTAGCCCTGTTAGTATTTTTGTGCCAAGAAAATACCAACATGAGATATAAAGACAGAATTCATCCTAAGAAAGCTCCTGCTACTTTTTAACATCAAGTTTTAATACTTTTGTGTTTATTTTAGTCTTTGGTAACCAGGTAAGGCCCACTAGGCACAAGTGTCTTTTTCAGGGTGACCTGGGGCCACTGTGTGGTTAAGTGACTTGCTCAGAGTCACACAGTATGTAAGTGAAGGTTGTGAGAATCAAACTCAGGTCTGGGCTGCTGGATGTTCCAAGCTCATTCCTCCCTCATTCCTCTAACCTCTAGGCTCTACTGCCAGCCACTTGGAACAGGGATACTGCTATTTTGAACCCCTTTTCTATCCTTTTCAGGGGTTTTAACAGGATACAGCAGCAGCACATGAAAGTCTCTACAAAATACACATATTTTAGGTAAAGCTTTCACTCACAGAGCAGTGCTACAAGCTGCAGGCTTACAACACAGAGTATGGCTTAGTCTTATTTCTTTTTCTTTATTTTAGCAGGTTTTACAGAATTTTACACAAAAGGCATGCAACCTCTAACTAAATTAGAGACAGAGAAGCAAAGGAACATACAGACCACTCACTCTCTCCTAACAGGGGGTCTTAATAGCTGAACAGAGTATGCAGCTCTGCCAAATATACTTTAGTCTGTCCTTTTACAATAAATGCTGGCATAACAGCCAGACAGAGGAGGCACACCAGGCAATAGCCTGCTGTGCTTTCGAGGCAGGAGGAGAGAGAGAGAGAGGAGAGAAGAGAGAAGAGAGAAGAGAGAAAAGAGAAGTGAGAGAGAGAGAGAGAGAGAAGAAAGAAGAAAGAGCAGCGAGGGTGGCCAACCTATAGGATAGGATAGAAAAGAGGTGCTGTTGTGCAACTGAATTTTAGTAGGAAAAAGATGACAGTGCAGGGTCTTTCACGGACTTGTCTCCCTTGCCGGGTGGGAGGGCAAAGTGCTACCACTTGCCATCCTGCCCAAAAGGAACCAGGGATAAACTTACTGGTTTCCTAAATAAGGAATAGGGAATCCCTAGAACAACCCAAGGGGAGGGGTTGTTGGGACTTCTGCCTACGCCTCTGGAAGTCCCACTCCAGGGCACCCTATATATAAATGGTGTTATTACATCAATACCACTCATGATTACACAACCATGGCATACTAGTTATGATCAGCAAAACACTTGCTCTGGGGTGTGTAGTCTTTATAAAGGTAAAGACTACTTTTTGACTATCTGTAGAACGATTCTGTCCTATACCCTCACACTGTACACCCAAAAATGAGAAGAAAAAGAAAATATATATAAATCTGATAATCTGTCTTTCTATTTCTATTTACAGATCTACATATTTACAGGGACAGTATGGCTCAGAGCATCAGGATCAGTATCTGGGCCTGCAGCACAGTGGAACATAAAATCTGCTTTCTGATGCTGGGAGCCAGGTCTATGCTTTACACAAAACCTGTAAGGTTGCAGTGCTAGGTACCATCGGAGAATCCTGGTGTTTTATCTTTCATCTGGCCCATCAGACTAAGGGGCCGTGATTGGTAACTAACACAAATTCAGTGCCCCAAAGATAAAAATGAAGTGCCATAATTGCCCACTTTATAGTGAGACACTCTTTTTCAATGGTGGAGTAGCACTGCTTCCTATCATGCAGCTTTCTAGAAAGGTACAGGATGGGATGTTCTTCTCCTCCATCTATGGTTTGACTCAAAACAGCACCAATCCCAACATTTGAAGCATCAGTGTGGATTTCAAATGGTCTATTAAAGTTAAGCGCACCACAGAACTGGGAAGAAACATAACGCTACTTTGATGGCTCGGAATGCCTGTTCACATTCCGGTGTCCACTTTTAAAGTGTTGCCACACCACTTCTTAGTAAGATCAGACAGTGGGCTGCTACAGAGGCAAAGTTGAGTATAAACCTCCTGTAATAATCAATGAGTCCTAGCAATGATCTCACCTGCTTTTGGTTTATGGTACAGGACAATTTGCCACGGCTTCCACGTTTGGGATCTCTGGTTTCACCTGCCGATTACCTAAAATAAAACCTAGGTATCTGGATTCACTCCATGGCTACTGCACACTTTTCAGGGTTGATGGTCAGTCCAGCCTCACTGATAGTTTATAAAACAGCAGTAAGATGTTGCATATGTGTCTACCAATCTGGGTTAAAATTACAACAGTGCCCAAATAGGCAACAGCATAAGCAGAATGGGAGGTCAAACGCTGGTCCATGAACCTCTGAAAGGTTGCGGTGCTCTATGCAGACCAAAGAGCATGGTGATGAACTGGAACAAACCCATGGGGTACTAAAAGCTTTTTCTCCCATGATGACTGACCAAGAGGGATCTGCCAATAACATTTAGTTAGGTCAAGGGTAGTGGTGTAGCTGCGCTACCTATATGATCAATCGGATCATCTATCTGGGGCATAGGGTAACTATTGAACTGGGATACCTGGTTGAGCTTTCTGAAGCCTCAAGCACTACTGGAAACCATCCTCTTTCTTAGGGACTGCCACAACTGGGGATACCTAAGGACTCTTGGAGGATTCAGTAATACCAGTTGTCTTAACTTATGAACCTCCTGTTGTACCTCTGACCGCCTCCTCTCAGGAAGCCTGTGCAGTTTCTGTTTAATTGGAGGGAAGAGGTATGGATGTGATGTTCGAACCCAATTGCCTTCCCAGGTACCTTAGTGATAGCAGTTGTGAACTGACTTAGGACCTGCATCAGCTGTTCTTTGTTATGGTCGTCTAGGATTGGGTTTATGGTAAGCTCACCTGTCCCAGCCTCTTCCTCTAGATGGCCATATGCCACATCCATATCTGTTTCCCCATTTCAGGCATGATCAACAGACTTACTAAGGGTTCAGATTTTTCCTGCCATTTTTAAGAAGGTTGGCATGGTAAATCTCCTTATCTGGTCTTTTGTCTGGTGTTTCCACCTCATACGTTACCCTACCAACTCGTCTCAGAACTTTGTAGGGCTCTTGCCACTTCATGAGAAGTTTGTTTTCTGTGGTTGGTAGTAAAGTAACACATTATCTCCTTCCTGAAATTCCTTTCCAGTAACCTTTTGGTCATAATACTCTTTCTGGGTATTTTGGGCATGGCTGGCACTTTTGTGGCAATCTCTGTATACCTCACCATATAGAAACATAGAAACATAGACTTTGATGGCAGATAAGGACTGCTTGTCCCATCTAGTCTGCCCATTTCCTTCCTACAGGTTAGGCCACAGATCCTAGTTAACCAACAGCCTATTTCTTCCTACTCCCCACAAGAATTGCCTTATGTCTGCCCTATGCATTCTTGAATTCTCCACAGTTTTAGACCCCACAACCTCCTCAGGAAGGCTGTTCCACCATCCATTACTCTCTCTATGAGAAAAATACTTCCTCACATTGCCCTAGACACTGCCTCCATCTTTAAATTGTGTCCCTGACACTTTCTAAGTTGTATCATAACTGAAGGATACTGGTGGTTCCTACATCTTGCCCTTCCTCCCAATACTCCTTCACCACATCAAGAGATCCCCAAGATTTCTCCATATAATAGATCAAATGGGGAGTACCCATTTGAAGCCTGGGGAACCTTTCTGTAGGCAAAGAGTGGGGGAGATAATGGTCCCATTTTTCTCTTCCTCATTAACAAATTTCTGGAGCATACGCTTGAGGGTTTGGTTAAACTGCTCCACCAATCCATCTGTTTGGGGCTGGTAGGGTGATGTTCTGACCACTATCACTCCCAGCAGGTGGCATAGCTCCTTTAGCAAGGCCAAATGAGAGTTGCTACCCCTGTCCATCAGAACCTCCTTTGGTATTCCCAACCTACTAAATATCTTGACCAGTTCTTTTGCTATTCTCTCAGTTGTAATTGAATGTCAGGGGACAGCCTCAGGATATCTGGTGGCATAATTGCACACCACCAGAATATACCAGTTCCTTTTGAACTTTTTCGATTGGGCCCAAAATGTCCATTGCCATGCACTCAAATGGCGTGGTTACAAGTGGTAAGGGTTTGAGTGGTACCATGTACCTTTTTCCTGTCTGGGCCACCTTTTGACATTCAGCACAAGATTTACAGTGCTGGGTATCCTGGTCATGGATAACCCAAGCCATTAAAAATATTGTAACAGACAGGCCAAGGTCCTATCCTTCCGGCCTGTCCAGCACAAGGTATATCATGGGCCAGATAGATCAATCGGTCTCTGTATTTTTCTAGTACCATTAACTGTTCCACCATCTCTCCTGTCTTTGGGTTATTATAACACCTATATAATATACCAGTCTTAACAACCATTTCAGGGGCACCTTTAACTGACAACTTGCCCACCTGTTTGAAAAAATGGTTAGAGATGGGTCACCCTTCCGATCAGTTGTTATTACAGTCTTAGAGACATTCAATTTACATGTTTTACATCAAGTCCTTTATTTTGCCACAGTGTTTTAAAGTCTGTCTTTCTGTCTTGGTCTTTCTGTCCTTCCCAGGGATACCCATGATATCATCATCAAAGGGAATATCTCTCCCAACAGTGTTTCTTGCTGTCTTTGGGCCTTGGTGGTAACGGCAGCAACATGTTGGTAGTTTGCAGTCAGCAGATGAACAAATCCTGGGAAGTCATGCCCAAGAATAACAGACACGGGCAAGTTGGGCACTAAACCTGCACACACAGTGTTCTTTTGTTCCTTTACAGTCAATTCAATGTTGGATGTTGGGTAGCTGTGTGTGTCCCCACATATGCATACAACATCCACTGCTGCTTCAATTTTAGGTTTAGGGCTTAGTAATTCTGGACGTATTAAGGTATAAGTGCTGCCTGTGTCTAGAAGGCCCAACACATTTTACCACTGATGGTCACTTCTGTAACTGTGTAACCAGTAGTAAGCAAGGCCAGGTGTGCTGGTATAGAGTTCTTCTTGAGGGCAATACCTGGCAATGTGACCCTTTTCATTGCAACTGTGACAAACAATCTCAGTATAGGAGGTCTTTCCACCTCTCCTTGATTTTATATCATGTCTGCCAGAGCTCTGACCCACAGATGGAGAAGGAGGAGGGCAGATTTGGCTCTAGAGGTAATAAACTCTCATCTAGTATTTCTTTTCTGTAAGGGTCTTGTGGACAGAAAGTCCTCAGCCAAGGTAATGGCTGTCACAAACGCACTCTGCAGGTCAGACCCTCTGCTACAACAGTGCCAATCTCAGAGCACAATAGTATGAATAGGTAACAGACAGGGTAACCCTCCTATCTGTTTTGGGTCTGAATCACCTTTAGCCATGAGTTCTGGGGGTTTCAAACTGTGAACCTTATGCTAGCATAACAATTAACAGGCTCAGATATGTACCTCTTCTGGGAATGCAGTACAATCCTTCACCCAGGGGCACCTAACCAGGTATCCAAAAGGAACCCTAAAACTCTGTAAGATACCTTAGGTATAGTCTTTCCTTTTCTCAAGCTTAGTAACACCATCAAGCCCTTGAACAGTTGTCAGACTTAATATCAGTTCATTAATAACATGCAAAAATGACTGAAGAGACAAAGGCAGTATCTTCAGAAAAGGTGGTTTACGGCGTGGTCTGGCAACCAAGAAAATGGCATCCTAAACCTTGAGCTCTTCCGAATCTGGTGGCAATCAGTAATCTGCTGGCCTAATCCTGGTGGGTAACTAAATCTAAACTGCCTCACATTGTTTGGCTAACCGTCCCTAACCATCCAGTGCAACTTTTTCTTTTGTGGTTCTATAGTGCAGCAGTGTTTTGTAGGCACCGGTTCCATGAGTAGCTGGTTCAGGTAGGCCTTGGGGCCATGGCTCTACTTTCTCTGGATATCCACTATGCTACATTATTTCCTGTGCTTTGCCTGTCTCTCTAACAGTATCAGGAGTTACAGCAATACCTAATCCGTGATGGCATCGGATGAATCCCGACCAGTCAACTGTCTGTGTCGCCTGCAACCCCATCATCCACCTCAGTGGGTGATTCACTAAACGATATTACTGTCATGCTAGAGGCTCTGTTGTTGTGCATGGATGATATCAACTCTACTCTCACAGGCACCACTGCTGATGTGTGCCAGCTGCAAGATTAATTAAATGTGGTGGAGCAGGTGTGGAAACCCTAGAGCAACAACAAGCTAATTTAAAGCAAAAATGCAGATGCAAGATGAAAGCTGGGGATTCTACTTGCTAGAGTAGATGACCAAGAGAATAGAGAGCGACACAATAATCTCTGAATTATTGGCATTTTGAGGGCTCCAAGGGAGCATCTATGGAGAGGTTCCTTAATGAAGTGCTCTCCATGATCTTAGGGAGTGATAGAGAGGTCCAGTGGAGGTTGAAAGGGCCCATTGCATCACGGGAGGAAAGATAGACTGGCACAGTATCTGAGGTCCATAGTGGCATACCTACTCAGATACTCAACCAAAGAGCGTATTCTATGGGCAGCTTGTGACCTGGGGAAATAAAGTGGCAAGGGCAACTATTTCATTCTACAGAGACTTTGCACAGGAAACAGCCAGCAAACGGTGGGCCTATGGTCCATTGAAAAAATGTCTAGCTGCTTACAACTTCCACTATAGATTCTGAGGACTCACCAAGCTTCTGGTGTCCGAGGAGGGAGGAGATACTAGTAGACAGTCCTGATGAGGTGGATCATTGGATTTCCAAGCTGTGGCCTAATCTTCCCCTCAGTCTACATCTCCCAGAAGCTCTGAGACCCATCTGTATCACCTGTAGCAGTTAAGAACTCTTCATAGGGTGGTCTGCCTTGGGGAGCGATATGCAACTGGACCAGGCCCTTCCATTAATGATTTTCCCAGGGCAAAAGAAATTTATCACGCACAGTACCTGTGGCCACATCTAGTCCCAGGGTTTCTGCTGAGCAAATATTCCTTCCTCCTAGATCCACAGGGACTACACTGGAACAAGGGCTGCACATCCTGCAAAGATATTTTGAGAGGATTCCCCTCAGCTTCAGGGGACCATCACTCTCCTAGTCCTGTTCTTTCCACTATAGACACTGAACTCTCTATGGACTGGGCTGACATGCCATATTCCTCTCTAGTTGAAGTGGTTGATCTTACTGGAAGCTTAAGCCCAGGAAAAGAATTTACGATGCTGCTGTCCTTACAACATCTCCAGATCCTGCAATGGCCCCCTGGATCCTCAGCACACTCCCCAGATGCCTCCATGGCGCAATGCGGATACCACTGGCTGAACTTGGAAATGAGGATTTATGCAAGCCTCTATTTTAACACTTCTCTAGAAGTTTATTCTCTGTTCTAAAGCTGCATATTCTCCTAGGGGTTATGTGTGTCAGCCTGATCTCCCACCTAATTCCCCATCCGTGGAATATTTGGGCATGTTTTCATGCACATGCCACCCTCCTTATTCCCCAGGACAAAACAATATGCATATGTTGTAGCTCTGACACCATCATCTTGATGGGCTAACCTAACATGTTATGCCACAGTTTAAGGCATCAATAATGTGGTTCCTCTGAGAGGCCCTGATAGTGTTCAATTGGGGTGGTTACCTGACCCCCCTTCTTTCTTCCTCTCTCTCTCCCCTCCTCCTCCCCGCCACTCCCCCTCGGGTTATGTTAGATACTGGGGATTATTACCAGATGAGGAAGGCAAGTTTTTCTTGGTTGTCTTACTCCTCTCCTGCCCTTGAGCATTGAAGCTTGCATAGCTGAGGGTACTTTGTCCCAGTACCTTCTTTCACTAAAAGCTCACTTCGCTCTTAGCGTCTGAATGCTATTAAAATTGTTGCATTGTTCCTGCCAGCCAGATTTTCTGAGTTAGGTAGGACTACAATATCTTTTAATATTGTTGTTTCTAAAATCTCTTTCCTCTTTGTAATTCCTGTTATAGTTCCACTCGGTATTTAAACTATTCTCTGTCTGGTACACTCTCTGTCTCCTCCTTGTACAGTAGTGTAGTTATACCTCCTGATATCCAACAGCAATCTATTAGTGTCAAGAGCCAGGTTAGCAATCTCTGAGTTATTGTTCCTCCTATCTATAAGTGGGTAAGTACCCTAATATTTTTATCTGTGTCTCACTATGGCTGCTTCAAGGTTCAAAGGTCTACGTCTGGTAACCGTGGAATGTCAAAGGTCTCAACCATCCCATAAAACATACCACGGTCATTCAGTATCTCTGCTCCCTTCACACGACATAGCCCTTCTACAGGATATGCACCTCCTTAGTAGATCTGTTCCTGGCTTAAAAATCTTGGGTTGGTGCTGTTTATGCTAGCTCTGCCACTTCCAAATCCAAAGGGTTGCTATCCTCATCCACTGATCCAGTACGTGGGTAGTTGAAGAGTCTTGTTCTGATTCTCAAGGTTGATGGATTTGGTTAACTGACCCCCCCACTAGGAACTTGATTTTGGGCAATGTGTATGCCTCAACACTGACCAAACAGATTTTTCCCAGCCTGAGTCAAGCCATCTCCACACTACAGCAGCCCAATACCAACACTCCCTTATTACTGGAGGTGACTTTAATTTAGTATCCATTATTTTTTAGATGAGTCTAAACCCCCCCCAGACACACTCTAGAGCACACACCACTCTTCAGGAGTTGCAAGCAGAGTGGGGTCTTATAGATGTCTGGAGATGTGATAATCCTTACAGGAGATATTACTCCTACTTCTCTGCCTCCCATGGGGTACACAGCCACTTTGACTACTGGCTGGCAAACAACACAGCATCAGGTGGAGTTTTTAAATATTCCATTGGCAGCATTATTATCTCAGACCACGCACCAGTTCTCACCACTTATACTCCCCTAAAGGTGCCGACCCACTGGTACTAGATGGAGATGTAACCCCCATCCTAGTCAAGACCCTGAATTTAGGAAAGCTATGCTACAAGCCACCCTTGATTACTGTGCTCTTAACTTGGCTTGTGGTGTGTCTCCAAGCAGAGTATGGGAGGCCTTCAAAGCTCAGGGGTCATATTATAGCATTTGCAGCCCATTGGAACAAAGCCCAGAAAAATGTTTGGATAGGTTACAATCAGAACTTATGGGCCTAGAAAAGCACTCTCCTGCTGCTGCCAGGGACACATCTCTACATCTTAGAATAGTAGGGCTCAAATACCAAATTAATGCTATGCTGCATAATAAAGCTGAATGGCTTCTGCTCCAATCAAAATATTCCTACTGTAAGGGGAGAGACAAAGCGTTAAGCTTCTTGCTTTCCAGTTGCATAAACAACAGGCCTCTGTCAATATTCATGCTCTCCACACTACCTCTGGCTTGATTGCCACTGACCCGGCTGGTATCAATGAGACTATGAAGCTTTTTTACCAATCGCTATACAAATCCCAAGCCTCCCAGACACCCAATCTGCTGTTCCAAGACCTAAACCAGTTTTGTCAATAGTTCTCTATACCTGCCCTGTCACCCAAACAAGCTACTCTTTTAGATGCCCCTCTTACTGTCTCTGAGGTACAACAGAATCGCTCCCAGATGGCACAAGGAAAAGCCCCCAGACCTGATGGGATGACCATTGAACTATACCAGGCATTGGCACCAGAGATTGTTCACCCATTATTGTTAGCATTACAGGATGCCCATTCCTCAGGCTTCCTTCCTACCACGATGAGAGAAGCACTCATTACACTCCTACCTAAGAAATTCACTGATCCTCTTAACTGCACTAATTTTTGGCCCATATCCCTTTGCCTGTGGACACAAGATCCTAGCCAAGATCTTAGCCACCAGAATGCATAATGTCCTTACCTTCTTAATACACCCGGCATAAGTGGGATTTATGCCAGGCAAGGTGGGCTCAGATAATACCAGGCTATTACTTAATTTGAAATGGTTAGCAGCTAGGCCAAGATGCCCATGGCTGCTTTAACCATTGATTTTGCCAAAGCATTTGATTCTATTGAATGGAACTATTTGCATGCAGTCCTCTATTTATATGGCTTGGACCCAATTTGCCTTTGGGTCTCGACAATTTACAACTCCATTTTAACAAGAGTCTTAACAAATTCGGATATCTCCCTCCCTTCCCACTCTATGAATTTTCGTCAAGGGTGCCCTTTGTCCCCTCTCCTTTTCTTAGTCTTCCTTGATCCCTGATCAGTGCACTAGCCAACGCCAAAGGCCTCTGGGCATCCCAGCACTTGGCAACACATATACAGTGGCTGCATATGCAAATGACCATCTTCTCACACTATCACACCCTCAACAATCTCTCCCAGTGGCTCTGCTAGTCTAAGAGACTTTGCATTATTATCTGGGTTACAGGTTAACCAGCAGAAAACTACACTGGCTCCACTTAATACACTTTGTACACAAGAATGTTTAAGGGGCACAGAATTGAGTTGGCACATCACAGATTTACTTACCTTGGAATCTATATTCCCACCAGGTTGGGCAGACTTTGAATCCTCTAATTTTGCCCCCCCTCTTAAAACAATTGAGCACAAAGTGGACAGATGGCGTAAATTACATCTCTCACTACCTGGCAAAGTGGCTGCTATCATGTCTTCTCCTCCCCAGAGCCACACATCTCTTCATTAAGCTTCTGATTCATCTTTCTCCCAAATTATTTTCTTTTCTTGAGAAGATGGTAGCTTATTTTCTCTGGGATGGAAAAGTGCATAGATGGGAAACACATAAACTTAGAGCACACTGGTTCTGGGGGGCTTAGATGTCCCCTGGTTCCAGGGCTACGATATTGTGAGTGTAACTGCCCAAGTTACAAAATGATTTACTCCCTCAAGCACATCTCCTCCTCTGTGGCAATTCTTGAATCTAATATGTTGTCCCTGGCCCCACTTAGGTCCCTGCTAGGACCAGGTGGGCCACCTAATAAGGGACTTTCCTCATCATCCATGAGTCTTGCTATGCTTAGTGGCGTATCATGACCCTGTCTCATACCCCAAAGCTTGGTACCCTCCGCTGTGATACGCTGAGCTCTGGCACAACAACTATATCACTCTAGGGAGGAACCTATTAAATGGCAGTCCTGGGAAGCTAAAGGAATCTGCTACATACAATACTTAATGCTACCTGACTCAGATACTACGCTGTCCTTTAATCAGTTCAGCAGAAATTTCTCCTCCCAATTCTGACTTCTGGCAGTACCTCCAAATACATAGTATTACCAACGACATCGCCTCTCAATATAAATCACACATTAAATGGGCATGGCTTGCATCTCTGCATAAGTCCCCCTCCTCTTGAGGCCGCATAGGCACTTTCTATGCCATTTGGTGAGACTCTCAAACTGACCCCACTGATCGTTGCAGGGTCAAATGGGAAACAGACATGGGTATAGCTATCTCTGAAATGTCCTGGTCTAGCTACCTCAAAGACTCCCATAAGGTGTATAGAGACTCCAAAAGCCATTTCTTACAACTTAAAATTCTTCTGCAGTGGTACAGAACCCCGACTGTCCTGCATGCAGCTGGAGTCCTGCCCCATTCCAGGTGTTGGAGATGTCAGCAACCAGATGCACATTTACTCCACATACTGTGGACCTGCCCTCTGATGGTAGCCTTTTGGGACACCATTGACCACGAGTGTTCAGGGTCCTTGGCATTAGAACCTACCTTTAGACTCCAAACTGTTGTTGGGTGACTGTTCTGGACTAATCCCTTAAATAAAGTGCACAATGAATGGATCATGTTAGCTTTACTGGAGACCAAAGGCTGCAATTAATGCATTGGAGACAGCTCAATACTCTGAATGTAAATATGTGGTATGCAGCTTTGGAATGTTTTGCTCTTTTGGAGGGCTATCCTACTCACACGAGGTCAGCTGACTATTTTTGCAGAAATGGGAAGTCTACCTACACTTCCCACTCTGCAAAATCCCTTCCTCCCAGGAACCCTCCTGTCTAAGACAGTCGTAGCTGTATGATGACTGTATTTCTCTTTCCTGCTTATGGGTAGTATAACTAGCACTGCTATGTTCTCTAGCAATGCTCTATCTTCAATGTTTGTACTGTTTCTTATACCATGGCTCACATAATACTATTATAGAAATGTACATTCTGTGTACTCTATTTAAGCCTTTTGTCCTCGATGGTAATATACTGTATATGTGTTTCAAGTGTACCACCTAAAAATGGAAAACCCTAATAAAACCTTCTATGACAAAAAAACAAAGAAAAGAAAAGGTGGTTTACTAAAATTGTAAAATAAGTAAGATAAAATACAGAACCAATATCAAGAGCTTACAATCTATAAAAGAAACAAGGAAATTATAGAACAAAACTCCTACCAAAATACATTTAGATCTTTGCTATCTAAGGTATTACCTCTGTAAGTCCGTTTTAAGTTAGATCAGAGAACTGTTTCTCTCTTAGAGTCCCAAAAGATATATCATACTTTTCAGATACAAGTATCAGTTAACTGTGTCTCCACACTCCCTTTGTGTCATCTAGCTCCTCCTTTTAGAGTTAAAATTACAAACATGATTTCCTACCAGGTGGTATGTTAAATAATGTGACATCAGAAAAAAAACATTTCCTAAATATGACTCTTTAATTAAACATTTCCTTTGATCTTGTTTTGGTTCCTGTTCCCAAGGTAGATCTGAGAGAATGTTATGACTTTATAGTATCTCACAAGTCTTCTTACAGGAATCATAAAACTTTGTGTAACCCCACCAAGGTATGCTGTTTCTATCTTGACAGCTCTACCTGGTGGGCTGGGTCGAGGAGAAATATGTCACTCGGCACATTGGCTAGGTTTGGCAACTCTGCAACAGGGGCACACAAATAACTCCGGACAAAGAAAACAATAACTGTAATGTCCAAAACCAGAAGTGGGATTCTAAAGTGTGGCTTTTATTCACATCCAACAGAATAAACAAAGCATAGATGGACCCCATGGGCTACACTCCTGGTAATGCAGATTTATGGAGATCAGAACACATTTTCATTCACTTTAGCCCTCAGGCTCTGAAACACACTGGGCACACAGCCTGAACTTGTACGCAGCTGTAGGTTTTCCCTGGCTTGGCTCCTTGCCAGTCCTTTGGACATTTTCCATATAGCATGGAAACATTTACTGGTGGCTCTCTAAACCACCTATGATCACTTCTGCTCCTTCAGGAAATCTTCCTCATCAATACCACATCTGGTACTTTCCTCAGGCACTGGCCAAGTACCTGAGAGAAAGCAACAGATGCCCCAGAGCAAACCCGAGAAGTGAATTTGGTTACTACTGATGGGGGTCTCCACCTCTCGCCCCATAATTCATACCCAGCCATTTCTCTGGACTGTAACACCTCATCCTTTAAAACTCTTTGCTGTGTAGATTCTCTTTAAATGTATTCACATTCAATCTACTGTCTTTACATCCATTTGTGCTGAACTTGAACATACTCAATAAGGGGCTGTGTCCGTTACTCTAGACCCCCACAGAGTTAAGCTGTCCAATCCCCACATCTTCCAAACTGTACTTGGCTGTCTTTCCCTGACCCCACAGTAACAGTCACTTTAGTTTCATCTTAATTCAGGTGAAAACACATTGGCCCTTTAGCATAGCAAACTCACCCCTTGGTTGCAGGTGCCCCACAGGCATTTTCTCCTCCAAGAAATCTCATCCAGCACTTCTGGTGCCTCAGCACGAACTTAAATCAGGCAGCTTCTTTTCTCCCAAGCCAGAATGGGGGGGTTGGCCCTGGAAAACAGGTTGATTCCTTCCCCCCCATCCTCGCAGGGATGGGGCCCTGAACCACTGAAAGCAGTCTCCACCACTTCAATGTCTCTTCTTGTGTTCCTCTTCAGGCGAGAACACCCACCTATAAAACAAAATAGCTCTTTGACAGAGCTTAGAGATCTTAGGGCCTGCCTACATCATAGCACCTCTTTCAGACTGCACACACTCTACTGAACTCTACAGACTGACTTCAGATTCCCCAACGTTCTACTCGAACCTCCAACTGCAACATTCCAGTGTGGCTTATGCAGCTGCAACAGTTCTAAAATGATGTCATCCCTCAGTCTCAGCTGAGACTGAGAACAGAGTGAGACAGTGTGAAATCCATTTAACTGGAGTTTCACAAGCTGCCTTCCCTGCCTACAACTAGGTCCTACTGGAATTCTTGTATCCATGGGTAACAGGGGTTACATTTATGAGCCCTATATCCTAGCAAATGGCTCCAAAAGTTCTAATTAAGACAAAAACAGGAAATCTTTAATCAGGTCTCTCTGGTCTTTTAATTACCTCCTGGTTTCAGCTTGACACTTTGATGTTAGGCCTGTTTCCTCCCACACTGAAATGGTCATACACAGACCATGTATTTATATTACAGATATCATACAATAATAACATGTGAGTTTTTTTCCTGTGACATTCCTCCCTCCTTAGACTGAACTTTGGGCTCTATTCCTGCATGGGATGAGTTCTACAAATTCAGTTTACACCTCAAAACAATGAGACAAACCATCTGCATTTGCATTCGCTGTACCCGGCCCTATGTGAGATAGTCAGGTCATACCCTTGCAAGACAAGACTCCATCTTAATAGTCTACCATTTGTCTTACCCATTTGTGCAGCCAAACCAGGGTGTTGTGGTCAGTTTGCACCTCAAAACACTGCCTGTATAAGTATGGCTCTAACTTCTTCAGGGCCCACATCATGGCAAGACAATCTTTTCCATAGTAGAATAAGCCTGTTCCTGGGAAGTAACTGTTTACTTAGGTACACAATGGGGTGATCTTTCCTTGGTTGGATGTCTGGCTTGCCCCAATACCCACTTCTGAGGCATCAATCTGGACTATAAAGGGTCTGCTATAGTCAGGACTTGTCAACACAGGAGAACTGCAAGATGCCTCCTTCAGTCTGGTAAGAGCTTTTCACAGGCTAGTTTCCAGGTAATTTTCTTAGGCATCCTTTTCTTTACCAGGTCAGATGGGAGGCAGCCAGGGCACTGTAATTGGGTGCAAATTTCCTATAGTATCCTGGTGTCCCTAGAAAACTCCTGACCTGCTTCTGCATTTCTGGTCTGGGCCATGCCTTGATTGCCTCTATTTTTACTTAGGGACAGAGTTGTCCCCGGCCTACAACATGCCCAAGGTATGCCACTTCAACCATGGCCACCTGATACTTCTCAGCTTTGACAGTAAGCCCAGCCCTCTGCATCCTACCCTGCACTTCCCTATGGTGGGACAGGCGTTCCTCCCAGCTGGCACTAAAGATGGCAATGCCATCCAGGTACACCATGGCATACTCCTCAGCAGCATTTAACACCTGGTTCACCAACCTTTGGAAAGTGGCCGGGGCATTCTTCAATCAAAGGCATTACTTTAAATTCAAATAACCTTATCAGAATGATGAAGGCCAAGCTCTTCATAGCTCTGTCAGTTAACACTACCTGCCAATACCCTTTTGTCAGGTTAATAGTTGTAAGGTAGGTTACCCCTCTCAACTTGTCCAGGAGTTCATCTGTCTGGGGCAATGGATGGGCATCTGACTTCATGGCTGCATTCAGTCCACAATAGTCCATAGAGAAATGAGTAAAGCCATCTGGCTTGGGAGCAAGGACTATGGGTGAGGCCCAGGGGCTGTGGGATTTCTAGATTACCCTAAATCCAACATTTCCTCCACCTCCTTTTAATGTCTTTTGGACAGCCTCTGACACCCGATATGCTGTTTGCCACATGGGTGTCTGTGTCCCTGTCTCCACATCATGCATCGCTAAGGGCATTAGTCCACACTTGGCTCTAAACAGTGGGGCAAAGTCTACTAAAACCTCCCTTACTTTCTGGATCTTGTCAGGGGCCAGCTGATGTGACAATTTAACTGTCTCCAGAGGACTCCACTTGCTTTCTTCCAGCAAGTCCAGAAGGAGTATCCTTCATCAGTCCCTCCCAAGACTACACACTGCAAACACCATATCAGCCCTATTAGCATATGGCTTCATCACATTGACATGGTACATTCTTTCTGTATGCCTTTTGTCAGGTAACTCTATGATATAGTTCATGTCATTTACCTTTCTAACTGCTTTGATACGGTCCTGTCCACACAGCCTGCAGCTTGTTTTCTGGACGAGAATGAGGACTATGACTTCCTGACCCACCATGTATAGCGAGCTCTGGTTCTGTGGTCATACTATACTTTGTTTTTGTTGGGCAGCTGCCAGGGTGCTCTGGGCTGTCCTAAAGCTCCTTCAGCCTTTTCTTAAACCTAAGGACATAATCCACTATGGAAGTTCCCTGGGTGGTGTGCTTGTCTTCCCAGTCCTCCCAAATCAAGTCTAGGTGGCACATGTACCTGGCATCCATATAAGAGCTTGAAGGAGAAACCCCTGTTGACTCTTGGGGCACCTCCCTGTATGTAAGCAAAAGGTGGGAAGGTATTTCTCCCAGTCCGCCCATGGTGTTCTGCAAATGCTTGGAGTATTGACTTCAGTGTACCATTAAATCTTTCCACAAGCCTATTGGCTTATGGGTGATAAGGTGTTGTGTGTCTCTGCCACCCACTTCTCCACAAACATTTCATCAGGTCCGACATGAAGGAATCCCTTGATGGGTGATAACCTCCTCATGAAACCCAACATGGAAGAAAATCCCAAGTAAGACATCCGCCTCTTTGTCTGTCCTCAGTGAGGATAGGGTGACTGCCTCTGGATACTGGGTGGCATAATCCACCACAGTCAGGATGAATCTCTTCCTGGAGGGCTGAGGGTATTTAAAGGCCCCACAATATCCATTTCCACCCTCTGGAATGGCTTCTCCACTATGGGCAATGGAATTAGGGTGGCTTGGATTTTCTTCCCTGCCTTCCCTATTTCTTGGCACGGTGACAAGACTTGCAATACTCCTTCACCTGCTGGGTGAAGTTGGGCCAATAAATTCTAGGCCAACCACTGCATAGTGCGCATGATTCCCAGATGACCATACAAGGGAATATTGTGTGCAGTCTTGAGCAACTGTTCATGGTACCCTTGGGGAATGACAAGCTGCCTGCCTACCACCTCCCTCTGTCTTCACAGTCTGAGTATACATCAGTCCATTTTCCCAATAAACCTTATATTTACCGTCACCTCCTTTTGCTCCATCAGAGTCTACCCAAGCTCTCAGCTTCTCTAGACTAGAGTAATTTTTCTGAGCAGCTGCAAACTCCTTACACATTCTCCATGGCATGGGACAGGTCTCCTTCAGTATCTAAACTAGGGTCCCTAACTCTAGCATCAGGGCACTCAGGATCACTGCCATCCCTAACCCTCTGACAATGGGTCACCTCTCCTTCCTCAGAGATACCCTCTGTAGCTGTTTGGTTAACTGCTACCAGGGACATTTCTACCCCCTTTCATTAGTCTCCATAGCAGGAGACACAGGCTGGGGAACAAGCCTCCCAGTGGTTTCCACAGTGGCTTCTATGGGGTCCAGGGAGCTACAATTTTCCCTTGCCACTTGGCTATGGGTAACTGCACACACCATCCCTGTTTGAGATTGTCACCAAGGATTACATCAACTGCTAAAGTTTCTGCTACAGCGACCTGTTGCAAGTTCCCCTGTCTCACCATAATCTAGGAGAACACTAGCTGGCAATGTTTCTCCTCTCAGTGAACCCTTGTACAGTTAAAAATGTATTGGGTGTAAGCTGACCAGGGTCTACAGATCCCCTTTACCAACATCAGGGATGCCCCTGTGACTCTTAACCCTTGTATCTGTACACCATTCACAGTGACTGGGTGCATGTTTCCCTCATGTTTACAGGCATGATTTCAGGGACACATAAACAATCCACTTCTTTCCTAGCACCACTTTGTGTATTGCTCATCCTTTTGGCACACTGTCTGGCAATATGCCCATTTCTTTACAAAACCCAACATGTGTTTCTTTTCTCAAAAATATTTTCTTTGAAATCTGGGGCTAACTGGCTTGGGTGGAGGCAATGAGGGTTTAAGTTGCCCTGAAGGCATACTTTCCCTTTCTGCACTGCCACCTCTGCCCTTTGCTCTCAAGCAGGTCTGCTCTTGGCATAGCGGTCTGAGAGTTCAGCAGCTTCTTGCACTTTTTTGGATCTCGGTCCTCCAGCCAGGTATTCAGCTTTGCTGGGCATGCTCCCCAAAACTGCTCTAACAATACAACATTTTCAATTTTAGCTACAGAGTTTGCTTCAATTCCTTCCACCAACATTTAAAAACTGAAGTTGTTTTGTGGCTAATTTCTCATAGCTCATGTCAGGGCTTCTCCTGAGCATCAGAATTTAGCTCTGTCTTCTGCAGTTAATTCATACTTTTTAAAGTGCAGCTTTAAGTTTGCTGTAATCATTACTGTCCTCTTTGTCCATTTGACTCAATGCATCCCGAGCTTTCCGGTAAGTAGGGGATAGCTGGAAGCCCTAGGACCCTCAAGGAATATTGGCCTGAAAACACATTTTTCAAAGGAATTTAAAAGGCATCAATTCCTCCTCCTCTTTAAATTTGGCTATCAATTTGGAATTTAATTTGTAACCTAGTCCTGTAGTTCCAGTTAAACCCAAGCCACTTACCTGTGTGGGTGCTGGTGATTGGGTCATAGCTTCTCCAGTTCATGTTGCCTCTGCGCTCATGCTCTTCACAGTCAACCTCTCACTGTTCATGCTCCTCTTCTCCTCTGCAGCACTTGCTTCTCTTCTCTCTGGAACTCCAGCTCCATCCTGTGCAACTCAATCTGCAGCTTGATAGCTTCTGGTTCCAGAATGCTGGTGACTTTCCCCTGCTGCTGTGACCCTTGGCTTGCACTGTCCCTGCTGTCAACCTCATTGGATATTGACACTGTAATGGACACTGGCCCCTCCATGTTCAAGGTTTGGTCCTTTTCAGTCACAGACTGTGACTCAATGCTCTGGACATCTTCTGTCATCAGGGCATCTATGAGGTTGTGCTTGTTGGCTTTCCCCTCATACTGGACTCCTCTGTCCAGGCACAACTACCTCAAGTAGTCTGCAGTGTACCAGCTGTAGTTGGAAGCCATCTTCTTCCTAACTATAGCTACCCTAACTTGCACTTTACACAAAAATAAAACAGGTAGAAACTTTGACTGTAAGCAAAATGATATGTCTGTTTCTTTTTAAAATAAATCGCTGCCATATTTTGCAAGTGAGCTATACAGTATTAAGCTGACACACTGAACTTTTAAAGTTTGTGTTACCAATTCTTTAACACTGCTGCCAACCAAATCTGTCACACATACTCTGAAGGTCAGGTCCTCTGCTCCAACAGTGCCAACCTCAGGGTGCAATAGTGTGAACAGGTAACAGACAGGGTAACCCTCTTATCTGTTTGGATCTGAATCACCTTTAGCCTTGTGTCCTGGGGATTCAAACTGTGAAAATCGTGCTAGCATGCCAATTAACAGGCTCGGATTGTACCCTCTTCAGGAATGCGGTACAATCCTTTGCCGGGGGCACCTAACTAGGTATCCAAAATGAACTCTAAAAGCTCTATAAGAGACCTTAGGTATATTCTTACCTTTTCCAAGCTTAGTAACACCATGAAGCCCTTGAACAGTTGTCAGACTTAATATCAGTTCAGCAATAACATGCAAAAAATGACTCAGGAGACAAAGGCAGTATCTTAAGAAAAGGTGGTTTACTAAAATGGTAAAATAGGTAAAATAAAATACAAGACAAATATCAAGAGCTTACAACCTTTAAAAAACAAGAGGAACATTATAGAACAAAATTTCTACCACAATACATTTAGATCTTTGCTATCTAAAGTATTACCTCTGTAAGTCGTTTTAAGTTAGATCAGAGAACTGTTTCTCTCTTAGAGTCCTAAAAGATATATCATACTTTTCAGACACAAGTATCAGTTAACTGTCTCCATACCCCTTTGTGAGTCATCTAGATCCTCATTTTAAATTAAAATTACAAACATGATTTCCTACCGGAGATATGTTAAATAATGTGACATCAGAAGAAACAAATTTCCTAAATATGACTCTTTAATTAATCATTTCCTTTGATGTTGTTGTGGTTCCTGTTCCCAAGGCAGATCTGAGAGAATGGTATGACTTTATGGTACTGTATCCACAAGTCTTCCTACAGGAATCATAAAATGTTACAAGCCCTATATCCTGGCAAAATTGATTGAAGGTTCTAAATAAGACAAAAACAGAAACCTTCAATCAGGTCTCTCTGGTCTTTTTAATTACCTCCTGGTTTCAGCCTGACACTTTGATGTTAGGTGTATTTCCTCCACACTGAAATGGTCATACACAGACCATGTATTTATAATACAGATATCATACAATAATAATATGAGAGGGTTTTCCTGTGACATCTACTTCTGCAGATTCAGGATTATGTTCCCTCACCCAGAGCTGAACTTTGTTAGGCAGAATCTGGAGGAATTGTTCCACAACTAAGGTCTCTGCTATGTCATTAACAGATTTTTGTTCTGTTTGCAACCATTTTATGCACAATTCTCTCAGCCTAATAAAAGCATCTCTTGGGTTATAAGATGGCTGAGATCTTGAGAACAAATCTCTGCTGGTAGGTCTCAGCATTGATGTTATACCTTCTCATGTTCTCTTTTAACTAGTTCGTAATTTTCAGCATGCCTGGGGCCCATATTACTGTAGGTTAGCTGAGCCTTTCCAGTCAGGTATGGGGCCGTCTGACAACCCACTGGGTCTGGGGCCATCCACAGTCTCTGGCTACTCTTTCAAAAGTAGTTAAATAGGCTTCTATTTCATCTGTGGGTGCCATTTTAGTTAATTTAATGTCTTTTGGGCTGGTATTCTGCCCTGTTACCTGTGCCAATCACCTGGTGCGCTCTCAGGGTCTCCGCCCATCGATGGTCCTGGTGTCTTCTTTCCTGTTCTCTCTCCTTTATGTCTCTTTCTTGTTGTTTTCAATTTCCAGTTGGTGGTCAGCCAACCACCTCAACAATTCAAAATATCAGTTGGAGGGCATCAACTGGAGGTCTTCTGGATCTTCGTCACTAGGGTTAGAGATGCTCACTGAGCTGCAGCCTCAGCCTTGGTCTTCGGACAGCCTCCTGGGTTCTAACCAGGCAGAAGCTGTTCCTCGGTTTGCACCACCCTGTGTCCGGTCATTA
The DNA here is from genome assembly GCA_016271365.2 of Neoceratodus forsteri. Taxonomy (NCBI): domain Eukaryota; kingdom Metazoa; phylum Chordata; order Ceratodontiformes; family Ceratodontidae; genus Neoceratodus; species Neoceratodus forsteri. The sequence goes on along the minus strand of CM028137.1, from coordinate 686,685,952 downwards.
CTCCAGCCACCTTCGTCTCCGACTCCAACTTCTCAGTTTTCTCATCCATGGCACCTCTTTTGTGCTTTCTCTCATATATGTACAGATATCCCAGGTTGGTGTCCCCTATGATCCTAGACCACCAACCAATCCCACTTCTACCACCACTGTTGTAGTGGGTGCCTAGGAGAAAGCACAGACAACCAAAAGTAGGTGCAAAACACAACAATGTGTGTATTTATTTACTTACAAGAAATGAATAAAAAAAATGTCAGAAAATAAAATAAATTAAACAAGCATAACACAGCTAGGACATGGCATTTGTCCCACCCTCTGTGTTTCCTCAACCTCTCCTAAGGCTGAATTGATTCTCTAGATTTGGAGACAGGACCTTATATACAGACTAGTCACATGATGAATGAGGCTCAGCCTCCTGGTCTAATGCAAAGTGTTTCTAGACTACAAAAAGTAATTCAAACACAATATCCCAAACAATATAAATCATAATTTATTTTGGGCTTTCCAATACAAAACAGTTTTAGCCTTTTGAAGAGCATTTGTCCACTGTAGCTCCACTCACCTGCTGTGAGTGACAGGTTAGCCTCTATATAAACAGCAGCACAAAGGGGCACTGGCCCTAAAAGAAGACAGAACAACACCCAGGTGTGGCCTGCTAAACACAACCAGGTGAGCTACAATGGTTGGGGACAGCACATATGAAGTAAAAGAATTCAGTTCTTTGTCATGATGAAATAAACAAAAATGATATCATTATTTGTTCAACAGCAAGGGTTTGGTTTAGCCTAAAGCTTTGCTTTTGTTTTCTTTAATGCAGACAGCTCTTATTTTACAGAGGAAAACCAAACAAAAGAACTAAGAAGAACAAGCAGAGTTTCAGGAGAAGTTCTCATATAAAACAGCATTTTTAGCATAGAAACTTTTAATGACACTGCTGTTATAGAAAGTTGTTTTCTTAATACTGATCTGTAGCCCTATTAGTGTTTTGGCACCAAGAAAACACCAACATGAGATATATAGAAACATAGAAGTTGGTGGCAGATAAGGCGCAAAGGCCATTTAGTCTGCCATTTCTTTCTACCTTATAAATGTGCATCGGCCTTTGTTCTGTCAGTGGCCTATCTATTTATACTCATCTATATTGCTCTCTTATGCCTATCCATGCCTGTTTGAAGCACTGCACTGTATTCATAGCCACCACTTCCTGAGGTAGGCCGTTCCATGCATCCACCACCCTTTCTGTGAAAAAGAATTTCCTCACATTCCCCTTAATCGGCCTCCCTCTATTCTCATGCTGTGTCCTCTTGTTCTGCTATTTTTCTTATATTTAAACATGTTAGACTCTTTTCACCTTGTTAATGCCCTTAAGGTGCTTGAATGTCTCGATCATATCACCTCTCTCCCTCCTTTGCTCACGGGTATACATATTGAGTGCCATTAATCTGTCCTCATATGTCTTCTGATGCAGTCCTTGCACCATTTGGTTGCCTTCTCTGAACTGCCTCAATTTGATTAATGTCCTTGTGAAGGTGTGGCCTCCAGTACTGCATGCAGTACTCCAGATGGGAACCTAACCAGTGTCTTGTAAAGGGGATTATTACCTCCCTCTTATGACTTGTGATACCTCTACTAATACACCCTAACATCCCCCTAGCCTTACTTACTGCTTTAGAGGATTGCTTGGATGATTTCAGGTCATTGGTGATGATGATGCCCAAGTCTCTTTCTTCCTTTGTGACTGCCAGCAACTCCTCCCAGCCTATAGATGGCTTCAGGATTTCTCTTCCCTATGTGCATGATCTTGCACTTCTTTGCATTAAATCCAGTTGCCACTCTTCATACCATTTGCTAGTTTATCAGATCTCTTCTCATTCCCCACCATATCTGGATCATCTACTCTGTTGCAGATCTTGGTGTCATCTGCAAACAGACAAACCTTACCCTCTAGTACATCTGCAATGTCACTAATGAAGATATTGAGAGGACTGGCCCCAGGACTGATCCTGAGGTACCTCACTTGTGACTTGCATCTCTTCTGACTGTATACCATTTACCACCACTCTCTGTTTTCTGCCTGTCAACTAGTTTGCCACCCAGTTGACCAACTTCTGACCACCCTGAGCCTACCCAGCTTATTTATCAATCTTCTATGTGGAACAGTGTCAAGCTTTGCTGAAGTCAAGGCAGGTGACATCAACTGCTCCCCTTAGTCCACCACTCTGGTTACTCAGTCAAAGAAATCTATGAGATTAGTTTGACAGGAGCTTCCTTTGTAAACCCATGCTGTCTTGGATCCTGTGCCATTATGGATTATAGGTGTTTCACTATCCTTTCCTTAAGGAGTGCCTCCATAATCTTGTCCACTACTGAGGTATGACTGACTGGTCCATAGTTCTCTGCCTCCTCCTGCTACCACTCTTGTGGAGCGGGATCACATAAACCCTTCTCCAGTCTTCTGGGACCTCTCCTGTGCTCAGAGACTCACTAAACAGTTTTGCTAATGGCTCTACTAGTTCCACCCTTAGCTCCTTTAGTACCCTGGAATGTATGCCATCATTTCCCATTGCCTTGTCCGCCCTGAGCTTAGCGAGCTCTTGTAGGACCCTTTCTTTCTGCGAGGAGTGGGCTCACCTCCCTCTTCCCTGTGTCCATGGTGCTGAGCTGTGGGCCTGCCTACCTTCTCTTCAGTAAATACTGAGCAAAAGAATCTATTTAGGACAGATGCTTTTACAGGGTCCTCCTCCTCCACATGCCCCTTTTCTCCTTTGAGCTTAGCAATACCCCCTCTGGACATTCTTCTTTCACTAATGTATCTATAGAAAGTCTTGTCACCTTCATTTTACTGTTAGTGCTAGTGTTTCCTCAGTTTGGGACTTTGCCTGCCTTACTGCCTCCCTCCTTCCCTTAGGGCAGTTTGGTATGCCTTCCTATCTTCAGCCCGCTGTGTTCCTTATATTTCCTGAAGGCCAGCCTTTTGGCTCTGACCATTTCTGCTACTGTATTTGAGAACCAAAGTGGGTTCCTTCTTCTTTTGCACTTCCTTTTCTGTCTAATACAATGGGATATTGCTTCAAGTATTGCATCCTTATTGCTTGCCCACTTTGCCTGTACCCCTCACCTGTGTTCTTTTTGCTAGGGCTAACTTAACTCTGTTGGCCATCTTATCAAAGTCAGCTCCACTGAAGTCTCATATGTTTGCGCTTGGATGGGATGATTTAGATGTAGTGGCCAAATTGAACCATATCATGTGATGGTCACTGACCCCCAGGTGACCTTCTACCTGGAGATCTGTGATCCTTTCCCAGTTAGTCAGTACTAGGTCCAGGATAGCCCTCTCTTGTGGGTTGTTGTACCAGTTGTTTGAGGCCCTCCCCTGCAGGAATCCACCATGTGTCTAGTTCTGGCAGATGTTCCTGCTGGTATTGACCAATCTGTATCTGGCATGTTGAAGTCTCCATTATCAGAACCTCCCTTTAGCTGTCCTGTTTTGTATATCTTCTAACAGTAATGTGTCTATGTCCTCCCTGTGGTCTGGGGGCTGTAGACAACCCCAGTTCTTATGGCTGTACCATTTCCTGTTTCCAGGGTGACCCACAGTTCTTCTGGCTCCTTATGTGTATTCTGAATTTCTGTAGCTTTGATATTTTCATTGACATAGAGGCCCTCCACCCCTCCACCCTTTTTGCCCTCGGTCTCTTCTAGACAGTACATAGCCAGGTACTGAAGTCTCCCAAGTGTGGTTACTAGTAAACCACATCTCACTAATTGCTACTATGTCCCGTTTAGCCTCTGACATTATTGCCTGCAGGTCTGGGATCTTATTTCCCAGGGTGTGAGCATTTGTGTACATGATTTTCCATTGGCCAGATTTCAGTGTGTTTGTTGGGTGAGGTTTTGCATTTCTCCTGTGTGTCGTGTGGGAGACAGGGACTTTCTTACCTGGTGATGCAAATGAAGTGCAAACATGCTGAATCCCTGTTTGACCACTAGCTGAGGTGGAAAGGTGTTCTTCCCATCCGTGTAGAGACAGAATACATCCTAAGAAAGCTCCTGCTACTTTTTAACATTAGGTTTTAATACTCGGAACAGGGATACTGCTATTTGAACCCATTTTTAGCTTTTTCAGGGTTTTTAACAGGATACAGCAGCAAGTGAAAGCTCTGCAAAATACACATACTTTAGGTCAGAGCTTTCATTCACAGAGCAGCGCTTACAAGCTGCAGGCTTGCAACACGGAGGAAGGCTTAGTTTTGTTTCTTGTTCATTATTTTGCAGGTTTTACATAATTTTACATAAAAGGCATAAAATCTCTAACTAAATTAGAAGAGAGGAGCAAAGGAACATATAGGCAGCTCCCTTTCTCCTAACAGGGGTCTTAATAGTTGAGCAGAGTCTGCAGCTCTACCAAATATACTATTATCTGTCCTTTTACAGTAAATATGAACATACAAATATACAAAGAAGCCAGCAGAAGAAGGCCATTTGGTCTATCAAGTCTGCTCATGTTGCAGGGTCCACAGCTTGAGTTCATGTCCCTGACCTCCCTTCCCTCCTCCTATCCTCCCTGCATCATTACTACCTTCCCCTATGCCTATCCAGCCCCTCTTAAAGCTGCCCACTGTCTTCAATGAGATGGCCTCTTCCAGCAGCGAATTCCATGTGTCCAACACCCTCTCTGTGAAGAAGTGCTTCCTGACCTCCTCCTAATCCTCCACGCTCCAGCTTATGACTGTGCTCCCTTGTGATATGGTTGCCACTCAGCTTAAAGAGACTCTCCTTATCAACCTTATTTATCCTTTCAAAGTACTTGAATGTCCGATTCATGTCTCTCTCTCTCTCTCTGCTGTCTTCCAGGAGTACATGTTCAGTGCACTCAACCTCTCCTCGTATGCCTTGCCCTGCTGACAGGGTACCATCTTTGTAGCCCTCCTCTGTACCTTGTCCAGCAGGTTAATGTCCTTTTGAGGTGTGGGCACCAGTAGAACTCCATTCTAGATGCGGCCTTACCAGTGACCTGTACAAGGGTAGTGTCACCTCCTCTCTCCTACTACTGATCCCCTAGCTATGCATCCCAGCATCTTGTTTGCCTTTGCTGCTGCTTTCTTGCACTGTATGGAGTGCTTCATGTCACTAGTGATCATCTCTCCCAGGTCCTTCTCCTCCTCTGATGCAGATACTTGTACTCCACCCAGGTAATACTCTATCCTGGAATTCTTGGCTCCAATAAGCAACTTTGCATTTCTTGGCATTTAAGCCAAGCTGCCAGATCCTGGACCACCTCCCCAGCTGTTCCAGATCTTCCTGTAGGTCCTGTATCCATTCAGTTGTGTTCACTCTCCCACAGGGCTTGGTGTCATCTGTGAATAGGCACATTTTGTCTTTAGTGCCATCCCCAATGTCATTGATGAAGACATTGAACAACACTGGCCCCAGCACAGAGCCATGTGGGACTCAAGTGGTTACCTCTCTGGTGCCAGATAACTCTCCCCCACCACCACCCTCTGGGTCCTCAGCCAGTTTTCCACCCATCTGATCATCTTTTCCCCAACTCCAGGATCCACCAACTTCACAGTCAACCTTTGTGGGGCACAGAGTCAAAGGCCTTTTGAAATCAAGATGAGAGGATGTCTACCACTTGGCCTCTGTCTACTGTCTTAGTGACACAGTCAAAGTCAATCAGATTTGTTTGACATGACCCCCCCATGAACCAATGCAGCCTCTTATCCTGGAGACCATGTTCCTTTAGATATTCCCCAACCTTTCCTTTAGTATGGTCTCCATGAGCTTGCCCACAATGGAATCAGATTGACTGGTCTGTAATTCCCTGGATAATCCTTGGGACCGCTTTTGTGACGGGGTACTACATGTGCTCTTCTCCAGTCCTGTGGTACCATGCCTGACTCTAGTGAACTATTAAATAGGTCTGCTAGTGGCCCTGCCAGCTCCTCAGCCAGTTCCTTTAGTACCCTTGGATGTACTCTGTCCAGGCCTGGTGATTTGTCACTTTCAATGCCAGCAGACCCTTCCTCACTCTATCCTCCTCTATCACTATCTGTGTTCCCCCTTTTCCCTCCAGAAGGCACTGGTCTGTCCTTCTCCTTGGTGAAAACAGAACAAGTATTCATTAGTATTTCTGCTTTTCCTCCATTATCCTCCACCCTCCACTTCTTTCTTAAGCCTAACAAGCCCTTCCTTCTTTTCCTTTTCTCACTTATATAATGAAGAAAGCATTCTCCCTTCTTAATTCCTTCAGCTATTTAAAGCTCCTTCTGTGCCTTTGCTCACCAGACTTCCTTACTTGCCTCACTAGCCAACCTTAGGTAATTTTCCTATCCACCTCTCTCTTGGTCTTCCTGAATTTTCTATAGGCCAACCTCTTTTCCTTACTGCCTTGGCAACACAGAACTGAACCAGCTGGGTGCTTTGGCCATTGTGTTCTCTCTCCCTAAGCCTAACACACTCATCTGTGGCAACCAGTATTCCTTCCTTAATGATGGACCACTTTAGGTCCACCCCATATCTGCTCTGATGCCCACCAGATGGCTCCTAGAACCTCACCCATTTTTCTGAAGTCTGCCCTCCGAAATCCAAGATTTTGGTCTTAGTTGGGATGCTTTACCTGCCCATATCCAAATGGAACCACACTGTGCAATGGTCACTTCCCCAGTGGCTCCTGACCATTATTTCCTGTACATGCTCCCCATTTGTGAGCACCAGATCAGGAGTGCCTCAGATCTTGATGGTTCAGTGACACCCTGAGGTCAGGAAGCCACTCTGCAGTCCTTCCAGTGTCACCTGACTCTTAGCGTATGTTGTGGATGGTATACTCCAGTCCACCTTGAGCAGGTTGAAGTCCTCCAAATTACCACCTCTCCTTTCCTGCAGCTTCCAATATTTGTGAGATCAGTTCCATGTCTCTTGCCTCATCTTGATTGGGTGGTCTGTAAACCACCCCCAACCTCACCTTTCTCCCTCTATTGGGCTTAACTGAACCCGTATGCCTCCACCTCCCTTCCTCTGACTCCTCCTTCATTGCAAGTTATTCCCTCCTTGGTATAAACTGCCACCCCTTCCCCACTACTCTGCCCCTCCTGTATACTTTATATACAGGGATAGCAAAGTCTCAGTCATGGTGAGATGTTGCCCAAGTCTTAGTTACTGCAGCTATGTGCACCCTCCCATCTGCTAATAGTACCTGCTGGTTATCCATCTTGTTTCCAAGACTCCGTGCATTCAGAGACACCACCCTCCAACTAGAGTCTGACCTTCCTTCTCTTCCCTCTTTTCTTCTATTCACTTTATCCCTCCTTGTGCACCCTCCACATACCCATATTATGTGTTCCTCCCCTCCACCCTTTGCTAACTGTGTATTTGCCCTTCCACCTCCTCCCTACAGACCTCTTTCATCACTGTGGGGGAGATTTACTGACAACCTCCTCTCATAGTCTGTGGGTCTGCTCACCACTGCCCCCCTCAGTAGTTTAAATTAAGTGTAGTGGTTATGTATTCCCCAGCTTGTCCCTGAGTACACTAGAACCCTCCCTACCGAGGCGTAGCCTGTCTGGTGAAAAGAGTGCTTTGTTTGACCAGGTCTTCTCCCAGTCCCCAATACAGATGAACCTCTCCTCCTGCACCATTTCCTCAGCCAGTCATTAAAATCCTCTATTCATCTTTTCCTAGCTGTGCTGGGCCCTTGGTACTGGTATCACCTCTGAGAAGGCCAGTGAACTTCCTTCCTCCCTGCAGATATTAACTCCCTGAACCTACTTTGCACTATCTCAATCTCCTCCCCAGCTAGGTCGTTGGTTCCCAAATATATAACTAAATTAGGTTTTCCTCCAACCTCCTTACTATTTCCATTATTCTTGGGCACACTTTCCCCGCTGTCATCCCTGGCATTCAAACCACCTTCCTGCTTGCATTTGAGTCCTTTGCTTCCCCAGTGAATACCCCTAATTATGAAGTCCCTTATGATTGCCACCTTCCATCCCTGCATCCGTGTTCCCCATCCTTCCTTTCTTACCTTCAATACTAGCTGCTTCCCCACATAACTGCTCCCTCTGCACCCTGGCAAACTTATCTACACTGCCACAATTTACTCCCTAAATGTTTTCCATCTGCCAATTTGCCCCCATGACAATCTGTATCTGCTTTCATTTATCCCTTCATTCCTTTTCTCCCTCCCCATAACATATCATAGCATAACAGCCAGACAGAGGCAGGCAAACCAGGCAATAGCCCACTGTGCTTTCCCAAAGTTGGGGAGAGAAGGAAAAATGAAAGAGAAAGGCAGCATAGGCAGCCAACTTATAGGGTAGTACAGGATAGGATAGAAAAGGGGTGCTGTTACTGCCGACTTTAGTAGAAAAAGAAAATGACAGTGCAGGGTCTCTCTCACAGACTTGTCTCCCAGGCTTGGGGTAGCACAGTGCTACCACACCCATGCCAGCAACTCAGGTTCAGAGATGAGCTCTAGGAGCTGGCTGGGCAGCACAAGGATTAGGGGAGCACACCACTGCTCTGATCCTGGGAAGGTATGATGCAGTGTTCTGTCACATAGGGCACACATTGTCATGGGATGGAAAGCTTTATCACACAATGGGTTCACATGCATGTCATGGCCTGATGGTGTTATGTAGTGTGTCAGGGAAGCGGGTTGGCATGAAAATGAGTTTTGCAATATTTCCTCTATTCTGTTTATTCCATTTCCAAAGGGACCTGCATGAATGAGGATACAATTTCATGGAAATGTTATATATATATATTATGGTAGCATGGTAGTGCTACCATAGGGTTGAGAACCATTTCTATATTAAACCCAAAATTTTGCACCTTAATAACTTTGCAACCGTTTGCGGATTTTCCTGAAATTTGGAATACATGATCAAGATCCATAGGCCTTGGGATCTGCCAAGTTTTGTGCTGGTTGGATATATGGCTGCGGAGTTATTAAGCATGATCTGCCTGGCGTACATTTACGCTTTTCTGGAATTGTACGGTCATGCCTACAGGTGCATAAGGTTTGTGCGACATGCCGAAATCTTCAGGAAACATGTTGCTGGGGTCCCCGATGTGCCTTTCAAAGATTTGATGAAAAAACATTAAATGATTCAATAGTTATTCAAAAACAATTTCCCATTATAAGTCAATGGGAAAAGTTAAAAGATTCGACAGTCACAAGTGCATTTTTACTTTCTAAATGGCCTGTTGCTTCCACAAATCCGCCATTTTGTTTTCAGTTAGTGATCAGAAAAATGCTTGGCATTTAAATTTGGGACCCTCTAGCAGCCTAATTATTTTTGTATTCACCTATTCGGACCCTGAGAATGCTAGTCATGTCTTTATTTTGGGGTAAAACACCCAGAAATATGTTTTCTAATTTCTGGAAAAAGTACTTTCGTAAAGTACTTTCACGCTCACAAAAGTGTCGAAAATGTTTGCAGCTTTTAGCAAAATTGCAACAAGTAGTTTTCTGGGCTGTGGGAAAATGACAGTGTTTCTTTGGCACTGCACTGCAAAAGAATGGTTGGGAGTTTTGGCTGAATTTGGGGGAACACAGCCGACATCTCACAAATGTGACTTTCAGTACTGTGTTGAAAAAATATTACATGGCGGCAAAGTTACCGTACTCCAAAGTTGATGCTATTTCCATAGGATAACATTACGGCACCGACATTACAGGAATCCTTTGGTACCCTGCTGCAAAATAACAGTTTTGTCTTTTGGACTGAAATTTGCAGGGAGCACACCAACATCCCACAGATGTGCCTTTCAGTGGTTTGGTGAAAAAATATTACAGGGAGGCAAAGTTATGGCAGTCTGAACTTATGTTTTCCCATAGGATAACATTCTGACGTTCAGCCGCCTTTCAGGGCCATTATCTACAGCGGTACGAGATACAGACTTTGCTGAAAAATTTACAAAACTGTGATAATACATAAGACTTTTACATTTTTTTCTGTGTCATACGGTTAGTGAGATATAAGCAATTTACTATACCAGCTTTCTAAATTGTAGTCTGTGGGAAAATTACAGCAATTCTTTGGCACTCCGCTGCAAAAGAGCGGTTTGGAGTTTTGGGTTGAAATTTGGAGGGAATGCAGCCGACATCTCACAGATGTGTCTTTCACTGTTTTGTTGAAAATATATTACAAAGCGGTGAAGTAACAGTACTCAAAATTGACGCTTTTTCCATAGGATAACATTATGGTGTACAATGCATTGCAGCAATCATTTGGCGCCTGCTGCAAAATAACGGTTTGGTCTTTTGGGCTGAAATTTACAGGAGCACAGCCAACATCACACAGATCTGCCTTTCAGTGGTTTTCTGAAAAAATATTACAGGTAAGCAAAGTTATGGCATTCTGAACTTCTGTTTTTTCATAGGATAACATTACGGCGTTTGCGTGCCTTTCAGAGCCCGTATCTAAAGCGGTGCAAGATACAGACTTTTGTCTAACAATTTCTTAGCCCCTCTTAGGGGCTAAGTACAAAACTAACAGGAAAGTGATAATACATATGATTTTTAAAATTTTTCTCTGTGTCATACAGTTAGTGAGACATAAGTAATTTACTATTCGAGTCCTCATTTTGTGTTCGAGACTCATTATTTAGCATACATTTTTCTACTCACTGTCTTTCTCTATATAGCTTTTGGGTGAAAACAGCCTGTGCACTTACATTACTGTTACCATTACCATTTCTGCTTGTGGTTCCTTACCCGTTTCATTTACTGCTCATGGTTATGCCACCATGTGCGTTACTGTTCTTTTAGTTTGCGGTTGTGTTTTGCGTTGTTTTTAACATTTCTGTCTACAGTAGTGTTTCTCTTTCTGTTTCGCTTTGTGTCACCATGCACATTATGATTTGCATTTGTGGGCACAATGTTACTATGTGACAAGACATCACGTGGCGGGGCCCCGTGCTCCCACCGCCGCATTACATTTACTATTTCTCATTATCATTCTCAAAGAAGAGAAATTAGAGGCAAAAAGTCCATTTAATGCATTAGTAAGGGTTGTTTCACAGTGACAAAAGTGAGGAAATTCAATGTTAGGGTTGAAACCCCTTTGCACCCCTTCAGCCCACCCCCAAAATGGAATCTGGGTGTACATTGAGGTCATTGGTCCTAACTGTCACCCCATTCTCCTATTCCTCAGCTTGTTTCCATATGTGATGGGTGACACTTAGGGTTGATGACCCCAATATGGAACACAACACTGAAATGCACATCTGTGACAGGTCAGCAGTGTTCTGTTTAAATGATAAGACAAAGCACCAAAGCGTTCTTTTGCATCAGGGTGTCAAAGAATTGCTGACATTTTCCTACTGTCGCGATTTGCAAAAGTTTAGCAAACATTTGTTACACTTTTGTGAGTTCGACAGTACTTTGGTTAAGTAGTTTTAACAGTGATTTGAAACACACCATTACGTAGTTAGGGTTGAGGAAGCATTTATATGTTTAATGAATATTTTGGGAGTTTATAAGTTTGCAAACATTCAATGGATTTGCCTGAGACTTTGAATACAGAATCAAAGAGCCATACAGCTGTTTAGTACATTAGTTAGGGTTGTACCACAGTGGGAAAAGTTAGGAAATTGAATGTTAGGGTTGAAGTACCCAGTTTGAATCCCTCCAGGGCACTGTGCTGTATTATGTACAGGAGGACGGAAAAAATATATAATTCTTACTGTCCAAATTCAACATTGTCCATGGGTCTTAAGTTTAGAGTCTCCTGGATCTCTTTAATGGCTGTTTGTGCCACGGTATACATTAGCCTCACAAAGGAATGTGGATATTCTTGGTTAGGGGTCTTCTTGGTTGACAGTACCATCTAACTTTTGTAAAGAAGGTCCTTAATAATGACATATCTCGCCTTCAGACTTCATTAGTTCTGTGAGTAGTTGGAAAGGAGTTGTTCTAGCTATTAAGATCACAACTTTAGCTCTTTAGAGTCCATTCTCACTACAAATACGTGCCCTACCCAGTGGTGCCAGAGTTGTAGAGATGTTTAACCCTCAAGTGGGTTTTCTGGCAAAATGTTACTCCCAGCACCCTTTGTTTTAAGTGAGTTAAGATGCTTGATTGATTAACAGGCAAGGAAATAATTCTCATTGGTGGAATAGGCATTTATAATTGCTGTCATGCATAAGCAACAGTCATTACAGCACAGCACCTCATGTTGTTTCTGTGTGAGGAGAGGGGTTCTAGTAGTAATCTATAACTTTGTATGTTGCAGCCATCCACTGGTCTTGTATACATGGGCTCCTGCAACTCACTTTACCCACCACTTCTCTCTCCCATTGTACATCCCACAAAAACACACCTACACTACATAGACACCCCTCACTTCCTTTGTTGAACATTCTACAAATAATAACAAACAGTAATATAGTAATCAAGATGATAAAGCACATATAGGGTCTCTAGGGGCTGTGGGCTCTCCCTCACACCCCTTATTATTGCCTAAAGTGGGTCCATCTCTTGATGTCTGTCTTCTCCCTGTCTTCACAGATAAGTTGATAACAGTTGGTTTCAAGTGTGATATTTTGCCAAGTAAGGTCATAAAAGACCCTTTTAATTAGTTGTTACAGCTAAATGTAACAACTATTACATTGAAACTGTAATAGCTACAGTGTAAGGGATAGACCAGTAATCTACCATCCAGTTGCTCTTGGTCAAAAATTAAGCCTTAAAACTGCAAATCAGCTACTATTGTGTTTACAGTATTCAGAAGCATGAACACATTTCCTTTTACGTGTGTGTAGGATATCACAGTTTTAATCCAGGAACATTTAGAATCCTTTCAGGAAAAAAAATCCAGAGTGATAGAACCACACTCTAGTAGGTGTATCTGATAAGTGTTTTGATTTTACAAACTTTATTTTTGTTATATATTAATCGATAGATAGACAGATAGATAGACAGACAGATGGAGAGAAGGCTATGGACCTGAACATCTTCTTCTGCTCAGCTTTCACCAATGAGAATACTGAACTGATGGCTGAAAGTGGCCTAAAGGCAACTGAGAAGTTATCCCCAAATAGGATTATTGAATATTACCACCAGCAGGGTGAGTTAGGCACTGGAGCACCCAATGGCAGACAAAAACAACTGGGCCTCATAAGCTGTAGCTACCATGCTGATGGAGCTGGCTGAGGAACTGGCTGGCCTCTTGGCATATTTGTTTAACTGATTGCTACAGACAGGAGAAATGACGGGTGACTGCAGGGAACAGGTGTGTACCACTCCACAAGGATGGGGAGCATGGACGAGGCTGGCAATTACAGACCAGTTAGCCTCAATTTAGTCATGGAGAAACTTATGGGGACCCTGATGAAGCAGGACCTCATGGAATACCTGTAAGGAATGGTCTTCAGGATGGCAGACAACATAGGTTTGTGGCAGGTAGTTAGTTTCTTAGGAATTAGAGGACATTTGTAAGTCAATGTATGAACAGCTAGTCCACATATTTGACACTGAGTTAATAGTACAGAATAGGAAAACAAATGCTGTTAAACAGTGTGATGGGTGACTGCTTTTCTATAGCACTTGCTGTATTGTAAGTAAGCATCCATAGTAAATGATAGTGAATGTACATCAGGTGTACAGGTCTCTGATTACAGGAATAGTCCAGTTACTACAGTTGCCTTTAAATGGATTCAGAGAGCCAATGTGTGTGCAAATGTCACAGTAGGTAGTACATTGTAATTGTAGATGCAGATGACAATTCAGAGTAGGCACATTTAAGTGGAGATACACAACACAGTTGGGTATGTGTACATCTATGCCACACATGACTGAAAGCAGGAAAACTATACTGACATTTGTTAGGATTTGCATGGATTTAAGCAGCTACAGCTGCTGTGCCTCGTAATATTTGTTCTGCATTATGACTGGTTTTCTATAGGAACGATATGGGACTGGAGATCTATGACACACCTCTGTAATTCTAGGTATAGTTAACTTACCACAGTTGGGAGTTGTAGAAGCTTAGACAGGGAATTGAAGTACATATAGCAGTGACTGCATCCTAAGTGTATAATCACAGCTGTGTACTGCTGGGTGCTGATATCGGCACCTTGGTACAGTAATTATGACTGTATCGGCACAGGAAAAGTAAGTACATTGCTGACTTTTTACCCTTTTAGGAATTATGGAAAGTGTGACATGCAATGTGCCACATCGTTGCCTATGCTGTGATACTGACTGGACATCATAGGTACCAAAGAAATTGATGGAGATATAGTTGTTGCACTATTAGTTAACATTGGTTTGCATGCTTAAGTAAGACACACTTATTTTTATGTCGTAATGCTATTTTAAGTAAAGAGTCGACACAGGTGGTTATGGTTTAAAAATGTATTGCCAATTTGTTAAACTGAGAAAAAGCCCAATCAAGACTGTAATTTTCTTAACAGAAGCAGTCTCACAATACAATCTTTGTATGTGTAATCATTGCTTGCCATATGTAAATGTGTAAGAATAATAACAACTGTATTATATGAATTGCAGTAAGTATGTGATAATATAGGAAACTATAGAAAAGGTAGCATGGTACACATATTGAGGTTAGGTATTTGCTATGATTGCAGTGTTGTGTCATCTTTTCCTGTCAGGCTTATCTGCCTTGTATGCATATATCTGGTTCCATACTGGGTGTTCACTGTCTTTAATTAGGTGTTGTGTGTTTCCATTGATGCTTCAGTGTTCACTACTCTTTATGTGAAGAAGTACTTTCTGACATTCATCCTGAATTTCTGATACTCAAGCTGAAGCTGTGGCACTTCATTATATATTTACTATTGAATGTGAAGAGACTTTGTTAAAAATGTAAAGTATTTTTTAAATGGTTGTATGTCGTAATTATGTAGTGCATTACTTGTGTGGTATGTTAATAAGGGTATGTCAGTAGCTTGTAAACAGTGATTACACACATGACACAGAAGTGTTTTGTTGTTATTGTGTGACTGCTAATGTGGATGTTCCTGGGGTGGGCAAAAAACATATGCTAACTGTTAAAGTAATACAAAATTAAAAATGTTTCTTCAGTGACATTTGATTACTGGCATTTAATGATATGTCACTGACTAGGCGCAAATGGAAAATTCCACCGACCCCTCAATTGAGGCGATCATAAATATTGTCAGGAACAGGTATGCAGTGTGTTGTGATCAGTAACAGTGTCTGATTTACAATTCTCAACATTTTTACATAGGTTAGAATTACTTTTATGACAAGTACAAAAAACAGAATATTCTTACAGGAACAAATGACATTTTTTCAATTCTTACATTAGCTTCTATGTAAATTCTTAACTTGTAAATTAAAAACTGTGCACGGTATGCATTTTTAACAAAGTTATGGTTAATTAGATGTAATTAGTATAGTGCTATATAATATGTTAAACATTCATTTGAACTTTAGTGTTAAGCTAATACTTGTAGTACAACTATGAAAGTAGTTATTAACAATGCCAAGGTGAATAAAATGTTTATATTATGTACAAGTAATTACAAAGACATGTCAAAGTCAGTTAATTATATGATGCAATTGTTTGGTATTTACAGTTGCATAATTCAGTTTCTTGCATTATCAATAAAGGTAATTATTTTTACATATGTACAGTATTAGTATTACAAATGAAGGCGGATAGTTCTACACTGTTGCATGGTGAGCGAATGATGTTGTCTACATGTCAAGAGTCAAAAGACAAATACAAGTGTTGAGAGACAACTTGTGACAGAGTGCAATGTTTGGTAAATGGTAGAGTGTTGCTCAGTTATTTACGATGATAACTGAGAACTTATCTTTATTGCAAAGAGTAACACTTTAAAACTCATAGCAATTTGTTGTTATGTATGAGTATAATACATTAACAATTAAAGATATGTACAGAAGAGGACAGGAGTAAGGCCTCAGTTTTGAGATGTACAATCTTTGATAGACATGTAAGCATGGTTTCTCTAGTGACTGTGAATATTGTTGGCCGATTGAAGCCAATACAACAATTCCACGTAGTCACTGATCCACACAAGATCTTAGATGTCATAGTGTATGGAATGTCTCTGTCAGAATAGCATTTTGTTGAAATGCTATGGTTTATTCAGAGTCATACATTAGAGAAAATTGTACTGACCTACGAATGTTTCTGGCACAAAGTAGTCATTTTAAAACTTCAACATGTTGCATCCTATTCTTCTGAAATATGAAGGTCATCATAATTCTTCAATATTAGAAGATATGCATTTTTAAGTGTCGGCAGTCTTTGTTTAAAACTGCTTGTAGAGTCATCACACTCTACCCATCCACTTCTGTACCTTAGTAAACAGGTGTAATGGCCAGAATGCATGGATTGGCCATGGTGATAGATTATACTGTAGTGTCAAACACTGATTGGTTGAAGACTATTCTACCAGCTGTGTAATCTGTGATAGGAGTATCAACTCTGAGCCCATTGAGTCAAATCTGTGCAAGATAAGCAACAGATATTGAGATGAACTCCTGAGAGGTATGAACTGAGTGCATCTGCCTCCACACCTTCCACGGGCATGCCCACATTGAGCATTGGTGAATAGCTGTCAAAATTTGACACTTTTGGTTTGAGGGACAAAGAGTAATCCACAGCATGTCTTCAGTGGTTTCACACTGTGAATGGCCACATGAAACACATACATATTTCGTTACATATGTTACTGTGGTAGTGCTGCATTGGGGTGCCGTCTTCATCCAGGTTGTTTATGACAGCCATCATAAACTCAGTAGTGTCTTGCTGTATGTCAGCAGTAAATGTACTACATCCATCATATGTACCTAACACCTGTCGTAGTGGTGTTAGTGAGTGTGTATTGTTAGACTGGTCAGAAGTCACATTGACAATCTGCTTTAAAGCGTTTGATAGGGTACTGTCTTTTGAAGCAGATATTGCCGCATAAAGTGTGGCATGTGTAGAAAACTTGCATAGCTGAGTTAGCATAGCAGTTTACTCTAGTGCTGTTGTCAAACACTGGTACAGCAGCTACACCAACTGATTTCTGATGAATTGCTGGCTGTGAATGTTTACTTGAAGTTGTGACCTTTGTTGAACTCTTTGAGTTGAATCACTTCTGGAAGTTTGTCGCTGTTTGTTGATACCTGTAGATGTGACTGAATTGTGTGAGACAGCCAGATATGTAGGCAGTGGTATTAAAGACATTTGTGGCTGATGTAGAGTACGTAAACTGTTGTACTCAAGAATACATCACTTGTCAGCTCGTATTTTCTGAGATGCTAGAGTAATAATGTGCAACTCAGAAAGGCTGTGGACATGTAAAAGTGCCACGTAGCTCATGCCTTCCTTGAAAATGTCTGTACCTATGTCCACCATTGCTGAATCCAAACTCAAGGCCTGAGATTTGTGAATGGATACAGCATATGCAACACATAATGGAAACTGTTTCCTGTTTACATAGATATCCTTAAAACCTGGAATTTTACACAGGTGCGTTCTACGTGTACAGACTGTTCCATGTTGTCAAAGTGAACTACAAGCGTCTCGATATATGTCTTATGGACATTGTAGACAAAGTCAGTGATGTTTCCCATGGCACCGTTTACCATGCCTCATTCTACATCTAGATTACGTCACAGCACATATGTGCATGCTTACAAACTGTGAGAACAGCTTCTAGGCCAGCTGTGCGTGAAACATCTGACTTGAGTTCACTTAGTCATTCAGTCATCTTTGCTACTAGGTTTGACTAAGAATAACGCCAACTGTATGAACAGCATGCAGAGTTACAATCTCTTGGCTTTCTTTCTGCAGCATTAGAATGTTGAATTCAGTGCATTTCTTTAGTCATGGCATAAGACACTATGTGTGTCCCTGTAAATATCACATCGCGTATGCATAAGAGTCAACCCCCAAAGGCAATATCCCTGGTGGTCCAGTGAACCCACAGTCTGATCGTGGGCATTAGAGTCAACCCATCCCAGGTCAATTACCTTGGTGATCTAGTACCCCACCAACCCACCCACGCGGGCCCACCACCCCACTCCCCCAGCCAGTGGGTGGCAGCACCACCACCTGCTGCCCCTGCCCACTGACGACTGCTCTGTAGGGCTGCATGCCCATTGGTTCAGAGCAAGAGCCAATGGGCATGCAGTCCATACCGCCTAGCGGTCCAGATATGTGAATGAATTCTTCATTCACATATCTGGACTGCCTTAAATATGAGCTGCATGCCCATTGGCTCTTTCTCTGAACCAATGGTGTGCAGCCCTACTGAGCAGTCAGTCAGCAGGCAGGCAGGTGGGTGTGCTGCCACCGCCGCTGACAGGGGGAACGGGTGGTGGTGCCCATGGGTGTGTGGTGGGGTGAGGGGGCCACTAGATCACCAGGGTATTTGGACCCTGTGGGGTGACTGTTATTCCTGATTGGGCTTTATGGTCCACTGGACCACCAGGGATATTGCTGTTTGAGGTGAACTCCATTCTGGCCATGATCGGGCCAGTGGGAGGTTCATTTATGTTATGCCCACGATCAGGCCAGTTGGGGGTTGTCATGTATGTTATGCCCATGATCAGGCCAGTTGGGAGGGTTGTCATGTATGTTATGCCCGTGATCGGGCCAGTTGAGGATTTACTTCATGCTCGCAATTGGCTGCAGGGAGCATTGGTCCCAATGCCTGCTGCCTGGCAGGGTGTCAGATGCAAGTCGTCGGTGATCGGTGCACCTGCATGCTAATGGCATGCAATGGGGCACATAGTAGATGCAAATGGCCCCCAGCACCTTGCATGAATTATGGACCATTTGCATGTCACCTTTGAATATTGGACATTTGTGCATGGCGCAATGGAACTTGCACCACCACATCTTGAATGCTTCAGTCTGACCACTTGCAGTGGCGCAAGTTCCACTGCGCCATGCACTGGCTGTGCTTGGGGGCTATATTCAAAGGTTGTTCAATAGTGAAACTCTATTGAATATCGCTCTCTACATCCCAGTACAACTTTTTTGAGCAGCAGGAGGGCTTGCGCCACAGAATGGCGCAGTTTGAATATCCAGCCCATAATGCCCAAAATGTGTTTCACACTTTCACTGCATAATACCGTCGCTATGCGAAATCACTTCTGGTACACTTTGAGGAAATAACACTGACACTGTATATGAGCAAAGGTGCTAAAATGCCTATGTTAAACATTTGGTGCGGATGACCATTAAATGGCATCATTGCAAGCATGTATTGGATATTTCCCATGCACTCTATTAGGTTTGCAAATTTTGTATATTTACATGCCACATTTTCAACACTGCCATTTTTTCCTCCTCTAATGAACTGTACAGCTGTTATTTTTCACAGCCTGGTCGACATGTTTTCTCACCCTGCACTATCTAACACCCAGAGGGACACGCTAATGCCTGTCACTCTCGAAGGGTGGGGTGGGTTGGCATCAGTTCAAAACTGTGTAACTTCTGCACTACCAATCCCAATGACAGCAAAGCAACATTCGCATTGACAACTGTTTGTTTCATAGTATCACATAATACATTTTAAAGTTTCTTACTGCAGTACCACATTGTCTTTAACACTTCTACCCTGTGTCCATGCAACAGCACACTGATCACACATTACGTGGATCCAACACTGCACTAATGAAGTAAATCTGCTTCTTTTACCCAGATTTCCATACTCTAGTTGCAGTATTAGGTAAGTCATCTGAATTTCTTGAAGTTATGGTAACTGCCAATCTGTTATTTATCCTCTTCCTGTACTTCAAGATGTCTGGCATGTCTGTTGACTACATTTTGTCTGCTAATGTGTAAATATGTAGGTCAGTGAGTGTGCATATACTGTAGGCCATGTTCTGCAAGACAGAATTGTTTACATTTCCCTGTTGTGGGCAGTTCCCAGAACTTAAGTCTATGATAATACAATTCTAAATGACAGCTTGTTCATAGTGTTTCGCTGAATCAATGTAATATCAGTAACTAAATTATTTTAAACATTTATGTGTGTAGAGGGCTGAATTAGAACTCGAAAGCTGTTTCTTTCAAACAATCATGAAAGTGATCATGATGGTGTATACAAAAAGTATCTTATGACAGTGTTTGTGTGAAGGTAGTTTCATATTCTATTGCAGAGATGACTAGACATTATGGCCAGACATGGTAAAGTTTCGATTCTCACACATGATGAGGATCTACTTTAACTGTATGGGACTGTACTGTTTATTATGCTAAAGCATCTAGATACTGAATATTTATGTCTAGTCAATAAAAGAGAAGAATAGCATAGTAAACCAAAAGTTACTACAAGTTTTTTTGCTGTCATCTAATGAGATAATATAGTTAATAAAGTATTATAAACGAACAGACAAGACAACATTGTACATTTGCATCAGACTTCTATATATTATCATTAGTGCCAAATTAATGTATTAATGAAACTGCAGTAGCTAGGAAATATTTAATGCTGAATGACTGAAAGTCCATCACTGTTTTTAGTCTCATGCATTGATTTATTTATTTTGACTCTTTGTAGGCGCGGCGAAAGATGTACTGGCCACTGCCGTTGCTATACGTAGGCTCGGCGTGAGGTTGCCAGTCTGAGGAAGACAATGTAGCTCTCCTTGAAGGACAGTGGAAAATGCTGCCCTTCTTGGAGGTGCAGCAACAGACCGTCAACCTCGTGCTTGAGCCTGTGGTAGCAGCGGCTGATGGTAGTGTGGCCAGTACTAGTGCTTCACCTCCACCAGCACCACCTGTTCCTGCAGCTTCCTGGGATGAAGTGACCAACCTTCACAGTAGTCCGGTATCTCCTCTGGAGGGCGCAACAGCTTCCACTTCCTTTGTGCCTCCATATCGAATCCAGTTTCCAGCTTGGATTGCCTCAAGCAGCACACACACCTCTCGCAAATCCTGGCTAAAGACTTTTTGTACAAAGATTTTCTGTGGTATTTTATTGTTTGTTATTTTTATTTAACTAAAGAAAGAGATTTTTCAAAAGTATTTATTTTTGTATGAAAAGAATACAAACTTTCTAAACTATATTTTTGTTATTTTTCATAGAAAATTGCATATAAAATATTTTGTATGTTTTTATAAAAATAAATTTATTTTTGTTGACATTTGCTTTTAAATATCTGTCATATTTTTCTACAAATACATAAATAGTTAAGTTATACTCTTTGTGTTTGTTGTGTTATTGTGTAGTGGGATGTTTATTTGCAATATTTGTGAGAAAGATTTGCACAACTGTTATTTCATCATTTGCTGAAACATTATACCACACTCATGTGGTATTACACTTGTGGTTCTCTATAGAAGTTACTGAGATGCGTGACAATGGTACCATGCACCATCTGTGGCAAAATGTCGTTGTTTCATAGACCTAGTGCTACAGTATGTCTCCATGTGCATCATGATGAAGATGAGTATGTCCCCCTAGTACAACAGTGACATTTCCGTGGTGGTGCAGTACACCAGTCACTGTGTGATTGTATTGATCAGTATCTCATAAATACTGTAACACACTGGTGGTTTGTGTGCTCACACCAAGTCATCTAGTGAACCTAGCGACCCACTCCCACCCTCTTCACCTGGTTGGTGCCACCACCTCACTTGGTTGCCACCCCACGCCTATCAAATGACAAGTTAGTAGGGTAACATACCCATTTGTTCACAGGATGACCTAATGGCTATCCACCTCATATCATATACTCTATTCAGATAAGTTAATTAATTAATTTACATATCTGATGTAAGTAGTAGGGCATGGGCTGCATGTCCATTGGTTGATGTTGATAAACAATGGTTGTTCAACTATACTGACCTGTTAGTTGGTGGGCAGCAGGGTGGAAAGCAGGTGCACTACAGCCATCTGTCAAGTGTCACAGAGTAAATAATGGTGTTAGGATTTATTGTCAGGTGTGCTGTGGTGTACGATACACCATCAGGGTTTTAGGGTATTTTATGAGGTTCAGATGTTCATGATCAGCCATCAACCAGCCCCTGGATCATAAACAAAATTGTACTTTGTAGAAATGTATTAATGATGACTGCGATTGGGCTCACTGCACTACACTACACCAGGAGGGCTATTGCACTTTTGGGGGTGGATTAATGATGCCTATTATTGGGTCACAACAATACACTGAACTATGTGTAATGTTGCATATTTTTGTGGGTGTTCATGAATCCCTCTGACTGGGGTGCATGCAGTGTTGTTCTTTATGACTGGTGACTGTGAGGCGCCACCCACAACTTCTCAGAGAATGGTAGTTCTGTATGCTAGTCACATGCAAATTGGGCTGTAATAAGATTTAAATGTTTCTCTGTGTGTCTTGTAGAGATTATGAACCCATTTGGATGTCCCATTGTGAATATGTGAGAAGCAGTGCATGGTGCAATGCCACTTCCACTAGCAGGTCTGCATGATACACTCTGGACACTTGTGTTATAGCAGTACTACTACAACATGCACAGTTAGGGTACCAAGGCTGTGATATTCAAACTACTACACCATAGTGCAGGTCTGTTGAATGTCACCAGGACACACCCCTGTGCAAGCAACTTCTGGTGCACCGAGGCTTGTGTCATACCTGGAACACTTTGATTTTCACCCCATACAGTGCTACATTCATCATGTGTCTGAAGAGTAGTTACGTTGAATGCACAAAGAAAAGAGTAACATGCTGCAACATAAAAATAAAAATGCAATAACAGTGAAAAGTGAAAATGAATAGAGTAATATAAAAACTATATGGTTCACATTGAAGTACTGTTAATGTAAATAGCAGAAAATAGTACTACAAGAGTTGCAATATTCCTGATCTTGGTACATTTTCAGTATGTATGTGCAGTACTCTTAGAACAATAAACCATATACTATAGTTAGTAATACTTCTCAAAAAGACAGGATATTTATGGCAAAAAACTCCATTTAATGCATCAGTTAGGGTTGTTCCACAGCAACAAAGTGAGGAAATTCGGTGTTGGGTTGAGAACCCTAACTCAAGTCACCCAACACCACACACACACACAGACACACACACACAATGCAAGTATAGGGAGGACCAAGGCAACACAACCAATGACAGACAACCAGCAGCAGGTGACAGAAATAACAAACAGTTTTCTAAATGTACTACGAGACATCCCCACCCACCTGACCAGGTACTGCATGCTCAGTGGAGATCAACAGCAAAACTGAGGCCATGTACACCAAATGTACACATCCCTGATTGCAGCTGCACACAATGTACCACACTTAGTAGTTGCATGGCCTTACCTACCGATGCCCCACAGCACACAGACCTGGTACTGTGCCTTTACTCAATATAAATTATGAAGGTGCATGATCACAGTTGTACAACGGTCTTAACACTAGTGAGTATACATAAATTGCAAGAACTACATTCATTAATTAGAAGACACAGTCATGGTCAACATAAAAGTAGTGTTGTATTTAGTATGTGATTTACATAGTAGTACATTTACTGCTACTTTTACTGAAGATTGAGAGGCTGACATAAATGTATGAAAAATCATTGCCTGTTGAACGCTGTGAAATTCTGACTGCCAGTATCAGATGCATTCTTAGTGATGAAGGTGTACTGCTGATGTACATACATATACCTTCAGTGTGTTGAATACTAAAGATGCAGTAAGTATTCTTTGAAGAAACAGTGTAATTGCATGCATCAGGCCAAGCAACTACTAAATATCATAGCACTACTGAAGCAACAATGACATAGCTGTATCGGACATGTCTGTAGGATAGAATATTCCTGTGGCCACTTAGTAAGTATGCTGTACCTGATAAAGACAATGTCATTGCATCTGTGATGACTAACTTATTGAAATACAGATACATTTACTATTGTTACAATGTGTGATCTATGTCAGTTATGTACAGAGGCTAATTTTTTAACAGTTGTTTCATACTCAGTCTGTGTGCCTAGTGTTTGGGTTTGACACAATTCTGTCACTGATGCTAACAAAGTGATAACTATGTTAATTGTGCTACAACACGAATCAAGTAGGTATACTGTACATATAAATAAATGTATTTCAGTATTTATTTAACTCACAATGGGATAAGTGTAATAGGACAGCAGAGTTTTTCTCTATCACTGACTGTGTCAGTTATAATCACACTAAGGTTTCTATAACTGTAATGATTAAGTTACACTGTTCATCTTCATGAGTTCATATTCACAGCTATTCTCAGTAAATAGACATTGCATGGTGTAACTGGGTCACACACTGTGTTGCAAAGCTCTTGCAGTGTCTTGCAGAGGAAGTATCTACACATGAAGGTCATTAACTAATAAGGGATGACTAATGGTTATATTAAATGGTCTGTTAATCACTTTACAGTGCTTTAATGTTGAATGAGGTGTAGCTCAGTGCCATACGTTGCTAGACAGTGATAAACTTCCCATTAACATAATACCTGGAGTAGCTTATTGCTATCATGATAAAACTGTTTTTACAACATTAAACCTTGTTCATGATATGGTTAGGCTCTACATATATGTAATAAAACTAAACATAAGGCTAATAGAATGTTTACAGCTAATCAAAGCTGCATTCTCAGACCCTTTTATAATGAGAGATATTATAGCTGTACTACTCTTTGGTTTTGGTCAACTATTGCTCAGGTGGCCCACCACATGTGATGTGGCATGGGACATCAGTAGGTAAAGCCATGCAACTACTAAGTGTGTACGTTGTGTGCAGCTGCAATCAAGGATGTGTACGTTTGGTGTACATGGCCTCAGTTTTGCTGTTGATCTCCACTGAGCATGCAGTACCTGGTCAGGTGGTGTGGATGTCTCGTAGTACATTTAGACAATTGTATGTTATTTCTGTCACCTGCTGCTGGTTGTCTGTCATTGGTTGTGTTGCCTTGGTCCTCCCCATACTTGCATGTGTGTGTGTGTCTGCGTGTATGTGTGGTGCTGGGGGTGAATTTGGAGTTAGGGTTTTCAACCCTAATGCCGAATTTCCTCACTTTTGTTGCTGTGGAACAAGCCTAACTGATGCATTAAGCGGAGTTTTTGCCATAAATATATATATATATATAGATAGATATATACACACACCCACACACACACAGTATCTCTCTGACTATACATATATATACATATACATATATATATATATATATATATATATATATATTTATACAATAGGGGTGAGCATGTAACATTGACAATACAAATACCTATTCTCACTGCAATGGAATAACTTCATCATGACATAGACACTGGGTGTATTTAAAATATTTCCACAGTGTCTACGTCCCATAGAATAAACCAGCACTGGTGATGTCACACTCCAGTACTCAAACACACTCTATACTGGTACTACTTTGCTAACAAGAAACCCACAAACTGAAATAAGCTGTTACACACCTGAACACAATAAATCAGTGTTGAATTCCCCATGCTCCTCAGAATCTTGTTTCTAACCGGAGGAAAGCATCTGCAAAAGAAAAAGAAATATCGGTATAACATTCATAAAATGAGTTACCAAACTAAAATATGTAATTACGTAGCATCTAAAAAACCTGACAGAATAAACAAATTAACATTAAGAACAAACAAACAGCCGATAAACATGTAGGAAGAAATATTCCTTAGTTGTTCACAATTTAAAACTGACTGTGAGCCATTACTCGAACCACACCATTTAGAACAAACATTTCTACTACCTGAAACAGATAACATGGACATTTTATCACCAAAATGTACATGAATAAACAATACAGAGAATCAACCAATTCATTGAAAATACTAAAAATGACAACACCAGAAAAAACAGCATCAGATGTGTCTCACGTCCATTAATATCTATGTGAAGAGCTCGAATCTATCAACCGATGGAATGTATGGCATCAGAAGAAC
Source organism: Neoceratodus forsteri (assembly GCA_016271365.2). Lineage (NCBI taxonomy): Eukaryota > Metazoa > Chordata > Ceratodontiformes > Ceratodontidae > Neoceratodus > Neoceratodus forsteri. The sequence continues at coordinate 686,660,061 of CM028137.1, read as the reverse complement.
TCAACCCAATCTTATTGCAGTACTTCATGACTCTGCAGAGAACAGATGGAACCAATTATGAACCTCTCACTATAAGATCAAAACTTCAGAGTCTAGAAAGATATCTGAAAGACGGAAATTATACCAAATCCCTTTCTAATTGTAAAAATTCTTCAAAACAAGACAAGTAATAACCCCAAAACAAAAACTCCTTAAAAACAAGGAAAAGGCAACCATCTGCAAGCTACAGATGAACTTACTGACAACATAATAAACATACTTTATGAAAAAATCTACTTGGACCCAGTAATTGACAAGCATTACTAAACAATATGTGGATTACTGTGAGAATGTGTTTTGGCCTCCGTGGCAACATGGAAACGCTGAATTTAAAATGGGGAGACATTCGCTAAAATAAAGATCAAGAAGGACATTTATATCTTGAATATGTGACAGAACGACAAACAAAACCAGGTTGGGCAGCAACCCAAAAGAATTTGGCTACTTAAACCTCAAGCACACCAAATAATTGTAAAGAAACGGTGCCCAGTAAACAACTACATTATCTATATGCCAAAAGACCTGAAAATGCAACACTGAAACAGCACCCATTTTCCTTGCTGTAAATCAATGTCAAGCCTGCTCAGTACCCAACTAATTGGTACAAAAACCAACCGTTAGGAATCAGTTCCTTAAGTAATATTGTAAAAAACATGATAGAAGAAGCTGACATTGAAACAGAGCATCACCTCATTAATCATTCCACATGGAAACATCTAGCTCAAAAGCTGTGCAACAGCAATGCCCCCAAATTGAAATAATACAGGTATTAGGTCATAAAAGATCCTGTCTCTAAATGAAGATGCTACCCTAAGTGAAGAGAAACAAAGGAACATTTGCAGCATTTAAGTAGCAGCACAGAACCCATTCCCTCAACTTTTGGTATGCACTCCCACGGTGAGAAAAAATCCCACAGTAAAGACAACCTTCAAGAAACAATATCTGTCTGTTTCAAGCCACCTTACTATCAACATAAAACATATAACATTCAATATAATACAAGGCACATATACATATGTTTCTCATTACTTACTGAAAACATTTTGTAAATGAGTACTCTCACAGTATCTTGTTTCTTTCTGCAGGCAACCAGTACGGAAAAGAACCATGCAGAAGAGTTGCCATTTTGGAATCAGACAGCGACTCAGACTGACGACTCACACAGCTTGAATCCCATGTATTAAATAAACATTTCCTAAGCAATGTCATAAAAATATAAACACTGATATGATAACCCCATACAAAATGTATATTGAAGCGGTGAAGTTAACCACGCTTCAAGACAGCATCAAAAATAAACCCAATGATGAAATACACAGGGGAATAACTGAATAAAAGAATGTATGCATAAATAAACACAATACCTTACTATGTTCCAACAACACATAAAAATGCTGTTAAAAGAACAAAAATAAACGTTCCATAACAGTGAACATTACACATCTCAAGCATCTAAATTCCATACAAAACCATACCCACCAACATTATGATGAATCACAACACACGTATCTCAAAACCACAAATAAACACAGCCAACCAGAATAAATAACAATCCAAATAATTCAATCACTGCAAAATCCTAACTAAACACAACCTACCCATATCCATACCAAATCCCATTCAACCAAACTTACTACAGCCAAATCACCTGTGGCTGCACACACACATATATAAAATAAATCCTTGACACACACAATTCAAACCACTGCACTATACAAACAAAACACTATACCACAGCCCTATTGTATAAATCGCACACATGACATACGACTTGTGGCATATGGCAAATATTATCACTCATGCAGAGTGCCCTGAGATAATATCACTCGTGCCTTTGATGCTCATGATATTATGACAGGGCACTCTGCACTCATGCTAATATTTGCCATATTCCACAGTCGCCCATCATTATTATGTATATATATATATATATATATATATATATATTTATGCAATAGGCTTGGACTCAGAAACTATTGAATAAATCAATTTATCTTCACGGCCGTTGAATAAATATAGGATAAAGTATGGGGTGCAGTGTGGTCACGAAATTAACACACCCTCGTTGTTGGATGGCACATAAACCCGAGGCGAGAAGCCCGGTTTTAATGCCATCCAACAACGAGGGTGTGTGTTAAATCGAGTTTATACACTGCACCCCATATTTTATTTTATATAATTGAAGGGCTCCGTTTTCTATGGTGAGACTTGAGTTTGTAAAAAGACGGGAGGCTTACCTTGCAGATGAACAACGTTTTTCTGTGAGGAAAACTGAATTGTGCTTGAACGTTAACTATTTATTTAAACTGTTAATCAAATAAAATGGGTACAACAGTTAGAAGTCCATGAGTGTGGAGATTGTGCAGTATAGTTTCCTGTTTCTGCAGTGATGTAGTCCTTTGACCTGCAGAGGAAAGGTTAGGGTTCAAAGGGAGAGGTTAGGGGATCGTGGCAAAAGTGTGAATTGGATAAGTTAGGCTTGGGAGAATAAATTGTTATATTTGTATGTTTTTACGTGACTGAATACAGCGATGGAGGTAATGACGATAAGTGTTTTCTGGTTAGCAATGTTTGAGGTAGAAGGACGTGTTGAAGCTGGCGCCTGTTTACTTGTCTCGTTGTCTCGAGCACTTTGCTATGCAGAAGGAGCGGAGAATGCCGTAACACCTACTCAGGTGTTACGGTATTTAACATACACGCTTTTCTCTATGAGAAAAAATGAGACCATTAATTATATAAAATTTATCTATATAGTAGCTATGTCACAATCACTCTGGAACTCATTTAGAATGTTCAGCCTCAGTAGCAGTACTACCCATATTCAAATGCCATAACTTTAAAATGAAAACAGATAGCATGATACTGTGAGCATGAAAGTTGTTCAACACAAAATTATCTACAAAATGAGTGATGTTTAATTTATAGAAACCTTATAGATTTGTTTATAATTAGCAAAAAGAACAGAAAATGCAATTTTTGTTCACTTGTTTGACAAACATAGGCAGAAAAGATAAGCAATCAAAAGAAAATTGCCTGCACTGACAGAAAGCATCCTATTGCATAAATGAAATATATAATGGTGAGCTGTCAGATAAATGATTTATCTACACTTATGCTGCTTGACCTTGGACACCTCACTCATGGCATACACCACTCGTGAGGTTACCCAAGGTCAAACAGCACTATGTAGATAAAACATTTATCTGACAGCTCTTCATTTATATTCCATATTTATTATATATATTAGAGGCAAAAACTCTGTTTAATGCATCAGTTAGGGTTGTTCCACAGTGACAAAAGCGAGAAATTTGCTGTTAGGGTTGAACTCCCCCTTGGACCCCTCAGCCCACCCCCAACCGGCATTAGAGTGCGCATTGGGGTCGTCGGCCCTAACTCTCACCCCATAACATGTGCAAAGAAGCTGAGGAATAACGACAATGGGGTGAGAGTTAGGAACCGATGACCCCAACTGCACCCCGATGCCAGTTGTGGGTGGGCTGAGGGTCCAAAGGGTGTTTCAACCCTAACACCAAATTTCTCACCTTTGTCACTGTGGAACAACCCTAACTGATGCATTAAATGGAGCTTTTTGCTCTAATTCTTCTCTTTGAGAATGATGATGAGAAATAGTGAAAGTAATGCAGCGGCAGGAGCCCCACACTCCATAGCGTGATGCATGCAGGAGCACAGTACCGCAATTGTATAGGCAAGGGTAATGGTAACAGCAACAATAGCAGCAAAGAAAAGCAGAAAAAAGGAAATGCAAGTGCATATGGAAATACAAACCATAATGCGCATAGGCACAGTAACGCAATTGCAAATGCAAATGGTAACAGTAACAGCAACAAAGGTGGAAAACGAAGAGAAACGATAAAGCAAGCGAAAGGGCTGCGTAGCACAAATGGCAATGCACGGGATGCAAACTGAAATGCAAATACAAACAGTAGGGGAAGCGCAAATGGTAACCGATAGCAAAATGCAAGTGCAAGCGAGAATGCAAGGATAACGGACACGGTGGCGCTACAGGGAACAAAACACGAAGAAGTGCGTAATGCAAGTGAAACAGTAACTGTAACATTAACAGAAGTACATACCCTGTTTTTATACAACAGCTGCATAGAGAAACACAGTGTGCACAAAGAATGCATAACAATGGGCCTCAAGCAGAAAATGAGCTGTTGGAATACTAAATTACTTATATCTAAGGAACCCTATGACGAGAAATGAAATTTAAATGTCACATGAATCATGTGCTTCCTGGCTATGTTTTTATGTATGTGTAGCCATAGGCTACACCACCAAATATGCTTACTTGTGACAACAATTCCGTATCTTGCACGTTTTGAGATACGAGCCCGCGAAAGGAAGGCGTACACCACCATGTTAGTCAATGGGAAAAAATGTCAACTTTGGAGTACCGTAACTTGGTAACCATACAATATTTATTCACCAAACCACTGAAAAGCACATCTATGAGATGCTGGCTGCCTTCCCTCAAATTTCAGCCCACAAGACCAAACAGTTCTTTTGCAGCAGGGTGATAAAAAGTCCTGTCATTTGGCCATAGTCTGGAAAAGTACTGTCGAACTTTATAAGCTTTCACAAAACAGTATGAAAGTGTTGCATGTGAGACACTACTTTGCGACACTACTTTTTGCAGAAATTTAGAAAACATATTTCTGGGGTATTTCACCCCAAAATAAAGACATGGCTAGCATCCTCAGGCTCCGACTAGGTGAATACAAAAAAATTAGTTTGCTAGAGGGTCCCAAATTCAAATGGCAAGCATTTTCTGATCACCAACTGAAAAGAAGATGGTGGATTTGCGAAAGTAAAGGGCCATTTAGAAAGTAAAACTGCATTTGTGACACTTTCAAACTTTTTGTTAACTTTTCCAGTGACTTATAATGGGAACTTGTTTTTGAATAACTTTTGAACCGTTTAATATTCTTTTTGCGAAATCTTCAAAGGCACACCAGGCACCCTAGCTGCACGTTTCCTGAAGTTTTCAGACTGCTCTGTACAAACCGTGTGACTTGTAGGCATGAGCAAAAATTCAACCTGAAACCGTAAACATGCGTGCAGATCTGACTTAATAACTCCACAGCCATATAAAGAACTGGTACGAAAGTTGGCAGGCCCCAAGATATATTGTTCTTGGTCGTGCCTTCCAAATTTCAGGCAAATCTGTTGAACAGTGGCAAAGTTATTAAGGTGCAAAGATTTGACCCTTTAACCTTAAAAGTGCTACTCAACCTAACTATGGTAGCACTACCGTGCTACATAATATATTCATATATATATATATATCTATATATATATATATGTATATATATAAGGATACATAATGGGCAGGGGTGTGATATGTGAAATATCTTCAGGAGTGAACAGTGACCTCTGGATACTCACGAGTGCGAGTGCAGTGACAATATCCAGAGGTTATTGTTCATGAGTGAAGATATTTCACATATCACACAATCTGCACATCATGTGTGTGATTTATACAGTAGGCTTTTCTAAAGTGGTTCTGTGTTACTTTCAAACTGTGTGCAAGATAGAAAAACTTCTTCCACATTCATTGGTTTTGTTTTCTTCTGTAAGGAGAATTTATTTATTCTTCCAGTATAGTTCGCTATATCAAAGTATGATTGTTGCTTTGAGTCTGCATGGTTTGATGTATTTAGCAGTCAGTGCTCTTTCTTTTTTTTCTCTCTAGTTGGAACTTTAGAGATCTTCTCGGCATGTGAGTGTCTGTGAGACAGAATGCAGTAAACCTGTTGTTGGGGCTTCAGGCACTTGAAAGACAGATGAATTTCATTTGTTTTAATGAGCTGAAACAAGTTGCAGCACTGAGGAGAGTTACTGGGCTTGTCTGTGACATCAACACAGTGAGAATAAATGCTGGTGAGGTAAGCACAGTATGTATGAACAGCATGTATCATCACTGTGTTAGCCTGGGCTTGCATTTATCTCACTGTGGTAGTAATACATGCTTTTATCAGTGAAAATGTATCTCCTTCTATTGTATAAATATATATATACACACACACCACACCCATTTGAATGTGTTAGCATGTTACAGATTGCATATAAATATATTAGTGATACACAGTGGGGACCTCTTGAGTGGTGCAGACAGCACATATAAATATTCTGTATAAGTGATACACAGTGGAGACCTCATGAGTAGTATAGACAGCATGAGTATAGAAATATTTTTTATCACATAAGGTCCACTCTGCATATTTCATTTATGCAATAGGCTAGGACCTTAGGGGATAGCTTTTGTATGCTTTTTAGACATAAAATTATTTCCATAAGTCTGTTATTTTTAAACTAGTGTTACTATGCTTTCCCCATTCTGATTGCTATAACCATTGCCATGGACATGAAGTCAGGATGACAAGCTGACACTGTGATGTGGTAGTTCATTAGTGCCACAGAATTTTCACAGAAATGACAAATCACTGCCACAGAAGTCCTGTGGCAAATGTTAATCTTGCCACAAAACTTAGTCCCAATGTGCCACAGAAAAGTAGGGGCCTTGTCGTATAATGAAGCATGAAGCACTGCCAAGTGACTAATGTCCCTGGGGTTGGGAAATAACTGGCTATAACTAGTTCTTCAAGTGCCCTGTTGCTATTGATAAATTGGTCCCTTTATGTGTCTTCCAATTCCTGTCTCAGCGTGTTTACCTTTTTATGTTCGCCGTGTGAGCACTGCGTGGTGAACATTTTGTTATGAGAGTGAGTTTTGAGAGGTGTGAGACTGTCCATCCCATGCAGAGCAATCTGCAGGGGGTCCATCAGTGTCACACCAATCATCAGAAGGCTGACCATGACACTGTTAAGGCTTGCTGGACAGAAACTTTTTGTATTTCAAAGGAGCGAGGACGACCCAGTCATAGAGCGATTCCTTCCTTGATCTGCATGACACCACCCAGCAAACAGCTAACCAGTGTCCTAATCAGCCTGCCTCACGCCATCCACTTTCAGTTTGCTTGATGACCAGTTTCTCACTTTGTTCCTGAAATTGTACTAGACTGGGCAGCTACAATTAGTTTCTTCATAAAGCCCACAGTCTAGTGTCTGGCTTCCCAGTGCTTCAGATGTATTTGCTTGCTCCATAGTGCAGCCCCATACTATGAACTGCTGCTGTAACCTGTATCTTTGCACCTGTGGAGTGGCCTGCACTGTGCAAGAGTTATTCCCTGCTGCCAGCATTACGATGGCACCTTAAGCATGCCACAAGTCCAGATCTCACAAGGGGAGGGGCATTTGGCACATAGCTACATCATTTCTGTGCTGTGGGCACAGCTAATTCCTCATTTTCCTATTTTTAAAATGTAAAACTTTTAAAAAGACACATGGTATGGGACTAAAATTCTCCATGCCTGGATGCCGAGGTAAACTGTAGAGCTATTTAGATTGGTGTAGTAGTGCGATTAAGCTCCTGTGTGGAATCTCCAGTGAAAGAGGATCTGTGTTTGTAATCACAGTTACATGGTACACAAAGCTTTGTTTGTGTCTCCCTCAGACAGGAATAACGAATATGGTGACCATGACCCAGGGCAGGAACTGTGAAATCTCAATACAGCACTGTCAGCTGGTGGTGGGGTCTCATAAATACTTCTCCATCAGGTTTTCTGTTTATGCCATTTGTTATAGTAGATTAAATAGCTATGTGAATTTGAAAATTGGGACATCAGACTTGATAAGAAAATACCATTGCTATGTAGAACAAAAAGGATGCATGACTGTTCTCAGATGGGTAAGAGTTACACCCCAAGCTCATTCATGACATGAATAGGGATCAAGGTCTAGTAAAATGCCTCTTAGGCTGAATTAAAATACTGCCTACATATCATTTTACCCGGCTCTGTGAAATTCACAAATTGACTCCAGCTTTATTTGGCTATGTATGGCCACCTTTGTGATAACTATTGCACCTCCTTGCACAGTCTGGCTGGTATTATTAATTGCTCCTAATTATTTTGCTGTTTTGCTGTTTTAGTAATTAGCTTTGTTCTCATACTGCATGGGGATGCAGTTTGCATGACTAACTTTAAATATATCTAAAGTGTCACAACTAGAATCAAAATTAATCAAATAGAGGTTGACTAATATTAAATAAAAAGGACAGTAAGGACTTGGATCATGATAAATCAGGCACATCTTGAATATTTTTAGGAGTCCCTATTTGTGGCCCGACTTGACAGACGTGCGATTCCGTCGCGGTGGGTGTACACATATGCTTGGTCTGGGATCATGTTGTGTCCATCACTTGTAGTGATCCTGACCAGACTGATTTAGTTATATTTTGTACGAGAAAGCGAGAGTAGAATCATAAGAATTAGTAATCCAAATTATGCCCTCCTTTGTTCCCTTTTCTGTCTTTGTGACAGCTCCATACCAAGCTGCACTTCAGCTTTGTTTTGCATTTTTATGTTTGCTTGCCGCATATGCAAGAAACATAGTGCCATCATACGAGTTTTCTAGAAGTGTGTCAGCCTCTTCCAATTCAGTCAGTGTGTTTGCAGGCGCAGTTGCAGTGCGCCAATCACTGCTGCAGCTGTCTATGACAGCAGGAAAATGCAGTGGCATACAGTTGAAAGAGCTCCGCTGAGTGAGCAGAGCCTCCCCACACACATGCAAGCACGCATATTGCGTGCTGATGCGGCCTCCCACGCACACACTGTGGGGCCGACGGTGCCCAATCCCCATCGGCTCTAGCCCCCAAAACAGTTTTATCAGCAGCTGCCACGCTGGGAGCTCACCCCAGCGTGGCAAACATCCCACGCTCGCTCTAAAACCTGTAAAGAAGAAAACCTTCCCGCAGTCTCCCACCCCCCAAAACCTGCACCCACCCACTGCACACCCTGCCTCCCCACACCCTCACTCCATACTTACTCTCTGGAGCTCAGCGCCACCGATCATCGGTGGACCGAACACGCTGTACTCTTCAAAGCCGACCGCGAACTGAGGAAATGCCGTAAGCTGTATAATGGAATAAATAGGGTTTTTCAACTTTGTTGCATATCTCAGGCATTTTTAGAATTTTGGTCCCAAATTTTCAACATGGGTTTTGGGACCCCTCCTCATGAATTCTTGCACTGTCATGGCGTTAATCGAGCCCGAGGTGATTCAGTCACTACATGAAATCACCTTTGGGACCCATTAACAAAATGACACTGCCATTGTTCTTAAGGTGGGCTCTCAAAAGCCTATGTTGAAAATTTGGTGAAAAATTCCTAAAATGACTGTTTTACGAGCATGCTTGCAGCAGTTCCTCATGCGCTTCGTAAGTTCACAATTTTCAATATTTTCACTCCAGATTTTCAACATTGCCATTTTACCACACCTCCTTATGACCAGTATAGCTGTCATTGTTCACATCTCACCCAAAACATGTTTCCGCCCATGTAGCGCACAATGGCGCTAGGTCGTTATCGTGAAATCAATGTACGGGACACATTAAGAAAATCATAGTGACACTGTTCATGAGCATAGGTCTTAAAATGGCTATGTTGAAAATTTGGTGAAAAATTCCTAAAATGACTGTTTTACGCGTGCGTTGCAGAGTTCCTCACGCGCTTGTAAGTTCGAAAATTTTCAATATTTTCACTCCAGATTTTAACATTGCCATTTTACCACACCTCCTTATGAGCAGTACAGCTGTCATTTTTCACACCTCGCCCACAACGTGTTTCTGCCCATGTAGCGCATTAATGGCGCAGTAGTGTCAAAATCAATGTATAGGGACACATTAAGAAAATCACAGTGACACTGGTCATGAGCAGAGATGTTAAAATGGCTATGTTAAAAATTTGATGAAAAATTCCAAAATGACTGTTTTAGAGCTGCACTATGCAGTTCCTACGCGACGCTGGCAAGTTTTGATTTTGTAATATTTGCACACCAGATTTTCAACAGTGCCATTTTACTGCACTTCCTTATGAGCAGTACAGCTTCCATTTTTCACATCCGCCAAAATGTGTTTCCGCCATGTAGTGCACAATGGTACAGTCGGTAAAGGAAAACAATGTTTGGGACAGATTAAGAAAATCACAGTGACACTGGTCATGAGCAGAGGTCTTAAATGGCTATGTTGAAAATTTGGTGACAAAACTCCATAAAATGACTGTGTTACGAGTGAACATTGCACAGTTTCCACGCACCTTGTAAGCTCATGAATTTGTAATATTTTCAGTCCAGATTTTCACCAGTGGCATTTTTCCACACCTCCTTAGGAACAGTACAGCTGTCATTTTCCACAACATGGCCAAAATGTGTTTTCACACTTTCAAGCGCAGAAATGCGTGATCGCTGTGGGAAATCATTGTTCGGGACAGATAAAGAAAATCACACTGAAACTGTTCATGATTGGAGGTCCCAAAATTCATGTGTTAACAATCTGCTGTAAAAAATCCCCAAATTAGTTACATTATGGTGTGCGTTGCACAGTTTCTACGCACCTCATGACTTCACCAGTTTTTTTTAAGATTTTCACAGCAGATTTTCAACTTTGCCATTTTTTACACCTCCCCATGAACAGTACCGCTGTCATTTTTCACATCCTGTTCAGAATGTGTTTTGCACCTGTGGTGCCAAATGCTGTAGTCGCTGTGTGCAAAAGCAGTTTTCAGCTAACAAACTGATATTGCCACTATTCATGAGGTGGGGTCACAAAAACCATGTTCAAAAGTTGGGTAGAAAATACCAACGAATGCCTGAGGCGTTAGGGTTTCCGACCATAATGCTCCACCCTGTAGAGAATGGCAGGCATCAGGGAGTGACTTGCGATTCTTGCCTGTAATGCTCATACCATTCCACCCCATCACACCTGCAGCCAGTGAGAGGCATCAAGGTGTGCCTCGGACTCTTCGGACCCAAACTTCACCCCATTCTCCTATACCACACCCATCTCACCGTATTTCCTGATGGAATGGGTGCGATAAGGGCCAAAGACCCCATAGCACAGTGACACTTGTCAGTGTCTGCAGGGTAAAGTGTGGTGAAATGACGTAGTCGTTATGCCTGATGACCCAAAGGCACACGCCAATGCCTGTCACTTCTGCAGGGGGTGGTGGTAGGTTGGCTTCAGTTCAGTACTTCACTGCCATTCCTATTATGCAGCTCTGTAACTTTCACACTACCAATGCCAATGCCAGCAAGCAAACATTCGGCATTGACAAATGCTTGTTTAGCAAAGCTAAGAGCTGTCTTTTGCATGCTGCCCTTGTAAATTAGCTTTCAGCTCTTTTGAAGAATTGTGTCCCTGCCTTGATTCCATAAGTGCTGACTACATAGGGCTGAGCCCCCGAAGATTAGGTAGGGCTCTGCTCCTCTAGGTTTACAGATTAGCATCAGGGGTTAAAATGAAGCAGTATGGTCCAGAATTCCATTCTACCTCATCAGACAGCCACCAGCACTTTTATTTTAACTCCCTGCCAGCCCGGCCAATCTGTGTGTACTGTTATTAAGAAGGATGAGGACTGACTGGACCATCATTGTGTTAGGAGTACATTGGCAGTGACATGGTCACATGATGCCATGCCATTTTGGTGGGCTTGGTGCCACTGTGCTGGCAGTTGGCTTCCTTACTCTCTTGCTCAGTTCAGACAAGTGCAGTTCCTTCTTGTCCTGGGATTGGGTCCCTGGCTCACTACCTCACCATCACTCTCAGGAGGCAGGACAACATGGATCTCATCACCATCACCCCCTAAGTGTGAGGCGCTCCTTGGGGTCAGCAGGCAGGAATGCTATCACAGCAACATGGTAAAACAGGAACATGGGCAGCAGCCAAGGACCAGGACAGCAGTGGCAGTTCCAGAGAAGAGGGATCATTAGCCATCTTCAGAGGCCTGGTAGGTGGTCAGAAAGCCAAGGAGAATGGGAATCAGTAGAGGAGATTGAGAAGCTAAGACTTCCTACAGGTAGGCTATCTGACTATAGGGCGCACTGGAGCAGTTGTGTTGATGACGAGCCAATGTTAACAATTGTATTGGACCTGTGCCAGATACTTGATGAATCGGAACAAGCATTCATAGCAGGAAAGACTGAAATGCAGGAAAGCTTTAGCTTGTATTCTAGCTGGTTAAGGCTTTGGCTTTGATTACTGTTGTTGTCTGGATATGACTATGACCTGAGGCTGAATAAATAGTCACGTGGAAAGGAAAGAAAAGGAAATTTATAGGTTTGATCTCAACTAAAATCTGAATATGATAAGATCCATTTCCCAAAGACTGACGATTTTACATTAAATAATAAATGCATGGAAGCAGGGAGAAGAGATGGAAAATAAGTAATGTTTTCAGAATATAAACATGCATAAGCTGTAGTATTGTATATCAGTTGTTCACAATATTTATTATCCTCTATTCTAGTCAACTACAGTATAAAATGACAAGAACCTGTATTTTTATTCACTCTTTGGATCACAGTTCTGTTCTCTCATTCTGTTTGAAATAGGAACACTGTACTACAATATCAGGGGACTATTGTGTCCTTCCAGGCTGCTCCTCTCAAGCAAACTGCATCTGCAGTTTGAAAACCTACTAAGATGAAGTCACCTGAAGCTCCCCTTCAAGCAAGGGGCTACTTTACCCTTTCGGCTGCTTTCTCAAGCAAACTGCATCTGCAGTTTGAAAATCTGCCTAAGGTGAAGCTGCCTAAAGCTCACCCTACAAGCAAGGGGACAACTGTGCCCTTTCAGGCTGCTCCTCTCAAGCAAACTGCATCTTTCCCATTTGCAGTTTATACAGATCTGCCACTAGAGGCCCCATATTTTTCCTATTAATCCTCCCACCGACTTGGCCAATTTGCCTCTGCCTCTCTCCTGTTCTGATCATCATTATCCCTCCTTGTTTTTTGCTCTTAGTATATTGTACTTAAAAAAATAAAAAACACAGGTATAATTACTTAGTAGTTATCTGCCCTGTACCACCTATCCAATACTCTGGCCTCCCTTGTTTAGCTACCTTACTCCTACCCCAGTGACCTCAGAGCAAGCATGGCCCTCAACAGTTTTGTATGGTTGCTCTCCATGTTTCTTGCTCAACTGCTTCACAATGTATTAGCTCTATCATCTCCAATGCACTACACTACTGGCACAACTACAACACCACCCATTGGTTTTGCATCTCCAATCTGATTGTCAGTTCTCAAACAAAGCCTGCCTATCATATCCTACTACAGTATTATGGAAATGATGGGTCTATGTGATAACGGTGAACACCTAAAGGTGATCACCATTATCACCAATCAGAGTGCTGAAAAGATTTTCGAGCACTTTGACAACCCGGCGCAGGACAATGTTGCCGGAGACTTTTGAATGCTTTCTCCCACTTGCAGGGGCTTGCCACCCTCAACCCCTACCTATGGATTCTCAGCTCCAGGGGGATGTATGTCGGGGTTAAACCATTAAAAAATAAGGCTGGGGCAGGGCGCAATAAATCGCACCAGCGGCCCAGACCCAAACCTGGTACTCACCCACCCCAATCACTAGCCAACACCCAATGCCACGACACAACTCGGAAATCCACCACAGCGCCACCCCTACAGCCCCTCCACCCCTCCCAGCTTGCCCCTGGCTGCCCCCATGCACATAAACATACCCACATCCTGTCACCCAGTTCGCCACCCCTCATCTGGTCACCCTACCTCCAACGCCATGAGGTTTGCACTGGGAAGGAGTCACTGCTACGGATGGTGCCCTTCCTCATGCGCCCACCTCATGTGGTACCAAAGAATGTATCTACTTTGCAATCTCAGTGGTTATAAAGCATTTTCCAAATCTTGTAGTTCCTCAGCTCTTTCCTAAGGGTCAACTCTGGTTTGTTGTCCTACTAGCCATCCTTCTCTCAGGTGATGTAGAACTAATCCAGGCCCCTTAGTCCAATACTCACCAGTGACATATCTGCAATTTCAATCAAAGGGCTCTTTGTTGCCCATGAATATTCAAAGCAGCACCAAAATCCTCCCAGATCTAGAAGTCCATAAGCCAGATATTCTCTGCCAAACTGAAACTTGGCTCAAACCAGTGCTTCCTGACTCCATCTGCTCTTGGCTAATTACTCCTAATCCACAGAGATAGACCATTATCTAAGCACAGTGGTGGAGTTGCCATTTTCCACAAAACCAGTCTTAACATTGAAGTTGTACTTGACCCTGACAATCTCTTTTCCTGTGAATCACTACCACAATCCTCACCCTGGGTGCAAAGAAACAGCACATTATCTGCATCTATAACCCACCCTCTGGAGTACAGTGGCCTACAGGAACTACTAAACCAAATCTCTGCTGGCTCTCAGCAGAATAAGGTCCTCATACTGGAGGCTTAAATCTAAACTGGCTAGAGTTAGCTCTAAACTCACTCATATCATTTTCAAACTTTGCTAACCTGGACGTAGAAGCATTCCAATGTGATGTCTCAGCACAAACTGGTCTGGCACGTATCATTTCTGTGATGTTGAGACTACACTTGATACTTTCTTAGATGAATTTCTGGCCATTCAGGGTAAGCTTCTAAGGTAACGATTGTGGGGTAAACCTCTAGGTGGCTTCACAAAGAACTCCTGGCAAAGCTACGGGGAACGTGATAAATGCTTGCAAAAGTTCAAACTGTCTGGGCTCCAATCTGATGACAATTTTACAGAGAACAGCAAAACTCCTGCAAAAAGCAAGTTCACACTGCCAAGAGTACCTACTGCTGGAATCTACTACAAAGTTCTACTGGGGACGTAGGAAATTTCGGATGCATGTAAAGATTTTCCAAGAGGCTTCTCAAAGACTACTCCTGGAGACAAGTTACTAAATGGGGTACACTGCAATGACTCAAATACCAATGCAAACTCCTTTATGAACATACAAATGCCAGCAGAAACAGACCACCAACTATCTAAGTCTGCCTCGAGTGCAGCTAGCACCCTAGTTTGCACTGCCCCCCTCCCATTTGTCATCCTACTGCCACCCCACCTCCCCCACCCTCATGCTCCCTGTTCCCTGTCCCATGCCCTTTTGAAGCTGTTTACAGATTTACATGATACCAGCCATTCTGGTAGGGTGTTCCATTTTGCTACCACCCTCTCTGTGAAATAGTGTCTTCTCATTTTCTTTCTAAATCTCCCCCGTTCTTAGCCTATGCCCTCTGGTGACTCTCCCTCCTTAATTCAAAGACCCCATCTGCCCCATCCTTATTGATTCCCTCAGATACTTGAATATCTCTATCATGTCCCCCGTCCCTTCTATCCTCCAAGGTGTACATATTCAGGTCTCTCAGCCTGCTGTCATAGTCTGTCCCTTCCATTCCACATATCATCTTTGTTGCCATCCTCTGCACCCCTCCAGTAGTCTGCTATCACGCTTTAGGTATGGCCTCCAAACTGCACACAATACTCTAAGTGCTGCCTTACCAGTGACCTGTAGAGGCAAGATCACCTCTTCTCCCGGACGAAAACCCCCTTGCTATGCACCCCAGCATTTTGTTAGCTTTTGCAGCTTCTTCCTGCACTGGGCAGTGTTGTCCATGGTCCCTGTTATTGTACCCTAGGTCCTTCTCCTCCTCAGCGATCCCCAGCTTAACCCTCCCAGCCAGTATTCTCTCCTTGGGTTCTTCACCCGAAGTGCATAACCTTACACTTCATTGCATTGAACTCCAGCTGCCACCTCTCTGACCACTCCTCTAGCTTGCTTGGGTCCCCTTCAGCTGCTTCCATCCCTCCTCTCCATTCCACCTGCTCCGATTTTGGTGTCGTAAACAAACAGACTTATCTTGCTCACCACCCCATGTGCAATGTCTGATATGAAGGGCCCAAACAATACTGGCCCCAACACAGAACCCTGTGGCACCCCACTCATTACTGACCTTGGCATTGAGAGCTCCCCTCTCAGCACCACCTTTGCAGCCTCCCACTGAACCAGCTTGTAATCCAGTTCATCATTGTGCCTCTACACCAGTTAATTTCCCCAAGCAGTCCATGAGGTACAGAATCAAAGGCCTTGCTGAAGTCCAAGTAAAGAACATCCACTGCATGACCCTTATCCAGCTCACCTGTCACCCAGTCATAATATTGTATCAGGTTGGTTTGACAAGACTTCCTGACAAAAACCCATGCTGCTCACATCCTGGAGGCCATTGTCCTCCAGGTATGACAGCAGTCTTTCCTTTAGTATTGTCTCCATGAATTTGCACACTATGGAGGTGAGACTTACCAGGTGATAATTACCTGGTTCATCCCTTGGTCCACTCTTGTGTAATGGTACTACATGTGTCATCCTCAGTCCAGTGACACATCCCAACTCCAGTGAGGTGCTGTACAGATCCGCCAGCGGCTCCCAACACCTCCACCATCTCCCTCAGCACCCTGGGTGGATACCATCTGGCTCTGGTGCCTTGTCTACCTTCAGTGCCCTCAGTCCCTCTAGGACTCTACTTGCCTCAATTCTTCCATCTGTTGCCACCTCTCCCTGTCCCCACCCTCCCAGCCCATGGTGGTAATGGTCCCCCTCTTCTTCCGTGAACACTGAGCAAAAGTATTTATTCAGTGCTTCTGCTTGCTCCTCACCCTTTCCGTCCAGTCCTCACCTCTTTATCCTCACTATTGTCTCCTTGCACTTCCTTTTCTCCCTGATGTATCTGAAAAAGTCTTTCTCCCCATTAATTCCCTCCGCTACTCTCAGCTCTCTCTGGGCCTTGGCATCTCTCACTTTTCTGGTCACCTCCCTGGACCATCTTGCATAATCCTCCTGTCCACTTCCTTTCTTGTCATTCTATACCTCTGGTGTGCCTTTCGGTTTTGCTCTCATCACCTCCACTACCTCGCTGTTCAACCAACATGGTTTTCTTGCTCTGCTCCTCTTACTCTGTGTCTTGGTGCAGGCTTCTTTTGTCTCTGTAATCCCCATTTAATAATATCCCGTTTCTGCTCTGCATCCATCTCCTGCCTTATGCCCTCTAGTTTCCCTTTCAGCACTTCCTGCATCTTCCCAAAGTCTGCCCCTAAGTTTACTACCTGAGTAACTGATTTCTCTGGCTCCCCACACATCGTGACTTTAAACCACACTGTTTGGTGATTGCTGTCAGCTAGTGGGTCCTCCACCTTTATTTTTCTTACTGCCTCCCCATTCAACAACACCAGATCAAAAGTGTTCTTTAGCCTAGTAGGTACACTAGCCAACTATGTCAGGAGACCCTCCTGGATTGCATACAGGAGCACTTGCATCCCTAGCACTGGAGGTGGCGGAATGCTCCAGTCAACCCCGCAAGTTGAAAACCCCATACCTTTCTGATTTGTCCAGCTAATTCCCAGTCAAGCTCCTCAGACTGGGACAGTAGCCTGTATACTACTCCAAACCTCAGTTTCCTACCTCTTGAGTCTAGGAGCTGCAGCCAGATTGCCTCTGTTCTACTTCTTCCCCTTGCCCCTTGTGCATTTGATTCTGTCCCTCACATTGACTGCCACCCCACCACCCCACCCTTCCTTATGGTCCTTCCTGTATACTTTGTATCCTAGGATTGCCAGACCCCAGTCCCGGTGCTCAGTTGCCCATGTTTCTGTGACAGCTGTAATATCCACTTTCCACACTGCTAAGAGTGCCTGTAGCTCAGCAGATTTGTTGCCTAAGTTTCTTGCATTCGGTGAGACCACCCTCCATCCTGCCCACTTCCCTTCTTTGGCCTCCATTTCTTTCCTTCTACTCTGTCCTTTTCGGCCACCCTGAGTCCTTCCTGCTCGGCTGTGACTCCACTCTATTGGATCCCTGCCTACCTGCTGTCCACTTCACACCCCCATCTAGTTTAAATCCACCTTTGTCGCAATATACCTCCCACTCTTTACTTTAATACCTCCTTCCCTCCCACTCAGGTGCAGCCTATCCTTTGCAAACAGATTGTTATTATCCAGGTACTGCCCCAGCCACCCACAGCCCTGTATCCCTTAGTTTGACACCATTCTACCAACCATGTGTTCAACTCCCTAATCCTCTCCTTTCTCACTGTGCTTGTATAGGGTACTGAGAGCACTTTGAGAATGTCACAGACTCCCAGTCTCCTCGCACAGCCTTCTCTTCCTCAATCCTCTCCTTTGTTACTGCCACCCTTTCCCCGCTAGGTCATTTGTCCCCATGTAGCATGATGTGGTTTCCTCCTACCCTTCCTTATGCACCTTTGAACTGCCTGTCCTGCTTTGTCTGCCTTTAATCCTGGTATGGACTCCACCTATATCTGACTGTGCCTCCTTCTTGCTGTCCCATCTGATCCCCTTGAGTATGGGTCCCCAGCACTAGTACACCTCCCTACTCTTTCCTTGTGCCCATCACCATCCCCCTACCCAGGTTCTCATTTCTGGGGCCACTCAAGACAGTGCTTTTACAGTGTGTCCCAGTGTCTTCCCCTTGCCCTTCTCAATTGAGACTCCTCCCCCTCCTGTTTGATCTGCTAACCTTCCACTCCCTCTTCACCTCTCCGAGTATTATCCCTCCCCTTCCATGCCATGCTGTTTCTCCACTAGTAATGCCCCTCTCCCTTCTCTTTGTGAGTACTATCCTTGTGCAATCTCCTCCTGCATCCTCTTTCCCATGTGTTGCTAGTACAGCAAACATGTTCCTCTTCCTTTGCCTTATTGTGTGTTTCCTCCTCCTTCCTGCCTATTGCTGTTCCTCTTTTCTAGGTCCTACTTGAGTCCACACTTCATGGAAATGGCTTCCGTCCACTGTGCCTCCTCCCGAACCTCTTCCTTGCCCCACTGTTCATAGAAACATAGACTTTGATGGCAGATAAGGGCTGCTTGGCCCACCTAGTCTTCCCATTTCCTACCTACAGGATAAGATCCTAGTTAACCAACAGCCTATTTCTTCCTACCCCCCACAAAATTGCATTATGTCTGTCCCATGTATTCTTGAATTCTCCCACAGTTTTAGACCCACAACCTCCTCAGAAGGCTGTTCCATGTGTCCACCACCCTCTCTGTTAAAAATACTTCCTTCTCTGTGGAGCCCCCACAATTGTCTCAGATGTCAGCCCTCCTACCGACGCAATCCTCCCCATGTCCCTCAACCTCCCCAGGTCCCTGCCAGTCACTGAACCTCTTACTCAAGCCTCCTTAGCCTGTGGTATATTGGGCAACCTCCCAGCCTCCATGGTATGTTCATCTGCATTGCCGTCCCACAACCATTGAACCCCACAATCATACTCATGGTCCACACTACCTATACAGCCTCTCCACACCACTCTCCCTACAGCAAGTAGAATTAACTAATCCTAGCCCAGCCTCTAATTGAAATTGTTATCCTAATCCTAAATGTCTTTGCATGTAGTATAAGACAGCCAAACTATAGTACTAACTGGAAACCACAATCTAACTCATAAAGACTATAGATCTACTCATATGTTGTATATATTTATATGTCCTTAAGACTTAGCTCATATGGCTGTTTCTTGTTTCCTCCTTCCCAGCCTCTTCTGAGGGCTCAGATCAGTTTTCAGCTCCTCAAGCTCATCCCTCACATCCTTCAAACCCTACCCCCAGTGGTATTTCAGTTTTTAACAAAGGCTGGTGGAAGAGGTGATTGGGAGTGCTTTACAGTCACTTCAGCCACAGAAGCCTTTAAGCTAAATTCTACTGTAAGGTAAATTAAAAAGAAAAGAAAACAATATCAAAACTTACAAAATCCTCTATGCATTAACTCTCTCAACAGCAAGTAGAATTAACAAATCCTTTCTCCTGTAGTTTTACAGTTCACTTCAGCTACAGAAGCTTTTAAGCTAAATTAAAAGAAAAAAACAATATCAAAACTTACAAAAATCCTCTATACATTAACTCCCTCTACAGCAACCTAATCCATCTCTCCTGTAGTTTAAAAATAATAGCAAAATTTACAGAAATTTTCTCTGCAGCCAACAAGCAGACTTAACCAATCCTTCTCCCATGTCCTCAGAGCTATCTCCATACTCCTTATCCTTCACATCACCTCCAACTGGCTCACAGTCTTCATTTATGACTGATACGCCTACCCACGACTCTCCTCTTAGCAAACAGCATTCTACACCTCCATTTATTTTCAAGAAAATATTAAGGACTGAGGTACCAAATTGCTACAGTCCATCTCAGATAATACCAGTTCAGGTTCTGATACCCTTGAACCGAGGCTCCTAAAGCTAGTTGCACCTATTATTGCTTCCCACGGGCTAAAAATCTTCATGATGTCATCTCCTCCAGTCTGGTTCCTGACCTCTGGAAGACTGTTCGCATAAAACCTATCTTTAAAAAGGAGATCCTGCCAAGATAATTAAAAAAGGCTTATAGGCATCCTCTCAGTCCTTAGTAAAATTCTCGAGAAACTTGTTGCCAACCAAACTATAGAATACCTAACAAAATACTACCTTCTCTCTGACACACAGCATGGCTTTAGAAAAGGACTTTGACAGCTTTCCTTATATTCACAATGGCTGTGCTTTCAAATATGGATGCTGGATTATTCACAGGGCAGTTTTGATAGATCTTACCAAGGCCTTTGCTCTTGTTGATCACACCTGCTCCTTTCCATGCTCCAAAAACATGAACTTCTCTACCTCTGTAATCAGCTGGTATAGCAGTTACTTGTCAAACAGGTCTCAAATTGTGAAGTTTAACTCTTCTCTCTCTGACAGAGCCATTGTCGATAATGGTATTCCCCAAGGGTCCATCCTGGGACTGCTACTTTTCTCCCTTTCATTAATAATATCACTACATGTTTCACTCATGCTCTGCCTTACTTTATGCAGATGATCTAGTCCTGTATTTCAGCTCCAAAATGTCTCCTGTATAAACACTTCACTCTCATCTGATTTCAGCAATGTTCAAAACTGGCTGGCAGCTCATGAACGCAAAGAAAACTCCAGCTATGCTATTTGGCTCTGCCCCAAATTCAGGACCTGTCAGTCTTCCCTCATGATATGTGACCCATGCAGCTCATTAATTGAATGTGTATCCTCCTTTAAGTACCTTGGAGTCCTCCTGGATCAATCCTTGATTTCAATCTGCACATTCAATCTGTCTGTAAGGCCATAAACATGATGCTGGGAATTGCCTACAGAATGAGCTATATGGTAAACCTCTCTGCTAAGCTGGCCATTGTCAGGGTATCCTCCTCCCTGCCCTCACATATGGTGCTTCAATCTTTGTTTTGGCCACTAAAACTACCCTGTACAAGTGAGATATTACCTATAATCACATCTGTAGGTATGCCTCTTCATCTCCTAGGCTAAAGCATCACTGCCAGCTCTACAGTGACTTGAGGTGGCTCTCCCCTCTGCCTGATGACTATCCTCCCTTGGCTCACTTATTGACTCAGTAATCAGAACAAAATTCCATCTTCTTTTGCAATGATGCTTGTAGCCCAATCCACCTCCTATGGACTACTCTCATCTGTTCAGTCTCTATGTGCCAAGGTGCCAGATATTAAGAGCTCCAGTGCCTTCCACCATGCCTCCCCAAGTTCTGGAACTCCCTTCCCTGGCTCTTTGTCAGACCACATCCCATCTCAGTTTTAAAAGAAAGCTTCAATGGCATCTATCTCTAGTTGACTCCTGAACTTGTTTTGACCCAACCATAATTCCTCTCTGCATCCTCCTGTTACACTTACCCTCTTTCTATACCTTCCACCCTTTCTTCCACTTGTAAACCTATATTATCCATGCTCAAGGCATTTTGTATTTGTAACCCTTCTATCTTCATCTATAACACCCTGTTGGATAGTTCCTTCCTAATTATGTTTCTTTTCTTTCTTGTTTGACCTATTTTAGCTATAACTGCAATCTGCATCACTTTCTATTGTCTGCTGTCTTACTTACATTTATTGTTGTACTATGTTATGTTTCCCATTATATCTGTCATCTTGTTAACTGCTGTTTACTCCAGTGTGAGTGCACAATGTCATATCTGATTATATGCAACATTTACTGTTTTGTATTTACTTTTACTGTTCAGTGTGACAGAATAGTGGACCCCTTACCACTGGACATTCTCCTTCTCTATACCCTGTTTCCCAAACTACTGCAGTAGTAACGTCTTTCTATGCTGTATCTCTCTCTAGTCTTTTTTCACTTTTCTACCATGATGGGGTGGGCTCCTATCATGGTATCTTCCTCTCGCTCTAACCCTCTTATGTTTTCTCTATGGGCCATGTGATAAGGTAATTTCATGAGTTGGTAAAGTAAGAATAATAATGCTGCAATATCATAATTCGACCAAGCTGAATAGTCTAATTATCTCCCTGGTTTAGTGGGTTAATAAGGTAGCCCTCTCAATAAGTAGAATGGTAAATTTGGTTACATGCACATATAGCATATTAAAACTGTGCTGCCTCCTTATCTGTACCATATTCATTTTCTGTTAGTGCAATTAAAACTTGTTGTCTGTCATCCTTTCCCATTAATTCCCAAATAAAAGCATAGCATCATAAGTGTTGTAATGTGGCTTACCCAGTTGTGTTTCAGCTGCAAGTGGTAACTGCACAATCGGGTTTGTCTGCCACGAATGCTGCAGCTCTGTTCACGACATTCAGGTGACATTATTGACCCAAATAGAGAGCATGTTCACAAAGTTGGAAATTACCTGCATTTACCCGAGCTTGTAAAGATAAAGTTATTAAAGTTCCAGGTCTGGTGGTCTTAATTATTTACATTCTAGCACTTGTACAAGCTGGGAATGTAAGCATCAGCCACCGAGTCCTTTGTTTTGCAGAGTGACTTGTGTGAGAGCTCTCAGCTCAATAATATTCGGGTATAATAGAATCAAGCACTCTAGATATCCCATATTTTAGTATATTTTAGTAAGGCTAATTGGAGGAACAGGGAGGATGAGTTGAGATGGTTGTTCAGCTATGCACTCTTCTTTTTGGAGGAAAATAGAGAAACAGGGAGACAGTGCTTGAAAATAGATTTATGAAAGGTATGCCACCATTACCTTCATAGTTTGTTTACTTACCAGAAGATCTTTTGCTGGCTTCTGTTGTGCATTTGTTCCCTGTCCTGTCCTCTCTCTCCTTACAGGAAGAAGAAAGCCTGTAGGTGGCCTGGGGTTGAGTGCTCCCCAATGGTGCCAGAGTGCTGGAGTGTGAACCGGAGAGTGAGTCGAGTAAGAGGAGGCCTTTGGAGTGGCTACAAGGACAGAAGAATGCCGCACTGCTAGCGTAAGTGTCCCAGTTGTTTTTAGCGGTGGTCCATTCCCAAGCCTGTGTCATCCTAGATGTGTTTGATGGAAAATATGTACATCTAAAAGGATGTTTTTAGTTCTTATAGTTTTATTTTATTTTGAACTGTTATTTCACCTATTCCTTTAAGCGCTATTGGGAAGTTTTAGTGTTATAGGAGTTTCGGTTAGTGAGTGTGTGGGGTGTTGTTGTGGGATAACAGGAGCGAAAATGACATTGTTACAAACTACTTTGCCACATCGCTATATTGCTGTATGTGTTTTAAACAGTTTAAAAGTCAAAAAGTTTACATTTTAAAAGTTTATTTTATTTTATATTTCATGCTATATGTACATTTGTAGTCACATGTGCACACTAAACTCAGGGTATAAAGGTGCATGCACAAACACAACCCTGGGTCTGGTACAGTCCATACAGCCTGAGTTGCATGCGGTTTGCTGCTCCACACTCCTCATCAAGATTAAGCATTTTTTTTTATCTGAGTATTGGCGTCATGTGGTCTGCAATTTTAAATTACAATAAATAACTTAAGTAGATGCCTGGGAGAGTGTTTTCAGTGTTTTGAGCTGCACATGTTCTAAATTTTGGGGCCAAGTAGTATACAATGTATCCAGTGTGCCACAAAGCTCAGAATGTCACAATTGAAATTGTGCAAACATTTTATGTACATTATGTCGTCTTTGGGAAAATTGGAAGATTTGGTGCCTTCCTGAGAAGTTTGCACTTTTACCTTAGCAATTACTTCAAAGTAATTTTACTACCTTTTAGGAAAAGCTGTGTCTGTGATCATTGTGTGTGTTTTATGATAGTGTTTTATGATCGTAAATACCTAGTTATTTAGCTACTGTGCATTTCTTTTAAAGACGATGCAAATTGGTAACCAGTCACCACTGGATGCTTTTGTGCTTTGGTGTTTTAACGTTTAATGTAAAGTGTGTTCACAATATTTTTGCTTTTCTCTCTAGTCTGCTCTTCACGGGAGCCAGGAGTCAAAGAGTGAAGGAGAGCAAAGGATTGTTCCAAAGCACCTGTGGCTTGGCTGCTTAAGCCCTATGATACAGTTTGGTTTCTCGAGCAAATTTCTCCTTATTTTTTCTGTTCCCACTGAGATATATATATTGTGTGTTGAAGACTTAAATGCAAATTGTTGGAGCCCATCAAATGAAAACTCCACGTGCTGAAATGTAGAATCAATAGTTGTGAAGCAGTTCACATTTTTTAATTTTTTCTGGACTATCAACGTCCCACTACCTAAGATTTTAGAGGTTGTTTTGTGCTTGTACTTTGTGAAGAACTGGGACTTTATCTTTTAAGACATTGAGGATGCTTCTGGTTTTGCCCTGTACTTTTAGGGAGTCTCTTTTCTTTTCAATTTAACTTGTTGGATACTTTTCTGAAGTACTTTTGATTAGTTTAGTTTCTATATAGAAAATGGTACAGACAAGACTGACCGCGAAAAAATTGGGAGTAAACCCTAAAACATATGTAAATAAAAGTAAAATAAAAAGTTAAGGATAACAAAGTAAATGAGAAGGTAGATGTGAACAAGGTGTTAATTGATAAAATAAATCACCAACTATATCTTAGCACCGGTAGCCAACTTAATTTAGTGGGTAGAAAAGAGATATTGAGAATACAAGGCTCTTTTGTTCCTCCCTCAGTTCCTTCCCTATACAGGAGAGGAAAGATGGGAGTTTACAGAAAATTACAGAAGAACACCCACTGGTGAAAACTATAAAAATTCTGGTGGAGGGTGGGGGTCAATTTAAGGGAGAAAAGGAAAATTATGGGAATGGAATGACTCTGAAAGAGCCTAGAGGATCTGACCTTTAATGAATTGAATCAAAGGGTGACTTGAGTTATGCACAGAATAATGGTAGAAGGGTGCTAATGGATAAATCCCATCAATGCCCCAGTGCCTCTTTTTGGGGAATTTGAGGCTTTTAATCCCTTATATACTGAGACAGTAGTCAGTGTCAGTGGCTCAGTAGGTAGCACACTCACCTCTGAGGCGGAGATCAGAGGGCTATGGGTTCAGTTCCCACATCTGGCACTTGGGTTAATATCCAATTACTGACACTGTAATGCAGCATGAGAGGGGCTGCATTTCTGAGGTGCCTCTTTCAGATGAGACATTAAACCGAGGTCCCATCTGCCTGGATTGGTGGTGAGTTCAGGTGGATGTTAAAGATCCCATGGCACTTATCAAAAAGAGTAGGGAATTTCCCGTGTCCTCGCCAAATTTTCCTCATTCACAAAAATACCACCAACAGCTTAATCTGGTTCAAGGTCAGTTGGCATTCATCTGTATCCTCCCCGGTCGTGCCTGAAAATAGGCAGGATTTGTCTAGTGACATACCCGGTCAACAAAAGCTAAATAAATAAATAAAATAAAGACCAAGACTGGACACCCCTCCCAGACAGCCTCCAGATATTTCACATATAATAGATGACCAAGAAAACTGTGGGACAGCAGTGAAGTTCCTGAGCAAGCTCAGTATAATGAGGGATTAAAAGACTTGTTGGTGGAAATTAGAGATGGTATACTGTTAAATAATGAGTTACTTGTAAATTTTACCTCCCTAATAGAGGCCCGTTTAGGGAGAAATGACTTTGAAGACATAAAAGAGAGAGGAAACAGATTAGTAGAGGAAAACACCATTAAACAATTAAACAAGTGACAAAGGAAATAGGGAGGAGAAGGAAATAAGGAGATTCATCTGTTGATGGAAGGTTTAAAGAAAAATAAGATGAAAAGAAAGTGGAGTCTAAGAAGAAAGGAGGAGGCAGTGGTGGCAGTAGAGAAAAAGAAGACTGAAAGAAATATAAAAACTTAGTACAAGGTTGAATTCCAGAGAGGAGGCATCGGAAGAAGAGGAAGTTAGTAGTAGCCCTGAGAAAATTAGGAAAGAAGGAAGTAAGGTTAAGAATGGTAGTAGAAAGTATAAGGTCCAGCTAAGAAGAACACTGAAACCTCAGGGAAATAGACTATGGTGATACTAAAGAAGATCATATAGAAAGAGGTGAAATCTTGCCATGTATTTTTTTAAGAGGAGTCCCTAAGAATGGGAATGAAAATACTATGATACTAAAATGTTGTGTCTATAATATATATATAAGGGATTATGGGTAATAAATGTGCCTGAATGACATTGGATCAGCTTACAGATATCAATCTGGAAAGGAAAAGGATGGATCTATATGGTATTAAAGAATAAAAATATCAGATGGACCATCCTAGACCACAGAGAGCTGTTTAGGGATATTGGGGTGAAGGCAGAGAAAACAATATTAGCTGAGAATATGGCTGGAACAGTTGAAGAGAGAATAAGGATGAAAGGGTCAGAGTTAGTGGAAAAGTAAAAGAGGCACAAAGAAGAATGGAAAAGTACAAAAGAAAATCTCCCACTACATGAAACCTGTAGAGCAAGAACACTCCTTACTCTCAGATGATGGGGGGACATACATACACAGAATTTAGAGGAAGAAAGAGAAGGAGACAGAGAATAAATAACAGCTATGTTTTAGAATCCTCAGACATCTCTGGGTCACCTTTAGTTCTACATACAAATGTAGGAAATTCTGTAGAGTAAGAGTTTAACCTAGAAGATAGCTCTGTTTTTCTTCTGGATAAGACCTGGAATGAGAATTGACAGTTCGCTGATGTAAATAAGGTAATATTTCAGAACGTTGAGATCCTTTGCTGGAATATAGCAGGTTTAAATGGAAAATTGAAAGACATTGGGGTATTGAAATTTCTAGAGACTTTCTTTATTATACTGATTCAAGAAACATGGATTGTGGAAATAGAGAGTAATTATATAGAAGGTTATCAAGGGTGGTGTATTCCAGCAAAAGAGGAAAATGTATGGAAGATCCTCTGGAGGGATAGCAACGTTCATGAAATCTAGCCCTGATTTGTCAGTAAAATGTATTTGGTGTGATGAAAAGTATTATATTTTGGCAATAGAGGTATCTTATAAGTGTAGTATAAGTTGTATAGTGGTAAATGTATACTTTCCACAGATACTAAGGAGTTTCAGATAAGAATGTCCTTGAGCGTTTTGGGATGTAACCAGAATATCGAATTAGAATATCCAGGGAAATGTTAATTACTGGGGATACTTTACGTTAAAATGGGAGAAAGAAGTGACGATTGTACCCATAATTGTAGTCTGGATGACATGCTTGGAATCCTGCTCGGGTATCTATGGATAAGAAAGTAAATAAACAAGGGAAATTTTGTTAGAAATTATGGGTAAGTAGAATTTAAGAGTTGTGAATGGAAGAAGTAACGGGATAGAGCTGATAATTACACTTATGAATATACAAAGGGAAATAGTGTATTGGACTATATCTTGGTAGATATATGCTCTTTTAAAGAGGTAGAACATTTTGTGGTTATTAATAATTGGGACAGTGATCATCAGCCATTAAGACTTAAGCTTAATCAAGTAATGGGTTGGTTGGTGAAAACAAACAGCAAAGGCTGATTACAGATAAAGAGATGCAAATTAGAGAATCAAAATGAATTAAATGGTCAAAATAGACCCATTCTTCATGAAAAATATCCTGAGGTTTAAAATATCATTTAATTAAAAGATCAAGTAATAGTGAATCTAAAGGCCCAATTAACCCAGGAGGGTAAGGGTTGTGCCTTAGATGAAATTTTAAAATAATTCAAGAAATGGAACAAGAAATTATTTGTGAAATTAATAAGAGATTCCTAAGAGAAAATCAGCAAAATATTACAAACAGGGTAAAATGGTATGATAGAGAATGTTGTGGAAAAAGGAGAATGATTAGATAAATTGGAAGGAGAATAAGAAAATATAATAATATAGAAGATAGGATAGCAATACAATATTTAAAAGTAGAATATAAGTACCTGCTTGCAAAGAAGCAAAAATATTTAACAGTTATCTGTGGAGTTGCCTCCAGAGGGTGATTACATTGAAAGATAATGTTACTTTCTGCAGTTAATTGCATTTAATTGTGGAAGATGGAAGGTATAATGTGTTATGTGTAATTCAAGTGAAGATGGGAAGAGTACTTGAAAGAATTTTAATAAAGTGTATAGGGACGAGTTGAATGATGAAATCATTCAAGTTAAAGATCATAGAGAGGTTTAACAAATCTCAAAAGAAAAGGTGGTGGGAGCAATCCTTGCTCAGAAAAGAACTAGGCAGCAGGGATAGATGAGGTGAGTGCTGAAGTTTATCAGGCTGATCCTGAATGGTGGCTGAGCTATTTCTGGGCATGTTTCAAAATATTCCTAAATATAAAAGATCCCAGAAAATTGGAAAACTATCATTATAGTACCTCTACATAAGAAGGGTTCAGTGAACCTACTAGAGATTTATAGACCCATTTCTCTTTGAATATTAGTCTCAAAACATTTTCCAGGATAACCTTAAATAGAGTCCAGAGCTGGTTACAGGATAAGAAAGTAATATCTAAATTTCAGGTGGTTTTCAAAAGGAAAATCTACAGTAGATCAAATGTTTATTTTACAATATATCTTAGACAAGTATACTCAAATTAAAATGGAAGAATGTATGCAGCCTTTATTGACATCAAATTGATATTTGACTCTGTGCATAGGAGTCTTTATGGCATATTTTGGAAAATAAAGGTATGGAATCACAATTATTAGAAGTTATTAAAATTCTACATGAAGATAACAAAATTGTCATTGGATGTAGCAAAGATGGTACATTAACAAACAGTATATGAGTTAAAATGGGATTAAACAGGGCTGCTTATGTGCATCTACATTGTTCAATATTTATACAGATTTAATAGTGGGGGAATTAGAGTATTGAGAGTTTTCTACCAAGAATTAATGGAATACCAGTAAAATTTTATTATATGCAGATGATGCAGTGTTACTTGCTCAAACCCCATTAGGATTAAAAAGAGCAATATAAACAACTTTAAATGTAGTAAAGAATCTAGGTATGGAGTTAAATTTGGAGAAAACCAAGATAGTGGAATTTAATAAAAAGGGAAAAAGAGCTTCCTGGTTAATAAATGGGTCTAGAATAGAGGTAGTGGATGAATTCCAATATTTAGGGGTGATCTTTAGTAATAATAGTAAATGGGATAAGCAGGTTATAAGAGTGAAAGATAATGCAATTAAAACACTCAACGCATCACACATTTTGCCTAAGTTATGGCAAAAGATTCTTTTTGCACAATATTGCTGCCTTATGGCAAAGGTACACTAGCAATTAATTTATGGAGCAGAATTATGGGGCTTGTGTTGTCAATTTAAAGATGTTAAAGTGAAACAAAATCAATACCTGAAAAAAGTTTTGGGGTTCCCTATATATGTCAAATGCTTTGGTAAGGCAGGAGACTCGACGGTATCCTTGTACGCAACTATTGTAAAATGTATTGTTTATAGGAAAAGATTAGTTCTGCCTCAGTGGACAGCTTGCTGTTTAATTGTTGGATAGAAATAACTCAAAGACAGGATAAGTCATTGTTAACTTGGGGAGAAAGACTTAATGAGGTATTGAATAAGTATGGGCTTGAGCATAATGCAGTCTTGAGTTGGATAACTAATCCTACTAGATTTACACAAGTAACAATTGAAAGAGTTCTGGATATTATAAAACAAAAATACCTAGAAAATATAAGATTAGCCTGAATACCGAAACATGAAAAATATCAAATCTTCGTTCAAAGTGGAAAGATATTTAATATCATGTGAGAATAAAAATATAGAAAGCTTTGACATTATTAAGAATGAGTTTGTAAACCCAATGGGGAAATTAAAATATAATGGAAGTTCTGCTCAAGCTTGCACTGTGTATATAAATGCAAAATTTGCTTATCTCACCTAATTTTAGATTGCCCTGAGCTCCAGAAGGAGAGAGTGGTACTAAAGGAATGTGTTTCAAAATTTATGTGGGTATACAAAAGAAGAGCAGCTGAATTTCATATGTAACACAAAAATGAAACTAAGATCTTTGCATTTGCCAGTTTTGCTTATTTGATTGCCAAGTGATGTAAATGGAGGCTTTAAAGTGTGGATATTCTAAAGGAGAAGTTTCTGAGGAGACAGATGGAATATGTTATGTGTCTATATGTATGTGTCAGCTTTTAAAATGTATTTGTTGCAGTGGAATTATGTGATTTTAGCATATTACATGTAATGAATGTTATTTTATACATGGTGGAAATAAATTTGAACTGAACTGAACTAGTAAGGCACAAGAAACCTAGGTGTTAGAATGAGTGCCTAGGCTATTATCAAGAAAACCAGTAAGAATGGTTATGGTTTCCTTACAAACAATGGGTCCTATGCACAAAGTGCAGAGTGAGTCAGACCATGTAACCCTGGCTCATAGCCCTCTGCACCCTAGATACACTGCATCTCTGTGCAGCATTCACAACTGGATGGCCACCACCTCTGCACCAGATCTCCAGTGGCATGTGGCGTTAGCCTTGAGGGGTCAACCAGGGGAGGTGCAGGGGCAGTCCAGCACTCACAGGATGCATGAGCTTGCAGAGTACTGGGCTCAAGTGTTAGCACCTCTGCTAGGTTGGGGCAGCCATAAGGTAGGGGGGCCTGGTACATGGGCCCCCAAGAGTGAAACTGTGGCCTGCGGCTGTGAGGCAGCAGCTGTTGAATCCCCACTGAGGGGCCTCAGCATGTGGGGCACACAGGGGGCCTGTGGGTGGTGTCCAGGCACGACCTCCTACACCAACTGTGGTGCTCTATGCCCCAGCTCCTCACCCAGCGCACACAGGTGGAGGTGATCCACTAAGGGGTCTGGGTCAGGTGGCTGATTGGCTGCCTGCTCAGATCTGCACTGCCACCTAACTGCCCCGAGGCCTGTGTGCCAGGGTGGTGGTGCCACATACAGGGAGTTGTGTGGTGGCCACTCTTCATGAATGTGTACCACAAAACTCCACGGGTGTGGATCTGTGCAGGTGGGCTAGCGTCACAGGCGTATTACCAGCATAGGGCCAATATTTGCAGCCCATAATCATACCTGATAACCCATAATTTCTCAAAGAACAACACCTGGATGCATAACCAGGAGACTGGGTGACCAGTTACCAAATTTTCACCTGTAGCTGGAGGAAAAAGAAATAAGCCAGTCGGCAAGACCCTTTTCTTAGGAGATATCAGGGCAAGATATGAGCAAAGGTTAGGCATGCCTATGGGATTATTCAGCTGCAGGAGTAGCATGAAGGAAACCCCTTTAGGGTCAGTGGGCCCTGCTGGTCTAGTGCTATAGTCCAGTACTGATGTGAGGTCACATTCTGTAGGTGGGGCTAGTGCCTTAAGTGACCCTTCACTATGCACACTTGTATATGCATGTTTTCATAATTTTTTGTTTACATGATAATGTGATGCATTAATAAAATAAAGATATTGAAATTGGTCCCAGGTGATGCCCACTGTATGTAGTAGGAGAGTTTATTTTCTGTATTGAGATAGGGGCAGATGAAGTGACCCATGATGTCAATAGCCTAGCATTATACAAATGCTTGCCAGTCTGAGTTCAGGCAGAGTCATTGTACACAGTGGACAGTGGTCCTGTTGCTTTGCTGGTACCACTCTGTGGCAGTACTCTAGTTCAGAGTACTAAAGTACAGTGATATAACTGTAAGATTTAATTACATTTTCCTTTGGTTCTGAAGTAAGAAGTATTTTGTTTTCTTTATTTTGAATTAATTCTTAAAAGTAAATCTTAGCCACACAAAGTCTGTGTGTGCGGAAGTCACGGAACTGTGTTGTGTGTCATCACACCCATTAGTCCGATCACATTTGGTGGCAGTGGTGGGATCCTGTGTGTCCAAGGGATAGTGGTGAAAACCAGACTGTGTCAGCCCTGGTATGAGTGGCAATGATGGTATCTGGGATGGATGAGAAAATTGGTGCTGTTACTCATTCTCAAACTGATAAGACGGAAAGCCCCTGTATGCTGGCCTTCCAGATGTCTGATGAAGAACACCAAAGGAGCCACCAGGGTATTCTGACAAAGAAGATGACAGCAGAAGAGATGCCCAGAGGTTGATGAAACCCCACCAGAGAGCATCAGTGACTTGCTGCATTGGCTGGTGGTACAACAAATGGAGATTGAGTGGCAGAGGGATATCGAAGCCGAGAGAGAACTCAAGACCGAGAAGACAAGATGCCCAGTGGGCTGAGACTTTACAGTTATTACAAAACCTAGGCATGGGGTATGGAACTAGGGGTGCTAACACACAAATAACCCAAAGGACATAAAACTATAATGTACAATGCCCAAGGATTATATAGAAAATTACTTGACCACTTTTGAAAGAGTGGCCAAGGAATGTGACTCACAAAACCCCAATGAGTAGTGAATCTTGTCCCCTACCTTTCAGGAAAGATGCAACTGACATACAGAAATATGGATCCTCACTTGGCTGATGACTATGACCTTGTCAAGCAGGAAATATTGAAGAGTTATGATAAACTCTGAGACTTATAGACAGAGATTTTGGACCTTAAAACACCAGCCACAAGATCCCTGAGACAGACATATATTAGGCTAAGAGAACTATGCTTGAAATGGATTGTCCCAGAGGAAAGTCAGAGATGGACATCATAGAAACTTTTGCGATGGAACAGTTTTGCAGCTTTACCCACAGATGTACAAATATGGATCACGGAGCACAATCCTGAGTCTGCAGAAATGGCTGCAACCTTGGTTGAGGACTTCCTAATGGCACATCAACCTTACAGAAAAGGAGGAACCAGCCTTATGACTCTACAGCAAAGCTAACTGTGGTAAGAAACCCTCAGGCTGTTCAACCAGACCTTATGAACTTAATCAGGAAAAGAACATTTCCAGCTGACATAATATGCCACAATTGTAAAGGTGTGGGGCACATAGCCATTTTGTCCCTCCAGGAAAAATGATGGAACCCATGTAGTCTTGTTAAACTCAGATTATTTAACTACAGTGGTACGGGTTAACAGGGCCAGAAGGTTTTGGGGTTAATCGATCTGGAAGTAAAACACCCTAATTAGGGAGGGATTTAATAACTGTTGAGAAAAAGGGACCCCATCCAGGTGATTTGTGTTCATGGGGATAACCACTAATATCCGATGGTTACAATTCCTCAGGTTAATGGGAACAGGTCCTTGGTAACAGCAGGATTTGTACTACATTTACCTGTACCAGTGGTCCTGGGTCATGAGTTCCCTAATTTTACCTCCTGCTGGTAACACCAATAATAATGTAACAGCTGTGACTACCAGGGCACAGAGTAAGATGGAGCAACTGTTTGGGAGGTATTTCCTTTTGATGGGGAGGTTTATGGGGAACCTGGTAAAACTAAAAACAACAAGTAAAAGAAAGAATACAAAGGAAATAGGAAGCAGGATAGATATGGGCTACCAGATAAGAACTCACAAATGTATGTCAAGATTGACATGAGGGAACAACAAAAAAAGATGTATCATTGAAACCTTTCTTCCAACAGGTGGGGCAGGATGAACAACCAGGTACACCAACTATACAGGTAATACATGATGTATTATATCGGTAAGTGTGAATCCTAAAACAGAAGAAAGGGTGGAGCAACTGTTGGTACCTCAGAGCTATAGGCAGGACATACTGACCCTAGGCCATGGTACACCCTGAGTGGGACATACAGGGAGGGATAAGACCTCAACTAGACTATTGCAAAGATTCTTTTGGCCTGGGATACATGAGGCTATAACCCAATACTGTCAAACATGTCCCGAGTGTCAAATTATAACACAGAAGAAAAAAAGACATGGTACCTCTGTTTCCCTGCCCTTAGTAACTACCGGTTTGAAAGGATTGGATGGATACTTGAGGGCCCCTAGACAAAAGTAGTATGGGGAATAAATTAATTTTAGTAATCTGTGATTATGCCACTAAATAACCAGAG
Source organism: Neoceratodus forsteri (assembly GCA_016271365.2). Taxonomy (NCBI): domain Eukaryota; kingdom Metazoa; phylum Chordata; order Ceratodontiformes; family Ceratodontidae; genus Neoceratodus; species Neoceratodus forsteri. The sequence continues at coordinate 686,625,922 of CM028137.1, read as the reverse complement.
GCCATCCTGATGCGTTCTGTCACCACCCACGCATAGCTGAAGAGCTAGTTAAATTATTTAGCTGGATAGGAATTCCCAGAGAGATTTCTAACTGATAGAGGGACCAATTTTAACACAGAACTGTTAAGCTTTATATCGTCTCCTGGGAATAGTGACATTAGGACATCACCTATCATCCCCAGACAGATGGGTTGGTATAACGATTTAATCAAACCTTGAAAAGGATGATTAAAAGTTCATACATGAGGAGGAAAGGAATGGGATAGGTACCTCCTCTACCTGCTGTTAGTGTATTTTGAGGTACCCCAAATCTCCATTGGTTATTCTCCATTTTCTCTTCAGTATGGTAGAACACCTGGGAATACTAGATGTAATAAAGGAATGTTGGGAGGGGAAAGGGTTTGAAATCCCCGGCACTGCACAATACATGGGACGACTATGGCAGAGGCTGGTCTCATATACCAATAAAGCACATGAAATGGGAATTGAGGCACAAGGGTATCAGAAGACTAATTATGATAAAGGAACAAACATTAAGAAATGTTTCCAACCAGGAGAACAGGTGTTGCTGTTACTTCCTATATCAACCTATAAGCTGCTCATGAAGTGGCAAGGCCAATATAGAGTACTACGACAAACAGGCCCGCTGACTTTGAGGTAGACACCCCAGACAGAAGGGTGGGAAAAAGGATCTACCATGCTAATCTACTGAAGAAGTGGTATGAGCGAGCAGAGGTGGAAGTAGAGATCACAATGATGCCCTGACACAGGTCAGACAGAAATGGATCTGGCATATCAGCGCTCTTGATGAGACAAAGGGATAGATGTAATCAAAACAGATCCTGATTTGACAGCTGAACAGTGCTAGGAATTGCAGATACCAATGAAGGAATTTAATACCACCTTCACTAGTAAATGTGGATTAGCAAGAGGGTAGAACATCAAATTGTAACATCATCTCCCATATAAGAAACCACATTGACTCCTGAAAAGAGTCAAGTAGAAGTACAACAGGAAATCAAAAATTGAAGGACCTTGATATAACTTGAACCTTCATAAAGCCCTTGGGGTTCCCTGTGGTTATAGTCCTGAAAAGGAGGGAGGCATAGGGTTACATTTGGATTTCCAGGGCTTAAATCAAGTGACACAGTTTGATGCCTATCCCATGCCATGTGTGGATGATATAATTGACTGAATTGGAAATGCTAAATTTATCTCCACACTGGACTTGACCAAGGGATGCTGGCAGATCCCGTTAGCAGAAACTGCCAAGGAAAAGACAGCATTTAGTACTTCTATGGGGCTATATCAATTTAAGACCATGCTTTTCGGACTTCATGGAGCTCCCGCGATGTTTCAACAATTTATGGACCAGGAGCTGGCATCCCATATTAATTTTGTGTGGCCTACCTGGATGATATCATTGTTTTCAGTCCAGATTAGGAGACTCATTTGAAGCACCTAAGGGCAGTGGTTACCCCCATCTGTCAGGCAGGGATGATGATTAATCTCACAGAAGTCCACTCTTGCCATGCAAGAAGCACGATATCTGGGTTTCATCAAGGGAACTGGCCTAATAAAACCAGAAATCACAAAGATAGAGGCAGTCGCAAGATGTCCGGTACCAAGTACCAAGAAATAGGTATGCTCCTTTTAGGATTAGCAGGACACTATAGGAGGTTCAGCCCCAATTTTGCAGCAATAGCGACCTCTTATGGACTTAACCAAGAAGAAATATGGGAATCAGGTTAACTGGAGCATGAGCAAATTTTCTTTCAAAATTAAGCAGCTTTATGCTCCTCATTGGTACTCCATAGCTCAGACTTTGCCTATCCCTTTGAGGTGCACTCCAATGCCTCAGGTACATGTATTAGAGCAGTATTAAGTCAGACAATCAATAGGGAGGAACATTCTGTGTTATATAAATCCTGTAAATTACATGACAGAGAGCAAAAGTACTCCACAATAGAGCAGGAGTGTCTTGCTGCAAAATGGGCAATAGAGACACTGAAATTCTATCTGTGAGGTGTACCCTTTATTATCATCACAGATCATAACCCACTATGTTTTTTATCTCAGATGAAGGACAGAAACAACAGAGTGATGAAATGGTACCTTACACTACAACCATATAGGTCTGAGGGGAAAAATAGGGCAGGTACAGAGCATGCCAATGCAGATTTCCTGTCCAGACATGGGGTTTGTAGGACTGTAAGAAACTGATAATTCTATACTGTCATAATAGTCAGTAGTACAGATAAGACACCCCAGGGCAATTTATAATAGTAATTTTGTGTATGAATTAGCAGACTTATACAGCCTGTCTTTCTGTTTAAGTTTGTATGAAAGGTAAGGGTGCCCTGGGGTGGAACTTCAAAGAGAACAAGGGTGGAAGCTCCATTCTACCTCAATATTAGTAGATTGTCTTGAAAACCAGATTGTTTGTACTGGTTTTCGCTTACCCTTGGGGTTGACAGAATAGTGGACCCCTCCTTTTACCACTGGACATCCCTCTTATACTCAATTTCCAAAACTACTGCAGTAGTAACATCTTCCTATGCTGTGGTCTCTCTTGACTTTTTTTCACTTTTCTGCCACAATGGGGTGGCCTCCTATCATGGTATCTTCTCTCGTCTCTCTCTCTCTCTCTCTCTCTCTCTCACTAACCCCTTTATATTTTCTCTATGGTCCATGTGGTAAGGTGATTTCACGTGTTGGTAAAGTAAGAATAATAATGCTGAGATACCGTAATTGACAAAACTGAATGGTCTAATTACATTCTCTGGCTTAGTGGGTTTAATAAGGTAGCCCTCTCAATAAGTAAAATGGTAATGTTGGTTACAAGCACATACAGCTTATAAAAACAAATTGTGCTGCCTCCTTATTGCACCATATTCATTTCTCTGTTAGTGCACTTATAACTTGTTGTCTGTCATCCTTTCCTACTAAATCCCAAATAAAAGCATAACATCTTAAATGTTGTTATGTAGCTTACCTGGTTGTGTTTTGGCTGCAAGTGGTGACTGCACAATCTGGGTTTGTCTACCATGGATACTGCAGTCCTGTTCATGACTTTCGGGTGGCATTGTTGACCCTAACAGACAGTATATTGAGCACAAAAGTGGAAATTACAATGCGCTTACCCCAAGCTTGTAAAGATAAAAGTTATTACAAGTTCAGGACTCTGGCAGTGTTAATTGTATATATTCCAGCACTTGCAGAAGCTGGGAATGTAAGGTCAGCCCGCTGAGTCCTTTGTTTTGTAGAGCAACTTGTGTGTGATCTCTGCTCAATAATATTTGGGCAAAATAGAACTGAGCGCCTAGATAACCCTATATTTTGGTAAGGTACAAGAAACCTAGGTGTTAGAACGAGTGCCCGGCCATTATAAAGAGAACCAGTAAGAATGGTTATGTTTTCCTTACAAGCAATATTTCTGCAGCCATAATAATACCCAATAATCCATAATTTCTCAAGAACAACACCTGGATGCATAACCAGGATACCAGGTGACCAAATACCAAGTTTCATCTGTAGCTAGGGAAAGAAGAAATAAGCCAATCGACAAGACCTTTTTGTTAGGAGATATCAGGGCAAGTTATGAGCAAAGGTTAGACATACTTGTGGGCTTGTTCAACTGCAGGAGTAGCATGAAGTGAAACTCCTTTAGGGCCAGCGGCCCAGTGATGGGCTAGCTTTATAGTCCAGTACTGATGTGAGGTCATATTCTATAGGCGGGCTACTGCCTTAAGTGACCCTTTGCTATGTACACTTGTATAGACATGTTTTCATTATGTTTTTTCTTTTGTTTCCACAATAATGTGATGCATTAATAAAACAAAGATATTGTAATTGGTCCTTGGTGATGCCCCACTGTATGTATTGGGATAGTTTATTTTCTGTATTAGAGATAGGGGATGGATCAGGTGACCCATGATGTCATTAGCCTAGCATAATAAAAATGTCTGCCAGTTTGAGTTCAGACACAGAAGCATTGTGTGCAGAGTATAGTGATCCTGTTGTTTTGCTGGTACCACTCTGTGGCAGTACTCTAGTTCAGAGTATTGAAGTACAGTGATAGAACTGTACGATTTAATTACATTTTCTTTTGGTTCTGAGGTGGAAGTATTTTTGTTTTCCTTTATTTTGAATTAATTCTTAAAAATAAATCTTAGCCACACAAAGTCTGTGTGTGAAGAAGTTCTGAACTGTGTTGTGTGTTGTCACTACCCACTAACCCCATCACATTCAGCAATACTGTACCTGTAACTACTGTACTGTACTTGATGTTCCTGCATTGATGTAATGTACTTATCTTACCACTCTTTCTGTACTCTCCGGTCTTGCCTGAAAATAGTCATTGTTTGGCTAGTGTACTCACCTGGTTAACAAAAACTAAATAAAATAAATACCATTATACAATGGCAAGAAAGAATCTGCTGTTCTCATTCTACTCTGGGACTGGAGCCGTGATGTTATCCTGGCATAACATCATGGCTCTAGTCCCACCACAGTAAGCACCACACATAAATGTAAAAAAATATTGCTCCACTGCCTATGAGCAGCTCCTGCACTCCTCGCTTTGCCGCTCTACTCCTGATCCCACACACCTGCACCTAAGGCACCCAGCGCATCACTATAGAAAAAATACACATCACAGACCGCACTGTTGTGGTATCCCATTCTCTTAGGGGATAACCGCTACACAAAACATCGAAACCTTGACTAAGACCTGCATGAAGAAAGAGTGGAAGCGGGCCCAAAGGCTTCACTAGCGCCAGCACACGGTCGCTCCTTACCGCTCACATTACGCTCTTCTCCCCAAATTAAAAACACATTTTAGCATACCTTTCTGCTCCCAGTACAGAAAAACCTTAACTGTACTGGAAGAACCTCAAGCAGATCCTCCCCCAAAAAAACAAAGTGAAATAGCAAAGCGAGGGCTAGTCGTCTCAATATGGGAGTGGCTTCAGTGCCGCTTAATGACTTGCTCCTCAGCAGTCTTCGCCCATTCCTAAACAGCAGCAGAAGCATATCTGTTCTTCACCTCTCCAAGCAAAGACTTCTGTGTGAGTGCGTCTGTGTGTGTGTGGGGGTCAGGAAATAAAAAACCAGCCCACTGTGGAAAAATAAAACACAGCAGAAACATGTACAAGGCAATGAAATATCAGGACTATTTTTCTCCTTGTATACCTACCCAGTAAAAATAACTTAAAACTATCTAAAAAATATTTTTATTTTATTGTACTTTTTTTTTTTTTACAAGGCAGCCATTATATATTAGAATAATGTACTGACAGGTGTGTGTCATGCTGAATAATCGTCACTCTGGGTGATTAGTCGCACTCGCCCGCGCCCTCATGCCTAATCACCCCAGGCATGATGTTATCCCAGCACGACACACACCCTGTCGGCATTATTCCTTTAATATAAACTACCTAGTGAGTGGAAGCACCTGATGATTATCTGTCAGTCATTCAGATGTGAGAAGTCATGGTGATGTAGGGCTTGTCTGTCAGTCATTTAGATATGGGGACAGTGGTGATGTGAATTCAAGTACTCAGATGTGGCAGCACTCATGATGGGGCCATAGAGTCATACACATCTGCAGAAGTTGGAACTGTACTGTGAGGCTTGTCATTCCACACCGATATGCGGCCACTGGTTTATGTGGCTAGTCTCTGTCATGGTAGGGCATACTGTATGCGATTTCTAATGTGGGACTTGTCTGTTACTCAGAAGTGAGGAGTACCTATGTAATTGAAATTGTGATGTTTAACTATCTTATTGTATATGCCATCTACATGGCCTGGGACACACCTGAAAGCAGTCATCTGGATCAGTGCACCTACCCAGTTAACAAACAAATAAATAAATAAATAAATAAATAAATAAATGTGGGAATTGTCAGTCATTCTGATGTGGGAGCACTTTTGATCTGTTTGTGGCTACTTCTCACTTAGGTAGAACTTGTGAGGCAATAATAATGTACGTGCCTGTTAGTCACAGTCTACAGCTCTGTCAATGTAATCGGAAACTAGATGAAACAGAGAGAGAGAGAGAGAGAGAGAGAGAGAGAGACTCACCACAATGTCTACTACACTTACTTGGGAGGCCAAGGTGATTGAGGGACACCATCAGAGGCTTCACCAGTAGCTGGGGAGGGAGCAAGGCAGGTGAGTAACACCACCATCTGCTGGCAGTAGCTCCAGGTGGTGGTAACAACAAAAAAGCCAAATTTGGAGTGTTATCTCATCAGTAAAATCCCAAAATACACCACAGAGCACCAAAAACTCCAGAGCTTCTGGTGCCCTTGGCAGTGCCCAGGACCCCTGGTCATTTCTTAGCCCCTCCGGAAAACAAATGTTGGCTTCAATGCTTGCTTCTTCTTTTTGGTTATGCCAAACTGTCAGTCATGTGCATAAGCTATATTTGGCAGAGACTTTGTCCATCTGCATGACATCACCTGGATTAAGCTATGTCTAATGCCAAGGAGCTGACTTTGATCATGCATGCTCTTGTTACATCTAGGCTTGACTAGTGAAATGTCCTCAATGTAGGGTTTTCTGGTGTTTTGACACACATCTTGCAGCTGGTCCAGATAGCAGCTGGGTCGACTGTAGGGGCTTCATGGTCTTGGCATATCAGGGTAGTGCTCAGTGAACTACTGTAGTTGCTCTTCTGATGGCATGTCACCTTCAAGACAGACTTGCTAACTTACAAGAAAGAACACAGGCCAGTAGCACTCAAAGGGAATTTCAACAACAAAAGCCAGAACACTAAATGAAACCAGATGCAAACTGAAAATTCAGCAAACAAGGACTCGTCCTACTAACTCCCGGCACTTCAAGCCCAAGGCATGACTTTTCATCAGGGGGGAGTGGCCTAGGTGCTATGTGAGTGATCTTTTTCTTAATATTTAAACTGACAAGTGCAAAATAAACCAATCCAGATACACACAGACTGCACACATGCACCACAAATACGTCAGTGCAGGCACTATCTTAGTTCATGATTTAAATAGAAAAAGTGACATCCTAGTCAAAATACAATATAAATGACAAAATGCATTTGATACAGAGATGATCCATACATCTAGTTTTTTTGAAAGATTTTATTGAATTCATGATTTAAAAAGATACTAAATAGCCATTCAATAAAATGCAAGCTATCAGTCAGTTAAACCGATACAAAATATGTAATAAATACAAATGGGTAGTTGGAGGGTTGAAAACACTAATTCAATTCAATATTTAAATGACATTTAAACAATGCAAAAGATGGTGGAAAGGGTAAAGAAAGGGGAAGACAAAGGGGAGAGGGGAGGAGAGGAGGAGTGGAAATGTAAGAGAGAATGCTAAAGTCAGAAGAAACATACCTCCACATAATTTAAATATTCTGAAGATGCATCATAGAAACACAATAATATTCAATTATTTAATAATTATGGGGACAGAGCTTGCATCATATATATCCATTTCTGCTCACATTTTCAAAGTTTGTTAAGTCTGTCTCTCTCTCTCTGATGTTTAATGATATGATCTACCCATAAATTTAAAATCCTTTGTATCCTTATCGTGACACTGTTCAAATGTACACCAATTGGTGTGCTCAGTTCTGATTTGTTTATTGTACAAACATGGTACTGCATTCTTTCATGCAGTGTTCTTTTAGTCCTACCTGCAAATATAAGAGGACAGATACAATGCACTATATACACAACAAATGTAGTTGAGCAATTAATAAAATTCTTAATCTCAGTTTTTTCTTGTCAATAAGAGGATGTATAAAGGTGTTCCTTGCTGACAAAATGTATATATGCTGCAATGTTCACAGTGAAAACAGCCTATGGGAATAAGTGGCAACCAAGAGCTGCTAGGCTGTGGATTTCTCACAGAGAATGAGTTATGTCTGCAAGACTACTGCTGCCACAAAGTGAAATTATAGGTATGTCCCCATGCATTCCTCCTAATTAGGTTCACCTGAAAGACCCCCAATGTTTCTAAATCTGACTGAAATTTATTATAATCAGTCACAAATGTGATGATTTGTCATTCTCAGGTCCTTTATTATTTTAGGCTGTGAAATATCCTCCTTTTAATGTGTTTGGCTCTTGCATATACCCTTTCTACACATTCAGATGAGTAGCCCCTACTTAAAAATCTTTTTCAGAGCCTCACTTTCTTTTCAAAATCTGTTATACTAGAGCAATTATGTCTTGCTCGAATAAACTGACCATAAGGTATACTTTTTCACGTTTTGGATGAGCACTAGCTGCATGACAGAGCATATTCCGAAGTAGGTTTTCTATTAGTGCTGGTTGTAACTAGCTCACCATCAATACTCTTTAAAGTCAAATCAAGAAAAGAAAATTCTGAAACATGTGTATCAAATGTGAACTTCAAACCCACATTATTAGTATTGATAAAATCCATGAACTGAGCTGCTGTAAGAAAATCTCCTCCAAACCACTAACAGATCATCAATAAACCTTCCCCAAAAGAAAATCTGATCCAAAAAGGTTCCTCCTTTCATTGAAAATTAACGCCTCCTCACCAAGACAAACAAGTTTGCAAGCGCATCACAGTGGCCCTTATCGCTGTGCCACTAGTCTGTAAATAACATTTTCTGTCACACACAAAACAATTATTGTGTAATATAAATGTTGTGGCTTCCAAGACAAAATTCTTGGGAAACTTTGTAGCCACAAGATTATTGTATAAATGATGCTCTAGCTGTAATATCCAAATCATGTCTGATGCTTGTATAAGCTGATAACCCTATAGTTAATCATGTAAATTCAGAGGACCAGACCAACCTCCCAAGTTTATCAAGAACATCCATAGAATCACATAAATAACAAGCCTGCAAAACCACTAACTGTTTTTAAGAGTGGTGCACAAAAGTGAATACTTTTCTGTTAGCGAACACAGGACAGAGATGGTGGGGTCACTCGGGGATTGGTCTGGTCCTTATGAATTCTGGGTAAACCATAGATTGTGGGAAAACAGGAGATGTTACAGTCATGTAATCTCTTTCATTTTCAGTAATAGATCCATTACATACTGTGTCATTTAAAAATAACTCCAATTTTGCTTTGATTACTTTTGTCAGATTTTCATTAAGTCTTCTGTAGCTATTTCTGTCATCCAGTTGTCTGTAGATCTTATCCTCATAGTTTTCCTTATTCAAAATTACAACTTTGTCACCTTTGTCAGTTTTTTGATATCTATATTTTTCATCAATTTTAAATCATCTAGAGCTTTTTGTTCATCTGTAGAAAGGTGATCATATACATTCTGCCACTTACAGGAAAAGAGATGATCAAAATACTGAAAACCAAAGATTCATGAGTCATTATAGCTGGTGAGAGAGAGGGGATTAACAGTTGACAGGCTTAAAGGCTGTTCTAGCATTAGTATCAGTAATTGATCTGCAGCTGCAGTATTGCCAATATTTTGTTCCTGCAACATCAAAGCATTAAAGTTTGTTCCAACTGCTTCCTTCCAAAGGTGCCCTATGGCACTGAAGGTCTCATTTGCATTTACATAACTAATTCCAGCAACCATCCTTGTATTTGGTCTAGAATATTTGTTTCCATATTTATTCTTCTATTAACAAACCTTTTAAGGCAAACAATTTCTGATCAGTTTCTTTCTGTTGATGTAGATAGTAAATTAATTCATCTCAGGTTGAGGTACAAATGAGAGTCCTTTCTTTTATTTATTTATTTAGTTTTGTTTACCAGGCAGGTACCATAGCCAAAAAGTGACTATTTTCAGACATGACCTGGGAGGTTACAAACAGTTAAACAGTTAGACAATTCATATAGATAGATTACAGAAATACAAAAACACAAGAGATAGTCAAGCAATGTTACAGGCACAATAGTAATGATATGAGCTGAAAACAGAAGAAACTACAAAAGTTAGAGAAATAAAATCATTGGGCATGAGTGTTGTAAGTACACTCCCCAAAGTAAGTGCTTTACGGAAACAGTTGTCAAATCCGATGAGGAGGGTTACAAAGAGAGCTAGGTGGAGGAGTGTGAGCAGTCTATGGGGGGTTGAAGCAGGTGCATTGAGTACATTTGACAAGAAGGGTATGGTGCAGTTTCTTGAAAACAGCATGACTGGGCACTGAATGAGCATCAAATGGTAAGGAGTTGCAATACATTGGGGTCATGCTTGAGAAAGCTATTTTTCCTTTAGAGTTTCTACACCTAGGGGCATGTAGCAGAGAGAGAGAGAGTTCAGTTGAGCAGAGACCATATGGGGGGACTGTGGCACTAGCATGGCAGCAAGAGAAATAGGCAAGTTGGATCTTATGATATTGTCCAGCAGAGTTCCAAGGACAAGAAGTCAATGGACGACACACGTGGTCCCTACACCCTAATTAGCCTCCCACTGTGAACCTTAGACAAACCTTATGTTATATATATTATGTCAAATCACTACTAACTTGTAGGACATTGCATACACACCAAGTGTAAGTCTCCGTGGAAACATTATGATTCCATTTTATTCTGCTTAGCAACAGCATGTAGTAAGCTAAGACATTTGTCTTTGTCATATTCTGATATCTTAGCCAGCACTGCCATCTTTTGGCTTTGTGCAATACTGTACTTATTATCTAATATTGCACATGTTTCTTAGTACTATGTATCAGCTCTTTGTTTATTTTCAGCTGACATTGCACTTTCTGTATAATGTTATCTATAACTGAGGAGCTGCCTCACTTTTGCCCAATAGGGCCTGCCTGTAACTCTAACAGTAATTATAATATAAGTATGGACTGGCTGTTACCACAGTTACTATCTTACTATAAAACTGTTGTATTATGTATTCTCACTGAGACTGTCATGGGGGATTGATATACTCTGGCTCCCAGTATCAGTTTGGCTGAAGATACTGTTTAGGTGTAATTCTAATCCTTGTCAGTAATAAACGAGTTATTACTGCTGTGCCACTTGCTTGTCATTTCTCTCTGCTGGTTTATTACCATCCAGAATCTGAGGTGGGCTTAGCCTTCCTAACAATTGGTGCCGTGACTCAGATGGTCTAAATCAGTGAAGATTCAGTTGTATGTTGGCTTATCCTTCCTTGCAGGTATTAGTAAGAGTATGCACCTGTACCAGCTTGCCCGTGGTTTGTTATGAACTCTGTAGCATCTTGTAAGGTCTGGCTGCTTACTTGGCAAGGTTGATTTTGCCTCACCTTGTTTAATGGCAGTTTTGAGTTCCAGGACTGTGCTGAGTACAGACTGCCCAACTGTCTGCCTGTTCAACCACTGTGGATGCATACACAGTAGGTGTGACTACAGATGGGTTGATTTGAGAGTTTCCCCTGATGTTCACTATCTGTACAACTTTGAGGCTTGTTGTCTCAATTTCAAGTTCCCTTGTCTCCTATGAGGGCTGCATATATAAACCACTTTTATGGCTTTCTAATCAAAATATGAGCAGTACTTCAGCAAACTGGTGTTAAATAATAAGCCAATCTAATCATTTGAGTTGTGTAAAGCATTATTTTTTATCAAGTACTGCCTCAGCCAGCAGATTGAAAATACACTTTAATATGAATAGTGTTCAAAGACATTGAAAACCAACCAGGTTTGCGTCCCAGTGACATTTTCTTGCACTGTGTGACCTTTGGCAATTTAAATTGACCTTTATGTGTTTAAAAATACTATGTTATTGCCAGTTCGAACTTGATGTGTGTCCCTACATAAAGCACCAATTTCCACACAAAATGTATGTTTTATGGAAACACCAAGTGTGAACACTACAATTTTAATTTTATTTACATTTGTATGCACTCTGTCCAAGCCAAAAAAAAAAAAGACAGACATTTTCTTCTGGCTTGCAGCCAGAACTTTCTGGCTATCTATCACAAGCTCAATGCCTTCCTTCAATGAGGTTTCATTTCCACATGACTCTTTTTGTTCATGCACAGTATCATGTGACTCCCATGTATATGGCGGGGTGCTCAACACCCCAGCATTTCAAATAAGCTGTTTAGTTTAACAAAGTTTACAGCTGTTTCTGTTTTTTTTGCTTTGTTTTTTTAATACCAATTATGTCTACCAGTTGTACTCTTTGACACATGTATGTAGGTGACAGCACCATATGCAAGAGATGGGAGTAGGATGCCCTAGCAATCTGCCAGCCTAGCTGAAGCAGTAAGCATCTGACTTGTTCTGTAAGGCAATTCCAAGCTTAGTATTTACAGACTTACAAGTAGCCATGATGTGCTGTTCAAAGGTAAGAGTTTTATCTAGTAGGACACCTAGATACCTGAAGGAGGTTATTGTCATAAGAGGTGACCTATTAGCACAGGAGATATTAAATAGGCTGCGGTTTGTGTTAAGTTTGGCAGGCTTAGATAAGAATCATTAAGTTCAACATTTGAAAGATTTATAGAGAAACGTATATAGTAGTTGATATGCATTACACCCAAGGTGTGTGATAACAGAGAAACCCCAGAGCTTAAGCCTCGAGAGGTTTCACTACAATCACACACCGAGGGTGTGAAACAAAATGCATATCAACCTACTACATAGGTTTTATTTTTATAATAACTGGTGCAAAAGACTGCATTACCTTTTGGTCATGGCTTCCAATTGGGTGAAAGTTGATAGGTCAAGTGAATCATAATAGGGTTGAAATAAAGCAAAAATATATATCAAACAACTGGAAAACATTTTTTCAGTTTAAATCATTTTCCCAAGTCCTTTGGCATCAGTGTGTGTTGTTTCCTCATCTTGATGGGTCAGGGTCATTTTAGTCACTGTGGAAATGAGGTGAAAGTTCATGCCGCTATGGAAATGATAAGGTTAGTCGGGAAAGTACACACTTAGTGGAGAGATTTTCAGCTGGTAAATACTTGAAATGATTACGCTTCTGATTTGGATCTGTACATTTTATTTTAAATGGAGGTTGTGCTGTGAGTTTGAATCTATGCTTGGAGAACCGTCTTCGAGTGCCACAATTTGTTTAGTCTGGAATGTGATTGCTGCAGGCTTCTCGGCTGAGACTAAAAGTCGTATCAACTCGCAGGTTGATACGACTTTTTCATATTAACCTGAGGGGTTGATATGACTTTTTACAGTACTTGAAAAGGGTTGATAACGGGGGTCACCAGTTATTATATGATTTTACTACCCTGCTTTCAAATTCTCCACAGTTCTGCCTGATGCCTCCCCTCCTGCCATGTCATGTCTTACTCCCTTTTTTAAACACTCTTGTGTTATTAATTTTATTATTTGAAAAGGTTACCTGTTTAGTTTGCAAGTCAGGGCATACATCCACTTGTATCACTGCCCAGCTGTCATTTTTACCAACATCTTTATTGTTACTGTTACCTGGATTTCTAGTTTTGGATCTCCCCTTGACAGTGGGTGTCCCTTGAATTGCTTCTGTTACTTGGTTTCGATTATCTTTGCCAGGAAAGTTCTTCACTTAGTTCATAGTCTTTAGAGTCTCTTTGTGTTTTATTTCTTTTCTTTCTACAACCTCTATGTCCTGGGGTGATAATTTTTACTCAAATTAATTTAAAAGTTCTTAAAGAGTGGTGATCTTTGTATTTCACTATTTGTTGTGTTGTTTCATCAATTTCTACCAAAATAATGTTATACAGTTCATTATCTTGGTCCACCAAGATTTCTACTAGAATATTGGAGCAATTGTAGTGCAGACTCCCACCTAGCTTGATAGGTATCATTCAGAAAGCCTCCATTAAGAGTTTATTTTTATTCTCAGTCCTCATGGAAGCCAGCCTTGGATTTATAATCAGTTAGAAAGCATCAATTATAATAAGTATTAACTTTTTAAACTTTTGCTTTTCTAGTTGCTGGAACAAAGATTTAAGCTGGATATCAGTTTCAGGTACATTACCAGGTTGTTGATCCCTCTGAAGATGGTGCCTGACTGATGCTTCCACAGGCACCAAGCAGAAAATTCATGCTATTCTAGGGCCTTATTCTGCCATTGTGTTACATGGTAAAATCATGCTGCCAATAGAGCATGATTTCTTCCATGTGGCATAAGTCTTTTCTACATCCTGAACCCCCAATAAGGATGTTCAACTCTGGGGGTTGGTTGAAACTGCACCAAGTTTCTGGGACCAGGTATCAAAATCAGTCTCAGAAGCATCACCTGGGTTTCATTGCCACAGTGGCTAAGTCCATTGAGCCACAGCAGCTGCTTGGTGGAACCCCGATCCCAGCAGAGGTCTTATCCTCTGCCTGGGATAGTGTGAGTGGTGCAATACTGCATACAGCATTAGCGGTATTGCACATCATTCACTTTCAACTACGGTGCTATTCTGGATTAGCTCTAATGTTGCACGCTATTAAGCATATGACATTATGACCCAGCTGGGGACCACTATAACCCCATGCAAATTTGTTTGTCTTGGTGAGAAGAGACTTTAATTTTCAATGAAAGAAGGAACCCTTTTTGGATCAGATTTTCTTTGGGGAAGGTTTATTGATGATCTGCTGTTGGTTTGAAGGAGATGCTCTTAGAGTGGCTCAGTTTGTGAATTTTATCAGTACCAATAATGTGGGTTTGAAGTTCACATTTGATACAAATGTTTCAGAAATTTATTTTCTTGATTTGACTTTAAAAGGTACTAATGGTGAGCTGGTTACAACCAGCAAACATAGAAACCTACTTCAGGGAATGTGCTCTGTCATGTAGCTAGTGCTCATCCAAAACATGTGAAGAAGTATATCTTATTGGCAGCTTATTCAAGCAAGACCATTGCTTGAGTATAATAGATTTTGAAAAGAAAGTGAAGTTCTGAAAAAAGATTTTTAAGGGGATTACTCATCTGAATGAGTAGAAAGAGCATATCCAAGAGCCAATAACATTAAAAGGGAAGATCTTTACAACCTAAAATAATAAACATTTGTGACAGATTATAATAGAATTTCAGGCCAGACTTCTGAGATTATTAAGATACATTGGGGGTCTTACAGGGGGTTCCGGAGTTGAGGGATTGTGTGGAGGACAGACCTAGAATTTCATTTCATAGAAGCAGGAAAGCTTGGAACAGAGCCAACACATAGGCCCGGATATTCATGTTCATTCACATATTGGGCCTATGTAGTACAGTATGGTCTGCACACCCATTGGTCCATGCAGTGGACCAATAGGCATTCAGATCGTACTGTATGCTGTTATTCGGTGGGCAAGCCGGGTGGTATGTGGGTGGGTTGCTGCCGCCGATGATAGGGGGTGCTGGGGTGGCAGTGGGACCTCTGTGGTGGGTGGGGAGGGGGGTACCACTGGCCACCAGGGATCATTCGCTTACATGTGCCTGCGATCAGGTGAACAGGGCATACCATTGGACCACCAGGGATCTGCTTTACTAATGCCCATGATTGGGTGATGGGGGATTATCACAGGACCACCAGGGATCTGATGTTACAAATGCCTGTGATTGGGTGGTAGGAGCTTCCCACTGGAGCCACCAGGGATCTTATAATTACATATACCCATGATCGGGCGATGGGAAGGGGGGCACATGTCTCCAGGTCATGGTGCTTCTAGATGGTGTACCTGCTGGCCGGGTGGCCACTCCACGGCTGGTGGCTGTTGTGTTGCACCATGCACTATGGCTGCCCACCTGTGGGTGGCCAGCATTTGAGCCTTTTTTACGGGCTCAACTTTGTGCACTAGTGTGTGGTGCATATAGCTGCACCAGCATATGCACTCCACATCCTGTGCTGAATATCAGGATGTGTTGCATATGCATGGAATGCCCCATGCATCAGCAATACATACATTACCAATGTGTCCCATGCATCGGGGTTGCGCCACGCAAACTGCCTTGAATATCACAATTAGGGAGACATTGGGGGTTATGATGGTGCAAACCCTTTGAATATCCAGGCCATAATAGTCTATATGAGAAATTCCCACAGCCTAGCAACTCTTGGTTGCCACTTATTCCATGGGCTATTTTCACTGTGAACATTGCAGCACATGAAAATTTTGGTCAGCAAGGAAACACCTTTATACATCCTCTTATTGACAAGAAAAAATTGAGATTAAGAATTTTTAATTGCTCAACTACATTTGTTGTTTATATTGTGCAGTGTACCTGTCTTCTTATATTCATAGGTAGGACTAAAGAACACTGCATGAAAGAATGAAGGAGCATATTTGTGCAATAAAGAATTAGAACTGAAAACTCTAGTTGGTGAGCATTTAACAGTGTCACAATAAGAATACAAGGGATTTTAAATTTATGGGAGTAGATCATAACATTGAACATCAGAGAGGTGGGGACATGCTTAATAAACTTTCAAAATGTGAGCAGAAATGAATATATATGATGCAAGCTCTGTCCCCACAAGGATTAAATGATTGTTTGGATATTACTGTGTTTCTATGATGCACAATACAGAACATTTAAATTATGTGGAGTTATGTTTCTTCTGACTTTCAGCATTCTGTCTTACATTTTCCCTCCTTCCCCTCCCTCCCTTCCCTTTGCCTCCCTTCCTTTTCCTTTTCCCCATCTTTTGCAATGTTTAAATGTCATTTCAATATTGAATTGAATTAGTGTTTTCAACCCTCACCTTCCAGCTGCTCATTTGTATTTATTACATATTTTATATCTGTTTAACTGGTCATAACCTTGCATTTTACTGAATGACTATTTATCATCGCTTTTAAATTTTGAATTAATAAGATCTTTCAAAACCAGATGTATGGACTCCTCTGTATCGAATGTATTTGTTGATATTTATATTGTATTTTCACTAGGTTTCACTTCTTCTATTTACATCATGAACTAAGATAGAGTCGGTACTGATGTATTTGTGGTGCATGCAAGCAATCTGTGTGTATTCGGATTAGTTTATTTTGCACTTTAAATATTTCAAATAAAAGATCACTCAGGTAGCACCTAGGCCACTCCTCCTCACAAAGAGTCATGTCTTGGACTTGAAGGTTGGAGTTAGCAGCCACGGGCTCCTTGTTTGCTGAATTTTCAGTTTGCATCTGGTTTCATTTATTTAGTGTTCTGGCTTTTGTCATTGGCATTCCCTTAAAGTGTTGCTGGCCTGTGTTCTTTCTGTCAAATTTTGATTGTGGCATACACCTACTCTGGTCCCAGAGAGCTCCATTTACTGGTTCTTTGATTGCTAACTTACAGGACTGCATGATTTGGTCCCTGACTATCTGGGTAATCAAATGACTGCTTACCCTTCCATTCACCTTCTCCATTCTGCTGAGGTGGAATTTCTTTCCATTCCCAATGTGTGGGTGAATTATGAAGTCTTCAAGCCTAGTGGGTTGAGTAGGAAGGAATCTTCATGAGCCTGGGTGTGCCACCTGCCAATGCTGACTTCTAGCTGGTAAAGTTTAGTTTCATTAAAAAAGGTATACAGTCTGTCTGTCTATCTATCCATCTATCTCTATATGTATATAAATATATTATAGTGGCATGGTAGCACCTCTATAGTTAGGTGGGGTAAGCTGTTTAATGTCAAAGCCTCCAAATTTGCACGTTATTAGTTTTGTCACCATTCAATGGAGTTGCATGAAATTTTGCATGTGCTTTCTCAGGTGGAAGGTCTTTTAACAGACCAAGTTTTGTCTTGGCAGCTATGTGAATTCTGAGATCTGACTAGCAAAAAAAATGAAAAATTGTGTGTGTTTATGGGGTACTGTTTTTGTCATTGTTTAGTGCGCAGATGGTTTAGAATTTTGGTATGAAATTTAAGGGTAGAAACAGCTTGGGACAGAGTGGTGTCTTTCACTGGTTTGGTGAAAAATATGAATCCATTCCAGAGTTATCAGGATTTGAAATTTCAGTTCTGAGAGTGCTCAGTACAGTCTTTTGGATACAAGAAAGAATTTGGATTATACAAAAATATTCTGTTCTGTATGGGGGTAATCTTTTTTGTGTTTTATTTCATTTCAAACCCCATAAAATTGTATCATTGAAACACATCAACACATGTGTCTTGTTAATCAGGACCCCATTATGTGTATCCTACAGTAACCTTTTGGAAAAATGACTCAGAAATTCAATTTTGACACATTTTAAAATCTCTTATCGTGAGAGGATTTTCCCTTTTGTATGGCCAGATGAAACAAGAATCAACCATATCAAACAAGACTGCCTTCATATAAAAAATGATTTGGATTTAGTTTTTCACTTTCTACTTTTTATGAAGCATCTTTTCATGAGTGTGACACAATCTCATGAAAAAGATCTCTTCTTATGTAAAGAGAATTTGGATTTTGGTTTTTTTTACATTCTTTTTTATGAAGGAATCTTTTTGTGAGTAAAACACAATCTCACAAGAAAAGATGTCTTCATATGAAAAAATAATTTGACTGTTTTTTTCACATTCTTTTTCGCATGAAGGAATACTTTCTTAGTGAGATTGTACCATTCTCAGGAAGAAAGATTTCTTCATATGGAAAAAGAATTTGTATTTAGGCTTTTTTCAACATTCTTTTAGTCATATGAAGGATTTTTTTCCTGTGATTGTATCATTCTTACAAAAAGAATCCTTCTTAAGAAAAATAATTTGGACTTAGTTTTTCCTTCCACATTTCAGCCTTAACAAGTCATAACTCCATCAATATTTGCAGTTAAGGACAATCTGTAAATCAAAAGAGAGGTCTTAATGCATACTACAAGACTAACACATAACACCCTCCACACAAACATTTTTGGGGCCATATAAAAAACAGCAACATAAAATAAAAAAATTCTATAGGATAACACTGCAACTTTAACATGCCAGTAAGTATGTAAATATTTAGAGTTGAAGGACAATGTACATATCAAAACAAAAGTGTCAATGAGTGCTACAACAATAACACTTAATCACCCCTAAACAATAATGAGTACACAGTTCATCCCCAAATTATCTGCAGTTTTATCATGATGTCAAATGCACAATGAAAGTACAATCATCATAAAAATGTTTCAAAGGTGCATCTAGTCTTCCACTAAAATCATACCAATTTCAGAGTACATTGACAAAAATGCATTGACTTACAGGTAGAAAACTAAGAAATACATGTTTGCTCATATACAATCAAGTGCTTGGAGTTGAGAGGCACACTTAATATATTTTCCTTTTGATGTAACCCTGACCCAAAAAACTATTACAGTCAAGCACATAAATTGCTTTTTTGAGGCACGGAAGGACCCTGCACTTCCACAGCCAGCTCGATGTATCTATATATGCAGGGATGGAAGTATAGGGTCTAAAGGGGCCCTGCACTTCCCATCACAAATGGGTGTGTTCAGGACCTACATGAATGAGGATATGATAATACTATCACAAAAGTAAAGAAATTCTTTGCAAAAAACTTTGTTAATGCACCAGTTAGGGTTGAGACTAAACAGACAAAGTAGAGAAATGTGGTGTTAGGGTTTCCAACCATAACCCCCACCCTGCAAGTAGCAAAAGGAAAAAAAGGTTTTGTTTGTCCTGTGTCTTTGCAAATCAAGCTTGCAGTCTTACTTGTGGTCATCAACCCTAATGCTCACCCCATTCTCATATAGTCTGCACATCTCAGCTAATTTGGTTTAATCTGAACCTTAACTGGTGCATCAACTATGGTTTTTTTTTGCAAAAAAATGTTATCTATCTATATATCTACCTATCTATCTACACACACACACAGTATGTATGAATGTATGTATATATCTATATGTCTATCTATATATATATATATATATATATATATATATATATATATATATATCTGTATATATATATATATATATATATATATATATATATATATATAGCCAGTGGGTGTCTGTCTGTTCATCTATCTATCTATCTATCTATCTATCTATCTATCTATCTATCTAAAATACATGGTTTCCTGCATAGGAACCATTGTTGTGTAGTTCCTGTATACCTCACCAATTACCTCCAATTACCTTCTGATTGGAAATGTTCACCAACTGTGTCCACTCCAATAGCAGACCAAAATCTTCTTGAAAGCATCTGTCTGGCTATCAGAAAATTAAGGTTCTCAAATAAAGACTGAGAGGTATCTTAGTATGGACAGATCTTAAGTAGAGAACAAAGCAGTGAGTGAACCTGAAGGGATGCACTGAGGGGAGTATCCTGCAGAGATCTGGGAAGTTTCTCCTGGGACGATAAAGAAGTGACCTATCATCCAAACCATTTTGGAAACACAAGGTCTTCTATATCTATCTAATATGGCGCACATGAATTGGAAAAGTTGTCCCCAGGTAGTTTCAGCCAAATAGGAGAGCCTATCAAGATGTAAGGCCAGATAATGAAGCAACATAATTGGGGGCTTGTAGT
The DNA here is from genome assembly GCA_016271365.2 of Neoceratodus forsteri. NCBI lineage: Eukaryota > Metazoa > Chordata > Ceratodontiformes > Ceratodontidae > Neoceratodus > Neoceratodus forsteri. The sequence goes on along the minus strand of CM028137.1, from coordinate 686,605,597 downwards.
CCACCATCTTGTTTAGTGCATGTTAATTTGTAAAAGGACCAGTGGGCTGTCTTATCTTGCCATAAAATGAGGCGAGGATCCTATAAACATGACCGAACCACAATTATGTTGTACATCTGAGGGGATATACTAATCCGGTAGAGCATTCATTTTAATGATGTTCGGTTGACCCCACAGGGAAAGAGGTAACACAGATCAATGACCCAGGTCCATTTAATGCAGAAGACTGTAGAACCCAGGTTAAATTGTTTCATCTTGCAGGGGAAATGCTAAGGTAAATTCCCAAATATTTCAATCTATCTTTCCTCCATATGAGGCCAAGGTGCTCAACATCTGCCTTAGGGTAGCATTATTAAGAGTCATAATTTCACTTTAGTAAGATTTAATTTGTAGTTAAAGACATGACCAAATTGGGAAATAATTTGTAGATAAGCAGGCAGGATGTGACCAGAGAGGAAACATGTAATACTATATCATTGACTTACACTGATAGTTTGTAGTCCATATTGCCAATTGAGATGCTGGAGACTTGGGGAGAGAATTAAGTTTGTGAATCGAAGGCTCTAGAAAAAGATTAAATAGATATGGAGGAAAGGGCATCTCTGCCTGGTACCCTGATGGAGAGAAAATTGTGAAGATAACACCCCATTACAGAGTACATGGGATCACATAGTGAAGTAGAGCACCTGATCCAATGTATGAATTTTTAGTGAATATGATATTTGGGTAAGAGGGAAATGGGTATTCCCATGAAACTCCCTAACAAAAGCTTTTTCGCTTCCAGAGACACCAGAGCTGCAAGAGTAATAGAGTCTTTGGATGCTGAAAAAGGTAGGACAGTTTCGTAAGATGATCAGCAGACAGCCTGTCACTACAAAAGCCCACCTGCTCCCCAACTAGTCCATGAATCCCTGACGATCTCAATCTACCAGTCAGTACCTTAGCTAATATTTTGAAATCCACATTAATAAGTGATATTGGTTTATAGTTAGAGACCAACAGTGGTTCTCTGTCAGGTTTAGGAGGGACTACAATAGTGGCCATTGTAGGAGGGTTTAGATAAGCTTTCTTTAAACATATAATTGTAAGTATTCAAAAGGATGGGAGCTGCCTGATCCTTAAAGACTTTATACAAATTAGTAGTAAACCCATCTGGGTCAGAGATTTATCAGAAGCCAAGGAGTCAATGGCCTGGAAAATCTCAGTTAGGGTCAATGGCACTTTTAGAATAGTCACTTGAGAATCAGCCAATAGGGGAAGAGTTATGTCCTGGAGGAAAGATTCAAACTGAGTTGGACGGAAGGGGAGGAAGGAGAGCATATCATTGTTGATAAAAGGTTTTAAAGGCTTCAACAATATTTATTTATTTACTTATTGAAATGTTTCACCAGGAGGGCACACTGAACAGCAGGTTTTCATCTTATGTACTGGGTCATAATGTTAATGTTAATAAGCATACCATACAACATTACAGCTAACCTAAAATATCCCTGTCAAGGCAGTGAATGGTGCAATACTGTGTATACTGCTGTATGTGGTATTGCACCATTCACATACTCCCAGGCAGAGGATAAGCTGCCATGGCTCACTGGACAGAGCCACAGCAGCAGGAACCCAGGCACTGCGCCTGGGACCAGGTTTGATTCCGGTCCAAGAAATATTTTTACAGACTTTGCGTAGTTCCCTGAGTTGGACCCCCTGGAGTTAAGAATCTTTAGTGAAGGGGTCTGGGGCACAGCCCCTCGCAATGGGGTGTGTTGGGGCAGAGCCTTTATGTCACATGGCATAAATCACGCTGTATTGGCAGTGATGAAGCTATGTGGCATAATGTCTTGTGACATTATGATCCTGTGCCCTCATCTCACAGTGTGACCTGGGGTAAGGGGTTGTGAAGGATGATCAGTTACAATAGTATGTGGGTAGTACAACAATACAACACTGTAAGATTATGCAACAATTGGAACACAAGATATTGTACAATAAACAGTAGTGGAACATTGGGTAAATTACAATACATGTCCAAAATCTTACAAAAGAACATATAAAAGTACAAAACAGTAATATGCAACAGAACTATTATAGTGCATGAGTGTACCAGGAGCAGGCTCAAGGTAGTACACTATGGCTGTTGAAGTAAAAGGATGGGGTAGGTTGTGCACATGCATGACCCAGAAGGGCAGGTGGAGAAGAGAGGGGAGAGGAGTAGGGGTAGCTATTTCCTGATTCCCCTTCAGGATGTTGAGAGCCCTGCTGGGGGGGTCAGGGTAGGAAGGCAGAAACTGGGATAGGTATAAAGGAGGGTTAAAACAGGAATAGTAGAGGGAGAGGCACTGTGTAGGGCAGAGATAAGGGAGTAGTTGGGGAGGAGGTCGATTTTAGGGGAGGGAATTCCAGATTTTAGGGGAGTGATGGGTGAAACCAGTCTGACTGATGAGGGTGGGGTGGCACTGGACCATCAAAGTGCAGGTGTCATTGGATCTGAGAGAGTGGATGGGGGAGGTGGAGTGAGAGGAGGATGAGAGCTAGGAGGGGAGCACCAACCAGAATTTGGAGGGTAGTTTACAAGGTGTGAGATGCGTCTGTGAGATAGTGGAAGGAAGGTTAGAGAGCGATAGAGTTCACAGTGGTGGTAGTGGGAAGGGGAATTGAGAGCAAAGACACAGAAGGAGTTAAAGACAGTGTCCAGCTTGGTCAGAGAATATTTGGGAGCAGCACCATAGACTATGTCACAGTAGTCAAAGATGGGGAGTACTATCTTCTGGACAATTTCACACCTCGTAGTCAGCAGGATGCAAATATGATTCCTATATAATGCACCAAGCTTGGGGCACAGTTTCTTCAGGATAGCATTGATATGCACAGAGATGCTGAGGTGCTGGTCCAGCCAAACCCCTCAGATATCTAAATGAGGATGTGTGCTCCAGGATGGTCCCTTCAAGGGTGTGGAATGTGGAAGGGCCAGGAGCCTAGAGAGTCTCTACCTGGTGCCAAAGGTCATTGAGACTGTCTTCTTGGCATTCAGAAAAAGCTGGTGAGAAGCAAACCAGAGCTGAACCTGGTTGAAGTCATGTGCAAGCTGGTTTCACAGCAGCAGGGTTTTTGCTGTAACTGTATAAAACAGTATCATCAGCATACATGTGGATAGACGAGGATGAGCAGGGTGTAGGAAGATCATTAAGGAAAATGGAGATGACTAGGGGACCAAGCACTGAGCCCTGTGAGACACCAGTGTTGATGGGAGGTGGAGGGAGATGGAATCAAGGATTCTCACTGATTGGGTCCTGCCAGTGAAGTAGGATTTAAGCCAGTTGGTGGCTGACGGAGCAAGGCCAGCAGAGGAGAGGGAATCAAGAAGCAGGGATGGAAAACAGAGTCGAAAGCTTACCCAGGCCGATAAAAGAAGGCCAAAGTGATCAGGGCTATCGCCCATCCCTGAAAGGATGGAGTCAGTATGCCTGAGGAGGGAGGTGGTTGTTGAGTGATTCTTCCAAAACCAGATTGAAGGGGTGAAAGAGGAAGAATCGAGAGGAAGGGTGATGGTTGAGAGAGAACTAAATGTTCTTGAAGTTTGGCACGGGTAGGAAGGAAGAAAACGGGCGATAGTTGCCAGGATTGGATGTGTCACCACTCTTGTGGAGAAGAAGGACTACAGCATGTTTCCAGGATGAGAGTACTTGGGCAGAGATAAAAGAGAGGTTAAGGATTAGGGAGCTAGGATAAGCAATTGCAGGAGCAGAAAGGTAGAGGATTTTAGGATCAAGCTCATCTGGCGAGGAGCCTTTAGAGGGGTTGAGGGATAGGAGGGCACCTAAGAGCTTCATCAGAGGAGATAGTAGAAAGGAAACAGGAGAGGGATAGGCACTGGCTGAGTGAAGGCTGAAGTCAGTAGGTGGCAAGGGGACAGGGAATTTAAAAGAGACATGGTGCACGTTGCAGTAGGCAATATCCACTGCTTTTCTTTACCATGCCTGTAACCATGCCTGTATCCACTATTCTTTACTGTAACCACCTCATGATGTAACTCACAATGCCTCAAATGTTCCTTAGGTCCTTGTTCATTATTATAACTTGGACAGTTATCCTGGTCGCCCGGAAAAAGGGACCTTCAGGGCTCAGGGCCTACCCGGGTCACTAAATTTAATACATAAATAAATAAATTCATTGACCACGGAGCCAGGGTCTGAAACTAGGGAGTTATTTATTTTGAGAACTGGAGGGGAGGGGAGAGAGGGTAGAGAATAGGGCATGAACTACCATCCAGAATTTAGATGGACAGTTAATGTTAGTCAGGAATGAGGAGTAGAAATAATCGGATTAGTCAGTCTAGTAGCTTTAGTACATGAATTGTGTAGCATTCTGTACTTGGCATAGTCATTTGGATGTTTATTAGATTTGTATTTTCTCCAGGCAGGGTCATGCCCCTGAAGCAGGTGAGTAGTGTGGGGTGATCCACTGAAGGTGTAGCCCATGGACTCTGGTCCTTCTGAAAGGAGCAAAGGCATTCCAGGTGACAATGAATTTATCCTTAAAATAGTCAAGGGCTTGGTCAACAGAAATGGCAGTGGAGAGGGGGGGTCCAGTTGGAAGCAAGTGCAGAGCTGAGTAGAATAAGGTCTAAGGATTTAAAGGACCAGAGCTGTATGATTTTAGGAGGAGGTTTGGGCTGATGGACTTTAAGAACAATGAAAATGGGGTTGTGATCATTAAGAACATCAGGGAGGAGACCAGATTTAATGATGCAGTGCGGTGGGTTGTGAGGCTCAGTCGAGTAGGGTGTAGTTTTGTGTTTTGGGATTAGGTGTGTGGGCTCAAGTATAAGTTGGAGTGAGGTTTAGAGCAGTGATGTCATTGCATAGCTTGTTTAACTTTGGGAGGCAACCAATTTAGATTCATGTCACACATTATGAATATCTCGAGTGACGTAAGGAATTGGCCAGAGTCCAAGCGGATTGAGGAAACAATTCTATCTATTTCTTTGGAACATAAAGAAAGGGCTAATAACTTCCCAGCTCTCTCACCTTGATCAAAATAGTTTACTTTAGAACATAAAATAAGATGCTTAACCCTCTCCCCAAAAGTGTGTTATGTTGGTATCTGAGAAATTCTAATTGCTCCCACTCTGCCTGAGGAGAAACCTGGGAAATGTGCTCCTTGATGGATCATATACAAACTAATAAGGAAGACAGGGCAGGGAAGTTTGCTTCTTCTGCCTAGTAGCCAAATGAATTAATTCCCAAAGGGCACATTTCAAGGCTTCCCATAAGACATCACGCTTAGACATAGAAAGGGTTAAATTCCATGAAAACATTAATGAAACACTGGAGATGTTGGCAGTAACTCATCTGATTTGTGTAACTGATTATTTAAATACCAAACCTTATCTCTACTCAGGAAGGTGAGATTGAGCTGAATGAAAGCAGGTGGTGATCCGATATAACTTTGGCAGAGTAATGGCATAAAGCAATCCCAGGAAGGTGAGCCACTCATAAAAATAATCTATTCTAGAAAAGGAGTTATGCGGTAAGGAGTGGAAGGAATGTTCTCGCCATCTGGATTATCTGCCCTCCATGGGTCTACCAAGCTGAGGGTATGCATATAATCCCACATAGTCTGTTGATCGAGACAGGACCTGTCAGGGTTGACCAGTCCTATCTAAAACGCTGCACAAAACCAGGTTCCAGTCCCCTCCTAGAATAAATTGGAAACAAACTCCATGGGGCTAAATAGACATCAGAAAGGTAGAAAAGGGTCATCACTGTTAGGATCATAAATAGAACCCATTACCACCATCAAATGTCCGAGCAGCAGAAATGCTTTGTTATGAACACTGTGCAGGCAGTCCAAATTCTGGAATTTTACCAGGTTTTCAAGTTAAAACAAAAACAAGCAGCCTTGGTTATGTGCAGTATACAAGGCCATGTCCCATCTCAGGGGCTAATTAAATAAAAAGCCACTTACCCAGCAGGCTTGTGGGTATCCCATTAAGAGTGTAAATGAATTTGAGTGAAATCATTGCAATGATTGATAAACAGCACTGTGTTTTCAACAATATGGTTTCTACAGCGTATGGTTTTATTAGCAGTGGAATATGTCTGGGTTTTGTATTGGATGAATTGAAGTAGGCTCCTGTGGGGAAAGGGGAGATTTATAACCAGGAAAGGCACACTAAGTTGAAGCTTGTTTCTAGGTGTGACCGGAGAGCACAAGGAAGTTACATGACTCACTCAGGGTCACACAGTACACAAGTGGGGCCATGGGATTCAAAACCAGGTCTGCAGGTTTGCAGCTCAGAGCCTTAAACCACTGTGCTATACTGCCTGTGGGATAATATTGTGCTGCTGTGTATCTTAATGGTTAGAGTCAATGGCTCTGTGTCTGCTTGCTACCTCCAGCAGACCTGAGTTCGATGCTCTGGTTTCCTAACTTTTACTTTTATTTAGTAGTGTTGCACCTGACTTTGTTGCTCCCCCATCCCCTTTTATTTCTCCTCTTCCTCCCCAAGCTGTGACTCCAAGAGAATGTCTCCTCCCTAGTTTATCCCTCGCCCTGAGTTGCATCCCCCAGTGATGGTTATTATTTAATTTATGGTAGGGGCAATGGTATGTACCCCCTCAGCAGACAGTAACTTCAGCATCGCTTTTCATGGTTGACAGAGATCACTGTTATTTGCGGTCACCGTCTATGATGCGTTATTGTGAAGTTGTTGTTTTTCTCATCACTAGTAATTTTTGCTGCTTTGTCATGGAACCAGGCTTGTGGCCTTATTATCTAATGAGCCCCTTGGTGGCATATTTCCTGTATACCACACACATCCACCATTTATTCTCTCGCTTTATATATAAATTGTTTATTTGAGCTACTATATGTTTAAATCTCAAACTTACATTTATACATACAGTAAAGTCATTATCATTTGGCAAGGCCATCCCCTGGCTGCAAGTACTACTTCCTTGCCTTAAACTGCAGAAATTACCCTTCCCAAAACAAACACTAATTCAAACAGGAAGCTGCAATTTTTCTCCCACTCTGCCAGCGGTTCAGTTGTCTCAGTCTATTGCCCTGGTCCTTCTCATCTTCGGTAATGATATACACACAAAAGCAAAGTCTCAATAACCAACTATGATACCTCTACAGATCATACTAGCAGCAGTAGCAGTAGGAGTTGTAAAATTGTGTTCATCTTTAATTGAATAGGAGACACAGGTGAGACAAGCTATTTCCGATGAGGTCATGTCTTATAAAATTTCTTGAGTTGCAACATTTCATTAAAAAATAACCATGGGTCAGGATTTTCAAACTTCTGAGACTGCCTCAAGCCCTGGTACACAGCATATATAGCTCACAGGGCTTATGGTATTCTCCTGGCCAGCGATTAGGATTTTCTATCCTGTGGGTGATTTGCCAAGTTGGACCAGGTTTGTGATCTAGCTTGCAGCAGTCCTGAGGGTCTTTACAATGCTTGCACCAGATATTTGGCACAAGCTGATGTAAATCATAAAACTGTTACAACTGCACCTGAGATTGTAAAATCAGGCAACATTGCGGCGAGAGGGTTTGTGCACTGCCAGAACTCGACAGTGATGGTGCAGGGCTTGAAGCAAGCCCTGCACCACATTTTGAAAATCCAACCCATGAAAGCAATTTACTAATGCACATATAAAATTGACTATGGAGCAAACATTAATACAGATATGAGGATCAAGTATTGTGCACTATATGTTCAGTGGGGAAGCATTTAAAACCAAGTCTTCACAGACATTTGAAGGATGAATTAATTAGTGTAGAGAACAGGACAAACATGATGACGTCTGAGATACCCCATATATAACCATTTTTTATCATGACCAGAATATATTTTTTAATCCAACCCACATTCAAAGTTTTCATAATGCTTGATGCAGCTTCAACTCCAGTCCCTTCTGAACCTCTCAGCATCTTTACAAAACTACAGGGAAAAAATACATTTTAAAATGTCTTAAAGACTCTCCTGAATTACTTTCTGCTCCCTGTACTCTGAACTCCTCAAGGTGCTGGCATCACTCAGTGTAACTAGCACTGCTAGCATGTTCGTGGCTCTCTGTACTTGCTCCTGACCTTCTGTGTTCACTCCATAACTTTTGAAAAGAAAGCAAAAATAGCAAACTCCAACAGGCCATTGCCACCACCTTCACAAATGGAGCTGATCCTGCCAATCCATCTTTCCAGCAACTCCAGCCCTTGCTAAACCCCACCACTATATTTACTAACTTTGTTTTCAAGAAGGCAATAATGCAGGCAATGAACTGCAATGCAGCCATGCCAGTGCTTGCATCATGCTGGAGAGGATGTGCTACAGCTCAGCCACACAAGAGAAATACACCATTTCACCAACAAATCTCACATAATTTATTTATTTAAAAAATAAAATAACCAATAACAAATAACTATCTCACAAGATCCTCACCTATTGCATAAACCAAATATGCAGAGGAGACCTGTGGATAACTTGATTTATCTTTACTTGTGCTGTTTGTTTTGGACTCCTCACTCATGACTTATGACACTTGTGAGGTTACCCAGAGTCAAACAGAATTTGTAAAGATAAATCATTTATCCTACAGGTCCTCCATCATACTATCTATCTATCTATCTATCTATCTATCTATCTATCTATCTATCTATCTATCTATCTATCTATCTGTCTACAGTGAAGCCCACCCCAATGAAGCCCAACTCTGCAGAATTTTGCAGTAGAGTTACTGCAGCAACAAATGCAATTTAAAGGAGTTAATCCTTTGTCATGCAGGAAACCTGTAACACTGTGCTTTCCTGGTTGGCTTATCTATCTATCTATCTATCTATCTATCTATCTATCTGTCTGTCTGTCTGTCTGTCTGTCTGTCTGTCTGTCTGTCTGTCTGTCTATCTATCTATCTATCTATCTATCTATCTATCTATCTATCTATCTAATCTCTCCATTCATCTGTCTATATCCAGGTACTCTTTTCTCCATTTTCACACCACCCCACTTGTCCCAGCTCAGTATATAGGCCCATCAGACCTCGACATGCACATCAACCCCTTCTGAGGGAGGGCCCCTGACCCATCATGAGGTGTAGTCTGTGCCAGAACACTACTCTGTGTCCCTCCCAAAGCTGGGGCCAGTGTCACATGCTTTAGCACCTTCCCTTAGCCTCAATGCATTCAGCTGGCTTACTGAGATTGAAGACAACTCAGGTCACTGGCACTGGAAGGCAGTGTGGTCCCCACTGGGCTAATGGCTGTCCCTACAAACAATGTAACTTCATAAATTGTTGTTGTGCCATTTGTGTCACCAAATTGTTAACATAGTCCTCCTCATTACCCACTTCTGAACATGGCAGGTATCATTTATAAGATACTGGCTGATGCATCATTTCACACCACAAGAACAAAACACAGTTTGGCCAAGATTTGAAAAATAACACCTGTCCCATTAATGAGGTGATGTAAAAATGAATATGTTGAAAATTTGGGGTCAGGATATTGAAAATTACCAAAGTTATGAACGAGCATTGAAAAACATCAACGATACCTTCACAACTTTGTTATTTTTTAATATTTTGACACCAAATTTTCAACATAGCCTTTTTATGACCCCACCTGATGAATTTAGTAGGAAAAATGTCAAATTCTTCCCAAAAGTTGATTTTGTGGCCAGACTGTGAAATCATCTTTGACCAGATTTGAAAAATTACGACCTTGTTCATGGAGGGGGCTGTCCCCAAAAGCCCATGTTCAAAATTTAGGGAAAATATTAAGAAATGACAAAGTTCTGAGCAAAGGTTTAAATGCATTGAACATGCACTTACAGCACTTGCCTTGTTTCTTCATTTCCTATTCAGCCTTAAAGAAGATGGATGTGCTTTCTTCATACTATTCCTTTAAATAAACTAATTGTGCAGCAAGTTATCGTGTTTGAAAATGTTTTCACTTGCGAGTGGTGTAGTGCTAACTTTCCACTTTCCTACCAGTTGTATCCTGGATTATTTGGGAGAATGCATTTGATAGAGGTATTGTTTTGAACTTGCAACTTAGTGATTTTCTTTTCTGTACTGGGGAAATGCTTGTGAAAACTGCTCAATCATTAAAACGTATAACTTTATTTAACATATCTTAAAAACTTTGTTGAATCTCATCAAGGACTTTACAGAGGCAGGTGCTTTAGGTTTAACTGTCAAGGGAATACATATTTTATTACGCCTGCAACTGAAAATTGTATGCTATGCCATGTAAGTATTCCTCTTTAGTGCTCACTGGATATTCAGCTGCAATTGCAGCAATTCCCTTGCTGAGTCTTTATATTTCTTTTGGTTCCAGTAGCACAAGTGCCAGCCAATGCCTGCTCCATTTGAACACTGCTGTAATGCTGCTCTTCTTTCAGTATTTCAATAAAGCTCCAGATAGAAGGGTGGTGTGAACCAATGAAATGGTTAAATTTGTGGTGCCATGCTTTGACAGAATTGATAGTTCTAGGTATATCATGCTGCATAGCATCATAACAGTTCCACAAGTCGACCACAAACATTGGGTGTCACAACCTCCTTTCCCAGTGGCCTACCCAACCAAGTATCCTCAAATAGTCCAGTAGGTTTGATAGTAGCTCTCCATTCTCAACATAGAATTGAGTATCGAGAAGCTCCTCAAATGCTGATATTACATTAGCAACAGGGACATAGGCAAGGGCAGGCAAAAGGCGTAGATTCAATGAAAAGTCTGGGTCTGATACATATTGAAAACACACATCTGGCAGTTCTTGTATTTTTCACCACACAACCTGCACGTATAAAAAGCAGCCATGAATTTGAGCAGAGGAAGGCAATTTTTAAGGCTTTATTGCTGCCAATTCATAGTTGACCATAATCGATTGAGGCTGGAGTGAGGGGCATAGGTTGTGTAGCGCACTGAACACTTTACTGTAAGTGGCTGTGGTTCTATTTGCCATCAGAATATACACCAATAGAACCACTGTGTTGTTGCATATGGCATGGATTGTGTATAGCTGCTGGAAAATGGTAGGGCAACATTTGAAAGTGCCATCCGCGAACCAGTGGAAGCTATTTTTAGGTATTGCAAGTCTAGCGCAGTGGAGAAAAGTAGTACACAGTTCAGGCACAGGCCAGAATTAAAAAGCAGAAATTTATCTTTCTGCAGCGCTTTAAAGTTCTTCCAGAATTACCAGGGAGGCAGCATCTACAGGTTCCGTGTTGGTGCTATTAGTTTATGAGATTCATTGTCCATAAACCTTGGAGTGGGGCAAGGTCTTGTTAAAATAGTTAAAGCAGATAATTCAATCTATACTCTATCACCCATGGCAAATGTTTCACATTCTACAATTTCTTTTCTGTCTGAATTGGCCACTCACTTATTTGATCTCACAAGGAATGGGGATTTTGTATTGTTAATTTCAGAGCTCTGACATGGGTTTTCAGCTCAGCCACCAAATGTCATGATGGACTACGCTGTTTGTTAACTAGGATCTGCAGCTTATCCAATAGGCAGGGAAATGGGCAGACTGGGAGGGCCAAGTAGTCCTTATCTGCTGTCAAAGTCTATGTTTCTGTGTTCTATGACTACCTATCAACAAGGTTCTTTTAAAATTTAACTGGTTGTGTTGGCTCCATTAAAATCAGATACCTTTCCTACATTTGCTTACTTTTAAATAAGGTGCTTCAAGGCTTTATGATGTTCTCAGGCAATGTGACACAGTCTTGTAGACACTCTGATGCAAATCTGAAAGTTCCACTGCGGATAAGTACCCATATGATACCTCAGCAGTACAACCAGCATTAGAGATACTGTACAAAAAGTCATTGCTCTCACAGAAGAATGGCAGCATGTCAGTGGCTAGCATTTCTTCAATGACTTTTTAACTGTTTGGCTTCAGCCTTTTGGCTTCATATTTCTAGTTCATTTCCTGAGACTTGACCAAAGACAGTTAACTTATTTCTTTGGGGTCCACCAGATGACTGGTTTCTACATTTGCCACCCTGGAGTAGAGATGGATTGATGGAGTTTGTGGCCTCTAGGAGGTGTGAGAAACAATGGGTTTTGAAGAACCTAAGAGTGGAGGAGGATGATGGTGCTATGCTGCCACTTGAACACCTTCTTCTTTCTTGTGGAAGCTAGCAAACGTTGCTTTGTGAATAATTTCAAGTACAACGTGTTATCTTAGCAAAGTGTTCTGCAGGTGAAGATACACTTTTTCAAGTGAAGTCATCCACGCCCCTGAAGAAGAGGCATTGTTGCCTTGAAGTGCTGAGCTGGTCAGACATATATTTTGGACCTGACTTTAAAACCCTGTGGTCCAGATATTCAGAGCTTTGCACCCAGCACAAATCTGTAGCGCTGGAATAGCACTGAATTTATGCCGGACTGCAATATTCAAAAGCCCTTTAGCACTGGCACTGTGTGATGGCGCTGATTCCAAAAGTTAATGTATGCAGGGGAGGGAGGGAGGGAGTGGCTTTGAATGCCAATGCACCAGCATATTCAAAATAGTAGTACCGTGCTACAGCTTGTTGTGTCACTGGTAAAGTGACGCTAAATACTGCCTGCAAAAGCATGCAGTAGTAGCGGTGGAACCTGAAGTAATTAGAAGTGACACTTCAGATTACTACTATAGTAATTCAAAAGTGTAACATCTAATTACCACAGGTCCCAGTCTAGTGTCTCCCTCACTCACTTGTATTGCTGATGGGGTGCCCAACTCTGTTGGCAGCATGTATCCCCAGCTCATGTGGCACACTGGGAGCCCACCCAGTGTGCCCAAATGTCATATTCCTTTTTAAGTAATGTCTTGCTGATGGGGAGTGCCTAATCTCCTGTTGGCAACATGTATCCTCAACTCATGTTGCACACTGGCAGCCCATCTCAGTGTGTCCACATATATTTGGTGACCATTAGTTCCTGTAAATAAAGAAAATCAGCAGCCCGTGGTGCTGAGGGTTGAGGGGCTGGACGCCACACCTCACACCACGCAGGTGACCAGGGTTCGGGAATGAGCTCGGGCATCAGGGATCGGTGGGGAAAGAGGATTGAGCATCCATGGGACTGCTCTCCTCTCTTGGGAGGGATCAGGGTAGCCCAGTGCAGCAGTGGCCCCAGTGGAGACCGGTGGCACTGCCATGCACCAGGGCATGTACACTAAGGGCCACGCTAGCTGCCTTCTGACATGGGTGAGAGCACCTATGTCACAGCTGAGTGGCATTGCATGTCCCGCATCTGTTGGGAGGGGAACCAAGAACACAGGAAAAACCAGCTCCAAGGATCAGGCAATAGCACTGATCCTCTATGACCTATAATCGGGGTTTCCCTAGCTTGCCTACAATTTCCCAGGCCCACTCTCATCCAATGCCAGAGTTTTCTTGAAGAGCACCCCAAGTAAGAGAGAAGGAAGACCCCCCGGATAGGGTTAGCTGGGTGCTGGCGCCAGCAAGGAGGGAGGAGAGGAGGCATAGCATGGGATCCTCAGGCAGGGGACAAGGATGGGATGCCTGAGAGAGGACCTTGAAGCCGCAATGGGAGTGAAACAAAGTTGACCAAAAAAAAGAAAGAAAGAAAACCATCCCCAATGAGGTATTTGATTTTTGAACACTGGAATAAAGAAAATGGTCCCTCGTCATCTTCCCAGTCCCCCATCCCCACCCTCCCACTGAGCACCCACCTCCCCTTACCCCCATTACTCATACTTGCCTCTGGAGGTTGGCGCTGTCATCCTCTGAGGACTGGGGCATGTCTGCACTCTTCAAAGCCGAACTGCAAAATGAAGAATCAAAGGTAAGCACCATATAATGGCTGGCAATGGTGGTTTTGACTTAATATAATATCACAGCCATTTCTAGGAATTTTGACCCCAAATTTTCAACATGAGTTTGGGACCCTCACTCATGAACTCTGTCACTGTCATGTTGTTACTCAGTCCTGAAAGGTGATTTCATGGTTGCTGCATGGAATCACCTTTTGGACTGATTCATGAAACAACAGCACCACTGTTCATGAGGTGGGGTCCCAAAAGCCAATGTTGCAAATTTGGTAAAAAATTCCAAAATGACTGCATTATGAGACGCAGCATTGTGCAGTTTCTACGCATGCTCATAACTTTGCCAATTGTTAATATTTTCACCCCATAGCTTCAACATTACCATGTTTTCACAGCTCCTAGTGAACATTACAGCTATCATTGGTCATATCCTGCCTGAAATGTTTCACACCTGTGGCACAGGATGCCACAGTTGCTGTGTGAAATCAACTTTCAAAATGGATTAAGCAAATCACAGTGCAACTGTTCATGAGGTGAGGTCCCAAAATCCAAGTTGACAATTTGGTAAATACTTCCGGAAAATGACAGAGCTATGAGTGTGCGTTGTGCAGTTTCTATACACACTCATCACGTTACCACTGTTTCATGTTTTCACTCCAGAATTTCAATACTACCATTTTTCACACCACCTCATGAATAGCACAGCTGTAATTTTCAAATCCTGTCAAAAATTTTATTCTGCACCTGTGACGAAAACAGCATTGCAGTTGTGCAGAATTACATTTCGACAGTGATTTAAAGGTTTTCTGTGTTGGCACATGCAGGTGATGAGACATGTGGTGAAATTTATTTAAGATGGCACAGTTATGACTATTTGTTGCTATTTTGCTACACCTGCTCATAACTTTATGTGTGGAAGTACAGGGCCAGAGACCCCTGTGTTTCCACAGCTAGATACATATGTGTATCTGTGGAGGAATGGGAGTGCGGGGTCCAAAGGACACCGCATTTCTCGCTTTGACATATGGATACTGTTGTACTATCTGGATGGAGTATTGGGACCCTGTGCTGCCACAGCACAAGGAGGATACAATTATACTATCTGAAAAGAAGGGAACTCCATTGCATGAAACTCCATTAATGCATCAGTTAGGGGAATACTATAGTGACAAATGCAGGGTAATGATGCGTTAGGGTTTCCAACCCTAATACCCCACCAATAAGATTCCCACCCCTAGCACTCCACCCCACCCTCCACCATCCACTCACCAACAGGCATCTGGGTGTGCATTGAGGTCATTGGCCTAACTTTCACACATTCTTCTGTACTGCACCACCTCAGCTTGTTTACACATGGAATGGGGTTTCACTTTGCACACCTGGCAGTGCTAATTTTGCACTGGGGCAAAGTTTTAATATCTGGTCCAGTATATGTGTAGTAAGTTAGTTCGCTGTTGTGTTTTTTGTATCATGATTTTGAATTTTATAAGCACAGTAAAATATATTTTCACTGACCTCTTTGAGTGCTGACTATTTTTACTTGAAATCATCCAATTCAGTGATGAAGCTGCCACTTCAAGATGATTGTGCCTAAAAAGCATCACTTAGTTAGGAAGACTTATTTGTGAAGTGCTCAAGTGTGAAGTCTGAGCAAAGTGAAAACTCCACAAAGTAATATGCAAGGGAAATTTCACCACTTAGCCATAACTTCACCAGCAAAGTGAAATTTGACAGTATCTCTGCTATCTACCCTCATTGTAAACCTCTCCATATTCTCTTTGCATCCTCCTCCTCCTCATCATTACTGCTTAGTGCTTATGCCATGGACTGGCATCCATTTCCATATAGAGACCTATGTGAGTTAAGAAAATGCCTTTTCATGGCAGATGTTCCTAGCTATGGGCCTTCCTTCAGTGCAGTCACATGTGTTTCATTTTGAAGGTCCTGGACTCTCTGTGAAAAGTGAGGTTCCACGTAAGATGATAAGAGTCCTCCAAATGTTAAGCTGTTTCAATTTGTAATGTTGTTTAAGTGAACTACTATGCTTATTATAGGACTCTGTGGTCTTGGGTAAATGGTTATGCAGAGAAAGAACAAGGAAGTGAAAAGGTGTCTAAGAAAGCAGAAACTACAGAGAAATGGAAAACTCTGTAAGACAGCAATAAAAGAAGTGTTATGCTTGTCAAACATGGCACAGATTGCCTCTATGAGTTTTCTTCATTAAAATAAGTTAGAGAAACTGTACATTGATGATGTGTGGACAACAGGAAAACCCCACTCAAAGCATAACAGTCTTGCAAGCACACAGAAAGATATCCAGCCAAGTCTGTCTCCCTGAGAAGCTATAATGCAGTACTTCTTCCAGTAACTCAGCAGCAGTGACTATGAGCATACTACTTGAACTGCCACAGTTGATGACAGAGATGTGGTGAAGTGCAACAACAGACTTAAACAAGAATTTGTCAATGCCGGATGTTCTCCACTTGTATAGAAGCCCTGGGGTAGTAGATGTGTTGTGGTGTAGTTTGTGGTTATGTATATTACTGCATAGCTCAGGTGGGTTGTATGAGGCATGAGGTGTAGCTGAAGACCATCAACCACCCTGTAGAAGTGCAGCAATTGACCAGATGACATAACGAGTGGTGAAGCCATGAGTGATGGCATAGGTCAATAAGCACAAGAATAAAAATATCAACAATATTTCAGTAGGGATAGCATATTCCATTTATGCCACACCTCCAAACAGTGAAAATAAATTGACTTTCCTTCTATTTTTGGCTGATTATAAAAATCTAAAAGGTACCCACAAATGAAACACCACTCCTGTTGTGAATATGCTTGTGCTGATCAAACATTGTGCACAGTACCATGCTATCAGTTTTGCTTCAAAGCTTTGTGCACTTGTGTGTTGAAAAGTTAAAAATTGAATTTCCTGCTTTTTTTGCTAATTATAAAATAAGTTAAACATAAATGAAACACCACTCATTTTGTAGATATTTTTGTGCTGAACAACTTTTGTGCTCACAGTATCATGCTATCATTTTCCATTTTACAGTTATTTGCATTTGAATACAGTTACTACTGCTAGTATACTTGTGTAAAAAGAGGGTTTAAGTGTCCTTTAAAGTAATGTGTGTGTCTCTCTCTCTCTCACTCTCTCTCTTCTCTCCCTATCCCCTGCATGGAGTCAATGAACAGCTCAGGGCTGTTCCTGGATATTTGACATTCCTAGGCCTTATGAAAGATCAGCTGTGTTTGCTTGCCTGTGTACATCATCATGATTGAGTTGACTTTTCCTTTTCAGCTAGAGAATGTCTCAGCCCAACAAGTCAAAACTGTATCATGCTCACCCAGCCTGATTATTGGCTGTGCCACTTTAAGACTACTCTGCATTGGAGGACAGTGTCACACCTCTCAAAACCCAAATACAGTATCATAACAAAATGTTTGCTGCACACACACACACACACACATGGTGAACATAAAAGTCAATTTATAAGGGGCACAGTCATTTGCAATTCAGGATAGGCTAAGGTAGAGTTGGATTTGGTTTTGATTTGCAAATGCAGGATGAGTTTGGATTTTGTTTTGCAAATGATTTGAATTTGGATACACCTGGTTTGGGCCCTATACGTAAGTGGTGGAAAGAAAACATTTTCTTGGAGACAAATACACGCAATGCAAAGGGACAGTAGCATAACGGTACAGAGTATACTGTATGAGATACACAGCATCCTGCTGCTTAAAGAATTCTTTGTTTTTGGCCAACCTGCAAGGCAAAACATGAGGAATGAAACATGGCTTACAGGACCCATGCACCCATGACTATATATGCTTTCAATGTTCCATCATGCCAGTCATCTCATGACTCAGACTTCAGCACAGACAACAACTGCAGTGGTTGCAACTTTGTGCCCAATAGGTTTGAGTCTGAGCCATCTGAGTCTTCTGATACTGATGCGGAGTGTGACAAAATCCCATCAAAACACAGGAGATGGTCCATTGGGAGGCCAATGCAAATGGTGGTGGCAAGAAAGATACTGTCTCCCTGATGACAATGTTATTTTATATGGTGGGTGGGAGATGTCCCTGATGAAACATCATAACTAATTAAAAGCACTGTTAGTGCTAGCTAACAGGAATCTATGCCAGGAGGTAAAACTAAGAAGGCCACTCTTGGATACAGAACTATTATTATATTGAATCCAAAATGCTTGTTGTGCAATATGCACACTCTGTAAAACTATTGTCAGCAGGGGAGGTAGGGAAATCACCATGGCACATACAGTTTAATAATAATAATATCTGTATTTATTTTGAACCTTTCAATTATCAAGGCGACATAAAGACTTAAAACAAAAGATAACAACAATATATAAATATACAATAAGATCCAGAAAATAACCTTACTAATCACAACATGCCCTGCTCCACAAATAGGTCTTCAGTGCCTGTTTAACCCCCCACACACACACACACAGCTGCGCATTCCGAAGTTGATGGGGTAGAGAATTTCAAAGGACTGGGGTTACATACATAAATGCATGGCCTCAAGATTTTAAAGATACCCCAGGAATCTCCAGCAAGCCACTTGAGCAGAATGCACTCAGCAGAATGCAGCAGAAAGGACTGGATGTCAGTATCTAGTGAGACAGAAAACAAGGCAGTTGGCAATGGCCTAGATGGTGTTTTTCCTTACCAGAAAGTGGTGACACAGCCAACTATTTTTCAACTCCGCATAATTAAAAAAAGTAGTGAGATCTTTCATCGCCATTACTATCACCATCAGGCTCCATTGCATCTGACAGTATCCTCTGATTAAGTACTGCAAGTTCCTCTTTGACAAATCATGCCACAAACTAAAATAATTAACTATGCAAGAATGTTTTCAAAGGGCATGTAAATATGATCACACTCATCCCGTTGCCCAGAAATTAAATAAGGCAATAGCAGAAATGATAGCTCTTGACCTGCAAACCTTCTCTTTTGTTGAATCTGTTGGCTTTAAGCAAATATGTAACACAGATGACAGTTCCACAACATGAAATACCATATAGAAAATATTTTACAACCAAAGCAGCACCAAATGCCTATTGTAATTGCATGAGGAAGTGATACAGGCCTTGAAGCTCACAGCAAGTGCTACAATAATTTGTTTCAACTTATATAGAAACAATTAGAAAAATAACAATGACGGCAGAAAAGATCACCGGCCCATCCCAATTTGCCTGTGTCACTCTATTATACCTTGTGACTTTTGTCAATATACAGTTTTGTCTGCACTATCCACTCCCTTGTTCCCTGTGTTATTACTGCATCCTGAGTAATTACTAAGCCCTTAACACTGTTCTAACTGTGCTGGAAAACTATAATGGATTTGGTGCCCACTACCTCTGCTGGCAGCCTGCTACATGGCAGCCCTCTTTCAGTAAAATAAGATGTTCTCACATTCCCCTTGAACCTCCTCCTCACCAGTTTCCACTGGTGTCCTTGTATTGTAGATTAACTACTCCTGTTGAATATTTCCTTGTAGTTCACCTTGTTCATTCCTTTCAGGAACTTGACATGTGGACTTGTGGTCAAACTGTAGACTACTTGACAGTCACTGGACTCTGGGCATCTTTTCACAGATTCTTCTGCCACAACTTTTAAGAAGTTGGCTGCCTTGCATACTACTAGTGTTTATTCTAAAGAGCACACTGCAGTGGGCCTTTGCAGGAATGAATCAGTTTACTCCTCTTGGCCTCTCTCAGGGCTTTTGGTGTCTAGTAATGAGGCTAAATCATCTATACTGTGAAGGATAGCTAGTATGGGCACATACCTTGCTTTGCTCATACCCTCAGTCTTATAGTATATGATTTTCTTAAAGATGAAAGAAGCATTCAGAATGCACTGAGTGTTCCACACAAACTATGTGGACATTTTAGTCATTCTATGGAAGCATGCAAAATATTGCAGCAGCTGCAAAGGACAGTAATCTTTCACTACATCAGCTAAAGCAGGAGGTTGCCACCAGACAGAATCTCACCTTCTGCACAGTGCAATGAGCTTCTTGAGCAGTACATATAGAATAGTTTATGGATGGCCATACACAATAAGGCTGTGTTTCTATTGAGGGATATGATGACGGCATACAGACCTTGAGAGCGACCGAGAAGTCCGGACCATGCCATTGGCCAATGGAAATAGAAACACAGCCTTAGTTACAAGGCCACCCCTACACACTATTTGTATAGTATACGGTTCCCCAGAATGTAGAAAACTTTACTTTCACAAGGATTTCTACCTTGTGTTCATGATCACTTGCTCCAGTTCCATAGTGAAGTCCTGCTATGTTCCTGACTCTAAACATCACTCTCCTCGGTGCAGCGCCACTCTGCTTTCTAATCCTGATGATCTACAGAAAAGCCAAGTGATTAAAAAAAAAGAAAACTAACGACTGGTAGTTTGAACACAAAGCCAACCATGGCAGTTGGTGTCCAAAGTACATGAATCCACCACTCTCCAAACAGGTCGCTAAACGTCATGCATTATTTATAACACAGTGCTGCTTTAGGCAATCAGGTAGCAGTTCAAGAGGAAAAGTTGTTGTAGTATCATTGTGATGTCAGAACGATACTACAACTTTATCCAATAAAGCCCTAACCACATACTATAAAGCAGTTCATCAATACACAATGGATCACTGAATAGGGAAAAGGGATGAGTCACTTAATTTGAGCTAGTGGACCCTGATGGCACAATCATGCTACATTCTTTAGCCATTTAATAAAGTCAATCAGAAATGAGTGCAGACAATGCCAGCCTGAGTCATGTAATACCCCTATGTTCCTTCTTAGGAACTAACTAGATTACAAAATGCAGCACTTCTTAAGAAAGGCAGTGCAGTTTCTCTTGTAGCAGAGCTAGCTATAACGCTTTTAGTGGACCCCAGAATATTTGTGATGTTAGACTTAGAGCACTGTATTCTGGCCACAATGCTAGGTCCTTGACTTAAGGCAAGTTTGGCATCCCTTCTCTCCTCTGGCCTCACAGACATCAGCAAGTATAAAGACCTACTCATGACCTACTGTACTCATTGAAAAATGTCAAAGAAATACAAATATACACAATGACAGCAGAAAATGGCATGTGGCCCATCCAGTCCACCCACCCTACCTAACTACAGTGCATTGGCCCTAGTTCCATCCTTCCACTTTGTTTCAGTCATTGCCTTTTCTTATGAATCCTTATGCCTGTCCTATCCCTGTTTGAAGTCAGCCACTGATTTGGCCTGTACCATCTCCTCAGGTAGCTTTTTCCACTTGTGCACCACTCTTTCCATAAACAAGTGCTTCAAGCTTCCTACTGAATGTCCTTCTGCAAGTTTCAGTGAGTTTACCCTCCCCCATATATTAGCACAAGGAAAAAGTTTTGTGATTCCCCTTCACAAAAGTGGGAGCAAGACAGAGGCAGGAAACTACAGACCTGTCAAATTGACCTCTGTGGTAGGGAATGTGATGGAATCGCTCTGAAGGAAAGAATTGTTTAGTACCTAGAGGCCAGTGGGCACAGGACCCAAGGCAGCATGGGTTCATAGTGGAAGTTCATGTCAGATGAATCTAATTGATTTCTTTGACTGGGTGACCAAAGTAGTAGACCAGGGAGGGCCGTGAACATGGCCCACCTAGACTATTGCAAGGCATTTGACACAGTCCCACACAAAAGATTAATAAATAAATTAACCAGCCTGGAGTGGGTCCCAGGGTGGTAGCCCGGTAAAACATTGGATGGACAACAGGACACTGAAGGTAATTGTAAACTGAGTCCACTCTGAAGAAAGGGGTTACTAGTGGGTACCGTAGGGGTTCAGTACTGGGTCCAGTCCTTTTAATGTCTTTATAAGTGACATTGCAGAGACTAGAAGGAAAATATGCCTCTTTGCAGATGACACATGATCTGCAACCGGGTTGCTACAAAGGAGGTGTGGAAAGGATGAGAAGCGACTTGGCAAGGTTGGAGGAATAGTCAGAAGTATGGCAGCTTGATTCAATGCAAAGAATTGCAAAATAATGCACCTGGGAAACAAAAACCTTGGAGAAGATTACACAATGGGAGGGAGTAGTAACAACAACAAAATGGAAAGAGACCTGGGGTAATCATATCAGATTACCTTAAGGTTGGCAAGTAATGTGAGAAGGCAGTAGGGAGGGCTTGGGGATACTGGGATATATAGGGAGAGGCATCACTAGCAGAAAACAGGAAGTTGTTATCCCTCTGTGCAGACAGTTGGTGAGATCCCATCTGGAGTACTGCATCCAGTTCTGGAGATACCATCTTTGCATGGACATAGACAGGTTAGAGGCAGTCCAGAGGAGGGCAACTAAAATGGTGCAGAGTCTGCAAGAGAAGCCATACGAGGAGAGACTAAAGGAGCTTAATATGTATACCCTTGAGGAAAGGAGGGAGAGGGGGACATGATAGAAACTTTTAAGTACCTCAGTGGAGCCAACAAAGTCAACGAGGGTAGAATCTTTCAGAAAAGAGGTGTGAAAGAACAAGGGGACACAATGTGAAGATAGAGGGGGGCCGGCTCAGGGCAAAGTGAGGAAGTATTTTTTCACAGAGAGGGTGGTGGATGCATGGAACAGCCTCCCTGAGGAGGATGTGGGGTCTAAAACTGTGGGAGAATTCAAGAATGCAAGGGACAGACATATGGCAACTCTTGTGGGGGTAGGAAGAAATAGGCTGGTGGTTAACTAGGATCTGCAGCTTATCCTGTAGGTAGGGAAATGGGCAGACTAGGTGGCCAAACGGTCCTTATTTGCCATCAAAGTGTATGTTTCTATGTTCCTTGGCATCCACCCTGTTTACCCTTGCAGTTACTTTTGAAGTAAGCAGCACTCTCAGGCACTCTTCTATTGCGACTGCTGTTACTATTTCTAATTTCCAACTTGTTGAACATGCACACTTCCAAACCTCCTTGCCAGCAGGAGAAATGTTTAATGAAAAGAAAGATGAAGATGGTGACATTTGGTCAGGGCTACATGATAACTGAGATAGACAGTAGTTCTTCCACTATTGTACGAGGTTATACTGCTACCACTATGGTTGAAGACTAACTAGAAGAGCCTATACGATGCACAAAATAAGTGATTTAATACCTTTTATTGGACCAACAAAGTTTTACAGAAAAAATGTTGCTTTCAAGCATACAGTTCTTCATCAGAAACATAATGGTAGGCCTTCTTAAAAAATAAAATAACTCAATTTCATTCCACATATGAATGTCTGAGTTTTAGAGAACCTATGAAAAGAACTCACAAAACTCAGAGTACTGACTAACCTTCGAAATATTGGCAAAGTAAGAAAACATCTGGCTTGCATTGTGCAGAACTGGCATTTTATACTTGTTGCCTTCAGACCATTTGTTTAAAAGAAACAATGGTCATCTGGAGGCATCACCTGTAGAGGCACCAAAAGGATGGGGACCCTGTTTTATGTTTGCTTGGTATGCACATGCGCAGTGAATATGTCATGGCTACTCTAAAAGTAGAGACTGAAGAAATGTGTCAGTATATCATCCCATGCAGATCGGGCTGCAAGAGGCTTGCCACTGACAGCCTTCTGAGGAGCAGGCTGATAGTGACTGTGTTCAGCCTGGCTGATAGGTGTAAAGTTTGTGTAATTGACAGGGCAGCCACACCTATCAGAGTGCAGCTGCATCCTTTCATTTACAAGACATTGCCCAGCAGCCAGCTGGGTGGTGTCACAGTCAGCCTGCTCCTCATCCTCCCCAATGTCCAGTGGTTGATGTGTTCCCCTACAACCTGTGACACCAGGGTGCCCATACTGGCACTGCAAAACAACATGCAGCACTAGGTTGCCCAGTTTCCAGTGTTGACACATACTGTACCTTGTCATCTTTGTTTGTTTTATTTGAAGCTGATCCAGCCTCAGCAACAAACCCCTCCAACCTGCCAGTCAGCCTGGGTTGCTCTGTATGACCCATACCAATCCCACTGACTGACTTGGTGGCCCTCTTGATTTTATTTGACAAACTGACATTTTTTCTGTTATTTTATTTGCACCCCATTTGTCTCTGCTCTTCCTTGCCTGTTTGTCAGTCATGGAGGCAGCAAGGTAACAGTAGTTGTCCCTTGTGACTTTTCTCATCGCAGTTCTTCTATCCACTCCCACCCCATGAGGACCTGGCCCTCAATGACAGGGAGAAGGATTGGAAATGCAAATCAAGTGGGTGCACCTGGCAGTGAAGGAACAGGAAGCACTGAATGGAGCAGAGCACAGCTGGAGTAAGGGTGGGTGGAGACTTATTGTATTCCCAGTTGAGTCATACAGGAAGTACTGTTACATTCCAAGCTGAGCCTGCCAACACTATGGGAATGAAGTACTGAGCTGAACCTGCAGACATTTGGGGAGGGCAGTACCGAGCTGACCTGCAGACACCAGGGGAGCCAAGCACCAAACTGAACAGCTGCCGACACTGAAGGTGTAGAGTACTGAGTTACTGCTGTTGACAGGTAGGAGTGTGGAAGGACTGGGAGGGTCCTTCACTACCACCATGGTACAGAGCCTGGAGATGTGAGGATTGGTGAGCTATGACCTGGCTGGAAGATACATAAGTATAAATAGGGCACTGGGAGACACATTGTGAGGTGGGAGTGGGAACGTAAACAGGACTGAAGGCTTGGATTCTGAGGGCCTGGGTTTTGGTCTGATGATCCAGACCAAGGGGTCAGGGTCAGTTCTGGGGACAGAGGTACACTTTTGAGGGCAGGAGTTGGGCCATACGCATCCGTTTTGGCTGTTGAAGTGCATTCTGGGAGGTTAGGTTAGTTTTGAGGACCATGTGCATTACCAGGACAGTCCTTTGTAACTCATAGTTAGATCCATTCTGTGAATGGTAAAGCTTCTAAAAGCTCAGAGCAGATTGTTAGTTAGCTTGTTTTTCCTTTTATTAAAATAAGGGCTCATAACAGTGACCAAAGATTTATTTAACAGTGAAGCTGCTGCCAATCCATACTAAAGGTCAATTCACATATCATAACATTTTCTTCAGACCTTCTACAAATAGTGTTATATTGATTTTATTTGGAGCAATCGGCTAGCCAGACAAAGGTGCCCATCACTGCTGCCGCAGTTCAGGACCTGGAGAGATGAGGAATGTCAAACTATGATCCAGCTGGAGGATACATGAGTATAATTAGGGCACCAGGAGACACATAATTAGGTGGAGGTGGACATAGGGAACTTAAATAGGGCAGTGGGTCAGGCAGGGCACGTGGCTGGGGAGAATACAGGGGCATAAGTATGGCACTGGGTGTATAAACAGGGCATCAGGTGTGGGGTTTAATGAGAACAGTGGGCCAGGTAGGCACTATGATAAAATAATATATATTATGTTAGCACGGTAGTGCTACCATAGTTAGGGTTGAGGAGCCATTTCTATGTTATACCCCAAAATTTGCACCTTAATAACTTTGCAACCATTTGACAGATTTGGCTGAAATTTGGAATACACAATCAAGAATCATAGGCCTTGGCATCTGCCAAGTTTCGTACTAGTCAGATACATGGCTGCGGGTTATTAAGCATGATTTAAATGCTGGCGTTCGCCTTTTCTGGAATTCTGTAGTGCGGCGTGCAGGTGGCACAGTTTGCCGACTGGCCCAAATCTTCAGGGAACGTGCAGCTGGGGTCCCCAATGTGCCTTGGAAGTTTTGGTGAAAAAATATTAAACGGTTCAAAAGTTATTCAAAACAATTTCCCATTATAAGTCAATGGGAAAAGTTAACAAAAAGTTCAACACTTTCATAAATGCATTTTACTTTCGAAATGGGCCTGTTACTTTCACAAATCAGCCATATTGTTTTCAGCTGGTGATTGGAAAATGCTTGGCATTTAAATTTGGGACCCTCTAGCAACCTAATTCTTTTTGTATTCACCTAGTCGGACCCTGAAGATGCTAGCCATGTCTTTATTTTGGGTAAAACACCCCAGAAATATGTTTTAAATTTCTGGAAAAAGTACTTTGCAAAGTACTTTCGTGCTCGAATGTACTCGCAAATGTTTCATAGCTTTAAAATTGCGACAGTAATTTTCTAGTCTGTGGAAAATGACAGCAATTTTGCACTGCACTGCAAAAGGAAAGTTGGGAGTTTTGGAGCTGAAATTTGAGAGAAACGAAATGACATCTCACAGATGTGCATTTAGTGTTGTATTGAAAAAATATTACATGGCAGCAAAGTTACGGCACTCCAAAGTTGACAGTTTTTCCCATAGGATAACATTACGGCGCCAATGCATTACAGGAATCCTTTGGCACCCTGCTGCAAAACAACGGTTTGGTCTTTTTTCCTGAAATTTGAGGGAAGACAGCCAACAGCCCACAGATGTGCCTTTCAGTGGTTTGGTGAAAAATATTACAGGAGGCAAAGTTATGGCACTCTGAACTGCTCTTTTTCCCATAGGATAACATTCGCGTTAGCTGGCCTTTCAGGGCCCGATATCTCAGAAGCGGTCGAGATATGGACTTTTGTCAGAAAAATTTTAGCCCCTCATTTGGAACAAGTACAAAACTAGCCAGGACAGTCATAAATCATAAGACTTTTAAATTTTTTTTTCGTCATACGGTTCCTGAGATATAACCTATTTAGTATTCCAAGTCCTCATTTTATGCTCCGATACCCATTATTATGCATACATTCTTTGTACTCACTGTCTTTTCTATTCAGCTTTTGGGGAAAACCAGCCTGTGCACTTACATTATTGTTACCATTGCCCTTTCCGCTTGTGGTTCCATGTCCGTTTCACTTACTGATGACGCTCTCACGCCACCATGTGCGCCATCCTTGCATTTTCATTTGCGTTTGTGTTTCTGTTATTTTTGCCATTTGTGTCTACCATACTGTTTCTCTTTCTGTTTCACTTTGCGTCACCATGCCCATTGACATTTCCGTTTGCAGGCACCATGTTACTATGTGACAAGACATCACGTAACTTTACCGTTCCCGTCTATGCCACCGTGTTCGTTACTTCTGTTCTCATTTGTGCTTGCGTTCCTTGTGCGCCACTGTTAGCACTTCTGTTTGCATTGCTGTTCCTGTTACTATGCCACAAGACATCATGTGGTGGAGTGCAGAGCCCTTTTATTACGCTCCTGCTGCCATCATTTGAGGGCGCGGGGCCCTATGTGCGTTATCCTTTGCGTTTTTCATTTGTGCTTATGCTTTCTGTTATTTTTGCCATTTGTGTCTACAGTACTGTTTCTCTTTCTGTTTCACTTTGTGTCACCATGCCCATTGACATTTCCGCTTGCAGGCACCATGTTATTATGTGACAACACATCACGTGGCAGACTGTTCCGTCTATGCTACTGTGTGCATTGCTCCTTTTCTGTTGTCATTTGCGCTGTGTTACCATGTGTGCCACTGTTAGCGCTTCTGTTTACGTTGCTCTTCCTGTTACTATGCCACAAGACATCATGTGGCGGGGCGCGGGGCCCGCCGCCGCGTATTCACTATTTCTTGTTATCATTCTCAAAAGAAGGGAAATTAGAGGCAAAACCTCTCTGTTTAATGAAGTAGTTAGGGTTGTTCCACAGTGACAAAGTGAAAATTAGCTGTTGGGTTGAAAACCTAACTCAATCACCCCAAGCACCACACACACACACACACACACACACACACACACACACACACACAGAAACACACACACACACACGTCAAGTATGGGGAGGACCAAGTCAACACAACCAATGACAGACATCCAGCAGCAGGTGACAGAAATAACAAACAATTGTCTAAATGTACTACGAGACATCCCCACCCACCTGACTAGGTACTGCATGCTCAGTGGAGATCAACAGCAAAACTGAGGCCATGTACACCAAATGTACACATCCCTGATTGCAGCTGCACACACGTACACACTTAGTAGTTGCATGGCCTTACCTACCGATGCCCACACCACACCACAACTGGTACTGTGCGTTAGTCAATATAAATGCTGAAGGTGCATGATGACAGTTGTAGAAAGGTTTAACACTAGTGAGTATACATTAATTAAGAGAAGTACATAAATTAACTACAAGACACTAGCATGCTCAAGATAAAAGTTACATAAATTAACTACAAAACACTAGCATGCTCAAGATAAAAGTAGTGTTACATTTAGTATGTGATTTACATAGTAGTACATTCACTGCAACGGTTTACTCAAGATAGAGAGGCTGATGTAAACGTATGGAAAAGCATTGCCTGTTCAACGCTGTGAAATTGTGACTGCCAGTATCAGATGCATTCTTACTGATGAAGGTGTACTGCTGATGTACATACATAGACCTTCAGTGTGTTTCAATACTAAAGATGCAGTAAGTATTCTTTGTAAGAAACAGTGTAATTGCATGGATCAGGTAGCAACTTCTAAATATCATAGCACTACTGAGCCAACAATGACATACCTGTATCGGAGTTGTATATAGGATAGATTTTCCTGTAGGCACTTACTAAGTTTGTTGTACCTGATAAAGACAATCTCATTGCATCTGTGAAGACTAACTTATTCAAATAGTAATACATTTACTATTGTTGCAATGAGTGATCTATGCCACTCATGGACACAGTGTAATTTTTTAACAGTTGTTTCATACTCAGGCTGTATGCCTAGTGTTTGGGTTTGCCACACTTCTGTCACTGATGCTATCAAAGTGATAACTATGTTAATTGTGGTACAACAGGAATCAAGTAGGTTTAGTGTAGATATAAACAGAATGTCTTAGTATTGATTTAACTCACAATGGGGTAAGTGTACTAGGACAGCAGGTTATTCTCATCACTGACTCTGTCAGTTATAATCACACTATGGTTTCGATGACTGTAATGATCAAGTTACACTGTTCATCTTCATGAGTTCATATTCACAGCCATTCTCCAGTAACTAGACAGTGTATGGTGTAACTGGGTGGGACACTGTGTTGCAAAGCTGCTGCAGTGCCTAGCAGAGGGAGAGTATCTACTCATAAAGACAATTAAGCAATAAGGCATGATCAACAGTTACGTTAAATGGTCTGTTAATCACCCTGTATGGGGTTTAATGTTGAATGAGACAGCTGAGTGCCACATGTCGCTAGACAGTGATAAACTGACCATTAACATAATACCTGGGAGTGGCTTATTGCTATCATAATAAAACTGTTTTTAAACAACATTAAACCATGTTCATCATATGGTTAGGCTCTACATGTATGTTAATAAAACTAAACATAAGGCTGTTATAATGTTTACAGTCAATTAGAAAGCTGCATTTCTCAAACCCTTGTTATAATCAGAGATATTATACCTGTACAACTCCTTGGTTTTGCTGAACTCTATTGCTCAGGTGGCCCACCACATGTGTGTGGTCTGGTGGGGCATCGGTAGGTAACGCCATGCAACTACTAAGTGTGGTACGCTGTGCAGCTGCAATCAGGGATGTGTATGTTTGGTGTACATGGCCTCAGTTTTGTTGTTGATCTCCACTGAGCATGCAGTACCTGGTCAGGTGGGTGGGGATGTCTCGTAGTACATTTAGACAATTGTTTGTTATTTCTGTCACCTGCTGCTGGATGTCTGTCATTGGTTGTGTTGACTTGGTCCTCCCTATACTTGCATATGTGTGTGTGTGTCTGTGTGTGTGTGGTGCTGGGGGATGACTTGAGTTAGGGTTTTCAACCCTAACAGTGAATTTCCTCACTTTTGTCGCTGTGGAACAACCCTAACTAATGCATTAAACAGAGTTTTTGCCTCTAATATATATATATATATATATATATATGATACATATATAAATATATATCTATACATATATATGGTAAGGATGTGATAGCACCCCTATGGTTAGGTTGGTACAGCCTTTCAGTGTTAAATTTCAATTTTGCACCTTCAATAACTTTATCATTTGACATTCAGATAACCCAAAAATTGGTATGTGCTGTCATGTTGTCAGTGTCACAAAATGTGAAAAGTTTCATGATGGCAACTTTTATGGTTTTGGAGATATAAAGTGGTCAAACACTAAAAGGAACTTTTTCCCATGGGATAACATGGGATTTTTGCTCTCATGTACAGCAGACATGGAGTTACATTTGCCTCAATATTTTCAGGGATGATGGAGTGTGCCAAGGGTGTGCCTTTAGATGTTTGATTTTAAAATATATTATCATTTTTGAATTATTATGATTTTGTGATAGATGCACAATAGGCTATTTGAACGGTAAATAACATCTACCATTCGAATGGTAAATTGCGAATGGTAAATGTAATTTACCATTCACAATTACTGTTCAAATGGTAATGCTAATTACCATTCAAACAGTAAATGTTTGAATGGTAAAAGCTATTACCATTTGCACTTTACTGATGCAATTTTAGTTTTCAGTTTGATTTCCTCCATCTTGTTTTCAGTGAGCTATGGTGGAAAACTTAAAGAGCTGGTACAGTTTGTGCCTTCATTAACATCTCATCGTGCTTACTGCCAGTTTAATTTCAGTATTATAGTGCACATCACTGCATATAGAAATGGTTAAAATGGTATTATTTATGAATTCTTGACAAGTCAGCTTAATAAAAATTAAGACGTGAACTTGCATCTCTCTTGATGTGAAGTCACGCACTGACTTACTAATTTATGAAAATTTATGGCAGTTGATTTGTTTTCATCCATAATTAGGAGCTGTTACATGGCAACATGTGTGGGTTTGAATGACTTGTTCAGTGGCTCGCAGCCCACATGTGGGGCTGTGAGAGTCAAACCAAGTGTGTAGTGCATGTACCAAGCTCATTCATAGCTCTTCACCATGCTGATCATAAGTGGGAATGTAACTCTTCACCATTACCCATAACAAATTACTTTTGTGTTATGGCTTTATTTATTTAGGAAATTATTTAGTCACTTGTCATCATGTGGGACTGGACGAGGAACAGCAGTGCTCACTCATGTGGGCAGATGGTAATTGGGAGAGTGACAGCAGTATTAACCATCAGCCAATAGATGAAGGCAGCAACCCTTTCTTTCAAAATGGCTCAATAACCTTCCATGTACCATCCTTTCAATACCCTGCACATACAGAGTAGCCAACCTCTATACACCCTCTTTTCACATGGCAGGCAATGTTGTGCTGTAGCCAGGCATGCTAGGTTCTGGTGCATACAGTCTGTACCACACATGTTGATGACTGCAAATAATCAGTAACTGATCCTCCTATCTGAATGCTGCCATGCTATCATCCTCCAGACTCAGCCTGTAGTGTGAGTCCCATCTTCATTAGATGATCACTAGCCCCTGACTTCCTAGGTATTGTCAAGTAATTTAGTGGTGATGGTGGTGGTGGTTGGGGTTGGTTTATTGGTGCAAAATGAACTGGAGGAAGTAAACATGCTACTGGTATGGAATCTCACATTCTTAGGTTGTCTCACTCAACACTTACTTAACATATCCTACATTAGAACATGGTCTAAGCATCAGTCTTTTTCTCCTGTTTATTATGCTGGATGAACATTTGAACTATAAAGACATTTAAGAAAACAGTCCCCGATGTGGCTCACGTGGCGATGCACCATCCCGCATTGAACTGCCATTCTTTACCGAACAGCATTGCAGTCTGATGCAGGATTCTGCACTGATGTATTTTCCAACAAGGGGCTACCCATTCCCCATGTCGGCAGTAGCTCCTCCCTACTCCTTAGTGTTGGACACTGGGTAGCCCACTTCCAGTGTCTCCAGTATGTTACCCCTAGCAGTGTTCCCCTCCTTTGTATGTTTCCTGACAGTGGGGTTCCCAGTGCCCATGTTGGCAGTAGCCCCTACCCCCTAACAGTGTGGGGCACTGTGAAGCCCACTCCCAGTGCCCCCAGTTGTCCTTCATCCCGTGTGGTTTCCTCCCATCCAGCAGTGTGTCCTCTTGATTTAACTGCCAACAGGGGCACCCACTCCCATGTTGGCAGTAGCCCACCCTCCCCCTGACAGTGTAGGATGCTGCAGCCCACTGCCAGTGTTCCCAAATGTATAATGTGCCTGTGAAATAAAAACAATCCCCTGCTGTCTTTTTATATTAAACTTGGAAAAAGGAAATAGTCTCTGTTGTCTCCCAGCACCCCCCATCCCCACCCTCCCTCCCTCTGTGCATGCACCTCCCTGACCCCATACCCATACTTACCTCTGGAGGTCAGTGGCTGTGATCTTCTCTGGACCAGGACATGTCTGCACTCTTCAAAGGTGAACCACAAACTGTGGAATCCAGGTAAGTTCTGTATAAAGGCTGTCTATGGTGTTTGAACTTATGTTGATATCTTAGCCATTTTTAGGAATTTTGACCCCAAATTTTCCACATGGGGTTCTTCAGACCCCACCTCATGAACACTACTGTCACATCTTGTTACTCTGTCCCAAAGGTGATTTCACAGTCACTGCACAGAATCACCTTTTGGGACCAATTAACAAAATGACAGAGTTGGTATTCATGAGGTGGGGTCCCAGGAACCCCATGTTGAAAATTTGATGCAAAAGTCCCAAAAGGACTGTGTTACAAGTGTGTGTTGTGCAGTTTCTATGAATGCTTGTAACTTCACCAATTTTTAATATTTTCACTCCAGATTTTCAACATTGCCATTTTTCAGACCTCTCATGGACAGTACAGCTGTTATTTTCAAATCCTGCCTGAAATGTGTTTTTGCACCTGTGGCACAGGATGGTGCAATCACTGTGCAAAATCAAGTTTTGGGACAGATTAACAAAATGACAGTGCCACTGTTCATGAGGGAGGTCTCAAAAGTCCATTTTGAAAATTTGGTGAAATAATTCCAAAAAATGATTGCATTACGAGTGTGCATTGTGCTGGTTCTACATATGTGCATAACTTTGACAATTTTTCATATTTTTATTCTAGATTTTCAACATTGCCATTTTTCACACCTCCTCATGAACAGAAAATACATCTGTCATTTTCACATCCTAACTGAAACATGTTTTCATACCTGTTGGCAGAATTGTAGCCACTTGCAAAATCAACATTTGGAACAGATTAATGAACTGATAGTGCCAGTGTTCATGATGTGGGGTCCCCAAAAGGCCATGATGAAAATTTAGTGAAAATTCCTGAAAATGCCCAAATTATGTGTGCCCGTTGAATTTATTCTATGCACGCACATACTGTTATATGATCTTAAAAAGAAAGGAATTCATTGCAAAAAACTACATTAATGCATCAGTTAGAGTTATTTATTAAAGTGTCAAAATCTGGGAAATTTGGCGTTAGGGTTCATCTTACCCCACCCCAGATCCACACCAACAGGGTTGGGGTGTGCCTTGTGGTCATTGAGCTAACTCTGACCTCATTCTACTATACTGTACTATCTTATCTTGTTTACACATGGAATGAGGGAGAGTCAGTGCTGATGATCCAAAGGCACACCCAGTGCCTATTGGTGTGCGTGGTGGTATGGTTGGCAACTCTGTCATCCAATTTCCCAGATTTTGATGCTTTAATAAAAGCCCAACTGATGCATTAATGTCATTTTTGCTATATATATATATATACACACACACACATATATATAATATATGATGGGCAGTAGTGTGTATGAAAAATATTCTCACTCTGCAGGAGTGAGAATATTGTCTGTAGCACACAATCTGCACATCATGTGTGTTATTTATACAATAGAGATGGAAGCTTTTGAAATATTTTTTCTGTGTCTTTTTCTGTGTGCTTTCTGCTCTTTCTGTGTGGTGCAAGTGTGTGTGATTTTTTTTGAATGAGCTGGGAGTCTTAGAAACACCATGGCACACAGGTGAGTTTCCTTGCAGTGGCAATTGAGTAACTTGCAGGCATCAGTGAGAAAGAGAAACTGAAGCAGTTTCATTTAGAATGTAGGTTGTGAAGCTCATAGCAGCACATTAATGGTCTGGGAGTCTCAGAAACACTACAGTACACAGCTGAATGTACATTGCAATGCTAATTGAGTAACTTGCAGGCTTCAGTGAGAAAGAGAAACTGAAGCAGTTTCATTTAGAATGCATGTAGTAGCGAGTGGTGGTGACATCAGCATAGTATGGATAAATGGCTTTTATGATCACAGTACTGATGTCATGATCATTTATCACACTCAGTGAAGATATCTTCATTTATCGCACTCTTGAAGCTTGCATCCCTATTGTATAAATATGAATATTATACCTGCATGGTAGTGTAGGTGTAGTTAGGGCCACTTTAATGTTAAAGGCCACACTTTAATGTTAAACCCCAACATTTGTACTTTACTAACTTTGCAACTGTTTATCTGATTCACCTCAAAGTTTGCTTTCATGTGTCCAACCAAAGATCTGCAGATTTGGAAAGTTTTGTTCCAGTTGGATGCATGGTTGCGGAATCGCAGAGCATCCAAAACATGAGAATTAGTCAACTTTTGTGCATTTTATGGTTGGGCATAATAGACTAATAAATACGTCTGAGTGGATTCAAATTTGCGTGTCTGTATGTGGCCTGGGTTGAACTGGTGCCTTTTGAAGGTCTGGTGAAAAAATATTAATCTGTTCAAAAGTTATTCAAGTTTTCATGTCCCATTATAGCCTTGGGGAAAATGTACAGTATATGTGCATTACAAAACTTTCACAATCACATTTTTGTTGTCATGCTCCTGAATTCGTTTTCATGCTGCCATCTTTTGTTCAGTTAGCGAGAGGCAAAAACATTGTAACTCAAAAAATACGCCTTTGGTAAACACCAACAGTTGTGTTTACCTATGTGGGCTCTTAGGAACATGATCCTATCATTAGTTTTTCAGCAGGTGATATGGAAATATGTTTTCCAAACTTTTCACCATTCTGTCACTTTGTTGTCGTGACAACATTTTTGTTGCCTTGGCAATAACTGTGATCTAAAAAATAAGGAACCGTGGCAACATTTATCTGTGCATCACAACATTCCCATTATAGAGATAGGGGTTCGTGAACACAGTAAGGTTATCGTAAAACACTGCTCGAACACATTTTCCCATGTATTGTTTTCTTTGTCACTTGGCACTTCATTGTGCCAAGGTGG
Source organism: Neoceratodus forsteri (assembly GCA_016271365.2). Lineage (NCBI taxonomy): Eukaryota > Metazoa > Chordata > Ceratodontiformes > Ceratodontidae > Neoceratodus > Neoceratodus forsteri. Next base: position 686,570,741 of record CM028137.1, on the reverse strand, counting down.
ATTGCTTTTGGCCTGAAATTTGCAGGGTGACAAGCCCTGGACCCACAGCTGTGCCTTTTGTGGTTTGTCCCAAAACATTCAACAGGCTCATAGTTACAACATTCTGAAGTTGAAAATTTCCCATAGTATAACATTGCAGCATCTGCGGTGCCTTTTGGCACATGTATCTCGAAAATAAACTATGATACAGATATGTTGCTACCCGCTGCTTAGCCTGGAGGAAGTTTTAAAGTCGTAGATTACAGTTCCTTTTCAGGCCTAAAGGGCTATTTATGGCTCCATTGTTATGTGTAAGTGAGAGTACAGGGCCTGGAAGGCCTGCAGTCACATAGATGTATATCGGTATGCACAATGGGCTGTTTGGTGGGGCCCCACGCTCCACCAACATGTACCAGTTACCAGGTACATTACACTGTAAATAAATGGTTTGGTCTTTTAGCTTAAAATTTAAGGGTTATAAAGAGGAAGTGCCAGAGATGCGAATTATGTTATTTAGGATTACAAATTTAATTGGTTCCATAAATATGCCATAATGAAGATGAGATTTTTCCCATAGGAAAACATTGCAGCACCCAGAGTGCTTTTTGTGCCCATATCTTGGAAATGATGTGAGATATGGATTTTGTCTTGTGGAGGTTTCACTGTCATGATTACAAAGGAACTGGAATTTTTTTCAGCTGCTACTGTTGCTGAGATATTGGCAAATTAGTGCTACAAGTGTTCCTTGCCTTATAGGGCTGCTGTGTGGCTTTGTAATTATGTGTGTAAGGGCATGCAGGGCCTGGATGGCGCTCCCCACAGACGCATATCATTATGCAAAATGGGCTGTTTAGGCGGGACTATGAGGCCCAGGAGGGCCTGCACTCCCACCAACACATACAAGTTACGGGTTACATTATATTTTCTCAAAACATAAAGAACTTCACTGCAAAAAACTTTGTTAATGCATCAGTTAAGGTTGAAGTGACAAAAGAGGGAATGAGGCATTAGGGCTGACACCCTAACACCTCCCCTACACCTTACCACTCCACCCCACCCCACCCACCACAGATCAACAGGTGATGGGGTGTGCTTTGGGGTTGTCGGGTCTAACTTTCACCCCATTCTCCTATACTGTATCATGAGAGCTTTGTTACACATGGAAAGGAGTGAGAGTCAAGAACAATGACCCCAAGGCAGACACCATCACCTGTTGGTCTGTGTTAACTCTACCAGCTCATTTCCTACTTTTGTCATTTCATCCCTAACTGATACACATTAACAAAATGTTTTGCAATGAATATATATCTATATCTATCTGTATATGTAGGGCACCTGGCCTGGTGGATACTAGCAGTATAAATAGGGCATTTGGTATATAAATAATGCATGTTTGGGGTATAAATTGGGAACTGGTTTAACATTTAGGTGGAAATTAAAAATCCTATAGTATTGTTATCTAATTGCTACCTTTACTTAGTAACCAAAAGTGAAGAACATCACAATGATGATCTGCAGTCTATAGAACTCAGAACTATTTTAGCTACAGTACGTGAACAATGTCATTTGTAGCTAAATACAGAAAGGCTTAGCAAAATGCTATTTGGCTAGTAACAGTTACTGGTGCCAGTCTGGGGGTTATAAATGGGCACTTGTGGGGGCATGTAATAGGAAACCTTGGTCTGAGGGGTACAAATACAGCACTTCCAGTCCAAAAGGTATAAACAGGCACAAGGGATGGGTAAGTGGGGTGCATAAATAGCAGTTCCTAGGGGTCCAAATAGAGCAAGCAACAGTGATTTGGGAGAATAAATAGGGCACCAAGGATGAGGGGTAGATACATTTCTAACTACATGGAACTTCTATGCTCAATTCAAACACACTAGAGTTCATGGCAACCATCATCCCTAGGTTTTCCCTGATTCACTGACCTGTCTCAGGAGTGAGACAAAGCTTGGAGGAAACATAAGACCTCCCAGCTTTCCCCACACCATGTCAGGTATTGCATGTTAAGAAATGCCTGCACAAAGCTACTAGACTTGCCAAGTCTGAATATTTTAAAGATCTTTTCTCAAAAACATTGATTCCCCTCCAAATTCTGAAATTGGTCCATGCCCTATTCTCCCCCTTTACACGCCTCCCTGCACTTAAAATAAACAACTCATTGGTCTCTGCACCGTGCACAGTGGCTCAAGAGTTTAACTCCTATTATACCTCCTGTGCCACAGCACTTCTAAAGTCACTCCCTCTATCTCTCTCCTCATCCACCCACAGCCAGCACTCAACCCTCCATGCCCACCCTTCCTTCTCCTTTTCTGTGGTCTCCCCAGAAGAAACACTAATAGCCCTTCTCTCTCTTAATTGTTCCAAAGGTTTATCACGGATGACCTTGACCTAAACCCTCTACCTTTCAGCTTCTGCTATAGCATACCCTCTCCTTAATCCTAAATCTTTCCTTCTCTTGTCCTCATCTGTCCCTTTTTCCTAGAAACATGCAGTGGTCCTCCCTCTCCCAAAGAGTGGTGACCCTCCTCCCTGCAAATTTTCACCCAATTTCCTCCCTGCCATTGCTAAACTCCAAGAACACCTGGTCCTCTCTCAACTAACCTCCTTCCTTGATGTCTCTTTCCTTTTACCCTGTTTCAATCTGGTTTTGGAAGAGCCACACCACTACCACCTCCTCACTCAGGCTCGCTGAATCCATCCTCTGGGATGGATAATGGCTTCATTGCTCTGCCATCTCTGTCAACCTCACCAAGGTGTTTGACACAGTCTTCAATGCCCTACTTGACTCTCTTATGGCTGCTGGCTGTCACTTCTGCCTAAAACTGGTTTAGAATTTCACTCTCTAGCAGAACACAATCAGTCAAGATCCAGGTTACAATTTCTCCCTCTCTCTATTTTCACAGGAGTCTCACAGGGCTCCATGCTTGACCCATTCTCTTCTCCATATTCCTAAATAACTTGCCCTCAGTATGCTCCTCCTCTTCTATCCATACGTATGCCAACAACACTGTCCTGTTCACCTCTGGCAAATACCTGCTGATGTAGCAACCACCCTTCAGCTTGACTTCCACCAGGTTCAGTTATAGTTTGCCCTCACATCAACTATTCTAAAATGCCAAAAGACTGTCTCCATGACCTTGGCACTAGGCAGAGACTCTCTAGGCTCCACCCTTTACCTTCTTTCCATACCCTTGATGGGACAATCCTAGAGGACACCTCCCATTCAGATACCTTGAGGTTTGGTTAAACCAACACCTCAACTTCTCTGGCCATATTGACGCCATCCTGAAAAGTTGTGCCCCAAGCTTGTTGCCTTATTCAGGAACCATAGTTGCATCCCTCCTACAGCACGGTGTGAATTAGTGCAGAAGATGATCCTCCCATTTTCAACTATTGTGATGTAGTCTATGGTGCCACTCCTAAATCCTCCCAATTGATTGGACACCTCTTTAACTCCTTCTGTCACTTTGCCCTTCATGCTCCACCATGAACTCATCACTGTGACCTCTACCACACCTTGTCCTTTCCACTGTTTGCCAACAGGCACCTCCTCATTTGCCAAACTCACTTCTAAATTTTGGTTATATGTGGTTCAGAGCTAAGTGCTTGTGTAACATACTGCACCTACATATTATAGGTTTGAGTTTGGATACAGAGGCCAGGCCAGTAAGTAAATGATGCTTCCCAGGTATAGTTGTACAGATGAATAGTGCTTAAGTTCTTAGGCATGGACATGAGTAAGTCAGTGATTATAGTACATGATGAGCTGAAGTAAGATAGTGCTAGATACTGGAACCTATTAATTATGAGTTGATGGTTTGGCTTTGCTCTGTTTCCCACCATAGGAAGGATGGTTAGTTGATTAGATGTGACACCCCAAAATATGATGTTCCATGATTATCTCCTCCAACTCCATAGAGTATGGCCGGCAGCATGCAGGAGAGGAAAATCCCTCTTAGGGAAAACCTCTGACCCATGGATACTGACCTGTCCATCCTTGGCATACTAAAGGAGCATAATGCTAAATTAATTAAATTATTGGCTAGTCCAAGTTGCAGATTACAGATGATCCAGTGGAACAGTTCATAGTAAAAGACAAAAGGTCAGGAACAGGCTTCCAAGTCTTGCATGAGGAAGCAGGTAGCTGTATGAACAGTGAAGCATCCAGAGATGTGCACTGAGGAGAGTATTGTTTGAACACATCTAACAGGTTTAGGATAGGGCTAGAAGTGAGGAGCTCCTAAGGCTAGCAATGATAGATAGGTGAATATAGAGTCAATATATCCAGGCTTTGATGCTGGTGAAGCAGGATGAATAGAAGTAGTCCAACCTCCAGGCTTCTGCTGGTAGGAGGCTTATGAATTTCATGAAACGGTAGAAGGCTTGAGATGAAGCTGGTGAGTAATGAACCCATTACGTTGATATCACGAAGGGAGTAGAATTTATGCTTAAATCATGATATAGAAGGCATAAGGTAGTAGAGCTAAGCTGAAATCCTGGCTGGATTTGAGGTAGTAAGTAGCAGGTAATGCAGACCAGGTTGATCAGTTGATAAGTAGTAGAAGTGGCTGGTAATCCAATGGTTAGGATGCGCAGCTAAACCTTCGTAGGTCAGCTGGTAAGGTAAGTAGAGTGGTGTCTAGCTCCAGGTATAAGCACAGCCAGACCCTTGTAGGTCTGCTGGTAAGTGAGTAGATTGCAATGGAATTGAATGTATGAGTAGATGGAGAGCTTGAAGATCTCAAGGCCTGGATGTCAAAGCAGGTCTTGGAAGCAGGTGATGCCTCGATGAACCTCCAGGCTGTGAGGTGAAGCAGGTGAGATGTAGGAGTATACGAACCTCCAGGCTCGAACTGGGTGTGGAAGGCTGACAGAAAGTATGAACCTCCAACCCGATGCTGGGCAAGGCAAGCATAATGTATGAATAGTAGAACCTCCAGGCCCGAAAAGTGAAGCAGGGACAGGTAGAAGTATACAAATCCCCAGGCACAGACAGGGGCGAGGCAGGCAGATAGAAATTGCGAACCTCCAGGCCCAATGCTGATCGAGGCAGGCATGGTGTAAGAATAGTTGAACCTTCAGGCCGCAACACAGTAAGGCAGGTGGAGTAAGAGAGCAAGCCTGAAAGCTGAATGAGCACTGATGAGCTGATCTGAAGGAGCCGCTTCATGTTAGGACCTTGCAAGGTCAGATATATATAGTTGGCAGAATTCCAGCAGCCAGGGAGAGCAGAAGGCAGGAATGCAATAAATAGAGCGAGCAATGTAACGAAGTTGTGAGCAAGAGGACCTGCACGAGAGGTCGGTAGTAGTAGTAGTAGTCATCATGAGACTTGCATGAGATGCAGATGAAGTAGCAAGGAGTAGTACTGGATAATACATGTGGTACGTGGGGAACTGGTGAAGAACGAGCTAGCAGGGAAGTAGTCTCACCCTGTGAAACCTTGTTGTTTAGTGATCCAACAGAGGAAGTATGTAAGCACGATAATGAAGTTGGTGGTCAGACTGGCTTGAATAATAATGCCTCAGATAGTTATTGACTTGAAGCCCATCCCTGAGGGGCAGTGACGTTGATAAATACAGAAGGTATCCTGTACGCAGACATAAACATAGCTCTAAATGTGTCCCCCTTCTGCCCAGTAAATCACATATAGAAGTAGGAATTTTCTGAATGTCTGCTCAGTGGCTAGGATTGCATTACAAAAGATGTTCAGTAATACATAATGCATCATTATAGCATCTCTAAGGCTGAATGTAGTAATAAGTAACAAGAACTACCTTAATATGAGATCGAACACAGTAGCTGTAACTGTTCCAGGAATTGTAGGCAAGCCAGCGTACCTTATGTGAGATACTGAGTAATGAGCAATTAAACCAGCCAGGAAAGCAGCACAGTATCCGTAGACTATCATTGAACAGGGGAACTTATGACTGCATCACTGTGTAGGAGAGAATGGTATGTAAGTAGCAAACCATGATTGCAAGTACTGGGTCTTATAGTGAAGCTAGGTGAGCTGTGATAGCTGCCCTGTAATAGAGTGCTTTGACTTTAAACCAGAGGTCTGCATGGCCATAGTTAGAGGGAGTGGTATGAGAATGGGAACGATGTGGCAGCCAGTGAGATCCTGTCCTGTCATGCAATGTTTGAGGAGTGAGCAGTCCTAGTCCCAGAGGTAAGGGCTATTTGAAGATCAGGCTAGAGCCTGTAATTAGGTACCTTCAGTCAGTAGGAAAACAGGAGTCTGAGTAGCAGGCTGGAATAGCTACTTGTGTCCTCCTGCTGAAAATTCCAAAGTAGCCACGCAGGAAATAGCAAGTGAGTACAAGCAGGGAGCAGGGAGCAGGAACTGAGCGGCAGGCTGGTCCAAATTAGCAAAAAATAATTATATACAACGATAGGAAACTCAGCAGAGCGGTGGCAATGATGCTGAAAGCAGAGGCAGAGAAGCAGAAGGCATAGGCAAAACAATGAGGCAAGTGAAGAAGTAGAAGGAAATCCCCAAAAACAGAAACAAATAGCTCACAAGAGGGGCAACAAATGGCAAATGAAAAGGATGAACAAGCTGGGGAAGAGCAGCCGAGCACCAGCAGCGCCAGGAATGAGTGTGTCTCTATGTAGGTAGAGCAGCAGGGCTTTGCTGCTTAAATAAGTTATGGGGAGGAGATCTTCCCCATATAACCACAGACAGAGCATTCCAATTAGGAGAACTTCCCTCCTACCTCTCTCATGCTCAGTCTCTTCCCTACCACTCTCCCTCCCTCCCACTCTCTCAGATTATCTCACACTCGCACTTTTTTTTTTTTTTTGAGATTCTATTTTCTCCCTTTCCTGGCTCCAGATCTTGCCACCTTCAGACATCCCTAGGTTCCTGCACCCGCCAACCTCCCCAGGCACCCTTACCGCCAAATCGCAGCCTCTTACTTTGAGGTAGCTCAGCTGCTACCTCGCTGAGTGGGTCCATCTCCTTGAGGGGTAGGCACCAGTGGGGTGGCCCAGCACACTATTTTCCTCTATCAGCCTCTTGGCACTGCTGAGGAGAGGGCTGACCCTGCAGGAAGTCTTTGAACATGACTTGACCCGGCTGCTGTCATCTGGCCAATCCGGAGCAGTTTTCCTGTGTTCTGGTGTTATTGTCCCTCCTGCGCCGCTACCTGTAGTGCCCCTAGTCTCCACCGGGGCCACTACTGGAGCAAGGTGTGCCACTCAACCCTCCCCAGGAGAGAGAGCAGTCCTTTGGATGCTTGGTCCTCTCCTTCCCCTGCCAGCCCCGGCGTCCCGAGTCCGTTCCCTAACCCGGTCACCGGCATGGTTCGAGGTGTGGCATCCAGCACCTCAGCCCTCTGCGCCACCAGGCCAGCACACTCACACACTTTGTTGGTCCTCCGTTGAACTACTCATTGATCAGTCAAGCTTCACCCATCATTTCCTGCAAATCTTGAACTCCTCCCCCAAATATGGCACTTCCTCCTACTACTACTTCCTTGCCTCTGCCATACATAACTATCTCTCATCTAACTGTTTCTGCTTTAACCCTCCTTAACTGTCCTCCTATGCCTCTGCTCCTTTCCATGACTCACATCACCTAGTAAACCTTCCACCCCTGAGCCTGCTTCTCAGCACACGCCCTCTCCTTCACTGCTATGTGCTATGTTCCTCAGATATGCCACTTGTAATTGAATGCATATTCCACAGTTATGATATATTTAACTGCATGTTATGTCACAAATGTGACTGTATGATCATTTATGATATTTTTTAACTTTATGTTTTGTTACAAATGTAATTGAATGTTTAATTTCTCTGATATGTTAAATTTTAAAATGTATGTCTAATTCTTCATCCAGTTGTACCTCCCAGGTCACACTGGGAGACAAGCAACTTGTTGTTCAATGTGCCTTCCTGGTGAAACATTTAAAAAATAAAATAAATAAATATAGCCAGGTGTGAGCTGCAGCTACACTTTCAGCTGCCCATGCAAGCTGGTCCACAAGATATTCTGTTGGCAGACTTTTCATCAGGTGTGTGCTTTAATGGACACCTTGCAGGAGGCTAAGAAAATGTTTGGTTTTGCATCTTAGCAATGAAACTGTACTTGTGGTTATTGGTGCTCTGTATTCCACACCATTGATCCATGAAGGACTGAGTGTTCCCTCTGCCACAATAAAATATTAAGCATTTTTATTTTTGCTTACACGCACGTGCAAGAAACATAGTGCCACTATACCACTTTTTGAGGTGTGCCACCTCCTCTGACAATGCCCTGATCCATTTCACTGGTGTGACCACACTGCACCAATGAATGACCAATCTGTCTATGACAGCAGTTCAGATGCAGTGGCATGCAGTTGAAAGAAAACTACTGCTGCAATTAGCGGTGGTAATGTGTAGGCAATCTGCATATTGCCATCAAGCTGCGCCATCACCGCCACCTCTCAGTCCCCATGAAAGCCAACGGGAGTGCTCTGATTCCCCTGTCAGCATGCCCCCCAGTTCATTTGCTGACGGGTAGCCCAATCCACATTGGCATAATGTGTCCCTCCATTTGTTGTGTGCAAAGGGGTGACCAATCCTCCTTGGCTCATGCACCCCCGCCTAAGCACAATGTATGGCCGATGAGGGTGCCCAATCCCCATTGGCTCCACCTCCCCAACAAACACCCAGGTGCCACGCTGGAAGCCCACCCCAGCATGTTCATGCCCCCAGCACACTGTACGGACAATGGGGTGCACAATCCCCATCAGCTTCAGCCCCTCCACCAAAACACCCAGGTGGCATGCTGGAAGCCCACCCAAGTGTGCCAAAAGAGTCCCATGTTGCCTTTTTACCGAATAAAAACAAGAAAATTATCCCTCACTGTCTTCTCGTGGCCCCTCGCCTAACCTGCACCCACCTTTGCACCTCCATACCTCACACTCCACTCATCCCTTACTCACTTCTGGAGTCTGGCGCGATGATCTTCAGTCGACTGGGAACACATCTGCACTCTTCAAAGTCCACCGCGAACTGAAGAAATGCCGTAAGCTATATAATGGCATACATGTTGTTTTTTTCAACTTATGGGATATCTCTGCCATTTTTGGGATTTTGTTCACCAAATTTTCAAATGGGGTTCTTGGGACCCCATCTCACTACTGTCATTTTGTTATTCAGTCCTGAAAGGTGATTTCACCGTCAGTGTGCAGAATCACCTTTCAGGACTGATTAACAAAACAATAGTGTCACTGTTCAGGAGGTGGCCTCCCAAAAGCCTATGTTGCAAATTTGGGAAAAAAATTCAAAAATGACTGTTACAAGCTGCATTGGCGTAATTCCATGTCCCACTTGTAACTTCACCTAATCTGTAATATTTTCACCCAGATTTTCAAAATTGTGATTTTATCACATCTCCTTATGAACAGTACAGCTGTCATTTTTCACATCTTGGCCAAAATGTGTTTTGGCACTTCCAGCACACAGTAGTGAGGTCACTGTGGGAAATCAGTGTTCAGGACAGATTAAGAAAATCACAGTGACACTGTTCATGAGCAGAGGTCACAAATGCCTGTGTTGCAAATTTTTATTTATTTAGTGATTCGAAAAGACCTTGAGCGCAAGCTCTTTTACAAAGGTTCCACGTCATAGATTGCAAAACAAAGAACAATAGGAGAAAGCAAAGGTACATTACAATGAATGATACAGCTTGGATTCAGAACTTACAGAATAACTCAAAACATAGGTACAAGTTAAATAACAAGAACAACATTTTATGAGGGTGTGGTGGGGAATAAGCAGCCACAGAGTGCCTTGTCAGTAGTTCAAAGGGATGGGGATAGCTGGCAGTGGAGGAAGAAAGGAGGTACAAGAAAGAGGTATGTAATGCAATGGAGGTGAAGGTGGGGAAGAAGAATGAAAGATATAGGGATAAATGGTGGGGTGAGGGAGGCTGAGTGAAGACATGCTAAAGTAAGTGATGGGTGTGAGGGGCATGGTCAGGCAGCCTGCAATAGTAGTGACTTTAGGGAAACTCAGGACTGTGAGTTGGGGATAGGGGTGGCGGTGCCAAAGGAGCATGATGCAGACTGATTGCTGAGGCAAGTCATGAGAAGGGACAGAGGGATGGGGTATTTGAGGCCTGCCTACTGCTTGCTTGGGGCAAAGAGAGCAAGTGTGGCTGGACTCAGGGGCAGGTGCACTTAGAGAGTGTTATTAGGTGCTGTTTGAGGTCAGTTTTGAATTGTGATAGACAACTGGTGGCCAAGAGGTGCCCAGGGAGTTCATTCATCCACAGGGGCCGGTAGGCAAATGCACATTGCCCAAATGAGGTGCAATGGAAGGGATAGCCAAGGCCCCTCTAGTCCTCCCTCTGGTGACCTGTAATGAGTTGGCCACCTTGATCAAATTGCCTACAATAGGTGGTGTTTTACCCAATAGAGCCTTCTTTTCTAGGATGCAAGTCTGGAATTTGACCCTGTTTCTAATGACAGCCAATTTGCACGCTCATACAGAGTACAGGTGTGAGTGTCACGCTCAGCATCCAGGGTGAGTCTGCAGGCTTTGTTGAGCGCAGTCTGAACCCTCTTAAGTGCTGTATCTGTTGCCACCCCATAGACCACTAGTCCATAGTCAATAGTAGATGATATTGAACTGTGGACTGAGAGGCGGGATCCCCGAGAGAGGTGTTACCTGTGTCTGTGCAGGACACCAGTCTTGGTATTGACTGTCTTGACCAAAGAGTCAATATGATGTCAAATGTGAGGGTATCATCTATTATGACCCCTAGATACTTGAACAAGTGAACTTGTTCCAGCGGCTCACTGCATGAGTTGGAGATGATGAGGGGTAGTGCTTATTTTTGTTGTGGAGGCTGGACATAAGCATGGCCTTGATCTTCTTGTAGTTTAATAGGAAATTATGACTACAGAACCAGTCCTTGAGTTTGGAGAAGGAGTTCTGCAGCTCAGATTATAGGGCAGCCTGAGACGTGCTGCTGCTCAGGAGCACAGCATCATCTGCATACAGTATGAGTTTGGTGTCACAGGCTGTGGGAAGTTCTTTTAAGAAGAGGCTGAAGAGTAGAGGCCCCAGTATTGATCATTGGGGTACCCTAATGATTTCTCTCTGTACTGGGTACTGTGTGCCCAATTTTGACATTGATTTCTCCATAACAGGTAGTCTTGGAACCAGAAAGGGCATTGGGCTCCACCCATGTTTTGCAGTTGAGTCAGTAACAGGGAGTGGTTGACTAGTTGACGGCTTTGGTGAGGTCAATAAAGACAGACCCCATCAGTTTGCTCTCATCCAGGGCCTTATGTGCATAGTTCATGTAGTCCAGCAGGGCAGTGGGGGTACTGTGATTTTGTCTGATGCCATGCTGGTTGGGGCACAGTAGATTATACTTATTGAGGTAGTCAATGAGTTGACTCGCCACTATCTTTCCAGTGCCTTGGACGGGGGTAGAGATGGGTCTGTAGTTGGCTACCAGAGACTTGTTGCCTCCTTATGCACTGGTGTAACTAGGGCCTGCTTCCAAACCGCTGGGAATTGGGCCAGAGCCTAGGACTTATTGTACAGCATGGTAATGGGTACTATAAGAATGTCCAGTGTAAGGGATAGAAGTTTCATGTCTGTTCCCACTGCCCAGTCTGGTGATAAAGGTCCATACAATGACTATGTTATGAGAGTGCATTAAGTAGTTTCCACTCACACTTGTAACTTCGATAATTTGTAATATTTTCACTCCAGATTTTCAACATTGTCAATTTTGCACACCTCCTTATGAACAGTACAGCTGTCATTTTTCTCACCCTGCCCAAAATGTGTTTTTACACATCTGGCATACATTGGCATGGTCACTGTGGAAATCAATGTTTGGACAGATTAAGAAAATCATTGTGACACTGTTCATGAGCAGAGGTCACAAAATGCCTATGTTGAACATTTGGTGAAATAATTCCACTAAATGACTGTGTTAGGTGTATTGCACTGTTTCCACATATGCTCGTAACTTCAAGCATTTTAATATTTTCACTACAGATTTTCAACATTGCCATGTCTTCACACTTCCCTATGAATGGTACAGTTATTTTTCACATCCTGCCCGAGCTGTGTTTTTGCACAACTGGTGCAGGATGGTGCGGCCATTGTGGGAAATCAACATTCAGGACAGATTAACAAAATCACAGTGCCACTATTCATGAGCAGAAGTCCCAAATGCTTTCATGAGGTGAGGGGGAGGGCCACAAAAGGTCATGTTGAAAATTTGTAGTGCAAATACCAACAAACGCCTGGGGTGTTAGGGTTTCTAACCATAATGTCCTACCCTGTACAGACTGACAGGCATCAGGGTGTGCCTTTGGATTGTCAGCTGTCATGCTCATGCCATTCCACCCCACCCCCAACCTGAAGCCAGTGACAGGTGTCGAGGTGTCTTGGACTCTTCAACTCCAGAGTTCACTCCATTCTCCTATGCTGTACCCATTTCAGTGTATGTCCTTATGACATGGGGTGACTGCCAAGACAAACGCCCCAAGGCACACATCGACGCTTGTCAGTGTCTGCAGGATAGGGTGAGGTGAAATGCTGTCACGTTATGGGCAACAACCCAAAGGCACACCCCAATGCCTGACCATCTCTGCAGGGTGGGATGGGGTTAGTATAGTTCAATACTTCATTGCCATTCCTATTCTGCACCTGTCTAACTCCTGCACGCCCAAGACTAATAGCAAGCAAACATTCGGCATTGGCAAATGCTTGTTATAGTAGTATGGTTGATTTTGCTAAGTTCCCTCTCAAGGGAACACCAGAATTTGGGTGGAATGGTGTTTCTAGTGTCAGCACATTATAAATTCCAAATGTAGTGAGGGGCCAGGATGTTGGGTTCTGAGGAGCTGGTGGGGGCTGTCAAGTTCTGATTGGGGAGCCAGGTTCTGAGTTGTGGGGATCAGGTTCTGAAGGGCTAATGATTCTGAGGGCTGGGTTTGGATCTAAAGATCAGAGGATCCATTTTAATGGAATAGGGTCAGTTCTGGGGGCAGAGGTTGAGTTCTGGGGCAGACTGATGACGGTGTTGAACTAGCTGATGTGCATACACTTTTTAGTTCAAAGATGCAGCCACATATAACACACAGGTTATCTGCCATTTAACTAACTAACATACTTCATTATCAGGACAGCAGGCTAGCAAGTAACCCTCTACTCCTGCCACCCCCCGTCTGTCTAAGAGTTTAGTTTCAAATCATAACTTTCATATCCACTCTGTCCTAAAGTTTTTACAAGGTACAGGAGTTACATACTGGCAGCACAGGAATGTGGAACAGAATAAGGTTTCGATGCCTGATCTGGACCAACAGGAAATAAAAGAAAATATGCACCACCACCCAACTATCTGATGGGCTGATGCGCAACACAACCTATCAGGAACAAAAAAAAACATCCTTCCAGTTCCATGTGATGACAGTGATCGAAAAACTGTGATCGCTATCATCGCAAATGCATATCTCTGAAAAGCATTTCAGTGATATACATTTCTCAGTGAATGAACTTCCAGTGCATTAAGTATTCATGGGGGGTTGTACCTCCACACCCTCCCTCATGGGGTGCTTCACCCCCGCACCCCTTTACTAAGGATTCTCAGCTCCAGGGGAGTGCAACACGAGGAGGGGAGAAATTTGTTAAAATAAAATAAACACACAGCCACAAGCAGCTGCAAACTACTACCTCAATGAGTCCCGAACCCAATATCTATTGCACCGTAGCCAGCCCCCCTCACCACCACACTACAGGGCTGGCTCAGTTGCAGCAGGCTCAGCTATCCTCTTTAACCTCCCTCCTATCCCTCCCATACAGTTCCCCATCCCTCCCTTCTGGTCGCTCTGTACGCTATTCCTTCACTACCCTTGCAAGGTAGAGGATCATGGATAGCGCTATGCATGAGTCGCTGTTTTTTTTTTTTAATTCACAATTTATTAACTTTTTTCATACAGGCTTTAACTATGAAAGACCCAACGATATTTACAGGATAGTATCATGTAACAATCATTTCCATACTAAAGCCCCCACCTCCACAACCCTCCTCACCATACCACCTCCTCAGCTTGGCACTACCATTTATAAGACCAAATATCTTAACGACACTAGAATATGAATACAAATTATATACAGGCATTGAATGATTATATAGTAACCATATCCCTGCAGAAAATATATATGCCATCATTATGAGGCCCAAGTCTGAGAAGATATAAGGTATGAGACTTTCCCATACTTTCTTATAACGGGAAAGAAATCCTCAGACTGGATTTCATCTGTTCAGCGGAGATTAAATAACAGATCTCGCAGCCATTCTACGCATGTAATAGTATGAGCATCTAGCCAGTGACATAGAATTCATTTTTAAAAGTAAGTGCTATCATAACTATATGATATCTTCAGTTGAATCGTGTTTCTATAGTAGCTCATTTATAAGCGCCATCATCACGGGCTACCCATCCTTCCCTTTCTTTCTCACAATTACCTAATGAGTCCGGGCAAAGCTGACCCATCAGGAATAAAAATATCTATCTCCCTCCACCAAACAACCTGACATTCTGATATCAAACCAAACCTGTTAGGAATAAAAACAAATGTACCTCTGTGCTGCCACATTCCTGCTGCTAACATTGAATTTGGGCTTCTTCATCACTTCCAGCTGCCAGTGCACTAGTACGGAGACTTGACTAAAAAGACTGACAGTACCTATTTCTAAGACTGTAATCCCAAGGGCAGGTGATCCCCCCACTCCAGAGTCTCCTTCTTTCTCTCTCTAGGTGCTTTTACACGGGTTTATGTAATGGAATAACTGTGCGAAACAGTATTCCATTACATCCCTTGTGTGTAAAGTGCATCTGTTTATTCCATAGGTGGACGTTAGTTAAATCATAATCTCTGCTTTTTGCAGTTTGCAGCATTGTGTTCTGTTTTGTCGGCTGTGTAAACAGCCATTCCAAAGCGTGCACAAACAGCAATAGAGCAGCAAACTCTGTGGGGTGCTCAAACACAAATGGAAGTGGAGCTGCTGGAAAAACTTCGAGGAGTGTAAAGGAACTTAAAAACTCAATAGAGTGACAACGAAGCGCACAGGTAACGCCATTTCATTTTAAAACCTGTGCGTAAAAGCTGCCTTCTCTCTCTCTCTCTCTTGTTTCCTTTCTCTGGTCCTTCATCTCAGCTCACACCTCTCTGACACATTGACACATACACAGAGCTCACATTGCCATGCATGTCCTGATTTAGCATGCTAAGCAGTTTAGCACCTGCCCCAGGCCATCACGGTTGGCTGACAGTGTCTATCAGAAGCAAAGCCATTCATAAAAGCAGGAGTGTGGGCATCATCAATTTATAATACTTTGCTCCCAATGATTAAAACAAAATCTGTCCCCTCCCCCAGCTGCCTGATGGATGCAGTGCCCAACCCAGCCTGTCAGGCAAAAAATAGTTCCCTTTCACCCTGGCTAGATGGGACTGGTGCTTTACAAAGCACAGGAGTTAGATTCTGTAGTGCAGGGACAGTAGAATATAACAGAATGTTGTTTTATATAATGACTTTCAAACCCATTGTGTCCCAAAAATGTTTGACAAGCTATGGCATATTTTAAAATAAATAGAAAATCAGTCCAATTTGCCACAGGAGTTGGATATATCAACAATGAGCAGGCAATATGCTAAAGTAATAAAAAACATGTTACAGCTTTGTGATACAAGAAATAGGGAGGGGGTTCTGTGTCATGTGGTGGGAGCAAGGGCATAAGTAAAGCTGTAAACCCATCTCCACTACATAACAGCATGATACTTTTAAGAAAAATCAGTTGGGCGGCATAGGAAGGCAGGAATGGAGGCAAGCAACAAGTGGGAAAGTGTGGATTCAACCAACTTTGATTGTGCCCCAGATGAAGAAGTGAACATGGTGGGTGAAGATGCAGTAAGGCAGTAGAGTGGGAATTCTAAGTTGCAGTAGCATAGTACTTACATACTCAAGAGGGTACAACAACCTTTTATAACATTACTATGGTGCAACAACACTGGGATTATTGTTGATTTCATACATAACTACTCCTCTCCCATACAGTATACTGTAATAACTTTATACACCAAAATGCTTTACAATGCCCAGGAGTTCTATGCTGGTAGTGCAGGGAATGTAGAATAGAATATAGAGGTTGCAACATATGGCAGCAGCCATTTTTGGTCTGGGACCATCCTCCCATGGATCCAGAAAGAGGCTGGGAGTCCGGGGAACAGAAGGTGGTCCCAAGGGGAAGTTAGGGAGAGTCTACTGATTGGACACAGGGACCACCAAGGCCTCCCCACCAGGGGAAGGGGGGCCACATCTTGTGGGAGGAGAGGAGAAAGAGGATTTCTTGGAATGTAGCCAGCAGTCTTTCCTCTCTTCTTTTCACCCTTGAAGGATCAAGACTTTAGGACCCCAGGCAGGACATTGAGGTAAGGACCTAGTAGGCTCAGGTGTTACCCTGCAGGCTCAGGAGTATTCTGCCCAGGGCCGGAATTGGGTCAGATCCTGAAAGGAGAAAGATGGCTGTCTCCTGGCCCAGCCAGTCTGGCAAAAAGAAATATAAATACAAAAAGTAGATGTTCTGTGGTTTTCTCACAAGGCTCCCAGTTGAGTGCTGCATGACCCAGGTGGCTAGGGCTACCAGTGGGTCCCTGCTTATTGCAGGCTTCATCCCTATGTGGTCGTTTACCCCCATTACCACTGGCTTCTCACCAGGAATATTTCAGTGCCCTGGCACTTCTCAGCAGCCAGTGCAGCAACCACTTTGTTCCCCAAAAACGATATAAGTTAGAGAGGACTCTGCCATTCCAATTGCTCACTGCTCCAGGAGCGTGTCTCCCGGCTGGCCTGGCTGCCCAGGCTGCACACGGTCCTCTGGTCACTGGGTCAGCTGGGGGTGGTGCTCCCTGGGAGGTGAGGAGGGGGTGGTTATGGGCCAAGAGTACCCATGGCACTGCATGCCAAGATCCAGCTTAGCTCCATCCTGGCAGCCATCTGGGGCCATTGGGGAGGTACTTCACAATGTGTAGGAGTAAGCAGCTGCCCTGGGGCTGGCGCCAGATTATGGCCACTGGAGGAGGCCTCAGGAGCATTGAGGGGAGCTGCTATTGGGGGCTGGTAACTTTGGGGGTGCTACAATCAGGGCTAGCTTTCCTGTCACCAGAACCCTTCATCACAAGTCACGGGGGCCCTGCTTTGATCAGTGGGGTGGCTCAACACACTTGGTGACTCTCACGTGGTTCTTGCAAGAACATGGTGGCCATACAGGCTGGGACACTCCTCACTGCTGACCACATAGGCCTGTCCTAGATCACATCACATCCTGAGAGAGTAGTGGTGGCATCTTTCCTGGGGCTGCTGCGAGGTTGCCCAGCTGGTCCTTCCTCAGCAAGGCACATTTTCACAGCTGAGGAGGGCCGGTTATAATTCAATTGTTGGGGCTTTGTCTGGTTTCCTGGTGAGTCCCCAGGCAGGTGGCAGTGCAGTCTGGTGGCCTGGGTGGGGGGTGAGGTGGACTAGAGGGGTCTGGGCAGGCACAGGGACATGTTCTTCTAGGTTTTTCTGGGCCTTACCTTGGAATGTTTCCTCTTTAAAAAAAGTTTTTTTTTTTTCTTTATTTTAACAATGGCACACATGTGCCTTTGAGGCATATCCAAGGCATGCTTAGCACTAGAGAGATACCCCAGAGCAGAGGGGCAAAGCATGTCTGGCCTGCTGCAGAATAGGGGTGGGTAGAACAGAATGCTGAGGGTATCACACCACTCACCCATAATATTGGCTGGCATCCCTATAGAGCAGTCTGGACAGCATGGTGATGGTCTCCTCCTCCTCCCGACGTCCAGTTGCAGGGCCTTGCTGCACAGGAGATGAGGGTGCAGGAGGGTAGGGGCCCACCACTGGAAGGGAACCTGCCATAGCCTGGATGTGGGTAGGTCTCAGTTTTTCCTTGCTTACCGCTGTCTTGGGTTGGGGGTTCTCAGTGTTTTTCAGGTACCATGGCTTCGGGCAGAGAACCCCATCGACTGAAGCCACAGAAGAACTGGAAGGCCATCTATGAGAGCTGTACAAGAAGAAGGGAGCCATGTAGTTGGAAGCATGCTTGAAGGGGCTGGAGGGCCCATCGACATTGTCAGCCAGGCTGGGGTGCCACCTTAGAAGCAGCCAGCTAAGGGGAAGGTGGCACCTCCGCCAAGGTACCCAGGACGCCAGTGAGAGGTAAATAGGGTACTGCAAGTAAGGACACTGAGCAATGGTGAGGTGCAACAGGTGCTTGAAGTGGTATTAGGGATAGGGGGAAGAGTCAGAGGCCTGAGCACAGGGGATGAGGTGGTCTCACTCAATGCAGAGGCAGCATACTGCCAGTGGGGATAGGGGTCCCTCCGGCCAACAGAGCAGGCGGGGGCTGAGGCCAGAGTTGTACAAGAGGCTAGACCTCATGTCAGCATTGGTAGAAGGTGGGACAAAGGAGGCGGACATGGGAATGGTGGTCAGCTCCAGAGGCCCTCCCCACCTCCTACCTCATCGCCTGCTTGGACAAGCAGCTGGGGCCTCAGATCATGGACAAGGTCAGGCAACAAATCATGAATAGGGAGGAAGTGGATATGTTCTCTCTATTGACATAGAAACATAGAAACATAGACTTTGACAGCAGATAAGGACCGCTAGGCCCATCTAGTCTGCCCATTTCCCTCTACAGGATAGGCTGCAGATCCTAGTTAACCAACAGCCTATATCTTCCTGCCCCCCACAAGAATTGCCTTATGTCTGTCCCATGCATTCTTGAATTCTCCACAGTTTTAGACCAACTTCCTCAGGAAGGCTGTTCCATGCATCCACTACCCTCTCTGTGAAAAATAATACTTCCTCACATTGCCCTGAACGCCCTCCTTCTATCTTTAAATTGTGTCCCTTGTTCTTGTAAGTCCCTTTTCTGAAAGATGCTACCCTCTTGGACTTTGTTGATTCCCTTGAGGTACTTGAAAGTTTCTATCATGCCCCCTCTCCCTTCTTTCCTCATGGGTATACATATTAAGCTCCTTTAGTCTCTCC
Source organism: Neoceratodus forsteri (assembly GCA_016271365.2). Taxonomy (NCBI): domain Eukaryota; kingdom Metazoa; phylum Chordata; order Ceratodontiformes; family Ceratodontidae; genus Neoceratodus; species Neoceratodus forsteri. Next base: position 686,551,681 of record CM028137.1, on the reverse strand, counting down.
TCATATGGCTTCTCTTGCAGTCCCTGCACCATTTTAGTTGCCCTCCTCTGGACTGCCTCTGTCCTGTCTGTGTCCTTATGCGGAGATGGGGTTCAGAACTGGACACAGTATTCCAGATGGGGTCTCACCAACTGTCTGTACAGAGGGATAACAACTTCCTGTTTTCTGCTGCTGATGCCTCTCCTATACATCCCAGTATACCCCAGCCCTCCCTACTGCCTTCTCACATTGCTTGCTAATCTTAAGGTCATCTGATATGATTATCCCCAGGTCCCTTTCCTGTTTTGTTGTTGTTACTACCTCCCACCCATTGTGTATTCTTCCCTGGGTTCTTGTTTCCCAGGTGCATTATTTTGCACTTTTGCATTGAATCCTAGCTGCCATCGTCTGACCATTCCTCCAACCTTGCCAAGTCCCTTTCATCCTTTCCACGCCTCCTTGTATATCAACCCTGTTGCAGATTTGTCATCTGCCAAAAGGCATACTTTTTCCATTCCAGTCCCTCTGCAATGTCACTGATGAAGACATTAAAAGGACTGGACCCAATACTGAACCCTGTGGTACCCCACTGGTAACCGCCCTTTCTTCAGAGTGGACTCCATTTACAATTACCTTCTGTGTCCTGTTGTCCAGCCAATGTTTACCCAGGCTACCACCCTGGGACCCACTCCCCAGGCTGGTTAATTTGACTAATAATCTTTTGTGTGGGACTGTGTCAAATGCCTTGCTAAAGTCTAGGTAGGCCATGTCCACAGCCCCTCCCTGGTCTGCTACTTTGGTCACCCAGTCAAAGAAATCTATTAGATTCTGTCTGACATGACCTTCCCGCTGTGAACCCATGCTGCCTTGGATCCTGTGCTCCACTGACCTCTAGGTACTCAACTATTCTTTCCTTCAGAAGTGACTCCATCACTTTCCCTACCACAGAGGTCAGACTGACAGGTCTGTAGTTTCCTGCCTCTGTCTTGGTCCCACTTTTGTGAAGGGAAATCACATCCGCCTTCCTCCAGTCCTCGGGTACCACACCATCCTCCCATGATTTATTAAAAAGAGTAGCCAGTGGTTTCACTAGTTCCTTCCTTAATTCTTTTAGAATTCTGGGGTGAATTCATCAGGACCCATTGCTTTGTCCACCTTCAGTTTTAGGAGTTCTTGCAGAACTCTTTCTTCTAGTGAAAGGACTGGGATTGACCCCCATCAAAAGTGCTTCTGTTAATTGGATTAGGCACTTCCCCTCCTCTTTTGTGAATACTGAGCAGAAATATTCGTTCAGTATTCCTGCTTTTTCACTGTCCCCTCTGCCCACCCAGTGTTCATTCTATTCAGCCTCACTATCCCTCCCTTTGTCTTTTCTAGGCTCGCTGATGTACCTATAAAGGTTTTATCCCCTTCTTAACTGAGTTGGCTACCTTTTCCTCAGTTTGGGCCTTTGCTATTCTGACTTCTCCCTGCTTCTTTGTGCCTTAACTGGTACAGCTCTCGTCCTGCTCCTTCTGTGTTTCCTTATACTCCGGAATGCTATCTTTTCTTCCTGACTTTCACAGCCACCTCTCTTGAGAACCATAGTGACTTTTTCTTTCATTTTGATTTGTTTATTTGCTTCACACAAAGGCTTGTTGCCTCTGTGATGGCAGTTTGATAATTCCCATTGTTGCTCCACCTCCTTCTAGCCTGTTTGCTGAGTGCTTTTCTGAGGCACTCTCCCATCTTGCCAAAGTCAGCCCTCCCTAAGTCCGGTACCTCACTTTTGTTGGCTTGACTCTGTAGCTGAAGTTTAACGTGAACCACACTGTTTGATGGTCACTTGTCCCCCAGATGGCAACCCACTTCTAGATCTGAGATCCTCTCACTGCCCCGTTTGAGAGTCTGAGGTCTAAGATTGCTCCCTCACGAGTGGGTTCTGAAACTAGCGTCTCAATGCCTGCCACCTGTGAAGGCGTCAAGAATGGCCCTGCTCTTGGATGTGGCTGCAGCAAATGTGCTCCAGTTAACATCTGGCATATTCAGGTCTCCCATCAACAGTATCTCCCTTTCTCTGCCACTCTAAGAATGCCTTCCATCAAATTCTTGTCCATTCCTTCCCCTGACATGGGGCTCTGTAAACAACCCCTGTGCAGATTGTGGTGCCCTTTCCAGTCTCCAAGGTGACCCACAGTGCCTCCTCTCCTCCCTGTTTACTCTTTGTTCAGTTGCTTTATCCCTTCCTTTACATGAGAGCTACTCCTCCCCTCTTCTCCCTGCCTGTCTCTCCTGTAGTTATGAACCCTGGTATGTTAACATCCAGTCATGGTTCTCTGTGAACCATGTTTCTGTGACTGCTACGATATCCAGGCATCCCTCTTCCATTAAGGCCACCAGCTCAGGGAGCTTGTTCGCCAGACTATGGGCATTGGTACTCATTACCTCCATTTCCTGATGGCCTTACCCCTTTTGCCCCATCCCTGTCCTTCTTGCCTTTGTCACTTTCTCCATTTACCCCTGCCCTTCTCCCTATCGACACCTCCATGTTGGTGTTTGCCACACTTACTACCGTGATTGTTTGTGGGGCTAGGATTTTCCTGCTTCTTTCCAGTGCCTCCCCTTGGCTAGTTTAAAGCTTGCCAATGAAGCATTTAAACCTATCACCTAGGATCCTGGTTCCCCTCCCGGACAGATGCAGCCCATCATGCCAGTATAGGCTTGCATCACTCCAGGTGGACCCCAGTCCCCAATGAAGCTAAATCCTGAGCTCCACACCAGGTTTTCAACCACTGATTGAATCCCATGGTACGGAACACCCTAGCCTCTCCTATGCCATAGATGGGTAGCACCTCCGAGAAGGTTACCGTGCATGCTACTTGACTAAGGCCCTCCCCAATTCCACAAACTCTTCCTGCACTTCTCTAATCCCTTTCTTAGCCAGGTCATTTGTCCCTAGGTGGACAATGACACCCAGCTCCCTCCCTGTGCAGCTGCTCCGGCAATCCTGAGGATTCACTCCCTGTCCCTCAAGCCATGGCACCAGGCAGGCACCCTTACCTCCATCTCCCTTCCTTGCCCAGTTCTACCTTCCTAACAATGGAGTCCCCACCAGGAGTTATTTCCTTCCACTGCAGGATCCCTGCCACCTCCTGTGGGTCTCCTTGTGGAGGTTCCAGCATCCTCCTTGGTCTCCACTGTAGGTGCCTCCATAGAGGAACCACACTTTGCCAGAATGGCATAGGAATTGTGGAGAGGTACAACTGGAGGGATGTGCCTCTGTTCCACCACCTCACCCTCCCTGAGCCCACTGTGGTCCAACCGCCTCTTTCTTGGCAACCTCTGAGGCAACGGCAGTGGCACTGGTGGTCCCTGGATGGAAGAGGAGGTCCCACAAATCCTGGCCAACTCAGCCTGGAGATGAGCAACCTCCTTCCTCAGCCCAGAGAGGTGCCTGCAGATGGGACAACACCGCATCCTCCAGAACATCTCCGGAAGACTGCTGCTCCACAGCCACTGCACTGCACCACTCAATCATGTCTTATTTCTGGCCCTTTAACTGTTTGCAATCCTTACTCTTTCCTCTGTTTTTTCTCTCTCCTTACTTTTCTGCCTGTGTGCCCTTTAAGCTCCTGATTATCCTGTTCTGAGACAAGAATATCCTATATTTCTCAGTAGACCACTTACTTGTTCAGAGGCAGACCTCAGCAGCTGAGGGGGGCTGGAGGCTACTTGCCCTTCTAGAATGGTGGGTCCTTGGTGGTACTGTGATCACTCGCTTCCTGCCCCTAAAAGGAAGTTCCTGTTGTCAGTCAAATCCTGTGCCTATAAAAATAGAACTAGCTTTGGGTGGGGGTGGAGGAAGGAAGGAGGGCAATTAGTCCCAGTAGAGAAGTTCAGTCACACAGCAGTCCTTTCTCCTGGTGTCTTCTGCCAAGCTATTAGCAGAATCTTTCTAAGGCAGTCTTTAAATGTAGCTTCCTTCTAGCCACTCCCTACTTACCAGATCTTTCTACAAGTAATTTAAACCTCACAGCAGTTAAGTCCTTTCAGTCACCTGAGATTTACACCTAGATGACTTTTCAGTTACCCATTCAGTTCAGTTAACCCAAACACACACTTTTTTTTTTGTTTTGTATGTTAGTTTTTACCCTAAATTAAAGGTCTAAATACAAAGTTCTTCTACTTAGTCCCAGCAGAAGTTCAGTCACACAGCAGTCCTTTCTCCTGGTGTCTTCTGCCAAGCTATTCTATTGAACAGACTGGTGGAGCAGGAGTACACGAAGAAAGAAAAGGAGGGGAGGAGGCAGATATAAAACCTCCAAAGGTGCCCTGCACCTTCAAAAATTGGATAGTGGCTTTTCCCCATCTATGCAGGCACCATCCTACAGGTGGAGAAGGACTAGGGGCTTGGGGCTGTACACGTACCAGAACAGGATGTCTCTCATGCACCATAGGAAAATAGGCATGGCATGGCTAAAGTATGATGAGAAGCTTAGTAAGTGGAGACAGGAAGACAGGTCCTGGGGCAGGGGACCATTGACATGACCCTGTTGGTGGACATCATGCATGGAGGTGGAGTGGTGTACACCGACAGTGGCTTGCCGCTTAGAGCAGTGCTGTCACAAAACCTGAAAGGGGTGCAGGGGTGGACAGGCTTGCTATGTATACAACCAGGTGAAGGTGCTTGGGCCATGTGCCACTTTCAACACATATGCATGGCCTGTATGGCAGCATCCTCCATCCAGTGTACACTCACTACGGCCTACAAGAGGGGGATTCAGGGAATGGCTAAAAAGATGGGGAAGCAGCAAGGTGACAAGCAGAAAGGTAAGGGTGGACAGGATTAGTCAGTGGCAGTACCTGACAGGGAGGCTGCCAACCTGCTCAGGGAGGGTTTCCACGGTGGGCTTCAGGCAAAAAACGAGGGGCCTGGGGGCCAGGAGGTGGAGAACCTGAAATCTGTATGGGCCTGTCCTCAGGTAGTCTTGGAGAAACTGGAGAAAGGGTGGCAGCTGGGGAGGATCAGCGCCAATTTGCCACCCCACTGAATCCGCACTGAGAGTATCACCCATCGGACTAGTGCCAAAGAAGATGCCTGGAGAATACAGGATAATAAATCATCTGTCTTACCGGGAGGCGACTCCATGAATAACCATATCAACCCAGGGCATACTGCAGTGCAATATGCATCATTTGATAAGGCTGTCCAGGTGGTGTATGAGGCTGAACCTCAGGCACTCCTGGTGAAGGTGGACATTGAGTCTGCATTCATTTCATTTTTATTTTTATACTTGTTAGCTAGATGAGCAAGCTGCCCATTTTCAAGCGACAAGTGAATAAATAAACAATAAAAAACAGTTAATACAAAACATACAAAAAGACAGTAGAAACATAAGACTTATAAAATAAGACAATACATGTTAAAACAATTGCAATCATTGAGACTGTTTAGCTGCTCAGAAAAACTTTTCTAAAACATTTGTACTTTCCCTCAGTTAGTGATTTTGAGAGGATACGTTAAAGATTTTATTGCCCTATATATCACTGATTTCTGACCAATAGATTTTTGAAGATGGGGATTATGAATAGGCCCTTGGACTTGAACCTAGTTTTAATATGACTTTGCTGAAGGGGATAAGATCCTGGATTACCTGGGGTACTAAACCCTGGGTTCTTTTAAACAAAAACTCTGAGTTTCAGATTTATTCTATCAGAAAGAGAAAGACAGTTAACTTCTCTTAACAAAACACAATGATGTATTCTCATGAGAAGACCTGTCATAAAACGTAGTATGCTATTGTATGTTACCTGTAATTTCCGAACCATTTTATCATTTATACCAGAATAAATTAAAAGACCATAATCAAGTACACTTAATAAGAGACTGTGACCAACAAGTCTGTAGATTCAGGGATGAGAAAGGATTAATCCTGAATAACATCCCAACTCTGTGATGCATTTTTAATAGTCTTGGCCACATGTTGATCAAATGAGAGGTGAGAGTCCAGGGTCACTCCCAGGTAATTAAACTATCTACAACTTCAATACGATTTCCCACTAAATCAGTAATCTGGGTATTTATGTCTCTACTTTTCCTAAGGCCAGTAAAACCATGCATTTAGTTTTCACTGAATTCAGTACAAGATGGTGGGAGGACAACCATTTTGAAAGTTTTCAAAGTCCTGCTGGACTATGTATAGAGCTTGATCTGGAGTATTTCCTTCAGAAATAATTACCGCATCATCTGCTTGCATAATAAGATTAGACCCTGAGATGGAAGAAAGGCAGCATTGACAAAAGGAAAACAAATAAAGGCCCAGGATTAAACCCTGGGGTACCCTACAGGAAATCAAATGAGAATCAGAACTACACTGACCAATAATGGTTTTATGTTCCTATTATTAAGATAGCCTCGATCCATGAGATTACTTCCATGGAGAGATAGAATTCATTTAGAGCCCTCAACAAAGGGTATGATCAACTAAATCAAAGGCCTTGGTGAGATCCATGAATATTGCAGCAATGGAGCACCTAAATCAAGGAACCTGATGTTGTTTGTGAATCCCACCAAGGCGGTCTCAGTATTGTGAAATTTTTGAAACCATATTGACAATTTTATAGCAGATCATAACCTGTTAGAAAAATCAGAATTTGGTTGAAGACTATTCTCTCCAGGATCTTTGATAGGGGTGATAATAAGGAAATGGGTCTATAACTAGAAACAATGTTTTTATTGCCAGATTTATGTATGGGTTTGATAAGGGCTGATTTCCAAATCTGAGGAAGACATTATGACATAATGAATAATTGAAAATAGAGGTGAGAGAATAGCTAAAGCTTTAATTCCTTTTAAGTAATCTGAAATCAATCCATCCTGACCTGTTAATGGTTTAGGGCTATTCTTGAGTACATAATTAGTGACCACTTCAGGGGTTAATACATGAAAATAAAAGAGGGGTGATTTTACCAAGTTCCTCCTCTATAACTGGATTTATATTTGAGAAGTTTAAAGGGTTTTGAAAATTTACAAGATCCCCAAAATATTCATTAAATATTTTAGCTATGCGTGGGGTCATTAGTTAATTGATCACTATCCAGAAGAGTTTTAACAGTATCCCAGTACCTTTTCCTAGAAGATTGTTCAACATTTGCCAGGTTTGTTTTTGACTACCAAAGGATAATAGTTGTTTATTTTGAAAAATCTGTTTTTGCTTTTCTGATAGAAGCCTTACATCTATTCCTAAGAATTTTGTGATTAATCAAAAGACTAGGATCATTGTCTTTTTAAAAGTGTCCATGCTCTGTCTCTTTGCTTCATAAATGCCCTTAATTCCATGGTAACCCATTCTTTTATTTCCTCTCATTCTCATTTTTAGTGGGCAAGCTGATTAATTACCTGATTAAATAGTTAACTAAAAGTTGTTAATTTTAAATTGATATCATTAATATCTTCAAGACAGGACCAATCAATTTGTTCACATGCTTTAATCATGGTCAAGCGTGACTCCATTAATATTTCTTGTTTCAATGTAAGTTGGTGGGCAGAATGTTGTTTTGAGGTCTATCTACAATACACAGGGCTGTGGTCACTATTACATCAGACAATACTACAGAATCAATTATTTTAATTGGGTGGTTACTACAACCCAATCTAATATGGTACCCCCACCAGTCTTATAGTTAAATCTAGTAGTATGGGAGATTAACTGCTGTACTCCAAGTTCTTGAAAACAGACTACAATATGAGAGTTTTGATCAGTGTCCCAGTTATGGTTAAAGTCCCCCATTAATATCCATTTCCTGTTTGTTGGTAATGATTTCTAACTTCAGATACAACCTCAAGTCCCTGCTTAATACAACATGTAGGAATGTAAAGGAATGTAACAGATGTTTATTCTAGCCTATGAGCAGGTCAACAGAAATGATATCACATCCTGATCCACAGTGGGGTCCAGCTCCAATACCTGAAACTAGTCCTAACATAAATCGCAACCTCCCTTTTTTTCCTGTTCTATCCTGTCTGAATAAATTATAATTTGAAAAGGATATTTCATTATTGTGAATCCCATCTGTTAACCATGTTTCTGAAAGGATTCAGGTTGCTCCCCATTCATCAAGATGACAGGGAACTGCTGGGCATGAAGTTTGAGGGTCAGTGTTACACTGACAACTGCATGCCCATGGAGTGTTCCATAGCATGCTCAGTCTTTGAGACATTTAGCTTTCTTGCACTGGGTGATGGAGAAGGAAGGGGAACAAGTTGGTGGTCCACTATCTTTATTTATTTATTTATATTTTGGTGACCAGGTAAGCCCTCTGGATCCCTTTTCAGGGCGACCGGAGTTGAGTACACCAACCACTTTACATTAGGTGAGGACTCTAGTGGAATACAATATCTCAGTTTCAGAGTACATACATAGCCAGTGGGGTACATTTAGACAAAAGTTGGTTGAAACAGTTTCATTATATCAGATCAACAGTGTTATTAGCATTAACTAGGCCATCCAAGGAGAGAAGAGTATTAGTCAGTTGTCACAGAAAGGGGTTAGGTTTAGGACATGATCTAGCAGTTACGGCCGCAGAGGCTCAGCTCAAGAAGGTACACTTTGAGTCCAGATTTGAACCCGAGGAGTGAAGGCTTGTCAAGCAAGCTTGCTGGGAGCAAGTTCCACAAGTGAGAGGCCACGTACTGAAAAGAACGCTTTCCTTGGTTGGTGCAAATCACAGGGGATGTCAAGGAGATGACTTGTTGTAGACTGGAGGGTTTGGCAGGGGACTTTGGGGAGTGAGCTGGCCACTCAGTGAGGTGGGTGGCCTTGGGTCATGAATTTATAGGTCAGGCAGGCAGTAGGATAGGATAATTTAAGCCTTAGGGTAGGCCAGTGTAGGTCAGTAAGGGCCTCACAGTGATGTCTCCTTGGGGAGGAGTTGGTTCCAAAGCGGGCAGATTCGGTGATAGAGGCGGTAAGCTTGATTAACTTTATCTCCTGGACAGACTGGAGTGGGGAGCCGTATAGCAATGAGGGGAGGAGGTTCTCAGTTAGCTATGGCTCATCATGCTCTCCGGAGAGGAGTCTCCAGACGGTATAAGAGGCCAAGCTCTGATGTATGGATCTAGTTAAGGCATCAATATGTAGTTTGTAGGTTAACTCCTGGTTAAAGAGAACCCCAAGATACCTGAACTGGTCTGAGACATCTACTTGCCTTCTAGGGCTGGTGAGAGTTGGAGTAGCCCACACGGTCACTGTCCAGGCGCCGAGTCGAAGAGGACTGCATTTGTTTTTTTCTTCATTTAGTTTTAGGGAGTTTGCAGTGAACCAGATTTCAAGAGCTGAGAGGCTGGCCTGAAGTTTGGAGGAGATAATAGAAGGTTGGGGTCACTGGAGTAGATTACGGTGTCATCCACATAGAGGATAGGTTGCAGGGAGCACAATCCTCTTCAATGTCATTTAGAATAGTGAGAACAGTAGGGGCCCAGGATGGAGCCCTGGGGTACCCAGAGATCATAGGTCTGCGGTTAGATTGTGCTCCATGCCAGCGGACTTTTTGGGTTCTGTTTGTCAGATAGATCATGAACCAGGAGAGTGAGAGATGATCCAGACCAAGATGATGAAGTTTGGTAAGAAAACAGGAAAAAGCGAGGACCACCAGGACTAGTATGGTGCTAGGCAATTATCAAATGAAAAGAGGCAAAAATGCAAGCATCCATACAGCGCAATAAAAGCAGCTATAGATGGAAATATAAATCTAAATTTTAATATGCAGACCAGCACAAAAACAAAACAGTGGCTACAAAAGTATTAACGTTTCACCTGAGTGCAGCTGCCAGGCTTCTTCAGAGTGAAAAACAGCATGATAATGCTTCATTAAATACACAGTGCAATTAACCATGTGACATTGATCCACCAATACATGTAGTATCCCCATTAAATGAATAGCAATCATCAATTAGTGAACCATTTAAGACTAAATTAAACTCTCACTGTATTATGTTAATCTACTAGTCCCATACTTTTACAAGGAAACACCCAAAATCAAAACATGCTAAACTTGGTGACCTCAAATAAAATATTACATCAAGTGATACATTTATATTAATTAAACTTTTTCAGACACAATTCATGTTGCATATATATTTCAACATTAATCACTTGTCCATGTAATTTAACTGAATTAAAATGAGGTGACCAGGCACTATCTTTCTACTAAGCAACAGTGGGAGAAAACAAAACTGTATGTCACTTATGCTTTTAGAAACAGCATATTCTTATGTATTTTTATTAAAGCTGGTGTTTAGACAGATTTTCTAGCATATACAACAATTGTATTTGTCATGTCTTTTATATTATTTAACTCGCCTCTTGGGCCTATAATACCAAATCCCATGTATCACTTATACTTTTTTAAAAAGCTGCAAGCTCTATGTTTTCATTAAGACCATGTTCGAACAAGCTCCTAGAGTATAAATCAGTAGCTTTCTCTCTGCCCTATCTTTTATTTCGTCACCCCTCTGGGACCTAAAGTGACCACTTCTGGTTACAGCCAGAGGATTTGTAGAGTCCCCACGCCTTGTCTCGAGTCTACGGTTTGCTTTAGTTTAGGATTTAGCCATTTGTGGTATTTTCCTGTACCCCTGAGCTTTTCCAAGGGCATGTAGGTTAGCTAAGGACAGAAACATTTTAGTGAAGTATTCCAGTGCCTCGTCAAGGGTGGGAGGAGACAATGGGGTCCCAGTCGATTTTCAAAGGTCGGACAGAGGTCAGCGGGTACAAACCGGCTGAAGTTTCTTCTTCATTCACCCTGGCAGTGACCTTAGGAGGTTTATTGGACCAGGTACAGAAAATAGGGGAGTGGTCGCCAGTGAGTCGGACATAATCCCAGCAGTCGATTCGTGGGGCAGGAGATGAGTGCCCAGTTCAGTAGTGTGTGATTGCCAGACTTGGTATTAAGCTTGTTTGGCAAATCAATCACTTGGAAGTAATGAGTTCAATATTAGATTCTTGATTTTCAGTGGAGTTGGGGGGTAAGTTTGTCATATAGATTCAAGTCACGGGCAGGATTATAACTGGGAGTGGTCAGGGGAGGTCCTTGTATGATTGGTATGAGCTTGTTTAGCCTCTAATGTATAGGATGATTTAGAATAAGTGGAAAGAAAGGGTATAGTTTTTGAGGGAATGGCTCTTCGCAGTTGGAGATAAGGAAGTTTCAAAGTAAATTCTCTGATCGGTAGGGGTCCTGCATCGGGGAAAATTCTGGTCTGCTAGTTAGAAATTTAGGGCTAAGGTGTAGGGAGCACATCAGATTGCAGTTATGTCGCAGGTTTTTAGCTCAGAGGAGGGAGGGGATATGATTTTAGTTACTACAACTGCCAGCAGGCAGCAGGGATTTAATCTGTTTCAGTGGGTAGGAGGCTGACAGTACAGTTTTTGAAATGACCTCTAGTGGAGAGGTCTGATAACCTGCAGATGGGAAAGTGAGCTGATAGGTCATGCAGCTCACGTGACCACTACTATAACAGATGTTCACCAAGGGCAGTGGTGGGGGTGATGGGGAGCAGATGCGAGCGCCAGAGGGCTCCATCTGAGAAGCTTTGAGAGGCATAGGATGTTTGCCCAGGTACATCATCAGCCAGACAAGAAGGAGTTCTTAGGAGTACCTTTGGTTCATTTGGGGCTCAGTGCAGGTGAGGGAGGGGTGCTCTGCTTGGGGAAGGGTTTCTCAGTTTGCCCTCAAGCCTCCATTTCTCCAGTTTTCGTAGGGTAAGGACCAGTACTGCCCAGAGGAGGGCTGTCAGAGAGTGCCTCATGACTCCTCAAGGCTTCTCGAGTGAATCTGTGAGGGAGAGGAGAGAAGGGGACTTAAGTAGGGGTGAGGAGGTTGAAACAGTAGTTGAGTGCTCAGGTTACAGAAATTGTAGGATTAGCTTAATTCAGCTAATTGCAGCTGCGTAGGTCCTCGGACAGGCTATACAGGCAGAGAGGGTTACAGAATTTGTAGGATTAGCTTAATTCAGCTAATTACAGCTGTGTAGGTCCTCGGACAGGCTATACAGGCAGAGATCAGAAATACAGGGTAGAGCTGAGCTGGGACACAGGAATTTAAATAGTAGTTGCTAAAGTAGTCAAACGGCAAATCAATCTGAACAGGCAGCGTGTTTTTCAATAAAACAGGTAGTGGCAAGCTGTGCTGGGACACCATTAAACCTTAAACAGCAAATGAACTTGATTTAAAAACTACAATTTGGAGCTTGGCTGGGGCACAGAGAATTTAAACTGTAATTGCTAATGTTAAATCAATCTGAGCAGGCAGCATTTTTTTTTTTTCAAATTAAGGTAACAGCCAGGTTTAACTGGGGCAGTGCTTTTCAGTAAAACAGGTAGTGGCAAGCCATGCTGGGACACCTTAAACCTTAAACAGAAAATGAACTTGATTATTTAAAACTCCATATGGAGCTTGGCTGGGACACAGCGAATTTAAACTGTAATTGCTAATGGACACAGGAATTAAAATAGTAGTTACTAAAGTAGTCCAACGGCAAATCAATCTGAGCAGGCAGCATGATTTTCAATAAAACAGTTAATGGCAAGCCGTGCTGGGACACCTTAAATCTTAAACAGCAAAGAATTTAAACTGTATTTGCTAATGTTAAATCAATCTGAACAGGCAGCATTTTTTTTCAAATTAAAGGTAACAGCCAGGTTTAACTGGGGCAGTGCTATTCAGTAAAACAGGTTGTGGCAAGTCGTGCTGGACACCTTGAACCTTAAGCAGCAAATTAACTTGATTATTTAAAACTATGATATGAAGCAGGTTTCATTAAGGTAACAGTCAGATAACACATAATGGCAGTCTTTTGGGCGAAAATCGGAGTGGTCAGAGACTATCTCCACTTGCCGCGCCGAGTTTTAAATATTGCAAATTGTGCCAAAGTCAGCAATCTCTATTGTTTGTCCATCTGAGAAGCTTGGCCCTGTATTTATGGGATGGGGGCACAGCTGAGGATCACAAAGTCCTCTTCAGGTCAGATAATATGGGGTGGTGCACATTATTAATGGTCAGTTGGGGCTGAAGGCCTGACAGGGACTTGATGTGCATCTTTGTCCTAAATGCTTACTCTTGAACATCTCATTTAAGGCTGTTCACATACCAGGGTTGATAATGGGATTGCTGACACTTTGTCTTGTTCACAGTGGCAACGGTTTTGGGAGCTGGCTCTAGCAGCAAAGCAGCCCTGGGCTGTACCCTTCTTGTGGAGGTAGTGACATCTCGACTTGAAATGTGTAGGTAACTCCATTGTACAGAGGACAAGGGAAGTATGCTGGCAGGAGTTGAACATTTCATGGGGATGCGGGCACAGGCGGCGTGCAGGATTGGCCCAATCCAGTGGAACTGCTGTGCCAGTACATCACGTGGTCAAAACAGAAAGGGTGACACCGTGAGTGGTGGCCAGGTGCCTCGCTGGCTTGTCCTGGGTTTCCAGGGCCTGGGAGTCATGGACACCACAAAGGTGTTTAAGGTGAGGAAGGACCTGGACGGGTGGGTGAAGTTGGTTGCCTCTTACCAGGACACAAGGCACCCAATCACCACCGTGACCCTTGAGAACATTAGAGGGTCTTGCTGAAGGTCTGCTGGACCCCTTTCAAACCCTTCTGTTTGATACCATGTTTCTTTTGACCTTCTGTGGAGCATTCCAGGTACTGGAGGTTACCCAGTCTTCCTAGAGAGCCAGGCATATAGGGCTGAAAGAGAGGGATGTGCTGGTGATGGAATGGGGGCTAGGGTGAGACTCCAGAAAAGCAAGACTGACCAGGAGCAGAAAGGCTGCTAGTACCTGGTGAAGGCCTCAACTGGGGTGTCTTGGAAGGTCCAGGACAGGGTACAGGCTTATGTGGTGGCCTATAGCCAAGATAGGGGCACCTTCTTTAGACATGCTGATGGGGCACCGGTCATGATATATCAGTTTAGAGCTATTCTGGCTAGAGCAGTCCAGGAGAGATAGGGCTGGATCTGAAGGAGTACAGGACACATTCCTTTAGAACTGGGGCAGCCACATATGTTAGGAATCTGGGTTGGGCAGATGGATGGATTCAGGCACTGGGGTGTGTTTTTGGAGGTATGTGCACCCCATTTGCAATAACAACCTTTTTGTTTTCAGGGTCCCCTGAAGTTTATTTGTTCGAGCTGGTTTGGTGGCCAGACCTATGTGGCAAGGGTAATCAGGACAAAGAGGTATCTCTGGTCGAATGGGTCATCTGAAGATTCATAACTAGTGGCTGGAAGGCAGAAGACCATGGACTTGCTGTTGGGAGCATTAAAGGGGTTTGACCCATGGGGAGTAGCAATTGCACACCTTGCTCACCTGTCTAGGTTGATCTGGTAGTTAGCAGGCTAAAGGGGACATGCAAGGCCCATCTTAGGATCAGCCTGGGGATGAATGGGCAGGTGAGAGCTCAGGGACCATGGAGATACAACCAGATACAGGCTTTTGGTCAAAGTAAGGTAGCCAAGACATGCTTTGGACCCAGAAGGGGAGTAGATCTGTGTCAGGAAATGCAGCTGTAGGTCTTTGAGGAAGTAGGGGAGCAATCAGCTGTGGGGTCAGACGCTGTCCATCCTGTGGTGTCTCGGGAGGATCATGATGACATTGAATGGTCGGAAGGGGTGGTAATGAGCTGAATTCTTCTGTAGGGCTTGTGATCCCCCTACTCTGGTTGGCATGGAAGCAGAAATGGAGTATCCTGACCTGGGGGTGAGGTCAAGGTCCATCTCCAGTAGGTATAGATATCCTGCAAGGCTAACGGCATCTGACGGGAGCTGCCAAGCAGCTTTTGCCCCTACAACCTTGGACTGTCGATACCTCATGTGCACACACTGCTCTCATTCTGGATTGTAATCAATAAATTCCTGGCTGCAGCCATTTCCTCCAAGATTTGTTTCTGTATCTTTCTTTCTAGTGGAAGGGTTTATGGATGGCTACCAGATAACAGAATTTCTGGTGCTCAAGCTGGCCTAACGGAATATAAAGAGAAATCTGCCACCACTCACAACTGTCTGATTAATCTGGTGACCATTCCAGCCCATCAGGAATAACAAAATCTGTCCCTCCTCCCAACTACCTGACAGATTCAGTGCCCAACCCAAGCTGTCAAGGACAAAATGTCTATAACTTCCCCAACTATGACAAGTCTGGTGCTTTACAAAACACAGAAGTTAGATTCTGGTAGCACAAGAACTGTAGAACATAACAGAATTAGGTTTTAAATAATGACTTTCTATACACACTGTGTCCGAAAGTGTTTACAAGCACAGGAGTTCCATACTGGTAGCCCAAGGAATGTAAAATAGAAAATAACTTATGGTGCCCAATTTGGCCCAACAGGGAATAAAAATCTTCCCCTTTCCCAACCACCGGAGGGGTCTAATGCCTAACCCAACCCCTCAGGAAATAAAAAGGGAAGGGAAGGGAACATTGTTTAACCAGGAGTAGCACACTAGCTGAAGCTTGTTTCCAGATGTGACCTGGGAGCACAAGGAAGTTAAGTGACTTGCTCAGGATCACTCAGTATGCACCTAGGCGACTATGGGATTCAAACACAGGTCTCCAGATCTCCAGATCTGCAGCTCAGAGCCTTAACTCACTGCGCTATACTGCCTCAGTCACCTTTCCCAACAAACTGACATGTCCAGTGCCCAACCTGCCCATCATAAAAATGTGTCCCTCACCCCATTTCCAACTACGTGACTGGTCCAATACAAACATGTCAGACAAACCTTGTGGAGTTCTATGACTGGGTGATGAGTGCCTTGGACCTAGACCAGTGGATGTCCTCTTCTAGATTCTGCAAGACATTTGACTCTGTTCCTCACGAGGGCCTGTTGGATAAGCTGGGAGAAATGGGGTGGGGAACCAGATGATCAGATGGATAGACAATTGGCTCCCAGAGGTCGCAGTTAAGCGGGATAGTCTCATCCCCAAAGAGGGTAATTAGTGGGGTCCCACAGGGATCAGTCCTGGGCCCTCCTGTTCAACGCCTAAGTCTCTGACATAAGGACAGGTATCAGGAGTGAGATGAGCCTCTTTGAGGATGACTCAAAACTGGGGCGGTGGTGGATGGAAGGAGGGAGGGTGGCCCTCACAGGTGGACCTGGAGGCTCTGAAGAGATGGTCTAGAAAGTGGAAGCTGAGGTTCAATGCAGGGAAATGCAAGGTACTGCACCTGGGAGCCAGAAACCTGGGCCAGTGTACACCGGGGGGATGCTACAAGTCTTGATGGCTGAGAGGGACCTGGGGGTGGTGGTGGATGTCAAGATGAACAACTCAGAGACTTGTAGGAGAGCAACAGCCAAGGCCAACAGGATGCTAGGTTGTATCGCTGGGATCACCTCCAAAAAGGAGGAAGTGATACTCCTCTGTATAACTGCTTGGTGAGGCCACAACTCGAGTACTGCGTGCAGTTTTGGAGGCCACACTTAAAGAGGGACATTAAACTTCTGGAGAGGGTCCAGAGGAGGGCAACTAAAATGATTTTGGGCTTGGGGGACAGGACCTATGGGAGAGGCTCGAAGAGCTAAATAAGTACACATTGGAAGAGAGAAGGGACGGTGGGACATGATAGAGGTCTTCAGGTACATGAAGGGTAAATAGGGAGGAGCAGTCAGGGTGCTTTGAAGCAGGAAGAGGGGCAACTAGAGGGCATGGGTGGAAGCTAGAGGGGAAGATTCAGGGGAGAAAGGAGGAGGTGCTACTTCACTGAGAGGGTGGTGGAGCCATGGAATGCACTGCCCAGGGGGCTGGTGGAGGCAGAGATGGTGAAGGGATTCAAGAGGGGTGGGACAGGTACAGGGAAGGGTTCTGGAAGCAAAATCCAGTGCAGCGAGAATATCCAGAACTGGGAAGGGAGAAGCCAGAGAAGGCGAGGGGCAGCAAGGTCAGCTCCCAGGCTAGGGCTGACCAAATGAACAGACACAAAGACCATTAGTATGTTAATACCCAAACCAGCCCATCAGGAATTAAAGAAAAGTCCCACTCCTGCAAGCTACCTGATGGGTCTGGTATGCAACCCAACATGTCAGGAATGTAAACATATATCCCATTTCTCCTAACAACCTGATAGATCCAGTGCCCAATGATGCCTGTCAAGGAATAAAAATTTCCCCACCTCCTCTAAACTGGCTTACAGGTCCAGTGCCCAATCTAGTCCAACAGAAAATACAATCTATTACCCTCCTTGCACAACCTGACTGGTCTTCTGCTCTATTTGGACTGTCAGAAAAAAAACAAGAAACTGCTCTCCCACCAACAAAATGACAGGTTTGGTGTTCAAGCTGGCCCTTCAGGAATACAAATGAAACAAACAACAAAATCTAACCCTCTCCATAACAATCTGACAGGTCTGGTGTCCAAGCCCACATGCCAGGGAATTAAAATAATCTGGCAGTGTCTACCCTAACAATCTTACCTATCCAGTGTCCAACCTGGCCAATCAGGTAATAAAATTAAATCTGTTCCCCTCCCTCCAATTACCTGATGGGTCCTGTGTTCAACCTAGCCCTTGTATTAAGCCAAATGGAGATCTAGATGAGCAGCAGCAAAGTGGCAAGTGAAAGGTGGAATAGCTGGGGTAGTAAAACTGTGCTCTTCCCATGCCCATCCACTCAGGCCACAGTAAAGGGGCCAAACACTGCATGATAGGTTTGGGACTGCTACTGCACTGCTGTTGCTACCTGGTCTATTCAGCTATCCTCTGCCCTCATCTTGCCCATAATGTACTGGCATGGGAGACTAAGCCAAGGAAGACCGATTGTGTACACTTCTGTGTCTGCAACACCACGTCCCTGTGATCCTGGCTTCACCATCCCACTCTTCCTCTTTCCCGCTTCCTTCTCAGTGCTCAGTCTCAGCTCTGTACTTGTCCCAACATGCACCTAGGATCATACTGCCTGAATGCTTTAACCCATGCTGTTGCAGCAACATGATCCAGTGCCCAACCTGGCTGGTCAGAGAATAAAAACTGTTTCCGCCTCCAGCAAACTTTCTGATGTGTCCAGTGCCAAGCCCGATTTATCAGGGAATAAAACAAAATCTGGACCTCTTCCTCAACTAACTAATTGGTCCAGTGCCCAACATGATCTGTTAGAGATTAAACTAATCTGTCCCTCCTCCTCCACCCAACGACTTGAGTCCATAGCCAAACCCATCCCATCAGGTAATGATAAAAAAAAACCTCCTCCCTCAATAACTTGAGGTAAAGCCCTACTGAACCAGTCAGAGAAGAACAAGCTCTGTCTCCCTGCCTCAAACTACAGTACCTGATAGGTCTGATGCCCATCCTGGCCCATTAGGAAACAAAGAACACCTAGCCCTCTCCCCAACTTGTGACTGGTGTGGTGCAGCCTGCCTTGTCAGGGAATGAAAGCTGGCCTTCTCCCTCCGACTACCTGACAAGTCTGGCATCCAACCTGGACCATCTCCTCCACCTACTTGTTGGGTCTGGTGTACAACCTGGATGATAAAGGAATAAAATAAAATGATGGTTTTGAAGGGGCTATAAGTGAGTATGGTGCTGAGGATAAAACTAATGCCTGGTACTAGTAGGATTTGAGCTACTGATTAAAGTGTAGGGAGCATTATTGAAAGGTAGTGCTGCTACTTCAGAGCCCTCCTGTGTGTACTCCATATAAAAATCTGTAAAACTGACATTGGGTGTGATCATCACATAACAACAATTGTAACAATGAGACTGTACAGCCTGCTGCAAAAATAAGCAAAGACAGCGTAAAACACTAAGACCAGCCTTGCTAGTACAAGCCAACTCTTGTTTTGCAGTTCCACTTTTGTCTATGTTGTTTCTTTTCTTTTTTTTTTTTTTTTTGTGGGGGTGGGGTCAGAAATATCAAAGTAGCATCAGTTAACTTTCAGATCTCCACTCTTACTTACCCAGTGGTAGTTCCGTTTTGCACTTACATATGTTTCATCATAGCCCCACCTTCCTGCCCAAACTATATTAACCTATACTTACTCTTAATCCAACCCTCTATTTTATGTACCTATAGTAACAAGCATTTGTCAATGCTGAATGTTGCTTGCTTCTTTGTGCTGTTTAGGTATTTGGAAGTCATTGAAGTGCAAATATTGAAAATTAGCAAACTTACAGCGTGCGTGGGAACTGCATAGCACACTCGTCAAAACAGTCATTTTTAGGACTTTTTTCAACACATTTTCAACATAGCCATTTTAAGACCTCTGCTCATGAACAGTGTCACTGTGATTTTCTTAATGTGTCCCATACATTGAGTTAGCACTGACTGCGTCATTGTCGCTACATAAGAAACACATTTTGGGCAGGATGTGAAAATGACAGCTGTACTGCTCATAAGGAGGTGTGGTAAAATGGCAATGTTGAAAATCTGGAGTGTAAATATTGAAAATTCACAAACTTACGAAAGTGTGCATAGGACTGCGAACGAATGCCCGTAAAACAGTCATTTTCAGGAATTTTTTCACTAAATTTTCAACATAGCCATTTTAAGACCTCTGCTAATGAACAGTGCCACTGTGATTTTCTTAATGTGTCCCATACATTGATTTCGCACACCGACTGTGCCATTATGCGCTACATGGTGGAAACACGTTTGGGCAGGATGTGAAAATGACAGCTGTACTGCTCATAAGGAGGTGTGGTAAAATGGCAGTGTTGAAAATCTGGAGTGAGGCTGGCCCATTGGAGCAGCGGTGGGTTTTCCGCTATGACGCCAGCGACCCGGGTTCAGGAACGGACCTGGGTCGTCAGAGGTCGGCCGGGTGGAGAAGGATGGAGCATCCTATGGACTGCTTTCCTTCTCAGGGGAGGTGAGGAAGCACTCAGAGCATTGAGGACTTCTGGTGGAGGACAGGAGATCTCACGCTGCTGATGCTCAATCTCTGGGAGGTGGGGCGGACGCTGCTGTCATTGAACATCCCGCCTCCGTGGGAAAAGTCAAGGGAAAATAGGTGGACGAGGCCACCGTCTCAATGAAGCCCTCCTGGAAGACCTCGGTGGCCACCATCGCTGCAGGTCCCCTGACTAGATACTGGTTCCGTGGCCATGAAAGAGTGTAGCCACAGCCCCGCCCTGGGGGCAAGCCAGGGTGGCTAGGGGACCCTGGCAGCCATAGATGGTGGCTGAGGCTTCCAGGGGTCGTGACCAGGGCTGATATAGTGACAGGAGGTCCTGCCAAAAAAAAAAAAAGAAAATATGGAGTGAAAATATTGAAATTCAAAACTTACTAGTGTGCGTAGGAACTGCATAGCGATTGAGGCTTTTGAGAGCCCACCTTATGAACACTGGCAGTGTCGAAACTAGTTCCTGAAAGGTGATTTCGCACAGTGACTGCAAAATCACCCTTCAGGCTGGAATAACACCATGACAGTGACAGCATTCATGAGAAGGGTCCCAAAACCTCATGTTGAAAATTTGGTGCAAAATTCCAAAAATGCCTGAGATATGCAATAAAGTTGAAAAAACCTATCTATCCCATTATACAGCTACCGGCATTTCCTCAGTTGCGGTCGGCTTTGAAGAGTGCAGGCGTGTTCCCGAATCACCGATGATCATTGCGCTGAGCTCCGGGTAAGTATGGGGTGAGGGGTGTGGAGAGGCAAGTGCGCAGTGGGTGGGTGCGGGTTGTGGGAGGGGCAGGGAGACTACGAGGGACCATTTTTTATTCACAGGTGTTTTTTTTATTATGAAGCGATGTGGGACATTTGCCATGCTGGGGGTGGGCTCCCAGTGTAGCAGCAGGAAAAGCTATTTGGGGGACGTGGAGCCAATGGGGATTGGGCACCCTGTCATCAAAACAAAATTTGCCATGCTGGGGTGGGCTCCCAGCGTGGCACAGAAAGCTTTTGGGCGTGCAGCCTTGGAGCTGACGGGGATTGGGCTATAACAGTTTTGCCACGCTGGGGTGGGCTCCCAGCATGGCACCTGGACAGCTGTTGGGAGCATGGAGCCAACAGGGATTGGGCACCCCGTTGGCCATACAGTGTGTGCATTGGGGAGTGCATCAGCACACAATATGTATGGGCCATGCCAGTGTGTGTGCGTGGGGGGAGCTCTGCTCACTGAAGTGGAGCTCTCCTTTGAACTGTATGCCACTGCATTTTCAGCTTGTCATAGACAGCTGCAGCAGTAATAGAGGAACTGGGGCCGCTCCTGCAAACACACTGACTGCATTGGAAGATGGGCTGACACACCTCCGAAAACTCGGATGATGGCACTATGTTTCTTGCACATGCGCAAGCAACATAAAAATGGTATTCGGATCTGGGGATTAGCAAGATACATTTACATTATCAACAAACTATACCCTCCCTTGTAAATTCACCCCTACCCTTGCTTCAATATCATGGCTTTGGTGAAAAGGGTGACTTGACTGTACTTATTAAGATTATAGCATTGTACCTATTCTTTTGCACATGCCAGGGTCTAGTTCTAGTCAATAAAATTCATTTTGTGATTAAATTCCATTGGTTCTTAACAACTGTTATATAGGTTCCCATAACAAAGTAAATGTATTTCTAGACTTTTATTAACATAATGTAACCATTCCAGATTCATACAGTCCAGGAATAAGTGTTTCCATAAAATGTAGGCTGGAGGCTCCACGACTTTCCATTTTCTCACTGTGCAATTTCTTGCATTTATTAGAGCTATGTTTAATAATTTAACTAACTGTCCTAGTGGCAGATATTGGTTAACGCCAGTACTTCACATGTAGAGTTCAAGTTCCCAGTGTAAATCCAGTCCTGAAATATTATTAAGAATTTTAAAATATACTCCCCGAAGGAAATTACTTTTGGACAAGTAGCAATATCATGTTCTAATGACCCTATTGCCCCACCCTCTATTACAAATTGGTAAAATTGTAGAATTCATTTTATTGAGTATGTAAAGTGTTTAATACAGTCTATGAAAGACATTAAGTTGGATCTGATTAAGTCTGTTATTGATTGTTGTATTAATCCCTGATATAATATTGTAAAGAGCACAAATGTCTAATTTTGCTGATGCTGTAGCTGTGCTGGAGTAAGGAGAGGCAGGAGACAAACTCGAGAATAAAAGCAGGTTTACTGAGTGCGAGACATCAAGGAGATCAAGCAGTACACAACTGATATACACTATCACTTGGTATGCTGTGATTCTAATGTATCTTAGCTTTGGTTTATCCTACTACAACTATAATGATACTTGTACTATATGGAAGCCTTATGTTCTACACTCTGTAACAGTGCTTATACTATATGGATGCCTTACATTCTACACTCTATAATAATGCTTATTGTACATACAGTGTCAGTGGCTCAGTGGGTAGCACACTCGCCTCTAAGGCCAGGAGATCAGAGGGCTGTGAGTTAAGTTCCCACATCTGGCACTTGGGTTAATATCCCAGTACTGACACTGTAGTGCAGAATGAGAGGGTGTTGCACTTGAGGTGCCGCCTTTGGATGAGACGTTAAACCGAGGTCCCATCTGTCTGGATTGGTGGTAGTTCAGGTGTATGTTAAAGATCCCATGGCACTTATCGAAAGAGTAGGGAATTTTATTATCATATCAATAAACCAAAATAAATATAATCAGTGTTTAAGTCACATAAAATAATACACAAATCATATAGAAAACAAAAACAAATAAGTATTACAATCATACAATATCAAAACAGTATAAAGGAAATAGTGTGAGAACATCCCCCACTAAAAGAGTAGGAGAATTTATTTAACTTGACAATGAAAATAAAATAAATATACCCAGTGTTAAGTCACACAAATTAATATACAAATCATATGGAAAACTACACTCAAATAAGTATTATAATCATACAGTATCTAAACATCGTAGAAAAGAATAATATAGAACATCCCTCCGTCCCTACTATACTAGTAGGGAATTTTTCTATTAACCTAATCAATAAACAAAATTGAATATAAACAGTGTGAAGTCACACAAAGTAATATAAAATAATATAGAAGATAATTGCAAAAATATTGCAATCCTACCTTTTCAAATCCATATAAAAGGAATAATACAAACCAATCACCCCCACACACACACAAAAGAGTAGAGAATTTTTCCCTGGACAAACCAAACAAAAATGGAATTTATCTCACACAAATCATAAAACAATCAATAGAATATAGTAATTCATGTTCCCTAAACCCAACCAAAAGTAATCCTTAAGTATATTACACCCATTTCATCCCTACTACACAGATAGGGGGATGTAACTATCAATGTCTAGCCAATGCATTGCTTTCCATTTCTTACCAAAAGTTTGTGCTGACAATATGCGAGTATCCTGTTTCCATAATCCAAGCAACCACTCATGTATCCTCCAAAACAATTGTTCTTGAGAAATAAATAGCAATCTTAATGACCAGATACACCTTACTTGCCAGATTTGATATTTAATACCCCTAATACCAATTGTATGGTATCTGGATTAAATGTGTCCCAACTATGAGAAAGAATACCAAAGAACAAACTTTGTGTATCTTTCACTGGAAAATTTGCCGTAGCCCATTTTCCATATATAATAAACAAAATTGTAAAATATATGAACATTCAAAATATAGATGTGTCATGGTTTCTGTACAATTTATACATATTTTGTTTCTTGGACAATATCTCTCCTCCTTACCCTTATGTTTCAGGTTTCCTTAACATTCAATCTACCATGGGCTACAAGCCAAGTAACATCCCACATATAATTTGGAATACTAGAAGAAGTGAGCATTGATTGAATTTGAATCAGATCCTTCTCTAATCTATTACCAAACACAGGGTTTTCCAACAAATACTGTACTAATAAAAGATTATACATTTTTCCTAGAATTTTGTGTAATCGGTATATGTGGGATTTTCCACACTTATAATTTACTAAAGCAAGAATGAAAATATGTAGGTAAACTATTGATAGGTTTTGTTTAGGAATAACCCTTCTTTAATCCAGTAATCCAACCAATGCGAGATATGATCCAATATCCATAGAGGCCATATTTTAGATTTTCTCTGTAATATTGGAGAAATATTTGTATACAGAAAAATACATAAAAATAGGATTAATCATATTACTCCCTCCTTCCTTTACTGGCTGGTATAATATACCCCTTTTTATGGGTTCAGCCTGCTACCCATATTGCCTGAAAGAAAACACTAAACAATACTGTTTCTCTAGAGTTGGTAACGCATAAACTGAACTCAAATGTAAAAACTCCAATAAGGAATGTTCTAACCATATAAATCCTTTTCTTTTTCAACATCTTCCACCTATTCCAGGATGCCACTTTCCATTTAGCATTTTGAATAAGTTTATCCCAATTATATGTTGCTGTATCCATCCCACAAAGAAATAGATTCCTAAAATTTTACAAACCTGTGATGAAACAGGAATCCCCATAATTGTGGTATGCATAGAATTATGAGTACCAAAGAAACAACACTTACTTTTAGACAAATTAAAGGTAGCTCAGTTCCCCTCATATAGGCTACAGTCTTAGCTTCTGTAGCATCACAAGATGGAACATCCGCTAAAAGAAACATAAATCATCAGCATAAGCTATCACTTTAATTTCCATATCTTCACACCTAAAGAAAGACCTCTAATATCATCTGTATGATAAATAACTGAAAGTAAAGGTTCTAAAGAAAGAATATACAAAATAGGGCTTAATGTGCACCTGTTCTCACTCCTTTAGCACATTTCTGCTTAGAACCTAACCAACCATTCACATATGGTACCTCCTCTACCTGTAAATAATATTGTTTTAACCAAGGAACAAAAGGAAAGAAACCCCATTTTTCCATACAATTCCATAAATAAAGGTGGGACAGACTGTCAAATGCCTTTGCCTGATCCAAGGTAATACAGATAGCTGCAATTTCTTCTATAGAACCTCTTTCTAGAATCTCCGAATAAGCAATAGGGCATCTGTAATATGACGACCTGGTACAGAGCAAAACTGAGTAGGATGAATAATATGTTCTAACAAACATGAAATCCGAAAACTAAGAATTTTGGTAAGAATTTTACAATCTGAATTTAGAAGTGTAATTGGGTGCCAATAGTGCAGATTTTCCCTATCTCCAGTTTTGTAAAGAAAAATAAGAAGACCTACATTCATACTATTTGAAAAACACCTTGTGCCAAACAACTATTAAACATAGTAACTAGTTGATGATCCAAAACTGTACTAATAACACCATAAATTTCATTTGGAAGACCATCGTTCCCAGGGGGCCTTTCCCTTCCTAAGACTAGAAATTACTGTATGCAATTCAATTAACGAAATAGGGGCTAATAACAATATTAAAAATTATCCGGTATTTTAGGTAACACACTTAATGCTAGTCACTCAGTTACCTTCTCCTGTGTAACATTTTATCTTCTTGAAATAAGGATAAAACATGAGCATCCAATATTTTGAAAAGATTTTGCCGAGTACTCACTCGATTACCTTTAGAATCTTTTAACTACTAACATATTTTTTCTCCACTGTACTACATTATTTTCAAATGGATTAGTACACACTGAATTACCCTGAGTACCATATTTTTGCTCTCTTCCAATCGCTGTCATTTTAAATTTTGTAACTGTGCCAATTGTTCTTTAATATTTTAATATCTTATGCATCCACTACAATTCCATATTTATCTGGGAATAAAAATAGTTAAAACAATCTGAAGGTGCCGCTTATTACATTTTGTGATGCACCTAATATTCATCCTATGTGTGTAAAATAGTCCTGAATATCCTTTTGGAATCTTCCCACCGCTCTTGGTAACTGTCATATAAAAGAACACAAATTTACATGCTTTCAAGACATCCATAAACCTGCCATTACTTCTGGGATATCTAATAGGATAAATTCAATCTCCAGTACCCTGGCCCTTTAGAAGTATGTCCATAATTTGAAATTGATAAACTCAGAATTCCATGATCTGACGTGGCTACTAACTTGACTTGTGGAGAAAAGAATTGAAGGGTAGAAGATATGAACCAATAATCGATTCGGGATTTTAGACTACCTTGTAAATAAGTAAAGGAAGGAATGTTTTCAAAAACATCACGTAACCCTGAAACCTTTAATAGTTTGTTTAAACAGTGGGTGTCACAATAGACTTTGGAAGTGACTGATTTAATAGTTCAGGAATGTTAAACTCTCCTCCAAATAAAATAATAAATAAGGCTGAATTAAATGTAACAACTGAATTTGTTCCCATTTATTTTGGGAGCATATATATTAATTAATCGAAATGGGATAGCATCTATAAGTACATCCAACAATAATGCTGTACCGGGCAATATCAATAATATCAGTAATTTTAATCTTTTGTGAAGTAAAACAAATTCCAACTCCGAACATAATTCGCCTCCTGACCAATAATGTGGACCCCACCCCATGAGTCTGTTGCAGTAGCAAAATCATGAAGTATGTATAATCTAGTATCTTGAATAAATAATATCATGTTTTAAACCTGAAAACATTTCAAAAGTGATATGGAGATCTAATACTGTTAGTGTTAAGATTAGCAAAGGAGATATCATGTCCTGTGTTTGTAGTATGATAAGTAATTTAAGTATTAGAATGCAATTTTCTGTTGCTTTTTGTAAACCTACCCTACTCCTTTTTGTTTTACCTTTATTTCCACCCTAGGATCCATAGTAATCTCTTGATCTGAACAAACCTCCACTTGAGAGGATTTGGGAAGTAGTATCATAATCTGTTTCCTCGGACCTATGGAAGCCAAGGCCCCATATTTATTTGATACCAATAATGGTTCTGGAGACTGGGCCATCCAGTAGTGGAGTTTGTGTAATTCCCTTTTGACAGGGAGAAACAAAATATCCATCTCTATGTGTTCCGTGGAATTAGAAGGTTGTGCTGCTAATGTTCCAGCGATACCTAATGGGTTCGTATCAGTTTTATGGAGGTAACACTCTGACCTGATTCTTAACCAGGGTATTTGGTGGGGATAAAGTTTGTATAAGAGGTTAGATTGTAGATGAACTTCTGAAGGTCTTGATGCTAAAGCTGCCGAATACAATTTGGGGCCTAAAAGAGGGCTCAACCTAACACCATCCAAAACACTTTAGTTGCCTTAAAAAATAATCAAACCCTGCATAGCATAGTCTGATTCTTCTGTGTTATGGGCTGCCCATGGACAATCAGGAAATAAATGACATAGTTCATCACAAAAGTTACGTTTGACAGAATTTTCACATTGATAACCAGAATGCTCTATTTCCCACATTGAAAACACTGAATATTTTCACAAGTAGTACTAATGTGTCTTGGAGATCCATACTTATAGCATCTCCGTGGTTGTCCAGGATAAAATAAAAGCCCTTGTCATGCCTAAAAAAAAACAGTTGGGAAGATGAACATATTCATTCTGAATGGTATGAAGTTTAATTTAATTCTACACCCCCATTGGAAACCCTTCCCCAACCAAAATCGGGTCTGTATACCCTGAACCTCACATCTTTGTCCAACCAATAAAGAATGTCAGCCAGATTTACACTTTTATTTCGAAACAAAACTGTTACTACCCTAAAAGGTTGTCTTGTTAACGGAATCACCTGAAAATGAGATCAAAAGGGTTATTTTAAGTGAAGCATACTTTAACCAAAAGGTTTCTAAAATAGTTGGAGTTCTAAAGCTGATATCGAAAGACTGCTCTCCAGGGGCATGTATAGAGTATAAATATCAGCAGGTTTGAAGCCCAGGGATTGTTTAAATAATACTTTGCCCACATTGAATCTGTCTGGAAGTTCCTCCATTCCTCCCAGATATTGCAATCTTATAGCGTTCCTACATTTGGCCTGTCCCAAGGTTTTGCAAATAACTCTGTATATTTTGTTTTAGGTAACTCTCTGATAGACTGATGAATACATCAGGGACCTCTGTACCTGTATTAGCAGTGTTTGTAGCAGAATTGCAGATAAAACAGTACCTGTTTCAATATTTAGCATACAGGAACAATAGAAAAGGTGTCGCCGATTCTGTAGAATCCACTGTCTCTGTGCTAGATTTTTTAATTGTGCTAGTACATCATCTGGTTTGGAGGGATCCACCACCCATATTCCGTTCTCCGATTGTTTCCACCCAGCTGTGGAAAGCCTCCTTCAGGTGACCAAGGCTCCTCCATTAGCTGTGCTGGCGGCTCTCTTACTGGCATAGTATCTGGTGTAGATTCTGGCGCAGTATCCAATACATTATCACTACCCAGGGCCCAGCTTAAAGGCCCTTTGGGTAGCATTGGAGATACTCCTAATAGCCTTTTTCTTTTTTTCAGAAAGTCAGCCTGTGCTGAAGTAAGAGCAATTTCCATTTGCAATAATTGAGCCTTCAGAAATTCCTATTGTTTTGCCATCACAATTACTGTACCATCCTCAATACCATCCATTGCTGACTCTGAATCTTCAAAAGTATCTGATAGTTTTCTCTGAATCTGACTGCTGCTGCTGGTACATTCTTTCTTGGTAAATTCCTCCGCCATACCAGCTTGCAGTATATGTCCTTCCTTCTACAACCTGCTGCAGACTGACCTCCTCCATCTCGACAACGTTCAGGATAGCACCCCTCACATAAAGAGTAGGGGAATTTCCCAGTGTCCTGGTCAAATTTCCCTCATTCACTATAAATACCACCAACAGCTTAATCTGGTTTAAAGTCAGTTGGCATTCATCTGTATCCCCTCCCCGGGTCATGCCTGAAAATAGGCAGGATTTGTCTAGTGCACTTACCCGGTCAACTAAAACTAAATAAAATAAATAAATAAATTATACTACATGGAAGCTCTATATTCTACACTCTATAATGATGATTATACTACATGGAAGCCTTACGTTCTGCATTCTATAATAATGCTTATACTACATGGAAGCTTTACGTTCTACATTCTATAATGATGCTTATACTATATTTAATTACATACAACCCGTGAGCAGTAATCCAACAGAATATAAAGACCTTCTAAGTCTGAAGCAGTGGCCACCGATGTGTTCTGTTGGCCGACTTTGGTTGGATTGGAAAAACTGAAGGGTGAAAGGACTGAAACGATCAAGAACCCCAGTTATGCAAGCCCCTGCTAAACAGGGCTCCAGAACAATCATGCTGAGAAGAAACTGAATCACTCAATGTGATGAAGGTGTGTGAGCTCCTGGTCAATGGAAGAGCCCAAAGAAATGAGAAAGACAAAACTGCTGAGGACGACTCCTAAGCCAAAACTGGCTTCAGGAAATTCAGGATGCAGACACTAGGCCAGAGCTGGACTCCAGGGCACAAGACAGGATGCAGACACTGGGATGAAGCTGGACTCCAGGACACAAGACAAGATGCAGACACTGGGCCAGAAGCTGGACTCCAAGGTACGAGACAGGATGCAGACACTGGGCCAAAGGTCTCTGAATTCTTGATCTGAAGCCCACCCTTACTTTTATGATGGATTCCTACCTGTAGAACCAGGGCAGTTCACTGCACTACCTAAAAACTGTTAGGAAGGGGGTAGCTGGACATTCTGGATGTGAAGCAGTTTGCCAAGAGCTAACTACGCTAGACCTATACTGGTGACTGGCCCCAACTGGTAGAATAAGGAAGGTGATTTCAGTCTCTGATTGGTGACTGTGATCAACAGTACATGAGAAGAATGAGAATCAGATGAAGATGATTAGCATCAGGCTAGAGAGTTCAATTCTTGAATGAGAGGCAGTTCCTTAACATGCAAGGAAGTTCCTGGGCAGAGACACTAGTGCAGAATTGATTCCATAGTCTCTAAGCATAATCCAGTGGGAGAAAACCAGCAGAACATTACAATATAAACAAAACATGTGCAGGGTTAATCCAATAATTCCTTGCAGCACAACAGTTAAAGCAGGAAAAGGCAGCTATTGCTATAGGATTCAGGTACAGTCTCTGTAAAGCACAGTCTCAATGTCTTTATAGTGCTTCGCTTTTCTTACTAATTCCAGTATCACATAACAGCAATCCAGGCAGGAATTTTAGAAAGGAATGCACTGAGGAAAAACCTACCAAAAGCTAAGGGCTAGCTATGTGGGGACCCTGGGGTACACATCTGTACCCTTCCCACTGGTAATAAGCTCAAGGCACCTAATGGGAAAATTGCCCTATGGCAAAGGTAATCTGATTAGATTAAGCACTAAGAGTCCTTCTCTAACTGTCCTCCCAGACTAGAGGCGGTGGGGAAGTTTCAAGGTTACTAGCTCTTAGGCACAGATGTGGCTACTGAACTGGAGGGATGGCTACTGCCTGATCACTCCCTTTACTCCCTGCTGATTTATCACTAAAATCAGGGTGCATTTATAAACTACAGGAGAGCACTATTAAATATTTGCTTAGCTTATCTATTGGTGGCCAGTTGGTTACTGGCCAATGGGCTCTGATCTAGGCACTATATCTTATCTGATGCTGACATCCCTCAATGGTCTGCTCAGAATTGGGAAAACTGTGTAGAATGTAAAGAACATCAAGAAAACACATTGGTTACCTGGCCTCTGAGTCACTGGCCCACCTGGCTATCATGGCTACTAAAACAACTGGGCTTTCCTTGCCCATACTGGCCTTTATATCTGCTAAATAAAAATAAACAGTAGGTTTTGAGCTAGCTAGCCTTTCTGGTAGCCCACTCTGGCTAGCTGACCTAATGTGCTGGGGCTGACCTGAGCTGGCCCTTAACTTGCCGGATCATGTGGCCTCTTTAAACAGCTGGGTCCAGCATTTCCCTTTAAATTGCTGGAGCCTGACATTTGCCCATTTAATTCTGTGAGGCCTTGCAGGGACCTCCGTGTCAGTCAAGCAGGCTATGCCGCTTAGCCCGCCTCCGCTTATGCTCCCCAGCTGAGCTAATTTAAATAAATTTAAATATCCCCATCCACAGGCTGTCCTTCTCTTTAGAGTCTTGCTTTGCCCCTCTAGGCAGACCCCAAGCCTGTACTTTCCAGTGCCCAACAGTGCCAAATAAACTTTTGTTTATTTAAATTAAAGTTTTGGTAGTCAGCACCTGCCAGCCTGCCAGTTGGTGCTGCCACTGACTCACCACCCTGACCCTTGGAGAAGCTGCTGGCTGGGAGGGAGAAGGGTCTGCTGCTGCTGACTAGCACTGGGAAAAGCAGGCAGGTGGTCGGCGGATGACTAAGGGGTCTTGCTGCTCGGCCTGATGCTTTGCTTGTGCTGCTGTATGGGAAAAATGCAGCCCCGCTTGGGCACCACTGCAGAGGGACAGAAATAACTTTTAATTTTAAAATTAAATACTGCAGGCTAACTAGCCTGCATGGCGTCAATTGCTGTCGGGGACCTGCTGCTGCTGGAGGACTGCCACCACTGGGGATCCACCAGAATTCGGGAGCTGCTGCAGGGATGAGAGGAGGAGGACGGCAGGTACTTTTGTGTAAAAGACATATATTGCCCTAATTTTAATAAAGGTCCCCTCAGACTTGTGATGCCCCTCTCTATACATTTTTATATTATAGGACATACGATAGTTTGACTCAAAGTATAGTTTATCTTCAAGTGAGGGGCAGGACCATAACTCACAAGTGGCAGAGCCACAAGTGAGTTTTGAAAGTCCTGCCCACTCACAAGTGAAGATAAATTTGCCTATTTTGAATTAGGCTATTGTATATTTGATATACACAACGGTAGTTTATAAGTTACAGCTTTTAAATTTGCAGTTTAAAAATGTTGCTGCTTTTGTTTGATTTTAACTGCTTGTTTCAGTGCTGCACTAGGCACTGTGATGTCATCAGCATTGTTGAAGCTACTCTCTGATTGGTTCAGTGTTCCACTGTGATGACAGTAACTTAAAAGATATCCACTGTGACAACAGTAACAATGATATTTGTTGATATCTTGCTGTTATTGTGTTACCAAGGGATAAGGGAGGGCTGACCAGAAGCCCTCTCCTCCAGATGAGGGAGTAGCCTTCATGCCCAAGGGGGAAGGGCGGAAACAGATTGGGGATGGAGGTTTCAGGAGGAGCAGAGTGAGGATGGAAGTATAAGGAATATGGGTGGGGTTCGACAAAGAGAATCAGGGATAAGTGGTGGGGGTTGGTGTTAGTAAATGCCAGGAGCTTGGGAAACAAGTTGCCAGGTTCCAGGCCATGCTGTTCAAGGGGGTGGATGTGGCGGCAGTCACGGAAACGTGGGCCAACAAAACCATGACTGGGACCTAAACGTACGGGGTACACTATGCTCAGGAAGGAGAGAAAGGAGGGCAGAGGGGTGAAGTGGCTATGTTCATTAGAGATGACATAGAAATTGCTAGGGTAGAAGAGCAGAGGGAAACGTGGAGGCCTTATGGGTCACCTTACAATCCGCAGCAGGAAATAAGGTCAAGCTGGGTGTAGCATATAGGCCCCACGGGATAAAGTGAGGTTCTAGAGGATGGTTTGTTAGACAACATCATTGCCCAGTGTGGACCAAAAGGGAAGGAGTGGTGTTGAAGAGGGACCTTAATATGCCAGGTACAAACTGGGGAACCATGTTCTCTAAGGTGGCCAAGGAGCAGAGGCTGCTGGATGGCTTCCAGGATGTGTTCTTAACACAGCATGTGATGGAGCCCACAAGGGAGGGCATGTCCTGGATGTGGTTCTGGCAGATGGGGATCTGGTAAGGGACATGGCTGTACAAGACCCCTGACTGGGAGCGACCACAATACTGTCTGGTTTCAAATAAGCATGGGGGAGGGGTGAGATCTAGGACACTGGCAGTGGACTTGGGGGCAGACTTCATGGGCATGGGAAATATTCTCAAGGATCACTTGAAGGGATTACCTCAATGACAAGTGTGGAAAGGAGATGGGAGGTCATAAAATGGGGACTTCATGAGGCAGTCAGGATCTCGGTAAGTTGAAACGTAAGGGAGCAAGGTCACATAAACCATGCTGGTGGTCCAGTGAGGTACAGGTAGCAGTCAGAGAAAGAAGGCGGCCTACAAAATATAAAACAACAAGAGGATAGGGATAAGGAAATGTACCAGCTTGCATCTAGAAAGTCACCCGTGATGGTGAGGGAGCAAAGTCCAGTAAGAGCCGCTGCTGGCACAGGGATACATGGAGGGAAAAGGGTTCTTCTGGTACATTGGGGAGCTGAGAAAAACTAAGGGCCATCTCAGCAGATTGAGATCAGAAGGAGGTGGGTGGAAGAGGCGAGGGATCAGGCAGAGGTAGTTAAGCCAGCACTGCTTCTGTATTCACTATGGAGGGGATGTGATATCTACAAAGCAAGGCATGAAGGGATAGAAACATCAGTAAGTGGGATCAGGGGAGCAACAAAAATGGAGCAAGAGGGCGAGAGAGGTACCCCAGGGGTGTCTGCATCTGGGTAAAGATAAAAAGGCCAGTAAGGTGGAGGGACGGATGATGCTATCTCCACCAAAAGGGTGTAGTTAGCCCTCAAGACCCTAAGGAAAGACAGATCTCCTGGGCGGATGGCATTCATCCGAGAGTACTATGGGGAATTTGGACATACTGGCTGCACCCATGGTGGAGCTTTCAGCAGGTCACTTGAGACAGGAGGTACCTAGGGATTGGCGAGAGGCACATGTGGTACCAATCCATAAAGGGGGTCGAGGAAGTACCAGGTAACTATAGACCCATCAGTTCGACCTCGGTGGTGGGAAATTAATGGAGAGTATACTAAAGGAACGATTGGGGTGTACTTGGAGGAGGTGGGAGGTCTGGATAGTCGGCAACATGGGTTTGTGCCAGGTAGATCATGTCAAACCAACCTTGTGGAGTTCTGTGAATGGGTAACATCAGAACTGGACAGGTGTAAGCCTGTGGATGTATTATTCTTGGACTTCAGCAAGATGCTTGACTCTGTCCCCACAATGGTCTGGTGGAGAAACTGATGGGGTTAGGAGTAGGCCCTTTGATGGTCAGATGGATTGAAAACTGGCTAGCTGGATGCACTCAGACAGTAGTGGTCTGTAGGGAGCTCTCGAACCCTAGAGAGGTTGGTAGTGGGTACCGCAGGAGCTCGGTCCTGGGTCCGATCCTGTTTAATGCATACATATCGGACATCAGGGAGGTTATAGGGTGTGAAATGAGTCTCTTTACGGATGACTCCAAGTTGGGAGCAGTAGTTGAGGGAGAAGAGGGAGGTTGGCCCTGCAAGGGACCTGGACACCCTGGAAAGCTGGGCTCACACATGGAAATTAAATTTCAATATCACCAAGTGCAAGGTGTTGCATCTTGGTTGGGGAAATCCTAAACACAGGTACACCCTGGGAGGGAGGCGTGGAGGCCTCAATAGGGAAAAAGACCTAGGGGTCATGGTGGATGCATGTATGAATAACTCTGAGCAGTGCAGGAGAGCAGCTAGCGAGGCAAACAGGATGTTGGGATGCATCATAAGGGATCACCTCTAGGAGCAAGGAAGTGATTCTGCCGCTGTACAATGGACTGGTTAGACGACACCTTGAGTACTGTGTACAGTACTGGAGACCACACTTGAAGAGGGACATACAGCTCCTAGAGAGGGTACAGAGGAGGGCAACAAAGATGATACGAGGGCTAGGGATTTGACGATGAGGACAGACTTAAGGAGCTCTGCCTGTTTTCACTGGAAGAGAGGAGAGACGGGGACATGATTGAGGTCTTCAAGTACCTCAAGGGAATAAATAGGGTAAACATGGAGGATCTTAGACTAAAGCAGGGAGGTATCACCAGAGGGCATGGTTTGAAGTTGGAAGGTGGAAGGGTGAGGGGAAAAGAGGAGGAGGTTTTTCACTGAGAGGGTGGTGGACCTTGGAATGCACTGCCTGGTGAGCTAGTTCAGAGATCCACAGTGGAGGGCTTCAAGAGAGGATGGGACAGACACAGAAAGTGGATGTATCAGATGATGGCCTGTCCAGGGGTGGGATGGATGATATGTGTTTTGGAGCACAAGGGATGGAGGGTCTTGGCACCCAACTAAGGATCTAAAGTTCGAGCAGACTCGATAGACCATAAGGCCTAATCTTCTGGCAAATAGTATATTAGTATGTTAGTATATCTTTTGTTTTGCCATTACACTCCTGTTGTATTTATTATATTTTTAGAGAGGTTATGCTTGGCATTCTTATTTATTTATTTAAAAGTTTCACCAGGAAGACACACTGAGCACTAGTGCTCATTTCCAGGTGTGTCCTGGGAAGGCAAAAGCAGTATATACACATCGTCAGTAGAACAAACTATACACTTAAAGAGCACAGGGTAATATTGTTACAAGAAATTTGCAGGAATATACAAGTTTTACAGAAGCATTATATATACATCGGTTTTAATCACAACATGCGCAACCAGTAGAATGAGGAGAAGATCATGACAGTAAGGGCTGTGGACAAGATTTTGGACAGTACAACCATGCTGTGGGTCCAAATCACTGCAATGGGAGAAAATATCGACTAACAGTAGGACTCCCAAGTTCACTTATTGTTTTAGTCTCAGCCTACCCACAGGCACATGATGTCATGAAATGCGAGTTAATAAGGGAGCTGAAGTGCCTTCTCAGGGCATATGCTGGATGATTGCAGGGAGGGAGTTCCATAGTTTGGGCATCCAGTATCTGAAGGATGCTTGACCACTTGAGTAAGACACCCGTGGAACGCCAAGGTTCATGTCTGTGTTCCTGAGGAGTGCACTGGGGTTAGAGATGGCCATCACTGAGAAGAGGTAGGGGCAAGGACTGGGACCAGTATTTGGCAGCGAGCTTGGCACAGTGCAATGGTGATCATGGAGTGGGGAACAGTGAGGGACTGGTAGAGTACACAGTGGTGAGTGGAGGGGACTATCCAGTCAAGCAGCAGAAAGAGTGGAAGAGGGGTCCAGTCTGGTTAGGATGGACTTGGGGCAGCACCGTAGATTACGTCCACCATAGTCAAATATTAGGAGAATCATTTTCTGTACTAGTACATAGTGAGCTAGTGGTGGTGGGATGCAACCATGACTCTGATAGAGGAACCCAGTTTGCATACCTGGTCATAATGTCGTACACATAATAGCACACGACATTATGCTGAATCCTGGACCGTGCGCTCTCCGTGTTTGATCCCCAGAGTTAGAATCCTTAGTGGGAGGGTCTAGTGGGCCCCATAACGGGGGCTGTGGAGGTGGATTCCCACAGAAGATAAGTTACCATTGAAGCGCTACAACCTGCTTATGCTGCATGACATTCTGCCCTGTGTGGTACTGGCCCGTGCCCCAGTTTGGGGTGTAGCTTTTTGTGGATGGCATCGACATGTACAGAAAAGATGAGGTGCTGGTCAAGCTATACCCCAAGATATCTAAGGAGGTGCAGACCTTCAGAATAGTCCCGTCCAGGGTGTGGAAGGAAGGGGCCACAGGGAGCCTAGAGAGTCTCTGCCTTGTGCGAAGGTCAAGGAGACGGTCTACTTGGTGTTGAGAAAAGCTGGTTTGCACAGAACCAGAGCTGAACATCATTGAAGTCCTGCTGCAGTCTGGTTGCAACATCAGCTGATGACTGGCCAGATGTATACGACTGTATCATCTCGTACATATGAATGGATGAGTGTGGGCAGATGGAGGGCAGATCATTTAGGAATATGGAGAATATTGATTGTTAGATTTTCTTTGGACAATCTGTGGTATTCCACCCAGACTTCAAGACTATATCTAAGGAAGAGATTCTTAATTTTCTCTTTTCCATTTTTCCTTATTGGAGAATAACAATTGTATAGGATTATTATATTCACACTCTTGGTTTCCATAGAAAACCCTCATACTGATGTTGCCACATAATACTCTCCCAGGTGACTTACCAAACAGGAAAAATGATATTTCTGGAGATTCAGGCCACTTTCTGTTGTTATGGCTATTGACTTAATCCAAACCTATTCTGGGTTTCTTATGTCTCCACATACATTTTGTAAAGTTTGTCAAATTTGTGAACCCATATGTTTTCTAGTGTTATTGATAGAGCTTGAAATATATAAAGAAATTTTAATAGTATGCACATTTTAACTGCTTGTACTGTACCCCATAATGTTTTAGGGTTCAACCCAAGTACCCTGAATGTTTTTAATATGTATAAACACAGTGTTCCAGATTAAATGTTATCAACCTGTAATTGTCTCTGGCTAGATACATTTCTTAATATTTAATGTTCTCTTTTTCTATTTTGAAGAGGTAGGCTTCCAGACATTGGTTGGGGCCACGGGGTTTATTTGCATGATTATAGACTTCCCCAATTTATTTTATAGCCTGAGATTTGCTCAAATTCCTAAATGTATGCCATAATGTGGCCTAAGACTTTATCTGGCTCAGTGATATACAGTAAAATGTCATCTGCATATCAAGAAATTTTAGAAATCCCTGTGAGTCATAAAATCATTTAAAGTCTTGTATATTTCTGATTGTATTAGCTAAGGGTTCAATAGCAAATGTGAAAAGTAAAGGAGACAGAGAGCAGCCCTGCCTTCTACCTCTGTATAGATTACATTTTGAGAACTATTTTGGTTGGTTTAAATTTGGGCAGTAGGTGTGAAAATATCACTTTAGCCTAAGTGATAAAACTATCCCTAACAACTTTCTCTAAGACCGAAAAGGTAACTCCACTCCACTGTGTCAAAGGCCTTTCTGCATCAAGTGATAAGATCAATGCATTATTAGTATGCAAATTACCCTTCAGCTTTACCAAGATATTCATAGCATTCCTGATATTAGACCCTTTCCATCCTTTTATAAACTCAGTTCGGTCTTTGTTGATAATGCCAGGGAGTATGTATTTCAGTCTTTAGCAAGAATTTTAGCAAGGATCTTACATTATCTAAATTTAGTAATGAAATTGAGAATATGACCCCAGAAAACTGGGGTTTTCCCATCTTTAAGTAACAAGACTATCAAGGTATCAAGGAATGTCTCAGGCACTTCATCATCTTCCGAAAGGAGTTAATCAGTTTTGTTAAAGAGGAGCAATTTGTGTCTCATATATTTTATATAGCTCCAGGTAGCCCATCAGGGCCAGGTGCTTTACCTTTTATTTTATTTCTGATAGCTTTCCTGCCTTCTTCTTCTGTAATGTCCTTGTTAAGTTTAGCCTGATTTTCCCTACTTATCGTTGATGTTTTAAATTTAGAAAGTACTTCATAATTTGGTTCTTGAATATCAGAAGTATATAAATATTGATAACATGTTTTAAATAACTCATTAATCTCTGATGGATCAGTAGCTTTCTTACCTGTGACCTGTATTTCCTTCGTTAATCTTGCTAGCTCTTTCCTTCTGGAGAAGATATGACATAATTTTGCCTGATTTATCTGCTTATGCATAGTATTTTGACCTTGTTTTCATGGCAATTCTTTCTAATTTTAAATCTGAGATTTTATTATATTTCCACTTTAGATTTTCTCATTGTTGAGGTCTGCATCTCTTATGGTGTGTAGGAATTTGTTTTGGCTCTTTTAACGTCCTCTTCTAATAGGGATACTTGAATTTTCCTAGTTTTATTATTCTTATAAGAATAATTTGCTATGTTTTCCTTACATATACTTTCCAAGCTCCACAGACAATATTTATAGGGCATTCTGCACTAGAGTTCTAGTTACTGTATAATGTATATTCTTCTTTAATAAATTCTGAAATTTCTGAGTCTTGTAATAGCCACGCATCCATTTTCTTCTCCTTTGTTGGTTATTAGTCCTCCACAAATTTCCAGTCTAAATGTAGTGATCCAGAGCAAATGGCCTCCTCTCCCACCAAGGGACCACTTCTCCACCCAGGGACCACAGGGCCATTGCCGTTGCCTCAGAGGTTGCCAAGAAAGAGGAGCAGTTGGACACAGTGGGCTCAGGGAGGTGAGGGTGGTGGAACGGAGGCACATCCCTCCTGTTATACCTTCCACAATTCATATACCATTCTGGCAAAGTGTGGTTCCTCTACGGAGGCATCCAAAGTGTAGACCAAGGAGGATGCTGGGAATGTCCACAAAGGAGACCCACAGAAGAGTGACATGGGACCCCAGAGGAAGAAACAACTCTGGTGGGGACTCTATTGTTAGGAGGGTAGAACTGGGGAGAAAGGGAGTGGTAGGTAGGTGCCTGCCTGGCACCAAGGCTTGGAGTGACAGGGAGCGAATCCTCAGGATCACTGGCACAGCTGCACGGGGAGAGTATGGATGTCATTGTCCACCTAGGGACAAATGATCTGGCTGAGAAAGGGTCAGAGCAGTGCAGAAAGAGTTTGTGGAGTTGAGGAGGGCCTTAGCTAAGTAACAAGCACGTAACCTTCTTGGAGGTGCTGCCTATGGCATGGTTGAGGCTAGGGTGTTCCACACTATAGGATTTAATCAGTGGTTGAAAAACTGGTGCAGAATTCAGGATTTGGCTTCATTGGGAACTGGAGGTCCACCTGGAGTGATGCAGGCCTATACTGGCATGATGGTCTGCATCTGTCCAGGAGGGAACCAGGATCCTAGGTGATAGTTTAAATGTTTCATTGGCAGGCATTTAAACTAGTCAGTGGAGGAGGCACTAGAAATGAGCATGGAAATCCTATCCCCCAAAAAATCAGGTAGTAAGTGAGGTAAATACCAAGATGGAGATGTCGACAGGGAGAAGTTCAGGGGTAAATGGAAAAAAATGACAAAGGTAATAAGGACTAGATGGGACAAAAGGTAAGGATATCAAGAAATGGAGGGTAATGAGTACCAATGCCCGTAGTCTGGTCAACAAGTCCCTGAACTGGTGGCTTTGATGGAAGAGGTATGTCACATAAACATATTACACAGAGAACCATGCCTGGAATGTTAACATACCAGGGTACACAACCTACAGGAGAGACAGGAGGGAAAAAGGGGAGAAGTAGCTCTCTATGTAAGGGAAGGATAAAAGCAATGGAACTAAAGAGTAAACAGGGAGGAGAGGAGGCACTGTGGGTCACCTTAGAGACTGGAAATGGCACCACAATCCGCACAGGGTTGTGTACAGACCCCCATGTCAGGTGGAGGGAATGGACAAGGCTATGATAGAGGGCAACCTTAGCATGGCAGAGAAAGGGAGATACTGTTGATGGGGAACCTGAATATGCCAAATGTTAACTGGAGCACCTTTGCTGCAGTTACATCCAAGAGCAGGGCCATTCTCAATGCCCTGCAGGTGCCATGCCTCAGACAGCTAGTTTTGGAACCCACTCATGAGGGAGCAATCTTAGACCTCATATTCTCAAATGGGGACAGTGAGAGAATCTCAGATCTAGAAGTAGGTAGCCATCTGGGAACAAGTGATCATCAAACAGTGTGGTTCATGATAAACTCAGCTACAGTGTCAAGCCATACAAAAGTGAGGGTACTGGACTTCAGGAGGGTTGACTCTGGCAAGATGGGAGAGTGCCTTAGAAAAGCACTAGCAAATAGACTAGAAGGAGGCATGGAGCAACAATGGGTAAACATCAAAACTGCCATCACAGAGGCAACAGGCCTTTGTGTGAAGCAAATAAACAGATCAAAACAAAAAGCCACTATGGTTCTCAAAAGAGGTGGCAGGAAAGTTAGAGAGAAAATACAGCATTTAGAAAGTATAAGGAAACACAGAAGGAGCAGGACAGAGAACTGTACCAGTTAAGGCAGAATGAAGCAGGAAGGGAAGTCAGAATAGCAAAGGCCCAAACTGAGGAAAAGATAGCCAACCCAGTTAAGAAGGGAATAAAACCTTTATATGTACTGTACATCAGGAGTGTAGAAAACAAAGGGAGGAATAGTGAGGCTGAATGGAAAGGGATGGTGGTGGGCAGAGAAGGACAGTGAAAAACAGGGATGCTGAATGAATACTTCTGCTTAGTATTCACAAAAGAAGAGAGGGAGGTGCCTAATCCAATTAGAAGCACTCTGGATAGGGGTTGATCCCAGTCCTTTAAAGAAGAAAGAGTCCTGAAAGAACTCCTAAAACTGAAGGTGGACAAAGCAACACAGCCTGATGGAATTCTCCCAGAATTCTAAAAAATTAAGGGAGAACTAGTGACACCACTGAGTACCCTTTTAACAAATCATGGGAGGATGGTGTGATACCTGAGGACTGGAGGAAGGCAGATGTGACCCCTTCACAAAAGTGGGAGCAAGACAGAGGCAGGAAACTACACACCTGTCAGTTTGACTCTGTGGTAGGGAAAGTGATGGAACCACTTCTGAAAGAAAGAATTGTTGAGTATGTAGAGGCCAGTGGGCACAGGACCCAAGACAGCATAGGTTCACAATGGGAAGGTCATGTCAGATGAATCTAATTGATTTCTTTGACTCGGTGACCAAAGTAGTAGACCAGGAGGGGCTGTGAACATGGCCTACCTAGACTTTAGCAAGGCATTTGACACAGTCCAACACAAAAGATTAATAATCAAATTAACCAGCCTGGGAGTGGGGTTCCAGTGTGGTAGCCTGGTAAAACATTTGCTGGACAACAAACACAGAAGGTAATTGCAAATGGAGTCCACTCTGAAGAAAGAGGGGTTACTAGTGGGGTACCACAGGATTTGGTACTGGGTCCAGTCCTTTTAAAGTAATTTCTCCCACTTCTGGGTTACCCCCATACTTAAGCAAGCTAGCATACAATATCAATAGCTACGAGTGGCTGTGTCTTTCTGGGCAGCTTCGTAGTTTGCACACACTGGTCCATATATACATATTTTAAGGGATTAAGT
The DNA here is from genome assembly GCA_016271365.2 of Neoceratodus forsteri. Lineage (NCBI taxonomy): Eukaryota > Metazoa > Chordata > Ceratodontiformes > Ceratodontidae > Neoceratodus > Neoceratodus forsteri. The sequence continues at coordinate 686,510,037 of CM028137.1, read as the reverse complement.
TCCAAAATAGCACTTCTAAGTGTTGCACATTTGTTTGGAGTCCTGCACTGGTACTTATTCCTAGTTGCAGGTTGAGTGAAACTAAGCCCATTTTAGCATCTGCAGGACTGAGCTTCAGTTGGGGAAAATTCAAAAAGCTGGATTTTAAATTGCTTTAACAACTGACCAAAAGACACATTGTGTGCCTTGTCCACATGAGTGGAAGACACACATAAGCAGTCTCAGAGCTATTTTGCTTAGTTTGTTTATTTCAAGAGGCTCAACCTTTCATATCTCCCACTTCCGGTTACCCCAATACTTAAGCAAGACCTGCTGCAAGTAGTAGGCGAGCTGGCAGGGCACAAGGCGGGTTCACAGCATGTGAAGATGAGCGCAAAAGACACACTATTTTGAGCATGTTTGTGTGTTTGGCATGTGTAAGCATGTGGTGAGTACAGTTTGATTCAGAATCTTACTCCTCCCTCATCTTGAGTGGTTAAACAAAACTTTAAGGGCCACTGCATTGTAGCTGGTTGTGATTATAGTGTAGCATTTTTCTTTGAAAACCTTTAGAATGGCATCCCCAAGTAGCTCATCTGGTGGGTTTAGTACTATTGTTACAACTTCAGTTGATATAGCTTATAAATGCTACACATGTAACACGTTTAGTTTTCAGGTTGATATAAATGTTGTGGAGTATTTTCAGTGTTCTAAATGCACTGAAAATGTAATCTTGCAATGTGAAAATAATATGTTTTATAAATGGTTAACAGTTTTAGAATAAAGGAAAGACTGATCATGAAACCAATCTGTTGATACTAGCATAGCCCCACATCCTACCTCTGATATACTTCTGGTGAACAAAAATCCTGTATTGTTAAGCTTTGATGGATTAACATCCAAAATACTATTCAAGAACCCTTTGTTGCTCATCCAAAAAGTGTCAGAGAAGACAATCCTGCCAAGAAAATAGTCCTGAGGACTGTGAATAGTTTAGTGTCCAGAAGTCCAAAAGGGAAACAAAAAAGATGTGCTGAATTATATGACATTCCTTTATTTAATAGTTTTGATCCTCTATTACCTTTACAAACTGACCTTTAAGATCTAGTGTTGAGGTTTTACACAGCACATGTTGTTTACCAGGTTCTTCAGATACTAATACTGGCATTTCAGATTCACACTTTTCTCCCCCAGCCCTAGTTTGAATTATGATCACCCCTTATTGACTTCTCATCAGACAGTGCAGTTACTTCTATCCCAGTTTTTCAGGAGGAAGCAGTCTCTAATAGACACATTTTCATGGATGGTGATTCCATAGTAAAACATCTGGACCGGGCCATTTGTAGAACCAGACAAATATAACAGGACATGTTCAAGTTTCAGGGGCAAAGATAGAAGATACAACTTACATGGCTCACAATATTTTTAGTTCTCAGGACCCTAACCTACTCTGTATCATCCATGTGGAAGCTAATAATATCTTTAACGATTCTATACAACATATTAAATCATCTTGTGTAACTATGACAAATAAACTCCTTGAGCTTGGCTGTGATATCCTTATTTCTGAAATCTTGCTCATTCCAAGATTTTCCGATACACTGAACTTAAAAATAAAAAATAAATAACTAGCTATGTCATTGGTGTCTGTGTCAAGACATTACTTGCATTCCACATTGGGAGGATTTTCAGTGTCACAGAAATTATTTTGTCCAGACAGGTTACATCTTAGAAGTAATGGAAATGCTCTATTGAGCAAAAATTCTTGTCTATTATAAATAAACATTTAAACTAATTCCAGGAAGAGTTGAAGCTTGCCTCTTCAGCGTCAAATATTTGCAAATTCTCAAGTTAACATTTTAAATTCCTTAGTTTAAAATGCCAGAAGTCTAACAAAAAATGGATGAACTTCACATTATTGCTCTTGAAAATAATTGTGATATTGTTATAATATGTGAAACATGGGTGATAATAAAATTCAGCATGGCTCTGTATACTTCCAGGTTTCTCATCATTTGTACTAAATAAACAGGATAGACATGGCAGGGACTTGCTGCCTTCATAAATAACAAATTAAATGTTGTAAATATAACAACTGTTGTTAAAACTCATGACCTCGTTACTGAAACCATATGGCTTAAAATATCTTTGACTAATAAAACATTTTTTCTATTAGGACCATGCTACCTTCCAGCCAGCTCCAGTACTGAGCTATTGGATGCTATTTTGTCTGAACTTGAAGTTGCAAATCAAATGGGCAATGTAATAATTTTTGGTGATTTTAATTTCCCAGGCATAAATTGGATTTCATCTTCAGCTACTAGTCTTAAGGGGAAAAATTCCAAACAATTTGTCAAGGTCTTTGTATGAAACAGTGGTCACCTCTGCAACAAGGGCAATAATATTTTGGGCATTGTCTTCTACAAGTGAAAATTTGAACATTACAGAAGTGAGCATATCTGCTCCAATTGGTAATAGTGATCATTGTTCTGTCTTTTTACTTTACAGATAAATTGCACTTATACAAAAACTCTCTGTCATCTATTTATATGAAAAGGGAAATCTGTCTAATTTAAAGTCAGAATTAGAGGCCTATAACTGTCAGTCTGTCTTTTACATCAATCCCCACAGCAGTGTTGGGATACGTTTTTACCTTAATCACTTCTTTAAGAGACATTTATATCCCTCAAAGTTAAAAATCTGATGGGAAACAAGTTCAAAATGGTTGAATAATTCCATTAAGAAAACCATTGGACACAAAAATAAAATATATAAGAAGTATGTAAGAAACAAGATGTCCTTAAACTGGATGCATTACAAAATGCAAATCAAAATGCAAAATTGCATTAGAAATGCAAAATCTACATGGGAATATAATTTAGCTTTTCAGCATCAAAGTCAAATACTAAACAATTTTATTCCTATAGATTCCTTAAAAATCATCTTGTAAAGTAGGGCCTCTAAAATCTAAAGAAGACAATTTGCTTCACAACCCAATAACTATGGCAAATGTATTTAACAGTGAATTTTGTAAATTGTTTCAGATACAAATAGTCACACTTCTTTGCCAACTTTAAAAATCTTTCAATCCTCTTATCTTTTTACTGAGAAAATTATTAAAAATAAATTACTAACATTAAAAGGCAAATACAGTTCTGGACCTGATAACATTGCGGGGCATCTATTGTATTTATTGGCTGATCAACTCGCTTACCCACTTAAAATAATGTGCAAATTATTCATGCAACATAATTACATTCCCAAGGAATGGAAAGAAGCATTTGTTGTCCCTATACACAAAAAGAGTCTAAACATCTTTGGGAGAATTACAGACCCATTTGCTTGACTTCATCTATTTGTAAAATTCTGGAAAGGATATTATTTCACCAGTTATAAATGCATGTGATTTAAAACAACACGGTTTAAGAAAAGGGAGAAGTTGTATCTCAAACCTACTATGTTTTTATGAATGATTTAGTTCATTACTGGATAATACAATACCTTGTGATGTAGTCTTTATTGACTTCAGTAAGGCATTCAATACTATGCTACACTGGGCTCTTAGCCAAAAACTAAGGAACCTAACTATAAATCATTTTATTATAGCCTGGATTGAAAACTGGTTGTGTAATAGAACACAGAGGGTAATTATAAATGGTAATCTATCAAAAGTTGGTAAGGTATGGAGTGGTGTCCCTCAAGGCTCAGTCCTTGTCCCCTGCCTGTTTCAAGTCTTTATATCTGACTTCACTACAAATTGTACTTCTTTCACTACTAAATATGCGGATGATGTTAAGATCAGGGGTCCGTTTCAACTCAAGATGAAATTGATATTATTCAGCGAGAGCTTTATTCTATCTCTTCTTGGGTTATCTCTTGGGAATGCAGCTAAATACTTCAAAATGTAAGGTCATGCATCTAGGATCAAATAATCCTTCTATCTCCTATAATATTAGTGGAAATTTACTTAGTGCTACCACGGACAAGAAGGATTTGGTTATTTCTATCTCTAATGATCTTACTTATTCAAAACACTTGCATTCAGTTATTAGCAGATCAAATAAAATTGACTGGTCCATTCTTGATAATATAAATTCTAGAGATCAAAATGTGCTAATGTCTCTATATAGGTCATACGTTAGACCACATCTGGAATATGCATCACAGATATGGTGCCCTTTCAAAACATCTGATAGTTTATCCCTTGAAAAAAGTACAGAGAAAGTATACCAAAAAATATCTGGTCTAGCATCTTTATCATATGAATATAGGATGAATTCATTAAACTTAATGTCTCTCTCTACACGGCGCTTGAGAGGCAATCTTTTATTTCTGTATGATGTAGTACATGATTCTTATCTTATGACAGCACTAGATCTTCCAATTTAAATCATCATCTTATGATTTGAGGAGTCATCCATTTCAACTAATTAGTAAATCATTTAAAAGACAAAATCAAAAATATTTCTTTACCATCTGCTTTATTGGCCCATGGAATAATTTACCACTCTCTGTAGTTGTGAGTAAATCAAAAATGTTTTCAAGTTATGTCTAGATAAACTTATCTGTTCAGGGTATAATTTAGTTTATTGCCCTTTGGTCTAGTACAAGAGCATTATGGGCCCTGGCCTCCAGCTCTTCATCTGCACCTTAGTATGAACCTTAGTATGTCTTTATAAGTGACATTGCAGAGGGACTGGAAGGAAAAGTATGCCTCTTTGCAGATGACACACAGATCTACAACAGGGTTGATACACAAGGAGATGTAGAAAGGATGAGAAGAGACTTGGCAAGATTGGAGGAATGGTCAGAAGTATGGCAGCTTGGTTTCAATGCAAAGAAGTGCAAAATAATGTACCTGGGAAACAAAACCCAGGGGAAGATTACACTATGGGGGTAGTAACAACAACAAAATGGAAAGAGACCTGAGGTAATCATATCAGATGACCTAAAGTTAGCAAGCAATGTGAGAAGGCAGTAGGGAGGGCTGGGGGGATACTGGGATGTATAGGGAGAGGCATCTCCAGCAGAAAACAGGAAGTTGTTATCCCTCTGTACAGACAGTTGATGAGACCCCATCTGGAGTACTGCCTGCAGTTCTGGAGACCCCATCTTCACAAGGACATAGACAGGATGGAGGCAGTCCAGAGGAGGGCAACTAAAATGGTGCAGGGTCTGCAGAGAAGCCATATGAGGAGAGACTAAAGGAACATAGTATATATACCCTCGAGGAAAGGAGGGAGATGAGTGACATGATAGAAACTTTTAAGTACCTCAGTGGAATCAACAAAGTCCAAGAGGTAGCTTCTTTCAGAAAAAGAGATGTGCAAGAATAAGGGGCACAACTTGAAGATGGGGGGACTCAGAGGAAATGTAAGGAAATATTTTTTCACAGAGAGGTGATGGATGCATGGAGCAGCCTTCCTGAGGAAGTTGTGGGGTCTAAAACTGTGGGAGAATTCAAGAATGTATGGGACAGACATAAGGCAATTCGTGTGGGGAGTAGGAAGAAATAGGCTGTTGATTAACTAGGATCTGCAGCTTATCTTGTAGGTAGGAAATGGGTAGACTAGGTTGACTAGCGGTCCTTATCTGCCATCAAAGTCTATGTTCCTATGTTTCTATTTGATACCTTTTATTGGACCAAAATAGATGTAACAAAAAGAACAAAGTGCTTTAGCTTTCAGACCAACAAGTCCTTCGTCAGAAGTGTAATGACAGTTATTTAGAAAAACAATACTTTCAACACCCAAATCATGCAGAAAAACAGAAAAATCCCCATTAGTTTAAAATACTCATTTAAAAACAGATGATGTCAGAGAAGCTTAACAGTACCATGTCACCTTTAGCTGGGAGAGTCTCAGGGTCAGAAGTGCTTAGATCAGAAGACATACATGGAACCCTACTGCATTATTTATTTATTTAAAAGTTTTACCAGGAAAGACATACTGAGCAGACTACTGCTCGATTCCAGAATTGTCCTGGGGAGGAGGAAACAGGATATATCATACTAGTAACAATAAATTGTAGAAACAGTGAAAATTTCATAGGCAACATACAATACGTAGAAGGTTTCATTATTACAGTGAAATACCATAATCTAAGAAATTGTATATACAGGAGGCAAGAAACAGAGGAACAGCATAGTAGTAGGCAGAAATAAGAATAGGAGATCATCAAAATTTGATAGTTAAGCATTTGGGTGGGTATAAATTAAAAATTATATAAAATTATGAATTAAATTAACATATAAGATAACAACTACTTGAGCAGATGGCTCTTAAAACCAATTAGGAGAGTCACAGTATGTATAGGAATGCAGTTAATGGAAAACAACTCACACCAGGATTAAAGACATACTAAAATTGCCTGTTAAAAACAAGCACCACCAGATAAGAATACAAGAAGCTTCTATGTATGAATAGCTTAATCTGGTTCAAGGTCAGTTGGCATTCATCGGTATCCCCTCCCTGGGTCATGCCTGAAAATAGGCAGGATTTGTCTAGTGCACTTACCCAGTCAACAAAAGCTAAATAAATAAAAAAATAAAAATAATATACAAAGAGTAAACAGTAAAGCTTTCTTAAAAGATCAGTAGTTACACACTACTCGACCCATTATCCAACTATACTCTCCAGTAGATATTGTCCCCTATAAACTTCAAAAGCCTATAGTGTAGTAACAGGAGTTTATAAATTATATAATTGTCAGTATAAGTGTCAAACATAAAACTACTTGTCAAGGACTACCAAGAAATTAAGACCATGCAGCTTGATATATAAGCATGTCAATAAATTCTCAGTGTATAATATAACTTGATGTATCAAAAATGTCCATAAAATTAAATTCTCTCCCCTACATACACAACACATCCACCCACTCCCATATCATGGGAGAAGTGATAACTAGTTTTAAGGAGATACACACACACACACACACACACACACACACTTACACCATCATTCACATCAATCACTGTAATTGTTACCCAAAGGAATTCAATTTGCCATGAGATTCCAAGTGAAAGGATCATTTATCCTAATATCTACAGAGTAAAATGTGATGCTATGTAACCTTACTCCTATCTGTGCAGTAACACCAAGATTCTGAACAGAACCAAAATGAAATAAAACTTCCACCCTCCCAGGTTAAGGTAACTATAAGTAAATATACAATATGTGAGTAAGACAAAGTCCTATTATACCTACATTTCCACAAATCACTACAATATTAGCCAAATGTAAATAGATCAGTCCATGACCCCAATGCAAATGAGATCTCACACCCCAATATGTTCAGAGTTCAAAAGGTGACAGTCTATAACAGCACTACTGTATGTACAGTAACAGGGTAGGGAATCTGAATATGACACAATAGAATCAACCCCACCCCGGAGAAGGTAAATACATACAATTCACATTAAACTGTTCCTCCAATGAGTTGCTTTAGAATTTCTGACTGAGTTGCATAAGTGTTGCTGGATCAAGTGCAAAGCCCTGCAGAAACTGTTTCTTAAGCGTTAAAACTCAGTTTTGCATGCATGGTGTTGTGACTGAACTGCATAGGCATTCCAAATGAGTTGCAAAAACATTTTACAAATGTTATGCTTGAGCTGTTAAGCACCGACAAACAATGCAATATGAGTTGTCAATGCATAGTCAATTGGAAAAAGAATGCTAAACCAATTGATTGGTGGAACAGTTTAATGTGACGGTACTGAGTAAGAAAGAATCAATATTCTTTATGTGTGTGAACTAAGAATAATACACTGTGATTCCATGCATTTAAATAGAAGCCTACTCAATGTGACAGCAAGCCCACACCTGTCATATTCACACAACCCCCAACATACACACATATACACTCACACCAAAGTCTTATAATATGTCAGTCCAAAGTAGAAGAGGTCTGTGGATGCTAAATCCTGTGATGCCCCATGAAACCCAAATCTATGTTCATCCCATCTGCTACCATATTGAGATGTAAAATAAGTTTGATCTCAGAGCTCGTCTCTGTGGTATGCCTTTAGATTTCCATTTAAGACCATTACTGTTATATCTGAAATTGAGTGTTCAGGCTGAGAAGTGATGCCCCACTGTATTTTCAGTCATCTTCCTTTTAATAGTATGTCTGTGTGAGTTCATCCTAGTGTGGAGCAGTTGGCCTTCTCTCAACATAACCTGTTTGTGGACATCTCTTGCACTGAATAAAGTAAACATGTTGTGATATACATGTTGTGATGTACAGGTTCAGTGGGGGTAGGAGGAAATAGGCTGTTGGTTAACTAGGATCTGCAGCTTATCCATTAGGTAGGGAAATGGGCAGACTAGGTGCACCAAGCAGTCCGTATCTGCTGTCAAATTCTATGTTTCTATAACTTCCATGTACCTTGAATTGTCTGTTTTGTGATGTAACCACAGGTCCAAAGTGGAAATGTGCTCACAAGTCTTAGAGGTGTGTTGATTGCAGGGTCGAGTACTATTTAATGTCATGGCATTCTGTTTCCCCACCACTTCAGGGATGATGTTTTGATCCTGTATGTATTTAAGGCAGGCTGAAATGCCATCCATGTGTGGAATATTAGTGTAGAGGGATGGTACCTTGCTCTACACTGCAAGATTCACAGGTCATATAGCAAGAAAGCAGTTTTGAACAGAGAGTTAATTGAAATTGTTACCACACTGGAGAGGAAGTCTGGTGAACCTATTCAGGACATCTTGCCAGAGATACATATAATCTACCAAAGGACCTTAAGAGAAGTCATGCTTAACAGAAACAGGAAATAGGATGCCCTTCAACATACCATACTTCCTAACAACCATAAATAACATAATAGAGTGACTGAACAATAACACCACATAGATGGGCACCTTTCAGTTGTTAATTTGTCCAACTACACACTGACTACTGGGGAATTAAATGTACTTTCAAAGGGCCTCACTTTCTGCCCAACAAAACCACTGGACAAAATACAGTTTTGTGGTGATCTGGAGGAATACTTCTGCAGAATGAAGCTTAAAGAATTCGGGGGCGTGGCTAGCCAGCAAGCAAAATGGAGGCTTAAGTGTTTCGTTCCATTAATCCAGAGCCTTAAACCTGACTGTTCTCTGTCCTACAGAAGAGCTAATTGCTGATCATTAGATAAGAAACTGTGGGAAGACTTACTTATCCTGACTTCCTTCTCCTGGAACACAGAGCAAAAACATTTGCTGAGAATTCCTACAGAGCAGGGGCCAACAGATCAGAAACGAATAGCACACTCAACTAAGCAGTGTCAGTGGCTCAGTAGGACACACTTTTCGCCTCTGAGGCCGGAGATCAGAGGGCTGTGGGTTCAGTTCCACATCTGGCACAGGTTAATATCCCAGTACTGACACTGTAGTGCAGCATGAGAGGGTGCTGCACTTCTGAGGTGCCGCCTTTCAGATGAGATGTTAAACCGAGGTCCCATCTGCCTGGATTGGTGGTAGTTCAGGTGGATGTTAAAGATCCCATGGCACTTATTGAAAAGGTAGGGGAATTTCCATGGTGTCCTGGCCAAATTTCCATCATTCACTAAAAATACCACCAACAGCTCAATCTGGTTCAAGGTCAGTTGGCATGTCTATACCCCTTCCCGGTGCGTGCCTGAAAATAGGCAGGATTTGTCTAGTGCACTTACCGGTCAACAAAATCTAAATAAATAAATAAAATAATTAAACAAAGAAGTCAGAGAGCCTTCCATCGGAGACATATGTTCACCTCAAAACTACAGTGGATGGAAGCCTTAACACTGGCCAATAATAATGCTATGGGCACAGTTCAACAACTGGATGAAAGAATGGGTTACACTGAACATACTGTGTGGAGGAGCATGACTCAGCCTTGCAAGGAGCACTGTGCAACGATGTATGCGGGCAGGCGGCCCAAATAAAACAATTACAGGAAAAAATTGACAACCTTGAAAATAGGAGCTGCCACAACAATCTTAGCCTCCTGGGTTTCCTGGAAGGATGTAAGGAGGGCAGAGTTATAAATTTTCTTCAACAGGCCCTACAGAGCTCTTGTGACTACCTTCCACCACCCAAATCGTGATTGAGCATGCTCACAGATCCCTTCAACAGAAACCGGCAGCTGAGGATAGACCCAAGCCCATTCTAGTCCGTTTTCTCAACTCCACACAGAAAGAGGCTATTCAGGTGAGAACCTGGGAACTTGGAACCCTGACATGGAGGGACACCAAATAATGATTTTCCAGGGCTACTCACGGGACCTGGCTGCTAAGGAAGGCCTACACTGAGGTGCGTAGTCGCCTCCATGACTACAGGTCCCATTCTCTCTCTGATGTCAGTGACCCTAAAATCACAGTTAATGGTGCCCCTGGCAGTTTTTACCCCAGAATCTGCAGCCAACTTTGTTAATGCAACTTGGCCACACTCGAACAACGGAGCAGTAGTCCAGAGGAACCCTTGGATGGCTCACAGGCCACGTATTCTGACTGCCGTTCCCCTTGACACAAAGCAGGCTGAGTGCCCAACTGGAGCCCAATGAGAACTGGAGTTTCACCACTCCAAATGCTGCAAAGACTCCCTCTGTCTCCCATGCTAAATGGGATCATCCACAAGACATAGTCAAGGCCGGAGGAGCCACAGTGCAGACTGATTTACTGAATCACCATCTGAAATCACCAGACCCTGTGTATTCAAGTCCCTACTTCTCCAAGAATTGATTTTCTCCATTAGACCCCCAGGACCAGGAGCCTTACCCTGAGATGGAACTTTCAGCACAGGACTCAGAAAACCTTCAGGTTGATGAGGTACAATCCTCATGGGCAGCAGCCACAGACAGTGCATTGCCTTTGGGACCCATGAACATTTTGCCCCAGGACTCGGACCGACTCTCAGGAATGGAGCAGCATGAAGCAGAAGATGAATGGATGCCACATGATGTGCTCCAGTCTGAGCACTACATAAGATAAGTGCCTACCAGGTCTAGTGTCATTGAGGAGTAATGGGAGGGTTGGATGGGGAGGGGCCAGAGGATCGCTATAGGTTTTGATCTTGGGCTTCAGTAATAGGAGCTAATAAGATTGGCAGTGTAACCCTACCTGCCTCCCATCAGACACTTTCCTCCTAGGACACTATACCTAGAATGTTTCTGTTATGCTGATTACAACTTTCAGAAGGACGAGGGTTCAAGGGGTTATTAGTGAATTGCTCTGTAAAGGTATTTTGGAATGGGGAACAGGAGAATAGGATCAGGGATCAATATTCTAATCCTTCTAATGATTGCGATAAGGGTCCCCTGACACCCTTCTCGTACCTAGAGCTTCTTCCCTCCCTTATCGGACTACAGTAGTTCCCCTACCTCCCTACAGTGCTGAGAAGAACGTGATGTTAAACTCTATGTCTTCCCATCCAGAACTTCTCTTCTCTTCTCTGCACATAGCTCTTGAGGAAAAGTACCCTTTCACTCTGGTAGGCAACCACAATGATAGGAATTGTTACCTTTGCATTGGCCAACGTTACCAAAGCCTGTGTTCTTAGTTTGACTCTTGTAGTTGGATAGTCAGTTTTTACAGTTCAACCACACTGGCTGACTAGATAGTTGATTAAGACAGCCACTTCCCACAGGTGAGGCTGTGCATGCCATTGGCTGGGGATCGGCTGGCTAAATGCAACTTCAGTCCTCAAATAAAGGTTTTCTTTTCTTCTGGTTTAGGCTAGCACAAGGTACACTAGGTGTATTAGGTTGTGGTTTTGCTACTTTCTATATTGTTCATATATTTGTAAATAGTGTACATGCTGGTAATCGATACAGACACTCTCATCTAGGACATAGCTACCTATCTGACCCTGGTTCCCAGAAGGCCTTGTAAAGTCTTATTCCCTCCCTCCATCAGTTTGTCAGAGTAGGGGTTCTCGATGTGACTTGTAGTCAGGAATTCTGACCTGGGCCCTGTCTTTCACCCTCTCCTCCTAAGCCTTGAAGGAGAGACTCAGATGCAGATACCCCCAATATGGCTGACCTACCCCTCCACACATGGAATGTGCAGGGGCTCAATTAGCCATCAAATGGAGAAAAGTCCTCAGACTCAAAACTAAAGTGGCCTTCCTACAAGAGACCAAATTAACTAAGAGTGAGCATGTTATGATGCTGAGGGACTGGGTAGGCCAAGTGGCTCACTCCAATGGACCCCACTAGGAAGCACGGAGTGCTTATCTCCCACACAAATCACTTCAGTGGACTCTTACCAACTCGCCACAGATGCTAATGGCAGATAGGTACTAGCCACATACAGTACCCTACAGGTGTCATTGCATTGTGCAATGTATGTGCCCCTAACAGCGATGACCCTCAATTCTTCCATAACCTCAGTGACTCTATCAGCACCTCCCCTGCCCCCCAGCTGTCCATTAATTGTGGGGATGACTTTAACCTAATGCTGGTACCCACCTTGGATAAGGCGACAGCGGTAAAGAGCCATGTGAGGTGGGGCGTGGGACCTCCAACAGTTGAAGAAGCGACCAAGCACTTACTGCGTCTGGCGGCTATTCCATTTCAGAACCAGAGACTATACTTTCCACTCTGAACCTAATGCCTCCCATAGCAGGTTGGACTATTGGCTTGTGTCCCAGCCTCTTCTACACAATGCTTTCGATGCTGCCATCCTTCCACGGGTAATCTCAGACCACGACTCTGTCCAGCTGCTGTTACCCTGGGGACAGGCACCCGCCACCCGCCACTGGAGGCTTGATCCTCTCCTTATGCAAGATCCAGACTTTATTCCATGAGCTCGGAATGAGGCATCTCTCTTCCTGGCCCATGATCCTCCTTCTGACACTTCAGCAGGGAACACTTGGGAGCCTTTAAGGCCATCATGAGAGAGTAGCATCATGGGATATGCTGCAGTCAAGCGCCGAGGGAGCAGCATCTTCTAGATCTGGAGCAGCAACTGGCCACTGCAGAGACTGCCTTTAAGGCCTCCCCTCCCCATCCCTCCTCCCGCTCAGTAGGTCAATTATTGGCCTATGCCTTGAAATCAACCAGCTCCTTAACAGGAAGGCAGAGGTGGCTATTCTTCGACTGCACCACACTTTCTGGGAAGGGAGATAAGGAGGAAGGTGTTGTACCAGCTCAAATGACAACAGGCTAGTAGGTTCATCCCCAGTCTCAGGAATCCCAATGGAGGTATCGACACCAGCCCATAGACGTAAATCAAATAATGGTAGCCTTTACAAGAACTTATATGTCTCCCCACACCATGCCTCCATAGTAGGCACTCAGCTTTCCTCAAAGTCTGAACCTTCCTAAGCTTTCCCACATCAGTTCCTTGCTCCAGATGCCCCCATCACCAAGGAAGAAGTGGAAAGCTTTCAAGGGCCTCCGTATGGCAAATCCCTGGGAGTGATGGCTACACTGCAGACTTTACCAGGCTCTAGCTTCAGTAATCACCCGATCCTCACAGAGGTATTTGAAAGCTGCTGCTCTAAGATCCCTCCCCACCTTAGAGAGCTACCATTGTGGTCATCCCAAAGAAAGGGAAGGACTTCACCTATCCGAGGAATTACCGCCTGATCTCACTTACTAATCTTGACAGTAAGATATATGCCAAGACCCTTGCCACTTGGTTGAGTTCCTGCTTACCCACCTTGTTCACCCCTCCAGGTGGGATTTGTTCCCAATCATGAAAGTTTGGACCATCTTGAACATTAATCAATCTTATGCTTTTGGCCCAGCAGTTGGACACTCCAACTACAGCTATGGCAGTAGACTTTGAGAAAGCCTTTGACTCTTTCAAATGGGACTACCTCTACCTGGTCCTACCCACACGAGGGTGGGTGAAGGTTAAAACTAGGGTGCAGGCTATCAACCACAACCCGGCGGCATGAGTTGCCACCAATACGTAGTTTCCCACTCTTTCCACTTGAGCGTGGTACCAGGCAATGGTGCCCTGATCTCCTCTACTCTTTGTCCTGGTGGTTGAACCATTGGCAGCTGCCATAAGACAGCACCCTGACATTCATGGGATCAGGGCAGGATCTAGCCTACCCACTCTTATATGCATGATGACTTACTCCTCATCTTGGCAGATGCCCAACTCTCAGTCCGCATATACTGACTGTGCTTGAATCATTTGCAAGCCACTCTGCTTGAAGCTTAACCAAACCAAAACCAAACTGCTCACCCTTAATGACCACTGTCCCCCACACATAGTCTAGACCTACAGTCTTCTATGGGCTCCCTCTGGAATCACTTACTTGGGCATCAAAAATTACCCCAGACTGGAGAATTTGTGGAATGCCAACATACACCCTGCTGACTACTACTAAGACTGAATTTGACAGATGGAAGCTGTTAAACCTAACTTCGCAGGTAAGATAGCAGCCATAAAGATGGTATCTGCTCCTAGGTTTCTCTACCTGCTGGCCCACATACCCATCTCCACCCAAAGCAATGGTTCAAACCCATAGACAATCTGATAGGAGACTTTCTCGGGAAGGCCCCAAGCCACTTCAGCTGATCTAAACATAGAACGCACTGGACACAGGGTGGATGGAACCTCCATGGCTGGAGGGGTATAAATGGCTTTCTAGGTGGCCCAAACAGTCCATTGGTTCAAGTCCGACTTCTCACATAGGCCGCAGTGGGTGGTGTTGAACAGGCCCTGACCAAAATCACCTGCCCCCTTCCTCCTCTTCCTTCCAGAAGATCCTAGTTCCTCACATGCCTCACTCCTCCTAAGATCATATCCTCACCTACAATAGAGGCATATAGGAAAACCTGGCACTCAGTGCACACTAGACTATCTCTGGATCCCCGTCCCCATTTCTTGACACCCCTCTGGCAGAACCTGTCTATCACCGTTGACCAGAAGAGAGTGTTTTGGAAGGTATGGTACAAGAAGGGCATTCAAACACTGGGGATGTTTGTGATCCAGGTCTCGAAAGGTTGCTACCTTCCAATCTCTTCAAGAGAAATGGGCCATCTCCAGTAGGGACTTCTGGAGGTATCTCCAGATCTGAGCAGTGCTCAAACCCCTCCTGTGCAGCCACAAACAGAGCACCAACACCGGTCCTACAAGCCTGGCTACAACAACCAAAGGGCCTAGCCAGTGGAATGTATGCCCTGCTCAGGGTACTCTATTCTCCCAGTCAGATGAATCTAAGCTGAAATGGAACAATTCTTCAGTACACCATCTCCAACATCTCATGGAGTCGAGCATGGAAAGACACTCATAAATGATACTTGGATGCACTGTCATGATTGATTCAGGCAAAATCTCCCATTCCTGGTACAAAACCCTGGCTGTCCTTTACAAGCTAAGCTTCTTGATTCTGATCTCTGCTGGTGCTGCCAGGCCAGTGGAGCAGACCTAGCTCACATACTTTGGTCCTGTTCTAAGATACAAAAACTCTGGAGGATCTGTACCCTGGCTGCACAAGTCCTACAAACCCATCCCCAGAGGTCACTGTTTTTTCTCCTAGGGATCCGTACAGACCTACCACAAATGACCCAGCAGGAACCCAGATGGTTAGCCCTGCTGCATCTCCCTAACCAAGAGAGCCCTGGTATGTAAATGGCGTATGACTACTACTCCCATTCTACATGAGGTTGAGACTTCATTGTCCGCCCTGGCAAAACTTGACAGGTTATCTGACCTTTGCATCAACCAGATGATTAAATTCCAGATGTGCTAGGCTCCTTATTTGATATATGCAAACCCACCAGAAGGGTGGGTTGAGTACTCCCTGATCAGCTGGATTCAGCTGTGTTGTCTCCCTCTGTGCTCAGGAATAAGTCTAACCTACAGTTGTTGAACATGCTTATGGTCCCTGAGGCATTCACCCAAGATGTCAGGAAACAGAGTCTCAGATATACCCAGAATGTTCCACCCAGGAAGGTTTTGTTCCATAACTCACAGCTCATATATTAAGAACATATGTCGTCCACTCGGGTGTTATGTCTGGGACTCCTACCCAACTTTGTGACTAAGCTCACTAGGCTGCTAAAGCATACTGGCCCTTGGACACTTTGTGTGCTCCTCTTTCTGTTTTTAGAGGTTGAAGCTCTGGGATAAAGAACAAACTCACATGGTTGGACTGCTGGGACAAGACACAGATCTTGAACCATGATAGAGATAATGGAATCTCCTGACTTCAGACCCTTGCCAATGTCTCCATATGACCCATGAAGGGTGTGTAACCCTCTTTGTATAATTCAGTGTAGCTCAGGTCAGATACCACCTGTCTACTACTTGTGACCCCCTTTTTGAGGTGGGGCCCCATAAAAGGACTAAAGTAAGGTCAATATTAACTGATGGTATCCTCATTACATGACAGGGTAGTTAAGTTTGTATACATGATTATCAATACTGCAATAATACATAGATACACAGACAGTGTAGGCAGATAAGGGCCTATGGCCCCCAGTCTGCCCATTTGAGCTTATAAGTTCAGTTTGTTTTCCTAGAAGTCTGTTGCCCCTACCCCAGACCTCCAGAATCCTTTATGTCTATCCCATGCATTCTTAAATCCGTGATTGTTTCAGCCCCCACCACTTCCTCTGGCAGGGTGTTCCACTTGTCCACCACCCGTTCTGTGAAGAAATTCTTTCTCATGCTTCCTCTGAATCGTCCTCCTCCAACTTCATCCCATGCCCTCTAGTCCTGGAACATCTTTTCGCTTAAAAATAGTGTTTTCCTGCACCTGTCTCCCTGTAAGATACTTGTATGTCTCTATCATATCCCTCTCTCCCTCCTCTCCTCCAGGAGTACATGTTCAGTTCCTTCAACCTGTCTTCATAAGACTTGTGATGCAATCCATGCACCATCTTTGTTGCCCTCCTCTGAACCTTCTCTACCCTGTCTCTGTCCTTACGTAGGTATAGTCTCCAGAACTGTACACTGTACTCCAGGTGGGGCCTCACTAGTGTTTTGTATAGCGGAATTATGACCTCCCTTTTCCTGCTGGTGTTGCCCCTACGTATACATCCCAGCATCCTATTTGCTTTACCTGCTGCCTGTCACACTGTTTCCCTACCTTGAGGTCATCAGAGATGACAACCCCAAGATCCCTTTCCTGCTTGGTGCATGCTATATCCTCACCCCAACTGATATATTGTGCCAGGGTTTTGTACCCCATATGCATTATCTTGCACTTCTTTGCATTGAATTTCAACTGCAAACCCCTGACCATTCTTCAGGTTTCTGCAGGTCGCTTCTCATTCTGTCCACCCTCTGGTGTGTCTACTCTATTACAGAGCTTTGTGTCATCAGCGAACATTGAAATTCTGCCTTCTAGGTCCTGCGCAATGTCACTGATGAAGATGTTGAATAGGACCGGTCCCAGCACTGATCCCTGTGGTACCCCACTGGTCACTCTTCCCTCTGTGGAGTGACAGCCATTTACCACCACCCTCTGTGTCCTGCCACCCAGCCAGATACCTACCCACCACACTACTGTCCTGCCCACACCCACATTCCCCAGTTTGTGTAATAGTCTTCTATGTGGCACAGTGTCAAAGGCCTTGCTGAAGTCCAGATAGGCCATATCCACTGCCCTCCCTGATCCACCTCCCTAGTCACCCAGTCAAAAATTCAATGAGGTTGGTCTGACATGACCTCACCCTGGTGAAACCATGCTGCCTTGGGTCCTGTAGTCCACTGACAACCAGATGTTCCACCAATCTCTCCTTCAGTAGTGCTTCCATGATTTTCCCCACTACCGAGGTGAGGCTGACTGGTCTGTACTTCCCTGCTTCCTCTTTGTTCCCACTTTTGTATAAAGGGACTGCATCTGCTGTCCTCCAGTCTTTATGTACCTCCCTGTTTCCAGTGATCGGCTAAACAGGATAGCCAGAGGTTCAGCCACCACCTCTCTTAGTTCGTTAAGGACCTGGGTGCACCATCTGGTCCCATTGCTTTATCAACTCTTATTACTTCCAGTTCCTTCAGGACCCTTTCTCGTGTAAAGGGACTTGTCCATTCTGCACCATTCTCACCCTTGTACTCCCTTCAAACCCATTACCCTCCTCTTCCTCCAGTAAGAACTGAGCAGAAATACCTGTTCAATATGTCAGCTTTACTGTTGTCATCCTCACAGCAGCCCCATCCTCCCCTTCAGTCGCACTATCCTCCCTTTGTCTTTCTTTTTCATTTATGTACCTGTAAAGGTTTTGTCCCTCTACCCACTGATTTTGCAATGTGTTCTTCTGTCTGATCTTTGGCTTCCTTACTGACCTCCTGGCCCCTTTGCTTCTCCTGGTACTTCTCCCTATCCCCTTCTGCCTGTGTCTTTTGTATTGCCTGAAAGCAATCTTTTGGGCTTTCACTTTCTTTGCTACCTCTTTGGAAAACCATAATGGTCTCCTCTTCCTTTTCCTCTTGCTAACCTGCTTAATGCATAATTCTGTTGTTCTTGTAATCCCATTTTAAATACGCCACTGTTCCTCAACCCCTGATTCCTGTCCCATTCCTCTTAATGCCTCTTTCAAGTATCTCCCATTTTCCCAAAGTCTGCCCCCTAAAATCCAGGATACGTGTTTTGTGTGGTTTGGTTCTGCTCTTTCTGTGATTTCAAACCACAATGACTGGTGGTCACTGTTTCCCAGGTGCTCCCCCAATGTTACCCCATCACACTGTCCCTGTTTGTGAACACAGGTCCAGTATTGCCTTCTGCTGAGTTGGTTCCATGACCAGTTGCTTGAGGAAGGCACCTGAAGGAGTCAGGATAAATCTGCTCCTAGTTGATGCTGCTGCTGGGATGCTCCAGTCCACGTCTGGAATATTGAAGTCTCCAACCAGTACTACCTCACCCTTGTCTGCCATCCTTTGGATGGCTAGCATCAACTCCTATCTGTTTCTTCCTCCTGGGCTGGTGGTCTATAGACCACACCTGTCGGATGGCTGTCCCCATTTTCCTTTCAGTTTAACCCACAGTATCTCTCCCCATTTTGTTCCTCCTGGATCTCTGTGGCCCTTATGTCATTTTCACATACAGTGCCATTCCTCCTCCTTCCTGCCTGCTCTGTCTCTTCTGAATATGTTGAGCCAGGTATGGCCATCTCCCAGTCATGGTTATCATTACACCAAGTTTCAGTGATGGCCACAATGTCCAGGTCTGACTGTACCATGACAGCCTCCAGATCTTCCATCTTGTTGCTAAGGCTCCTGGCATTTGCACACATGGCTTTCCATGATTTGACCTCCTAGACTGTTTCACTGTTCTACTCCAGACCCTTCCTTGGTTGTCATTTATCCCTGGTTCTCCTTGCTGTCTGCCCTTCTGCTGAATTTTGCCCCTTTTCTGCCTATCCACCTCTTGGGCACTAATCTCCATCTTTGCACACTGCTTTGCAGAGATAGCAACTCCTCTGGTTCACTGGTTCCACTGCTAGCTGTGGGGGTGAGCAAGTAGGTACCCTCCTTGCTGGCCTGCCACCCCTTTGCTAGTTTAAATGCATTCAATGTAGCATTTAAACTTATCATTGAGTGCTTAGATTCCCCTCCAGGATGGATGCAGGCTGTCAGGCTTGAACAAACCTCCATCCCTCCAGGTGGGTCCCCAGTCACCAATAAATCAAACCCTTCCTCACAGCACCAGTTCTTCAACCATGAGTTAAAGTTCCTGGTGCATGCGCTCCTATGCTCTCCTTGCCTCTCACAGGTAGTACTTCTGAGAAAGTTACAGAAGTAGCTACTTGCTTGAGACCCTCCCAGTTTCCTAAACTCTTCCTGAACTTCCTTTGGCTCCCCATTTTCCAGATCATTAGTACCTAGGTGGATAATGACATCCAGCTCACCCTCAGTCTTGCCTTCCCAGTGATCCCCAGGATCTTCCTTCCATCCTCTATGCCATGGCACCTGTGAGCACCTCACCTCCCTGTCCTCCCCTCTTGTGTTCCTAGCTGGATCCCTCTTATGATGGAGTCCTCCACCAGGATTTGCTTCCTCCTCCTCCTCTGAGGTCCACTGCTTTCCCATGAGGTCACCTCCTTGGCTAACCTCCACATCCTTTCCTTCCATTTCTCTGGGTACCTCTATTTGGTTGTCCTCATTTGCCAGTGTGGCATATGAGTTCTTGAGTGGAATAGGATCTGGGATGTGCCTCTGCCTGACTGCTCCTAACCCTCCTGAGCCCACTGTCATCCAACTGCTCCTCGTTCTTGGCATCCTTTGAGGCAGTTGCATTGGACTAGGTGGTCCCTGGATAGGGGTGATGGTACTCCTGACCCAGTTTACTTCCGCTCCGAGTCTGGCTACCTCATCCCGCGGTCCAGAGAGATGCATGCTGATAGGGGCGGCACTTCAGTGTCCAGAAGGTCTGCCTGAATATGGCTGCCTCCACAGCCACTGCATTGCACCACTCCCACATTATACTGCAATTCTACTACTTGTCTGCTACTGAAGCTCTCCTAGTTCCCTTTTATTAATTTACCTGTACTAAAACCCGCCACTGATCCACAGATATATTTTTTAAAGACAAAGAAACCAATAAATGAATAAATGAGTCAAAACACTTGTCATGCTGAGGGTGGGCTTCTTCCCCTTATGCCCCTCCTACTTCACACTCCTTATTATACCTGTGTTTAGCTCCTGTCAATCAGATTTAACAGGGCATATAATTAAGAGTTGAGGGAAGGGAGGAGGAGGACAAATTTGCAGCAATCAAAGACAGCACAGAATTACACCACCACTATGCTTTAAATTTTCAACAGCCCAAAACAATTATAAGTAAAGACAACAAAGAAAGTATAGTGTCACTAAAAGCCCACAATCTAAGTTTAAAAGAAAATAGCAATTACCAGTTACTCTAAAGCACTGAATTGAATATGCTTTCTTCCTTCCCTTCTGAGAAAATAAAACTCTGCTTGCTACTTTAACTCTGACTAAGCCCCACCTCCAGTTATCACATAGCTGAGGTCAGAGCAGACAATTAACACCCTTCACCCCAACTACAGGGCAGTCAGACAAGCCAAGATAAAATTTGCAGCAATTAAAAGACACAGAATTACACCACCACTATGCTTTAAATTTTCAACAGCCCAAAAACAATTATAAGTAAAGACAACAAAGAAAGTATAGTGTCACTAAAAGCCCACAATCTAAGTTTAAAAGAAAAATAGCAATTACCAGTTACTCTAAAGCACTGAATTGAATATGTTTCCTTCCTTCCCTTCTGGCTTATTCTGGTCCCTGAGGCATTCACCCAAGATGTCAGGAAACAGAGTCTCAGTTATACCCAGAATGTTCCACCCAGGAAGGTTTTGTTCCATAACTCACAGCTCATATATTAAGAACATATATTAGCCATCTTATACATTTGCTGATATGTGCTTGCTGTTCTAATTGCTCTCCCCTGTTCCCTTCACTGAGTTCCCACCTACTCTTCCTCCTTTCCTGCCTTCCCTCAAAAGTTTTGTGTGAAGTTTTGTGCTGTATCATCTCATATTGTTTCTATGATGCTATAATTAGAAAAATAATAAAACTTTACAACAGGAAACTTAAAGAATTCATTCATGGCAAGGAACAAATCACTGGTAGTGAAGACATCACAATAAGTAACAATTTAATGGATAAGAAAAATCTGAATTTATTCCCTCAAGTGGGGTAACAAAAAACTGAGCAATTACATTCATTGTTTCTGCCAGGAAGTCAATGGTCAGATCCTTACTAGGCAAAACCAAGCCTGTTATAACCTCTATCCACTGGAACAGAGAGCTACAGACACTGAAATCAAACCACACCATTGTCATCAAAAGCTCATAGAGGCTCTGCAGTGGTGATCCTAAACAGAGAGGATTATATTGATAAAGCTAACAGACAGCTAACTGATCATACCTACTACAGGGAACTGGAGGGTGATCACTACAAGATATAAGAAGAACTATGTGACTTAATTGGAACTTTTCCAAACCATGTCAAAAAAAAAAAAAAAAAACTAACTGACCTCATCCCTGTTGGACCCAAGCCAGGGACAGTCTACATGCTGCCTAAAATACATTAACCTGGCCATCCGGGAAGACCCATAGTCTCTGGTAATGATACCTGACTGAGGGATCACAGGGTTTGTAGAAACCATTTTGAAACCACTGATTATGGAAAGAGACAGCTATATCAGGACACTACACACTTCCTGTGTGTGCATTCTGTTATAAGGACTTACCACCTGATACCATTTTAGTGACGATGGATGTAACATCCTCTACACTAATATTGCACACATGGATGACATTTCAGCCTGCCTCAAATACATACAGGAGAAAGGACTGGATCAAAACATCAACCCTGAAGTGGTGGGGAAACCTATGGAATTCATTTTGACACATAACAACTTCAACCTTAATGGTAAACATTATGTTCAAACTATGGAACAACAATGGGCATCAGGATGGTTCCACAGTATGCTAACATCTTTATGGCATACTTTGAGGAGGACTTCTTAAGGCACTGTCCCCACAAACCACTAGCTTATTTCCGTTACGTTGATGATCTGTTTATCATTTGGACAGAGGGCATAGATGCATAAATATTTTCATCAGGAACTTAATAACGTTCACCCTACCAGATAGCTTACCTTGGAGTATTCTACCACCAATGTTAATATTCCGGTCACCACAGTCACCATTCAGGATTTAACCTTACATACATGTATTTACAGGAAGCCAACAGACAGGGAGAGATACTTACATGAGAAAAGTAATAACCCAAACCACACAAAAACATCTGTCATGTACAGTCAAGCACTCCGATGTTACCATATTTGTTCAAATGAGAAGGACAGAGATACACATTTGGCTACATTGAAAACATAGAAGTTGTGTATGAACAAGCATACACAACAAAGGCAGTTGATCGAGGTTTCGTGGTAACCTGTGACCTCGGGCGTGGCGAGAGGTCCGTTACCACGGAAACTGAGATCTAACAACTACCTTTTGTATGTCTTGCTCATGCCTACATATTTTAAAGTGTATGGGCAAGCATAATCAACACTCTGTGATCCCTAAACAAGTCTACCTCTTAAAATCAGGCTTACTTCGGGATGTGTAGCAGCGCGCCAACTTCCGCATCGCCGTGGGCTGCTCAGTGCGCATGTGTGATATATGTTCAATCTTGTTCTGCAGCGGTGACATACTCAGTGCAGCAAAACAAGATAGTGATGCACTGAGGCAAGCACAACAACGCTGTTGGGACCATGGATTTCAATGATCAGCAGTGTTCTGCGTACACTATACCTTTATTAAGCAGGGACACTCTTCCAGAGAAATTGACAGAGAATAGAATTTGCAACCCAAGTACCAAGACAACAACTACTTTAGTATAAAGAAAATACAGCTTCAGATAGAATGCCCTTAGTAGTCACATGTCATTCAGACCTTGAACTTCTGTGTCAGATTATTAAGGACCTCCATCCAATATTTATTGAGGATGAGACCCATAATGTATTTTAAGAATCTACCAATACTATCTTTTAAACAACCACCAAACTTAGCCAGCCTAATTATTAGGAGTAAGATTTTGCCAGAAGAGAATATCATGACACTAAATGGTACACAACCCTGCAATCAGCACCTTTAAGACTTGTGAGCACATTTCCACTTCGGACTGTGTGGTTACATTACAAAACAGACAATTCAAGGTACATGGGAGTTATACATGTACATGACAACATGTTGTTTATTTCATTCAGTGCAAGAGATGTCCACAAACAGGTTATGTTGGAGGCAGTCAACTGCTCCACACTAGGATGAACTCCACAGTCATACTATTAAAGGAAGATGACTGAAAAACCAGTGGGGCAACATTTCTCTCAGCCTGACCACTCAATTTCAGATATATCAGTAATGGTCTTAAATGGAAATCTCAAAAGCATACCACAGAGATGAGCTTTTGAGATTAAAATTTATTTACATCTCCAGTATGGTAGCAGATGGGATGAACGAGGCACCGCTCTGACTATATAGTTGAAGTACCCAGTAGCCAACTAAATGCATTAATAGCAAAGGCCAAAGAAAAATAAACAAGGAAAAATGCTAAGTATGTAAGCAAAACAAATCTTAAACATGTATACAGTAAGTATCTTTCAACCACAGGCCACCAAGCCACAACAACATCGCCACATTCAGAAATCAAATAAAGAAGACTCTCCTCTGTCCTTATAGGGCAGAATCAATATCATTAAAATGAAAGTCCTTCCTGCATTTTCTATCCCTCAACATATTACATTTATTGCTCCCTGACTTGGTTTCAATGGAGTGCGCGGTATGATTACTGAATTTATCTGGGCTGAAAGCCCTAAGCGCACCTACAAGCTTGTGGACGTAAACCTCCGGGTGACCTCAGGCTTCCTCATTTCCTTGTTTATTACTTTGTGAGCCACCTTACTAAAATTTTTTTTTTGTGACTCTCTCCTTCTTCCCAAGTCCCTATTCCTTCTATACACCTACTGTATATAGCTGGAGCCAGAACTAGATTCACTCAATAAATTTGGGTTATCAGTACCATCTCTGTTCTTACCGCCCAGAAGTCTCTGCCTTTGGGATTACATAATACCATTGAGGGTATTTCTCTCAGTATATTCCTAATTCTGGTCCCTGCTAAGCGCATAATATTTAAGGACATCTCCAACCAATATTCCATAACTGCAATTTCAAAATTGGAGTCAGGTTATTCTCCTTGACTGGTTTCTCAATTGGCTAATGCTTGGGTATGTGATGTGTTGTCTGGAGGGGTGTTATTATGCATTAGAGGTATCATTGATCTTTTCCAGCAAGGAATTAACACTACTTTTAAAGTTTTCAGCTTAGGCACATCTTAATTCAATGGTTTGGGCCTGACAGCTGGACCACTGACTTCTCGGAGTTTCTATCTGATATTACACACCTGGTGTTAAAATCACATGGTGTCTGCCTTGTATTCCATGCTTTTGCAAAGCTATTCCCAGAGTAGATGGCTTGTCTCCTTTGGGGCATATTTTCTCCTTAACCCCTCACAATGACAAACTATTTAGACAAACTTATACAGTTATGTGGCTCAAGACAGATGGAGACTTACTCAATTTAATATCTTGAATAACATGTATTACACTCCTAAGAAGCTGGATAAAATGAGTAGATTACCTACATCTGTCTGTACCAGACATGGATGGGATGAAGGGTCTGCACTACATGTTTTCTGGCACTGTCCCAAGATTGCTCCCTTATGAAGTCTCATTGAGGCCAAAGCAGACCCACTTCTGGAATTACAGGGCCTTTTCAGGCCAGATGTGTGCGTACTAGGGGACTATAGCTCCATCTTGGTCAAGAAACACAAATATTTCATGACTCTAATTTCTCTCTCCTTCAAGAAAGTGGTCTTACTGCATTGACTAGAACAGACATCCATCTCACATGAAGAATGACTACAAGAGGGGACCATGTGATGGCAGCCTGAACAGTCATGTTCATGACAGCTCCGCTCCTCCACCTAAATAATATAATTATTTGCCACTAACCTATCTTTTTCAGCATCCAGTGGCTGATTCCACATCCTTTGGAGCAATTTTGGGCATGTAATCCTCTTGGATGGAGTCAGAAATGCACAATGTTCTTCCCAACATACCCTCCATCAGCACCAACACAAGATAAAAATGTTAAGTGGGTGAAAGCTCAAGTATCCAACATATCCAGCCACATGATCCCCCAGGCCGCATTAATGGAGGAAAAATTTCTGGAAGGACTGACTCCTCTAAAAGAAATGCTTAGTAGCTTATCCCAAAAATTTCAGTCCATGCAAACCACCATCGAACAACTTGCTACCAAAGCGCACAGGAGATAATGAGATTAGGCTCTCTTCTCTGGATGACTGGCGTGACCACTGAACCAGACATAATGGCTTCATGGTGCAGAGTTAAGCAAATGGAAGACAAGCTAGAATATTTAGAGAGCCATTCTCATAGGAATAATCTTGTCATAAGCGGGGTTGCCAGGAAGAGAAGAGATCAGATATGATCTTATTTGTGCAAAATTATGTAGCAAGGTTGCGGTCCTCCCTAATGCCACCACCTATGTAGTGGAGGGCCATAGATCACTCCGGCTGGCACCGCCTCCCCCAGGATCTCCTCCAAGGCCTTTGATTTTTGAGCTTCTAAATTTCAGTGATAAGCAGCATATCCTGGAAAAAGTGGCGAAGCTAAGGAGAGCTTATAGGAAGGCAAGATGCTCCCATTGCCTGGGATCTTCCATTTTCTGTCCGGCGAAAAGCGACCATGCTACACCGATGCTGTCCAAGCTAATCGCAGCTGGCATAAAATTCAGTCAAATATCCATTAACACTTTAGGTCTACAAAGGCGACCAATGGCATACTTTCAAATTAGAGGACCAAGCATCTAGTGCCCTCAAGACCCTTTATCCAAAGCTGTTAAGTGAAGTGAGCTCAAGGAATTTGTACCTGGCTATACTGTCTGGTTATTTTGGGATGCTGGGACTCAAATAGATTCATTTACTGCTCATGATACCTGGCTCGGATGGACTGCCTTACTACTTTTGTGAGTCCAGAATGCCCTCAATCTCTACTATCCTGCTTCAGTTTTATCAGAGACATTCCTTGTTTTCTGGTGGATTTGATTTATCAAGGCTTGTAAGTTTAGTTGTTTTACATTCTACTGGCTCCACCTAGTGGACTAAGTTTGAACTTCCACTAACTGGTATTTCTAATGTTTTAAGTTGGTTTTGCAGACTTCAGTGGTTGCCTCGTGAGAAGCGAAAGGACCTCTAAAACAGTGATATCCCAGTGCAGTTCTCCTTCACCTGTTTTGTAAGACTCTTGTTTTTCTGTATGCTGACTATGATCCTTGCATTGTGGTGGAGAATGAATTCTTGGTTAGCTCTGGACTCTGTCGGATCTTCACCACCACAGATGGATGCTTGCTTTTGCATTAGGGCAATGCTTCCAGACTACGGATGCATTCCTGCGGAGTGCTTCTTTGCTTATATTGACTTAATAATCATCATATATGATGGATTTAAGAAATGTTATTAATGTTTTCCTCAGCACCGGGGGCAGGGTCATCTTACTTTCTTTTCACCAAGACAGGCCGGGCTACTACATTTTGTGATTTCTTTATATTCAGTTATTTGCAATTGTCTGTACTTGTTGCATTGGGTACTTCAAGAGATATTTGTGGAGGATTTTTGATCTTCTAATTGGTACCTTATTTTATCCTTGGAATGGTGGGCATGTTGTTTCTTACAGTGTTTCCTACTGGGGTGGAGGCGGAGGGCATATGTTGAGGGTGGTGTATTGGTATCATGGCCCAAAGATTTATGGAGGGTCAGTCATTAGAACTTGGGAATATAGTTGTTTTGTTATACTTGATAAGGGGTATGGGAGGTGGATTTTAGGACCTCAGAGATACTATGCTTTTCCATGTATTTACAGTCCACTTTTGCTTCTGATCCACTGTTTTTTACTTCAAGCTTCTTTAGATGCTAGTAAGATATGTTACCTGGAATATAAAGGGCACCTGCTCCAGGGTGAATCACTACCAGATATTGAACATCTACAACTATTGCAATGTCAGATTTCATTCTTACCTGGAGACTCATTTCCTCTCTGTGGAAGGTCTCTTTTCCACAGACAGGTGGTTGGGCAAGTTTCACATCTGGGGACTCCAGGTCTCAGAGGAATGATGATATTAATCTTTAAGGGAACAAATTCCAATGATTACAGAGTGTAGATGATCCCCAGGGTAGATATCTATTAGTATGTGGGATGCTAGACCATTCTGAATTCCTTTTAGGATGTGTCTATTGCCCCAGTACTGACTCCCAAGATTTTTCACTGATTTATTGACCTGGCTGACTCCTTTTGTCCATTTACCAATTATTTTAGTAAGGACTGGAATTTAACCTTGACCTCAGATATAGATAGAACTGAGCACAAGATTCCAGGGCTCACTTTTGCTCAATGAGGTCTTCATGAGATGATAGAGATGGGGGCCTCTGTGATTCTTGGAGAACACTACACCTTCTAACCATATATACACCTTTTACTCACCAACCCATATGTCCTTTCCAGGCTGGATTATTTTTAGTTAGTAGATCTCTCTTATCAGATATTAAGGATGGGGGTGACCTCTCAGGAATTATCTACCCTACATCAGGACAAAATGAAAGCTTCATTCCCAACTCCTCCAAGAGGAACTGGTGATATCTGAGATTAGAAATCTTGTTACTCATTTTATGGAATACAATGAGGGGTCTATCCCAGATGTTGATAAACTCTGGTGTTGCCTTAAATGTGTCCTGCATGGGGAACTCATTCGATTGCCTCCACATGAAGAAGAAGTAAGAGACTTCTCTTCACCTTCTTCTTGATCAAATAAAGTTCTAGAAAATAGCTCTTCACTTAGTACCTCTGAGGAGGAACAGGTAATATTAGTAACCCTGAGAGAACAATATGCAGAGAGTCTTCAGGAATGGGCTGAATACGCTATCCTTGAAACACACTCAAAACACATGGATCAAGGTGACAAGGTGGGACACCTTCTCACTCTCTGTTTGCGAGCAGAAGACCTCCCACTTGGTTCTCTTTATTACCTCCCAGAATGATAACTCCCTTAAACATCCCCCAGATATAGTGCGTGAGTTTGAACTGTACTACCACCAATTGTACATTCCCCTACTCATCCCCTCCCTTATCAGACATTCAGGACTACCTTTCTTCCATTTACCTTCCCTGTCTAACCCTGGATCAGCAAACTTTTTAGCCAGTCCTATATCTCTTCAAGAAATTCATAATATTATTCGACTTCTCCCCTCAGACAAATCTCTGGGGCCTGATGTTTTCTTCTAATTTTTATAAGGTCTTTTCTGCTGAACTGGCCCCAATACTTCAAAAGCTGTGTTCTTATTTTTGTGGAGTGGACATCTCAGATTCCTCCTCCTGGAAGCACTGATAGTGGTGCTTCCTAAACCTGAAAACCCCAAATAAGGTCACCAAATATTGCCCGATCTCCCTCATGAATTACGATATCAAAATATTTGTTAAAATTCTGGCTAATAAGTTCAATAGGTTTGAAAAGGATTGATTGGACCTGAATAGGTAGGCTTCATGAAAGGCTGCTTTTGGTCAACCACTTGAGAAGTTGCCTCATATCTTTTCTGCCTATAGGGGACCAATCTGCCTATGGCCTTGGTCTCCCTGGATGCAGAAAAGCCTTTAAAAGGTTAATTGGTTGTATTTATTTTTAGTCCTTGGAAAGTTTGCTTCCCCAAGACCTTTATAGATTGGATTTGGGTGTTATATTTTCATCTCCATGTGAGGCTATGCTGTAATGGTATACTGTCTGATAGATTTGAGTTATTTTTGGGTACCTGTCAGGGATGCCTGTTATCCCTATCTTATTTAATCTATACTTAAAGCCACTGTTACACCTTCTTGAGTGTCACCCCTTGTCACTCAGATCTCTGTCAGCCGTTCAACCTCAGACTCTCTGCATATGTGGATGATACCCTACACACCTCTCAGACCCCATTGCTCCTGTTCAGCTGCCTTGAATATTATTCAGGATTTTGATAGATTCTCCAACTACAAATTTAACATAGACAAGACAATGATAATGCCTTTAAACCCTCTGGTAGTTTCATCAGATTTTACTGATCTTGGCCTAGGATGGATTACCAAGCTTAAATATCTGGGTATTATCCTTTCAAAAACCACTAGTTTAATAGAAAGCTCAATTTAGGTGAGTTGATCAGTAATATTCAACAGGACCTGCACAGGTGGGCATCCCTTGCCTTGTCTCTCCAAAGCAGAATCAGCATTATTAAAATGAATATCTTACCCTGACTGTTTTATCCTCTAAATATGTTCAATATCTCACTTCCCTCAATTGGTTTAAGAAGGTCCACAGCCTTAGCTCTACCTTTTTGTGGAAGGTAATCCCCCATGTAGGGCTTATACTCATCTAGGAGCTCCCAAAAACTT
Source organism: Neoceratodus forsteri (assembly GCA_016271365.2). Lineage (NCBI taxonomy): Eukaryota > Metazoa > Chordata > Ceratodontiformes > Ceratodontidae > Neoceratodus > Neoceratodus forsteri. The sequence continues at coordinate 686,480,110 of CM028137.1, read as the reverse complement.
GGGAGGACTTAAATTGCCTAACTTTTTATCTACTATTTGGAAAATCATATAGCCAAAGCTAGATGGTCTACTATGATCTCTGAGCCATCAATTACCCGTATGTTCCTTGTGGCTTCAAATTGAGCAAATGTTATTTAATGAAGCTGGGCTTTCTCCTGATAGCTTGTACTTTATTTCTCCTAAACAACTCCTGATGTCCCTCAAGGATTTGGTCATCTTTACAGCAGTGCAGATTCATGCACAGCTACAGTAGTAACACAGACACTGCCAGCTATTTCCTGAAATTTCTGTGATATTTCCAGATACGGTATATATAATGCTTTCTCTATTTCTACAGTAGGGGTAGCAGAGAGAAACTCTTTAGAAATTTTGTGAAATATCTGGAAATAGCTAGCAATGTCTGTGGCTACTACTTATGTAAACGTTCTCAGCTAATATGTTTAACCAAAATTTTAGGCTGGGTGGTGCTGCTGAGCCCAAGGACATACCATCCCTGGAAGAGAAGAAGGTCTTAGACCTTCTCTTAGATAACCACATCCTTAGTACCCAGGAGCTGTTAGCACCTCAATATGACAGCTATGTCTGTATTAAAATTTACCAGCTCTGACACCTGTTAGTTAAATGGGTTGGCCTGTCATTCTGGTCCATTAAGTAAGGACAGTTCCTCCATTTGTTCACACTTAGGTGTGGCAACCCATTCAGTTTCCCAAATAGTATCTGCAATATTTCCTAAACTTTTCCAGATGTTTTGGCTCATTCTAATTACCAGTCCCCTCTTTTTCTGACACCAATTTTGACCGGGGCTGCTTATGGTCAGATTTATACTGTGTCATAGCTAATGATAAGTTATGCCTCACTCAGTTTATACTCTGCATAATCTTTATTTTATCCCAGTCCACTTGGCTAGGAAACTTCTTTCCCCACTGTGCACTAGATGTGGACAAGTGGATGGGACACGTATGCATGTGTTATGGGATTGTCGAAGGTCACTCCTCTTTGGGAGAAAGATAAAACAAAAACAGACCCCTTTTGGGATTGGATCAATACTTTCTTCCCAAGATTTGCCTAATTGGTGACTACTCAGGGGTTCCAGTTAAAGAGCTGAAGTATTGGTTAGCCATAATATCCCTTTCAGTGAAATAGGTTATTCTTTGTCACGGAAGGATCAATCAGAAATCCCTTATTCTGAATGGCTTAATGAACTGTTATTGAATCTATGGATAGAAAAGATGATCGCTAGTCTTCATAATCGCCTGTAGGGATATAATAAGTGGGATAAATTACACCTTATTTTCGATCTCTTCTCCCTTAGTGGTATAGTGAAGCCTGACAATATCTGATAATAATATATGGGCATGTGAAGCTATTAGATAGAGTAGTGGTCCCCTAAGAGCCACTTCTTGTAATAGTGGGTCCTGGTGTAATTTTGATCCTTGGGTTTTACTGTCTGGTTTTATTTACTTTGTAACTGCTGGCCTAGCTTTTGACTCTTACGCCTTATGCAGCCTCTGGTAGCAACCAAGACTGTAATAACATTGACTCATAAACTTCAGCCACCTGTTCCAGTTGTGCCGCTTAGCTATAAAAGTCGAAGATTCACTTCTTAACATAGACACTCGAAAAAGTGCAGAGGGACGATGGTCTAGAACCTTTTTTCTTAAACTAGGCTATCTCAACCTCACCTTCATCCTATCTTTCCATTTCACTGCCACTTTTCCTTCCTGCTGGAAATCTGCCCACATCCTCCCATTATTCAAGTCAGGGGACTCATGCGACTTTAACAACTATAGGCCCATCTCAATCTTACCTGTCCTCTCCAAAGTCCTCAAAAAGCTAGTTTACTTCCAAATGAAACTCCATATCGAATCATCTTCAATCCTCAACCCTGCACAATCTGTCTTCTGGCCCAACCATAGTACAGTCACTGCTCTAGCCTAAGTTACCAATGAATGGATCACAGCCATGGACTCTAAGAAAGTTACTGGTACAGTATTTTTAGATCTCAGCAAGCATTCAGCACTGTCAACCACAATCTGTTAGTCTCAAGCCTAATAAAAGTAAGAGCCAGTCCCTTGCTGCTCAGTGGTTTACCAGCTAACTATCTGGAAGGACCCAGAAAGTAAAGCTGGTGGCCTCTTTCTGCATCCCCAGTTATCAGGGGAATCCCATAAGGCTCCATATTAAGTCCCATCCTCTTGTCCTGTACATCAATAATCTTGATGCACATATATCACAGTCCCATCTGCATTTCTTTACTGATGATACTGTACTATATACATCAGGCCCTACACTGGCTGAAGTGAGGGCTGTACTCCAAACCGACTTTGCACAACTAGAAATCAACCTAATCAATGCCAAACTACTCCTCAATGCCAGAAAACTAAGGCCATGATCTTTGCCTCAAACACCACCTCCACTTCCCCTTGCAAACACGCACAAAAGAATTCACCACTACCTCCATAGGTGAACCCTTGAAATCCACCTCAAATTCAAATATCTTGGTATGTGGCTAGACAACAAGCTTTCCTTTCATGACCACCTTGGCGATCTGGCAAAGAAGCTAAAATTAGGCTAGATTTCTTCTTCCGTAACAAGTCCCTCTTTCTACTGTATACCAGAACTAGGCTGGTCCAGGCCACTTTCTTTCCCTACTTCGACTATGGAGATCTAATCTATTCCTCCGCTGCAGCCTCAGGACTCAACAAACTAGATGTCATCTACCACCATGCCATACAGTTCATGAGAAACCTACCCTACCGAACCCACCATTGTGATTTGTACCTAGCCGCTGGCTGGACATCACTCTCAACTAGGCATACGCTTCATGCTGGTATCTGGACTCTAAAGCTACTCCTGAACAAGCTCGAACTATCTCACAACCCTTTTCCATATTTCCCATAGCACCTACTCTTTTAGGAAAATGACCTCCTCCTCCTCAATGTACCAAGAACTCACACCTCACTTGGCAAGTGGGCCATATTGAGTGTACTCCCAACTATCTGGAACCAGCTCAAAGTGCTGAAGCTTCCTAGTACTGTCCCTGTCAAGGTTGGCTGCAGCAAAGATAATAGATACGTGCAGCTGCTTCTAAATCCCAGCTCACTGCTCTAACCCGAGCCCACTGCTTCCTCTTACTTACCTAGAAATTAACTGCCTTGATACTTGAAACAAGCACTTTGTACCTTTTTCTGTACTTGTATTTTTATATGTTATTGTCACTTTTATGAAATATGTTAATGCTTGCCCATAATTCTGTACTTGAATTTGTACTGTTTTTCGATTATGCAATCTGTAATTACCTGTCTGTGTCAAAGGACCGCCTTGTGAATGAGCTTGCTCAACAGAGTTTTCTACAATAAACTTGAACTTTAACTTACTTTTCCTAATACATTTTTGATGTTTTAGGGCCCTCAGTCACGACTACCTCAAATGGACTGTATATTTTGCCTATGTTTATTTATGCCTCTGAGGAGGGTATGAGGGAGGGTGGGGGTTGTGGGCAGGTTTAATGTGTTGTAGGTGTTGTTGTTTGTTTGATCGTTGACTGCTTTGTGTTCTTTGTAAAACAATAAACTATATTGAATTTCAAAAAAAGAATGACTACAAGTATTGTTGTTTAATCTCAGGGTAGAACACATGATAGCAAGCTTGTGCCATAGACTTCTTCTCTTTGATAGAGGATAGGACAAGTTCCATACCCTTTATACTATTTAGATTTTATTGTTTTGGGTTGATATCAGTAACGCTACACTGTTTTATCTGCCTGGCTCCTACCTTATTTACATTACTGGGGTTATTCCTTTTGTGTACTTCACTTGGCTCTATTTATGATGGCTTCACGGGATGGGGGTTTTGGGGAGGGTGGGTGAATAAGATATGATATTATTGATTATTTTGTCACCTGTGTTGTCATGTCTTTTATTTGTTTCAATAAAGGTGATCTAATTTAAAAAAAATCAAGTAAAGAAACAGAAGCTCAAAGAACCAAACCCACAAAACCATCTCCCATGACCGCACATCTTAAGTACTACGGTCCCAGGCTTCCATACAGCTAGACAACTCCCTGCATATAACTCCTGACTACAACTTTTCTACTCCAGCACCAACCCCCAAATGACAAGACACACGTGCATTACCCTCACTTTGTCAGGACCAATCACAGAAAATCCGTTCAAACTAGTCAATATGTGTGTCTCCCTCCATTCACTAAAAACAACAACAGCAATCCAGAATAGTAAAAGAAAACACTCTGTCATTCCAAACTGGTGGAAACCCACTATGAAAAAATAAACCTACTTTAAAATGTGATGAGAGTGAACAAAACCACCACCAACACATGAAAACACATACAAAATAAACATTCATTGCAACACTTATTGTATATACTTAATATGCCTTAGGTGGGGTTTATTTCTACTTGTGTCTAAATTAATTCAGGTATCTGCACTCATGGTTTGGCACTAATGAGGTTACCTGAGTTCATTCAACACGTCTACAATAAATGGGTTATTTGAACCCTACCTATGGCAAATCCTCTACTTATTGTGCATTTAATAAATGTGGTTGTTACTGTTGATTCTGCAGATGGCTTTGATTTAGTGTTTGCTCAGTTTTCTGCTTGTGTTGCACCCAAACCCACGTTTGCCATAGGTGCTCACCCTGGCATACTGAGTTGCTGATTTGGCACAGTGTGGTGCCTTTGTGGCACTCAGTGGGCATGTCTGAAAGTTGCTACCCTCAGGAGAAATTGTTTGTCATTTGTTACTGCCCTGATATATGCAATTTCCTGTTAATACAATCCCAAGGGCATTATATAGTGCAAACTGCATAAGTGGTATCCTAAGGGCAGCATGTAGTGACAACTTAACAACCAGTACCCATGGGCAGTACATATTTTTATTTTTGTTTGTTGTTGAACCAGGAGGCACACTAAACTGAAAGCTTGTTTACAAGTGCAACCAGGGAGCACAAGGAAGTTAATTTACTTGCTCAGGGTCACACAGTATGCAAGTGGGGCTGTGGGATTCAAACCCAGGTCTCCAGGTTTGCAGCTCAGAGCCTTAAAGGAAAACTCCATGTTAAAATCAGAAAAAGATATGTAGTAGTCTGTTTTCTGTGTTCTAACCAGTTCCCAGCATTTTCTTTTCCTCTGGCTGTGAGAGATGTTTTCTAACTTTCCCTAACTGATTTATTGCCCTTGGAGGTTGCCATTCTGGTTTCTTTATGGCCCTAGTCTTCCCAGAGTGCCCTTTGGTGTGATGTCTAATTGCTCCTGCAGCAAGCCAGCTCACAGCTCAGCCACAGAGAAAATACTTCTTCCAGAGAAGACAAAGTGCTAGATTTTGGGTGAGTGTAATCATTATTATTTTTTGATATCAGTACCTTGTCCTGCTATGCTCTGCTGTGTGTGTGTGTGTGTGTGTGTGTGTGTGTGTGTGTGTGTGTGAGAGAATCATGTCACTGTTTACTCTATTCCTCTCAGTCACTTTCAGTTTTGCACCAGTACTAAGCAGCAAAATTAAACATCACCTTATAGGTTGTAACATAGCAGAACAAGGTACTAATATCAAAAATAAGAATAATTACACTCACCAAAATGCAACAATGTGACTTCTTTTCTGAAAGTAGTATTATCTTTGTGGCTGAGCTGTGACGAACCCTACTAAATCTAGGGGCATAGCTACATCACTGCCACATGAACCAGGGTGCATCGTGGGAGAAAGAAGCCAATAAACCTATTTGTGATGGAGATCCCCAGGGATTATGTAAAACTACCATACAGCTAGCAGGGCTAATTTAGGAAAAACTTCTCATAGCAGACAGAGGGAAGGACACACTAGGACTTAACATACATATCAAAGCACTCTACATAACATATGTTTTGCACATTCTGGGTGGACTTCTCCTTTAAAGCACTGTGCTATACTGCCTACTCAATAGACAACAAAATAAACAACACAGAAACCAATGCCTGTGCTCTACCCACAAGGCAGAACTGATTGAACACTATAGAAGCAGCACCCCAGGGCTGAACTTACATCCAACCATACAACGTCTACCTAAGGTTAGCATGCAACAAGTGTTACACCCTGAAGCATCACCTGATGAAAACTGGACAACAGGTATGTACCAAGGTAGAGCGTGACAATATTCATTGCCAGTGGGTTATATGTTGCATTGAAAGTGGGGCACCCAACTTCTAATGAAGGAGTAGCCATAATTAAAACTAAATGACAGTTTGTTATACCACGAGTTGCAAGGCCTATGTGATTAATCAAACAATAACTGATACTGCATCTCAAGTTCTGAAAAATGGCATTGAAGGCCCTGCATGATGAGATAGAGCATCTGGGAGCAGAACAGACCTTGGACATGGCTGCTGCCTCTGCAAAGTTCTACTGGCCCAGAATGGGGAGTGAAATTGAAAAGTATTCTACTCAGTGTAGATACTCTATGCAGCATAAGACTTTGCCAAGGAAGACAGCCTCTCCTAATAACACAGAATCCATTTTTAAATGGAATTATTATAAGGCAAGAGTAGAATGAATAATTTTGATTGGCTGCTACAACTCCAATAGGTAAACATTAACTCACATTAACTTACCATGTACAGCCTTATCACAAAGTGTAGGTTTTATATGATTGTTGAAAAAGTCCCAGTCACTTAATCAAAATAAATGTATTTAAATGGCTGCCTGTATGCGTATGCAACCTCATCAAAACGTCAGCCCCACAACTATGTAAATAAATGAATCATAATAATACATCCGCCAGCTTGTGAACTGCGTGTTAAAAAAGAAAAGAAAGATGAAAAAGCAATGCAAACAGAATGAGCGTCAGGAGCCACATCTTTCCATATTACTCAGTCCATATCTGGAATCGGTGGCTGCCTGCTCAGCATGCTATCCTGGCTAAACTCACAAATAAGTAAATATTGTAATACTGTATTCAAAGCACATAAAAACTAGCAGCACACATATTAGTTGTAGAAATTGAGCCCCAAAAGAAAGTGATGGGAGCAAAATTCTCTGACCCAGATCAAGAACACTGGCTAGACATAAAAAAGCAAGTACTTTCACATGCATAACAAACATTTGCTCCCTGTGTCATAGTGAACTGCTCCGACTTCAATAACAGGTCCTCTTATTCAGCAGCTCATCTGTGAGGCCAAAACTGACCCATAATCAAGCTGATGGGAAAAAATAAAGAGATAAAAACAGCTATTCATTTGTTCCTGTACTGAAACAGTAAAGTCTCGTCCATAAAAAGTAGTGTGTGTGTAACAAGTGGCAGGTTAAGACCGCAAATGTAAAGTCAGCATGTAATTCATAAATAGCCACAACTGCATATTGTGTGTATAAGATGAAACATGTTTAGTAAAGGTGCACAAATCAAAAAAATTGTAAACAAATTGTCTGCCTCCTGATCCCCCAACACAGTAAACAAACATACGAGCCATAGAATTATGAAAAATATCTTAATAATGGAATTTTAAAACGACAGTTAGCTTAGCACTCCATCAAATGAGCACCTGGTCGTGCAAAGCTTGAATACTTACACACTTCAAGATCATCAAAACCAGCGAAGCATGCCCCTTAAACAAATGTTAGTCTTTTTGGAAATATCTACGTTGCCAGATTGGGTAAATGGCAGTCCTGAGAAAATTAGCGCCCACACAGCCTACACTTCACTATTCTCGGATGTCCATGGTACAAGAATGACACTGCATGCCACACAAATGTACAGGCATCAGACATCATGAATGATAGTTTAGCGATGATAGTCGCAGATGTTGTTCTGACAGCATCTCAGCTCAACTTTCAAGCAATGCAGCAGGATCCTTCAGAAGCACCAACCAGTGTAGACGGAAATGACAGCAGTCCTACCAATGAGACACGGATCCAGAGACAGGAAACAGTGATACAGAAGCCAGCAATGTTACAGCAAACACAGATGTCACTGATGAAACAACAGTAACACTTACCCTAACAGAGGTGACAGAAACAAAAGATGAGAATGACAATACATCTATAGAAAAGGTATTCTTGTGGAAACACATGGATTTTGTTCAAAACACATCTAAATAGAGGCATCTAGAGTACTACATTACCTGTTAACTGCATTACATCAGTGTGTGTGTGTGTGTGTGTGTGTGTGTGTGTGTGTGTGTGTGTGTGTGGGGAGGGGTGGAGGAGGTGTACCTGCGTGTATGCCTGAGTGTGGCTGTCTTTGATAGTGAGATAGTAGAGTGCAATGGAATCCACATGTAAATATGTAACAATGTGCAGAAATCCTTAACACCTCAGTTCATAGTACTATGGCCACAACATGAACCCAAGTAAGCAGCCATTTTCTAAAAAATGAATAACACATGAAAATGTAACATCAGTAAATAGATGGTATTATTGAAGCACTATAATCCTACAAAGTATTTTTCCATATGTAAATAAAAATAAAAATACAATAAATGTAGGGCTGGGGCAGTGGTTTTGACTGTTTAGAAACTGCACGCCAGACATGGTGCAACATCAGTGACCCGGTCTCAGGAGCAACCCAAAGTACTAGGTTTCAGCAGGGAGGGATTTCGATTGACAGTCAAGAGACAGTTCTCTCCCAAGAGGATCAGGCTTCTTTCTGGTGCTCTAGAGATCCCTGTTGCAGAGCGGAGTATTATACAAGTGCAGTAATAGGACAGGGAACAAGAGTAGCAGGCATCAGCAAGGTGACACAATTGGACACCGCTCAGGTCCACAGAAAAACAGAAAAAAAAACTCATGCCTGTATAGCCAACAGCTCCTCTCCAGTCCACTGACACATGTCATAACTGAACCTTGCCTGTGCCTCTCTCGCCACCCTCCTTCCCACACAGCACAAGATTGAAGATAGACCACTGGTAGGAGTGGTGGTCCTGACCCAGGGGTTCAGAGCTGTGAGGTTCCTTAGTTCAGAAGTTGAAGGAGGGACAGCATACCTATGGCGAGTCAGGGATCAGTTAGACAGAAGAGCAGCCACTGAAAAGAGTAAGCGTGAGAGAGCCAGAGCATGAAATGAGAATAAATACATCTGTGTTGTAAAAATTAAACAAATGTAATGTAACTTCGTTTCCATGTTGGCTCGCACTTGTCACGCCATGCAACACCTTTCATAACTGGTAGATCTAAAGGCACATCCAGTATTGGTTGAATGCACGAACACTTCAGCAGATGTGCCCCTCATCCCCAATAAGCCATCATTTGGGCACCATATCTGTAAACAGTAATGTCTAAGTAAAGTTTTACTGCAATGAGAACAAAGCTCGTGATACACGGCTGCACCTCTGACATACCTTTCCTGAGCTAAACATCATGCACTGACTGTCATACCCACTTAATTTACTGGTGAATGAGCCCACTTCTCATTGTCTTGATGACCCCTCCATTCACGTGTGTGATTGATGTGGGTCCCAATCCCCTCAGCATCATACAACCCCACACTCTTTTCTTGCCAATGAGGCCCAACCCCACATCAGTACAGTTTCCCCTGGCTAGTGTAATTTGCTGATGTGAACCACCATCGGGATAATGTGCCCAATCCTCTCATCATCATCTGTGTCCCCCATCGGTGGCGCCCCTCCCATAATGCATTTGTTATGGTGGTAGCCCTCCAGCATACCAAGCACCTTAAAAAAAACTGACCCTCATTGTCTTAAAAATGTTTATTATTTTTACCGGTAAAAAAGTAAATGGTCCCTCCTGGTCTCTCCTAGCTCCACCCCCAACCTGAACCCACCTCTGTGCACCCTGCCTGTATATATATATATATATATATATATATATATATATATATATATATATATATATAAATCTATATATAGATATATAGATATATATATATATATGCACATACACACATATGCATACACATAGCAGTATATGTCCAAGGATAACTACTCAGCATATTAATGAGCAGTATATCTACCGAGTTAGAAAATGTAATATGCAAAATTTCTATGTTTTTTATTTTTTCCTTGTGGAGGTGGTGGTGACGAATAGTAATATGAAAAAGCAATAGCAGATATACAACCAGACAATGTATAAGAGTAACAAATCTAACTCAGTAGCAACCCTCATGCTGACTCAAGTAACAGAATGCCTTACATAAAACAGCCACCAACAGTGACTTGTTGTTTTGTTTCTTCCTTAAACATCAAGGAACAAATATCGGAGGAAGAACAACCAATGGCAGACTCAACAAATATGAATAAAAGTACAAGAAAAGCAGCACAATGGGCTGTGAAACTCTTAAGAGAATGGTTAACCGAAAACAATAAAAGTGCAGAGTTTAAATACTTGCAGTGCCTGACCTATGTAATATCTTAAAACAATTTTATGCATCAGTTTGCAATAAAGAGAGCAAGCATTATAGCCTTAGCAGTTATGTGAGCATAAGAGCAGGGTTAAATCGTCATCTTAATGATCCACCTTTCAGCGGAAAATAAATATAATGCATGGCAGTGTTTTCCAGAGAGCTAACAATGTTTTTCTTGGTCTAATAAAAACACTTCATAAAAAAGGTGAGGATAAAACATCTCATTATCCCTGAATAACAGACACCAAGCTATCAAAGCTGCGATCCTCACCAGTGATGGACACAAAAACAGCAGCTGGCCTAGTCCACAATGTATGGTTTAATATACAACTACACTTTGTCAGGCGTGGTCGAGAAGGGTTGAAGGACCTGACACCAACTTCATTTGTAATAAATACAGATGAAATGGATTAAGTATGTAACATTATCTTTTAATGAAGATACAAAAAACACCACCAAATGCATGAGTCCAACAAAAAGGTTAAGAGGTATAAGTACCAGATCCCAGGTGACCCTGCATGCCCGTTCAAGCATTTAAAAAATATGTATCAAAACTACCCAAGGATGCAAGTGCATTTACTTGCATCCAAGCGTCTATCGCAGCAGTTTTAGATGCACAGCCTACATGATACAACCAGACACCTATGGGTGCATCAGATTTAGTGGTATGATGTTGCGTCTTAGCAAATTGTCTGGGCTAAGCCAGAGATACAGGAATCATTCTATTTGTACAACAGTGGTGCATCTTCTGCACACTGCAGGACTTAATTGAAATCACTAATGTCAGTAACAGGGCATAGATGTGAGTCATCCATAAAGAGTTACTGGACTGTAAGTTATGAAGAGCGTAAGTCCTGGTCATCAATATTGTCTGGAAAACCACTAGAAAAATAAAAGTTAATGCAACAGTACCTAACCAACATTCTCCTGCTAAGTTAGTCTCTAATAGCAATGTGTTAACAAGTGAGATAAACAAATATTTCCCATCTTCTAGCCAGTACCTTCCCAACTGCACAATAAATGGTGGTGTTCACATATATGTGCAAAAGCAATAAATATCATCATTATCCACCATCCAAACTGTCAAACTAGAAAATATGTAAAATATCACCCATGGCAAAAGAATGTAAACATGTTAATCATGATTGCATCCCTTCACAAAATGAACTAATTAGTAGTAAATCTAAGTAGTCATAGCAGTATATGGTTTATGTAGTATTAAATCTGTGCAGAGATATAAAAAAAATATTCAGAACAACCAATGTATTACACCGTATACATAGTCTGTATTATCTAAAAGAAATGCAGCAATGGCAGCTCATAAGTAAATCTGTTTAGTGTCTATGTAAAAAGAAAAATATAAAGAATAGAAATATTGTAGTAGTGGCATAGAAGTTTCAATAAAGATAACTTTTGGAATCAGAACGCCACTCTGTCTTGTATCTTGTTAAAAAGCAACGTACGTATCTATACTAACGTGTTTTTCCATATTAAGTTGCATAAGTAAGCAGAATCAGTAAGTAATAATGCAGGAGAGGCTGGTGGCCCTCCTAGAGGCCAAAGGACTACAGGACAGCAGACAGCATGGCTTCATATGGGGCAGATCCTGCCAAACCAACCTGGTGGAGTTCTGTGATTGGGTAAATAGGCAACTGGACAGGGGCCATGCAGTGGATGTCCTGTATCTGGACTTCAATAAGGCTTTCGACTCGAGTGCCACATGGAAGGCTGGGAAGTAAGTTAGTAGGCACAGGGGTGGGTGCAAAGCTGGTGAGATGGGTGGGAAATTGACTTCAGGGAAGGTAACAGATGGTGGTGGTGGGTGAGGAGCTCTCACAACCAGGGTGATGGCGGTGTTCCACAGGGCTCGGTGTTGGGACCAGTGTTGCTTGGGATATTCAATGCAGACATATCATGGGACATCAAGAGCAAGATCAGTCTATTTATTGATGATACCAAGGTAGAAGCGGTGGTGGATGACCTAGGGGATGGCAGGGGTTGTAGGATGATCTGACAAAGCTTGAAGCCTGGTCAGACACCTGGCAACTAGGGTTTAATGCCAAAAGTGCAAGGTGCTGCATTTTGGGATGAAGAACCCAAGGAGGAGTTACCAGCTGGGGGAGTGCAGTTAGCCCAAGCGGAGGAGGAGAGAAGGATCTGGGGGTGCTCATTACAGGGTCAATGAACAACTTGGAACAATGTAGGAAGGCAGCTGCAAAGGCCAATAAAATGCTGGGTTGTATTGCAAGTGGTATATCCTTGAGGAGGGAGGAGGTGATTCTGTCACTGAATAGGTCATTAGTTAGACTGCACCTGGAGTACTGCATGCAGTACTGGCACCCATATCTGAAAAGGGACATTAAGTTACTTAAGGGGTGCAGGCGCAGGGTGACAAAGATAATTAAGGGGCTGGGGACTTATCACATGAGATGAGGCTGAGACAGTTGAGCATGTACTCACTGGAGGAGAGAAGAGACCGGGGGACATGATTGAAACCTTTAAGTACTTGAAAGGAATAAACAAGACAGGTACAGAGGGGCTGTTCATAGTAAGGGAGGGAGGGACACCAGGGGCCATGATATGAGACTGGAGGGAGGAAGGTTCAGGAGGGAGATGAGGAGACACTTTTTACAGAGAGGGTGGTGGCTGGGTGGAATGCATTACCTGCAGAAGTGGTATCCAGTAGAACAGTGGACTGCTTCAAAGGGATGGGACAGGACAAGGGAGGGTTAATGAAGGGAAGGGTGGAAGGAGGGGCAGCTGCAGAATAAGGGTGCTAGCTGCACATTCGAGCAGACTTGATAGACCTCTAGGCCTTTATCTGCAGGCAAATTTTGTATATTTGTATGTTTTGTATGCTAACATCAAAATAACACAGTATTTTCTCCACAGAACAATAAAAGTTTGTAGCTGTGGTGTGTGTGTGAGTGTGTGTGTGTGTGTGTGTGTGTGTGTGTGTGTGTGTGTGTGTGTCGGGGAGGTGGGTGTGTGGGGATGGGGAGTACGTGTAATCCAATAAGGAATGACCATGGGTTAGATTAACAGTGTCACCCCCAAGATTCTAATGTGATATGAGGTGCAGCCGAGTGCCATACTGCCCCTAAGGTGGTGATAAACTAACTGTAAATCAAACTCCTGGGAGTGCCTTATTGCTATTTTTCAAAAGTATTCCAAAAGTGAAGTTAAAAAGTGCACTTTATCAATGTTAACCTAATAAAGAAGTAGATCTTAAATGAAATAATGCATCCACCAACAGTATAAGCATGCTGGTTCAGAATTAAGATCCTTAATTCCAACCTTTCAACAGCAGTATACGAAGGAATGGTAACAAGAAGACCTCATGCAGCATGTTCATCAGGCTGAGAATGATAGTGTAACAGGAATTATAAAAGGGTCTCAGAAATGCTGTAATCTCATTGGCTGTTGATTCCAACAGCCTTACATTAATCCATGTTATACTGTCATGTACAGCCTGATCACCGTGTAACATGGATTCTTCTTATCAGCATACCATCCTCTAGCACTGCTGAATGACTGGAATGCCGCATTCTGATTTTGAACCAGCATTCTTAAACTGTTGGTGGAAGAACTATTTTATTAAAAATCTTCCTTTAAATGAAGAAATATTTAAAAATATACTTTTAACGCTTTTCTTTTTAAATAGTTTTATAATAGCAATAAAGGCACTCCAGGAGTTAGAATTAACAGTTGAGTTAATCACCTAGAAACAATATGGCACTCAGCTGTACCTCATGCCACATTACACCCTAGGGGTGATTAACAGACTGTTAATCTAACCCCTGGTCATGTCTTATTGCTTAATAGATGTAAGGTAAATTGTAATTCTAACATCCAATCAAATACCAGAATTTCTGAGTCCTTTTAAACAATCAAACTTCACCAGTACATATGCAGTCAAAAGTGCTCATAATCTCAGCTGACACAAATTGACAACAGTAAGATATATGCAAAATGAATTCCATGGATGTAATAGCTGTATTCTCTAGCTCAGGGGTTCTCAAATGGGGTGAGGCCAGCCTCCCTGGGGAGAGCTAACCTGTTCAGGGAGGCTCAAGCAAGTCTGAAAAAGTACTGTATTTAAATTTTAAGTTTTATATATCTTGTGTGAAGAGATGAAGCAAACTAAAGAGGAAAATAATAGGTGAATTTTATGTATTTATTTACTATATACTGTAGGTGACATGGGAAGGTGAATGAGCCAAGGCTCATTTCAGGAGGAAACAGAAAGTAGTGTGACTCATGAAGGCACTGCAACAAGGGGTAACAATGGTTCAAGAATGAAAATAGTGGACCAAGTAGGCTGGCCTGTTTGGGGAGGTACAATAAGCTGAATAATAATATTTGTTTATTTTATTTATTTGTCATTCAGATAACACCTTTGAGCACATGAGCTCTTTTCAAAGGTTCCATGTCAGTATAAGACAAAGAACTGAATGTGAGCCAAGTAATCAAAGGGTTTCAATTTATTCATGGTGTACTCATGAAGTACAGTATGTTATTTTTCTTGGGAGGCCCAAGATTATTTCAGTTTTGGGGAGGCTCAAACTCTTTTCCATGGATTTGGGAGGCTCACTGTGACAAAGTCTGAGAACTATTGCTCTAGCTAAATATACAACTGATCGCCGCTGGATGTCACAACCTACATTTAATCAACACTGACAGCGTCCCACATAGAAGGCTGTTGAGCCACATGCAAAATCTGTGCATCTGAGAAAAGATGTAAAACTACATCAGTGACTGGTAAACAAACAGTAGACAGATGTTGGTGGAAAGTGTGGCATAATGAGAGCAGGCTACCTCAGCAGTCCACCACCACAGTAACAAGTTCTAGGCCCATTCTTATTCAATAGTATAGATAAGGTGTAGACTATCCAGAGAATGGCATCAAAATTGTTGGATCCCTCAAGGTAAAAACATACAAGGAGACTGAGGGTCCTAAATATGTACTCACGTTAGTAGAGGAAGTGTCCAGGATCACATGACTTAGGCCTTATAGCGCCACAGGGGTGATTAATAGACTGAAAACTAACCTCTGGCCATACCTTATTGTTTAAAACCAGAACAACTAGACAGACATACAACAGCTTTGAGACAGACTCACAAAAGCCTTAGACTATTACACATGGACCCCAGACTTAATTAGGTAACCGACAGAATAATGACATATAGGAAACCAGTACTGATATATCACTCCAGATCGTGCAAGACTAAAAGTATAGACAGCTGTACAGACAAACATGAACACTAAACACACACATACACACATACCGTTACCGTACACACACACACACACATACACATACACTTCCCCGACTGGAAACAGCCACAGACAGGCACACATGTATGCCCCAGACTGACACAAGAGAATGATGCACTTAGACCCTTAAACAGACAGAAATGAGCCAACAGCATAGCACATACACACCCCTGGACAGACACACAAGGGTACATAGACTAAAGCGGACAGAACCTAGTACAGATACACATGGAGCCCTGCACAGAAACACACAGACACTCAGGCAGGCATATATCAACCTCCACTGAGACACCACGCTGGACCACTATACAAACACACAGTTAACATGGAGTTCTCATAAAACAATATATTCTCCATTTTAAAAATAGCTATTTTGTTCCCTCTTATTTCTGAGAAGGCATCAAGATAACATACTCTAGCATGTGCACCTCTCCCTCTTCAACACACGCAGCATACACACACAGAGTCACACACACACAGCCACTGCAGACAAATAACAGGTGCTCAGAGCTCCCGCCAGAGACATAGGACTTGATTTCTGAATGTCTTAGATTGTTGCAAGCCCGGTATACTGACAATACTTCACATGCTGTAAACAGCAATGTAACCGGATAAACCACCATACACTGACAATGCCACAAGTTAGACCAACTTTTAACTGTTCTAACATGTGTAATTAATGGTGGTAGTAAACTGGGCCTGTGTCAGATATATGTCACAAAGCATAATAAACCATGAAAACAGCCGAAACTGCATCAGATAATGTGAAATCGGGCGCAATTGTCACAAAGGTTTCAATGCATCACCAGAGCAAAAGTATGGTGGTGCAGAGGAACGAGCCCCTGCACCAACATTCGTAAATACTGCCCATAGTTTCACCCTTTTCACAACAGTCAGGTGAAAGCATCACCTCGAATATTGTGCTCCTCCCTCTACCACAGGGCGAGTGGGTAAAACCCGTCCCAGAGGCATAGTGGAGCTCATCTATGTATACAAACGTCTCTATCGATCTTATGTATCTATCTGTCTATGAGGTTCTCAATAGAGTTCAAGTTTCCTAATGAGATGCCAAAACCCTCCCCAGAAACACTGTAAAGCACCTTTCAATCAAATGCCTAAATCCATCACTAGGTACACTGTACATCCCCCAGCCTAATACTTCAAATCTTCCTAGATCGCTCATGCAACCCCTAAGACCAAGGTATCTAAAATCTCCTCAAAGGCATTATGTGTCCCCAACCTAAATCTCTCCTCAGATGCACTGCACCACCTGGTCAGGTTCCTAAAACCTCAGTTGAGGCAGCCTGCATCAGTCAGAAACTCTTCACAGAGGCATCATGTAAGTCCCCTCACCTCCACAACCAGTTATCTAGAACTGGTTTTATGCATAGTGCTCTGATGTTCTCCCCAACAACTGGCAAGATGCCTAGAAACCTCCCTAGAGGCATCATATGCACCCACATGCACAAACAAATAGGACCCCCAAAAATGTATGCAGGCACTGTGAATCCCACCAACTAAATAACCCCAAAGAGTCATCCAACACACCAGCTTAGTTAATAAAACTCTTCCCAGAATCATCATACCACCCACCCACCACCTCAGACCAGGTACTTATAAACTCTCCCAGAGGGACTGTGCATCATTCTCTGTCGAGATGTCTAAACCTTTCTCAATAGACACTGTGAATCTGGTGTCATGCATCTCCCCTCCAAATATCCTAATGCTGTACACAGGTATCACTAGCTCCTCTGACCTTGCCAGCAATCTAAAACCTTAACCAGAGGCACTGTGCAGCCCCAGTCAAAACTCTTCCCATCCACTTCAAAGACATAATGCTTCCCCAAACCTGGCTAGCCACCTAAAAATGCACCCTCATTAATTGTACCTTCCAGCCAGGTTTCCAAAATCTTCCTAAAGCAACATTCAACGACCCCATCTGCCTACCCACAAACTGCCAGTTGCCTAACACTCTCCCCAGAGGAATCATGCACCATTTAGACTCCCCTGACAGTCAAATCAGACCATTGTGCACCCCCATTTCAGTTAACAAAAACCCTCCCCAGAATCTTAAACTATCCAGCTACCCCAGGCATGTACCTACAATAAATCTTTTCCATCTCCTCCAAGGCCTCGTTTACTTCTGGCTGCGCCTCGTGCCATATTATGCCACAAGGTGATTAACAGACCTGTTAATCTAACGCCTGGTCATACCTTATTGCTTAATTGGACTATATTGATTTTTGAAGCCTAGTGCACAACTCCAAAATATTGCCAACATTCTGTTGGTTACAGACTATTTATTTCGCTATGCTCAACATTACCTGATGAAAGATCAAAACCCACACTGTTGCCTGCATAATCGTGGACACATTCATCAACAACTATGTGGTGCTAAAATAAATACATTTACATCAAGAACAGGACTTTGAGAGCCATTTGAAAATAGGAATGTTGTCATTGTTAGGAATTAGGAAAGCCCACAACTCGGTATTAACCTCAAGGTAATCCACAGTCCAGACATTTATACTGGACCTTGCCAAACATGCAGTCACCCTAGACTCTAAAGACAAAACAAAGTGGAGCTGAAAAGTTAGTACATATGTGCATGCGTATAACTGTTCTAAAGAGTGTTTCTGGCTTCTCCCATATTATTTGATGTTTGGCAGAGAAGACATACTACTAATTGACTTGTGCTTTGGTGTCTCTGCCGATGGAGCTCATCCTGAAAAACTACTTGCAATCTGTACATAGATTCAAAGATCAACTGTATACAGCCTATCCTTGGCGGCTAAGATGGCAGGGAAGAAAATTGTGGCCAAAAATGCTGTGACCAAATAGTGAAAGCAAATTACCACAAATTGGGGGACTGAGTCTTGGTACAAAACCTGTTCCTGCCTGTTAAGCAAAAGCTGGCTGATTATTGAGGTAACACCCTCTTTCATTTTTAAGAAACAACTTCAGAACCTGCTGTGTACCACATACATCTGGAGGAGAGGTGGGAAAAATGAAGTCGACATCGGAATCATCTGCTACTAATTGAGTACACTGACATTCATAGGGATATTATACTGCCCATACCACCTAGAGGACCTGAGACTAAAGCCAGATGGAGACAGAGGGTTGATGTGACCCAACCTGCCATGGAGCAAATATACTGTGAAACTCTGGATGAAGATCCTCAAGTGATCAGGCACCACTCCTTCTGGGACATCGCCAGACTATTACCAGCTGATACATCTAAACTAGACAACTGCCCAGGTGGGAGTGTCTGGATCCACAGGCAAAACTGTTTGTGCAAACTAACGTCCGTCCCCATAACTATAAGAAGAGAAAGTTGCCTGGGAAGGGCACAGTGCTCAAAGGCATGAAGAGGAACAAGGCTCCACTGGGGTGGAAGAGGATACCTAGGCTCAGGATCCCAAGGGGAACTCAAACCATTAGAGGAGGGCAGTAGACTGAAACCCTCAGAGGCTGAGTCCTTTGATGCAGAGGAGGAAGTGGTTGCTTCTGTGAGATGGTGTGGTGCCTTGTCTGCTGCAGTTAAGGGTTTTGTTAACTGCACTCTAACTTTTCTAAACACTGGGTGTGACAAGAATCCTGTGTGCCATGAATTAACTAAAATTACGTAATTGTTTTACATAGTAGGACCACATCCCATAATACTAAAGCTCTTTAGGAAAAGCAAAATGTTGGGGCATTGTACATGTGGCAATAAATACAACCAGAGGAAGTATGTCACAATAAAATGAACACATTTTGCAAAAATACATTGCTTGCTGTGGGAGTGTTTCTTCAAGTCTTTGCTTTTGAGATTATGTAAAGTTTTGCCTATGTGATGGGCTTCCTCAAAGTCCTGTGTCTGTTATCTTTCTTTGAAACACCTACACGTAGTAGCCAGAGATACGCCATAATACATGTAGATATATTAAGATATATCACAAGATATCCACAATCATTTAAATGTGATTTCCTGTGTTGTATCTGGCTATATCTGTTTATGTATCCTAGCTACCATTATCATAATGATTCTTGTATCAGATAACATACAGGGTAATCCAGCTCATTAGTGGTAAGGTTAAGGTGCTTGGAGGAACATTTATGAATGATGCCTATCACAGTTTGAAATTCTATGGAGCGATCTTTACATGAGATAATGGGCTCCTCTGCAGCTGGCAGTAGTCCTAAGATATTTAATCAATGAGCACGACAGGATGTGTGTTGTTGTGCAATAATGTCACTCCTCAGGTGGGTTGAAGCATGAAGCCAAATGCAGAGAGCTTCCACCACCGAGTAGTGACATTATTATATAACAACACACACCCTGAGTACCTATTGCTATTATACAATAGCTCACTGTGAAAAATTATAGTGTGCGAAGAGTAGAGAAAGATGCAGACACAGGTTTTATGTTTAAAGTAATGTTACTGCTTTAAAATGTTTTAATCTGGAAATTTGAAGAAAAATAATCCACATAACTGAACTGTGCAGGTAATTTTACAATGAATAAAATGAATAAATTAGTTACTAAACTGACTAAACATGTTTAAACCATTTAAAACGTGTTAAAACTGGAAACATCTGCCTGAACTTCTTTGCTAACTGGTCTGCACTGAAACATAGAAACATAGAACATAGACTTTGCGGCAGATAAGGACCACTTGGCCCACCAGTCTGCCCATTTCCTACCTACTGGATAGGCTGCAGATTCTAGTTAACCAACAGCCTACTTCCTGCCACCCCCACTACAATTGCCTTGTGTCTGTCCATGCATGTTTGAATTCCCCACTGTTTAGCCCCAACAACCTCCCCAGGAAGGCAGTTCAGCCATCCACCACTCTCTCTGTGAAAAAAGATTTCTCACATTACCCTGAGCCGTCCCCCTCTATCTTTAAATTGTGTCCCCTTGTTCTTACACATCTCTTTTTCTGAAAGATGCTACCCTCCTGGACTTTGTTGATTCCTTGAGATACTTGAACATTTCTATCATGTCCCCCGTCCCTACTTTCATCAAGGTATACATATTAAGCTCTCTCAGTCTCTCTTCATATGATTTCTGATGCAGACCCTGCACCATTTTAGTTGCCCTCCTCTGGACTGCTTCCATCCTGTCTATGTCTTTGCGTAGATGAGGGTCTCCAAAACTGCACACAGTACTCCAGATGGGGTCTCACCAACTGTCTGTACAGAGGGATAACCACTTCCTTTTCTACTTGTGATGCCCCTTCCTATGCATCCAAGTATCCCCTGGCTCTCCTCACTGACTTCTCACATTGCATACCCACCTTTAGATCATCCGATATGACTACCCCAAGTCCCATTCCATTTTGTTGTTGTTAGTACCTCCCATGCTATTGTGTACTCTTCTCCTGGGATTTTGTTTCCCAGGTGCATTACTTGACTTCTTTGCATTGAATCTAAGTTGCCATATGTCTGACCATTCCTCCAACCTTGCCAAGTCCTTTCTCATCCTTTCTACCCCTCCTTGTGTATCAACTCTGTTACAGATCATTGTGTCATCTGCAAAGAGGCATACCTTTCCCTCAGACCCTCTGCAATGTCACCTATAAAGATGTTAAAGAGGACTGGACCAGTACTGAGCCCTGAGGGTACTCCACTAGTGACCCTCCTTTCTTGAATGTGTGCCAATCACTATTACCTTCTGTGTCCTGTTGTGCAGCCAGTTTGCAACCCAGGCTACCACCCTGGGACCCACTCCCAAGCTGGTTAACTTGATTATTAATCTTTTGTGGGACTGTGTCAAATGCCTTGCTAAAGTCTAGGTAGGCCATATCCACAGCCCTGGTCTATTACTTTGGTCACCCAGTCTAAGAAATCTATTAGATTCGTCTGACATGACCTTCCTACTGTAAATCCATGCTGCTTTGGGTCCTGTGCCCCTGCTGCCTCTAGGTACTCAACAGTTCTTTCTTTCAGAAGTGATTCCATCATTTTCCCTACCACTGAGGTCAAACTTACAGGTCTGTAGTTTCCTGCTTCTGCCTTGCTCCCACTTTGTGAAGGGAATCACATCTGCCCTTCTCCAGTCCTCAGGTACCACCCCATCCTCCCATGATTTGTTAAAAGTGTGGTCAGTGGTGTCACTAGGTCCTCCCTTAGTTCTTTTAGGATTCTGGGGTTGAATCCCATTGACCCATATGCTTTGTCCACCTTGAGTTTTAAGAGTTCTTTCAGGACTCTTTCTTCTGTAAATGGACTGGTTTCAACCCCCTACCCAGAGTGCTTCTATTGTCTGGTTTAGGTAACTCCTCCTCATCTTCTTTTGTGAATACTGAGCAAAAGTATTCATTCAGTATCTCTGCCTTTTCACTGTCTCCTCTGCCCACCTCCCTCTCCCTTATTAATCTTCACTATTCCTCCCTTAACCTTTCTATGCCCCTAATGTACCTATAAAGGTTTTATCCCCTTAACTGACTTGGCTATTTTTCCTCAGTTTGGGCTTTTGCTATTCTGACTGCCTTCCCACTTCTTTCTGCTTTAATTGATACAGTTCACTGTCGTACTCCTTCTGTGATGCCTTATACTTTTTGAATGCAGCCTTTTTCTCCTTAACCTTCCCTGCCACCTCTTTTGAGAACCATAGTGATTTTTACTCCTCTTTGTTTTCTTTATGTTTCACACAAAGGCTTGTTGCCTCTATGATGGCAGTTTTGATTTTTCTCCATTGTTCTTCCACCCTCCTTTTTGCCCATTTGCTAGTGTATTCCTCAGGTATTCACCCATTTTGCCAAAGTCAGCCCTTCTAAAGTCCAGTATGCTTGCTTTTTGTATGGCTTGTCTCCATGGTTGTGCTTATTGTGAAGCACACTGTGCGTGTCACTTGTTCCCAGATATCTACTGACTTCTCAAATTTGTGATCCTCTCTCCATTTGAGAGTACCAGGTCTAGTATTGCTTCCTCCTGAGTGGGTTCCAACACTGGCTGTCTAAGGCCTGCCCCTGCAGGGCATCGAGAATGACCCTGCTCTTGGATGTGGCTGCAGTATATGTCATCCAGTTAACATCTGGCATATTGGGTCCCCATTAACAGTATCTCCCTTTTTCAGCCATTTTGAGAATGTCCTCTATCATTTTCTTGTCCATTTCCTCCCCTTGAGATGGGGTCTGTATACAACCTCTGTGCGGATTGTGATGCCATTCCCTGTCTCCAGGTGACCCAGAGTGCCTCTTTTCCTCCCACTTTGCTTTTTAGTTCTGTAGCTTTGATCCCCTTCCCTTATGTATAGAGCTACTCCACCTCCTCTTTTCCCTCCCTGTCCCTTCTGTAGACTGTGTATGTATGTTGACATCCTAGTCATGGTTCCCCATGTACCATGTTTCTGTGACTGCCACAATATCCAAGTGTTCATCTTCCATCAAGGCAACTAGCTCAGGAAGCTTGTTTCCCAGACTACAGGCATTGGTACTCATTGCCCTCCATTTAATTATGGCTTTATCCTTTTTCCCCATGCTTGCTCTTTTTGCCCTTGTCTATTTTTCATTTACCCATGTCCTGCCCTCTGTTGGGCACTGTGCCTCAGTGTTCACCTTACTACCCGTCATGTTTTGTGGGGGAGACTTGACATTTCCTGCCTCTTATTAGCACCTCCCCATGGCTGGTTTAAAAGCTTGCCAAGGAAGCATTTAAACCTGTCATAGGATCTTGGTTCCCTTCATGGACAGATGCAGACCATCGTGCCAGTATAAATCTTCTTCTCTCCAGGTGTACCCCCAGTCCCCAATGAAGCCAAAGCCCTGTGCTCTGCACCAGTTTTGCAACCATTCATTAAACTGTATGGTGTGAGTACCTAGCCTCACCCCTGCCATGGACTGCAGCACCTCTGAGAGGTAACTGCGCCTGCTACCTCTCTGGGGCCCCTCCCCAACTCCACAATTTCATCCTGCACTGCACTGATCCCATGCCTAGCTAGGTCATTTGTCCCAAGGTGGACAATGGTATCAGTTCCCTCTCCTGTGATGCTGCTTCTGCAATCCTGAGGATTCGTTTCTTGTCCCTCAATGCCATGGCACCAGGGGACCACTGGTTTGCATTACATTTATAAAACTTAATTGGTATATATTTCTATTTTCTGCTGAATGAAACTGTATGTCTTTAAAGTGTCACTTGTAGATGTGGAACACACGCATGGTGTTTCCTTGGATCATAGGTATGCAGACTTCTCGAGTTCTGGTTGGTGGAGGTGCTGAACTTCATTGGAGGAGGTTGGGCTCTGGTTCCAGGTTTAATTGCAGGCTTGGTTTCTTTGGTGGTTGCTTTGCAGACATAGTGGATACTGTGTTGGGTGTTTGCATTTCCTGGGACAGTATGTTGTTCCAAGTATGTCTATCTGCTAGTTTTGCTCCCCAGTATGATTTGAGAGACTTTCTGGATTTGTGTCCAGTGACTGACATTATTTACCTTGCTTCAATGCCTGCGTCTAGAGTAGCTGAACCACTGTAGCTCAGCAGACTGTGGTTCATATGGCTTTCATAGGCCTTTGAGAGTACAGCTATGAGGAAGCATAGTTGTCAGATAATTAATGCCTATTGGTTCGATGTATACCAAATGGGCGCATTTTGCAGTTCTAGGTCTGTTTTTCTTCTGAAGTGCAGAAACAGACATGGAAGATATTCTGGCAGTTTGGTTGGGTACATTTCAAGGCAGTGGACTGGGCAAACTGTAATTGTATTTCTAGCCAGACTTATCCTCGAGCCCTCCTGTGGTTCAAGGATTCCAGTGCCTCTGCTTTCCTTATAGAAACACAGAAACATAGAATCTGTCGGCAGATAAGGACCATACAGCCCACATAGTCTGCCTATTTCCCTACTTGGTTTGGCAATTCCTACTCTTATCTGGACTGTCTTTCCCCCACTCTGCTGTACTGCAGGGTACTTTATGCTTATCCCATGCACTTTCAAATCCCTGTAATGTTTTTGCATCCACCACCTCCATTGGTGAGCTGTTCCATGGATCCACCACCCTCTCTGTGAAAAATATTTTCTGGCATTCCCCTAAGCCTCCCTCTGTCTAGTCTCATGCTGTGTCCCCTTGTCCTTGTGCACCTTCATCTCTGAAATATGCACCCCTCCTGTACCCTGTTTATTCCTCTAAAATATTTGACAGTCTCTACCATATTCCTCTCTCCCTTCTGTCTTTGAGTGAGTAGCTGTTTTAGTTCCTGGAGTCTTTCCTTGTGAGGTTTGCAGTGTAATCTATGTATCATTTTGTTGCTCTTCTCTGGATTGCTTCCATTCTGTCTATGTCCTTCCTGAGATCGGTCTCCAGAACTGGATATAGTATTCCAGATGAGGCCTCACCAGTGATCTATACAGTGGCATCACCACTTCCTCCTCCTACTGGTTATGCCCCTTCCTATGCACCCCAGCATTATGTTTGCCTTCCTCACTGCTTTTTGCATTGTTTGGCTGACTTCAGATAATTGGATATGATAACCCCAGGTCTCTCTCCAGACTTGTGGTGGCTAGAACCGCAACCCCCACCATCCTGTATTCCTCTCTTGGGTTTATGTGTCCCAGGTGCATTATCTTGCACTTCTTAGCGTTGAAACCAAACTACCAAACCCTTGACCATTCCTCAAGTAGCCTTAGGTCATTTCTCATTTTATCTAGCCCTCCTGTGTGTCGACTCTGTTACAGATCTTGGTGTCATCTGTGAACAAGAACATACTTACCCTCCAGTCCCATTGTAATGTTGCTTATGAAAACATTGAATAGAACTGGACCCAGCACTGATCCCTGATGGAACCTTACTGGTCACCTGTCCCACTTCTGATTTTATACCATTTACTACCACCCTCTGGGTCCTGCCTTTTAACCAGTTACCAACCCATTTTACCACTTTAGAGCCCACACCAGATTCCCCACTTTGTTAACAACCTTCTATGAGGAGCGGTGTCAAAGGCCTTACTGAAATCCAGGTAGGACACATCCACCGCCCTCCTGATCCACCACCCTAGTCACCCAGTCGAAGAAATCAGTAAGATTAGTCTGACCAAGACCTACCTCAGTGAATCCATGCTGCCTTGGGTCTTTTGCACCACTTGACTCCAGGAATTTCACTACCCTTTCCTTCGCAGGAACTCCATCAGCTTCCCACTTATTTTCAGCAAGTCTGAGCAGCTTATTGGTGGGTGGTGGGTTGCTATATCTTTCTCTTGCCTTCTGGTGTTTTTAAGTGGCCCACAAAGATGTTATTTGCACTTTTGATGTCAGTGTTGGCTAGTATGTTGAAGGGCGGCTCAATGGTGGTTCATTTACGTGACGATTCAGGATGGTTCAAAGACCTGTGTAACTTGAAATTATGTACTAGTCTCTGCTACTATTTCACACAGTGCTGTAAAATTCTCTCAGTATTTGATTTAACTCTGTTGCCAATATTGTTTTAAGTCACACATTATTTGTTTTCAGCTATCAAGTCATGAAAGACTCAGATAAACCAGCTGGTTATCCATCTTGTGGTGAATTTGTTTTGGATGCATTCTATTAGGTCTACTGCTGCCAGTGTGAGATTTAAATGCCTTATTTTTTATTGTTTTCCAGAAGTCACTGGGTCATTTTCTGTTGCTGCAGTGTTGTTTCTTGTACCTTCATTTTCATTGGCTGACAGAACATCTTGTCAAGGCTTTCTTCTGTCAGGAGGCTGAAGTTCATGCTGAAGTTCAATACAGGCAAGTGACAGGGCAGGGTTGTGGGCAGTGATTCTTGTGTTTACTTTGACAGGTGATGGAGTCATTTTCTGCCTGTCCTAGATACAGTGATGTTATTCATATACATCACTGTCACTAAGTTATGTGAGTCAATAGGAATGCAAAATTGTATTTGTCATTGTATAATGATGATTAAGTCTGCCCCATATTGATACTACATTATCACCATTTTAGAACTTGTGATGTCATCGACTATCGAGCTGTTCTAGACAACAATGTGGATAGCCACAGATTGCTCATCAGAGACATCACAAGGTTCCAATATTGTCTCAGGTTCTTCCTCCTTGTATTTACTAGTGCTATGAGCCTTTCAGAGGTCAGTTTATATATTGCCAGAGGGACTTGAATGGAACATGTGTTGATCACATGACGATCCCATCAACATGACATTGTCACGCCAGCTTTGCCCCCCAAGTAGACCATGCTGTTGTCTTGGTAACAGACAACAGCTATGGCTACTGTGTGACCATCACAATTGAAGGAGCACTATCTTTCAAGAAGCACCACAGGCTATTCACACCTTCTCTTGGTGAAAAGAGGGCAGGAGGGCAGCTGTACATAAACAGGTCCCCATAAGTTGCAACTATTTCTTTTACTTTCATTGTTTCCCTATAAGTTGAAACTATTTCCTTTACTGTTATAGTTTCTACATGAATGGTTATGTTGTCAGCAAGGGAATGGGTGTGGGGGTTGGAATATTATTATGTTATGTCCTAGGAACACTATATCTAAGATGGCTATGATTTTCAAGGGGTGATTTTAGTTCATTATCAATACAAGGGAAAGCATGAGTAAAGACATTAAAGAGCTGTTGAGGATATTAGCACAAGCTGCATCTAAGGTGTATGGAGGAAGATTTTGGGCAGCTCTGTGGTTACCAATATATCGCCAATTTTCTTCCTCATTCACACCCATGTATTTAGCAAAACTGCCCAATGTACATATTTTATTATGAGTGTCTTATTTGATTCAAGTTTCTCAAGGCTTCAGAGTCTTTCTTTGTTAAATTGCATTGCAGTGGATTAGGATGTTTTTTCTAGTTGTGCAGTTTTTTCTTTAGTGACCCTACTGATATAGGAGTCAGCATGGCTCAGTTAGTAGCACATCCATCTCTAGGCCAGAAGGTTGTGGGTTCCCATCCCACTCTGGGATTGGACTCATACTATAAATACTGGCACCCAAGTGTAGTACTGGGGGTGGAGGTGCTGTATTGTTGGGGTATGCCATCCTTCAGATAAGACATTAAACTGAGTTCCTTCCTATCAATCTCTGGTGCTGTCTTGGTGGATGTCCAGGTGCAAGTAAAAGGACCTAACTTACTGACTGTTTGCAAGAGTAGGGAATTTATTTTTAATTTAAAAAAGAAAAGAAAAGAAAACACAAAATGAAATGAAACACATATCAAACTCAAATATAATTGGAATATACAAAAATAGCAAAATTAGCCTATCTCAAGACTCACATAAAAAGAGAAACCATGGAAGTAAACATTTTACATCCTTCAGTATATGTCACCAAACAATATCTAGTTGAGAAAGATGTAACCTTAACAAAAGGGAGAGATCAACCATTCACTTTGTGGAAATCTCAATAAAACTTACTCCATTCCCTAAGAAATTTTGACCCCCATGAAACCCATGCCATAATGCCATACGATGTGTTGCAGGCACATAATACAATTATTTCTATAAACTTCTTTCCTAGCAGTATCTATCATATCTGTAATAGTCTTCTAGGGAAGTCTCAATTGTTACAGCACTAATTTGCATCTCACCTGCCACAAATACAATTTGAGGCATGCAAAGAATACCCTCAAGGTGCTAATATTATACTTCCATACAGGAGGCTGAAAACCACATATAAACAAACATTCATAGGTGAGTCTTCTAACTTTCCAGGGAAGTTGTCAATGACCTGCCGCATAGGCCCAAAAGCTCTGTACAAATTTATATTTCAAAAGGAAACACTTCATACTGTCCAAAGCAGTCATACACTCTGGAAATGGACAACTTCTTTCATTCAATAAATTATGTTTGTGATTCACAAAAGTAGGGAGTTTATTAGGAAAACAATCAATTCAACAGTACAGGTACAATCAATCAATCAAATACTTTATTTGTTCGGTCAAAGACAGTTACAATATAAAATTGCCTATATACATAATCAAATACAAATTTCAAAAGGAAGGAATAGCCCTATTACAAGACATAAATATTACAAGACATAAATATGCAACTCATTTAAAATCTGATATATTCAATATATTTGAAATATTTAATGTGCATAAATCATTACCTATAAATATATATTATATTCATAAGGGTATATATCAGCTAACCAAGCTCATCTCTTACAATGTTTCAATCTTATCATTGCAATGTTCTTTAAATAGAAAGCTACTTGATTTATAATATAATCATCTTGAATAGTACACATGATGTTCAACAGGGTCTCCTTATCTGTCAATTGTTTCAAATTCCAAATTGGCCTAAGCCA
The DNA here is from genome assembly GCA_016271365.2 of Neoceratodus forsteri. Classification (NCBI taxonomy): domain Eukaryota; kingdom Metazoa; phylum Chordata; order Ceratodontiformes; family Ceratodontidae; genus Neoceratodus; species Neoceratodus forsteri. The sequence continues at coordinate 686,451,263 of CM028137.1, read as the reverse complement.
ATAATTTCTCTGTTTATTATACCAAGAGCAATCAAATATTACATAATTTAATCCTCTATATCTGGACATAAGCATTCACATAACCTGGCCTCCTTTTAATTTCTTTAAGAAATGAGCAATCATAATATTACTATTATAGAGACCCATATGATATCTGGTATACCAGTTCTTGCCACTTGATCTGTTATAACATCTAAATAATATCTAAACTCATCTTTTAAATCATATGTTGTTAACCAAGGTGAGGTCTTTATTTTTAATGCCTTTTGAGCCCATATTCTTTATTGGCATTTACCACTTTATTCCTTATATGTTTAACATATTGAGTACTAATTTGGATCCTTTACAGTATAATTTATTCAAAATATCCAAATCATAATTTCCCAATAATACTTTTATCTCCTTTAACCAATCTGATCTCGGCATCCTCTTTTCCAATCCATTTCTCCATAAAACATAGGACAGGTAATCATTCTCTACCTATTCTTGTTAATTTAATCCAATAACACAATTTCTAATTGTTATCAATACATTTGATGAAACCATCCCAAGTTCTGCTCTCACTAAAACGTTTGGAGCTGACCCATTGCATTTTATACAATTCATTTACTGGCACATCTGTTGATTCTTTTTATCCAAACTCCAAATCTCACTTTAATAGGTTACTTGTGGAAATATTTTGCTTTTATTGCTTTTATTAAAGGTAATATAGTATTTCCCATAATTATAATTCAATCTTTTCAAAGCTCCTTCAGTTTGTTTTAATTTTAACTTGAGGTTTTGAATATGTTTTACCATTTTCCATTAGAGAATAATCAAACCTAAGTACTCATACTGGTGAACAATTTTTACTTTTCCCATTAATTCTCCAATCCTGTTTACTTCTATACTCTCTAAAGATCATGACTTGTGTTTTCCATTCATTAATTTTCAAGCCATAATCTTTTCTAATAAAAAGTTTCCCTAATTTACTTTGCAATCCTTTTTTGTTACTGCTATTAATACTAAATTGTCCACATACATAAGAGCAGGACACAAGAAATGTTCTGTCTTCTGAGTGTCCAAATCTTCTACACTTATTTATATTAAAATGTATTCAGATAAATGTTGAATAACAATGGTGCTGAATATGCAACCTTATTTCCTCCTTTATTTGTTAAGAAAGACTTAAATGTTTGACCATTTTCCTCCCTCTTACTTGAGCCCAAGACTGAGAATATAATTATTTTATTATACTAATCAATATTAGGTTAATTCCTCAATCAAACATTAGTGGCCATAGTTTATTTCTATAACTCGAGTCAAAAGCTTGACTAAAATCTACAAATGCCATATAAATCTTTTGTTTTCTCAATTTCACATATTTTTCATAGAAATGCATTAATATAAAAGTATTATCTATTGTCATATAGCCCTTCTAAAACCTGACTGAGTTCAGAGAGCCTCCTAATCTAATTACTTCCTCATTCAACCGATTGCCAATAATTTTTGCAAAGATCTTCCCCACCATACCCAACAACGAAATTGGTTGATACATTACTGGATCTTTTATATCCCTTTTTATATATAGGTATTATAATTGCACCTTCCATCCTGCTGGTATACACCTTGAATAAATGCATTAATTAAATTATATAACTAGAATGTCCCTACAAAATGTAGGTAAGCATATAAATGCTTCGCTGGGATTGAATCAGGGCCTGGGGCTTTGCCTCCTTATATATTGCAGTATAAACTTCTTGGCATTATCATCTGAAAATAAACTCTATCTACATATAATTCCCATGGCAAATTAATTTCAGTATGATCCACATCAAAAAATAATTTACAAAATGTCCAATCCAAACTTTTTCCTTAATATAAATATCCAAATCATGTTTACTATTATCAATACTGACTTTTCTTTTAGGTAATTTTTATAATCTTATCTTACTTTATTTAAATTCTAAGTATTAATTAGTCCATTAGAAGCTTTTGTTTTCTCACTAATCTAGTAAATTCTCTTCGCCACCATTCATGGTCATACCAACTATTATTGTTTCTAACAATTTTCCTCCCTGGCATAGATTCAGATAAGAGTCCCTGAATAATATTAAACAATTATCTATATAGTTTTCCACTACTAATAAGGTAGCATCACTACCCAGCACATTTAAATTCTGCAATGCTTTAGCAACTGACTGTTCTATATTAAATTCCCATCTAATTTGCCTATAGTTCCATATCTCAATATTCATGAAATGACTTTCTATTATCAATCCATGCACTCCTGTATTACAGGCAAGAACTATAGGAAAATGATCACTATCACTTCTTTCAATAATCTTGCAATAAGACCAGTAGGACATATCACCACTCCATCACATATAATCAATAACTGCTGGGCTTCTTGGACCATAATGTGAAAGGATCCTGGTTTATCTGGTTTTATTTTCCATTCACTGGAGCCAGATTTTGATTAATCAGAATCTCTATAAATGTTTTGCCCAAATTATTCAATTTTTGTCCAATTATATCCACCCAAACTCTGCTGCTGTCAAAAATACCCAATGTTTTGTGAAGTCATCTGCAAAACCATCATAATTGGCAATTCTATCATTTAGATCACCACATAATAATATATAGAGATCAGGTTTTACATTTTGACTTCATGTAGCAAGTTCTCCAAGTCAGACCACGAAGATTCACTGAAATATCTCAAATTAATAGGTGGAATATAAACATTGATCAGAAAGAAAACCTCCTTGTTGTACTCAACTAAAAAAGCTTGAGCTGTAGAACATTCATTTATTAATACAGCATTTAAGCCTTCCATAATTTTAAAAGAAGTGAGAGACCACCTGATAACCCTACCAGTTTCACCTAGTTTATTTCCTGGTAAATGATAGTTTGAATAACCATTCAAGCTAATTTCCATCTCACTTGTTAACCCAGTTTCCTGTAGGCATAAAATATGATGATTGATAATAAACTGTTTCCAATCCAGATCAACTATTCTATAAGTTAACCCTGCAATATTCCAGGATATTATTTTAAATGTTCCATCCTCCACTAAAGAATCTTTTAAGTTTACATGACCTTCCAGTGAGATGCTCAAATCAGTCAATTCTGAAAACCTATTATCTACCTTAATATTATATATCATCTGGGTTTCTGTTCCTTACTTCTCTTAGTCTGGTTCTCTTCAATTATGCTATTAACCTTAGAACCTCCTTGTTTCTCCTGTACAATTGGAGCTTTAACTATCAAATCCTTGTTCTTAAGAACTTATTCCTGTATTATATAAAGATCCATTTTATCAAATGTATCCAAATTGTTTAAAATCGCATCATATATCTCTCTTGATTTCAGAGAGATTTCAATCTGATCACAGTTAGAGTCTTTTGTTACTCTTTTAATCTCAATTAAATTCCTTAGAATAGGAATGCCCACAAATTGACTCAAAATGTCCATTACTACCTGTTTAACTTTATAGTGATTATCTCTCCTGTTTTTTAATCCAAAAGATATAATATTAGATCAGTAGCTTTCATTTCTGCTTGAAACCTCTTTGGTACCCTAGGAACCCTATGATACAATTCCTCACTTTGAATAATAGAAACACCTATTTCATCTAATACTGGGAGGCTTCTATAGATATAATCCAATACTTCAGAACCAGCCAAACACACATCAATCTGTCCACTTCCATTTAAGCTCATTTTCCTGCTGGCAGATGTAATCACAAAAAAACCTTCAGGTATTTGAGCAATATGTAAAAACATATTGTACAATAATTGTTTAAGTTTACCAGTGGATTCTTGGCTTACTTCCTTAACACCAAAAAATACTTAAATATATTTTTCCTTCCCAATTGTAGTTTTATAAGTATACAGTGAATCTCTGTTAATGAAATCAAGTTTCATTCCCAGTGGTCCCAATTTACTACTATTAATCCACAAATGATTTGCCAATCTTAGTTCAGCACAAAAATGAATATACAATCTCTACCATCAATATCTTTATCAGTTATAGTTCTTACAATATCATTTTCCTAATCTCCATTCCCAGAACTGCCCTAAACAGGTTCACAATCTTGTTCTTAACCATTTTCATAGTAGGAAATAAATGTGAATCCAAACCATATAAGGTCAGGACAGCGCAGTTGTTAACATCTACCATTGTAGCATCTTTTCAAGCTCAAATCCTTATAAGAAGTTGTTTGTATCAAAATTTCCTTCACTGCCACACAATTATTTTTTCCCATTCAGATTTCAATATCTTAACATTGTTGTCAACTGTAGCACATATGTCTAATAGATCACACATTCTTTTTCCTCCCTATTCCAACTTCCCTTAACTGGGTAATATTATTGTTTTTAGACACAAAGCTCTCTTCTTGACTTAAAGCTTCCCAGGTTAAATTAGATTCACTAGTTATATCCTCAACAATTATTCCCTCACCAATCAGAGTATGGCCATTCCTTAAATTAATCCCAGTTTGAGTTCTCCTCAATCCTCTATTTCTTTTTCTATTTCTTTTCCTATTCTTAATTGCATTTCACTTTTGGAGTATCAATAATAGTTATTGCAGAAAAATCTGGTCTAGAAGAAGGTCTAGAGGGGGACAGTTGCTATATCCTGACCAATCTGACTAACCTGGTTATCATGGGCCACCTCCTCCAGTTGAAACAAGGGAGATTTATTATCTGGGGCCAATACAGATATTTTATATACAATATCTTCCATCTATAACTATATATTACAATATTTTATTTAATAGTTTCAAGCTCCTTCTTCAAATTTAAAATCTGCTCCATCAAAATAAGTGTGCCACCTGTGGATTGCACATCAGTCTTTTAAGTTCCTCACTTTGACAAAATGGGTAATTTTGTGGAGTATACCCTGTACTATTGACCCTACTAGTTTCTCCTTCAGTCTCTGTAATCTCTATTGAACTAGCTTCATTATTCTCACTATACTGTGTTATATCTGAATGTTCTAACTACTCTAATCCATTGATAGGATTATGCATTTCCAAGATTATTTCATCAATATCTTTAAAAGAATCTTCTGTATTTTTACAAGTTTTATTAGCTTTGCTATCTTTCCGTTCCTTATTTATTACTACTGAGGATTTCATTTTAAACTCATTACCTTCTGGTGAGAATTCCATGTTTGGAGATGGACTATCATAATATAAGACAGAATCAAAATGGCTTCCCTTATTTCCCCAGCTTTAAGTTCTTTCACAGGCCAGACTCTAGGCTTGTAACCTATTTTATTTGTCCAGTATTGTTATTCTTCACCATATCTGGAAAAATCTCTATAGAAATGGGGTTTGCTAATTATTCGTCTCCATATTAGAAACATTTTAAAAATGTTTGGGGTAGAAGTGAAATCGAAAGGCTTTTGTTGGGAAACAGATAATGTTTGCTCAAAATCTCTTACAGTGGTAACATCCTCTATAATTTCACCTTTCTTTTCTAATGGGGCAGTTTGAACAGTTCTTATTAAACCCGAAATATCATTATCCAATTTGGTTTTCTGAAAATGATCCATAATTTTCATTTGCTTTTTCTCTTCTGACCACCCTTACATCTTCTTTATTTATTTTTGAAAATTTCTCTACCCATTTTTTAGATTTTAATTTAATTATCACTGGACTAGCAGATGGATCGGTCATTTCTCCCTCCGAAATGTCTTGCTGAGTAAATCCATTTTGATTCTGTTGCAAAGGATCCAATTCTCCATTGCCCTGAATTTCATTTCCTGAATGTTAACCTGAACTTTCTCCAGGATTTGTCACCTAGTCTGTACCATTCCCCCAAATAATAATTATGTCACACAGAGCACTTGTAATACTTGACTCAACTTAGTAGAAACAAAGCTCCAGGTAAAAAATCCACTAAAAGATGTTCTACCTTGACAAAAATAATAATAGCAATATAATAAATATGTGAAAATGCACTTATTAAATACAATCTTAACTGTCTACAATAAAGTGAGGTGCAACATAAACGCCATCTGTGAACTAAAAATGTCCCAAGCTGATTCTAGTGCAGCATAAAATGTTCCACAAAGTAAGCTGCATAGCAACACTGGATTCTTGCACAGATTAAACGAAGGATTTCTTTTAAAACTATTTGAGTTCCTCTTCAAAGAAGGCCAGATGCTGAAAATAGTCTTATATTTAAATGCAAAGTCACATAAATTCATGCTTCTTCAAATAGCAACAGCCTCTCAAGGAAAGCTGGTATATTCAAAATCCACAATTTAACTTTTTGTTGCCCCTCTGATATTGCAGCCAAATCAAGCCAGTTCCTGGATACCTTCACAAAAAGAAACACAAAATTAAAAGTAAAACTGTCTCTCATTTAAAAAGTAACATCTAAGTCTTAATAGTGAGACAGATATATATCGTTAAAAACAAACCAATTAAAATGATCACTCAAACCACAATAACATATACTAAACTAGAACTTACAATCTCAGGCTAGGTCTCATGAAAATCATTAGAGGCATAACACAGCTTGCATACTTGAGCGTGTTTCTACACTTAAACCGTGTATCAGTTTCTCCAAGATGAAATTAAAACGAAATACAACACATCAAACGAAATATGTTATGCTGTACACACTTGCAGCGATGAGAGAAATAAAGTACAGCTAAGTACAGATAACATTTTCAATAATTCTCTCCTTATACGCATTCACCTTCACAAAAATGGCGATTCTCAGTCACCAGGACACAGTCAACTGTTTGAGGACTTGAGACACGTGATCCCAAAACCAATCTGTGGACAAGATTTGAAGGGTTCAAAATACAAATAATAAACAATTCTTATATAAAATCTAAAAATAAAAGTTACCGACTTCTAATTCAATAGAAATGCTTTCACATTTAGTCACAGTTAATCACAACTTCCAGTAAACAAATTTTTAGTGACGATAGCATAAACAGACAAATAATTCAGGGAAACACAAAAAGTACTTCCCTTCTAAATTCTCAAAAGCTCTTTCTCCAGATCATCAGTGAAGGAAAGCTGTCACTGAATACACTCCAGTCCCTGCTGTCTCCCAGTTCTAGACCTTCCTGAAAGGCATCTCCTTCACCTGCTGTCCTGCCCCACTGTCAGCTTTCTTCCTGCGAGGAAAGAGAACACCAGAGAACAACATGTCTGATGAAGCACAACACAAGGAAAACCAGTAAGATCAATTACATTTGGTGGCATACCTTTATACGGCAAAATAAGCTTTAAATTATCCTGCTACTAGTGCTAAGCCACTTTCTTCAGCACAATAGCTGCAATGCTTTTCACCTCCTTTCAGAAATCAGTCCGTCTAACTGCTTTGTTGTATAGGTACAAAACAATCAGTAGAATCATTCCATTCTTGGTACAAGTAAGGGAAGAAAAGCAAAACAAAATCAGGAATATTTAGACATCATTACACAATGTACATTAAAGGACTCACCTAGGCTTCTTTATACTGTATACAACTCATAAGAATTCTAAATTAGCTAATCAGTTTACTTTCATCACTAAAGTTATCTGAAATAGAATAATCCTTAGGTCATAATGTTTGTAACTGGTGCATCCGAATCAGTGATCCATGGCATATGTTTCCAGTGTGCCTCTACAATATGCTGTTGAAATATCCTGACTTCAGACTGGTATAAAGCCTGCAGTTCAACATGAATCTTTTGAATTAGTTCCTTATGCTCTGTCTGTTTCTACTGCAGGGTGAAAAGTGCTCTCACATTCCAAATGTACCATTTAATGACTAACAATACTACATGCAAAGTACTTTTATGCCATTGCATAGCTCATCCCTCATAATATCCATACATTAAGTTTTCATAAGTAATTGTAATAAACCATGGTGTGCTCCACATTTGTGCTAATAACTTCCCAAACCTTTGTATATATGTGCATGTAAAAATAAATGTTTGATTGTTTCTAATTATTGGATACATTGTGGTCTACTACACTGCGCTCTTCTGTTTATGCTTTTAATTAATTTTCTCATAGCTGCTTAACCAGTGGAAATCCCACATTTTGTGAGGTGTTCTGGGCTCTTTTATCAGCTGTGTTAAAGCTGGTGTATGATTTATAGGATAACGGAGAAAATAATTGCTTCTTTGAAAACTTGTTCTTGAATCCATATATAAACTTCCGTTCTTTTAGTGGTAACTAACATTGCACTTGTAATTTTCCAGCATTTTATTTTAAGAAACAACTCTCTAAGATACTCTGGAATAACAGCTGATCTTCTTACTACAGTCAGGTGTCCCTTGTTCCCATTGTGACAGCCACGCTGAGCATGTTAGTTTAAGATATATGGGCCATTCTTGTCCTGCATACACTAATATTGGTCTAATGTTAGTGTATAGAAAAATACTAAAAAGAAAGAGATAGGGTTAATCATCCCTAATCCGCCCTGATTAATGGGTAAGTCAAATTCCTATTAATGGGGTTTAACCTGCTTCCTTAAACAGACTGAAAAAGAAAAATGCTCAGAATAGTCATCTCAATTGTTTGGGAGGTGGAAATATGGCCAACATAAAGAAATAAAGGAACTAAAAAGTTTTACTAGGTATACTCGCTTTAGTTTAGTATATGTCCATTTATTCCATCCTGTGACCAGTTGTTGTCTCTGCTGTATTGTGGGTACCAATTGGCAAAATCATCCTGGTCTGATCCAAAGGTCATACCTAACATTTGGACTGCCTCTATGCTCACTTTTATTCCATTGATATCTGTTAAGGTTCGCTCCTGTAAAAAGCTTTCAACTAGTGTGCTACTCCTGGTTAAACAACTAAATAAATAAATAAGGTTGGATTAATGCTATCTATCTGCCTTGCTACACTTTTCTCAATATTTAAGGTGATTCCTGACTATTTCCCATACTGATTACAATAATATACTGCTTTTCAGCCTCAGTTGCATTTTGTACCAGAATACATAAATCATCTGCTTATGCTATCGCTATATACCTAAGAGGTCTGTTCATAAGACTGATGTGATGTAGTTCAGTGGATTAATTAAGCAGATGCAACAAAGGGTCTATACAAAGGTAAGAAACAAAGGGCTCATGGGGCTGCCCTGCTGCACACCTCTACCTATAGTGACCATAGGCCCTTCCTCCCATGAACAACTGGTGTGACTTTTGAATTTTTATAAAAGCTTTTGACCCAATTAATGTAAATCTCAGGGATACTATATTGTTTTAATACTGCCCATAAGAAGTTATGATTAACTGAGTCAAAGACTTTCCTTTGATCTAATGATAGGACTATGCCCGATACATTTTCCTCTGGCTTTGCTCAAATAGTTCTCTAAGCAAAATCAAGTGGTCTGTAATTTTTCTACCAGGTACTGTACATGTTTGGGCAGGAATAATCAAATATTCTGCTGTTTTTAGAAGTCATGCATTTAAAATTTTTGATAAAATTTTAAAGTTGGTATTTAATAAGGAAATAGGCCTCCTATTCTGTATGTCCTCTTTATCACCCTTTTGAAAATAAAAATAACTTGACCAGAGGTAATTTTTAGGAGGATGAATGATTAGTTAGAACATGTGAAAACCTGTGCTAACTCCCGAAAAGCTTATAACCTATGTATTTATAATGCGATTAGTGAGTCCATCATTTCCTGGTGTTTTGCTATTCATCAGTGTACCTAAGGCATGAACTACTTCGTCCAGGTTGAATGTCATGTATTAGATACTCTGCATGCTCCTTAGAGCAGGTTGTATTACCTAATCTTGTGAAATAGGATTCATAATCTTGATGAGTTAAGTTTTCTGCTGCATATAGTGCCTGTGTATGTTTACTGCCAATATTCATGATTTCAGAGGGTCTGAACCAGAAATTGATTGCTAATTTTTCAAATTGTTGATTTGGTTTTGTTTTTAACCTGGTGGTTACAAGTGTCATAAGGACAAATGTATTCCTTTTGCCTTGTGTTGAGAACCTTTGCTGATTTTGTAAGTGTTGTGCTTGCGCTTGATGAAAATCTCTCATTTTTTGTTTTATGATTTGGATTTGGTTATTGAAATTTTGACCTATTGTATATGAAAGGATGATCATTTCTGAAGCTGCATCCTGTTCTGAAGATATTGGTAATATTCTGCACTTCTTTTTTTTTTTTGTAGGACTTTAACAAGGAAGTCAGATCCATAATAGTGTCTTCCCACCACTGGGGGTCATAGAAATCAACCACAGGTGCTGTGGCCTCTATGAAATAATCTAACTTGTTTTAAATCAGAGTGATCCAGAAGTGATTAATTAAATTTTCAGGTCCCAGGACCATAGCTAGTTTGAGCTGCATTTCCTATTACAACCCTAAACATGTTGTTATCGGAAAATTCTGAAACCAATGTGTCTGTTGACTGAATCTGAACATGTGAAGAAATAAGAAAATAATCAATCCTGGTGGCCAATGTGCCTTTATGAAAGGTAGGTCTAGGCATTCCTGAAGATGTATTATGAACATCAACTAAGGTAGCTGCTTGTGTCATCTTTTTAAAAGACCATATCACTAAATATTTTTATGTTGTAGTGTTTCTTCCTCAATCTGACAAAGATATGCTACAATTAAAGTCCCCACCTAGAACCACAGTCTGGGAAGAATGAAGAGTCGGCTGTATGAGTTGCAATAATGCAACTCTTTCTGCTTTGATTGTGCCGATACACATTAATTATTCTAATTAATGTATTTTGACCTTTATGTCTAAAAGGAGTTCCCGACCTGCAGAAAGATCCAATACCTTGATTAATTGAAAGGTTATTCCTGTACTTAGTACTGCTACTCCAGAACATGGTTCAGGGCCTAGAGACCAGTAAGATGTTCTTGCATGCCTTGCCTTAGAGCAGCTTTTAGATTCTGCAGTGCATGAAGCCTGGTGTACTGTAATAGGAAAAACCTTCCTTCAAAGATTTAAGTGCTGAGAATACTGCATTCTGTTTCATCAATAGTAGAAAACAGGAAGTTGTTATCCCTCTGTTCCTGTACAGGCAGTTGGTGAGACTTCATCTGGAGTACTGCATGCAGTTCTGGAGACCCCATCTCTGCAAAGACATAGACAGAGTGGAGGCTGTCCAGAGGAGGGCACCAAAATGGTGCAGGGTCTGCACCAGAAGACATACAAAGAAAGACTAAAGGAGCTTAATATATATACCCTTGAAGAAAGAAAGGAGAGAGAGGACATGATAGAAACTTTCAAGTACCTCAAGGGAATCAACAAAGTCCAAGAGGGTAGCATCTTTCAGAAAAGAGATGGGCAAGATAGAGGGGCACAATTTGAAGATAGAGGGGTGACAACTCAGAGGTAATGTGAGGAAATATTTTTCACAGAGATGGTTGTGGATGCATGGAACAGCCTCCTGAGGAGGTCGTGGAGTCAAGAACAGTGGGGAATTCAAGGATGCATGGGACAGACATAAGGCAGTCCTAGTGGGGGCAGGTGGAAGTAAGCTGTTGGTTAACTAGGATCTGAAGCTTATCTGTTAGGTAGGAAAATGAGCAGACAAGGTGGGCCAAGCCATCCTTATCTGCTGTCACATTCTATATTTCTATGCTTCTATATGGTTCTTTACATCATTTACATTCAGGAAATAAAGGGTACAGGATCTATCATCAGAGATAGAAGAGTAACGTTCAAGGTGGTTGTCTAGATGAGCTCTGGTCTGCCTAACATATTTGGTTTGAGCTGCAACTTTCCTGGGAGGTTGTGGAACAGCAAGGTCAGTGCTGCTTTCAGTTGCTATGTCATCCCTGTCTGAACTGCCTTCGGGTATGGAAGATCAGACTGAAGAATCTGACTCATACTCAGATGCTTCTGGTCCCTCTGAATAAATCTCAGATCTGTTTGTAGTAGGTATCCCTGTGGTTTTGGTGACTTTTGAATTGAGGTTGGCCCAACTCTGTCACCTTCTAACTGCTTTTGGATTGTTCAGCCCTGTGTAGGAACAGTGGTGGGGGCAGGGGGCGTGTCAATCTGCATTTCCTGTTCATTTGTCTGTTCTACCAGTTCCTTTTCTAGTTATAAATGTGCTGGGGGTCTGAATGAGTTTGTGGAGGTCACCTCCACTGATTCATTGTTTAACTGAGTTTCTTCTTGGGGCTCTGTAACTTGTCTTCCCTCTATTTGGAGCGTTAGAACTAGGGAGGGATGTAGTGGGATCAACGTGCATCTCCCTCTTTTTCGTTGGGCAATAGCTATCAACAACCTTTGTTCTTTAGAATCATCTTGGTTGAGCTGGTTGTGAGCTGCCCAGGAGCAGGAGTGATATGAATGCACTTTAGTGTCACAGAGATTGCAGAACTGCTCACTCGACAATGCCACTGGTGCGCCCCAAATCACTATATATAAATTACATTTCAATGTATGACATAAACTACTTATATGTCCAACATCCCCACACCAGTGTCATGCCTCCAGCTATCCTTGATAGAAGAGGATGACTCTGTCCTGACCTAAAAAAGCTGTTAGGCAGGTGTTGCAGCCCTGTTTCTGTGGCATGAAAGACAATCTGTATTCTCCACTCCCAGTCCATATCTTTTCATCATTGAAAATTGCCTCTGGGTTTCCCATTACCGTGCAGCTCTGTTTGAGCCAATACAACAAGTCAGTGACACTAACGCCCTTATTCCTAAATAAAACAGTGATAGCTCTGTTCACTGGTTTTAACAGAGGAATGGCTTCAAAGGGGACCACAGAGGTGTCGCTTAAGTGTCGGATAAAGTTCCCAAAATTTATGCAGTCTGCTGGTAAATTTAAAGCTGATGTCAAATGATTGTTAACCTGAGATATGGATTAGTGCATAAATTTCAGCCAAAGAAAACTTTGTGGAGCCTTTATCAGTGACCTGCTACAAAGAGATGATCAGGGAAACTTTCCACTCCCCCTTTGTAAGTAAGGTGAACTATTATGCATTTTGCTGAAAATACAGGCTCTTGAGAAAAGGAAGCATATGTTCTGCCTCTTCGTGTATTGTAGTTACCCTCAGAATGTTCTGTTTGGGTGTGGAATCATTGTTGGCCTTGCTCTAATTCGGAAATCTCTGCATTTTATTCCACTGATAGGATGTTAGATGCAGCATTTCTGTTACTGCAGCTATCACCAGGTTCTGCTGTCTTAAAATTCAGTTGTGGATACTGTGTCATTTGTAATGAGGCTGGATATGCATTGGGAATGACACTGTTTTCCCCTGATTGTGATACAGTTCATGCCAGGCTATTATCAACTTGACCTTTGGCTGCATGCTGACTAATCCAGATAGGGGAAGTACCTGAGACCCAATGCCCCACAGCATCCTGCTCCCAATGTGTTCCCTGCAAGGCCGCATCCACAGACCAGTCTAACACAGGGGTTAACAATCAATTTTGGCTGTTACTAGGCCCAGAGGCTTAGTCATCTACTACTGTCTATTCCAGATTAGCCCCTCCTTCATTGTCATATTTGTTGCATTTTCTTTAAAAGTAAAAAGTTGTGAGGTATAGGTACTATCCCTAAATGTAACAGAGATTCCTTCTGTTATCTGTATCTGAGCACTCTGGAGTGTTACCATACTGGTGTCTCCAGTTGCTGATCTCCAGCTGCATGCAGGGTTTGCATCTGGGCCTGTATCTGGTTGCTATGGAGTGGCTCACCAGTAAGTGTTGTTTTCTACAAGGCTAGAATGCTTTTGCAAGTCAATAACAGCTTTAAGTTCCTTTTGCCTTTTAGCAAAAAGCTGTTTTCATGTAGGAGCTGTGCTTCCAGCTCTTTCATAGGGATATTCTCCTCATTCTCAGTAGATCCATGTTTTGCATTCCAGCCTTGTAATTTGTTCTGTTGATGTCTGCTGTATTTCCTCCCTCAGTCTGCATTAATTTGTCCTCCACATCTCCTATTCCAGGAGCAGCCATAGAAGCATTAAAAACATGTCAATCTCGAGATTGCTCAGCACTGAGATCAGCTCCACTACCTTATACACATCCATCTCCATCCAAGGTTCAGGACTAGTGGCCATCTCACATGCAAAGGTTTCCCCTACAGGTGAGTAGGGAAATTTTTATTGGACAAAACTACGAAACAAAACAAGGAAAAGTATGCAGGAAAAATAAGCAAAACAAAATACAAAAACAACAATGCAATAAACTAAAACCACTAGGTTAAAACAAGAAAAAAAACCCATATGGGGTACCAAAAATTCTGCATGAAGGAAACAAACAACAAAAGAACAGAAGGAAGTAATAGCTCAAAATGTATCATGGCACCAAACTAAAATCAAAACCAAAAAACACAAGGTCCAGAAATAGCTATCTAATCCCATACCCCATCCTTATTAAACTAGAAAATTAAGGCCAAAATAAAGGGCAGAAAATATAACCGGAACAAATTAATCACAAATTCACAAAAAGGAAGAGAACTCCAATACTTCCACCAGGAACAGAAGGAGGAGTCAGAAAGAACAAGTCTGTCCTTGTGAAACACTTTATGAATTTTCTGTTCAAGTATAAGTTTCATACCTAATAAAGATAGCTGTTTCTGTTGTAACACCTAACTGACATCTAGTTTGACAGATAATCCATTTCATAAGAGCAAAAATAACCCAAGTCGTCCCCATGTGCAAACTACTCCAACATTGCATATCATACTGCTCATAAATCAAAGTATTATAATCCAAGTTCTGCAGCTGTGGGACACACCAAGAAGATGCCAACAAGGGCTAGAAACCTATAATATAGGACAGTGAAAAAATAAATGTGTCATCATGTTCACCTCCAACCCACAACCTCCCTCAAACAGGATCTCTCCTGTATACATTTATGAAAATAGTTTCTGCAAACATTTCATCTGGAATGGCAACAAAGCCAAACCAAATCCTACACTTTAGGAGGATCCTGGGATCTGTCAGCTAATGAAGAACATCAGAGAGTACCACCATGTCTGGTAAAATAAGGCAAGGGGTAGTAAAGCAAACAGAATGTAAAAGGGATTCTGCTTTCCTAGTGTTGTGCAAAGATCATGAGGTGTAATACACCAAAGTTTTAATTTCCTACATACCTCCAAAAGATAAGGAGACAAATCTGGTGGAATATTCTGAAAAACACCCAATTGTTGAGTAACCCATCTGTTCCAAAAATATTGGTATCTATCCTGGAACAGAGGAACCCAAGGAGTTGTTTCTGCAGTAAAATTGGCACAGAATTAGCATATAAAAACATGGTAAAAAGAAAAGCACAGGATTTACCATATTCAGGCTACCCTCACTAACAGGCCAGTAAGTACTGTGTCTCTAATAGGGTTAAGCTAGCTCCCCAGAGTAATTGAAAGGCCACACTGTACATTTTCACCTCCAACTTTACCAGCAAAGGATAAGCATGGTTTACATTCAAGAATAAAGGCAAAATAAAAGTTTTATTCATATAAACCCTTTTCTTTTTGTCATGAGGTAACTCTTCCATCTATCCACTTTCTCAGGTGCCTGAGATAAGGCAAGGTGCCAGTTCAAAAAAGCTGAATCAGGGATCCAAACCAAAACCCCAAAACTTTGATATGCAGATCAGATATAGGGATACCTCCTATTTCATGCAGACAACACCAAGAACACTAATACCCAGAACTTTACTCTTTGCCTATTAATTCTGGAACCAAAACCACAGAAAAGGAATCTACTACCCTCACACCATGTTCACCTGAGACTCATCTGCAAGCAAAATGGTGGTATCATCAGCATATGCAAAGGCAACCAGAAAAGAACTACCCCTTTTCCCACCATAGGCGAAATGTCCTGTACAACATTCAACTTTCTCAATAAAGTGTCCAAAGAAAAACATAGAAGCGGCTCAATGGACCCTTGGTGAACACCTGTCTGAATCAAGACCGATCTCCCAAGTCTACCATTGACCAGGGTTCAAGAAGAAGTATATTGATGAATAATCCATAGCCAATTAACAAATATGAGAGGGATGCCATAGTGTTCTAGTACCCAGAACAAAAATGTAGGGCAGCACTTCATCAAAAGCCTTAGCCTGATCTAAGCGAAATCAGATACACTGAAGTCCCACTCCAATCAAAAACTTCCTGTAACAGCTTAGCCACATCTCCCATACCCTCTGTGGAATGGCACAAGTCTGTCCAGGGAGATAATATCTTGAGCCATCCAAGATAAATGGTTACACAAAATTTTACACAAAATCTTCCAGTCAACATTCAGAAAACTAATAGGACGCCAGTTTCTAGGTCAACTTTGTCTCCCTTTTATACAAAAAAATCAAAAGACTGTCAGCAAGTGCTGTAGGAAATGCGACAGTACCAGATAAAACATCATTAAAAATGAGAACCAAAACTTTACTAATAAGGCCTACCACTTTTTTAGAATTCCCAGGTATACCATCAGGACCAGGGAAGACCCATTATGTAATTTAGCAATCACTTTTACAATTTCCTGTTGAGAAATGGGTGAAATCAGTTTTGTTTATCAACCTCTAATAACTCAGGCACATCCAATTGACTTAGAAAGCAGCAATACTAACCAAAGGAGGGAGTTACCACTAAATGAAGTTTCCACAAATTCAGTAACAATACCTTTAATTCTCTCCCTAGTGTGCACAAGCAGTCCAGAATCAGTTTTCAATGCTTTACATATTTAGACTCCTACCCATCTAGCACAGCAATCATAAGGATTTACATTCTATGATTTGCCCTGTGTACCAAACTTTGTTCCAAAAAAGAGAATGGGCTCTATCATATTGAAATTGACACATTTGTGCCTTAACAGCCTGAATGTCCTCATCAAGGTCTTCCCCAGTTTCAGCTGACTGAGATAAAAGCCACTGAAGCTTATCTCTAAAATACAAATAAGTAATATATTTATGATTTGTGGCTGTCTTGGACAAAGAACCTCATAAAGTTTTTAAATCTCATTTGGTATCCTGCCACCAAACAGGAATTATCATGTAACCCATAAACAGAAAATATGGCATCCAGTTCCTCCTGAATGGTAGCCCAGGCAGTTTCATCTGATAATAAGGTGGAATTCATCCTCCAAACAGGACTGGGGACAGGTTTATTTAAAGGATGCCCCACAACTGTTTTAATTAATCTGTGGTCAGAGGTTTCAACAAGGAAAACTGAAAAAGACCATACACACCCAATGAGGGGCAAACCAGAAGTCAATCCGTGTTGACAAATGACCCCTAGAGTATGTATGCTCTGGCAACCTTGAGAAAACAGCTGCAAAATCTTGAGCCTAGCTTGAATATACATTTTGTTTAAAAATTTGAACCCGTATAGCTTTTGCATCCTGCCAGTCTTATCCGAAAGAGAGAGGATACAATTAAAGTCTCCCTAAAAAACAGATTTGGTAGTATATAAGTAGGTTGCACTTTCTGTAGTAAAGCAACCTTTGAAATTTAATCTGAACATTATAAATATTCATAAAATGCATGTCATGAGTCTAGCATCTAAAACACATGCCCTCCCAGGAACCAAATCAATATGGCGGAAACATGAAAATCAGGATTCAAGATCAGAAACCCACCCTGAACACAAATCTCACCCAAGGACCAAAAAGAAGAACCTCACAACAAATCCTTAGATGCCTGGTAGGTTTCCCAGTTGGTATGCAGACGAGTATCCTGCACCAGGCAAACATCCAACTGATGACCTGCAAGGATAGAAAAGTGGTTAATCTTTTTACGATTTTAATACTATTAACGTTCAAGGATCCCTCAGATAGGCACCACTCCATGGTCAAATGTCAGAAGCAACCAGAACTTCAGAGACCACAGCTGTCACAGTTTTAGCAATAGAGCACTTTGACTTTTTCTTTTTTAACTCAACCTCAGGTTGGGAAGAAATCAGGAGGAGGATCCGAATCTGCCTCCTCTTCCTCCCATTGCTTTCACTTAGTAAGAGGAAGAAATCAGTTGGACACAATAAGGCCCTGTATCATTCCCTTCACAAGTACTCTTACTCAGTTTCTGAGAAGCGCTGCATGTCAGTCATTTTGTTTATTGCAACTCCATTCATCAGTCGGGGGGCATCCAAGAAACAGGGAGTAAAGAAGGGCCTGGCAGTATATTAGAGTCACAGGGCAGTACATCTGATCCATGAGAAGATGATACCCCAGGGTTTCCACAGGCACCTGGGTAACTCCATCAGAAAGCATAACTCCTTTGAATAGGCATTCAGCAGATACAGGAGAAGGGACCACCGACCCTGCAGGGAAGGTACAGGAGAGAAAGCCATGTCAGAAGACAGGGTGGGCAAGGGTGAGTAGAAAGGTCAGAGCCAGACAGTGCCTCGGGCTGTGGAGGGTCAACCTCAACGTTATCCTCAGAAACCGCTCCTTCTGCATTGTGAGAGGCCCAAGGACAATCCTTGAAAGTATGAGTAAGGTCATCACAAAGGTTGCACACCACCGGGGTATGGCATGCAAAAGCTACATGACCAATACTCCACAAAGGAGCACTTCATCTTTTCACAGGTATTGCTCAAGTGGATGCGTGCCCCACACCTAAAGCAGGATTGAGGTTGACCTGCATAAAAATAAAGCCCCTATCTAGTCCAAGATAGAAACAGCTAGAAGATGTTGGATACTGCCCCTGTCTTGAGGCAATTTTACTCGAATCTGCCACCCCCAGTCCAGATATCTTCAGAATCCCTAATAGGATCTGGAAGGTCTAGAATAGAGCATTTTGTCCATAACCAGAACAAAATATCTGAGATAGCAACATCCTCATTCTTAAATAACACAGTAATAGTCCTGAAGGCTGGTTTAGTCAGAGGGATAACAACAAAAGCCTTCCACTGTGATTATTACAAACCCCTGGTAATGCTCCCAAAATAATTCCAAGCCACCGCAGTCTTAAAACTGGCATCGGTTGGGATCACCGAGGTGTGTATCAAGGCATAAATCTCATGAGCTGAAAAGCCCATACTATTCTTCAAAAGAGTATGACCACATACACATGGTCAGGATATACAGCCAGACCCCTTTATATTTAATGTGCACTGCATTTCTATGTTTAGTAGATATAGGGGTTCATGAAAAGACCCACATAAGATCTATGAGAGGAGACCCCGCCAGAGTCATCCTGAGGCCCAGGATCCCCTGAGGCAGGATGAGGGGATGGGGCTAAAGATCACAGGCAGGCTCAGGAGGGATGCACAGAATCAGGCATAGGATTTGCAGGGGGTACCAAGTACAGTAGAAACTACTGCAGGAGAAACAGGCAAAGGCTGAAATTTAGCAGCACAAAAGAAAACTGGGAATCACAAAAGTCCAAAGATGGAGGGAGTTTCAAAGGGTCAGCTGGATCAACACTTGGCCTAGCAGGTGACACCCAAGGGTGACTAGGACCGGGCTTAACCCACCCAGCAGCCTGCAAGGCCTCAGCCACTGTGTGACCAGTCACTAAAACATTCTGATCATAATCAGGACCATCCTGAAAAACTTTAGCCCTGGTTCTGTAGGTAAAGGAGAAGGTCAAGGAACAGAAACCTCGGTAAATCCGTGAATCCTGACCACTGAACTCAAGGTCCTGTTGAACACCTCCCAACTCTACAACAGTACAAGAATTTGTAGTAGGTAGAAATTTATCAGTACTTTCCTGTGAGCTTGAAGGAACAGCAGTATGGTCAGGCAAAAGCAAACAGCTCAGCGCAGGAGTGCATCAGTACCAGGGCTGCAGAGTGCTGCGGGAAGCAAAGTAGAACACGAATCAGGAGGAAGAGCCTTGAGGCTGTCAACCCAGTCTCCGAAGATAAGCCACTTGTAGAGCTATGCACCTCAGCTTGGTACTCACGGCACCCTCCTTGGCCAAAAGCCCCACAGAAACTCACTCATACTATACAAAATCACACATACCCCACAATGCAAAGCATCATGGGCTGTATATGCAAATCACCACAGAATATCATTCTGGTTCAACTTTAAGCATAAATGCATGGTGCCGAAAGGCTCTCACATACTTTGCTAAGGGTGCCAGCAGAAAGACACAGACACGGTGTGTGTGTGTATATATATATATATATATATATATATATTTATACACATATATATCTATATATATATATATATATATATATATATATATATATATATATATATATATATTCTTTCTAATGCATCAGTTAGGGTTGTTTCCACAATGACAAAAGTGTGGAAATTCAGCATTAACCTTACCACCCCTACCACCCCACCCCACCCCCACCAACAGGCATCCGGTGTGTGTGTTGGGTCGCAGCCTAACTCTCACCCCATTCTTCTATACTGCACCACCTCAGCTTCTTAACACATGGAATGGGTGAAAGTTAGCTGACAACCCCAATGCACACCCTGATGCCTGTTGGTTGGGGTGGGGTGGGGTGGTAATAATGCTGAATTTCCACACTTTGTCATTGTGGAAACAACCTCAACTGATGAATTAATGAAGTTTTGAAAATAATTTAGTTTATTTTTTCAAAAGTGTAATGTAAGTAGTAATAGAATGGGTGGTTTGATGGGAGCACAGGGTTCTTTGGGCCCCATGTCTGCCTACAAAGCCACCTATTTGTGCATAATGTATGTGAAGGTGGAGCACAGGCCTTCCGGCCCTGTGCTCCACTTATAAGCATGGATTCATACAGCAGCCCTGTAAGGTAAGGAGGTTTTACAACAGTAATTTGCCCATATCTAGGGAACCATAGCAGGTAGATAAAAATTCAAGTGTCGTGTAATTGTGACAATGTGCAGTTCTCGCAACCATGAATGACCAAACCTATATTGTGCATATTGTGCATTGTTTCTGAGATACGTGAACCAAAACACAATGTGAGTGCTAAATCTGAGGGCATAATAGTGGCCCACACACATGAAAATCACCAATTAGAACAGTAGTTTGCAAATACTGTATCTCAGGAACCATACATGCTAGGAAAAAATCTAATTTCAGGAGTTTCAAGGCTTTTAACCTAGTTCTGTATTTAACCCTCTGATGGGGGCAAGAAATTGTCTGATGAAGTCTGTATCTTGAACTATTTTTGAGATACAGCCCCCAAAGGCACCGCAGGCACTGCAATATTATCCTATGGGGAAAATTTGAACTTTGGAATACTGTAGCTAAGGCCCTGCTGAATGTTTTCACAGCAAACTACCAAAAGGCACACCTGTGAGACTACAGCTTTTAACCCTGAAACATTCAGGTAATACCGCAATCCATGTTGCAGCAACGAGGTGGCAAAGAAAACCAGGGCCACAATGTTATCCTATGGGGAAATTTCCAAACTTCACAATGCTGTAACTATGGTCATGTTCAGTGGTTCTGTACCAAACAACCAAAAGGCACACCTGTAGGGTAGGGCTTTGAACCCTAACAATTTCAGGTCAATACCACAACACACGTAGCCACAATGAAGTAACAAAGAAAACACCTCCTACAATGTTATCCTATGGGAAAATTCATAACTTCAGAATGCTATAACTAGGAACGAGTGAATGTTTTGAAGCAAACCAATGAAAGGCACATCTGTGGCAGTAGGGCTTGCCACCCTGAAATCTTCAGGCCAATATCACAATCCAGCTGGCCACAATCAAGTGACAAAGAAAACAGCATTTCAGAAAATGTGGCTCTGCAGTGTTACCATGGTCATTTAAGAAATGATCGCGACACTTATCTTTATAATGGGAATACAACCCTGAAAGTAAAACATAGTGTGGCGATTGTTTTTTTATGGTCGTGGCATCTTGCCATGGCATTTGAGATAGTGTCGCAATCAAAAAACAGCAAAATGGTGGAAAAAATTTGAAAACCACATTTGCAGACCAGCTGGTAAAAACTAATACCAGATTTCTGTTCTTCAGGCCCCGAAATGGAAAACCCAATGGTTGGTGCGTTGAAAAGTGCATTATTTTTGAGTTATATTATTTTTCTCTCTCACTAACTGAAAACAAGATGGTGGCAGCATGACACTATTTTTGGCAAGCTTGAAACTAAAAAATACTATTGCAACCATTTTCGAGCTGCACATATAAATTTTTCTATAGGACATAACGGACACTACAAATGCTATAAACTTTAGACGGAACAAGATCTTCACACAAAATCTTCAAAAGGCACATCTGTGACCCAGGACCCATGTAGCCCACCCAATCTGAACCCACTCAGATGCAGTATTCTGTACAAAGTGGACATCTAATGAAAATGGATGTTGATTTTTCACATTTTCAGTGCAACACAATTCTTCAACCGTATATCTGATCAACAAAGAAATGTTCAGATCCGGAGATCTGCCAACAATCGTCCTTCATGTCAAATTTCAGGCAAATTAGACAAACAGTTGCAAAGTTATTAAAGTGCACAATGTGAGGTTTAACTACAGAAATGGCTTTACAACTTAACTAACGTGGGTACTATAGTGCTACTAATATATATATATATATATATATATATAACAACTGACTAGGAACAAAAGATGGCGGCCACGCTGGGCTAGCTGTTGGACTGCTGCTTGTTGTGTTCTTATGTTCTTGTTTCGACGCTTTTATTTCAAAGTAATTTTGTTGTTGTTTTAAGTATAGGATTTAAGGTTTTGTTTTGTTTTCATCTTTTGAGCATATTCGTGTTTGGACCTGAATTCAGGTGGTCGCTGAGAAGTTGCCAAGTGCTTAAACTTTTTCGTTTTCGTTTGTTTCTCGGCATCTATTTTGTTGTTGCTGCATTTTAACTCGCGATTTGAGTGCTCGCGGTTGGACGCTCGGTCAGGACTCCGGGACATTGTTCAGCTTGGTGTTCGGGTCTGCTGTGGGAACTTGGCTGGTCCTTTGCAGCTTGGCAGCTTGCTGCTTTTCGGGTGGAGTTTCGGCGGTGTTCGCTCCTGAGCGACCTTCCCAGGCATTTTATGAGGAGTAGTTTTATTTTAAATGAGATTTGGAGGAGACAAGGGTCACTGGGGACAAGCTCACTAAGGAGTTTGAATGCACTGTTTTTCGAACCTTCAAGTCTACTGGAGATAGTAAAGGATCCTACAGTTTTATGTGTCTGGAGTGCTGGGCTATAAGTTTACATTTTAGTGACCTGCTTTGACTGTGGATTTGGCCTGTATAGCAGGTCCTGCTGGTTTTCTTGAGGTGCTTTAGGTTGGTGACCACACAGGGCTGGGATCGGGCCTGCTGGAGGGCTAGCCCTCTGATCCTATTCCCCAGACTCCTGGTGGAGTCGGCCGGGGCTGATTTAACCTGGAGTCAGGTAGTAGGCCACTATTATAGCCTGGTAGTTGCCTCCTGAATTTCTGGCTGGAACCTGCGGCCTGGTGGATGGTTCTCCTGGAACTGGATTAGAATTTCCAGCCTTGAATCCCTTTGGGAACCTTTTGCCTATCGGATGTTTTAAGGATATTAGGGCCAGTATCGTTGGAACTTCTAGCTGTAAAGGAGTGGCCCTGAAGAGATCCTGCAAGATAAGTGACTTTGGATTCGTCTATTGTTCATTGTGATTATATAAACATTTTTGGAGCAATTGACTTCATTTGGCCTATTAGTTGGCTTGCAGGGTTCTGATGGTCCTGGGTTGGTGTCCCACACAGTGGAGGGAGTGGGGTTGGCTGGAAGGCCGGTCCTTAATTTTCCCTCCTCTACACTCCTGGGTGGCCGGGGTTGTCCTCCCAGAGTAGAAGTAGTGGCCACCGATCCTTTTGGCTGGCTGGTTCCTGTACTGGCCATGTCCTTTATTTTGCCCTGCCGATGTGGATGGTGAATGATGGTCCTTTGTATATTGAATTTTATTTGTTGATGTTATTTTTATTTTGTATTTTATATATAGGATATGTATTGTTTAGTTAATTTTGAGGGATAATTTATGCAGTGAGAGCTTTGTTTCCATCTTATATTCCACCTTTTCCGTTCGTGAGAGAGTCCCGGAGGGTGGTCTTTAAATTATTCCTCTATTTATTTATTATTTCATCATTAGTTTTTGCTCTATTATTTTGTTAATGTCCCCTGGCCGTGAGAGGGCTTGTGGATATAAAATAATTTAATAGTTGTTGTATTAGAGTATTGGTTTAGTTCAATTTTTTTTTTTTTGTTTTAGTGTCAGGTTGTTTGTGGTTTGCTTTATTTATTTTATTTGTTGTTTTATCTTTGAGCAGCCTGATGTGCTGGCTGGCTCCACCTGTCTTCGTTATTCAGCCTCCGCTCTCCATGCCTCCGCCTCTTTTCTTGTCCCCTGCCAGTCCATGTTTATCATCAGTGTCGGGCACTAGGGATTGTGCCAAGGGGAGGGGAATTGGGGGTGTGGGGTTGTGGACAGCGGAGTGAGCGGTGCCTCTCATAGGGGTGGTTAGACCTAAAAGACACCCTGGGATGAAATGACTCTGGAGCGTGTAGTCCCATTCTGGTTCCCATATCCAAGGGCACCACTTGTTCTGGAGGGCAAGTGGTTGGGACAACTCGTCATCCTCGTCCAACTGGCGCTGTTGTGCAATGCCAGATCTGTCTGCAATAAGACTGATCTTATTGCGGACTTTGTCACAAGGGCAGATCTGGCTTGCATTACCGAGACCTGTTGGATGGGAATGCGCCCCATTTTTAGAGGCTGCTGTTCCGCTGGGTTTGGTTATACACCACCCAGACTGGATCACGGAGGTGGGGTCTGTTTTAAGACCGAATTGGGCCTAACTCGTGTTCCAGTTGAGGAGACTAGATCATTTGAGTGCACTGTGGTAGCTGGTGGGGTGCAGAATTGCCCTCATTTACCGTCCCACCAGGATGAGAAGCTTTTCCTGCAGGAAATAGCAGATTTTACAGCCGACATGGCCTTGGAGTCACCCAGATTGATGGTGCTGGGCAACTCAATGCGTGGTTCGACGACAAATCTTCACTTTTGGTCAACATTTCCTCCAGGTGAAGACATCTCTGGGCTTCACACAGGTTGTTTCCACAGCTACTCACAAAGGAGGTCACCTCTTTGATCTGGTTTTCCTCCTGGGGATCGAGGCGTCCGACTTGGTTATGGAACCAGTTGGTTGGTCTGATCATTACTCAGTTGGGTTCAATTTGAGGCCCCGGGGCAGGTCAGCCCTGTGGAGTTGGTCAAGTACCGCCCATTGCAGGACGTTGTCCCTGAAGACCTGATGGCGGTTATTGACCTCTTGTTGTTTGATGAGTTGTGCACTGATCCTGAGCAGCTGGTAGTGGCCTATAATGGGGCCATCTTGGCTGCTCTTGATCAGATTGCACCAGTCCATGTTCGCCCCTCCCGCTGGTTCCCATTGCCCCATGGTTTGATGGGGCATTGAGAGGGTTAAGGAGGTTGGGGCGAGGGTTGGAGCGTCATGGAGGAAGACTGCTTCTGATACCGCCCATCTTATTTTTGCTAGAGCATTATAAGCTCTACCAAACAGCAATTTCCATAAGAAGGCAGAATTCTGTCCAGGGAAATTTTGTAGCTCGAATCGACCGCTCAGCTCTTCAGAACTGTCGACAGACTGTGCAACCCAGTCTGTCAGCAGATCTGTTCGAGCTTTCACGCAAATTGATTGCGAGGAGATTGCTCGATTCTTTGCTAATAAGGTGGAAGACATTCGGAGGCAGTGTCCCCGACCTCACTTTAAGGTTGTTGCAGTTGATCAATGTTTTGTCACAGAGCACGGAATTTCCTGGAGTTCCTTAACCTCACCGGATTTCATAGACACTATGAGGATTGTCCGTGAGATGCACCCAACATGCTGTAGTTTGGATCTGGGCCCTACTTCCTGATTATGGGTTGTAGTGAGACTATCGGCCCTGTCCTTGCTCGGATTATCCAGTGCTCTTTAGAGACGGAGTTTTCCTAGCTCTCTGAAGGAAGTGGTGGTGACTCCTTCTGAAGAAAGCTTTTAGACCCGGATGACATAGCAACTACTGTCCGATCTCTAACCTCCCTTTGTGGGAAGGTTATTGAGAAAGTTGTGTGTGCAATTGGATAACCATTTGACCATCCATAGTTTATACAAACCTCTCCAGTCTGGTTTTCATAAGAGACGAGCATCGAGACTGCTCTGGTTCGGTGCTCGATGATCTCCTGATGGTGAAAGATCAGAGACACCGCCTATTTTGGTTCTGCTTGATCTGTCATCAACTTTGATACTGTGGATCATGGGGTTTTGCTCGAACGCCTGAGGTCCATTTGTGGACTATCGGGTGTGGTCCTCAGACGGTTTTCATCTTACCTCAAGGGAGAATGCAGAGAGTGGTCTCGGGTTTGCATTCATCCGGGCCTTCTCTGCCTTGTGGGGTACCTCAGGGCTTGCTGCTTTCCCCATGTTATTCGGAGTATATATGCTACCCTCGAGACATTGTAAGATGGTTTGAGCTGAGGTTTCACTGCTACACTGATGATACCAGCTCTACCTGTCTTTTGCACCTGACCAGGTTAGTGCTATCTCGGTGCTGAATAACTGCCTCGCTGATATCCAAGACTGGATGAATACTAGTGGTTTGAAGTTGAATCCAGGAAAGACCAAGGTTATGGTGGTGGACCCTGGTCGCAGGGTTGAGGGTTTGGGGCGGGTCCCTCTGGATTAATTCTGGGGTAGACCAGATCCCTATCTCTGAACGGGTGCATGACCTGGCTGTGGAGCTGACACTGGTCTGACCTTCATTATCAGGTGTCTGCAGTTGTCAGGACTGCATTTTTCATCTTAGAAACATCGCCAGGATTAGGCACCAGGTTCCACCTTGTGACTTGCCGGTTTTGGTGCACGCCTTCATGACATCTCGCCTCGATTACTGTAACTACCTTTACCTAGGACTTTCTGTTGATATCCACTGCTTGCAGCTAGTGCAGAATACGGCAGCACGCTTTGTTGACTGGGGCTTCAAGAAGGTCTCATATTACCTCGTGCTGCGACTCTGCACTGGCTGCCAATACAGTGGTGGATCACCTTTAAAGTGGGTCTTTTGACCTACAAAGCCCTACATGGTCTTGGTCCTGACTACTTGAAAGAGCTTCTGGTCCCTACACCCTCTGAGACAGCTCCGCTTGGCTGATGAGGGGTTGCTGGAATTCCGAGGGTAAATTTGAAGTCCTCTGGAGCTCATGCCTTCGGTTTTGTGGCTCCTACCCTTGAATTCTCTGCCCCATCAGCTCCGAGAGAGTATGATGGTGAAGTTTTAAAAAGGCCTTAAAGTCCTTTTATGGGAGAAGGCATTTCCTGTTATGTTGTAATTGGTTATTTTAACCTGTAATATTTGCTGTGTTGTTTTACTGTATGTATTGATTATGCTGGTGTTCTCATGTATTTATGTACAGCGCTTGAAAATTTGAAAGGTGCTTAACTAAATAAATGTTATTATATATATATATATATATATATATATATATTATAGTAGCACAGTAGTGCTACCATAGTTAGGGTTGAGGAGCCATTTCTATGTTAAACCCCAAAACTTTGCACCTTAATAACTTTGCAACTGTTTGACGGATTTGCCTGAAGTTTGAATACACGATCAAGAACCATAGGTCTTGGGATCTGCCAATATTTTGTACCATTCGGATACACAGCTGTGGAGTTATTAATCATGATCTGCAGCGTTTCACGCTTTTTCTGGAATTCTACAGTCGCCTACAGGTCGCCACAGTTTGCGATACTGGCCCGAAATCTTCAGGGAACATGCAGCTGTGGCCCCAATGTGCCTTTTGAAGATTTCGTGAAAAATATTAAACTGTTAAAAAGTTATGGCAGTCCAAACTTCTGTTTTTTTTCCCATAGATAACAGTACGGCATTCGCCGCTTTGAGGGTCTGTATCTCAAAACGGTGCAAGATACGGAGTTTTTTGTCGAAAATATTAGTCTTTTGGGGGCTATGTATGTAACTAGCCAGGAAAGTGATAATACATATGACTTTTAAATTGTTTTTCTATGTCGTACGGTTACTGAGATATAAGCAATTTACTATTACAGCTACTGATTTTTGTGTTCCAGAGTCATTATTTTGCATACATTCTTTCACTCACTGTCTTTCTCATACAGCTTTTGGTGAAAACCAGCCTGTGTTTACATTACTCTTACCATTACCGTTTCTGCTTGTGGTTCCATACACGTTTCACTTACGTTCACGTTTACGCCACCATGTGCGTTACCCTTTATGCTTTCATTTTAGGTTGCATTTCTGTTGTTTTAACATTTCAGTCTACAGTACTGTTCCTCTTTCTGTTTCAGCTTTACTGCCATGCATTACAATTTGCATTGTGGGCACAATGTTACAATGGACAAGACATCACACCCATGTTCTCGCTGCTGCATTACATTCACTATTTCACATTATCATTCTCAAAAGAAGACAAATTAGTGGCAAAAACTCCATTTAATGCATCAGTTAGGTTGTTCCACAGCGACAAAAGCAAGAAAATTCGATGATAGGTTGAAACCCTTTGAACTCTCCAGTCCACCTCCAACTGGAATCAGGGTGTGCATCGGATCATTGGTCCTGTCAATCCATTCTCCTATTCCTTAGCTTCTTCCACATGTGATTGGGGGACACTTAGCTGATGACCCCAATGCGCACCTGGATTCCAGTTGGGGTTGGGTTGAGGGGCAAAGGGCAACCCTAACATCAAATATAAATATATATATATATATATATATATATATATATATATATGGTAGCACGGTAGTGCTACCATAGTTAGGTTGAGGAGCCATTTACATGTTAAACCCAAAATTTTGCACTTTAATAACTTTGCAACCGTTTGACAGATTGGGCTGAAATTTGGAATACAGATCAAGAACCATAGGCCTTATGAACTGCCATTTTGTACCAGTCAGACACACAGCTGCAGAGTTATTAAGCATGATTGCGTACACATTTACGCTTTTTCTGGAATTCTCCGGTCAGGCTACAGGTCGCGCAGAGTTGACGCGACCGCCGGAAATCTTCAGGGAACATGCAGCTGTGCCCCTGATGTGCCTTTCAAAGATTTCGTGAAAAATATTAAACTGTTCAAAAGTTATGGCAGTCCAAACTTCTGTTTTTTCCCCATAGGATAACATTACGGCGTTTGTCAGCTTTGAGGGCCTGTATCTCGAAAACGTGCGAGATACGGAGTTTTGTGAAAAACTTTTAGCCCCACATATATAACTAGCCAGGAAAGTGATAATATCATATGACTTTAAATTTTTTTTATGTCGACGGTTACTGAGATATAAGCAATTTACTATTACAACTACTGATTTTTGTGTTCGAGAGTCATTATTTTGGATATTCTTTCTACTCACTGTCTTTCTTTATACAGCTTTTGGGAAAACCAGCCTGTGTGCTTACATTACTCTTACCATTACCGTTCTGCTTGTGGTTCCATACACATTTCACTTACCGCTCACGCTACGCCACCATGTGTTACCCTTTGCATTTTCATTTATGGTTATGCTTTCCATTGTTTTTAACATTTCTGTCTACAGTACTGTTCCTTTTTCTGTTTTGCTTTGCATCATCATGCATTATGATTTGCTTTTGTGGCACAATGTTACAATGCGACAAGACATCACCCCCATGCTCCCACCGCTGCATTACATCTACTATTTCTCATTATAATTCTCAAAAGAGACAAGTTATAGGCAAAACCTCTGTTTAATGCACCAGTTAGGGTGTTCCACAGCGACAAAAGCGAGATTCGATGTTAGGGTTGAAGCCCTTTGCCCCTCAGCCCCACACTCCCAGCTGGAATCAGGGTGTGCATTGGGGTCATGGGTCTTAACTGTCACCCCATTCTCCTATTCCTCAGCTTCTTTCCACGTGATGGGTGACACTTAGGGCCGATGGACCCTAATGCGCACTCCGATTCCAGTTGGGGTGGGCTGAGAGGTGCAAAGGGGTTTCAACTTAATATCGAATATATATATATATATATATATATATATATATATTATATTATGGTAGAACTGTAGTGCTACCATAGTTAGGGTTGAGGAGCCATTTCTATGTTAAACCCCAACATTTACACCTTAATAACTTTGCAACCGCTTGATGGATTTGCCTGAAATTTGGAATACATGATCAAGATCTATAGGCCTTGGGATCTGCCAAGTTTTGTACCAGTTGGATATACAGCTTGGAGTTATTAAGCGTGATCTGTGCGCATTTACGCTTTTTCTGGAATTCTACGGTCACACCTACAGGTCGTACGGTTTGCGTGGACTGGCCCTAAAATCTTCAGGGAACATGCGGTCGGGTCCCTGATGCCTTTCAAAGATTTTGTGAAAAATATTACACGGTTCAAAAGTTATTCTAAAACAATTTCCCATTATAAGTCAAAGGGAAAAGTTAACAAAAAGTTTGACAGTGTCGCAATGCACTTTTTACTGTCGAATGGCCCTGTTACTGTCGCAAATCCACCATCTTGTTTTCAGTTAGTGATCAGAAAATGCTTGGCATTTAAAATTGAGACCTCTAGCAACCTAATTATTTTTGTATTCACCTAGTTGGGCCCTGAGGATGCTAGCCATGTCTTTATTTTGGTAAAACACCCCAGAAATATGTTTTTCAGATTTCTGGAAAAGTACTTTCACAAAGTAGTGTCGCACTCAATGAAAAGTGTCACAAATTTTTAGCTTTCACTAAATTGCTACTTTGCAATACTATGCCCAAAATAACAGTATTTCTTTGGCACTCCACTGCAAAAGAACAGTTGGGAGTTTTGGGCTGAAATTTGAGAGAACGCAGATGACATCTCAAGATGTGTCTTTCAGTGTTGTATTGAAAAATATTACACGCGGCAAAGTTATGGCACTCCAAATTTGACAGTTTTTCCCATAGGATAACATTACAGCGCCAACGCATTACAGGAAACCTTTGGCACCCTGCTGCAAAATAACGGTTTAGTCTTTTTCCTGAAATTTGAGGTAAGATAGCCAACAGCCCACAGATGTGCCTTTCAGTGGTTTGGTGAAAAATATCATAGGGAGGCAAAGTTATGGCACTCCAAACTTCTCCTTTTTCCCATAGGATAATATTATGATGCTCACCGCTTTCATAGGGCCCATAACTGAAACTAAAAAGTAGATATGGACTTTTATTTGAAAAGGAATGCAATGGGGCTAAGTAAAAAATTAGCCAGGATAGTTGTAAATCATACGACTTTTAAATTTTTTTCTACGTCAGATGGTTCCTGAGATATAACCTATTTAGTATTCCAAGTTCTCATTTTCTGCTCCGATACTCATTATTATGCATACATTATTTGTACTCACTGTCTTTCTCTATGCAGGTTTTGGAAACCAGCCTGTGCGCTTCATTACTGTTACTGTTGCCCTTTCCGCTTGCGGTTCCGTAACCATTTCACTCACCGTTGGCGTCTGCGCCACCATGTGCGTTATCCTTTATGCTTTCATTTGGCGCTTGCATTTCTGTTATTTTTTATCATTTGTATCTACAGTACTGTTTCTCTTTCTATTTCACTTTGCGTCACCATGCCCATTGACATTTCCGTTTGCAGGCACCATGTTACTATGTGGCAACACATCGCGTGGCAGACCATTCCGTCTACACCACGTGTGTGTTACCCTTTCTGTTCTCAATCACGCTTGCATTACCATGTGAGCCACTGTTAGGCCTTCTGTTTGCATTGCTGTTCCTGTTACTATGCCACAAGACATCATGATGGAGGGCGGGGCCTGCCACCACGATTACATTCTACTATTTCTCATTATCATTCTCAAAAAGAAGGGAAATTAGAGGCAAAAACTCCATTTAATGCATTAGTTAGGGTTGTTCCACAGTGACAAATGAGGAAATTAGCTGTTAGGGTTGAAAACCCTAACTCGATCACCCCCAGCACCACACACACACAGACACACACACCATGCAAGTGTGGGGAGGACCAGATCAACACAACCAATGACAGATATCCAGCAGCAGGTGACAGAAATAACAAACAATTGTCTAAATGTACTACGAGACATCCCCACCCACCTGACCAGGTACTGCATGCTCAGTGGAGAGCAACAGCAAAAGTGAGGCCATGTATACCAAATGTACACATCCCTGATTGCAGCTGCACACAATGTACCACACTTAGTAGTTGCATGGCCTTACCTAATGATGCCCCACACCACACCTCAACTGGTACTGTGCCATTAGTCAATATAAATGCTAAAGGTGCATGATCACAGTTGTAGAAAGGTTTTAACACTAGTGAGTATACATTAATTAAGAGAAGTACGTAAATTAACTACAAGACACTAGCATGCTCAAGATAAAAGTAGTGTTACTAGCAAGCGATTTCATAGTAGTACATTTACGGCAACGCTTACTGAAGATAGAGAGGCTGATGTAAACGTATGGAAAAGCATTGCCTGTTCAATGCTGTGAAATTCATACTGCCAGTATCAGATGCATTCTTACTGATGAAGCTGTACTGCTAATGTACATACATAGACCTTCGGTGTGCTTCAATACTAAAGATACAGTAAGTATTCTTTGTAAGAAACAATGTAATTGCATGGATCAGGCCAAGCAACTTCTAAATATCATAGGACTACTGAGCCAACAATGACGTACCTGTAGCGGAGATATCTATAGGACAGATTTTCCTGTAGGCACTTACTGACTATGTTGTACCTGAGAAAGACAATCTCATTGCATTTGTGATGACTAACTTATTCAAATAGTGATACATTTACTAGTGTTGCAATGAGTGATCTATGCTACTTATGGACACAGTGTAATTTTTTAACAGTTGTTTCATACTCAGGCTGTATCGTAGTGTTTGGGTTTGCCACACTTCTGTCACTGATACTATCAAAGTGATAACTATGTCAATTGCGATACAACAGCAATCAAGTAGGTATAGTGTAGATATAAACAGAATGGGCCAGATATTCAAACTGCACTGTTTTGTGGTGCAAGCCCTTACGCTGCAAAATATGGTTGCACAGAGTGTGTGAGGTATATTCAAAGGTTGCACCCTTGAGCAACTCCTTTGAATATCACCCCCACCACAGCCACTGTGCATGGCGCGTAGAACTTGCTCCACCGCAGTGGTCAGAGGGAGCATTCAACTTGCGTGGTGCAAGTACCATTGTGCCATGTGCAAAATCCTGATATTCAAAACGTGACATGCAAATGGGGCCATAATTCATGCAAGGTGCAGGGGACCATTTGCATCTGATTATGGCCCCATTTGCATGCCATTAGCATGCTGGTGCACCGATCCCCGAGGACTTGTGCCTGGTGCCCTGCCAGGCAGCAGCCGTCAGGGACTGACACCCCTGCAGCCTGATCGCTGGCAAAATAGTGTAAAATCCCCACCACCACCCCCACTGGCCTGATCGCAGGCATAGTTTAATCCCCCACCAGCCCGATCATGGGCATAGTTTAATTCCCCCACCAGCCGATCCGGGCATAGTTTAATCCCCCACCAGCCGATCACGGGCATGAAATGTCTCCCGAACACATCCCTGGTGGTCCAGTGGACAGCCCAAGTGTGGGCTGTAGTAGTTAAAACAAACCCTCCCTCCTCCTGAATACATCCCTGGTGGTCCAGTGGCTAATCCCGATCATGGGATGTAAACTGAACAAACCCCAGAACATAGCCCTGGTGGCTGGTGTCCCCCACCCACCCACCCATGAAGCCCCACCACCCACTCCCAGCAGTCGGCGGTGGCAGCATATCACCCGCCTGCCAACCTGCCACCCGCGATTCACTGCTCTGGTAGGGCTGCACGCCCATTGGTGCAGAGCAAGAGCCAATGGGCGTGCAGTCCATACCATACAAGACAGTCTGGATTTGTGAATGAATACTTTTACATACCAATGGACGTGCAGCCCTACTGGGCAGTCAGTTGAGTCTTGGCGGGCAGCAGGCGGGTGGGATGCTGCCGCCCGCCAGCTGCTGGGAGGAACGGGTGGTGGGCTTCATGGGTTGGTGCGGTGGAGGGACACTAGCCACCAGGGCTATGTTTGGGGGTTTGTTCAAGTTTACACCCCGCAATCAGGATTAGCCACTGGACCACCTGCGGATGTATTCAGGAGTGGGGGTTTGTCATAAAACTACTACAGCTTGCACCGGCTTTTCGGTCCACTGACACCAGAGGTGTATTCGGAGGAGGGGTGTTTGTTTTAAAACTACTACAGCCTGCGATTGGGCTTTTCAGTCCACTGGACCACCAGGGCATGATGGGGAGATATATTGCTGCCCGCGACCGGGCCAGTGGGGGTGGGGGGATTACAGTCATCTGCCAGCCGACTGGGCTGTGGGGCATAGGAGTGAGTTGGGGCCAGCATCAGGTGGCAGCTGCTGTGTTGCACCCTGCAATGCAGCAGCTCACCTGTGGGTGGCCTCAACTTAAGCCTTTTTGGGGGCTCAAAGTTGTGCAGGCGCAGGTTGGGGTTGTGCCTGCACAACTCTGCACAGCCCGGCTGAATATCGGGCTGTGCAGTTTATGCATGGTTCCGCCTCCAGTTCAGCATGCATTCATTTGCATTGCGCTGTTGCTCAGCATGTTTTCTGTGGCGCAACTGCCTCCTGCTGAATATCGCAGAATGGAGCAAGTTCGGACTTGCGCAGGTGCAACCCTATTGCACATGGCGCAACCCTTTTGAATATCTGGCCCAATGTCTTTAGTATTGATTTAACTCACAATGGGATGTGTACTAGGACAGCAAGGGTTATTCTCTATCACTGACTCTGTCAGTTATAATCACTAAGGTTTTGATGACTGTAATGATCAAGTTACACTGTTCATCTTCATGAGTTCATATTCACAACCATTCTCCAGTAAGTAGACAGAGTATGGTGTAACTGGGTGTGACACTGTGTTGCAAAGCTCCTGCAGTGCCTAGCAGAGGAGAGTATCTAGTCATAAAGACAATTAAGCAATAAGGCATGACCAACGGTTATGTTAAATGGTCTGTTAATCACCATGTAGGGGTTTAATGTTGAATGAGGCGTACGAAATGCCACATGTCACTAGACAGTGATAAACTGACCATTAACATAATACCTGGAGTGGCTTATTGCTATCATAATAAAACTGTTTTTAAACAACAGTAAAGCATGTTCATCATATGGTTAGGCTCTACATGTATGTTAATAAAATTAAACATAAGGCTGTTACAATGTTTACAGTCAATTAGAAAGCTGCATTTCTCAAACTCTTGTTATAATCAGAGATATTATACCTGTACAATTCCTTGGTTTTGCTCAACTCTATTGCTCAGGTGGCCCATCACATGCTCAGGTGGCCCATCACATGTGGTGTCGTCTGGTGTGGGGAATGGTAGGTAAGGCCATGCAACTACTAAGTGTGGTACATTGTGTGCAGCTGCAATCAGGGATGTGTACGTTTGGTGTACATGGCCTCACTTTTGCTGTTGATCTCCACTGAGCATGCAGTACCTGGTCAGGTGGGTGGGGATGTCTCGTAGTACATTTAGACAATTGTTTGTTACTTCTGTCACCTGCTGCTGGATGTCTGTCATTGGTTGTGTTGACTTGGTCCTCCCCATACTTGCATGTGTGTGTGTGTCTGTGTGTGTGTGGTGCTGGGGGTGAATTCGGAGTTAAGGTTTTCAATGTCTGTGTGTGTGTGGTGCTGGGGGTGAATTCGGAGTTAGGGTTTTCAATGTCTGTGTGTGTGTGGTGCTGGGGGTGAACTGAGTTAGGGTTTTTCAACCCTAACAGCGAATTCTCACTGCTATGGAACAACCCTAACTAATGCATTAAACAGGGTTTTGCCTCTAATATATATATATATGTATTTATATTTATATATATAATATAGATAGATAGATAGATAGATATAGATATAGATATAGATATTATATGCAAAAAATTCGTTAATGCATTATTTAGGATTAAAGCACAAAAAGTCAGAAATGAGACCCTTAGGGTTGCTCCATCCCCATCGACCCACCATCATCCTTAGATTGACAGTTATTGGGGTGTGTCATTGGGGTTGTGAGGCCTAAATGTCACCCCATTCCTTCTGTAATCAATCATTCACAGCCACAGCAAAGAAGAATGGGGTGACATTTGACCTCGCGAACCCCAATGACACACCCTGTCAGCTGTCAATCTTGGGATGGTGGGCGGTCCATGAG
This sequence comes from Neoceratodus forsteri, assembly GCA_016271365.2. Lineage (NCBI taxonomy): Eukaryota > Metazoa > Chordata > Ceratodontiformes > Ceratodontidae > Neoceratodus > Neoceratodus forsteri. Next base: position 686,415,230 of record CM028137.1, on the reverse strand, counting down.
GGGGAATGGGACAACCCTAAAGATCTCATTTCCTGATTCTTTGTGCTTTAACCCTAAATGATGCATTAACAAAGTTTTTGCATAGAATTTCCTTACTTTCTGAGAAAGAATAGAAAAGTAGAACGTTGTACAAGTTGGTGGAAGTGCCCACCAACTTGAAAATTCCTGCCAAGATAAAAGTACCAATATTGAATATCATATGTATTGTTGGCAGCATATGGGTGGTAGCATGGGGCCCACCACCTTGAAAGAAAGCAATGTGTCAGTCATCAGAGTGGCATAATCCAACACCTGTTTACATGTCAGACACCTAACCACTACAAATTTCCTCCATGGCAGTGACGCTAGGCACCCTATAAATGTGAAGCCAGTACCACAACGCAAAACACCATAAGCAAAACATAAAATGTGTCCATGAATATGGTTGCAGCAAATTAATTTTCCAACACCTAAATGCTATAATTCTCATGGACAGCACATCCCTCAACACGCTCCAAATTTCAATGTAAAAGACAAAACTGTTTCTGAGATATAAAATGTGAAAGATTTAGATATTCATTCATCACACTGGCAGAATTCTGTACCTATTAACATTCTACACACCTAACGACTGAAAGTACATCCATGGTAGCAAGGCTAGTTACTCTAGTAATTTCAAGCCACTACCACCATGGAAAACGCTGTCCATAAAACATAAAATGCATCAGCGATATCACACAAAAATGTATTGTCCAACAACTAAACACTATAATTCACATCTACAGGACATGCCATCAACACCCTACAGATTTCAAGTTAAAAGACCAAACTGTTTCTGAGATATGTAATTAGAAAAATATCAAAATTGTGCTATCTGATCCCTCCAAATCTGGTCATTTAGTCCCTCCCTTGTGATCACAGATTGCAGTCAAAGAATCTCATGATCAAAGAATTTACAGGCTCATGATCAAAGAATTTGCAGGCTTACGATCAAAGAATAAAAATGTTAAAACTCAATTTTAGAGAAAATACATGAAACCACAGCCATGACTCGACAGAACGAAGGCCCTGAGCAGATCCCACCCTAGTTTGCCTTTTGAAGTGACCCTGTGCTGAGAAAATTTTATTTTCATGTGGCCATCTAGTCACGCCCCACAATCAAAGATCATGGTCAAAGCATCTCACGATCAAAGAATTTGCAGGGTCATGATCAAATAATAAAAATATTGAAAGTCCATTTTAGGCAGAAATATATGAAACTAAAGTAATGCCTTGAAAGAACAAAGCTCCCTTTGCAAAACATGCCCTCATTTAGCTTAATAAGGTACCCATGGACTGAGAAAATTGATTTTTTCAGCGACCATCTAGTCACACCCTCACGATCAAAGATCATGGTCAAAGAATCTCATGATCAAAGAATTTGCAGGCTCGTAGTCAAAGATCTTTAGTGAGCCATGATCAAGAATAAAAATTTTAAATCTCTATTTTTTGACCATTTTGAAAGAAACCACAGGCATGGCTTGATAGAGAAGACTCTGAGAAAAACCCACCATAGTTTCGGCAGAAGTTTCCCAGGTCTGAATGTTGGAATTTTCCAACTACAAAGTGAAAACAAGATGGCAGCCATCATGATCAAAGAATTCCTTGCAATCAAAGATTCTTTGATCACAAGCCTGCAAATTCTTTGATCACGAGGCAGAACTAGACAGCCAAAACTCCATTCTTCTTTCCAAAATAACCATATACATTTTCCCATTGACTTATAATGAGTACTTAAAAGTTTAATAACTTTTGAATAGATTAATATTTTCACCAAGTGAAAATGGCATGTTCCTTGACACAAGTTATTTCAGATGAGCCAGTCACAGAGCAGCACACCACACAGCCATGCAGCACCACGAATAAAATCAAAAACTGCCCAATGCTACTGGGGAAAGTGCTTTTTCATAATTTTGTGTGCAACAACCATAAGTCCAACCAAAATGAAATTTGTCAGATCAAGAGATCTACCATGCCCCACAGAGCATACCAAAGTTCATGCGAATCCATTGAATGGGTCCAAAGTTATTAACATGCAAAATTTTAACTGAGGGAGTATGGACCTCTGGCCTGTGCTAACACTTACACATAGCTACAGAGCCATGCAGCATTCCTATTGGCCACTGAATGCTTGTACTAGTAATGTGTCCATGTCTTGGGAACCGTAACAGCTAGAAAAACAATTCAAGTGTCATTGTAACTGTGACTCTGAGTCAAACATAGCACAATCAGTGACTGTACCCATATCATACATCGCTTCCGAGATATGGGCACAGAAAACACTGACAGGGACTCTTTCAACCCTTGTGACAGTAATTTCAGAATATCTCATGAACCATGCAACATACGAACCTGCCTGAGAGAGGTGTATTATAGAGGAAGGGCCTGCTCCATTCTCCATAGCACAATCACTGACTGTACCCATATCTCACATCATTTCTGAGATATGACCAAGGCCTTAGGCACTATTTTAATGCCTACAGATATTAGTAGGATAGGCCTAAAATTGGCAGTCTAGAGGGTCCAAGGATTTTTAGCAGCAGAGTGATAATTGCCTTTTTCATTGGGAGGATGCCATTTAGTCTGGCCTCCTGCAAGGCTGCCAGCAATGGATGGATGATATCATCAGCCAGGTGTTAGTACAACTCAATGATGATGCCATCTGCCCCATGTGTTTTCCCATTGGTTAACTGCTTGAGACCTGTTTGGAGCTCTTCTGCCATCAGTGGTTTGTCCAGTTCCTGGCAAAGTACTGGGTCCAGTTGGGGACTGGTAAACCTTTAGGAAAGAAAGTGCTGGTGACTAGGTAGAGGAGGTGGTCACCGTGAGGCATCCAATGCTTGATATTATTGTCTTATTACTACATTGGCCTCCATAGAGTTTGTAATAGTTTCCTCCTTAACATTCCTGAGAGCTGTGATTTATGAATTTGCTTTTTGCTTTTGAATGTGGTAAGCTAAAAGCTTGCCCCATGCTTCTTTCCAGACTCCCAGAACTTGTGTTTTGCTCACATCATCTGCCACTCCAGTATGGTGTTGATTTTATACTTCAATCCTACTATAGAAGAAAGAAGAACAGGTGGGTGGGATAAAAGATTTGAAATGTTTTTCAGGGCTTGTAAGTCCTTATTTAGCTTATGAAGCTCCCTTCCTCTTCCTATTCTTGGTTGCAGTACATGAGATGATGCACCTCTGATAAAGACTTTAAAGGCCTCCCACATATTGCCTTAAAAAATGATTGGGCCTCTGATTGGATCCAGGTGAAGAACTCAGGGTCCTGCACCAGCAAGGGTGATCTTTGAGTAATTATCTGCAGAGCACAGTGTGGTGGTCTGTAGCTTTGGTACTAGGCGGTGTGTGAAACAGACAAATTCTTCTTGCGCAGGTATTGGAATTGACGCTTGCTTGGCAATCTTCTTTGAGGTTGCAAGAAGTGACTGCACTAAAGTGAACTTTAGTGTTTGAAAGCACTTTGGGGCTGCCAGATATTGATTAGCCTGCCTTTTAAAGGCAGGTTATATGCATAGTCTGTCAATTACGGGAGGTAATTCCTGCAGCAATGGGTGCCGCCAGTAAGACGGGCCATATATTGCTCGCTCTAGCAAGTGGCGCTAGTAATTATCTGCAGAGCAGAGCATGGTGGTCTGTAGCTCTGGTACTAGGATGCTGTGTGAAACAGACAAATTCTTGTGAGTTTGAGTGTACTATAGCTGCGCTGCTTGGCGATCTTCTCGGAGGTTGCAAGCAGCTGACTGTGCTAAAGTGAACTTTAGTGTTTGGAAACACTTTGGGGCTGCCAGATACTGATTAGCTTGCCTTATTAAAGGCAGGTTATATGTATAGTCTGCCAATTATGGGAGGTAATTCCTGCAGCAAGCGGGTGACGTCAGTAAGATGGGGCCATATATTGCTCAGATCTAGGCGGTGGAGTGAAGGCGGAGTGGAGCGACGTGGGCAGAGGCCAGCGATATCTGCAGGCATCAGCAGGGAGGAAGGAGAGAAGGCAGGGCATTATTATTGCTAAATTACAACCGAATATTGGAATTAATCAAAGAGGGAAAACTAGAAAAGTTAACTGAACTTAACGGAGTTGGTAACCTCAACGGTGAGTAAATAATATAGCAGTTGAATTTATTGGTGGGAAAATAAACATGAGGTAAATAGGGTGAAAGCGAGTGGGAAGAAAAGTAGTGTAGAATTTGGTGAAATATATCAAAGGACAGTACATAACAGAGAAGGAGTAGAATGGAACTGGATAGAGATGAAAAACATGGGTCATTGGAGGCACAAAACACAAATACTTTAAAATCCATATTATCATCTGAAGGGTTTTACTGATCTATTGCAGACAATGTAAATTGTATCAGGTGACAGAACTGGGTATAAACTATAATGAATGTGAATTTGAATGTGTGAAGTGCCAGCTGAATAAGGAATTAACTGATAATTTAAAGTTGGTATCGGATAGATTAGAAATCTTGGAAAAAGTCAGATGGAGAGTACCGAAAGGATTAAAATTATGACTAGTTTGAATAGAGTTGATGGTAATAAAAGAGGAGATGGGTCTGACTTGGGCCAAGAAAAGAGGAAAACACCAGAAGAAGAGGAAAATGTAAATAAAATGGAGGGAAAGGGAAGGAGAGATGTGAAAAGAAAAAGAAGAAGGGAAATCCACTGGAGCCAGTTCCAGGCTGGTTGAGGGGACAGCCCGTAGTTGGTGAACAATTGGAAGTGGGGAACCGGTGAAATATCGGATAGGAGTACAAACAATAATGTTAGGAAGAAAAACATCAAAGTATACAGTTAAGTAATAGTTTTAGTGTCTTGGGAAATGTGGAACACATTAATGGGGAGAGTAGAAAGGGAGCACTCTCAGAGGACACAGATAGATTGGGTAAGCCAGGAGTCAAGGCAAGTAATAGTAATAGGGGATTCGATAATAAAATTTATAGAGCAATACATTTGCAGGCATGATAAGGAAAATAGAATGGTGAGTAGTTTTCAGGGCAGGAGTTTTGGATTTATATAGCTGGTTGACAATATATTTGAAACAGCAGGAAGCAACCCAGTGGCACTGTTACATGTGGGCATAAACGATATTCTCAGGAAAACACTGCCTGAAATGCAAAAAGACTATAAAATAGAGATGGGTGGAAAAATGCAAGTGAATGGAAGCATAATATACCAGGATATAAAGTAATAAGTAAAACAGAGAGGGAAGAAAGGGTGGGGAGTGGCTCTCTCTTTTTAGGGAAGATTTGGAAGTTAGATTAATTGAGGACGGTGTGGAATTAGGTAATGTAGAAATTCTAATAGTGGAGCTGTTAGGAATAAGGGCAGGAAATGTAGTATTTCAATAGAGAGCTCCAGATATAGAGCAGAAGGATACAGACTCCTTTTAGAATATATTGTAAGTCTAGCTGAAGTATCGGATATTGTATTAATGGGGCCTCTATATATACCAGGGATTACATGGGAAAGAAACAGCAAGGAAACAGCATGGAATGTAAATTCCAGGAGGAAATAATATATGGGTTTACAACAATGTATTCAAAGCACCTACAAAGGAGGGAATATTTTGGATGTGATTATAACTAATATAAAAGACACTATAAAAAGCGTTGCTATGCGTCGCATATAGGAAATAGTGATCATAGCTCCATACTATTTAACTTAGATTGGTCAATGGAGATAGTAATAGGTTGTCGTCTCAATTTTTGTATAGAAAAGGGGAGTATGGAAAATAAAAGATCTGTTACATAAAATCAATTGGGGAAGGATGACGGAAACAAAGGAATAGAAGAGTCTTGGAGACTGTTCTTGCAGGTAATAACAGATGTAACAGCAGCATACATCCTCAAAAGTTAGTATACAATGGTAGAGGCAAGAAACCTCCTTGGTTAAATAGGGTTAATATAAGGTTATGTAAGAGAAAGAAAGTGTTGTTTACTAGGATGAAGAAAAATGATAGTGGAACACATTAATAAATATAAAAGTTGTCAGAGGAGACTTAAAAGAGTGATGAGGTAGGCTAAGCAATGGCTGAGAGGAAATTATCAGTGAGTAAAAATAATCAAAGTTTCTTCGTTTACGTCAATAGGGAGAAAATGGAAGCTGTGTGGCAGGTCCATTAACCAGCAATAGTGAAATTATATCGGAACCTCAGAAGATGGCGGAGGAGTTTGGTAAATGTTTTTCTGCTGTATTTAGAGATAATGGAAATAATGTGGAAATTGAGAATGAGGAAAGTGGTATAATAAATCTGGAATTATTAATAACAGAAGAAAGGGTAATGAGGAGAGTTATAGAACTGAATAGTGACAAGGCAGTGGGGTTGGATGGGATCCACCATTCATGGTCAAAGAGCTAAAGGAAGAACTAGTACCAGTGATCACAATGTTGGGTCAAAAGTCTATGGCTGAGGGGTGGTGCTGGAGGATTGAAAAAGGCATTGTTGTGCCAATATTTAAGAAAGGCAGAAGGGATCAGGTGGAGAATTATCAACCAGTGAGCTTGACATCAGTGGTGGAAAGATTATTGAGGAATACTTAGTGAAGTTATTAGGGAAACCATGAATAGTAAAAGGCAGGTGGATAGGAGTCAGCATGGTTTTACCTCTGGAAGATCATGTGAGATGAATCTATTGATGTTCTGTGAGAATATTAATGGCTTGGTCGATGAGGGAACAGTGTTGATATGGTTATGCTGGACTTAGGACTTAGGAGAGCTTTTGATACAGTCCCTCATGATAAAATAATTGAAAAGTTGAATAAGTTGGGGATTGATTACTGCATAGTAAAGTGGGTATCCCAGTGGTTGAGGGATAGAAAGCAACAAGTTAGGATAAGGGGCTGTTTAGAAACCACAAACAGTGGGGGCGGAGTCCCACAGGGGTCTGTGTTGGGACCCCTATTGTTTTGGCATTTTATAGGTGACTTGAAATCAATAGTCATAGCAAATTGGTCAAATTTGCAGATGATATCAAGATAGGTGGGATAGTAAACACCTTTGATGACAGATTTTTGTTTGGTACAGATTTTATTGAAATTATGGAATGGGCTGAAAAAATGGTATGGAATTTAATGTTGAGAAGTGTATAATAATGCATTTGGGAAAGCAAATGTGCATCAAAACTATTATATAAAGAATTTAAAGTTAAGGATATCAGATTTAGAGAAAGATCTGGGAGTTTACATCCAGAGTGACCTGAAAAATGGTTCAAACTGAGAAATGTGTCTAAAAGAGCCATGTTTCTGGTAAATAGTGTGAAGGAGTTTTCACTCAAAAGACAGTGGGGTGTTGATGCTGCTGTATAAGACACTGATCAGGCTAATATTGGATTACTGTTCTACTGTTTGGAATCCATTTTTATAAAGGATGTAAATTTGGTAGCGAAACTACAGAGGTCTTACAACAAAATTATATCATGCTGTAAGGACTTAAGTTATGGGGACAGGTTGGAGAAATTGGGATTGTGGACCTTGAAGAATAGGAGAGTTAGAGGGACCTGATGAGACTATATAGTACTACAAAAATAGTAATATGTTTAAAGAGATAAACTTGAAATTTAAATATAACCCACATCAGCTAAGGGACATGACAGACAATTGAGAGAAATTAAATGTAGGGACGGAGATAAGAAGAATTTTTTTTAAGAAGAACAATAAAACTATGGAATGGACTACCTCAGGAAGTGGTGGAGGTGGATAGTGTGTTAAGTCTAAAGAAAGATTAGATGGATATCTCACTGTTGTTGGTAACTTCAGTTATCACCACTGAATAGTGGGGAAGTCTATGTGGGCTATGCCTTTTGCCTTCCTATCTCTCCAGTATTAAATCCAGTATGAAATCTATCCTGATTCCCCAGAGGAGGAAAGAGTATTAACAGAAGGGTCTGTTCTTGAAAAGGGTTACCAATGCCCACCATACAATGCATACCACAGTTTTAAAAATCAAGAATGGTCAGTCATATGTTTTAGACTAAATCTGAATGCTGGCTATATGTGCAGATAAATAACATAACTACAAAATTCTAGGGTATCCATATTTTTTGATGGGGTGTCTCACTTCTCTCCATTTTCCTGCTTTTTACCTGAAAAGTATGACATGCAAAATACATATTTTACTAATTGCTTTTGTAAGCTTTATTTACTGTTTTCCTTAATAAAGTAAATCTTCTTATTAATATGGAACTGTGTTTTTAGTATATGTACTCTTTAGCCATTGTAATACTCAATTTTAATTTGTGCAGCTTAGTATTTAGTGTGATGAATGTAACAGTTGGTGTCACAGCACGTTACATTCACCCACATGGCCTCCAAATCTGTAATTGTGTTATTAGCACTTTAAGAGATTTTCTGGCTCCTTCCCAGTTTGCCTCCTTGTAATAATACACTGTGTTATTGCCTGATCTAGCTTTCCCACAGAAGGAGGAGCAATCTTGATCCTCACTCTACTTGAGTCACATCATGCCCAATGCTTACCCGTCAGTCTGTGACAGTTGCAAAGTCATAACCTGCCCATCAGAACCAAGCAGCAACCATAGAGGGAGGAGCTGAGTTGTGGTTTAAAACTCATTGATTGCATGTGGCTCCTCCATTTTGTAGAGCTACATTCCATGAAGATAAGCACTGCATGCAACTATAAGGGCTGGTTACATTCACCACAGGTAGGCTTTGGTTACCATCATTCACTGATTGTGGGGCAAATTTTCGAGAGCATATTTCAGTGACAACTGCAAGTCTAGCGAAAGTGCTGACCATCAGTTGTAAAGGGATTATACTGTGTATATGGGTGGAGGGTTAAAATGAATTTTCTTTGTGTTGTCACTCATTACATTCACCATGATATGTGGTGTCAAACATCACACCTGCCAGTACTGTTATTATTGTCAAATTTCTCCAGATTTTGTAACACTATGTCAGTTATTAGTAGTAGTGTGATAGCCATGAGGCATATCCAGTAAACTTTTAAAACTGAAACAAATGTGTGGTGTCACTTGTTACATTCACCACATTATGTGGTGTGAAACATCACACTTGTCAGTAATGTAATTGTTGATTTTGTTCATGTTTTATAGCAGTATGTCAGTCAGTAGTAGTAGTATGTTAGTTGTTCAGCAAGTTTAGTATAGTTTTAATAAGTCAACATAAGTTTAGTGACACTTGCTACATTCACCATGGTATATGAGTCAAATATCACACCATCAGTAGCATTAATTCTGTCAAATTTCTCCAGGCTATGTAGTACTATGTCAGTCATTAATAGTGGCATGTTAGCCTTTTAGGCATGTTCAGTAAACTTTTTCTACTGAAACAAATGTGTAGTGTCACTTGTTACGTTCACTACGGTATGTGGTGTCAAACATCACACCTGTTAGCACTGTTATTATTGTCAGATTTTTCAGGTTTTGTAGCCTGTGTCAGTTATCATTAGTGAGAGAAGGTCCGTTGGGTGGGTACCTTTTGGTTATGGATAAGTCCTCAAAGTTTATGTTGAGGGCTGGTAGTACAGATTCCAAGATGCAGAGAAAATGTTTTATTGTTCATCAACCAGCCACACTTGTTTTGTATAAAATCTATTTTTTATTTGTTGCTTTACTATGAACACAGTGATCCCCTGTGGTCCAACGTTTCACCGAACTTTGGGCTTCATCAGCTGCAAGGATCTGCTGTTCAATCTCACACATAAATCCCTTTTATGCTATTTGGTAACCATTTTTCATTTTTAGCTTTTCTTGTTTCTTATTGATACATGTGTAGGGCCTCTAAATAGCCTGCCACTATCTTTTTACTTTGCAACTAGTACCTTTTATGTTTTTGTTGTTGTTTCAAAAATTTTAAACTTTTTGAAATGGCACCTGACAAGGCCCAGGACACAAGAAGCACGCTTCCTGCACAAAAACAGCCCATTGAAAAGGGCAACAAAACTCTGCATCAGTTATTATTAGTAGCATGTTAGCCACTAGGCATGTTCAGCAAACTGTAAATCTGAAAAAATGTGTGGTGTCACTCGTTACATTCACCATGGTATTTGGTGTTAAGCACTACACTTGCCAGTAATGTAATTGTCAATTTTTTCACGTTTTGTAGAAGTATGTCAGTCAGTAGCAGTAGTATGTTAGCTATTAGGCATGTTTAGTACAGTTTTAGTAAGTGAAACATAAGTGTGGTGTCACTTGTTACATTCACCATGGTACTAGGTGCAAAACATCAAATTTGCAATTGATGTAATTCTTATATATATATATATATATGTTTCTTGTGTTTTAATATGACACATTACATATGTTTAAAAGTTTTACTACTAAAACAAATGTCTTATGTCAGGTGTTACATTCACCACAGTGTGTGGTCTCACTTGTTACACTCACCACTATACAGTTCTTTTATCTCAGGAACCTGTGAGACTTTTATCTCCCAATATATTTCTTTTGTCATACTTGGGCCATAATATCTTGACATACATCACAAATGTAATCTAGAAATAATTATTTTTCAGTTAATGATTTTATTATTTTCAGCTTACGTATACAACAAGGACATACATGAGCATTTCAATTACAGAGTACAAATGGCTTCTGGAACAGCAGAGAAGGAATGAGACATACTATCCAAGGTCTTATAACAGATGTACATCATATCTGGAAGGTTATGAGCTAGACTGAAATTCTGAAGGGGTAGGTGGTAAAATCTCTCATCTGCTCTATACACAAAAGAAAATAAACATACTAACATATCTTAAACCGGGTTCTCCATTATATACCACTGTAAGGATGACTATGAAAATGGGCGTATAACAAATGCTCAGACAGTCTACTCATATATGAACTGGGCATTTCTATGTCTAATTTCATCTTTTATTTAGAGCTTGGAGTGAGGGTCACACATATCGAAGTATCAATTGTATGGGGATAAACAAACAAGGCTGGCCCTAGGGTCAACCAATTCTGGTCAGGGTTTCAAATATGCTAGAAAGGGCTCAACAGTCAACATACACATTGGGTTTATTGGAAATATTATGAGATAATCTATCAAATGTAGCAAGGAGTGTAAGAGCATGGTGCAGTTCTCGCATGGTAGGAATTTCAATAGTTCTCCAACAGCATAGTATTAGGTGTTTGGCAGAAATTCCAACAAGGGCTAGCCATTTAATTTGAGAGGATTTACAGTGCAGTTCTGAGGGAGTAGGCCCAAGATCCAGAGAAGGGAGTCAGTCGTATGCTTAGTCCAAAGGGTGTCCCCTAGCAAACTGGTTTACTGCTTGCCATGCAAGGGGCAGCACAGAGCATTGCCACACAATGTGATACAGATCTCCAGGTTGAGTCTGGCATCTCCAACAAACATTAATATTGAGGACATGAGCTTTTAGAATACATCTGGGGTTCTGTACCAGTGGTGCAGCAATTTATTTTGAATAAGCTTGTTTTGAGCGTCTGGATAACATGTGTGAGCCAGTTTCCAGATCAAGGTCCATATTTCCACTTGTAATGTTTTCTCCATTTAAATTTGGAAACCCTGGATTGTGAGGGGCACTTTGTCTGAGCTCTGTGTATATGCTGCTCGCTTATCCTATTGGGAGTTTAAGCCAGGTAACTAGCTTCTGAGGACGTGCCACTTCAGAGAAGTAGCATTTAAGAAATTCAGTTAGAAGCTACAAAGCTGAAGATATCTCCAGAAATCATTTTACCCAGACAGTATTTCTGTGCCAGGGCTTGGAAAGATTCCATTCTGGAGCCAGTCTTATCAAGGATATCTGCCAAAATCTTGATACCAATTTTCTCCCATTGGGGCCAATGAAGGGCTTGTTGCCCATCATTAAGTGCCGATTGTGAAAAATAGGCATGAAAGAGAGGGGGTTGGGTTAGCTTGTATCTTTTATGCACCTTACACCAGACTTGGACTGCTGAAGCAATAGTGGATGAACCTTAGGGATGTAGGCAAGGGATTATAGATTAAAAGGATAAGGGTGTGCACCTGGGGTATAGACTGCTCCATATGTAACCAATGGGGAGGTAGAGTCAGGGTGTTGAACCATTTTAAGAATTGTGCTACCAACTAGGCCCATGTGTATCCTCAAACCACGGGAGTCCCCTACCACCATCTTTCCAGTGGGGCGAGCTTACCCTGCTATAACATGGCTTTTATTGTCCCAGAGAAAATTGCCCACAACAGTGTCTATTATACTGAGCCATTTAGTAGGAGGAGCTAAGGGAATATGTGAGAGAGGGTATAATAATTTGGGTGCCACAATCATTTTAGAGCAACGACTTTTCCGGCTAGGGTAAGGTGCAGCATCTTCCCCTGTCTAGATCAGTTTGAAGGTTAGCGACCAGGGACTGAGATTAATGTCCCAAAGTCTGGACAGATCAGGGAAATTTTGATATCTAAGTATACCAGGGAATCTAGGGCTCAAGTAAGTCCATTAGATGAGGCTGAGTTTGAAGTACAGTTAGAGCTGAGGGGTAGCAGCTCCATTTTGATGTATTCATCCAGAGACCAGACATTTTGCAAAGTTGGTTAGTAGTGATAAGATAGCAGGGAGTGCTATGCTGGCATCTTCAACCAGGATAAGCAGGTCATTGGCATACATGAGCATGGGGTATGATTGTGGTCCAATGGAGATGCCCCGAATCTTAGGATGTTGCCGAATGGCCACTGCTAATGGCTCCACTGCTAGTATGAACAGGAGAGGGGAGATGGGACAGCCTTGACGGGTGCCCTGCCAAGTTGGAAAAGGGTTTGAAATAACTGTGTTGATCCAGACTCTGGCTAGGGTTGTTGATATAAAGCTGAAACCCATTGCTGGAAGGCAGGGCCAAGTGAAATCTCTGCAAGACGCCATCCAGAAAGTCCCATTCGAGGGAATCAAAGGCTTTCTCAAAATCTACTGCAATAGCAGCCGTAGGGAGGGCAGTGATTTAACCTGATACATGATATTAATCAGTGATCTAATGTGATCACAACTTAGGCGTCCGCACAAAACTCACCTATGAGGGTGTATAAGTGCTGATAAAAGGGGCTAACCCTGGTGGCCAGTATCTTAGCAAAACTTTTACTATAAGTATTAATCAAGGACATAGGGCAATAGCTGGATGGTAGAGTGAGATCTTTACCCTTTTTGGAAATACCATGATAACTGCTTCACGAAGAGTAGAGGGAAGATGCCATTGTGCAAGGCTTCATTGAACACCTGAGAAAGAAGAGGGGCTATGGGGAGCCAGCAGCTGCCATAATTTGACTAGAAAGCTGTCTCCTCCAGGAGACTTGCCGGTATTAAGAATGTTGACAGTCGTTATGACCTCTGCAGGAGAGATAGGCAGGTCCAATTGTGAAGCTTGGGACAGGGCAAGTTCTGGGAGCTGGAGAGAGACAAGGAACATCCCATATCTTGCACCTCTATAACTCTAGTGGAGGTGTAGAGGGTTTCATAAAATTGCTGCATGATGGCATTGATGGCAGTGGGGTCAGTACTGATTTTGCCGTCTGGTCTTTCAAGCCCAGGATATGATGTTCAGCCTATTGCTTATGGAGTCTGTATGCCAAGAGTTTGCCAGTTTTCTCCCCCTTCCCAGTACTGGTGGCGCAGCCTCAAAACTGCTACCTTGGCGTTCGGGTTAATAGTTCATTAAGCACTAGGCTAGAGGTGAGTAAATCTCTATACAATGGGAAATTTAGAGCTAGATTGGGTGTTGTTTCACTCGAGCTTCCAAACTTTTTAGCTTAACTTCTAGGGCAGTCAGAGTGTTCCTTTTCTTCCGTTGTTTAGCTGCAAAGCTGATAATAGCCCCAATAGGGTGGCTTTAAAGGCCTCCCAACGAGCCTAAGGGAGGTGTCTTGAGGTGGATTTTTCTAGAAATAGCATTGTCTCAGAAGAAACCCAGTGAGCAAAATTAGGGTCTTTAAATAGCAGGGGATCTAGTTTCCAAGTAGAGGGTTTGGGCGTGGGTAGGCCCCACAATACATGAGGTGTGCAGGGCATGGTCCGAAATGACTTTGGGCATAATCTTGGCATCAACTGCATTCTGGCAGATGTCAGCCGAGATCAGCCAAAATCCAATTAACTGAGAGATCCGTATACCACTGATGTAAAGGAGTAGTCTCTCATTGTGGGATGAAATGTTCTCAGATAGCTGTAAGGCCCACTTCTGTCATCAAGTGTTGCAGAGTTAAACAGGCCTTAGGGTGTTGTACTGTGGAGGGGCACTACAATCCAGCTGGGGAACTAACACCAAGTTAAAATCTCCTCCTAAGATTATGGGTACAGGCTCCGAGGAGATAGAGCATATTGCATGGGCCAGAAGGTGAAAGAAGGAGGGTGCATCCTCGCTCGGTGTATATACTGCCAAGGAGAATAGGGCCATATGGAGTTTTCATTAGTGCTAAGACCCACCTACCAGAGGGATCCATCTGCACTTGTATGACAGACCAGGCCAGTGATTTATGGAAGAGGAGAGCAACTCCTCTTTTCTGGGTGGGGAGGATGCGAGAGTACTTGTCCCACCCAGGCTCTTTTCAACAGATCATGATCCTGCTTTGTGAGTTTGGTTTACTGTAGGAAGGCCAGTGTTGCCTCAGCCTTTCAAATGAGATACCACCTGTTTACGTTTTCAGGGTGTTTAATCCCTGCGTTTCAGGTGTACAGAGAGGTCAGCCGTGATTGAGTGGAGAGGAGCATGTGATTACCATGGTAAAGAAACATAGTATACAGGCTGAGGGGGAGCTGGTCCTTCCCCAGAAATCTCTCAGTGTCTCTAATTTTCTAGCCCATAATATCGCTGTAGTGCCCAAAGATCTGAGGTATTTACGAGAACCCCAATTGCAACACAATAAACACCATCTATCTGAGCAAACAGCCCAGAGCAATAACAAACTATGTACAAGCAACTTAGCAATATAGTAGCACTTAGTATTCAGAGTGACAGTCAAGCCAGGCAGACTAGCCACCAAGATCATCTATCATTCTCTTGTGGGGTGGGTCAAGATTGTGGGAAGGCAGAGCAGCATTGCACTCTGCTTGGATTATTATGAGACTTCATCAGAGATCCACTCTCCCATGTAATCTCGGGCACATGAAGGGTTAGGATTCAGCAAGGGCAGTGCCAATACTGGGGCCATGCAAAATAAACAGTGTCTATGGAAATGGAAAGCTGTTTGATCCTGCCCAAGTGATATTTTTATATTGTTGCCACTACCCAGGCCTGCAGTAGTAGATTGAGAAGCCACAGCCAGTAGCAATCTGAGGCCTTAGTCTAAGGTCTTGCTTTTGAGATCACCCCAATGTATCTCCTACATTGTCAAGATGGTGTTGTAGGATGGTGGGGGTGCTTCAAGATGATGTGCAGTAGGCGTATTCTGTTTCTCTTCCCTTTAAACTAAAAGGAGCAAGTCGTAGTTACCACCTACATCATCATAGTCCTAAAGAAGCAGTCAGGCTGGTGTTAAACCACACCCGTTGGACCATTAATACAGGAGGCAGATATAAGAGACCCCAAAACATAAATAAAGTAGGCAATTCACATAGTAATTTGTCAAAATAAACATTTCCTGCATGCACTTAGGTACTATACTTTATGTTTGGAAATGTAGTAGTCTGAAAATGTCCTGAGCAGCAAGCAAAACATGCCTACTAGCATCTGTTGATGTTGCCTCACAGGAATGTGAAAATAGTTATGAAGCCAAAGTAAAGATAAAATATATCAGCTATCCACAAGCGACCACATCATTATTGTTTATGGAAATTAGTCAGCCTGTAGAAGCCTGTCAGGCCCTCTCAAACCTAGCTCTCTGTCACCCAGGCCTAAGGAGGCCTATGCAGAGAACCAAAACAAATAGGCCAGTTACTTATCTGTACTGTCTCGGGGAGACTCATCGGCTGGTCGAGCAGGAGAATGAGCTGTTGCTGCCAAAGCTTGCGATGTGTTTGGTGTTCACCGAGGAGGTGATATTCACTCTGATTGGGCTGGCGCTTGTCTGTTGCACAACCGTGGCCATGATTTCAGTTCTTCTGGGAGCATGCTGTGTATTGGCACCTTGTCTCCTGGCATTGAGGCCTCTGGGAGTGTTGACAGGGGCGAACTTGTTCAGAGAGTAGTGCTGACGTGGTGCTGGCGTAGTCCTGCGTGGTCTTCATCTTCTCATGGGGGCTTACCCATATTGCCTGGCAGTTGGGTGCAGTCTCCCAATGCCTTTGTGAGGTGTTTTCTGTTCTCGGGGAGGGAAGGAGGCATCAAATCGATGTGGTGGCAGCTGATAGAGGCTCCTGCTGGACCTGGCTGATCCATCCATATTGACCACGGGAGGAAGGAGGCACCAGAGTTACTGTACAATCAGGGTTCTGGAAGTCTTTAAGAAATTGTTGTTGGAAGTAGGCATGAGGCTTTCCAGCATATCAGTAAGAGATTGGGGCCCCATTGATATTATTCTCATTGTGCAAGGTTACCGCATGGAGAAAGAGATCTGTGCGCATGCAAAATCTTAGTGCCCAATGCATATGCCTTCCTTTGCTCTGTTAGTTCCCAGGAGTAGTCCTGGAAGATGTGAATGGTACTGCCATTCCAGGATAGGGGCATCTGTCTCTCACTGTGGCTGTTATCAGTTCTTTTGGCAAAGTCCAGAAATGAACCAAAATGGGTCAAGGCGCTCTCCCAGTTTAGGTGGTGGGGCCAAGGATCAGTGAGCCCATTCAATCTGGGACAGTGGCAGGTGGGATGCCTAATATGGATGGCAAGGAGTCCTGAAAGCGAACTGTATCCCTTTGTTCAGCTCCCTCTGGTAAACTGTTGAGTAGTAGATTGTTGCGGTGGCTCCAGTTTTCCAGGTCGTCCATCTGTCTTGTAGGTAGAGTATGAGCCAGGCTTGTTTCTAGAGTGGAAGCTGTTACTTCTTGCAGAGCTGCATAGTGGGCCTTGAGATGTCTTTCCATATGGAACATCCATGATTCGATAGCCTGTAGAGTTTGGATATTGGAGTTTAGAGCAATAGTCATTTGTGACATTGTGTGAGCAGCTGAGTAAACATTTGTTCTGTTTTACAAATTCAGCCAGAGCTGGCACGGAGGTCATCCTGCTGTGGCCATGATGTAAAGAGATGCCCCTATGAAGTGGATGCTCACAGGTAGGAAGATAATATTGAGAAACTGGTGCAACTGGTGAGTTGTTCTTCGCTTATCTGTATTTTCAGACGTTCCTTGTTACAGCATACCTTAGGATCTTAGCCCATACAGAGGGAGCTAAGAGATTATGCTGCCATCTTGGTTAAAGCCTAAGCCATGCCCCCATCTAGAAATAATTTGAAAATTTGACCCTCATGTCACACTTTGATAACCCTATTCATGAACAGACCCAGAAGTATAATTGGATATAAGCAGTGGCTCAACCATGGGATGTCAAGCTCCTTGGGTTGCCACACTGTCTACTAACCAGTTGTCCATATGGCTAGTGTGCCATGGAATGCCGAATAGTAGGTGTAGTCCTCCCTGTTGGATTATCCCTCACGCCACACACTGCCAACCCCACTCTTCCATCATGGCCTTCAAGGTTTCTTGAGTGCTAGTATGAGTTTGTGAGTTACTTCAATCAATCAATCACTTTATTTAACCAGGCATAAACACCACACCATTGGGAAAGCTCATTTTCAAGGTGGTCCTGGGCATTAATACAATACAGTACACTTGTAAGATTACAATTACGGTGGACAAGCGGTTACTTGAGGCGTGTCTAAGAAAATGTCTGGGACCAGATTGAAATCCCACCTATAAGTAGTGGTATGGAGTTCTTCCTATGGCTTCAGTTATAGCCCAGCTGATATGGGGAAAAGGTCCAGATCATCATTTTAGGAGCGTAAAGGTTGCCTAGCACCACTTTTCCACTGGGAGGGAGAGTAAGGCTACCATCCACCTACCTTGCTTATCAGTCTTGATTGCTTCTACCTTCCAAGGCAGCACTCTTTGTATGAGTATGGACACCCCTTGATTCTGAGGTCAAGGAACTATGCAATACTTGTCTCATCAAGCTTTTGCTAATACACTGTATTGTCTTGTCAGTGAGATGTGTTTTCTGGATGAGCGCAACATCGTCTCTCAGGTATTTTAAGTGTTGTAACATTTTAGTGCATTTTACCAGATGATTGAGTCCTTTACATTCCAGGAAACATACCTCACTTCAGGTTTTATGACCTTAGCCATCTTGCTCCCACCATGATGCCTTTGATGTACACCTCTATGATACAGTATACAGAATCTCAGCCCCTGGTTGGAGGGGTCTTATGTAAGGTGAGGAGCAAGAGGATAGTGCCACACAGTGAATCCTTTAGATCTGGTAAATATTTATGACTGTGAGACTGAAACAGCTAATGCATATGAAGCCAGCCTTCAGTAATAATTAATTAGAAAGATGCAAAGTGAAAAATATCTAAGGTGGCTATACAAGTATCAGAACAAAGGTAGAATAAAAGCCACCAATAATAACTATAAACACGGTAACAACATTTGAACTTAAAAACAACTATTGTTTTCTTTATGGTGATAACACTAAAGTACCAGGCGTGAAAGTAAAAGAAGGTAAAGAAAGCTCAGCTGCACAGGTACTCAAAGAGGAGGATTAATGAAAAAGTGCTATCCGTCCATGTCAACCTTGGTTCCAAAGGTTCTGCGGGCAATGCTGTCCATATGACATATAGTATGTTGCCTGCATAGGTAACCATTATTCATGCAGAACACGTGATCTCAAGGGGCTCCTCCTGGTTTGGGACCTATAGCCCCCAGATGCCATCGCACCCAAGGTCTGAGATCCGCCTGACTGGGCAAAGTGGATTCTGGAATTCTCGGATTCAGGGAGCCCCCTACCATTCATGTGGGTGAGGCAGAGGGACCAGAACAGATCAAGGTGTGTCATGGTCATGTGGGTTTCCAGAATTAAATGAGTTCTGGGGCTCTGTGCTCACTCTGACAGCCATAGCCTGTCAATCCCCACCAGACCCATAGAAAGGTGGGGGGTGGTACCATCCTCCAAAGAGTGAGTACTGCCAATAACGGGAGGACCTTCCATCAGTAGCATTTATCCTGAGATCCTGGAGGGTGTGGGATCTGGGAGGGCACTCCAATAGTGGACTGTCCATGGTCTGTATCCTGTCTGTCATGCCCACCACCCTCTGCCATGACTACCACGCAAGGGGGCACCACTTACCATGCAGATGAATGGTGTAACAGAGCTAGATGGGTAGAGTGAATTATCACCCAGGATGCTTGGTTTTCAAGTTGGGGGTTGGGGCTAGGGGTCCTCCATATCCTCTGAGATCCAAGATGGTGGCCATGCTGGGCTGTCCATTTTGTTAGTGGCATTAAGTGGTTGTTTCATGTAATATTTAATTGGATTACTTTGTATTCCTGTATTTTTATTACTTTGTTTGATATGTTTGCATAATTTAAAGTTGGTCACTGTTAAGCTAAATTCAATTTGGCTACTACGGGCATTAAGGGTGTTTAGTAGCACTGACATCTTGGAATAATGCTGGAGTCTCCAGAACATCTTTAGAATTGTTTAAAAACTTTGTGCCCTGTGGCAGCCTTGCTAAAATCTATAATATTTTTGGTTCATCACCTTGCTTTAAATGGTCTCATCCATTTTATAAATTTGAACATTCATTTTACCTATGGTCCTTGCTGCAAGAAATTCAATCCCTGCTGCCGAGGAGAGGGATGTGCTTGTTGTTTTGGTGTCCTACACCCTGCCTCACCCTTGTTCAATTTGGAGTTGGAATTTGTGGTTGTGGGAAGCAATGTGAGAGGTCCTGCAGAGAGACTGTGGACAGCTGGGCTCAGAGCCTGGAGGTGGAGTGGTAGAAGACCACAAGAGAGCGTTGGATCGATCTGGTTGGTAAACATTATGGGGAGCAGTGAGGGGGATCATGTCCTGGCCATTGGTCCCTCGACTAGGTGCTGCAACACTGTGCTGTTGCTGGTGGGTGTCCGCACCTGCAAAGCTTTATCCCTCTGGGCGCAGCTGAAAGTGGCTGCTGCAGTGGCTAGGTCCTGGGAGGAGTGTGGAACCAGGTGGATCTCCCAAGCTCGGTGTGTTTTCCTGCATTTATTGAAGTATTTGCTGAGTTATTTTAGGTCCTGGATAAATCTTCTGGAGCTGTAGCATAGGAGAGCACTGCATCACTGGACTTGTTGCCTGTTCTCCTTTTGTCTTTGGACTTTCATTAAGAACTGTCTGTATCAGGAACTGGCCATGATTGGTACTGTAAGTGCTTCTCCTCCATATTTTTTTTATGTTGTTAATTGTTTAACTAGGACTAGCACACTAAGCTGAAAGTTTTTTACAGGTGCAACCTGGGAGCACAGGGAAGTTAAGTGACTTGCTCATGGTCACACAGTCTGCAAGTGGAAGCTGTAGGATTCAAACCCAGGTCTGGTCTGCTGGATGTCACCAGATTTGCAGCTCAGAGCCTTAAACCACTGCACTCTACTGCCTCCATCTTTGCCATCTAGCAGCAGTGTAGAAATTTATATTACCATCCTTGTACTGTACTATATGCTTTTATATTTTATTCTGCAACAGTGTTAAAAGTTATAAGTTTGATCACTAGACTTGGATAGCACCTCTGGTTAACTGATTTACATGGTGGTGAGAGCCCATGGAGAACTGAATTAGCAGTATTGAGTTGCCTGGGTGGATTAAACTGAACAAGTTTTTGCCTCTTAGCCTCGGAGGTGAGAGATTCAAGTGCCTGAGGATATGGACTCTATGGTCCTGAGTGGTGAGAGCACTTTGGACCGCTTTCTGTTTAAAATTCATGGTTGGATTCTATATTTTAATTTTGTATTTTGAACTTGTTTAAGCTGTCTATCCATTTATCTCAGCTCCATAATCTTTGCCTTTTGTGATTAATGTTTAATTGTTATTTATATATTTAGTTTTTAATTTAATCTTTGTTATTTAGGGTTGAGTTTAGGTGGGGAGTTAGGAAGTTTGTTTGTGGATATTTTAAGTGGGATGTTTTATTGGGTTTAGTTTGGGTGGTTGGGTTATTTGCTTTAGGTTTCCTTGTTGATTATTGTTTTTTCAACGGCTTGTTGCTGTTAAATTAGGTGTATTGGATTCCCTGTATTTAATCCCTAGTGTAACCAAGGAGTGAGTGATTGAGGAGTGAGTGAGTGAGTGAGTGAGTGAGTGAGTGAGTGTTGTATGAGTGGTTTATTTATTTATTTGTATTCATTATTTTTTCATTTATTCATTCTCGGATTACAATACTTTTACAAAGGTTCCACATCAGTGGAAGGGTGGCAGACATACAACGGATGGTATTACATAAAATTTTGACAAGAAAGTATTTAAAATGACAATACAACATTAACATTGCAGCTAAAATTAAAACTATGAATCAGCAGGAAATAGGGCAGAGCGTTTGGGGTGAAAGTGGTCATTACAGAAGAAAGGGAAGAAGTAGGTACACAAGGATGTGTCAGTACTGCTGAGTTTTCTGTTTAGTTATATGACTGGGTGATTTGAACTTCAGTATAAGTTCTGGGTTTCAGTTAAATTATATGTGCCTGGGACATTGCTTAGAAAGGTTCAGCTACTCAGTGGCCCTCCTCCACAGTTTAAAGCATTTAGGGCTCCCACAACTTCCTTTCGAGATCTATAGGATGTAG
The DNA here is from genome assembly GCA_016271365.2 of Neoceratodus forsteri. Taxonomy (NCBI): domain Eukaryota; kingdom Metazoa; phylum Chordata; order Ceratodontiformes; family Ceratodontidae; genus Neoceratodus; species Neoceratodus forsteri. Next base: position 686,393,559 of record CM028137.1, on the reverse strand, counting down.
TCGGGCATTGGAAATTGCTCATAAGAGGAGGTCTGGGAGGGACTACCTAAGTGGCTGCTGGGGAGTCATGGATTTGAGTGGTGAGACAGAGGAGATGTCCTGGGGTGAAATGAACACTGGAGATGTGTTTTCCATTCTGGTACCCATACCCAAGGGCTCCATTGAGAACAATAGCAGCTAGCTGATCCAGCAGTCTCCCTCCTCCTTCTCAGGTTGTGTTATGCAATGCCAGGTCGGTGAGGAACAAGACTGCCATAATGATGGATTTGATAGCCTCAGCTGACCTGGCTTGCATCACAGAGACCTGGTTGGATGAAAATGCAGCTCCTGTCTGGGAGGCTGCGGTGTCAGATGGTACTCCATAATACACACTCTGAGACAGAATTGCAGAGGTGGGGATGGCTCTTTGTTTTAAATCCAGCCTGGGCCTCACAGTGCTACCTATAGTCCTTACCAGGTCATTTGAGTATGTGGCTGCACAGGGGGTCCTGTCACGGATACAGGGTCCTCTTGGTCTATTGCCCTCCCAGATTCAGGAGGTGAATTTGTGGAGAGATCAAGGAGCTCATCACCGGCCTACTTGTGGAGTCCCTCAGATGGTTAATCCTGGGGACTTCAATGCTTGGGTCAACGTTGGACTTTCGACATTTGGATGCGATCTCCTTAAAACTATGGGGCTCTGGGCCTGACACAAAATGTTACATCAGTGATCCTTTTACATGGCCACACACTAGACTTGATATTTTCATTTGGCTTTTAAGTCTGTGATCTGGGAGTAGGTCAGTTGTGTGGATGGATCATAGTATTGTGAGGTTCAGGCCAGTAACCCCCCAGGAGTCTCTGCCTCTGTGGAGATGGTCCTGTACCTCTCATTATGGGGCTTGTCTCCAGTGGGACTATCGTGGTACTAGACATATTGAGGGTGAGGGCTGCTTGTACCATGGGGTGGAGGAGGCAGTGGTGGCATATAATATTGCCATCATTGTGGCCTTTGACTCATCACACCCATCTGTGTCCAATCCCTATTTTGTCTTTGGAGATTTCCTTGGTTTGATGAGGAATTGCGAGAGTTAAAGATTAGGGTCAGAGGTTAGAGAGGCATTGGAGAGGTTCTGGCATGTTGAGGATGAGTTGACCCTGAAGTCCTATTACAAGACTATCAGGAGGCAATCAGCTTTTCTGTCAGGGAGATTGCTTCAGAAAAAACAGACTAACTCAGCTCTTCTGCATGTTTGATGGGCTTTTACATCAGGTCTGTCTTCATGTGGGAGGAGCTGGTTCCAATATAAGATATGAAGAGTTTTCTGTTTTTTGCCGACAAGGCATCCTCCATCAGGTCAGAGATCTCCTTCAGTGTCTCTCTTGGGAACTGTGGGGCTCATTCTGTGATATGCCAGAGCACTCTTCTGATCTTTGTGGAGTTTGACACAGTTGGCATGAAGGAGGTGGTAGAGGTTGTCGTGAAGCTGTGGCCAACACGCCGTGATTCAACCCAGGTCCAACCTGTTTTTATGGTTGGACCTGATTTGACCTGTGGTTGCTGAGATTGTCTGTAGTTCCTTGAGGAATGGGATCTTCCCATTGGCTTTAAAAAGGCCTTGGTTAGACCCCTGTTAAAGAAGTCATTATTAAACCCAGACTGCCTTGGCAACTACAGAATGGTGGTGCTCAGATTGAGGCGCTTGTTTCCTCCAGCTGTGAAGTTTTCAGTATGGATTGAGGGTTGGGCCTAGCAAGGAGACCACCTTGGTGAAGGTGTTAAATGACCTCCTGATTGGGAGAAACAGGGAGAATGTATCATCTTGATCCTCCTTGATCTCATGGCAGCATTTGATACAGTGGACCACGAGGTGCTGCTTGACCAGCTGTGATTTTGGTGTGGCTTATCCAGTACAGTCATTCAATGTTTTAGGTCATACCTGATGGGCATGGTGCAAAGGGTGGTGATGGGACTGCCTCATCTAATCCAAAGTCCCTGACCTGTGGAGTTCCACAGGGTCGGTCTTGTCTCCTTGTTCACTGCATACATGATGCCTTTGGGGACATCATCAGGCAGTATGGGCTGTGTTTTATTACTATGCTGATGATACCCAGCTATACTTGTCCTGCGCACAAGGTAGCCAGATGGTGGATTCCATGCTTAACAGCTGCCTGGCTGAAATCCAGGCTTGATGTCTCATAACTGGTTAAAGCTTAACCCAAGCAAGACTGAGGTGCTGGTGGTGGATCTGGTTCATCATGATGGGGATGGGACATGGTGGATCCCCCAGTCTTGTTCTGGGAAGGGTACTTCTGGCCCCATCCAAGCAGGTCAAGGATCTGGGCATAATCTTCAATGATGGTCTAACATTTGATGCTCAGGTGTCGCCATTATTAAGAGTGGATTTTATCATCTGAGGAAAATTGCCCTAATCCAACACCTTCTACCACCTGAGAATCTGATCTCAGTAGTACATGCTTTTGTCACTTCTAGACTGGACTACTGCAATGCCCCTCTACCTGGGACTTTCTGGAGGTAACTCTGGCTGCAGCTTGGCAGAATGCAGTGGCTCAATTATTGTCAGGCATACCAAGGTTTGATCATATTACACCTGTCCTCTGTGAACTGTACTAGCTGACAGTCAAGTTCAAGTTTAAGTTCATGTTTATTGCAGGAAAACCTCGATTGAGCAAGCTCATTCACTAGGAGGTCTTGATACATATATATAGACAAGGCAGAAACTACATACAACATTAATTTTATAGTGTATGCTTAGAGTGCTTCAACAGGAAACAGTGCATCCAATCACCTAACAAGTTTGCTAGTCCCCGCAATTAGGACCATTGTAAACAGATGGGTCAAGACATCTTTATTTTTGCATTGGATAGCAATTTGAAGAGGCTAGGTGAGACTAGCGTCGGAAGCTTCAGTGATATTTGCAACTGGTTCCAGATGGTGGGGAGGGTGACTGAGAAGGCATGTTTGCCCAGATTGGTGCAGGTATAGGTGACCTTAACGCTAAGTAGTCTAAGTTCCTAAGCAAGTAGATGCTGTTGGCAGTCTGAATAAGGGAGTTTAGGTAACTATGTAGTTTGTGGAGAAGGCGTTTTATGGTCCAGGTGCCAGCATGGAGCATATGTCTGGTAGTGAGCGATGTCCAGCCTACAGTTGAATATAAGTTACAGTGATGCGTCTAAAACAGAGAATTCGTAATGAAACACAATGCCCAGTGGTAAAGGATGTCCAATTTCCTTAGATTAGAAGTTGTAGATGATGTGTAAATTATGTCCCCATAGTCAAGTAGCGGGAGGAACGTGGTTGTTCAAGCCTGGCTCTAATGTCTAGCTGGAAGAGTGTTCTGTTTCAGAACAGAAAGCCAAGTCATATTTTAACCTTCTGGCAAAGTCATCTATATGTTCTGAGAAAGTGAGCTTATTGTCAATCCAGAACCTGAGATATTTGAACTTGAGGTGACTTGAGGGGTTCGCCTAGAGATGTAACTAGAAATTCATTCGACAGGTGGAAGTGGGTGAGGGCACCGTATTGGGAGAAAATATCATAGCTTTGGTTTTTAGCATTAATGAGACGTCTGTCATTGATGAGGTTATTTTCGAGTTGGGTAAAGTCTGCTTGAAGGATCTCCTGACCTTGATAAAGATGCTTCAGAAGTAAAGAGAACTGTGTCGTCAGCAAAGAAGTGGAGCTCGATTGGGACATATGGCTGTCAAGATCATTAATGTGTATGGAGAAGAGGATAGGACCTAATATAGAACCTTGTGGGACTCCTCTAGTGATTGGTAGAGGGAGAGAACGTACCATTGGCTTTAATTTTTGTGGCCTTCTGAAAAATAACTGCTGAACCACTGTATGGTCGTTGGAGTAGCACCTATATTGGCAAGACTGTATTTGATTATGGAGTCGCTACTGTGTCAATGCCTTGCTTAGGTCTAAGAAGACAGCCCCGTGATCTTCTTAGAACCATTGCAGTGATCCAGTCATTGACAAGGGCAGTAACAGTACTGTGGCTGGAACGGAAACCAGATTGAACTGGGTTCAGGAGCGAGAAGGTTTCCATATGTTGCTTTAGTTGCACATAGATCAGTTTTTGAAGACTTTGAAGAGGACTGGAAGGATCAAAATGAGTCTGTAGTTATTTAGGTCACAAAGGTCCCCTGATTTAAATAGCGGAAGGATATGGGCTAGTTTCCAGCATGACGGGATGACAGAGGAAGAAACAGAAAGATTAAAAATGTGAAGGATCGGGCAGTGAGTGGGGGGAATCAGTTTTAAGAAGAGTGGTTCGATACCATCATTTGCTGCACTTTTTGGTGTCTAGCTTGATAAGGGCATCTTCCACTTCTTAAAGCTGATAGGGCGGAGCCGAAGGGCAGCTTGATGCTGATATGTCGGGGTCTGAGTTAGCCTGTCTATACACCGCCGCATAGGGGGATGAATCAAATGCCAGTCCAGTGGTGGCAAAGTGACAGTTAAATTCTTCCAAGATATGGCTACTATCTTCAATGGTCACATTGCTTTTAATGATTTTAGAAGATAAGGATGAGGCCACCGGTTTATCTTCGATTGACTTCAAGGTCTTCCAAATTTTCTGTGCATCCCCTTGGCCTGTTCTAGTGTGGACACATAGTAATTGACTTTGACAGAACAGATAAGCTTGACACAAGCATTCCTCGAGGTTCAAAAGCTTGCCAATTATCATGCATTTGTATAAGCCAGCTTTTGCCCATAGCTTGTCACGTTCGGAGAGGGCAGACTTGAGCTCTAGGGAGAACCAGGTGAGAGAACTTCATGCCCTGACTTAATGATCGGCGCATGTTTATTTACTATACAGATGAGATTCTCATTTAGGACTGTGACCGCCTCATCTGGAGTTGTGGTGAGTATAGGCTCTGCCACCTAATCTTACTAAGTTCACTTAAGAAATGTGCTGGTAGAAATTTTCTGAATGACCGTTTGGTTATGAACTTGCTTTGATTTTGTGCTTTTTGCTTGAGACCTAGTACATACTACTATTCCATGGTCGCTCATGTCATTGTGAAATACTGCTGTACAGAGGAGTTTGATAGGGTGGGTAGTAAGAATAAGGTCAAGAATGGAGCTATTCTCAGCGCTAACCTTATTTGTCCTAGTTGGCTCGGTCACTACTTGGTTAAGTCCCAATTCATCGCATAGTGATTTAAGAGTTTGAGATTTGTGTGTGAGCCAGTTAAGGTTAAAGTCCCCAAGGATTAAAACTTCGTATTCGCGGAGGCAGTTAAGATTTCAAGGACTCCAAAATGTCTGTACCCACTGTTACGGGCCTATAACCACCTAAGATTGTAATACATTCCTAGATGGTAGGTGTAGTTTTACGGAGATTAATTCATATTCCTTATGCTTAGTGCTGCAAAGGATTTCACTAACTGGGAATTTAGTTTTTACATATATAGCTACTTCCTCTCTCTGGATACTCTATCTGCTCTGTACAGATTGTAACCCAAGAGAGAGACTTGTTGGTCCAGAATTGATTTTTAAATCAGGATTCCGTGACGACAATGAGATCGGCTTTGTGAAGGGCTCAAACTTGCAGTTGGTCAATTTGTTTTGTAAGGCTTAGTATATTGACTAACATTATTTTAAGGCCTGAGGCTGCCGATACTTTGTTGATGAACTAAACGGTGAGCAAGGGCCTGGATTTACTTCGACATTGCCTGAGCAGAGTAGGAGCAGGATGAGTAATTTTTAAATGTATAAGTGAAGCACCCAAGCTTTTTATTCCTTGAGCGACGCTTGTTGGGATCTAGAGAAGCAAGTGTGACGTTGCCAGAGGGTTTTAGTGAGAAGTGATTCTGCATGCAAAGTAAAGGAAGTGCAGAAGCCGCGAGTGGGCGATGGGAGCAGCAGGTTTGAGGATATAGGTGAGAAGACATGGGGTGTCTGGGTAAGAAAAGGTACAACAGCAAGTGTCTTGAGTGGCAGGATATACTAGGTCAGGTATCATTTTGGAGAATGGCTCCTTGATGGTGTGACAGAGTAGGAGGTACACAGCAGCAGAACAGTAGAAAGCTAAGAGTGTAGTAAGCCATAGTTTGGGTAAAACAAAAACAAAAGGGGGGTAATGAGTAAGAATGCTTTGCAAGAGATAGCCTTTCCAGGGCGAAGGGAGGAGCCCTAAGGATAGGTCAAAATATTACCCAATGGGAAGAAGGAGGAGCCCTAGGGATAGGTCCAAATATTGCCCAATGGGAGAGGAGATTCTAATTGAGGCGGAGCTAGCATGTATTTAATGGGGGCCTGGGTGGGGTGGGGTTGAGAAAACCCAGAGGGAAAGCAGAGTCCTTTAGGTGGAGGAGAGTTCAAATTGGAAGCCCTTGTCTCCTGACCAATCAGAGCTCCTCAACGAAAAGGTGTTCAGCTTCCGATAGGCTGTAAGAGGTGCCATACCTTGAAGGGAGTGGAATCCTGGCTGGGCTGCTTGATCGGCGGCTATGAAATCACCACCCAACCGCTGGGCTATGGGAGCAGGTTGAAGTGAGCACTTTCTCCAGTCATGGGGAGTCCGCTGGAGAAAAGGAGAGAAAAGCAGGATTTATAGGCAGCTGGGGTACAACAAGGTCACGTAAGCACAGGAGCAGAAGATTTGCAAGACAAAGGAAGTACTTAGAGGGTGCCAGAAAGGAGGGGCAGTTTAACAGTCTCACGCTAGCTTAACTGGGCTGTAATCACTTGCAAACAGTAACTTAGCAAAAATAGCTGTATTTGCTATAACAAACACAACTGATTCAGCAAGGCAGTTGCTCTAAAAGTTTTTGAATCAATCCCAGATTGGAAAGCAGAGTCCTTTACGAGGAGTGTTCAAATTGGAAGCCCTTGTCTCCTGACCAATCGGGCCAGCAAGAAGGCGCCAGCTTCCGATAGACTGTACCTTGAAGAGAGGGAATCTGGGCTGGCTGCCATCGGTGGCTATGAAATCACCGCCTAAACCGCTGGCAGGAGCCGGTTGGCAAGGCTTTCCCAGTCACGGGGTGCCACTTGAAGCGGGAGGGAATCTGGTTGGTTGGTTGGTCGGCGGTTATGAAATTGCCGCCTGACCGCCAGCCTATGGGAGCCAGTTGGAGCGAGTAAGCCTCAGTCATGGGGGTGCCGCTGAAGGAGTGGAATCAGGCTGGGCTGCTTGGTCGGTGGCTATGAAATTGCCACCTGACCGCTGGCCTATGGGAGCTGGTTGGAGCGAGAGCTTTCCAGTCATGGGGGGCTGCATGAAGGGAGTGGAACTGGCTGGGCTGTTTGGTCGGCTATGAAATCACTGCCCGACCGCTGGGCTATGGGAGCCGGTTGAGCTAGTGCTTTCCCAGGACGGGAGGCCACTTAAGGAGGAATCAGGCTGGGCTGCTTGGCTGGCAGCTATGAAATCGTCGCCCGACCACTGGGCTATGGGAGCCGGTTGAGCGAGAGGCTCCCCAGTCTCGGGGTGGGCTGCTTGAAGGAGGGAATCCAGGCTGGGCTGCTTGGTCGGTGGCTATGAAATCACCGCCTGACCCTGGGCAATGGGAGCCGGTTGAGCGAGTGCTTTCCCAGTCACAGGGGAGCCGCACTCTTGAGGGGAGTGGTATCTGGGCTGGGTGCTTGGTTAGCGGCTATGGCATCGCCCCCGACTGCTGGGCTATGGGTGCCGGTTGGAGTGAGCGCTTTCCCAGTCACGGGAGGCCTCTTGAAGGAGTGGAATCAGAGCTGGGCTGCTTGGTTGGCAGCTATAAAATCGCCGCCCGACCGCTGGGCTTTGGAGACGGTTGAGCGAGCGCTTTCCCAGTAACGGGGTGTACCTGAATGGAGTGGTATCCGGGTTGGCTGATGGTCGGCGGCTATGGAATTGCCACCTAACTGCTGGGCTATGGGATCCAGTTGGAACGAGCTCTTTCCCAGTCACGGGGGCCGTACTTGAAGGGAGTGGTATCTGGGCTGGCTGCTTGGTCGGCGGTTGTGGAATCAACATACCACCACCGCTGGGCCAGGAGCCGGGTTGAGCGAGTGTTTTCCCAGTCACTGGGGGCCACTTGAAGGAGTGAAATTCGGGCTGGGTTGTTTGTCAGCAGCTAAGAAATCACCACCTGACCTCTGGGCTATGGGAGACGGTTGGGTGAGTGCTTTCCTTAGTCACGGTGGGGCTGCTTGAAGGGAGTGAAATCCGGGTTGGCTGCTTGGTCGGCCGCTATGAAATCATCACCGACCGCTGGTCTATGAGAGCCAGTTGAAGTAGTGCTTCCCCAGTCACTGGGGCTGTTTTGAAGGAGGAATCCGCTGGTGCTTGGTCGGCCGCTATGAAATCATTACCCGAAAGCTGGGCCATGGGAGCCGGTTGGAGCGCAGTGCTTCCCCAGTCATAGGGGCCGTCCTTGAAGGGAGTGGTATCCAGGCTGGGCTGCTTGGTTTGGCGGCTATAGAATCACCACCCGACCGCTGGGCTATGGGAGCCAGTTGGAGTGGCGCTTTCCCCAGTCATGGGAGAGCCACTCCAAAGTGGAATTCGGGCTGGGCAGCTTGGTCAGCAGCTATGAAATCACCGCCCGACCGCTGGGCTAGGAGTCGGTTGAGCGAGCGTTCCCCAGTCATGGGGAGGCCACTTGAAGGAGGTGGAATCTGGGCTGGGCTGCTTGGTTGACAGCTATGAAATCACTGCCCGACCACTGGGCTATGGGAGACAGTTGGAGCGTAGCACTTCCCAGTCACGGGGGCCGACCTTTGAATGGAGTGGTATCCGGCTGGGCTGCTTGGTCGGTGGCTATGGAATTGCCGCCTGACCACTGGGCTATGGGATCCGGTTGAGCGAGCACTTTCCCAGTCACGGGAGGGCGCAGACTTGAAGGAGTGGTATCTGCGCTGGCTGCTTGATACGCTGCGGAATCATGACTGACCTCTGGGCCAGTGGGAGCCAGTTGAGCGAGCGCTTTTCTCAGTCCCGGGGAGCCGCTGAAGGAGCAGAATTTCTCTGGCTGCTTGGTCAGCAGCTATGAAATCACAGCCCGACTGCTGGGCTATGGGAGCCAGTTGAGCGAGTGCTTTCCCCAGTCACGGGAGGGGGCTGCTTGAAGGAGTGGAATCAGGGCTGGGCTGCTTTGGTGGTGGTTATGAAATCACCACCCGACCTCTGGGTAGGGAGCCGTTGAGCGAGCGCTTCCAGTCACGGGGCTGCTTTGAAAGGAGTGGAACTGGCTGGGCTGCTTGGTCGGCCGCTATGAAATCATCACCCAACCACTGGGCTACGGGAGCCGGTTGAGCGAGTGCTTTCCCCAGTCCTGGGTGGGCTGCTTGAAGGAGTGAACTAGGCTGGCCGCGGGTTGGTGGCAATGAAATCACGCCAACCACTGGGCTATGGGAGCCGGTTGAGCAAGCACTTTCCCAGTCACTGGGGAGGCTGCACTTGAAGGGAGTGGGTATCCGGCTGGTTGTTTGGTTGGTGGCTATGGAATTGCCGCCCGGACCAAGGCTAAGGGAGCCAGTTGAGCGAGCACTTTCCCAGTCACGGGGGGGTGCTTGAAGAGAGTGAACCGGCTGGGTTGCTTGGTCGGCCGCTATGAAATCATCACCCAACCACTGGGCTATGGGAGCGGTTGAGCGAGTGCTTTCCTCGTCTCTGGGGTGGGCTGCTTGAAGGAGGAATCCAGGCTGGGCTGCTTGGTCCGGTGGCAATGAAATCACCGCCCGACAGCTGGGCTGGGGAGCGGTTGGAGCAAGCATTTTCTCCAGTCAGGGGCGTACCTTGAAGGGAGTGGTATCCGGGCTGGGCTGCTTGGTTGGTGGCTATGGAATTGCTGCCTGACCGCTGGAGCTAAGGTTGCGGTTGGAGCAAGCGCTTTCCCCAGTCACGGGGGTCGCTTGAGGGAGGTGGAATTTGGGCTGGGCTGCTCGGTCAGCAGCTATGAAATCACCGCCCGACCACTGGGCCATGGGAGCCAGTTGGAGAGAGCACTTTCCCAGTCTCGGGGGCCAGTTGAGGGGTGGAATCAGGGCTGGCTGCTTGGTCGGCAGCTATGAAATCGCCGCCACCGCTGGGCTATGGGATCCAGTTGAGCGAGCACTTTCCCAGTCATTGGGAGTCCGCTGGAGAGAAAAGGAGAGAAAGCAGGAGTTATAGGTAGCTGGGTGAGCAAGGTCAGTGCAGCACAGGAGCAGAAGATTTAGACAAAGGAAGTTTTAGAGTGGGTGCTGAAAGGAGGGGCAGTTTAACAGTCTACTTAGCTTAACTGGGCTGTAATCACTTGCAAACAGTAACTTAGCAAAAAGTAGCTGTATTTTCTATAGCAAGCACAGTTGATTCGGCAAGGCAGTTGTTCTAAAAGTTTTAAATCAATCCCAGACGGAAAGCAGAGTCCTTTACTCGAGCAGAGTTCAAATTGAGCCTTGTCTCCTGACCAATCGGGGCCACCAGCTCCGATAGGCTGTACCTTGGAAGGGAGGGGAATCTGAGCTGGCTGCTTGGTCAGCGGAATATGAAATCACCGCCCCACCGGTGGGCCATGGGAGCCGCTTGAGCCAGGCTTTCCCAGTCACAGGTGTGCCGCTAGAAGGGAGTGGAATCCGGCTGGGCTGCTTGGTCAGTGGCTATGAAATCACCGCCTGACCACTGGGCTGTGGGAGCCGCTGAAGCAGCACTTTCCCCAGTCACAGGGGGCCGCTTGAAGGAGTGGAATCGGGCTGCTTTGTCGGTGGCTATGAAATTGCCGCCTGACTGCTGGCCTATGGGAGCCATTTGAGCGAGTGCTTTCCCCAGTCACAGGGTTGCCACTTGAAGGGAGTGGAACTGCTGGGCTGCTTGGTCGGTGGCTATGAAATCGCTGCCTGACCGCTGGGCTATGGGAGCCGGTTGGAGTGAGTGCTTTCCCAGTCACGGGGGTCTGCTTGAAGGGATGGAATACGGGCTGGGCTGCTTGGTCGGTGGCTGTGAAATCACTGCTGACCGCTGGGCTATGGGAGCCGGTTGGAGTGAGTGCTTTCCAGTCACGGGGGTCTGCTTGAAGGAGTGGAATCTGGGCTGGGCTGCCTGGTCGGTGGCTATGATATCACTGCCCGACCGCTGGGCTATGGGTGCCGGTTGAGCGGTGCATTCCCCAGTCACAGAGAGGCCATACCTGAAGGGAGTGGTATCCGGCTGGGTTGCTTGTTTGTCAGCTATGGAATAGCTGCCTGGCCACTGGGCTATGGGAGCTGGTTGGAGCAAGTGCTTTCCCAGTCACGGGTGGGCCAGTTGAAGGAGTGGAATTCGGACTGGGCTGCTTGGTCAGCAGCTATGAAATCACTGCCCGACCGCTGGGCTATGGGAGCAGGTTGGAGCGATTACTTTCCCAGTCACACGGGGGCGCTGAGGGAGTGGAATCAGGGCTGGGCTGCTTGGTCGGCAGCTAGGAAATCGCCACCGACCGCTGGGCTATGGGAGCCGTTGAGCGAGCACTTTCCCCAGTCACAGGGGGCTGCTTGAAGGAGTGTAATCCAGGCTGGGCTGCTTAGTCGGCCGCTATGAAATCATCACCCGACCGCTGGGCTATGGGAGCCAGTTGAACGAGTACTTTCCCAGTCACGGGGAGGCTGCTTGAAGGGAGTGGAATCTGGCTGGTTGCTTGGTCGGTGGCAATGAAATCACCACCCGACCACTGGGCTATGGGAGCCAGTTGGAGCAAGCGCTTTTTCCCAGTCACAGGGGCCGTACCTTGAAGAGTGGTATCCAGGCTGGGCTGCTTGGGTTGGCTATTCGACTTGCCTGCCCGCTGGGCTATGGGAGCCAGTCGGAGCAAGTGCTTTCCCAGTCACGGGGAGGGGCACTTGAAGGGAGTGGAATTTGGCGGCTGCTTGGTCAGCAGCTATGAAATCACCGCCTGACCACTGGGCTATGGGAACCAGTTGGAGTGAGCACTTTCTCAGTCACTGGGGGCCAGTTGAAGGAGTGAAATCAGGGCTGGGCTGCTTGGTCAGTGGCTATGAAATCGCCCACCGACCACTAGGCTATGGGAGCCGGTTGAGCGAGTGCTTTCCCCAGTCAGGGGGGCTTAAGGGAGTGGAATCTGGCTGGGCTGATTGGTCGGCATTATGAATCACTCACCAACCGCTGGGCTATGGGAGCAGGTTGAGCGAGCGCTTCTCAGTCACGGGGAGGGCGCTTAAGGGAGTGGAATCTGGGCTGGCTGCTTGGTCGGGCCGCTATGAAATCATCACCCCACCACTGGGCTATGGGAGCCAGTTGAGCGAGTGCTTCCCAGTCATTGGGAGTCCGCTGGAGAAAAAGGAGAGAAAGCAGGAGTTATAGGTAGCTGGGGTGCAGCAAGGTCACGTAGCTCAGGAGCAGAAGATTTGCAAGACAAAGGAAGTACTTAGAGGGTGCCAGAAAGGAGGGGTCAGTTTAACAGTCTACTCTAGCTTAGGGCTAGGCTCTACCTTTGGGAGGAATCTGTGCTGGGCTGCTTGGTCAGGCTATGAAATCACCGCCCCACCGCTGGGCTATGGGAGCCGATTGAGTGAGTGCTTTCCAGTCACGGGGTGCCGCTTGAAGGAGTGGAATCCAGGCTGGGCTGCTTGGTCGGTGGCTATGAAATCACCGCCTGACCACTGGGCTGTGGGAGCCGCAGCGAGCGCTTTCCCAGTACAGGGGGCGCTTGAAGGAGTGGAATCCGGGCTGCTTGGTCGGTGGCTATGAAATTGCCGCCTGACTGCTGGCCTATGGGAGCCATTTGGAGCGAGTGTGCTTTCCCCAGTCACAGGGTTACCGCTTGAAGGGAGTGGAATCGGGCTGGGCTGCTTGGTCGGTGGCTATGAAATCGCTGCCCGACCGCTGGGCTATGGGAGCCGGTTGAGCGAGTGCTTTCCCAGTCACGTGGGGCTGCTTGAAGGAGTGGAATCAGGGCTGGGCTGCTTGGTCGGTGGCTATGAAATCACCGCCTGACTGCTGGGCTATGGGAGCCGGTTGAGCAAGCACTTTCCCAGTCACAGGGGGCTGCTTGAAGGAGTGGAATCTGGGCTGAGCTGCCTGGTCAGTGGCTATGAAATCATCGCCCGACCACTGGGCTATGAGTGCCGGTTGGAGCGAGTGCTTTCCCCAGTCTCACAGGGGGCCATAACTTGAAGGAGTGGTATCCGGCTGGGCTGCTTGTTTGTCAGCTATGGAATCACTGACTGGACACTGGGCTATGGGAGCTGGTTGGAGCAAGTGCTTTCCCAGTCATGGGGTGGGCCATTGAAGGAGTGGAATTCGGACTGGGCTGCTTGGTCAGCAGCTATGAAATCACTGCCCGACGCTGGGCTATGGGAGCAGGTTGGAGCGATTATTTCCCAGTCACAGGGGGCCGCTTTGAAGGAGTGGAATCAGGGCTGGGCTGCTTGGTCGGCAGCTATGAAATCACCACCCGACCGCTGGGCTATGGGAGCCGTTGAGCGGGCACTTTCCCCAGTCACGGGGGGCTGCTTGAAGGGAGTGTAATCCAGGCTGGGCTGCTTGGTCGGCCGCATGAAATCATCACCCGACCGCTGGGCTATGGGAGCCAGTTGGACTGAGTGCTTTCCCAGTCACGGTGGGGGCTGCTTGAAGGGAGGATTCCAGGTTGGGCTGCTTGGTCGGTGGCAATGAAATCATCGCCCGACCACTGGGCTATGGGAGCCAGTTGGAGCAAGTGCTTTTCCAGTCACAGGGGCCGTGCATGAAGTGAGTGGTATCCAGGCTGGGCTGCTTGGTTGGCGGCTATCGACTGCTGCCTGCCCGCTGGGCTATGGGAGCCAGTTGAGCGAGTGCTTTCCCAGTCATGGGGAGGGCCACTTGAAGGGAGTGGAATTTGGGCTAGGCTGCTTGGTCAGCAGCTATGAAATCACCGCCCGACCACTGGGCTATGGGAACCAGTTGGAGTGAGCACTTTCCTCAGTCATGGGGGGCCAGTTGAAGGGAGTGAAATCAGGGCTGGGCTGGTTGGTCAGTGGCATGAAATCACCACCCGACCGCTAGGCTGTTGGAGCCGGTTGAGCGAGCACTTTCCCAGTCATGGGGGCCATTAAGGGAGTGGAATCTGGCTGGCTGTTGGTTGGCCACTATGAAATCATCACTCCGACCACTGGGCTATGGGAGCCAGTTGAGCAAGCACTTTCCCCAGTCACAGGGGGCTGCTTGAAGGGAGTGGAATCTGGGCTGGCTGCTGGTTGGTAGCTATGAAATCACCGCCCGACCGTTGGGCTGAGAGAGCCGGTTGAGCGAAGTGCTTTCCCCAGTCATGGGGTGCCGATGGAGGATTATCTGCAAGGTCAGATTACTGACCCATCAGTCCCTACATGTTTGGGGCCAGCCTATCTGCAAGGTCTCCTCGTGCCCTACTACCTGTCCCGGACTCTCCGCTCCACTGAGGGTACCTCAGTGTTCCTAGGTGAGGTTGCAGAACTCTGGTGACTGAGCCATTTCAGTGGCACAACCACCCTTTGAACTCTCTTCCTCAGCAATTTCAGGAGGCACCCTCAGTGGAATCTGTTAAAAGTGATTCAAAACCTTGTTATTTCAAAAGCATTCAGTGATTTTAATTATTATGCTATTTGATATTTGGTTTCTTTGTATTTTGCTGCTTATTCTGTATTGGATCTGTGTATTGTTAATGTTTTACTGTGCTTTTAAATTGTATTGTAAAGTGCTCAGAGTCCCTGGAGAGGGCGCTATATAAATAAAATATCTAATCTGTCTATCTATCTATCTATCTAGCTCAGACACATGCATTGAGTATTGGAAGTGGTGTCATGTCTCTACCCTGTCACTTCCTTATCGGACAATGGTTATTGCATTTCGTCCTTCCCCAGTCCAGTATCCATAGTAGCAGCTGTAAACAGCACTGAGTTGGGGTAGTACAATCAAAGTATACATAACTGGAAAAACCCTCTCCTTTGCTCTGCATTCATCTGTACCATTAAAGAGCTCATTATTGAACCATGGAAACATTCCCTACCTTAATGATTTGCCCACCCCTCATGGCATACCCTGGATAAATCCACCAGATAGCTGAAAGAAAAGTAGGAAGCGCAATTACCTACCCATGTTTCAAGGCAGGCTCAGTAACTGTGAGTGTAGAGTTCACAACTAGCTGCTTACTGCCACTTCTGCGAAGAGTGGTTCCCAGGCCACACTGGAGTTTCACTCTTCTCACAGTGTCCATGTCTGTAAAAATCACAGCATCTTTGACCCAACTTCATGGAGAGTCCTTGGCAGCATGCAGTTCCAGATCCTCTCTCTTACAGTGGAGGGCCTTCAAGCCCCAAAATCTCATCTCTGGCATGCTTGGCTAGTGGTGATGAAGGGCCTGCTGAGTATCTACATGACTGCAGCCAGTAGCTCCTTGATCATTGTCTCTGCTCTTGTGGAGGCAGACTCGTGCTCGTGTCTCTCTGTGTTTGGAGATGCCCATCTTGCCTTGAGCTTGTTTCTGCTGCCTTTGACTGAATGGTGGTTGCCATCTTGTGTGCCAGTGTGCTCATTTGTTTACTGTCCCTCGCTCCACCCCTGTCAGCTACCCCTGCTCCTCTTCCCATGGGTACAGTTATGCAGTTCCCAGACCTTCTTGAAGATGTAGTCTCTAATGGGATACCAGGCCATTGATACTGAACCCAGAAGGCAACCTTGTGTAGGATCGGTTTCAAAGTCCTCACCATTCTTGGAAATGTTGAGATTAGTTTGACCCTGAAGTAGTATTTGATGCCAGCTTCCCAGAGTGCAGCCTTGAGTGCGTTTTATGCTTTTCATTTTGAACTACATCGTTGGAATAGTCCTGATACAATGAAATTCTTGCACCTTTCCAGTGCAGATCCTCTCTTTCTCTGGCCACCCTGAAGAGACCTCCTTCACAGAGTAGCGGAAGTAAGTAAGTGATGACCGCCATGAGTTTGAGCCTGGTGGGCAGGGGGCATCTTGTTCAGTGAGCCTTTTCCTCTTCCACTGCCCCTTGCCATCTGGGCCCCATGAGCTGTGGGTTGAAATAATTCAAGAAGCATTCCATAATAGTCCCTTCAGCTCCTTTAGGGATGCCTAGAACTTGATGTTATTGATGTGTCCCAGATTCTCTTGATCTTCACCTCTTTCCCATAACTTTTCCAAACACCGCTCATATGTTCATCAAGATGTTGGAAAATGATCTGCCGCAGATTCTTCATCTCATCTGCCCTTTGTTCTCCCACATGCATCCTATCCTTCAGTTCCTGAATCTCCTATGATCTGCCAGGCACTCAGGTTTTATGGATAGCCATGTCTGCAACCAGCGACTTCAGCATTTGTGTTATGTAGCTGAGCAGGGCAGTGTCTGGACTGTCAGTACTCCTGCTTTGTCCCTGCTATGCTGTGGCCATAGTTGAACAAAGCTCCTTGCAGCAAGGTTGTACAGGGATTAGATAGACTGCAGAGAGGGACAGACATCAGTGTTCTGCTCATTTCAAGGCCAGTCCAGTTTTGCAGGGAGGTCAGAGGTCAGTTAGATATCATGCCCAGTAGGTCACAGGAGTTATGTGTTCTCCTGCAGTGCACCTGGACTTTGTGCCCACATTGGGATTAATTGGCCTTCACCTCAGCCGGCCCAAATTGCTTTGCTGCCTTGTGGCTGCTCCTCAGTGAACTCCCCGTCACACTTTTCACTAGGTGACTGAAACTCCTGTTTTCAGGTCACACTACCTCAGTCGATAGTCGCATCACAGGTAATCACGGATCACTAAGAAAAAGGGCCACCACCATGTGAAAAGTTATATTAATAGCTGGGTCAAAACAGTGGTTGAATTAGGAGGCCATCTTGCTTGGTGGCTAAACCATGCCCCCAATCTTTTAGTGGCGATTTACCACCTGGTTATCTGATTTGTCCCACCCTGTTCCAGTTATAAACACGGTTGTCTCTGTAGCTAATTGTGTCTCTTCTGAACTTTCTTATCATATTCCTTTTAATTCCTTCTTCAGATTCTGCTAACCTTTCTTTATTTCCTCCAAACTGCTGTTAAACACTTCCTCCTCCTCCTCCTGTTTCAATTTTAGCTGTTCCTGTGCTTTAGTAATCTCTTCAGCCAGATGACTTCCTTTCTAAGATGATTTCAATCAAAGACAGCACACAATATATGCTGGCTGTGTTTCCAATTCCTTCCCAGTGCTCAGTTAGCTTCTAGAGTTAATCCCAAGATTCAGTTGAGTTGTAGTTCTTAGGCCTCTCGGAATATGTTTGTAATGTAAATATTCCCCAATATAATGCCTTGCCATTCAAACTTTTGTCTTTCTTTTCTTAGATTCCTCCATAAATGAAATCTTATCAGATGTTCTCACCTGTAGACATTTCTTGCCCCTAATTACGTTGATTAGTTTCTATGTTCAGTTTAAGAAAAAGCATGAAAGGGTAATTTGATCTTAAAGCTTAGTACATGTCTCGCTAAGCCATCCATTGTCCTATAGCTTAAAATATAATTCATATAAACAGTTTAAAAACAAGCACTAAATTCAGTGTCACTTGTGATCCTTTCAAAATCTCTTCACTGCTGTACTGTTGATGACAAAGTTCCTTCTGTTTTGAGTACCTCAGTGTAGAAGGATATCTGCTGCTTCATCCAAATCCACAGAAGTCCACCAAAGAGCCCTGGGAACACTCCATACATTTTCTCAACTTCTATTAGTTAAGGTGGGGGTTGAGTCCAGCACAATACAACATACCAGGCAGTTAAGGACACTGTCAGACCTTTATTTAATGTCTTTGCTGGTATTCATAATGTTTGTATTGTTTTGTAGTAGTCCATCTTGTGTTGCAAAAGACATCACATAATGTATCCTCCTCCCAAAATATTTATCTTATGAATTTTACTGAAAAGCAAAATCCTATCAGTCTGCTCCTATTCTCGTGCCTGATGCTTAGTGTGATCACATTTGTAAATGGATTTGAAACACTGAAAGGCTCGCTCACAGACTATTCTACCAGAGTTCAGTTAAATACAGTTTCTAATTAGAAAGAAAGCTGAACTCAGGAAAGTGTTTCTTTTTAAATGAGCACTCAAACTTGGGTAATCTACAGTCTGAAAATTGAACTGTGATACTGGCCATGTGTATAAATATTGCATTCATAAATATTCATGTTCGACATACCCAGTATCACAGCTCAACTTTCAGACTGTGATTTACCTAAGTTTGAGCACTTGTTTAAAAACCTTACATTTTCCTGAGTTCATCTTTCTTTCTACCATTAGAAACTGTGTTTAGCTGATCTCGTGTAGAATAGCCTATGAATGGGCCCTCCAGTGCTTCAGCACCATTTACAAATGTGACCACACTTTGGCATCGGGCGTGAGAATAGAACAAACCTACAAGGGTTCACTTTTCAGTAAAATTTTAAAAGCAACCATTTTTGTGGGGAGTACATTGCTGCTATGTCTATTGCAGCACAAGATGGACTGCTGCAGGCAGTACAGTCATGTTCATGAATATTGACAAAGACAGTAAGTAAAGGGCTGACAGTGTCCTCTAGGTGATCAGCCATGCCAAAGTCCAAATATAATTTTTTCTCCATATTTATTGGCAATCTTGTCAACCTTATGCTACATCTAATGTTTTGCCTTTTAAGACTTTATCAGTAGAGGTGGCTTCTTAAAAGTATATTAAAACAAGCATTTGGCAATACTGAATGTTGTCTTGTTGGCATTTTCATTGGTAGTGCAGGAGTTAGAGATGCATAATAGGAATGGTAGTGAAATATGGAACCAATGTCAACCCAGAGACTGACAGGCATTGAGGTGTGCCTTTGGGTCATTGGCCATAACACTTATGCCATTTCACCTCACCCTACCCTGCACATTCTGACAAGTGTTACATTATAGTTTTATTTGGATTGGGGTGGTAGTTATTCTAGGTGTGCTTTGCTGTTAGTTTTAGAAATGTGCAGGGATGGCCTAAAGACAGTCAGGCAGTATTCCCCCACCAAAATCAAGGAATTACACCCCTTTGACTGTCCCTTACTTACCAATCGAAACTTACTAAATGTTACCAATCTTTAGGGATTGCTAGGAGGTGTAAGAAAAGGGGAGAACTGGGTCTGGTGGGGAAATGGAAAGGGGGGCATATTGGAGTGGTGGGGACAGGCGATGCCCTGGGGCAATGGTGTCAAGACAGGGAAATCCCTGTCTGTTCCCATACCCAAGGGCTCAGCAGTAGCTGTTGGACAGGAGTCGAGGTCTTCTCAGCATCCCATCCAACCTGGCGGTGTTATGCAATGCCAGATCCATTAAAACAAGACGCCTGTTATAGCTGATCTTGCTGAAACAGTGGATTTGCATGTATCACTGAGACCTGGCTGGATGAAAATGCTGACCCAATATTGGCTTTTGCAATTCCAGCTGGGTACTCAGTGATCCACTGCCTGAGGTTGGATCGTAGGGAGGGTGTAGCCATCTTGTTTAAGACCGAACTGGGCCTTGTGGATGTTCCAGTGGGGATCACCAGATCCTTTGAGTGTATTATGGGAGAGGGGTAGGCTGCAGGATACTCCTCATCTACCATCTACCAGGTGATGGGGAGCATTCCTGCAAGAGATAGCGGACTTCATCATCGACATGGTATTGAGTCTCTCAAATGGATAAGTCGGGGGACTTCAATGCCTGGGTCGACATTGAACTCTCGCAATTTGGTTAAAATCTCCTCCAGCTAATGATAATGCTGGGCCTTACACAGGTGGTTACCTCCTTATAGAGGTCACTCATTGGATCTGTAGTTCCTCCTGAGGATGGAGATCTCCAACATGGGAATGGAACCAGTTTGCTGGTCTGATTATCACACCATGTGGTTCAGTTTTGGGCCAAATCCAATTGGACCTGCCCCTTCAGAGAGTGTCCACTACCGTCCTTTTAAGGGAGTAACCCCAGAGAGTCTATCAGTGGTTCTGGCCCTATTGGGATTGCTGAGTGAAAGCACAAGTCCTGGGGATCTTGTACTGGCCTATAATAAGGCAGTGGGAGATGCTTTGGACTTGATTGCTCTTGTTCGTGTTCGACCACTCACTCTTTGCCAAGGTCCCCTTGGTATGATGGTTCCTTGAAGGAGTTGAGGTGAGTTGGTTGAAGGAAGGAGAGAGCATGGCGGAAGTCCGCCTGGATGCTGACAGGCTTAAATGGATGGCACTTTATAAAGGCTATCAATCAGAAATCACCCTTAAGAAGGCAGAATTCCTGTCCAGGAGATTTCTGCTGTGAGGAATCAACTGGCTCAACTTTTCTGAACTGTAGACAGTTTGTGCAATCCAATCTGTCTCCAGGCAGGAAGAGCTTTTCACAGGTTAAGTGTGATGAGCTAGCTCAATCCTTCGCAGATAAGGTTGCTGGCATCAGGTCTGGAATCAGCCTGGCTCTTCCATGAGGGGTTGGGGAAGTCGATGGAAGGTGGTGAGCACCCAGTCTGTCTGGAAAAATATCAGCCGGATGGAATTCATGGACATTGTGAAGATTGTCCAGACTTTGCACCAAACCAGTTGTAGTTTGGATCTGGGCTCTACTACCCTTTTAATGGGGTGTGTAGATGTTATCTGCCTGATCCTAGTGGAGATTGTCTGAAATCTTTGGAGAGGGTCTTTCAGATCCCCTAAATGAGGCGGTTATATGACCACTCCTTAAAAGCCCTCCCTGGACCCCGACTGTTCAGCTAACTACCGCCTGTCTCTAACCTTCCCTTTGTTTCTTTTTAAAATGAGCACTCAAACTTGGGTAAATCACAATCTGAAAATGTAACTGTCTCTAACCTTCCCTTTGTGTGGAAGGTTATTGAGAAGGTGGTTGCATTGCAACTGGATGATCACATTACAACTCACAATGTTTATGAAGCTCTCTAGTGTGGATTTAGGAAGAGGCATGGTATGGAGACCACCCTTGTCCAGGTATTAAATGACCTCCTAATGGTGATAGATGGAAAGGCTCATACTATCTTGGTCCTTCTCGATCTCTCAGCAGTCTTTGACACTGTGGACCATGGTGTGCTTCTGGAGTCCCTGCAGTTCCTTTTGGACTGTCGGGTACAGTCCTCAAGTGGTTTTGGTTGTTCCTCATGGGTAGGTCTCAGAGGGTGGTAACTGGAATTTATTCCTCTGATGCCCTTCCCTGTCCTGTGGGGTTACCGCAGGGATCCATATTGGCACCCATGTTGTTCACAGTGTATATGCTGTCATTGGGAGACATCATTGGGTGATACAGCTTGAGTTTTCACTGCTATGCAGATGATACTCAGCTGTATATGTTCTTATGCCCGGACAGACTGATGCGATTTACGTCTAAAACAACTGCCTCGCTGAGATCAAAGACTGGATGAGCTCTAGCTGGCTGAGACTGAATCTGAATAAGACTGAGGTGTTGTTAGTGGACTCGTGTTGCCCGGGGTCTGGTTTTGGGGCTGGGCATGTGTCGGGCCTATGGCTTGATGGTGTCTAGCTCACTACCTCAGATGAGGTGGGAAACCTGGTGTTATCTTTAATGATGGCTTGACCCTGAAATCTCAGGTGTCAGCCATGGTTAAATTCTCATTTTACCATCTGAGGAATATCGCCCAGCTGAAACACCTGGTTCCATCCGACAACCTTCCAACATTGGTCCATGCCTTCATTACCACCCGTCCTTGACTACAGCAATGCCCTCTACCTAGGGCTGTCTGGGTTGATATCCATCACTTGCAGCTAGTGCAGAATGCTGCAGCCAGGCTGTTGACTGGTACTTCAAGGACCAGCCACATTATGCCTGTGCTGCACAGACTGCACTGGCTGCCAGTTCAGTTGCAGATGACCTATAAGGTAGGCATGGTTACCTTTAAAGCCCTACACAAACAGGGTCTCGACTACCTGAAAGATCTCCTGTTTCCTACTCCCCAAATCGTCCTCTCTGATCCGCTCGATGAGGGATTGCTAGAGGTTCCCAGGGTTCATATGAAAACCTCTGGTGCCCTGTGCTTTTCATTTGCAGCACCAAGCCTGTAGAATTCTCACCCGTGGGTTGAGAGAATGCACAACCATCAGCAGTTTTAAATCAATGCTAAAAACATATTTATTTTCACTGCCTTCCCAGATTGTTCTTAATTAATTTATTATGATTGTTTTATTCTGATTATTATATTGATGTTTTAAAATGTACAGTGCCTTGATATTTGAAAGGTGCTATATAAATAAAATTTTGATTTAATTTGATTTTGATTGTGCCATGGGGTTGTCAGGCCTTATGATCAGCCCATTCCATAAGAAAATACATTGAGATGGTGCAGTATAGGAGAATGGGGTGAACTTTGGGGCCTAAGAGTCCAAGGCACACCTTGATGCCTGTCTCTGGCTACAGGGTGGGATGGGTTGGAATGGTGTGAGCATTACAGCCGACAATCCAAAGGCACACCCCTGACACCTGTCAGTCTCTTCAAGGTGGGACGTTATGGTTAGAAGCCCTAACACCCCGGCATTTGTTAGTATTTGCACCCAAATTTTCAACATGGCCTTTTGTGACCCCACCTCATGAAAGCATTTGGGACCTCTGCTCATGAACAGTGGCACTGTGATTTTGTTAATCCGTCCGAATGTTGATTTCCCACAGCAACAGCGCCATTCTGCACCAGATGTGCGAAACCAAATTTTGGGCAGGATGTGAAAATGACAGCTGTACCATTCATAAGTAGGTGTGAAGAAATGGCAATGTTGAAAATCTGGAGTGAAAATATTAAAAATTCTCAAAGTTACGAGTGTGTGTGGAAACAGTGCAATGCATGCTAATAATACAGTCAATTTGTGTAACTCTTTCACCAACTTTTCAGTATAGCCATTTTGTGACCTCTGCTCATGAACAGTGTCACTATGATTTTCTTAATCTGTCCCAAACATTGATTTCCCACAGCGATCATGCCACTGTGCTCCAAATGTGCAAAAACATTTTAGGCAGGACGTAAACATGACAACTGTACTGTTCATAAGGAGGTATGCAATAATGGCAATGTTGAAAATCTGGAGCGAAAATATTAAACATTCTTGAACTTACGAGCATGCACTGAAACTGTGCAATGCACACTCATAACACAGTCATTTTTGGATTTGTTCACTAAATTTGTAACACAGGCTTTTTGAGCCTGCCTCATGAACAGTGACACTGTTGTTTCATTATTTGTCCCAAAAGGTGATTCCATGCAGTGTCCATGAAATCACCTTTCGGGACCAAATAACAACATGACAGTGACTGAGTTCATGAGGTGGGGTCCCAAGAAACCCATGTTGAAAATTCGGAGCCAAAAATCACAAACATGGCTGAGATATCCACCTAAGTTGATGCCATTATACAGCTTACTGACATTTCTTCAGTTCGCAGTTGGCTTTGAAGAGTGCAAACATGTTCCTGCTCCACTGAAGATCATTGCGCAGGACTCTGGAGGTAAGTATGGGGTGAGGGTGTGTGCAGAGGCTGGGTGCAGGTTGGGGAGGGGCACCGCAGATGAGGGACCATTTTCTCTTTTACAGGTTAAAACAACAAAAAAAGACATCGGTGGGAAGTTTTTTTTTTTTTTTTACAGGTTTGTCTTGGCACACTGGTGTGCCACCTGTTTTTTAAGAGAGGGGAACTGAAGCCAATGGGGACTGGGCCCCTTCGCACAGAAAACGTGTCTCTGTTTGAAGGGCACATGATGCCGAGATGGATTGGGCACCCACCTTGGCAGACAGATTAAAATATGGGGACATTATGCTGATGGGGATTGAGCTCCCATCAGCAAATGAACTGGAGAGGGGCATGCTGACAGGAGAATTTGGCACCTGACATTGGCTTTCAGGCAGGACTGTGAGAGGTGGACAGCCATGGCAGCTGCCAGGTTTATTGAAATGTTACACCAGGCAAGTCATGCCCTCCAGTGACCAGGTTGCTCCCTCATTGCTGTGGTGTAATTGCTTCAAGTTGGCGGCATGCTTTTGCAGCGCTGTCAGGCAGTGTGCAATATCATTGGTGCTGCAGAGCCCAGCCAAAAAAGCAGTGGTGCTATTGGCCAAACATGACCGCACCTCAAAACCTGTTACTCCAAGCTACTACAATATGTTATTTGTGCTTACGACAAGACAACATAAAAAAACAGAATATGTAACAATATATGGACTCCACAAGACATAAAGCCTACTTAGTTTTCAATTTTAAAACATCATACTTATAAGGTCACATTCTCCATGTGACCAACTTAAAATTGTCCATGTCTATTACGTAAGTCCAGTTTTCATCTTGTTTCTTGTTCCCACAGAATCTTTTATATCTAAATTCAAATAAAAATAGTGTAGTTGTATCATCTCACTGCATTACTGTTAAACATTTTAAAATAAATTCTCTGGTTATGAGAGCTGTCACTACTACTACTGCAATAAAAGATTTTCAGATGTCTCTTGTTTTATTTGTTCTTTTAACATTTTAATTGTCTGCATATGTATCTCTCTTTACTATAGTACATATTATGGGCCTTATGCATGAATCGGGTGGAGTGGCGACATGCGTGCATCTGGGGCACGCAACCCTCTGCACCATATGCACCCTCATCAGGGTTGCATGGAAGGGTGCACAGCACATATGAGCCTGATTCCCCAGCTACATGAGGAGCAATGTGCCAGGGGCAGGTGGCGGGTGGGACAGCACTGCGCACCACTAACAAAGGTGCATAGTGTGATCCACCGGGAGTGCAGTGCAGAGCAGGTTACAGCAGCTGGGATCCTGCTGTAACCCACTGCACACCCTCACAGAAACCACCTGCAAATGCAGCAGGATCAGAAGCAGCCCTCGTGCTGCCACAGGCCACAAGGCAGACAGAGAGGGTTGGAACAAACAAGTGGGTGGTTGCCCGCACATCATGGCACAAGGTGCCACCATCGTTATGCCCCACCTGCCACCCAGATCACACACAGGCATCCTCATCCCAGCACACTCCAGCCCTGTATGGTCCTGTGCACCTGGCCCAACACATGGCAGCACCACGGACATGGCGTGCTGACCCCCCAGAGCAGCCACCCCATATAGCGGTTCTGCTGCCTCCGATGTCCCATGCCAACTGCTGGGCATGGTCCTGTGCCACTGTTCCCCTGTTACCACCCTGACCCCACAGTGAACTTCCACTACAACTCCCCAGCACCATCACCAGGCACACAGCTGTTGTGCCCTGTCATGGAGGTGCTGGTGGCATACCCACCACACACACCCACAGCCACCAGCCATCACTGTTCCATGGGGCATGCTGCCACCACACCCTGCCATGCAAGGGATCCAGTGAGGACCCAGGCCAGGCATCAGATTGGATGCCCAGTCAGTCCGCTACCCTGCCCCTGGCTACCCTACGGAGTCCAGTGCACCAAGGGGTGGGGCCATGGACAGGTGGCCAGCAGTCTGCATGCTGCCAGTGTGCACCTGTCCATGGGTGCACTGCTACACAGGCAGGAATGCGTGCATGTCGTGCGTACCTACGCCCAGATCGTGCATATGGCCTGATATCTCTCGTGTACACTGATTTTAATAGAGCTGAAGAAATAATTATTTTGGACTCTAGTGTGGCTGATTAATGATTTGGTGGAGTATTGATTAGCAAACCCAATTATGTGATCAAGGTTAACAACATTAATACTGTATGTTCAAATGTCAGACTTATTATATACAATATATGGAAATAAAGGGATCTTAGGTTGAATGTCTAGGTCATCATAATCGGCAATCAGCCTTCTCCATGTCGAAACTAATGATCCCGTTAATGCTACTGCATGGGAGCCAGACTGGATATAATTTGTTTTAATAGCCTGAATTCTTTCTGCGGTTGAAGAGTCACTCCTTGATGCTGCTGTTTGGATGATGATTTTGACCACTTGATTTTGTTTGAATCCACTGGACCAAAGGCTTATGAAATGACATGACAGTTGCCTTTGCAAGCAAGTGTGACACAGTTTTCTTATAAAAAGCAAGGCAAACACAAATTTGATTTTAGATACAGTGCAACTAAGCCGCGCTGATTCAAGTCACCTCAGTAGCATATTTAATGTAGTTTTGTCATATTACATTTGACAGGATTCCTTAAGAACTTTGGGAGCTGAGGCTGGGGATAAAGGAAATGTTTTCAGGACTGGGCTAGAATGAGTCAGTTATTTTCTGACTCTTGTTCTTTGGTCTCCACCAAGTTGCCTCACCAGCTTTGCAGGTTGTGTTGGTAAACAGTTTACTGTTAAACAGTTGAGTGAGAGAAAGAAGCAAAATGATTTCATGCAGCACCTTTCTTGTAAATACAAAATAGTTTTGAGGTGCTGGCAAAGGCACCTATCTTCACCTGAGCTCTTTTTTCTAGGTTTGCTTGTAAGGACAGAGCAAGGAGCAACATTATCAGAGCAAGGAAAAAGATTAAGGATTCTTTTTGCTGGGCAGATTTACTGTGTGTTGTTATTTTCTTTTGTGCTCACAAGATTTGATACTGTTTTTGCTTACATTTTCCTGCTGTAATCTTCTCTGATTCAAATTGCTGTTACAGGGTATACCGTCTGCTACATTGTTACAGGGTGTGCCTACAGGGATGTTACTGTTTTGTGCTTACAGATTACTGCTGTGATCTTCTCTGATTCAAACTGTTTTTTTGCAAGGTATATCTTCTGTTACTGCTTTATTATTCTATGTAGCAAAGTGTTTTTGCAGGGTATATCTTATGTGAAATTGTTACAGGTGGTGCTTACAGGGTTTACAGTTTTATCTATCATTAGGCTAAGCTTTCAGGGCTACTGCATTTGTTGTTGGTTGATTGTTTCTGCTCTTACCTCCTTGTTTTTCATCCGTGGTTCTTCTTTTTGGCAGGAGGGCCCACCACCCCATGCTACACTCCATTTATAGAGTAGCACAGTTGTGACATTTACTGTAGCAAAGCACGAAGGGAAGGATCAGAGGGGCATCTACACAGTGACCTCACTTACAGGGGCACAAGTAATTTAACTTGTTATAACAAGTTATACAAAAAATTTTGCTTTCATTTTCCTCCTTCTAATTATTAAAACCAGGTTATAAACGCAGCAACTCAGGTGGAATGGATATTATTAACTGCAGGCACTGTAGGACACTTTTCAAAAGGGCAGTTATACAGAATTTAGGACACTGTCCTATATGCTGGACCATTGGAGATCAAGGCTCAGCTCCAGGCAGCATGAGCAGAGATTGTGCACCTCAAATTGCATATTCAGGAGGAAATATATTATAAGAACCACCTGCATTTCCCCAACATCTAAGTGAGGCACCTTGACCGCAGAGGAGTAGTTGGTCCGGAAGTTGGCAGGTGATTGGGAGGAGCAAATTGTGCCCCATCATTCCAGTGCTCTCAAATGTATTACCTCCACAAATCATATAAAATCTACAAACAGGTAACTGCCTCTATCTCCAAAATCAGAGGACACTGCAGAGCAGAACACTACAGCATAGGAGCTAGCATAACAAAACTCACCCAAAACAGGGACAAAACAAAAAAAAAGCAACACAAAAACACTTCTGGTCATAGGAGACTCCATGATTTGGGGAGTTGATGCCTACCTTCAGCAGGAGTAATGGTAAGATGTCTCCCAGGTACATCAGCGTGGAGAGGCACTGACCACATTACTAAAATCATGCAGGAAGCAGGAGAAAACATCGATGTCCTGGTACACATAGAGACTAACGATCTCTCCAGCCGGTCAATAGTGGAGACCAAGAAACACCTGACCAGGCTGGGAGACAAACTTTCATCCATTTTGTCCGCATCTCCTTCACTGAGATCCTGCTGGTCTGGGAGATGGGGAAGAGGACAGAAGGAGCGAGAAGGGAAGACAGGGAGCTAAACATGTGGGTCGAGGGCTGGTGCCAGGAAAAATTACACAAATTTGTAGGTAACTGGCAAACAGTTTTGGGAGAGAAAGTTCTTTAAATTTGATGGACTTCATCTGACTATGGAGGGAGTCAGTGCATTGGGGCAGAAGTTTGATGTCTTTGCAGAATATTTAAACTAGCCAATGGGAGAGGGAGTGCAGCACCTGATATATCAAATGGGAAGAACACCTTCCCCAGTCAGCTAGTGATCAAACAGCAGTTCAGCATGTTTGTAGTTCATTTGCATCAACAGGTAAGGAAAAAGGTTTGGCTCCCCATATGATGTGCAGGAAATGCGGACATCGCCAAAACTAACACACCGAAATCTGGCCAATGGAAAATCATGTACTCAAATGCCCACAGTCTGGGAAACAAGATCCCATATCTGCATGCAACAATGACAGAGACTAAACTGACATAGCCGTTAGCAAGACATGGTTTACCAGTTCACCAGTAACCACACTTGGGAGACTTCAGTACCTGGCTATGTACTGTTCAGAAGAGACCAAGGTGCAAAATGGGGGTAGCCCTTTATGTCAATGAAAATATCAAAGCTACAGAAATTCAGAATACACATAAGGAGCCGACAAACTGGGGTTGTCTACAGGCCTCCAGACCAGGGAGAGGACATAGACACATTACTGTTAGAAGATATACAAAACATGACAGCTAAAGGGAGCGTCTGATAATGGGAGACTTCAACATGCCAGATACAGACTGGTGAATACCAGCAGGAACATCCACAAGAACTAGACATATAGTGGATTCCTTATGGGGAAGGCCTCAAACAACTGGTACAACAACCCACAAGAAACAAGGCTACCCTAGATCTAGTAATGACTAATGGGGAAAGGATCACAGAACTCCAGGTAGAAGGTCGCCTGAGGGCCACTGACCATCACATGGTATGGATCAATCTGGCCACTAGAACTAAATCATCCCATTCCAGTGCAAAACGATGGGACTTCAGAAGAGCTGACTTTGATAAGATGGTCAACAGAGTAAAGGTAGCCCTGGCAAGAAGAAATACAGGTGACAGGATACAGGCAAAGTGGGCAAGCATTAAGGATGCAATACTTGAAGCAACATCCCATTATGTTAGGGAGAAAAGAAAGAGCAAAATAAGGAGGAAACCCTTTGGTTCTGAAAAACTAGCAGCAAAGGTCAGAGCCAAAAGTCTGGCCTTCAGGAAATATAAGGGAATGCAGCAAGACGAAGATAGGGAGGCATACCAAACTTCCCTAAAGGAAGCAGGGAAGACAGTAAGGCAGGCAAAGCCCAAACTGAGGAAACACTAGTATGAACAGTAAAAGAAGGTGACAAGACTTTCTATAGATACATTTGTGAAAGGAGACAGTCCAGAGGGGTACTGCTAAGATCAAAGGATAGGGAGGTGGAGGAGGACCAAGGAAAAGCAGCTATCCTAAATAGATACTTCTGCTCAGTATTTACTGAGGAGAAGGTAGGGCATGGCCTGCAGCCTCAGCACTATGGACACAGGGGGATGGAGGTGTGCTCAAGTCCCTTCACAAAAGAAAGGGTCCTAAAGAGCTTGAAAAGCTGAGGGTGGACAAGGCAGTGGGGCCAGATGGCATACATCCCAGGGTACTAAAAGAGCTAAGGGTGGAACTAGCAGAGCCATTATTGAACTGTTTAATGAATCTCTGAGCACAGGAGAGGTCTCAGGAGACTGGAGAAGGACTCATGTGATCCCGCTCCACAAGAGTGGTAGCAGGAGTAGGCAGGAACTACAGACCAGTCAGTCTTACCTCAGTAGTGGGCAAGATTATGGAGGTACTCCTTAAGGAAAGGATATTGCAACAAATAGAATCCATAGGAACACAGGATCCAAGACAGCATGGGTTTACAACAGGAAGGTCCTGTCAAACTAATCTCATAGATTTCTTTGACTGGGTAACAAGAATAGTGGACCAAGGGTGCAGGGTGTGAACAGGCATACTCACTGTACACATTTGTGTACAGTTTTGTTGAGTGCCTGTCACAAACCATAAGCCACTCTGTTAATATTATCATTCTAATCTGTAGTATTTGGGTTAGTGTAGGCTACTGAGGAGTGTCCAATACATGTATAACCTCTTTAGAGAGTAGAGGAGTCATCTAACAACAATCTGACTTGTTTGGAAGGGGTGCCATTTGGAAAGGATGTGTTTATTTTTAATAGGAAGTGTAACGTTGGAATTGTGTACAAAATGGAAATTTCTGGCTACACTCCTGCAAGGGTGTGCAGTTGATGTCACCAACCTTGACTTTAGTAAAGCTTTGATGCTGTTCCACATAGAAGATTGATTAATAAGCTGAGCAGGCTCGGGTGGGTCAGAAGTTGGTCTACTGGGTGGCAAAATGGTTGGCGGGCAGAAAACAGAGAGTGGTGGTAAATGGTATACAGTCAGAAGAGATGCATGTCACAAGTGTGGTACCTCAGGGATCACTCCTGGGGCTATTCCTCTTCAATATCTTCATCAGTGACATTTCAGATGGACTGGAGGGTAAGGTTTGTCTATTTGCAGATGACATCAAGATCTGCAACAGAGTAGATAATCCATATGGGGTGGGCAGAATGAGAAGAGATCTGGATAAATTGGCAAAATGGTCAGAAAAGTGGCAACTGGGGTTTAATACAAAGAAGTGCAAGATTTTGCACATTGGGAAGAGAAACTCTGAAGCCACCTATAAGTTGGGAGGGAGTTGCCGGCAATCACAAGGGAAGAAAGAGACTTAGGCATCATCATCACAGATGACCTGAAATCATCCAAGCAGACCACTAAAGCAGTAGGTAAGGCTGGGAGGATGTTGGGGTGTATTAGTAGGGTATCACAAGTCATAAGAGGGAGGGTAATCCCTCTTTACAAGACAGTGGTTAGGCCCCATCTGGAGTACTGTGTGCAGTAATGGAGACCTCATCTTTACAAGGACATTAACAAAATGGAGGCAGTCCAGAGAAGGCAACCAAAATGGTGCAGGGACTGCATCAGAAAACATATGAGGACAGATTAATGGAGCTCAATATGTATTCCCTAGAGCAAAGGAGAGAGAGGATATGATTGAAACATTCAAACACCTTAAAGGTATTAACAAGGTGAAAGAGTCTAACATGTTTCAATATAAGACAAACAGAACGAGAGGACACAGCATGAGACTAGTTGGAGGCTGATTAAGGGTAATGTGAGGAAGTTACTTTTCACAGAAAGGTGGTGGATGCATGGAACGGCTTATCTCAGGAAGTGCTGTATATTAATACAGTGCAGGGTTTCAGACAGGCATGGGATAGGCATAAGGAGCAATACAGATGAGTATGAATAGATGGGCCATTGACAGTGTAAGGCCTATGGCACATTCATAAGGTAGAATGAAAATGGGCAGACTGGATGGGCCTTATGTTCTTATCTGCCATCAACTTCTATGTTTCTATATTTCTATAGTTAACAAGCATTTGTCAATGCTGAATGTTGTCGAGCTGGCATTGGCATTGGCAGTGCCGAGCTAAAGATGCATAACAGGAATGGCAGTGAAGTATTGAAGTGGCGCCAACCCCACCCCACCCTGCAGAGAGTGACATGCATTAGGGTGTGCCTTTGGGTCATCAGCTATAACACTCATGCTATTGTACCTCACCCTACCCTGTAGACACTGACAAGTGTTGGGGTGTGCTTTGGGGTCTTTGGGCATTGTGCTACCCCATTCCATAAGGAAATACGCTGACGTGGGTGCAGTATAGGAACGTGGGGTGAACTTTGTGGCTGAACAGTGCAAGGCACACCCGATGCCTGTCAGTGGCTGCAGGGTGGAGGTGGAATGGCATAAGCATTACATCCAATGATCCCAAGTCACACCCCTGACGCCTGTCAGTCTGTACCAGGTGGGGTGCTACAGTTGGAAACCCTAACACTGTAGGCGTGTGGTGGTAGTTCACTCCACATTTTCAGCACGGGCTGCTTGTCAGGCCACCTCATGAAAAGCAGCACAATCACTTTGTTTGCTGAAAGGTGGTTTTGCACAGCAGCTGTGCCATTTGGCGACAGAGACGAAAACACATTTTTTGGGTGGGATGTGGAGAATAACAACTGTATTGTTTATGAGGAGGCATAAAAATGGCAATGTTGAAAATCTGGAGTGACAGCATGAAATATTGGTGAAGCAATCAGCATGCATAAAAGTGCACAACACATGTCCGTAACCCAATTATTTTTGGGGTTTGTTAGCCACATTTGTAACATAGGCATTTGGGACCTCCTCTTATGAACAGTGGTGCTGCGATTTTGTTAATCTGTCCAAAAGTTGATTTCCCACAGTGACCACGCCATTATGCGCCACAGGTGCAGAAACATATTTTGGGCAGGATGTGAAAAATGACAGCTGTACTGTTCATAGGAGGTGTGAAAAATGGCAGTGTTGAAAATCTGGCATGGAAATATTGCAAATTTGCAAAGTTACAAGGGTGCGTGGAAACTCGCAATGCACACTTGCAACACAGTCATTTTATTGGCTTTCAGCACCAGATTTTCAACATAGGCATTTTGGACCTCTGCTCATGAACAGGCCACCGTCATTTCCTCAAACTGTCCCAAAAGTAATTTCGCACAGCGACCTCGCTATTCTGTGCGGTCATCTGAAAACACATTTTGCCAGGATATGCAAATTGACAGCTGTACTGTTCTTCAGGAGGTGTAGAAAAATGCCAATTTTGAAAATCTGGAGTGAAAATATTACAAATTCATGATGTTATGGCGTGCGTGGAAACAGTGCAACACACACTCGTAAAACAGCCATTTTTTATTTTCCCAGCAAATTTGCAACATAGGTTTTTGAGAGTCCCCTCATGAACAGTGGCACTGTCATTTTGTTAATTGGTCCCAAAGGTGATTCCATGCAGTGACCCACGAAATCACCTTTAGGGGCTGATTAACGCCATGACAGTGCCAGAACTCATGAGGAGGTCCCAAAACCCCATGTTGAAAATTTGGTGCAAAATTCCAAAACATGCCTGAAATATGTGTCAAAGTTGAAAAAACCTATTTATTCCATTATACAGCTTAACGGCATTTCCTCAGTTCGGGTCGGCTTTGCAGAGTGCAGACATGTTCGGTCCACCAAAGATCATCGTGCCAGACTCCAGAAATAAGTATGGGGTGAGAGGGGGTGTGGTGGAGCAGGATGTGCAGTGGGTGGGTGCGGGTTGTGGGAGGGGCAGGGAGACCGTGAGGGACCATCTTTTTACAGGTTAAAAAAAAAACAAAAAAAAAACCTATCAGGGGACACTTTCTTTTTGCAGGGGCTTCGACACACTGGGTGGGCTCCCAGCGTGCCACCTAAGTGTTTGTGGGATGCTCTAGCCAGCAGAGTTAGGCACCCCATTGGCACCTAGAAAGTGGGGGCAAGAGCCGAGGTGGATTGGGCACCCCTCAGCACATAACAAATGGGGATACATTATGTCAGCAGGAGTGGGCTCCCAATTTGCTACATACATTAGGGGCAGGGCATGCTAACAGGGGATTGGGCACCCCTGATGTTGGCAGTAGGGCAGGCAGTGTGCTGCCATGTTCATTGTTTTCACCATCAGGAAAGAATGTCGGGAGGTCCGCTGCGTATGACTAGCTTAGCTCACATTGCAGCGGACCTTTCATTTGATCTCATCACCACATTAAGTATGCACAGTGTGGCGCCAGCACACAGGCTGATTGGGGAATGAGAGACACACCTACTGATGCGTGCACTGCATTCGCCCAACAGTGACCGCACCTCCAAATCTGCACTACTGCAAGATTTTGGCCGCAGTAAGTGTGCCAACATAAAAATGGGCTGGGAAAATACAGTTACCATATTATTTTGTGTATAGAACACTGGAATGTAAACATATTCTTGTGATGCTACAGCTCACCTAAACTGAATGCATGAGGATCTCATTATCAAGAGGAATCTTTCCACACTCCCTAAGAAAAATGTGAACAGTCAGACATTGTCTTGTACCATCAGACTCAACACCCTTAATAATGGAAAAAATAAAATGAAACTATGTCCTCCCCAGTGTTATAGCACATGTTACTACTCAGATTACCACAATTCCTCCTTCCTTCCCATGGAACTCCTTTATATAATATGTAATAAAACATTCATTTTTTATTCTGTCTCTCTGACCCCCCTTTTACAGATCCAGTGTTTCATGCAAGAAGATGTCAGTAGCTGCAAAATATATAAACAATATTGCTACAACCCTGACCACCTGGCTGCAAGAAACCCCTACTCCCTCTTCTTTGTATAAAAAAGTCTGTTTCTTTGTCTGTCTCAATCCTTCCCAACCATCCCCAACTGTAACAACCCTCTTCCTACTGTAAGGGTCTGGGGTGTTATTAACATCATTGCTGTGCCCTTAGTGGCTTAGTGGAGAGGAAGGAGTTTAGGATATAGCCTTATATTGTGGAGGCAGTATAGTGCTATGGTTTAAGGCACCCGAGCTGCAAACCTGAAGAACTGGGTTTGAATCCCACAGCCTCCACTTGCATACTGTGTGACCCTAAGCAATCCACTTAACTTCCTTGTGTTCCCCAGGTCACAGCTTGCAACAAGCTTCAGCTTAGTGTGCCTTTTCTGGTAAAACAATTTCCTCTACCCCTTCCCTCTTATATAGGAACAAGGAGCACTCTCCAATCCCTCCAAAAGGTGACATGGTAAATTGAAAGCCAGCAAAATAAAAGAAATAACAAACAGTGCACAAACATTGAAGCACTGGTACAAAAACTGTTTAAACACACACAAGGACATTTTGTAGGTGACCCCCATACATAGTGCCTTCAACCAGAGGCTTCATCAGTGGTTGGTGACAGCATGTGAACAATGTGTATTAAGTAAATAAAATGCATATTCATTTGGCCCATTTACAGACATATCCATATGTGTTTTCATTCTGTTCTTTATTATACTCTTTTAATGTCCCCAAATTCAGAACAGTAATTTGTGCTACAAGTTATCTTTCGTGTACTATCTGTTCTGCCTCTTGGATTCAGTTTTTCTGTTTTACTTGTGAGACTCTACTTTTGCCTTATTTAAAACACATAATTGTGAACACAAAACCGCAACTGGGAAAACAGCTCCCAACAATACAGTGAGGCAGAAAGACAGACCGGGATACATGGCAATTGTTGAAATGGCAACAATGTGTTTCTGCAGGGGACTTTGTAAAGGGCTTTGTCCCCTGCACCTCCTACTTTAGATGACCAACTGCAGGGGGCAAAACTTGGGGAGGGGAGAAACACACTGTTACCATTTTGATGTTGTGTATTCTGCTCACCCTGTGTGCCTCGCTGTATTGCCGATACCCCGTTGTCCCAGCCACAATTTTGCATTTGCTGATTTGATGGGACATCCTCTTTGTTTAAATCTGTTAATCAACTCATTTTGTCTAATCTCAAAATCTTACTGTAAAGTACAGTTTCTTTTTAGCATGCATCGGCTGTCCAACCAGAATATTTTCTTCAAGTGTCCTTTGATGGAAATTATCATAATGTAAAATAGTATTCCTTGATGCTTCTTTTCTGTGTAGATCCATTATAAGTTTGTCTTCAAACTCCTTTATAGTTTCATCTAGATAGTGGATTCTCACTACATCGAGCTTAGAATGACTGTTAAATTAGGTACTACAAGTTTAAATAATTGAACAATTCTTGAAGTGTTGCTTTTCTAACTGCCTTACCAGAAATGTTGTATGTTGTCAATACATCTCTTATATAGAAAATATGTCTTCAAATTTGGTTTGACCATCTTCTTCAAAATGTATTAATTCTTAAATATACTCAAGTGTCCAGAATATTGTCATGTGATGGGGCCTTCAACAATCCCATAGCTATCCTTGTGATATGCCAAAAATATAAATCTTCAAACTTAAAAACATTATTATGAAATGTAAAATTAGCTGCTTCCACTAAAATCTCATTGCTTGCTAGCGATTCTGTCCTTCATTTCTCCAAGTATTATGAAGGACTTGAAGATCATTTAGATGGGGTATACAAGTCCACACATTCATTGTGATTAGAAAATCGGTGAGTAAAACCTAACATCCTGATTGGCTAGGATGCTGAACTAAGTGAGGGGTATTTCTCGATAGAACCCGCTAAAAAGTAAGTGCCAATTCAGGTACCCCATTACTTAAAATATTATTGGGCACCCCGAATTTTCAAACTCTCTAACTGCCTATGTCTTATCTAACTTAGCGAGATTCATGTCAGCAAGTCGGCAGCCTGGCTCTGTATTCCTGATCCCACACAAACAGAAACAGTTTTCAGCCACAAGAAATATATATTTTTTAGTTCGTTTTAAAATCAATAGTGCTGGCACATCATGTCTCCGTGCTAGTAGCAACAAGCTTCTCCAAGATCACCTTGCCTCCAACTCTCTCAACCCACCAAAAAAACAAAACATGCAAATATTTTTTTTTACTCTACACAACCAGGTACCTTAATTTGTTTTTCCCCAGTCATCACCTTCTGAAATGCTTAGCACGTGCACAAAAGTTCAGAGTTGCATACATTCCTCATGCGCGAGGGTGTCAACTCGCTGATGTAAGTCCGCTATAAAAAACCTGGGAAAAACCACCTTCATCTCAAAATAAATTAAACAAATGGAGTTCTGGGGTTATGCTCTTGTTACCTCTGACCTAAAGTCAACATGGCAACATATAGAAATGCAGGGGCTGAAACACAGAGTCTCAGATATTCAAACTACGCCATTCTGGGCGCAAGCCCATACGCTACTCAAAATAGTTGCGCAGGGTTGTAGCGAGGCGATATTCAAAGGAGTTACGCTATTGAGCAACTCCTTTGAATATCACCCAACCACAACCACTATGCGTGTAGCCAGTGGAACTTGCGCCACTACCAGAAATTGTCAGAGTTGAGCATTAAACTTACGGTTGCTTAAAGTACCATTGCGCCATCTGCCAAATTTCCGATATTCAAAGTTGACATGCAAATGGGGCCATAATTCATGCAAGGCGCGGGGGCAATTTGCATCTGATTATGGCCCCATTTGCATGCCATTAGCATGTAGGTGTGCCGATCCTCGAGGACTTGCACCTGGCGCTCTGCCAGGCAGCAGCCATCGGGGACCAGCGCACCCTGCAGCCTGATCATGGGCGCAACGTGAAAACAACCCCTCCCCCACACATCTCCCAATGCCCGATCGCGGGCAGAACGTATCATGACAACACCCCGCCTAAACAGCTCCCAATGCCCGATCACGGGCAGAACGAAAACAACCCCCAAACAGCTCCCAATGCCCGATAGCGGGCAGAGCGTGAAACAACTCCCCAGTGCCCGATCGTGGGCAGAATGTAAAAGACCCCCAACCCGAATATCTCCCTGGTGGTCCAGTGGACCGTAATGCCCGATCGGGGCAGAATGTCCAGTGACAACCCCAAACATCTCCCTGGTGTCTAGTGTCCCCCACACCCCCACCCATGAAGCCCCACCACCCGCTCCCCGGCGGCGGCGGGCGCCAGCATCCCACCCACCTGCCGCCCTGCACTTCGCCCGACTGACTGTCAATCAGGGCGCTGCGCCCATTAGTGCAGAGCTGGAGCCAATGGGCGTGCAGCCTACCGCATATGACAGTCCAGATTTGTGAATGAACCCATCTACGTGGCGACTGATATGGGCGAAAGCCCAAAAGGCAAGGGGGCAGGGAGGGTGACCAGATGTGGTGGTGTGGGCAACCCTAGCAACATGATGTTGCTACGTCTACATGCTCATGGGGAGCGAGCACAGTGAGTGTGGCCTGGGAGAGGTGGAGGTGATGTATGGGTGGTGCTGTAATCGGCTGCTGAGCTGTGCCATGGCATCGAGGGGTTGGCCTCCGCTGCGGTGCTGGGAGTTCAGGTATGGGTCTGGGTCTGGTTGCTACTATGCTTTTCTTGAGCCCAACCCAAAATCTTCTTTTTTACATTCGTACTCCCCTGACATGAACCCCTGGAGTTGAGAATCTCAACTAGGGGGTGGGGCAAGCCCCTGTGTGAGGGGCAGCCCCCCACAGAAAGCAAATATTTTTAGTCCCTGGCACCATTTTTCCATGCGCCGAGGTTGGTCAGGGTAGCAAAATTGTTTCACCCCTGACGTTGTTTCTTCTGCGGGTCGCCTTCCACAGTCACCCACATCACATAGAACCCTTTAGGTGTATTTTTAGCCATATTTAATTAACAACAAACACCCTTAAAAATGATGTGCTGCTGCCTACAGTACATTAATTCAAATTAATACTGACTTATCCAGGGCAAAAGCACCCCAGATATTCTGTTTCTTACTCTATATGCCTGTACCTGGCCATTTCCTGAGTGACCTCAGATGTCAATATTATAACGCTGGTTGCACGCATGTTGGCAGCAATGGAGTCAACATCACCAGCTTTGAGCAGCCCCAACTGCAGTGAAGCAGTGCCCTGTTGAACACATTCTGACAATGCAGATAAGGGTCCAATAAGTTACTTTTAAAATGCCAAACTTATTTAAGAGTTACTGTATTCAATATAGTATTGACTGTATCATTATTAATACAGTCTATGAAAACAAAAATAATGATGTTATATCAAATTTCCATTTAAAGAATGTGAACAAAGGATCACTAATGCAACACCTAAACTCAAGTTTTGCATGCCATTTGTTATTTAATAATTCTGTAACTTAATGCAGGAGCCTCTGTGGCACAGAACAAAGCTTTTAGAAAGTCTTGGAGAGGAGTCATGTTAGGAGGTGTATGTAGTGGTGGTACAGGTGGGCATGTTTAGTCTGCTGTCCCAAATTACAGGGATAAGGGACAATGTGCCTTAGGAAGTCTTGACCCAGTAAACAAAGGGCAATGGTGAGGGCTGGCTTATTGCCCTGTGTTGAGGTGTGGGTCAGAGAATGCACTGCAGACTGGCTAACTTCTTTCTGTGTACCAGGAGTGCTGGTGTGCTTCAGGGACAAGCACATAAAGTGACCTTCTCTGTGGCTGGCTTCAGGACCCAGGCCAGGGTTGGACAGCACCCTTTGATGGGTATCATAACTAGAGGTATGGGTGCCAAGGTTTTCTCACTGTTTGAGTATTAGTAGAGTAAACATAATAGGAGTCCATGATCAATTTACCGGGATAGAGGTTTGATGGTGGTTTCATATGAAAAATGGTGCTTAAAAGGATGGGCTTGTGGGACTTTCTCAAAATTTGGGCATTGCCACTAGGTGACCAAATTCAAGATGGCCACAAAAATCTATAAATTGGCATATCCGGCTCATAGTTGTCATATAAAGCTATATTTGTTTCCTAAATGGGGTTTTCAGGGTCAAGGAATTCATTTCTTATAATAAAGATTTTATTTCTTGAAGCCAAAACACCATGACAACATGTTCTCAAATTTCCACAGTAATAACTGCTTAATTTCAAGTTCTTCCACCCCAAAACTTGAAATTTGTGTTTCTAAACTTAAGAATATCATGCATGCCATTTTCAGTGTCAGAAAAATAGCCAACTTTAATTTTCACAAAATCTGGTTTTGCACAGTTAATAAAAGTTTTAATTGAAAAGTTGTAGTTTGGCAACATTAGTTAGATTCATCCATACTGTTTGAAGCCTTATTGCTATCATAACATTCTCAATTAATGTTTAAAGTGCTGCTTTCATTTGAGCATGACCAAATCTCCTTCTCATTTTTTCTTCAATGTTATTCTCAGAGTCATAATTAGAATCATAGGCCAGATATTCAAAAAGTTGAGCTATGCGCCAATAGGGTTTGCCCTCACGCAAGTCGAAATTGCACCATTCTGCGATATTCAGCAGGAGGCAGTTGTGCCCTAAATCACGCTGGAGCAACAGCGCAATGATAATGCAGGCATGCACAACTGAAGGGGAGTAACCATGCATAAATGGCGCAGTGCGATATTCAACAACTTGCACCATGCGCAATAGGGGAGCAAGCTGAAGTTGTGCCACAGCGAATGAGCCATAATAAAAGGAACAAGGGAGAGATGCAAGAATGCTACAGGAAGGCACATGAGGCTGAACTCTAGCCACACAGACAGGGCAGGAGGGACACACAGGGCAGGCCAGGAAAGGGCACCCTGAACACAGAGCACAGGGAAGGTGTGGGGAGCCACAGCCAGTGCAGAAGGAAGTGCCACACAGCACAGAGGCCACCACAGGCAGGTGTTCCCGGTGTAGGGAAGTAGCAGTGATGACAGTGGGGGAATACAGTAACAGCTTCCGGGGTGAACACAAGCCAGAGACATGGCCAGTGCCACCTTCCAGATGGAGGCCGTTATAAGGGGGTGAGAAGGTGGGCAGCAGGGGAGCATGGCGTGAAAAGGCCGTTGGCGGTATGCCCCAACAGGCAGTACCGAGCCCACGCCAGCTTTGAGCTGTACAGTGATACTGAGATTGTGGGCGGTACTGCCTGAATTGGGCAATTCTGAGGCGGCTCTGTGAGCTGTGCAGTGATGTGATGCAGGCACCCACATGATGGAGCCATGCCCCGTCAGTGGAGACAAAAGTGACAGTTTGCATGTGCTTGTTCACCACAGGTACCTTCCAGAGACCAACTGAGAACACCACAGGCATAACCCAGTCGGCCACGTCATGCCACCTCACCCAATTCCTCAGTGCACTGCTGCCACATGCTGCGGAGTACATCCATTTCCCCAGCACTCTGACGGAGTGCACAGCAAACATACAGGAGTTCCACAGGGTAGCACGTATGCCTGGCATGCTAGGGTAATAGACTGCACTCATGTGGCCACACGATTCCACCTGGCCCGAGGGGCTGCATACATCAATTGCAAGAGCTATGCCAGCATCAACTGCCAGGTGGTATGCAATGCCAGGGGCACATAATCAATGTCTGTGCCACGCACCCTGGGGAGCACACAATGCCTTCATCTGGCACCAGTTGGCACTGTGCCACAGATTCAAGAATGGGAGATCCCACTGGACACCTAGTGGGTGAGTATGCAAACCACATGGACAATCATAGAGCCTGGGGGCATGGCCAGAGGTGACATGGGTAGTGGCCTACATGGCCGGGGCAGGGCAATGCTGATCACCAAACTAACCTCCACCCTCTACACACAGGTAACAGTGGATACCCACTCTCCGTCCCTGGCTGCTCACACCCTACCGGCAGCCCGTGATCCCATTGCAGCAACGCTACAATGAGCACATGCCACCACGCGTAATGTCATCAAGCGGGTGTTCGGATGCTAAAGGCATGTTTCCATTGCCTGGACACCTCTGGCAGTGCCTACAGTATAGCCCTCAAAGGCCTGTGGGCTATTCCTGGCCTGTTGCATCTTGCACAACATGGCCAACAAATGTGGGATAGCATTACTGGTCAAAGGGGACAGCGATGGGGACAATGAGGACGCTGGTGATGATGGTGATGGGCAGCTCCCCTTGGCCGATGGGACCCCTGACTGCTTCAGCTGGCACAGCTGCTCCAGGACACCATCACGGAGGAGCACTTCAGCCAACCAGGTAAGTCATGGGGCCATGTGCAGCCAACAGTGGCTAAGGCACAACCACAAACACGCATGGACACACACCAGGGTGCATGCCGTCAAAGGAATTGGCAGGGCATGGAACCACACACACAACCAGGGATGGGTGAGGACTAACATGCCACATGGATGGACACACACACACGCACACACACAAACACAGCGCACCAAACCTGCACAAGGGCAGGAGGCACACTGACCCAGAATGTCACTCCTAGCCACACACATGTCCATAGACCACCACGCCCACTGCCTGTCCATGCGTGTCAGATGCTGAACACCATTGCACATTGGTGTACAGTGCAATGCAGGCATCATCATGCACACGCAACTGCGGACAGCAGCCGGGAGGGTGTGCAGATGGACTGTGTGTCCACATGCAGGGCGGTACCCACGTGCACTGCCCACTGAAAGACACAATGCACACAGGGCAGCACCAGACAGTAGCCGCGTTGGGAGACAGGTCAGGCGCGACACAGTGCCCTGGCCACCATGGATGTGTGGGCAGCCCCGCTGAGACCCACCAGCACCGACAGGCTGACCACTGGCCTCATGAGGTGGCACGATGGTCCCCAGGGTTCCACTGCATGAATGCAACCATGCTCGCGCGGGGGTCTGCAGCACACGAACATGCCTGCACCAGGCATGCTCAGGATGCCCACAGCTGAACCCAGTGTTGACAGGGAGGGTGTCGATGATGCCAGGAATGGGGTGGACAGTGCACTGTGTGGTGTCAGCACACATGGGCACATGACTGTGTGCCCATTGTGGCCATGACAGCAGTGAATGCCTGTGCATGCCTGTCAATGGCAGCGGTCACATCCTCCCACAACCAGTCCATCCCTGCCAGGATCAGAGCAGTGTCCCTGCTGCGACGCTCCTCTGCCCACTCCAGAGCCGCACGCGGTGCATCCACCGACTCGCCAGCCGCATCTGCTGCTGAACTGATGCTCGCAGTAGGTGGGTGTGCTCATCCAAGAGGTCATCTGCCCCTCGGCATCCTGTCCCTCAGGGTGTGCATGGCCATGATGCTCAGCACCCCTTGAGGGTGGGTGCTGAACACCAGGACCAGGTCTGGGCATGTCCACAGGCAGTGCACAGATGCCACCGCTGGACCCTGTACCCCAAGCCCATTGGCTGATTGCTGATGCTGCCCTCTGGCTTCCACTCCCCAGGGCTCAGTGGTGCTGCGCAGTGGCCGCAACAGTCCAACTGTCCTGAACAAACACCAGTGCTGCCCACTGGTGCTGACAGGCACAGGCTATAAAGGCCTCCATGGCAGCACCACCCACAGCCATGGCCACGATGTCTCTGCTGTGTGGCCATCCCGTGGCACACGTGTCACTGCCCATAGCGTAGCGACATCATCATCGGTGATGGACTCGCACCGCCTCAGTCACAGCATGCTGGCATCCATCAATGCCAGCATGCTGGGACACAGGCAGGGCTTCCTCTGCACCTGTTACAACAACATCAGTGTGACAGCCAGGCAGCCCACTGTCGCAATGAGCCACGATACTTGTGGAGGTGGATGGACCCTCCTCCATCTCCAGCTGACTGTCTTAGTGGACATGCCCACCACCGCTGACCCATGCAGACACTCAGGATCTGTAAGGGAAGGCAAAGTCGTGTTACTGCATGTGACCTACCCTGCCCCCCATAGACAGACCATGACTTACCATGCAGTGATGGGCCACCACCCGTCTGGAAGCCACCACCCAGAACACCCTCAATGGCACTATGCTGCATGCTTCCAGCAATCCTTTCCTCCTGTGGGGTCAGGTGTACCACCTCCGGCTGTCCACCACCTGTTGCAGCTCGTATGCCCTGATGGCAGCCACCTTCTCCTATCTTCTCCTGTCCGTGCCCATCTTTTCTTGCACTCCTGCATGGAGCGCTGGTGGCTGCCATGCAGGTTCACATGTGCCACCTCCTCCCATGCAGCAGCACGGGCTTGAGGTGTTCCTGCCATCCACTGAGAAGCAGCTCCTGACTGAGGTAGGCGTCAAACAGGGGCCGGTCTCGGCCTTGGTAAAATTAGGCCTCATCCCCTCCTCCCACCACTGTGTTCATCCTCTCCCACAACTTGCTCGGTCATTATTTAGCCTGTAAGAATGGCAGTTGTTACCTGTGACCGCGCAGTCCCATGCATGTCCCAAATCCACAGTCCACACTCCCAAACAGCATGCAACTCACCAATAGACTGCAGTAACCAACTATGGCCAGTGCAGCCCAATGTTGCACTTTTATAGCACAACCCATGCAAATGAGGTGAGGCGCAACTTAAGTGGATGCAAATTGCAGTGCTGCACCATTGAATGGCTGATTAGATGATTTGCATATGATGGCTGCATATCACGCTTTTGCACTTTGTGCAATTGTGTTGAAGCGTGCTGAGCCAATGGAGCAGTTCTGTGACATGCATAGTACACACCTCACTGCGCATGCCGGGTTGCTGATGCAGGCGTCTGCTGCACTGCTGACGTGCTGTGCATGGGAAGCAATGCAGGGCATGGCTGCGATTGTGCCAGTGGCA
Organism: Neoceratodus forsteri; assembly: GCA_016271365.2. NCBI lineage: Eukaryota > Metazoa > Chordata > Ceratodontiformes > Ceratodontidae > Neoceratodus > Neoceratodus forsteri. The sequence goes on along the minus strand of CM028137.1, from coordinate 686,349,678 downwards.
CTATAGCGATGGTCACCTACATGGCGCTGTGGCACTGGGCCATCATAGGTGCACTGGGGCAACTAGCGGTGAGGCCGCTACTGGCGTGCACACATGGCAGCCAATCACGCTACATGCATTGGGTTCCAATGGCGCTGTGCGTGTCCATGCACCAGAGACTCTTGACCCTGTGCCTGACCTTTGCCCCCTCGGCACCACGCGCGCCAGGCATTGGTGCGCCACTATCGGCGCTGTTCGGTGACAGAGCCGATAGGGAATGGCAGCACTGTACCATGCAGCATCTGCACGTGGGGAGCCAGCTGCAGAGTGCCATATTTGCAGATTGAGCAGAGAGCATGGTGCACAGGAGGGCTGCTCAGTGGTCTCAGATAGAGCTGGCCAACCTAGTGACCATAGTGGAGCCGCACCATGGGCCACTGTTTGGGAGGCACCCTGGACAGGTCCAGGAGCCAGGTGTGGAGAAGGTGGCCACTGCACTCAAGGAGGCCACTGGATGGGGTAGAAGCACAGAGCAGTGCTGCCACAGGTATGGGGACCTGCAGCGGAGGCAGCCAGAGCTGCTAGCCTGCCTGTGGGCACATGCCAGGAGGGCACGGTGCCATGGCCAGGTAGGTGTTATGTCAACACAATTTTATCTTCTATATGGGTATCACAGTTGTATGTGTCCAGCACATGGGGAGGGACTGTCCAGGGTTGGCTCTGGTGGTGTTATGAGGGCATGGGGTGAGTGGGTCTGGCTGGGTGGGAAGGCACACACCTGGGGGCAGGGGGCTTTGCTATGGGATTGTACTGATGTTCCTCTCTCCATGTTTGCACCACCGGCCTGGAGGAGGGCGCCTTGCCCGTGATCTGCGGTGAAAAAAAGAAGAGGAAGCCAGGCAGGGCGAGGGTCCACACCTCCCAAGGGACCAGCCCGATGATGGTGAGTGCCATACCTCCATGATTACTATTGCATGTTGTGTAACAGGGTGGACAGCGAGGCATGGCCACCATCCATTGACACCACTGCCATGCACTCAACTTGTTACAGTCAACACTGTCCAGTGGCAATGCATGTCTGGGAGTACATTGATGGTGGTCCATGAGTGCACCGGTACATGGCTGTGCCACTGCCTTTGCACCACATAGCCATGTCACTAGGCGGCCGCGGTGGTGCTGTGCGTGACTTGGCCGGTGGGTGTGTGCAGCATTCCGCATGGCTGTATGCACCTGGGTGGGCAGGTCATGTGGACGTGATCACTGTGGGTGGTCACATGCCATCACAGAGGTATGTCCCATGGCCTATGCCATGCACAGTGGTTGGGCTGTATGGGGCTGTCATTCACACCTATTGACTGTGATCCCTTGTCCTAAGTACACGCCAGCTCCAAGAGATAAGGTAGGCACTTCAGGAGATCCTGCAGGTGGTGAAGGCATCACTCGACATCCTCCACAGGATTGATGAGACGGGATCCCATGGGAGGCACCGACAGTGATGGAGCCAGAGCAGGGAGCGGTGCTCCCGCTAGAAGTCCCTCTGCCCCTGATATCCCCTACCCCTGGACCCACCCTCACACCCTCCTTTCCTGTCCCATTTGTCCACCCTGCCCTTACCCACCCCCACCTTGTCGGTGGCCCTCCCCACCTTGTATATATTTTGTAAATAGTTAACTTTATATGTTATTTCAATACAGTTATTTTGATATGAATACTGTGGTGGTCTCTGATTTGTAGCGGGCATAGGTGCTCAGCTGCAGTGGTGTGCATGGCGTCCAGGATGGTGTGGTCATGGGTGTGTGTATGTCTGTGTGGAGGTGACTATGGTGTGGGGTAGCTATCAGTCAGTGTCTGTGGTGTGTGTGTTGTGCCCTGTGCACTGGATGACTGTGTGCAGTGGTCCATGGTGCATGCTCTGTGTCCATGGTGCCCCTATCAGCCCGTCCATGCCTGTGCAGCTGACACACACATGCATGTCTGTGACCTGCACGGTCCACTGGCATGTCAGTAGTGGCAGTACATGCAGGGCAGCCACTGTACCCGTCCACTGCTGGGTTGCCTCCTGTCACTGGTGTGGTGCATGTCTGCCTCGGGTGACACTGTGGCCTCCACAGTTGTTGTCTCACCTTCATGCTGTGCCTTGTGTGTGTTGCAGGGGATGTGCATCACTGTCTGTGACTTGTGCTCTGGAAAATGCTGGTGGCATACAGGTACACAGTGCCTGTGCAGGGTGGCTGGCACTCCAGTGCCATGGAGGACTGTGGTTGTGTGTACACAGTTTACATGGGCCACGCTGGGGCTTGGTTGCCCGCCACTGCGTCCCTGTGTTGTTGCCCTTGGTTATGGGTGGGTGTCTGTCCATGCACTGTGGCATCGGTGTGGTGCATGCTTCCACGCACCACTGAGAGTGTCTGTGCTGGCTGTTGTGGCCAGTGCTGGGTCGGGTGTGTCTTTGGGATACTGTGCAGGGTGCTGCCACTGGTGGTGTTGTCCGGGCAAGCCCTGTCCTGTGTGGGATACCTCGTGTGCTGATGCATGGTTGGTCTCTCAGCAGTACCTCAGGGGACTGTGCATGGTGCACTGTGTATGCCGTTGTTGCATCACTGTGTGCTGCCACCTGCTGATGGGTGCTCGTGGTGGGGCTGCCTTGCATGGTTCCGTGGTGCAGGGGTTGCAGTGTCACAGTGGGGTGGTGGCATGCATGGGGTTTCCTGCAGTGGTGGTCGCTGCTCCTGGGCAGGGTGTCTAGGGTCACGGTGCAGGGTGTGTGCTCTGCATTGGGGATGGTGTGGCACGGTGGTCAGCCCTCCTTGTATGCCAGTCACAGCTTGCTGGGGTGTGATGGGGCACCATGGCCCAGCTGTGGGTTGTTTGCTTGTCTCTATGGGCCAGTGGTTATTCCAGCCCTCCCCAGTTGTGCAGTGCATGGGGTGTGGGGGCGATGTCTGTTCTGCTGTGTGTTCCTGTGCCCATGTGTGGCATGGGTGGTGGCCCTACTTCCCTGGTTGTGCAGTTGCATTGCTCTGCTGCTGGGGGTGTCCCTGGTTGTGCTATAGCACCTCTGGACTGCTCAGCTGGAGCATCACTTGTTATGCTATGGGCGCATCAGATCTGCTCAGCTTCCCCTACCTAGTTGTGCTATGGTGCAGGTGGTGTGATATTCAGTCATCAGCTGTAGGCGCAGTTTGGCTGGCTCACTTTTGAATATCGCCCTCTTGCACATGGGCGTAATGGACTTGCACTTCCTCCTGCTATTGCACACTTTTGGGTGCAGTTTGAATATTTGGGCCATAGTCTGTATCAGATTCTGAATCAGATTTTGCATCATCTTTTCCAGCTTTTGAGATGTTCTCTTGTGCTACAATATCACAGGAGGTTCTGTGGTAGAGGTGCCTTTGTGTATTAGATAGGTTGACATTTCCCTTCAATCAGAGTCCAGCCATTGTGCAGTGGTGATGGTGGAGCATCAGGCATGTCATAGCTGAGCAGGATGTACACTTGGTAGTTAACTTGATCACCTTCAAATAATGTGAATCACAGTCAAGAGGTATTCTCTGGATTGACTTTCTTTGCATTTTGTCCCATTTTGATGCCTAAGCCTCAGTTAGCATCTTGCTGATACTATCTTGACAGACAAACCTGATAGTGAACTATGTCATGTTGTCCCAAATATTTGGTATCACTGGGAGACTCTTTCCAACACCTGACAACAACCTATGTGCTGATTCAGAATTCAGTGCACTTTGAAATACTGACTTCTTTCCATGTCCAAATAACCCTGAGACTGCACCTGCTCCTGTGTATATATATGAAGAGGTACAATGACTTGAGCAACTTCTTTTGAACACAGTGCCTTGCAGTCAAATATGTCCTTCTTCCTCTTCAAGCTGAGAACACCATCAACCTGGTGAGATACATATGCAGCTAGTGCCTTCTGCATCAAGTACAACAACATCCTTACTCCATTCTTCCTCAGTTGTGAGTATATATTCAAGTATCATGTTTGCTTCTGTGTGGTGACACTGAAATTCTGTGATTTGCACTTGTTCATCCTCAGAGGACCGATCCCAACAGTTGCTCCTCAAAGTACATAGAAATTGGATGGCTAGATGTTGATGTGCAAACACCCTGAATTCACCCTTCAGGAATTGCTGGATACATATTGTGTTGCCTGGGTTTTGAACATGTTGCAGAACTCATTTGAAGCAGGCAGCTTATCTTTTCTCTTTGATATATATATATTCCGTGTCCCTCCTGCTTATGATGCATGTTGTCCTACATTCATGCTCACTGTCTTTGATGCTCATCTCCAAGTCATATGGATCATTCACAAAGATGTTCTCAGAAGCTTTGGGGTGTTGAGCCAGGACAAGTGCAAATACTTTATGAGCATAATCTGCCCATGTGAAGTCAGTCTCATCATGCTTTTCTCTCTCCTCTGCAGAAGGAGTGGCAAGCCTCCAAATGAATCCCATGTCTACCAGAGAAATGTAACTACTGACGGGTTGTAGTGAAACCAGGTTCAACTTCTCAACTAACTTAGATTTTAGCACTTTGACCATAGTTCCATTAGGATTGATATTGTGAAACATTCCTCTGTCACAGACTGTTCATTACTTGTGACAGGTCAAATTTCTCCTTGCACTTTTGAGCAAGAGAGATTTCTTCTGTCAAGGCATTATTTTCCATTACACTAGCCCTCATTACAATGGTTTTTGTTCTGTCTCTGATAATAGGTTGCCTACTGAAGTTGTACCTTGAGTTTATGTGAACTGTTCCATCAAATGATTTCTTAGTTGAAAATATCCACTCCTGAAGAATTCATTAACTAGTGATTCACCATCCTCATGTGCTGTTTCAAAGTCCTGGAAAAGTTTTTCTGATGCAATCACTCCAGATTGGAGAGTCCTCAGAGTAAGCTTTGTAAGGTCCGAAAAGATCACAGTCAAATTATGTGATGCAGCTATCTAGATTGTGTACTGCCTGTTCATCTGCTCTGAGTTGGTTGGTTGAATTCTCATTGAGGCATTGAGAAGTTGTCTTCATGTTTGTGATGTTCTGCAGAGAGACTCTAATTCTTTATAAAGTTTGCATTTTGAGTGTGAGTTAGCAGCATCTTCTCATTCTTCAAAATTCTCATCCATCTTTCATCTTTGAGCCCTTGCTCATTGTCATTTCTATCCATAGATCCAGTGGTAAGCAAGAGTAGGGGTTCCCTGTCATTGACTGTGCAAATAAACCATCATGCATGTACTTGACTTTCTCCTCAGGCAGACAGCTAATCTCTAGTCAGAACTCGCGTCATCTTCCATAATTGTCCTTGTCAATTACTTGCAGCCATGGCAACATCAATCTCAGTGACGCCTTGAATGCCTCCCAATCCTGAGTTCTTAATGCATGGCTATTCATCATCAGTATTTCAGTTATGTACATGAAACTAAGCCAATACTTTGCCATTGAACTATCAGAATTTTCAACCGTTTCGAATGCTTTCACAACAAATGAAGATAACTCTTGATCAGCCTCTAGTTCATCACAGATCATCTTGAGCTCTTCTCATGTGTTTGTAGGAGGGTGCCTCGTTTTCCAGCTTTTCTTGTTACTCTGGAGACAAGCGAGACCATCACCAAGTCCTTTTCAAATTATTCTACGAGCCAGTCCTTGCACATCAGTCAAAGACATCTGATGCTTTCTCTTATAATATTTTCCACACAGTGGATTATTGACTGAGCCCTCTGTAATCACACTAGCTACAACAAGAATATCAGATAAACCAGATCCTTTGAATCACTTGTTGATTGCTGATATGAAAGAACACTGTGCATGGAGTCGACCTAGGAATGGAAGGATGAGTTCAAACTGTGTAGGATTCTTGTTTTCAACTGAACAATCAGAGCAGAGACTGGCTGGTTTCCAACCAGTTGAATGAAAGGCATCAATTTCTTTTTCACTACAGCGACTATCGACACACCACCTCATGCACTATTGACTTTTGGGTGGCTTGGGCAATGTGAGGTAGTAGTATGCCTTGCTTTTTGTAGACAACTTCTGGATTTTAGCTTCAAATCCAGCAAATACTTCAATCTTCTGCCTTCTGCTGGAACCTCTTTCCCATTCCTATCAATACAAGCTGAAGAATGGACCAATTCTCAAATCTTTGAGTCCCAAGTGCTTTGTGATGAGACAGCCAAACACCAAGTTCTGTTTCAAAACAAGGTTTCTTTTGTTTTTTGATAGTAGCTTCAGGTTTTGACTATGATACAAGTAACCCCAAGGTTTCACCCTTAAGAGCGTCCTCAGGAGATTGTAGTACTCTTACGGTGTCAAAAGACAAACACGGTGTTTTAATATTTCTTATTCAATTGCACTTAGACATATCTAATGCACATTTAATTCAGCTTCTTCAGATTACTGTAGCAAAACTGAATTCATATATTATATTACTGCTCACAAATGTATTGGATGGCTGGTGTCTATTTTTCAACTCCTTGATTATAGTTTAAATCAATTTCAGTCTTGCATAGGTATTAGTTTGCATTCTCCACATATGTAGAATAAACCTCTTAATGGTTGTCTGCAAAGGTTACATACAATTTCCAGTGATTTATAATAGCACTACTCTCAGTAATATTGTCAAAACAGCAATATCATGAATAGGAAGCATATTTAAAATTATACACCATGAATTTTGTGCTACAGGACATTGTTGAAAATGGGACTCACATCCTAACAATTTGTATCCTGTTTAAAAATAATTTTTATCAATTAATCAATGAATTTTGTGTACACCTTTCTAGTACTCGAATCATACTGCCTGGAGTCATTTAATAACCAATGTGATTGCAATTACTAAATGCAGGTGACTATCACTACCATAAGTTATTCCCCTTTTTCCTCCCCTCCCTACTTCTCCTCCCCTTCTCTCCTGCCCCTTCCTGACAAAGCCCCTGGTGGCTGTCCCCTACTCCTGCTCCTCCTCCCTTCACCCTTTCCTACCTTATGACATAGCCCTTGTTTTGAAACAGATTTGTAACAATATAGTCAATGCAATTGCCTATTCACCTACTTGTACAGCCTGTCAATATTCTGTCTTCCTGCAATGTTCATCAACCTCCATCATAAGAGGGATCCAGCTAGGAACACAGGAGGGAGGACAGGGAGGTGAGGCTACCAGGTGCCACAGCATGGAGGATGGAAGGAAAATCCTGGGATCACTGGGAAGACAAGACGGAGGGTGAGCTGGATGTCATTATCCACCCAGGTACTAATGACCTGGCAAATGGGGAGTCAAAGGAAGTTCAGGAAGAGTTTAGGAAATTGGGGAGGGGTCTCAAGCAAGTAGCTAATTCTGTCACTTTCTCAGAGGTACTACCTGTGAGAGGCAAGGGAGAGCATAGGAGTGCATGCACCAGGAACTTTAACTCATGGTTGAAGAACTGGTGCTGTGAGGAAGGGTTTGGATTCATTGGTGACTGGGGACCCACCTGGAGGGATGGAGGTTTGTTCAAGCCTGGCCGGCCTGCATCCATCCTGGAGGAATCAAGCACTCAGTGATAAGTCTAAATGCTACATTGACAAGCATTTATACTAGCAAAGGGGTGGCAGGCCAGCAAGGAGGGTACCTACTTGCTCACCCACCATAGCTAGCAGTGGAACCAGTGAACCAGAGGAGTGGCTATCTCTTCAAGCAATGTGCAAAATATGGAGATTAGTGCCCAAGAGGTGGATAGGCAGAAAAGGGCAAAATTCAGCAGAAGGGCAGACAGCAAGGAGAACCAGGGATAAAGGACAACCAAGGAAGGGGCTGGAGTAGAACAGGAAACAGTCTAGGGAGGGCAAATCATGGAAAGCCATGTGCACAAATGCCAGGAGCCTTAGCAACAAGATGGAAGATCTGGAGGCTGTCATGGTGCAGTCAGACCTGGACATTGTGGCCATCACTGAAACCTGTGTAATGATGACCACGACTGGGAGATGGCCATACCTGGCTACAACATATTCAGAAGAGACAGAGCAGGCAGGAAGGGAGGAGAGTGGCACTGTATGTGAAAATAACATAAGGGCCACAGAGATCCAGGAGGCACAAAATGGGGAGAGATACTGTGGGTTAAGTTGGAAAGGAAAATGGGAAAGCCATCCGCACAGGTGTGGTCTATAGACCACCAGCCCAGGAGGAAGAAACAGATAGGAGTTGATGCTAGCCATCCAAAGGATGGCAGACAAGGGTGAGGTAGTACTGGTTGGAGACTTCAATATTCCAGACGTGAGACTGGAGCATCCCAGCAGCAGCATCAACTAGGAGCAGATTTATCCTGAACTCCTTCAGGGTGCCTTCCTCAAGCAACTGGTCATGGAACCAACTCGGCAGAAGGCAATACTGACCTGTTTCACAAACAGGGACAGTGTGATGGGGTAACAGTGGGGGAGCACCTGGGGAATAGTGACCACCAGTCATTGTGGTTTGAAATCACAGAAAGGGCAGAACCAAACCACACAAAAACACGTATCCTGGATTTTAGGGGACAGACTTTGGGAAAATGGGAGATACTTGAAAGAGGCATTAAGGGGAATGGGACAGGAATCAGGGTTGAGGAACAGTGGGCAGTATTTAAAATGGGGATTACAAGAACAACAGAATTATGCATTAAGCAGGTTAGCAAGAGGAAAAGGAAGAGGAGACCATTATGGTTTTCCAAAGAGGTAGCAAAGAAAGTGAAAGCCAAAAAGATTGCATTCAGGCAATACAAAAGACACAGGCAGAAGGGATAGAGATAAGTACCAGGAGAAGCAAAGGGAGGCAGGAGGTCAGTAAGGGAAGCCAAAGCTCAGACAGAAGAACACATAGCAAAATCAGTGGGTAGAGGGACAAAACCTTTACAGGTACATAAGTGAAAAAAGAAAGACAAAGGGAGGGATAGTGAGACAGAAGGGGAGGATGGGGGCTGCGTGGAGGATGACAACAGTAAAGCTGACATATTGAACAGGTATTTCTGCTCAGTCTTTACTGAGGAAGAGGAGGGTAATGGGTCTGAAGGGAGTACAAGGGGTGAGAATGATGCAGAAATGGACACAAGTCCCTTTACACGAGAAAGGATCCTGAAGGAACTAGAAGTAATAAGAGTTGATAAAGCAATGAAGCCAGATGGGTGCACCCCAGGGTTCTTAAAGAACTAAGAGAGGTGGTGGCTGAACCTCTGGCTATCCTGTTTAGCCGATCACTGGAAACAGGGAGGTACCCAAAGACAGGAGAGCAGATGTAGTCCCCTTATACAAAAGCGGAACAAAGAGGAAGCAGGAACTACAGACCAGTGAGCCTCACTCGGTAGTGGGGAAGATCATGGAAGCACTACTGAAGGGAGAGATTGGTGGAACATCTGGTTGTCAATGGACTACAGGACCCAAGGCAGCATGGTTTCACCAGGGGAGGTCATGTCAGACCAACCTCATTGAATTTTTTGACTGGGTGACTAGGGAGGTGGATCAGGAGGGCAGTGGACATGGCCTATCTGGACTTCAGCAAGGCCTTTGACACTGTGCCACATAGAAGACTACTACACAAACTGGGGAATATGGGTGTGGGCAGGACAGTAGTGTGGTGGGTAGGTAACTGGCTGGGGCAGAACACAGAGGGTGGTGGTAAATGGCTGTCACTCCACAGAGGAAAGAGTGACCGTGGGTACCACAGGGATCAGTGCTGGGACTGGTCCTATTCAACATCTTCATCAGTGACATTGCACAGGACCTAGAAGGCAGAATTTCACTGTTCGCTGATGACACAAAGCTCTGTAACAGAGTAGACACACCAGAGGGTGTAGACAGAATGAGAAGGGACCTGCAGAAACTTGAAGAGTGGTCAGGGTTTGGCAGTTGAAATTCAATGCAAGAAGTGCAAGATGATGCATATGGGGCACAAAACCCCACAATATATCAGTTGGGGGTGAGGATATAGCATGCACCAAACAAGAAAGGGATCTTGGGGTTATCATCTCTGATGACCTCAAGGTAGGAAACAGGTGGACAAGGCAGCAGGTAAAGCAAATAGGATGCTGGGATGTATAGGCAGGGGCATCACCAGCAGGAAAAGGAGGTCATAATTCCGCTATACAAGACACTAGTGAGGCCCCACCTGGAGCATACAGTGTACAGTTCTGGAGACCATACCTACGTAAGGACATACACAGGTAGAGAAGGCTCAGAGGAGGGCAACAAAGATGGTGCATGGATTGCATCACAAGTCCTATGAAGACAGGTTGAAGGAACTGAATATGTACTCTGGAGGAGAGGAGGAGAGAGGGATATGATAAAGACATACAAGTATCTCACAGGGAGGAACAGGGTGCAGGAATACACTATTTTTAAGCAAAAAGTTGTACCAGGACTAGAGGGCATGGGATGAAGTTGGAGGAGGACGATTCAGAGGAAACATGAGGAAGAATTTCTTCACAGAATGGGTGGTGGACAAGTGGAACACCCTGCCAGAGGAAGTGGTGGGGCTGAAACAATCACGGATTTAAGAATGCATGGGATAGACATAAAGGAATTCTGGAGGTCAGGGTAAGGGCAACAGACTTCTAGGAAAACATAAACTGAACTTACAAGCCTGTAAATGGGCAGACTGGTGGGCCATAGGCCCTTATCTGCCGACACTGTCTATGTATCTATGTATCTATGTATTCCCAAGCTACTCTGCACCTAACTTCAGCTTGATTCCTTAATGCCTTTTCTATGCCTTTAACAATATATTGATCCATATGTCAAAATGCACTTCTTATACCTGTAACAATATAATCAATGCAATTGCCTATTCACCTACTTGTACAGCCTGTCAATATTCTGTCTTCCTGCAATGTTCATCAACCTGCCTTTGTAATTTTGTCTCTTGTCCAGTTGTCATGGAACCTTTGTAATTTGTGTCTGTCATCTACCTGACATGAAACCTTTGTAAAAGAGCCATCCTGGCTCAAAGGTATTAATCTGCAACTGAAATAAATAAATAAATACATGCATTTGTATTTTCAGTTCTGTATACCTTTACATGCATTATTTATACATGACATTGACAGTTATTGGATCCTTGTCAGCCTCGTAAGTACAAATTCTTACTATTGACTGTGAGAGTACCCAGGGAACTACATTTTGTGTACATCTTAGTAGCAGGACTGCTTGGCTATGGCAATTCTATCAGTGTGAGTCAGTGCATATCTGATTTTGTATGTGAGCTCAGGTTTAGCATTTATAGAACTGACTTGCGATACTTGAGATGTGCTGTACAAAATTAAGGGTAGGATCCAGGGTGCTGCCTAGATATGTAAAGGAGTCAACTGTGGTAAGGGGTAGCCATCTAAGTAGTGGACGGCTAAGCCAGTGGTGCATGCCTTCAGCCTAGCTGCAATCCAAGTAGCATGGCATGGGTCTTACTTAATTTAGGATCAGTCTATTGCACACAAGCCAAGCCTGAATTCTACCAAAGTCAGCAGTAAGCCGCACACTAACATCAGTTAAATTCTTGGAATCAGTGTATAGCACCATGTTGTCAGTGTATAATAGAGTGGAACTGAAAGATGGGGCCTTGGGAGTGTCATTAAGCAAAATGGAGAATAGCAATGGACCCAATATGGAGCCTTGAGGGACACCCAACATTGACTGTGCTCAGGGCAGACTTGGACTGGTTAACTTTGATGAATTGATGCCTTTCACTAAGATAGCTAGAGAATCAGTTGATGACAGTGGAGAAATACTGAAGGATGATAATTTAGACTTGAGTTGGGTGTGGATCACAAGGTTGAATGCTTTAGTAAGATCAGTAAACATAGATTCAGTATTTATTCCTTATCCATGGCCACTCTAACATTGTTTGAGAATTGGATGAGTGCTGTAGCAGTATTTTGGGCCTCTGAATCCATGTTGAGCAGTAGACAACAGACTCTGTTTGTGGAGGTGATACATAACCTGGTGGCCACCAGCTTTTCAAGCTGTTTAATAAGTAAAGGTAGACTTACTGTAGGCAAATAATTTTCTATGCTTTTAGGATCACTTGCTTTGAAAACAGGGATGGTCTTGCCAACCCTCCAATTTTAGGAACAGTAGCTGTGCTGAGGTACACACAAAATAAATGGGTAAGAGGGTAAGCTAAAAAGGCAGCAGCAGTTCTAAGTAGTTTAGGTTTGAACCCATCACAGCCAACACTTCTGCAAGTGGAGATAGTGTTTAAAGTCACAGCACCTCACTGCAAAGGTAAAATGGTGGGAAAGTAGGGTGCCCAAGTACAGAAGCATTCTCAGTGGTGCTGGACATCAAGTCCTCAGACTTGGTTGGGTCAGAGAATGGGCACTAAATGCATTGGTGGTTGTGTCAGGGTTGTTACATTTAATGCCATTTTAAGTCATAGCAGACCTAATTTTATTACCATTACCCATGAGCCCTTTGATGTGGCCCCAAAACTTCAGAGGTCTCCAGAGTCAATAGCAGAGATCTGCAGGAGCTCCGTCCTTGCAGTACTTCCTTTGGCAGTACAAATGACTTTTTACAAGCATTCCTCAAGGACTGAAATTCTAACCAATTAGAGTGTTGTGACATTGCTTCCATTTGACCCAACACGTATCTCTTACACCCAGCAAGGAAGGCAGGTCACTATGGAGCCACGTAGCCTCCCTCCACCGTCACACTTGATGCGTTTATTCAGCAGGGCCTGGAAATTGGAGGTAAAGTAGGCTTTTATGTCACATCTTTAAGATTAAAATATATCTGTGGAATTTATTCTTGGCACTATTCTTCCTCATTTGCACTCTGCCAAATATAAACGTTCCCAGCAAAAATATCAAGGTACCTTACATTATCATAATCTTTATTATAGTTCTTCATTTCTTTTTAAAGGTATTTCTCTCTTCATTTTCTTTCTCATAACTTTAGCTGTTAAGTGCTAATATGCTTTACAATGTCCCAGTGACAGAAAGGCAAAATATCCTAGCTTACCAAGTCTTTATCTGCTATCTCTACGGTCATATATAACACCCAGCTAAAGTTTGTGAGATAATGTGGTATTGTATTCATGTTTTGTGTGTGTGTGTGTGTGTGTGTGTGTGCATGTTTGTTTGTGTGTGTGTATCTTTATGTACAGTATGCTTCTTTATCTTCTGTGTGAATTGTCTAAATGCATATGTATCTGTGTTGCTGAGTGTGCACATGAGTTTAAAAGTGTTTGTGTGTTGCACCACATTCTGGATGCAAAAGAACACTGACTTCTTATTAAATTTGAATATAAATTTTTTGTTGTTAGTCTCTTTCTCACCTCTTATGTCCAGCCATGCCACCCTCTATATCAAGACCCATAATCAGTTTTTCTTGGACATACCCTTCTAATGATTCTCCACACTGTTGCCCTGTGGTGGGATGGCAAGACTTCCTAATTCCTTCAGTGGGCCAGATCTGAAGAAGGAGGTACTGTACCATGGTCACCAGTGAGGAGCCTGCAGGATGCCAGTATCATCCATCCTGACTGGGGTTTTCCATGTTCTGGTCTCAGTCTTCAGGATGTCGATGGCAAGGAAGCATAAGCAAATACATTCAAGCATGCGGCACCAGCTGTATGGCACCAGCTAGTGTCCTATCTCCCAATAGCTGATTCTGCTTGCCTGGTCTCCTTTGTCACTGAGGTGGCAGCCTTGCAGCAGAGACAGCTACTTTCCTTCTCAGAGCACTGTATGGGATGCTCAGCCTCCTCCACCCAGTCTGACCCAAAGAGCCAGGCTCATTTATAAACCTGAGTCACGGATCATGACAGGTAGCCCTGCTACTGCACCAATGGGCCGGCTAAAGTCTACGTCTCATTGAACTTACCAGGTAAGAAATACAAAGAATCATACAAGTCTTGTTTTCAGATGTAACCTGGGGAAGGAATAAGGGTAGAGGGAGGGAGGAGGAGAATGCTGAGAAAAGGTACAGTAGCACAAAATTAGTCAATGATAATAATATTGCAAAATCAACACTCAATGAATACATAGAAGAATACAGTGTGTATAGTAAGATAATACACATGATTATAGGCACCGAGCATGAGAAATCATTTCAGTTTGGGTAGTTGTAGGAAAGGACAAAGTAATGATTCAGTTTTAGCTAGGTTATGTTTAAAAGCAGCAGCTCAAAAATATTTTTCCAAAAACTAGATTCAGCTACAGTTAATAAACATGTTAGCATATCTGTTAAATCTACTCTTCTGGGCATTACCTATGCAGCACATTATGAGTTTTTAATTGTCTCAGTCCTTGCCAGGTCTACAATGTTATTTCTAAGCCAAAAGTGGAGGCCTTCTTTTCTTGAGAAGAAAACTAATTTAAAACACTCATAAAATGCTCAACTTTTTGTGTAAATACATCACAAATTATATTGAGAAAGAAATAATGTGACGTACTGGGAAATGAACCCAGGCCTGTGGAAACCATCCAGGTGCTCTAACCACTGAGCTACAGGCTCACATTGTTGGACCTTGCATTCCTGGACACACTTCTTTCTCTGGTATTGCATATTCTATAATTAGAAACAATCAAGATTACAATTAGATCTTTCTGCAGTATTAGCCACTGCTAAGCAATTTCAATTACAAATTGTAGTGAGAAAAAATGACGTGACCTACTAGAAGTTGTACCCAGAACCCTACAATTTGTGATTTAAATTACTTAGCAGTGGTTAATACTGCACAAAAACATCTAATTGTCATCTTGACTATTTCTAGTTGTAGGATATGCAATATCACAGAAGTAATTGTCCAGGAACCACAGGTCCAACATTTGACCCTGTATGTCAGTGGTTAGAGCACTGGGATGGTATTCTAGGGTCTGGTTCAATTCCCAGTAGGTCACATAATTCTTGCTCACTATAATGTGTTATTTAAATTGCTTAGCAGTGGCTAATAGTGCACAAAAATGTCTAATTGTCATCTTGATTATTCTTAGTTGCAGGATATGCAATACTGGAGAAAGAAGTAAGTCCGGGACCTCAGGTCCAACCATGTAAGTCTGTTGCTCAGGGTTAAAGTACTGGGACAGTATTCTAGGTGTCTATGTTCAGTTCCCAGTAGGTCATATTATTTCTTTCTCACTACCATTTGTGATTTAAACTGCTTACCAGTGGCTAATACTGCACAAAGCAAAACATCTACTTCTCATCTTGATTACTCCTAGTTGCAGGATATACAGTACTACGGAAAGAAGTACGAGCAGGAACTCCAGGTCCAACGTTATGAGTAGAGATGTTACAACATTTACTTCACCACGAAGTTGCAAAATTCACCTTCACAAATAACTTTGAGGGGAAATAGCACTTTTGAGGCAAAGTTAAGGCTAACTTGCAACTTCACCTTAACTTCACACAATAAAGTGCTACTTTGCCTGCCAGAAACTTTTGCAAAGTCATCACTTTGCATTTACAAATGTGGCAAATGTTGCAATTTTTTTACAGAGCAAAATCTGCCAAAATTGCACATCTCTACATGTAAGCCTGTATCTCAGGGGTTACAGTACTGGCATGGTGTTCCAGGGACTGCACTGAGTTCTCAGCAGGTCAATATTATTTCTTTCACATTACAATTTGTGATTTAAATTGCTTAACGGGCTAATTCTACACACAAAAATAAAACATCTAATTGCTATCTTGTGTAAATGCAAAATGTTATCACCAAATGAAACTGGAAGACACTTTGAATCTTTTACAGTAAAAAGGTAGAGTCAAATGTATTTGCCCAGTTTTGTTGCACTGCTTCGTTAAACAAGTTATATCAGATGGCAAGCTATTCCAGATTTTGGGCAGTCTAAAATGGATTTCAGCTTGTCCAGATTGCTCTTTATGCTGGAAATCTGAAACCTTTATTCTGTTGTGATCTTAGCATGTAGGAAGAGTTAGAATCAGGGTTAAATAGATTGCAGCGGTAGTATGGACGTTTACCAACCTGAATATTTCACCTAGGAGGTCTGTAATGTTTATTCATCTGAGGTAAAACTTGTCCAGCCTAGGTTAGCATACATAATGCAGTGATGAGTCTACATAGTGCATTATACAGACAATCAATTTTGAATAGAGATAATGTGGGGCTGTGTTATTAATGACATCTTCATAGCCAAATGTTGGTTGTATTATTTGTTCAAGTATGTGCTTTTTACATTTAGGAAAGGCTTCCTTACAATCTATAAACAGCACCTAGCTTGGTCAAGCACTTTGCCAAAAAAGTAAAATAATAAGAGTACAGATCAGTTCCTGGTCATGTAACAGGCCCAAATACTTGAACTGAATTATATTGTCTAACCCAGTATCTGTACAGGTTTTATTGTGCTGTAATAGTATGGAGTGGTTCACCTTGCCAATGATTTTGCAAAATCTATCAGGACAGCTGCAGAGACCAGATTGATTCCCAGACTGGTAGCAATACAATCTGTGACTCAGAGGAGGAGGGATGTTGTGGTAGAATGGCTTGTGGAGACCTGACTGAAAGAGGGTGATGAAGTTTGTCTTGTTATAGTAGGCAATGGGTTGGGTATGTACTAATCCTTCAGAAATCTTTCCCATCACGGGCAGCAGAGATTGGGCAAAAATGGTTACAAATACTCAGGGCCGCTTCTGTATGTAAGCTTATGACAATACCTTGCTTGCCTGCACCAGGGAACATACTGTACCAGACTAGGGAGCAACAAAGTACACTGTATGCATCAACTGCATTGAAATAGCTAAGATATTTTCCTAACAATCCCAGAGATGTTAAAGCAGCTGTCCAGCTTCACTGGGAAAAATATCACCTTATCTCAAACCTTTAGATGTCTTCTGATTTAATTTACTGGCACGATATTTTTAGTTCTAGCAGTGCTCAAGCCATCTGTGGAGAATATTGTTAAGTACCTTTGTCAAGACAAAATATGCTTACTCCCAGTTTTGTCTAATTTTTGCCATGCCCCACCTGCCATGAGAAATTAAGTTATACATAGTACTCGTCATCCTTTCTTTTCCACCAAGGGTAACCTTTTGCGAACCAGAGATCTTGCCTGATGAATTAAGTGTTGATAGGGTAGTCACTATGGAAACACCATTAAACTGGAATGCACTAGTAACATTTTTAAGGAATCTGTCCATGGTGAAGGCATTAAAAACAAGCTGAAACTACTCTGTTCAGGCAAGCATTTGACTCTTACTAATTTCTGAAACTGAATTGTACTCTGAGGTTCTGTCCACAGCAATTGTAATGTTTTTATCTGGTTAATTACAATACTTTATTATTAATTTACTTATGATATAATTTAATTAGTGTTGTGATTTGCAATTGTGCATTGTCCAGTTTTATTTATGATGTAATTTACTTGTGTTGTGATTTGTAATTGTGCATTGTCCTAACTCATGCTTTGTTTTATTGAGTTGTTGTAAAGCCCAGAGCTTCTGGAACTGAGCACTATATAAATAAAACAGTGTTGCTTCTTGAATTATCTTGCCGTACAGTGCTGCCATCATACAAATAAAAGTGTTCTGTTTTATTCTGTGGTAAGACCAACTGGGCACAAGTCCTATTACACAGATGACCTGGGGGCACATGACTGAGTGACTTACTCAGGGTCACACAGTACACAAGTGGAGGTTGTAAGATTACATACTTCTCAACTTTCTGTCACTGAAATGAGTGACCCTGACACTCAAAATGAGGCACAGTGAGGGACACTGACTGCCTTAATGAGGACATATACTCAAACATGCGACAACTGTTAGTTGTCAATTTAATATTTCAGTTGCAATCGTGTATCCCCTGCTTGTATGTCTGCATGTTATCTAATGTAGCCTAAGCGACTGTATATTAATACCTTGTAACTATGTAATTGCACTTACTGCTTATTTGTTACTGCTATGCTACCCTAATCCTCTGCTGTATCATGCCCTTTTCCTTCCCCAAGAACACATCTGGAAATGAGAAATTTGCTTGTCTTCCTGGTGAAACTTTTATATAAATAAATAAATATGGAGATACAAGCTCAGAGCACAGTGTAAACCATTGTGTTTACTTTTAGAAAGTTTATTTTATTTAGCATCTTAGATTATTATGAATTTCTGCCTTGCAGTCTGATTTAAAGTACGTTCTGTGTTTGGAAGGTACCATGAGGGACAGAGCAATTTTAAGGGTTAAATAAGGCACTCCTTGTAATCAGGGACAGTTGAACAGTATGTGTGGAATCAATCCTAGATCTATTGAATACAATACCCTTATAATCAGTGGCAGTTGAACAGTATGCATGGAAATCAATCCCAGGTTTGTGAATATGTTATCCACAGCTCTTTGCTGCAACATCTAGGTTACAATGGTGGCTATTTTTGTATCTCAGAGGGACTGATGCAAGAAAAACAGAAATGTACTAAATAATTATTAACTGTGTAAAACATACTGTATAAGAATCTTTGTCCTGCCTCCTTCATCTCCATTCCCTAAACCTACAGTTAATGTAATAGTAACAAACTCTTGCCAGAGATAAGAGGGCTGTGAAGCACTACCAAGTGACTGAAAGTTATACATGTATAGAAATTATTCAACGTATGTAACCTGGCCATATGTTGGAGATATTGCACCAGATTTTCAACATGGCCTTTATTGGACCCTCCTCATGAACAGTGCCAGTGTAATTTTGTTCAATGGTCCTGAAAGGTGATTGCACAGACCAAACACGTTATTCTACAACCACAGATGTGAAAACATGGTTAAGGCAGGTTGTGAAAATGGCAGCTGTACAGTTGTGAAGGAGGTGTACAAAAATTGCTATGTTAAAAATATGAAGTGAAAATATTAAAAATTAGCGACGTTAGGAGCTGCATAGAAACTGTGCAGCCACGCTCGTAATGTAGTCATTTTTTTTGGAATTTTTTCACTAACATTTCAACATGGCCTTTTCTGGACCCCTCCTCATGAACAATGCCAGTGTCATTTTGTTCAGTTGTCCCGAAGGTGATTGTGCAGAGCAAATGTGCTATTCTGCACCACAGGTGTGAAAACACATTTTGGGCAGGTTGTGGAAAATAGCAGCTATACTGTTTTGAAGGAAGTGTGCAAAAATGGTAATGTTAAAATGTGGAGTGAAAATATTAAAAATTGGTAATGTTAGGGCGTATGTAGAAACTGTGCAATGCACACTCATAATGCAGTCATTTATTAGAATTTTTCACCAAATTTGTAACATGGGCTTTTTGGGACCCCTCTCATCAACAGTGCACTGTCATTTTGAATCAGTCCCAAAAGATGATTCCTGCAGTGACCACGAGATCACCTTTTGGGACCGAGTAACAAAATGACAGTGAATGCTTTCATGAGGTGGAGTCTCAAGGACCCCATGTTGAAAATTTGGGGCAAAAATTCAAAAGTGGCTGCTACATCAGCATAAGTTGAAACCCCATTGAATGGCTGTGTAGCATGCTTACCTTTAATTTTTCAGTTCGCAGCCAGGCTTTGAAGAGTACAGACATGTCCCGTCCAGAGAAGATGACAGCACCGACCTCCAGAGGTAAGTGTATGTAAGGTGAGTGGTGGAAGTGGGTGCACAGTAGGGAGGGTGGGAAGGGGAGGGGAACTGCAGCTACGACTTAGGACCCTTTAGTTTCACAGTGAAAACAACGCCAACGAGGGACCATTTTCTAATTTTCAGCACATAAACAAAACAGTTTGGTAAACTGGGGTGGGCTCCCAGTGTGCCATATGGAATGTGAACATGAGGATTTGGCACCCCATGTTGGGTATGAGTTGGGCAGAGGGGTACTGGGGAAAAACGTGATGAGGGACCATTTTCAATTTACAAAAATAAAACAAAATATGCACACTGGGGGCTCCAGTGTGCCATGAGATGTTGGCAGTGACTCGGGGGGGGCGAGACATCACTAAATGGCATTTTGCCATAGGGAGCATAGTGGCAGCCATGAGAACTGCACATGTGCATCACCACAGCATGCATCGCGACCCATGCGCATGCATTGGAACGCGAAGTAACAGCCAAAATAATGCAGCTGTTATTCCATACGCTTGATCATGGTGGAGGGCTTAGTTCGCTGGTTTTTGAAGGACTCTAAAAGTCCAGGGAAGAGATTGAGAGAGTGACATTTTCAGAGCTACAAAGTTTTTGCAATGGCTGTAGGCTCTCACCCACAGCCCTAAAAAGGAGCAGTCTTATCATGGATCTCATTTTGATTTAAAAACATGTGAACAGGTACTATAAAGCAGCACAATGCTTATCAGGATTCAACAGTAGTTTTAAAAACTTTGTTTCTGTTGTATAATATATGCCTTAAGCACAATCACTGGTTTAAACAACTTTTCCCATTGTTCTGTAAATGGGGAATGCAAATCTAATTGGTCTTTTTTAAGTCAAACTTTTAACTTTTCTCATAAATGCTTTGGGTGTACATTTTAGATAAGGAAATGAATTTGATTTTATACAGTAGTTTTCATACAGAAAGTGTAGCAACACGGTTTACAGTCCAGGAGAGGGAGGGAAAGAATGATTCACTTGTTTTCAATGCCTACAGAGAATCAAAGAGAACAGAGATATTGTAGATTAGAGATGTTTGAGTGACTCTTTACATAGTGAGTGGGAGGTAATTGTAGAATTGAAACCTGACTCGGTTAGGTTCACAGCTCTGCACTCTATCCACAAGGCCAACCTGTCACTCAAAATAAGATAAAACATATTGTAATTGAATTAACCTACAAATCTGAACAAGAACACAAAGAATAACAAGCATTTATCAAAACCAAATGTTTGCCAATAGTATTACTGTTCTACTGGGTCTTGATTGTATGCATTTTTATGTTCACTGTGTGTACAAGCACAAACGAACATGCTGATATAAGAGTTGCTAGACAGGGTGTGGAGGGGTACTAGTCCAATGGAGATTGGTGCTTTAGGGCTATTTTGAGGCAGGTGAATCAGCAGGCGGCACCCTGATGACAGTAATTGCTGGTCTCAGAAAGTTTTTCAAAGGACAGAGCTGACGACTATCAGCACCACTCTGTCCTTTGAAGTACAGGCAGACTGACAGTCAGGCAAGTGGACAACTATCTTGTTCCTGCCCACTGAGTGCTGTCCTCCCCACTCCCCTCCCAGCCCTTGGCAACAAATAAAATCCTCCCATCCCTCCCACTGTGTGCTGTCCACCCCTACCCTCCAGTATCCGCTTCATGCCTCAACATTGGGGTGCCCAATCCAGTGTCCGCATGTTCCCCCCATCATCACTATTGTGGCACACTGAAAGCCCACCCCAGTGTGCCAAAATATATATTCTTTTATGTTTCTGATACCAGGATGCCCACATACAGTGTTGGATGTGCCCTCTGCCCCAAACCCATCTATTTCCTCTACTGACATTGGGATGCCCAATCCCTGTGTCAGCATGTCCCTCCCCACCACCACTATTGTGGCAGACTGGGAGCCCACCCCAGTGTGCCTAAATTAATTTAAATATTTTTCCTCCAAAAAAAAAAAACTGTCCCCTGCCATGTTTTTTTAGACCTGTAAAAAAGAAATGGTCCCTCATCATCTCCCAGTCCCCTGTTCCCCATTATGAACCTTCATCTGTGCCCTACCTTCCACACCCCTTACCCCATATGTACCTCCAGAGGTCAGCGCTGTTATCTTCTCCAGACAAAGACACATGTCTGCACTCTTCAAAGCCAACTGGCAAACTGAAGAATCAAAGGTAAGCTGTATAATGGGAGTCAATGGGGGCTTTCAACTTAGGTTGATATCTCAGCCAGTTTTAGGAATTTTGGCAACAGATTTTCAAAATGGGGTTCTTGGGACCCCACCTCATGAACACTGGCACTGTCATTTCGTTTCTGAATCCTGAAAGGTGATGTCATGGTTGTTGCGCAGAATCACCTTTAAGGACCAATTAATGAAACAACAGTGCCACTGTTCATGAGGTGGGGTCCCAAGCCCATGTTGCAAATTTGGTGAAAAACTTCAAAAATGACCTTGTGTTAGAACTCCGTGCATTGTGCAGCTTCTACGCATAATTGTAACTTTGCCAATTTTAATATTTTCACTCCAGATTTCAACATTGCCATTTTTTCACACCTCCTCATGAACAGTACAGCTGTCATTTTCACATCCTGCCCAAATGTGTTTTGCACCTGTGTTGCAGAATGGCACAGTCGCTGTGCAAAATCAACTTTGTAATGGATTAACAAAATTACAGTGCCACTGTTCATGAGGGAGGTCCCAATAGCCCATGTTGAAAATTTAGTGAAACAAT
Source organism: Neoceratodus forsteri (assembly GCA_016271365.2). Classification (NCBI taxonomy): domain Eukaryota; kingdom Metazoa; phylum Chordata; order Ceratodontiformes; family Ceratodontidae; genus Neoceratodus; species Neoceratodus forsteri. The sequence continues at coordinate 686,327,448 of CM028137.1, read as the reverse complement.
TCCAAAATGACCACTTTACGGGTGTGTGTTGTGCAGTTTCCATATGCTTGCAACTTTGCCAATTTTTCATATTTTCACCCAAGGGCCATATATTCAAAAGGGTTGCACCATGCTAATAGGTTGCGCCTGGCGCTAGTCTGAACTTGTTCGCTCTGCGATACTCAGCAGGAGGCAGTTGCACCACTGAAAACATGATGAGCAACAGCACAATGCAAATGAATGCATGCTGAACTGGAGGAGAGGAACTATGCATAAACTGCACAGCCCGATATTCAGCTGGTTGTGCAGAGTTGTGCAGGTGCAACCCCAACCTGCACCTGCACAACTTTGAGCCAAAAAAAGGATCAAGTCAAGGGCCACCCACAGGTGAGCTGCTGCATTGCAGGGCACAACACAGCAGCTGCCACCCGTGGCTGGCCCTCAACCCACTCCCCTGTGCCCCCTGCAGCCCAATTGTGGGCAAAAGTGTAAAATCCCCACCACCACCCCCACTGTCCCGTTCGCAGGCATAGCTTAAATTCCCCACCAGCCCGATCAGTGGACAGCAATGCGTCTTCCCCCAACACATCCCTGGTGGTCCAGTGGACCGACAAGCCCGGATCGCAGGCTGAAGTAATGAACAAACCCTCGAACATATCCCAGGTGGTCCAGTGGACTGATAAGCCCGATCGCTGGCTGAAGTAATGAAACAAACCCCCACCAAACATAATCCCTGGTGACCTAGTGTCCCCACCACCCACAAAGCCCCACCACCCCACTTCCCCAGCCGGGTGGTGGCAGCATCCCACCTCGCCTGCCGCCTTCACCGACTGATGACTGGTAGGCTGCACGCCCATTGGTGCAGAGCAAGAGTTATCGGTGTGTAGTCTATACGGTAGCCAAGACAGTCCAGATTTGTGAATGAATACATTGATTCACAAAACTGGACTGTCTTAGAGCCGGTATAACTGCATGCCCATTGGCTCTTGCTCAGCACCACGGGCGGCAGCCCTACTGGTCAGTCAGTCGGCTGGTGGCGGAGCAGCGGGGTGGCAGGCGGTGATGCTGCTGCCCACCAGCCGCCGGGGAGCGGGGTGGGGCTTCATGGGTGGGAGGACACTAGGTCACCAGGGATATGTTTGGGGGTTTGTTTCATTACTTCCAGCCCGCGATCGGGCTTATCAGTCCACTGGACCACCAGGGATATGTTCGGGGAGGGGGTGTGTTTCATTACTCAGCCCGCAATCAGGCTTATCAGTCCACAGGACCACCAGAGATATGTTTGGGGGTTTGTTTCATTACTTCAGCCCACGATCAGGCTTATTGGTCCACTGGACCACCAGGGATATGTTCGGGGAAGGGGGGTGTGTTTCATTACTTCAGCCCACGATCGGGCTTATCAGTCCAGTGGACCACCAGGATATATTTCGGGAGGTGGGGGGGTTACACCTGATCCCTACTGGGATTATCGGTCCAGTGGACCACCAGGGATGTGTGTGGGAGATATTGCTGCCCGCGATCGGGCTGGTGGGGGATTTCAGCTATGCCCATGATTGGGTCAGTGAGGGGGTGGTGGTGGGGATTTTACACTTTTGCCCACAATCGGCTGCAGGGGTGTCGGTCCCCGACGGCTGCTGCCAGGCAGGCGCCAGGCGCAGTCTTCGATCGGCACACCCGCATGCTAATGGCATGCAAATGGGGCCATAATCAGATGCAAATGCCCCCGCGCCTCGTGATCAAATTATGGCCCATTTGCATGTCACCTTTGAATATCGGATTTTGGCAGATGGCGAATGGTATTTGCACCGCCGCAAGTTGAATGCTCCACTGACAACTTGCAGTGGCACACGCTCCACTGTGCCATGCACAGTGGTTGTGGTTGGGTGATATTCAAAGGAGTTTCAAGGCGCAACTCCTTGAATATCACTCACATTCCCTCAAGAACTATTTTGTGCAGCCAAGGCTTGCTCCACAAAATAGTGCAGTTTGAATATCTGGCCCCAGATTTTTAAATTACCATTTTTTTCACCTCCTCAGGAATAGTACAGCTGTCATTTTTCACATCCTGCCCAAAAATGTTTTCACACTGAGGCACAGAATGACACAGTCACTGCTCAAAATCATCTTTTGGGATTGAGTAATGAAATGATAGTGCCACTGTTCATGAGGTGGGGTCCCAAAATGCCCATGTTGAAATTTTTGAGTGAAAATACCAACAAACACCTGAGGTGTTAGGGTTTCCAACCATAACCCCCACCCTGTAGATACTCACAGGCGCCAGGTGTGTGCCTTTGGGTCATTGGCTGTAATGTTCACTCCTATTCCAGCCCCACCCCCACCTTGCAGCCAGTGACAAACATTGGTATGCTTTGGGAGTCTTTGGTCTCTAACTCTTCACCCCATTCTCCTATACTGCACCCATCACAGCTTATTTCATTATGGAATGGGGTGAGTATTAGGCCAAAGATGCCAAGGCATACTGCATGCTTGTCAGTGTTTGCAGAGTGGAGGTGGAATTACATGAGGTTATGGCCAATGATCTCAAAGGGACACCTCAATGCCTGTCAGTCTCTGCAGGGTGGGGTGGGGCATTAGACTTGGTAACCCTAATGCCTCATTAAGGAAGTAAATCAGGGAGGGATGGCTGATGTCACCTACCTTGATTTCAGCAAAGCCTTCAACAACGTCCAACATAGAAGGCTGATTAGCAAGATGGGTAGTCTAACCATGGGGCACAAACTGATAAACTGGGTTAGAAACTGACAACAGACAGGAGGCAGTGGGTGATGGTGGTAATGCATAATGGGATCCAATCTGGGGAGAGGGGTGACCAATGGGTACCTCAGGGATCAGTCCTGGGTCTAGTCCTGCTCAATGTCTTCATTACAGACATTGTGGAAGGGCAAGAAGGAAAGGTCTGTCTGCCTGTTTGCAGATGACACCAACATATGTAACAGAGGGAATACTCTAGAAGGGGTGGTGAAAATGAGCAGGGACATGGACAGCCTTGAAAATGGTCTGAGGAGTGACAGCTGAGGTTTAATGCAAAGAAGTGCAAATCATGCACCTTAGAAGAGGGAAACCTGGGGAGAGTTACAGGATGTGGGGAGGTACTGACAATCGCCAAGGAAGAAAAGGACCTAGGAGTTATCAGTTCTGATGACCTAAAGGTGTTAAAGCAGAGCACAAATGTTGCAAGGATGGCCAGTGGCATGCTGGGGTGCATAGGCAAACATATCACTAGCAGAAGGTGTGAGGTGGTGATGCCATTGTACAATGTACTATTGAGGCCTCACCTGCAGTACTGTGTGCAATTCTGGAGGCCACAAATGTGCAAGGACATTGACAGGGTGGAGGCAGTCTACAGAAAGGCAACCAAGATCATACTTTGCTTGCAACCAAGAATACATCAGGAGAGATTAAAAGGACCTCAATATGTACATACTGGAGGAAAGGAGGGAGTGGGGAAGATGATAGACACCTTCAAGTACCTCAAGGGCATAAACAAGGTGTAGAGAGACATCTTCCGATGCCTCAAATGTTCAGCAATGACAAATGCTTGTTTTTATCCTGAAAAAGAAAACTGTCCATCATTGTCCACTGTGTAACCCCTCCCCAAACAGTATACAGACACACGGGGTGCCCAATTCTCAGTGTCCTTATCTGTCCGTCCATTGTTGTCCACCGTAACCCCTCCTCCAACAATATACAGACACTGGGAGTGCCCAATTCCCAGTGTCCTTATCTGTCTGTCCATTGTTGTCTGCTGTGTAACCCCCAAGCAGCATATAGACACTGGGGTGCCCAATCCTCAAGTGTCCTCATCTGTTCAGCAAACCTCCTAAAAAATAAGAAAACTGTCTGTCATTTTTCCCCTGTAAAACAGAAAACCATCCATCATTGCCTGTTGCACTGTTACCCAACCTCCCACTCAGGACCCACCACCCCACACACCCCATCCCATACTTACCCAGGGAGGTCAGTCGCCATAATCTTCCTTGGACTGCAGGCATGTCTTTACTCTTCAAAGCCCAACTATGAACTGAGGTAAGCGCTTCAATGTATTTCAATGGGGTTTTGGCATCAATATGTTTCAATTGGATTTTCAACTTAGTGGCATAACTTGGCCATTTTAAATATTTTGCCAAAATTTTCAACATATGGTTTCTGGGACCCCACCTCATGAATAGCTTTACTGAAGCAATTTTAATCATCCTCTCCCCCATGACACCAGTGCACACTCACGTAATATTCAGCATTAACGCATGCTTGTTAGTATCTATATTTACCAGGATACAACAGACGAGTTGCAATTTCTCATTTTCAGTGATGTCCTGCTTTGACACATTATTAGATTGTAATTACCTAGGATAGGGCAGCTGAGAGACAATATTTACTTTTGAGTTGCTCGCCTCTCTGTCCTGTGCAGTAGGGCAGAAGGAGCAGGAGGATAATGCCTTAAACTATTTTTAAAAAGGTATGCCACCGCTGTCTTATTAGTTTATCCTCTTACCAGTAGATCTTATTGCACGCTTTGTTCTATGTATTCCCGGTCATCTTTTCATCTCCATTGCAGAAGAAAGATATCCCGGAGGTGGCGTAGGGTTTCTCTGTCGGAATGACCAGACCGCGGTGTGGGAGAGGAGCCCTTCGAAAGCAAGAGATCTTGTCGGTGAAGGAATTCTGCTGCTCTGGAGTACAGATTATTTGGTTCTGTTTTGATTTCATCCTGTTGTTTGCCAATGAAGAATCGAACTTCAGTTAAAAGGAACGTTTTACTGCCTTGTTCTCTTTGTCCATTGCCATACTTAATCTTGTTTACTTTTAACTCTCTGTTAGCTTTAGTGATGTTAAGCTAGTGTTTCAATAATTTTATTTAATTTAGATTTGCTATTCAGTTAAAGTTTTAGCTAAAGCTGATTTTTAGGACCTTGTGGTAATTACATCACGTGACTATGTGAGTATATTAACAGCTATTGGACCATAAGCAGTAAGTCTCACTACCCTCACCTGTTGAGTTTTATGCGAGGTGCTGTGTGATTCAGGTAGCGATCGGGTTGTTTAATTGCTAGTTACCTCAAAGCTAGCATCTAAGAATATGGGTGTTTGCTGGCCTGCCTATCGGTCCTGTTTTTGACTATTCAGAAAACCTTGGCTGGCTGGCTGGCTGGATTACTATGGACATCATTTTGGGATACCAGATTATTTCACTACCTGCTTCGCTTTGTGATCAATACAAGAGTGAGATCTACCGCTTTGTACTTTGATTCCTCCCGATCACTAGTAAGTACATAGGTGATTAGCTGGCAGCTGCTAGTTGTTTTATATTATGTCTCCTATTTTCATGTATTTTATCTTATTCCAGAATTCATTGATGTAGAATGTATTTTATATTTCATGTTAGGTCAATAGAAATTTTAGTTTTGTAAACTAGTTAAAGATCATACAGTTTAAATAGTTTTAGTGTTTCCGTTCTTTACAGCTGCCACTGCTGTATTATATAATATTATGTATTTGTAGGTCTCTTTAGCTTTATAATTTTATAATTTTATAATTTTGCCTTTTAAATGTGACTTCTTGGTTACTCTGTGCATTCTAGTGATTTCCGTTGATCTTCTACTGAGAGTGGCTGCTATAAAAGAAATCTATAAAGGCGGTGTGCCAGTGATTAATTGAACGCCCTTCTGCCTCCTTCCTTGAAGCAACCAGGACTCGCTAAACTTCTGTTACAGAATTGGGAGACTACAAACACCATCCGGAACCTTGAATCTTGAATCTTGAATCCAACTTTCATATGTATGAACTGGATATGGATGAATACAATTAAAACACTAGAGTAAAACTGGTAATAGTCTGTATATCTAGAACTGACTGCCAAAAAGACACAGGCTAATAAAGACTAATGATAACCACTGAAAAGTGTTTGAACTCAGAACATTTAGAATACTTTTACTGTAAGAAATCAAAATCTAGACGATCCGTAAAGCAGCTCTGAATTTGTCGATGCTGCCTGTGTTGTTTTTAGCTTTTAGTAATTACAGAACCTTATGTTCTGGGATTTTACCAACTTATTTATATATTATTATTATATTAGTTGTGTTCTGAAAATCAATAGGTACTGTATTTTTCACTTCTTGTCAAGTTTTTGACTTTGTACTCTGTACCAGATCTTGAATTTATTTTACATAAATTATACTACGTAATTAGCATTGGAGCTTTTTATAAGTTTAAAGGTTCTGTAACTGTAAAGATCATATTAAGATGGATAATTAAAACTGTTGTACATGGCTAAAAACGTATGCAACATGGAAACAAGAGCAGCTAAAGGAAAAGAGTATGGCTAGTAAAATGTGTAGTAAAACAAAAAAGGACCTAACAAGGGTCAACAAGAGAACACATTAGACCCTGGATTAAGGAAAATAATGAGTTATACCTTGGCCGAGATAATCAAGTGAATTTAGTAAATTCAAATGAGTTACTGAGAATTCAGAGTTTAACATTCCCCTCTGTTCCTTCCCAATAAACCCTGTTCAGGAAATGAGTTCAGAGATAAGAAGTGGAGAACATCCACTAATGGGAAAAACAAGAGAATTGGAAGAAATGAAAATATCGCAAAAGTGATAAAAAAATTCAGGTCCAAGCTCAAGTACATAATATAAGGGTAAAACAGCTGGGTGACGAAAATTTAGAAACCCAAAATATGAGTGGAAAATTATCTAGGAGTATGAAAATCCTTGGTCCAACGAGCAAAAATGAAGTGGAGATTGGTGGAATAGAAAAGAACAGAGGATAAATCCCACCAATTCCTATTAGATCGCTCCTTGAAGTGTCTGATGATTTTATTACCCCTATGTTAAACATATTAACTTGGATCCACTATCTGTTAATCCCCTGATATTTCACATATTTTGAATTTAATTAACTCCCTTGGTCCCTAGAGGAGACAGGTCGGAGGGAGAAAGGAGTTATTTCCTCTAGAGGGAAAACCTTGAAACTTCTTGAGGAAATAAGAGACAGAATTGTGTTAAAAATTAATTGCTCATAGACTTTACTTCATTGATAAGCAAAATGCTACCTAAAGATAGTAATCAGCAAGAATGTATACAAGTACAAAATGAAAATTATAAATTGGGAATAGCAACCAAAATGGGAAAGTTGGTGAAAAGCCTAAAGAAAATCTATAAAAAGAACAAGAAAAGAAATAGGTGAGAAGGAAAAAGAGAGGTAGCTCTACAAGTTCAAGATCTTAAAAGAAAAATTAGTTAAACAGAGTAAGCAGATGTACAAGGAAAATAAGAGTAAGGTAAATGTAATCATAGAAGATCTGTAGGGCTTTAGGACTCAAGGAAAGGAACTAAGAATAAAATAGGGGAAATAAAAACAAAAATCAAAGAGAGGAAACTATTACTACAAGTGTGAAAATGAAACTAACTATGAGAAAGTATATCAGTGGGTATCTATAAATTGGACATAATAGAATTAAATGGTCCTAAGGAAGGAGAAGGAAAAATTAAAACAGACATCTGAATATATTCAAAATGATGAAGAAGATTATAGAAACTTCTTAACTGAAAAGGGTGAAATGCTTCCTACTTTATACTTTTATGGTATTCTGAAGGCAAAAATGAAAATAATACAACCTTTGAAAATTATAGTGTACAATATATGTAAGGGATACTGGGTAAAGCTTTACATGGACTGACATAAGTTCAGTCTATAGATATTGGTCAGAAATGATAAAGGATGGATATGTTTGGTGGTAAAATCTCCCAGAATAAGACAAATTATATTAAAAGCAGAAATTAATTTAAAATTCTCGGGGTAAAGTTACAGGAAACAACTGAAAAGAAGGAACAATACTGTCAAGATAGACAAGGAAGTACAGAACATGTAAAGTCACTATATGGTGTTAAAAAAGACTAACAAACCAAAACTAAAGGCTACAGTTCAACAGAGAATTACAACTTATATGGCACCAGATGTCCATGAACATATTTTACAATCTGAAGAAGGCCATCTATAAAGACTGTAAAAAAGAGGAGGATTTCAAAAGGACTAAGAATAAATAACAGCATTATATTAATGGATGATGAGGAGGATGTACAAGAAATTAGGGATCAGAATGATGTTTCTGAAATAGAAGTGAATTATTGTTCTAGCATAGAAACTAGAAACCAATTTTGTATTCTACAAGACTTGCGAAGAATGCTGACCCTAGAGTTCAATACATCTTCACCACAAGAAAATACGGAAAATAAGGAAAAATAAAATTCATGAGTTGGAATATAGCAGATCTAATAGGAAAATTAAAGGATGTTGATGTGTAAAATTGTTGGAAAGATATCGTAATAATGTTGCAAGACACATGGTCCCGCTCTGTAGATCAATGCATTTTAGAAGGATATCAAAGTTGGGTGATAGAGGCCAAGAAAATTAATAAATATAGAAGACCATTAGGAGGCATTTGTACTCTTGTGAAAGTAGGACAGGATATGAAAGGGCTATGTATTATCAAAGATCCTAAACATTCAATCCTGAATTTTTACAACATAAGAAATCTAATGTTGGTATTTTTGTGAATGTATATTTTCCTCTGCTCCAAGCTACATCACCTATTATAATGACAGCTTTTGAAGCACTAAATCAAACTTGTATAAAGTTAGAATGGTCATCTCCTGGTTTAATGATAATAATAGCAGGTGACTTTAATGTACATACAGGTGAACTATTGGAAGAAAGGTCAAATTATAGAAACCTAGATGATGTCTTGGGAATCCTTTAAGGAACACATTGGATAAAAAAGTAACAAAAAGGGGAATTATTTATTGAGATTCTAAACACACTGAATATGTGGATTTTAAATGGGAGATGTAGCGGGATAAAACAGGAAGATTAACTCATAATCACTATCAAGGGGAGTACTTTGGATTATGTTTTGGTGGATGTTTTTGTTATAAAAATATATCCCAGTTAAGAGTGCTAGATAATTGGGATAATAATCACAGACCCATTGAGTTAATAATTAAAGTAAAAGGAATAAAACCCATAGAGAAACTAGAATGGCTAGAGGATAATATGATGATATATAATACAAAAGAATAAAATGGACCCCATATAACATCTAGAGACTTCTAATCTTATTAGAGGACCCAAAGATAGTAGAAAAAATTAAATTAAGGAAAACACTGACCATAATAAGGTAATTGAGAACCAGAAAGAGACACAACAGCTCTATACAGAACTAGAAGATTATCTATACAAAGAGCTAAGAAAATGCCAACAAGAAACCAAGACTAAAACATATATAAAGCAAAGTGGTTTGATGAACAACTGTAATTATATGTGTAAAACTATAAATAAACTGGGGAAAAGGGTTACAAGGTATAACGAAGTAAATGACAGATTAGCATTAAAAGTGGTCAACGAGGAATATAAGATGCTAGTAAGAAAAAGAAAAGTGAATTTACCTATGACTTATGGTCCAAATTACAGGGTGCAAATGGTAAAGATAACACCTCCTACTGGCAGTTAGTTGCATATGGTACAGGTAAAGTGTGACTAAATTTTGAGGCAGTTATTTCACCTGAATCATGGGAGACATTTTGGAGAAATGTTTAATAAAACATCTGTGACATTAGAAAATAGGGAATGGAGGTCAGGTATGGGAAAAAGTAGTAAAATATGAGGCAAGGAATTTAGTTATTTCAAAAAATGAAATAATTTCAGCAATTAAAGCACAAAAAAAATAAAGCACCAGGGATGGATGGAATAAGTGCAATTATGCTACCTCTTTTGAAAGCATAATTGAAACTAACAAAATACCTGACAGAAGTACATGGTTGTTCAGGAAAGAGGTTTGGTTTTATCTTCTGTTTTAACTGAAATATTTGAATAGTTTTGTATTTGAAATTAGTTATGTGTGTTAAAAGTACTACTTTGAGTTAGAATTGTTACTTGGGCTGTGATATTGTAACTATTGGGGCTTGTGTGCTGGGGGAACACTTATTTGGCAGTGATAATTAGAGTGAAATTTAAATTTGATGTTTGCCTGGTGGTGGTAGAGCCTTCCCACCACCCTGTTTTGTAGGCTTTCTTAAATACTGAAAAGCCACTGGAGGTTGGGATTGAAGGGCTGTGCATTTCTGTTTGTGACTGAAATTTGAAGCAACAGGAACTGGGGGCCTGTGACATCACGGTACCTGATGTCTGCATACACACACTGTTAGTGGGACTGGACACACACTGGACTGTATGTGTTTGTGAGACTTGGGAACTTTATTGGTGGGGTTGAAATTATGCTCATAAATAACTGCAGTCAGTATAGAGAGAGCGGTATTCCAGGGGAAGGGACTGAGAAAAGGGTGTGTGCCATTATGAACAGAGAGGGACAAACAGGGTGGCCACATTCCACCATGACAGGCATCTCCGGAAGGGTTGTAGGCTGCACAGGCTGTGGGATGGCAATAATTCTCAATTGGGCCTAGAGAGGGAGGCTGCCCACTCTGTAGACAGCCATCTTGTATCAGGAGTGAAGTATATTGGTTAAGGAGTAAGCTGGGGAGTTGGGGTGTCCAAGGACAAGGGGTGTGGATATGGGTGGCAGAAGGATGGGGCTGAGGGAGGCTGGGGTAACACTCAGAAATTACAGGACATTATGTTACAGCAAGCAGGAGGGGATATTAGGGACAGAGGACCCTTAGATAAGGATGTTTATGCTAAGGAAACATACAGGGTAAACACTCCGAATATAAAGAGAGTGGAGGGGAAGAGTCAGGAGGGGCTATTGTGGGAAGCCTAGAAGAGCAGACTGTGAGAAGGAGAGGGCTGTTGTGGGAAGCCTAAAAGAGCAGACTGTGGGAAGGGAGCTCTAAGGAGAACAGGGCAAGACGGGAGGAAGAGGGCAGTTTAGAGGGCAGTTGGGGGAAACTCAGTGTTACTTGATGGAGGCTGGCATAGAGTGTTACAATAAATTTGAGCTACTAAGAAACCTAGAGGGGAGGAAGGGTTGGTGGAAATGAGGAAAATGATACAGAGGCCGGGAGGGCATCGGATACCCATAGGGCATCACAGACCAGCAATGGAAAGGATAGAAATAGTCCCAGAGGGAGAAGGGGAAACATAAATGTTAAGCAGATGGGGAGATGCAACATATTGCAGACATGAGGAGGAGAGCACAACTGAGAGAAACAGGGAGACAAGGAGGCGGGGAGGGGCCCTTCAGCAGAGGGGTCTGTACCAGGATGGGACCCTAGGTAAAGGGCCTCTGGAGGTAGGGGTACTATTACAAGGGGAGGATGGCTGTGTGGGAAAGGGAAACCATCAGGGCCAGGATAAATGGTTTGGATAAGAGAGGGTTAAGGGGACACCTATTCGGGGGTATGAGTTAAGTGGGCAAAATAACAAGGAAGCAGAAAGGGAGGGTGACAGGGGTCTCTAATAGGCAGAAAGACTCCAATGGAATTGAGATCATGAATAAAGGGGGATGGGGGTTAAGAGCACATAGTGGAGGTAACCATAAGGATGATGGCGGTGTTAAGGTTCTGTTATTGGGAGACTCGATGATTAGGAGTACCCAGTGGGAGGGACAGGGGGTGGATGCCATTGCCAGGTGAAGGTAGTATCTCTGGGCTGACAGTGCACAAAGCAAAGTTCATGGTGTACGAACTGGTTAGGGATTGTGGAGGGAAACCGATTTCTGGTGCATTTGGGAACTAACGATCTAGAGGAAATAGTGTTTTGAAATCCAAGCAAGGTTCCAAGAACTTGCCAGAGTCTGTTGGGATAACGGATGAAACATTTCTTTTCAGAGATACTGCCAGTACCAAAGGCCTCAGTGGAGAAAAAATGAAGATCACAGAGGTTAATGACTGTCTCAGGAAGTGGGTGAAGAGAGGGTTGGGGTGTTAGGGAACTGGAAGAAGTTTGGGAGGATAAGGGACTGTATGTTAAGGACAGGCTTCATCTGCCCCTTTAGGGAAAGAAGTCCTAAACAGGGGTGGCTGACTACATTCAAGAAAGGTGGGGTTTAAACTTGTGAGGGGAGGGATAAGGAGGGCTGACCAGAAGCCCTCTCCTCCAGATGAGGGAGTAGCCTCAAACCCAAGGGGAGGGGTAAACAGACTAGGGAGGAGGTTTCAGGAGGAGCAGAGGAGGATGGAAGTATAAGGAACCTGGGTGGGTTCGACAAAGGGATCAGGGATAAGGGTGGGGGTCAGTGTTAATAAATGCCAGGAGCATGGAAAACAAGTTGCCAGAGTTCCAGGCCATGCTGTTCGGGGTTGGATGTGGCAGTCACAGAAACATGGGCCAACAAAAGCATGACTGGGACCTAAACATCGGGGTCACTATGCTTAGGAAGGATAGAAAGGAGGGCAGAAGGGTGGATAGGCTATGTTCATTAGAGATGACATAGAAATTGCTAGGGTAGAAGAGGCAGAGGAAATGTGGAGGCCTTTATGGGTCACCCACGAACCCCAGCAGGAGGTAAGGTCAAGTTGGGTGTAGTATATAGGCCCCGGGATGGGTGATGTTCTGAAGGATGGTTTGTTGGACAACATCATTGCCCAGTGTGGACCAAAGGGAAGGAGTGGTGTTGACGGGGACCTAACATGCCAGGTACAAACTGGGGAACCATGTCCTCTAAGGTGGCCAAGGAGCAGAGGCTGCTGGACAGCTTCCAGGATGTGTTCTTAACACAGCATGTGATGGACCCCACAAGGAAGGGCATGTCCTGGACTTGGTTCTGGCAGATGGGATCTGGTAAGGGACCTGGTTGTAGAGGATCCCTGACTGGGAGCAACCACAATACTGTCTGGTTTCAAATAAGCACGAGGGAAGGGGGGAGATATAGGACACTGGCAGTGGACTTCAGGGGTGCAGACTTTGTGGGCATGGGAAATATTCTCAAGGATCACTTGAAGGGGATTACATCAGTGACAAATGTGGAAACGAGATGGGAGGTCATAAACGGGACTTCATGAGGCAGTCAGGACCTGCACTAAGGTGAAACGAGGAGCAAGGCTACATAAACCATGCTGGTGGTCCAGTGAGGTTCAGGTAGCGTCAGAGAAAAGAAGGCGCCTACAAAAATATAAACAACAAGAGGGATAGGAAAGGAAATGTACCATCTTGCATCTAGAAAAGTCACCCAGATGGTGAGGGGAAAAGTCCAGTAAAGAGCAACAGCTGGCACAGGGATACATGGAGGGAAAAGGGGTTCTTCCAGTACATTGGGGAGCAGAGAAAACTAAGGCCATCTCAGCAGATTGAGATCAGGAGGAGGGTGGGTGGAAGAGAGGACCAGGCAGAGGTATTAAATGAGTACTTCGCCTCTGTGTTCACTAGGGAGGGATGGGATATCTACAAAGCAAGGCACAATGGGGATAGATGCGTAGTGAGTGGGATTAGGGGAGCAACAGAAATGGAGCAAGAGGGAGGGAGAGATGCCCCAGGGTGTCACATCAGGATAAGGATAAAAAGGCCAGTAAGGTGAGGGGGCAGATGATGCTATCTCCACCGAAAGGGTGTGTTAGCCCTCAAGGTCCTAAAGAAAGATAAATCTCCTGGGCCGGATGGCATTCATCTGAGAGTACTATGGAATTACGGACATACTGGCTGCACCTCTGGTGGAGCTCTTCAACAGGTCACTTGAGACAGGGAGGGAAATTTAGGATTGGCGAGAGGCATGTGTGGTGCCAATCCATAAAGGGTGGTCGAGGAAGTACCAGGTAACTTAGTAGACCGATCAGTTTGACCTCAGTGGTGGGAAAATTAATGGAGAGTATACTAAAGGAATGATTGGGGTGTACTTGGAGGAGGTGGAGGTCTGGATAGTCGGCAACATGGGTTTGTGTCAAGTAGATAATGTCAAACCAATTTTGTGGAGTTCTATGAATGGGTAACATCAGAACTGGACAGGAAAGCCTATGGATGTATTATTCTTGGACTTCAGCAAGCATTTGACTCTGTCCCCACAATGGTCTGGTGGAGAAACTGATGGGTTGGGAGTAGGCCCTCTGATGATCAGATGGATTGAAAACTGGCTAGTTGGACGACCAGAGAGTAGTGGTCGGTGGGGAGCTCTCGAACCCTAGAGAGGTTGGTAGTGGCACCGCAGAGGGCTCAGTCCTGGGTCTGATCCTGTTTAATGCATACATATTGGACATCAGGGAGGGTGAGGGTGTGAAATGAGTCTTCGCTGATGACTCCAAGATGGGAGCAGTAGTTGAGGGGAAGAGGGAGGCTGGCCCTGCAAGGGACCTTGACACCCTGGAAAGCTGGTCTCACACATGGAAATTACATTTCAATATCACCAAGTGCAAGGTGTTACATCTTGGGCAGGGAAACCCTAAACACATGTACACCCTGGGAGGGATGCGCTGGAGGCCTCAACAGGAAAAAGACCTAGGGGTCATGGTGGATGCATGTATGAATAACTCTGAGCAGTGCAGGAGAGTGGCTAGCAAGGCAAACAGGATGTTGGGATGCATCTTAAGGCGATCACCTCTAGGTGTAGGGAAGTGATTCTGCTGCTGTACAATGGACTGGTTAGACCACACCTTGAGTACTGTGTACAGTACTGGAGACCACACTTGAAAAGGACATACAGCTCCTGGAGAGGGTACAGAGGAGGGCAGCTAAGATGATACAAGGACTAGGGATTTGACGTAAGAGGACAGACTTGAGGATCTCTGCCTGTTTTCATTGGAGGAGAGGAGAGAAGGGGGGACATGATTGAGGTCTTCAGGTACCTCAAGGAAAAATAGGGTAAACATGGAGGGATCTTAGACTAAAGCAGGAGGTATCACCAGAGGGCATGGTTTGAAGTTGGAAGGTAGAAGGGTGAGGGAGGGAAAGAGGAGGAGAATTTTCACTGAGAGGGTGTTGGACCCTTGGAATGTACTGCTGCGGTGAGCTGGTTCAGAGATCCACAGTGAAGGGCTCTATAAGAGGGTGGGACAGACACAGAAAGTGGATGTATCAGATGATGGCCTGGCCAGGGGTTGGGATGGATGATAGGGTTTCTGGAACACAAGGGGAGGCCTTGGCACCCAACTAGGATCTGAGGTTTAAGCAGATTGACAGACCATGAGGCCTAATCTGCTGGCAATTAGTATGTTAGTATGTTAGTATGATGGAACATAGGGTAATAGTCCCCATCCATAAGAAAGGATCTGATTTTACCAGAAAACTATAGGGCAATAACTTTATTAAACATAAGTGCAAAGATATTTATCAGAATACTTATCCAGACTGCAACTCTGGGTAGAGGAAGAAAAATTATTTCTAGAAACCAAGCTGGGTTTGGTAAAGGAAGGTCCACTACTGAACAAATATTTATTCTTCGTTATACCTTGGAAAAATATGTGGTTAGAAAAATGGTAAAATATATATGGCTTTTCTTGACATAAAAACTGCATTTGATTCAATTAATAGACAAATCATGTCGGAAATCCTCTCTAAGAGGGGATTAATAAAGACCTCCTAGAAATCATAAAGACCTTACATTCTAACAATAAAGTGGTAGTGAGGTACAGTAAACAAGGTGAAGTCACGGTCAAATAGAAGTAAAAGCAGGAGTTAAGCAAGGGTGTTTGCTAGCTCTGACTTTATTCAATCTAGGTATAGATATATTAGTGGATGAGCTAAAAGACATTGATACATTCCCTCCAAGTATAAATAAACAGGATATAAAAATCTTGTTATTTGCAGATGATCGTGATACTATCTCAGACCCCGCTGGGCCTAAAAGAACCCTAATTAAAGTGAAAGAAACCTCTCAAGACTAGAATTACAATTAAATATAGAACAAACTAAAATAATGGTATGTGGTGGGAAGGAGAAATGTAAAAGAATGGAAAATAGGGGCAGATATTATTGAAGAGACTACAGAGTTTCAATATTTAGATGTTATAATAAATAGGAACTTGAGCTGGAATTCACATGTAAAGAAAGTAATAAATAGTATTACAAAACAATGTTGGAGTGACAAGATTTGCAAATACTTTGCAAATAATTCTTTATAGCACAGAAAGATGTTATGAAGCCAAAATAAATGCACAAATACTATATGGTGCAGAAGTATGGGGTCTTGGTACTAATCTTAAACCTTAGACACTGTGCAAAATTCCTATTTAAAGAAACTATTAGGGTACAGGGTCTACCTAAAATGTTATAAGGGCAGAAACAGGAGTTCTGTCACTAACAAAAAAAATAATGCAAGCACCTGAAGATAGTATACTTAACCATAGCTGGGTGGAGGAGAAATCTGGGAAAATTGATAACTATCAAAACAAAAAGGGTGGTTTAAAATATTGAATGATGAACTTAATAAGAATGGAATAATACATAATTATATGTACTCTGAAGTGTGTGAGTAAAATAAATTTTGAGATATTGCCATTCAGAGACTTGAAGATGTAGCTAAACAACAGGACATGAGTAGTATAAGGGATTCTTGGCAATATATAATTTATAAAAAATAAAATATTCCTTTGAAGAGGAAAAGTATTTAAGGGTATGCAAGAATGCTAAACAGAGAAAAGCGTGACAAAATTAAGATTAGGATTTCTAGCAGGAAGGTGAATTTTAATTCCAGGTACACCTGAATATTTCTGTATTTATAAAGATATGGTTAATCTTACAACTAAACATGTCATATTAGAGTGTTCAGCTTTTGATAGTGAAAGAGAGCAGTTACTATCTTCAAGTCTGAACAGGTTAAAGAGAATGGAAACTAGTGAGAAATTAAAAGGATTTTATCCCCATCTGAAACAGTAGATATCTTTGCACTAGCTAGTTTTGCACAAAGACTACTGAGTAAGTTGGAAAACTTAGTAAAGTTTAAGTGCAGCGGTAAACCTCTTGCTTTATATGTATGAATTCTGATGACTATGTTATTACTGATCATAACAAAAACATGTATGTTAACTATGTTTATGGATATTGTGTGTAACAAACATTGTTTTATACATGCTGTTAATAAACTTTAATCTATCTATCTATTTACTTTTGAGTGGGCTCCCACATTTTGACTCAAATGTCCAAAAATATTTTTATAACCTGACATTATGATGAAGACAGATGGACTTTTTAATATCCCATCTGAAAGGTAAATTTGCTGTGTGACTGTGGCAACAAGTTTCAGAGATGATTTGAAAAATGACACCTGACATGTTGAGGAGGTGGGGTAACACAAGGGATACGTTAAACATTAGGGGCAAACCTGCAAAAATAAAGTTGCACGAAATGTTAAAACAATTCCTTTCCTTACAACTTAGTTGTTTTTTCACATTTTTACCCCCAAATGTTCAACATAATCTTTTATGACCATTCCTTCTGAGCATGACAGGTTGGGTATCATTTATAAAACAATGGCTGAAACATAATTTTGCACCACAAGTGTTAAAGCACATTTTAGGTAGGATTTGAGAAAAGACACCTGTCACATTCGTGAGGTGGTGTCAAAATTGGCTATGTTTAAAAGTTGGGGTCAAAATACTGACAATTAACACAGTTACAAGTGTGCAGAGAAATAATTGCAACACAGACTCATAACTTTGTTGTTTTCTCATTTGTACCACAAATTTTCAACACAGCCTTTCTATGACCCACATAGCCTTCTTATGAGCCCACTTCATGAACAATGGTTGAGAATATTTTCAAACCCTGCCCAAAAGATGATTTTGTGCCACAAGTGCAAAAACATTTTGGCCAGGATTTGAAAATGACAGCTGTCACACTCATCAGGTGCAGTGAAGAAATGGCTATGCTGAAAATTTGGGATCAAAATATTGAAAATTACCAAAGTTACAAGTCTGCATTCATCAATTTCAAAGTAGGCTCATAACTTTATAGTTTTGTTGATATTTTTGCCCCAGATTTTCAACATAGCCTTCTTATGACCCCATTTCATGAACAAGTACAGATAAAATGTTCAACTCCTGCCTAAAAGGTGATTTTGTGCAGGACTGCGACTTCACAGGCAGCCAGTGCAGGTCGTGCAAGGCCAGGATCACATGGCTGGGCTGTAAAAGACTAGTCACAACCTGTCTGCTGCATTCTGCACCAGCTGGAAGCATTGTAGGGTGCTTCCAATCACCCTGAGGTAGATTGCACTACGGTAGTCTATCCTGGACATGATGAACACATGCACTAGTGCTGGCAAATCTTTAGGAGGAATAAGGAACTTAATCCAGCTGATGTTCCTAAATGGCAAAAGATACTCTGACTGCAACAGACACTTGAGCCTCCAGTGTCAGTTGGTTGTCAAAATGACTCCTTGATTTTTCACCTTTACAGAAGCCAACAGCCCGGATGACCCAAGTTGAAGCCTCCTCTCCCGTGACTACTTCTGCCTTCCCCGACCCAGGTCAATCACCACAACCTCAGTTTTGTCCAGGTTAAGTCTCAGCCAACTAGATATTATCCATCTCTGAATTTTAGATAAGTACAAATTCAGCATCTCAAAAGCATCGGGCATCCCAGGTGCAACAGACAATGCAACTGGGTATCATCTGCATAGCAGTGAAAACCCAGATTATATTGTCAAATGAGCCACCCCAGGAGTTGCATGTACACTGCAAACAGCATATGATGAATACCAAACATTGAGGCATGCCACAAAGCAGGGACATTGGGGATGATGAGAAGATTCACATTATCACCCTTTGGATTCTATCCCTAAGGTAGGACTTGAACTAGCAGATGACAGTGCCGGTGAGCCCTCTGTACTCCCTCAGATGATCCAGCAAGAAACCTTGGTCCACAGTTTCAAATACTGAAGGTAGACTGAGGAAATGAGAACTGACTACTCACTCTTATCTCTCACCCTAAGGAGGGCTTTATGTACTTCTAACCAGCACTGTCTCAGTGCTACACCTAGATCTAAAACTAGATTGGAGGAGCTCATAGATGTCATCAGCTGTGAAATGCACATAGAGGTGCAGCACCACAACCTTATCAGTAACCCTACATAAACACATAGGCTAGAGACAGGACAATAATGCTAGAATATCGGGTCCAGAAATGTTTTTTTCAGAAGGGCCAAACCAACTGATTTTTCAACGTCACCTGGAAGACCCCTCTGAAAGGGAACACTGAACTGTTCCAATGAACACCGGCTCCAGAAACCCCACACAGCTCACCAGCAGACATGTAGGGCCTGGGTCTGTTTCACAAAATGTGAGCCTCAGATCCCAAATCATCTTGCATATCTCTTCCATCATAATCTGCAGAAATTCTCCCGTGACAGTTGAGTGCATCCATCAGGTTCAAGCCTGACTCCACTAGGTTGTGACAGCCCACCTGAGAGATCCCAACCTGAATAGAAGACATTCTGTCCAAGAAGAACCGAGCAAACTCTTCACACTTGACTGATGAACTCGCCTCACTGGCTGAAGGCAGGTTGGGTTTAACAACCTGTCCAACATATGGGAGAGCTGAGCTTGTCAGTTCTTCCCACCCACAATCTCCTTGGTCAGAAATGTTGCCTTTCTACAGTAGACTGCCCTTTGATATTCATTGTACTCAATCATCAAAGCCAGTTTGTACTCCTGGGCCCTGGATCTCCTCCAGCATGCTCTAACCTCTGACCTCTGGTTTTCAGCTCTCTAATCTCCCCAGCAAACCATGGGGAACCTAAGCATGAGACCCAGGGTTCTACACATGTAGGTGATATGGAGTTGAAGGCTTTAGTAATAACCCTGTTATAAGTCACCACTACATTCTCAGACCCCATCTCATGAGATGCCTTCATCTCCACCCACAGTCCTTATGGTCTAAGCCCTCCTAAAGGGTGGTACCAAGCCATCTCCAAGGGAACTACAAGGACAGGCCCCAAAGGAGAACTTTACTTTGCAATGATGCAACCAACTGATCTGAACCTCATAGGGAACATGAAGTCCAAGGTGTGTCTATGCTGCTGAGCTGCAGAAGTCATAACTTGTGCAAGGCTCAGTAATTCCATCAACTAGAGGGAATCCTTCCAAAGTGTGAGAGTTCATCATTGACCCAGATGCTGAAATCACCCAGAACAATCCATCTGGATGACTCCAAGCACCTTCAGTGATGAAGTCTGTGATTTCCCACAGAAACCCCCTTCTGACCAGGAGCTAGTACACCAGAAGGATCCTGCAACCTGCACCTGGACCCCGTGTACAGACAAATTCAAACAATGAGTTGTCCCCACTGTGTTCACAGTGAGGTTTTACTTAGACCTTAAACAGATAGCCATATCCCCCACAGTCCCTCTGTGGACAGTGTACAATGGAGACTCCAGCTGGGACCACAACTTCTAAGACTGGGCCAGTGTCATCATTCAGCCAGGTATCCGTGATGCAAGCCAGATTTACTCAGGAACTCAAAATTTAGTCTGCCATAAAGCAGTCTTGCTCCTCATCAATCTTGCAGTGCAAGACTCCACCTGTAGGGGACAGAGTGAAGCAGCTGGCCCAATGGCTACCTGCCACTCAGTCCAATGGGTTGCCTGGGTATGCATAAAATATATCTGTTAGGGTCCAGGACATTTTCCCATTCTCTGTTACATTTTACCTTTCATGTGTTATGCTTTATGCCTTTAGAGGTCACATTTACATAGAAGCAGTCCTTCCTCATTTTACTTCTGGAACTGGGTAAGACTTTTATTTTACTCCTGGAAACTGAATTCCTGTGTCACCCTCCCCACGCACACACACACCTATTGCCACCACTGTAAAACATACTGGATAACAGAAAATGAAATGTTGCATGCTGATGGGAGAAAGAGAAACAGGCAGAAAACATTGTACCTAAAAGCATACATGAGAAAGGATGCAGAAAGGCAGGTACTATAATACTTTATCAATAGCAGCATTTGAACACAGAAGTCTTTGGGCATAATTGTTTTAAATACCGTGTAAAGCATGCAAGCTAATTTTGTAGTGTCTCCTACAAAGAAAAACAAATGGAATCTGTCATGTGGTTATAGAGAAGAGAGGCAGATTAGCTTGGTGATTACAATGCAGAACTATAAATGTAGAGGCCATGGTTTGACTGCCATAACTGACAAACTGACACTTAGTCAATGATACTGAGCAAGTCATTTAACCTCCCCTTGTAATCTTTTGTTTCTGTCTCTGTGCTCTTTGAACCTTCCTGTGCTCTGAAAAGGGTATCAGAATTTCATTTTGTATCCCAGTCCATGATTAATACAATTTGGGAAAATAATTGATATAAAAGATAATACATCAAATAAAATTATTTTCCTAGCTTAATGATAAGAATAAATTCCAAGAGTACCTGATCAAGATGTACCAGATCCCGCTAAGGTATGAATCTGGCAGCAGCATTTTGATTCTTTGGCTCCTTACAACAGGACTCCTCTGATTTGCCCACTGCGGACAGGAGTGCCTCCTGATCTGCGCCTGAACATTTAAACAGGACTCTGCCTGTCTGTGTCTCCAAGCTGTAAAAGACTTTTCTCAGCTTCCTATTTACAAATTAGTCCCACACTGCCCACCCGGACCCAACCTCTATTAAATACACCATAACTCCACCCTCTTTAAGACATCCTCTCCTATAGGCCACCCCACAAAGCACCTTTCTCCTTCTTAAAGAAATCTAACAAATAAGACCACTCCTATTCTACCATTTGCATCTTAACTAACAATTGTAACTGGGAGGTGCCCTGCAACACAGGCTTTTCTTATTCTCTCAACATGGGCACGGTGTATCCACTATTCTGCTTCTTAATCTGGCACACCTTATGTAACCTTGGAGGACTGGGAAGTGATATACTCCATCTCCAATGCCCTGAAATATCACTAGATTTCTCCCTACCGACTCGTTGGTTGATAACTAGTAGCTGCCTCAGTTTAAAATAGGGATACTATTACTCTTGCCGCACACCTCTGGCTGCTGCCTCAAACTGAGGTGCATATCCCCATGCTCCTTAGCATGCCACTCCTAATGACAGGTTTCACCTTCTCTGGCAACCTCCTGACAGTCAACTCTAAATCCAGTACTCTAATATCTAGAAAGAACCTCCTCAAAGCACTTTTATTATGCCAAATAATGCTGCTCCTCCTCCTCATATCAGGGAATGTATATCCCAACCCTGGCCCTGCACAGGGTTGGTCAAAAACACCATGAAGGTTGGGGCTCTTTCCCTGGCAAGTCTAAATATCTGCAGTCTCCTCAATAGGCTTGATTCCCTCACTGCCTGGGTAACACAGCACAACCCCGACATTCTATCAGTAGTTGAGACATGACCATCTTCTAAGATCCCCAACTCAGCAATCTCTATCCCTGGATATGCTGTTTTTAAGTGTGATAGGCTCTCTAAGAAAGGTGGTGGGTGTGCCATTTACCTAAGAGACACCCTAACTGGGCATGTCGTGAGCTTCCTCCACCCTGGAAATGATTTCCAGATCCTCATCATGAAGATTTTACTTGGGGCCACGCAACAAATTTTTGATAGTAGCATCAGTCTACATTCCCATTAAGCTAGCTTAGACCCCCTACTGGACACTATCCACTCCCTGGATCATAGCTCAGAGACAATCTTGCTAGGGGACTTTAATGTAAACTGAACCTCCCTAGCACTAACAAATATAAAGATGTCCCATCACGACAAATTTCTCGCAAATGGTACAGTCTTCCACAAGATTGAACTATAGGACAGGTACTGCCACACTTCTGGACTGGGTTCTAACTAACTGTCCTGACCATATCACAAAAACTGAAGTACTCTCAGATTCTATCAGTGATCATTCTCCAGTCCTCTGCTACTGGACCAACAAATTCACTAAGCCACCTTCAAAAACAATTTACTGCAGGAAACTTATCTCGGGTCACCTTAGACCCCTGAAAGCTCTCTCTACGGAACATGACTGGACTCCAATAGACCTAGCACTCTACATTGACTCTACTCTTGAGTACTTTATCCTCAGTTTTAACTCTGCCTGTGATATTCATGCCCCATTTAAGAAATGCAAGTCCAAGGTGTATACAGTCCATGGATGAACCCTGATCTCATTGAACAAATGAAGGCCCAGGACCAAATCTGGCATCATGCTCATGCATCTGGCACCCAAGTTGAAGTCCAGGCCTACAAAGCAGCAAGAAATGCCTGCACCAAAGCAATTCACTCTGAGAAGGCCTCCTACTACAGGAATGCTCTTGCAAACACTTGGAATGATGGAAAGAAGTTTTGGACAAACAACACTGATATCACCGGAAAGACCCCAAATCACAGCCCACTATACTCAACGTAAATGGTATTCTCACCACTGAGCACACCGCTGTGGCAAACGGGTTCAATACACCTTCACCGACCTCAGCATGTTCTCTCTCAGTCTTTCTTTGATCCCTCTCCGGATGTCCTAAAATCTAGCAAAGAAAGTGCTACATGGGGCAACTGCCTTTCTACTTTAAATATATCTCCCAGGCCTCAGCCAAAAGTACTTTCTCAAAGTTCTTGAAAGTCCAGAACAAGTTCCAACTCATTGGACCTCAAACTCCTTGCTCTCACTATTGACGAAGTTCTGTCACCACTCACCAAAATTCTAAACAGGTCCTCTTGCTCTTGAATTCCCCAAATGGAAATCTGCAGTGGTGTCACCAGTCTTCAAAAGCGGTGATAAGACCACTACCAGCAACTACCGTCCTATCTCCATTCTCCCTCAATCTCTAAAGCACTTGAGAGAATAGCTGCTGATCAGCTTACTGACTACCTGAGAAATGACCTTCAATGCCCTGAGCAGCATGGTTTTCGTAAGAGGCACAGAACCATCACTGCCCTCCTTGATCTCACCTCATATATCCACACCACTTTGGACCAGGGACACCTTGTTGGTGGTCACTTTCATCGGCTTATGAGCGTTTGATACAGTCAATCACTCGCTACTGATTGAACAACTGTCCTGCCTAGGACTCTCTACTGATGCTATGAGGTGGTTTTAAGCTACCTTAGTGATCGATCCAACGAAGTCAAAATTGGTGACACCCTCTCCATCCCCTAACTGGTCCGATCGTGTGTCCCTCAGGGATTAATTCTGGGTCCCTTGCTGTTTAGTATCTTTCTTAACAATCTCCCTCCTCCTGTCAGGATAGAATTCTTCTTTATGGATGATACTGTTATATTTACATCACTCTCCGACCCATCTCATACTCAGTAACAGCTACAATCAAGTTTTACAGTAGCTGAGAAATGGTTTCAGTCCTACAAACTCATCCTCAACTACAAAAAAACAAAACTATGATGTTCCATTGCTTGCACAACAAACATAAAAATACAGGCCTAGATGTAATTAACAATGCTGGAGAGAAACTTGAACAAGTTTATCTTTTCAAATACCTGGGAGTGACCTCGATTCCACCCTAGCCTACTCTGAACACATAAACAACATTGTCAAAATAATTAATACCCAGATTGGAATGTTGTACCGGCATAGAAATGGCCTTATGACTGAAGCCCCAAGGACCACAATCCAGAGCTCAATCACCTCTGTAATTGATTATGGTCTAGTGGTCTATGGCTCAGCCACCGACACTGCAGTCAGATGTATTCCCATAGGGCTAAACAATGCCTGCCTTCTGACAGCAGCACCTCACCTTTGCACACCCGCGATCTCTATGAAAAAGCTAACTGGCTACAACTATCTTGCAGGCTCTTGTACCAAACCTGCATCATTGCCAAAAGGCCATGCTGAACTACTACCCCTGGAGTTTCTGCCTTGCTGGCCCCTCATGATAGCTCACGCCATAACAGAAGCTCAACCTCTCTTTCCTTCTCTGTTCCCCACAGTTGGACCTCCCAAGGGCAATGCTCTTTCATATCTAGAGCCCCAGTGTGGTAACAACTCCTTCCTCCTAATGTTACTAACAACACTTCTCTGAGCTCTTTCAAGTGAGATCTTCACCAACACCTCATCGCTATTGCCTCCTGTGACTGCTGATCCCAGCCTTGCTTCACAAATCCTACCCACATGCCTACAATCTACATGTCCACCCACCCCTTCACCCTTCTCATCCTTGGACCCCCTCACCCCCTCCACCCTGTCTTTCTCAACATTCCTCCCTTCTCTTCCCTATATTAGCTTTTCTCATCTCCTCTGCCTGTACCCCAGTTTTCTACTTAGTTTCCTTTCCAATCAACCTAATTGTTCCCTGTTTTATCTTGATTAAGTAATCTTAGCTTCCTGTGCTTGACAAAGCCTCTAGCTGCTAAAGTTATTATAGCCTCATTGTATGTATATTGCCTCTGTGTTGTCTCTTTCTATGTACATTGCCGCTATGTTGTATCTCAATGTCTGATGTGGAACCTTTGTAAAAGAGCTTTGGCTCAAAGGTGTTATCTGAAATCTAAATAAATAAATAAATGGGTGATTGTTTGGACTGGCCAGGGAGTTGTAATTACTTGTAGTGCTCAGTGCTGCGGTGAGATTGAGACTCAACCATCAGCAGCACCAGCAGGGATCTCTGTCATATCAGTGGCAGCAAAGAGGGACTTCAGCTGCATCAGCGGCACAAGCAGGGATTTTGATCACATCGGCAGCAGGGAAAAGGAGGCTCCTCTGCCAGGAGCCAATCAGCAAGAAGGCTCAGACATTTAAACTGAGTGGCTGGAGTTAAAAGCAGACATCCCAGCCATGCTCCAGAATTACTGGCCAGAGGAAACTGTAATTACTTGCTTAGTTTCCCACCCCACCCACCCGCACGACCTCCATTATTAAAAAGACAACCTGGCACCAACCATTGAAGGCTGCACTCTACTAGAGGGAGCCAGGGCTGCGTGGACTCAGAACAAAGGGAGTGGCTGGGAGGAAGAAGCTATCTTGGTTGCACTAGGTTGACTCACACAGTCAGAGATGTTTAAAGTGGTAGTGACCTTGTATATTGTAAATTTTAAAGAATCTGTATAGCTGTAACTTGTTTAGTTGTAACAGGTATAGTTGAAGAATCTGGTATATGCTTAAACTATGGGCTGGGGGCATTTCTTGCCAGTGAACATGAGGGGGGCTATAGTTGGGAACTAAAATCTTTCATGACAATTGCAGGCTCTACATATATCCACAGTAAGTAATATTATAAAAGAACAAAAGAAAAATTTAATTTTTAGTTACAGTGGGAGTCAATTGGCACTGGGATGAGAGGTAGCAGAGACTGTGGGAGGATGGATGGCAGAGGG
This sequence comes from Neoceratodus forsteri, assembly GCA_016271365.2. Taxonomy (NCBI): domain Eukaryota; kingdom Metazoa; phylum Chordata; order Ceratodontiformes; family Ceratodontidae; genus Neoceratodus; species Neoceratodus forsteri. The sequence continues at coordinate 686,301,302 of CM028137.1, read as the reverse complement.
GATGGGTCAGGGCAGAGGTGTGCAGGGGTGCGTGGAGGGCTACATAGGTAGTGCAAGGGAAGAGATGGGGCGAACTAGTAGGTTGGCAGGAAGGAGTGGCGGGATTGAGAGAAGGTCCATGGTACATGGATGGAGGGGTAGAATAATGGGGTCAATGAATGTGGGGCAACACATTAATGAACACACTGTGGAGGCTTGGATGCTGCCCAGTGCATCAGACTACAAAAATTAGAGGCTGAAGTGAGTAATCTAAAGAAAGAATTGGTATGGAAGCAAAATGCCTTGAGTTCAAGGGAGGGGCTCATACCTATAATGGCAGAGGGGCTGTATAAGGAGAAACCAGGCCAGGGGTCAAAGGGCTGAGGGTCCCAGTCGAGAGAGAGAAAATTGGCTGCCAGATGCTAGGAGCTACAAGTGAGGGGACTCCACGGGCAAGAAAATGGAGAGCACCTTGCCAGCTAAGGGAATTGGTGTGCATATTGCAGAGGGCATCACGATTTTCAACGTGCACTCACCACTAGTAGTTATCATGGAAGACAGGACCCCAGAAGAAGCAAGGGCACCAGAGATAGCAGCCTGAGAGAGGCCTTAGATGACAAACAGGAGGGGAAGGTGTAAGGGTACCAAAACTAGCATGGGCAAGGGGGAACAGAGGTAGTGTGGTAGACAAGGATGCCAACACAGCAAAGAATGTAGGAGGAGAGGAACGTGGGATGAAAGATCAGGAGACCAAGGAAGAGCTAAGGGTAGGAGATCAAAGGGAGAAGGAGGGTAAGGAGGGGGAGAGAGAGAGGGAGCATGGAGGAATGCAGATGACTCAAGGTGGCACTGGCCTTGGGGAACATACCGTGACAGAGACTAAAGAGACTATGTGCCCTTCAAGGGCATGTGATGACAGGGAGGTGATCAAAATAGGGAATAATGGGGAGAAAATGGTAAAAAGTGGAGGGGCAGGCACGAGATCAAAGAAAACCCCAGCAATAGGGAGAGACAGGGAGGAGTAGCTGAGGAAACTGGGGCTGGGGGACATAAAGAGGAGTTAGGTAAGGTGGATAAAGTAAGAATGAGACTAATCACTGGAAGAAGAGGGTCTTTAATGCAGAACAGACAGGGGAGACATGGGTAAAGTCTTGCTTATAGGGACTCTATCATTAAAGGTATCAAGTGTGGAAATAGCCTAGTCTGTGTGGGAATGCTTGCTGGGCATGGCAGTGTTGGAGGTGATACATGATATTCCCTCATGGGGTCAGCAACAGGGCCAAAATTCATACTTGTTTTTCTACCTGGGGATGAATGATGGCAGGAAGCAGTCTGATGGAAGTTCAGGCAAGATTTAAGGCTCTTGCAAGGTTTTGTGGCAGCTTGTGCCCAATCCATAGCCTTTTCGAGGTGTTACCAGTGCCAAGAGCTAGCACAGATAGGAAGCTAAGGATCAAAGAGTTTAATGAGTGGTTATCCAGATGGTGTGGTCAGATGAGATATGGGCTAGTAGGGGTTGGGGAGCCATGTGGGAGGATGACAACCCTTCACTACAGACAGGCTGCACCTAAACAGGAGGGTGCAGCAGTATTGAAGTGTAGATTAGGGGAGTACGTTGAAAAGACATATCATTTAAACTAAGCAAAGGGGGGTCTGGATTAAAGCCACTCTGAAAGCAACTTAAATGGGAGGCTGTGAACCCCCCAGGATAAGAGTGACATGCTGGGGTCAGAAATACTTCTGGGAAGGTGGGCTGGGAGGGACTTTGTTGGAGGGGCTTGTAGCAAACACTAGGAGCCTAGCTAACAAGATGGTGGAATTAGAAGCCATCATACAGGATGAAAGACTGGACTTAATTGCAGTCACTGAGATGTGGTGGATGGAATATCACACATGGGAGACAACAATTCCTGGGTATAGACTATTTAGGAAGGACAGAGGGACAGGAAGGAAGGAAGGTGACTCTATATGTTAGGGATGATATCAGGGCTATGGAGAGGCAGGAGGGATGGGTGACTGAACTCCCATCGGTCATGCTGAGCAGAGGACAGGGAAATCCCTAAGGCTAGGGTAGTATACAGACCCCCTTCACAGGGGAGGAAGAGACAGGCAACTGTGCAAAAAGAGAAAAATTGCCCTCAAAGGAGAAGAACTGCTGGTAGGGGACCTAAAGCTTGGACATGGACTGGCCCATCCCAGAGGCCATCTTGACAAGGAGCAGGGATTGTGGAGATACTGCAGGGTCTATTCCTACAGCAATTGGTCAAGAACCCAACAAGGGGCAACCAGCCTGCTGCAAGAACCATTCTGCACAGACTGTGCTTTTCTCCTTGCCCTGCCACTGAAGAACTATGCCAGTTTGCCTCCTACCTGCAGCTCCGAATATCTTCCAATACCTGAAGAACTCTTCTCCTGTTCCACTTGCTTGTCAGGGGCTCCCAGTCCCGTGAGTGAATCGAGAAATGGGACTGTGGGGAGGAGAATACAGAGAGTAACATCATTGACCAGGAGGGCAGCAAGGTTTAAAATGCCACGCAGTACACAGCATGAGTGCTGTGGCATGAGTGTGAGTGGCTGCACCACTCCATGGAGAAAATTTAGTTGACCAGAGTTTAAACCTATCCTTATTGTTTTAAGAAATTAACTGCACACTCTATACGTATATAAGGTAATAGATTGTTTTCTTACTATTTTAGAGTTCGTTTTGATTAGTTTTAATCAAATTCCTGAACTGTGTGTAATCAAACATGTGGGAAAGCATTTCGATATTTATTGTGTATTAGTGGCCCTTATTTGCCTTGATTATGGGATCCTTAGTCTACTCTTAATAGTGACTTCTACAGACCTCAGTGTGATCAGTGTTCTTCACAAAGTGAATTTTTGTATTCAAATTTATTGTTAAATCCTACTAATGTCTTGTCTTCACAAGTTAAACTACTAGGAGTTTTAAAGAAACAATCCATTATTGATCTGGGATATCATCTGGCTTCTGAAAGCCTCATTTTTGTTGTTCTTACCACTTTTTTATCTCTTTTGCTGTTGGGGTTTCAGGTGATGTAGAACTTAATCCCGGCCCTCTCAGTACTAATGTTTTTCATTCCGTAATGGCAGAAATTCTACAGGACTCCGATTCATTCATTTAAATGTCTGAAGCATTAGATCTAAATTTCATGAGGTTGAAGCCTTGTAACACAACATGAGCCAGATGTGTTTGTTTTTTTTTAAACTTAGCTTTATTAAGAGCCTGATGGCCACAGAGGTACACTTAAAACCTGAGAAAACATGTATCATTTGTTAGAAATAACATACATGAATGACATATACATTGTACCTGAAATACATAGATTTTCCATCTGATCAGCGGCACGCCAAGAAAATTATTAATAGTCTGGGTCCTCCAAGGATGACCCTGAAATCAATCCCAGATTCAATTTTCATCATATAAAAGCTTATATTAAAACATAATAATACTAATAAAAACATCTAAGACCTCAACATAGGCCTCAACAATTAGGTTGTGTGTCATAAAATGTCCCGCCTTTAATAATACCTATATGGAAGCAGTCAAGTATACCCAGGTGTGTCATATACAATATGACTTCTGATCCCTCCAGTAAGGGAGAAGGGGGTCCCTAGGCTCATTCCGGTGTTGCAGTATCCAGGAATCCCATTGTTAACAACGCTGTGATGGCAGTCCTGTTGTAGCCTCAGTCTGTCCATTAAGGACTCCATCAGTACCACCTCTCTGACCCTAGTGATCCACTCCTAAAGAGTGGGAGGCTCCTACTCAACCATCTAGAGGTATTACATTTTAGTCCCACTGCCAGGAGCACAAGCGCCACCCTTTGAGAGTCTCCTTTAGACGCATTGCTGTGGGGTTCCCAAACCCAATACTCAAAAGTGGTGAGAATTGTTACTCCCAGAATTTGCCCCACTGCCTCTTCTAGGTGTTTCAAAAGGTTGCTAGACTTGGGCAAACCCAAAAGATATGCTAATGACTGCCCTCCCCCAACACTCTCCAGCATGAGGCATCCCTCCTGCATAGTGTTGGGTGATCAGGGACACCCTAAAGAATCAAACAAGAATTTTCATAGAACTCATGCCATACCAGAGAGGAGGTCACCTTCCAGCCCACTTTCAATCTTTGTTTCCAGTCAGACTCTGTGAGTGTGATACCCGCCTCTCTATCCCAGTGTGTTTTGTGTTGATTCGAGACCTTCCCTCCTTCCGAGTGAAATCTGTATAAATTAGTCACTGGTTTAATCTTGGCTGAATGATCACCACCCCATATAGAAACTGCTCCCAGTTTGAGTATGGTCTGGTTAATCTCGATAAGTGGTCTGAGGAATTTATAAATCATCCCATTCCAAGGCAAAATATGGGACTTCAGAGGAGCTGACTTTGATAAGATGGCCACCAGAGATAAGCTAGCCCTGGCAAAAAGAAATACAGGTGAGGGGTACAGGCAAAGTAGGCAAGCATTAAAGATGCAATACTTGAAATAACATCCCATTATGCTAGTGAGAAAAGGAAGTGCAAAAGAAGGAAACCATTTTGGTTCTCAAACAAAGTAGCAGAAAGGTCAGAGCCAAAGGCTGGCCTTCAGGAAATATAAGGGAACGCAGCAGGATGAAGATAGGGAAGATGCCAAACTTCCCTAAGGGAAGCAGGAAGGTAGTAAGACAGGCAAAGGCCCAAACAGAGGAAACACTAGCATAAACAGTAAAGAAGGTGACAAGACTTTCTATAGATACATTAGTGAAAAGAAAAGTCCAGAGGGGGTATTGCTAAAATCAAACGGGATAAGGGGTGTGTGAGGAGAAGGACCATGTAAAAGCATCTATCCTAAATAGATACTTCTGCTCAGTATTTACTGAAGAGAAGGTAGGGCAGGGCCCACAGCTGTGCACCATGGACACAGGGGAGGGGAGGTGTACTAGTCCCTTCACAAAAGAAAGGGTCCTACAAGAGCTCGATACTAAGGGTGGACAAGGCAATGGGACCTGATAGCATACATCCCAGGGTACTAAAGGAGCTAAGGTTGGAACTAGCACAGCCATTATCAGAACTGTTTAGTAAGTCTCTGAGCACAGGAGCGGTCCCAGAAGACTGGAGAAGGGCTCATGTGATCCAGCTCCACAAGAGTGGTAGCAGGAGGAGGCAGAGAACTACAGACCAGCCAGTCTTACCTCAGTAGTGGGCAAGATTATGGAAGCACTCCTTAAGGAAAGGACAGTGCAACACCTGGAATCCATAGGAGCACAGGATTCAAGACAACATGGGTTTACAAAGGAAGGTGCTGTCAAGTAATCACAAGATTTCTTTGATGGGTAACCAGACTGGTGGACCAAGGGGAGCAGTTGATGTTGCCTACCTTGACTTCAGCAAAGCTTTGATGCTGTTCCACATAGAAGATTGATTAATAAGCTGGGTAGGCTCGGGTGGGTCAGACTTTGGTCAACTGGGTGGCAAACTGGTTGATGGGCAGAAAACAGAGAGTGGTGGTAAATGGTATACAGTCAGAAGAGATGCAAGTCACAAGTGGGGTACCTCAGGGATCAGTCCTGGGGCCAGTCCTCTTCAATATCTTCATCAGTGACATTGCAGATGGACTGGAGGGTAAGGTTTGTCTGTTTGCAGATGACACCAAGATCTACAACAGAGTAGATGATCCAGATGGGGTGGGCAGAATGAGAAGAGATCTGATAAACTAGCAAAATGGTCAAAAAGTGGCAACTGGGGTTTAACACAAAGAAGTGCAAGATCATGCACATAGGGAAGAGAAACCTGAGGCCACCTATAGGCTGGGAGGGAGTTGCTGGCAGTCACAAGGGAAGAAAGAGACTTGGGCATCATCATCACCACTGATGACCTGAAATCATCCAAGCAGACCTTCTAAAGCAGTAGGTAAGGCTAAAGGGATGTTGGGGTGTATTAGTAGGGGTATTACAAGTCAGAAGAGGGAGGCAATAATCCTCTTTATAAGACACTGGTTAGACCCCATCTGGAGTACTGCGTAGTACTGGAGGCTACACCTTCACAAAGACATTAACTAAATTGAGGCAGTCCAGAGAAGGGCAACCAAAATGGTACAGGGACTGCTTCAGAAAACATATGAGGACAGATTAACTGAGCTCAATATGTATATCCTAGAGCAATGGAGGAGAGAGGTGATATGATTGAAACATTCAAACACCTTAAGGGCATTAACAAGGTGAAAGAGTCTAACATGTTTCAATATAAGAAAATAGCAGGACAAGAGGACACAGTATGAGATTAGAGGAGGCTGATTAAGGGGTAATGTGAGGAAATTCTTTTTCACAGAAAGGGTGGTGGATGCATGGAACGGCCTACCCTCAGGAAGTGGTGGATTTGAATACAGTGCAGGCTTCAAACAGGCATAGGACAGGCATAAGGGAGCACACAGATGAGTATGAATAGATAGGCCATTGACAGAGCAAGGAATGATGGCACATTCATAAGGTAGAAAAGAAATGGGCAGACTGGATGGGCCTTGGGTCCTTATCTGCGTCAACTTCTATGTTTCTATGTTTCTATAAAGTGTCTGACCTGCATGAATCTAAAAATTACTCTGCTATCTAGATCAAGCTTGTCCTTCGCTCTCTGAAATGAAATACAGTGTTCCCTTCAATTCGCTGTGTAAACCTATTGACTCCTCTTCTAGCCCATCCAGCAAACTCTAAATCCAGCATGGGTAGAAAGAAGTTCGTTCATGCCTAATTAGGATAGTGGACCCACCCCATCTGGGGTGTCTGTGAAGCTTCCTGATCATGCAGGATAAATAATCCCTGCCTCACCCATCTATTTTTAATGAGCCGAGTATATTCCAAGGACGGTGGGGCCAGTGTCAGGGTATAAAGTGGTTCCCTCTGGCAAAATATCCTCCATCTCATACCATCTAGATTCAGCCACTGTTTAGCCCAAGATAGAACAGGGTTCATCTGAGCAGCCAAGTAGTAAAAATAAAAATTGGTAAGGCCAGGCTCCCCTCCCGAGGAAGAAAAAGTAAGCTTCTAGCCACCGGAGGCTTCTTATGTTTGCAAACAAACCCCTGAGTCTTCCTCGATAACCTATTCCAGAAAGAGACCAGCTTACTCAGTGGGAGGCTCTGAAACAAAAACAAGAATCATGGGAGAACGCTCATCTTGAGTACCAAGATTCGGGTCATGGCTATGGCTATTTGAAAGTTCTTTTGGTTGGCTTGAGAGGAGATGATATTGAGAAGTCTCCTAATGTTATCAGATAGGTATCTTCATGTGATAAAGCCCGTCTGGTCATCGTGTACCAGTGAGGTAATATGAGTCTGGAGCCTCTTCGCCAACATGCCCATGAACAGCTTGAAATCTACATTCAAGAGGGAGATGGGCCTGTATGAGCCACACTCCAACTGATCTTTACCTTCCTTGTGGATTACTGAGATGTGGGCGAGCTGCCACAAGTCAGGGTGGCCCTACCGTCCGTGATCTCCTGACACACTAGGAGCAAAGGGGCAGGAGAAGGTCAGCAAAGCTTTTGAAAACTCAGAGAGAAGTCCATCAGGCCCAGGAGCTTTATCATTTTCACGTCCGTGATTTGTGCTAGAAGTTCAGGCCTCAAGATGGACCCATCTAGATGTTCAAGCACTGATTGAGAAAGGGCTCACATTTTTAAACCATCATAGAAGGAAGCAACCTTTCCCCAAAGTCTGAAATGGGCTGTTGGGAGTGTAGGTTTCTGTAAAAATCTGCAAGTCTGTTGGTTATTTTCTCCTGGTGGGAAATTATTTTCCCAGAATCTGTCTGGTCTATAAGCTTAAGGATCAACCTACTTAACTGTTGCTGTCTAAGCATGGCTGCTAAAACCCTCCCGCCCTATTACCTCCCTCATAGTAAGTTTGTTGGGCCTTCTATAGGATGCTTCTATATGAGCTGTAAGCAGTTCCTCCAAGGCCGCGTTTTCAGCCAGGAGTTTTTGTTTCTGTTTGTTCAATGAGATTTCATGTGAAAATTCCAATTCCTCTAGTTCTTTCTCTAACTCCACCTCCTCTGTGCCCTGGGTGTTTGTCTAGTGAAAAAACCCTATAATGGCCCCACGAAGAATGGCCTTCAAAGCATCCCATCTAACCATGTGGGAGGTCGTCCTTACTGGGTTCTCCGTTTCATCAGCTTGAATCACAGTGGCCACTAGACCTTTAAACTCCTGATTGTTAAGGAGACCCAAATTAAGCCTCCAATGGGATTTATGGATTTGGGGTGATAGCTTCAATACAAGTTTAACTGGGGCATGGTCAGAGAGGGTACAGGCATAATCTGACAGGAAGTTACTATATGCATCCACTCCTCTGTAAGAAAGAGTAGGTCAATTCTGGTATAACAGTTGTGTCTCTCTGAAAATGTGAGAAATCCAGTGATCTCCCTTAAGCCTCCTCCATACGCCTACTAGGCCTAGGTTTTGTGATAGGCGTACAAAGAGTGCCCTGCTGACCCCAGTTTTCTTTCAAGGAGCCCTCGCTATCCAGTGATGTGGATAAGATAGTATTGAAATCTCCCTAGGATACAGAGTTGGTCAGTAATGTGTAGGTGTTCAAAAAGTTTGTTTTAAAAATGAGGCTGCTCTTTGTCATCATTAGGGTGTATAAGCAAATAATTGTGCAGGGGTATCTGGCAAGATTGTCTACAGTATAATATATCTTCCTCTGGATCCAATTGGGAGGCCATAATCTGATTTGGACGTGACTTATGAATGAGAATAGCAATACCCCTATGGTGGGGTGAACTAGATATGTAGAGGATACACCTGACCCACCCAACTATGGCGCAGCTTTTGGTGCTCACATTCCGTAAGGTGGGTCGCTTGGAGTAGTGCAATGTGGGTTCCCATTCTGTTCAACTCTCTGAGTACTCATGCTCTTTTAATAGGGCTATTCAAACCCTTACATTGTAAGATGTAATAATTAGGTCACCCATGTTAAGCTACTACAGGAGCATAGGGATTGTCAGCAGGGTAACCCCCATCCCCCACCTGGAAGTTATTCCTTGGATAGGTGAAGCAGTAAAGAACACACAACCCAAATCTGCAAAAAGGAACCAAATAACAGCTCAATTAAAGAATAACATCAGAAATTGCTCGGATCAAACTGATCCAGTTAACCATTAACAAATATAACAAACATTTCAAAATAACAATGTTCTGCTTCAAGAGTGTCACGAGATCCCCCACACTGTGAGTTTAAGGTGGTGGGAGGGGTGCAGGATTAAATCCTGTACCATGTTGCTTTGCCTCATCATCGGGTCAAAAGCAACTGGGTGGTTGCACGTGTGCTATGATCGAGCACTAAAATGTGCACCCCCATGAGTATGGTGCTGACATTGAAACATTGGGTAGAGGGTGGAAGACCGAGGAAATAAAGAGAAATACCCTCAATTCCCTCCACCCTCCAACAAATTAACCTTCCCACATACTGTAGAATTCTGTCAAGATTTCGGATAAGGTAGGAGGCAACAGTGCCCTTCCTCCAAAGCATGTTAGGAAGTTAGCTATTGTAGTCAGGTCGAGCTAAAAGCTCAAACTCTAAACAAAGCATTGCCAACCTCCTCCCCAATAGCTTAGATTGTAAATCATGAAGTGGGCAACAAGTCCTTGTAAAATTACCCAAGTTCTCTCAAGTGAGGAGCTTTTAGTCCTTAGGGAGCTAGAGCAATCTCTTCTGTCTTCCATCATCTGGGAGTCCTGTCTGATCTGTTTCTTCGCCGAGGCTGTGGCTTGAAGCTTGGGCCATAGCCCAGGGCTGACATTTTCAGAGGCTGTGGTAGATTTTTATTTGCAGGAGACACTGCCTATGGTCTATCTCTTTATCAGACCCGAGTAATGATCTCATCCATCGGTATACCCAGGGAGGTTAAGTATTTCTTTGCTTCAGTGGGAATCGTGGTTTTTACTCCACTGTTCGAGGTAATCCACAGCCTTGGGGAAGTCTATATGAGCTTTCAGGCCTTCATTTCTAAGCTCTTTGAAGACTGGGAACCAAACTTTTCTCCTCGTCATGGTCATGGGGTGTAGTCTGGTTCATATAGAGCTCTTGTCTCGAAGACAATTTCCATCTGTGACCAGGCCTTGCACAGGATTATCTCCTTCATGCAGTAGTCCAAAATGTGAGTACCACCGATCGCGGCCTGGCCTTTGGGTCTTTTGGTGGGGCTACTAAAGCACAGTGGGCTCATATGATATTAAGATTTAGATCCTTATCAAGGTTTATCAGTTCTTTAAGCAAGCCTTCAATAAATGCTGGCATGTTCCCGATTCTGTGTGCTCGTAAACCATGAATTCATAGGTTCAGTCTCCTCGTCCAATTTTCCAAGTCCTCCAGCCTCTCTAGAGGAACTGGGATCACTCATGCAATTGTATTATTGCCCTATTATGTAAGTCTAGGGTGTTCAACTGGCCAGAGAGAGACTCTCGATGGATTGGATCTCTTGATCATGTTGGAGGAGCTTTGCTTTATTTTCAGCTACCTCTTCTCTGAAGGCATCCATGGAGTGGTAAGTCACTGCAGCTCTCTGCAAAGCTGCTGAGAAGTGACCATTATGTCCTCCTCATCCTCCAAGGAGCTTCTCTGATTCTGGTGCCGCAGTTTCAGGCGGCCTTGTTGGTGGAAGGGCCCTGTGTGAGCCTTGGGCTTGTAGGTCCAGTTTCTATTGCTTTAAGCTGCCCGACGGTCCTGGTTTTGATTTCACCTGGCTGGCCATGCTGCAAAATGCCCAAAATGAGTTTTTAAAGAAAGTTAGCTGCTAAGGGAAGTTAAATTTAGCTTTTAGGTTGTGGGGTTCAGAGCTCCATTTCAGTGCAGCTGCATGGCACCAAGACATCACGGAAGTCCAGATGTGTTGTGTTTAACTGAATCTTGGCTGAAGTTTTCCATTGAGAGCAAATTTTATATGATTGACAACTATAATATACTTCGGAGGGATAGGCCTGGGAAAAAGCAGGGAGGAGGAATACTGATATATTATAAAGATTCCTTAGAGGTTACTGAAATGGATTCAAGCACTAGTTGTAATTCTGACTGTAAGTGGATTTTATGCAACTATTATTAGGGGTTGTTATAAACTTAGAATGTACAGTTTATAATCCATCTAATTTGGGTATGAAGGGACAAAATTATTTACGGCAGCACATAAATCTAGAACATGGGTTGGTGATTTACTTGTCTTGGCTGATTTTAATCTTAATTGGAGCCTATCAGCTACACCTGTGCTTGAGTCTTTGTTAGCTAATGCAAGTCTTTGTCAGCATATCTCTTATTATACACATATGAACCAGGTTACTAAAAATCAGACTTTGTTGAATTGGAGTCTAACTAATAACATAAACAAAGTTCAGGAGTGTGGCACTATTCTAGATGGGATAAGTGACCACCTCGCTATTTATTGTGTATGGAAGTTTAAAAGAATAAACCATCCCTAGATTTATATTTTTTGTAAGTTCACATCTACTATACCTGATAATTTGCTCAGTGAGTTACATCATATTGACTGGAAATATTTAGACTCATTCCTGATGTCAATTCAGCTGTTGATTTTTTTCTAATATATTACTGGATTTACAGGAAAATATTTTACACTAAAAATGTAGGCTTAGAGGGTTAACTAAAAACTGGATTACTCTGGACCTATTTCACCTAATGAAAATTAGGGATACAGCTTGGATTAAATATAAAAAATCCCAATTTGAGGCTGATTTAAATGAATATCGTAATTTAAGGAGTAAATGTGAAATAAAATTTAGACAAAGCAAATCCGAGTACCATTTAAATAGTCAAAGGTCTGAACCCAAAAACCAAGGACATTTTGGTCAGCAATTAAATCAATAATAGTGCCAAACATTACGACATAAATACATGCATTTCAAATAAATGATAAAAAGGTTATCGATGCTCAGGAAATATCTGAGGCTTTTGAAATAAGTTTATTAATTTATCTAGATATACTGTGAGGTTTTCTTTGCTGGTTCTTCTAAACATATAACTTCTGATTCTACTGACTGTTCTAATCGCACTTTTTATTTTAGGCTGATTAGACTAATCCAAGTATTAAATTTATTAAGAAAGTTACCTCTTAATAAAAGCTCAGGGGCTGATGGTTTGAGCCAACATTTTTACACTTAATAGCTCCATTTATTTATATCCCTCTAACTAAGGTGTTTAACCTATCCTTGATTGCTTCAGAATCTCCTTCTTGTTGGAAACAAACAATTATAAAAACAATTTTAAAGAGGGATTAAAACTAATTTGGGTTGCTACCAACCAATCTCCCTTTTGCCTGCTCTGGGTAAATTGTTGGACAAAATTGCAAATGCGCAAGTTACTGAGTACCTTGACTCATTTGGTCTCCTCGTCCCTGAGCAGCATGGTTTTTGAAAATATCATGGAATAGGATAGCCCTGGCCAGGTTCACTGACCACATCAGAGTTTCGTGTGGATAAGGGAGAACTTACTGGTGCTGTGTTTGTGGACCTGTCCAGGCCTTCAACCTGGCTGACCATTCCCTGCTGCTTGGGGACTGGGATAGCTGGGGCTTAAGGAATCAGTGTGTGGCTGGGTCGGTAGTTATCTGAATGAACAACCCCTAAGGGTCAGCTTTGGTGGTTCTATTTCAAAACCAAGATTAATGGAAGTAGGGGTATCCCAGGATCTATTCTGGGGTCCCTTTTATTTTATTTGTATATTAATAAATTACCCTCCCTGTTAACTAATTTGACACATTAATGTACGAGACGATAAAATTTTGTACTTAAACTCCTCATCAGTGGATCATATAAACGCAGCCTTAAGCACAGACTTTTTGGTTCTAGACACATGGATAATAGAGCATCGTCTGCTACTAAATAGTAATAAAACAAAATGTATGCTTTTTGGTACAAGACGGCTCATCATTATTAGTGACCCTATCTTAATATTTGACTCAGATGGGATTGCCTTACAACAAGTTTCCCTGTTCAGGTATTTGAGAGTCACTCTAGACTCTGGCCTGTCTTATTCCTCCCATATAAACTTGATTTGCAGGAATATTAATCAACGATTGGGGATGCGCTGCCGGAGCTTGAAGCAATGGACGCCTGCTAGGCACGGTCCAAGTCCATTTTTAAATGATTTATTTTAACAGTTTAAATAGTTTAAACATTGGTAAAATAGTAGGAATAGGCTTACCAATTATCTGGCTACAAAGAAAGACAGATTATATGAGCTCTCTCTTCAGTACTGAGATAATTCTTCTGTTTTAATTTAACATGGCTCAAAAGATGTACTGTGGCGGGGCCTGATAGAAAACTGCAGGCCAACAGTAAATCAGCACGGCAGTGGACACACAGCCACAACGCTACCTACAAGTGACATTGCAAGTAAGGCTGATATAACCCAGATAAAAGATTTATAAGCTGGCCTTAAATTGGACATAGCAAATGTGAACCAGGCTAAAATAAAGCTCCAAACAGAAACAGAATTAATTAAAAGTAAAGCCAAACAACATGCCAGCAGATTGATGAATTGAAGGAAATAGTTACACACTTAAACTTAGTCACACAAAAGCAGAATACTCAAATTGAACATCTATTGGGGAAAGTTGATGATTTAGAAAGAGGGCAGTAGAAACAATATTAGAATTATTGGTGTCCTAGAGGGTTAGGAAGGTAATAATATGATTTACTTCCTGCAGTCATTTATCCCAGAGGTACTGAATGTTCAATGGGACCAGCCACTTGAGATTGAGTGAGCCCATAGGACCTTGGGTCCCAAAATATCACAAAATAAATGGGCTTGACCTATTATTGCCTACTTTTTAAGATTTACTATGAAATAGGAGGTATTGAGAATAGCCAGGGACAGGAAATCATTACAGTGCCAAGGATGTAAAATTATGCTGTTTCAGGATTATTCTTCTGAGCTTGTTAATAAGAGAAATGGCTTTTGAGATAAAACAAGAATGTCAGAAAATGGGAATTCAGTATAACTTTAAATATCCAGCAGTGTTTCAAATTAAGGAGCAAGGATGCGGGTAGTTTCATGCACTTCAGTGGAAGATGTCTGGCACTATTTACAAATGATCAAGGAGTCAAACACTGCAGCATCAGATTCTTTACTGTCCACAAACCATCATTCAGGCTCAAACACCAAAAACAGCATGTCACACTGCTGCATCAATCTACTCTCCTAGCAACATTATGCACGAAAACCCAATCGAATCTATGGAAGCTTATCCTTCTCCCTCAGCTGCTACACAATAAACTTTTAAAATATCTACTCCACAATTTTACTCCACTGCTGTGAATACAGAAAAATGGAAAGAAAATGTGCAACAATCAACTAATTATAGAAAAGTTAAAAGTACTTCCAAATTTGTGACATCAGCTCAGAGACAATGCAGGCAATGGCAACAAAATGAGAATCGAGGGAGAAGCAGAAGCAGAAGCAAATAGTGAGTAAAATGGCCCTGAGCAATATTTCCTTTGATAATTTTTTGAGGTAGAGGAAGTGGAATCATTATTTGACGCCCCATTACAACAAGTTCAAGACCTCATACACCAAAGGACACAGAAGGAACTTTAGTGCAAGGTTTGTCAGATTCCACAGGGATACCCTCAGTCATACCCTCTAACCTTGAAACCACAAGACTTTTGTTGAATAAGAACAGGAACAACGCATTGCAAATGTGGTGGAACTATTTAAGAATCCATTCCTGAAAAAGGGTAAGAATCTCACTTACTAGAATAAGCAAAGTCTATTCTGCCGGAATGGAATAAATAACTATTCATTACTGACTAATTCTGGACCTTACAAGCAATTAGTACATAAAGGCAGGTTATGCTAATTACAAATGATTTTTAAGCATGTATGAACCTACCCTATTACTGGTTATTACTGTCTATAACTTTTTATTTCATTAAATATTGTATAGTTGAGATACTAAGCTGATGTTCTAAGGCATGTTAAGGAAAGGTACTGTTAAACGAATGGCTAGCTTATAAATAAAATCAATATGAGGGTAGCTCCAATCAAACTCAGAACTTCTGCATATTATAACGTTTAGGTATACACATATTTGTGTTTTCATTTAATCATCTGTACAAACTAAGCTGATTTGATTTATGCTAGAAAGGTAAGGATGCAGAGCAGGTGTGCTGAAAATGTGACTTTTAGAATATTTGGCTCCTCATATGCAGATCTCTTCTCCAGTAGTTTCAAGTTTTCCAGAATGGACCAGACAAACGTGTTCTTTCTTGAGGTTGAAATTAATAGTGTCCCTTTACTCACATATCGATAATACTTATAGAGACATGATGACAGTGGATTGGATGGGTTAGAATGAATATAATAGTAATCCTGGTACGCGTTGCAAGCCTAAATTGCCACACTTCATAGGATAACTTTGAGCTTGCCGGTAGGTCTACCAGGAACTCTGCATAAACCCAAATATCACTTTAGCAGATAAGGGCTGATCCTAGGAAGTGATGTGATGCAAACTTATTGGGTACTAAGGAGAAAATGGATATAAAAGTGATTACTAATCGTTTCTGTCCCTCCAATCATATTGTGATCTATCAGTCAGTTAAATAACAGAGACCTAGGCACCACACTACAGGGTAAAGAAGGAGTCTTATTGCCTGGAGGCCTAAAGAAAATTAATTCTGGACTTACCTAGAAGCAAGAATTATTGGATAAGAGGGAGAATATGATAGGGCTGGTAATGAGTAGAGCTAATTGACCGTGTTACTTCAATGCACATATGTGGGCAATCAGGTACACCTTGGTGTTAAAGAATTCTCAGAACAATATGGATTCGTAGACAGTTTGTAGAGAATGACTTGGTGTTAAAAATATATAAGCAGATAAGAGTCAGAGTTAGAGCTTTAGTTGCACCACCACCTTGGACTAGTAGTTCGGTGGTTTTGGCTCATCAGTAGCTAACATCCTACGGTTATTAGAGTGGTTAGTTTTGTCAGACAACTTTTAATTTTTAACTGTAGTGACTTAATACACACACAGATAAAAATACAATAGTACTAAAGGTTAAGTTATTGTTAAATTCATACTCCTATTACTACAGTGTTTTGCTATAGATACTCTTAAACAGATAGTAATTAAACTTAAAAAAAACAAAGAGCTAGTACAGGATTTAGAAAAATATTGTTGTACTTTTTGTCTATTGCAATCCCTAGAAGAAACAGTGACTCATTGTCAATTATTTAAGGTTGGGTGCTAGTACTAGGAATGGCACAATATAGAATCATATCTTGGAATGTGAACGGAATGGGACCCCCATCAAAAGGAAAAAATATTGTCTAGACTTAACAAACAGAAGGTAGATATAGCACTTATTCAGGAAACACACATGATATGAAGAATCGGAGAAACTGAAGAGATCCTCCATGGTCAAGCTGAGAGTTCATGTTTCTCTTCAAAAAATGTGGCACAGCAATCTTAATAAGAAAAGGGTGAATTTCTGTAAACATGGTTATTACCTGATCCAGAAGGAAGGTATCAAATACTTTCAGGTACATTTGATGGTCAGAAAGTGATACTCTATGATATTTATGCCCTAACACAGGTCGTGATGAATTCTTTAATTCCATAGTGGTCTCGCTCAGCACATTCCTGAGTATGAAATTATCCTTGAGGTGACTTCAGTGAAGTACTAGACCCTATTTTAGATAGATCCTCAATCAAAAAGTACAGATTGCCACGAAATCTAGAGAATCCTTTAAAAACTACTAACAGAAATAGGTCTACTGATGCATGTAGGGTGGTTCATCCTACGGATAAAGACTATTCCTATTTTTCAAATAGACATAGGTCCTATAGTAGGATCGACTATATTTTAGTGTCAAACATCCTAATTACAAATGTTATGGATACTAAAATAGAAAGTCTTATTATCTCAGACCATGCAATGATTATTTTAGATCTGGTGCTAAGTGGTAGAAGGAGAGATTTAATACAGGATTGCTTAAAGAAATGGGCAGGATTCACAAAGCATTTTGGGACTAAGCCTCACTCCAGCAACCCCAGTTGCACTTTGAAATGCTGCAGCTGCGGACAGCTGATCCACAGTCACAGCAGTTGTGGAGGATGTTATGGTGGGTCCCACTGGCCATAGCAGCCTCCCGCGCTGCGATGCTGTCTAGCAGCAGCACCCACAAGTTGCCGTAATCCGTGGAGCCAGTCGTACTCTGACTCCACCTTACTGAATACCCACAGCTGTGGGTGACCTGAGGATTTGCAAGTGGTAACCCACTAGTGCTGAGCTTTTCCCGCAGCTGTGGGACCTTCCCGATGTTTGTGAATCCTGCCCAAAGACTTTTAGCATGAGTGAATAAATAGTCGAAGGAATACTTTGAAATCAATGACAGTGGAGAGGTTTCCAGTGTATGCTTATGGGAGGCATATAAAGCCTATATTAGAGGCAGAATAATAAGTTTCTCTGCAAACAGGAAAAAGAAAGAGATAGAATACTTGAGATGAAAGAGAGGAACTTACAAATTTATCTAAAACATCCAAATAGTCTATGACTCCAGGCGGAGAAACTCTACACAAAATAGCAGTCTTACAGGGAGAAATTAACACACTTTTGACCCAAAAAGCAGAATATGCACTTTTTAGGACAAAACAAAGATACTGGGAAGCAGGGGACAAAGCAGGCAAGCTTTTAGCCTTAAGATTAAAGAAAATACAAGAGCAAAATATTATTACAGGAATATACCTCCACTGAATTGTGGGGACAGCCTTTAATGGGCTTTTTAGCCTCCTTGACTGCCTTATGTAACCTTAGTATGAACCTTAGTAATAAAAAACAGCTCAGGCAAGACAGTCACAACTAATAAAGAAATTAATAATAAGTTTCACAGATTTTTTCAAAGTATTTATTCAAAACAGGAAACACTAAATAAAGATAAACTTAGCAGCTTCTTTAAAAGACTCAAATTACCTACACTTACTCAGCAAAATAGGAGCAGTTAGAAAAAGTACTTCTTTGGAAGAAGTACAATCAGCTGTACATAAACTTCCAAATGGCAAAACCCTGGCCCTGATGGCTTCTCTAGTGAGTATTATTAAAAATGAACTCATAATCCTCCCCATTTACATGAGGCCTTTCTTGAAGTTTGGGAAAAAATCATTACCACATACTATGAGACAAGCCTACTTAACCTTAGTACCCCCAAAAATAAAGATAATTTAGAGTGTTCCAGTTACAGACTGATCTCATTAACAAACACTGATTATAAAATTCTAACAAAAATACTGGTAAAAAGAATACAAGACATTATCACAATTCTAATTGGCTTGGAGCAAGTTGGGTTCATCATTAATAGGTCGGGAGATAGTACTTGTAGATTTCTTAACTTAATATGGTCAGCTAATAAAAAGAAGGAACCCTATGTGGTACTATCCCTTGACATACAGGAACGATTTGACTCCATCAACTGGGACTATATGTCAGGAGTCTTGACTGAATTCAGTTGTGAAGAGAATTTCAATAAGTGGGTTGCAATGATTTATGATACCCTTTACACAAATTCTAACTAATGATATACTAGCCCCACAAGTTGAACTAATTTGTGACACTAGACAGGATGCCCCTCTCCTTATCTCTTTATTTTAGCTTTTGAGCCCCTTATAAGGCTACAAAGATCATTCTGGGGTAAAGGGTCTTAAGTATGGGTTAGAGGAGCATAAATCATTTGCATTTGAGTGACTTGCTACTAACCCTTAATAACCCAATTCACTCTTGTCTAAATGTGAAAGCAATTCTCTCAGATTTTTGAAAACTCTCAGAACTTAAAATGAATTAGTACAAAACTCAGATACTGTATAATTATTTGAACAAATATAATATGAGTTGTCTTGAAGGAGTCTTAGATAATAAATGGTATAAACCTAGTATTAGATACTTAGGTCTTCAAATCTCAACCAACTTAAAAGAAATTAACTCCCTTAATTATGATCCTCTGTTAAAAGACATAGCATTAGATCTATTTAGATGGGGAAGCTCAATATATCCCTTTGGGGAAAATAAATACAATTAGGATGAATATAGCACCCAGATTGTTCTACCTATTTCAAAATCTACCAATACCTATGGGGAAAAATTTATTAAAAGACTTGATAGAATCATTAGCAATTTTTATAGCAAAACAAACCTCTTAGGATTAGAATAACAAAACCTAGGGCACCCTATGTTTTAGGAGGCTTTGCAATACCATGGTGGGAACAATGCAAAGAAGTGTAAAGCACCTGGGAAACAAAACCCAGGGAAGATTACACAATGGGGGAGGTAGTAACAACAACAAAATGGAAAGGGACCTGGGGTAATCATATCAGATGACCTTAAGGTTGGCAAGCAATGTGAGAAGGTGGTAGGGAGGGCTGGGGGATACTGGGATGTATAGGAGAGGCATCACCAGCATAAAACAGGAAGTTGTTATCCCCTGTACAGACAATTGGTGAGACCCCATTTGGAGTACTGCATCCAGTTCTGGAGACCCCATCTCCACAAGGACATAGACAGGATGGAGGCAGTTCAGAGGAGGGCAATGAAAATGGTGCAGGGTCTGCAAGAGAAGCCATATGAGGAGAGGCTAAAGCAGCTTAATATGTATACCCTTGAGGAAAGGAGGGAGAGGGAGAACATGATAGAAATGTTTAAGTACCTCAGTGGAATCAACAAAGTCCAAGAGCCAGAATCTCCAGGACCAGCTATTAGCTGGGGAGTTGCAGGTATCTATTTCAGAGGAAAAGAAGGACCTAGGGGTACTTGTCACAAGTGACATGAGAGTATCAGCACAGTGCCGGAGGGTAGCAGCAAACACCAACTGGATGCTGGGGTGCATTGCTAGGGCTATAACCTCAAGAAGAGTGGAGGGTATTCTGTCCTTGTATAGATCTCTGGTAAGGCTACACTTGGAGTACTGTGTGTAGTACTGATTCCTTACCTAAAAAATGTAAGACTATTGGAGGGGTGCAGCCTAGGGCAACAAAGATGATCCTAGGTCTAGGGATAAACCCTATGAGGACAGATTGAGGGCGCTCTGCATGTATTCCTGGAGAACAGAAGGGAGAGGGAGACATGATAGAGACCTTTAAATACTTAAAAGGCATAAACAAGGTCAAACTGGAAGGATTGTTCTGCTTAAAAGAGAAAGGGTCACAAAGGGCACAGTCTAAAGTTGGAAGGGGTAGATTCAGGAGGGAGATGAGGAGGCACTACTTCAACAGAGAGGGTGATGGCTGTGTGGAACTCACTGTCAAAGGAGTTGATTACACTGAAGGCAGTGGACAGTTTCAAAAGCAGATGGAATAGAGTCAAGGGAGGGTAAATGCAGATAAGGACAAAGGGAAGATAGCCTAGGGAGAGAGAATGATGAAAGGGAAGGGGCAGCTGCAGGAGTTGTAAACTGCAAGCTGCAGACTCGGCAGACTTGATAGAGTTGTGGGCCTTTTTCTGCCTATGCTTTTGTATGTTTGTATGTCTGTTAAGCAAAAATCAACATAAACGAGCAGGGCAAACACAAACCAGCTGAAAGCCCAGGCTGAAACAAAATGGTCCAACTCAAAAGAGGAAGCCCTGGCAGAGCCTCAGCTGCAATGAAAAATGCTTCGGCTTAAGCTAGAAGGGCTGCCTTATATACTGTAGGTCAGGCAGAGGCATGGCTGGTTGCTCCAGCACATCGAACTACAGGCGAAGTGTTTCAAAACAAGGGATTGAAGTATGTCAGGAAGTGTTAAGATGGCTGGTATATTGCTAGTGTGCATCAAAGAGGAACAGAGCCAGGAAGCAATACTGCTGAAGAAATTACAGGTTGGCCCCATTCCTATGGGAACTTTGTCATTATATCTTGAGTCGAAAGGTCCACTGTTCTCGACTGTTGATTCAAGAGAAAACATGCATGGAATGTGACTCATGCTCCATACAGTTAAGGCAGTTTTATTTTATTAGTGTTCTTGGCCACCTCGGTATATTACTGTATCGAACTTATTCATGAGAATGATCCTAAAGAAATCTATATTTACTAAAATACATATAAGATTTTATATGAAATCGCTTGTATTTTTTTATGTATGAGATAGAGAGGAGTGAAAGAAAGGAGAGAGCAGAGAAGGAAAGGAAAAAAAACACTGTGAGAGGGATGAAGATGAAGGGTTATGGTTACAATTACATTACCTTAGGGTATGTGCAAAATATGTTTGCCTTTTTCAGTACATCCAATATACAGTACTCGTGATGTGTGGTAGGTTCAAATAATGCAGATATTTAATACTACAAGCAATCTTAAGCAATCTCCTTAGCCCTCCTTTCTAGTCTCTTTTCTGGAGCCACACAAGGATGTGGTGAACCATAGGAACCAAATTTCATCAGACCCATGGACGAGCATACTAATTTTGCAATTTAAAAGGTCAATTATACAACAGGTATCTGGTCTCAGCCAGTCACAAAAAGAGACGGCTGTCAGTTATTCTCTCATAAACTGCAAACCAAACCCACCCAAAGTCGTTTATTCACTCAAACCCTGCCCACAGTCGATTATGAATCAGTAACCCACCCACAGTCGGTAATGAACCATAACCACACCCACAGTCGGTTAATGAGAGGCATGCAAGCCCACACTCAAGACACTATCAGGATTCACAACAAACAACTGAAAGTCTGTGGACTACAAACTCATATTACAAAATGTAAATATCCTCTTAAATGTATTCTAAACTACTTTTTATTTTCGATATTAATTAGAAAAACATTTTGAGTCCACCATTGAAACCTCAGTGCACTGCATTCACTGCAACAGCACGACGAGGAAAACTTGCTGATGAGCAAGTTACACATTTTGATACAGTACATGTAAAGCATTCTTTTCATACACCTGGCAGCACAGAATAGCACACATTTGCTCATACCTTAAAATGAATGCTGTAAAGTTCTATAGTTTCTGTCCAAAAACTGAGCGAGTTCACGCATGGGCATTAACACCTTCACTAATGTGAATGCCTGGACTCCTGCTTCAGTTTTAGATGTAAACTACATGACTTTACAGCACTTGATTCAGACTGTGAGTACATTTGTGCTATTCTGTGCTGTCAGCTATATAAAAAAATCCTTTACTTGTATTTTACCAAAAATGTATAGTTATTATGAATGAGTTTTCTCTCAGCTCCAGCTGCTGCAGTGAGTGAAAACACGGCACTGAGAGTTTCCAACGCTCGACAAAATGCCTTTGTACTTCAATTTTACCAAATTTACATCACTCCATGTTGTATAATAATTATAACATTCAGTTGCTTGAAGTATACTCGCAATAATTGGCTTCTGTGAACAATTAAATGCCCGGCTCGCCTCAGCATTTAATCATCCACAGAAGCCAGTTATTCTTCATATACTCAAGCAACTGAATGTTATCACTTAATTATACACTTCCTTGAACACTGATACTCTATCATGGCATTATTAGAAAAATACTAAAATAAGCAACTTTATTCCAATGTATGTAAGAAATATGTTTGGCTGAATAAGTGCATTCAGTATTGGTTTGCAAGATAATGTGGACAGAGGGAACAGCATAACAGATGAGTCTTTTAAAAGCAGGAGGAATCATTGAGCTCGACTGAAAATGACAAGCAGAAGAACCATCCAGTCAAATCAAGATCACTATAGTAATGTGAAAATCCAAACAGATAAGACAACTTTCTAAACATAATCCTTTTTATTTCATAATAAGAAAAGAACAGTTAAAACTTTAACCCACATAGAGTGAACAACTCCCAAGCCCCACAAGAAAGCAACGTTCTTGTAACATCAGAGGATTTACTCATAGGCTAAAGTACTGAAACCTTCACCAGGGAGAGCAGGCAGTCTAACAGCTGTGATGTCAGATATCAGTTTCCAGGTACATTTTTGCTGAAAGAGACACTGAAATAGAAATGACTATCTAGGAAATTTGGACAAATTAAAATATTGTTTACTCTTTCTCTCCCTTGTATAGTTTTAAGGACCTGAGAATAAATCAACTGCAGCCAACTGTAGCCAAAACTTATTTAACACATACATTATACTTAAAAAGGTCTTCAGGCCCACAAAGAAACAAAAAAGCACCTACAGCAGCGCTAGCCAAGATACAATACAGTACCTAGCAATGCTACTGCAAAGGGCAATGCAAATGAATGGTGATTACTCCCTTTGTCAGGCAGTATTTTGTGACATGTAATTTACTGCAGGGTGCTGCATCGCATCCTGGCTGCTCAGCTACATATGCTTAATAAAATATAGTTTGTGCTGGAACAGAAAAGAAGGACTTCTACTGTACCACAATAATGAACTATGCTATGGCTTATAATATGCAACAGAAAATATTCTGTCTCTATAATGGGTCATGGTACACTGGAGCCAACTAGGTGCAATACAATACTTTGCAGAATATGACATGTCACAAAATAACGACTGGCGACAGATGCATAATTGCATTGAACAGCACTGTTCACTACAAAGTGCTGCACTGCATCCTGGCTGTGCCACTGTATGACTGTATAAAGAAAAAGCATGTACAGTAACTCTATGACTAACTGAGCTGGGCTGCCCTGTTGCTGGTTTCTTAAGATTTTAAGGCTTCAATACTGCATGAAGGTATATAACAAGAGTGATTCAGCTACTGTGTTTTGGTTCCTGTTCCAGTAGCTAAATCTTAAGAAGAATAATCAGCATTTATACAGCACTTTTCATACACAATGTATCCCAAAGTGCTTTACAAGCAATACTAGACTCATACTGAAGTGATTGAATGTAGTGGAAGCCATATTGCATATCAACACCCACAGACAGCCTGAACAATAGCATAAACGGTTTTATGGGAAGGAGAATATTGGCCAGGACACCTGGGATTTCCCATACTCTTTGCAAAGAGTGCCTTGAGTTCTTTACCTCCACCTAGACACCCACCAGGACAGCACCAGGATGGATAGAAGGGACCTCGGTTTAACGTCTCATCGAAGTGACGGACTTAACAACTGGTTTTAAAGTATATGTTTTTCCATGGTATCACATGTGTACTGTGCTATGCTTCAATAAACTTTAAAAGAAAAGAGAAAACATGTCACTCACCTTATTCATTGGCTATTCTGCTGTTTTAACAGAGATGGAACTCCACTTCCTTTGTGAGCGATCCTGTGTCTGATGCAATGTGATGCTCCTAAGGTATACTTGTTTTAATAAGCTGGGATTTTTCAATTTACATGAGAAAGCCTCTGTACTTAAGGCCCTTGCAATGGAGACCTTCATAATTGCAGTGATTGGGATGATTTGGGGTAAGATTACTGGCAAGGGTTATGGAAAGCAAAAACCTTTAAATTAAATCTCAGAGTTTCTCATTTTTATGAGGGTGTATTGTCTGTATTCTAATCTACCTCATAACACTACAGTGCAGAAGATAAAACAACACTAGGTGGAGTAGAAATTGGTTGGGGAAGAACTCGGAGGTAGTTGTCCGTTAAGAGGTCACTGCTGGGGTACCATACAAGGAGCAGTCCTGGGGCTGGGTCCGTCATTGTACAGTATATTCATCTGAGATACAGGGAGGGCATCCAGGGTAAAAGCAGTCTCTTCCAAATGGTATTAACATCTGTGGCCGGGTGGATGCAGCAGAGGAATGTGTGGAATGAAAATGGATCTGTAGGGACTGGAAAAGTGATCCTACCAACCTATGTCAACTCAAGCATAATGCCAAAGCATGTGAAGACATGCACATTGGTGAAAGAATCCAAAACAGAGTACTGGTTGGAGAATTGAAGGTAGAGCAGACACTGGAGGAATGGGACCTTGGGTTCATTATTAGTGACGTCTAAAGTCCCATGCCAAATGCTATAAGGCTGGATGTGTAGAGAGGGAGGGTTTGCTAGAAGGCTGCACAATGTGGATTCTGCCCTGAACAGATCTTTGGTGAGACCACACTTGAGTACTGTGCACTGCGCTGAAGCCCACATATAGGAAGGACAGTGACCACTCAAACATTGTTCAAAGGATGGCCACTCATGAGATTCAGGGCAGCAGGGAATATGCACAAAAAGAAGCTGGAGAGTCTCAATATGTAGAAACTAGAGGCAAGGATGGAAAGAGTGACATGAAATAAACCTTTAAGTGCCTCGAGTAATAAAATGGATAGCAGAGTCCCATTCACAATATACTGTAACACCCCACTTCTTAGATTTAGACAGACGTTATAGAGGACGTTTTCAAATGTCCGAGAGCTACTGTATGAAGGTTAATAAGCTGGCATGGGATCATGTCGCTGCAAACAAAAACACACAGCAATAAATGCCACAAGGAAAAAAGCAGCCTTGCAAACAACATCAGGTACAAGAGTGACCTGACAACAAGACTACAACCCCATTGAAAACAATGGGACTTTTTGGGGGCTCCACACCCCTGGCATTGAGGACTTCACCCCACACACTCTAGACTTAAAATAATCAACTCCAGGGATCATGGGCTTCGGGGATGAGGAGAAAGTTGGGGATTACTTTTTCCTTAAATAAAGTTGCAGCAGGAGGATACTGGCAGGAACCAAACCATGGTCCAGGTCTCCTGCTTTGCCATGTGCTGTTACCTAGCCACTCAGGTCATCAGAACTGATATCTCCTAGGTCCCTTTCTTCCTTGCTGATCGTCAGCACCTCCCCCATACTGTAGCTCTCCCCAGGTTTCCTCTTCCCAGGTGCATTATTTTGTGCTTCTTTGCATTGAACCTCAGTTGCCACCCTCAGACGATATTTTAAGCTCTCCATGTCCCTGCTAATTTTCTCCACCTCTTCTGGAGTATTCACTCTGTTACAGATGTTAGTGTTATCTGCAAACAGGCAGACCTTTCCTTCTAGCCCTTCCGCAATGTATGTAATGAAGACATTGAACAGAACTTGTTGCAGGATTAATCCCTGAGCCATACCTCCTAACTTTCAACCCCAAATGTGGAACACTGTATTTCAAAATGTGGAACGAATAGGCAAAATGTGAAACATCTTCTCAAATCTTAAAAGAGAAGTTCAGAACATGTGTAAATGTACATTATCATGTTCACAAAGCTTTTGTTTATTGACCAGCACACTTTTTCACATTTATTGGTTGAATTTGTGCTTTAAAATTTCAGAGTGAAATGTGGGACGATGCCACTCAATGTGGAACAGAGCACTTTTCTGGGGTGAAATGAGGAACTGTTCCTCATAATGTGGGACAGTTGAGAGGTATACCAGAGGTACCCTGCTGGTCACCCCCATCTCCTGGATTTTATCCCTTACCACCACCCGCTGCCTCCTGTCAGTCAGCCTGTTTCTAACCCACTTTATCAGCTTGTGCCTCATGGTCAGACTACCCATCTTGTTAATCAGCCTTCTGTGTTGGACGATGTTGAAGATTTTATTGAAATGAAGGTAGGTGACATGCACCACCCTCCCTGATTTACTTCCTTGATGAGGCATGAGAGTTTCCAACTAATGCCATACCCCACCGTGCAGACTGACAGGCCTTGGGGTGTGCCTTTGGGTCATCAGTCACAATGCTCATACCATTCCCAACCACCCTGCAGATACTGACAGGCATTGTGGTGTGCCCTGGAATCTTAGGCCTAATGCTCACCCCATTCCATAAGGAAATAAGCTGAGATGGGTGCAGTATAGGAGAATGGGTTGAATGTTAGGGTGGAAGACCCCAAGGCACACCCCAATACCTGTCACAATCTGTAGGATGAGGGTGGAGTTGTATGCCATGAACATTAAGGCCGATGACCTCCAAGGCACACCCCTGATGCCTGTCAGTCTCTATAGGGTGGGGGTGAGGTGTCATGGTTGGAAATCCTAACTCCTCTGATCTTTGTTGGTATTTTTTATCCAAATTTTCAACATGAGCTTTTTGGAATGCCACCTCATGAACAGTGGCACTATCATTTCATTACTCAATTCTAAAATGCGATTTTGCTCAGCTACTGTGCCATTCCATACCACAGGTGCAAAACACATTTTAGGCAGGATGTGGAAAATGGCAGCTGTACTGTTCATGAGGTGGTGTGGAAAATGGCAATGTTGAAAATTGAAGTGAAACTATTGAAATTAAGTTTTATGTTTGGAGGAAAATGTAAATGAACTTATGTAACACAGCCATTTTAGGAATTATTCCACTAAATTTTCAACATGGGCTTTCTGGTACCCCATCTCATGAGCACTGGCAGTGTCATTTCCTTAATCAGTCCTGAAAGGTGATTTTGCACAGTGAACGTGATTCCTCCACCAGAGGTGCAAAACACATTTTGGGCAGGATGTGAAAAATGACAGCTGTACTGTTCATGAGGTGGTGTGATAAAATGTGTATGCTGAAAATTTGGAGTGAAAATACTAAACATTGGAAAAATTATGCACCTGCATAGAAACTATGCAACACACACACACACCTCAGCCATTTTGTGGAATTTTTAAACCAGATTTTCAACTTGGCCTTTTGGGACCCCACCTCATGAACAGTGGCATTGTGATTTCATTAATCCATCCCAAAGTTGATTTCACACAGTGACCATGGCATTCTGTGCCACAGGTGCGAAAACACATTTCAGGCAGGATATACAAAATGACAGCTATACTGTTCATGAGGAGGTGTGAAAAATGGCAATGTTGAAAATCTGGAGTGAAAATCTTAAAATTGGTGAAGATCCGAACGGCCATAGAAACTGCATAAAGCACACTTGTAACGCAGTCATTTTGGGGATTTTTTGCACCACGTTTCAGCTTGAACTTTTGGAACCTCCCTCATAAACACTGGCACTGACATT
Organism: Neoceratodus forsteri; assembly: GCA_016271365.2. Classification (NCBI taxonomy): domain Eukaryota; kingdom Metazoa; phylum Chordata; order Ceratodontiformes; family Ceratodontidae; genus Neoceratodus; species Neoceratodus forsteri. The sequence goes on along the minus strand of CM028137.1, from coordinate 686,273,484 downwards.
TTGTTAATCCATCTTGAAAGGTGATTCCATGCAGTGACAGCAAAATCACCTTCGCGACTGAGTGACAAAATGACAGTGCCAGTGTTTGTGAGATAGGGTCCCAAGAACCCCATATTGAACATTTGGGGTCAAAATTCCTAACAATGGCTAAGATATCAACATAAGTTGATAACTCCATTGATAGCCATTATATGGCCCTTACTATGATTCCTCAGTTCCTGGTTTGGCTCTGAAGAGTGCAGATATGTCTCAGTCTAGAGAAGATCACAGCTGCTGACCTCCAGAGGTAAGTACTGAGAACGTGAGGGTGCTCAGAGGAGGATCGAGATGGGAAAGGTGGACAGGGAGACGACGAGGATCATTTTCACTTTTTTTAAAAAAAAGACGTCAGGGGACCATTTTTTTACAGCAGGTATATTCACTGAGCCACTGACACTGTCAGTGTCAGTGGCTCAGTAGGTAGCACACTCACCTATGAGGCTGGGAGAGCAGAGGGCTGTGGGTTCAGTTCCCACATCTGGCACTTTGGTTACTATCCCAATACTGACACTGTAGTGCAGCATGAGGGTGGTGCTGCACTTCTGAGGTGTCATCTTTCAGATGAGAAGTTAAACCGAGATCCCATCTGCCTGGATTGGTGGTAGTTCAGGTGGATGCTAAAGATCCCATGGCACTTATTGAAAAGAGTAGGGAATTTTATTGAGAAATGGACTTTAATACAAAGCAAAAACAATAAAGAACAAACATAAATCAGAAACAGACAATATTGAAACAATCAGTGGGCCCATGTCATACAATTGATCCAATAGCTTTTAAAATGTTCCAAAGGAGTGTAAGAAAAGTCATGATCCATTAGTCATTTCAGTGCTTCACCGATATTAGCAAATAAATCCTCATGGGTAACATGCTTCAGTGTAGAATCCAGAGACAACTAGACTGCCAAACATAATAACGTAAGATACAGAAAATAACATAGAGGTTATCACTATTATATTTAACAAATGTATTCGGAAAAAGACCAAACAAAAGAGGGATAATCAATAGTCCTGAACTCTGGTTCCTGCCACTGGGCAGCCAAGAATGTCCAAAAGGGTTTAATGTAGGCACATTCTATAAATAAATGACACTGAGTCTCCAAGAGTTGAATAGAAGTAGAACGAGGACAAAACCTTTCAGAAAATTGCTTATGCTTACTGTTCCCCTTAACCCTTAACTTCCCATAATTACAGAGCCATAAGCAGTCCCATGCATAAGGTGGGATACGTTTGTTCAGCAAATACTTTAAAATAACTACCTGCCTGTCCTAGGGCACTCTGAAAAAACAACGTCAGTGGTACACTCAGCTAATAAGATAGTCCTATAGACCGTCCTTTCTATCATCAGTCAAAGGTGATGAGGGGTAATATTCCATTTAATGAGCTGTTTCATGCATTCTTTAATACCACAAGGTAAATCAGGAAGCTTAGACAAAGTCTAGGATTACGAGTCAGCCAACTGGGCCTACATAAATTACTCCAGTGATCCAGAAAAGGTCTCAAATGAGATTCCCCAGTTTCAAAACCTTGCCTAAATTATACACCACAAAGATACTATAAAAAAGCAATAGGATGGAACATAGATACACCACCTTCAGCAATCGGCAAATAGGTTATTTCCGCTAATAGGGTTCAAACAAGACCCCAAAAGCCTGAAAAAACACTAAAATCTGTGTCCAAATACCAAACGGGGAAGAAAAATATAACAAATATATAAAATATAGGGTGAGGATAGTTTTAATTAACAGCACCTTTTCTTTTAGAAAGCTGCTGCCCTTTCCATTCTCCCTAGAACCCCTAGCCAAAACCATATCCCAGTTTTTCTTAGCCATATCACCAGGGCCAAACAATATTCCTAAAATTTTGATAGGTTCCCTAGAGACAGGGATCCCAGCAATAACTCCATTGAGTGGAACAGGGAGGAGCCAATAACAACCCCTACTCTTACTGTAATTAATTTTAGAACCAGAGAGACTTAAAAAAAAAAGTGAATAGAGTCTCGTAGAGCAGAGACAGAAAAGTGAAGGGGTAAAAGCAACACCCAATCATCAGCATAAGCCAGCACCTTGTGTTGTGGCAGAGGAAGCACATCAATACCTGTAAAGCAGTGTTCTATTGTAATAACCGAATAAAAATATCAATGGTAAAAGCATAAAGTACAGGACTGAGTGGGCAGCCCTGCCGTACCCCTTTAGAAATGGCCAACCTGTTCCTAGCCATCCATTAACATTAGGGATAAGAACAGCTCCCTTGTACATTGCTGAGAGCCAAAAATAAACTGGTCTGGGAACATAAAGGCTTTTAACACTAAAAATAAAAAGGAATGAGCCACCCGATCAAAGGCTTTTTCTTGGTCCAAACCAAAACCAACCCTTGTAATGTACCAACATCCCCCTGGAAAACACCTCTCTTAAATAGATCAAGTTATCCTGTTGTTTACACCCGAACAGCACAGGTCTGTGCCAGATGCAGAAGCAGTGGGTAAGTGTAGAAAGCCGGGCCAAAATAATTTTACTGAGGATTTTCAAATCAGAGTTTAATAGACTAAGGGGACGCCAATTACTTAAATCAGTCTTATCACCTTTCTTATATATGAGAAGTAAAATAGCCTCAGACATGGAGGGAGCATATTCCCCAGAATGCAAAATAAAATTCAGGAGGACCACCAGAACAGGGCCAAGGGACTGTAAGAAGGATTTGTAAAACCCTGCACTGAGACCATCCGTATCGGGCAGACTTGGAAGGCAATCTGAACGGCTTTAGTGACTTTAGCCAAAGTAACATCGGCTGTCAAAGCCTGCTGTTGGGCATCAGACACTGTCGGCGGCTGCAGCTTATCCAATATCTGAATAACAACCTCGTCTGCTAGAATAGGGTCAGGGGCCAGGTGGATGCCATATAGGTTTCAACCACATCCAAAAGTTGGCATGGATCACTGACAGTGTGGCCATGCATATCAGTCAAAACTGAAATCAGTCTAGAATCTATCCGCTTTTATTTTCTGTAAAAGGGTTCAAAGATTGTTTTGTCATATTTGTGCCGAACCGCATTCCTGGTCTAAAGATTTACCCCATTATACTGTAGATCCATCATTTGTTTTTTTATGGTAGCAATAGGCCCACTATAATCCTGTGTAGTAGTTTCAGTGAGAGAGATAAGGTGTTGCAATTGGTGTCTCAACTGTAAGTACCCCATGTATTCAGTAGTGGATTTAACATGTGCCTGATGTTGAAAAAAGGTCTTCCAACCTTGTTTAGAATCCTCCCACCAGTCTAAGATGGAATCATAGCATTCCAGTACAGAAAACCGAGTAGCCCAGTCCCTCTCCCATAACTGTCGAATGCGAGGGTTTTCTAACAGGGATTCATTTAATCACCACCCATTTTTCTTACATCTGGGAGCCCCTCCAGGAAACAGTAACTGTAAGAGTGGAATGATCAGAAAATCGATAGGCCGAGTGTACGCCTGCACAACCTGTAGAACCATAGATAAAAACAGAATCAATCCGAGTCCTAAGAGGCCCCTGAAATACTGCGAACCCCTGCAGGATGTAATACCCTGTAGGCATCCAACATGTGTGCAGTAGAAATAATATTTTTAAAGCCATGAAGTCACAAAAAGTTTATCCATAGAAAGGCCCCTATCAGTGGTAGACAATCCACAATTAAAATCACCCAACCAAACAACCAACAGAGAGGTATGCAAAAAGGTTGCACTTCTTAAAAAGAGCTATCCTTTGTGCCTTGGTTTGGGGCATAGACTGTGATAACTCAAACGTTCAAACAAAAAAAGAAATATCCAAACACATAGCTCTCCTTAGTGTATAGCCACTAATCTGGAAACAGCTAGGTTAGAATTAGAAAAAGGATACCCAAGCCATCACAGGTGTCCTCCCCACAGACCAAAAGGAAGGCCCCAAGGACCAACAGTGAGAGGCATGCTGAAGATCCTGGTGAGACTTCAGACGGATGTCCTACAAGCAAATAATGTCAGATGTAAAGGTTTTAAGAAGTGAAAAAGCCAGCACATTTCCTCTCACCCTTAATACCATTAACATTTAAAGTAGAAAATGTTAAGGAAGACGAAGAGGGTAAAAAAAAGTTAGACATAACCATGAAAAATGCTAATCTGGGGCAAAAATCTCAAGGGGTTTTCCGCCTGTCTATGTCTAGTCCTTTGGCTATAGAGTCCTCAGATCGGCTTTCAGTGTCTGTAGTGGAGACAACAGAAGAGGTATCAGTCTCGTCCCAGAGTCCCCAAGTATCCTCCTCTAAAGGCAAAACATTCCCTACCTTCACAGGATCCTTTGGAGGTATAGGCTTCTGGAGAGATTTGGGCTCAGACATGGTTTTACCACATCGATTCTGTTTCCTAGGGGAACTACCATGAAAGGGACTTCAGGGGGTGGAGGGGGCATATGGTCTGCAGCCTAACTACAAGGGGCCAGCAGGAACAACTGCATCGACAGAAGCCAAACCTATGTCCAAATGCGAGGAAGAAGAAACAGCAGCCAGAGGCACAGGAGGAGGATCGAGGTGTAGTAATCAGCGCTAAAGCTGGTACAGTATCAGCAGGTACAGGTGGAGCAGCAACAACCTGCGTGAGCTAAGGCATGCTGAGCCTGATTAATAAGACCTTCATGGGAGGGGCAGTCCTCATGATTGTGAGAGGCCAAGGACAGCGGCCATAGGCATGACCAGTTTGCTCACATAAATTACATTTAAAAAATTCAAACATGCCGAGACCAGATGGCAGTGACTCCAAACAATGACTACATCTGGTCGTGTCACAGGCTGAACTAAGGTGTGAACGAGAGCCACATTTAAAACAAGATCTAGGCTGCCCAATATAGAAAAATAGACCCCTATCCCAACCTAAAAAATACACTAGGACCAGAGTTAGTGGAAAAAGTTTAACCTTCACTTTCCAACCCCATCCCAAATCTGCTCACTATCCGTAGTAGGGTGGGCCTTCCCAAAATCTCACAACGCTGCCGCAACCAAAAAGGATATCTTCAACATTAACCCCTTCATTTTTAAACAAAACAGTAATAGTTTTAACCAAAGGCTTAGTAAGGGGTATGGCCTGAAAAGGCACCCATAAAGGGTAATTTTTAGAGAATTATATTGAGTCCAGAACCTATCCAAATTAGACACATTTTTGAAACTGACGTCATAATTACCATTCCTAAAGAAATCAAAGCAAAAATCTCTGAGGAGAAGAACTTCATAGACTTTTAAAGAGTCCTAGCAATAGTAACCTGTCAGGAGGCGTGTTCCAGGACCCCTTTGCATAAAGCGACTGCATTCCTCGAGGGCAGGTTCCCCTGTGGAATGAAACAAATCAGCAAGTTTAAACAAAGGAGCCAGGAAGACTTCTCCTGGTGCTCAGCTAAAGCCTCAGGGCTAGGCCCATCCTACTCTCAGCAGTTAAAGAAGAAACAGCTTCTGGTGTGGTACCAACACCAAAGTACTAGTACACACACAGTAGACAACAATTTTTCAGAATTGCTCTGGGGTATGATGGAGCCCATTGCAGGGTCGGGCGCAGGCCACAGTAGTAGTTGAAGAACACAGCCTCCGATATGAGGGATCAGAAGGGTCCGAGTCCAGTGACCTGATGCCACCGGACCCAACCAGCCGCAGAGAGGGCCCTTTCCGGAGAACAGGAAGCTTCCTGAAAGGCAGCAGGAGGTGGTGCAGGGCCAAATCACCCCACTTGGAAGCTTTACAGCGGTCCAGAAAGGAGAATGTTTGTCTGAAAGTGCCGGAGGAACAGGCAGTTGAGGAGGTATATCCATGACTGTATGGTGCATTCCCAGTCTAGCTTTCCTAAAAGCACCGGTCTTCAAAGTCGTAGATGCAGGAGGAGGGTCTGAAGGCTTAGGGCACATGGGAGCACACACGCATAAACTGCCAGCCTGATCAGAAACCTTAGTGTCCACAGAAGGAGGAACCTCTGCTAGAACAGGCATCCGACCGGAGTGCTTGCTCTATCCGGTCCTGCACAATACTGGCCCCAGGAGAAACCGGAGACACCAACGCAAGTTCTGCTTCCAATTCTTTACTGACTCGTAGCCATTCCTGTTGACAGAGAAGGAGATCCTGAGAACCAGAAGACTCCTGTGAATTGGAACCAGCACCAGAAATGGTCTCAAGCTGAGAAACAGGTAGCTCCATAGAAACGGACCCAATTTCCATGCAATCTTCAGCAGCGCTATCAGGAGAAAAGTCAGCAGCTACCATAGCGAGGTCCACGGCCTCCTGAATCGACAGGACAGGAGCTGAGGCCAGAGCTCCCATCCGAACAGCATCCTCACCCTCCACAGAGCATGGTGAAGTGGCCATCGCAGCAAGACGGCCAGCAATCCCCTGCAGGAAGAGTAGGAATTTCCCAGTGTCCTGGCCAATTTTCTCCCATTCAATAAAATACCACCAACAGCTTAATCTGGTTCAATTTCAGTTGCTTACCATATGTATCTCTCTCCCGCCACCGGTCGCACTCTGATAAAGGGACTTCTAGGCCCAGTGGGCTTACTGGTCAACCAAATTTAATAAATAAATAAATGATTTTTGGGGACATTGGGAGGGGTTCCCCAGTGTACTGGACTATCGGGGGATATAGATAGAATTGGGAACCCCAATGTCTGCTTTTAAGACAAAGCCACACCATGGCTAACGTTGAAGCAGTGGGTGCAGAGGGCGAGGGCTAGGAGAAAAGCTGCACCTGGCTAATGCTGAATGGAGGGATACAGAGGAGCGAGGGCCAGGAGAAAAAGCCACACTGTGACTAATTTTTAAATCCCCTGATTGCCACAAGCTCTGGGTGCACCAAAAATACAGTACATGGGGCTTGTGGCAATCACCTGGCTGGCAAGCAGGACTTTCAATCCCATGCCCCAGGTGTCACAAGTTAGAACAACTTTTCTGGTCTGGCTTTCCGGGACTGTTTTACAGACCTTGCACTAGATATTTTGCACAAGCTGCCATAAAACATGGAAACTGTCACAACTGTGCCCAGGATTCGAGAATCGCATGTAGTTGTGGCAAAGGGTTCAGGGCACCACCAGAACATATGTGTCATAGCACAGGGCTTGTCGTAAAGCCCTGCACCATGCTTGAAAATCGAGCCCAGGGTATTTTGCCAACTGATTAAAAGATAAGTATAATTATTCCTATTCCTACAGGAGGAGATGCCACTAACCACTCTTATTATAGGCCAATAGCTCTCACAGTCCATTCGTCCTAAGTATCTGCAGAAGCATGTTCATTTCCAACTTCTGAATATCAGGAAAGCATAATCTTCTTAAGTCTAGCCACCAATTTAGGACTGGTTATTCCACAAACACACTGCCCTGGTCATTTTTTTTTTAATCCAAGTGTTTCTCCATGGTTGGTGTGGGCAGGCTTCTCCACTCTGTCCTTCCTCCTCTCGACTGGCATCTACCGCAGTTGACTGCTATGCCTGAGATCCCCACGTATTTTCCCCATGCCAGGAAGGGGAAGGCCATCCTCCCTCCACCCAATGACACATATCCAGATGGAGCAGGGTGATCACCCAACAGTGTGTGGCGAGAGACAGGCAGGCAGGCAGGGCTTCGTGGAGGCGACACCCAACTATTTTCCATTTTCTGTTCCCTTGTTCCCCTGTGCTGAGGCATGTGCATCAGCATTCATGTGTGGAGGTGCATGCACATCACGGAAACCTGCAGTTCTCCCCACGGCAGCTCTCCTCGACCTGCACTACCATCTTCCCTCCACCAGGTGGTAGTCATTTGGCAGCTGTGCAGATCCTCCCCTGAGAGAGAGAAAGCAGCTGTTGTGCGCTCAATCCCTCCCTTCCTGGCTGACCTCGGCAACTCATGCTTGAGAATGAACACAGGTCTCCAGTGTGGAGGAGGCAAGGTGCTGATGGCACCTCAGCCCTCCCTGGTCAATTCTAACAACATTGTTACTGAATCCTTTGAGGCTAGAAGGAGACTAGTGCAGTTTTCATGGATTTAATAAAAGCATTTGATTTGGTGAACCATAATCTTCTGCTTGACTGACTGAAAGGTGCAGTTGTAAATACTGAACCATTTAATATGGTCAAGTTTCTTTATACAAAAGCTGTGGGATCTCTAGAGAGGTCTAACAAGGTTCAGTACTGTCTTCACAAATAACCTTCCTGATGCTTTATCTTACTTGATGGCAGGGACGTTCCTGGTGGTACAGGTATTATGGCCTCACATCTTACACTAAAAATACCTGGAAGTAAATCTCCAGTAAGCTATTTTGGTTATGCAGAAGAGAATCCATCAGTGAGGACATGTATTAACTTTTATCTATTAACTTTTAAAGAAAACTCAGTGTACACCTTTAATATCCCTTGAGGGTTCACTAATTAAAACTGTGACAGAATATAAATACTCTGGAGTACTTTTGACCAGTTATTTTCCTCACATAAAATTATTCACTACTGAGCTGTCCTGCTGGTGCATCACTAGCACTACCACTGAGACATACCGGCAACCTGAGATTGGGAGTGATCTCGGTTGCTGTGGGCTGGCAGGGAGTGGAGGCTGTCGGCTCTGATGTGCCTGCCACCAGGTGGAGGCCCAGTGGTAGGATGGTTAGGGAGCAGCAAGAATGTGAGGGAGATGCGGACTTGTGGTGCATGCCTCTACATGGGTGCATTGACATGCATGCCCCAGCAATGAGGAGGGAGAAAACACTGGGAGAAGAGTCTGGGTGTCCAGGCTACATGAAGCCATTCCTATGCCTCACTGGCCCATCCTGCCGTTCTGGTCCTGGAGTGATCTGGTTATGTCTGTCCAGAGGAGGATATTCCCTCACCCTTTGCCCTGCCATATAGGGTAATCCACAGGGGAACCAGCTGTCAGGCTGGAAGTGAGGTAAGGGATAACCACCAAGCACAGGGACAGGACTGATAGTTGCCCAGGTCAGCTAGGTAGGGTAGTAACCTATAAGGGAAAAAAATCAGTTACTACCAAAACAAATTAAAAACAAACTAGAAGCTATGAGATGACTAGTCTGCATACGCTTGATGGCTAGGCATAAAATATCTCAAACTTTTATTTCAGATCCATTAGTATAGTGATTATATATTCTGACATACAAGTAAAGTACTCTCAATTTAGTTAAATTAGGTACACTGTAAAATAAAAATGCAAGGTTTGTTCTTCTGTGTAGTTTATCTGTGTATCATTGTCAACTTTATGAGCATCTGAACTGCCAGCCTTGGGCAACAAGGAGGAGAACAGTTGGTTGATTTTTATTTATACACATTATACAGCCTGAATGTATATATACATCCCATGATATTTTTATCCAGCCCTTGTTATTTTATCCAGTCCAATGTATAACAAGTTTGGTCAGAGCCGATATGGCTGTGGAGACTCTTAGGAGTGGCAAGAGTGTTGAAAAGAATATGCGGTGCTTTTGCCGCACTGGAGTCAGCCATAACTAGTATTGCAGCAATTATAGTACTGCACATGCGTGATACTCATGCATGTGCAGTTTGCCCAGGAGTCCGCTATTGCAATATGGCAGCACTGACATGATTACTTATGCACGATATTTGTACATGCGCAGTTTAAGTCGCTGCTGTCATATTGTCTATGGCGGTTGTCACTCCTGCAGTAGCGGAAAGGAGAAGTAATGCACCGGAAGGGGTGGGGGTTATGTGGCCTGCAGAGGGAAGGGCTGCATAAATAGAATCATTGAATTATGCTGGAGCACTATGGCAGCACATCAGATAGTGGTCTGGTCCTGTGATTCCAAAGTGCTTTATACAAATTTGATAATGGCATAACATCTGTGGAGCTTGGCCCATGCAGCCATAAAATCAGACTCAGGAGGAGACTATTAAAAACTAGAGATCTGGGGTCAGATTCACAAAGGTCAGTCATAGCTGCGACAATTGCAGCTTGCATCCATCCTGTGTCCCCGGACCTGCACCCGATTCAGCATTGGGTTCATGAAGGCGATATTAACTGTACATGCTCCATAGACTTCTCAGTTGGCAGCTGGCCGTGGTGGTGAGAGGTGGGCTGTGCCAGTCGCTGGGGGGTATTGGGGGTGGGGGGCTTGCACTGTCAGATGGGGAGGGGGCCACTGGATCACCAGGGTTATAAGGGCATGATGAGTGTGTGTTGTGCCAGTCAGGATGGGATGTGGGGTGCAGGGCGTGGGAAGTGGGCATTAGTGCTGGGGACAGGGTTGCTTAGTTAGCCCATAGGGCTACATACCTGGCAATATCAGGATGGGGGTGACGATAGCCCACACTGGGCAGTGTACTGTCTATTGTGGGGTCTTTGGGCATGTGGGAGAACAGTGCTGTACACTAGGGAACGGGCTGTGGGGGCATGGTGGTCTCTGCAGTTGTGCAGCACTGGCTGCACATTGGCAACCTCTGTGGATGGCAAAGACCACTTATGCCACCTCACAGCAGGCATAAGTGTTCTTTGATGGATGTCTACCAGAGGTTCTTTCTGAATCCCAGTTTGGGGACTTTGATGCCACCCTTCCTGAATAGGGTGCTATTGCTGCCATAAACCCCATCGCAATTCAGGATGCAAGAGCTGAGTTGCCTTTTTGTGAATCAGGCCCCTGGTCTGGAACTTGGTTGTCATCATAGTCATTTCTCATTATTTTCTAAGCAGTAATTTCTGGTAAACGTGCTTTAAGCATATTGATCTCAATGCTGCTAGACTACTTCTGGTTTTCCCTGATTGTAGTAGGTGGGGGAATAGTGTCTTTAAGTGGTAGCTGTGTGGTGGCACTGTCTGAACAAAAGTGGTACCCATGCTTGTATACAGATTTTAGAAACTACCCCTTTCTTTGTTTTTGCTGTAAAAATATGACCTTTAATACAAACACAAGGAGTCAGTTATGGTCTCCACCCTCCCCTTTTTGCTTTATTTATTTATTTATTTGCTTTTGGTAACTGGGTAAGTGCACTAGGCATAGCAATGCCTATTTTCAGGCATGACTCGGGAGGGTACAAATAACAAACAGTTTGAAGCAGTACAACAATTGATAATACAGAGGTACAGGCACAAAACAATTACCAGTGAGATAGAAATATAGTTGGGACAAAAGCAAGAGAGATGTGCAAGAGTTCAACAATATTCAGGATACAAAGTATGAGAGATATCATTACAAACATTTTACAAAATACAGTAAAAGTGCATTTAAACATTGCTTTAAGTAGGAACACAATAGAGTCAAATTGTGAGCAACCACAGGACTAAAGGTCTAAGAAGTACAAAAGTTCTAGTTTAGAGAAAAGACCCATGATCAAGACCAGGGTATATGTGCTATACTGTCAACCAGAAAGGCATGGATATAGAGGAGGGAGAAGTAGGACATTAAGAGAGAGAAGGGAGGTGGAGGGGTGGAGGAATATGATTATGGGTTTGCATCAGATGTACAGTGACAGCCATAGATGCATAATATTGTTAAACAGTAATCAACTGCATGTAAAGCTTGTTTTCTTGAATGTGCTTTCTTAATGTTGCCAATACCACTCCACCCATTTTGTACTCTGCCCTGGATTTCTGTACCTCAAGTACATTATTTTACATTTTGTGTTGAAACCTAGCTGCCATACCCTTGACCACTGTTCAAGTTTTATAAGGTCTCTGCTCATACTTTTCCATACCACTGCAGATCGTGATATAATCATGCAGAGTCAAACCTTCCTTCCTGCTTCTTTGCAATTTCACTTATAAAGAAATTAAAGAGGACTGGGTCCAGCACTGATCCCTGAGGTACCCCTCCATCACCCTCCTTCCTTGGAGGAGTGAACTCCATTTACTACTAGCCTCTGTCAGCTATCCCTAACCAATTTCTTGCCAAACAGCCACATTTTTTTCTCTTTGAGCCAACACAGTAGGAGTCATGCAGAACAAATGCAACTTTCTTGGAAAGTATTTAAGTTACACATACACAACTAGCATGAAGATTGTTCAGGACAGAAAGACCTTTCAAATGAGTCTATTCACTAAGCTGCACTAATTATATATTTTAAAATATAGCCATCTGATTACCTGAATTTTCTTTTTTTTCACTATTTTAACCAGCTGAATGGTTATATTTAAAAAAATGTAATGACTTCAGTTTAGTGACTACCCTTATTTGAAAGGTATTTTGTCCTGAACAACATATGTGCTAGTGGTGTATGGGTAACTTTATACTTTCTGAGATATTTACATTTGTTTGGCATTACTCTAATCTGTTTGCTCAGAGAGAAAAAAAATTCTGTTTAGCTAGTAGGAGTCATACTAACATACTCAGAAGCCAGTAGAAGAAGGCCATTTGGTCTATCTACAGTGGTAGCCACAGACATTGCCAGCTATTTCCAGATATTTCGCAAAATTTCTGAAGAGTTTCTCTCTGCTTCCCTACAGTTTAAATGCAAAAGCATCAGATATTTCTGGAACAATTACAGACATTTTGGGAAATAGCTGGCTGTGTCTGTGGCTACTACTGTAGTCTGCTCATATTGCAGGGTACAGAGCTTGAGCTACTGTCCCTGCCCCTCCCCAATCCTCCCATCCTCCCTACCCATGATCCTTACTTTCCCTGTGCCTATTCTAGCCTCTCTTGAAGCTGTCCACTGTGTTCAATGAGATCACATCATCTGGTAGTGCATTCCAAGTGTCTACTACCATCTCTGTGAATCTTCCTGATCACCCTCTTAAACCTCCCACCCTCCATCTTAAGACTGTGCCCCTTGTGTTATGGTTGCCACTCAATTAAAGAGACCTCTTTATCCACCTTATGTATACCTTTAAAGTACTTCAAGTTCCAATCATATCCTCTCTCTCCTGTCCTACATGGAGTACATCTTTAGTGCCCTCATCCTCTCCTCATATACTGTACCATGCCCTGCTGACCCACTGTCATCTTTGTAGCCCTCTGTATTCTCCAGCAGGTTAATGTCCTTTTTGAGGTGTGGGCACCAGTACCAACTCCATACTCCAGAGATGGCCTTACCAGTGACCTTTACAAGGGCAGTATAACCTTCTATCTCCTACTACTGATCCCCTAGATATGCATCCCAGCATCTTGTTTGCCCTTGCTACTGCATTCTTGCACTGTGTGGAATGCTTCAGGTCACTAGTGATCATCACACCTCTGTCCCTCTACTCCTCTGATGCAGATACCAGGACTACACCCAGGTAGCACTCTGTTTGGGATTCTTGGTTCTAACATTCATAACTTTGCATTTCTTGGCATTGAAGCCAAGCTACCAGATCCTGGACCACCTCCCTAGCTTTTCCAGGTCATCATGTAGGTCCGTATCCCTTTAACTGTGTTCACTCCCACAGAGCTTGGTGTCATCAGTGAATAGGCACATTTGCCCTTTATACCATACCCAATGTTATTGATGAAGACATTGAACAACATTGGCATCAGCACCAAGCCTCGCGTACCCACTGGTGACCTTTCTGGTGCCAGATAACTCTCCTCCACAACCACTCTCTGGGTTCCGTCCTCAGCCAGTTTTCCACCCATCTGGCCATCTTATCCCCAATCCTGAGATCCACCAACGTCCTGATCAACCTTTGTGGGGCACAGAGTCAAAGGCTTTGCTGAAATCTAGATAGAGGATGTCTACCACTTGGCCTCTTTTACTGTCTTAGTGACACAGTCAAAGAGGTCAATCAGATTTGTTTTACACAGTCCCCCATGAACCCATGTGGCTCTCAAATTCTGGAGACCATGCTCCTCTAGATATTCCACCAACCTTTCCTTTAGTATGGTTTCCATGAGCTTGCCCACAATTGAGGTCAGACTGACTGGTCTATAATTCCATGGGTCATTCATGGGACTGCTTATTTGAAGGCCACTATCTTCTGTTCTCTAATCCTGTGGTACCATGCCTGACTCTAATGAACTGTTAAATAGGTCTGTCAGTGGCCCTGCCAGCTCCTTGGCCAGTTCCTTAGTACCCTTGGATGTACTCTGTCTGGGCCTGGTGATTTGTCCACCTTTAATGCTAGCAGCCCATCCCTGACTCTATCCTCCTCTGTCACTGCATCTATGTTCCCATCTCCCCACTCTTCTTCTCCCTTCTGAAGGCACTGGTCCATCTTTCTCCCAGGTGAAGATGGAACAGAGGTATTCATTAGTATCTCTGCTCTTCCACCATTATCCTTCACTCACTCCTTCCCTTTCTTAAACCTAACAATCCTTCCTTCTTGTCTCTTTTTGCTTACTGTATATAGCAAAATAAAGATTGTCCCTCTTCTTAATTCATTCAGCTGTCTGCAGCTCATTCTGTGCTTTAGCTTGCAGGACTTCCTTACTTGCCTCACTAACTAACCTTAGGTAATTTTCTCTACCCACCTCTGTCTTGGTCTTCTTAATTTTCTATAGGCCATCCCTTTTCTGTTATAGTCTAGGCAACCCCAGAACTGAACCAGCTTGGTGCTTTGGCCCTTGTGTTGTTACCCTTGAACCTAACGCACTGCTCTGTGGTAACCAATATTCCTTCCTTAATGATGGACCACCTGTGGTCCGCCATTATATCTGCTCTGATTCTCACCAGGAGGCTCCTTGGTGCTTCACCCATATTCCTGAAGTCCATCCTTCTAAAATCCAAGATTTTCATCTCAGTCAGGATGAGTTCCCTTCCCATATTTAACTGGAACCACACTGTGCAATGATCACTCCCACCCAATGGCTCCTTGACTGTTACTTCCTGTACATGTTCCCTATTTGCAAGCACAAAATCAAGCATTGCCTCTGCTCTTGTTGGTTCTGTGGCACCTTGAGTCAGGAACCCACTCTGCAGTCCTTTCAGGATCACTTGACTCCTAGCACATGTTGTTGGTGGTATTCTTCAGTCCACCTTGAGCAGGTTGAAATCCCCCACAATTCTCTCCTTCCCTGCAGCTTCCAATATTTGTGAACTCAGTTCTCTGTCCCTCTCCTCATCCTGGTTGGGTGGTCTGTACACCACCAACAACCTCACCTTTCTCCTCTAATGGACCTTAATTGAACCAATAATACCTCCACCTCCCTTTCTTTGACTCCTTCATCATGCAAGTTATTCCTCCCTGATATAAACTGCCACCCTCCCCCTTCCCAACTTTCCTGTCTCTTTTGTATAGTTTATATCCAGGGATCGCAAGGTCCCAGTCAAGGTGTAGTGATGCCCAGATCTTGGTTAATGGCACTATGTCCACCACCCTCTCCCTCCCCTTCTTAAGCCTAACAATCCCTTCCTTCTTGTCTCTTTTATAGCAAAAGAAAGACTTCTCTCCTTCTTAATTCCGTCAACTATCTGCAGCTCCTGTGCTTTAGCTTGCCACTTTTACTTTGCCTCACTAACCAACCATAGGTAGTTTTCCTATCCACCTCTGTCTTGGTCTTCCTGAATTTTCTATAGGCCAGCCTCTTTTCCCTTACTACCTGAGCAACCCCAGAACTGAAACAGCTGGACACTTTGGCCCTTGTGTTCTTACCCCTGAGCCTAACACACTGCTCTGTGGCAACCAGTATTCCCTCCTTAATGATGAACCACCTTTGGTCCATGCCATATCTGGTCTGATGCCTGCCAGGTGCCTCTGTAGTACTTCACCCATTTCCTGAAATATGCCCTTCCAAAATCCAAGCTTTGGGTCTCAGTCAGGATGCTTTCCTGCCCCTATCTAATTGGAACCACACTGTGCAGTGGTCACTCCCACCCAATGTCTCCCTGGCTATTATTTTCTGTACATGCTCCCCCATTTGTGAGCATAAGCACACTTTAGTAGGCATAATCCATGCACAGAATACTTGATGGTAGGAATTAGACTGCCCACTTCCACAGAGGAAGTGGGCAGGCTTTAAAACGTTTTGTGGGATAAAGATTTTAATGATGGTGTTGGCTGACAAGCATGTATTTTAACTGTGCTGATATTTTGTTTTGTTTTGTTTTATATGTTTTAAATTGGTTTTATTGTTATGCACCTTGGTTATGAAAGGCACATTATAAATAAAGAATTATTAGTATTATATGTGGACCATAGTCAGTAAATCCTGCATCAAACAAGTCAATGCAGTAACACACACAAAAGGCACTAAAGATGATCAGTTTTATAGGGAATGGTTTCACAGGAGGCAAAGCAAGGTGATTCTGTCCTGCACAGATCCCTAGTGAGGCTTCACCTGGAGTACTATGACTAGTTCTGGAGACCTCACCTGAGGAAAGACCTAGACAGGCTATGGCTGTAAACATCTATTCACTGAATTCCAGAAGGAGTGTGGGTACATGATTCAAACACACAAGTTTCTCTGTGATATAAAGAAGGTAACTGGTGTGTCCTATTTGTACAAAATAGGGATGCAGTCACTAGTAGCATGAGTGGAGGTCGGTAGGATGTAAATTCTCTCAAGGGTTTAAATGGGACTGGGACAGAGCAAGATGAATCATAGTCCCCAAGAGGGACAGTGGTTTGAGGTATGGTAGTGGGGGAAGGGTACAGTACAACAGCAGCACAGAAGGCCAGTGGAGTGAGTTAGTATAGCAAGGGCAGAGTACATAGATATTCAGTCTCCCTTTTTCAAGGTCTGTGTTTCTATATTTCCTCTCAGCTGTGCACAATAACACACCATTACCAAAACCCCTATATAGATACGTATCAATGTGCTTCAATATGTCCCTAGACATCGCAGTGTCCAGCACACATACACAGAGTTATACCATGGCCTTTCACCCATGCACAGTCATGTAGCAGTAATCCACAGTCATACAAAGATATGTAACTGTGTTCTGCATTACAATAACCAGGCATAAGTGTGCTGTGCCCATACAGTACACACATTAGTACCATTGCCTTCCACCCATAGACACACACATAACAGTGCCTACATCAATAGAAGATGCAACCATGACCTGAACTAAAATAACAGTACATTAGTGCCCTGCACACATATAGACATTTGTACCATTGCCCTGCACCTATACACACCTCTATAATAGTAATGTGCACACACACAGATATTCACAAGAATTCTGGGCACAAAAATCAGTGCAGGTAACAGTATCTTGCAACTGTACACACGTTTGTACTACTGTCCTTCACCCATACACTCCTCCATAATAGAACACTTCATCCATAAAGATATATTACTGAACAGTGCACTATAAACCAGGCATAACTGTCATGCACCCATATCACCATATCATTCACTCATACACAGACGTAGAGTAGTAAGCTACTGACTTTGAAAAGTGATCTAAAAGTACCCTGCAACAACACAGAGACATTATAAGCACACCAGTCACAGAAATCCATGCACATAATAACGCACTCAAGCACACACACAATATTCCACGTAATATTAACCAGCAAAAGCAGACAGCAATGCACAGATTTGTAACACTATCATGAACCCATAAATACAGACACTACATTGCCAGTAACAGTAAAATTAATACCTGTCTCTTTCAGCCACTTTTACAGACACACTGTTAGCATTCAGCAGCAATTCAGGTATGACAGATGAAATATAGCTTATCATATTTATCACTTGCGTCAATCCTTTGCCTATTCTGCATGACATTACTGTGGCATTTTAGTTTTCCTGTTTAGATGAAAAAATAGTGGGACATGCATCTGGTTTCAAGCAACACTGGCAGAGTAAAACCAATAGTATCTAAAAGAGCTTGTGAAATTGTAGATTGAGCTTCTGTAAAGTGGCCAGCACATAAAACATTATGATCAGTTGGTTCCTAACAGGCACATTTAACACCAAGTGTCCACTGCTTGCACTGATGGTTATCTTTAGAAAAGTGATAGAAACTGCATGCATACCCATTCCTATTTTATCACCAATAGCACAGCAGTGTTTCATATCAGCAAAAAAGTAAAACAGGAAACAACAAAACTGAACAAAAGTAACCACACAGACAGACATTAAAGTCAGTTAAAATGAAATATACTGTAACAAACTTTGTTAACAAGTTGACAGCATTATAAAAGCAGGAAATAACTTGATTATACTGGTAAATGGGCAGTAGAACTCACACTGTTTTTGCAAAGCCACTGTCAGCAGTACTATTTAAACAGTCAGATAACACAATAAATTTTGAGAGTAGGTCAAACACTGGCACAGTCCACTCCAGTACTCGGGTTACAGACAAACACTGCAATGATAAAATGTTAGACACATACATCTGACAAATTAAAATTATGAAGGACTCAGTATAAGGATAAGAAGAGTGGGTTAAATCAAACCAAAATGCCCTGACTGCAACCCATTGCTGACCAAGAAATATTAAGTTGGAACAGCATTTCTGACAGATGACAATGCTCACAGACCACCCACTGACGTCATGATGCTGCAGATGCCGGCAGCCCAGTTTTGCAGAGCATCAGGAACAAATTACAGCAGTCAGAGGAAAATGGAGCTATGAAAATGAAAGCAGAATTACAGTATTTATTAAGCAGAGGGTAAAAAAACAACTAGGGCACTGCTTTAAAGGCATTTCTTTATTAATACTAACATTTGCAGTAAAAAGAAAGTGTTTGATCTTTAAAAGAAAGAAGGATTATTCAATTCAAATGTCATAGTGATTTGCATTAGTGGAAGGATACACTGAAAAGTCAAAACATGTGTTCCCAATAAGCCATTTTCAGCTGACATTCAACAAAATAGCTGTAGGCTCTGCCCACAGCCATAAAACAGGTACAAGATATCCATAAAGAAAAATACTGGGTGGGTTAGTGTTCCTAAGACTGTTATGAGATTCTGCATAGTGACCTTATAGCTAGTGCAGCAGACTCCTGGAACCAAATGAGGACTAAAACTCATGCGGCAAAATCATTGAGTCAACTTCAGCACAGAATGGAAAGAGAACTGATTCATGGTTACCATTATTTTAGTTTTCTTTGTATTCTTAGTGAAAATGGTGTATACATACAATGTGTAATAGTCTGTAAATGTTATTACACGTAACTTGCATTGTTATTTATTTTGGATACTACAGAACTACACTTGAAACTAGAATCACTGTTCTAAGTGGCACCTGTATAGAAATAAACAGTTTATCATCATCAAGAAGTGAGGGCAAGGTAACAAAAGGCCATGAATGGAAATTGGTGAGGGAAGCATCAGGAAGGATGTAAGGAAGTTTTCTTTACCAAAAAAGTGGTTGAAATGTGGAACCAATTGCCACAGGAAATGGTGGGTGTGGAGGCCACCTCTAAGGCAGTAGGGAGGGCTGGGGTATACTGGGATGCATAGGAGAGGCATCACCAGCAGAAAACAGGAAGTTGTTATCCCGCTGTACAGACAGTTGGTGAGACCCCATCTGAGTACTGCATCCTGTTCTGAGACCCCATCTCCGCATGGACATAGACAGGATAGAGGCAGTCCAGAGGAGGGCAACTAAAATGGTGCAGGGTCTGCAAGAGAAGCCGCACGAGGAGAGACTTAAGGAGCTTAATATGTATACCCTTGAGGAAAGAAGGAAGAGGGGGGACATGATAGAAACTTTAAGTACCTCAGTGGAATCAACAAAGTCCAAGAGGGTAGCATCTTTCAGAAAAAGAGACATGCAAGAACAAGGGGACACAATTTAAAGATGGGGGCAGTTTAGGGTCAATGTGAGGAAGTATTTTTCACAGAGAGGGTAGTGGATGCATGGAACAGCCTTCCTGAGGAGGTTGTAGGGTCTAAAACTGTGGGAGAATTCAAGAATGCATGGGACAGACATAAGGCAATTCTTGTTGGGGTAGGAAGAAATAGGCTGTTGGTTAACTAGGATCTGCATGGCCTATCCTGTAGGTAGGAAATGGGCAGACTAGATGGGCTAAGTGGTCCTTATCTGCCATCAAAGTCTATGTTTCTAACTTCAAGCACAAATGGGATGGGCACATGAGAATTTTCAAACCAGAAGAATGAGGGAGGTGGGCAGTTAAGGAAACAATGAGTGAACTATGGATGGATGTAGTAATACTGTCAGGGACACTGGTAACATAGCTCTGGTCCAGCATTAGGCTGGGTGCAGACACAGACAGGTACTTGGCAGACTCAATGGGCATTCAGGCCTTTTGTGCCATCATCTATGTTTCTATATCACTTATGCTTCCACTCCTCCGCTACCATCTGTGTCAGAAGAAAACACTCCACAAAATAACCACTGGAAAATACTTGTGGCATCTTAATGTGGCCACAATATTAGAGGAGGCAGATCCTTCAGCCTATTTTCCTGAACTAGATGTATTAAAGTTCTGACAAAAGAAAACGTCCCTCCTCAGATACAAATGGTCTGTCTGACCCTAACATTGATTTTGCTTGGATACTAAAACAAGTGTTGCCTAGTGACCATGCCATATCCTGTTGAAACATAAATAAACGTCAAAACGTCACACTTCATCTCAGTCCATGTTATGGTAGTTATGTGCTCTGAATACTGAAAGAGAACACAGACCTGGAAATCCAATGTCCAAGCTCAGTGAGATCCAGACTAGTATGGATATTTGTCACAAGATAATGGCCTGCTGTGGTGCCATAAATTGCTGGTGAGACGTGGAGATGCTATCCTGTTATTAATTATGCTGATCCCCAAACTGACAATCTGCTGGTGTCTAGAGGCCAGCAGGTATTAGCAGAGCATCTGTATTGTACCACCAGTTACTAAAACCATCTTACAGTACCAAAACATGCCACTGTGTTACCGAACAAGCCTGAATGAGTGAGCTGAGTGCAGAAAGTCTCATTTATCTAAGTGAATACTAAGAATGGATATTTTTCCTACAGGGCCCTTCTTTAAAGTGATGCCTTCCCAGTCAGGTGTGACTTGAAATCAGCTCCCTCAAACAGTGAAGGGCCAGCCTGACATCCTCGGTTCATACAGTATGAAAGTACGTGCAAGAGTGCAAAAGGCTGAGCTATAGATTTAAAGGTTACTTCCTGGAGCCACAAGAGATTTCATGGAATACTTTTTCAACTGAGTTTTTATATATATGTCTCTGAGAATGACAGCAAGAATCCTGAAAGCCATAAATAATTTGTATTTTTCTCCAAGGTGGGGCATTATGAGTTTTGCTTCCTCATAGTACTTTGTCATGCAATTTAGCTGTTGGTACACATAACACAAGACAAGATGAACTAATAAGAAATGACAAAAACCCACTGGAATGTTTTCTTACTTTTGCAGGTCTGTAAAGGGCACATTCAATCACCACTAGGCTGCCACATTGTCTTTAAGTAATAGTTACAGTACGTGATAGAGGACACCAGTTTTACCTTTATCAAATCACTGTCACCATCTTGAAAGCTTTGCCAATTATAGAATCTACATGCATTTTCAAGTTATTTAAGTATTGTTTCAAGTGACAATAACACATCAAAAACATCTTATCATAACTCCTTTGTATAGAGGTAATGCCACCACATGTGCTTACATACTAACTCTTGATATTTATAAATCTGTAAAATCAGATGTAGAAATGAAGCAAGGGACACTGCTGGAGTCACCACGACCACTCAGATGAAAGCCTTGTTTTGAAACTGGAAAATACTTTCAAGCAATCATACAATACTTCTTACCAAAATATTGTGCACTGGTACAGGTGTATGGGAAAAGGAAAGGAAAATTGTTTAACCAGGAAGGCACACAAAGCCAAAGCTTGTTTTCAGGTGTGACCTGGTAGCACAAAGTTAAGTGACTTGCTCATGGTCACACAGTGTGCAAGTGGAGGCTGATGGGATTCAAACACAGGTCTCGGGGTTTGCAGCTCACTGCCCTTAACTGCTACACTATACTGCCTCCTGTATATGCAGCAGATGATATTGTAGTGATTTGTGATGGCCCAGTTGACCTTACAAACTAGTTTGTACTATCAACCAAATGGGAGGATAAAGTAAAGGAGAGGGTAATAGTGTTGGGGAGGGAGGTGGAGTGGCCATGTAACACTAGATGCATGCATTTCACGTTGAGCAGATTGAGCACAATGGCTTTCTGTTGGTAATTTTGTATTTTCATATGTTTGTATGCCACCTGAACAATCTCAATTTGAACTTCACTACACAAAATAGAGACTTATTTTTGGCTTTTAATATCTTCATAATTGTCTATGTCCAGTGACAGATTAGGTAGGATATTTTGAGGGCAGACTGGATGGGCAATGGGGTTCTTTTCTGCTGACAACTTCTATGTTTCTGTGTTTTACCATGTGGGGTTAAATGCTATAGATAAAAGCTAAGCAGTGTATCCTACATGCTAATAACCCTTACCCACCACTGATTTCAAACTTTCTGTAAAGGCAAGTTTTAAGATGAATGAGGAAGTGCTTGAAGAAAGTAGATTTCATTAAGCAGACTTATGAATTACATGAATGACTACCAGTGAGTGATTATAGTCCCACTACGTTGGATTTTACACTTATAAATGCCAAATCATGTGGAAGGGAATCAATCCTGTCTTGTGCCAAAATGGAAGCAAAACAGACCCAAATGCTACTAACTTCAGTACTACAGTATTAATAAGACCTGGTAAAACAAATTGAAACATTTATCAAGGGCCACTGGCCCATTCTTTCACATTGTGATGTCTAGGGCCATTTCTCAGACTAGCCATTAGTCACATTCAGTAGGTTTTTAAATCTGTAAGACATCCTATCACAGCTATCACATTAGGGTACAATATGAATTCCATAATTGGCTGCCAAGAAAACTAGAGGGATGTTACACTGTGATAGATGTCCTTTTGTAAGTATACAAGCACTATGAACATCCCACTAGTAGGACTACTGTGCAAATCAGAAAGTTTGCTACCTGTACAACCAATTTGTTAGCATACAGGACAGTATGCTATTGTCTGTTCCTGCTAATGTAGCTACGCTGGAAGAACCACCAGGGCCCTTAAGGTATGCACATGTAGAGAGATAAATAATGGCAGATTAGACTTTTCCTGGGTGTACACTTTTAGGAGTTTCACAACACAAACCCAGAGAGAATCAAATGCTGTGTTCTGGAACGTGCACAGCACAGTACAGAGTTGACCTTACAAGGGTACAGTTCAAAAGCATCACTCTGGATTTTAAACTTATGGTCACTACAATGGCAGGGACTGAATTAGATCAATAACTAACATTTTTGATCACACTATTGCATTTAAATGCTTTGGATTAACATGTACATATCAACCATATTTAAAAATATTTATCACCTTTGTAAAAGGATTTGAGTGGAAGATTATGGACAGTATTAATCCTTTTAATGTCTACTCTTTTTCAGGTACCAGGATTCTCTTTTTGAGTGATGGGCCTCAGTTTGATTGTTCTAGGTCTTGTTACTAGGTTAGAACATTGACACTTGACACTGTACTTTGGCTTTGATACTGATAAAACAGTAAATCTGCTTTGAGGTTTACTATCATTATCTGGGTTCTCTATCATTTAATAAAAATGTGTTACATTGTGAAGTACTGACCACCTTTTCTCTTTTTACATATTTCACCTTATAGTAGTTTTTATGCCTTGTTGATATACAATATTTGTAACCGGGTCACTCGCAAATTTTAATGCATCATTCATGATTACCAGTCCTACCTTGCAGCCATGGATTACAAGCAAGGTCAAGGGGCTTGGGCTCACTAAACTCCTTCAGTGGGGGTTTGGTTTAGAAAGAGAACTTGGCAATAGTGTGACGTGAAACCCAGACAAGCATTTGTCAATACTGGATGTTTATTTGCAGGTATTTGCAGTGGTGTTTGGTACTGGCACTGGCTTCAGAGGAGTGAGGAGGCAGCAGTGAAAGCGGCGAGTGCCGCTTGGTGGGCTGCACCATAAATGCAGGAAGGAGGTGAACAGGACTGGTCCAAGGACTGATCCTAGAGGTACCTCGATGGTCACTCTCTCCTGGATTTGATCCCATTTACCACCACCATCTGCCTTGCTTGCTCCTCGCCACCTCTTATGGCACACTAATCTATGTGACCACCACCTTCTCTGTGAAGAAAACTGTTCGCACATTTCCTCTTACCCTACCCCCATCCAATTTCATATCATGCCTCCTCATTCTTGTACTCCTTCTACATTGGAAGATGTCTGCCCCTGCACCTTGTTTATGCTCATGAGGTACTTGAACATGTCTGTCATGTCTCCTCTCTCCTTTCCTCCAGTGAGTACATTTTGAGGTCCTTTAATCTCTCCTGATATGTTCTGTGTTGCAAGCCATGTACCATCTTGGTTGCCCTTCTGTGGACCACCTCCAGCCTGTCAATGTCCTTCTGGAGTTGTGGTCTCCTCCAGAATTGCAGTAGGTGAGGCCTCATTAGTGTATTATATAATGGCATTTAACCTCATGCCTTCGCTAGTGATACCTCTACCTATGCACATAGCATGCCACTGGCACTCCTTGCAACATTTGTGCTCTGATTTGACACCTTTAGGTCATCAGAACTGATATCTTCTAGGTCCCTTTCTTCCTTGCTGATTGTCAGCACCTCCCCCAATACTGTAGCTCTCCCAGGTTCCCTCTTCCCAGGTGCATTATTTTGTACTTCTTTGCACTGAACCTCAGTTGCCACTCCTCAGATGATTTTTAAGCCTCTCCATGTCCCTGCTAATTTTCTCCACCCTTCTGGAGTATTTTTTATTTTTATTTTATTGAAATCTAGGATTACAAATACCTTTGAGCAGGAACTGCTCGCTTACAAAGGTTCCACGTCAAGGAATGGGGGTATACATACATACAAAGGTCAACATAATAATACATAGTTACACAATAACAAGAAGAGACTGAGGCTTAGAAATTCCAGTAATTCTAAATGTGCCAAATGTTAGGTAGCATGACATAACCAGCCAAGGGCAATCTTGGAAATAAGCACTGCAGGTGAGAGGGAAGGGGTATGCAGGCAGAAAGGCCATTGTCGGAGGTAGAGGGTGAGGTAAGAGCTCTAAAGGGAGGAGAGGAAGGATAGAAGTCAGGAAATGCCCTGGGGAGGAAAGGGAGAGGAGGCAAGGGGGTAGGCAGGTAGAAGGGGGTAAGGTGGGGAGAGATAGCTGTCAAGACTGAAGTGGAGGGCAGTGAACGGTGGGCCCCGATTAGGCAAGGCAGTCACAACAACTAGTTGAAATGAGATGAAGTCGGAGTTGTCTCTTAAAAGGGCCAAGAGCAGCAGCAGTAAGAGTTCTTTGTTGAGAGTATTGTACCACTGTGGTGCTCTGTGGGCAAAGGTCCTCTGGCCCATGGTAGTCCGGCATCTGGGAACAAGGAAGGTTAGTTGTTGTGAACTTCTAGTTCTCTGGGTGCTGTGGTGGTCAATAAGTAGCTTTTCAATGCCGGGGGCATGACCCTGAGGAGGTCTTTTTTGGCTAAGAGGCAGGTTTGATACTGTATCCGGCTGATGAGAAGTAGCCATCCTGCCCGAGTGTACAGGTCACAAGGTGTGTAAGTCAATCAGCCCCAGTTAGCAGCCTGCATGCTTTGTTGGTGCAACTGTAATTCTCGCGAAGGCAGAGGCAGTGAAACCATAAATTGCTAGCCCGTAGTCGATGATGGAGGTGACTGAGTGTTGATAGCCAACGGAGAGTGTCAGGAGTCATGCAGTGTTTGTGCCTGTAGAGCAGGCCTATACGGATGTTGGTAGCTTTGGTGACAGAATCTATGTGCGATGGTAGGACAGTAAGCTGTCCAATGTGACACCTAGGTATTTAAAATCAGGAATGTGTTCAAAGGTCCCTGTTTGGTTTAGGATGGTAAGGTCACGGGATCTGTACTTGCTCCTGGTGTTGTAGAAAGTCATAACCTTTTTTTGCTGTAGTTCATGACCAGTTTGTGTGACTTGAACCATTCTTCAATCGCATAATTCAAGCTGTAATTGTTTCTCGAGGAGCTCTACGTTTTGGTGGTTAGTGAACATGACTGCGTCATCAGCGTAGAGCAGTAATTTCTGGTGGCAGACACTGGGAAGGTCATTGAGGAAGAGCTAAAGAGTAGTGGCCCCAGGATGGACCCTGTGGGACCCTGAAAGGACTGGCTTTTCTTCCGAGGTAACACCGCAATCCTAACCCACTGGACCCTCTCCCCAAGGTAGCCTGAAAACCAGAGCAGTGCTTCATTGGAGAGCCCAATGTTTGATAATTGCTTGAGTAGGAGTGAGTGGTTCACAGTATCAAAGGCTTTCGTAAGGTCGATGAATACTGCTCCTACACAGTTTCCTGATCAAGTGTGGTATGGATGAAGCCTGTGAATTCTAATAGTGCAGTGATGGTACTGTACCTCTTTCGAAACCATGTTGCCCAGGACACTGGATGTCATATTTTTCCAGGTACTTGACTAATTGATCTGAGGCATACGCTCCAGGGCCTTAGACAATGGAGGGAGGATGGAGATAGGTCTGTAGTTGGAGTGCAGTGATTTGACTCACTTTTGTGTACTGGTGTGATGGTCGCCTGTTTCCAGTGAGATGGGAACTGGGACATCCATAGCGATAGATTGAGGACCTTTGTCAAGGGTTCAAGGACTTCTTCAAGGACAAGTGCTAACAACTTCAGGTCAAGGGAGTCACCGCTGTAGCCTGCATTGTGAATGACCTTCCAAATATAGGTTCTGGCTTCATGTACTGGGATCTCCTTGAAGTAGAATTGTGGGGCAGGGGTGTAGAGGAGTAGTTGCAGGAGGGTTACTACCAGAGGGGCATCAAAGAAATTAGAAGGGAGGACACTATCCAAGTTGGAGAACGCATTGTTAAAGGTGTTGGTGATGGTGTACAGGTCAGTTGTTGGTGTTCCATTTATGTTGAGCATGGTGGGTGGTGACTTAGGGTCCTTGTCTGTAAGGTCTTTCAAGTTACTCCAAAATTTTTTCCATCACCCCAGGAGTTGGAGAGAGCTTCCTTAAAGTATTTGCTTTTGGCTCTCCTAACTGCCCGTGTGCACTCATTTCTGGCAGCTATATATTTATGAATATCCCCAGTTTGGATTGCATGGGCACAGTGCCAGAGATGATCCCTATGTTTGAGTAAAGTGATTAGATTGGGGTTATCCAAGGGTTAGCTCTGCCCTGACCTTCAGCTTTTGAGAGGTGCAAAGATATTGCAGGCCGAGTGAAGTGGCTGATGAAAAGGTCTAAGGCTTGGTTTACATCAATGGCAGAGTCGATTGGTGTCCAGTCCAGGTGGCTTAGGTGTGTCTTTAGTAGCTCAAGGTACCCTGCTTTAACACTATGGTGTGGATTATTCTAGAGGGGGCTTAATGAATTTGTTTGTCCAGGTACATGTGACCGGTGAGTGGTGACTGATCCCATCACGGAGCACTGAGACTTTTGAGATTCATTCAGGGTGATTAGTTAGGATCCAGTCCAGAAGTGTTCACAACCCTGTCCTATAGTTGCATCTGGTGGGGGTGGTAACAAGCTGGGTGAGGTTCTGTGATGTGACAGCATCCTTGTAGTTTCTGGCCTCCAGCGATAGCCAATTTATGTTGAAGTCACCTAGTACTATGAGTTCAGAGTTATGGTGTAATCCTGTGGCTTTCAATATGCTCATAAATCCATTGTGCTGATCTTTAGAGGTAGGTACACAGAGGCAATGGTGAGCTCTTTGTTGTGCGCCCAGAGTAGAACTTAAATAGCGAGAACCTGTGAGGGTAGTTTAGGGTTTGAGAACGGGAAGACTTGACCCAGATAGGAATTCCTCAGGTAGATGGCACAGCCCCACCTTGTTTGGAAACCCTGTCCTGCCTGAATATAGAGTATCCAGGGATGGTGACTGCAGCGTCTGGTATCTTGAGGTTAAGCCATGTTTCGACAACAGAGAGTACATCAGGGCTATGTTGCTGGACCCAGGTTTGCAAGATGTCAAGTTTGTTAAGGAGGCTGCAGACATTGATTGAGGCTAATGTGAGGACCCCTCCCACCTTTTTGTGGCGTGGGGTGCTAGGCGATAGGCCCTGGGTTAAGATGAACATTTCCAGATATCAGAAGTAGCATAAGTAGTATCTAAGAAGGCACGCTTTAATCATTTTGCAGACTAGGTTTGTTGTAGGGCATCTAGTCCTCTTGGTCTTGCTGGTCTACATTTGCCCTGTGATATTGCAGCGCACAATATATAAAGCCATGTTCTCAGAGGTGCCACGTGATTGATGAAAAGTAATCAAATCCACAAGAAATGGTGAACTACCTGTGACCAGAAACTGTTATTGTAGCTCAAAGACCCAGAATGTGATAAATTCCTGAAGGGGTAAAATTCCTGAAGGTGATGAACATTGGCCTGGGGCATATGCAGGATGTAAAATCCTTTGTTAGTCTCTTCCTTTTGTTCTCCAAAATGGTTTTGAATAGACCTCAAAGACAAGTACACATCTTTTAAGAACAAGTCGGACGGAAATGTGGATTCAATGCAGCACTCCACAACTCAGTGCTTGTATAACAGATTTACTGACCTTACTTTTGGCTTTGATGGTTTCCAAATAAGTTGATTTATGATGAGAATGCCAATACCTGGTGTTGATGTTTTGCAGTTTCTTAGTCCAGAAAATGTTCATAGATGTTATGTCCAAGAATGGTCTAGTTCCTCCAGCAGAAACACATGAAAATCCACAAAACCTAAACTACTGACAAGAGACAAACACAAACAGCCAGCCACACAAGCTCTAGTCAGTTAAAATATGTTATAGATGTTAGTGTCATCTACAAACAGGCAGACCTTTCCTTCTAGCCCTTCCACAGTGTATGTAATGAAGACATTGAACAGGACTTGTTGCAGGACTAATCCCTGAGGAATACCTCTCTATCTTTCAACCCCAAATGTGGAACACTGTACTTCAAAATGTGGAACTAATAGGCAAAATGTGAAACATATTCTCAAATTTTAAAAGAAAAGCTCAGAACATGCGTAAATGTATATTTCCATGTTCACAAAGCTTTCTGTTTATTGACCAACACATTTTTCACATTTATTGGTTGAATTTCTGCTTAATAATTTCAGCGTGAAATGTGGGCGATGCCACTCAATGTGAAACAGAGGGCTTTTCTGGGGTGAAATGAGGAACTCTTCCTCGTAATGTGAAACAGTTGAGAGGTATACCCTGAGGTACCCTGCTGGTCACCCCCATCTCCTCAGATTTTATACCATTACCACCACCCCTGCCTCCTGTCAATCAGCCAGTTTCTAACCCACTTTATCCGCTTGTGCCTCATGGTCAGACTACCCATCTTGTTAATCAGCCTTCTGTGTTGGACGGTGTTGAAGGTTTTGTTGAAATGAAGGTAGGTGACATCCAACACCCTCCCTGATTTACTTCCTTAATGAGGTATGAGAGTTTCCAACCTAATGCCCCACCCACCATGCAGAGACTGAAGGCCTTGGGTGTGCCTTTGGGTCATCAGTCATAACGCTCATACCATTCCACAACCACCCTGCAGATACTGACAGGCATTGTGGCATGCTCTGGAATCTTAGGCCCTAATGCTCACCCCATTCCATAAGGAAATAAGCGGAGATGGGTGCAGTATAGGAGAATGGGTTGAATGTTAGGGCGAAGACCCCAAGGCACACCCAATACCTTTCACAATCTGCAGGATGATGGTGGGAGTTGTATGCCATGAACATTAAGGTCGATGACCTCAAGGCACACCTGATGCCTGTCAGTCTCTATAGGGTGGGGGTGAGGTGTATGGTTGGAAATCCTAACCTCTGATCTTTGTTGGTATTTTTATCCAGATTTTCAACATGAGCTTTTGGAATGCCACCTCATGAACAGTGGCACTATAATTTAATTACTCAATTCCAAAATGTGATTTTGCGCAGCTACTGCACCATTCCATGCCACAGGTGCAAAAACACATAGTAGGCAGAATGTGGAAAATGGCAGCTCTACTGTTCATGAGGTGGGTGGAAAATGGCAATGTTGAAAATTGGAAGTGAAACTATTGAAATTACCAAAGTTTTATGGTTTGGAGGAAAATGTCAATGAACCTGTGTAACACGGCCATTTTAGGAATTATTCCACTAAATTTTCAACATGGGCTTTCTGGTACCCCACCTCATGAACACTGGCAGTGTCATTTCCTTAATCAGTCCTGAAAGATGATTTTGCACAGTGACTGCTCAATCCTCCTCAGAGGTGCAAAAACATATTTTGAGCAGGATGTGAAAATGACAGCTGTACTGTTCATGAGGTGGTGTGATAAAATGTGTATACTGAAAATTTGGGTGAAAATATTGAACATTGGAAAAATTATGCACCTGCATAGAAACTACACACACACACACACACACACACACCCTCAGCCATTTTGGGAATTTTAAACCAAATGTTGAACATGTCCTTTTGGGACCCCACCTCATGAACAGTGGCACCGTGATTTCATTAATCCATTCAAAAGTTGATTTCACACAGTGACCATGCCATTCTGTGCCACAGGTTCGAAAACACATTTCAGGCAGGATATACAAAATGACAGCTGTACTGTTCATGAGGAGGTGTTAAAATGGCATTGTTGAAAATCTGGAGTGAAAATCTTAAAAACTGGTGAAGATCTGAACGCCATAGAAACTGCATAATGCACACTTGTAACGCAGTCATTTTGGGGACTTTTGCACCACGTTTTCAGCTTGAACTTTTGGGACTCCTCCTCATAAACACTGGCACTGTCATTTTGTTAATCCATCCTGAAAGGTGATTCCATGCAGTGACGCCAAAATCACCTTTGGGACTGAGTAACAAAATGACAGTGCTAGCGTTTGTGAGATAGGGTCCCAAGAACCCCATATTGAACATTTAGGGTCAAAATTCCTAAGAATGGCTGAGATATCAACATAAGTTGATAACCCCATTGATAGCCATTATACTGCCCTTACCATGATTCCTCAGTTCCTGGTTTGGCTCTGAAGAGTATAGACATGTCCCAGTCTAGAGAAGATCACAGTTGCTGACCTTGGAGGTAAGTATTGAGAAAGTGAGGGTGCTCAGAGGAGGGTCGGGATAGGAAGAGGGATGGGGAGACGAGGATCATTTTCATTTTTCAGTTAAAAAAAAGACGTCAGGGGACCATTCTTTTTTTACAGCAGGTACATTCACTGAGCCACTGACACTGTCAGTGTCAGTGGCTCAGTAGGTAGCACACTAGCCTCTGAGGCCAGGAGATCAGAGGGCTGTTGGTTCAGTTCCCACATCTGGCACTTGGGTTAATATCCCAATACTGACACTGTAGTGCAGCATGAGGGGTGCTGCACTTCTGAGGTGCCATCTTTCTGATGAGACTTTAAACCGAGGTCCCATCTGCCTGGATTGGTGGTAGTTCATTGTGGATGCTAAAGATTCCATGGCACTTATCGAAAAAGAGTAGGAGAATTTCCTCAGTGTCCTGGCTAAGTTTTCCCATTCAATAAAAATACCACCAACAGCTTAATCTGGTTCAATTTCAGTTGCTTACCATCTGTATCTCCCTCCCCCTTGCCCTGAAAAGGGACTTCTAGGCCCAGTGGGCTTACCGGTCAACAAAATTCAATAAATAAATAAATGTTTTTGGGGATATTGGGAGTGTGCTCCCAGTGTACTGGACTATGGGGGGATATAGATAGGAATTGGGAACCCAATGTCTGCTTTAAGACAAAGCCACACCATGGCTAATGTTGAAGCAGAGGGTGCAGAGGGCAAGGGCTAGGGAGAAAGCTGCACCTGGCTAATGTTGAATGGAGGGGTACAGAGGAGCGAGGGCTGGGAGAAAGCCACACTGTGACTAATGTTGAAGTGTGTGGGGAGGCATAGGAGAGAGGCCCGGAGAGAAAGCCGCACTGTGGCTAATGTTGAAGCCTTTGGTGGGGTGAGGGTCAGAGGAGAGAAGATAGTGAGTGAGAGAGAGAGCGAGAGATAGAGAGAGTACAGTGGCCATCACTCCAGCCATCGCATTAGTGTTAACTGTAATGTGCATGGCCAGAGTTACGTCTACAGAAAGAAATGAAGTGCTCCCATTGGAGTGGTTAATTTCTTTTAACTAGAGAATGTGCCATGTCAGCAGAGCTGAACTTATGTCATGACCAGAGTGCCTTGTCATTAGTATACACTGCCAAGCCCATTGCAGTTTCAGATGCAACTGGCTCGCAGTGACACACCTCTCAAATGTGAACACAAAAGAGAAATAGTGAATCAGGTTACATGTATGATACTGTTCGCAGGGGATGCAGACCAACTGATTTCAGTGAATACAGGACAACTCCTGAGACCAATGAGTATGCACAGTTTACCTTTTGCAAAACAGTAAAGGAGCTCGGTAATAAATGTGCTCACACACAAAATGTAAGAAGCTAACAACAGGATTTTATTTACTTATTTATTTCAAAATGTATACTGAGCTGGTAACTTATTTCCAGATGCATTCTGGGTTTGCAGGTGCTTATGTCTTGTAAAGAAAAGAGGTTAGGTAATAAAGCAATTATTTAACCATTTGGCAGTACACATTTATTACCCTGTGTCAGTCCCAAAACTCTTGTACAGTCTGACAGTAAAGGCCCCTTGCAAGCAAGTTGGTTACTAGACCTCTCCTGAGAGATATTACAGACCCTTCAGGCACCCACCATATCTCTTGGCTTACTGTACTGTTAGTCCCCAACTACCCACCATAGTTGTACTCCACAGTAATATTAATACCTTCAAACACTTTAGTTTTCAGCAATATATTTTAAACTGCAGGTCTGATGATGAATGCCCAGGAGCTTTTGGTGCAATTAATTTATACACAGACTTGCAATATGAAACTCCTCCCAGATGACTGTTAGGCAAGTACGTTATAACAGGAAACTTGTATTCCTATAGTCAACTTGCATCAAAGAACAAATTGTAAACCACAGAAAATGGGTTTGCAGAACTCTGGGTGGCTAGAGCTTGTACTCACGCATTCATTAGTATTGCAGGTGAAAGATGCAGCAGGATCATGGAGTGATCCGCCAAGTAGGCCTCAGTTGCAGGCTGGCACTGATAGTTCTGTGCAGGCAGCAGGTGGATTAGTTGCAGTCCAGCCTTTGGACTAAAACCCTCATGTGGTGTCCTTCACGTAGCTCTCCAGTGATGGAGCAGTGTGTATAGATCCAAGTGAGGCCTAGACTGGCCTCTCACCCTTGGGTGCACTTGTGGTCAAAGTTACCAGGCACCCAGAGATTAGGCTGTTGATCTCATCCGGCCCTCAGTTATATGAGACTGGGTTGAAAATGGCTATTTCCCACCTCTGATATCAGCATATTTGTCTTTGCCTGTCTCTCTCTCTGGTTTGCAGCAGTTTTCTCTTGCAGCATTTGCAGACACAGCAACAGTGTTCAGTTCAGAATGAATTTCAGCTGCTTTCAATAGAATCAACTACTTACTTCTGGAGCTGAGCCAGGTTAGGACCCTAGCTCTTCTCAGCATGTCTTACTTTTCCAAATACCGAGCAACACTGACTGAAACCACTCATTGCAAATGGGAAGGTTCCAGCACAGCACATAAACATTCCTGGTCTGATTTTCAAAAGACTTAAACTGATATAGGGACTTGCATCAAAAGAGTTTGGTGCAAGAGGTGACTTGCCTCACAGCTTGTGTCAATTGCAATTTTGTAATTCAGTTGCATCAAATCCTTAGGCAGCTGCACCAAAGCTCCCTTGCATCATGGTTGCATCAAACAACTTCTGCACCAGGTTGCAAGGGGCTTGTATCAAAGAGGGGTTGCAACATCCCTTTTTTGGATCTTGCAAGCCCGCTGTGGATGCAACAGGGCTCCACTTAGACCAGATAGGATGTGGTCTAGTGGACCTGCACCAGTGTCACACACTGTGGCGATGGGGGGCTTGATTTTCAAAGAGTCCTTAGATCTCCACAATTTGTGGCAGTCTAAGGCTGAGATGAACTCTGGATGCATCAGGGACCCTGCATCCAATTTTGTAAAACAGGTCCCTGTACCCAAAACTCAGGAGTTGCTGCACCTGCAGGCTAGCACTAAATAATTGGCACACCTGTGGGAGCCACACAGGGATCCTGACGGAACACTAGACGGTCCAGAATAGTGTGTGGGGGGTGAAACAATGTTCACCAGAGAAGTCTAGGGAGGGGCAGAAGGGCATGACAGTGCCATTAGTGGTGTTGGGGAGATGGTGGGTATGAGATGGTACGATTTTGCACCTGACAGAGGTACCATTATATAACTATTAAGCTACTGGATGGGGGAACAGGGAAAACAGTGCCTGAGGGTGGGATTGCTACATAGATACAGAAATACATAGACACTGTCAGCAGATAAGAGCCTATGGCCCACCCAATCTGCCCATTTGAGCTTGTAAGTTCCCTTTACCTTTTTCTAGCAGTCTGTTGCCCTACCTCTGACTCCAGAATTCCTTTATGTCTATCCCATGCATTCTTAAAGGAAAACTCTTGTTATTTAACCTGTCCCACCCCAAAGCTTTAGCCCCAATTAATCTTTCCACACATGAAAGCATTTGTTTTAGTAAGGATATGACAGAATTTCAATTTTGTAAAGTCTTCACTTCCCAAGCATGGCAGACCCAGGCGTGGCTCCATTTCAGCTGAAGTTGCAGTGCACACTGCTAGCCCCAATGCATTCATTTTCCTTTAAATCCTGTTATTGTTTCAGCCCCCACCACTTCCTCTGGCAGGGTGTTCCACTTGTCCACCACCCTTTCTGTGAAGGCATTCTTCCTCACGTTTCCTCTGAATCCACCTCCCTCCAACTTCATCCCATGCCGTCTAGTTCTGGAACATCTTTTGCTGGAAAATAGTGTATTCCTGCTCCCTGTTCCTGGTACTTGCATGTCTCTATCATATCCCCTCTCCTCCCCCTCCCTCCTCTCCTCCAGGGAGTACATATTCAAGTCCTTCAGCCTGTCCTCATAGGACTTGTGATGCAATCCCTGTACCATCTTTGTTGCCTCCTCTGAACCTTCTCTATCCTGTCTATGTCCTTACATAGATAAGGTCTCCAGAACTGTACAATGTACTCCTGGTAGGGCCACTTGTATAGTGGAATTATGTCCTCCCTTTTCCTGCGGTGATGCCCCTGACTATGCATCCTATTTGTTTTACCTGCTGCCTTGTCACACTCTTTTCCTACCTTGAGGTCATCAGACATGATAACCCCAAGGTCCCTTTCCTGCTTGGTGCATACTATATCCTCACCCCCAACAGATATGTTGTTCCAGGGTTTTGTGTCCCATATGCATTATATTGCACTTCTTTGCATTGAGTTTCAACTGCCAAATCCTTGACCATTTTTCAAGCTTCTGTAGGTCCCTCCTCATTCTGTTTAAACCCGCTGGCATGTCTACTCTGTTACAGAGCTTCGTGTCATCAGTGAACAGGGAAATTCTGCCTTCTAGGCCCTGCACAATGTCACTGATGAAGATGTTGAATAGAACCAGTCCCAGCTCTGATCCCTGTGGTACTCCACTAGCCATTTTCCCTCTGTGAAATGACAGCCATTTACCACCACCCTCTGTGTCCTGCTGCCCAGTCAATTACCCACCACTGAATACCGTCCTGCCCACTCCCACAGTCCCCAGTTTGTTTAATAGTCTTCTATGTGGCACAGAGTCAAAGGCCTTGCTGAAGTCCAAATAGGCCATGAGCACTGCCTCCGCTGATCCACCTCCTTTGTCACCAAGTCACAAATTTCAATGAGGTTGGTCTGGCAAGACCTCCCCGGTGAAACCATGCTGCCTTGTGTCCTGTAGTCTGTTGGCAACCAGATGTTCCACCAATATCTCCTTCAATAGTGCTTCCATGATCTTCCCCACTACTGAGGTCAGGCTAACTGGCTGTAGTTCCCTGCTTCCTCTTTGCTCCTGCTTTTGTATAGGGGACTACATCCACTGTCCTCCAGTCTTTAGGTACCTCCCTGCTTCCAGTGATCGGCTAAACAGGATTGCCAGAGATTGCTGCAAGGGCTGTGCCCACCTAGGGCCATGGCACTGTTTGTTCATGGAAAACTCACATGGTACCATGCCATTAGCTTATTAGTTATATAATGGGCACCCCACCAGGTGCCACATCACCCCTTGCAGTCCCACCATCTCCCAACACTCCCTATGGCACAACAAACAGAGTCGTTCACAGTCTGAAACCAAAGGAACCTGGGCACACACTCATGCAGAAGTAAACCACAAGTTTTAAAAGTTCAGTCCTTTATTAAAATTTCAGCACACACAGTGAATCTCTTGATAAAAGCACAGTCCAGGAGTAGCACACTAAGTTGAAAGCTTTTTACAGGTGCAACCTGGGAGCACAGGAAGTTAAGTGACTTGCTCAGGGTCATACAGTGTGCAAGTGGGGCTGTGGGATTCAACCCCAGGTCTGGTCTGCTGGATATCACCAGATTTGCAGTTCAGAGCCTTAAACCATTGCCACATTGGTGCCACGGCATAGACCACCTCATCGGTGGTCAAGTCAAACTTACCACTGTGCTTATGGCAGGGCTTACAGAATACAAAAAGGGATGGTGCAGCCCTGTCATGGCATCCCAATGTCACTGGCATTTGAGAATTGGTATCATCATGAAACTATGATGCAAGGTGCCCTTGCATCATCCCCATTAGTGCAGGCATCTTGCGTCATCATTTTGTTTTGAAAATCAGGCTCTGGGTCTCAAACAGGGCTGACAGGAGAATAAGGGGAACAAGAGTTATGGGAGTAAGGGTGACATTTGTCCATGTAACAGAGTGAGGCAGTACCTCTATGGGGTGTATTTTATTGTATATACATGCTGATAATGCCTATCGATTTGTCTAGTATTGTACTACAAAATACTGTACCTATGCATGGTACTGTAAAGACATAAACTGATCTAATCGATGTCCCACAGATATAAATTCCTCTCTGGTAGTCTAGTGGTCCCCAATCTCTGGTCACCCCCGAAATAGTTAAACATCCTCCTGTTAGTCTAGTGGCCCCCAGATCCCTGATTTCCCCAGAAATATTGCCAGAAATATTTTAATATCTTCAATCTCCCCAAACTAGTTTCATAACTTCCTGGTAGTCAGAGCCCCAGCAAACTCAATCTCCCCAAAAGCATTTATGTAATATTCCCTGGTGATCTAGCAGATCCCATTTACCCACCACCCCATTTCCTTTGTCCCTTCTATGAGCAGGTGACTGGCACAGCTCTCACCTCTCCATCACACGCTGGCCACCCACTGAACTGTCAAGGAGCAGTTACTGTATATTGTACATGCTCACTGCTGTCAATCAATGAGCATGTACTGTATACAGTATGTGTCCCTTGACATCTCAGTGGGTGGCCATGGTGTAGAGGAAGGGCTGTGCCAGTCACTCACTGATGGAAGGGATGGGGGAGTGGGCTGACGGGACACTGCCTGCCTGGGTGAGGGGAGTGGAGGTCCACTAAACCACCAGGAAATGTTATGTAAATGATTTTGGTGAGATGAGGGACTGGGGGGCTGCTAGACTACCAGGAAATTATGAAACTATTTCTGGGGAGATGGGGATCAAGGGGTCCACTAGACTACCAGGGAGGATATTTATTTGTGGAAGACATTGGTTAGAATGGTTTATGTCTTTACAGTACAATGCATAGATACAGTATTTTGTAGTACAATATAAGACAAATTGATATTCATTACCAGCATATATATGTATATATCTATATATGTATATATATATATATATATATATATATATATATATATATATATATATGAAAGCAAACACAGCCCTTACATGGTTAGACATCACCTTGGCTCCTCCTATGTCACCTCTAGTGTCCCTTCTGGACCTGGCCCCCCTCCTGTCCTGCAGCTTTACCCCCACCATCTTGGCCCCTATAGTGTTGTACCTGTTGGGGAGAGTGGATCCTGCAGCAATTTCTCAGCTGTGCCACCTGTTTGGTGCAGATGACAGCTTGCAAGCAAGCCCAGGGAGTTTGGGCCAAGACTCCACTTTTTTAAAATCATGTGCATGGTCCCTGGCACACCCAGAGTTTACTGCAACCCTGGAGCAATGCAACTTGTCGTCTCTAAGGGCTCTTTGAAAATCAGACCCTCTGTCTCTGAGTTACTAACCTGACTGTCAGTCACACATCTGGCTACCCTAGTGATGGAAAGAAAATGGCAAATACTCTGCCACTCTGGCTTCCAGACAGCTTTAGGTTTCTTACAAAGACCCTAAGATTCCAGTTGGCTGCTTGCAAGGGCCAGTGGTCATCATTATAATGATATCTGTACTGTTTGCATTTCTCAGGTTACTCTGCAGGAAGCTTTGCAGTTTTTCTTGGTTAGATGCTGCATTATCTACACATGCCCAAGTTAGCCTTTGGTATTTGTAATCCAGTTTGCACTAGTGACATTGGGGTGAATTATTAATCCTCTTCAGGTGCTTTGTCAGCAGCATGGAACAAGGAATTACTGTAAGCTCCAATCCTCTTCACCTGACCTCCAACACCAGTTCCAGTTAGAGGTCTCAGGCATACAGGCAGACCCACCTGAACCTCCAGTAGATCAACAGGTAAGCCCTCCATTGGGGGGCTATATTTATAACTTTTATTTGGTCACGCTTCATGAGATTTTATTCAGTAAGCTTATTTGAGAATATATTGTAAAATAGCATAAATCTGTAGCTCCTGTATGTATAGTGCCATCCACCAGGATCAAAACTCTTATTACAGTTTTGCAGTGATATCTTGTGGGATACTGTAGGAACTCAGTGTAAGTCAACAGCAGTTACTCCAATTTGTCATGCAGTAAACTGTGAAATCTCACATGAAGTGCTTGGTCCAGGTGTGTGGTATTGTATTTGCCCTAATTTATGACAGAATGCTGTGAAATAAAAAGAATATATACTTACAAAGGTAAAATGTGAAATGTTCTAGTAGGAATTTAACAGCAAAAAACGTAATATTATGTCATATGAAATGTTGTGGAGATTTGTAGTATTTTAAACTTTGCAAAAGTTGTGTACACCGTTTGTTTATTACACTGCACCTTTAATGTC
This sequence comes from Neoceratodus forsteri, assembly GCA_016271365.2. NCBI lineage: Eukaryota > Metazoa > Chordata > Ceratodontiformes > Ceratodontidae > Neoceratodus > Neoceratodus forsteri. The sequence goes on along the minus strand of CM028137.1, from coordinate 686,234,509 downwards.
TATCCTGCATAAAATACAGTATGTATCTGTGTTCAGACCTTGCACCATGACAAAGCCATGCTGAGAGGTGAATCACTGGAGTTATCTGAGTCTGTGAGGTTAAATAAATCAACCTAAATACAGTACATTTCAGAGACTGAGAGCCCTGTATTCATTTGCTTTTTCTAGTTGTCTACTTTTGAAAGCATATCCAGCAAGTCTTGCATGCATCCATTCTGTTAGTGTTAGCCTAAATAATAGTAGAAACTCCCATTCACTTATGAAACGTTAAGTGACATTTAACATTCATGTGGACAACACCCGAAGTAGGCAGAATACATTTTAGTTTTGTATCTAATATAAAATAGCAGGAATGAAAATCACTCCCCTTAAACCTTTATGCTAAGGAATTTATTTTTATGGCTGTGTGGGTGGAGTGCCGCACACAATTTGCAATCATTTAGAACAGAGGTTGCAACAGAATGCAACCCTCTGTTCTCTTAAAGTAACGCAAGCAACATCTGGATAGTGCTGACTCCTTTGGCACTGTCCTCCACGATGGAGCTCCTCCACAGAATGGTAAGCCCCACGGTGGCTCTACTTTGGGAACTAATTTCCATGAAAATTATACATGCATGAGTATCGCACATGTGAAGTTTTGTCACTGGTGCCATCTTGTGAATGGCACACTGTCATAGGTCCACCAGCTGTGCCAGTTACCTGATATCACTGCTGCTGCTCCAAGAGTCATGTTGCCACTGCTCCAGTACTCATACAGGTAAGAGCTCAGCGCAGCCTTATTGGCTCGACAGAGTTTGTTTTATATGGAGAATAATTTATGGCTTACAATGTTCATTGAGTTTAGACATCCAGATGTGTGGTACTGTACCAATTAAACCACAAGACTATGGTCAAGTGTTTTATACTGGTATCACACATGGAGGGTGGGTGTTTATAACAAAAATGTTTATTTGTTTATTTTGCTTTTGCTAATCAGGTAATGTAGGTACAATACACAAATAAATGCTTATTTTCAGGTATGACTCAGAAGAGTACAAAACAAACAACTTTACAATTAATCAGCAATTATAAGTAAAAAGGCAAGATAAAATTACAATTACACTGTTGTTACACATATTTTATGTTTGATCATTTCTAATTTTTTACTAACAATGCAGGAAGAACAAAGAAAATTTCACATTTTAATTACCAGAGCTTGCAAACCACTCGCTGTGGTCATGCATGCTCTTTTCTGCATTAGTCAAATTTAAGTTGCATTCACTCTGAGTGATTTGGCTGCATGATGTCATTGATGAGTTCAATAATAAAGCTTTTAAGGCTTGTCATGGGTTTTAGATCTACACACCTAGGTATGACCCTAGTATAGCCAGTTCTTCTTTCTCACTACAATTTATGCAGTATGAGGAAACTCATTAGATATCATTGCTGATGCCAGTGATAGAGTTTCAGCATGGTGTGAAATAGACTTTCAAAACTTTGAACTGTTACTTCTATGTCGCAGGAACTTAATAAGTTCTGATTAAGACATTGAGACTTGTCTAGGTTTGAATGCAACTTGTAGGAAGCATTGCATCAAGATGGCATAGAGTTCATTACTAAACTTCACTGCGGCTATTTATGGGGGTATACTGCAATCATTGCAGGATTTGCTTTTCCATGCATGCATGTCTTGTCTAGAAACCTTCTATCTCACTGCATGAAATAATAGCACAGTGGTAGAGCACCAGGACAGTAATCGGTAGAGGGCCTGGGTTTGATTTCCATGGGAGATCATTTTTCTTTCTCACTACAATTTATGTTGCTAACTTTCATCTCTCTCTCTAGAGACCTTTTGTCTTGCAATGTGGAATGACAGCACAGTGGTAGAGCACCATGATAGTAGCTGGGAGGTACTCTGGGTTTGTTCCTAGTGGTGAACATTTTTTTCTTTCTCTTTAATTTTTCATTAGCATGCATGCATGCCTCTCTAGAAATCATATGCCCTTGTGGAATGATAGCACACTGGCAAAGCACCAGGGCAGTAGTTAGGTAGCCTGGGTTCTCAATGGGAACAATTTTTCTTGTGCAGGAGACTGGCAGAAGGAGGTGGGAGATTGAAATGGAATGAGGCTCCCTCTGCTGCTAACCCTGAAAAATTGGAACAGCTCCAAATCCCATGGTAGAATACAGAGTTCAAAGTGTAAACAGTACAAATTTTAACGGTAGAAACATCTTTTTACTGACATTTTGTCTGAAAATCTTTATTTCACTATTATTTTAGCTCTTAACACTACAGAAATACTGGCTATGCAAAACCATGCCAGACCAGCCTGTGCTGCCACCTCAAGGTTCAGATTCCAATTGCTCTCTCGAGTTTCATTCTTGAGGTGTTAGAATCTGAACCTCTTAGTGGCAGCACAGGCGGTTTACATGGTTACCCAACCAGCATTCTCTAGATTCTGTTTTAGGTTGCCCTTATCTCCTGACTTATGATACCCTTTCAACTGATTTTGAGCCATTTTATCACTTTTTGTACTGCTGAAATAATAAAAGGGCGCTACTCTTAATATAGCTCAGATCAGGTTTCCATCAGTATTCTTTGTGGTTTTGAAAACCCATAATTTAATATCACTTTTTGTGACTGTATGAACTATTTATTTATTTATTTTTGTTGACTGGGAAAGGAGGACTAGACAACTCTGCCTAATTTCAGCCTCATTCCAGGGAGGGATATAGATGGATGATGCCAACTGACACTGAATGAGAATAAGCTGTTGGTGGTATTTTTAGTGAATGGGAGAATTTGGTCAGGACACCAAGGAAATTCCTACTTGCCTGTAGGAGAATTGCTGGCCATTTTCAAAATGGCTACCCAGAGTGTGGAGCTGGAGATCATGGTAGTGTCAGAGGCAAAGGAGCTTGCCTCCTCCTCTGTCCTCTTATCACAAGAGGCTAAAATTCAAACTGAAATTAGTAATGATGAAATGGAAGAAGATTTAAGGGAAGAAAAGTTGTGTCCACCGAAGACTTGAGCCTACAAACTGATTCTTTGGACAAATTTATGAGAATGAACTGTGTGAAAAAATCCTGATAACATTAGAATGTCTCGAAAGGAGATGGAAGCAAAACTTGCTGAAGAAGAACGTCGACACAATCACTACAAAGCAAAATTAGAGTCACCCTTACCTCCCTTGCACTGGAGAAGAAGTTTGACACTGGGTGGGTCCTGCCTGACAGCTATCCCAATGACACAGGAGCATCAAACAGCCTGATGATCGCATCATGGAGCCAGCTCAGGCCATTCAAAATGCACAGGTAAACACTTCAATTTTAACTAGTTTCCCTGTAAATAAGGCTGGCAGTAACAACATCAATTAGGATATGTGCCAAAAGCTGAGTGAAGTAGAAAATGCTATGCCTACAGCTATTTCTGAAATTGATGAAAAGGCAAACACAGGAATATAATAAAAAGAATAATGACACTGTTTTTTAAAGAGCCACATGGGCACAAAGCAAAAACATACTCTGAAAGAAATAACTATAGGCCAACAGAAGGGCATGCGTTGTTGCAAAACAAAGGCACTTTAAACTTAGGCATGACTTATCAAACAGACCCAAACCAACAAACTGATATTATAACCTTCTCCTTTACTGCTCACCCACAGCCTACTAAATCTCAGCCTGTTATTGAGACCAAACAAAAACGTGCAGCGATTACTTCAGCTAAAGCGAACATTTCATCAAATGCTGCAACATCCTGTGATAATTGGGGTGAAGAACCTCTAGGGGGTTGACAGAAATAAATACTGGTGATCATAAGGACCCATCTCTCCAAAACATATTCACCCTGTAGCCTCTAAACATGGACCCTTTGATCAGTGGTCACCTGAAAAGCACTCTTGGAATCCGGATGGAAAAACTACGGATGGACGATGGCTCCCAGACCCATTCTGGGACAAAGAAAATTTCCTTTAAACTCTCAGAATGGTGCCCACCAGACCAACATCAGGTACTTGCAACAGAAATCCTCCCAGGAACCCCCAGGATAACACTGAACTTGTCTCTGGTTCAAATTCTAATAATAATAATAATAATAATGACTGTATTGAAATTAACAACGTTGTTCATGCTCGAGGGATTTACCAGACCCTGTGCCCCCTTCCCTAGGGAGGAGACCCAGGTTGACAGAAAGGCCTCAAACAAATTCTAACATAAATAACTGGAACTCTGGAAGGTCTGATGAAGCTCCCTCTCCCCAGAGACCCTTGCTATCTGAATTATTTCCAGGTCAAAGAAGCTACCCCACAAAGGAACGCAGTCAGGGTAAGGTACAACTGGAGTTTAGATGCAAGGCCTGACAGGCATTATGTTGAGAATCTACTACTGAAAGATTACTCCATTTCTCACCCAAAGAGTTTTCGCTTTTATAAACATCTCTGCAGAGGACAATTTTGGCGTGAGTTTCAGATCAGCATACGCACTGGAATTCTTCTGGCAGAGATACAACGTTGTTAAATTTTCCCCTTATGGTCACCTTTCTTGGTTATACCTTTGACAAAACCTTTGATAAAATTCCTTACTGTTATGTTTCAAAATGAGGGTGTGCATGTTAATGACATTTCTTATTGGTTATCTCAGAGATGTGATGTTTTAAACCCACCTGAAGCCATATTAGACACTGAGCTCTTCTGGACAGGGGATGGAAATATAAAGTCAAACTATGACAAAATAATAATGAGATAGAACACATCCCCAGCTCATTTCTTCTAGGCAGGGACAGGGTGCATGCTTTTATGCTGGACAGCCAAGGGCTTGTTATAAATGTGGGTCACACACCCACCTCTCTAATATCTGTGACAAGCCCAGGTGTGACAACTGCAGAGAGGTGGGCCACATCAGTATTCAATGTACTCATCTCACAAAATGTGATCTTTGTGAGGAAACAGGTCGCATATTCCCTGAATATCCATGGGCAGCCAAGAACAAAGCTTTAGTTATCAGCCCAGACTTGTTAATGCAAAAAGCACAGGATGAAGCCACCCCTCCTAACTTCCAAGGATGGGGAACCAGTTCCTCCACCCCCACGTCCACCCTCACCATCACCCCATCCACAGGGGAACATAAAAGACAGGCCTACCCAGACTAAGAAGGAGAAAGATATTAAGGACCCACAAGGAGTATGAACCATGACTAACTGATCCCAGACTGTTATAGGGATCCACAGGACAAACCTCAGACTGAGAAAACAAACACCCCTCTTAAACCAGCGCCAGCCCCTGCCCCAGGAGATGGGTAACCAGGAACTCCAAACCCCCTACCCCCTTTCCTGATGGAAACTGCAGACATAACTTCAGCAAATCCCTTTGCCCTTTAGCCGCTGCTTGGGGAATCAGAGATGGAAACTGGGGTAACAGACAATCGTGCTCTGAATCCTGAAAATCCCTCCAAGGCCTTAGAGTATAAAGAGAAAAGAAAAGAAAAAAAGAAGAGGTTTCTAAATCTAAAACTCCTGGCCAACTTTAACATTGATTCCTTGAACTGTTGTAGTCTTTGCAACCCTGTAAAAAGACCAGCTATTTTACAATTTATTTCTGACACTCAACTCAACATCTGCTACCTCCAAGAAACCTGGATGTATTCCATTGATCAGGTGAGAGCATTCTAGGCTGAATGGAAAAATGGAACTTCACATTGGTCCTTTGGCCCAGATAAAATGGATGGGGTGTGGATAATCTTTAACTCCTTTTTTTTACCTTAACCAGACTTATAGATCTAATCCCAGGGAGACTCTTTATAGTAGACAGAAAATGGGAAACTAGCTCCATAAGACTTATAAATATCTATGGCCCACAGTCCAAGGCAGAAAGAGTAGATCTGTTCTCTCAGGTGCAACTCTACCTATTCTCCACCTCCATTTTCTTGTAGGGGTGATTTTATTGGTGACCTCCCAAAGAAAGATAGATCACAGGAAGGAAAGAAAACTTAGTGTGACACTAACACCCTCCAGAAATGTATGGAAAAAGTAGATTTAATCCCTTTTGGGAATTTCTTAAAATAGCCCAAACTATTCCTACAACAAAAGAGGTAGACTTACCTCCAAAATTGACCACTTTTTATTTCTAAAACTCTACTAGACCCAATTTTATCACTATTCCATCAGAACTCTCAGACCATTTGTTATTAGAAGTCTGATTTAAAAACATACCACCTAACAATAAAAAAAACAAGACTGGCAGCTTAATGCTTCTTCCCCAGGACCCCAAGCTACAGGATAAGATTAGAACTATTTTGTGGGCCAGAGCATCAGTCTGTGAATTATATGATGATATTAGAGAATGGTGAAAGGATTCAAAATTAGAAACAGCATCTTGTTTCCAGAATTATGGAAAACTGAAATCCAGGAACCAATTTTTAAATATCTAAAACTAGAGAACCACCTATAGTATCTCTATACCTTAGATGAAACCACTAGGCAAAACTATGATACACAAATAGATAAAGTAAAACTAGAAATGAAGGAATTTCAGTACAATAGAGCCTACAGGATGACAGCAGAATTACAATATGGGACCCCCAAAAAAACAATAGGGATCCATGTGAAGTTTTAAAAGCAAGGAAAGAGGTGATGGCCTTACACAACCTAAAAACGAAAAGAGTGAAATAATGACTTCTAGAGAGGATTTACAGAAAGAAATTCTTAAACTAATTCAGTCCCATACCATGACAGACCATCCACAGCTAGACAAGAGAAAGGAATGTTTGGAAAATATCAGAACCCAGATCCCACCAATAAGCCAAAATAACCTAACATCCCCCATTGAAACATCTGAAATCAAAGCGATTATAAATAAACTAAAACTGAAACTTCCCCGGCCCAGACGAGCTCCCTTGTGAATTTTATAAAACCTTTTCAGTAGGACTAGCACATTGCTTACAGGTAGTTTATTCACATTTTTACATGCTAACACATTCTCCATCCTTCACCTCTGGTATACTAATATTTTTATTTAAAGCAGGAGATAGGAGCATTTTATCCAACTGGAGACCAAAACCATAATAAATTCAGATTTTAAAATTCTATCACAAATCTTGAATAATAGAAATATAGCCAATCACGTCATCTACCCTTCTCAACTATGTGGTTTACCTAACAGGAAAATACAGCATTCCTAGTGGTGATCAGAGATGTAATTGAACAACACTCAGCTAGAAATCAGGCAGGAATCATTATTTCACTCGACCAAAGCAAATCCTTGACAGAGTCCACCAGCTCTTTCTCTTCCTCACTTTACAATACTATGGTATCCCAAAGGGTTTTATTAACTGGTTAAGGAAACTATACTTTTCAGCTTTAGTGCCCCTAAGCCCCCTTCTCTGTGTGTATTCCCTTGAGCCATTCTTATGGACATTGGATGCCTCAGAATATTGGAGTGGGATCTCTAGACCCTGGAGAGGGAACTGAAAGTCCAAGCATATGCTGATGATGTATGTATGTTTATGACAGAAAAAACAACATTCCATATCTGCTTAGACAAATACAGGAATATTCCAAGGTCTCAAATTCAGTCCTAAATATAGATAAATATAGAAGTCTGACAATTGGACCCTAAGAGGGAGAAATACACAGAATAAAAATATCACCAGATCCCTAAAATTCTAGGGTTACTATTTGGTCCCCAAAATCTCCCAGAGGAAAATTGGGAAATTGTAATTCAAAAGGTGGAAAGCAAAGTGTTAAGATGGAAGAACGGAAACTCTCAAAAATAAGAGTCTACAATATAGAAAAATTCATGCTGCCATGTATGCTATATGTAGCTATGATTTTCCACCCCTCTGAAAACAGTGACTAGGATCTATGCCTGTTTCTTCCAAATGCTATGGGGAAGCAGGCTGAACCTGTCAAAAGATACTATACGTACCTCTCCAAAGCACAAGATGGGTTAGGGATGGTCAACCCCATCACTTTCTTCTATAGTCTTTTATTTTCCAATCAATGAAGATAGTTCTTACCTAACAATTCTTTATTTAATTGCTGGGGCAGTAACAACCTTCAAGATTATTTACAGAAATGGACTGAAGAGAGGCCTCAAGTCCCCCTCCGTTTGAAGGTCCCAGGTTTATCAAACCATCATTACAAAAAATGTACAAATGGAGACTGACAAAGACCAGCTATGTCGGCTCTCTGGGATGAATCTGTACAATCATGTCATGTCCCAAACTTACCCAACCAAACCAGAATTAAAAACTTCCCACAGTTCCTGACTCCAGGAGTCCTACAGTAGTTAAAAACTGAAAGGATCCCGGTTCACATGTGGGAGATACTCTGGCTTTCTGTATATGGGAGACTAAATATCAGGGGAACCTCAAACACGAGGCCCAAGAGGAACGGTTGTGCCCCTATAACTCATGCCTCGCAATAGAAGAATCCATGGAACACTTTCTCTTTTCCTGCTCTTATGCAAAACCATTGTGGGCTTATGTTGAGTGGAAATGGGAATTAGACTGGTTAACATCTCCAAAATTGTGACATGTTGGTACTTGCACTTTCCCAAACTTCCATGTAGGTATAAAAAGGGACCTTAGTGGTATTCCTGCATTGCTTAAAGTTTTACCTATGGCAAGCAAGATGCCATTGGGTCATTTATCAGAGAATGATGACATATGCCACCTATAGTGTAATGGCTGAAAAAGCTACACTTGCAGTCTATAAAATGATGTGGCTAGCCACTCCCTTATTAGGTCCAAAAAATGCTGGAAGGGCCTATTCAAATTCATAAAGTGAAAGTAAACAAAGGGTTAGGACTGTTAAGCTATCCACCATTCACTTTTTAAGAAAAATGTGTGTTTAAGTAACCAATTATAAATTTTTATATATCTACATTCTTGTGAGATAACCAGATAACAGAATTATGTGGGGTGAGATGGTATGATGAACGCTTTTGCTGACTGAATTAGAACAATAATTTTGAAGATATCTACAGACATGTATGTATTCTCTTTGATGTGACAGCAATAAACTATTCCCTACTCTTTTCGAGAAGTGCCATTGGATCTTTAACATCCATATGAACTACCACCAGGACAGGCAGAAGGGACTTTGGTTTAATGTGTCATCAAAGATTGCACCTCAGAGTGCAGACCCCCCTCATGCTGCGCTATAGTGTCAGTATAAGGATTTAAGCCAAATACAGTGACAGAACCCACCGCCTTCTGATCTCCAACTCAGAAGTGAGTGAGCTACCTGCTAAGCCACTGACACAGATATATCATGTAGCACTGCTTCCTGACCTTATGGGACAACAGGTGTAGAAAAAGCTGAGAATATTGATGGAAACCTGATTCAAGCCATATTAAAGGAGCACTCCTTTTATTATTTCAAATGTGAAGAAAACAGCAAAGCAGGCAGCAAATGGGGAAAAGGGTGCCATACAAGTCAGGAGATAAAAGGCACTGTAACATAGAATTAAACAGCAAATGGTTAACATTTTCACCACTTTCATGCACTGCAGATTTAATATTATAGGGTCACAGTAGTGCCCCTATATTTAGGGTTGAGTAGGTGTGACAGGGTGAAACAGGACCCTGTCCCGTTGTTATAGAAAATGTTGAAATGCAAGGATTTGTTCTGTCCTTTTCTGCCTCTTCTCTGTCCGGCTGCACAACCATATTTTCCTGTGAGACCTCAGACTTGATCAACCCAACAATCTCGCAGTTCTTTGCCTCTCACTGTCTCTCAGTTTCTCTTGCTGTCTGTTTTTCCTCCCTTGCATATCTGCTAATATAAAAATAAGTGCAAATCATTGTAGGAAAATGTAACTGATGTTGGGATTTCTTTTGTTTAGAAAAATATAGCATTATTGTTGAAACATATACAATTATAATTTGAGATAATTGTAAAAGCTAATGAAAACTCCAGAGGTTACTTGAGTGCAAATGTTTAAGCCTTTTGCAAAGGGGACCTCTCAGCAAGCACACTTTTATTCTAGCAGCTCCTGAAACTTACAAGAACAGAACACTTACAAAAACAGGATGCTTGCTAAGAGTAGGGGTTGAAAAGACTTATAAGAGCTAAGCTGCAACTTCAAGAAAGATTAGGAGAACAAGAATCAGAATCAGCATTTATATAGCACTTTTCATACACAGTGTATCCCAAAGCACTTTACAAGCAATGCTATACTGGTAGTGAAGTGACTGAATGTGGCAGCCATATCGCACATCATCACCCACACACAGCCTGGATAATTGCATGAACCGGTTTTATGGGAAGGGGAATGTTAGCCAGGACACCAGGAATGTTCTACTCTTGCAAAGAGTCCCTGGTTCTTTTCTTCCACCTGGACACCCACCAGGGCAACACCAGAATGGGAAGAAGGGACCTCAGTTTAATGTCTCATCTGAAGCACAGCACACCCCAGCAGTACAGCACCCCCAATACTGCACTCAGATGCCAGTTATTTTTAGGTGCAAGTCCAATCCCGGTGTGGGGCGAACCCATGACCTTCTGGTCAGAGGCGGATGTGCTATCAACTGAGCCACGCTGATACAGAGACTGAAAGAAAATGTTATTTTATTTTGCCTTTGTAAATAGTTATACTGAACAAGTTTATTTTATGATACTGCTAGTGTAAAAAATAAGTTTTGATGATTTCTACAACTGCTCCTTGTTTTCCTATGCTTCCTGACCTGTGCCTCGACAACAGTATGGTGTTTAATGCTTAAATCACTAACTTTGCACCTTTGGCATCATTTGACAAAATTAACTGAAATTTTGCATGTGTTGACTAGGGACAAGGTCTAAATCTGTGGAAGATTTCCTCACAGCAGCTTGTGCAGTTTCTGGGATCCACATATGTCATTTTCCTGTAAATGCCATTTTTTTCTTGTACTTAATGGGGATTTGCGTCTGCTCATAAAGCCTACATGGAATGGGATTTTTTCTGAAGCTTTCAGAATAGAAGCATGCAATGCCATGGTAGTGCCTTTGGGAGGTTTGGTGAAAAATATCAAATGGTTCCAGATTTATACAAATCTAAAGGTTTGCTTTTTCTGTTCTGAGCATGCCCAGTAGGGATTTTGGGAAAACATTCTGATATGACACCATTTTTGATTGCTCACCGTGAGTTTCTCAGAGCACCAAAAATGTTTTTGTGCCATGAAACTGCCATCTTGTTTTCCCCTCAAAATAAAAAACATGGAAAATAAATAAAATACTGTAATTTAAAAATAAACACCTGAACCTAGCCAAATGCACCCATTTAGCTTGCTTCTGATGTTTGCTTTTTAAAATAATTGCCAAAAATACCTTTTGGCACCCCAAAATCAGAAAGCCCAGGTTAGCAAGAGGAGGCGTTCACCTGCATATGAGTCTGTTTCTTTTTTTTTTTAAACACAGCAAGAACAGAGAGCAGATGAACATGGCGGAACAAAGAAGTAAGGTTACTCTGCTTAGACCACCCACATGGTACTAGCAAGGACACAGAGGAACAAACTCACACACAGATCATCAGGAACATCACTAATATGTTTTCAGACTTGAATGCAGGAAAAAGAAAATGTGGAAAAGTTAAATATGGAGCAAAAGGAGACAGTTTGTTAGAGGTGGCGCACTGGGGTACTGAGCTGGGCCTCTTAATGTGCTGCAGACTTTGGCTACCAGTGTACTCCTTCTCCTGCAGCAACCCCTCTTTCATCTACCCCATGCTATATCTAGCTATTAAGTGGACCAATGTGCTCACCCTGACTGCTTCTGTCCCCTCCCCAAGATCACCTGCCCACCATTCCCAATGTTTATCACTTCTTTTTAACCATTAGGCTGCCAGAAGATTGAGAGCGTATAGGTTTTTAGGATGTGTATAAATGCGGTGGCACAACAAGGGTTAATATCTAAGTGGACTGAGGTACCAACCACTGGTGCAACCTCTAGTGACCCTCCTCATCTCCAGGTTGTCCCTCTTCTCACATGGTGGCACCAGGAACCCACCACCCAGTGCCAATGAACAGTAGCCAGCAGCTGGGGTGCCCAATCCCCAGTGTAGGAATCAGTATCCCTGATAAAGAAAACTATCAATTCTTTTTTAACCTCCAAAAAAAAACAGTCCCTCAGCAATCTGACCTCCCACCCTGACCTCCCACTCAGCACCCGCCACTCCACACCCCACATGCATCTTCACTCACCTGAACATGTCCTACGGTGAAGAGCCACTCTCCAGTCAAAGACACATCTTGCTGCTGGAACCATCAACTGCAATATGAGAAACTAAGGTGAGAGTGGTTAAATATATTTCAATAGTGTTTTGAACTTTGATGCATAACTTTGTAATTTCTGCATATTTTCACTCCTTGGGACCCCACTTCATGAGGCATTGCAATTATGCAAATCAGGCTCCAAATGTTGATTTCACGGTTGCTTGGTGAAATCACTTTTGATGGGATTTGAACAGTTTCACCACCCTTGTTCATGAGATGTAATATAGGAGATCTATGTTGAAAATTTAAATGGGGCTGTAAAATGGTGAAGTTATGTGAGTATGTTGAAATTTTTCTAGGCTCACTTGTAACTTTGTTAATTTTAAATATTTTGACCTCAGATTTTCAACATAGCCATTTTTTCATACCACCTCACAAATGTGATAGAGCCTTTCTTTGAATCTTGGCCCAAATGTGTTTTGTATCTGTTGTACAGAATGTATTTTGGTGGCATGGAAAGGCGTTTCAGCGGGGATGTGAAAATGTTAGCCTACCTGGTTCATGAGGTGAGGCAATAAGAGACTATGCTGAAATTTTGGTGTGCAAATACAGTAAAATACCCGAGTTGTGAGTTAATATTGTTGTATTTCAACGTTCATTCATAACTTCCCTAATTTTCAATATTTTGATTCCAAGCGTTCAACATGATGATTTCTCCACCCACCTCATAAACCTGACACATGTTGATTTTTAAATCCTGGGCAAGAAGATTTTGCACTTCTGGTGTGAAATGACATTTTGTCTAATATGCTATAAATGGTACATATCATGTTTATAATGCAAATCATAAAATTAGTATCTTGAAAATTTGGTGACAAAATTAAAAAATATAATAATTGTAAACAAACTATGTGTGTAGTGCCAGCCTTGATTCCAGTGGATATGCTTTGTGGTCTCATGCTGGTGAGCTGACTTCTGTGGCGAGCTCAGTGACCAAGCTACATGGGTTAAGGGTGGGGATGGCTCTTATGCAACACCCTCCCAGCCAAGGAATGAAACCTGTAGGGTTCCTCGCTTGGATCCAGATTCACGTAGTTAAGACAACTGCCCTGTCGGCATAGGGCCAAACTGCTTGTGCACTCCAGTGCGCACAATAAATACTGTCTAAATACCAATAGCCAGTCTGTAAAGAAACTATAGCATTTAGGGCAGACTTCAATAATCTTCCAAGAAGTTGCACAACACATATTGAATTAATATCACACTAGCTGCACCTCGGTGCTTTGGGTTGTGACACCCTTCTTCAGGAGCTGTGGCTTGAAGGAAAGCCCCATCATTTAAATAAGTATTCTATAATAGTATGCCCAGTGCTTCTCAACATTTAAATAACTAGACATTAAATCCCAATACATCCAAGGTGCAAATATGCATATGAAAAATGTGAATGTGAAATTAAAAACAGTAACGTTCACAAACATTGGAACACTAAGTACCACAATAAATATGTTCTCTAATTAGTATGCAATACAGTTGCTATATGCTGTACTTGAATTATTATTTTGACTCCCACCACTGCACTGTTTTCATATACTGCTAACAGACCCTCCCTCTTCTTTTAAACTGTTTTTTACAACCGTCACAGTAATCGGCCACCCCTTTTTGCATCCTGAGCTGGCGGACAAAATTCTAGCTATTGTTAAATCTTTAATTCTTTTTGCTTTTGTTTTCTGCTTCCTCCTACATATTTAGTATGGACTACTGATCTAAGGAACTACTTGGACTATACATAATGATTAGAATGTATTATCAGTTAAATAAAATCATAATGATTGAGTGCTCTTTGGATTAGTAATGAAATTATGAGAACTGGCTCAGTACAGCATATAGCAATTGTAATGCATACTAATTAATTAGAACATATTTATTGTGGTACTGAGGAAGGGTGTCACAACCCAAAGTGCCAAGGTGAAGCTAGTGTGGTGTTAACCATCTGTTTCAGTCCTCAATAAAGTTGTATTTTGCATTTGATATGTGTCATATAACATCTCTGCCCTGTGCATTTGTGTCTGTGGCAACATAGAAGCATAGAAGCACAGGGACCACAGAACCATGTGCTTCCACAGCCCACCAGGCAGTGCCATGAAGTCTTCACATCCATTGCTGCACAGAAGTGCATGACATGCAAGGACCCTGTGCTTCTGTAGGTGGATGGTGTCTTCCTCTCGCACAGGTCACCTGCATCTGTTTGGGAACTGCGTGAATGAGTATACAATTCCACTAGCTCAAATAGAAGAAATTCTTTGCAAAACCTTTGTTAATGCACCAGTTAGGTTACTTAATGCCATAAAAGTAGTGAAAATGTGACATTAGGATTTTCAACTCTAACTCTTCACCCCCAGCCCCCACCCCAAGCGACAAAAGGAAAAACATTAGGATTTGGGGTCTCTGAGTCTTGAAGAATCAGTGGTGGTTTTTTTTTTTCCTTTTGCTGCTTAAGGGGTGGGGATAAGGAGTTAGGGTTAGACACCCTAACATCACATTTCCACGTTTTGTGGTGTTAAGTTACCCTAACTGGTGCATTAACAAAGTTTTTTGCAAAGAATAGCTATATAATTTAAAAAGCACACAAAATGTTCCTAAAGCATTTAAGTCATAAAAGTCAAAGAAGGCATATATAGTAGGGTTTTGGGTCTCTGGAGTCTTTGCGAATCAGTGGCATGGTCTTCCTTGGGGTTGTCAACCCAAATACCCACCTCATTCCCTGAATAACACTATAACACATGATTTATTTTCTTCATGCAGGGTCCACAAATTGTGTTGGTAACATGTAGTGAGACATACTGTACTTCTCTACCTTTGAAGAATGTATTACTATGAGGCATTGGCTTGGAGCTGCACCTTATGCTTCAGACTGGAGCCTACAGGCTGAGAAGAAGGCATGATCTTTAGGGTCGACATCCCCAACAAGTGTCAGATGCAGTTTGTGATGGGATACTTGGGAGACCCAGTGACTATCATGAGTGTGCCTGTACCTGGCCACTACCTCCCAAAGAGGTTCCCTATCTTGTCTATCCCCTGTGCATCCACCTCACCTCTATGGTGAGACCCTCCAGTGCTTCCATGTTCCCCTCTCTGCCTGGAGTGATATCACTCTAGCTGCCATGCCTTGGGGTAACATGTACAGTATACTACTGGAGGCCAGCCCCATCTTGCATGATCTTTGGACCACCAGGCCCTCATCCCCACTGTCCAGGTGACTTTGTGTGTTCCTCGTTGTAAACCCTGCTCTTAGCTGACCACCAGTGCTGTGCTGGCTGCATATGTCCTGTGTGTGGCTACCATTGTTTGCAGGCCATTCACTGTTCCCTACTGTATGTGACTGTTTGAGTGTGACAACTGTGGCATGTGGAACATTCCTGGGCAGTACTGCATCAGACCATCCAGACAGGGGACGGTCAGATGTGCGCTGTCAATGCAGGGTGTTCATCCTCTACTCATGCTCCCCACCCTGAGTGGTCTTTGGCCTGACGGGCTCTTGTCCACACTGTCTGGGTAATTTGTGGGTTCCCTTCATAACCCCTGCTCTTTGCATTCCCAAGGATATGGAGGAAGTCAACACAACTGCAGCCCAACACATAGGCTAACAGGTGGCCCAGTGGTGGTGGCAAGGTGACAGCCAAGACACATCACCTATGCACATGTCCTCAACATGGATTGAACAGCAGCAAGCATGGAGATAGAGATGCAGTAATCCCACAGTTCTTGAATCACAGTGGAACACTGCTCCTACAGTAATATTGACCACATTACCTCCTCTCACATGTACCACCACCAGTATCAGTGGCTCAGCAGGTAGCACACTCACCTTTGAGGCGGAGATCAGAAGGCTGTGGGTTCTATCCCACACCAGGCACTTAGGTTAAATCCCAATACTGACACTGTAGTGAAGCATGAGGGGTGCTGCACTCCTTAGATGCCATCTTTCGGATGAGTTGTTAAACCAGATCCCATCTGCCTGTTGTGGTGATAGTTCAGGTGGATGGTAAAGATCCATGGCACTTCTCAAAAGAGTAGGGAATTTTGTATTGTAAGATAGACTTCATACAAAACTTGTCAAAGGTAAAAAACAAACAAAAGAAAACAAGAACAAAAGCAAAACAAAGCAAAACAGTAACAAAGCTCAAAATGACATAATGCATGCATCTTTAAACATCCAGAACACTAACACGAAAAGCAAATCATAAGTTGGCATCAGTCCATAATATATCACTTATCCTCGATTGTAGGATACCCATTTTTCACAGTTTGACCCACAAATGTTTCACTTTTCTGCTGAAATGCACACCATATCCATGCTTTGAATCTTATCTAATGTTGTACAGACATTCAGAAGAATCTCTTACAGATTTTTGCTATAGTACCCACATACATCTGGCTTGCCAGATATAATACAGAATACAGAAAATGCAATATAAGTGGTGTCAGCATGGTATTTTCCCCAACAGCCTGTAAGTGGCCCATACATCAAAACAAAGAATGTTAGGGCTTGAAATAGTGGTTCTTGCCATTCCCTGGCTAAGAAATCCCAAAGTAAAGTAGCATATGGACATTCCAAAAACAGATGTTGCTGAGTTTCCAATATTTTAGGACAGAAGTCCCTGGGCCAGTATCTATCAGATAGTTGCTTGTGTTTATTGCTATTTCTAATGCTCAATCATCCATTATTACTCAGCCACACATTATGCCATATAAGACAGGGAGCCATGGGTTGGAAAGTTCTTTCACTACCTTCTGTACCTGATCTGCCTGACACATAGGAAACACCAGTTCTATTCAACATTCAGTATGAGCGATAGTCATTTAAATTGTCTTTCTGTCCATAGTCTGTGGTTGCAGAGGAATACTCCCCATTTAATGGTGTTTTTAATGCTGTCTAGTCCATTCTCTGGAATAGTTTTTTCTGTGCAATGCTCTAGTTATTCCTGTCTCCTATAGAGGTAGGCAAGAATTAAGCTAGGTTAACACAAATAGTTTCCAAGGCTTGTCTCCTGGTCTAAGTGCATTTCCTATATTATAACTTGAAAGAAACTAAAAAGAAAGCTATTGGGTTCACCATACCCACCCTCCTTCCTGAATTGGCTGATGTGTGTACTCCTTTTAATAGGGTTTAATCGGGAGCCCCAAAAGCCCTGAAAGAAAACACTGTAAAGTCCATTTAAAATATTCTGCAGAGGGAAAATAAAGCTCAAATACAGAAACACTGGGACAAGTAGTGTCTTTATCAGTACAACTCTTTTCTTCTTTGACAGCTGTTGGCCTTTTCAACCTGCCACTAGTCTATTGGCTCTTTATAAACACTGTTCACAGTTGATCAAGCATATATCCCTGGATCCAAAGGTTACACCAAGTAGAGAGATAAAATCAGATGCTACAGGAAATCCAGAAGATCCTTGTCCCTGGGAGAGGTGTATTACCAAGTAAAATACCCTTACTCTCTGTAATGTTTATTTTTGATCCAGAAATTGTGAAAGTCCAAAGAGATTTTGTCAGAGTGGTTTCACAGGTGTCAGGAGCTATAGTCAACACTAAATCATCTGCATAAGCTAGTATTTTGATTGGGGAGAATCCAGGAGGAGGGCTAATCCGTGTATACTATCTGTTGCTAATATTTTCCTGATCAATATGTCTATGCCAAACACATATAAAGTGGACTAAGAGGGCAGCCTTGTCTAACACCTCTATAAATCTGTTGGGATCTACCCTGCTAGCCATTAACATCAGGAATGGTAACTGCCTGCGAATACATGCAACGTATCAAGCTATACATTTTGGGGATGCCAAAGGCCAATAAAGCCATATATAAAAATTCATGAGAAAGCCTATCAAAGGCTTTCTCTTGATCAACCCTAAGATATAGCCATGTGTTTCATCTTGGTTTTCTTTAAAAATAACTCTCTTAGTATTATCAAGTTGTCTTGCTGTTTTCTATTAAGAATTGCACATGTTTGAACAGGACTAATTAAATATGAAGAGATTTTTGCTAATCTTGCTTTGGAGAATTTTACAAAAATGTTAACATCTGTGTTTTAGGAAGCTTAAAGGCCTCAATTCTCTCCATTCTTTCCTAGCTAGAGGAGCAAAAGAGCTATTTTCTAGCAAACCTGACTAAAAACTAATGCCTATACTGTTTCTATTTGTCTAAACTGCTTAGAAAACCTAAGTCAATTGTTAAATCTACCTAGAAAAGCTATTTTTACTTTGTTAAAAAATGCCTAATGCTTAAGTGATTGCAGCCCTTTCCTTGACTCTGTAACTGTAGCCAGATTCCCAGGCGCCAAAATCACCCTATTCACTTGTAAATTTTCTTTGCCACTGGCTAGTGAGCCCCTTGTCCTCCTCAATACTAATTTGGCTTTCTCTCTCCTTTCCTCTTCAGTTGAGACCCTCCTAGGGCTCCCAGCTCAACTGCCATATGATCCGCAGCCACCGGGTGGTCGACACTCCAGGAGCCGGCGCCTGAGACCAAAGCTCGATTCAAGCCACTGAGAGGCACAGCAAAGCCGCAAACTAATTGGGCGTGAGCACCATTTGCCAGGCTCACTCAATTGGTCCCTTTACTTCCATTCTTTCCTAGCTAGTGGAGCAAAAAGGCACTATTTTTCTAGCAAAACCTGACTAAAACTAATGCCTATACTGTTTCTATTTGTCTAAACTGCTTAGAAAACCTATGTCAATTGTTAAATCTGCCTAGAAAAGCTGTTTTACTTTGTTAAAAGATGCCTAATGCTTAAGTGATTGTAGCCCTTTCCTTGACTCTGTAACTGTAGCCAGACTCCCAGGTGCCAAGAAATCACCCCTATTCACTTGTAAATTTTCTTTGATACTGGCTAGTCAGATCCTTTGTCCTCCTCCAGTACTAATTTGGCTTCCTCTCTCCTTCCCTCTTCAGCGAGACCCTCCTAGGGCTCCCAGCTCAACACGCCATACGATCCACAGCCACGGGCGGTCAGCGCTCAGAAGCGTCGCCGAGACCACAAGCTGATTCAAGCCACTGAGAGGTATGGCAAAGCCACAAATTTTGCCCACCTGCCCATCCCCTTCCTGCACAATTCTATATAGACCGTCTTGCTCCCTTGCTGCCATTGGCCCTACTGTCTACTTTTTGTTTCTCTTACTCACTCTTTTCTGCCCTAATACTTTGATAATCCTAATGGGCACTGCCCACCACATTAACCCAGCTTTATAAATTTACCTTAAGGAGCCATGCATCCTATACAAGTTTCTCTTCATAACTACCTACACTAAAATCATGTCATTGGTATTGTGGCTCCAGCTTTCTTGCACGCTATATATATTACCTTTACTAGGGAATCTCTGAATAGGACCTACCTAAGTGGGAGATTCACCCCATCTCCATTGAATTGCACATTAGGTCCCTACTGACTCTTGCAACACCTCTGCACCATTGCACCCTTACCAAATCAGGTGGCATATTCGATGCACCACAAGAAGTCAAATCCCATCAAGAAGAACCAGACTCCTCCACCCAGTGAGCACTCTGTGGTATCTCACAGCTAGGGTCCTATGCTATGTAATGCTAGGACAACATAATACTGGCAATAAGCTCCTGCATATATACCAGGATGCTGCATCCAACACTAAGGACAAAAATCTCAAAATATCCTTTACTGCCCTAAGAAAACTCATACTCCTTCTATTACTTTGCTCAGGTAACATCGAGGCTCAACCCTGGGCCCACAAAGACATCACCCACCTTCAGAGCTCTCTAAAATAAAAGGAATTAGCTTCATGCACGTTAATGTATGTAGCCTAGTAAAAAATTCTTCTCCATCCAAGCTTGGATATCACACACTGAACACGACGTGCTTGTTAGCTCAGAGTCCTGGCTGCGGCCAGCCACCCTGATCAGGAGATCAGCATACCCAACTATCTACTATTCAGAGCTGACAGACAAATTAGGGGTGGTGGAATCGCCATCTACATCAAGACAAATTCACAGCCTCTATACTTGACTCCTCTTCACTTACAGCGCATATGAATGTCTGTCCCTAAAATTTATACCACTTCTCGTCAGCCATTTGAATCATCGGCTGTTACAGACCACCCTCTGCTGGACCACAGCTCCTGACCCACATTTCATCTATAGTGGACTCTAGTAACCTAGAAACTATAATACTGGGAGACCTTAACTTCGACTGGCTGTCCAGTGCCTCTCTACCTCTCAAATTCCTTTGTGACTCCATGGTCTTTCACAACTCATCAATGAACCAACACGCATTAATAAGAAAAATCCAGCAAGCAGCACCCTCCTAGATGTCCTACTAGCAAACAAACCACATCTTCTCCCATGCTGGTATCTTCCATGACGATGTTAGTGACCACTGCCTTATTGCTGGTGTGAGAACAAACCATATGCCCAAATCCATCTCGAAATTCTCTACTAAAAGATCAAAATAGAACTTGACCCACTGGCCTATATCAACAATCTCAAGCCTCTCCTCTCTGGCAAACTTTTCCCTCGCCAAATGGGTGAATAATGCATACACTATTTTCCAAGAAATCCTGACAAATGCCCTTAATACCCATGCTCCTCTGGTCAAATCTCCATAAAATCCAGAACATATAGCTGGTTTACTGCTGACCTCAATTCCGCATTACTAAAAGTGACCAGCTTTGGAAAAAGGCTCATAAATCTCAACTCGCCAAAGACTGGGTCTCTTAGAACCACAAGTAATTCCTGTACAAAGTTGATCAGAGAAGCCAAGTCCAATTTCTACCGTACTGATCTAGACGCCACTTCAAAATGCCCAACCAAATTCTGATCCACAATAGACCTATCTGGCCACACTACAGGAAACGCTCTCCCATCAAAAATCTTCTCAAACAATGCCGTTATCTGAGACAAAAAGGAAATTTTACAAGCATTCAATAATCACTTTGCCTCGCTGGTCTAGCTTTTGATAACTTGTCAGCTTATAGCCTGCACTCTCAGATGAATGCCTCACCCCTGAGCCAAACATTATGAAGCCACCTTTCCTTCTCACCTGCCACCCTAAAAGAAACCGAAGACCAACTTCTTCATTTGGACTCTTAGACCCCTACTTCATAAAGGTTGCCTGGCATGTCCTGGCAGTGCCATTACGCACCTGTTCAATCTGTCATTATCTCAGGGACCCTCCCCAATTTATGGAAAACTGCCCACATTATCCCGCTTTTTAAATCTGGGGATCCAGTGACTTAAATAATTACAGGCCAATTTTGCTACTCCCCATCCTATCAAAACTCCTAGAAAAAATTGTGAATGTCCAGCTACGTGCATTCCTGGATAAGACTGACTTTCTAAATCCTATACAATCAGGTTTCCGAACGAATCACAGTACGGTCGCAGCGTTGGCCAAGGTAACAAATGATTGGCAATATGACCTTGAAAACAAAAAGTTTGTCTGCCTGTCTTCCTGGACCTCAGCAAGGCATTCGACACTGTCGACCACTCCCTACTCCTCTCCTCATTAAAAGCTATAGGTCTAGAACACCACCTCCTTAGGCTGGTTCCAGGACTACTTAACAAACAGACATCAGCAGGTCAAGGCAGAAGGGGAGCTCTCCTCCACTAAACCGTTATTAGAGGTGTACCTCAAGGCTCCATCCTGGGACCTATACTCTTCACCATATATATTAACAGCATCACCTTGGCATTAAGAAAGCTAATATTCACCTATTTGAGATGACACAGTTTTATACCTAAGCTGGTCATCACCCGAAGCTGCCTGCAAAGATCTGCAACTTGAATTCGACATCCTCAACACCAGCTTCTCAGCAAAAACTGCTCCTTAATGCAAAAAAGCGAAGGATATGATTCTTTCTCTGGCAACCAACTGGCTTACCCTACTATTGGCACCTACCCCTATCACCACCTTATTGGGAGAAAACTTGGAGTTTGACCCCAAATTTAAATATCTGGGGTCTGGCTAGATCATAAGCTCTCCTTCGGGATCACTTGGAAGATATGTTGAAAAACTGAGGCAGAGGCTGGGACTCTTCTACAGGATAAATCGACTTCTGACCACAGAGGCAAAAGACTACTTGTACAGTCCACCTTTGTCTCCTTAATAGACTATGCTGACTTCATCTATTGTCACTGCAATGCCTTATATCTGGGTAAGCTGGATGTCTTATACCAGAGTGCTGCATTTCATTACTGGCCTCCCCTCCTCTACCCATCACTGCTCCTTATAAGCTGCAGTGGGATGGACTTCTCTACAATATAGATGCAACAGGAACACCACTGTATGGACACTAAAAGTGATCACTGGGAAATTACACATTATATCTCTGACATACTGCCTCTAAGTGAGCTTTGAAACTATGCCCTAAGGAGCTGCTCCATAATTTCCTGAGGATCCCTAGGTCCTTGGCATATAGGGAGAGCAGCCGTGAGCTACTCGCTACTCAACCCTCTGGAATGAGACACAGAAACTCTTGAAATTAAGATTCCCTGTAAGCATCACAGTATTCAAGACTTTATATGCTAAACAATCAATGAACTATGTCACTGCTTCCACCGCCTATGAACTTCTACTTCTATGTGTATTATCTCTACAGCCTCATACACATTAAAACAACCTACCCAGCATAAACCTCTTGCCTCTCTCACCCTTATCTTACCATCCCTCTGCCCCATGTCTATACTGAAATCCCAAACTGTAAACATCCTGGGCCCAGGTGTAACTTCCCGCATGAACCGTGCCTGCCCGGCACTCGGTTGCCTTCAGCCGACATCAGAACCCTTGTTTCAGGTTAAGCTCCTCTAGTAGTGATAGTCTGCCAGAGTCCCCACCCAGACACTGCCTACACCCATAGTCTTTCAGGTGGCAGGCACTTCTAAAACCGATGCCTGCATCCCTTGACCCGTTCACCGCAGAAACCATGCCGCCTGGCACTCGGCATCCCCAAAGCCAACATCAGAAAACCCTTGATTTGGGTTGTGCTCCTCTTTAATGATAGTGTGCCTGAGTTCCAGCCTGGACGCCGCATGCACCCGCAGTCTCAGATGTAAGGCACCTCTGGAACCGGCAGCCTGCATCCCGACCATACTCCTCTACCTGAAAGCCATGTACCTAGCCTAATCACCACAGGAATCTATGGCTACGGGCGGTGGGTGATACTAAAAGCCATCAACCCCCATAATCTGTAGCACTTATCCACAAGCGGGTATTCCAGTACAATTCCATGATTAAGGAATTGCCCTGCCCCACCCCCCTGTATTCTTCACCTTTTCGGGGTCTCACCATAATCTCCTTTATCGCACCTTCCCTAAAACATGTCTTGTAAATAGCTAGAAAAAATATAAAGTGTACCTATTGGACTCCAGAGCTTACTGTTACCTTATTTGTTTATTTCTTTTCTGTTTACTCCTATGTACTACCTCAATGCCTGTATATATGTGCGATTATGTATAGTTATTGACCTTGTGTGATGCAGGTCCAGCTTGTAAATGAGCTTGCTCAACAGTGTCCGCCTGAATAAATAAAGATTTGATTGATTGATTGAATTGCTAATATCTTCCTTAGGACCCTTTTATGTAGAAACACTAATAAAGCAACTTTCATAGAGTCAGCATATTTCTGGGAGGCTAAGATGTAATTATAGAGGGTTATTAGAGCAGGAGCTATTTCAGCTTTGAAGGTTTTTACAACCCTGCTCCTATGCCATCAGTCCCTGGAGCAGTATTAGTTTTAACTGTGTTATTGCCCTTTCTACCTCTTCAAGTGAAACATCTTTGTTAATTCCTAAGCATCTTGATCAGTGGCCTGAGGAACACCCAATGACTGTAAAAGATGCTGTGCATCTACAGATTGTGGTTGTATACCAGATAGGGACTCTGCATAATGTTCTGCCACTCGAAGAATATCTTTAGAAGCTTGTGCTTTTCTACAGGGTGTGACAAGTTCCATGATGACTCTATCATCTACTTTTTTACATTCCTTAAATGCGTCAACTGATCGCTTTTGTAGTTTACTTCAAACCGGAGCTCTTGTTCTAACGTCTTAGCTCTATTATACCGTAATTCAAACATTTGAGTTTTGATAACTTTAATTTGGGCACTATAAACTTGGTTGGACATATCCAACTGAAAGATTAGATGCTGTAAATGATGCCTTAATCGCAAATAATTAATATAGTCAGTGTTCGCCATGTGCCTAGCTGTATTCTGAAAAAACCTTTCCAAGACAATTTGGTGTCCTCCCACCAATTCACTAGAGTATCATAACATTCTAATACTGACATTCTAGCAGATCACTCTTACTTCCATGATTTGTGCAATTTGGGGTAATCTAAAAGTGATTCATTAAGTCTTCAGTTGTGTTTCCTGCAAGCGTGGGTATTCTCCCAAGTGAGTTTTACAGATTGAAACATGATCAGAACATTCCTGAGCTTAGGTTCCTGCCTTTAGTATAGTTAACATAGAAGAAACAAAACATAATCAATGCGTGTCTTTAGTGTCCTCTGAAGTGTGTCCCTGAGGAATGGTGGCTGCGTACGCATCCACTAAACCAGCAGTAAAGACCACCTGTTGCAGTGCAATAGAATCACAAAACATTTTGGAAGTTTGTAGGCCTATATCAGTTTGATTCAGTCCACACTTAAAATCTCCTGTCAAATCACCAGGCGGGAGGTGTGTATGAAAGGTTGCATCTCTTTAAATAGGGCTATCTCTGTGCTTTTGTCTGGGGTGGAGGGGGCATCGTGGTAATAAGTCTGAACCTGTCAGAATAATAAGTAATGTCAAGTAGCAGAGCTCTTCCTGGGTTAATATCTGATAACCTGGTGACTTTTAACATGGATTCCCCAATAAAATCCTTACTCCATCACAGGTGTCTTCACCTGTGGACCAATAAGATGGCCCTAAGTTCCAGTATTTAGTGGCTTGCTGTAATTCAGCCTGAGTTTTCAATTGGGAACTTGTTTGCAGTAAATGTCCTGCTTATATTCCTTTAAAGAAATAGCACCTCCAATCTTTTTCGCTCACTTTTGCTGCTATTAACATTTAGAGTGAGAATGGAGAGAGACCACATTGCTAAAGTAAAAGGGGTAACGGATCAGTTCAAACTAGGGGTTTTGGACAGCTTTATCTGCCTAGTCTACTTTGCATGACATCAACACCTCCTTCCTCAGTGTCTGTGGTAAATGTTGTGGAAGAAGTGTCTGTCCTTCCTCCCTGAGTTCCCTTTAAGTGTGTTGTCAGTTAAGACAGTGTATGTGTTGTCTTGTTTCCATGAGGCTCCTGCATCAGTTTTGTCCCCAGAGTTCCCAGACTTTTTAGCTGTTTTCCGTAACCTAGTATGTTTCTTTTGTGTTACTGGCTTAAAAGGCCTGTCTCTGTCTAAAGGTAGTGGTGGGGGGGCATTTCTACCACAGTTATGGTCATTTCTTTTATTCTGTGCAGTGAGTGTAGAGTCACTAACCGTAACTTTAGGTGTCATATCAAGAGGGATATCAGCAGGTTCTACAGTGTCCATATCTTGTGCAGGGAGGGTCTGTGTTTGCAGGGACTAGTCAGGTTTCTTCCTGTGCTAATGTGTCTCTGGCTACTCTCAGGCTTTGTTCTGCAACTCTCTTGGTTTGTGCCTGCTGGGCTGCATTAATCAAACTTTCGTGCGAAGGGCAGCCTTCTCTATTATGGGAGGCCCAAGGACACTGCCAATAGACATGACCTATCTTTTCACACAACTTGCATTTGAATAAATTTAAACAGTTAGATGCAACATGACCATAATCAAGACAGTGACTGCACTGAGCAGTGTAGCAAGCAGAGCTTAAGTGAGTACGTGAGCTACATTTAAAACAGGAGCGTGGCGCCTGGCATAGAAAAGGAAGCCATGGTCCTTACCCAAAAGAAACTTTTCAGAAGATGTACAGGCCCTGAGTTTGTAGAAAACAATTTTATCCTCAACCTCCAACCACTATCCCAGATTTGTTCACTGTCTAGAGTGGGTGTGGGTTTCCTAGCACTTCACATCACTGTCCTTAACCAAAGAGAATGTCCTCGACATTCACCCTTCATTATAAACATGATGGTAATATACTTTAGAAGTGGCTTAGTTAGAGGGAGGGCATGGAAAGGAGTCCAAACAGGATTGCTTCTCTGGGCTTGACACTGAGCCCAGAACCTGTCTAAGCCTGACACAGTTTTAAAGCTAATATCACAATTGGGTTGCCAATATTAATCAAGGTGAAGATTTCTGATGAAAAAAATTTCATCGACCCTTTGAGAAGGACTTTTGCAATATGCATCCCGTCAGGAGGAGACTCCAACCCACCCTTATAGAGCAGGCATACACATTCCTCCTTGGGGCTGGTTCCCTTTTATTTTGGAACAGATCTGATAGTTTGAACATAGGGAGCAACTCAGGGCATCTATTGGGGTCCTGCAAAACCTCTTCAGAAAGGCCCAGCTCAACAGGCCTTCCTCTGTTGAGTCAGTACAAGTAGCAACAGTTTCCTGCTCAGCTGTGTCGTTGCTACATTAGAAACATGGGAAACAGCATTATGAGTTAACAGATCAGAAGAATTATTGTGTAATGCATTATGTTCAGTTATATTACCTCGAGTTCGTTGGAGCTCATCTGTTGCACCATAGTTGTATTCAGTTGCACATCAGTGGATGTAAGATCGTTTTGATAGGGGTTTTCCATAGGATCTGGGATCCTCTTTCCATTAGCTCCTGAATCCAGCCCACATCCTCTAGTGCATTAATGGTGAACCAGTTTCCAGAGCCTGTATCAGTGTTCTGAGGTTCTCCAGATTTAGAAGGAGCTGTCTTTACCAGGGAGAGTCTTTGTCCTTGCTCCACCCTGCTTCAGACTGTTTCTTTGGAAATGAAAAATGTGCTCTGCTGACACTTGAATGACTCCAGCATTGTGTGATTGCGTATTTTTAATGGCAGGGGCTGAGGCAGGGTGTCCTGCACCAAGTCTGTTTTCTGCACCTCACTTTTGTTTGACATGATAACAGATGGAGCATGCGGCTCTAGGCAGTCAGCCTTTCAACTGCTTGGATTGCCAGCTGCATTTTTGATCCAGACCATTCAAGGAATCCAGCATACTCTCCAGAGTTGCAGTTGGAGGTGAAATTGCAACAGTTTCCACTACCATATCAGCGGACGTCAGAGAGGTCACATATTGAATGAGAACACTGCTGTCAGCAGGTAGGGAGATTTCTGATAGGGCTCCCAACTCAGACTTAAGGTTTCTGGCTTTCTATAACAACTTACCTCTTTCTTGCGCAGTCGTTGTATGCGGCTGAACTTCCTCATTAGAGGACTTTGCATTGTCCATTAAAATACAGGCAGACCACTCCTCAGTTGGAGTAATAACTATATTGTCCCACTGATCATCTGCTGACAGGAAGGCATCAATGACTGCTTCATTCTCCAACAACTCGACCGCTCACGAAACCAGATCTATGGCCTCTTGGGTTAAGGGAATGGAGAGGGCCAGCTCCCTGTCTCTATTCCATCCATCTCCACCACTGACTCCGGGAAGTTGCCATCATGGGAAAGATGGCCAAGGGTTCCCCCTACCGGAAGAGTAGAGGAATTTTTTATTACAACTTCAAATCAAATGATAACAAACAATGTTCAGTTATATCAAATAATACATAAAAATAAAAATTATTACACTCCTACTATTCAAACAGAGAATAATTTTACAACATATGCAGAAGTAAAAGGAAATAAATAACAAGATATTATTGATATATATGTGTCCCCATTCATAACTCAAAAATGAGAAAAAGAAGAAATTAAACAAGTATTCCAATCATATTTTGTCAGATTGCTTTTTAAATAAATATTTAACAAGATATGAACATTTATGAAAATATCCAATACCCTCTCCTGATACAGAAGTTGGGGAAAATTACATTTGTAACTTAGAACCATAATTACACAAGGCTAGTACTTCATATTAGGCTCATACCAGGACAGGGAAAACCAATCCAAACCCAAGACAAAATCCATATTACATCATACCTTTTTAACTTAATCTATACATATTTGATATTACTTCTCCTTCTCTCCTTCTCTCTCTCTCTCTCTCTCTCTCTCTCTCTCCTGCAAAGCTCAGGAAAAGTTTATTCTCAAGCTTCAGAACACATTACCCAGGATTGTATTTCCACAAATAATTACAGAAGGACTTGAAGGTAAAATCAATGATCCAGATTCCATCATACATAAAATGGCACTCAAAATATTTCATATTAGAAAATGGGCTTGCAAATATATGAAATTTCCAGTGGATAGCGGGAGTACATTAACACAGTGAGAGCCCTGTAAGTTAAAAGTCCCAACCATGCCAACCCTACCAGGCTCATCACTATTGTCATTGTGCCCAGCCTGCTTGACAATTGGCCAAGGCACTGGGCACCCAATTTCAAAAACCCATTTTTCTCTCACTTAGCGAGATCTCTTACCCTCTCAACACTGCCCAAATCATACCTCCTAACACACTGTCATGCCTGTTTAATATGTTAGTAAATAACTTCCCAACCTCCCAAGTTTAGCCCCACTGAACATTTTTGCACGTTTTACTTTTTACTTGCCACCTTGCCATCGTCTCTCTCTCTCTCTCTCTCTCTCCGCACACATTTCCATTCTGGTGTTCAGCCATCATCCTCCAAACATGCGGAACAGTAAAACACCTATAACATCTCTGTTGATGAGACTAGTTACTGGCCCAAAATTTTAAAAAAAGAACAGCACTGTAATACAGCAATCAATAATTAAAAGCGACTTTCTCCGAGCTGCACTTCCTGGTTCAAAAAGGTCACACGTCAAACCGCTTGCAAAGGCGCTGGACCACTCATAAATCCAGTCTGCCATCCACAGTACACAGCAGCTTGTTTGAGTCCTCTAAATTAGGCAACCCCCAAAACACAAAAATGTTTTTTAAGCAATTATAGCGGTGAGAAACAGTACTACTCTAGACATGACAAAATTGAAGAAGGGAGCAAAACAAGAGAATGCCTCTGCTGAGGGGTCAGCAGGACATTGAACACCACAAAAATGGAGAAACTATTTTACAATAAAAATACTGAAACCTCACTTTTACTATATTTTCTTGATTTCTTTTAAATTTTATTAAATCCCATCTAAAAATGTCACAGTTACCCATTTCTAAGCACAATAATACCCTCCAAGGTGGGCAGTATAGGCAATCAGGTCTCCAGGGACTATAGGGTCCTCCGCCTGCGCCGCCAGGTTCATTATGCCCCTCGGGTGGTCCGGGTATTGCCCACACCGCCCCACCCTGTCAGGTATTATTATTACATGTGCAGCAGCCCACTCACCTTCTTTATCAGAAAACTAAGTGGAATGTTGTACATCTGCCATATTTAAAAATGTAAATTTTATACCATCCCTACTACAGAAAATCTGAGGATTCAATGTTAGGCCTCAACGCTTTGTGTTAACATCATACAAGTCTTATCCATGATTACTTGATTGACTTTATGTGGTTATTTATATCCATTTTATCAATATAGCACATATTGTGGTTATCCTGTATCCAACCATGACATACGGTATTCCTCCACCATAATTTAAAAGTTTTGGGGAGGTTTGCTTTTCTTCTATAGCTTGAAATTTCAGCATAGCTGAATGCATGGTCCAAAACACTTGGTCTGGGGTTTTCAATTTTGTCATAATGTTAAAGGCATCTTGTTTGCCACAACTGGAATTTAATAAAAGTAAAATAATCTGTATGGTCGTAGCATCATAAATTACCCGCTGTAATGGAAAAATTCAAATATAAAATGTCCAGTTAGAACCAAAAGAGACACCCATGCCAGTGAGATTGTACCAACCTCCAAAAGGATTTTGCAAATGCACATTCTAAAAATAGGTGATTCACGGTTTCTAATAAGTTGACACAACTTGTCAATCTTGGACAATACCTCTGATATTTCTTAATGTTTTAAACTATTCTTTACTGCTAATTTCTGATGGACACAGAGCCACATGAAATCCCACTGTATCGTGGACATCTTGTGCTAGTTAACATCAGTGAGATTGTTTTCTGATGTATAGCAGAGAGGATTTCATACCAAGGTGTAAGAATAAAGTGAGTCATCATTATCACATGATAGAGATCTTTTCTGATTTCTTTAATAAGTCTGTTTTAACAGCCCATACTTTCAATTTGCCAATTGCTGCACGGAATTATAGTGGCAATCCTAAAACTCTCATTTGTTTGGGAAAGAACCATTCCACTCCCAATTTTGAACAATCGTCTCTAAATGGTCTTGGACCCAAGGTAACCAGATCTTCCCATTTTGCTTAGCAGAGGTTTAAAATTATGGAAAAAATAGGTACTATAAAAACATGATTGGGTTTACCATATTTAAACATCCTTGGGAGATTTGTAAATATGTAATGCCTCTCTTGAGAGTTCAGCCAATTCCCCAAAGCCCTTGAAAAAACAAGCTATATAAGCTGGCTTCCATTCCTTTAGGAGGTGGATAAACTACACTCAAAAACTGAAACACTTGGAGTAAAAGATTTTATCATCACAATTTGTTTTTACATTTTCCATTTGTTCCAAATCGATAGTTTTTGTCCAGCCTCCTGAGTTTTAGGTTCCCAGTTATGTTTTTGTGGTTCTAATCCCCCAATTCAATTCAGAGGCTCTTATGATATCCTGTGGATGGCAATATTCCTAAAAATTCTGGAATCGATCATCTCCTTGTCCTAGTTTTATGCAATAACTTTTTGAAAATTAATCTCTGACCCTGAGACCGAGAGAATTCCTCAAGTATCTCTAGAGCAGTCCTAGCTGAGTGAATGTCTGTTAAAATAAGGTCTACATCATCCGCATAAGCAATCATAGCTATCAGGGATCCTCACTTCCCATAATGGCTCCAGTAATCCCAGGGCTAAATTTGGTTTCCGTAGAAGTGGATCAATTGTGAAAAGGTACAGCAAGGGCAGAGAAGACATCCCTGCGTGCTCATCTGGAAATCTTACAACATTTACCAATCCAGCCATTTATGTTAGGTATGAATTTTATATCTTTGTAACATATTTAACCAATGAATAAATGTTTTGGGAGTCCATACTTTTCTAACACTAGCCATAAATATACACATTACATATGATCAAAGGCTTTTTTATCCAAACTGACATATTGTCCCATCAATTCTTCATCTGACCCTTTCTGCATAATTTCTTTTATTAAAATAAGTGCATCTTGAATTTTGCAAGATGGAACTCCAGAGAATTGGAAGAGATTGATCACTGATTCTAACACAGTGGACAACCACAGGCTCAATAGCTTAATCAGAATTTTACAATCTGTATTAAGTAATGTAATCAGCCTCCAATTTTAAGATCCACATTCTCCAGATTTAAATAGGAGTATTAACACTCCTTCATACATGTGCTGTGGCAGTAAACTATTTGTTAAGCAGGTGTTGAAAAAGGATACTAGTTTGTCTCCTAATGAATCAAAAGCAACCTGTAGATTTCAATGGTTATGAAATCTGCCCGTGGGAAGATCCAGTGGTTAAAGACCGAATTATTAGTTTTAGTTACGAAAGGGTAATAGAAGTCGTGAATCCAGCAAGGAGATTGGGGGTATTTTGGGTAGGTGGCATGTGTCAAGCCAATTTGACATGCGTAGAGCTTCCCAAATTTTGGCTGGTAAAACAGCCAGAGAAGAATGTTTCCACTTCAAAAGTATAGCTTGTTAACCCACAATCTTATGATCTTTACGATTTACTAAAAAGGACATTACTGTATTATCCTTACCTACTGTATAGTATTGTAATGGTACTGTTTCCTTTTTCTTTCCTTGTGTCCTATATTGTTTCTGTTGTTCCATCAGTTTTAATTTATCCCGCTGCATATTAATTAGAGTTCTTTACGTTTCTTTTATCTGGGCAGAAAAATCATCTATTCCGTCATTCTGCAAAACATTATATTGTTGTAGTGTATCCCAGAGGTGTCTATATTGGTTTACAAATATTTTGCTATTTATTTTCCCCATAGCTTGAAAATATTCTGTCACATCTGTTTTGTGTCTGTCCACCATGCATAGAGATCATCATAGAGACAAAAACAGATTTTCGAGCTTCAATAAATATTTAAATCCTTCTAGAACAGATGGTTTTCAAGCATGCTAATATTGAGTTTCCAAAGCCCTTTCCCCTCTTAAGTTCTGGGATATCTCCTTTTGCATAGTTAATAGTACATGATCTGAGGTCAGAACCGGGAAACCGTGGCTCCCTGAATATCTAAAACTTTAGAAATGAAAAGGTAGTCAATTCCACGGAGCGTGAGCCACAAAAATACATTTTGGGACTGGGTTGTATTCCTGTGCAAAGACATCTATCAACCCCATGTCTTTAATCAAATTACCTAAACAAATGTTATCACAAAATAATTTCATCATTAAGTAAGCCTCCATCAGTTAAGGAAACATTACAATTAAAATCCCCTCCCAATATGACATTTTGTGATGTAAGCAAGAAAGGTTTCAGTTTGCCTAGCAAAGCTACTCTATCATAATGGGTATGAGGCATGTACACATTCAATAATTTAAATTCCATTCCTTTCAGAGCTATTTCAGTAAGGAAGGCACATCCCAGATGAACATCAATCAAATTTTCTACTTTTATTTTGGTACAAAACAAATCCTCACTGCTGAACATAAATCATGCCCCACCGACCCAACAACTTTCTCCCCAAATCCAGTTCCTTTTTACCTCTGCAATATCAGAATTTTTATGCAGACAGGTACCCTGAAACATTACTTCATCCATCCCTAGATGTTGAAAAAGGAGAAGGTGCTTAGGACGTTTAGTTTCTGATAGAAGGCTGTTCGCATTGAGGAGGCTATCTTAAGCGGTATAGTGTAGGCGTAACCAGAGTTAATACTTTTATTGTGAACCTCACTTTATTTTGCTTGAAGCCCTTGTCACTCTCCCTGTCTGTTGTCGAGTAGGCCGAGAGGGTTCTACAATATCAGATTCGAAAAGAGTCCCATGCTGGGAGGAAAGGACAGAGACATTATTCGACTCCATCTCAATTTCAGATTCCATCCCTTGTAGATCCGAAAACCTGTTCTCAGTAGAGATCTCTAGTTGTACATCCAGTGATCTCTGTTTTGGAATGAATTTTTTCCTTTTTTTACCATCGTAAAGCCTCATTCATATCCTGGGGGTGGCATATCTGTTTTGCCAGTTCATCCTCTGAGTGTGGTACAGGGGCATGCGGTTGGCCTTCTGCACCTAGAGGCCCCATTTGTCTATGCAATGGATTTTTCACCCGTATGCTTTTCAGGGGACCTGAAGCCTGCTTTGCCATGGTTTTAATATAGACGTCTTGAATTGCAAAGTCTGAATTACTATTGTTTTTGAGGCCCATGGACCATCAAGTAAAACAGTGTCCTATATCATCACAAAGGTTGCACTTTGGTTCTTTAAAGCAATGTGCACTAGGGTAGCCTAGTTAGCCACAATGTATGCATTTCAGTAGATCACAATTTGTACTTTTGTGTGTTTTAGAATCACATTTACAACACAAACGTGGTTGGCCAGGATAGAACAAAAACCTTTGTCTCTTCCTATAGAAAAACAATTTGGAAGATGGATAATGTCTGAATCAGTCTGAGCCAATTTAACTTTCACCTTCCACCGTTGTTCCAGAATCCTTCATCATCTAAAATGGGACTGGGATTTCCTTGCACGCTCACATCTTTTCTCGAGCCAGTAAAGGACACCTATAATATTTACTCCTTCATTTCAAAATAAGATGGTTACCACTCAAAAGGCTGTTTTGTTAATGTTATTACCAAAAAGTCAGACCATTAGGGGTTGGTTTTGAGGTTGGCATATTTTATCCAAAACTGTTCTAAACGTCAGAAGATTGAAAACTAACTATTATTTATTTATTTATTTAGAGTCTAGGATTACAAGTACCTTTGAGCCAAGGCTCTTTTACAAAGGTTCCATGTTAATTAAGGTACAATACAAACAATACATAGAGTTAAGCAACAATGCAGAAATAGTGTACAGACATTTTTTTAGCAGCTGAACTACATCACATTTAGGAAAGTGGGTACCAGAGAGTTCAGGGTAGACAGGGTAGCTGAGGCTTGGAATGGACACAAAAGAGTGGTGCAGCCATGGGCATTTGTTAGGCCTCAAAAAGTGCTTGGAGGGTGGGGGCAAAAACAGGAGGGTAGGCTATAGGATGAGGGAGAGAGGGGTAGGAGTAGAAGTGCTAGGAGGGAGATCAGATTATGAGGGACAGCGCAGGAGCTAGAGGCAGCTAGGTGGAGGGCGAAGGTTGGCTTTGAACTGGCCTAGCTTTTGCAGAGGCGATGTCTGTTGAGTCCGTTAATCCAGCTAGGAGCTCAGTGCACAAAGTATCTTTGGCCCTGTGTGGTGCGGCACTGAGAATGTGCAGCATTTGATTTTATGAAGCCCTGGTGAGGCGGGGACTGCGTGGTGTATGGAGAGAGTTTGGACCCGGGGGAGCAAGATGTAGCATAATTTTCTTAGTCATTAGACAAGTTTGGCACTCGATATGGTTTGATAACTGGAGCCACCCTGTTTGTATATATATGTATACTTATATTTGTATATGTAAATTCCCTGAAGCATGGATGAGGGCATATACCACATTTGGGGTGAAACCCAGTGACTGTTTAATAGGACTTTTCCTATATACTGTTGGTCTGGTATGTCAGCTCTGTTACCTAGAAACTGGAGCGGACTGCATTCGTTGCTTAGCCAGCTCTACTGGCTTATGAAACAGGCTGGCATATAGGGGTGGAGTAGTATCATTTATGGAAGGGTTTGTTATGTTGTCGTCTCCTACTTCAAGAGGTACATCAGAGGCTTCAGGTACATTTTTTTTATAGGTCCATCAGCTAATAAAGGAGTATCGCTCACCCGATTTCCTACATTTGTACTTGGAAGAACACCTTCTGGTTCTGCCATCCATTCTCCGTTAGTGGCTTGCGTCCAGCCTGCATTCTGTAGAGCTGCTTCTGGAGACCAAGAATTCCTTTTGTGGCTAATTTCTCTCTCGCATGGTTTGCAGCCCAGCATCTGGGTTAGTAGGGGAGTCGAAAACAGCTCGAATTTTAGATGATCATTGAGTGTCCGATAGAATCGGGGATGAAACTAACCGTTCTTTTTTATTGTCCTCCCATTTAGCTTGTTCCACTAAAACATTAACGTTTCATAGTTCTTCTTCTAAACATAGTTGTTTTCCAGTAAGGAGAGGTCAGGTTGTGAGACCTCTTCCACATCTGCATTAGTAGTAATTATGTTTCCATGGGGTTTCTTTATTTCTAAGCCAGAGGCATTGTACTAGCCATCCCTTGGATGCACCCCAGCTGCCTGCTTTCTCCACAAGTTACACAGCTCCATCCTTTTGCAGGACCTCCGACCAACTGTCGGAATCCTCCATCCATGAATTGGACAACAGTGCCACCTCACAAAGAGTAGGAAAATCTCCCCACTGTCCTGGCCAAATTTCCTCCATTCATGAAAAAATACCACCAACAGCTTAATCTGCTTCAAGGTCAGTTGGCATTCATCTGTATTCCCTCTCCCTCTGGATCATGCCTGAAAATAGGCAGAATTTGTCTAGTGCACTTATCTGGTCAACAAAAACTAATTAAGTAAATAAATAAAAAATAAAACATTGTGCCCCTCATTACAGAGCACCATGTACCATAATACAGGTACAGTATATGATAGGATATGAATGTTGTAAAGTCAGGGCCCAGGTATCAAATATTGCATGTTATTCTTTTCTCAAAACATGCATCAAATTGATCATTGAGAGTTGGGCAAGTGACACAACTCTTTTAAAATCAGCATTGTATCAATAAAGAAACATGATGCAATATCTCACTTCCAGTCTCCATAACAACAATATGTCACAACTACCACACAAATCGACACACTGGATACAAACAACCTTTATTTATGTACTCCTATAGGGAATTAAGTTGCTCACCTTAATTCACAGTGACTGTCATGGAGTATATGGGTTAAAATTGACAGAAACATTGTGAAGTAAAGAAGTGAAATACAATGACATAACCAAGCTAGTAAAACCTACAGAGAATTTGTTAGAGAAGAACTGCATTTCAAATCTCCATTTCATCCATTAGACTGTGAGACAGTTTTCAATACACAGAACATTAAACAAATCATTGTATCTTTCCTAATACTTTGGAGGGAATCAAACCAAGAAAAACAATGCAGGTGTTGTCCCCAAAATTAAAAATGGCAAAGTCAAAACACAAAAGAGGTCCACACAACCAAAGAAGTAGAATAGCTCAGAAACCCAGAGAAGAACTATGTCAAGCATGGAGACCGATTTGGCAGAATAAATTGCTAAAAGCATCTTCAAGGTTTTCTACTTCTCTAGGAATGTTCACATGCCTCATGTTTACAATTGCAGTGGGTATAGCCTACTGAGATGTCTTATGAGTACTTTAGGGTAAGAGAGCTTACGGATATCGAATGGACTTATTTTAGTGAAGGTGAATGGCAATCACTGCGAGTTCACATCACACTATTTTTCCATCAATACCAGTGGAACACAACACTGTCTGTCATGTCCAAGATGGCAGTCGGGTTGAGTGCGCATCTTGGCGTTGACTCGTGCATCCGCACTGAACTCCAAGCAATCTGCATTTCCAAGATGGCTTCCAGAGTTCTCTCTGTGCATGCATGAGTCATGGCACACACTCAACTCCAGCGCCATCTGGGACACGGTGGACAGTGCCGTGTTCCACCCTCCAAGCTGCAGCTGTACTGGCTCTTGCCAGAGTTTGTTTAGTTTTGGGATCGAATAAAGTCATTCATGATTGCTGTTTTATTGTTTTATCAACTGGGAAAGTTAATGATATAAGGTGCTTTATGGTGCAGGACAATAGCATACTGTTTTTCTGAACTACATTTGATTTTGATTATTGTTCTTCCAAATAAGTGGTGTGCTTTGATTTGTGCTTTTTTTTTACTGAAGGATTGAATTATGCTTGTCTTTTCCTGTATTAAAGGAAAACTACACCTTCATATCTTCTAAATTGCATTTGTTTACATGTCAGTAGACAACTCTTTTCATGTTTTCACACTTCATACTAGACCCAGTAACTATCCTGAGAGGCTCCATTTGGTGGCTGTTGAAATCTCATTGATCCTGAGAGCTGCATTAGCATAGAAGAACATAATGGTAATCAACCTTTAAAACTCCCAGTATGCCGGTCTACTTAATTGGCTTCAAAGAAACAAGCTGCAAGAAGGTATGAAGTACCACTTTACCTTCGGTGAGCTATGCAAACTATCTGAGTTGTAATGCAGGGTTTTCCCTTTAAAGATCATTCAGTTTATGTGCTTCAGAAAGCTTTTGCAGGGTATTTGTTCTTTCAGCACAGAGATACATGATACAAATGGTTGATCTGATATCATGTTCTCAAATGCTAATGCAGTTCTCATATACAATGAGATTCAACAACCATGAAATGGAGACCTCCAGGGCAGTCACAAGGGGCTACCATGAACAGTGAAAATAAACTAAGGTAACACATACAGCCCTAACAACTACAGGAAAGAGGTTGTCTGTTGACATGGAACAAAATCTAAATGATATGGAGTAGTTTTCCTTTAAGTAGTCCTTTACTATGCCTTTACTATACAGTTATAGAAAAGGCTGTAAACCTTGTACAAAATGAAAACATTTCAAATGTCAGGATTTCACTGGCAAGAATCAAGAATGCTAAGACTTAGCTTACAGTATAATCCAACCAGAGCAATCAAGGTGGTCCTTTTTTAAGAAGCCTCTGAACATCATTCTAAGCCCACCCATCAGCTGTTCTCATTATATTAATGAATTACACAACAAACACTGGGGCTATGCAGGAATGGGCAGAAGGTATGTGCCAAAGGCATGTACCATGCCCGTGTAGCTCTGCAGCCCTAGACAGGTGCAGGGTGAGTGGTATTCACTACTGCATGCACCACAGGGCACCTGTCCATGGCCTGCCCCCTCAGCATGCAGGACTGCACAGGAGCAGTCGGGCGAAATAGCAGACTCAGGCAGGCAGTCAATCGGCTGCCTGTCCTGGAATCCTAAGTAGATCCCTTGTGTGTGAAGGCACAGGTCTAGGTGTGTGAATACCTACACGCAGGCACCTGGGCCTGTGCCATCATGCCCCAACATCCAGGGTCCCCTGACTGATACCCATCCTCATGCACAGATAAGTGAGCCCTCACACACACATGGTAGCCCATCCCATTCACATAATGGAGACCTCCCAGCCCACCCAATAATAGCCCGTCCTGGTGGTCCCAGTCCTGGAATGTACCAGTTAGACCACCCTCATTCCCGAAATGCCTGGCAATTCATTGGTGGCCAGTGGCCACCACCCCTGTGGCACTTGACACCACCACCCTGGATCTATGTGATAACAGCGATTGCAGAATAACGATCACTGTTAGGGTGCACCTTGTCGCTAAAAATCAATTTCGGCAATGTGGTCCAGCGCCAGAGCAAAAGTGCTGAGGACTTACAATTTAAATATTATGCAGAGTTGTGCCCCCTGCACCCCCCCATGGGGGCTTCAACGCCGCACCCCACTGAAGTTCTCAACTCCAGTGGGGGTTACGTCGAGGTGGCAACAGAAAAAAAACATTTTGAGCAGGCGCAACAAAAAGTACCTGCGCCCAGCCGCCAACCTGGTACCCTGTGTAGCTCAGCCCTTTACCCACCCACCACACCATGGGAGCAGCTCAGCAGCTCACCATGGCACCACACTCACAATCCGCCTTCCCCTCGCTGTGCATGCTTGCTCCCCATGCATATACATGTAGTGACAGGATGTTGCTAGATGCACGCACCCCCATCCGGTCACCATCCTTTCCTGGTTGCTGCTATGCGAGGTGCTACGATTGAGTCGCCATTTCAGTAGGTACCCAATTGCGGTCGCCCAACTAACAGTATACCCACCACCCCTCCTCTGTATTTATAGGGTGCACTCCAGCAGCAGTTGAACATTCAGCATCTGAGGAGGTGAGCAGAGGGATATGGCACTAGCTGTTCACAGCTGTGGCACAGACTAGCAGTGCGGGGCCAGGGGTAATGTCATCAGGTGCCATGGGGACCACTGACCACCAGTGAAGGGGTGGGGTTTGGGATCAGGGTGAGGTGGTCAGGTTTTGCATTACTGGGCTGGATCCATTGTGAAGGTGCTTTCGCTGGGGGATTGACTCAGTTATGTGGATGGGGCACATCTGTCTTCTGGGGGTGGGCTGGTATACAGAACTGGGGCTGAGGCTCTGCTGGTGGGATACAACACATATGGGGACAGGGCTGTGATGCATGGGGGATTTCACATGTACAGGGATGGGGCTCTGATGTGTGGCGTGGGGTAGGCTGGCATGTGTGACAGGAGGCGGAGGTTTGTTGGGGTTGTTGAAATAGTTCTGGGCAGTCAGGGCGCTGGCAGCAGGGTGCCAGCAAGTAGAAGTGCCAGCAGGAGGTCACTGGCAGGCTAGCAGCTGTGCCATAAAGCTGCAGGGACCAGGGGCTCCAACAAACACAGCGAAGCTGGGCAGTGCCATCACCGCACACCCGCAGACCTGTCCACCTAAAGCTGATGGGGTGGAAGGAGGTGCGGCAACACAGGAGCACCAAGGAACCCAATGAGTCAGTGACAAGGCCCCCATGGACACAAAGCACAAGGGACCAGGGTACCATGCAGAAGTCCACATGGCACAACCACCGTCCCATATGCCCAGTGCCACAGTGATGCTGCACACACCACCAAACAGCCACTGACAGTAGCACTGACTACCTGTGGCAGGGAGCCATACTACAGCTGACAGGCTGGCAAGCAATCGGCCCCCAACGGACCATGGTGGTGGGGGTGGGTAGGGGCAACACGATGCACAACTGGGAGTAGCAGGCACCTAGATGATGGCACCTGCAGGTTCAGCACCAGTTTACTTGGGAAATAACAGATTCACTGTGGTTTAACTGAACTCTCTGAAGAGAACAAACAGCACCCGCCAAATACATCAACAGCCCAAAGCTTGCAGCACTCGCATACAAAGATTACATCCTGGGCTAAGGCGCAGTCTCCACCAGGCTCCTGCAAGTGACTCCAACAGTATCAGGAATCCAGGGAGAGACATTCTAGGGCTACAGTTCCATCTGCTGCTGCTTTCTGACATTCGTAAGTGATGCTAGACTCAGTGTAGGTACCTGAAACATGGGGAGCATTTTGCATCCCTCAGATTGATGTACACAAGCACTTCCATGTAAGGTACACCTCCTCTGGCCTATCAGGACTCCTAAGTAATTGAGGCACCTGCCACTGTAAAGGGGAGAAGTCAGGGGAAATTGCATTGGGTGTGTTAATGTAGAGCATCTCTAAGTAACAGGTCCCCAGGAATTGCCACATGCCCACGGCACATGGATTCTGCCATGAACTGGCTGATTTTATCTGCTTCCTTATCGTTTCCCTAATTCTGTTCTTTCCCCTCAGCCTACCCCAGAGGGCTGCCATTTGCTGGGAACAGCTGCTTCTTGCCTCGTTTCTCTCCTCTGCAGACATGCTGCTCATCCAAAGTAAGCAGTTTCAACACTATATGGGACTCCGGGGCTGCGAGCTGAGACAGTGCAAACTGAATCTCATAAGGAAAATCATTGCTTGCCAGTGAGTCAGTTGAGCAACTGAGTGGGGAAAAGCAAGGGAGAAATGGGAGGCTCATATTAGGGAGGCTCTTTTCCAGTGCTATGATGCTTAGGGGTCCTAGGACCACTCCCTGTCCAGGAACTGACAGACATTGGGGCACAGCCTCAGCGTCAGCCCTGAAACCTGATGGTGGATATTACCCCAGGTCTGAATATAGCTCTGTGTACTGCCCAGGTGGGTTGGGTTCAAACCAGAATCCACAACTCAATGAATACATATGTGTCTAAGTAGCAGAGAGTAGAGGTTAGCAGGGAGGTGTTGGAATGACATGGGGTGGAGTTACAGCTGCACCAAGCTGGGGCTGTGCACAGGTTGTGACCACTGAAAAGGCAGCACATACTGATGTGGGATTATTGGCTGCTGTGAGACAATATACACCTAAACTGCCTTGAGAAATCAGAAGGAATATTAGCTACTTTATCACCAGTGCCAGAGTCGCTGTCATGGCCTGCGTTGTGCAGTCCAGTCCCCTTGTGGTGGCCTTCCCTGTGCCCATTGGTGATCCCGCTGTGTCGGATGTGCCTGCTGGCACTCGGCCGCTCTATGCCTGCTTGATGCCACATATCATTGCCGGGTCTGCCCCAGTCATGCGGTGGGTTCCATCCGGTTGCCATGGTTATAGCCGCCACTGTGCATGTGCCCAAATTGTGGGCACTGCTGCCTCCTGGCACTCTAATCACTGGTGCTGCTTTATACCACAGGGCACTGGGCACCCTCTTCCACTGGTGTTCTGCTTGCAGGTGTGCTCTTGTGGTCTATGCCTCCCATTGGTGCTGTACTTGCGGCGCCTGATGCTGGCGCCCTGACTGCCCAGAACCAGTTGAATCTGGATGCCTGAATTGAGTGAGGGTTCTGTGGATGCATGGCACATAATGAAGTTAAGGCGGGGTCCCCTCCCATATCCAGCTCTTTCCTATGCCTACCTGTGTACAGCTATGTGCCTTTGTGAATGGCGTGTAGTGTGGGCATATCCCCATCCCTCCCCAGACTGCCCTGATGCATAGCTGCCCACATGGCCAGGAAATCTGGTGTGTACATGGCCAGTGCACCTTTGGTGAATGCCACGGGGATCTGCAGATCCCCACTGACTGGTATTCACATGTATGAATGCAACCCGCGGTTCTGTGGCACATTGTCATCGTGCATAGGGTCCATTAAACTCATGTTTTCAAAGTCTTAGGGACGGTGTTACATAAATCTAACACAACCATATTGGCAACATTAACAAAGCTGAAAAGTCTTTCAACTGGTCTGCAGTTATGGACATATTCCATAAAAATGATCACTTGTTTCATTATACAAAACAGAAATCACACTGTTTCTACAGGTATATTCTAATCCATAAAACCCATTATGCCTGTAAGTACTGTGCTGTATTCAAGACTTTGTTTTACCAAGGCCAGAGACCCCACAAAACTGTGATGCTATGTCTTTGAGGTGTAGTCCCTTTAGGGTCATGGCTTTCAGTTCAAGCTTGAAACCTAGATTTCTTGGTTCAAGTGAAAACAGTGACGAAACAGCAATTGCCATTGGGCGAGTCTACATCGCCAAAATGAATTTTAGCGATGTAGACTCACAGTGCACAGCAAAATGGCACGGACACTGAATTTAGTTTTTATGTGGGTGGCTGTGCCCCACACACCCCTGAAAAGATTCTTAACTCCATGGGGGTGCATGTTGGGGAGTGCAAAATGTGGAAAAAACCCCGACCATCACAAAAGCTAGCGGGCACCAGGAACCGAACCCGCCACCCTCCCCCCTGCATACATGTATACATAGCGACAGGATGTCTCTATATTCGCTGGCCCCTATCCTGTTGCCCTCTCTGCAGGTAGCCTGTGTAAAGCGATGCAGTGAGTTACCCTTTTAAGCGCTCAATTGTGGTCGCTCAATACACGGAGCTTCTGATTTCTTAGAGTAGGCCTAGAATTCAAAAGCATTTACTTTTTCCTGCTTGCATTTTCCTTGCTATGCTAGATTATCAATGTGCTGAGACAGATGTATTTTTTATCTAGAGGTTCTTCTCCCAGCTGGGTCAGGTCCAGTAGCTCTCAGCCCTGTCACTCCCCCACTCAACATCTACCAACCTGACTGACCATCCCTGTAAGGTTGGGGTGGTGAGTCATCTGGAGTGGGGGCAGGCAGAGACTTCACAAAGCAGGTGCCTTCCTATTTCAGTTTTCATCCCTGTTCCCCATGCTGAAGTGGGCACATAGACATGCATGTGGATTCTCATACATGTCCCCGAGTCCTGCAGAATTCCCTTCCACTGCCCTCCTCGACCCACACTACCACTTGGCCTCCACTAGAGGTCATTTGGCAGAGTGTGTAGATCCTCCTTTCCGAAAGGAGAGCAGCCATCGGGCACTCAGTCCTTTCCCTTGCTGGCTGATCCCTGCAACCCATGTTCATGACCGAACAGGGGTCACCAGTGTGTGGCAAAGTAAGGTGCTTATAGTGCCTCAGGCCCTCCTGCCACTGGGCCAACATGAGACAGAGGTATTTCTGTTTAACTGTTTTTATGCCAGTGTCTGTATAAATGTTCCTAATCTGAGTCCATTCATTGTTTGAGAACAACAGATTAATTAGTGAGATTTGAACTCTTTATAAACAATATGTACTTTACCACTTCTGCCTAGTTGCCCTCTGTCTAATGGCATGGTATGTAAAATGTGTGCTCTATGAAATTTATTGTATATAAATATGACCACTTCTTGAGAGACAGTTACTTGTGGCATATAAATTTTTACATCTTCTGTGGTGTCGGTCAGGATGAAGCATAATACCTTCCAGTATTTCCGGCAGAGTGCTACAGTGTGCTGCAATGAAGAATGTAGTTGAATGGCAATTGCACCCTTTGTCATGCAGAAATTACGAGATATATTTTATTGCGTTTGATCCTGGTTGACTCTGCTTTATGCACCAATCAGCAGCACAATGATATTTTTCAACATCTATGTGCCATCACTGTGGTATCTTTCTGCATCGAACAATGCCATCACTATGATATCGAACACCTCCCATAGGTACTGGTCACCAGAGGCATAGTATTCTCCTTATCTATGGATTCCTTTACATTAACAGCATGCAACAAATCTGTCTGCAGGAAATTCAAAGCTACAGGACTGCTGGAAAACACAAATTAATATGCAGTCTCCTTTGTACTATGTCTCCAAAGTCATTCAGAAGCAACCTCCACTAGTTCCAATGCCTACCACAGAACTGGACCATCAATAGAGAAATGACACCTAATATTATGCCTAAAAGTACCTCCACAGCCAAGGTCAGATACACATTAGCAGTTCATAAATGACTGTAAGACCTTGCCAAATAATGCTCTCTACTGTAAATAATGTCTTACCCTTGGCAAGTGAATAATGTACTGTGAGTGAAGATTTACCTGCGGGTTATGGGTTGATCTAGTTGCTAGCACATGTAAATATAAATATTCTAGGTACTGTTTAAACTGTCGTCATGTAGACTGATTAAAAGCCAAGCTGAAATGAGGGGTTTCATTATGTGGGTATAAGTGAAAGGAAACAGTTCAAAGAATTCAGTTTTAAGTCCCCAAAGGAGGAAACAAAGACTATCACCAATGTAGCTGTCTTCCAAGTAAAGAATATTTGTACTGTACTAATATATTGGAATTATGTTGTTTCTTAATTACTTGCTAGTTGACTATAAAACAACTTTTTTCTGCATAAATAAAGGCCAACTTGAATATCTGAACTTTTTATTGTACAGTATCATGTAATATGGGCTCCTATGTTCTGCTCTTGTCCAGCGAGACACTGAACATTGTGGGATGTATGTGAGGTGCAATAAAGTGGCATGAAGATGTGGTCTTGGGTTAGTATAAAATAAATGTAGTTGTCTCCCATATACAGTATTTGTCTTCACATTTTGGGTTTAACAAAAACTATGTCATTCTGCTTGCATAATTGGTGTCAGTCTTTGGCCAGGAACTGTATAAGCCTACTCTGGAAATTCCTCTGTTATC
Organism: Neoceratodus forsteri; assembly: GCA_016271365.2. Classification (NCBI taxonomy): domain Eukaryota; kingdom Metazoa; phylum Chordata; order Ceratodontiformes; family Ceratodontidae; genus Neoceratodus; species Neoceratodus forsteri. The sequence goes on along the minus strand of CM028137.1, from coordinate 686,189,542 downwards.
TAAAATGTGTGAGTGAGATACACAGTAAGAAGAAAGAAATTAGCTGCATGTTTAACTGTTATAATATGGCAGGGTTGATAGACTTAGATAGATAGATAGATAGATAGATAGATAGATAGATAGATAGATAGATAGATACATAGATAGATAGATAGAGTCTTTGCAAAAAACTGTGTAAATGCATCAGGTAGGTTTCAGGATATAGCAAACAAAGTAGGGAAATGTGATGTTGGGGGTTCCAACCTACTACTCTTCCCCACCCTGAAGCGAATGAGGAGTTGAGTTCTCCTTGAGGTTGTCAAGCACTGGGGCCTTCCCAGAGCATGGCAGACCTGGTGGGAGATGCTGGGTATGAGGTGTGGGTGCAGACTAGGGGGTACACCCCTGCCACCCCAGGAGAGATAAAGACAGTCTAAAAAATTTAACACAATACTCAACCCTAACTACAGAGGTGTGACTGCACTCCTATAATATGTGCAGAATTGAAATACATTTAGAAAATGGGTTGGAGAAACACTGAAACCTCACTGGCACAATAGTAACAAGGGTGCTAGTATCCACAGCACTCTAAAATAAAAGACTCAGAACCACATTTCCTATGAGAATTTATATCATGTTACCAGTTGGAACCTGAAAACCTGCAGCAGCTTCCTGCTCTCTCAGCTAAAAAATTCTGATAACTGCAAGGTGTACTTTAACCTAATGGGTGACCAAACCATGAGTATACAATTTCTACTGAAGACTTGGACATACCAATAACCTCAAATCCACCAGCAAAGGAAAAAAAGAAAAACATGTACATGAAGAGATTTAACCTTAACAGACTCTGAAATTAATGAAATAGACAAGAACACACTACAAAGAGAAGCATGGGAAGGCAGTAAGGCAGGCAGAGGCCCAAACCGAGAAACACTAGCACGAACAGTAAAAGAAGGGACAAGACTTTCTATAGATACATTAGTGAAAGGAGAAAGTCCAGAGGGAGATTGCTAAGATCAGAGGGATAAGGGAGAGTGTGTGGAGGAGGACCAAGGAAAATCATCTGTCCTAAATAGATACTTCTGCTCAGTATTTCCTGAGAAGAAGGTAGGGCAGAGCCCACAGCTCAGTACCATGGACAGGAGGAGGGAGGTGTGCAAGTCCCTTCACAAAAGAAAGGATCCTACAAGAGCTCACTAAGCTCAGAGTGGACAAGGCAATAGGACCTGATGGCATACATCCCACGGTACTAAAGGAGCTATGGGTTGACCTAGCAGAGCCATTATCAGAACTGTTCAGTGTGTCTCTGAGCACAGGAGAGGTCCCAGAAGACTGGAGAAGGGCTCATATGATCCTGCTCCACAAGAGTGGTAGCAGGAGGAGGTAGGGAACTACAGACCAGTCAGTCTTACCTCAGTAGTGGGCAAGATTATGGAGGCACTCCTTAAGGAAAGGATAGTGCAACACCTGGAATCCATAGGAGCACAGGATCCAAGACAGCATGGGTTTACAACAGGAAGGTCCTGTCAAACTAATCTCATAGATTTATTTGACTGGGTAACCAGAGTGGTGGATAAAGGGGTGCAGTTGATGTCACCTACCTTGACTTCAGCAAAGATTTCAGTACTGTTCCACATAACCCAGAACTGGTACCTCAACCCTTGTCGATCTAATTCTTACAAATCGCCCCCACAAATGCACTAAGATCTCAGTGCTATCTGATGCCAGTGACCACTTGCCAGTCCTTGGATGCTGGTCTTATTTGTCTAAAAAGCCCCCAAAAAAGTTATCTTTCAGCGACATCTCAGGCCTGGCAAACTACAGCTCCTGAAACACCACCTCATCATTTGGGACTGGTCCCTCATTGCCGCCTTGCCTGATATTGACACAGTTCTGGAGTATTTAATCAACTCCTTCAACGTTGCCTCTGACCTTTTGAACCCTACTGCAAATGGGTCATAAAGGGAGCTGACACCCCTGGATGTCCCAATCTCTGCTAGACCTAATGCATGACCGTGACAATTTCTGGCACATAGCACTGGAGACTGGGAGGCCCGCTGCTAGGCAACGCTACCGGGAGGTCAGGAACCGATGCACTTGGCAGGTTCGGCAGGCAAGGGCTGAGTACTATCATGCTGCACGCACTGCCTCCTGGGGTATGGGGCAAATTTTGGGACTCCCTCAAAGAACGTAGTGGAAAAAGCTCTACTGTCCCCTCCCAAATGTCGGTCAATGGTGGTATCTCCACAGACCCTGATATAATAACAAATGCACTGAACTCCTCATTCTCGGACCTCAACAATGTGCTCCCTGCCAACTTTTTGCACCCACCCCCACCACAACCCTGGCTGCCACCCAAGTGTCCCCTTTCAATTTTAAGTTATCTCCCAGCATGTGGCTGCCCCTCCTACTAAGAGCACTTAGCAAGTCTAGGTTCAGCAGCGACTCACTAGATCTTAAACTACTAAGGCTGACCCTCTCAGAAGTACTCTACCCCCCTACCCTGCCAAACTGCTTCCTTGCCCTGGGACAATTCCTATCCATCTGAAAACTGCCTCATCACTCCCTATCCTGAAGAGTGGTGACAGACTAACCTGGAAATTATCGGCCCATTTCAATTCTACCCCCTCAAAGTTCTTGAAAAGATAGTCTCCATCAAATTACAGACTACCTTACCCAACACAATCTCCTCTGTCCTGAAAAGCATGGTTTTGGTACAAGCCACAGCACCACAATCGAGCTTTTGGAATATACCAACACCATTCATATGGCCCTCAACACAGGCCAGATTGCTGGTGCTGTCTACATAGATCTCTCAAAAGCATTTGACACCGTCCACCACTCACGTCTCCTAACCTCAATAACCCAAATAGGTTTCTCGCAGGGATGCCACTGCTTGGTTTTCGAACTACCTGTATGGCAGAATCTAAAGAGTTAGACTAGCTCAAACTCAGTCGCCCCCTCCAAGTAACATCTAGGATCCCCAGGGGTCAATCCTTGGCCTCTACTATTCACTCTATTCCTTAACTCCTTGCCTAAGGCCTGTTCAGAGAATCTCCTATTATACACAGATGATGCGGTATTATTCAGCACCCACACCAACCCTGCCACCCTCCAATCTGTCCTCCAAAAGTCGTTTAGGGAGGCCAAGTCGATTTGCTAACCATAGGCTTGTCCTCAACTATAAAAAACAAAGTCCATGCTGTTTGCCCACACCCAAAATAAGTTTAGTGACCACTCCTGCCTACAACTCCCACAACAAAACCCTCGAACAAATCTTAACTTTCAAATACTTAGGTGTTACCCTAGACTCCGGGCTCACCTACCACGAGCACATCTGCCGACTCAGTATGGCTGTCAATGTGCATATCAGTCTGCTCCACTGTTACAAGCACTGTCTACCCCGAAGCCCTAAAACTAGCCATTTCCTCCTCTGTATTGTCTCTCGTAGACTACAGGATCATTATCTAGGAGCAGCTGACAACACCTCCCTCAACAAAATGAGGGTCTTCCTGAATAAAGCCTGTAGGCTGGCTGCTGGATGTGACGGATCACACACACCTGCACACTCTTTTCCAGCACAAATTGGCTAAATTTCAATGATTGCCTAAAGTACCAGACATGTCTTCTTGCCAAGAAAATCACAGCTGGCCTCACACCCACTACCCTCATGGCACTGCTCCCTCATCTATCAACACCAGGCATACATGTCACACAGAGAAAATGCCCTACCAGGTTACCAGGCTCCCCTCTGTAAGTTCTCCATGGGCCAAAGAACTCCAGGTACGCACTCCCGCTGGCTAATTCACTTTCCAGCCCAATCTGTACGACTACTACCCTGGGACTGTTCAAATCCCTTCTCCAAACCACATCTCTCAGGGCTCAGTCTGATACTGCTCCTGACCCCCCTCAAGACCAATATTGTGTTTGACAATGGACCCCTTCTGGTCCTGTCTCCCCCAAATACCTGTCCTGGTCTCTGTCTGACCCAGAGCCCCAGACTAGCTGTCACTCACTGATATGTTGCTCACTTTCTTGTAGTAATTACTTATCTGTAACAACTGCTGTATTATATGCTCACCCTTTAGCTATTGTAAAATGCTCCTTGTCAATGTACTGCATTGTTTCTGACTGCTTTAAGTATCCTGTAGCAAATTTGCCTGTATGTCCTATACTCTGTATCAATTGTAAGGTGTTATATTCCTCGCACCTCTGTTTATACTATATTGCCTGTCACTGTACACTCTTGTATTATTTCCTTGATGTGGAGCCTTTGTAAAGGAGTCTCTGACTCAAGATAGTAATTCTGATATGTTTCAATAAATAAATAAATAAACATAGAAGATTGATTAATAAGCTGGGTAAGCTTGGGCAAGGTCAGCAGTTGGTCAACTGGGTGGCAAACTGGTTGCGGGCAGAAAACAGAGAGTGGTGGTAAATGGTATACAGTTAGAAAAGATGCAAGTCACAGAGTGGGGTACCTCATGGATCAGTCCTGGTGCCAGTCCTCTTCAATATCTTCATCAGTGACATTGAAGATGGACTAGATGGTAAGGTTTGCCTGTTTGCAGATGACACCAAGATCTGCAACAGAGTAGATGATCCAGATGGGGTGGGCAGAATGAGAAGAGATCTGGATAAACTGGCAAAATAGTCAGAAGAGTGGCAACTGGTGTTTAACACAAAGAAGTGCAAGATCATGCACACAGGAAAAAGAGAAACCCTGAACCACCTATAGGTTGGGAGGGAGTTGTTGGCAATCTAGGGAAACATAGAAACATAGAAGTTGATGGCAGATAAGGACGCAAGCCCATCCAGTCTGCCCATTTCTTTTCTACCTTATAAATGCGCCATCGGCCTTTGCTCTGTCAGTGGCCTATCTATTCATACTTATCTGTATTGCTCCCTTATGCCTATCCCATGCCTGTTTGAAGCCCTGCACTGTATTCATAGCCACCACTTCCTAAGGTAGGCGTTCCATGCATCCGCCACCCTTTCTGTGAAAAGAATTTCCTCACATTCCCCTTAATCGGCCTCCCTCTAGTCTCATGCTGTGTCCTCTTGTCCTGCTATTTTTCTTATATTTAAAGCATGTTAGACTCTTTCACATTGATTAATGCCCTTAAGGTGTTTGAATGTGTAGATCATATCACCCTCTCCCTCCTTTGCTCAAGGGTATACATATTGAGCTCCGTTAATCTGTCCTCATATGTCTTCTGATGCAGTCCCTGCACCATTTTGGTTGCCCTTCTCTGGACTGCCTCAATTTGGTTAATGTCCTTGTGAAGGTGTGGCCTCCAGTACTGCACGCGGTACTCCAGATGAGGGCCTAACCAGTGTCTTGTAAAGAGGGATTATTACCTCCCTCTTAGACTTGTGATACCCTACTAATATACCTTAACATCCCCTAGCCTTACCTACTGCTTTAGAGGTCCGCTTGGATGATTTCAGGTCATCGGTGATGATGATGCCCAAGTCTCTTTCTTCCTTTGTGACTGCCAGCAACTCACCTCCCAGCCTATAGGTAGCTTCAGAGTTTCTCTTCCTATGTGCATGATCTTGCACTTCTTTGCATTAAAACCCAGTTGCCACACTTCTGACCATTTTGCTAGTTTATCCAGATCTCTTCTCATTCTGCCCACCCCATCTGGATCATCTACTCTGTTGCAGATCTTGGTGTCATCTGCAAACAGACAACCTTACCCTCTAGTCCATCTGCAATGTCACTAATGAAGATATTGAAGAGGACTGGCCCCAGGACTGATACCTGAGGTACCCCACTTGTGACTTGCATCTCTTCTGACTGTATACTGTTTACCACCACTCTCTGTTTCCTGCCCGTCAACCAGTTTGCCACCCATCTGACCAACTTCTGACCCACCCGAGCCCCAGCTTATTAATCCAATCTTCTGTGTGGAACAGTATTGAAAGCTTTGCTGAAGTCAAGGTAGGTGACATCAACTGCTCACCTTGGTCCTCCACTCTGGTTACCCAGTCAAAGAAATCTATGAGATTAGTTTGACGGACCTTCCTTTGTAAACCCATGCTGTCTTGGATCCTGTGCTCCTATGGATTCCAGGTGTTGCACTATCCTTTCCTTAAGGAGTGCCTCCATAATCTTGCCCACTACTGTGGTAAGACTGACTGGTCTATAGTTCCCTGCCTCCTCCCTGCTACCACTCTTGTGGAGCAGGATCACATAAAACCCTTCTTCAGTCTTCTGGGACCTCCTGTGCTGAGACTCACTAAACAGTTCTGCTAATAGCTCTGCTAGTTCCACCTTTAGCTCCTTAAGTACCTGGGATGTATGCCATCAGGTCCCATTGCCTTGTCCACACTGAGCTTAGCGAGCTCTTGTAGGACCCTTTCTTTTGTGGGGAGTAGTGCTCACCTCCCTCCCCGTGAGCCAGAAAGAGAGAGACTTGGGCATCATCATCACAGGTGACTTGAAAATCATCCAAGCAGACCACTAAAGCAGTAGAGCAAGGCTAGAGGGATGTTGGGGTGTATTAGTAGGGGTATCACAAGTTGTAAGAGGGTAATAATCCCTCTTTACAAGATACTAGTTGGGCCCCATCTGGAGTACTGCATGCAGTACTGGAGGCCACTTGCACAAGGACATTAGAAAAGGGAGGCAGTCCAGAGAAGGACAACCAAAATGGTGAAGGGACTGCATCAGAAAACATATGAGGATAGATTAGCAGACTCATATATGTATACCCTGGAGCAAAGGAGGAGAGAGAGGTGATATGATTGAAACATTCAAACATCTTAAGGGCATTAACAAGGTGAAAGGTCTAACATGTTTCAATATAAGAAAAATAGCAGGACAAGAGGACACATGAGATTAGAAGGAGGCTGATTAAGGGGTAATGGGAGGAAGTTCCTTTTCACAGAAAGGGTGATGGATGCATGGAGCGGCCTACCTCGAAAGTGGTGGACATGAATACAGTGCAGGGCTTCAAACAGGCATGGGATAGTCATAAGAGAGCAATACAGATGAGCATGAATAGCTAGACCATTGACAGAGTAAAGGCCTATGGCACATTCATAAGGTAGAAAAAAATGAGCAGACTGGATGGGCCTTGCAGTCCTTATCTGCCGTGAACTTCTATGTTTCTATGTTTCATTAACTGGGCAGTATAAATAAGCAGGTATTGGGCAGAACAAAGAGCTATAACATGAGGCTGGAAAACTATCACCACAGAAGAATTAATCCATTCATTGCCGAGGGTGTTTTACAGTACCATGCCAGATCATTTTGGTATTTTGCACTATATTACAACTTAATATACTTTATTGAAAAATTACAAGTAACAGCAATACTGGAAAAATAAATATAACAAATATAATATCACAACAAACCATAGTCATCCCATACTACAAGGAGCGGTGAACAAACATGGACTCACTAAACAGTTCAATAAATAGGCCAACAAGTCAAACAACCCAACAAATGAAGAAAAATCCTCACAAAATAAAACACCCAAACATCCCTCTCAACCCAACAGCCCAGACCCCTGCCATGCAGGCAAAAAAATACAACTCCACCAAAAAGGCTCAGCAAACAGGGCAAGACTCAAATGTGACAGAGTTCTTAGACTCAGTAATATCCAGAACACTTCAACAGCATAAGGGGAGAAAAGAAAAGCTAAGGTTATTTCCCAGGCAAAATGAAAGAAAGGGATCCGTATATTTCAAATTATGTAGTGCGTGATGAGCAATAGCAACTGCTCTTTTCCACGCTCAAGGTAAAGAAAATTCTCAAACCCATTTTGCAGAAGAGTGCAATTGGTCACCTTTCCAATGATGCAGCAATAACAGATTTGTCAACCCTGCAATTAAGGCCATATATGATTTCTCTTTTGCAGAAATAATCTCATCAAAATTACCTAATATGCAGACTTCGGAACAAAATATTGAGAATGGTCAAACAGGCGGTAAAGAGGTTTGAATGGGCGCCAAAAGCAGTGACCTGAGGACATGTCCAAATCCTAAGAAATAATGTGCCCTCTGCCTGAGAACACCTTGGAGAAATGGGCTTGTGAAGTCTGCCCATTCTAAATAATCCACATGGAGTAAATATAGACTATGAAGAATATTAAATTGGAGCAAATGCAACCTACCTTGCTTTACATAGACATATCAGTTTCTCCAAATCACAGATCATTATCCGTTGAATAATTTAGCTTCAGGGCCTGGGTCCAATAAAGGCCATAGAGGAACAATTAAGCAAAATCAACTTACCCAGTTGTTTATAAATGTGGAACAGTGGCCTGCTTTGAGTTGCTAAAGCAGACAATTTTATAAAAGGACCCTGTGTCATGACACTAAGGTGGAGTCCCAAGAAAACTATAATGGCAGTGTCTGGGCGTACTGTAAAAGCTTTGTGCTGGGAGTTGAAATTTTGTTTTAAAGTCAACAAAGACATCACAGAGTCATTTTGACTAAGACCGCTAATGAAGAATTTCAGTCACCTTCCACTGACTGGGCAAAATTACTTTCTTGTCAATTAACACATTCAGATTATTAAAAAAGGTTGACTATTGTGAGTGGGTTCAAACAGACCAACCTATCATGGTATAATGCAGAATTTTAGGAAGTTTGGAGAAAGAAACATATAATAGAGATGGCAATGATAGGTCATGTCTTTTGGTCAATACTGACTCTATCTGCAGCTGATCTGGAATATACAAATGATATTCTAAGGGCTGGTCTCACTGAAAATATTTAGAGCTGTGAAGGGCAAAATAACAACTTAGTAGATGAAGGAGTTGGAGATCCCACCCCTTTTCCTGGGCCTTCAAAATTTGTTAAGAACCCTGTGAGATCTTGCCTAGCCAGACACATTTTGACCATATAGGCTGGATTTTGGCAAATCAATTTCTAGAGAGGCCAAATTTAACATGTTCAAAGTATATAACTATGGCAAAACAACCATCTTACTTATGTTTACTCAACCCCATAATGATAATGGTAGGTGTTGCCATCTCTGGAGATCTAGCTCCATTTCTCTAACCACTGGGCTAAATTTAAACCTTTTAAAAGATGAACCTCTCAAGAGAGCTTAATTCCTAAATATGATTATGATTCAGATTCCCATTTAAGACCTAGGGCAGATATGTCTGATTTAGAACACCCAGGGAATAAGGGAAGACAATGGTTTTATGAAGCTTTACCTTGTACCCCAATCAGCTGCCATGCCCGAGAAGAAAGTGCAGTGCTCAGGGAAGGATGTGTGCCAATCTGAGATGTGAATTAGCACATCATCAGCGAACACAAGCGCATATTCTTTATCATCCATCACTGTATCTCTAATCCGAGAAAGCGATTAATTTCCTAGACAAGGGCTCTATATACAGATTGCACAGCATAGGGAAAGAAGCACCCTTGTCATGTACCTCTTGTTAACAAAATGTATCAGAAAGTGCCCCATTACAAATAATTCTGACAGAAGGGATGCTATATAAAACTTTAACCCACTGCACAAACTCAGGCATGAAGCCATATTTGGGAGAAGGTTAAACAGTAGAACGAACCACTCTGACAAGTGCTTTCTCTGTGTCCAGGAGACCAACACCACATCTGAGTTGACCTGCCTGGATGCAGAGAATATATGGAAGATTTTCTGAAAATGGTCACTGGAATGGTGACCAGTGATGACATTTTTTATTTATTTAGTTTTGTTGGCGGGTAAGTGCACTAGATAAATTCTGCCTATTTTCAGGCACGACCTGGGGAGTGGGATAAAGATGAATGTCAACTGACTTTGAACCAGATTAAGCTGTTGGTGGTATTTTTAGTGAATGGAGAAATTTGGCCAGGACACCAGGAAATCTCCTTCTCTTTTCAAGAAGTGCCATGGGATCTTTAACATCCACTGAACTACCACCAGAACAGGCAGATGGGACCTCGGTTCAGCATCTCATCCAAAAGCGGCACCTCAGGGTGCAGCACCCCCTTCATGCTGCACTACAGTGTCAATATTGGGATTTAACCCAAGTGCCTGGTGTGGGGACTGGTGTGGGGATCTTTCTGCTCAGGTTCTATCGAGCTGGATCAAGCCTCATGAGCTGAGACCAGAATAGATGAAAGGAGCTTAAAGAGATCCACCAAAATCAACCTGCCCTGATAAATAGGTGCCTTACTGCTAACATTTCTAACTGTGCATGTCTAACTGTGCAGATGTTCCCAAATTATGCCACAGAAAAAATGATATCCCTCATAAAATTAAACTTGGTCCCAAGGACTTCCTGGTTGTAAGTGCTGCCTACCCTCCACCCCCACGTTCACTAACAAGATAACAAGATGCTAGGGGAGCACAGGGTGCACTCCATTATAATCAATGAGCAGTGGCTTTACCATCCTTTTAACATTATAATGGTCACTTGGTAATGAAACATGGGCACCGTTCAACTAACAAGGCTCTTGGTAGTCAGCGGTGCCAGTTTCATTACCAGTAATAATGTTAGAAAAAAGATCATAAAACCGCCGCCCATTGATTATATTGTGGAGCGCACTTCATGCTCTTCTAGCATCTCACATCACGTTAGTGAGCATGGGGAGGAGCCTAAGCACTTACAACTACTTGGGACCCAGTTTAATTAAACTTGGAAGGGATATAATTTTTATCTATGCATAATTTAGGAACATCTGAACAATTCCAGAAATGTTGTGGCGGTAAAGCATCTATTTATCATGTGCAGGGCAGTACAATAGCAGAACAATATAGCTTGGTGGATCTCTTTAAAGTCCATATTTAACAATGAGATTGGTCGGTAATTGTCAGGGATGGTTTTACTATAGCACTTCGACAGTGCTAGCACCGACATCACCACAGTGACAGCTACCATGCTGACTGTTGGCATTGTAGCTACGGGATGTTGGTGCTTTCTATCAGGGTTCAATCCAAACCCCCATGTGGGACTCCACCCCACACACCCCAGTTTCTGGATTCTAACTCAGAGTCAGAGTTGGACTGGGGGGCACTACACCAGGAAATGCACTACTGGTGTCTTCTGAGCACCAGCACAGTGACTTGCCACAGGCAGGCAATTTCTGTCACTGTGCTGGTGTTCGCTGTGGTAGTGTCGACCTTGTGCGGCATATCGTCAGGGATAATAGGATCTTTCCCAGGCTTTGGAGTAGAACAATCCTGGCTTCAAAGAGCAGAGATTCTTTAATATCCAAGGTATGTAAATAGTTGTATAAGAGAGTAAGAGTAGGTGCCAACTCCACTTTGAAGGCTTTGTAGAATAGAGGCACAAAACCATCAGGTCCATGGAGCCTTGTCTGGGGAGAGAGCTCCTATTGCTGACAATATTTTCTTCTCAGTAATTTGGCCAATAAGAGATTGTTCTGGCTGATCCATAAGGGTGGGCAGGTTCATCTCCATTAAGAAATTCTCCAGCTTTGTCTGAAAGGTTGGGTCAGCCTCCAGTACTGTATACAAGGTCTGATAAAAATGTTCAAAAATCTCTGCCAGATGCCTAGGGTCTGATACAGCATTATACTGTAAAGGTCCACCAAAACAGCCACCCATCTTACAGTCACCTTCTGTTTGAAGCACAGCAAAAGTAGTTTGTCCACTGTCTCTCCTTCCCTATATATGTAGCCTTTATTCTTGCTAACATCAACATCACCCTATCCATCATATGGGCTGAGTATAGAACCTTCAGTTTATTTAATTCCAACCATTTCCCTCGTCAGCATGTTTGGAAGTGTTGTCTCTAATATTTTAATATTAGATAGCCATTCCTCTACCTGTTTCAACATTTCCTTTTTTTTAACTGTGGCTAATCTAATCAGCTCCCTTCTCCAGGTGGCCTTAGGACCACCACATTACATCCTTCACAGATATAGAGTCCACATTCTCCGCTATAGAGCCAAGTATGTAGGCTCTCATATGGTTTAAAAGAGCAGAGTCAGACCACAGCTGAGGGTTAAGAGACCAAGTGCCAGAGCCAGGGGGCTGTTGTGACAGTGCAATTTGTAATTGTATTGGAGAATGGTCTGAGATCAGTCTAGCACCTATATTCAAGTCGTTAACATATTGTAACTTTGATTGGCTTATTAAAAAGTAATCAAGATGCAAATATACCCCATGCTGACATGAATTTTTGCACTATATTATATAAAATTAAAATTTCCATATTTTTCCTTCAAGGAAAAGTATGGAAACCATGAGATTTTTTTATTGACAGACTCTGACCTTTTGGTGGCTACTGTAATAATGTTTTGTCAATTTCTGGTCATCGGACCTTGAAACGCTACCTGAAATGTAAACAAAATGCTATTTCTACTCAAAATGTTGCAGAAAAGACTGCCAGAAATGTATTATTTTTTCATATAGGTTTTTTCTCACCTAGGCAGGCTGGGCAGCTGCATCAGCCCTGTCCCATGTGACCCAGCCATATCGAGTCTCCACTAATCCTCCGGATCAAGCAGGCTATTAGTGCTTGCAATGTGGGCTATTAAGCCCCAACCTCCATTTTCCTCCTAATGTTTCTCTGGGGCACAGCTACACATGCAGTGAATGCAATGTATGCATTCCACCTCCTCAGAGGCACCCTCAGCACTCCATACACTGGCCTTCCCTGAATTGCTGAGACTACACACACTTTGTCATCTGGATTCCTCAATGTGGCAGCCTAGCAAAGAAGCACAAGATTCCCCGCAAAGGAAGAGAGCTGTCCTATGGATGCTCAGTCTTCTCTTACTGAACAAGTCCCCAGCGATCTGATTCTATTCCTCAACTTGGGTTGCCGGCAAGCAGGGAGGCATGGATGCTCAACCCACCGTGCCACTAAGTGGCCCAGAAAATGTATTATTTTAACTGAGAATTTTGGAAACATATATGTTGCTGAACTTCTTTATGCTTGTACTATACAACTAACAAAAAAATTATTTGTAGAAACATGTTACAGCAGTGGTACTCTACTTTCTAACAAAAAAAGGTGAAAAAATGGCAATGCACTCCTTTGATTTCTTTATCATTGTTTCTATGTAAAATTCAGATTACTTATAAAGACTGTGTATTTTTAAATTCTTCTACCATAAGTCTAACTAGTTAGGCAAACATTTGTACATTATGCCAGCTGACCTAGATTTTGCCAGGTGTATAATCTTTTGTGTTATTTGCAATTTTATTTAGGATTGAAACAGTATGAAGTTTGGGGCAGGCTAAAGACTGTCACTATAAATAACCATACAAAGCTTATATCTTTGCAATCTACAGTATCAGACCTGTCTATTAAGAATAACAGTCTGCATATATTTGTAGATTTATTTAAAATAATTCTTGCATTAAAAATGAGTGTCTAAGGCTGATGTGCTGCTTTGGGTTGACCACCTTACATCACTTGTATGGGGTTGTACTGTACATAGTTTTCTAAAAAGATAGACAAGATGCCCTATTTTCGTTGACCTCTGCTGGATCACGTGATGCTCTCACATAGGCGAGACCTGCTCCCACCTCAAAAGCAACAAATCTAAAGAAATAAGAATTTTTGGAGCTCATATTTCAACAAACTTCAATTTCTTCATCAGCCAGATACCCCAGGACTTCAGAGAATAGAAACACTGATATTTTTGAAGAATGGTGGCGAAATGAAACAGTCCTTCCAGGCGACACACCACCTATGACTCCAGACAAGTTAGCTAAAGCGGCCTAAAACTCAAAATGTAGCATCAGGTAAATCTGCCAAAGCTCTGACTACTATTATCCACTTTCAGAGGAAGCGTTTTTAGCTGAAGTAGCTCCATTAAAGAAAGCTTTTCAGGATTTTTCTTTGGATCTTAAATCTATTAAAGAGGATTTCAAAGACACTAAATCGGGCAGTGGCTGATGTGTCAGCATCGTACATTGTCCCTCGAGAAATGGCAGACCAGAGTGGATCCTGATATGTCTCTTTCGGCAGAAAATGAGCAAACTGAGCTGAAACTCAAAGATCTGGAAGACCATAACCGGGCGTAACAACCTGGTTATCTTTGGCCTTCCAGAGGATGCTGAAGGCCACTCGCCTGTATTGTTCACCCAGAAATTACTACTAAAGATCGCTGGACCACCGCCTCATACTGCTACATACGTTGTAAAAGGGCTCATAGGTCCCTGAGACCTAGGCCGCCATCTGGATCCAAACCCAGGCCGTTTATTCTTGATTGCTTAGCTATTTGGATCATCAGCATGTTCTTGCAAAAACTAAGGAACTTCAAGAGATCAAGTGGGAACAAACCAACCTCTGAATCTCTCAGGATCTTCCCATTGCCACACACCAGAGGCGAGCAGAATACCATTCCAGTATTACTAAGTTGATTGCGGCTAGTATTAAATTCGGATGTTATACCGGCAAGGCTATCCATCCTGCATCAAGGAACCTGGAAATCGTTTGACAATGCCGAACAAGCTGCCCATGATCTAGTAATTCTGCTCCAGACTTATTCACGCAACACTGATCCCTGACACTCAAATAAGTGAAGGTGAAGATCCCAACTGGAATTAGAGATGATACCTAAATGAGTGTGAATCGTTAAATATGTGGACTATCCAAATCAGAAGATGGGTGGTAATTCATCTTGTTGCAGTGACTTCTTTCCTAGAGTTATTTCCTAGTTACGGGATGCCTCTCCGAATGCTTGCAGCTCTTCCTGTTCTTTAAATCGACTCACCCGTCTTCATCTTTGTTTCATCTTTTTTATTTTTTTTTGGGGGAGACTGCTCTGTTGTCAGTAAGCCCATTCTTCTTTGGGAGTTCCTTATTACTTCAGGACACTCAATCTTTAGACTTTTACACGAATCTCAGCAGAATCTACGAGCAGAGGGCTGCTCGATCATCATGATAGCAACTAATGTGTATAATATGAGCTTGTGCTAAAATTATTGGTTAAAGGCAGTAAACAACTTGCCAATTATGTTTTTTTTATTTAAACCTAATAAGTTTAGTTCACCTTGTTCTAAGTTGGTGATGTTGGGTCTTATATTGCTGAGTCGTGTAGATGGGTCAAGTACTGGCCTGATTCATTTCCTAAGCAAAGTGCTTGGACTATTTGGTTGTTTGGGTTGAATTACAAGCTATTTTATAAAGGATGGAGATTTCATTTATTTCAACATATTAACATACCTGGGGAATACTGTGTATAATTTAAATAAGTCAAAATGGTTTTCTATTATGTTTCTATGGCTTACTAAAGGTTATAGTAAAAGCCACATACCACCACAGAATTTTCTGTAGGAATGTATTTATTCATATCTCCAGCAAATAATTTAATACTGAAGTTTAACCTTGTTAGGTAGATAACTGTTATTTAATTCTATATAGATATCACTAGTTAGATTAGTGTTATTAGATAGAAAACAAGCATGATTACCATAGTATTTGTTGACTGATGTTTAAAAAAGTATTAATGTTTCTCCTTTCTTTCTCATTTTTCTCTCTCTTTTCTTGGTAAAGGGGTGGGAGCAGGGTTGAGCGGGATTGCCTAAGGCTGGTAGCAGTCATGAAACAGACTTTGGGGTTGATCTTCCCATATCAGGGTGTAGACTAGGTTTTTCTTTTATTAACAGTTAAAGATGTAGTGGGAAGATCAAGGGGTGCTTCCATAGTATTGGAAATCAGGGTTAAGTACCTGGGATGGGAGGGTGGGCTAGTAATAATATTGGGGATGTCTGCCACGGGTCAGGAAGTAGTTATTAGAGTAGAGGTTGAGTGCTGGCTACTTGAAGAAATATATTTCATTTTTTAGGTTTTAGTCTCAGACATGGCTGGTCTTAAGTACTGCTCCTGGAATATAAAAGGAGCACGGACTCAACCAAGAGAACTAAAGTTCTACTTCACCTCAAAAGCTTGCAAATAGATGTAGCCTTTCTACAAGAGACACACTTGTTACCTAATCAAACACATTACTTAAGAAGAAACCGGTGGGGCAGGTTTTGGCTCAGTTCTGATTCCGTAAAGAGGGACGCCATTCTTATATCCGGAGAATTCCATTCCGACTTATTCATCATATTGCTGACCAGGAGGCAGATATGTGATTCTTTGAGCCTTAATGGCCACTCAGAAGTAATATTGGCTCTATATATGGACTGAATAATGATGACCCAGAATTTTTGCTAGTCTTATGTCCACCTTGGCCCCATGGACTACACTTGCAATAATTCTGGGGCGATTGAAACCTGGTCATATCTAACCAGCTAGATAGATCTAGCCAGATAAAACAAAAATTAACACCAGGCTAAAATGCAATACATGAGTTAATGCAATCCATGGGTATTAGAGACCCTGGAGGCTTCGGTATCCAGAAAGTAAGGAATTCTCATTTCATTCCCTTCATCATCACTCTTTTTCCTGACTGGATTATTTTCTTATTTCATTAGATTTATTGCTGGGGTCTCTATGGCTTATTACTCTTCCAAGGCAATCTCTGATCATCATATTGCCCATCTTCTTCTTGACAACTCACTAAACATACACAGAGATAAATTCTGAAATTAAATAGTTAACTCTTGAAATCTGAAGATCAAATAAGACTTATTCAAACTTTCATATCTAATTTTATGGATCTCAATGCCCCAACAAATGCCCAAAAAGGTTTTTATGGGGAGCTCTGAATATGCACTGGGGATGAATTTATAACGCAGCAACAAAATGTAAAAACAGAGAGAAGCAGCACCTTCCACAATCCAGACCCAAATAGAAGACCTAGAAAGCCACCTCTTACTCTTGGCCCAGTAGAAGAATGGGCAAAATAGAATCCTTTATGCACAATACAACCAAATTCTAACCAAAAGGCTGAATTTCTTATGCTTCAGTCTAAAATCTCCTACTTCGACCAGGGGAAAGGGCTGGAAACTCATGGCACTACGTCTGTGTACTCAAATGGCTGACAAAATAGTCACTTCTATTTACTCAACTTCCGAGTCTTGCTTACCTCCTCCAGACATTGCACATGCATTTCAAGAATATTATAAACAATTATATTCAGCCCTAAATCATTCATCTCTGTCTCAACATAATGATACTTTTCTTCAAGATATCGATCTCCCAGTACTATCAGAAGCCCAGAATATGAGCCTGAAAACTCCCATTACTCTAATGGAAGTCCAGGAAGCTATAGACTCCCTATCGTGGGATAAATCGCTCCTGGCCGGACAGCTTTACTAAAAATTTTACCAGACATTTAAACAGAAAATTGCTCCCATTCTCCTAGACATTTTTCAATACATTTTCAATAAAGGTATCTCTGACACTTCCTTGACTCAGGCCTTTATAATCGTTCTTCCAAACCAGATAAAGACCCTCTTCTTATTCCCAATTATAGGCCAATTTCTTTAATTAATGTGGATCTTAAGATTTTAGCTAAAATACTCTCGTCTAGATTAGGCTAGGTCTAGGAATCCTTATTAGTCAAGAACAGGTAGGGTTTGTCAAGGAGGCTATCCTCTGATCATCTTAGGAAAGTTGCCTACCTCTTCTGTATCCAGGGAACTCAACTCCTCGGCAGCTCTTGTCACCCTAGATGCAGAAAAGGCCTTTGATAGGGTCTCTTGGGAATATCTTTTTGTTATTGGCTAAATATCACATTCCACAAGAATTTATACAATGGATCAAAATTTGATATACATTACCAAAAGCTCAGATTTATTGTAATGGCATTCTCTCCACATCCTTCACTTTATCCCAGGGCACTAGACAAGGTTGTCCTCTCTCCCTTTCCTATTCAAACTTGTATTTGGAACCACTTATTAGGAAAATTAAAAATCTGGTATGGTATCTGGGATACCAATTGGTCATACAGAATACAAAAATCAGCATATGCAGAGCATCTACTCTTGCACATCATCAATCTTCCTCAATCCCTCCCAGCAATCTTTCAAATTATATCACACTTCAAAATAATTTCAATTACAAGTTAAACATGGGTAAGACGGAGTATTCCTCCTCAATAAATTTACACTAAAGAATGATATTGAGCAGTTGGGTGTACGCTGGAATACTGAAAAATTCAAATACCTTGGAATCTTTCTACATCCTCTCCCCATGTAATAAAAAACTCAACCTAGATGTTTTACACAGGACCCTATCAAGAAGACTTCAGCGATGGTCAAAATTGCCTATCTCTCTATGGGGTCATATAAGTATAATAAAATGAGCATTTTGCCTTGGATCTTATGTCACTCACAAATGTTCAATGGGGCCTTCCACTTTCACGGTTCATCAAATACACCGACTTATTAGCTCCTTTGTATGGCAAGGAAAGAAAGTTAGCGAAATTACCTTAAACTTACACATCAGAAAGTTGATGGTGGCCTTCAAGCCCTAATTTCTATATATATTTAGCTATACATCTGGCGAGTATTAGATTTTGGTTACACTCCCAGAATCTATCTTAGAATCCACCTATTGTCCCTCCTGGTCAGAACTGAACAGGTGCTATGTAGTGAATGGTTTGGATCCAAGAATCTCCTTTTATTACCAGGAAGAATCTCCCAAAAGTCTTAAAGGATACACCATTGTATGCCTTACTTCACACATAACATCAGTTAAATAACTTCCTTAAAGTAGATGCATATAGAGACATTGCCCAACCTTTGTTCTCTAATCCTAATTTTAAATCTCAGGTAAGATAATTAAATGTCACCTTTTGGCCACAAATGGGAGTAAACAGTGTAGAACAACTTGTTAGAGATCAAAAATGCTCTCCTTCAAAGAAGCCAAATCAATTTTTAAATGGCCTGATAATCAAGTGTTTAAATTTTTTCAAATAGCTCACTTATTGGTGAAACACTTGGGTCGTGAGTATGGAAAAGCCCACTAATGTCAGCTGTTCTCCCATATGTTGAATCCCCCTACATCTCACATTATATCCCATTCATATAAATTTCTACTAAAAGAAATAGCTAACCTAGAAGGTCAAAGGTCTTATTGGTGGGACAATAATTTATCACCACATTCCACCTCGAGGGATTGGTCCAGCATCTGGAAATACCTATGTAAATATAATAAATGGGGCAGGTACAGAATAATGCAATACTATATTAACCATAATCTATACTATACACCAGTCCAACTTCATAAAATGGGGTTACACCTCCAGTAGATGTCCAAATGTCAACATGCACCAGCCGATTTATTTCATATGCTATGGGCCTGTGATACTATTAACTCCTTTTGGAAGGAGATTCAAACTCATCTTAATCCATTACTTATGGTTTGCTGACAAATTTAACCAGGAAATTTGTATTCCTGTGGGATTATAGGCAGACTCAGGGTCACAACAGAAAGCCATATGGCCTTAATTACTGCTTGTGCCAAGAAAATATATAAGGCATTGGCTAGACTCATCTACTCCCATTATTTAGAGTGGTTCAAGGAAATTACGTTAGCCCTACAAGCAGAACTCACACTGCTTGAAGTTAAGAATAGATTAGGAATGTACAAGAAAGATGGGAAACACTCCATACTCTTATATTGGCGAATAGACCTAACTCAAATTTACCCTTTTAAGTGCTCTATATGATGATTATATCCTTCAGGGAATATCAAGTAGCCAGCGCTTCAGATCAATTTTTATAATTGTTATTTTTTTCTCTCTTCTTTCTTTATCCTACTATAAACAGGTGGCAGACTAGGTTTGGGGAGAGGTAGGGTTGGAGGAGGGGTTACAGACAACTAAACATATTACAATCCGCTTCTACTGAGCAGATATTTTTGTTACCGAATGCAATAGCCATGTAACTGTTTACTGCTGGATGTTCTTTACATAGCATTGTCATGTTGTCTGTATTTGTATGTTATGAAACATTTAAAATTAATAAAGTTTATTAAATTAAAAAAAGTTGACCTCTGCTAAACCTAAACAAATATATGCAGCTATGCAGGATAATCTAAACAAATATAGAGCTAATGGGGAACACTGAAATACTATAAAGTATTTCAGTGGTTATCTAAACAAATACTCTGCCATTGTGGATCTCTACTATAATGATGTACAGAACAACCAATACAAAACTATGCATTTTGAATTCTATAGAATGCACCCTGTTCCAGAGGTGCCACTCTTATGTACCTTTACCACAGATGTCTGGCAGAAATAGGCCTTAAAGGCATAAGGTGCTAAATTTAGTCTGCAGGGGATATATTTGGGTCCACTATGAAAAATGCACAGCATTGCTTTTCTGGCCTGTAAAAACAAAAACATCATGTCTGTAGGAAAAGTATGTATTTTCTGAAACTACACAAAATGCCAGTTTTAAACATGGGTAATGTATCTGGAATAGTCAAATGTTTTCCGCATGCAATGCACATACAATACACAACACATACATATTTACCCAGTAGAAACGTCATATTTAACCTCTGTAATACCTCACTATCACTTTGCTGTTTTAACTTCCCTGTAGAGATAAATGCAAGCAATGTTCTCTTCTCCATTGATACAATAGCACCTGGAGACTGTTTGTATGAAAGTCACTCTATGAAACCAAAGATTTGGTCTTGTAGTTGAAGTGCACTAGTGAAAACCTGTAAGTTTAAATCCCACTACTGCCACATGGTAGCTGAGGTAACTATCATCTCAATTTCCCAATGGGATACATGCAGAAAAGTCAACATGAGCCCATGTCACTCTAGTCCCACTTTCTTGGCGTTACTCTGCCTACAATAGCAACACTTCTCATTCTCTCCTCCTTTATTTTATTGTATTATTTTAGGCCTGAAAGTACACTCGAGCCAAAGCTCATTTTCAAATGCATTGTGGGAGCACAGGAAGTTAAATGATTTGCTCAGGGTCGCATAATATATAATTGGTAGCCGGGATTCAAACCCAGATCTTCAAGTTGCCAGCTCAATGTTACTCTGTTTATGCTCCAAGCACTGGCCCTGATCCCTTCCTCTCCAGCCCCTGCCCCATCACTCAATTTTCTGCAAACTTACCATCACTCCAACTTCTACATGGTTTACCCCATCATGGCAGGGGCAGCTGGGCTCACCCTCCCTGCTGCAGACCAGGATCCACATCCAAAGGGCCAACATCACCAGCGCTGGGCCTCAGAGGCTGGTTCATCATCCTTCTAGGGCTGGGTATTTACAGTGCTTTCTACTGATCCCCAGGTACACAGGCTTTCTAGAGTGTGCAAACTCCTGGATGCAAGTATATGGAGCATGTCACAGTCAGCATTCCCTGACCAGTATGCCACTCCAGACACACTGCCACCTGCAGTCACTCAGCTGGCAGTACAGCACTGGCGCTGACTGCCCTTCCTCTCTGTAGAAGGAGTGCATCCTCTATGACACTCAGTCTTCCTCCCTTGGCTGGCCCCAGACAACCAAGTCTCATTTTTAAACCCACATCACCAGCATCATGAGTGATACCACTACCACTGTGCCAATGGGCTTGTTGCAGCACAGTGTGCTTAATCATTATGCTTTATTGCATCTCTGGATTGCAAAGTGCCTAGGATAAATGAAATGCACTATACAAACCAAAATCCCTATAAATACTTCTAAAACAATTTATAATATAATGGGGCCAAAATCAAAGACATTCTAAAAAAAAAAAAAAAAAAAAAAACCTAACCAATATGTTTGAGTATGCAGATAAGCATTGAATGACACAACAAAAGAAAAGAGAAACAAAACCAACTTTTTAAACTGAATAAAAGTTATCAAACAGGCCCTAAAACACTAAAAATGTCATATAGGACAATTAAATCTTCAGTTTCCTACTTTCAGCAACTGTGCATTGCTCTAGAAGCAAACTGCTGCACAGTTCTTTACTCCTCTGTCTGCCCTGTTACATTGTCTCCAGAAAAAGTGTGTGGCATGGCAGAAAAAGTGAAAGCAGGCAGTCTACATGTTTGCATTGCTTCTGCAATCAGATGACTTCTGCTTCACTCTGGACCCACAGTATCACAAGACAAAGAGCTCCTCTCATGATCCCCTAAGTCAGACTCTGAAAAGTACGCTGGTGTCTTTCATGGTAACCTGTACTTGGTCTCGCCTTTATAGCCACACACTTTAGTGTTCTGTGCCACACTCTGTATGGCACAGTGCACTAAATGGTTAAACAGCATTCTGAAACTAGAACAAGCACAGGTGAACAGTACTCTGGGCTGGATTTGCAGGACATTTAAAATCAGCACAGGTGCAGGAAAAACTGCTGCAAGCGGGGCTTCACTTGTGGATCCGCAGTTTTCCCACATGCACTGTATTTTCAAAGCAGGAGCCAGTTTATGAATGGCTTCCCATTTATGGCAGCTTGTGGTCATTTTTGGCACAGCTGCACCAAAATGTTACAGCTGGTAGGACCAGGAACAATGCCCCCTAGCTACACTGGCTGAAAATACAAACCTCTACAAGTGCAGAGTTGTTGTCCCCAGTGGTGGCTGTGGCATGGAACTTTCTCCCTGAATGTTTTGAAACTCTAGCACTCTGTTTCTGGCTACTGTGGGTACAAGGAGGTATCAACAGGCAATTAAATTCTCCCACTAACCACAGGCACCTGAATCTAACAGTAGACCCTATGTTCCTTCAATAATTATACAAGCACAAACTGCTAAAGCTTGCTACACAACTTAAAATATTATAGGTGTCTAAGATATACCCTGTGGTGCTTTTCATTTACTAACCAATTTGCAGCACATGAGAGATGACACTTGTTCATTTGATAACCTCCCTTGCAGAATGAATTCAACACAATATTCCATTTTAATAACATTATGAACTCTTTAAGGGTTGGCAAAACTAGTAATACTTGCTGCATAACTAAATATATCACTTGCTTTCCTTTTCATGTATTAACCAAGTGCAGCATAAGAAAGAACAAGCATTTGTCAATGCTGAATGTTGTCTCGCTGGCATTGATAATGCAGGAGTTAAAGATGCATAATAGGAATGGCAGTGAAGTATTGAACTGATGCTAACCCCACACCCACCCTGCAGAGACTGACAAGTGTTGGGGTGTGCCTATGGATCATTTGCTATAACACTCATGCCATTTAACCTCACCCTAGCATGTAGACACTGACAAGTGTCGTGGTGTGCTTAGAGTCTTTGGGCCTTATACTTACCCCATTCCATAAGGAAATAAGCTGAGATGGGTGCAGTATAGGAGAATGGGGTGAACTTTAGGTCAGAACACTCCAAAGCACACCTCGATGCCTATCACTGGCTGCAGGGTGGGGGTGGGGTGAATAGCATGAGCATTACAGCCAATGATCCCAAGTCAACACCTGACACCTGTCATTCTCTACAGAATGGGGTGTTAAAGTTGAAACCCTAATGCCATAGGCATTTGTTGGTATTTTCACTCCAAATTTTCAACATGGGCTTTTTGTGACCCCACCTCATGAAGAGTGGCACTATCAGTTTGTTAGCTGAAAGGTGGTTTGCACAGCGGCTATGCCATTTGGTGACTCAGGGCTGAAAACACATTTTGGGCAGGATATGAAAAGAACAACTGTATTGTTCATGAGGAGGTGTAAAAAATGGCAAAGTTGAAAATCTGTAGTGAAAATATGAAAACTTGCTGAAGTCATGTGCATGCATAGAAACTGCAACACACGTCCGTTACCCAATTACCTTTGGGATTTTTAACCACATTTTCAACATAGGCATTTTGGACCTCCTCTCATGAACAGTGGCACTGTGATTTTGTTAATCTGTCCCAAAAGCTGATTTCCCACAACAACCACGCCACAGGTGCAAAAACACATTTTGCGCAGGATGTGAAAAATGACAGCTATACTGTTCATAAGGAGGTGTGAAAAATGCCAGTGTTGAAAATATGGCATTAAAATATTGCAAATTTGAGAGGTTACAAAGGTGCATGAAAACTGCGTAATGCACGCTTGTAACACAGTCATTTTATGGACTTTAGTCACAAATTTTCAACATAGGCATTTTAGGACATCTGCTCATGAACAGTGTCACCGTCATTTTCTCAAACTGTCACAAAACTGATTTCGACAGCGACCGCACTATTCTGCACTGGATGTGTGGAAACACATTTCGGCCAGGATATGTAAAATGACAGCTGTACTGTTTGTAAGGAGGTGTGGAAAATGCCAATGTTGAAAATCTGGAGTGAAAATATTACAAATTCATGAAAGGTTATGAGCGTGCCTGGAAACTGCACAACGCATGCTCGTAAAACAAGCCATTTTTGATTTCTTTCACCAAATTTGCAATATAGGCTTTAGAGAGCCTCCCTTGTGGACAGTGGCACTGTCATTTTGTTAATTGTCCCGAAAGGTGATTCCATGCAGTGACTGCAAAATCACCTTTCAGGACCGAATATACCCGACAGTGACTGAATTCATACGAGGGGTCCCAATAACCCATGTTGAAAATTTGGTGCCTAAATTCCCAAAATGCCCCAGATATGTACCAAAGTTGAAAAACCCTATGTATTACCCAGAATTTCTTCAGTTAGCGGTCGGCTTTGAAGAGTTCAGGCGTGTTCTCGGTCTACTGAAGATGATGGCACCATGCTCAGAGTAAGTATGGGGTGGGGTAGCAGTGTCAGTGGCTCAGTGGGTACACTCTCGCCTCTGAGGCTGGGAGATCAGAGGGCTGTGGGTTCAGTTCCCACATCTGGCACTTGAGTTAATATCCCAGTACTGACACTGTAGTGCAGCATGAGAGGGGTGCTGCGCTCTGAGGTGCCGCCTTTTGGATGAGACGTTAAACCGAGGTCCCATCTGCCTGGATTGGTGGTAGTTCAGGTGGATGTTAAAGATCCCATGGCACTTTATCGAAAAGAGTAGGGGAAAGTTTTATTGAGACAAAATCATACAATAATAACAAAGCATAATACAAAAAAAAGGAAAAACAGGATAAGTATGATACAATCATTCAGGTAACTGCTAAATCAGAGTCAGTGATCCAAGGAAGAGCTTTCCAAAGTTCCCAAAGTGTCATATCTGAGTATAGAGTACGTTCATGCTCATAAATTTCTTTTAAATCTTGTACAATCTTTTTTCGAGCTCTAAATAGGAGCAGTCCTTTGCTGTAAAGAAAACAAGCAACGTATCATCCAAATATTGCATTTAATGCAGACAAAAACAAGGTTCAAAGTGTCCTGGTGCCATTTTGACCACTGGGGAGAAAAAAGTCGTATATAAGATTCACATAAGTAACTGACTGAAGCAAGGGGTATCCACGCCTGTGCCAAAAGAACTACCACTTTTGATAAAGGAACAGTCAAAAATAAATGAGGATAGTTTCAAGTTCTGTAATACATAATAGCGAGAACACATTCTATCTTGGGACTGCTTATGTTTATGATTTGATTTACATTAATCTTTCATGGCATGAAAGCCAATGAAAATCCTATATTTTGGCTGGAACCCGCTTACATCTCCACAATAACAAAGGGAAGGGAGGTGTTGACCAGGACACTTATCAAAGGGTACTGATACAGCACAAACTGTCAGGAGTAATTTCTTATATAAAACTTTATGTGAATGGTTTAATAACATCTGAACAGACACCTTCCATTGTTTGAGACGTAAAACATATGTTTTACGTGAGTTGGTATACCAACAGTTTGTCTTAACACAGTTAAGGAATTAGTTTCCCATTGATGAAACCAAATCCTGCAAGAGTCATAAAACCAAGGTTCCCACCCCTTTGGGCATGAATCAACAAAGGTCTAAGGTTTGCAGTGAAAACATACAAGAAAAAATAACAAAGGGTTAACCATACAAGCGTCACCCTCAGGGATAGGTAAATAAGTGATATTCCGTTTTATCGGGTTTAACCTACTACCCCAAAGAGCCTGAAAAAACAGGCTAAAGACAGCAGTTTCTAGCTGTCATGGAATAGGAATACATAACTTAAAAAAAGGAAAGTAGAGATCAAATAGTTTTTAATTAAGAAAACACTTTCTTTTTCCCTATCTGCCCCCGGGTTCCAGGAGGCCACCTGAAGTTTACCTTGTTGCAGTTTAACATTCCAGTTAAAAAATCTGAGTCCTGTGTCCCAAAAAATTTCCAAAATGCGAATAGGGCCTCAACTAAACTTAGACGGGCCAATACGGTCCGAGGGGAGGTTACTGAACCGACCCGGATAACCAGACTTTTAGTGTAATTTAAAACAGCGCCAGAGAAGTTTCCAAAAATAGAGCACTCATGGAGAGAATGAACCACTGAGGCTGCATCAGCTACAAGAAAACAAACATCATCTGCATATGCGATCACCTTGTAAGGCAAGCATAAGGCACAACTAGAAATAGCCCGAATCTGAGAATTAGTATTCAACCGACGGAGCAAAACATCAAGAAAAATACATATAACAACGGGCTTAAAGGACAGCCCTGATGAACCCCCTTTTATGGGGATCATGGGTCCTATCCAACCATTCACTACAGGTACAACTGTAGCTGTTCTATAGAAAGCACGAATCCAGCGTACTACAACATCAGGTACATGCAGAAAGCGAGTGCTTCCATAAAAAATCATGCCTAATCGAATCAAAAGCAGCCTTCTGATCTACGGAGACAACAAGTCCAAGCCAGACCTGCATAGCCATGAGAAAATAATTCTCGTAAGAGGATCAAATGATCAGAAATTCTCCTTGAGGCACAGAACAGGATTGAGGGATGCAAACCACCTCTGCTATCCTCACCAAATGCTTCACAATAATTTTCATTAAGAGCTTAAAGTCGGTGTTCAACATACATAAAGGTCGCCAATTCTCTAGAGAATGGATATCACCTTTCTGTTTATAAATGTAAATCAAGTACCTTAGTAAATTCCAAAGGAGAGATTCACATGTTAACAGAGAATTAAACACAGATGTAAGTTCTAGCTAAATGGTCACCCAGCACCTTATATAAGCCAGCAGGGAGACCATCTGGACCAGGAGTTCTCTGTATAGGAAATGAAGAAATAGCCAATGTCAAATCCTGCTCCGTGATAGGAGAACAAGCCTGGTCCTGACATAGCTGTGAGGAGCTGGGATATCAAGGCCGCTATACAAAGTCGCACTGTCACCAGCCACAGCAGAGAGGGAGAAAAAGGGCTGTAGTATACTTTGTTACAATATGACAAATCTCAGTTTGTGAGGAACATAAGGTCCCATCTGAATTTAGAAGACACGTCATATTTTTTGGGCGGTCTGACGTGAATTAGATTCAAAAGGACAAATAACATCACGTGTTCCAACAGTACAGAATTTATGTTGGTAAAAAGTTGTTGTGATTGCCATAATTGGAAAGTCAACATGTCATTCTGTAGGACTTTTATTTGTTGAGTAAGGCATTGCCTGTAGGTACGCTATGGTTAATAATGACTGAAAATGTACCCTCTTCTGCAAATAGTCTAGGTATTCCTCTACATTTTAAACGACTGTAAGTTTTAAAAGTGACCAGATCATGTTTCATGTGTAACCACCACTGAACAGGATCTTCATAACAAATAAAACAGATTTACGGGCTTGTATGAATGACAGAAGGGACTGCATAAACATCGGAATCTGCAACAAAGATGTGTTGAATTTCCAAATACCTGGACCTTACAGGAAGAGACAACAGAACCAAAACCAACAGAAAGCAGCTTATGATCAGAAAACTCAACCACTTGAACTTTGGCAGAAATAATTGGTACTTAGGAGAGGAAAACACATAATCAATATGTGTGGCTAGTTTACCCTTTTGGAAGGTAGGGGTATGTTGTGTAGTAAAGGAGATAGGAGTCCATTAAGCGGGCGACTCGAACTAATTTACCCAATTTGTGGGAATCACAAAACAGTTTCTTTGTAGCAGCAAAGAGCTCTTATCTTGAAGACTCAGGCCACAATTAAGTTACCAGCAAACAATACCTGAAAGGAAGTGTGCAAATAAGGATGAAGCAAAGTAAATAAAGCTATGCGTTCAGTTTTGATTTGAGGAGCATAAATGTTTATCACCGGTAGGACAAGACCCAATGACAAAATCTATAATAAGTGCCTACCAGGGCTACATCAACCAATTTTAGCAAACGGAAGTCTGGGATATTAATTAAAATTCCCAGTCCTGAACAAGTCCTGACCAGTTGACCAAAAGAAGGACCCAGTAACCAGTCCTGTTGTGCTTGTCGGATCTCATGTGTAGTATGAAGTCTTGTATCCTGTAATAAAATTAAACCTAAAGGCAAAAGCCATAGAAAGGAAAAATCAATCTCCTTTAGCTATACACTTCATACTATTTACATTAATAGTATGGCAAATGAAGTGAAACATAGCACCAAAAAAGGAAAACAGACAAAACACATTTTACAATTTCTTTTTCCCAACCACCTTCTTCCCTTTAGTTTTACTCTGGCCTTCGCTTCTGAGAAGGCCAGTACCAAGTTGCAACTCGGAGTCAGTGGTACCGCAGGGGAGAGAAGAAGCTATGGAGGAAGAGTCTGACTCACCTCCAGCGCCATCAGAAAGGGTTGGAGAAGTTCAAAAGAATTAGATAAGGGCACTGGGGGTCCAGACCACTCACAGGAGATGGTGCAACCGAGGGTTATTTCTCAGTGACCTTCTACGATAACACTTGTGAGCACTGGGGCATAGTACTTGGACCTGGGACCGGGTCCTGAACAGGAAAATTAGACTGGGCAGGATCGGGGCCAGGAGAAATCTCAAGCAAGGGGTCATCCATGAAGGAAACTATCTGAGGTACGACCTCAGAGGATACAACAGGCACTGAAGCCTGCAGTAAGGGCTGGGCTGCCTTGGGAGGAGATACAGCCAAGGTGGTCCGGAGACGGGCCTTCTGCGCCTGTGTAATAATAAAGCGCTGGTCCACTCCACCATCATGAAATTCCTGATTATGCGCAGCCCATTTACAATTCTGAAAGGTGTGCCCTGTTCGTCACAGAGGTTACACCTACATTCACTCAAACAGTGTGCCCTCACGGCCCAATTCCTGCAGATGTTGCATTTCATTTTATCACATACATTACTAAGATGTGCAGGGTCACCACATCGATAGCAAGCCTTCGCTGACCTGGTAGAACAAGACCCTATCTCGGTCTATAAAAAGAGTTAGGCAGATGTACAACCCCAGAATCATTAGATCGTAACAAGACTTTAAACTTCCAGCCCCAGTCCAACTGTTCTCGGTATCCAAAATGGCTTCAGGCTGTCCTGGACGTCAACGCTGTTTCAGCCAATACACAACATCCTCCACCTCAACTCCTCATTCATGAAACAGAATAGTAATTGTTTTAAAAGTAGGTTTAGAAAGAGGAATAGCCTGAAATGGGGTCCATAATGCAGTAGTCCGTAGAGAATTATACTTTGACTAGAAACGCTCCAAACCCCTAGATGTTTGGAAACTGATGTCAAATATGGTTTCACCAGAGATATGAATTAATGCATATATTTCATGGGAAATAATTTTAAAGAATCCTTTATAGCGTCACGTACATAGACCCGATTAGGTGGCTCAGGTAACCCCGGTATGCCAAGCGAACAGCGTTGTGTCTCTTAGCAGCCTGGATTGGAAATTTAAAGAATGAAGAATATGAACGGCTTGGTCCTGATATTTTGGGGGCTGTGGTGGTGGGGGAGCCAGAGCCTCTATAGAAGTAGTAGAAAGAGGAGCCTGAGGTGGAGAATCCTTCAGATAATCCAACACTGGGTTCTGTGTAAGCTCCAGTTCATGAGGGAGACACAAGGGGTCAGTAGTAACTTTTGAAGCACCTATCTTGCTCTGTAGCTCGGAAAATCTTCAGGGCGGAGGACCGAATTGGAGACGGACCAGACTTCCAACTTCCTGGGACAGTACCCTGAACCTAGCCAGCACCTCTCAGCGCTGATTCAACAGTCCAGGTAGGTGCTTTATTAATGTTTACTGTAGATGATTCTTGTACATGTAGGGAGCTTTGTGATGAAATAGAAGCAGGTAGTGAAAAGGAAACCGAATCTGTTTGTACTGCAGGTGGCAGGGAGCATTACTGTAGATAAGTCTTG
Organism: Neoceratodus forsteri; assembly: GCA_016271365.2. Classification (NCBI taxonomy): domain Eukaryota; kingdom Metazoa; phylum Chordata; order Ceratodontiformes; family Ceratodontidae; genus Neoceratodus; species Neoceratodus forsteri. Next base: position 686,159,621 of record CM028137.1, on the reverse strand, counting down.
TACATGTGAGGAACTCTGTGATGTAATGAAAGCAGGTTGTGAAAAGAGCCAAATCCATTTGTACTGCAGGCGGCAGGGGAGCAGGCAGTAGGGCTTCAACTACCAACGCACAGAGTCGGTTTAGAGCTTGTCACAGCAACAGGCAGTAAAGGAGACAAGTCAGATAAATCTTCAGAGCGTCCACCCGAGTGGAAGATGCATCTGTGCTGTCGGCTCAGGCGCTGTGCATATCTCAGTGCATTTTCAGTTTTGCACTAGCAAACGGCACTCCGCCATTGCAAAATGCTCCCGGATCTCTTGTGCTGTCAAACAGTGGTTTTCAGAATCAAATGAAGTAAAATCTTCTGGTAAGTCGACTGTAGGCATGCAAGTCAGCAAGTCAGTTCCATTAGAAGTAAGCAGAGGGCTATGTATAGCATCCTTGGTATGAGCAGCATAACTTAAAGTTGTAGTAGGAACAGCAACAGGCAAAACATCAGTGGTTGGCATCGAGGTCTCCATTTGATCAGAGGTAGGAGCAGAGACCAAATCTCCTACCTCCATAGCTCCCTCCTCAGAAGGCAGGTGCGTCCGCCATCTTGGACAGAGGTTCCCCTCTGACGAGTAGGAATTTCTCGGTGTCCTGGGCCAAATTTTCTCATTCACTAAAAATACCACCAACAGCTTAATCTGGATCAAGGTCAGTTGGCATTCATCCGTATCCCCCTCCCCGGGTCATGCCTGAAAATAAGCAGGATCTGTCTAGTGCACTTACCGGTCAACAAAATGAAATAAAAATAAATAAAGGGGATGTGGGAGGCAGGGTGTGCTGAGGTGTGTGTGGGTTGGGGAGGACCACGGACTCAATGAGGGACCATTTTCTGGTTTGCAGGTTAAAAAACACAAGCAGGACTTTCTTTTTTTTTTTTTTTTACAGGGGCATTGGCATGCTGGGGTGGACTCAGTGTGCCACCTGAGCGCTTTGGGGGTGCTGTATCTGACAGGGATTGGGCACCTCCATCAGCACATACCAAAGGGAGGCAAGAGCCGAGGGGATTAGGGCACACCCAGGCACACAACAAATGGGGTTGGGGACATTATGCCAACAGGGAGGGGCCCCAGTCAGCAAAATGAACTGGGCAGGAGGAACTGAAGCCAACAGGATTGGGTCCCCTCACAGCAAGGAAAGACTGTGGGGCACATGATGCCAAGAGGGTTTGGGCACCCCTGCACACAAGTGGAATGAGACGGGGCATTATGCCGGTGGAGAGTGGGCTCCCCATCAGAAAATGAAGTGGGTTGCGGCTTGCCGACAGAGGTTGGGCACCCCTGAAGTCGGCTCTCTGGGCAGCAGCAGTCAGTGCCGCTATATGTTTATTGTACTGTTTACTAGGGAAAGGCACGGTGGAGGCGCTATTGTGCTGCTGGGTGACGAGCTTGGCTCTCATTGCAGCAGAACTTTTCTTAGATCTGGTGGCCACTTGACGTGTTGCTGGTGTCAGCGCCTTGAAGCTGCCTTATTGGGGAATGAGGGACGCACCTATTGATGCGTGTGCCCAGCATTCTCCCATAGTGACCTGCATCTCCAAATCTACATTATTGCAATATGTTGGCTGGTGCGCAAGCACAAGCCAACATAAAAATTGCATTTGTTCAATTAATGCCAAAATAACTATTTTTCCTCCTTCTATCAAAAGTGCATCACAAATATAAAACTATAATCATTACCACTGCAATGATGTCTCTGTCTTGTTTATTCATAATTGACCCATTTTCTAAGTGATGTCTCTGTCTCATTTATCCTTAATTGGCCCACTTTCTTAGTATGATACAAACCTCCAGGTATGGGGTGTTGCACTTATCGAGGCTGAGAGGCCCTTTGCCTGCAGCATTGGGCCTCACTATGTACCTGGGCTTGCAGATATCCTGCAGCACCCTACACCATGTTGGGTCTTTTGTTTACTTAAATGCAGCAAGTAGCTTTAATGATGTAATAAATTTGATTAAAGTATGCAGTCCTTGATTGCCCTACATAGAGACTGGTATTATTAAAGGACTAAAGCCATTTCAGTTTTTCAGTAGCTCCTTGTTTTGCAATGACAATAAACACGAATAAGGCACTATTAATATAAATCCGTAAGCAGGTCCTCAAATGCTACAGATAAAATTTTCAACATGAAGAGGAACATAGGAATGTGATGGCAGAAAAGGACTGCTAGGTATATATATATATATATATATATATATATATATATATATTTATTATGGTAGAGGAGCCATTTACATGTTAAACCCAAAATTTTGCACCTTAATAACTTTGCATCTGTTTGACGGATTTGCCTGAAATTTGGAATACACAATCAAAACCCATACACCTGGTATCTGCCAAGTTTGTACTGGTCGATATACAGCTCGCGGAGTTATTAAGCATGATCTCTGTAGTGTTTACACTTTTCTGGAATTTTACGGTCATACGTACAGGTCACACGGCTTAGGTGGACCGGTCTGAAATCTTCAGGGAACATGCGGCCAGGGTCCCTGGTGTGCCTTGAAGATTTCATGAAAAATATTAAACGGTTCAAAAGTTATTCAAAAACAAGTTCCCATTCTAAGTCAATAGGAAAAGTTAACAAAAGTTCGACAGTGTCGCAATGCAGTTTTTACTTTCAGAATGGCCCTTTACTGTCACAAATCCACCATTTTGTTTTCAGTTGGTGATCAGAAAAATGTTTGGCATTTAAAATTGGGACCCTCTAGCAACCTAATTCTTTTGTATTCACCTAGTTGGACCCTGAGGATGCTAGCATGTCTTTATTTTGGGGTAAAACACCAGAGAAATATGTTTTTCAAATTTCTGAAAAGTACTTCGCAAAGTACTGTCGCACTTGCAGCACTGTCGAATGAATTTGTGAAAGCTTTCAAACTTTACAGTACTTTTCTAGGCTGTGGGAAATGACAGCAATTATTTGGCACCATGCTGCAAAAGAACAGTTTGGTGTTTTGGCCTTACATTTGAGTGAACGCAGCCGACATCTCACAGATGTGCCTTTTAGTATTTTATTGAAAAATATTACATGGTGGCAAAGTTACGGCACTCCAAAGTTGACGCTTTTCCCATAGAACAATATTACGGTGTCCGACGCATTACAGGAATCCTTTGGTGCCCTGCTGCAAAATAACGCTTTGGTCTTTTGGGCTGAAATTTGAGGAACACAGCAAACATCCTGCAGATGTGCCTTTTGTGGTTTGGTGAAAAATATTTCAGGAGCCAAAGTTATGGCACTCCAAACTTCTCTTTTCCCATAGGATAACATTACAGCATTCACCACGCCTTTCAGGGCCCGTATCTCGGAAATGATGCGAGATACGGACTTTCGTCGGAAAAATCCTTAACCCCTCATGGAGGCTAAGTATAAAACTAGCCAGGAAAGTCATAAATCATATGACTTTTAAATTTTTTTCTATGTCGACGGTTCCTGAGATATAAGCAATTTAGTATTCCAAGTCCTCATTTTCTGCTCCAAGAACCATTATTATGCATACATTCTTTGTACTCACTGTCTTTCTTTATGCAGGTTTTGGGGAAAACCAGCCTGTGTGCTTACATTACTGTTACCGTTACGTTTTTTGTTTGCGGTTCCGTTCCTGTTTCACTTACCGTTCCGTCTCACTACCATGTGCGTTACCCTTTGCGTTTTTCATTTGTGCTTGCTGTTGCGTTGTTTTAAACATTTCTGTCTACACTACTGTTTCTCTTTCTGTTTTGCTTTGCGTCACCATGTGCATTACTATTTGCATTTGTGGGCACAATGTTACTATGTGACAAGACATCATGTTCGGCACTGCACTCCCCAGCTGCATTACATTCTACTATTTCTCGTTATTATTCTCAAAAGGAAGGGAAATTAGAGGCAATATCGTTTAATGCATTAGTTAGGTTGTTCCACACCAACAAAAGCGAGAGAAATTTAGTTGAAGTTTCCTCCTTGGCTTCCTCTCCACATCTTCTCCTGGCATCGGGTATGCATTAGGGTTGTCAGTCCAACTCACCCCATTCTCCCACACCTCGGCTTCTTTACACATGTGATGGGGTGATAGTTATGGCCGACAATCCTAATGCACACCCCATGCCAGTTGGGGTGTGGGAGGGGGCAAGGGGCTTTCAACCCTAACACAGAATTTCCACTTTTTCAGTGTGGAACAACCCTCAATTAATGTATTAAACGGAGTTGTTTGCCTCTAATATATATATATATATATATATATATATATATATATATATGAGAGAGAGAGATTGCAGTGCATACTAGGGGCTCATTTGGTCTGCAACATATTTTATTATTACAGTTGTCATTGTCATTCATGGTGTAGCAATGTACCCAGCTTGTTTTCCCAAGGGCTTGTTGCTGTTAATATATTCATTCTTTTTTTCTGTTATTGTATAGTATTACACAGTAGCATCATATTAATAGTAAAATATATGTAATCACAATATTATTCAGCATCATTATTATTACAATCTGGCTGGCCCAGTGCCGTGGTGGGTTGAATCATCTATGCTTCCTGCAGCCATGCTGGTGACCTGGGGTCAGAAACAGACTCGGGTTGCTCGAGGTCCAGTAGGGGAGGAAGGATTGAGCATCTGCAGACAGTTCTCCTACTTCAGGAGGGGAAGATCACATGGCGCGCTGTTTGCCTAACAGCAAGTGGCAGCTGGGTGCCAGTATATGCACGCCAACACTTCAGGAAGGGAACCCACCTTCAGAGGCACAGGCCATCTCTGTGGAAGCAGAGCTCAACCACTCTGCCCATAGCACGTCCATGGACTTGGGGAAAATTGGCAGAAAATCTCTGTGGCAGTGACATGATGACCAACCCTTCACAGGTCAGTACACCTTGTGGCCAGAGACACCCACAGCCATATGAAAGGGGAAATAGTGAGTCCTGAGGAGCCAGGGTGATGGGGCTTGGGGATCAGTCAGACCAAGGCTGCTGGGGATGAAGTGGGAAGCTTGAATGTGTAGATAAAAAAACATATTATTACAATTCAGCTGACATCTAGGAAACTCAAGGGCAGAGCTCGGCCACCTTGCTGTCTCACTGCAAAAGCCTGCTGACATGCACAGCAGTCAAAAGAATGACAGCAGGACATTGATCACACAGGGATCAGTGCTGGGACCGGTCCTATTCAACATCTTCATCAGTGACATTGCACAGGATATAGAAGGCAGAATTTCACTGTTCACTGATGACACAAAGCTCTGTAACAGAGTAGACACACCAGAGGGTGTAGACAGAATGAGAAGGGACCTGCAGAAACTTGAAGAATGGTCAAGGGTTTGGCAGTTGAAATTCAATGCAAAGAAGTGCAAGATAATGCATATGGGGGACAAAAACCCTGGCACAATATATCAGTTGGGGGTGAGGATATAGCATGCACCAAGCAGGAAAGGATCTTGGGGTTGTCATTCTGATGACCTCAAGGTAGGGAAACAGTGTGACAAGGCATCAGGTAAAGCAAATAGGATGCTGGGATGTATAGGCAGGGCATCACCAGCAGGAAAAGGGAGGTCATAATTCCGCTATACAAGACACTAGTGAGGCCCCACCTGGAGTACAGTGTACAGTTCTGGAGACCATACCTCACGTAAGGATATAGACAGGGTAGAGAAGGTTCAGAGGAGGGCAACAAAGATGGTGCATGGGTTGCATCACAAGTCCTATGAAGACAGGTTGAAGGAACTGAACATGTACTCCTGGAGGAGAGGAGGGAGAGAGGGATATGATAGAGACATACAAGTATCTTACAGGGAGGAACAGGTGCAGGAAAACACTATTTTGCGAAAAAGATGTTTCAGGACTAGAGGGCATGGGATGAAGTTGGAGGGAGGAGATTCAGAGGAAACATGAGAAAGAATTTCTTCACAGAACGGATGGTGGACAAGGGAACACCCTGCCAGAGGAAGTGGTGGGGCTGAAACAATCACAGGATTTAAGAATGCATGGGATAGACATAAAGGAATTCTAGAGGTCAGGGGTAAGGGAAATAGACTTTAGGAAAACAAACTGAACTTACAAGCTCAAATGGTAGACTAGGTGGGCCATAGGCTCTTATCTGCCGACACTGTCTATGTATCTATGTATTGAAAGTGTTGATAGGTGTTGGCATTACAGTTGTGGAGGGTGGAGACCACCACACAGAACTGGAAAATGTCTCTTTCTAGAAGTGTGTCGATACCCTGTCATATACCTAATAAATGGTTTGATAAGCTGGATTCATAAATAGGTAATTTCATATGGGAGGCCAAAACCCAGATACAGTAGGAATAAGCTTAGGGCCAGTTGGAGAGTGGGGAATGGAATCTACCATGGTTCAAAAGGGTACCATGGGCGTTTGGGACTGCCCAAACCCTGCGATGGTTCCCAACTGAAGGTAAACTCCTCCACTATGGACACAAATAGAAACAGTCAAATGTGGCCTAGTCAGCCTTGCTTCTTATCTTTCAAATAAAAAATACTCCCACCCACACTTGGCACCAGCAGTCAAAGTACCAATAAAGATCTGGATAGACACCAGTAAAACTTTAAAGAATAACACGCTGCATATTGTGGCCTGCCCCTGTGGCTTAACAAAAATATAAGTGTAGAATTGAAACCATTACACTGGCAGGAATGGGAACAAAGAGAATACACACAGTCAAGGATGTATTGATACAGAGACCATGACTATGGACTCATTCCAGGTCCTACAATCCTAGTATAACATACCAAACTCTGAGTTCTGGAAATTCCTACAAGTTCAGAGTTCCTGGATTCATATCCTCAAAGGTATGAACAAGCAAGAAGCTCGGCCATGATCTCACCTTTGGGGAACTGGATTAAGGCCAGACAAGGAAGAGCGGGCATGATAAATGAGACAATTAGGATGCTATCCCTGACCAAACAAACTTAGCCAGAGATTACTGGGCAGCAGCTTTACATACCCCAATTACAGATGAGCAATGGTCTCAATGCTGGCGACATGCCCATGAATCTGTTAAGGATCTCAAAAGCCACCTTATACAAAACAAAATCATCCACTATTGGTATTGCACTCCTGAAGTATTATACAAAGCCAAACTGGTGCTTTCACATCAGTGCTGGCGCTGTCAATGCCACATGGTGACCTTTATCATATGCTTTGGAACTGCCACTTATACAAGATTACTGGAGGCAGGTGACAAAGCTCCTCCAACAAATTCCAAAGTACTACAGTCACACCCCTGGGTTGCTCCTCATTGGTATAGATGCAGGCCACTACAAATACCCTAAAAGAAAGGGATCTCTGCTGATACAGGCCAGTATCATAGCAAAACGGTTACTATTACAAAAAAATTACCTCAGAGATACCAGCTATGGTAGAATTCCTGTCTAGTCTAGCTCAACTAGCCTCATTTGACACTTTCCCACCTTACCAACAACACTTTGCATATTCACTTCCTCACCTGCAACCCCATGTATAGACATTTACAGCAGTTTAGCAATAACTCATCCAGAGGGTCAAATCCTCTACCAAGATAAGGCATCGGTTGCTTCATATTAGTGGACCTCACAGTCTCCCAAAGGCAGCTATCAATGTGGAGGTTAAAGATGCATACAGTCCTGCAACAGCTCAAAAATTCACCATCAGGTAATTAGAGCCACATGTTTAGGTTTAGGTTTTGTGGTTCACCCAACTAAGTGAAGGATCCTGGCTTGTGGGCCTATAAAATAACTGGCTGTGATCTGCCACTCATGTAAAGTTTCATGGTATATAGCCATGAAATAACCATTCATCACTAAGCAGCACAGCGAAGACAGAGTTTATGATGGCTATTTAGGTATTAGCAGAAATACCGAATAGTTCTATATCCTGTCATTTCTCAGTATCAGTAGATTGATTCATTGCTTGTACTAACCATTACCAATGACACAGCATGTAATACAAAATTGTCAAGCTTATAAGACTGCTTCAGCCATCCTTCTAGTTAGGGCACTTTGATGCAATCCAGGTACCTACAGCTCATGCAAGTCATATCTTATGTAAAATGTAATGGGTGGATTTTTGATTTTCATGTATTATCTTGTGTTTTGAAAACACAATAATATTTTGAATGTTAAAAGAAGTGTGTCGATGGGTCTTGGCATTACAGTTGTGGAGGGCAGATGTTGGGCAGAGAATTTCTGTTTCCTAAGATGAATGAGTTCTTCATGTCCTCTCCACATGGTTTCTAGAAGCACCATTCCAACATCTCCTCTCTGTTGCATGTCTCTGATTCTGTCTTCAATGGGATGGATCAGGTGCATATTTTGACTGCTATATTTATTGATCCGGCCAAAGCCTTTGTTTCAGTGTCCTATTTTCTCCTCCTGGACAAGCTGAGTTCTGCTGTCTTCTCAGCACCTGCTGTTGCCTGGTTCCCTTACTATCTAATGGGCTGGCATCAATTTATCCAGGTGGAGGAACCTAGTCACCTCCCTTCCTATTCAGACTGGGGTCCCAAAGGGCTCCATCTTGGTACCATCCTTTATCCATCTTCCTGAATTACCTCCCTTCAGCCTGTGTCAACTCACACATCCACATGTATGCAGATGACACAGTCATCTTCACCTCTGGTCCCTCCACCACAGCTGTGGAGACCTACTTCAGTGGGATTTCAACAACATTCTGGATATGTTTCAATCCAAACAACTCAGAGTCAGCACTAAACAAATGGTGTCCATGACCTTTGGGACCAGAGAGAAACTGGCTAGACTCACTGCCAACCTCTCATTTTCACCACGCTGGATGGCACGGTTCTTGAAGCATTTCTGTCTTTCAAGTACCTTGGAGTGTGGCTAGACAGTAAGCCAGACTTCTCAGCCCACATTAATTCCATCCATGCAAAACTCCATCCCAAGCTAAGTGTCCTGTATGGCAACAAAGACATCTTATCTCTGCTGGGAGTTTGTTACCGAAATGGTGCTTCCTGTCTTCGACTATGCGGATGTGGTCTGTGGCACAGCCCTTCCACTTCCCTCATCAGACTGAACATCATCTTCAACTCCTTCTGCTGTTTTGCTACAGACTCTCCCTCTCACCCACCACTGTTCACTGTATTCATCCCTATCTATCTTTCTGCCCTCTCATCTCCAGGCTCACTGTACATCTACATCTAAATACTGGTTTACTTCCCTTCCCCACCTCTTCTCTCCCAGCTCCCCTGCTTCCTGCTCCCTCTGTTCCAGGGACCATCACATTTTGCCACTCCTCATCCCTGCTCCTCTGCTCAGCAATCTGCCTTCTCCTATCAACATCCCTCTTTCTGGAACCAACTTTCCTCTTACCTCTGCCTCTCCCTCTCTCCTGGCTCCCTTAGGCACCAGCTGAAATTTGAACCCTTTCCAGTCTGTTCCTGTCACCTTTCCACCTGATACCCCACAGCTAGCCTTAACCATCCTGTTAAGCAGCCAGTTGGGTCAACGCTCCTGCCTTGGGTTAGCTTCCACACCACTACAGTTTTCTCCCGCCATGACGAGGTTGGCAATAGCTCACTCTTCAGGTTAATCCCAGTTATTAATATTGTTCTTATTCACCAAGTGTTGCTGCTAATTCTGAATATGCACTTGCTAGGTGCTCATATTGAGTTGTACTGCCCTTTACTCTCTACACATACAACTTTTTGTACTTATTCTAATTTTGTACTCATTTTTTTTTACCAAATGTTGTGCAAACGTTTTGCTACTATGTATTGTGCTGCTGTTCTTCCTCTGTCCTCTCTTCCGGTCACACATGGAAATGTGCCTTAGCTTAGTGTGCTTCTTCTGGTTACCACTTTTCAAATAAATAAATACATAATAATCAGACAAATATCCAACCCTTTCCACTACTTCTTCTTCCAATGTCACTGCTACTGTTGTAGCAAGCAGATGAATAACTGCCAGTTCCAATGATGCCTCTGTCTCACCCTGCCACAAGGTCACTAGTCACTAGCTAGCAGCAGCACTTCCACCAGCACCGTTCAGTTTCTATACCTGCTACTATTCCATTAAAAGTCAGTGCTCATTCATATTTACATTAATTTACCAAATGCAGTAGGTTTACACTTACCTGTGTAATTCCCTACAAATGGGGTTCCCAAAAGTCTTCCTCGAGCTTGCCTAAATGCTCATTGCAAGGCTGGCGCCCCATGTTTAGCAGTTTAAATGTGATTGCCATAGAGTCCCTGTGTAGCCTCTTTGTACTGTCTCTTTAAGAGCTGCCTGGATTGCAGTCATAAGTAATCTGAGAGGGAGCGCTGTTGAAAGATGTAACTATTTGCTGAAAATCATTTAGAGTGATGATGATAATGTTGTTTGTCTAACCTGCCTTCTTTGCAGCAAGGACTGTTTTGTTTATCCCCACCACTTTGGCCTGGGACTCTAAATTGGACCAGTCAGTACTGGTGGGACCTAAAATGGTTTATTTAAAAATGGCAGTGGTTTAAGGCTCTGGCTGCAAATCTGGTGACATCAGCAGACCAGATCTGGGTTTGGATCCCACAGCTTCCACTTGCATACTGTGTGACCCCGAGCAAGTCACTTAACTTCCCTGTGCTCCCAGGTCGCTCCTGTAAAAAAAAGCTTGCTTAGTGTTCTACTCCTGGTTAAACAACTATAAAAGAAAAAAAATGGAGCCGGACTACAAGAGCTGTCTGGAGTCACAATCTGTAGGAATTGTAGTTTTGGGCTTTTGCACCTTTTGCACCTGAAGGGGAGCCTTGTTGTGACTGACAGGAGGATCAGCCAACCGAACCTTTTGGATCTTGGGGCATTTCCAGGCTGCTGCAGCTAGTTTCAGTTTTGAGCTGAGAAGTGAAGAAATAATAGCTCAAGTGATTTTGAGCAGCAGTTCTGTGTAGTTTTGCATGGGAGAACTGTGAAAGGGCTGAGTTTTGGCCTGTCTGTCTGCCTGCTGTCCCTGGGAGGGAAAATAGATTTTATTCAGACTGGATCCAAGTTGTGAGGACTATTTAAGCCACTGGACTGTGACCAGGCTTTAACCTGAAGAAGACCGAAGATTTGCTGAATGCTTTCAGCCTGTCAGGATTTCCAGCTGCTTTTGAATCCCTGGTTTGTGCAGAGACTTTGCGATCGTGACTGGAGAGCGGTTTGCCTGGTACAGTAGAATTTTCTTACATGTACAGTAAATGTGCTGTGTATTGAAAGTGGGTCGTGATTTGGTTCCCCACTGTGTGAACTATGTTCTGCTTGCTGGAATTTTTATCCAGCCTAATTGGACTGAACTGCTTCATCTCCATTCAGCCTGGGCCATGCCATGCTGACCCTGCCAGACTACCTCCACTGCACAGAGAAAGCCACCGACAAGAGACCTGCCTGGAACCAGCTCCTGCTCCACGCTTGAACAGGAATGACACTCGGCAAATTATGTGGGCCCTGCTTCTCCTGGCACTCCAGATTAACCACCTGCTGTCTCAATTTTCATCCAGCCTGGGTCCAGTCTTGGGTATCATGAGTAATCATCAGGGTAGCGCCTGCTACAACAGCCTAATCTAAAAGTGTGTCATCTGATTGTCTTGTTGTTTTCTTTCACAACTGAGTCCTCCAGCTCCGGATTACAAATAGTGTGTGTTGTGCATGTTGTTTTCCATCACCAGACCCCAACCAGCTGCAATATTCTGGCTAGCCCACCATTCTCCATCTGGGTACCCAGAGTGTGTGACTGTTTATGGACCCTGAAGTGCATGCATAATTGTTTGATTGATAGAGCATTTAAGCAAATTTACCTGATTATGCCCTCCCTTGTTCAAGCCCCTAAATAAATCAGATCTAACTCTTTTTGCATTTACCCTGACTGTGGTTCCAGTTTGTGCAAGAGTACTGTACTGCTGTTATTTGCTGTGTATAACCTTGTTTTACAGGGGGTTCCCAGGGCCGGCCAGAGAAAACCTGGTGGTAAGTGCAAACAGTGTGGTACTTGTGTAGTGTATCAGGGTATTGTGAAAGTGATTATTGTGTATTATTATGGCCACTAGTAAGGAAAGAGGGGGGTTACAGTGTCCCAGAAGGCAGGTTAGCTTGACCACTACCAACCCTTACCTCCGGGTGGAGGCACCTGTTTCAGAACTCAGTCCCCTTAACCTGCTACTAGCCAAGCAGGCAGGGGTAGTAGCCCTGGGATAGTGCCACCTAGGGGTTACACCTGCAGAGAATGTCTCAACATTTATCAGACAGTCAAAACTAGAATTGTAAATGAACTATAGGAGGCAGGCAGTGACGTTGTACACTTTTACATCTGACATTTGGACAAGAACATCAACACATGGGCATTTGTTCCTCACACAGAGTAACTTACTTTCTTTTAGTAACAGCAGTCTAATCTGACAGCAGAAAGACAGTATAGGATGGCATGCTTAGTACCACTATTAAAATGTATTATAGGGAACAAACTGCAGTCAACATACAGTATGTAACACCCTACAGATCATACGAGTTGAATGAGTACTCTTGGATTCTTACTATGTAACAATAGGCAAGGCAATTTTATTTATAAAGCACACTATCACTTGATCTCAAGGCACAGCAAAGTTAACAGAAAATACAGACAGACCAGTTAATGCAGTAGAAAAAAAGTAAAATGTATTTCAGCAAATTTCCATATTGCACTGTCATGAATTCAGAAATAGTTTATGTTGTACTTATTATCCTTAAAAGACCAGATTTTGAGGTCACATATTATCATTTCATTTATTTATTTATACAATCAGATTTACAACCTTTGAGAAAAGAGACTCATTTACAAAGGCACCTCGTCACAGAGAGGACAAAAACAGTGATACAAAGTTACTGATGCAGACAGACAGAATTACATATAATTATATACAATCATATACATAGTTTCATATGAATCAGGATAGGATATCCATGATATACAGATGTGTAGTAGGGAAGAGGAATAGAGGAGCCAGTGGGGGAGGAGGGGTGGGTGGGAGCAGTCCGGAGGACATTGTCAAGATTAGAGTGCACTGGAGGGCATGAGAGCACCAGTTATTGACAATTACAGCAAGTGTTGAAAAGGTGGTTCCAAAGAGCAATTTTAAATGGGGTGATTTGGGGAGTGTTGATGACGATGACTGGAAGAGAGTTGAACCAGGATGAAGCCCTGTAGCAGAAGGATCTCTGTGCTTGGGAGGTCCTGGTTCTAGGCACCAGTAGGGTGGCCTTGTCCAAGCTGGGATGGAGATCATAGGGGTGGCCTGCTGACTGGTACCATTAACTACCATTAAAGACCTACTCAAAACCAATAACTCTTACCTTTTAAATTCACCCACGGAGGAGGAACTCCATGAGCTTACAGAAGGAGAGTTCCAAATAATGGAGCTGTGACTGAAACACTCATTGTCAGGTTGCTTTAGTTAATATCTGGGGATTACATTACCAACAAGTAGTGAAGCAGAGGAAATCCCAGGATATATCAGGACAAGAGATGTTTTGAGTAGCCTGGACCAAATCCATGTAGGATTGTGTACATCAACAATGTAATCTCGAAAGTGGTACACCACAAAACCAGCAGTCAGAATAGTTTGCACAGCACATGTGTGATGGGCTCAGAAGAGATAACTCACAGCAGTTAATCTGGCGACAGTATTCTAACAGCTGCAGACAATGCACCAACTTCCCAGAAGTAGAGCATTCCTGTAGTCAAGTCTAGACATAATGAAGATGTGTACAATGGTCACCAGGTCCCCATGCACCAAACAGGGCTCAATCCAGGTAATATTCCCCAATTGGAAAACCAGTTGCAAACTACAATGAATCCAGATTCTTGATCCCATGAATGGCTTCCAGCCATACACTGTTCAGAAATGTTTTCCCAGATTTAAGCTCAGACTGCTGTGAGCCATCCAGTCTGAAATTTCTTCTAGACAATGGTCTTGCATGGAGACCTCATCTTGCTAGTCTAATGCAAAGACAGGCACAGCTGGGGTCATCTGCATAGCAGTGAAACTCAAGTGGTAACATCTAATTGCCTTCCTCTGGCAACATGTACATGGTAAATAGCATGGGGATATAATCAACCCCTGAGCACTCCACACATGATCAAAGTTAGCTATGATAAGAAAGTTCCCATAATAATCTGGTAGGATGTGCCACATAGAAAGGACTCAAACCATGTAAGAGCTGTCCTGGTGAACCCTCAATATAACTCCACACAATCCATGAAGACACCTTGATCCACAGGAAGGGGTAGCGCACAATGGAGAAAAAATAAGGAAAGCATGATTGAGGCAACCAACCTCTGCATGCAGGAAGGAAGTAAAAGTAGAAGAAAAGAAAAAGGACCATTATGGTTCTCTAGGGAAGTGGCTTAGGTGGTGATGGAAAAAGGGTGGCACTCAGGAGGTATAAGGAAACACAGAAGGGGAGACAGGGAGGTATACTGAGTAAAACAAAGGGAAACACGAAAGGCAGTGATGGGAACAAAGGTGCAGACAGAGGAAAGAATAGCCAGAGGGTAGCTAAAATGGATAAGACTTTCATCAAGTACATAAGTAAGAACAGGAAAGCAAGGGGGATAGAGAGGATAAGGAGGGTGACAGCGTAGACTGTGAAGAAAACAATCAAGAAAATCAGGCATCCTGAACAGGTGCTTCTGCCTAGTCTGCACAGTGGAGGAGGTATGGACCACCAGGAGCAGCAGGAACAAAGAGGGGAGAAGTGGTTGCAAGTCCATTTTCAGAAAAGAGTCCTGCAGAGACTTGCAGCTCTGAAAGTGGACAAAGCTGTGTGACTGGACTGGATACACTCAAAGGCACTAAGAAAACTCAGGGATGTGATAGCTGCCCCAGTGATAGCCTTATTGAACAGCTCACTGAAAATAGTCATGGTTCTAGAAACTGAAGGAGAGAAGATATTGTCCATCTCCATAAGAGCAGCAGCAGGAGGAGGCTAGAAACTATATGCCAGTCAATTTCACAGCAATGGTGGTAAATTAATGTAAACACTGTTAAAAGAAAGATTGGTAAAATATCTTGAATCCAGTGGGCTATAAGACCAATGGCAGCATGGATTCATGGGGAGGTCATGCAGTTGAATCTGATTGATTTTTGTGGCTGGGTAGCCAGGGAAATAAATCAGGGAAGGGCAGTGGCTATGGTCTATGTGGACATTAGCAAGGCTTTCCACACTGTGGCACATCAGAGATTGATACAGAACTTGAGCAGCATAAGGGTGGGATCCAAAGTAAGGAACTAAGGAACTGGTTAATGGATTGGCATCACAGGGTGGTGGCTAATGGCACTAACTCTACTGTGAGGAGAGTGACCAACAGGGTGCCACAGGGCTCAGTACTGGGACTGGTCTTCCTCAATGTCTTCATAGTGACATTTCAGAAGAAGTGGAAGGAAGGTATGTCTTTCTGCAGATGACACAAAAATCTGTAATAGAGTGGACTCTCAGAAGGGGTGTTGAGAATGCATAGGGACCTAGGGAAACTTGCAAAGAGGTCAAGAGCATGACAGTTAGGGATCAAGGCCAAAAGTGCAGAATCATGAGCCTAGGGAATAGGAACCCAGGAGCTGAGTAGAGGATGGGGTGAAGGTACTGACAAGAACTAACCAGTAAAGTAAGTTTGGGGTTATCATATCTGATGACCACAAAGTGGCAGGGCAGTGCAACAAAGCAGTAGGTAAGGTCTTAGGATGCCCGGATGCGTAGGGAGAGGCATCTCCATCAGGAAGAGGGAGGTGATGTGGCCACTGCACCACTCACTTGTGAGACCCCACTTGGGAGTACTGTGCCTAGTTCTGGTGGCCACACCTTAAAAAGGACCTAGACAAGGTGGATCCACTCTAGAAAATGGCAAGCAAATGGTGCAGGGTTACTCAAAGCCCTACAAAGAGAGAGACTGGCAGTATCTCAACATGTACACCTGGAAGCAAGGAGTGCGTAGATGGGGACATAATAGAGATCTACAAGTACCTCACCGGATAAATACAGTGCAGGAAGGGAATCTCTTCAAATAAGAAAGAGCACCAGGACCAGAGGACATGCAATGAAGCTGGAGGTGGAGTTTGAGAGAGATGAAAGGAACTACTACTTCACTGAAAGAGCAGGAATTCCTAGGACAGACTGCCAGTGGAAGTGGTGGAGGCAAAACAGTAGAGGGCTTCACGCATGTGTGGAATAGACTTGGGGATATTAGTACATAGGTAGTGATGAGAGACAGTTGCTGGAGACCAGTTAGGGTCTGCGGAGACAGACTAGGTAGGGACCATCTGGGCAGACTGGGTAGCCAAGTTGTCCTTTTCTGCCAACAAGTCTATGTTGCTATGTTTCTTTAAAATGCTGAAGACAGAGACTGAGGAGAAAATAAAAGAGTGCCCTTCTTTATCCCTCACCAGGAGAAGGTCATTAAACACCTTAAGGAGCATAGTATCTATACTATGGTGTAACATGAAACCTGCAGATTTTTATGTTCTCAAGTTGAGCCCCAAGTTGTGTCAACACTACCTTCTCAATAGCCTTCCCCACAAAGGAAAGGTTTGAGACAGGTCTGTAATTTCAGTAGACTCTGGATCTAAAAATTGTATTTAGGAAGGGCCTTATCACCCCAAGTTCAATGCTGCTGGGAAACATCCATCCATTGAGGAGTAACGGCAATTCTAGCAACCAGTGGAACCAGAGCTCCCACAGTCCCCCAACAGTTGAGTGTTCCCATGGTCAAGAAGGCAGAAAGTCCAGTACAGCTGGGATACCACCCCAAGCACCTCTTTACCATAACTGGCTGATACTCCATGAACCTTGATGGCTTTGAGCTATCATTGACTTGACATTGCTGGCCCCTGACAGGCCACTTGCAGTGATACCAGCCTTAATGGATTACTGTACATACTATCCAGAATAAAATGAGCAAACCCTTAACATTTTGCTGCTGATAATACTACACACTGTATACAGGTAGGATGGAGTAAGTTGACCACAGTATAGAAAAGTTTAGCTGGCTCATTGTGTGTGATGCTATCACCCGACAGCAATTCTGACTTGTTTAGAAAGATTTTCCTCTGATACTGTTCATAACAACCCTTGAGAACCAGTCCATCATCCACTGAGCTAGATGTCTCCCATGAATGCTGCAACCACTTTCATGTTGCCTTCAACTGCCAGAAGTCATTGTCATATAACAATGAGCTGTGACATCTTGAACTGTGATACCTTTCCCCATATATCAGCAAAATTTCAATATGGATATTATTATATGCAGACGATGCTGTGGTCTTGGCACAAACCCCACTAGGACTTCAGTGAGGTCTAAACTCTATCCACAATTCATTATTGAAATTAGAATTACAAGCATTTGTCAATGCCGAATGTTGTCGCTGGCATTGGCAGTGGAGTGGCGTAGCTAGAGACGATAGTGCTGTGATTTTGTGAATGTGTCTCAAAAGATGATTTTGCACAGCGAGCACACCATTGTGCGCCACAGCCGCGGAAACACGTTTTGGACAGGCTGTGAAAATGGCAGCTGGACTGTTGATAAGTGAGACATGCACAAATGCCAGTGGTGAAAATGTGGCATGAAATATTGCAGATTGGACGGTTACAAGGGTGCGTGGAACCGCGCAATGCACGCCAGCAACACAGTCATTGCATGGAGTTTCGCACCAAATGTTCAACATAGGCATTTTAGGACCTCTGCTCATGAATAGTGTCACCGTCATTTCCTCAGACTGTCCAAAACCTGATTTCGTAAGCGTCGGCAATTCTGTGCCGGACGCATGGAAACACATTTCAGGCAGCTGAGTGTTCATAAGGAGGTATGGAAAATGTCAATGATGAACAGCTGGAGGAAAATAATACAAATTCAGAAAGTCGTGAGTGTGCGTGCAAACTGTGCAATGCACGCCATAAAACACTCATTTTATTGACTTTCGCTCCCAAATTTTCAACATAGGCATTTTAGGGCATCTGCTAATGAACAGTGTCACTGTCATTTTCATCGTGTGTCTCAAACACGGACTTTCTACAGCTACTCACGCTTATTCTGCTCCGGAACTGCGAGAACAGATTTTGGTCAGGATGTGAAAATGACAGCTGTACTGTTCATTGGGAGGTGCAGAACAATGGCACTGTAGAAAATCTGGAGTGAGAATATTAGAAGTTTATAACGATGAGCGTGCTTTGCAACTGCACAATGCACGCCAGATATCACAGTCATTTTATGGAGCATTGTCACCAAATTTCAACACAGGCATTTTAGGACCTCTGCTCATGAACAGTGTCACTGTCATTTTCGTAATGTGTCTCGAACACTGACTTCACACAGCGATCGCGTTATTCTGCACCAGAAGTGTGAAAACACATTTCGGCAGGATGTGAAAATGACAGCTGTACAGTTCACAAGAAGGTGTGGTAAAATGCCAATGTTGAGAATCTGGCATGAAAATAGTGCTGAATCGCTAACTTACAGTGTGCATTGCGCCAGTTGCTATGCACAGCTCATAAAACAATAATTTTGGATTTTCCTACCAAACTTGCAACATAGAGGCGTTTGTGAGCCTCTCTCATGAACTGTGGCACTGTCATTTACATTATCGGTCCCAAAAGGTGATTCCACGCAGTGACTGCAAAATCACCTTCTGGACTGAATAATGCCATGACAGTGCAAGAATTCATGAGAAGGGCTTCAAAACCCATGTTGAAAATTTGAGCCAAAATTCCCAAAATGCCCGGAGATATGCATTACAGTTGAAAAACTCTACTCATTCCATTATACAGCTTACTGGCATTTCCTCAGTTCACGGTCAGCTTTGAAGAGTGCAGACGGTTCTCGGTCCACAGAAAATCGTCACACCAGACTCCGGAGTTAAGTATGCGGGTGGGGAGGGCATCGAGAATCACGAGGACCCGTTTTCGTTTACAGGTAAAAAAAACAGAAAAAACATTGCGGGACAGTTTTCCTTTTTGCAGCGCATTTGGCACGCTGGGTGGGCTCCCAGCATACCCAACTGTTTTTGGGGGGTGACAGTAGCCGACGGATTGGGCACCTCGCCAGCACACAACACGAGGGGAGGAGGAAGTAATGTCGACGGGGATTGGGGCACCCCATCGGCACAGAAAGAAATGAGGGTGCGAGCCGAGGGGACGGCTGGCACCCTCGGCATTCAAAAACTGGGGGTTTATGCCAATGGGGAGTGGGCTCCCCCCATCGGCACACAAAGATAGCGGAGGGGCGAGCTGGGATTGGGCACCCCCAGCATTCAACAATTGGGGGTTATGCCGATGGGGAGGGCCCCATCAGCACACAAAGATGGAGGTTTAACCGACAGGGATTGGGCACCCCGAAGTCGGCAGACGTTAGGTGGCCACCCGCTCCCGACCATGCACATAATGGCGGGGAGTCTGGCAAGAAAAGGACCGCTGCATCTGGACAAGCTTTGCTCGACTGCAGTGGACCTTTTCTTTGATGTGCTCTCCCATTATGTATGCATGGTGCAGGCCGCAGGCAGGCTGATTGAGGAATGTGGGACGCACCTACTGCTGCGCCTGCATTCACGTAACAGCGACCGTGCCTCCAAATCCCCACTGCCACAAGATGTTGGCTGCGCACGCGCCAATATAAAAATGAATATATCTAAAACAAAGATCATTGCATTCAGGTCAAAAATAACATCATTAAGGGCTGCTCTTGCTCTTGGAATATCGCTGGACATGAAATAGAAGTGATCAACGAATGTAAGTACTTGGGAGTGATATTCCATAAGAGTATCTATTGGAAAAGCATATTCAGTTACTAATTCTTTGGCAAAAAATCTGTGTTAGCAATAAATTGATTTGCTGGAAAATATGGAGGTAATTCATATAAAGCCAAGAAAAGATGTTATGTGGTAATAGTCATTGCCCAGATGTTGTATGCTACAGAGGTTTGAGGTTTACTGGGCAACATCCAAGACCTGGAAAAGATTCAAAATTTATATTTAAAACATTATTGGGTCTACTAATGTTTACACCAAATGCAATTATTCGTGGGGAGGCTGGCACCTTAGATAGTAACACTAAAATAATTACATGTTGTCTGTCCTTTTAGGCAAAATTTCACAGACCTCACCTGATAAGTGGCTCTTCCACTGTTGGTGAGAACCTGAAATATCAAGGCAAATTTATTTGGTTTACGGTTGAATCAGATACTAAATAATGTAGGAATGGAAAGAGATTATGTGCTTCACATGAGGGCAGTCTTTCCAATTTTCTTGTTTATGCAAAATAAAGAATGACAGATAATGCCATCTAAAAGGATCTAGCTCATATCCATGAACTAGATAAGGATATACAATCTGAGTTGTCAGATAAATGATGTATCTATTAGTGCTGTTTGACTCAGGTAACCTCACGAGTGGCGTAAGCCATGAGTGAGATGTCCGAGGTCAAACAGTACAAGTGTAAATAAATCATTTATCTGACAGTTCACCAACGTATACTTCATTTATGCAATAGGGATGCTTTCTGTCAGAGCAGGACATTTGCTTTGATTGTTTGTCTTTTTTGCTTATGTTTGTCAAAAAGTAAACAAAAATATCATTTTCTGCTCTTTTGCTAATTATAAAAAATCTTTAAGGCATCTATAAATGAAATACCACTTATTTTGTAGATAATATTGTGCTGAACAACTTTCATGCTCACAGCACTAGGCTATCTTTTTCGTTTTTAAGTTATTTGCATTTGAATATAGTTAGTACTGGTACTGAGGCTGAACATTCTAAATGAGTTCCAGAGTGATTGTAACATATCTACTATGTGTATAAATGTAAAATTTTGAATTTATCACATAGGATGTATGTCCACGCCTACTGCATAAATGAGTTTAACAACTTAAAAGTTAAAACAACATGAGACGAGGAAAAATATCTGCTCTGCTGTGATAACATCAGGCAAAGACAAGCTTTAGCCAGGTTAAGGACTGGATTATAATGTAGGACCTGGAAGTCACTCACATGCAGACTCAGCTCTCCATGTATATGCTCACAAGATATGACTCCCATTGTTCCATCTGTTATTTGAATGTGATTTATTTGTAAAGTTTTATTATAAACATTTTAAATGCAATTGTTTGTATGGGATGTAATGTGTATACATACTTGTTAAATAAATTTGACTTTGAACAGTGAGCTATGACATGAGGTCAGCAGTCAGACATGTATCCGTGCAAAGGAGCTCATGGTGGCCTAGATGGCCCACATTATAGCTATTCATCGATGCACCCACACCCAATTCACTTGCTGTTTCTAAGTCTAGGTGTCAAGCATCATCTTGAGCTTATTGTACTTGACTGAGGATTTCATTTAGGATGGTAAATAAATAATCTCCACAGGAGCTGGTGATATCTGCAGGGTCCCAGGAAGGAATTGCATGGCATGGAGATCTGATAAACTGCCGGGATCTACCCTAACATGAAAAATCTTCAGGCCCAGTGCAAAACAACGTCCAAGATATGGCCAAGCAGTAGTAACTTCCTGTGTGATAAACATAGAACATAAAATTTGACAGCAGATAGTGATTACTTGGCCCATTGAGGCTCAGCAATGTCATCAGCTGAAGAAACTGCTGATCAAACTGTGAGATCTCATTATCCACTGAGATACGGAAATCCCAAGCACCAACATATTGTGGAGTCCAACATTTGAGAGACAACAAAGTCTGCAAATTACTTTAATGAAGCACTGTTTATTACAGTGTACACAGGTCCAGGGATAGTGCAGACAAACCTTGTTACAGCGCCAGTAGTGTACAACCCATAGAGTTGTTATATGGCTTGGAGGAACATGTGCACTGGTTAAAAGCAGGTTTTGGAAAATATGTACTGTAAAAGTTTAAAATCATGCCAAACCAGAAGTGCTCAGCTGCTACTCCCAGCCTGGCAAGCATAAACTTGTATTCATGGATCTGATGGGATTTCCTAGAGGTACTGTGCAGGAAAGGAAAGGAGAAAGGGAAATTGTTTAACCAGGAAAGGCACACTAAGCTTGAAGCTTGTTTCAGAGGCGATTCTGTCATACATTGTCAGCTATGTAATATATATGTATATATGCCTTATAGCTAGAATCAATAGAAAATTACATGTGTAAAGAATTCTAAAACCACAAGTTTTGCTGCAGAACTGGAGGAACTTAAAAGAGAATTGAACTGTACCACAGATATAAATAACAGTGAACAATCTGCAAACACTATAAGTATAGAAAATCTGATGTCACATGATACTGCAAGAGAAAGCAGGAAAAGAACAAGACAAGAAAAATGGATGTAATAAGTCTAATCAAGGAGGCAGGATGCTAAAAGGGGACAAGATGATATGCCTTTGTCTCCTTTTATGCTTTGCCAGTTTGAATGGGACTTGTAATTAAAATGGGCAAATTAACAATAGTAACAAATAGTAATGATTTAGCCTTTATTGCAATAACAGAAACATGGAGCTCAGATGTAGCAGGGTAGAAAATTGAAGGGTATAAGTTACCCCACAGAGATAGAACTAACAGAAAAGGAGGTGGGAAGCCCTTTATCTCAAGGATTGAATCAATGCTCTGGACATCCTAAACAAAGTGAAATGGGCAAAACAGTGAAATAGAATCTGTATGGGCAAAATAGTCAGCAATAATACTAAAATGTCATCACAGGTACCTGCTACAGGTCACCAGATGCAAAACTTGAATATACTGAAAATATGATGCAAGAATTTGAGACTGCATGTGAACCATAATTATACTAAGAGATTTTGATTTAGGGGACATTGATTGGTATACCAAATCTGCAATCACTAGGCAGAAAAATATTTTACTAGTGTAACACCCCCTCCTCCATCTAGGGGCTTAAGTTTCATTGCAGATGTACCAGGGAAATAGGAAGGATTACCACAGTGCTAAAAACAACTCTGAGCTAGTGCACCAAATAAAGATATAAAACATTTGTCCTACCTCTTGATGGCTTCATCACACTATTCACTCGATCTCTACCTCTGTGAACTGGATTCACCCCAGAAGTATGGCCCCAGAAGCTGGACCGCCAAGTCATTTGCAGCCATCTGTTTCATCTGAGTTTCTGAGCCCTCGATCCTGGTGCAGTCTGATGGTTGCCTTCTGAATTACAACTCATGGCACAAAATAAACATAGGCTTGTATTTCATTTCCCTTTAACTTAAATAAAGGAAATCACTACTAAATGTCTTCTCAAGCAGCTCTTTATTCTGTCATCTGCACTCCAAATGATTTCAGGAGTACAGGGGTGCCATCTTTCTCCAAATAAATAAAAGCAACTCCATGGGGCCATCTAAACCTTTCACGGTTCACCCAATGCTGGACCTATTAAGCAGACTAAATGATATACAAGCAATACAAGCAGGTTATTTTGTTTCTGAAAATTTGGATAGTTTACCCAAGTGGATCCTTCCCCTGAAGAATCACCAGGCTCCTGGCTCACTGGCACTGGTAAGCCAAAACTTTTTTCTTTTTCTGGGTTACCCTTTCCTCATCTCTATCTGGCTCAGGTCGGCTGCCCTATCTCTGACATGGGGAAGTGGGCTGCTTTCCCCACCTGGAACCTGGACCTTGGCCCAAATCTCAAGGGTACCAGGATTTTTTCTTTCCAACCCAGGCTCTGTAACCCATATCCTCTCCTTCCACATGGAGCCTGAACCTGCCAGTGTGCCAAATATCTATCTCACTGGTTTGCTTACTATGGCAATGTCAATTCTTGCTTTCCACTGGTGCTGAGACCCTTAAACTCATCCCAGCTCCAATGCCTGAGCTGCACCTCCCAGCTACCCTGCCAAGAGAGAGCCCTGAGCACTGCCATCTCTCAGGCCCTCAGAGTAGCCCACCTCTACTTAGCTCCCAATGGTGCCCTTTCTCTCTACCATGCTCCCAGATGACCATTTAGGACTGGCCTCAGACTCCTGTCTACATCCCTACCAAACACACCCTGGGTTTGCACTAGCTCCAGCCATGAGCTTCCCTCCAAGGCCTGTCTTAAGACCTGCAACCCACCCAACCTCTGAGATGCAGGGCCCCAGGACCTGCCCTCCAAGCAGGCCCCTCTGTATGGCTGAAGAACACTCTTGGCTCCCTACACGCCTGAGCTGCCCTGCCACTATGGGTACAGGAGAGAACCCCTGCTACTGGCTCCTACCCTGTGGGAACTCTGCCACAGTCCCCACAGCCCTAGCAGCCCAAAACAGCTCCTACATGGGATTGCTCGGGCTCCTGCCTACCTTGCTATTGTCCTACAAACTATGCCTCCCCAATCCCACTGACACAGATACCTGACTGGCCATCCTCCTTCGGAGCTCTCTTCCTAGCTCCTTGATGCCATGTCACTGTAGAGGCTGTCCCTATCTACTGACTTTGATGTGGGAGGTCCCTCCATAGGACTGACCCGCAATAGTTGAGCCCCTCCCTTGTCTGCCTGTCCTGCTCTTCCAGCTGTCCCTCCAGCCTCAGGCCTACTGCCCAGTCTGGAAAAGGCCCCAGACTTCCTGTGCCCACTCCTTATATATCTTCTGTAACCTGCCCTCTGCTGCTACTTTAGGCATCCAGCAGGATTAACCCCAGAGTACTAAATAATTCCTAAGATCTGGGGGTGGAGGTGGAAGGCGGTCCCTGATGGAGCATAAGCCCCTTCAAAGAGATGGGGCTAACACTCTTCCCCACCAAGAAACCATTCCTCCTGGGAATGATGGTAGGTCTAGTGATGGTCTCCTCCCATAAAACCTAGTATGCGACTCTCCAGTCCCTCTAATAGTGAACACATCATATATGGCCACAAGCACCACCCAAACCTGCCCTCACTAAATCCTAGTACACCTCACTAAAACTTACCGCACCAGGAGATAATTGTAAAATTTTAGAAAGACCTACAGTATGCTATTTCTCTGTCATTAGACAAGCATAATGATTGATTTCTTAACGATTAAACTCTTACCATTAAACATTGCAAAACAGTACTGAGGTAGCTTTGAAATTTACAAAACCCCAATATACCTCCCACTAAATAGAAAACAGGTTACTTTGTGTACAATCCCCGACTCACATCCTCACACCACTCTCTACCAGCTTTCACACCAGTAATTGTCCATGATCTTTAAAATGTTTTCCTTAATAATAAACATAAAAGTCCAATTTTTCTTTTCTTATAAGAAAACTATGTACAGTGCCCATATTCTGCTCTGTATGCAACTGTCCTGGTGCAGTTCATAAGTCTGTTCCCCAGGAGGCCTAAGTAGCAGCACCCATGTCAGTGGGAAATAGTACCATGTCTAATTTGGTGGTCACATCCCCAAAAGAATTGTGGTCTAGGATGTAATATTTGGTCTGTGCCAGGCATGTTCTGGACCAAAGCAAAATTTTTGAACAGTTAGACCACACCAAGTCCCTGTGTGGCACATTGTCCAAGCCTGCTGGATCAACTGTTGAGATGGGGCACCTCCTCCTCCAGGGTGGTTCTTCAAATGTTCCGTTTGTTCTTTGAAAATCCACTCATCTCTCATCTCCTTAATAACATCCCATATCCTCTTGGGCACATATGGATAGTCCATGTGGGGTACTCCACATGCAGCCTCTTGCAGACCCATCTTTCTGCCTGACTCCATTCTGGCAGATCTTCACAGTGGTCCTCCTGGCTTGCCTGGGTGGCAACCACATCCGCCTTCTGTATTTGGTGTTCAGCGGGTCACTGGGGTTTAACCCATCCATATCGGTCTGGAGGATTTTGGCCCAGAGCAGGAGCTGTTGGGCAGTCTGCCTTAGTGATCAATGGACGATGGAAAGGCCTGGGGATTGCTCTAACCACTTGGTAATCCTGGAACTGGAACCTTTTGCCCATAAATTTCTCCTCGTCCAGCTCCTCCAGTTCTTCCTGGTCCTCAGCACCTCTCTGACCACTATTGGTGCAGCAACTGACATGGAGCCAAACATTATTATCTTTGACTCAGCTCCAGAAGCAGGCTCTGACTTAGTGGACAGAGCCAGTGAGCTACAGCCAGACAGCTGCCAAGGCAGAGACACTCGGCCCTGACTGAGCTCCTGCCAGCTGTCTGAGATCCCTCCCTCCTCTGCCACAGGGATAGTTGGTAGCAGTGGTGGGCAGCTGAGCAGATGGCTGTGCTCCCTCATCACCTCTCACCCTGGTTTTTCTCCTGCACCCTCTTCTTCCACTGCTTCAACTATGATATCCAGGGAAATACTCCTGGCTTGAGCCACATGGAGATGAGCACTTTCCCCAGGGCTAATCTATCAAATGCTTCTGAATCCCCACTAGCCATTGACCGCACATACAGGAGCCCTCAGTGGTACTGGGAGGGAGCCCCCACTTGGAACAGGTGGTACACCCATGCAAGTCCTGCACAAAGGCAACCTGGTGATGTCTTCCCCTGATACCTACAACTCACGATCTGTCATTAGCCTGTCCTTTTCCCCTGCCTTCCATAGCCAGGAGAACAATGATGTGGGAACCATGGCAAGTGGTTCCTCCTGGGGACCTCCTCTCAACTTCTTCTTTGCCTGAAATGATCCAGTGCCAATCCATGGAGATACCAGTTCAAGTCCCTCTGCTGCTTCTCCCAGTGTCCACAATAAAATAAAAGAGAGTTCTCTTACTTTTGACGGAGCTGTCCCTTTTGCTTGGTCTGATGTGGGTGTGCAGTAACTCATTTCATGACTTTCTGTTCACCTCCTTTCTTTTCTCTCTCAGCACCACTCTCTCCAAATGCTTTTCTGAAGATGACACTCCTTCTGCAGCTGCACTAGCTTCTTCTTCACTACCCACCAATTGGATTCTGCTGGAGAGTAACATGACCAGCTGGTCACTTGCGACACCACACCAGCATACTGAGGCTTACTTTTCTTGAGGCCTACCCCACAACCCAATCTTCACTGTGCAACAGGGCCTTATTAGGCCAGAAAGCCTGTCAGCACTTTGGACCCAAGGACTCAGGGTCTTATGTGGTTCTAGGGCACAGGAACATCCTAGATGAACCCACATGTGTCACCCCCAGTCAAGAGGTATAAGTTTCTTCACAGATGTACCAGGGAAATAGGAAGGAAACCACAGTGTGAAACTACTCTGAGCTAGTACACTTAAAATAAAGATAGGAAAACATTTGTCCTACCTCTCGATGGCTTCATCACACTGTGCACTCTTGATCTCTACCTCTGTGAACTGGATTTACCCAAAAGCTCTGCTACCAGATGCAGGACCCCAAGCCATCTGCAGCATTCTGTTTCCTCTGAGCTCCTGAGCCCCTCAATCCTGGTGCAGTCTGATGGTTGCCTTCTGCTATTACAATTCATGGCACAAAATAAATAAAGGGCTTTGCATTTCATTCCCCTTAACTTAAATAAAGGAGATCACTATCAAATTTCTTCCCAAACAGCTCTTTATTCTGTCACCTGCATTCCAAATGATTTCAGGAGTACAGGGTCCCATCCTTCACCAAATAAATAAAACAGCTCCATGGGGCCATCTAAACCTTTGCAGTTCACCCAGTGCTGGACCTGTCACGAGCAGACTAAATGATATACAGGCAGTACAAGCAGGCTATTTTTGTTTCTGAAAACTCAGATGGTTTACCCAAGCAGATCCTTTCCTGAAGCGTCACAAGGCTTCTGGCTCACTGTCACTGGTAAGCCAAAACTCTTTCTTTTTCTAAGTTGCCCTTTCCTCATCTCTCTTATGGCTCAGGTCGGCTGCCCTATCTCAACGTGAAGCATGCTGCTCCCCCACCTGGCCCCTGGACCTTGGCCCAAATCTCAAGGGTACCAGGATTTTTTCCTTTCCAACCCAAGCCCTGTAACCCATATCCTCTACTTCCACATGGAGCCTGAACTTGCCGGTGCACCAAACATCTACCACACCGCTCCCATACTACAGTCATGTCCATTCTCTCTCCCCCACTGATGCTGAGACCCTTAATCCCAGCCCAGCTCCAATGCCCGAGCTGCACCTCGAGGCTGTCATGCCACGAGAGAGCCCTGAGAACTGCCACCGCTTAAGCCCTCTGAGCAGCCTATTCCTCTACTCAGCTCCCAATGGTGCCCTGTTTCTACAATGCTCCCAGATGACCATTTAGGACTGGCCCCAGACTCCTGTCTACGTCCCTGACAAACACATCCTGGTGTGCACTATGCTCCAGCCAGGAGCTGCCCTCCAAGGCCTGTCCTAAGACCTGTGACCTGCCCGGCCCTGAGATGCTGGCTTCCCAGGACCTGCCCCTAAAAGCAGGCCCCTCTGTATGGCTGAAGGACACCCTGGCTCCCTACATGGCTGAGCTTCCCTGCCATTCTGGGTACAGGAGGGAACCCTGCCACTGGCCCCTCTCCTGTGGGAACTCTGCCACCATCCCCATAGCCCTGGCAGCCCAAAATGACTCATAAATGGAATCACATGGGGCTTAGGGCTCCTGCCTACCCTGCCATTCTCCTAACAACTAGGTCTCCCCCATCCTGCCGAAACAGATACCTGGCTGGTCTTCCTTGCTTTGGAGCTCCCTTCCTGGCTCCTCGACACCACATCATTGTAGAGGCCAACCCTGTCTACTGACTTTGGGGTCTCCCACAGGCCCAACCAAGACCGTTGAGCTCCCTCCTTTGCCTGCCCTCCTGCTCTTCTAGCTCCCCCTCCAGCCTCAGGCCTGCCGCCAAGCTGGAAAAGACCTCGCACTTCCTGTGTCCACTCTTATATATCTCTCTAACCTGCCCTCTGTAGTCACCTTTAGGCATCCAACAGGGATTAACCCCAGAGCACTAAATAATTAGTAAGCTTGTGGGGGTAGGAGGTGAAGGTGGTCCTAATGGAAGCATAACCCTCCAAGAGATGGGGCTTACACTAGCAATACAGAGCAAATGAACTTAAGTCAGCATTTATTTGAAGTGACTAGAGATGCCAGAATCTGGATCTAGTCTTCACTACCAAATCAACAATAATAAACTCTTGTGCTGTAAGCAACCCTTAAGCACCATTGATCACACTACCATAATGCTCTTAGTTAATACTAAACACAAAATGGATAAGGTATCGACTGGCAAACACTATTATACAATAAAGCAACTAATGAAAATGCATAATCTTTAGGAACACTGTGATCAATATCTGCAACCAGTTCATTTCTAGAATTGAGAAATTGAAAAAAAAAAGAATAATACTGAAGTGGTTAACACTAAACACTAAAACCTAAAAGGACTACTAAACAAAAACAAAAGGCATACATTACAGATTACAGGTGGAAGATTAAGAACCCAAGCACTTCTTGCAAAGAGTAGGGAAGTTTTATTAGAAATTAACATACATGGTAAACCATTAGACAAAAAACTAAAAAAAACATGCGGGAACATTCCTTGCGGAAAGAAACAACAAGAATACAAGACAATGCCGAAGAACATAAAAAGGAATAAAGCAACTGTATTGTGGTTCAAACTGCAATAAACACTTGAAAAGAACATTGGCAGAAAGTAAATGCTACATTTGGAGACTCTTTACAAAAGGGAGTAAAAAGGAAAATGTAAAGAAAAGAAAAAGCAGTTGTAACATCACTGGTACGAAGCATGCTGGCCTTTGAGTGTAAAAAGAACGAAAGGTCTTATCAGTAGGT
Source organism: Neoceratodus forsteri (assembly GCA_016271365.2). Taxonomy (NCBI): domain Eukaryota; kingdom Metazoa; phylum Chordata; order Ceratodontiformes; family Ceratodontidae; genus Neoceratodus; species Neoceratodus forsteri. The sequence goes on along the minus strand of CM028137.1, from coordinate 686,130,016 downwards.
ACTTTATAGTAGATTCTAATATAACATTAAACAAGAAAATCAAAATCATAGTCACAAGCTTAGTGTAGGAAACAGTGGAACCCATGTCAAAGAAGATGTGGTGAAATCACACTGTCTGGATGGGGCTGACATTGTGCCATTGGGAGAGTAAAGCAGAGGGAGGTGCCCAGAATTATGTTGACATAATCAAACTGGATCCATTCCAGGTCCCTCCATGCATGAGCCAAATAGGTCCAAAAGGCTTTAGCATAAGGACAGTCTTTCAAGAAGTAAGACATGCTTTCCATGTCTTGGTGCAGCCAGCCCTGGGCAAAACATTCTTCCATACCCTAGTGTTTGGTGTTCACTAACACTGAGTCTGCTAAGACAGCAGAGTCAAAGTATGTTCCACATTCTCAGTGGGGTTCTCTTGTCCAAGAGGGAAGAGCGAATGGTAAGATGTGCCAAAGTGGGTAGGCCCCGGTAGTCAGGGACATCCAGAAAGTTAGTGATCTTAATATCGGAGTACAAGTGTCATGCAGACCAAGTATTTAAACATGTGGGTCTATCTTCCAGCACTTTAGCTTGGTAACTATCCACATGCATGGCAGGAGTGACAAGTGAGGGTTTTTGGGAACAGTGACATCCTCCAACTCCTAAGAAGAGGTCAAAGGTTTCTCTATGGCTTTACTATGGGAAGTATATTTCAGGAAAGGAAATGGAAATGGTTGAGAAGATCCAATGCTATGCACCCTGATTGCACATCATGGACAAACTGGGTCACATAATCCACATAAGCAGCCACTTTACCCTAGAAATGCCGGTGCAATTGAGTAAACCACGATTTGAGTGTGCTGTCTCAGAGTATGGGGTCAATTCAAAAGAGTAAATAAGGGGCTAATGGGGCATCCTTGTCGTGACTCCAAGACACAGATGAATCAGTGTTTCTAAATGGCCATTAATAAGTGGAAGAATGGTTGCAGAGGCTTATAAGGCCCAGAGTCATTTGCAAAAATGTTCCAGGACACCACAGTGGGTAAGGGCATTGAACAAATACTCATGGGACTCTACCAGGTCAAAATGTCACGCACTCTACAGCGCACAACATGACAGTGAGGTAGGAACAGCGTGGTAGGTAAGAGCAAGAGGGTGCAAAACAGTGAAATTAAGTATGCGATAGTGCACCCTCTTCCCAGTGCAGGATAAGAATCCTGTGAGACAGAGGTCTGCATCGAGCAGCTGCCGTGGCTTGATGGAATGAGCCATTGGCAGCAAGGGAGACAAGCAGTGCGCTTGGGAGCAGGTTTCGATTCCCAGTCCCAGACGCATGGAATCTTTTTCTTTTTCACACTTTGTGCTATATTAAGTTACCCCCCAGAGTTAGTTATATTAGTTGGGGATTCAGGCATAGCCCCTGTAACGGATGGGGGTACATGGGCAGAGTCCCCACAAAACAAGAATTATGGCATAAAGTTGCAATATAGCATGCTGTACTGGCAGCGTAGTATATTGCTACATCATAATGTCTTGCAACATTATGACCCCATGCCTGATGGGACACCCTATTAAATGCCTTCTCCTGGTCAAGGGACAGGATGTAGCCTTGTGACCCACTATTCCAACCAGTGCCCATAATTTCCCAGAGCAGAATCAGGTTGTCAGCAAAGTGACATCCCAGAACTGCACAGGTTTGCATCGCGTAATGACAGATGTGGAAAGACCTGCCAGTCGATTTGTAGGTATTATCATAAAGAGCTTCAAGTCATTGTTTAGGAGGCATAGTGATCTCCAGTTTGTGAGGTCTGAATCCTGTCCCTTTTAAAGAGGAGGATCTGGATAGCCTCCATGAAGGTTTCCAAAGGGTACCATCCATCAGTATCGCATTAAAAACTATAGTCAGGATGTCAACTGGGGTCACAAAAACATCTGTAAAATTCTGTAGTGAGGCTGTCCAGTCCTGGGGCTGTATTTGGATGAGCTTCAATATTGCATGTTGTACTTCCCAGGGTTATTGAATCTGGTCAGACGCAATGTAGAGGGATGCTGGAACCTTAGGACATCAATAGAGGTGAGGAAGGTGTACGCTTGTCCTATGGGCATCTGGTATGCCAAACATATCATGTAGATATGTCTGACCTGAGACAGTATACCAGTCTTGTCAGTGGTAAACTGTCCATTTGGTGTGGCTAGCTTGAAATATTCCATCAATGTACTCTGGTTTTACAACTTTCGAATGAGTCTCCAATGCACTGGGAGTCTTGCATACCAGATTGATGTTCCATATATAAGTAGTGACTCAGTCAGACTGGAGCTTCCTCATTCTAACCTTAATGCTAGCAGTCAACTTGCTATAGTCTCCCTGTCCCATATTCATTAGGGATATAGCCTCAGTCAATTATGTGATGTGGGAAGAGATACTGAGAGATTCCTTTTTGTCTATATAGAAACATAGAAACATAGACTTTGATGGCAGATAAGGACCGCTTTCCACCTAATCTGCCCATTTCCTACCTACTGGGTAAGTTGCAGATCCTAGTTAACCAACAGCCTATTTCTTCCTACCCCCACAAGAATTGCCTTATGTCTTTCCCATGCATTCTTGAATTCTCCCACAGTTTTAGACCCCACAACCTCCTCAGGAAGGTGGTTCCACATGTCCACCTACCTTTCTGTGAAAAATACTCTCACATTTTAGCAGGATAGGTCAGTTAGCAGCAGAGCCCAGCCACAGGACAGATGATTCCCTGAGAAGGAGCTGTTTTGTTTGGGTGAAAACCACCCCTCCCTGACCTTAATTAAATACTAGAAAAGGCATGGAAGCTGGGCTTGAAGATTGAAGGGAACGGCTTCACCTAGCAACCAACTGGACATAAGGTCAGTGGGGAGGAGCTCAGGAAGCAAGCCACCCAATCAAAAGATTTAAAGTCATATGTTCAGGTTAATGGTTACATGTTAAATTGTCATTGTTTTTGAGCTAGAAGCTGGCAGCTTGTGTCAAGGTTCAGCTAACAGGTCTGAGTTAAGGTTTAAATTGTCATTGTTTTTGAATTAGAAGTTGGCAGGCTGGGCCAAGGCTCACTAACGGGTCTGAGTTAAGGTCAAATTGTTAAACTGTATTTGAGGTTGGCAGGATTGGTTAAAGGAGGGTAACTGTTCACCGGGGGTTGAATGGGAGAGAGGGGAATGGCCTAGGGAAGGAGGGTGGAGCTGGAGGACAGAGAAGTATGGAAGGACAAATCTGGGGAGGGTCAGGGATAGCATCAAGGGATGGAGGGCATGGAGGGGCATGACAGGGTGTGGGTCAGTGGCTGCCATAAAGGGAGGGATGACCAGTGGAAGGAGGGGAAAATGGAGCACAGAGGAGGGAGGGTCATGGGTTGTAATAACTGTGGCACTGCAGTGTTCATGAGCACTCTGTGGAGACTGGGGACATGCCCAGTTTTTCTGAGGCTGGGGTGACTAGAGGCTGAGCTACCATGGCTAAAAGGGAAATGTCCTGGACAAAAGGACATCATCAGAAAAACTACAGAAGGCAATCAGGTTGGGAACATGAAGCAGGCTGACCAGGGAGACAGGAGATGGAGGGAGCAGGTCATACAGAGGGTCAGGGAGGGAAGGTCCAGGTCAGAGACAGGGGCATAATGGACAGGAGTACCGGCATTTATGAGCATAGATAAACAGCAGGCTGAAACAGATATTGACCCTTAATGGAGATGATGGAGCAAGAGGAAGTAAATGGGAATGAGGCTGTGGTGAATTAGGAACCATGCCAGGAAAGGCAGAAAAGTCAGGAAGTAGGGATGATCAGGCGATGGTGGTCCAGGATGAGATAAGGAAGGGTGACACCAAGAAAGAAGGGAGGAGAGAGATAGTACAGGGGACAAGATGTAACAGTTGCAAAAGTTGTAGTTTTAATTCAGTGCAAAATATCACGATGTGCACAAAGTAAAGAACAAAATGCTGTGAATACAGCTACAGGAGAACATAAACACTCCACCAGTACCCTCTGCCTTCAGCCTATCGATCTTCCTTAGGGGCACCTATAGTATATTTGTCAATGGACCACATCTAGCCTCTTTTGCTTGAGTAGTATCAAATAGTGATTTTAATTTAGTTTCTTTTAGTAAAATAATGTTGTATAAAGAGTTCTGAAATAAAACGTCATAAGAATCCTTCTTTTATAATTCTTCATACTACACACATTAATAGGGCTATATATAGGGATGCCATTGGGGTTCTGAGGTGTTAATGCTTATCAGGTTACCCTTGTGAGCTATCAGTTTTCTCTTTTCTCCCTTTTTATGTTGATTGCGCATGCGCAAGAAACATATTATGGCAGCTTTCTCCACAAGCAGGTTGTGGAGGCACGGGTACTGTTGTGGCCAATGCCCCACAGCCTTTAAAGGCTTGTCCAGCATCCCCAATGCTGTGGCACGCTGCTGCTGACATTAGTTCAGCCAGCATGCCACCAACTTATAAAAATCAGCTGCTGCAATCAGGGGCTGCCTCGTCATTGCAATGTAAACCATTCGCTGCAATGAGGGAACAATCCATCATTCAAGCGGGATCTTCACAAACAATATTAACCCCCACCATGTTTATTTGCTGACGGGTGCCCAATCCCGTTGGCATAATGTCACCCACTCTTTTGTTGTGTGCCGATGGGGGTGCCCAATCCCCATTAGCTACAGCACCCCCAAAAGGAAGACTCTGTGTGGCATGCTGGAGCCCACCCCAGCATGCCACATGCCCCTGTAAAATAAAACGATCCGTGATGTCTTTTTTCACCTGTAAAAAGAAAACTGTCCATCGGAGGTATCCCTGCCCCTCCCGCAACCTGCGCCCACCCACTGGGCACCCTGCTCCCCACACACACCACCCCATACTTACCTCTCTGGGCTTTGCGTGACGATCTTTGTGGACCAGGAATACGTCTGCACTCTTCAAAGCTGACCGCGAGTGAGAAATGCCGGTAAGCTGTATAATGGAATAAATGGTTTTCCAACTTTAATGCATATCTCAGTCATTTTGGAATTTTGGCACCAAATTTTCAACATGGTTTTTGGGACCCCTCCTCATGAATTTGGAACTGTCATGGCGTTAATCGCCCCGAAGGTGATTTTGTGGTCACTGGGCAGAATCACCTTTTGGGGCCAATTAATGAAATGACAGTGCCAGTGTTCATGAGGTGGGTCTCAAAAGCTTATGTTGCAAATTTGGAAATCCAATCCAAAATGACTTTTGAAGAAGCGTAGCTGGCGAGTTGTTATGCACGGTCCTAACTTCACTAATTTGTTATATTTTCACACCAGATTTTCAACATTGGCATTTTTCCACACCTCCTTGTGAACAATACAACTGTCTTTGTTCACATCCTGGCTAAAATGTGTTTTGCACTTCCGGTGCAGAATAGCGATCGCTGTGGGAAATCACTGTTTGGGACAGATTAAGAAAATGACAGTGATACTGTTCATGAGTAGAGGTCTTAAAATGCCTATGTTGAAAATTTGGTGATGATAGCCATCAAATGTCTGTGTTACAAGTGTGCATTGGCGCAATTTCCACGCACCCTTGTAACTCCAGAGATTTATAATATTGTCATGCCAGATTTTCAACACTGGCATTTTTCACACCTCCTTATGAGCAGTACAGCTGTCATTTTTCACCCCTGACCAAAATGTGTTTTCACAGTTCCAACGCAGAATAACGTGGTCGCTGTGGGAAATCAGTGTCCGGGACAGATTAAGAAAATGACAGTGGCACTATTCATGAGCAGATGTCCTAAAGTCCCTACATTGAAAATTTGGTGACAAAACTCCATAACATGACTGTGTTACAAGCATGCATTGAACTGTTTCCACACACCGTGTAACTTCGCAAATTTATAATATTTTCACGCCACATTTTCAACAGTGGCATTTTTTCACACCTCCTTATGAACAGTACAGCTGTCATTTTTAACATCCTAGCTAAAATATATTTTGCAAACCTGCCGGAGAATAGCACGGTCGCTGTAGGAAATCAGTGTTTGGGACAGATTAAGATCGAGCTAGTGGGGAGGACCTAGCTCAACTGAGCTCTGTTGGGACTGCTGCGGATTTGTTTGTGGGCAGAAAAAGGCCCCAGTGCAAGAGCCCAGTACAAAAGGGCAGTCTGCAGCACTGGGAGAAACAGAACGAGAAGCGAGTGAGGGAGGGGAGTGAGCAAACTCACCGAGCGCTGTCAGGACTGCTGTGATTTCTTTGTGGGCAGAAAAGAGTCAATGCAGGCAGGGGCCCAGTACAAAAAGGCCAGCCTGCAGCAGTGGGAGAAACAGTATGAGTGAGTGAGACAGGGGACTGAGTGAGCTCAATGGAGCTCTATCAGGACTACCTTGGATTTGTTTGTGGGCAGAAAAAGGTGCCAATGCAGGCAGGAGCCCCATACAAAGGGCAGCTTGCAGTGCCAGAACAAACAGAATGAGCACGTGAGAGATGGAGACTGAGTGACCTCAACGGAGTTCTGTCAGGACAGCTGCGGATTTCTTTGTGGACAGACAAAGGTGCCAGTGCAGCCAGGAGCCCTGTACAAAAGTGCAGCCTGCAGCCAAGAGAAACAGAACAAGCGAGTGACAGAGCGGTAGTGAGCAATCTCAATGGAGCTCTATTGAGACTGCTTCAGATTTCTTTGTGGCCAGAAAAGCCGCCAACACAGGCAAGAGCCCAATACAAAGGGTAGCCTGCAGCAGCAGGAGACACAGAACAAGCGAGTGAGGGAGGGGAGTGAATGAGCTCAACGGAGCTCTGTTGGGACTGCTGCAGATTTGTTTGGAGGCAGAAAGGGCAGCAATGCACACAGGGGCCCAGTACAAAAGGCGGCCTGCAGTGGCGGGAAAACCAGAATGAGTGAGTGAGAGAGGGGAGTGAGTGAGCTCAATGGAGCTCTATTGTAATTGCTACAGATTTTTGTGGGCAGAAGAAGGCGGCGCCATGGCAGCAGCCCAGTAGAAAGGGCAGCCTGCAGTGCAGGCAGAAGCAGAATGGGCGAGTGAGAGAAGGAGTGAGCGAACTCAACGGAACTTTGTTGGGACTGCTGCAGATTTCATTCTGGCAGAATAAGGTCAACAGAGGCAGGAGCCCAGTACAAAAGGGCAGCCTGCAGCACCACGAGAAACAGAATGAGTGAGTGAGACAGTGGGACTGAGCGACCTTAATGGAGCTCTGTCGGGACAGCAGCGGATTTCTTTGTGGGCAGAAAAGATGCCTACAAGGCAGGAGCCCAGTACAAAGGGCAGCCTGCAGCGCTGGGAGAAACACAATGAGCAAGTGAGACAAGGGGAGGAGTGAGCTCAACGGAGCTCTATCATGACTGCTGTGGATTTCTTTGTTGGCAGAAAAGGTGGCAATGCAGGCAGGAGCCCAGTACAAAAGGCCAGCCTGCAGCACCAGCAGAAATGGAATGAGTGAGTGAGAGAGAGGAAGGAGGAGCAGGCTCGACAGACCTGTATTGGGACTGCTGCAGATTTCTTTGTGGGCAGAAAAAGCCACCAACAGAGGCAGGAGCCCAGTACAAAAGGGCAGCCTGCAGTGCCAGTAGAAACAGAATGAGCGAGTGAGAGAGGGGGAGTGAGCCACCTCAACGGAGCTCTGTCAGGACAGCTGCGGATTTCTTAGGGGCAGAAAAAGCTGCCAATGCAGGCAGGAGCCCAGTACAAAGAGCAGCCTGCAGTACGGGAGAAACAGACTGAGCGAATGACAGAGGGCCAGTGAGCGAGCTCAACAGACCAACGCAATCAACATTTGGCATTGACAAATGCTTGTTTCATTTTAGGTTTACTTGGTTTGTGTCATCTTCAGTTTCTATTTCTGAAATTGGCTCTGATTTTGAGATGTCTGACTCAGGTTCCAAGTCTCCCCAGTCTTTGTTTACCTGTAGGATCTGATAAGTGTTCTCTAAGGGAATGGCTTCAGTGTGGGTATATTGTTTGGAAAGTGCTTCAGTTAATGTTCTAGAACTTGGAATCTGAAATTCTGTGGGTGTGTTGGGGGCATATCATTGCATAGCAGCAGTATGTTTCAGGATGCTGTAGTTGTGGGTCCTGCTGTCCTGTGTTTTCCTGTACTGTTGTTGCTGAGTTATCTATATTATTAAATTCCACGTAATCTGTTGCAGGGGATTTGATACATTCTCTGGTGATTTGGGTTGAGGTGCTTTGTCCCTAGATTACTGAGTTCCCTGGGTAATCTGTTCCTGTGAAGGAATGGGGTTCTGGGGTCTGCAGTTATCCTGTGCTTTTCTGACTACATTTCCATGCTTTAAACCATCAATTCTGTTCTGTCCTGCCCATGGACATTGGTGGTATGCATTCCTGTTTCTTAATAAAGTTTACATTTAAAGATGATTTTGCATGTCCTACTAACATGTCCAAAGTCCCACATAAGGCACATTTTCATAGATCACAGGCACTACTCAAGTGTGTTCTACATCCATATTTATAAATTTGGAGGGTTGTGGTACCCTAGTTTTTCCATTGGTCGTTGTTACTCCATGCCACCCTTTTTATGTTGGCTTGCACACGCACAAGGAACATCTTGTGGTAGTAGCATGGTAGTAGCACTTTCAAAGGTGTGTCAGTGTTGTGGCGAATCCAGGGATGCTTTAGTGGTGTGTCCCTCAGCTGCCAACCAGTGAGCATGCTGCTGATGACAATAGTTTCAGGAGTGCCACCAACTTGAAATGAATATGCCGCAGCAATGAAAGACAGGCTCGTCATTGCAGTGGCAGATCTGACATGCTTCCATTATGTGCCATTACTGGTGAAACATTGAAATACATATGGCGGCAGCTCCAGCCATCCACCATACAATCCTGACATCAGGGTGCCCAATCCTGTGTCAACATGCCCTCCCCCATTATGTAGCACACCTAACCCGGAGGCTCCTGCCACCTGCCCCACACTCCTGAAAAGCTGACATGGGATGTCCAATCCCCATTTCGGCATCCCTCTTAGTGTGTTTTTCCTCGTTAAATATTTTCCCTTTCCGACACCGGGATGCCTACTCCCGGTGTCGGATCGTTCCCCTCCTGAATTGTGGCACATTGGGAGTCCACCCCAATGTGTCATTTTTTTTTTTAAACCTGTTTAAAAAGAAAACCTTCCCTCGAGGTCTGCTTTTTACCTGCAATGCAGAAAATTGTCCACCATTGTCTCCTCGTCCCTCCCTCTGCGCACCCAACTTCCTGCATCCCTCACCCATACTTACCTCCAGAGGTCAGGAGCCACAATCTTCTCTAGTGGATGCGTCTGCATTCTTCAAAGCTGAGCTGCTAACTGAAGAAATGACAGTAAGCTTTATAATGGGGGTTTCAACTTAGGTTGATATCTCAGCCATTTTATGACTTTTGCCCACATTTTCAACATGGGGTTCTTGGGACCCCACCTGGTGAACTTGAAACATTTCTCAGCCCTGAAAAGTTATTTTGCTGTCACTGCACGGAATCACCTTTCGGGATGGATAAACAAAACAACAGTGCCAGTGTTCATGAGGAGAGGTCACAAAAGCCCATGTTGCAAATTTGGTGAAAAATCCCAAAAACGATTGTGTTACCAGTGTGTGTTGTGCAGTTTCTATGCACCTCATAACTGCACCAATTTTTTTATATTTTCAGCGTTGCCATTTCTGCACACCTCCTTGTGAACAGTCAGCTGTCATTTTGACATCCTGCCCGAAACATGTTTTCGCACCTGTGGCGCACAATGGGCACGGTTGCTGTGTGAAATCAACTTTCAAGGGAGAATAACAAAATCACAGTGCAATTGTTCATGAGGAGAGGTTCAAAATGCCCATGTTGAAAATTTGGTGAAAAATTCCCAAAATGACTGCATTACGGGCATGCGTTGCACAATATCTACACACACTAGTAAGTTTGCAAATGTTTCATGTTTTCTCTCCAGATTTTCAGCATTGCCAGTTTTTACATCTCCCACGAACAGCATAGCTGTCATTTTTACATTCTACCGAAATGTGTTTCTGCATCTGTGGCTCCCAATGGCGCGGTTGCTGTGCGAAATCACCTTTCAGGATTGAAATGTGAAATGATAATGCCACTGTTCATGAGGTGGGGTCCCAAAAAGCCAATGTTGAAATTTGGAGTGAAAATACCAAACACACACCCAGGGCATTAAGGTTTCCAACCATACACTCACCCTGTAGAGAGTGACAGGCGTTGGAGACGTAACCTTGGGTTTGTTGGCCATAATGTTTGCAGAATTTTACCCCATCCAATTGCCACTGACAGGCACTGAGGTGTACCTTGGGTTCTGTCACCCTAACGTTCATCCCATTCTCCTATATTGCACCCATCTCAGCTTATTTCCTTATGGAATGGGGTGACATAAGAATAAATACCCCAATGCACACTCCAACACCTGTCCTCTCTGCAGGGTGGGGTGAGGTGGAATGGCATAAGCTTTATGGATGACCCAAAGCAACACTCCCAATACTTTTCAGTCTCTGGGGGTTGGCACAGTTCAGTACTTTACTGCTGTCTTATTTTGCATTTCTAACTCCTGACTACCAATGCCAATGCCAGTAAGCCAACATTCGGCATTGACAAATGCTTATTTATAACTGACACAATGAATTGTCAAATCGTTACTAGTTTTCAGTGTACTCTTAACCTCCTGTAATCTGCTTGTATATTGTTATGTTTCCTACCACTGCTTTGACCACAAATGTACTATAATTTGTTAAACGTATTTAATGTTATATATTCTGTCTGTAACAATTGTGTGTTCATTTGCTTTTAGTCCGGTCGTGCCTGCAACTGGTCATTTGGACCAGTGCACTTACCGGTTATCAAAAACATAAATAAATATATATATATATATATATATATATATATATAATAAATAAATAACAGCCTTTTGGTTGGCCTGCATAAAAGCAGTTCCACCTATCTATTCCGAAAAGAAGCTGTTTGAATTGTGTTGAATTTCTGATTATATCTGATACACAGGCGTAGTTAGTTTCCGTATTGGTCCCTGTAAGAACAGATTCAGAAACAAATGGTTTGATACATCTATGTTGTGGTCAATAAAAGGTAACAAAGAAAATGGTGCTTAAGCTTTTGGACCAACAAGTCCTTCCTTGGAAGCTATAGTATAAGCTTCTGGAGAACTTGGTTGGTTTGAAAGCTTAAGCATTGTTCTTTTTGTTACATCTTTGTTGGTGCAATAAAAGGTACTGTGTCATATCATTTCTTTCTAGATCTGATTCTGTCTGAAAATGTTTTACTTTGAATCTCCATCCCCATCCAGATTCCTTCCATATCTATTATTGCCTCTGGTGGTCCTAGAACATAACAACTTTTTGTAACCAAAACTGAATGTCACTGACATTCATCCTTCATTTCTGAACATCACAGTTACTGTTTTGATTAAAGGTTTTGTGAGTGGAATAGCCCAGAATGGTATCCACAAAGGAGTGAATTTCCATGCATTGTACTTTGTCCAGAATTTGTCCATATTTGCAAAAGTTTGTTGCTGACATCAAATATACCTGTATCCTCTCCTGAGATATTAATAAGGTCATATACTGTATATCGGCAGTTTGAAAATTCATTTATTCTTTGAGGAGTTTACATGCAGTGTAAACTATGTCGGGATGTTCTGAAAGTCCTCCCTGTATCTCAGTCTTATTGCTTTTCTTCTTAGGGCTTGATCAAGTTTATTTCTGAATAGCTCAGAAAATGTGGGGCCAGAACTGGAGTTCTGCTGTCTCTGTTCCATTCGGGGCAGCAGAGGTTTCAGGTCCCAAATTTTCCCTATATCAGGTTCAGAAATAGGTATTCACATATCACAGTCTGGGGTTGTTGGCATAGTTGTGTCGTCTGGTATGATATTAGCTAGTACAGCAGTGCTGGTTTCTGTGTCTACTATGTTTTTATTTTGAGGGTTAAGTTTAACAGTTTGAGCTTTAGCAGCTGTATCGAAAAACAGTACCTGCTTGGTTTGTTCCTTTCTGGAACCGCTTGTAAAAGGTAGCTCCAGAACATGTTGAGGGTATGGTAGACCAGTTTATGTTTGTATCTCGAAGTGGGGCCCCAAAGTCATATTGTCTGTAGGTGAAAAGCCAGGTATCCATTTTCTGTCAGCCTGCTTTATCCATCCTATGTCTGATAATGCCTTTTCTACAGTTCAGTTCATGTAATCGAGTGGAGCATCCAATCCAGAGACTGCAAAAGCTTTTTTATATGGTGCCTGGCCAAAGTGCTTATTACTGGCATTGTCTTTGTATCTTGTTTATTACACTGGAGGTCAGTGTCATTAGATTTGTTGCATTTCCTCAATCGTCAGTTTCATTCTGCTGATTGTCAAACTCGGCCATGATTTTAGATGCAAAATTGGAATATGACAATTCCTTTTAGTGTCATTCATAGTTATCAGTTCTGTAGTCATCCGTTCAGGAATTTGTATTTTAGATCATTGGTCCTGCAAGTGCATTTCTCTAGATTAGTCCATTCAGTAGTCAGTGCGAGTTTTTCAGCATTAGTATGAGTACAGGCTGTTCCTTCTGTCAGGTCTTTATCTATGCTATCTCGTTCTTCCTCATTCAGTGTAATGCCAATCTCTATTTTATCTGAAATAACAGTAATATCCATATCTTTGTCCTTTTGTAGTGTACTTACTAGGGCTGAGAACATGCACCCAGTCAGCTGCATAGCTTCCTCCTCCTCCATCTCTGATTCAGAGTCCGCATCTTGGACAGTAGGCTGATAGCGCCTCTGCCAAGAATAGGAATTTTATCGGAAAAATACATACAAAAAAATCACAGAATCAACGGGCTAGTAAGACATTATATTTAGGACAACAAGAAACAATCTATGATATTCACTAATCCTATCAACAAGGTACAAAAATAAATAAAAATCAGCGAAATAATATGACATTTTGAAAGATCTAATAATTCATTACAACATCAGCATCCCCTGCCTCTCATAGTCACTTCACACAAAATAATTTGTTCGGTTCCTCCATAACCCCTTATTCTAGAATCTGGATATCATTCAAAATATTGGATATAAGTAAGATTCAGTGCTCTTCTGACATTTTATAAAACTTCTGATAAAATACATATTTTTGCTGCAGTTCCCATTCATATCGTGCTTGCCATATATAATACATTAAGAGTATTCCTATGACCTGCAATGTCCCTTGGTGATATTGATTCTTTTTCCTGAATACATTCCTAGGACTAATTCTTGGAATGTCAGAGATGTAAAAAGGTCTCCCTCAATATGCAGATGCATACATCCAAAAGTTCACTATATACAAACACTGAAAAACAAAGGTTGCTGCATTTCTAATTCTGTGGCACACACTGCCGTGAACAACACCTCTCAGTCAGTTGCTTATGTTTATGGGCACTTCCACCTCCAACCTCCATACACACTAAGACATAAAACATCCCATTTGTATGCAGAAACTCTTTTGTTATTGAGGTATCTAATCACCAAATGGTGGAGGGTGCTTGGACATGAAAGAAAAAACATTTCTGTGTCAAAATTTGTATGCATTGTTTCCTGATATAATTACTTCCTTGTGCAAGATTGCATAAAATCATTTCCCACTTTCCAGGATTTCAATTTAAGAACATACTACTGTACTTATTTATTCTAGTACAAAGAAAAGTTTTTTACGTTTCTCAAATGTTGGGCTTCCCAGTCCTTCATAAAATGATTCATCCATTCCTAATGGAAACACAACCAGGCAGCTAAAAACATGACAAACAGGAACAGCAGCAGCACGGCTTCATATCTCAGTAGGTCTCATAAACAGTCATCACGATGTTCAGGATAAAGGCAAAAAAGAAAATGTATTGCACAAAAACGCCAGGCCACAGAATCAAACATGTCCCTCCCCAAAAGAGCCAAGCGTTTTCGCTCTACTTCTTTTCAAGGCTGAAGTATCTGTAACAAATGATGCCATTTAAACAATTGTGTTAAAGTGACAGTGCAACATTACAAACACACATATATATAACTTAACAAACTACCAAAATAGCTTTCTAAAATCACCTAAGGGTGCATAAAGCATAACTAAAAAGCTGAAAAGATGGCAATACTTAGCATAAAAGGAATGATAACATCATTGTGAAACCTGCGGACAAGGGGAGTGGTTGTATGGAATAAAAGTGATTATGAAAATGAGATGTTGAGACAGTTAGCGGATGGCAAGTTTTATCTATGTTTAGATTATGATCCTACAGATAGATATAAGATTGACAAAGATATATTGTTACAGGAAGCTTTTGGCAATGGCTTGATTGATCGTGCGACTTTGGATTTTTGACAGTTAAACATCCGGTTAGGTCGGTTCTATATGGACTACCTAAAGTTCATAAATGAGAGTTAGCACGAAAACGTTTGGCTGTTTTGGGGGAGGGACACGTTGTATCTGTGGCCTGGCGTTTTGGTGCAATACATTTTCTTTTTGCCTTTATCCTGAACATCGTATGACTGTTTATGAGACCTACTGAGATATGAAGCCATGCTGCTGCTGATATTCCCTAATGGATGCTTGCCAAACAGTATTCTTATTTTTAATAAGGAACATACATTAACATAGAAAAAAAGGATATAAAAGAAAACACATACGTTTGCCATCCCTAATCCTCTGTTTCTTTAATTTGTAAGTTACATTTAGTTTTAATATTTATTTATGTATTTATTACAGTCTCAGAATTTGACATACCTTTGAGTCAGAGACTCATTTACAAAGTTCCACATCCAAAAGAAATCATAACAACTAGCTAAATGCAATAATGTAACAAAAACATGACAAGGATATAACAAAAACAATCAGAGCAGTCATTGTAACAGACTTTGTCAGAGCTGGCAAATAAGAATCAAAAATAGATACCAGGGTAAAAGCTAAGATAAATAAGCCAGCCTGGTGGATCTGAGGATCGAGGCACTGGATGCTGCACCTCATGCCATGCCATTGACCTGGGAGAAGCTTGAGCATCCAGAGGTCTGCTCTCCTGTCTTGGGGTGGGTTGCAAGGAGTTCCTGGCTCTGTAGCAGCCTCTGATGGAGACTAGAAGAAGCACAAGAGCAGGGACATCAAAGGGGATGGGATGACAGCAGGCTTCAGTGGCAAGGAGTGGTGGAGCCACACAGGAGTCATTGCATGATACATCCTGAGGGGAAACACCACAAGACAATCCTTGGAGGACCTAGGGAGGTGAAGATGACCCTGGGGCCAGCGCCATGTCCCACCACTCCATCAACATCCCACCAACTCTCCCAAGCCCCGTGACCCACCACGAGATCATCTCTCTAATTTCAGATAGGCTGTCAGGTAGGTGGGATGGACCCTCCCACAGGGGTGAAACTGGAGAGGTTGGATGGGTCCATGGGCCTGGGAAAAGGGTACTCAGCCATTGTACTCCTGATGGATGGGGTTTCAAACTGGGAGTAGAGGCCATGTGGGAATACTAGAGAGATGCCCTGGTCCTCCGGTGCCAGAAACAGAGTAAAAATTGATAATAATGTATCGGTATGTGATACCAGGTGATTAAGAATAACTTTGTCTAGTCAATGGGTTAACATGGGTCAGCCAAGACAAATAAAAAGGAGCAGTGAAAAGGGGAAAGAGGGAGGAGGGAAATAGGTGGAAATCAGGGTTCAGGAGCTACAGAGTGAAGTAAGTAGAGAGGAAACATGTAAAGAGAGAGTACCAATGGGTGACTGTGGGGAGAGGGGTGGAGTTGGGAGAGTGGCAGCTGTTTAGCCAGAAATGAGGGATGTGTGAGGGTGAAGTAGCTAAGTAGGGCAGTTACAGTGGTTGAAAGAAAGATGGCACTGTCTGAGGTTGCATTTAAACTGCCTTAATTTGGAGGCAGTTTGTACATCAAGAGGGAGATCAGATAGTCAGGTGGGAGCTCTGTGAGTAAGGCCCAATGTACTTGATCAGTCCAACAGAATGGGGCCTGACACTGTAGGTAGGTCTAATTGTGCTTCTTGTCCCTATAGGATTGGTTACTGGGGTAAGGAGGTGTTGGGTTGTTGGAGGTTGGACCCAGACAGATCTTCTTACCTAGTAGGCAGGTCTGGTATGATCTTGCCACTAAGATTCCAGCCAGCAGGTTTAGGTATACAGATCGCTGGTGTGGGTGTGCCTTGAGCCCCAGAAACTAATCAGCAGGCCTACTGAGGGCAATCTTAATACGTTTAAGTGAAGTGTCAGTAGTTGCTCCATAAATGACTAGCCCGTAGTCTACAAGAGAGAGGACAGAGCTGTTGACAGCAAGACAGAATGCATCAGGGGTAAGCTGTCGAAGGTGTCTGTAGAGGAGTCCTCTCTGAGTATTGATAGCTTTAGAAATGATGTTTATATGGTCATTAAAGGACAAGGTGCTATCAAGTGTAATGCCTAGGTACCTGAAGTTGTGTATTTGCTCCAGAAGATCATGACAGTTATTAAGGATGGTGAGTTGAGCTGACTTATGTTTATTGTGAGAATTGGAGATAACATCACCTTGGTCTTTTCATAGTTCAGGATTAACTTGTGTTTTGTAAGCCAGGACTCAACCAGGGCAAAGCTGTGCTGCAACTCTCTAGTAAGGAGGGATGTTGGGGAGGGTCTGGCTGGCTCATGAATAAGATGGTGTCATTCACATAGAGGAGGAAGAGGAGGAGTTGACTGGGGCAGGTCTGGGAAAGGGACTTGAGAAAAGATTAAAAGAAGAGGCCAAGAATGGAACCCTGCAGTACATTGGAGCGTAGATTACAGAAGGTGGAGAGGGTACCCTAATTTTCACTCCTTGCTTTCTGCCAGCAAGGTTGTTCTGAAACCAGGAGGTAACTACATGTGAAAGACCATGGACGGGAAAGATTCAATAAGTAGGGAATGGTTACCCGTACCAAATGTTTTAGTTAGGTCAATGTACTGTAGATGGACCCAACTAGGTGGCCATGGTCGAGTGCTCTGTGAATAAATGTAGTATATTCAAGCAGTGCAGTAGTGGTGCTATGATTTATTCTAAACCTGTGTTGCTGTGGACATTGAATGTTGTATTTGGACAGGTAATCGGAGAGCTGATCAGAAATGATAATGTTCAAGTGCTTTGGGGGAAGTATAGAGATGGGATGATAGAGTGCAAGATCTTGTCTCAGCACTTACAGATGGGGTAACTGTGGTTGCCTAGAGGAGTTGACCTAGACAGAGGGACAGATTGCAGATCTTAGTGAGGGGTAGCAGTACATCATCTAGGGCAAAGAGGAGAAGTTTTAGATCAAGAGAGTCACTGCTATAGTGCAATCTGTTAATGACCCGAAGGAGGTACTTTTTGTCTCTTTGGCCGAGACTGTCCTAAAGAAAAAAGGGGGAGTTGGGAGTGGTTATAACTCTAGAGGAGCTGTTAGGTGTAGAGAGGGCATTAGAGAGGAAGTCAGGGGAAGAACTCTACTCAGGTCTGAGAAGGCATTATTAAAGGATACCTAAACAACATTTGGCAACAAACTATTCACAAATCTGACTCCGTAGGTGACTAAAGAAAAGGCTGCTGCATTCATTAATGCTAAAACTACATTTACATAATTTACCTAAATGTGGTTCCAGAGCATTTGAAAATTGTAAATCAGCCTTCCAATTACAAAAAACTGCCTTACCTGCTTCCTAAAATGGCCGCCAAATGTGTTATGTGATGATATCATTGGAGCCAAAGTCAGAGATATATATGGTTCTCTATAGTGCTAACTAGTTCTTTTTCACCCCTTTGTATAGAATTGTTTCACCCAAATGGTCAAAACCATGTGCATTATTTTGTATAATGCACTTCTTGAGTCTATGGTTCTGTTCAGTTTGTTTACTTTAACATGCTGAAAATGTGTTTTAATCCATCGACTTTCTCTGTGGCAAACCACAGTGCAGTACAAATCTTGACTACCCTGGTGGTCTAGTAGTTATGTTAGATCCAGGATGCGACAATGGGGGTGCTGGGGTAGTGTGCATGCTTAATATGCACTTTTAACATTTTTATGAAACCTTTATATTTTCTCCTATTATTCTTTTCTAGTATGTTTTTGACATAACCTACAAATGTAATCCATAGTTTGAATGTAAATATTTGTACAATCAACAAATCAGACTTCTTCAACAAAGTGAAATGCAGCAGCAGCAAGCAAGTACGTTACTTTGTGGGGGGTTGAAATGCACACCCTTTACCACCCCTAGAGCTCACCACTTTTTGTAGCAAAGTTCTTGTGCTGTCAATGTTAGGGTCAAACTTTCTCTAAACTCAAATATATGCTTGTCTTGTTTTTCCATGGGAAATTATAATAATAATAATAATAATAATAATAAAAGAAGAAGAACCAGCATTTATATAGTGCTTTCATACACATTGTATCCCAAAGTGCTTTACAAGAAATACTCGACTGGTAGTGAAGTGACTGAACATGTAGTGGCTGCCATTTCATACATTAATATCCACACAGCCTTGGACAATTGCATGAACTGGTTTTATGGGAAGGGTAACGTTGGCCAGGCAATGGGATCAGGTAGTGATCAAGGTGCTGGCAGCCCCATCTTATTTCACACAGTAATCTGCTCATATTTCTCTCTTCTGTCTTCCCTTTCCCTGAATATAGCAGTACCTTGCAAGAGTGGCCTTCTCAGTCCCCTCTGGTTTTAATTCTTCAGTATTCCTCCTCACACCAAAACTGGTGAGCTCTTCACCCTTCTGCATCATGAGTGCAAGTAGTACAGTCCCTGTTTTATTTTGACATATCAGATATAAACATATCTTTCCAGTAAGTCAGGCTCATAGGAGCAGGAACAAAGGGTAATGATAGGCTTTCCTATCCTTAAAAGACCTAGGCTACGTTTGATTAGGCACTATTAAATGATGGGTGTGCATGCACATCATTATGCATGTCATTTAATAGTTCCTAATCTTAGGTAACTTGATCGTACATGTGTAGGAAAGCCTATTTTTCCCACTTTGCGTGCTGCTATCAGTCTAGTTACCAGAAGATCATGTTTATTATTAATATGTAAATATAACATGGAGACTGTACTAACCACATTCATGATGCAGAAGGCAGAGAACTCACCAGTTTTTAGTGTGGGAGCAGTCAAGAAGAATGAATGCCATAGAGGGACTGAAGAGGACATTCCAACTGGGTACAGCTATATTCAGGTTAGTTGAAGACATGAAGGAGGACGCTGAGCAGATCACTGTGAAATCTGAAATATGGGTTGCCAGCATGTGATCACTTCCTGACTGTGGATGGAGTAGCCAGCAATGACAAATACTCAGAGTGGTAGGGCTGCACCTAAACTGTTACTTGAATTCAGTGTAAGGAGATTACCCCGGGTGGGGGTAGTGGACGTTTGTTAGGACAGTATTGAAGGAGTTGTGTATAGCTCATTCAAGATTTGTAAGGGTGGTAACCTGCCAACTCACATTGTGGAGTAGAGCACAGAAAACTACTGAAGAAGAATTGCTTGGAACTGTCCTGCAGGATTCTGCAGATCACAGTTAAAGGAGTAGACTGACACTTGAAGTCAGGTGGATTTGCTCAAGGTATTAGTATGCCTCTCCTGCTAATAATATTGTTATCCATTGTAAGTGCAGCCCTTATGAGTGCACGAACAGCAGTTTTCTAGCGGGTCATGTTGCTTATTGCTTGGCCCTCAGGAAGACCTAGTTGTTGGTTAATAAGGTGGAAAAAAACACAACAGGGAACTGTACATATTACCTTCACTTTGCAGAAGGGTGGTGATCCACTCAATGTTTACTGTGGAGCAGAAGACAAACATTGAGAATGTGGACTGGAGAGTGATTTGGGAGGCATTTTTAACAGTGCCAGCTGACGATGTGTATCAGTATGGTGTGCACAACTCTCTGAGGTACAAGATTACGATCTAGGTGTGATAATTCTCATCATGAGACCATCCAGCTCATGTGCAGCCCCAGACAGTACTAAGGCCAGGGTATGGATGGTGGGGTGTTCAACAGAAGGCAGGCTAGGTGCAAGGGGTTCATATGGAAAAAGAAAGCTTTATCTGTGGAGTAACAAGAGAGCATGAGCTTTGGAACTGAACAAGACTGGTACTTTGCTGTGACACTGAGCTAGTCACTGAACGTCCTTGTTCCCAGGCCACACTGCTAAACAAGCTTTCAGCTTAGTGTGTCTCCTGGTTAACAAAAACAAAATTCAGTGCATCATAGAACCATTAGATCATCAGGTATTTGAAGTGTTGTACTGTAATGCAGTCTGCCAAAGAAAAGTCAGCTGGATTGCAAAACATTTTCTGCAAGTTAAACAAAATGAACAAAATCCTAGCCTAACATGTGTACTGAGTCAAAATAATCCACGAGGTAATACATGGTGTTGATCATTCTGGTACAACAATTCAAAATAAAGAGAAAGAAGAACTAGTTTGCACTATAGAAATATATGTGGATCTCTGGCTCAGGGCTCCTATGATGTCATCATGACTCATCACTTAACACCTTGGCAGACATCTTGGGAGAAACCAAGGCTGTTTTTGAAAGTGAAGCTGATGTTTACATTTTGCAAAACTATAAAACTGCATTTATATTATTTACATAAATGCAGTTTATATAAATATAAACAACGTATACTACTATCTCTCAATGAAGCCAGATTTTGGGTTGCAGTTTTAAAAAACTGCTTCTTTGAAGTACCTTTAAAGATGTCAGCAATTTGTTGTGGATCCTGGTAGAAACCCCATTGATGTTGATAAGTGAGGTTGGAGTTTTGTTGGGCTTGCCAGTCAGTTCCTTGATGTCCTCCCAAAACGTCCTACTGTTACCCCATGTGCAGTGAACACAGTTTTGTAGTAATCAGATTTAGGAAGGTGAATTGCACGAATGCAGTTGTTCCTAGCCACCTTGTACCTCTCCCAGTCAGAGGGGTTCCCAGTGGCATGGGCTTTATGCCAGAGATGATCTTGAGCAGCCATCTGATTATGGAGAGATGGAGATCCAAATGTTACAGGCCCCTTTGGATTTCTTTTTCTGAGAGGGGCAAAGATATCACAGGCTGTGTTAAAAATGGTGATAAAGTATTCTAGTGTAGAGTCAACATTAATGGCTGAAAAATAGGTATCCAGTCACACTTGCTGAAGGTAACATAAGAACTGCTGCAGCTGCCCTTTTTCAGGATGCACTGGTAAATTGCTTGGAGAGTTTAGGGTCTTGTTAGACCAGAAGCTGATAACCAGGGAGTGGTTACTGAGTGAGTCAGATAAGACCTCAGTGCCCATAAACCTTTCAGGATTGTTGAGTAAGTAGGTCTAACTGAGTGCTGTTGCCTGTTCTATAGTTGTGCTTGGTGGGGAATTAACCAATTGGGAGAAGGTTAAGGGCAGCAGTGCGTCTTTAGAAAGGTCAGCTTCAGGGAAAGCCAGTTTACATTAAAGTCACCAAGAGCTACTATTTCAGAGCGATTTGAAGGCTAGAGATGTAGTTAGTATAAGACTAAATTCTCTGCAAGTATCCTTTGGGAGGATATATACAGAGAACAGTGAGGGACTTTCCACTGGTGCCAATTGCAATTTTAACTACAAGTGCCTTGGCATTGCTATCAAATGCAGTTGTCAGAGGACTTGATCCTGTAGTAAGCCTGATATGTAAATAGCACACCCCTCCTTCTTGCCCAGTCTATCCTCTCTGAACAGGTGTAGCACCCATGGGGCACCAGCACTGTCAGGGATTTTGGGGGAGAACCAGGTTTCAACAATTACAAGGACATCAGGTTTGTGCTGAAGGACCCATGTCTGGAGGAGATCGAGTTTGGGCAGAAGACTGTGAATGTTGATTGACGCTGGTTATATGCTGCCCTGTTTGCACATGGTTCCAGAGGTGCTGTACAGGACCAGGTTTAGGGCAAATATTGCCAGAGACTAGCAAGAGACGTAGGATGCAATGAACTATGAAGTTCCTAAATAGCTTAGCATGAATAGGTAATCTGCTTTTCGAGGATTTGCACATGATAGCGAGGGGTGGCTGTGAGGTGAAGAGTGTTATGGGGGAGGGGGAGTGAGTTGAAATGGTCAGGAAGTGTTGGGCCAAGATGAGGGGGCAAGGAGAGTGGGCTGGTATACCACTTACTGTGCCAATAGCTTGAGGTCTGTTAGTTAAAAGTGGCAAAGTGGGGGGGGTGTGGAAATGTGATCAGCTAGCTCAAAATGGAGTGTGAGCAATATAATGAATACAAGTATTATTCTAAATAGTAAGCGTCCCATGATATTGTAGGCTAAAGAGGGCAGGCGTCAGTGAATGGGCAGATAGTGACAGACAAATTAGTGCAGTTGGTGAAAAAGGGGATGGGGGAGTAGAAATCATAATGAGAAACAGGAGAGCAAGCAATATCAAATATAAGGCAGAGAAATGGAAAGGAGAATTTGTACCCACAGATAGCATAGTGATTAGGGTGTCTGACTTTGGAGAACAGGGTCAGGGTTCAATCCTGGTAGAAGGCAATGAGAGGGATAGGGAAAAGGCAGAGGATGATAGGGTAGAGGTTGTTGGCTAGGGGCTTTGCAAATTGGGGTCAAAAGAATATGTGGAAAAAATACCAGGGAGAGGAGAAAAAGTGCACAAGAGTGACTCCGTAGTGGACACTGGTATAATTAATGGAGGTAGCACAGGAGGCTAGTGAGGAGAAGTGTGTTAGGGTGACATCTAGAGGTCAAGGAATATAACCTGATAATTGGAAAGTGGGGCAGTCACATGACAGTGATTATGACAGAGAGGTCACATGACATTAATGACCATAGGGATGGCCCAGGGTGTGTGTGAGAGGGAGTGGGCAGGCAATGCAAGGCATCGACAGGCTAACACAGTATGCTCCTGTACCTTGTGTAGTGGAGGGTTCAGTGTCTGCTGAGAGGCAACTGTGTGGACAGGGAGCGATTCTGTGAGCTCCAAACGCTGTGTGCTGCAAGGTCAGGAAGATGAAAAGACCTGTGGATAGAAGGGACAAAGTGTTATAGGGAACTTCTGCAGTAATATGCAAAGGCCAGACAAGGGCAGGGTGGGTAGTAGGGCCACAGAATGGGGAAGGAAGGGTGACTGAGCATGTGAAAAACTATGCAGGAGGAGAGATGCTTCCTGAAATAAAGATTCCAGCAACAGGTAGGAGGCTGTACAACCCGCTGTGTTAATATAACAGGGTAAATGCAGGCAAAGAAAGGACAGCAGAAAGGAGTACCTAACAGGTGGAGGAGTAGAACAGAGGAACTATAACTAAGAGATTCCTGTGAGGGCACTTGTATGCTAACAAACCTGCAAATATCATGAAGTGAGCAGGATGAAACAGCTCAGGTAGCAGAGCGAAAGCACTACAGGCTTTTAAAGTAGTGCTGAGAAAGCGGTCACAGTATCTAAAACACAGGCTCTCAAACTAACACTTGCATAACAAGCAAAAACAGCTAAGCACAGAGAAAAGTAAGGTAGCAAAACAATATCTGTACTAGTTAGCGTACAGGAAATAAAATGTAATGAGATGCAATCTGGTCTGTTAATTAAATGAAGGAAATTCCATGAAATTGTTCTTTTAATATGTGCCTATGCTCATGTACCTAGAAACATAGAAGCATAGACTTTGGACAGCAGATAGGGACTGCTTGGTCCACCAAGTCTGTCCATTTCCTACCTAGTGGATAAGCTGCAGATCCAAGTTAACCAACAGCCTACTTCCTTCTACCCACCACTATAATTGCCTTATGTCTGTCCCATGCATTCTTGAATTCCCCACAACCTCCTCAGAAAGGCTGTTCCATACGTCCACCACCCTCTCCATGAAAAATACTTCCTCATATCGACCCTGAGCCTTCCCTCTAAATTCAAATTGTGCCCCTTGTTCTTGCACATTTCTTTTCCTTTGAGGTACTTGAAAGTTCCTATCATGCCCCCCCTTCCTCAAGGGTACTCACATGGCGGAGTCGGCATTTAAACTCCATTCAACAGATAAGTCCAAGGATCCAGAAGATATAATCCAAAAGGCTTTATTGTATCCACTGTAAAAGTTTAAAAATACACATGTGGAGTATGCAACTGCACCAGAATGGTGGCTCCTCCCCAAGCACAAAGTCTCACTTGAACATTTTGTGTGACAGCTTCTCAAGACTGGTGGGATTTGAATTACAACTCCTTTAAAGTGCTCATTTAAAGTGACCAAATTAAAAAAGTGCAATACGGTGCTGCATTCAGTTAAATATAATAAATATAAGTGCTAGTACGAAACCAGGCAAAGCAAAGTGCAGATGTGCTGGGATGAGTATTAGAAATTAAATAGGTGCCTTTTAAAATAGTTTAAAACATCCTAAAATTACCACTGATGTGTCCTTGTTGGCGTGAACTAGAAGATAATAAAATGATTTCTTAATCCATTGTTACTAGTTAAACATTCATAAATGGTGCAATATACCTCAAGACAGCTGCAGATAAATATTTATACATTAAGTACTTAATCTGATAAAAATGCAACCATTCTTTACCCAGAAACATGTTAGAAAGGCATTCTAAACCCTGCATGATAATGGCATTACTTATGAAGCATAAACAATAAGGTTTCAATTCAAGTATGAAGCAATATACCTCATATCATGAAAGTCTCTAAACATCAAAACATATATTTATGTTTGGAATTAATGCAAAAATCTAAGGATAAAACAAGTGTGTTACTGGAGACATATATAAACATGGCTGAGCGTGCATGGCAGTAATGTGAATACAGCTAAATATTCTAGTTCATTTTGTGCCCTCATGCATATAAGTATGGAACCAACTGGAAATGTTCATTTAAGCCAGGTCAATCATGACTTTTTAAAATGAATTGCCAAAAGGTTTCTCTCTGTCAAATACTATTGTCCAAATTTCCCTTCTAATCTTTTGAAAAAACTTTTCTGTTCCTTGAAATGAAATCTGTGACTCATCCCTTTTCCTCACAGAGCTGCACAAGTGCACTGGTGCCATCCCTATGCATCCCAGTATCTCCCAGCCCTCCTTATTGCCTTCTCACACTACTTGCCTACCTTAAGGTCATCTGATATGACTATCCCCAGGTCCCGTTCCATTTATGTTGGCGAAGCGTGCTTTGCGTGCCAGCCAACATATTAGCAGTAGTAGCAGATTTGAAGCGCTGGTCACTGGATCTAATGCAGGGTACGACTGGGCAGGTGCGCCCTCATTCCCTAATAAAGCAGCATGCAGACACCACACCAGCAACACATAATGTTGTGAGCACATCTAAGGAAAGGTCTGCTGCAATGAGCTGAGCTCATCACACAGCGGGACCTCCTGATGTGCCTTTCCGGTGAAGCATTCTTGTAAACATGGCGGTAGTCACTGCCACCACTGCCTGCCACAATGCCGACTCCAGGGTGCCCAGTCCCAGTCAGCATGTCTTGCCCAGTTCATGCCAATGGGGAGCCCACTCCCCGTCGGTATAATGCACCCCATTTGTTGTGTGCCGAGGGGGTGCCCAATCCCCTCGGCTCAGCCCCCTTTGGTATATGCTGACAGTGGTGCCCAATCACCCATCGGCTAGTCCCCCAAATACTCAGGTGGCACGCTGGGATCCCACCCAAGGTGCCAATCGTCCTGTAAAAAAAAATTCCCACAATTTTTTTAACCTGTAAAGAAGAAAATGGTCCCTTAGTCTGCTCTGGCGCCTCCCCAACCTGCACCCACCCTCTGCACACCCTGCCACCCACCCCTCACTCCATACTCTACCTCTGGAGCCGGCAGATGATCTTTGGTGGACCGGGAACATGTCTGCACTCTTCAAAGCCGACCTCATTAACTGAAGAAATGCCCGTAAGCTGTATAATGGCATAAATAGGGTTTTCAACTTTGGTGCATATCTCGGGCATATTTGGAATTGCTGCACCAAATTTTCAACATGGGGTTAATGGGGCCCCTCCTCATGAATTCAGTCACTATCATGGCATTATTCGGTCCCAAAAGGTTATTTCAGCGTCACTGTGGGAATCACCTTTCGGACCAATTAATGAAATGACAGTGTCATTGTTCATGAGGTGGGCTCTCAAAAGCCTATGTTGCAAATTTGGTGAAAAAAATCCAAAAATGACTGTTTTATTTAGCGCAGGTTATGAGTTTCATCACACGCCATAGCTTCTGAATTTGTAATGTTTCACCCAGATTTTCAACATTGGCATTTTCCACCTCCTTATGAACAGTACAGCTGTCATTTTACATATCCTGGCCGAAATGTGTTTTCACAATTCTGGCGAGAATAGTATGGTCGCAGAGAAATCAGTTTCCAGGGACAGTTTGAGAAAATGACAGTGACACTGTTCATGAGCAGAGGTCCCAAAATGCGTAAGTTGAAAATTTGGTGATGAAAGTCCATAAATGACTGTGTTGCAAGCATGCATTGCAGGTTTCCCATGCACCCTTGTAACTTTGCAGACTTGCAATATTTTCGTGCCAGATTTTCAACACTGGCGTTATTTCACACCTCTTTATGAACAGTACAGCTGTTACTTTTCACATACTGCCCAAAATGTGTTTTTGCACCTATGGCACAGAATGGCGTGGTAGCTGTGGGAAATCAACTTTTGGGACAGATTAACAAAATCACAGTGCCACTGTTCATGAGGGGTCCCAAAATGCCTATGTTGAACATGTGTCTCTTCAGGGTGGGGTGAGGTTGGCATCAGTTCAATACTTCACTGCCATTCCTATTATGCATCTCCTGCACTACCAATGCCAATGCCAGTGAGACAACATTCGCACTGACAAATGCTTGTTGTTTGTTGCTGTTAGTACCTCCCAATGGGTACTCTTTCCCAGGGTTTTGTTTCCCAGGTTCTTTACTTTGCACTTGTTTGCATTGAATCTAGTTGCCATACATTTGATCATTCCTCCAACCTTGCCAAGTCCCTTCTCATTCTTTCCACCCCTTGTGTATCAACCCTGTTGCAGATCTTTGTGTCAACTGCTAAGAGGCATACTTTTCCTTCTAACTCTTCCACAATGTCACCTATAAAGACATTAAAGAGGACTGGTCCCAGTACTGAACCCTGTGATACCCTACTAGTAACTTCCCTTTCTTCATAGTGTATTTTGTTTGCTATTACCCTCTGCGTCCTGTTGTCTAGCCAATTTGTTACCCAGGCTACCACCCTGGGACCCACTCTCAGGCTGGCTAACTTGTTTATTAATCTTTTGTGGGACTGTGTCAAATGCCTTGCTAAAGTCTAGGTAGGCCATATCCACAGCCCCTCTCTGGTCTACTACTTTGGTCACCCAGCCAAAGAAATCTGTTAGATTCATCTGACATCACCTTTCTGCTGTGAATCCATGCTGCCTTGGGTTCTGTGCCCCACTGGCCTGTAGGTACTCAACAGTTATTTCTTTCAGAAGTGATTCCATAATTTTCTCTACCACTGAGGTCAAATTAACAGGTCTGTCATTTCCTGCCTCTACCTCGCTCCTACTTTGTGAAAAGAAATCATATCTGCCATCTTCCAGTTCTCAGGTACCTATATAGGCTTTGGTTCTGCCTCACACCTGAGGCTAGGGTCCAGGCAGTAAGAGGGACAGTTCTACCCATCCTGGACTATGGTAATGTGGTATATGGTGCACTTGCCTCTGAAACCAGCCTGCAGAGGGTCCATACTACCCTCAACAAAGCATACCGCTTGTTTTAGGCTCAGATTGCCTTATGCACATGTGCAACCTTTATATTGGGACATCATGGCTTCCTCTCATGGACCGAATCAAGCACCACTCCTGCCTTCTAGGGAAGAAGGCCCTTCTAGGTCTTGCACCCCCCTCCCTATAAGCCTTATTCCATCCAGTCTTGACTGGGCACTCCACGAGAAGTGTTACAAGATACGCCCTAGCAGTACCTTTCAGGAAAAACTGCCTTGGGGGTGAGCCTTTGCAGTAGGGCCCACCTGGCTATATGAGCTCCCTCAGGCCACTACTAACCTTACTCACCTTGACCAATTCAAATCTGAAATTGGAAGTCCATCTCCCTCCAGTACAATGTTGCTGTAAGAATACCCCAGCCATTTCTAGCCCTCCCGGTGCCCCTGACACAATATGGCTTGGCTGCGGTGACCCATGGCTCCTAAGAATCTCCCACTAATCTCCACCTACCCACCCTTGGTCCCCATTCCCCCACACCCTCATCCACTTAGCCCTCCTGAGCCTCCATACCCCCACCTCCACACCCGCTTAGCCCCGACCCTTAAGCTGTCAACCACCTTGTAATCTCCCCTCACCCACCTAGCCTGTAACCTATCTCTCCTTAATGGCTATACTTGTCTGTGGTCACATTAATTGTTCCCTCTGGGAACCTATCTAAGCTCTATAGCGACAATCTGGGAATTCTCATACTTTGTACATAGTTGGAATCTGCACTTTATTCACTAATCTGTTATGGGACTATTTTCCTCTATGTATTATTTTTGTTTTGAAATTCAACATCTTTATTAGTTTATATCATAACACAAACTATATAACAAAAAGGCAAAACAGCCACACACCTGTAGCAACAAAACAGATTAATGATAACATGACGCCAGACTGTCTCTGGATCAAATATAACCAAATAATAATATACTGTTACACCCAACCACCCTCCACCCCC
Organism: Neoceratodus forsteri; assembly: GCA_016271365.2. Classification (NCBI taxonomy): domain Eukaryota; kingdom Metazoa; phylum Chordata; order Ceratodontiformes; family Ceratodontidae; genus Neoceratodus; species Neoceratodus forsteri. The sequence continues at coordinate 686,101,390 of CM028137.1, read as the reverse complement.
CATCCCACTACCTTCCCCCTCCCCCTGAGTGTGCCTTATTAAAACAACATAACAAAGAGATAAAAAATTAAATTTCCAGCAATAACAGCATCAAGAAAAGATAAAACAAACTGAGGCAGTCAGAGGCATGCATTACATGGATCTTAGTTCAAATATAAAGCATATAGTTTACCCCATTTATGATTAAAAGAGGCTATATGGTTCCAGGAGCTTGCTATTAACCTTTCTGTGTTAAAACAAAGTGACATTTCCTTCAGCCATTCAGCATATGATATAGCCAGTTGGTCCATCCTGCTTTGAGAACCAGTCTTTTGACTGCTATGAAAATTAGAGCCATGTGAAAACTGCACCCGAACCCTAATATTGGAAAACATCCTAGGATACATATTTCTATGGTAAACAATTTATCCAGTCCCAGAAGGGGTCTAGATTGGATTGAATTGTGTTCCATAATGAAGCCACCTTTGTCACAATGCCAAAAATGTGTATCAGGTTCCTTCAGTTGCGCTCTGCACTGCAGTACAGTTAGTCAAGGTAGTCTGCCTAATTTGGCCAACTTAACTGGTGTATAGTACAGGTTATTTAAGATGTGATACTGCATAAGTCTGTGCCTATCTTGAGTGAGATATCTTTGCATATCCTCCCAAATCTGACTCCAAACCAAGGAGGAGTCTGGCAGAAGAGAAGACCAAGTTTTAGAACCTGTAAGGGCATTAGGGTATTTGATACCCAGAAGAAAGGAATAAATCATTGAGATTCCATGGGGCTTGTTTGCAGAGTCCTGTATCTGATCTAAAAGGGCCTGGCTTGGGACAGTTTGAATGTGGTCCCAAAGATAGATACCATAAGATGTCTCAACTGAAAAACCTTAAATATATGTTTCTAAGGGATATTCAATTTGGCTATTATGTCAGTTGAGGAGAGGAGAGCCTCCTGGGAAAACAGACTTTCCACTAGAATATCCTGTATCTGAGGAAGCCACTCTGGAGAAAGCGGTGACCCTCCTATTTTGAAGTTAGGGTTTAAAGTAAGGGGTTGAGCAGTATCCTTTTGGGTGAAATGTTAAAGAAGTTCCAACGCTGAGTCAAAACTTTTATAGAGATACCTACAGCCATATTTTGTATGATAGTAGGTAATGCAGAGATAGTATAATAAAAAACTCTGGCTGAGTTAAGATTATGCATATCCAGAAGCCTTTTCTCCAACTGAAGCCAGATAGGAGAATGTTCATCAGGTATGACCTTGAACCATCTCCCCATTTTGGACAGATGACTTACCCAGTAATAAAAAATAAAATTGGGAGGCAGAGTCCACCTCTCTCCTTGGGTAGGTTAAGTTTAAGAAAGCCCATCTAGGATGTCTGCCCTGCCAAATGAATTTAGAGATGGCAGAGTGGAGCTGCTGAAAATATGACATTGGGAGCCAGATGTTCAGTAAGTTTAAAGGATAGAAAAAATGGGGCAGAACATTCATTTTATAATACGAATCGACCCATAACGACAGTGGGAGTTTGACCCATCTTTGGAGGTCCTGCTGGATATTCAGCACCAAATCATCCAGATTGAGTCTCCTGAGAGCCTCTGGGTCTCTAGTGAGATGTATGCCTAAATATTTGATTGAGGAAGGGATCATTTCATACCGAAATGAGTGAAGTTGACCTGGTGAGTGAGAGCATTTAATGGGAATATTACTGATTTGGATAAGTTTAGCTTATAGTTTGCTACTTGACCAAACTGTTCAATAATTTGTATGCAGTGTGTTAGCGAGGTTCCAGATAAGCCAAATGTAAAGAATATCATCAGCATACACTGAGAGGGTCAGAGATTGCTGGTATACTGAACAGCCTATAACCTGAGGCGAGTTCTTAATACTAAGTAAAAGGGTTCCAAATATAGATTAAATAAAAGGGAGATGGGACAACCTTGCCTAGTGCCAGTGAACAGAGAAACTGAGAGAAACCCCATTACAATAAATTCTAGCGGCAGGTGCCTTGTATACCGTCTGAATCCATTGAATAACCATTTTCTTAAGAGTTGCCCAAAGAAAATCCCAGTTTACTCTATCGAAAGCTTTTCTGTGTCTAATGAGACTAAAGCCATGGGAATCTAGGAGTCTTGGGCAGCCTGAAGAATATGTGAAAGGGTTTGCAAGTGGTATGCAGAAGATCTGCCTTGCACAAACCCCACCTGTTTGGGACTCAGCAGATGAGACCAAATCTTTTTAATTCTAACAGATAGGATTTTGGTTAGAATTTTAATATCATAATTTAGTAATGAAATTGGCAGGTAACTAGCGGGCTCACTATGGGGTTTGTCTGGTTTCAGAATCAGGACTATCGTGGGTTCCAGCAAGGTGGGGTCTAGGGGTCTGAGGTGAACATATACTCAAATAATTTCAGGAGGAAGGGCTATTTCCTTACAAAGGCTTTATAGAAGTTGGAAGGAAAACCATCAGGACCTGAGGATTTATCCAGTGATAACCATTAATTGCCTCTTCTACTTCAACCAGAGTAACAGGAGAGGCCAGGATCACCACTGATGGGCCTGCAGGGAGGGAGGGTTAAGGCCATCCAGAAAGTGTTCAATATGGGAATGGGAGGTTTGAGAGGAACCTTTACTGTATAGATCCCTGTAAAAGGATTGAAGACCTGGGAAATATCTCAAGGGAGGTTTTAATAGAGCCTTCTGGGGAATGCAGTACAGGGATCAGTCTTGAGCTTTCTACTTCCGAAGTTGAAGGGCTAGCATTCTACCTGGTTTCTTGCCTTGGTCAAAACAACGAGCTTTAGTTTTAAGGATGGCATATTCTGCCTTTTCCCTTAGCAAATCCACATATTCGTTCCTAAGCTTCAGTAGGGTTTCCAAATTGGTTGGGAAAGATGAAGAGGATAAGTTATTTTCAGCAATCTCTGCTTTTTCCTTTTGGAAGCTAGCTTAATGAATTCTCCCTGATGTAACATTTAAAGAGCACCAAATCAAGTCCTCCTGCTTGTGGAGCCCTTATTGAAATTTATAAAGAAGAGATTAAGCGTCTTAATGTGGGAAATTGTTCATTCCTCTTTAGAAATTGTGTGTTTCGTTTCCATGAGTATCCCTTCAAAAATTCGGATCAGAGATCAAAATCCATGCCACGGAATGATCAAAATAACAGTTGGTTCAATTCCTGTCTGGTGAAGACCAGCTAGGAAGTGGTGCTAGTTAAAATGAAATCTATTCTGGACCACGACCGGTGGACCTGGAAGTAGAAGGAAGAGCTGACTAGAGGGGTTGAGCAGGCGACATGGGTCAATATAAACCCAGTAAGTCCATAAAATCCCTCAGGGCTAGCTGTGGAGAGGAAAGGGGTTTTAATGGCCTACAAATTTTATCTAGGTTCTGTGATGGAGCAATATTCCAGTCACCCCTAGAATTAGCAAGGAGGGCAGAAATCCACTCAGTTTTCGTCCAAGCTCATAGAAATCCGCATCCCTCCGACTGGACCATAAATTGCCGCTAACACCACCCTGACATTATGAGTATGCTTTTAACAATAATAAATCTACCTCTTGATCTGCTAGACTTTCTTCTGCCACAAATGATATGTGTCTTTTGACCAAAATTACCACCCTCTGCTAGATGACGACCCACAAGTCGTGAAATTTAAGAAACCCTGCCGGCGTAGCCCATTTGTTTCCGAAGCCATGAGATGGGTTTCCTGCATCAAAAGAATGTCAATGTTTAAAAAGTGCAATTTTGAGAACCTGATATCTTTTGGACAGATCTCTGGCACCTCTGACATTCCATCTGGCAATTTTAATTGGCACCAAGGTCATGTACCTTTTATTAAAAGAAAAAGAACATGTACCACTAATTGACAAAATGATCCCAGAAGGCACACTCCAGTCCCACCCCATCCCCAACAAACTCTGTGGAGAAAAAATAGTAAGGAAAAGTTTCCCTTCCAAGAAGATTCATAAAGGTGTTCAAGTAACTGAGAGGGTAAATAACCTTAACCATCCAGTAATAGTCTCAAACCATGTAGTCAGTGGGGAAGAGACCAGGACAGTAACCCCCCATAAACCCCTTAACCTATATACAAAAGGTCCCCCAGTATACTAGAAAAGATTTCAGTATCTTTATTACTTATATCAGAACCAGACCCAATAGGCTGCATTTCTATGAGAAGGATAATCTACATTCAAGAGCCAAATCTGGACTAGAGCACCATAAACTGATTCCGAAAGAGAGACATAATAAGTTGAAGCACTCTTTGATCTCCACACCTCACAGGAAATGCACCTATAACCCCTTCCCTGGTGCGCTATGCATCGCTCCTTATGCTTGCTCCATCCTGAAGCCTCCCCACCCATCAACCCTCTGGAAAAAATAGCAAACGAAAGCCCTAACTAGTGTAGCAGTACTCAAACAAGTAAAGGCATTAACACATTGAAATGGTTGTGGGAACCCTGAAATCATATTACAGACTGGCTCACTCACAAACCTTGCCAAATTTACTCCCTCCCAATGAGGCAATTGCCCCACACAAATCGTTTAAAAATGACTTACCCAAAGGCCAACACTCAGGAGGGCAGAGTCCCCAGGTCTCCCAATTATCCTGTTGCTCTTATCATCTTCCCTGGGTAATCCCAGCACCCAGAACGCGAAATGACAGGGGACATACAAACTGGTGGGACCAGCTGGTCCGTCTGTGATGTCAACGCGCTGCAAAGCACCCTGAAATAAGGTTCCCTCCCACCCTCTTACAGGAGCGCATGAAGACTCCATTGAGCCTGAGCCAGCCTACTAGGCCTCATCAGCCTCCCCCACCCACTCATCCAACCCCCAAGAGACCAGAGAGAAGGAAAAGAAAAACTCCAAACAGGTAAATAGTCAACTCCCACAGCTAAAAAGAACAGTAGTCCTCAGGTAGTTGCAGTGAAAGTTCACCCTGCTTTAAACAAGTTAGGTAATTTGCTGGGAAGATCCATGGCGGCCTGCTCTGAAGAATCATACAAGTACCATGCTGCATCAATTGCCACCTGTAACTTGGTGGGGTAAAGCATCTTAAATCATATTCCTGCTGCAATTAGCTTGCTGACCATAGGAGTGGAAGGCAGATCTTTTCTGGTGCATTCGAAAAGGAAGATCTTGGCGATCCTCAACTTAGAGCTACCCAGAATAGCCTGGCGCTCCTTCGCTGTTAGCACATGCTGCTTTTCAGAAAACTTAGGAATTTCACAATTATAGGCCTTGAGGATGCACCGGTGGGGGTTTTGGTCTCAGGAAATGATGGGCTCGCTCAATGTGGTACTGTGGGTTGAGGGGAGAAGGGTCAACAGTCTTAAGGAGGAATTTCTGTAGGAAGGCAATAGTATCAGATCCTTCCTCCGATTCAGAAAACCCAAGATCAACACATTATTCCTTCAGCTTCTCCCCTCCAGATCTTCAGTTTTCAGTTGGAGTTTGCTAATTTGCTGCTTCAGGTGAATGATTTCTTGTTCTGATTTCTCTCTCATTTCTCCAGAGAGGAGGTTCTGCTTCGAATCTCCCATTCTTGTTGATAGAGGCTGAGGTCTCCATGAATAGATTTTAACTCTGCAGAGATATCCTCTAGGGTTTCTTTAAATGGCAGCAGTTCTTGGAGGAAGCGATCGTCAGTTAAGGGGATCGCTGATGTGCCAGAAGAACCAGACTTAGAAACATTCCCAGTACTTTGATGTTTGATTTCTTGGATGGTTTCTTCAGGGTAGGTGGCGGAGTATGTCGGATGCGGCCTGCTTCATCTCAGCTTCCATTTTGGCTGTAAACCATTTACATTATTACAAACCAGCCAAAACACGACCACTGGGATCCAGAATGTTAAGGAAGCTTAAAACCAATGTCTAAAATGTACCCTTGAAAGATTGTAGGGCAAAAGAGGATTAATAGCGGTCGAAGGCAGGAGCTCCAGAATAGTGCTGCTTTTAGGTGCTTTGCATCACGTGACCCCCCTTTCCTCTGTATTATGTAATTAAATGATGGCTTTGCAATGTATTCTGTCTCTCTCAGCCTTTTATTTGTAATGCTGTTTAGCCTTTTCAATATCGTGTAACTAACAATGCCTTCTAGCTGCTTCTATTTTTCTCCACTGTCCATGTACTTGATGTTCCCCACCCTCTGTTTGACGAGGATCCTTTGTAAATGAGCTTTTAGCTGAAAGGTTGTAATTCCAATTTCACGATAAATAAATCTAAAATAAATAAAAATAAAACCATCTTCCCATGATGTGTTAAAAGGGTAGTCTATATATAAACAAAAGGATAGTCAGTGGCGTCACAAGGTCTCCCCTTAGTTCTTTTAGAATTCTGGGGTGAATCCCATCAGGCCCCATTGCTTTGTCCACCTTGTGCAGTGGAGGGCTCAGTGTCTATTGAGGGTGATTTTGTGGCCAGGGAGTGATTCTGTGAGCTCAAGCTCTGTGTGCTGCAAGGCCAGGCAGGTGAAAAGACCTTGTGCATTGGAGGGTTCAGTGTCTACTGAGGGATTGCGTGGCAAGGAGCAATTCTTTGAGCTCCAAGCTCTGTGTACTGCAAGGCTGGGAAGGTGAAAATACCTTGTGCAGTGGAGAGTTCACTGTCTGCTGAGGCGATTGTGTGGCCAGGGAGTGATTCTGTGAGCTCCAAGATCTGTGTGCTGCATGGTCAGGCAGGTGAAAGACCTTGTGCAGTGGAGGGCTCAGTGTCTGCTGATGGCGATTGTGTGGATAGGGATTGTTTCTGTGAGCCCCAACCTCTGTGTGCTGCAAAGCCAGGCAGGTAAAAGACCTTTTGCAGTGGGCGTTCAATGTCTGCTGAGGCTGATTCTGTGACCAGGGGTGATTCTGTGAGCTCAGGCTTTGTGCTGTAAGGCCAGGCAGGTGAAAGTGCAGGTTTTACTGGATATAGCTGACTTCCCCATAAGGCCTGAAAGAAAATATTGTAAAACCTAAATTCCAGCATAGGTGGTAGAGGAAAAATAACACTAATATAACAAGCTCTAGTTGATAAGGCTGTGGTGATCTTGCAGAGCTCTGCGAGGAGCAGTGTCACCAACTGGCGGTGACACAACTGCACATGTGCAGCATTCGCATATGCATAGTTGCAGTGAATAGCATTCTGCCATTCACAAGGCAGTGCGCCAGTGGAACTGAGCATGTGCCAAGCACACATGAGCAGCTCTTGCCCTGAAAGGTGGAAGTAACAGCCAAAATAGTGTGGCTGTTACTCTGTAGCAACTGCTCATGGTCAAGGCCCTGGAATTCTGCGGTTCTGCGGTTGTGGAATTTGCCACAGAATTTGCATCATGCATAGAATATACATAGTGCCACAGAATTCATTATTTTGGTGAATTTTCATATAAATATACTGTTTTTCCATAGTGTCAGGCTTTTCTTTCCCACCTCGTTTATCCTGAAGTCCCTCCTCTGCTCAGCATATGATGTCATCGATGACATCACATCATATTTAGCCAATGGCAGGACTGCATTCTGCCAGAGAAATGAATAAATCATGCTGCAGAAATAAGAAATGCTGCCGCAGAACACCAGGGCCCTGCTCATGGTGGAGTGTTTAAGCTCTGTTGGACTTTCAGAAGGATACTTCCAAAAGTCCAACAGAAGGTGCCATGATGGGTCGTTTTAATGCAAGCGATGCCAAAACAGCTGTAGGCTCCACCCTCAGCCATAAAAATAGGAAGCAGCAATGTTTTAATCAATAAAAATTCTTTTCAAGTTCAATATTGTTTTCCCTTTCTAGCAGTTACATTTGCCTGAGCCCTGTTTAGACAGTTCAACCAATTTGATGCAGCCATGCCTGCAGCACCAAATGTGATGCCTAAAATGTTAATAACTGCAGAGTCCACTCTAATAGAAGCAATGGATCTAGGGGTTGCGTGGCTGCGGCACCAAGGGATCATTTCTCTGAGATTAGTCCATTCAGTATTTGGTGCGAGAGTTCTTCAGCATTAGTGTAAGTACAGGATGTGCCTTCTGTGAGGTCTCCATCCATGCTATCTCATTCTTCTTCATTCGGTGTACTACTGATCTCTATTTTATCTGAAATAACAGTAACATCCACATCTTTGTCCTTTTGTAGTGTAATAACTGGAGCCAAGAACATTTCACCAGTCTGCTGCATAGCTTCCTCCTCCTCTACATCTGATCGATTCCAGCGATCCTAGACAGTGGGCCGACTCGCCTGCTGCCAAGAGTAGGGACATTTTGTTTATAAATTCAAAAGCATACTATTACACAGTTTTATTCAGTATCCATCACACACACACACACACACACACACATATATATATATATATATATATATATACATATATATATACAGTATATATATATATATATATATATATATATATATACATACAATATTATATTAGGAACCTTGCGAATGCTCGAATTATTCTGAACCTGATTTCGGTTCCGACTTTACTTCTATCAGTCTCAGGTCCAGAATTATACGATCTACAATTTCTCTGTGTCTTCCCTAAATTATGCGATCTGCCTTCCATTGCATTTCACTTACTGCGCACTGGTGTTTTGTGTTTGTAACCTGACTTTTCTGATTCTAACCCTCATTTGAAGATGACTTAGCAGCTGAAGACCCAGCTGAAATGAGTGAAAATGATGATACAGCTGAAATTCTGCAGATGGCATCAGGACTTAATCTACTACAGGGGTCGGATTCAGAATCTGTGATAGATGACTGGATGCAATCGGATGACTCTACAACAACCACTGAGCTGCTATCAGATGCAGAAATAATTTTGGTGGTATCAGGTGAAGGAGGACTCAAGGAGAACCAGCTGGATGAGCAGGCGAAGAGCCTGAAGAAGAGTGTGAGCCACCTGAGTCTCCAACAAATAGCGAGGCAATCTAGGGATTAGAGACAGGGCTAGTGTGGCTATCAACACAGGATGTTGATGCTGTAAAGATCATTCTGCTACGCCAGCTCATCTCCTTTGTAAGAGATGTTGCTTCAAAGAAACGATCGAAGCAATTAGCTATGATAGACTTCTTTAGTTAAAGTCAATCTTAAATTCGGTGAATTGCTCAGTACACAGTCACAAGTACTGTAGCAACATACACAGTGTGTCTCACGAAGCATAAACAAACAAAAAAAAAAGTACTGTAAAGCACAAAGCACTAAGCACAACAGCATAAACATAAAAGAAATGCCTGAAACAAGCATCAGTTATCATCACAGACCTTTTTTCAGGTACCAAAAACTGAAAATAGTGTTCCTCACTACAACAAATGGGGAGCTATAATGAATGCTCATTATGGCTCAAAAGCTGTCGTTATAGCGAGGGGTTACTGTATATATTGTGTGTATATGTGTGTATATATATATATATATCTATATATATATATAGAGATATATATATATACACACAGAAAAACAAAAGGAAACAGATTATCATAAGCAAGAAAAGGAACATACAGTATTAACTTAATGCTAACTAAAATCCTGAAAAGAGTATTTCACACTAAATTAGAGCCTAGAAAATAAAAGAATCATTCCATAACAAAAACAAACTAAAAACACTGTCTAACTCTTGCTTGTCATAAATAAAAGTGTAAATCGTACCACAGTGAAATTCAAAACATATCTAGTGGTAATACCATCCAACATGTGTACAGGCCTCACCCACTTTAACCTCTATTTTGTAGGTTACCCAACCCAGTCAATTTCATCCCATAACCAACCACTACATGGTTCCCCTAGCATCGCCACTTCTTTCCTATATATCCTATCTAATTCAGCTTGCAATTTAAACAGAACATCATTCAGTATTACCTCCTCCTTGCAAAAACTTTTGGCAGCGGGTGTGCTAAATCACCCATTTTACACATGCTAATATAACATAGACTGTGCATTTCTTCCAGGTAAGCCATTGTTCAGATAACAGGCCATATACCAAAATTGCACAAGTCACTGACATGAAACAATTAGTATAAAAAGCATCAAATTGTTGCCATAGAGGTCTAATAAATGGACAATTCAAAAAATAAATGTTGCATCATTTCTTTCCAATCCCCACACTCTGATACCAAATAGAATCGTTTCTTCAGAGCCTTATGTTTGTGATTTCTGTGGACATTTAATTTATCAAGCCCACACATCCACGTCATATCCCTCATTTTGGGTGGAATCCTGGCCTTGAACAATAGGGCAATCAATTGAGGGATCTACCTTAAACACTGGATCTTAAAATAAAATGCATGTAAAATTTTACATTAAAACTGTTTTCTCAAAACTCCCATAAATCAGCTGAATTCTATTTTCCACAGTCATATATTTGAGAATGATTTGAGCATACTCTGGGAGTGGATTTTCCATGAAACTCCATTTGCCTTTACCCCAGGCAGTGAAAAACCTTCTTCCCACCTCTGCATTACCTTAACCCCTACCCCTGAACCCCACCTACCAACGGTTTAATATTAGTATAACAGAAATTCCCAAATGTAAAAAAGCTCCAACATATTCAAACCACCCTCCTTCCAAGGCCAATATGTATGGTGTCTTTTACGGAGTTTAGATGACTTCCCAAAGTAATAGAAAAAACAAACCCAATATTTTAGAGTGCATCCAAAAGGCAATGGAAAATGTGTGAGATATATAAAAGGGGTGCTATAAAAGCTTGTAATAAAAAAAAGTATTTTCCTGGTCATCTTCCAGGATTTCCACTGTTGGTCCTTAACCTGGGCAACCTCAAACACAGTGTTCCAATTCAACTGTGCTGCTCACCAAGTCCCAAAATAAATCCCTAAGATCTTCACATTGTCCATAATGACTGGTATGAGAAAAGTAGGATCCAAAGGTGTCTTCCCTATTGCCAGGGCTGTACTCTTCCTCATATTTATCCTAATCCCTGTCTCTCCCTGCTGATCAGAAAAACTCCCAGAGCCCTAACTCCAGAGTCCAAATCTTCCACAGACAAGACACAATCATCAGTGTAAGCAGTTATTTTGCTACATGTCATCCCTGCCTCAAAGCATATTGGTGCAATACTGTCATCCAACTCCATCTTCCTCAACAAAGGATCCAAACCAAAAACATATAACAAGGAGCTCAAAGGGCACCCGTCAGACCCCATTATAAATAAACATGGGAATACCCAAGTGGTCATTTACTATGGGAACTACACAGGCTCCCTTATACCTTAATTAGATTTAGGATCTCAGCTGGAATGCCATAGCGTTCTAGTACCTTCCATAAATAGTTATGTTTTATGAAGTCAAAAGCTGTTTCCTGATCTTCGGAAAAGGCATACCATCCAAATTCATATCCAGTCCTTGTTCCACCACCTCTCTAATAAAGATAAGGTTGTGTGTAATGCTCTCCTGGAACTGCATGCCTGTGCGTCCAGAATCAACTGTTGTGGTACTTTGATTAGGTAAGCTGCCACTAATTTTGCTAAAATCTCTTAATCAGAGGTCAGTAAACTGAGTGGTCTCCAGTTCTCAATGTCTGACATTGATCATGATTTATACAAAAATCATGATGCCTTCTTCCATACTGGAACCAAAGTTCCCTATCTGTGAAATGTCCAGATACATTTCCGTCAATATAGGAGCTAATTGGTCTATAAAAGTTTATAAAAATCATTGGGAATACCATCACTTCCTGGTGCAGTCTTAGCTGATAATGACATGATGGCCATGCACACCTCTTCAACCATGATAGGTGCTGACATATCTTCTTTGCTCAGATCAGATAGCTGCAGGGGTGCCAGATTATCCAAAAGGTCACATGACCACCACCCCCAACCTTAAAATTTCCCTGTAATATACTGCTGTGCTATCTGTCGGATAGAAAACTGATCTGTAACCAGATTCCTGCTGCATCAATCAGGAGGTCATGACTCTCTGGTTAACCTTATCTGCTGGAGTGTCATAGGGGTTAGCCTGTGCCTTAGTCCATGAGCATTAAACTTTTGGCTCGGGCACGAGCCTGCACCACCTCATATTGATACTGGAACATTTTGCCTTTTACCTAGCCAGTTCCTCCACAAGATCCACCCTGTTTACCTCATCCAAGTTAGGATCTTTAAATACCATGCCCATAATCCCAGATAACTAATATATTGTTTCCATACTGCTTTACTGGAAAGTCTAATTAATATGTCTTTAATATCCCATTTGGTGTCCTCCCACCAGTCTATAGGGAGTCATATATAAACCAAACCTCATGCCTAACTTATAATAAACTCACAATCTCCTGTCTGACATAGTCCTCTTCTAATAAGGATGTATTTATCCACCAGTACCCCTTTCCATACTTAAAGGCTGCCCATCTCCAAAGCTAACTTTACACCAAATGGTAAGAGGTTGCTAAGAGTACCACTGCAACACTATTGACTATAATTCTTTGTGATAAAACCAAGTCTGTCCTGGAGAACAGAGAACCCTTTTGAAAGATATGTGCCAGAACAATGTCCAAAATATCATAAACATCAGAAAGAACAGATTTACTCAAGAGATTGTTCAGCAGGTTAGCATCACAGTATAGTTTGCCATCTTCCATCCCGGTCTCTTTCAGAAAGGCCACAATTAAAATCCCTAAGACACAAAATCATTTTGGATGTATACAGAAAAGGCTCTATCTGCCATAATAAATGAGTTCTAGCTGCCTATGATTGAGGGGCATAAATATTAAGTATTCTAAATGCTGTGCCATTCAGAACTACATCCACAATTAACACCCTCCTGGGCATACATCAATGACTTTCAAAACAGTCATTTCTTGATCAGCAAACAGTATACCTAAGCCAGAGCATAAATCCTCCCTATAGACCAAAGGAGGGACCCTATTGCCACTTCTTTTGGGCTTGCACTATATCAGGGACCGTGTGCAGCCATGTATCCTGCAGGAATATTACATGATCTTTTTCCCTATGAAGACTGACAAAAGTGACCTGACGTTTGAAAGACCCTTAATACTATTCGCATTATATGTGATTATAATGAATGTACAACTGCATAAGGAAGGAAAAGGGTTAAAACAAATAAACATGAGCCACATCAAACAAGTCACTTTTCTTCTTCCTTTTTGTGTTTCGGTTTATCCACAGATGTTAGCTCCCCTACAGTGTCAGGCTGGGATGAAGTGACTGAGGAGATGCCCGACTCCCTGTCATTTTCCCCTCGTCCACTTCCATTAATGCAGAGTAAGAATTCTGGGTTGGGACTGTGACTGCTTCCCAGGAGTAGGCAAAAAACTGGGGACTTCAATGAGGCCTTGGATCTTGTTACTCTTGCAGAAATGGGCCGACCACGTGGGCGGGAGGGGAGCATCTGCACAGGGAGATGGAACAAACACATCCTTGTTCACCAACTCTGAAGAGGCAAGAGGAGTTCCATGTCCTAGTAGTGATTGCAAACAGTGATTGCTATTATGACTAGTGTATATTGCCAAAAAGCAAATTGGCAATATACACATGCCAGCAAACAGACATCTGGCAGGGAAGCTAAGTGTTTATGCCCCCGCACTCCTGATTTAGGATTACCAACTCCAGGGGGTGCATGCCAGGAGAGGGGTGACACTACAAAATAAATTAAAAATACATGGCAGCAGCAAATGTTCACCCCCAAGTCTCCAGCCCCGAACTCAGTACCTGCTGATCCACAGCTAGCCACCCTCACCACTGCACCACACAGTTGGCTTGGCTGCAGCAGGCACACTCACATAAAACAAACCCTCTTCCCTATCCTCTTCACCTCCCTATCCCTTCCCTTCCAGTCACCCTCCCTACTGTTGCAGTCACATACGGTCACTACCCTTACAGGGTAGTGCAACAGAGAATAAGCGCTGTAAATGGGTTGCTGTTTTGACAGTCACTCATTTACAGTCGCTATCATCACATGAATACCAGCAAGAGGTACTACCACTTTACTGCAAGAACTGGCATCTCTTGCACTGTAGGCTGTGGCTCCACAACCAATCGATCAAGGAAGATTCCGAGTCTGGCTGCAGAGCAGTAGCTCGAGGGGGCATAGGAGGCTTATGGGCATTACAAACTGCAGGGGTATGTCCTGTAGCTATGCATCTACGACCTGTAATGGACTTGGGTCCACAGTCCTGGATGGAACAGGTCCTTCCTCAAACCTTAAACATTCTTTTTTGTGCCTGAGCACATAAACATCTTGCTCTGCCCTAAGAGCCTGATCCAGGCAATTGTGGGAAGCCCAGGAACATGTGCGAAAGGTATGCCCCTGCTCCTCACAGGGGTTGCATCACATTGGGTGTTTACAGTGGGTACTGATATGCCACAATTCACTGCATAAGCCACACTTTAGCTTATCACAGACATTGCTTAAATCCCCATATCCCACAATGATAACAAGCTTGAGGCTGACCTGGTTAAAAGATCACCCCTCTGTCCCGACCAAAAAGAAGCAGTTATGAGGTGTTGCATCACCCCATGCCCTTGTTTTAAAGTAACTTTGTACCTCCAACTGCCAGTCCAGAGATGCTCATCGTCCAAGATGGGCTCAGGGTAGCATTCACAGAGCAACGTTGTTCCATCCAGTATGTAATATTGGCCACATTGACCCCTCAATTCAAAACAAGATGGTAATTCTCTTGAAAGAGGGCTGGGTAAGGGAATAGCTACAAAGGCTTCCATAAAGCAATGTTTTCAGTAACTGATATTGTTTCCAAAATGTTCAAGGCCTGCTGGGTGTTTAAAACTTACATCAAAGATTGTGCCACCTGGCATATGGATCAGTGCATAAATCTCATATGCATGTATATTTCATGCTATTCTTCAGTAATGCACAGCCAACAAATAATCTGTCAGGGATATTTGTGATACCCTCTGTACTTTTAAATGCACAGTGTTCCATCTAGTGGCCAGTTCTGTGGCCAGTCTCACCATTTCAGGAAATAAACATCCCTCACATCAGTGTTCCACACATTGACGTTACGTCCCTTATTAAGAATACTGGAATAGGCCCTTGGTTTGGCTGCTGCAGGCAGGCCTGATCCATATGTTCTCCAGGGAGTTGATCAGGACCTGTAACCTGGAAAACAGTGGAACTGGCAGTGTTTTCAATTCTGGCACATCACCCTTACACCTGCCCTCCTCTAATTCCATAATGTCAATTAAAATGCCTCGGTGCCCTTCTGCAGAGTGAGGCAGAGGCATCATTGGAACAGGATATTGCTGCTGCCTGGGAGGAAGTTGCAAGGAGAACCCTCTCTCACATCCATGGGTTTAGTTTGTTCCATGAGGTCTGCTAAAAGTTTAGCAGCTGTTCCCACAAAGGTATGAGGCAAATTAGCATCCCAGCCTTTCTTGTCTAAGGTTTTGACCCACCCTGCACTCTCAAGAGGGTCCTGCACCCATCCAGGCATGTCAGTAAAAGGCCTGCAGTGGGCCAAAAATCTGATGAAACCTGGGATTCTGTACTAGACAGAGCTTCTTTAGAAAGCTGCCTTCCCATTTTGGACCCATTAGATGTTTGCTGCTTAGCCGAGGCCAATTTACCAGGACT
Source organism: Neoceratodus forsteri (assembly GCA_016271365.2). NCBI lineage: Eukaryota > Metazoa > Chordata > Ceratodontiformes > Ceratodontidae > Neoceratodus > Neoceratodus forsteri. Next base: position 686,085,883 of record CM028137.1, on the reverse strand, counting down.
CCCTGATGATACCGCAATGGTAAAAGTAATATTTGGCAGCTTTACATCCCCCCATAGCTTGAGGCTCAGCCACAGATGCTGACCTGTCACTGCCCTGCCCTTTCCTCCCAGTTCCATTGGAGGATGCACCCCATCAGCGCCAAGTTTTCTGCAAACAGAAGTGGTTATTTTTCCCCTTTTCCATCCGAAAAAAAAGTACCTGAAGAGTGGAGACTTCAGCAGCACCTGATGTGTCTCCTAATATCTCTGTTTCCATTTGAGAGACTGTCTCTGATCCGTTCATTGTGTTTTTGGCCATGCTTCCAGTCAGCCCAATTCTCTAACGTGCACGTTCATTCCTTGATCCGTTCCCTCTGCAACAACTCCCTTTGAAGCTGCATCCATCAAAGAGTAAAATGGCATTCCTCTGCCACCAGCAAATTCTAAAGCTCCATTGATGAGAGGACACTAGCTGCTCCCACCACTGCTCTGACTGATGCAGCTCCGTTTCCAAAAGGTAATTCCAAAACTGGATCGATCAGAACCTCACTGGCCAACATAAAATGTTTCAGAAATGGTTGCTAGCAAAACTGAGACTGGTGAGACATGTTCCCAGCCTCATCCACATCCATGTGGATTGCGAACACTCTGGACTGGCCATCCCAGCACCAGCCACAGCACCCCTACAACAGAGTAGGGGAGTTTATTCAGGAAAGAAGTCAAACAACAAAACAATTTACACAGCAGTACCATAGCTGGTATAAATAATCATAAACTATAAATAAGGCATAATAAGCAAAACAATAACAAAAAAATGGGAGGCAAAAAAAAACTATTCTCAGGAAAGAAAAGTGTAACATACACATTTTCCAGAAAAGAAAAGATGTAATCCTGATAATAGTTTAAGTAACAGGTACATCAGAATCAGTAATCCATACCATATTCCTCTAGACATTCCTTAAACATTCCTTTGTGAGTGATTTTGATCTAGAAATAAACTGCCTGTATTTCTAAGGTTATTTTATGAATTAGCTAATGTATGTGTAAGGTTTTCTGCTGAAGAGCAAACAAACACCTGGAATTCCATAGAAACCTTTTTATTATGCTAAATATCACATGTAAGGTGTTTGAATCCCATTTCTTCCAACTAAAATATAGAGGAGGGGGCTTGGGGGCAACTTCGTGGCACCCTTTAACCATTTGTAAATGAGATTATTTATCTCAAATTGCTATCCAATAAACCTGATGATGCTGATGATGATAGCGTATGCTTCAAAATCCAATATTTCTGCAGTCACCATATAAAACATGGTGTGGACCAGGCTGAGACAAGAGATTTCCAAAAGCGTTGATGTATCCACAATCAAAATATATTCTATTGTCTCTAACTGTTGGTTACATTCAGCCCTACTACAGTAGCAGGCATCCATTTGCTTGTGCTTCTGATTACTTTTTAGTGTTTAGTCTACCATAGGCAAATTAGCCAATGCACATCCCAGGCTTTGGGTGGGATCTTTGGGCATGGTATTAAATGTTGTAAATCTTCTAGGAACTGGGGAAGGCACTATGGGAATGTGATTTGGTCCATATAACAGAGTTTCAAAATACCTGAGTATAGTCTTTTCCTTGGAGTTGTCAGAATTTGAAGGCTGGTAACATGCTAAAGTTTAAATTTATAAAACATTCTGAAGCATACTTTGGTGTGAATGCAGAGGGGTCACTACACATAGGTTTCCTGAGTCCCATTTACCAAACCTCTGCCGGCAGGTATGGAACCAAAGTTTGCTGCAACTCTTTCCAGTGTGGAACAGTAAGGCTTTGAAATTAGCATACAAAAATACAGAATAATAAAAACAAGGTGTTAATCATATTAAGGCTGCTTTGAGCAATTGGTAGGTACAGTACAGAATACTCCTCTTAAGAGGGTTGAAGTAGCTGCCCACAAAGATTGAAAAAACACACTAAATAAAGCAGTTTCTAGAGACTTCAGTTAGGAAATCATAGCTGATATAAATAAACAGTAGTAGTAAAACATTTTTTATCAGGACTATCCTGTTCTTTTTCCCTAACTTCCATTAGTTCTATCTGGCAACTTGAACTGTGCCCTGGACCAGTTTTCTTCCCAGTTAACCTCATCCATATCTGGACCGCCTAATTTAACTTCTAAAATCTGTAAGGGAGTGGAGGAGCAACTAATTGTACACCTTCTATGCAAGACACTGCCTGGTCTGTGAGGCCTAAACTCATACCTTTACTCTTTGCAAGGTTTATGGATGCACTGAAAGAGTCCCATAAGTTCTGCCAGTGTGTTGTGGTGCTTTTGTAGAGGCATCACTGAGGCGAGGACACAAAGGTAATCATAGAAACCTAGAAACATAGACTTTGACGGCAGATAAGGACAGCTTGGCCCATCTAGTCTGCCCATTTCCTCACTCTACAGGATAGGCCGAGATCCTAGTTAACCAACAGCCTATTTCTTCCTACCCCCACAAGAATTGCCTTATGTCTGTCCCATGCATTCTTGAATTCTCCCACAGTTTTAGACCCCACAACCTCCTCAGGAAGGCTTTTCCATGCATCCACTACCCTCTCTGTGAAATAATACTTCCTCACATTGCCCTGAGACCGCCTCCTTCTATCTTTAAATTGTGTCCCCTTGTTCTTGCAAGTCTCTTTTTCTGAAAGATGCTACCCTCTTGGACTTTGTTGATTCCACTGAGGTACTTGAAAGTTTCTATCATGTCCCCCTCTCTCCTCTTTCCTCAAGGGTATACATATTAAGCTCCTTTAGTCTCTCCTCATACAGCTTCTCTTGCAGACCCTGCACCATTTTAGTTGCCCCCTCTGGACTACCTCTATCCTGTCTATGTCCTTGCGGAGATGGGGTCTCCAGAACTGGACACAGTACTCCAGATGGGGTCTCACCAACTGTCTGTACAGAGGATATTCTTCCCCTGGGTTCTTGTTTCTCAGGTGCATTATTTTGCACTTCTTTGCATTGAATCCTAGCTGCCATACTTCTGACCATGCCTCCAACCTTGCCAAGTCCCTTTTCATCCTTTCCACGCCTCCTTGTGTATCAACCCTGTTGCAGATCTTTGTGTCACCTGCAAAAGGCATACTTTTCCTTTCAGGCCCTCTGCAATGTCACTGATGAAGACATTAAAAGGACTGGACCCAATACTGAACCCTCACGGTACCCACTAGTAACCTCTCTTTCTTCAGAGTGGACTCCATTTACAATTACCTTCTGTGTCCTGTTGTGCAACCAATGTTTTACCCAGGCTACCACCCTGGGACCCACTCCCAGGCTGGTTAATTTGACTATTAATCTTTTGTGTGGGACTGTGTCAAATGCCTTGCTAAAGTCTAGGTAGGCCATGTCCACAGCCCTCCCTGGTCTACTACTTTGGTCAGATATGCAATAGCATTATATGGGAAGAGGCCATCTTCATTCTGTGAAAATAGGATCTTGGGGAATAATTCAGTGCTCTGAGCAGGGCAATACTAAAAATATAGAGGAGCTTAATAAGCAACACTGCTGTACCCTTTTTAACCAGTATTAGAGGGCCTTGCTAGCTCTTTATTAGTGTACGGACTGTGGCTGTCCTATACATGGCCTGGATCCATTGTATAAACCATAAAGGTACACCATACCACTGGAGGGTATACCATTGGAAATCATGGAGTATATTATTGAATGTCTTAGTTTGGTCGAAGGGCGAGGACAATGTCTTTTATGTCAGAGATCCCCCTTCGAACACCTCCCTAAGAAGTATGAGATGGTCTGTTACAGCCCTGTCAGGCAAAAGAACAGGCATGTGCACTGTATATCACTGTTTTAGCCAAGGGCACCAATCGTGAGTGTAACATTTTGGCTCGGGTTTAAAATCTGTGTTTAGGAGACTAATCGGTCTCCAGTTTCCTAAATTATCTTTGTCTTCAAATTTATACAAATAAATTAACATACCCTCTGACATGTTCAAAGGCACTGAGTGTGAATTTAAAAGCTCAGTAAACACTAAGCTAGGTCAGAAGCCAGAGCGGTCCCTACTATTTTGTAAATGTCACCAGTAAGGCCATCAGGTCCTGGTGCTTTGTCTAATTTCAGCAATAAAGTTGACTTAAGGACCTCATCTTCTGAAATATCTTTAGTTAATGGAGAAAGCAGCTGTGTATAGTGTTGAATGGGAAAGGTGTCAAAAAAATCCCTTTGAGAAATATTAGTGACTTGTTCCTGTAGGAGTAATATAGTATGTGAAACAACCTCGTCCTTTATCCCTTTTCTGTCTGAAACCAGTAAACCTTGTTTTGTTTTCAGTTGTGAAATAGATTGGCAGTTCTGGAAGCACAGCTAGCATAAGGACACAAGGAGCCAACTTCCTTGGGTGCCGAATTGTCGCTTTGCTTTAAGTGATCAGCTTGTTATTTATGGAACAGCAGCATATCTGTGTTGAGGGTATTCATTTGTGTGGTGAAGGAATGTCCAGTGTGGTGGGTAAGGGACATAATTTCTGTAATTGTTTCCAATTATTAAGATGTTTTAGGTATTCTGTATTATATTTAGACTTAGTAGTGGATTTGAGTAGATGGGTCAAATCAGTTTTAGTGCCCTGCCACCAGTCTATGAAGGTTTCATATAGGGCTAATACCGATTTCCTGTCTTGAATAAAATAAAGCAAGGTCTGGGTTAACTCAGGACAAGTCAGTCGTAGGTAAATTCAGTTTCCAGTGACAGGACCTTGCAACATTCCTTTATTAATGGCAAAAGTGAGGGTCAGCATGATGTGGTCTGATAATTTTACTGGCAAGTTTTGTACATTATGGATTATCATTTTTACGTTCAGCATGCGCATGAGCAAGAGCGTCTTGGGAGAATGGGACACTTTGGAGGTGTGCCCCTCCTGTGCAATCTCCCTGCTCCATTGAGGAGGCGTGGCGGTCCTGCACCAATCGGATGCGGTGCTGTGTATGACAGTGGTGGTCTTCTCTTCAAAGAAAACCACCCATTGTGTGCTAAACAGCGGCGTCCGCCCCCAAATGCTGGTGCAGCTGGGAGCCCACCCAAGCGTGGCCAGACGTCTACATCATCTGCCGGCGGGGTGCCCAATCCCCGTCAGCTTACCTCCCAAACAGCTTTCCCTGCTGCCACGCTGAGCCCACCCCAATGTAGTAGCGTCCTGCGATGTCTGCGAAGGGGTGCCCAATCCCAGTCGGCTCCCATGCCCCCCAGCCATCCTTCTGCCACGCTGCTCACCCCAGCATGGCAATCGCCCCATGTCGTCTTTTTTTTTTTTTAAACCTGTAAATTAAAAAGCGGTCCCACGGCACTTCTCCCTGGCCCCCTCCACAACCCGCAACCACCCACTGCGCACCCTGCCTCCCCACACCCCTCACCCCATGCTTACCTCCGGAGCTTAGCGATCATCGCTGGACCGGAACATGTCTGCACTCTTCAAAGCGACAGCGAACTGAGAAAATACCGGTAAGCTGTATAATGGGCTAGATGGGTTTTCAACTTTATTTGCAAATCTCAGGCATTTTGGAATTTTTGCACCAAATTTTCCAACATGGGGTTTTGGGCCCTTCTCATGAATTCTGTTACTGTCATGGCGTTATTCGGGCCGAGAAGGGTGATTTCGCAGTCACTGCACAAAAATCACCTTTGGGCCCAGTGCTAAAATGACAGTGCCAACATTCATAAGGTAGGCTCTCAAAAGCCTATTTTGAAAATTTGGTGGAAAAATCCCAAAAAAGCATTTCGTTCTGGCAGTGCGTTGCAGCAGTTCCTACAGAGCTCGTATGTTCAGCGAATTTTCAATATTTTCACTCCAGATTTTCAACATTGCCATTTTACCACACCTTCTTATGAGTAGTACAGCTGTCATTTTCACATCTCACCCAAAATGTGTTTCCACCCATGTAGCGCATAATGGTGCAGTCGTTGTGCGAAATCAATGTATGACACACATTAAGAAAATCACAGTGACACTGTTCATGAGCAGAGGTCTTAAAATGGCCATGTTGAAATTTGGTGAAACAATTCTTAAAATGACTGTTTCTGATGCGTTCGCAGTTCTCATGCGGCTAAATAGATTCATAAATTTTCAATATTTGCACTCCAATGACTTCAAATACTAAACAGCACATAGAAGCAAGCAACATTCGGCATTGACAAATGCTTGTACTTCTTTGTCACTGATTTTTAAGCCATGTCCAAGTGCCAAATACCACTGCAAATACCTGCAAGCGAGCGTTCGGCATTGACAAATGCTTGTTCTTTTAAATAAAAGAAAATCTATCTGCGTTGCTAAGGTGCTTTTATAAAAGGTAGAGTCAGCTTTTTGTGAAATGAGTAATAAGCATCTTCAAGACGGGCAGTGTTAATGATATGTGCTAGACAGGACATGTCACTAAACACCTTCCTTGTTTTAGTATCTTGCAGGAAAGCCCACAATTAAAACCTCCACCTAAAATCACATTATGAGGGATATAAAGGTAGGGCTGGAGTAACTGGAACAGGGCTATCCATCTGCTTTGATTGATCTGCATACATGTTAATTAAATGGTATACCACATTATTTAACTTGATATCTAGGATCAAGGCCCTCCCGATTCAGATGTGCAAGTTTAAACAGACATATATCCATTTTCATCAATATCCCTAAACTGAAATACCGTCTTCACCAATGAACCAGCATGAAGGCCCCAGATACCAAGTTTTGATGGTCTGAGAAAGTTCAGACAAGAAGTGAAGTTGTGTATCCTGTAAAAAAAAAAAGATTTGGGATTGTGAATGAAGCAAATGGGCCATTACAGCACTGCATTTCCTATTACAGTACTCTTTATGCTGTTGGTGTTAACAGTGCCAAGAAGTAAAGGAGGCCATTTAAGAATAGAGTGTAAAGGGAGCTACAGAAGTTCTCATGGAAGATTTGTCTTCTGTTTAGCTATATCAACTTTCTTCTTCTTTACCATTTTCTTCCCAGATTTCCTCTGGGATAGGTCTGCTGATATGTGTCCTATACATTAGGGATCCTCTTCAAGGTTACATACTTCTGGCACCCACCAGTGCCGACAACATCCAAGTTCTGACCGTAAAACTTCTGCAGGGACCCCATAACAGACCACTGATGGTTCTCTCTGTCTACATCCCACCTAAGCTAATCATGGCTGGCACCAGTGACCAGATGGACCATGTGGGCATCCTGAGCCTAAACACAGAAATTGTGATGCTGGGAGATTTCAGTATCAACTGGCTATCCCTCTGCTGCCTCAATCAAGGATGCCTTATCTGCAGTCCACTTCTCTCAAATGGTCAAGACAGCAACCAGAGTTAACTACAAAACTGGGATCAGCACCATCCTGGGCTAGGTTCTCACCAATCAACCTGCCCACATCAACAATACTGTTCTTCTCCCTGATACACAGAGCGATTACTTCCCTGTCACTCTTCTTTGGTCCTACAACTACTGCAAGCCACCTCCAAGAATGATTATAAACCATAATCTACTAAAAGGTCACCTTTGTACGCTAAAAGCAGAGCTTCAGGGCATCGACTGGACTGACCTCAATGAGGCCAACGACATAGACATGGCCCTTGACCACTTCAAAACTGTTGGTGACAAGCATGCCCCAGTAAAGACAAGGAAAATAAAAGAGCATTGAAATCCCTGGATCACTCTGGACCTACTGGATCAGCTCAATGCAGAGATCTCCTCTGGCAGATCACAAAGTGCCAGTACCACCACTAACATCCAAAGGTACAAACAAGCCCGAAATAAGTGCACAAAATCCATCCAACATGCCAAAAGTGCATTCTACAAGGAAACCCAATTCAGCTCCTGGAACAACAGCAAGTCATTCTGGCATAATCACAACGTCATAACCAGCAAAGAACCAAAAATGCTCCATCAATGGTCATGGGTGATGGTGCACTATCCTTGAATCAACAGCGATGCCAATGCACTTGATGCATTCACAGACCTCAGCAGTGTACTACCAGCAGACTGCTTTAATCCCATAATCATGGCTGACCCTAACACAGTCCAGTTAACACCCTCCAACAGACTGCTCTTCCGTTTCAAGGTAATCTCCGAATCTGAAACAAGAAAGTACCTTGTGCGAGCTCTGGAAAAATCAAGACACAGCAGAGATACCCTGGACCTTAAGTTCATCAGCATGGCACTGGAAGAGTCCTCAGCCCACTCACTAAGATTATCAACCTCTCCGTCTGCCACTCCAAGTTCCCCTGTGATGTAAATCAGCATCAGTAACCCCTGTGCACAAAGGAGGTGATCGGACTCTACACAACAACTACAGACCTATCTCCATACTCCTCCCCCAAAGCTCCAGAGTGGATTGCAGCAGATCAGCTTGTCGAGTATCTGAACCAGTACCAACTCCTCTGTCCTGAACAACATGACTTTCGACCAGGTCACAGTACCATCACAGCATTACTGGAATTCACAGGTTACATCCACCACTCCCTAGACCAAGGCCTTCTGGTAGGAGCAACATTTATTGACGCTCAAAAGCTTTTGATACGGTGTACAGTGAGCTCCTTCTGAATCAGTTGTCTGCTATTGGGACCCTCTCCAGAATCCTTTCATGGTTCAACAGCTACCTTCACAACCAAGCACAAAAGGTCAGGCTAGGAGACACCACCTCTGTTAGCAGACCTGTCCACTCCAGGGTCCCACAGGGGTAAATTCTGGGGCCCCTACTATTTAGTCTTTTCCTAAACCAATTGCTGGCCTCCCAATCCAACCCAGATGCTCCTTTATGCAGATGATGCAGTTATCTTTACCAGAAGTCTCCATCCTGAACAACTAACCGCAGAACTCCAAAGAGGATTCTCATATGCAGAGAAATGGTTTAAGGAGCATAGATTAATCACGAACTGTAAAAAACCAAAGACAATGTTGTACTCCAGCACCCAGAGTAAGTTCACAGCACTACCCCTGCAATCAGAAATGAAAGCGGTGACACCCTGGAGTAAGTCCAGATTTTCAGATACCTGGATATCACAATAGTCTCCACTCTGTCTTATGTCCAACACATTGATAACACTGCAAAGGCTATCAGTATAAGGATACAGATTCTTTAACACCACAAGCACTGCTTAACCTATGAGGCACTGAATCTGGCCATCAACAGCTCAATATTCTCCTTTGTTGATTATGGACTGGCTATGTATGGATCGACAGCTGACACTGCCCTACAATGCATTCCCATAGCACTTAATAAGCGTGTCGCCTTCTCATAGGTGCTGCAAGACTCAGCACAGTTGTGACCTCTATTCAAAGTCTGGTTGGCTCCAACTAAAGGAAAGAATAAGATACCAATCTTGCCTCCTTGCCAAGAAATGCTCTCTCAATCTACTACCGGGGAGAGTCCAGAAACTCCTAACCATGAACTCAAGCTCCCTTTTCAAAGGAACTCTGCCACCCAGATCTACAAAATTTCTAGACTCCGCTGCCTTGGCACAGTGTGCATTGTGCTACCGTGCTCCTCACTGGTCCAATGTCTTACCACCTGACATTTCTGGTGCTGCAACTATTGGTGTTTTCAAATACAAGCTCCGACAGCACCTTATCTCAACCAGCAGCTGTGGCTGCCTCCACTAACACTCCTCCTGTGCCTCAAGGGCACCCTAGCACTCTTAGCTCATGTCTAACCTACTGTCTGATGTAACCTATCCTTAGCACTTCAGGTCACCACCCCACCTCAATCTATGCCACCTCACCCCACCCATTCTGTGTATCCCCCATTCTCTACCTCACCCCCAGCACCCTTACCACTATCCTACTACTATCATCTCCTCTCATGCAACCCAGTAGAGTGCCCTAACTCCTGACTCAGGCAAATTACTTGCTGCCTATGATCCTTAATTTGGTGTGCTCATTATAGAACTCTGTCTAAGAATGTACTACTGTATCATACTGTTACCCTGTCTAAAACATGTACTACTATTTTGATGTACCTTTGTCCTGTAACTGACGTGGAACCCATAAATGAGCAACCACTCACGGGTGTAATCCAAGAACTCAATAAATAAAATAAATAAATAAAGATATAGAAGAAACCTGTTCTGGGTCAAGAAAAATATCTGTGTGAGCGGAACCCCAGGAAGAGGTATCAGACTCATCCCTGAGTTCCCCTTGGCATCTTTGAGAGCCTCAAACCTATTCTCTGTAGGTAAAGGTATGGTTTTAGGGACTTTAGCCAGTGGGGTTTTTGATCATGTCTCTGTCTTGTTATCATCCATCTTTGTCCTTCTCCTGGGGGTGGGGGTGGGAGAATCCACTTCTATAGTCATGTGTATCTGTGTGGCAGAAAGAGGGAGTGGAGATGGGTAGGGGCTGTCATGGTCCCAACAATTATGTCAACAGGGATATCCCTAGGCTGGTGTGGGTCTTCTGTTGTGATATTGGGTGCAGGCCCAGGATTACCTTGTTCTGAGGGTGTTTCCCTGGACCATCAGGTGATACTCTGGCACCTGTCTCCCTAACTGGACCCGACAGTCTGGAGAAGTGTTGGGCCATAGGAATGACTAACCTCTGTTCTTCGCTATCAGTCTGGTTATCCCAGGGCAGGTATTGCATGTGTGTCCTCTGGAGTCACAAAGTTACATAATGGTTCACTTGTACAATAACCAGAGGTGTGTCCAAGCTCATTACACAGGGTACACCTCACACAGGTTATTAAGATGTGAGGTGGAACCACAGCGATAGCAGGCCTTGAGGTTGCCCTTCATAAAGAGGACCTCTATCCTCCCTAAGCAGTTAGGTAAATGCATCAACCCAGTCTCAGAAGATTGCAGCACAACTCTGATTTGCCAACCCCGTCCATATTCTTTCAGAATCCAGAATTGCTTCTGGAGCACCCATGACATTGCACCTTTCTTGAGCCAGTACAGCAAGTCAGTTACTCTCACTCCCTCATTCCAAAGAGGACTTTAATTGTCCAAAGGCAACTTTATTCAGAGGATGGCCTCAAAAGGAGATCAAAGGAGCCATTTTAGAGTATGAAATCTGACCCAAAACTTTTCTAGGCCACTGTGTAGCTTAAAGCTAATGTCAAGTCATTTCATCTGAAACGTGAATGAGTTCATAAATTTCCATGGCATGAAATCCCATAGAGTCTTTGAGAAGGATCTTTGCTATATAAACCATATCTGGCAAAATTCTAAACCTCCTTTGTACAGGAGGCGGACAGCATTGCATCTCTTGGCTGGGTACATTGGAGTTCTGAAAAGGGCGTAAGGCTTTGATGCTAACCCACCTGGGAGGCACATGTGAAGCCTTCTCCTTGAGAACCAGGAGCCGTGGTGGGAGCAGAACCTTCTGCCATAGTAAAGTTTGTTTCCTCAGTAGACACGGGTGTGCAAAGAAGGACCATAAGGGTCTGTATGCAGTTGTAATATCGGGTTCTGAGCCAGGTGAAGATCTTTGGCAAGGAGAGTGGAGAAAGTGGGAGTTACAGCCTTGGCTGATCTCCTCCATCTCTGAATCTGAGACCCTGGAAGACTTGATTCCTGATGGTGCAGTATTGTTAGGAACCACTTCAGAATTGCAGTGCCTATCCTTGTATTGTAACCCATGAGCTGCCTTATTATGCTGTGGTTTGTCAGTGGTGATTTTGGTAACCCCAAAGAGGAGAAACCCTGATACCCATTCTTCTGAGCCTTTTATCTGTGCCCATCCAGCCCCATGGAAGGCTTATTCTACAGACCAATCTGATGAAATAGAGGCAGGCAATGTAGTAGTAACTGGGGTTTGTCATAGGCCTGGTGTCTGAGCACCAGTTGGTGCCATACCTGACATTACTACCCTTTAAGCTATCCTGCAAAGACAAATAATGGAGCACTGTCTTTCCTATTGGAAATGGAAAACTAGTAGGTAATGTACCTAGTAACTATGCAGGGTTTTGATGGCCAGCAGCTTGCTGTACTGAGGTCCATAATTCCTCACTCTGTGGGTGAGTCATTTCCTCTCCATCAATAGATCCAGCTGCAACTCGCTCCTCACGAGGCTGTGGAGTGGTCCCAAGAGTTTCCAACTTTTCTGTAGTATGGCCTTATGTTGCAGATGCAACACGTATTCTATTCAATGCGTCAGCAAGTAATTCTTTCTGTTTAGCATCGTCCAAAATTGGAAGCTATCATAGGGTCACATACATCCTTCTGGACTATCTCCAGAGTATTTCCAAGCCTGCTAACCATATTGGCAGCTGTGGTAAGAGTTTCTTTCTGTTCCAACTGCTGTGGGGCATTGAAAAAGTTTCAGTCTCTGTCATTGCCGAGGCTGGGGAGCAGACCTGCTACCCAGCCTCCTAAACATCCATCCTCTCTTGAGACTCTGGGTGGCCATCCTGCCAGCCAGTGGTTCCCCTACAGGTGAGTAGGGAATTTGTTTTACTGAAAATCAATGAGAAAACATATTGTACATAACATAAATGGGAATACACTTATTCTCTTGAAGGAAAAAAAATAAAATATAAGAAAACATTTCCAATTAAGAGGAAGAAGGAACAAAAAGAAATTGTCTTACTGAATTAAACACAGTTTATGTTTAGGTCAATATGCCTTTGTGATAGGAACATCAGTATCAGTAATCCATGATAAATTTCTCCAAACATTTGCTAAGTACAGTTGGTTGTTAAATTCTATTTCAGAATAATAAATCTCTTTTAATTCATCTAAAACTTTTGCTAGCAACTCAATATGATGCATATGCTTTTGTTGTAATGTATAGACACATCTTACATTCCAAATAAACCATTTGAAAGTGGCATAAATTAAATTGAAGTACTTTTTTCCTCATTTCCTCCACTGTTTTGCATAAGACACATAAATCAAAACTTCATAATTAACATATGTAAAATAGTTTTCATTTCATTGTGCTGCTACATATGTCCAAAAACCCTTTTATATAAGTACAGTTAAAAATAAATGGTCCGTGGTTTCCAATTTTTGCACACATTTTGGTCTAAAACAGAATCTGTCCTCCACTGGTTTTATGTTTTGATTGCACTTTGTGTTTAATTTTTCATGCAACATAGCCAGTTTACATCTCACATTTTTGTGGCATCGTTGTTCTGCAATAAGTGCTTTTACCGAAGATGGACATATTACTGGACATTTGGAAACATAATGGGTTCTGTAAATTTTGTTCTATAATCTGGTCATAACAGAATTTCTTTCAAGTTCAAGTTTATTATTACAGGAATTACTCCATTGAGCAAGCTCAATCACAAGGAGGTCCTGGAGATTTCAAACAATACAATAGTGTATATGATCTTATACAGAACAGATTTGGATAGCTCGAGTAAACATCAATGGCAATGCTAAGGTACAGCTTGGATTGTCACAAATAACTGATATATTACATACAAAAACTAACTGCACTAATGTGCACGTAGATGATACACATAGAGTGAGACGAGTCTTCACTGGGGCAAAGGAAAGGAAAAAGAAAAAAAGTGAAAACATGGAACTGTAGATACATTGCAGAGGAGGGTGGTAGGTTCAGAGGACAGGAATATTGTGGACTGAGATGGGGTACAGGAGGGGATCTAGGGAAGGGTGGTGACTGGGGTAGGGGTAGGAGGGTAGGAAGAGAGGAAGTGGGGAAGAGGGTGTGGTAGGTCTGGGCAGGACAGGAATATGTGCACAGAGATGGGGGTACAGGGAGGGGTCTAGGGAGGGAGGTGACTGGGGCAGGGAGGAGGGAGGAGGGGAGGAGGGGTAGGGAGACAGGAGTGGAGGAAGGGAAGAAGTGCTTGGAGGCAGAATGGGTAAAGGGTTGGGGTAGGAATATAGTGGTGGAGGAGGAGGAGGAAGGGAAGAAATGCTAGGAGGCAGAATGGATAAGGGGTTGGGGTAGGAATAAAGGGGTGGGTGAGGCAGATTGGTGAGGGATAGGCTGGGTGGTTGGTGGGGAGACAGGGATAGGGTGACAAGCAGAAGGAATGTGAGGATTCATATATTAGCTTAGTGTGAAGAGCAGCAGCAGATCACTTCAAATGCTTTCTTGGTTGAGGGACTTAAAGCAATTTAACGTGACTATCTCAGTTAGCTTCATGTTCTTTTGCAGCTGGTTCCATATAGTTGGGAGGATGAAACTAATGGCACCTCTATCCTGATTAGTATGTGTCACAGGAATGTCTAGGAGCACAAAGTCTGAGGTGCACTGTGCATACACATTGTGAGACTTGAGTACTGGGAGCATATGTACTGAGGTAACTTGCCAGTTAGCAATTTTAGAGTCCACTGCCCAATATGGAACATATGCCTGGTTGATCATGAGATCCAGTTCAAAGAAGAGTAGAGGGTATAATGGTGTGACCTGGCGGAGAATTTAGTATGAAACATAATGCATGATTGTACAGGACATCAAGTTTGCTAGTGTGAGTTGGAGCACTGCAATTGTAAATGATATCCCATAGTCAAGAGTGATAAGAATGTGGCCTGGACCAGTTTTCTTCTGCAGTCGAGTGTAAATAAGGATCTGTTCCTGAAAGAACCCACTGTCCAGCCATATTCCAAGATACTTGAATTGATCCACAACCTCCAGGGTGTCCCCAAATATAGTTGTGATGGGCAGTGAGGTACTCTGAGTACTGAGAGTAGAGGGCGTATGGTTTGATGAAAAAATCACCTTTGTCTTCTTTGCTTTAGGAGAAGTTTTGAGCAAGCCAGGTTGAACTGTAGCTGATTGACACCAGATTGTAACTTGGCACAGGCTTCATGCAATGAAGGTCTAACGATGTAGAGGACCGCGTCATCGGCAAAAAGTGCAGCTTGGATGGTTGAATGTTTTTGTCCAATGAGTTGATATAAATGGTGAAGAGGAGGGGCCCTAGAATGGATCCCTGAGGGACTCCTCATGATGGACACTGTGTCTGACATGGTTCCATCAGCCTTGATTTATTGTAGCCTATTTGAGAGGTAACTAGAGAACCATCTTACCATAGTGTCATGAAATCCCAGGGATGTTAGGCAGTGCAGGAGGGCGTATGGTCCATTGTGTTGAATGCTTTTCTTAAGTCAAGGAAAACGGCACAAGTAGACCATTTGTTGTCAGTGGCAGAGAATCAATCATTATTTACCTTTGCCAGGGCTGAGACCATACTGTGATTCTGCCTGAACCCTGATTGGAGTGGGTTAAGTAGGTTGAAGTTCTCCAGATATTGTTTTGTTTGAGCGTGTATTAATTTTCCATTAACTTGGACAGGACCAGTAGAATGGAAATTGGTCTGTAGTTGTTGAGGTCACTCTGGTGTCCAGATTTGAATAGTTGGATGATATGCACAGTTTTCCAGCTGGAGGAACAGTAGTCATAGAGATGGAAAGGTTAAATATGTGCGTGATGGGCACAGCTAATAGATGACTCCTATTTTTAGAAAGAATGCTTCAATTCCATCAGCACCAGCCCCTTTCCTGGTATCCAACTTGATTAGAGTTGTTCAACTTCCTTGAATGTGACCAGGAGAGCTGCAAGGAGGCATGTGGTGGTGAGGACTCAGGGTAGTCTGGAATGTAAGGCTGGTGGGCAGCCCTGCAGCTGGTGAAGTGTCAAAGGCCACACCAGCTATGGTGAAGTGGGCATTTAGAAGATCCAATATGGTGCATTGCTCAGTGACCAGTGTACCTTTAGAGGTGACTTTTGTGGAAGAGATTGGGGGGGGTTGTGGCTTTTGATAGTCTTGAAGGTGTGCCATATTTTGCTGAGTTGCCTTTAGCTTCCTATAAGGTTTCGACATAGTAAGTGGCCTTGGCACTCCTTATAAGCTTGGTGCATCTATTTCTAGCTGCTCTGAATTCCTGCCAGTGGGTCACAGTTTTAGTTTTCCTTATGTGGGCCCACAGTTTACTCAATGCGAGAGTGCAGCTTCAGCTCAGGGGTGAACCATGGGTGTGAGTTTCCTAATTCTGCATTACGGAATGGTGCATGCTTGTTAGCAAGGCCTATGATGATGGTATTAAAATAGTGACAGCAGCTTCTACAGATTTGGCTAAATAAAAGATTGCCAGTCTATCCACTTAAGGTCTGCAAGATAGTTATGGACATTAAACTTACGGAAACTTCTGCTGGTGATGAATTTGGGCCGGTGGGGTGTTTGGTATGGGCACATTTGCAGACCACAGTATTGTGATCACTTACATCATTATGGAAGACCACTGAGTGTTCAATTTTGTGAGGTTGGTTTGTGAGGATTAGGTTGAGAATAGAACTGTGGTCTTTGTTTTTCATATTTGTCCTAAGTAGGTTCAGTGACTAACTGAGTGAATCCAAGCTCGTCACATAGGTCTTTGATGGCATTAGCTTTGGTGGTGAGCCAGTCAAGATTTAAGTCCCCAAGGATGATGGTTTCATTGGTGTTGATTCTGCGATATCCCTGATCTTTGATGGAATATCCAGCCCACCTGAGGGAGGTCTGTAACAGCCAATGATATTGATTACTTCAGAGGATGGAGTAGTAACTAAGTGCTAGGCACTCAAATGCTTGGGTTTTGACTCCAAAAACAGTTCCGTGGCATTAAGCTTGTTATTGAGGTAGATGACTATCCCTCCACCCCTAGTGGGCCTGTCTACTCTGAATGTGCTATATGAGGTAGTGCAATCTGGGAGTCAGTGATGGAACTGTTCAACCAGGACTCTGTGATTACTAGCACATCTGGGTTGGTATGGGCAGTCCAGGTTTGAATTTAACAGAAATTATTTAGTAGACTGCGGGCATTTTAATCAGCATGAACTTATTCTAATGCTGATGTGAAGTCTGTCAAAGAGGCTAAGGTAGTAGGTGGTCCAGGGTTAAGTTCTACATTGCCTGAGCACAGGAGCAGTAATAGTATTAGCCTTTTCACGGTCGCTACTAGAGCTGCTTGTTGTTTTTCCTTGATTTCCTACTATTTCAGTCAGAATTGTCCATACTGTTCAATTCTACCTTGAAGTTTGAGATACAGTATGTGTTGAACTAAGGGTGCACTGAACACTTAAACTAAAGGCTGCTGCCAACTGGGTGCAGCAGGTGATTGGATGCAGGCTTTAGCCCAGGTAGGGTTAGGAGAATGGGGAGAAAACATGGGCATGTATGTCCCAGGTAGAAAATCCAAGTTATCAGGAGCTGAGCCAGGTAGGAATGATGGGTACAGGGCTATAATTATCAGTAGGATAACCTACCAGCACTTGGAATAATCCATGGCCCTGGCAGTAATTTACGTAAGGATTTGTCTAAGAAAGTCTAAGATTAATACTACTCTAGAAAAATGCTAGGGCTAAATGGCTGATTAAGATAAGGCAGTCAGCAGTGTTTGTTAAATTTGAGCATGAGAGAGGATTGCCCCTTTAAGAAGTTGCAGGAAAGGACAGCCCCTTTAAGAAGTTTCTGTAGTTGACTAGTATGAGGCCTCAGGGGATGGGAATCACTGGGGAAGTGTGTATAATAAAGGAGGGAGGAGGGGGTGGGTGAAAAACACTGTCCAGAGAGTAGTATAACAAGGCAGTGACTGAGCTGTGATTTGAGAAAGGCATCTTGAGCACTTGCTTTCTCAATGGGGATCTGCAGCATCCAATCAGGAAGCGCCACAGTCCCTAGGAGCCAGTCTAATTATGGGGATTGAAGCCTGGCAGCTCTGGGCTAGGAGCTGACTGATCATACCTGCTTTTCTCGGCCAGGGGTGGCGGGCTGGATGCAGAGGTCTGGCCACCAGCAGGGATCAGTGCCGGGGCCACTCAGCTGAAGGAAGAGCCTGATTTGGGCTTGTGGCTAAAAAAGAGCAGAAAAAAGGTGGTCTGTAAGTTAAAACATAGAAACATAGAAACACAGACTTTGACGGCAGATAAGGACCACTTGGCCCACTTAGTCTGCCCCATTTCCCTACCTAGAGGATAAGCTGCAGATCCTATTTAACCAACAGCCTATTTCTTAGTAGCCCCACAAAAATTGCCTTATGTCTGTCCAATGCATTCTTGAATTCTCCCACAGTTTTAGACCCACAACCTCCTCAGGAAGGTTGTTCCATGCATCCACCACCCCTTCTGTGAAAAATACTTCCTCACATTGACCCTGAGCCATCCCCTCTATCTTCAAATTGTGTCCCCTTGTTTTGCACATCTCTTTTTCTGAAAGATGCTACCCTCTTGGACTTTCTTGATTCCACTGAGGTACTTAAACATTTCTATCATGCCCCCCTCCTCCTTTCCTCAAGGGTATACATATTAAGCTCCTTTAGCCTCTCCTCATATGGCTTCTCTTGCAGACCCTGCACCATTTTAGTTGCCCTCCTCTGAACTGCCTCCATCCTGTCTATGTCCTTGCGGAGATGGGGTCTCCAGAACTAGACGCAGTACTCCAGATGAGGTCTCACCAACTGTCTGTACAGGAATAACAAGTTCCGTTTTCTGCTTGTGATGCCTCTCCTATACATCCCAGTATCCCCCAGCCCTTCCTACTGCCTTCTCACATTACTTGCCAACCTTAAGGTCATCTGATATGATTACCCCAACCAAAGACATAGCTCAGGTAAATTGGTGGGAGGGCCCTGGGCAGTTTAGTGCTCACAGCGAAGTAGGTGTAAATAGTGGGCATGAAGGGATAGAAAGGGTTCCCAGAGAGTTCTGGACAAAGGTTCCAGGTGGAAATTAAACAAAACAAAATGTTGGTTCAGGAGGTTGATGGGGAGGACGTTTGTGAGGATAGTTTCCAAGATCTGAGTTTTACAAAATCTCTCTGAGGTAAGGTGGAGTTAGTGAGATGTTTCTTACGACCTTGAGGGACCCCTGCATCCAGAGGGTTAACCAGACTGAAATAAAAGAAAAGGAAAGTTCTGCCCAGTATCTACAATGATTTTGTAGCAAGGGCTTTAGACTGGTATTTATGTATTGACAATAGAATAAAACAATGGGATTTACCATATTCTGACCTCTCTGCTTTATAGGCAAATATTTATTTATTTTATTTAGAAGAGATTCACCAAGAAAGCAACATGAACAGTAAGCAGCTTGTTTCCAAAAGCATCCTGGGGTGGAGTTACATAGGAGGAGCAAAAACAACATTAGGAGAAACAGGGTACAGAATCATACACAATACAGTAAAATCAGGTAGTAGGTTATTAAGAACAAGTGCAGTGTACAAATCATATACATTTCAGATACAGACCAGGTAGTAAAGCATGAACATAAGTTAAAACACAGACTTATGGTGAGCAGAGCAGCAATTGTTCACATATACATTTCAGTACAGACCAGGTAAAAGTATGAACATGGTCTGAATGTAGCCATGCTACTGTAAGTGCTGCAGATTGGGAGATAGCAGCCAAGCATTAGCTGTTAGGCTTATAATGTAAAAGCTGTAGATGGGGTGTAGGGGAAGGAGGGAGGTGGAAAGCATGGCTCTCCCCCACCAGAATGCTGGGAACCCTGCAAAGAGACAGGGAGCTGGAAGAGAAAAATAAAGAAGGGGAGGATATAGGGGCAGGGAATATGGGTAGTGTTACTTGAGATAGTTTGGGGCCAAGTTAGTAGGAATTACTGGGTGAAAGGGGAAGGATGTCAGAGCCTTCACCCCTTCAGGATGTAGAGAACCCTGCAAGGGAATGGGACTGGCAGGAGAAAGTAGAGTTGGACAAGAGGAGAGGGACAGGGAACAAGTGCCTTCTCCCTTCAGGATGCAGGAAACCCTGCAAGGGATGAGGAACTGAGAAAAAAGTAGAAATTCCAGTGTCGGATCACTCCCTGGTGACTTGTAATCTGGCTTTCCTAACATTCCCAAAAAGAAACCCGATGGAAATTAAATGGGCAATTACTGAAAGATACCAAATACTGTAACCTAATAAAAGAACAGATTGATTTCTTTTTCTACTAACTTCTCTGAGGATATGGCACCTGATATTTTGTGGGTGCTTTCAAGGCCTACATGAGAGGGATTATTATTAGCTTGGCCACGAAGAGGAAAATGGTTCAAGATGCAGAATTACTAGCCCCATTATCTCTAATTAGGTCTCTGGAAACCAAGTTATCTCCTAATACCTCGGAAGAGGATATGAAGAGAGCTCTCGGTAGCTAAAGATAAATATCTAGATTTGCTGAGGGAAAAAGCAGAGTTATCTATTATTTGCACTAAAGCAAGCTATACTGATCAGGGGAAAAGCAGGTCACTTGCTAGCCCTAAAGGTTGAAACAGCAGGAATCTGCTAGGTTCATACCTCCAATCAGGGCCAGGCAGATGGATCCCTGAGGGTGTCCCCTTCTGAGGTTGTGCAGGAATTTGCCTCATACTATGAGCATTTATATAGGGACATGGATAATCCCCTCCCTTAGAGCGCTCGAGGCATATCTGAGGGATTCTTCTCTACCCTCTTATCTGAACCACAGAGGAAGTTCTTATCCTCCCCAATATCTCTGGAGAAAATATCAGAGGTCATCGGGCTTTGCCTCAAACAAAGTCCCGGACCAGACGGTTTTCCCGCTTTATTCTATAAAACCTTCGAACACAACTATTACCTGTTCTTCACGGTTGTATTGTCACATTCTTTCTGGTGCAAGAACAGATACACATCTGTTTGAAGCCCTGATAGTTCTCCTTCCTAAGCCCGATAAAACCCAGAGCTAGTGCAAGTTATAGGCCAATTTCTTTACTGAACCAAGATGTTAAAGTTCTCTAGAAGATATTGGCCAATAGAATAACTCAAGTCCTTCGGACCTGATTAGTATGTCCCAGGTGGGATTCATGAAAGGGCTCATCGGCTGACCATTTATGCACCCTGTCACATGTCGTCTCAGTGTCCAGGGATGCCCTTTCCCTTGGGACTGGTCTCCTGAGGCCTTGAGAAGGCATTTGATCGTGTCAACTGGAATTTCCTGTTTCAGGTTCTAAAAGTATTTAGTTTTCCTGTCAAGTTTATAGACTGGATTCCGCCTTATATCGAACTCCCTCTGCCAGAGTCTCTGGCCATGGAGCATTCTCCAAACCCTTTCTCTTATTTTCCGGTACCAGGCAGGGCTGTCCCCTCTCCCCTCTTTTATTTAATCTATACTTAGAGCCCCTTATCGGAAATATTCTCAATAATCCGGAGATCTGAGATATCCTGATAGGTAATAATGTGGTGAAGATCACGGCTTATGCGGATGATCTTCTCCTCCATCTTTCTCATCCAAAACATCTATCCCCATTATGTTAGGAGAAATAGCCAAGTTCAGTATTTTCTCAAATTATAAACTGAACATCAATAAATCCTCCATTTCCCTCTTAACCATAAGGTTTTCAAAAGCGATGTGTCCCTTTTGGTCTCGGCTGGTCTCCTCGTGTTCTCAGATATCTGGTATTAATTTGCGCAAGAACCCCTCTTCCTGGTTTAAAGAAACTTGGAGCCCTTTCCCAAGTGATAGCTCAGGACCTCAATAGATGGTCTAAGCTTCCTGTCTCTCTCTGGGGTCACATCAGTATAATTAAAATGAATGTTTTTCTTCTCTTGTTTTATCCCTCTTGCTCCTTAATTCCTTTATTCCTTTATCATGGTTTCAGAAAATGCCAGAATTTTCACAAATTTTATCTGGTCAATAAGCAATCCTGGTTAGCATATCATAAGCTGGCCACTCAGAAAATGGATGGAGGACTACGGATCCCCATCTGGCAATTTATTACTGGCGAATCATATTGCAAAATATATCGTTAGGTGAATCGGGTCCGGAACACCTAAGACGGTCTGGCTTAAAATTGAGTTAGACTTTATTCAGTCTGAGAACATTGACCCCTGACTATGCTCTATGTTAAAACTGCATCCTTTTCAGACACTTGTAGTTGTCCCATCCTCCAACATCTCTAAGAGTTCATGTACAGCTTTGTTCATTTTTGCGGTACTCCCCACACTTGGACTTGTCTCAGTCCATTTTGAACTCCTCATCTTTCACAATAAATAAAGGATGATTTCTATAGTAGTGGTTGCCCCAAATTGGGGATGGGATAATCTCTACTTTTCTAGACGATGAAGGGAATGGCTCTCAGTTTCTAATATAATTACATAAATTTGACATCCGTTAGCTTTTTACTTCAGGGTGGTCCAATTAAAACATCTGCTCTCCACAGTACTTGGTAATACTCCTCCTTGCCCACCTGCCTTTCTATTTGTATCTGACCTCTCCTCCCTGTTGGGGTCACCAGGTGTTATTTCCAAAATATACCGAGTTTTATTTTATTGGAAATATGGAGACCTAGAAGGCCCCAACTAGGCTCTGGTTTCTTTCTTTCTTTCCCCAATACACTCCTAACTGGTCAGTTTTATGGAAGTTCTGTCATAAATACGTTTCTCAGGACAGACTCTGACTTATGCAATACCACATTATGCATAATATGTATTACACCCTGTTAAGCTGAGGAAATGGGGCCTTATAAGATCGGGTGCTTGTACCAGAGGATGCCAGGAGGATGGCACACTTCTTCACATCTTTGGTCATGCCCCAAGATAAGGTCTTTGTGGGTGGCTATACAGACTAACCTAGACCCTATTCTAGGTCTGCAAGATTGCTTCACCCCAGACGTATGTTTGTTGGGAGATCTATCCTCTATCAAAGTTAAAATCAGGAGCTTTCATATCTCCATGATTGCATTATCTGTTAAAAAATTGTACTTCAGCATTGGAAGGACGGGTAATTTTATCATATCAGGAATGGGTTAATGAAATTCTAGCTAACCTTCGTACAGAGAAAGCGATAGCGAGCCTCCACAATAAGTTGCAGTGGTACAGAATACTTGGGATCCTTTCACACGTTAATCATGACCAGATCAGGTATATGAGTTACTGTCACAGTGAATTTTAACTTATGACACCATATTGTATTGCTTATCCTACTACAGTATGGACTCTGCTGCTGTACGAGGTGGGGGGAAGGGGGATGGGGACAGCTCATGTAACACTTTGAACATATGCAGAGTATGTTGTAATTTTCTGTCCCTGTATTGTGAAAATCTGTTAATAAAATATGAATTAAAAAATAGAAAAAAGTAGAGATGGTCAAGGGAAGAGGATGGAAGGAAGGGGTGGGGTGGGAGGGTGTAAGTAAGTAGGAGTTGAGGAAGATTTTGGGAACTGAATTGGGAAATGGGGACCCAGAGTCTTTACCTCTTCAGGATGCGAGAGAACCCTGCAAGGGGATGAGGGCTGGCAGAGGAGAGGTATTAGTAGCTGGCAGAGGAGGTAGAGTTGGGCTAATGTGTGAGAGGGGTGAAAGGGGAGGGAGGGAGGGAGAGTAAGGAGGGTTATTGTAATTTGAGGAAGGAGTGGTGGGGAGCTAGAGTGGCAGGAGGTAGAAATGAAAAGAAACGGGGAAATGTGCTGCATTTGCAGAATAAGAATTAAAATAGAGGAAGTTATGGAAGGGGATTAGCTGCAGCTGAACAGTGTGATGAGTGTTTCCAAAGATGGAATGTGAGGATCAGCGAGAATGGGCAGAGTGAAGTTTGAGAGGAGAGAATTCCAGGCACTGGGAATAAGTATGAGAAGGCATTGCGACCAGCAGAGGTACACCGTGGACAGAGGCGAGCATTCTTGAATTGAGGATCAAAGTGCATAGCTGGAGATAATATATAAAAATATATTTATTTTATGAGGTTTAATCAACTCAGCCATACTGTCTGAAAGAAAATACTGAGAAATCTTGTTTCTCTAGTTTTTGGAGGTGGGAATATGTTACAAATATATAAAAATACTGGCAAACATAGATGACGGACTATGGGGGGCTAGGGGATGAAGACCCCCCAGAGCCTGACCTGTGTGTTTTTTTTGTTTCTCTGAAGTTTTTTTTTGGGGGTGCTATCAAACGTCCACGAGGCAGAGCGAGCTATTTGGTTTTATTGTGTTTAATTATGCTGCCCGCACTGCCCATACCTGTGATGAGATTGTGAAGAAAAGCACTTGTACTGTAAGCAGCCAGTCATGCTTATGGCTGGGGGCCATCAGCCTGCCTATTGGTGTATTAAGGTGGAGGGGTGGGTGTTCTTCCCTGTCACATGACACGGCCTTGCGAAAGAAGCAGGCATGTGTGGCGGCAGTGGCAGCACCTCTCTGGCACCAGATTCCCCATTTTGTGTCCTCCTAGCAGGAGCAGATGCCACCACACCAGACAAGATGGTCGGGTCAGCCATGGTATTTCATTTTGTGTGGTGGTGCCTGTGCAGCCAGAAAGAATGACAACTGAGGTGGTTCGGTGGTAGTCAAGGCTCAGTAGCAAGCTGATGAAGCTAGCAGGCCTGGAGGAGCCAAGGACTCATCAAGTTGACAGCTTGTGTCGAGATCGGGTCTGGGACTCTGGGCGGTGGCGCGGCCGGTGGTCATTACATAGATACATAGACAGTGTAGGCAGATAAGGGTCTATGGCCCCCCAGTCTGCCTATTTGAGCTTGTAAGTTCAGTTTATGTTTTCCTAGAAGTCTGTTGCCTTACCCTGGCGTCCAGAATTCCTTTATGTCTATCCATGTATTGGAGCAGCCTAGCAGGCAAGCCAAGCCGCAGTGCCAGTTGTCGAGCAGAAGGCCCACAGAACAAGTCAGAAAACAGTCTAGCCATCGGTAAGTTGGCAACACGTGGTATACTACAGGTAGCCAGCAGCCAGGTACTGTAAATTAAAGTTTATACAAAGCATAATAGAATAAACAAACAAAACTTATGTTGTAAGTCGTCATGAGCATGCATAGAAACTGTGCAGCACGTCCAGAACTCCAATTATTTTGGGGATTTTTTCAACCACATTTTCAATATAGGCATTTGGGACCTCCCCTCATGAATAGTGGCACTGTGATTTTGTGAATCTGTCCCAAAAGTTGATTTCCACAGTGACCACACCATTATAGCCACAAGTGCAAAACACATTTTGGGCAGGATGTGAAAAATGACAGCTGTACTGTTCATAAGGAGGTGTGAAAAATGCCAGTGTTGAAAATCTGGCATGAAAATATTGCAAATTTGCAAATTTACAAGGGTGCATGGAAACTGCACAATACATGCTTATAACAGTCATTTTATGGACTTTCATCACTAAATTTTCAACATAGGCATTTTAGGACCTCTGCTTACGAACAGTGTCATCGTCATTTTTCTCAAACTGTCCTGAAAACTGTTGATTTCCCACAGTGACCACACCATTGTCGCGCGGACGTGCAAAAACACATTTAGCCAGGATGTGTAAAATTACAGCTGTACTGTTCATAAGGAGGTGTGGAAAATGCCAATTTTGAAAATCTGGAGTGAAAATATTACAAATCCATGAAATTCACGAGCATGCATGGAAACTGAGCATGGCATGCTTCATCAAAACAACCATTTTGGGGTTTTTTCACAAATTTGCAACATAGGCTTTTGAGCCCCCATGAACAGTGGCACTGTCGTTTCATTAATCGGTCCCAAATGATGACTCCACAGTAACCACAAAATCACCTTTCGGGACCAAATAATGCCATGACAATGACTGAATTCACAAGGAAGGGTCCCAATAACCCCATGCTGAAAATTTGTGTCATAATTCCCCAAAATGGCGAGATATGCACCAAAGTTGAAAAACCCTATTTATGCTATTATACAGCTTACTGGCATTTCTTCAGTTTGCGATCGGCTATGAAAAGTGCAGATGTATTCCCGGTCCACGAAGATCGTCACGCCAAACTCGAATGAAGTATGGGTTGGGGGTGGGGTGGGAGGCAGGGTACATAAAAGGTGGGCACGGATTGGGGAGACAGCAGGACAGACCCGAGGAACTGTTTTCTGTTTTACAGGTTTAAAAAAAACATTGCAGGACTGTTTTTTTTCAGGGCATTTGGCACACTGGGGTCAGCTCCCAGCATGCCACCTGAGTGTTTGGAGGGTGCTGTAGCCAACGGGATTGGGCACCCCATCGCACATACCAAGGGGGACAAGAGCCAAGGGGATTGGGCAGCCCTTGACACAACAAATGGGGTATTATGCCGATGGGAGTGGGTTCCCCATTGGCAAATTAAACTGGGAAATGGGTACTGAAGCCAACAAGGACTGGGACCCCATCAACAAAGAAAGAGTGTTGGGGGCCATGATACAGGGGTTGGGCACCCTTGGCACACAATTTAAATGGGAGGGAGGGCATTATGCCGATGGGGACTGGGCTCCTGTCAAAATGAAATGGGATGGAGCATGCCGACAGAGTTGGGCACCCTGAAGTCAGCACTCTGCGTGGCAGCAGTCAGTGCCGCCATGTTTAAAACTGCTTCACCAAGAAAGCGCGCTGCATGAGGAGCTTGGCTCTCATTGCAGTGAACCTCTTCTTTGATCTGGTGGCCACTTTACGTATTGCTGGTGTCAGCATCTGCAGCTGGCTTATTGGAATGAGAGACACACCTACTGTCATTGCCCTGCATTTGCCCACAGTGACGCACCTCAAATCTGCTACTAAATGCAATATGTTGGCTGGCGTGCAAGTGCGAGCCAACATAAAAATAATCTTTGATCTGTTTTAATATCCATATCATCCTGGAGGTTGCTCCTTCCTCCACATTTTGAGAGCCAAAGATATTTGCTGTCCTATCCCTGTTTCAATGCTGAAAAGTAGCAGAACTTAATGTATCAGATCTGCAGGGTTCATTTTGGATGAAGGACTGGGAAATGGGTCAAAATTCAAAACTGTGTGTCAATTGTCCCAGGGTTTTAAATTTTGACCCACCTTTCTTCTCCCGTGGGGACAACCACCTGCTCACTGTTAAAGTGATGTTAAACTGCTGTTTTATGAATCTGGGCTCAGTAGCATAACCTAATGAGGGAGACAATGGGGTTCTCAATATTTAGGCACTACAAGACACCACTTGGGCTATTAGCTGTACATATGCAGGAAAGGGTTCAAACCCTCAGTCCTCCCTTATGTTTCTGATCAGCATCATGTAAGGGCTATCAGCTACAAACATGCAGAAAGGATTCAATTCCCAGTCTTTCCTTCAGTGCCTGACAGTATGATGTCACTAGTGGCAGTATGGCACAGTAGGATGCAGTGCCCTAGGCTAAGCTGCAAGCATGCAAGTCACCTTACTCTCTCCAGTGGCAATACCAAATAAAATAATAACTAAATACAAGACAGATTGCTGATCTGTCTCAAGCCTCATCCTGTTTAAACTGTTTCTCCCCATGTTCCTCCCTCCCTCACTGTCTCCACAGATTAATATGGGATGGGAAAAACAAGAAATGCAATACCTGCCATATCACCCTACTGGGTGGCCAGGCAGGACCACTGTGTCTCACATGCTCGCTTCAGCAGTCCGACCCCAGAACTGTCAGTGACATGGACATGCAGCAGGGTCTGACCCCATGAGAACTCACCCAGTGAATTACCCTCCATGGCGGAGGATTTCTTCAGGACTCAGCGAGCAGTGATGCTGAAGATCCTGGAAAGGATGGAGGAACGATCAAAAGAATAGCAAGGGAACAATTCAGACAAGCACCACAATGAGGACAAAGACAGACAAACACCCACAGAACCAACCATTCCTGGGGTCCGGAACCAGGAAAGCCAGGTAATAGTGATTCTGGAGATGAAGAACTCCAGAGGAAGACAAGGATGACCTTGTACTTACAAAAAACTCACCCCAGTCAAAGCCTTTCCAGAACTACTGAGAGCAATAAAAGAAACCATGGGGTTTGAGGTGCCAGATGCCCCTCAACAATCCAAACTAAACCCGCTCATCAGAGCAAAACAAAAGAAAGACGAGGCCTTCCCAGTATGTGAGGGCTGTAACAGAGGTCATAGAGAAGGAATGCAATCCCCGGACCCATCCAGAAACTCAGAAAATCACACCTTTGACATGTTTTACCCAGTGCAGGAGGATGTAACAAGTCATGGTGCACTCCCCCAGTCGATCACCAGATTACAGGACTATGGAAGAAACAATCCTCCCTTCAGAAACAACTACCACACTACACAATCCCATGGAAAGAAGATGGAGGAACTCTAAAGAAATCCTATGAGATGACAGGTATGTCTTTCAAGGCCAACATCAGCGGCAACATACACTTCAAGGGCACTGGTCACCTGGTTAGAGGAGCTAGCCTCTCCCTAGAACCTAACTCTAAACTAGCCGACCTAGCAGAATACGCTATCCAGGCAGCTACGCACACTGCTGATGCATCCATTGATGCACTAAAGATGTCAGCTAGACTGGCAGCCTAACCAACAAAACAAGACACAACATATGGCTCAAGATATGGAAGGCTGACTCAGAGTCCAAAAATATACTAAACAAATTGTCCTACAAGGGTAACTTGCTGTTGGTGAAGATTAGAAATATATAAAACAAAAGGTGACGGAAAGACTCTGGATAAGCATCAAACCCTCCACGAATACCTACCTATCTGCATTCCGAGGCAAATTTTGCCCATCTGAGGAGAGCAGAGAGAATACAAACCTCCCAGTACTCCCAGAACAAAGCCTACTCATTCAAACCCTCATACTTCAACAACGCTACAAGTAGAGTTGAGAGACAATATCAGAGAGGAGATATCAATCTACATTCGGATGAGGAAAACACAACTCAATTGATCACTACACACACAGTGACCAGTGCCCAACCACCACCCCAACAGGTGCCAGACTTCTATAATTCTCTCACAAATGGCATCAGTCAACCTCAGACAAATGGGTCCTGGAAGTAGTCTCCTAGGGATATTCAATCGAATTCTTCCAGAAACCTCTCACACACAGGAAGGTCATATCCCCAGCGTCCCGACACCTGAGAAAATATGGGCGGTACAATCACGCTCAACTCAATACTAACCAACAAGGCCATTGCAGTGGTCCCACCAGACCAAACAGACCAGGGCATATACTCTATATTCTTCCCGGTACCCAAAAATGGGGAACATGAGGCCAGTTTTAGATCTCAAGTTCATCAACCGATTCATGCAATACAAGAAGTTCAAGATGGAAACACTCCAGTCCACCCTACAAGCTGTACAGCACGGAGACTACCTAACATCTATAGACATGAGGACACCTACCTCCACATACCCATTTGTCCAGCCACTACAAGTACCTCGATTCAAAATACTTGGCCACCACTATCAATGCCAGACACTACCGTTCGACCTAGCATCAGCTCCATGGGTCTACACAAGGTTGGTCACACTTTAGCACAGTTAAGGCAACGGGAATCCACATCATTCCATATCTGGATGACTGGCTGATCGAGCCAGGATTCCCTCTGTCTGCGACAAGCAGAACCAAATAGTGGTGAACACACTACAGTTGCGGCTGGGTAATCAACTGGGACACAAGCAGCCCAAGTCCCAGCCAGACCATAGACCTCTTAGGGCAACTATAGACACAGTGACGTGGAAGGCAAAACCGTCTCCCAGAAAAGAACGGACAAAGTGCTTGCACAGGTACAAGCACTAAGATCCAACAGCAACCCAACCCTAAGACAGACATTGCAAATGCTGGGGTCCATGACATCGTGCATCGGCCTAGTCCCATGGGCACTATGGAACATGCTTCCCCTGCAGAATCTGGCCATATGAGAGGGCCATCACCTACAGCACGACCGCACATATGATATAGTGGGACCACATGCAAAATCTCCCTGAAGTGGTGGTCCAACAGCCACAACTTAAACAAGGGAGCGGACTTGAAGAGTCAGTATGACGAGTAATCAAAACAGACGCCAGCCTCTCTGGCTGGGGAGCTACACTCAACCACATGCCAACACAAGGAAGATGGTCAAGAGTAGAATCCCGGATGTAAATAAATGACCTGGAGATGAGAGCAGTATACCACACCCTGCAACACTTCAAGACGCTCATGAAGCACAAGGGATCCTCATTAGATTGGACAACAGAGTGACCGTGGCATACATTTCCAGCCAGGGTGGCACAAGGATCCCCAGATACTATGCAAAGCCAAACAAGTATTGGACTGGGCACAAGAGCACCTAGTATCAATCTTGGCTGTTACCAAGCAGACAAACTCATCATCAAGGCAGACTGGCTAAGCCGCCAACAGATAGCCCGGGGAAGGGACACTTCATCCACACATCTTCCAACAGATAAACAGCAGCTGGGGCTCGCTGAGAGATGGACCTCATGGCAACAGCAAGAACAAGCAGGTACCAAGTACCACTCCAGATACAAAGACTTGGAAGCCATTGGAATAGATGCCCTGACCAAAGATTGGTCCTTTCTATAGAAAGGGGGCATCACTGGCAGATGGGGAAGGCAAAGCAGGGGACGAGGTAGCAGAGGTGGAAATCAAGGCAGAGAGAGTGAAGGAAGCCCTCAGGTCCTTTAAGATGGAGAAAACACCAGGGCCGGATAAATTATATCCCAGAGTGCTGAAGGAACTGGGGATGTCCTGGCGGAAACCCCTGGCAGAGCTCTTCAGCATCTCTCTGAGGACAGGGTGGGTGCCCCAGGACTGGAAGGTGGTGCATATAGTGCCTATCCACAAGGGAGATCAAGGGAGGTGGCAAGGAACTACAGGCCGTCAGCCTGACATTGGTGGTGAGCAAGGTGATAGAGGGCATTGTCAAGGAGAGATTGGGGGACCTGGAAAAGTTGGGGTGCCTGGACAATAGACAGCATGGATTTGTCCCAGGAAATCATATCAGACAAACCTTGTGAGTTCTGTGACTGGGTGGCGAGTGCCTTAGACCTGGGTAGACCAGTGGACGTCCTCTTTCTTGACTTCAGCAAGGCATTTGAAT
This sequence comes from Neoceratodus forsteri, assembly GCA_016271365.2. Lineage (NCBI taxonomy): Eukaryota > Metazoa > Chordata > Ceratodontiformes > Ceratodontidae > Neoceratodus > Neoceratodus forsteri. The sequence continues at coordinate 686,055,196 of CM028137.1, read as the reverse complement.
CTGTTCCTCATGGGGGTCTGTTGGATAATCTGGGATAAATGGGGTGGGGAACAGATGATCAGATGGATGAGGCAATTGGCTCCAGAACTGGACCTAGGGGTTGTGGTTGGCGGGATAGTCTCATCCCAAGGAGGGTCATTAGTGGAGTCCCTCAGGGACTGGTCCTTGGGCCCCTCCTGTTCAACCCACATCTCTGACATAAGGAAGGGTATCAGGAGTGAGATGAGTCTCTTGTGGATGGCTCAAAACTGGGGACGGTGGTGGATGGGGAGGAGGGAGGGTAGCCCTACAGGGGACCTGGAGGCTCTGGAAAGGTGGTCTAGAAGCGGAAGCTGAGGTTCAATGCAGGAAATGCAAGGTACTGCGCCTGGGAGCCAGAAACCTGGGCCAAGTGTACACCCTGGGGGAATGCTACAAGTCTTGATGGCAGAGAGGGACCTGGGGGGTGGTGGATGTCAAGATGAACAACTCAGAAACTTGTAGGAGGGCAGCAGCAAGGCCAACAGGATGCTTGGATGCATCGCTGAGGGATCACCTCCAGAAGGAGGAAGTGATACTCCCACTGTATAACTGCTTGGTGAGGCCGCACTCTAGTACTGTGTGCAGTTTTGGAGGTCACATTTAAAGAGGGACATTGAACTCCTGGAGAGGGCTCAGAGGAGGCAACCAAAATGATTTGGGGCTTAGGGATAGGACCTATGGGGAGAGGTTCAAGAGCTAAATATGTATACATTGGAAGAGAGAAGGGACCAGGGGACATGATAGAGGTCTTCAGGTACATGAAGGGGATAAATAGGGAGAAGCAGTCAGGGTGCTCCGAAGGAAGGAGGGGGCAACTAGAGGGCATGGGTGGAAGCTGGAGGGGAGATGCAGGGAGAAAGGAGGAGGTGCTACTTCACTGAAAGGGTGGTGGAGCCATGGAAAGCACTGTCCAGGGGTTGGTGGAGGCAGAAACGGTGGAGAGGGTTCAAGAGTGGGTGGGACAGGTCAGGGAAAGGTTCTGGAAGCAAAACCAGTACAGCAAGAATATCCAGGACTGGGAAGGGAGAAGCCAGAGAGGAAGAGGGGCAGCAAGGTCAGCTCCCAGGTGGGGGCTGACCAAATGAGCAGACACGAAGACCATTAGACCTATTCTGCTGGCATTTTAGTATGTTCAGTAAACAGATGGACCATTAAGTCATTTACAAGGGGCGAAAGTGACAGGCAGCCACTTCCACCCTGGACAGTTGGATAAAACAGGCCATTACAGAGGCATACAAATTGCAGGCGTCACTCAACCACAAGGGGTTAAGGTCCACTCCACCAGGCAGTAGCTACCTCCTGGGCAGAAAGAAATGAGGCATCTATACTGGACATCTGCACAGCCGCCACTTGGTCATCAGTGCATACATTCACCAGACATCACAGATTAGATGTACAGAATGTAGACAAAGCAAACTTTGCACGTAAAGTCCTCCTTAGTGTCACCAAACCTTAGCTGCACAGTCATCCGACCCTCCACGATACTTATATTGTTTCTGTCATACTGCTTCCTACAACCCAGAAGTAATGGATATGGGGATGCAGTAAGGTGATGCAATACGTAATGGTAGTTTACTCACCTGGTAAAGATGATTGCATGAGCATCACCTTACAACATCCCCAGTCCCACCTGGGCTATCTCGAATGACAGTACAGCTAACATGATTCCAAGAGACAGAGGTTTTTCAGCTTCCAGCATGCCATATGGGCTGGACACAATAGAGTGTAAATAATAGGAAATAAACAGCAAAATATGAGCATTAGCACAGAAAACTCAGCCCATTATTGGAGCCCAAGGCCCATATTCAGGCAATGTGTACACGGTTATATATAATATTACTTGTAGATATTGTTGTACCATAACCTTCATTACCACAGCATTCCAACACACAACACAGCTCTGGAAAAAGATCGAACTGGAGGTTTGTGGGAAGGAATAGGACCTAGGCAGGTTGGATTTCAAATCTGGTCACATGTGCATCTGCAACCTATGAGGTGAACATAACCCAGAAGTAATGGACTGGGGATGCTGTAAGGTGGTGCTCATGCAGTCACCTTTACCAGGAGAGTAAACTACCATTTTATGAATCTGAGCCCAGTTGAACACTATGACCCATTATTTTTTCATTTGGCCCTTACTTTTTATATCCAGTGGGTCAGTGTCCCACATAGATAAATATCTGAAATGCACCCTGGATCTGTACTAGACTATCAGATCAGTGTTGGAAAACAAAGTGTTAAAATAATGAGAATAACTGCCCCAATGGCTGGATGTGCTAGGCAGAGTGTTATTAAAGACGGATGATAGTTTACCTTGCTAGGTTACTGCTGAAGGAACAAGAGAGGATTCATAAAAGGTGGGCCAGGGCTCTTGCTTTCTGCATGACCAATTTATTATCATGAAAATGGAGGCATTTAAATATCCATGCTCATGTCTATCCCACCTCCACACACACACACACACAGCTACAGCTGCAGAGCCCTGTGGGCTGACCTTGAGGTAACTCAAGGGCTCTTCAGCTGTAGCCGTGTGTGTGTGTGGGTGTTGGGGGGTTATGTGTGCAGCTAAGTAAGGCCAACTGTTTCTGGGATCCAGTATTCAAATATGGAGGTTATGCGAGTCTTCAAGCCCTTCTGTGACTGTAACAATCTGGAGGTAGAAGTGAGGGAATCTTGCAGCTAAATGTCAATATATTTAGTGTGTAGAGACAGTAGGTTATTTGGTTCAACACTCAGAGGGCTAATCGATATCTAGAACTTGTCCTCAATGTGGAAACACATGAACAGCCCTCCAAAACAGTTTGCTGTCATGATACAATATGCAATTAACAGATAAATCCAATAGCTAAACCAAGTGCTTTCTTCCTCCCTTTATAATGTAGCTTGTTACCCAGTCCTTCATACCATAAAATAGTGCAGTATAGCATAGTGGTTTAAGGCTTTGAGCTACAAACCTGGAGTCCTGGGTTTGAACCCACAGCACCCACTTGCATACTGTGTGACCCTGAGCAAGTCACTAAAGTTCTCTCTGCTCCTAGGTCACACTTTGAAGAAACCAAGCTTCAGCTTAGTGTGCCTCTCCTGGTTAAAAGTTTCTCATTTTCCTTTATCAAACAGTACTGCATACTTGCTCTGGAAGGAACACTCACCAGCAGTAGGTTGGGAGGATATCATAGCTCACATAGTGTGGTGTACACAGTACAACAGGATTTACATTTCTACAGTCAGATTGGTAATTAACAAAAGTCAAGCCTGCTCAAAATGTAAGTGAACTGCTGTCTGACCGAATGGTGTTTTGCACTAATAAATCCCTCTGGTTTTAATATAAAGAGGTTGAGAGTACTGCTATTTTGGAGGCAAGAAAGGCTGGTAAAACAAGGACCCTTATTGGTGGGGAGACATTCAGACCAGCCACTAAGGCTTCTCTGGTAGTTGCATATTGTGTGACAGCAAAGTGTTTTGAGTGCTACCCATGTTTCCACATTATGTATAAGCTCTAGACTCCAGTTTGCGCCAGTCATTGCTTTATAATCCCACTGAGCTGTACTCTGTGGAGGTTGCAACCCCTTCCCCAGTATCCACAGACAATACCCATTGCAGTCAGTTGGTAAAGAGGAAGGAACTGCATTTAAATTGCTTGCAAGACCATACAAGAATTTATACTGTCCGATCTGTTAAGTATAACCCTCAAAATGCACCACAGAATACCAAAAACCCCAGAGCTTCTGGGGTCGCCAAAACCCCAGACCCCCAACCATTAGTTGAGCCCCCCAGCAAAAACAAAAGTCAGCTCCTATGCTGGCAAAAGATATATTTTAATCAGATACATTCTTTTTGCTTTATTCATTTTCCACGTGCTCCACTTCTGTACAATAGCTCATCCTACAGTATTTCTGTTTTTATCTCAATTTAAAATATCCATATTTCCATTACCGAATAATATACCAATATCTTACTAGGTTCTGTAGTCAGTCTTATTTGGTCTGGAGTGTTAGGGTGATTTCAAATTGTTTGCCTATGCATTGCTGCATGTTTAATTTTGCTCCTGAAAGCTGTCCATACTGGGTGCCGAGTGATAGAGTGTTTGCTACTGAATATTCGTTTTGCACTGACACACAGATGTCATCTGCATAGGCCAGTGCCATGAAAGGCAAAGGTTCTTTAGATATGAAAATAAGTTTTATCTTGACTGGAATTTAGTGCTCTTATAAGGGGTCTATGCAGAAAACGTACAGGAGTGGACTAATCGGGCACCTCTGTCAGACTCACTTTTTATAGCAATACAAGAACTACATTTCTCATTTACCAAGGGGTTACAGTTGCTGTCTTGTACATAATTTTAATCCAGCTTCTAAATTGTATAGGAATGCCATAATGTTCTAAGGTGTACCATAAAATCCTGTAACTTACAGTATCAAAGACCTGTTGTTGGTCCGAATACAAAATATACCCTCTAACCCCTTTAAGTTACTTTTTAAAGATAACCCTTAAAAAATGAGCAGATCTGTTATAGTCCTGTCAGGTATTGCACATGATTGAGCTGGTGCAATCAGATATTTAACAGCTTTTAGCAGTCAAATATTTAATGTTTTAGCAAGAATTTCAGAATCACTGTTTAGGAGATTAATAGGTCTCCAATTCCTGAGTTCCTTTTATCCCCAGTTTTATGGAGAAAGATGGAACTTCTTTTATCATCTCTAGTGGTATATCTGCTTCTTCTAATATATAATTAAAAACAGCCGTAAATTACTTGAAATTTCTTTCTGAAAGAGTTTATATAATTCTGACATGAGGCCATCTTTCCTGGTGCTTTCCTGTTGCCTAAGGTAGTGATGTCATATTCTACTTCTGTGGACAATATCTTCAATTAATTGATTTTTTATCTCAAAAGTCCAAAAGAAAAGTTCTAAGTTATTTATAGCTGTTTCTTCCTTTTAAATACATTCTCAGAAAATTGAGATGCTGCCATTAGTATATCCTCCATGTTTGCATAAAGTTGGTTATCTGAACCCTGCATGGAAAACGTGACTTTCGTGCCTATTCTATCTTTACAACTCATATAAGGGCAAACCGTAGAAGTTTTGCCGTGTTCTAAATTATTATTGTTTCTTTAAAGAATGGGGCTGTTTTGTATGGAAGTTATTCATAGATACTTAAATTGCTTTTATTTGATGTGTAAAGTTATGTTTAGTAGTTTGTGCTAAGGTTGTTAGATGTTATAGCTGCTGTCTTTGTTTTAAATATTGAAACTATTTATCATTTCTAATAGATTTACTAAGTGATATTAACATTTGTTTGTCTTTTTATATCTTCCCACCAAGTGAATAGGTTGTCATTACAACTCATATACTGACTTTTTAATAATGTAAAAATTGCAGTTGTTGAGTCACTTCTGTTTTCTTAAATAGTAGAATTAAGCCTCCATATTCCTGTACCATGTTGCAATGGGGCCTCAGTTCCTGTTGTTATGTAAAGTTCACAATGGTCAGAATACTCTACTGTTTTTGTCCAAGCTGATTGAATTTGGAGTGATTTGTTAGTAAAGAAATCTATCCTGGTGGCGGGTTTCCTTTATGGAAGGTTGGATCTATCCTTTTGTTGTTCTCGACAGGCACCTAGTGGATCTATCATTTGGATGTTTTTTTTAAGGCAGGTCATATCACAAAAATGTTATTTGTAATTGTGTTACTCCTCTATACTTTATAGAAAGGACATAATTTAAATCCCCTGACAATGTTTTGAGAGGTGAAGAGATAAGGGTGTACATGCTGAAAAAGAGACTCTATTTTCTTTTGTTGTGCATAGTAAGATCTAGAAGCAAATGGTTTGATACCTTTTAAAGGACCAACATAGACACTACAAAAAGAAAACACTAAATTAATTATTAGACAGTGTATAGTGTTCTGTTATTCGTGGAGACACTGTTTTCTTTTGTAACATCTATATTGGAGCGTTAAGAGGTATCAAATCATTTGCTTCAGGATCTGTTCTTACAAGGACCAATATGGCAACTAATCTATTTCTGTATGGTGCATAGTTATTAATTATTCAAAAGATTGTTCTTGGTATTTAATATCTAGGATTAACACTTTCCTGGAATTAGATCTATTAGTGTTATCATCCTAAAGAGGATATTTTTGAATAAAATACCTATTCTAGTACATGCTTCCAGGCCTATAGACCAGTATGATGCACCTAGAAAACATTATTTGGCTGTTTGTGATGTTTCTATATTTGTATGCAGTCTGGTGTCTTGTAATAATAAAACTTCTGCTTTATTTGTTTTAAGGTGGGAAAAACAACCCCTCTTTTGCTTTTATTCTTGATAGTATTAACATTAATTGAGCAAAAGTAAGGGTCATGCCATTAATCATTAGACAGCGCATTGTGTTCTATTATTCACGGAGGCTTACTTTTGCCAGACTTTTTATCCTGCTTTTCCTCACGTTATGCTGTTTCCCACTGTATTTTGTCCATTTCCTTTCCTTCTGTTCCACTTTCATTCTCAGATGTTGGATCATGCTGGCTAGTGCTTGCCAGTGAATCCTCTGAGTCATTATCAGAGATGTCTGATTGCCTTTGTAAAGAAGCAAACCTGTCCGACACCTTTACATCTGATATTTTATGTACTTTTGAAACAGGTTGCTGCCATGTCTGTCTACATCTTGTGACCATTTTTTTGTCTTTTGGACTTCTGGGAGGAGTGGGGTTGGCACTGATGTTTCCTCAGGGTTGGTCTGCTCTGTACTGACCACTTGCATGCTAGTTCCTTCTCCTGTTTTTCTTCCTTTCCCACCACTTGCCCTTCTTCTACCTGTTCTTCCATGACCTGCACTTCATTAACTACCGGAATACTCAAAACTCCAGTTTCATATCAGTGGTGTCAGTTTGACTGTGTGCTGCCCAGGGCATTTTGCTAGGAGTGATCTCAGATTCACAGATTACAAATGGGCTCACTTGACACCGATTGCTGGTGTGCCCTATTGCATTACACAGAGTACATCTAAGTTTATTACAGACACTACTGATGTGCCCTGGTAACCCACTCTTATAGCAAGTCTTTGGTTGTCCTGCATAAAACAGGATCCCCTGTCCCTCCCAAGAAAAAACAATTTGTGAGGTGCTACAAACCAGAATCTGTGGAATGGAGTATTACCCTGACTCTCCAGCCTCCCATCCATATATTTTCTGTGCCAAATATAGCTTCTGAGTGTCCTACCACTGTACGCTATTGTTTTAACCAGTAAGTAAAGTCTATAATGCTTACCTCCTCATTCCTGAATAAAACTGTAATAGTTTTGTTTGCTGGTTTAGTAAGGGTATGGCCTCGAAAGGACCCATAAGGAGGGTAGTTTTCAGAGTTTGATATTGCAACCAAAACCTCTCTAAACCACTCTTCATCTTAAAACTAACATCAAAAGATGTTTTACCTGAGAAATGTATAAGTGCATACACCTCGGCAGCATGAAGATGCATACTTTCTTTTAACAGTGTTCTTGCTACAAATACCCTATGTGGAAACAAATCCAATACACTTTATAAATTAATCTGACCACATTATGTCTTCTGGCAGGGTAGACTGGTTCATGAAAAAGGAGGCATAAGGCCTGTTTTGTTGCCCCTGCTTCTGTCCCTGTTGATGAGTACTAGCTACATTCAATATGCTGCTCCTTCTGCTCAACCTCTCACTATCTGTAGAACCTCCTTCTGAGCCATCAGTAATAACATCATCTAATATGCCACTGTTAGCTACATTTGAGGGCCCAGACACATTGTGTAGTAGTCTCATTTAACTGCAAAGCGGGGTTTGGCATTAAACATAAGTCCTGTGTAAGCTGCAAGGGACTGAAGTAATTGTTCTTTCTCTCTTGCTTCAGTAATACAGGCTGCTCTGGTGCTGCAACTGGAATGTTCTTTTAAAGGTCAGAATGTATTTTTCAGTAATGGCTTCAGGTGTCTTACCCTGGAATCCTTATGGGTGAAAAGCCTGAGATCCAGTCCCTGTGTTCGGAGCCTTCACCCAGTCAGCTGCCCATAAAGCTTTTTTGACTGTCCAGGGTTTAATATCAGGTGCAGGACAATCCTCCTACATTTGTTTTTTACTTTCTTTACTGGTGGTGCACTTAGATGTTTTATTCACAGAGCTCATTGAGAACAAAAAATTGTAGCATGCTATTGGTCAAGCACATTGGAGAAAATTATGTCAGTCGGTTTACAGAAGCCACCCTACTCTGCTGCTTATCAGTAGTCACTGCTGCCTCCTAGATACACTCAAGCTGATAGTCTGGTTGCCAGGTAGGTAGGCTGTGCCTGCCACATCTTTAGAATCACTGTTCAGTTTGTAAAGATTTTACTATTTCCCTCTTTCTCTGCTGAAAGTGTTCCTCCTCCTCTTGTAACATTTCTTGTAAGGTTTTACTGGTTTTATTCTGTGTTGGTGCCGGAATCACCACTTCAGTCAGTTTTTCTGATCATGTAAAAATCTCTGTCCATGTAGATGATTTCTCCAGTTCCATTGCTATGTCAGTAGTGACATCAGTTGCCACATTTCTTTCTTCAATCACTCCAGCAGGCACCAAACAAAATCTCAGTCTCCTGAGATATTGAGGGTAAGGGGAGACTTGCTCCTCCACCCTCTCTGGCATCTCTCTCTCGAGTGGCCATCCTCTGACAGCCAGAAGGTTCCCTTACAGATGAGTAGGGAATTTTATTAAGATAATCAAAACAAAATATAATACATGTTGTGTTCACAAGAAAATCATATACAAATCATAAATGAAAAATTGAATCAAATCAAATAAGTATTCCCTACCTCCCCAAAAAGCTCTCCCCAAAGAGTAGGGGAATTTTTATTAGTAATATAAAACTAACACAAAATAATAATCATTTACGTCATGAACATCATACAGCAAAATTTCCAAAATAACCATATAGAAAATTCCAAAAGCCCTCCATGTAATGAAATTATTAACCATAACAATGTTTATTTCTTTATAATACGTACCCTTCAAGATCCCTACACCCCTTATATCCCTTCTCCTAAAAATAAAAACCCTGAAATGATTAGCATTTCACCTAATGCATTCTGCTGTATTCAACTGCTTGTTCCATCTGAGTTCTCATCCTCAATACGCTTACATAATATCAATTTGCTATACATAGACACTTTTATCCGTATTTTGAAAAGAAAAACCACCACCATAACTGTACTTTTGCTCTTGGATGTAATTATAAATCATTATGATATATTTATTTAATTACTGTTTCGCATAAATTACTAAATGAAATATATGTCATTGGGTGCCTCCGAAAAATCCATTGGCACCTAGCCTGCTAAAGTAAAATGAAACATTTCAGAATGGCCAATATCACTACCACAGTATTATCCACCCCACTATGCATAATGGTTACGTAATCTCCCAAAGCAAAGTTCTCATAAGTGAGCAATCTCAGCCATGGCAACCTCCATCTTCTTGTTAAAAAGACCCACAACTGTTGTGCATATGGACAGCTCAATAAAAATTATCCATTGTTTCGATCTGAGTGTGACAGTCAGGATACAGACAATAACATTCTTCAACCACTTTATGTTTGTTATTTCCTTAACTCCCAACCTCCCATGAGCACATAGCCAAACAATATCCCACATTCTATAAGAAATCCTTCTATTCATGAGCTGGTTTATCACTAAGTCTGTTTTGGTAGCCAAACATCTTTTAAATTCAGGTTCAGAAGGCCTCAAAGTAGCCACAATTTGGCTATACAAAGTCTTCTTATATTTTTGAAAAATAAGAGATCTTGTCACTCCCCATTTAGACAGCTTCTGTATAGAAGGTTTAAAAAAACAGGGATACCCAATCTAGGATGTAGTTTTACTGGTATTTCTATCCATTCATTTAGAAAGGAAGCCAAATTATTATATATCCATGAGTCCAAAAGTTGGACTGCAATTTGCAGAGATCCGCCTCAAAAATGGTATAAAACCCAATGGGGTTCAACATATTCAACCCTCCTTTATTTTTAGGCAAGTATGTAATTTCCATTTTTATTGATTCAGCTGAAAACCCATAATATTTGAAAACAAATCCTTAACACAGTAGTTTTGTAATTCAAAGGCACTGGAAAGACTGAACTAACATATGACAAACAGGGGACCAAGAATTGTTTGATAATATAAACTCGTTTGTTTTTAGATAATTTCCAGTTTTACACCTGGATTCTTTCCTTCACATATCTTTAAACTATCTTTCCAATTTGTATGTGCAATATTTCCATTTACAAAGTATAACCCAATATTTTTATAGGTTCTTGTGAAATAGTAATTCCAGATACCTGTGGATCCCGATCTCTGTGCACCAACCTGAATCCCACTTTTTTCATATTCAGGCTTGCCCTAGAACCTTTGAATACTATATCTGTCCATTTCCTGTAGCATCTGAGTCACACTATGTTTATTTTAAAAACAGGCAGAGATCATCTGCATAAGCGACAAGTTTAATCTCTTCGGTTCGAAGATACCCTTAATACCTTGTATTCTGCTATTACTTAAAATATGTCTTATTAAGGCATCTAACACAAAAACTTAGAGTAACGGACTTATGACATCCCTGCTGAACTCCAGTTAATACTGAATCCATAGTCCTTCTTTACCAGCAAGCAAGCAATCAATCAATCTTTATTTTATATGGTGCCTTTCAACTGCCAAGGCACCTAACAAAACAATTAAAACAACTATAGCATAAAATCACATATATAATAGATATTATAAAATGCAGATAAAAATGACAGTGTTTGAGTTATTCCCCAAATGCTTGAATCTATAAAAAGGTTTGAGAGCCTGTTTAAATCCCTCCATGGTCATGCACTCCCATGGCTGTCAGGGTAAGAATTCCAAAGGGTAGGGGCCGCATGCATAAATGCATGGGCCCTGGAAGGATTTGAAACAAACCTTTAGAATCTCTAGCAACCCCTCGTTAGCTGAGCAGAGTGATCGCCTCAGGGCAGTAAGTGACTAGAAGCTCTTTTCAGGTAGTCCAGACCCTGTCCATGTAGGGCTTTATAAGTCAGAAGTCCGACTTTGAAGGTGATTTACCACTGTACCAGCAGCCAATGCAGTTCCACATCACGGAGAGATATGACAGAACATAGAAACATAGAACATAGAAACATAGAAGTTGACGAGATAAGGACCACAAGGTCCATCCAGTCTGCCATTTCTTTTCTACCTTATAAATGTGCCATTGGCCTTTGCTCTGTCAGTGGTCTATCTATTCATAGTCATCTGTATTGCTCCCATATGCCTATCCCATGCCTGTTTGAAGCCCTGCACTGTATTCATAGCCACCACTTCCTGGGTAGGCCGTTCCATGCATCCACCACCCTTTCTGTGAAAAGTATTTCCTCACATTCTCCCTTAATCGGTCTCCTCTAATCTCATGCTGTGTCCTCTTGTCCTGCTATTTTTCTTATATTTAAACATGTTAGACTCTTTCACCTTGTTAATGCCCTTAAGGTGTTTGAATGTCTCGATCATATCACCTCTCCCTCCTTTGCTCAAGGGTATACATATTGAGCTTGGTTAATCTGTCCTCATATGTCTTCTGATACAGTCCCTGCACCATTTTGGTTGCCCTTCTCTGGACTGCCTCAATTTGGTTAATGTCCTTGTGAAAGTGGGCCTCCAGTACTGCACGCAGTACTCCAGATGGGGCTTAACTAGTGTCTTGTAAAGAGGATTATTACCTCTCTCTTACGACTTGTGATACCCCTACTTATACACCCTAACATCCACCTAGCCTTACCTACTGCTTTAGAGGTCTGCTTGGATGATTTCAGGTCATCAGTGATGATGATGCCCAAGACAGGAACCAAGGGTTCCTGTCAATAACCGCCCCACAGCATTCTGTACCAGCTGTAAGCTGCAACATATCCACCCGTAGCCCCTAGATATAGGGCATTGCAGTAATCCAGGTGTGAAGACACAAAGGCATGGACCAGCATGGGAAGGTCACTAGATGGAACAAGATGCTTAACTCTGGAGATATTCCTTAGATGGTAATAATAGGATTTGACAACAGCTGACACCTGCGAACATAGTGTCAGCCCTTCATCAAAATTACCTCCAGGTTTCTCATCCGTTCAGAGGTCAGGAGTGGTAAACCCCCAAGAAAATGTCCTGAGGGTAAGCCACCCCAACCCCATCCGGTGACCTGAGTCCACCACCAGCACCTCAGTCTTTCTGAGTTCAACCTCAACCAGCTCAAATTCATCCACTTCTGGATTTCTATGAGGCAGTTATAAATACTGAGAGGCTCTGGTCAGGTGCAAAAGAAGGTGGAACTGGGTATCATCAGCATAGCAGTGAAACCTCAGCCCATACCTTCTTACAATGTCTCCGAGGGGTAGCATGTACACTAAGTAACAACATGGGGGACAGCACTTAATTCTGAAGAACCCCATATGATAATGAAACTGGGGTTACCATAGCCTGATGGTAAATCATTTGTAACCGCCTAATGAATACCAATGGATTCCATAATGGTATTGGACCTGAAACAAAAACTATGATTGACTGCTAAAAGCTCTGTGTTGATACAATGAGAGTACATAGCCATCGTGTCCCTGTCTATTACAATATTCATTTACCTCTCTAATGACTGATAGATTTTCTTTAATGTTTCTGTCTAGGAGGAACATGTCTGCATGGAATGTATTAAATATTGTGCTTCATGTCTCAGTCTTTTCTGCAATAATGTGGTTAGGATTTTAAAATCTGAATTGAGTAAACAGATGGGTCTCCAATTATCAAGATTCATTTCATCACCTTTTGAAACCAAAATAATATTAGGTCCGTTTGAAAAAGCAGGGTATATTACATTATGTGTCAAGAAATAATTAAACACTTTAGTAAGACAAGGAGCTAAAATATCTTCATAAGTTTTATAAAATGTATTGGGTATCCGTCCCTGCCAGGAGGTACCCTCTTTAGTAACCTAATAACCTCACTAACCTCTGGGACTGTCACCGCTTCTACTAATAAGTTTCTGTCATGCTCTTCTAATTCTGGAACCTTGTTATCCTGTAAATAATTGTGTATATCTGTAGTCGATATAAACTCTGGTGTGTTGAGTGCAAGTATGTGATTCTCTACAGCTCTTCTTATTTCTGTGGTGGTTCATAAAACATTTCCCTGTTCCGTTCTAATTTCTATAAGACCTCCATGTTGTCTTATATCCTTACATGCTTCACAGGTGCCTTTCATGATGTTTTTGTGTGCCAAATATCATTTCAGCTTTCAAAGAAGCTGGTCTGTCGTACTATAATTGTGCCATTTGTAACTTAGAGGATGTAATTTGTTTAGAATACTCTAATCCAGTGGAGTACATTAATGATATAGTTTAAATAATTGTGTTCTTAGTTTTATGTACTCTAAAATGTGGAATTTACCATTTTTTCTCATATTTCTGGAACCACTCTGTGAGGTCATGTTTTGTAACCTCCCACCATTGACCAAGATCATCATAAAGATATACTACAGAAATTCTAGCCATCATTATTGAAATAACCTGGTGCACTTCAGGGTCTTTCAGATTTGAGACCTTCAGTCTCCATTGGGATGAAAACTGTGAAATAGCAGGGTCAAAAGAAACAACTGTTTTAATCATCAAATGGTCAGTAAATTCTATAGGGATGGTCTTTGTGTTTCCTATCAATAGTTGTTTTGAACAAAAAATGTAATCAGTTTTGGAGGGTAAAGTGTTTTTGGTAAAAGTATGCATGATTTTAGGTGATGCAGTGGAAGCACAATCTGCTAACTCCACTGTCTCTACTAGATTACGTAGGGCATGAGAGTCACAATAAACCTTTTACCTCTTTGGACTCTGTCCTGTAGTTCTAAGATGCAATCATAATCCCCAGCCAAAATGATCACTTTGGCAGTTGCCAAAATAGGCTGGATGCGTTCAAAGAAACTACCCTGTCAGATTTGGGGGGTGGGCACATATACCATAATAAATCTGCAGGGTAGATTATGCCAGATTCCATCCACTAGCAGAGCTTTCCCCAGACAGATGTCCACAATCTTTGCTAACTTAAACTGGTGACCTGAAAAAGAATGCCCACCCCATCTGCTTTATCTGGCCCAAAAGACCAAAAAGATGGTCCCCATATCCAACTATTCCATAAAAGTTGCAGGAGGTATATGATACCATCCAAGTTTCTTATGAAAAATAAGAGCAACCTTAAGGTCATGCAATAGGGAAAAAACAACAGCTTGTTTTCTGGTGTTCCAATACTGTGTATGTTTACAGAAGCTACTAATAAAGATGACATAAACAGATACATTTGATGTTAATAGGTCCTGTCCTCCCATCTCAGTCCTGATTAGTATGTTTTTTCCCATTCCTTTTTCTCCTTCTTTTGTATGTCAATATCCATTTTGCTGACTGTGATGATATTTCTAAACCAGTTCATCCTGATCAGATTCTCCCTATGTAGAGGAGGATAGAGCATCATACTGATTTTCCACTTCCACTTCTCCACTGGAAGTCTGCAGTTTAAGCAATCTGGAACTTTGCTTTATGTTTGGTTTAGACCAATTATCGTGGGGGCATATCCAAACTCAAGAGGGTCCAATGTGTCTTCTGGTTCCTTCTCCCTTTATCCTGTTCACCATGTCTAGAGTCCACTGTGCCCCTTGTGATGTCTCTGGTCCTGGGGGCTGTGTAACATTTCCTCCTGAGCTGAGTCAGCATTATCAGAGTTTGAGGAGGTAGCAGTTTGCCCATTGGGAGCATCAGATGGAGCTTGAGGCTCAGTTTGTGATGTATCTGGGGCAAAACACTCCCTCTGTGCTTTTCTAACAAGGTAATCTGAGTTTACCATACAATATTTATTGTGGGCTGCCCATGGACACTCTTTGAACACATGGCTGTATTCTTCACATAAATTGCATTTTGAATGGTTGTTGCATGAAACTATTGTGGTTAAATTCTCCACATATTCCATAATGCAATTTGTCACAGACGTTTGACAGATGTGTGCTTGCACTGCATTTATAACAGGCCTTCGGTTGGCCCAAATAAAAATAAACTCCACGGTCCTTTCTCCCCAAAAACTGTTTGGAATATGGACTATCCCAGCTTCAGTTTGCCTAAGTTTCACTGGAACTTCAACCACACCCCTCATCAACAATGCCTGCAAGCCTAATATTGCCCTGGTGCTAAGGACCTCACAGTGGTTCTGCAGCCAATGATGGATATCACATACATGAATGTTCTCATTCTGAAACTTGATTGTAACATTCTTGATTACTGGTTTGGTAAGTGGTATGGTGAAAATGGTGACCACAATGGTGCAAACTTAACTTGATTGTATAGAAGCCAAAACCTCTGAAGTCCAACAGGGATCAAAACCTGATATCAAGGTTGTCCTCACTGAACACATGGATCAGTGCATATACATCATGGGCAGTGAATTTCAGGGGTCCTTTAAAAGTTTTTAACTACATAGAAGTGATCGGGGTGAGGAGTACACAATGGGGGTGAGATACTAACAACAACAAAAATGGAAAGGGACCTGGGGTAGTCATATCAGATGACCTAAAGGTGGGCAAGCAATATGAGAAGGCAGCAAGGAGGGCTGGGGGATACTGGGATGCATAGGGAGGGCATCACCAGTAGAAAACAGGAAGTTATTATCCCTCTGTACAGACAGCTGGTGAGACCCCATCTGGAGTACTGTGTGCAGTTCTGGAGACCCAATCTCCATAAAGACATAGACAGGATGGAAGCTGTCCAGAGGAGGGCAACTAAAATGGTGCAGGGTCTGTACCGGAGGACATATGAAGAGAGACTTAAAGAGCTTAATATGTATAGCCTCGAGGAAAGGAGGAGAGGGGACATGATAGAAACTTTCAAGCACCTCAGGGAATCAACAAAGTCCAAGAGGGTAGCATCTTTCAAAAAGGGTGTGCAAGAACAAGAGGGCTACAATTTGAAGATAGAGGGAGTGGCTCAGAGGTAATTTAAGGAAGTATTTTTTCACAGAGAGGGTTGTGGATGCATGGAATGGCCTCCGGAGGAGTTGTGGAGTCAAAATCAGTGGTGGAATTCAAGCATGCATGGGATAGTCTATAGCAATTCTGGGGGTGGGGTAGAAAGAAGTAGGCTGCTGGTTAACTAGGATCTGCAGCTTATCCAGTAGGTAGGGAAATGGGCAGACTGGTGGGCCAAGGGTCCTTATCTGCCGTCAAATTCTATGTTTCTATGTTTCTATGAGTTTCAAGTCCCCTTTGTAACAGAGGTGCACTGAATTTCTGTGAGGACCAGGTTTGATCTTATTGAACAAATCCATCAAATCTGGTTTGGGAGGGTTCAGATTCTTGCCCTCAGGTTGGAGGACCCCTTTCTTGTTGTGTTTGTTGTGAATCCTCTGTTGTTGTGCCTCTTGATGCTCTGTGCCTTGATGCTGTGCATCCTATAATTCTTCAAGATGTTGCTTCCTGTGATGTATAGTGCTTTCTTCAACAGGAGATAGCAACCCAGGTCTCTCTGTATTAGTAGTGGATGAGCCCTCTTCAGTACAGTTTATGCTTCCTGGATTTAACATGCTGGTGAGCTTTTGTAACTCTTGCCTCCCTGTAGTAGCTCTTAATCCATGCATTGTATTTTGATTAATCAAGGTGCGGTCGGGAATTAGGGTTAGGTAACTGTATTTACGGTATGTTAATTCATGTTTTGGGCAGTCAGGGGTTCTAAGACTGGGACAGTGTCCCAGATGCCTGTTTCTATCTCTGGAGTCATTTGTGGCCTAGGATGAGCCTCAGAGTCTGTACTTTCCAGCTGTCCTGAGTGCCTGGCACTCACGCTGTACTACAGTTTCCTCTGATGCCCTGTGTGCAGGATCTGACCTAGTGTCCCTAGAGTGTGTCCATTGTTTTGTTCTGATTTTCAGTGCCGCTTTGCATTTCTCATATCGCTCTGCATCATCTGCTAGCATATTCAAAGCTACAGATCTCCTTTCCTCTATTTCTTTCTCCAGTCATGCAGCGGCAGCTATGATGTCCATCTTTCTATATTAGCTGTATTTTCATCTACTAATATCGGTGTAGCAAATGCTTCATCCTCATCTATTAATTCCTCACTGACTCAACCATAAAGTCTTCATCCTCCTGGCAAGCTATGACTGGATAGGAGGACGACTCCCAACCTGCAACAGCACACCCTCCTCTGCTGTCTCTGGATCTGCCATCTTGGAGTAAGGGAACTTTTTATTGAAACAATGTAAGTCAACAACAGAAACAACAAATCCAGGTGAGAATAACACAAATATTGTAAAACAGTTCAAATACATACATTCCTTCTGTTTTTTAATAAATTAAAACAAAATGACATATCAAAAACAACTGTCAGTATGATAATGAAATAAAAGGAAAAGAAAATGGAGAAAATGAAAAACTAAGATGTAAGGGTTATCATTCATCCTTTCTGTGCCCCCATACACATGCTACTAGTTACATATATTCAGTGGGTTTTGTTTGCCTATTTTTTATGTTTGCTTGCATGCAGCGCAAGAAACAGATTGTGGCAGCTTGGTGCAGAAGCAGGTTGTGGAAATGCGGCACTGTTGTGGCCAATACCGGCACAGCGTTTTGAGATATTGCCACCAACAAAGAAAAGCCTGCGCCTGGATGCACTTCCGCTCTGCTGACACACATGCACGCACGCGATATTACGTGCTAATGCACCCCCCCACACACTGTGGCGTACGACAGGGGGTGCCTCCAATCCACCAATTGGCTCCAATGTCCCCCCCAACAGAGAAGCTGGTGCCATGCTGGGATCCCACCCAGCGGCAACAGTCCAGATGGCAGATGGGGTTCCCAACTCCTGGTCGGGCTCCACTGCCCCCCACCACAAACAGCCTTCCAGCTGCTGGAGCCCACCTCAGCATGGTGAAAGTCCTGCATTGTCCAAGGAAAAAAAAGAAACCTGAAAGAGAAAACCTTCCCTAAGCAGCTGTTTCTGACCCCACTCCCCACCTGAGCCCACCCTCTGTACCTGCCTTCCCATCCCCCTCTTCCTTACCTCACCTCTGGAGTCTGGGCGGGATGATCTTCGTGGATGGGGAACATGTCTGCACTCTTCAAAACTGACCGAACTGAGGAAATGCCGGTAAGCTGTATAATGTAATAAACATGTCAGGGGAGGGAATGGACAAGGATATGATAGAAGACATTCTTAGAATGGCAGAGAAAGGAGATACTGTTGATGGGAGACCTGAATATGCCAGATGTTAACTGGAGCACATTTGCTGCATCCAGATCCAAGAGCAGGGCCATTCTTGATGCCCTACAGGTTGCAGGCCTCAGACAGCTAGTTTGGAACCCACGCATGAGGGAGCAATCTTAGACCTCGTACTCTCAAATGGGGCAGTGAGATGATCTCAGATCTAGAAGTGGGTTGCCATCTGGGAACAAGTGACCATCAAACAGTGTCGTTCATGTTAAACTCAGCTACAGAGTCAAGCCATACAAAAGTGAGGGTACTGGACTTCAGGAGGGCTGACTTTGGCAAGATGGGAGAGTGCCTCAGAAAAGCACTAGCAAACAGGCTAGAAGGTGGTGTGGGGCAACAATGGGGAATCATCAAAACTGCCATCACAGAGGCAACAAGTTGTTTGTGTGAAGCAAATAAACAAATCAAATGAAAGAAAAAGCCACTATGGTTCTCAAAAGAGGTGGCTGTGAAAGTCAGGAAGAAAAGATAGCATTCCAGAAGTATAAGGAAACACAGAAAGAGCAGGACAGAGAGCTGTACCAGTTAAGGCAGAAGGAAGCAGGGAGGAAAGTCAGAATAGGAAGAGGCCCAAACTGAGGAAAAGATTGCCAACTCAGTTAAGAAGGGGATAAAACCTTTTATCGCACATCAGCGAGCTAGAAAGACAAAGGGAGGGATAGTGAGGGTGAATAGAATGAAAGGTGGGTGGGCAGAGGGGACAGTGAAAAAGCAGGGATACCGAACGAGTATTTCTGCTCAGTATTCACAAAAGAGGAGGGGAAGTGCCTAATCCAATTAACAGAAGCACTCTTGATAGGGGGTCAATCCCAGTCCTTTCACAGAAGAAAGGGTTCTGCAAGAACTCCTAAAACTGAAGGTGGACAAAGCAATGGAATTCACCCCAGAATTCTAAAAAGAATTAAGGGGAACTAGTGAAACCACTGGCAACTCTTTTAATAAATCATGAGAGGATGGTGTGGTACCTGAGGACTGGAGGAAGGCAGATGTGATTCCCCTTCACAAAAGTGGGAGCAAGACAGAGGCAGAAACTACAGACCTGTCAGTCTGACCTCTGTGGTAGGGAAAGTGATGGAGCCACTTCTGAAGGAAAGAATAGTTGAGTACCTAGAGGCCAGTGGGGCTGGGACCCAAGGCAGCATGGGTTCCATGGGAAGGTCATGTCAGACGAATCTAATAGATTTCTTTAACTGGGTGACCAAAGTAGTAGACCAGGAGGGGCTGTGGACATAGCCTACCTAGACTTTAGCAAGGCATTTGACACAGTCCCACACAAAGATTAATAGTCAAATTAACCAGCCTGGGAGTGGGTCCCAGGGTGGTAGCCTAGGTAAAACATTGGCTGGACAACAGGACACAGAAGGTAATTATAAATGGAGTCCACTCTGAAGAAAGAGGGGTTACTAGTGGGGTACCTGAGGGTTCAGTATTCGGTCCAGTCCTTTTAATGTCTTCATAAGTGACATTGCAGAGGGACTGGAAGGAAAAGTATGCCTCTTTGCAGATGACACAAAGATCTGCAACAGGGTTGATATGCAAGGGCGTGGAAAGGAAGAGAAGGGACTTGGCAAGGTTGGAGGAATGGTCAAGTATGGCAGCTGGATTCAATGCAAAGAAGTGCAAAATAATGCACCTGGGAAACAAGAACCCAGGGAAGAATACACAATGGCAGGGGAAGTAGTAACAACAACAAAAGGAAAGGGACTTGGGGTAATCATATCAGATGATCTTAAGGTTAGCAAGCAATGTGAGAAGGCAGTAGGGAGGGCTGGGGTATACTGGGATTCATAGGGAGGCATCAGCAGCAGAAAACAGGAAGTTGTTATCCTCTGTACAGACAGTTGGTGAGACCCCATCTGGAGTACTGTGTCCAGTTCTGGAGACCCCATCTCCACAAGGACATAGACAGGACAGAGGCAGTCCAGAGGAGGGCAACTAAAATGGTGCAGGGTCTGCAAGAGAAGCCGTATGAGGAGAGACTAAAGGAGCTTAATATGTATACCCTTGAGGAAAGAAGGAAGAGGGGGACATGATAGAAACTTTTAGTACCTCAGTGGAATCAACAAAGTCCAAGAGGGTAGCATCTTTCAAAAAGAGACGGTAAGAACAAGGGGACACAATTTAAAGATAGGGGGGTGGTTCAGGGCAATGTGATATTATTTCACAGAGAGGGTAGTGGATGCATGGAACAGCCTTCCTGAGGAGGTTGTGGGGTCTAAAACTATGGGAGAATTCAAGAATGCATGGGACAGATAAGGCAATTCTTGTGGGGGGGTAGGAAGAAATAGGCTGTTGGTTAACTAGGATCTGCGCCTATCCTGTAGGTAGGAAATGGACAGACTAGATGGGCCAGTGGTCCTTATCTGCAGTCAAAGTCTATGTTTCTATGTTTCTAGATAGGGTTTTTCAACTTTGATGCATATCTCAGGCATTTTTGGGAATTTTTACCAGATTTTCAACATGGGTTTTGGGACCCCATCTCATGAATTCTGTCACTGTTATTTTGTTAATCGGCCCCAAAAGGTGATTTCGCAGTCACTGTGTGGAACTACCTTTCAGGACCGATTTACAAATGACAGTGCCACAGTTCATGAGGTAGGCCCCCAAAACCTCTATGTTGAAAATTTGGTGAAAACATTCCCCAAAATGACTGGTTTTAGAAAGCATGCGCTATGCTGTTCCCACGCATGCTCATAAGTTCACAAATTTTCAATATTTTCACTCCAGATTTTCAACATTGCCAGTTTACCACACCTCCTTGTGAGCAGTACAGCTGTCATTTTCACATTTTGCCCAAAATGTGTTTCCGTGCATGTAGCTCACAATGGCACAGTCGGTGTGCAAAATCAATTTTGGAACAGATTAAGAAAATCACAGTGAAACTGTTCATGAGCAGAAGTGTTAAAATGGCTATGTTAAAAATTTGTGAAAAAGTCCATAAAATGGCTGTGTTATGAGCGACCATAGCACAGTTTCCATGCACCCTCGTGAAGTTCATGTATTTCTAATATTTTCAGTCCAGATTTTCACCACTGGCATTTTTCACCACTTCCTTGAACAGTACAGCTGTCATTTTCACACAATGGCTGAAAAGTGTTTTCACACTTTCAGTGCAAACATGCGTGGTCGCTGTGGAAAATCACTGTTCAGGACAGATTAAGAAAATCACAGTGACACTGTTCATGAGCAGAGGTTCCAAAATGCCTGTGTTGATAATCTGCTGTAAAAATCCCCAAACTGATTGCATTATGGGTGTGCGTTGTGTAGTTTCCACTAATCGCTTGTGACTTCACCAGTTTTTAATATTTTCACTCGCAGATTTTCAACATTGCCATTTTTCCACCTCCCCATGAACAGTACAGCACAGCTGTCATTTTCACATCCTGTTCGAATGTGTTTTTGCACCTGTGGTGCCAAATGGCGTAGTCGCTGTGCAAAATCAGCTTTCAGCTAACAAACTGATATTGCCACTGTTCATAAGGTGGGGGTCACAATAAACCCATGTTGAAAATTTGGAGTGAAAATGTCAGCGAGCAACTGTGATGTTGGGTTTCCAATCATAACGCCCCACCCTGTAGAGATTGACAGGTATCAGGAGTGACAGGATTCTTGCCTGTAATGCTCTATACCATTCCCCACCCTGCAGCCAGTGAGAGCTTCAAGGTGTGCCTTGGACTCTTAGGCCCCAGAGTTCACCCGTTCTCCTATACAGCACCCATCTCACCATATTTCATGATGGAGTGGGGTGAGCATAAGGGCCAAAGACCCCCAGGCACTCCGTGACACTGTCAGTGTCTGCAGGGTAGGGTGTGGTGAAATGGCGTGGCTGTTATGCCTGACGACCCAATGCCTGTCAGTCTCTGCAGGGTGGTGGCAGGGTTGGATTCAGTTCAATACTCACTGCCGTTCCTATTATGCAGCTCTCTAAGTCCTACACAGCCAATGCCAATGCCAGCAAGCAAACATTCGGCATTGACAAATGCTTGTTTTGTTTCATTATTCTGGCAAAAACAAATACAATTTTTCCAGAGAGTCTTACGCTTTGAAACAGTAAGGTATTTTTTCTCTCTCATAAAATGAAGTTAGAGCAACCCTTGTTTATGTCAGAACCACATGTGGTTAACAATACTTCTGCTGAAGTACAAGGGCACAGTGAGCTTGACACAAGTAAAAACAACATACAGCAAACACCAGCGGGTGGGTATAGTCCTAAAATCAGTATTTCATAAGTAATTGGAGAAGCATTTCTCTCCCAAAGGTCCACTAACAGAGACCAAAATATTTTCATAGTTAATAATTTTTATTAAGTTTGAAAGATAATATCAGACATAGCCAGGTACATAAAGAAGATACAACATGACACATATGCATACACATTGACTGCAGTGTCATTATATAATTGACAAAGTCTAGCCCATAGAAAAGGACATTGCTAAATAATGATACAGTAAGAAATAATACAGTGAGCTGTACTGTGGTATTGTGCCCCCAAAAAAAAGTATGAGAAATTGCATGATTACCACCGTGATCTAGATTAGTTAAGACGCCTAATATGGGCATAATACATAAATGTCTCCTAATACCTGAAAAAGCCTGAAAAGCACAGACATAATAACAAAATACTAGCAACCTTAAGGTCCAGATCTGAATTCTTATCCTATAAGGAGAAAAGATAACAGTCCTTGCAGGGAGGGGTGGGTTTTGGGATTCAAACCATTTCCTACTGGTGTATCTACTATGTTGGTTCAGATCATTCCACAGGGGAAGTCAGCCAATCCCCGCACATGGGGAGAGATAAGCTAAGTAAGGGGCCCAGGTAAGATAATATAGTGAGAAAGTGTTGGTAACTAAGTGGGACTGACGACTCAGTACTGCTACATTAGAGAGGGCGTTATATAATTCAGAGATGGTGGGTACCTCTGTGGTTCTCCACCCACAGAGGATAAGCCTCTTAGCTTGGAGGCTAAGAAATGTCAGCCATCTGTGCTGTTGATGAGTGAACACTCAGCACAGGAGGAAGGCCCCATATCCAAACTAGGGGATCTAGAGTCAGAGCAGAGTCTGAGGCCTGTTGAGCCAGACCCAAGACAGCTGTCTAGAATGGATGAGAAGTGGCAAAGCCAAAGTATGTGCAAAAGGTCTCCTCTCCCAAAAACATCGACAGCAATGACTGTTGTCCATGAGACGATTCTGTACAAGACAACAGGAGTGCAATACCAATGAGACAGTATCTTGTTTTGTATAAGTTTACTTCTCATATCTAGATACATAGAATGAGCATATTTCCAGCATAGCTTCCATTATGCATCCAAAATGGATTGTTGAAGAGCTTGCTCCCATTTACCTTTAGCCTGAGCTGATTGTGCAGAGAGAGATTCCTAAGATCACCATATATAAGACTGGCTTTACCCTTTTATAGGTCAGCCATTTAATTAACAAATGGGACCTTGCTATATCTGTCGTGTGGTGTTGTTTAATATAAGCTAAAACTGAGCTTCTGAGCTGTAAGTACTGCCAAAGGGCCTGCATACCTAAGTGGAACTCCTAATCTAATGTTTGAAATGTTTTGATAGTGAGACAGTCATCTGCCATCAAGTCCTTTCCTTTACTTTGCCATAGGGCCAGTGCAAAGGTTTGCCATCTACTATTATAAGCATGTTCCCCATATAGGGAGGCCAGAAAGGGCATAAATCTGCCTCCTATTTCTTTCCACTAAATGCCATGTCAGTACTGAGCCAGCTACTGTTTGGCAGGAAGACAAATGTTTGGGAAGGGATTGTAAAGTAAAACTGCTAGGGATTGGGTCTGGGTCATATATGCCTCCATGTGTATCCACTGTGGTCACTCAGATGTCTGTGGGAGGAACCAGTTTAGGGTCTGAGCTGCAGCAGAGGGGCCCATTTACTCCTTCCAGCCAAGGAAGGCTCCAACCTCCTGTGACCAATGGGCTCTAAGTTTATTTCTACTATAACGGGGTTTGGTGCCTTCCCAAATAAAATGGAAAAGGCCTGGTCTATGGCTTTAACCCATGAGGCCGTAGTGTAAATGGTATATGTGAGATGACATACAGAAGTTAAGGAGCTACCACCATTTTGATCGTAGATATTTTTACCTGCTAGTGTAAGTTGAAGACTCGGCATGGCTACAAATTCAGTCTTGATATCTTCAAGAAGGGGTTTAAGGTTCAGATCCCATATTTTAGTAAGATCTACTGTGAGCCGTATCCCTAGATACACTTGGGAATTTGGGGCCCAATGAAGGCCGAGATGGGCTACCTGATCTAAAGTGCACAAGCTATTGAGGGGTACTTCCGTTTTAGACCTGTTGATTTTAGGCCAGAGTAGCTCGTAAAATCTGCAAGGAGGGAAAGCAGAGCAGGGAGGAGTAGTGACTTCCACTAATGGGACTAACAAATCATCTGCATACATAAATGTGGGAAAAGCGATATCACCAAAGGAAAACCTATTATGGCTGAAGAGTGGCGATGACAATCGCAAGTGGCTCCACTGCTATTATGAAAAGTAAGGGAGAAAGGGAACAGCCCTACCGTGCCCCACCCCAGAGGGAAGGATGTGGACAGAGTAGAGCTGGTGAGGACCTGAGCCAAAGGATTGTGATACGGAGCTGTCACCCAGCTTCTAAAATTGTGACCAAAGCCCATGACTTCTAGCACCTGTTGAAGGTACTGCAATTCGAGAGAATCAAATGCCTTCAAAATCTATTGCTACCGCAGCAGCTGGTGCTGGGAAGTTACTGGCCTGATATATAATATTTATAAGGGAACGATGTGATCTCTGCTGAGCTGACCTGGGACAAAACTGACTTGTGAAGGATGTATAAGGTGGGAAGCAGGGTTTAACCTGGTAGCCAGAATTTTTGCAAAACTCTTACTATCCGAATTGATAAGTGAAATAGGGTGATAGCTGGATGGTAAAGTGGCATCTTCCCTTTGGGAAATACAGTAATGATCGCCTCCGAAGGGATGGGGAGGGATCCTGAACTAAGGACCAAATTAAAAACGTCACTAAGTAGGGGAGATCAGTGGTGCAACTAGGCTCCACATTTCGGGGAAATCCATCTCCACCCAGGGGCCTTTCTGTGATTTAAATTGCAAAGTGCATCTGTGGCTTCTTGAGGGGTAATGGAGACTCCAAGGTAGCAGCTTGCTGAGGAGTTAGATGACAGATAGGTATAGATGTCAGAAAGTTTGTACCTGTGCAACATTAAAAGTGCCAGAGGAAGAATATAGCTGTTTATAGAAATCTGTCATAATTTCATTTATGCATTCTGGTTGAACTTGCACAGGGCCATCCGGTGCTTTGAGTCCAGGAATATGGCTCTCAGACCTCTGTTTCCAGAGTCTGTAGGCTAGTACTTTTCTAGCCTTCCTCCCCTCCCAGTATTTATGCCGTAGTCTGAGGAAGGCCAATTCAGCTTTCCTGGCAAGTAGGTCCTGTACTTGATGACAGATTTTAGTGATTTCCTTGCCTATCGGGAATGTAAGAAGTCTGTGCATACTTCTAAGTTGGTCTTGAGTTCTATAAGGCCGGAGTTCCAATGTTTTAAGCTGGTGTTCTCTCTGCCACCTGCGATACGCCAAATATCCCATGATAGCTCAGATGGTGGCTTTCAGTGCCCAAACCATTGTTGGGGACCCTCATTGTAGTATTGATCTTGTAGAAAATTAGTGACCTGTATCCGAAACCATTGAGGGAAGTTAGGGTCCTCAAGAGAAGCGGGTCCAAACACAGCTCGGGGTTCTAGGGCTGAGAGACTACTTAGCATGTGAAGTTGTACCGAGCATTATCCGATATGATAATTGGATGAATTACAGCATCATTGGTGCAGTCCATAATAGAAGGGATACAAGCCAGTAGTCCAGCTGAGAGTGTGAGTTATGCACCAGAGAAAAGAATATAATCTTTGTCCTTGGTGCAGAATTCGTCAGGGTCTTATAACCACATATCTGTGATCAGCTGCTGTAGTGAGAGGCATTTCTGATGATGATCTGGGCAGGCAGACATGCGATCTAGAAAAGTGTCCAGGGGAGATTGAAATCAACCCCTAAGATTATAGGGACCTGTGGGGAGGCTAAGGGCTAATAGCTTGGGCCAGCGGTGAAACACTTCAGGCTGGTGGTCATTAGGGCCATACACATTAGCTATCACTAGGGTTCCTGTCGGAGTATCCATCAAAGCTGCCACCCATCTGCCATCTCTATCTCGCTGCACTTTTAGTTGTGTCCACTGAAGGGATTTGTGAAATAAAATAGCTACCCTGCTTGCAGGTGGAGGCTGAAGAAGAAACGACCTGTCCCACCCAAGAGCCTTTCAAACTGTCATGGTCTAACTTTTCAGCTTAGTCTTTGTAGTAGGGCTACCTGAACACTCAGTCTCTTGAAATGATTCAGCACCTGAGAACACTTCATAGGGGTATTAAGGCCCTGTACATTACAGGTGATATAGGGAATGTCAGCCATAGTCTAGAAGTGGGAGGTCTGATTTAGAAGGGGATCTGTCAGCCCAGGATTTGCTTTCTTTGAGACGTGAGAGCATAAGTCTTGAGGATGTCAACCCCCATATGTCCATCTCTGCCCTTCTGAAAACCTCTGCAGTATCTGAGTCCTGCAGGTCCGTTGTAGAACGGCAAATGGGTTGGGTGAGAAGAAAGTCTGCAGAGCTATAGGATCTTGCTGATCTGAAAGTTGGTCTGAGTGAGCCATCACCTGTGGGCTTGGGGAGTCAGCTCTTTCCAGTAGGATGTTGTCATCGATCATGGCGATGAGATGGTTGCCGTTCCTTGGCCTTGATGGTAGCGATGTGTCAAAAATCTGCACGCCAGACTCAGGTATGTCTTGTTTAGGAGCTGAGGAAATATTTGCTGCAGATGGAGAGGGAGAGTGTTGTATTTGCTCACTCTGATTGTTAGGTCCCGAAACTCTGCAGGGTGTCTAGCCAGCAGGAAGTCCATTAAGCCTCTGGCTGCCTCAAACAGAAGGGGAGACCCATTGTGCATAATCCGCATGGTCGCTGGATACCGCAGTGAGTAAAAGTAGTTTAGTTTTTGTAACAGTCTCCGTGCCTGGGCATATTCCTTATGGTGATCGGAGAGTTCTTTAGAATAGTCCTGATAGAGCTGGATATGATGCCCTTGCCAAGTAATTTCCCTGCAGTTCGAGCAGCAGCCATAATAGATTCTTTCTGCCTAAAATCCAAAAATCTGGCAAGCAGGGGTTCAGCCTTGCTCCAGGCCTTGTATCAAAAAGCGAGCGATGCGCCTGGTTTCTATCTGAGGGTGAAAATCAGCTGGTAGTTTGAGTAGCTTCAGGAGGACTGACTGTAAGAAGTCAATGGCTGATTTCTGTTCTGCACCTTCAGAAAGCCAATAAGCCATATATTGTTTCAACAGCTGTGATTTTCCAGGTCATTTACTTTATTTTGTAGTGTGTGGATAAGCTTGGCCTGTTCCCTCAGAGTAGTAGTCAT
This sequence comes from Neoceratodus forsteri, assembly GCA_016271365.2. Taxonomy (NCBI): domain Eukaryota; kingdom Metazoa; phylum Chordata; order Ceratodontiformes; family Ceratodontidae; genus Neoceratodus; species Neoceratodus forsteri. The sequence continues at coordinate 686,027,394 of CM028137.1, read as the reverse complement.
TTCATGAAGAGCTGCATCATGGAGGATATTTGTCTTTCATTGTGGAAAAGCCTAACTTCAATCCCTTGCAAAGTTTGCATAGTGGCATTGACTGCAATTGTGAGGTTGTGCCATTTGGGTCATAAGCTGGCTGAACATCCCTTCAGTTCTCGATGATTCTGCAGAAGGCTCCATATTGTAGGCATCAATGCAAATCTGCATTCCAAGAGAAAAGATGAGTGATTTCCAAAAGAGAACTTGCAAGAAAAGTCCCCAAAATTATGCCCAGGAGATTCCTCTCTGCTACGATAAATATTCTGGCAGAAATAGAGGTCTTAGTGGCCAGCTATTAATGGTTATCCCAGTGTTGCAAGAGTTATCTCTCTATGCGACCATACTGGATCAGGGCTAGGCCACCAAGACCAAAATATTTTGAGGAAAGGGCAACATAAAAAATGTTCCATGATTTCCAGTTCATGGGACATGTGCCATGGTGGCACAGTCACTCCTCCACGTCTTTATTTATATGGTTATTTCTAACTCCCAAACGCCCATAACAAGACAACCAGGAGATATCCCAAAACTTTAAAGAGGTTGTTTTATCAGTCAACTGCATGAGTACTTTGTCTAATTCTTCTTCCTGTGCACATGGAATCTTAGGGGACTCATAAAACTGATCCCAAAGTTCAGTAACATAAAAGGCCTTCCTTTTATTTACCATAACAAAAGAGCTGTGATTTGGCATTGGCGTAATTTCAAAAAAATAGTGTGGCTAAAACCTGGGATATGAAATTTTCTAAAGTTTCTGGGAACTTCAAAGGGGTCTGAATTCCATATGGTACAGAACTGTGATACTTTGAAACCCAAAATATTGTACCAAGGTAATATGGTTCCCTTCAAAATTGGTAAAAGATTCCAGTAAATGAACAGACTAACAAAAACAGTACTGGATGTACCATACAAACTCCCCATAACAGTAATCACGGTATGTGTGCAGTCTTTTATGGGGCTTTAAGATCCACACCAAATCCTGCAAAAACAAATGATTTATTTTTGCTTGTAATTTTAAATGGGCTGGAAAAATATGCACCAAATGTAAAACAATAGGTAAAATAAATATTTAAGAAAGAAACACCTTTTTCTTTTGGAAATAGCGTATGTTCCAGGACATAATTATTCAATTGCTTTCTCCGCTGTCTGATTCCAGTTCAGGCTAGCATCAACCAAACTATCAAACAGTAGTCCCAAAATTATTATTGGTTCTTTGGAAATTTGTATATCAGCAATACATTGTCTATTATTTGCTCTACTGCTGAGTGCAAGTAGAAACCATTACTTTTCTCATAATTTAATTTTGCCCTGATATTTCCTCATATCCCAAAAATTATTAAACAAGGCCAAACTTTGGACATTTTCAGTGGTACATATATAGATATCATCAGCATAGGCACAAACTGAAGGCAATATATTCAATTTGGTAACTGTATCCTAGGATACTGGAATTAGACAGAATCTTACATAAAGGGGTCTATTTGGAACACATAGAGCAGAGGACTTAAAGGGCACCCTTAGTGCACCCTTTTTCCCTCCTGAAATCTCTGACCTGGAACACTGTTACAGTATGGCTGTATCCATGACTGCATATACAGCATATGTATCCAAGAACAAAATCTCCGAATATTATATGCCAGTAACACTTTAAACAAATAAAAATGGTCCATCCTATCAAAAGCCCTAGCTTGGTCCAATGAAAAAATTAGATTTGAGCCACCCATAGTATGGGAATCAAATAAATCCTATAAGTAAATTAAATTATGGAAGATGGATCTGTTTGGGATTGCACAAGTCTGAACTGGGAAATCAGAAGATCAGCCAATTGTAAAAGATGTTGTAACAAAATAGATGCCAATATTTTGTAATCCACATTTTAAAGACTGATTGGATGCCAATTCTCTAAATTCATCTTGTCTCCTTTCTTAAAATTAAAATCATTATTGCTTGTGCCATTGAGGATGGTAAAGAATTCTTCCCAATAATGTCATTAAACACCAGAGTCAACACTGGTGTCATACGTTCTCTATAAGTTTGATAAAATTCCATAGTCGACCATCCTGACTTGGGAGGATTTCTTCCACATCTTATTTATAGTCTGTGCAACTTCCTGTATCTGAATATCCTGCAGCATGGCCCCTGAGTCTCATCAGGGACAGTCAGTAGGCCCAAAGATAATTCTGTAGTTTGCAAAACCATCGCTGGAGAGGACTGTATTGATTGAGTGGTGGGGTCTCTTACCACCTCTAGAGTGGTATGAGAAAGTCTCTCATAATTTTTAAAAATGTCCAAAGCTGGCTTTTCCTTGCCTTCTATATTGGGCCTCCATTTTAGTGTGTCCATCCTATTTGCCAGGACATGCCTACAGTACTTATCAAAGGACTCATACATCTCAATCTTCTTTGCATTTTGACGCTAAAGGAACTGCCACTCCTGCTCACTATGACTCCTCAATGATGTTTACTGTATAAACTTTAGCTCATTACTATACATCCATATACTGTATATGTATCCATGCAATTGTATTTAAATGGCACTATCTACTGTTGAACTTATTGCTATGTTCTAGTGCAAGTATCTTGTCACATGTGATAGTTATATGTTATTATGTTGTTATTATTACTATGTCATTGTTATATACGTTCCTCACTAACCTGTTATGTCTTAACCCTGTTGTGGAATTGTTTTGCCCCAGGTCCATCTTGTAAATGAGTTTGTCTTGATGTTCCACCTGGCAAAATAAAGATTTTGATTGACTGATTGATTGATTATATTGGTATTCCACCATTTCTGTTTTTATACTATCAATTTGAAATTTCAAATCAAGTTTTAATTCATAAGCAGTTAAAATTAAATCCTGCAATGTTTTCCTAAATTTTAAATATTTGAAATACTCAGATTGCTGCTTTTCCGGCAGAAAACTTAAAGAAGGCAACTAAATCTTTCTTTGTGTCTAGCCACCAATCAGCCAAATTTTATATGCATCCATTACAGAGATTCATGCCTTCAGTAAATCATCCCTGAATCCTTAATCCACAAATCTGCTAGTAAAGAGTTGTTTAGTTTCCATTTGGAATGAGCAGTTTTATTGAGGTCTCATTTTTTGTACTACAGACCAGGGTCACGCACATGGTCCGAAGTTTCACATGGAATCGTGGTAGCCTGAAGAACAAAAGTTGCTGGGAAAGAAAGATAAAATCTATTCTAGTGGCTATGGTTCCTCAGAAATAAGTTTTTGCCCCAGTGGGTACAGATCTTGTACCCATCATTGAGGACAGCTGTGGAGAGAATAGATTTTAAGCAATTCGTGTCCCAAATAATTTAGTCATGGTTCCTCCCGATCCTCCATGGTGAGTCCACAATTGAAATCCCCACAAAAAAGTCTTCCCATATGTAAATAGGGTTGAATTTTTTAGAAAGCTCTGACCTTGCAGCAATGCTCTGGGGGCATAAACATTTATCAAGTTTTTTGAGTGGTAGAGCAACATCCACCATGAAGGCTCCACCACAACTAATTTCCATAATCGTATTTACAGTGAAATCAAACCCCTTAAGAATAGCTACTGCATCACATAAATCCATCCCTTGTGACCAGTAGGAGGTGCCAAGAGGCCATATATTTTTGACTGTGAGATATCAGTAGCCGTTTTGAGCTGTGTGTCTTGCCAGAAAAGATATGACCTGGCAGGTTTTGTACAATTTGTAAAGTTGTAATACATTTCCTATAAGACTTTATGCTGCAAGTATTAAGCGTAAGGATGGAAATATGCAAATTTGACATTAATTAAACACAATAGGAAAAAGACACATATTCAACCATTATCGGCTTGTTTACCCTTCACATGACTTTTACCTTTTAGAAGTAGAACACTCCTGTTCCAAGTCAGAAGAAACATCCATTTTAGAGGAAACCACTGAGGACATATCAGAATCCTCCACATCCTCATCTGTGTCCCCCATTGCTTCCTTTGGCCAGAGCTTGAAAGAGATTCCTGGTAATTACCTTAGGCGTGGTGCCTAACACATTCCGGGAATACAATCTGAGACATATGAAGGGAGCTTGTTGGTCACGCTCTCTGAAGGCCCATAGGGTGGCATTTCTATTCCTTCTATAGTGCAGGGAAGTTTAGCCTAACGATGAGTACAGGGAGCAATGGTGTGTGGAGCATTGAAAGCCAGTAATGAACCTAATAGCCCTGTGGTAGAGGGTGTCCAACTTAGCCAGTGCAGAGGCAGTGCAGTGCTGTAGAGCAGGTCCCATAATCTATTAAAGATAGGAAGGTAGCTTAAACCAGTTGAATCTTGGCCTCCTTGTGAGCAGGTGGTTAATTCTGTAGAATAGTCCTAATCTTTGCCTTAGTTTCTTCTGTAGTTCTTGAGATGGTCGGCGAAGGAAAGTTTATAATCGAGCCAAACTCCTAGATATTTAAATTTAGCTACATACTCTAATGTTTCTCTAGGAACAGTGGTAATTTGTGGATAGCTCCCCAGCAGGAATTGCCACATGCAAGGAGGGGAGAAGAGCATGGCTTTTGTCTTTTCACATTGAGCAAAAGCTTTTTGTTTATGAGTTGGTATTGCAGAAGGTTAAATTCAGCTTGGAGGTCTTCACAGGCTGCTTCGGCTTGGGACGACTCAAGTACAGTACAGTGTCATCCACAAATAAGTGGATGTTGGCTATTTTAATGGGGTCAGTGATGCTGTTAATGTAGACTACAAATAGGAGGGGACCAAGGATGAGAGCCCTGGGGCACGCCCCTCAGCATAAGGTTTAATGAAGAAAGATCACCTTAAACTTTAACCTGCTGTTTCCATTCTCCAGGTAGTCTGCAAATCAGCACATAGATTTATGGTCCAGGCCTAAGGTGTTTAGGAGGAAAGAGAAAGGCTGTGATCGATCATGCGTAATGCCTTACCAAGATCCAAGAAAACGGCACAGACATGCTTCTTGTTGTCAAGGTCTAGCAGCCAATCATTGGTCACCTTAGCTAGGGCTGTTATGGTGCTGTTCTTTGCTCTGAATCCTGACTGAACCGGGTTTAATAGGCTTCTGGATTCTAAGTATACCCCAAGCTGGCCAAACACTAATTTTTCTAGTAATTTAGATAGGATGGGGAGGAGGAGATCGGTCTATTTATTTAGATAGCAGGGTCACCTGCTTTTAATAGAGGATGACATCAGCTATTTTCCATTGAGGGAGGCTACCCTGGGAGAGTGACATGTTGACTAGGTGGGTGATTGGCACATGAAGCACATGATAGGCACATTTCAGATAGTATGGCTCTATGAAGTTGGAGCCTGCTCCCTTCCTTGTGTCCAGTTGCAGCAGTAGGTCTTCCGCCTCTTTAGAGAGACAAGCAGGAGGGAGAAGGCCTCCTCAGTAGAGGGGGACTCATGGGTTGGTGGGCCCTGAGTTGTGCGGAGGTCATTGGCAGGAGAAGTATCAAATGCTAGCCCTGCCATTGCAAAATGGTACTGCATTTCTGTCTCTGAGTAGGTTACCCCATTTTTAAACAAATCTGCCATTTGAAAAGTAGGATTAGGGGTTTGGTCAGTGTTATTTGTCTCAAGTCAGGGTTGTATAGAACCCTGCAGTGGTCATTCTGCATTCGGTAAGTGTTGTGTGCAGAAGGAGGTTCCATTGGAATGGCACTCGTATGTTGCCTCTCAGTACCCGACTCCAAAAGTTTGTCCAGAACCTCCAGAGTTGTTAATCAGTATGGGCAATAGATGAAGATTGCTGTCTTACCTCTGTTGCAAACTTGCTCCCAGTAGAATGTTTTTGCTTTTTGGGGTGGTAATCCTGAACTAAAGATCTTATCCTGATGTCGACTTTGTTCTGGAGTACCTGCAATGATATCCTAGCTGAAACTGGCTTAGGAGAAGTGCAGTGCCTCCCGTCTGGTGCCTGCTGCCAGCTGGCTGCATGAAGAGCTGCATTAGGGCTCCAGGGTGTTTTCACACTATCTGCTGTATGCCCTCATCCTTGCTCCAAAGACCCTCAAATCTGGTGAGCATATGGAGGTCTGTTCTATAGATATATTTACAGAAGTGCCTGTAAATTGGGATGGGATAGTGAACCTTGAAGATGAAAGTGAATCATCCATAGACACTGAAGCAGGACTACTCTGGGCAGTTTCTTCTTGCAATAATGTCAATAGGAACTCTTTATGTGTCACCATAGCTTTTCTCAGTAATTCTCTTGTGGGTCCAAGCCATCTGTACAGCGTTTCTCTCAAATCATTTTAGATGCACCCAAGGCATTTCCTCAGGAAAATCATTCTTAGTAGTTTACACAGATACACAGAAATGTGACGGCAGAGAAAAGCAGTACGACCCATCTAGTCTGCCCAACACCCTACCTCCCCCTTCTGTTATGCTTCCATCCCTTTTCCCAACCCCTTAAATCTATCCCAAGCCCTCTTGAACCCCTCCACCATTTCAGCTGCCACTACCTCCTTCAGCAGCTTGTTCCAGGCCTCCACCACCCTCTCTGTGAAAAACTGGCCCCTGACATTACCTCTGTATTGCCCACCTTCCAGTTTGAGGCTATGTCCCTTGTGTTTACTCCTTCTTCAATTTGAACAAGCTGTTACCCTCTACCTTATTTATTCCCTTCAGATACTTAAAGGTCTCAATCATGTCCCACCTCTCCTCCTAGTCTCCAGAGGGTACAAATTCAGCCCTATCGATCTGCTCTGATAGGGTACATCCTGCATCCCTCATACCATTTGGTTGCCTCTCTGCAACCTCACCATCAGCTCAACATCTCTTCATAGGTGAGGCCTCCAGAACTGCACCCTTACTCTAGATGTGGCCTAACCATGGTTCTGTATAATCGCATTAGCACCTCCTTTTCTGCTATTAAAACCCGTCACAATGCAGGCCAACATTCCACTTGATTTTCCCACCGCCCTGCTACACTGGCTGCCTACCTTGATGTCACATAATACCATAATCCCAGGTCTCTTTCTGTTTCCTTCTCCTTAATCACTAACCCCCAAGGGAGTAAGTTTCCTCCTATTCTTCCTCCCCAGATGCATCAGCAAGCACTTTGTGTATTAAACTTCGTGCTCTGTGGGGTGCCGACTACCTTCCAGCCTCTCCAGGTCCTGCCTCATGGCTTGCACCCTACTAGGTGAATCCACCCTATTGCAGACCTTTGTATCATCTTCAAACAGGCACACCCATCCCTCCAAGACCCACTGCTAGGTCACTAGCATAGATGTTAAACAGTATGGCCTAGCATTGACCCCTGTGGCACCCCACTGCTCACCGCCTTTCCTGAATGTGTCCCATTTACCACCACCTGCCTGACTCTCTTCCCTTCTACCAGTTTTCCACCCACCTGGTGATCCTGTTGTCCACCCCTAGTTTGTCCAGCTTATGTACCATTGCACCATGCGGAGGCAATTGGCCGAAGGCCTTATTGAAATTGAGGTAGGCCATGTCCACTGCTCCGCCCTGATCCACTATCTGTGTCACCCATCGAAAAACTCTATCAGGTTAGTCTGACAGGACCTTCCCTTGGTGAAGCCATGCTGCCTGTCATCCTGCATGCCATTCATCTCCAAGTATTCTATCAACCTGATCTTAAGTAGTGTTTCCATTACCTTCCTCACCACCGAGGTAAAACTAATAGGACGGTAGTTTTGACCTCATCCTTCAACTACTTTCATGTAGTGCAACTACCTCTGCCTTCTCTTCCAGTCTGTTGGCACCACTCCCTGTGACTAAGGACAAGTTAAACAGCCTTGCTAGATGTGGCGTCAGTTCATCCTTCACCTCCTTGAGAACCCTTGGGTGTATTCCATCAGGCCCTTTGCCTTGTCTACCCTAAGTCTACCCAGCTCTTCCCTTACTCCTTCAGCAGTGAATCTGCCACAGCCACCTGCCTGTGGCCGTCACCTCCCCACCCCATCCTGGTCCCCTACCCTCCTTTCCTCCATGAAGATTGAGACAAAATAGCTGTTTAATGCCTCTACTTTTTGAAGTCCCCTTCAGTATTGTTCCACTTTACCCCCTTATCCTTCCAATCCCATGCTGTGCCTCCTCCTCCTTTCTCCAACATACCTAAAAGTTCATATAATAGTTATTGTATATGATGCAGTACCTTGTACTGTTCAACTTCTCCACAATCCATGGGCTGTTGCTCCCCAGCAATGATAGACATTGCATTTTCATTAGTAATGAGCACAGTCTCAGAATCCAAGAGAGATCTAGCTCTCTCTCAGCCGCCTCCATCCACCATTTTGAAATGGCCGACAGTGGTTCCCTACATGTGAGAAAAGGAATTTCCTGGTGTCCTGGCCAATATTCGCTTCCCATAAAACCAGTTTGTGCAACTGTCCAGGCTGTGTGTCGGTGTTGATGTGCAACATGGCGGCCACAACACATTCAATCACTTCACTATTAGTGTAGCATTGCTTGTAAAGTGCTTTGGGATACAATGTGTATGAAAAGAGCTAAATACATGCATATTCTTCTTCTTCATTAAATTCTGAAAACTAAATACTCCAGAACATGGCAAAAATAAAAAAAATGCAAAATCAAAGCAAAATGCCATGAAAAGGCAAAAACAAAAGCGAACAAAAAATTGAAATATCTTTGTTAAGAGGGAATAAATTATTTTTCAACTTTGTTAATTCCTCTAGAATGAAGACAATAATATCAGTCCCATATTAATTAACTTTGTTCAATGAACTGTCAGAAATGACAGAAGTATTTAACTAATACTGCTGCTCTATTCAAATAGTCAAAATCCAACAAATAAATGTAAAGAGCCAGGATCTGAAAAATATCACCATTACTGAAATAAGAATTAAGGACAATTTTCAAAACATAGAAATAATTCATTACCAGGGCTCGATATATTTCTCCATATACAATATGATGAAACTGACAATAGACAGCATAACAAAGCCTTTACAAATCATATGTCAGTCTTCCCTCAAACAGCAACAATTCCAACAGACTAGAAATGGCCAACATGAACACCTACTATGAATAATGTAATAAACAGGAGCTTGCTAATTATAGACCAATTAGCCTCACTTCAACTGAAGGAAAATACTGGAAAGTTTAATAAAGGGTAACCTACAAAATGCCTTAACAAACAAAGGTACTCAACAGCATGCCTTTTCAGGATGCTCCTGTCACCAGCCTATTAAGCTTTTACAGTAACATCAACCACCATCTGGATAAGAGAGTCCCTGTGTTAATATATTCCTTGATTTAAAAAAGTTTCCAATCTAGTCCACATTGGGTGACCATGGAAAAAAATGAAAAGATAAAATAAACAATTACATTATATTCTGGTACATACTGGCTACTGGAGAGATCACAAATGTTAAAATTAGAGGACACAGTTTGAAACAGGTAGGGTTACCAGTGGGTTGCCTCAAGGTTCCAGTTTTGGGACTGGTTATCTTTAAAATGTCCATCTCGGACCTAGCCAATAATGTTGATAACCTTACGACCAGGGCCACTGGAAATTGCACCCACAATTATTTTTATGGAATCAGCACTTCACAATTCTCACAAAAACAGACATGTTCCACAATTTCTTGCAATTTTTGAGTTTTTATATTGAACTGTGTAAAAAGTATTAATATTTTTAATAAAATACTCTCAATATATTGACAATTTTGCATACAGACTTAGGTTTAGCCAAAACAACGCAGTAAAAGCAGAGCAAGGGTTTTATGAGACACTGATTTCTTTTGAATCTTTAGACACTTTTACACAGGCGGAGTACAACGGAATGGCGTTACAGTGTACCACTGTTGTACTCTGTTCCGCTTAGGTTCACTTTACATGCAGAGGGTATTCCGCAAACCCTCCATCTCCGTTTTCAGTATTTGTGTTTTGGCTCCCCATGGAGTGTGGTGCTCTATGGCTTTTTTTACTGCTGCTGGAATGGCTGTTTTATACAGCCAGATAAACGGATCAAAGCGGATGAGATTGCGGTTGGGTGAGCGTTCACTGGTGTATGGAACAGATGCATTTACACACAGGGAATGTATCGGTATACTGTTTCGTAACAGTCATTCCGTTACAGAAACCTGTGTGTAAACGCCTTTGTCTTATTTGGTTTCAAAATCCGCTGGCCAAGCATAAGTACACTTAAACACTTAACATTTGTTTTGTGCTGAAGAAGTCTATCAGAAAACTTTTGTTGACAGACTGAAACAAAAGATGGAAGAAAAAGGTGCAAATTATCCCATTCACTTAAATGGGATGGCAGCTATGAAGCCTTTCTGTAAGTGGTGGGCAAGTTTTTCCTGTGAGCATACTTTCAGTCAAACTAGTTTTGATTCAAACAGCTGAGGATTTTGGATGGCCCTGCTGATTTTAAACTTGAATAAGCTAGTTGTTAACAGTGTTGTCATTCTTAGCAATCTACCCTCAAGATGCTCACATGCAAAGACTACAATAAAAACCTGATAAACTTATAAAACACAAAATGTATCTGAACATTAATCTTTAAATAAACAAAATCATTGCAGCCAGAGCAAAACAAAGGTAAATTACAGGGTACCCTGACTACTGTATAATGTAGTAAAATATATTTTTACATTTTTGGTAACCACGTAAAGCCCACTAGGCACAAGTGCCTGTTTTCAGAGTAGAACCCAGGAGCACTGAGGAGGTTAAGTGACTTGCTCAGAATCACGTGGTATTTTTTTATTGAAATATTCACAAAGACCTTTGAGTCAGCGACTCATTTACAAAGGTTCCACGTCATACATAAAAGGATACATGGACAGAACTTGGAATACAGATTACAGTGCAATTACAAATAACAGTCAGTGAGGTTACATAGTTGTGCAGTTGTTGAATAACAGCAAGTTGCAAGTGGAGGTTGTGGGAATCAAACCCAGGTCTGCTAGATGTCGTCAGCTCATTCACAGTTTGTTACTCCTACCTAGATTATACTGCCAGTCCCAATAACCCCAGATTTAATGTTTAAATATGTAATTTCAAAATAGTGTACAGTACCTACAATACAAATTATGACCATTAAACACTTTAACAACATTTTACTAAAACTCAGTTATTCACCACTCTGTCTGCTTATTTTTCTTGTACCAAAGTGAGTGAATAGCTGGCAGAGCACTATAAACAGCTGTTGATTAGGCTTCATTATTCTACAGCCAGAAACATACAAAAAATATTTCTTCTGGCTTTATTTAATATTTATTTGCTGTGGCTCACTTTATAGAATCTATTTAGCACTGTATAAGGCAGGTGCTTTTACATTTTGGAAGATAGGCAACACTTATGATAGCTTATCAGTTTAGTATTCTTGTTAGGAACATTAACTTTTCTTTATGTTGTAAACATATTCAGGTGTCAGTGTATTCATTTAGCAATTTATACTGACTAATATTTGCTGCAGAAAATATTAAAAGATTTATTGTAAAGCACTCAGGGTCTATAGTAGAACTCCTGCAATTTCCCACAATTTTGGGTAACCTTTTCTGCAATTTTCAGTGGCCCTACTTATGGCAAAATATACAGATGACTCAAAACTGGGGGTGGGGTGGGGGCTTGCAGAAATACTGGGCAAGTACAATCCATTCAAACAGACTTGGATAAGATCACAAAATGGACACAACACTGGGATATGGTTTTAACATCAACAAATGCAAGGTCATGCACCTTGGTTTACATAATAATAAATCCAACTATTTCCTATGGCAAATCCTGAAGGAACTACTCTTGAAAAAGACATAGGAGTCATGGGTGTCTGCTGACCTGAAACAATGTAATAGTCATTAGTAGAGCCAAAAAATTATGTGGTACATAAAGAGAAATATAAAGTCTAAAAATCAGGAAATAAGTTTCCTTTTTATATGGCTTACGTAAAACAACATCTTGATTATGCGAGCCAGTTCTGGAACCCTTCTGTCATAAGGATATCAATGCAGTCGAAAGGGTACAATGACAGGCCACAAAATGTATTACCCCAATAAAGCAGTTCAGCTACAAAGAGAGACTGCAGTAATTAAACCTGAGGAGTCCAGAATTTAGGAGGTAAAGAGGCACATGCTCTTGATGTAGGATATTATCAATGACAGTACTCTAAAAATGAATTCAAACTAAACTGTAAACCTGATGTAAATAATATTAGGAGACATCCTTTTCAGCTTATTGGCACTCATTTTAAAACCATGCAATGCAAGTTCTTCTACACAGAAAGGGTTATAAACCCCTGGAACAACTTGCCACTGGATATCCTAGTAAGTAAATCTAAAATGAATTTAAATCAAGATTATATAAACATGTATTAAATGGCAATAGTGCTGATTATTATGACAGTTAGGAGCTAACTATGGGCTTATGTCCCCAAGCTCTACTCTTCCTCAGTATGAACCTCAGTAGTGTTCCCACCAGGAAGCGTGGTGAACCAGAAAACACCTAAATCCCACAGCCTTACCCACCTTTTCTGGCCACACATTCAATGACATTGACTCTTTTTGTGGGTATACAATGAGCCCCAAGCTAGATCTAAAAGAATGGCCCCAACCCTTTGTACAACCACCTTGGGCAGTGCACCACCCTTGTACTCCTCACCTTGTGCAGTGCAACACCACAACGCCTCCCACTGGGATAACTGCCTCCAGAACTGACTGGGAGGCATCACCTATTGAGTTTCAGTGATGCTCAGTAATGCACACAGGATTCACTGAGGAATTTATTTATGTATCTGTTAATAAGTTGGTAAACGGAAAAGCACACTGAGCAGAGGCTCATTTCCAGGTGCAACCCAGGGAACCAGTCATGACATCCAACATAGCTGCCATTTTGTTCCTTAGGGATGTAATACTATACAGAATTTCCTGAAGGGGAGTAGCATGGTCAGCTAGTTCCTTGCTATCTGCCCCTTGCTACTGAGGGACTCTCTTGAGATAGACATCAGATATGGGAGTGTCTACACAGCCTAGCATTCTGCATCCTTCCTCCACTAATACCTATTCCCAGGTCATGCATCCACCTGCTGATTTGGCATCTCATCACCCCAGAGCCCTACAATGGTCAGCTACTATCATCAATACCAGAGGACGCAAAAGGTGTGGAGTTTACAAAGGAGTCAAAAGAGGTAGGTGTGTACATGGGCTGGTGCCACATGGCACAAAATAATGAAGGTACACCAGGAGTCTAAAACACCCAACCTTATGTAAATCACCCCTACCACCCACTCACAAACCTAAACCACCCTGGATCACTCAAACCCCCTTGTATCCCTCCCCCAACACATTCCCACACACCCCTCTCACAAACTATAAATAAATGAAATCAATCCTAAAAATCTCATTCTTTCAATGTAATTAATAAAAAAAGAATGTAAGATGACATTTCAGGTAAATGGTTTCAGAGGGTGCTGCAACTGTCACAGGTATTTTAAACACAGCACATTAACTGTTTTACAAGCTCTCAGTCCTCTGCCAGAAAAGGTCAGTAAAGATCCAGACTACCAACAGGAGCATGTGTAGTCATGTTACACATCCCAGTTACTTTTGCAGCAAGGTACATCTGTATCCAGCAAACAAATAACAGTTAGTTCAAACAATAAATACCATATTCCTCACCTGCTACCACGGTAAGAAACATTTTCCAAACACAGATTCACAAACCTTCTCTGGTGGTACTCGAATGCAGGTGAGTCATGCTTATCAGGTCAAAGCTGAGACAGCTGCCACCCACAGCCCTGTCTTACTATGCCAGGGCCTCCAAGGACATAGAAAGCAGGGTCAATGTCAAAAAGAAGGTTCAGTGTGAAAAGAACATGCCACATTCTCACAGGGCATCATTAAAATCAGAAACCTGAGTCAGTTTTATCTCCTTCAATCAACCCAAAACAGCAGACCCTGATGATTACTGCCCTCCAAACCATCCATATCAAGCAGTATTTGTAGTGATAACAGATGACTCACAGACTGTGAAAACTGGAGAGACTTGAAGAAATTATACCATGGTCCCAGATCAGCAAGGAACCCCAGTGCAAACAGGCACCTATCCTAGAAAAACAAATAAAAGTAACTCTCACAGTCACCTCACTCAAGAACCATGGCTAATGCTGATATAGTTGAAAAACACCTTCCATGTTGCTAAAATAGCAACCTGCAAATGTATAACAGAAACTAAAAGTGACACAGAAGCTATAAACTGGTGATCTGTTTAGCATGGTGGACATTTTTTCTGAAAAGAAATGGCTTGATAAAATAGGCCCATGATTCTGACATCAGTATGGGGAAGGTTGCTGGAGTCAAAAATCAAAAAGCAGAAAATGGAGTTCCTGAAAGAAAACAGACATGGACAGAAATCAGGGTTGTGAAGGGTATGTCATATCCAATGATTCTGATTGTCTTCTTTGGCACAGTTATGCAGATGGTGCATAAAGTGGTAGATATCTAAAGTTGACTACCTCACGGTAATTCTGGGGTAATGCTGAGGCACTCAATGCAAATTTGCAGTGGCTGTAACTTATTCTGCCTCAGCATCCCCAGCATTACCTCAGTACTAACCAACTTTGTATATCTACCACTGTAGAATCAGGATGCCAACGTCCTATATCTTAAGTTTAGTAAAGCCATCAATTCAGCACCTCACAGAAAACTAACTGAAACAATAGGGGAAGTAGGACTGGGAAATAAACTAACTAGACATGTTGGAAACTGTTTGTGTGACAGAACTTAGTGAGCTGTCCTAAATGGCAAATTTCCAGATGTCAGAAAGTTGCTGTATGAATGGGGTGCCCAAGGGTTTGGTGCTGGGGCCTGTACTGGTCAATATGTTTATATAGTGCAGCCTGCCGAGCAGGGAGCATGGTATCACAGTTTCAGTCAGTGATATTGTTCAAAATATTGAGGGAACAAATGCAGTCCAATGGTAATTACGCCAATTTGTAATTCTGAAAAACTAACATCTAATTACAAAGTGCTTCATCCTGGCTGATGGCCCTGTAAGTGTGTGCACTGGGTCACTGAAGATGTTCAATGTGCTACCCCTGCCTTATTGGCTCAAGTAAGGTTGAGAAATCTGGTATGTTCTTTATCGAAAATGTTTGCTGAAATTAATTGTGAAGGGACTCCACTCAGGTAAATTAAGGTGACTAGGTCACAAACAAGTACTACCCCATGAGAAACAGTACAAACCCACTGTGGTCCCACTGGCATAGCCCTCCCAATTCCCACAGAGTGCAATAACAATTCAACCAAACAGTAACTTAAAACTCTGAAAATAATATGCCTGTGGTGAGGAATCCAAACAAGTATCAAAGTGATTTCATAGGGTCAGGAACAAGATCCTAGGGAAAGAAAGAAATGGTTAAAGTACACATAAATATATACAAGTGAAGCCCAGCAATTGCAAGCTATACCTCCAGTGCAGTTGGCTCCACAACCAACACAATGCTCCTACTCAAATGTATGGCTGAGTACTACCCACACCTTACAGGTACCAGTATCACTGCTCTAGTTCTTCAGAGCATCCAGTGAGTCCTGGGTATCCAGGTGCTGGAATGTTGTAGCTCAATGCATTTCTAAATGGTTGGCAAGCACTGATGCACTTAAATAAACAACAAATTATGTGTAAAGTATGTAACAGTTATTGAGGAGAATGTATCTGAAGTTCTTTTATTTTTTTGAGTGGATATCTTTGATTATGCAATATCTCCTGTGTGGGGGCATGCTATTTACAGGAACTCTGGTAACTCTGTTGGTTTCCATCAAGGTCTCCTTTTGATGAACTTAACCAGTCTAAATGGACAATTTCAAGTTGCAGCACGGTAATTAAGGCTGAAAATGCTTTGTCTGTGAGAACCTGGCAAAACAAAGACTGCCTGCTGTGACTCAAGCAAGACCCACAGTTAAAGTAATGGGCATCCAACAGTCATTATTCATTTTAGAATGCTAATAGTTATTTTGGAGAAGCAGCCACCCTGCAATTCTAAGAAAAATCAATCTTCATTTAACCAGGTGAAACACCACTGAGTGGAAACTCATTTGTAAGAAGCGGACCTGGGTTGGAAACATAACAAAGGACAAAGTGCTACAAAAAATAAAACATACGAACATACGAAATTTGCCAACAGATAAAGGCCTAGAGGTCTATCAGTCTGCTCGAATGTGCAGCTAGCACCCTTATCCTGCAGCTGCCTCCCTTCCACCCTTCCTTCATTAACCCTCCCCTTGTCCTGTCCCATCCTCGTTTGAGCAGTCCACTGTTCTACTGCATACCACTTCTGCAGGTAACGATTCCACCCAGCCACCACCCTCTCTGTAAAAGTGTCTCTCATCTCCTCCTGAACCTTCCTCGCTCCAGTCTCTATATCATGGCCCCTGGTGGCCCTCCCTCCCTTACTTTGAACAGCCCTCTGTACCTGTCTTGTTTATTCCTTTCATGTATTTAAAGGTTTCAATCATGTCCCCTGTCTCTCCTCTCCTCCAGTGAGTACATGTTCAACTCCTTCAACCTCCCTCATATGATAAGTCCCCCAGACCCTTGATCATCTTTTGTCGCCCTGCGCTTGCACTCCCTCCAGTAACTTAATGTCCCTTTTCAGATACGGATGCCAGAACTGCACGCAGTACTCCAGGTGTGGTCTAACTAATGACCCATACAGTGGCAGAATCACCTCCTCCCTCCTTGAGGATATACCCCTTGCAATACAACCCAGCATTTTGTTGGCCTTTGCAGCTGCCTTCCTACACTGTGCCGAGTTGTTCATTGACCCTGTGATGAGCACACCCAGATCCTTCTCCTCCTCTGTCTGGGCTAGCTGCACTCCCCCTAGCTGGTAAGTCCTCCTTGGGTTCTTCATCCCAAAATGCATCACCTTGCACTTTTGGCATTAAAGCCCAGTTGCCAGGTGTCTGACCAGGTTTCAAGCTTTGCCAGATCATCCTGCAACCCCTGCCATCCCCTAGGTCATCCACCACCGCGCCCAACCTTGGTATCATCAGCAAACAGACTGATCTTGCTCTTGATGTCCCATGATATGTCTGCAATGAATATCCCAAACAACACTGGTCCCAACACGAGCCCTGTGGGACACCACTCGTCACTGCCCTTGGGTGTGAGGCTCCCCACCCACCACCACCCTCTGTTGCCTTCCCTGCAGCCAGTTTCTACCCATCTCACCAGCATTGCACCTGCCCTGTGCCTACTAACTTCCTTCCCAGCCTTCCATGTGGCACTGAGTCGAATGCCTTACTGAAGTCCAGATACAGGACATCCACTGCATGTCCCCCGTCCAGTTGCCTAGTTACCCAGTCATAGAACCCGACCAGGTTGGTTTGGCAGGATCGCCACGTGTGAAGCCATGCTGTCTGCTGTCCTGTAGTCCTTTGGCCTCTAAGAGGGCCACCAGCCTCCCTTCAGGATAGTCTCCATTAGCTTACCCACGATGGATGTGAGGCTCACTGGTCTGTAGTTTCCTGGTTCATCCTTGGGGCCACTCTTGTGGAGGGGCACCACATGAGCCATCCTCCAGTCCTGAGGTACACACCCCGAATGTAGTGAGGCATTAAATAGGTCTGCCAAAGGTCCTGCAAGACCTCTGCCAGCTCCTTCAGTACCCTGGGGTGGATGCCATCTGGGCCTGGTGCCTTGTCCACCCTCAGTGCCTTCAAACCCTCTCGAACTCTGTCCTCCATGATTTCCCATCTGTCACCACTTTCCCCCTCGTCTGCCATTTCACCCATCTTGGGTGTCACCCCCTCTTCTCTTTAGTAAATACTGAGCAGAGTACTCATTTAGTGCTTCCACCTTATCATACCCTGCTTCCACCCAACCCCCTCCTTCCTAATCCTTACTATGTGGTCCTTACAGCTCCTTTTCTCCCTGATGTACTTAAAGAGGTCCTTCTCCCCCTTCTTAATGCCTTGTGCCAGCCTGAGTTCCGTAGATACTTTGGCTCCCTTACTGCCCTTGTCACCTCCTTCGATTCTGTCAAGTCTACTCTCTGTCCTCCCCTCCCTGTTTTCTTGTATTTCCTAAAGGCAGCTCTTTTCTTCCTTACCTTTTGCATGACCTCCTTGCTCAACCAGCTCGGTTTCTTAGCTCTAGCCTTCTTGCTCTGGGCTTTGCAGCAGGTTTTGGTTGCCTCCACTATCCCCAACTTTATGAGCTCCCATCTCTGGTTAGTATCCATACTAGATTGAATTCTGGCCAGGTACCCTTTACCACTTCCCCATCCTCCCAAAGTCAGCCCTCCTGAAGTCCAGCACTCTTGTGCCAGATTCCACTCCTTCCTTGCCCATATCCAATGTGAGCCATACTGAGTGGTGGTCACTCCTGACAGCGGTTCCTCCACTGTAAGTTCTCTCCACAAAGTCCCCATTTGCCAGCACAAGGTCAAGGTATTCCCTAACCTGGTTGGTTCACTGACCATTTGCAGCAGGAAGCTGTCCTGGAAGGCATCCAGCAGTACCTGCTCCCTTCTGTTCCTGGTTGTTGGGTGCTCCAGTCCACTTCTGGCATGTTGAAGTCCCCACAATCACCACACTACCCTTCTCGCAGGTCCTCCTGATCTGTCCCGCTAGTTCCTGTCTAACTCCTCCATCTGAGATGGTGGCCTGTACACCACTCCCATTCTAAGACTCCTATTCTTGGAATCCTGGATTTGCACCCAAAGTGACTCTGTACTGCCTCCTCCCTTCCTCCCTTACACACTTCAGTCCTTCCTTCACATATAGTGCCACCCCCTCTTTCCCAGTCACCTGTCCCTTCTGAAATAACCTGTACCCTGGTACAGACAGGTCCCAGTCATTATATTGGGTGGCCCATGTTTCCTGATGGCTGCAATGTCCACCTCTCCCTCTGCCATGAGAACCTGTAACTCTGCAGTTTTCCTCCCAAGGCTCCTAGCATTAAGGTAACCACCTTCCACCCTTTTCCCTCCTCCCATCCTGCCCTCCTTCCTAGCATCACCAATAGTACTTGCCATTTGTCCTTTGTCACTGTTATGGGGGTAAGCTCATGATTTCCCAACCTGTGGTCCCTGCCATATCTCTTCCCCAACTGCCACCCCCACTCCTAGTTTAAACTCAAACTTCCTCATATATTCTTCCATCCTCTGCTTCAACACTTTCTTTCCTTCCTCACTCCAAGTGTAGTCTGTCCTTGGCATAGAGACTACTGTCCTCCCAGGTCCCTCCCACCCCCAACAGCCCATACCCTTTAGCACAACACCAGGTTCTTAGCCATCTGTTAAATTCCTCTATTCTCAGCTTTCTTGTTGTGCTTGCCTTTGCACCGAAGTATCTCGGAAAAGTTACTGATCTTCCTGCCCCTCACATAATTGTGCTAGTTCCTCAAACCTCCTCTGGACTATATCCACTGTCTTGTCAGCCAGGTCGTTTGTCCCAAGATGTATAATTAATGAGGCTTGTCCCTACCCCTTCTAGCATATTTCAGAACAGACTGTCCCACCCCTTTCGCTGTCATTCTGGCAAGGCCTCCACCCAAATGCGACTATACTCTCCGCCTTGCTACCCCACCTAACTCCTCTAAGTATTGAGTCCCCCAGCACTAAGATTCCACCCTCTTACTCCCTGCTTGCTTCCTTTCATCTCCTCCCTCATTTCCAGCTCCTCTTCTTCCTCCTGTACCTTATTATGCCCTATTATGCCCTTTTACCCCTGTTGCAGTTCTCCCAGCAGAACTTCCCCGCTCCAGTTTGGTCCAGGCATTTATCAATTACTCCTCTAAAACAGGAAAAATTGAGAGAGTAACAATGTGTAGAGTACAATGGAATGAGAGTAATAACAGTAGAGGATAAAACAAGCAATTATAAACAATATTTACATATAATAGATAATATATGTGCAAAATGTACAAATGTACGATACAGTGTAGTATAGTATGCAGTCAGTAGGAATATGCAAATCAAAGCAATGATTTTGTAAGGGGTTAGAAGGGGTTCAAGTACAGAGTGGAAAGCAAGGAGGGTGCAGCGTGGGAGGGTTACAGAGCTAAGATGAAGGGGAGAGGTAGGGGTACAAGCAAGGTAGAAGGACAAGCAGGAGCTGTCCAGAAAGCTCCAGAGAGTTATCAAATAACTAAGGGTTGTGACACAGAATAAAGTGGGCTAAGATGAGGCCTACTGCATCCTAGGAGCTTGTAGCATGTGACCAGAAAGTAAAGAAAATGTCATTCTCTTCTTTTTCCATGCTGGAGAGATGACTGAGATGGCTTTGAGCAACAGAAGAGAAAGGCAAATAACTTATCAGAAGAGAATTATTTGCTGCATGCTGAGTCTTTTCAGATCTTTGGGTAAGACTTAAAACTGAAGTCAGTTTAGTTGACATTTTCTATTCTGGTCTTTTGTGTTTTAGCATATATGGAATACATAATGGGTTACAGTGGAATAATACATTTATCTCCACTAGTAAGTGTTATAAAATGGGCAAAGGATTTTAAGCAATCTGATTGGTTGTTAGCCATGCATTAGATGTGTCTAATGCACAGCCAAAACTAGAACCCCATTTAGAATACACAGGCCCATTTACAAGAGCAATAAGCCACTCTGGGGATGTGCATTAGACAGTTCTAATGCACGGCTAGTGGACTGGACAAACTCAGCCTGTGGCCTTGTGCCTCACTATGTCCCCTAGCCATGCATTAGAACTGCCTAATGCGCACCCCATCATGTCTTATTGCTTACGAAGACCATGGCTTACTAGTGGCCATGCCCCAAGTTTGTTATGAATGTTTTACCACACATGTGTAGATAAATGTGTTATTCCACAACACATTATACATTTGATGTATACCACACCAATTATACATTTTTATTAGTGCTTTTACCTTGTTTTAGATTAAAACTGCCTTTCTTTACATTGAAAACTCTCAAATAGATACATTTTCTTCTTTCAGATTCTAAGTAAAATAACACATTCTAAGTGAAATTACATATTCTAAGTGAAATATCATTTTGTTATTATTCTCTTCTTACTCTGTACCAGCCCAATCATATTGGCCTCCCTGGCCCCATCACCTAGTTTCTATGGTCAACTTGCTACCGATTTATCTCCTGTGGTCATAACCCCCATGGTGCAGGTAGCATGCCCAGCTTCCCACCACAGTCATGGATCCAGAAATGGAGGGTGGGCTACGCCATCAGTGCAGGGTCTGTGGGAGGTCAGAAGGTCATTCTGCTCTGACTGGGGCTACTTTTTGCTTTTTTGTCCCAAGCCTTGGGATACAGGCAGTGAGGATACTCATATGCAGCACAACGGTACAACTAAAGATGTTGTGAAGTTTTACTTACTGGTGAAGTTCCGGCTAAGTTACCCACTTCTCCTCCGTAGAGCAATGTGCAAAAGTATTCTATTCACTGAAATTTGCTTATGTAATGTCACTTGAAATTTGACTGCACAGTGCAGAATCTTGCCAGTGAACAGTTGAATTCTGCCTGCGAATGGTGAAATTCTACCATTGGGGCAAAATTCCACCATTCGCAGGCAAAATTCTGCTGTTCATTACAAAATTCTGCACTTTGTGGATGGAATTTCACACTTCACGGATTATTCTGCATTCTCGTAGTAGCAGTAAATTTGCAGATTAATTCCCGGAGTGAGCTTTGACAACTTTGCCCATCTCTAGGTACAAGGCAAATTGCTGCATACTAAGAATGCATAATTAAGACAGTCCATGCAGTGCATTTTCATTAAGCTCAGTGTCAGTGATTTATTAAACCCCACACATTGACATCCTTTACAGAAAATAACTAGTAAGAGTACAGTCCCAACTTACAGTATTTACTGGTAAATTACCATGAAGCAAGTGACCTTTGACTACCTCTCTCAATCTGCCCCGAGCCTGGATGCACCTGAGTCTTTGTCAGAGGGTTTAGCCAGATTTAAATATCCTGAACAATTTCCGCACAATGCAATGGAATCGGGCTTAGCTAGATTTAAATATCCTGAGCAATTACAGGCACAGTGCCATTGTTTGTTGTTAGTTTAAGTTAGGGTGTTTAACTGGCCAAACGAGCTAACAGTACACATTTAACAGTGAGAAAAACAGTGCATAATACTACATTCCATTCTTACCATAATACAAAACTCCTTTAGTTTCTCTTAAAATAAGTGAGCATGTAGCTGTGGATGATAGAAGTGAGTAAGAGACAAAATAAATCATGGTTTCTAGCAAGGTTGTCACAGTCTGACAGATACTGTGATCACTCAGTCCATTTCAATGTAATAGTTTACAAATTATGTAGGAGTCCTGCCAGTCCTTCAGTTTGACATCCATGTTAAAGGAGAAATATGATGATCCTCTAAGTCATTTTTCCAGCAGAAGCTGATTTTTAGATACCAGTTCAGATTTTGTTATTGCTCCATCTGTCTGGCCAATTAGTAACCTCAGTGAGTGTTTCTGGTTTACACTTTGCTGTTGAGTGCCATTTAAGAACTGTGGTGATGTAGTTTATGTCCATCTCCATCATGGAGGTCCATAGTGGAACATGGATGCATTGTGTCAACAATATAAAGCTGATCCAAGGACATAAATTGCATTACGCTGTTCTAAATGGTACTTACTACCTGTGGGTAAAACATAAACACCAACAATGATAACAAAAAGCCTGCAGAAATGGGGCAATAGAATAATTGGAACCAGTATTTAAAAATCAGTTTCTTCAGGGAAAATGGCTACAGATTCAGGTAGTTCTCATTTAAATGACCAAAAGAGACAGAGCGTTAGAGTGAGACATTCACACATCAAAGGAAAACAAGCATTTGTCAATGCCGAATGTTGTCTCACTGTCTTTGTCATTGGTAGTGCCGGAGTTAGAGATGCATAATAGGAATGGCAGTGAAGTATTGCAGTGAATCAACCCCACCCCACCCTGTAGAGACCAACAGGCATTGGGGTGTGCCTATGGGTCATCAGCTATATGCTCATGCCATTTCACCTCACCCTACCCTGTAGACAGTGACAAGTGTTGTGGTGTGCTTTGGGATCTTTGGCGTTATCGTACCCCATTCCATAAGGAAATACACTGAGGTGGGTGCAGTATAGGAGAATGGGGTGAACTTTGTGGCTGAACACTGTAAGGCACACCACAATGTGTGTCACTGGCTGCAGGGTGGGGTGGAATAGGAAGCATTACAGCCGATGATCCCAAGTCACACCCTGATGCCTGTCAGTCTGCACAGGGTGGGTGTTACAGTTGAAACCCTAACGCCGAGGCGTGTGTTGGTATTTTCACTCCAGATTTTCAACATGGGCTTTTTGTGACCCCATGTCATGAAAAGCATCACAATCAGTTTGTTAGCTGAAAGGTGGTTTCTGCGGCTATGCCATTTGGCGACACAGAGATGAAAACACATTTTGGGCAGTATGTAAAAATGAGAACTGTATTGTTCATGAGGAGGTGTAAAAATGGCAACACTGAAAAGCTGGAGTGAAAATATGGAAAACTAGCGAAGTCATGAGTATGCATAGAAACTGTGCAACACACGCCAGTAACCCAATTATTTTGGGATTTTTAACCACATTTTCAACATAGGCATTTTGGGACCTCCCCTCATGAACAGTGGCACTATGATTTTGTTAATTTGTCCCAAAGTTGATTTCCCACAGCGACCATGCCATTATGCGCCACAGATGCGAAAACACATTTGGCAGGATGTGAAAAATGACAGCTGTACTGTTCATAGGTGTGAAAAATTCTAGTGTTGAAAATGTGGCATATGAAAATAATACAAATTTTCGAAGTTACAAAGGGTGGTGAATCTGCACAATGCACGCTTTGCAACACAGTCATTTTATAGACTTTCATCACCAAATTTTCAACATAGGCATTTTAGGACCTCTGCTCATGAATAGTTCACTGTCATGTCCTCAAACTGTCCTGAAAACTGATTTTGCTGAGCACCACACTATTCTCGCTGGACATGCGGAAACATATTTTGGCCAGGATATGTAAAATAACAGCTGTACTGCTCATAAGGAGGTGTGGAAAAATGCCAATGTTGAAAATCTGGAGTGAAAATAATACAAATTGACGAAGTTATGAGCGTTCATGGAAACTGCGCAATGCACACTCATAAAACAGCCATTTTTTGATTTTTGCCACCAAATTTGCTACATAGGCTTTTGCGAGCCCCTCATAAACAGTGGCACTGTCATTTCGACACTGGTCCCAAAAGGTAATTCCACACAGTGACTGTGAAATCACCTTCGGGACCATCCAGGGAGCACCAGAGCCATCACCACTACCTCAGAGGTTGCGAAGAAAGCACAGCAGTTGGACCACAGTGGGCTCAGGAAGGTAAGGGTGGTGGAACAGAGGCACACCCAGTCAGTTGTTCCTCCACAATCCATACACCATTCTGGGGAGCATAGTTCCCTTATGGATGCACCATGAGAGGAGACTAAGGAGGTGCAGACAACTGTCACTAAGGAGGCCCTCAGAAAGGAGGCAGAGGGCACCACAGGAAAAAAGCAGCTCCTGGTGGGGGACTCAATTATTAGGGGGATAGAACTGGGGGAGCAGGGAAAACTGAAGTAAGGTGCCTGCCTGGTGCCATGGCTTGGAGGGACAGGAAGCGCATCCTTAAGATCAGAGAACAGTTGCAGGAGTCTGAGCTGGATGTCATTGTCCACCTAGGGACAAATGACTAGCTCATCATGAGATTAGAGCAGTGCAGAAGGACTTTGTAGAGTTGGGGAGGGCTTAAGACAAGTAGCACGCACAGTATCCTTCTCAGAGGTGCTGCCTGTCAGTGGCATGGGTGAAGCAGGGTACTTTGCACCATGCAGTTTAACAAATGGTTGAAAAAATGGTGTGGAGCACAGGGTTTGGCTTCATTGGGGACTGGGGTTCCACCTGGAGGACACCAGCCTATACTAGGCAGGATGGTCTGCATCTGTCCAGGAAGGGAACAAGTCTTTTGGGCAATGGTTTAAATGCTTCATTGGCAAGCCTTTAAACTAGTCAAGGGGAGGCACTGATAAGCAGCAGGAAAATCCCAGCCTCCCCTACAAAACAGGGTACTAAATGAGAAAGACCAAGGTAGAAAGGTCAGTGGGGATGCTGCTACAGAAGGTAAAGCCATCAAAATGGAAAGCAATGAGTACCAATGCCCGTAGTCTAGGTAACAAGCTTCCTGAATTAGTGGCCTTGATGGAGGAGGAAGATCTGGATATTGTGGCAGTCACAGAAACATGGTACACACTGAACCATGACTGGGATGTAAACATACCAGGATACACTATCTACAGGAGGGACAGGGAGGGTAAAATAGGAGGAGTAGCTCTCTACATAAGAGAAGGAATCAAAGCAACAGAACAAAAGGGTAAACAGGGAGGAGAAGAAGCACTGTGAGTCAATTTGGAGGCAGGCAATGGCACCACAATCCACTGGGGTTGTATACAGACCCCCTCTCAGGGAGGAAATGGACAAGGAAATGATAGAAAGTATACTTAGAATGGCAGATAAAGGGGAGATATTGCTGATGGGTGATCTGAATATGCCAGATGTTAACTGGAGTGCAGTTGCAGCAGCCACTTCTAAGAGTGGGGTTGTTCTAGATGCCCTACAGGGGGCATGCCTTAGACAACTAGTATTGGAACCCACTCGAGAGGGAGCAATCTTAGACCTGGTCCTCTCAAATGGAGATGGAGAGAGGATCACAGATGTAGAGTGGGTAGCCATCTGGGAACTAGCGACCACCGAACAGTATGGTTTACAATAAACACAGCAATAGAGTCAAGCCATACAAAGGCAAAAGTACTGGACTTCAGGAGGGCTGACTTTGCCAAAATGGGTGAGTGCCTAAGGAATGCAGTAGCAAATGGGCTGGAAGGAGGTAGAAGAACAATGGGGAATAATAAAACCTGCCATCACAGAGGTAACAAGCCTTTGTGTGAAGCAAATAAACAAAACAAAGCGATGTGAGAAACCACTATGGTTCTCAAAGGAGGTGGCAGTGAAGGTTGAGAGAAAGGAAAGCATTCAGAAAGTACAAGGAATCACAGAAGGAACAGGACAGAGAAGTGTATCAGTTAAAGCAAAAGGAAGCTGGGAGGGCAGTCAGAACAGCAAAGGCCCAAACTGAGGAAAGATAGCCAACTCAGTTAAGAAGGGATAAAACCTTTTAGGTACATCAGGGAGCAAAGGAAGACTAGGGAGGGATAGTGAGGCTTAATAAAGGGAGGGGTGGGCAGAGGGTGACTGTGAAAAGGCAGAGATACTAAACAAATAGTTTTGCTCAGTATTTACAAAGGAAGAGGTGGAGGTACCTAAAACAAACAGTAGAAATACTCTGGATACAGAAGTTGATACCAGCCCATTTACAGAAGAAAGGGTCTTGAAGGAACTCTTAAAACTGAAGGTGGACAAAGCCATGGGGCCTGATGGGATTCATCCCAGAATTCTAAAAGAACTAAGTAGAACTAGTGATACCACTGACTACCCTCTTTTAATAAATCATGGGAGGATGGGGTGGTACCTGAGGACTGGAGGAGGGCCGATGTGATTCCCTTCACAAAACTCATGCGGGCCTAGCTGCTGCTATGGTGACTCTTGAGGTGTAATGATATAAGCACAGCCATGTACATGACCACCTTGTTTGCTGTTGAGGCCTCTGTCTCAACTGCTCGACCAGATGAACTGTGATACAGCACAAATGAACTTGAGACCTCACATGAGCAACCTCACTAGAGTGCCACGCCATCGGCAAGACCTTCCTAGCTATCCCTACACTCCTCTGTCTTCCTCATCCTTTCCCATGTTATCCCCTGCTGCTCTCCTCCCTCTTTCCAATCAGGAACATAGTCTCTCTTGTGTTACATTCTGCAGACTTTGGTCAGAAACTGCCAGAAACACTCTTTCTTGCTTGCTAGACACTGGCTGGCAGCATCTTCTCCTTGTGACCCAGTGACAAATGTTCTTACAGGTACCCCAGCATCATGCAATACAGCATAATGTATATGTACAACATAATGGGATATAGCGATACCAGGATACACACTTTTAGGAAGGATAGGGAAGGGAGAAGGGGTGCTACATATGTGAAGGAGGATTAGGGCAACAGAAGCTCATGGATCACAAGGAGCAGAGGTACTGTGGGTCACCCTGGAGGTGGGAAAAGGGACAGCCATTCACACTAGAGTGATTTACAGGCCTCCGGCATAGGGAGAGAATCAGATCAAGCTCTTGTGGAAACCATCCACAAAATGGCAGCCAAAGGGAACTGCTAATAATGGGTGACTTCAACCTGCTTGAGGTAGATTGAAGCAATCAGACTGCAGTACAAAGGGCAGGGACTTCATGACTGTCGGAATAGAGGCAAACTTAAGACAGATTGTAGCAGAACCAACACACGAGGAGCTATACTGGATCTGGTCCTAACCAATGGGGACAGGATCACAAATGTGGAGGTGAGCAGTCCACTTGGTACCAGCAACCTCAGGACAGTGCGGTTTAAGGTAACCACAGTGGAAGAGGCAAGCGATACAAGGATAAAGGTCCTAGATTTCAGGAAGGCTAATGTTAAGGAGATGTGTAGAAATCTCAAAAGAGCTCAGCGGCAGGCATTACAGGTGAGAGATGTGGAAAAACAGTGGTCTAGATGCAAGTGAGTCATAACTTAGAACCATAGAAACATAGATGTTGGCAGAAGATAAGGACAGCAAGGCCCATCCAGTCTGCCCATTTCTTTTCCTGCCTTTTAAATGTGCCATTGGCCTTTGTTCTGTCAATGGCCTATCTATTCATACTATTGGTCCCTTATTCCTATCCCATGCCTGTATTTATATCCACCACTTCCTTAGGTAGGCCGTTCAATGCATCCACCACCTTTCTGTGAAAAGAACTTCCTCACATTACCCTTAATCAGCCTTCCTCTAATCTCATGCTGTGTCCTCTTGTCCTGCTATTTTTCTTATATTGAAACATGTTAGACTCTTACACCTTGTTAATGCCCTAAGGTGTTTGAATGTTTCGATCATATCACAGTCTCCCTCCTTTGCTCTAGGGTATACATATTGAGCTCCGTTAATCTGTTCTCATATGTTTTCTGATGCAGTCCTACACCAATTTGGTTGCCCTTCTCTGGACTGCCTCAGTTTGGTTAATGTCCTTGTGAAGGTGTGGCCTCCCTCCAGTACTGCACGCAGTACTCCAGATGGAAGCCTAACCAGTGGCTTGTAAAGAGGATTATTACCTCCCTCTTCTGACTTGTGATACCCCTACTAATACACCCCAAGATCCTTCTAGCCTTACCTACTGCTTTAGTGGTCTGCTTGGATGATTTCAGGTCATCGGTGATGATAACACCCAAGTCTCTTTCTTCCCTTGTGACTGCC
This sequence comes from Neoceratodus forsteri, assembly GCA_016271365.2. Classification (NCBI taxonomy): domain Eukaryota; kingdom Metazoa; phylum Chordata; order Ceratodontiformes; family Ceratodontidae; genus Neoceratodus; species Neoceratodus forsteri. The sequence goes on along the minus strand of CM028137.1, from coordinate 685,999,035 downwards.
AGCAACCTCCCAGCCTATAGGTAGCTTCAGGGTTTCTCTTCCTATGTGCATGATCTTGCACTTTTGCGTTAAACTCCAGTTGCCACTCTTCTGACCATTTTGCCAGTTTATCCAGATCTCTTATCATTCTGCCCACCCCATCTAGATAATCTACTCTGTTGCAGATCTTGGTGTCATCTGCAAACAGACAAACCTTACCCTCAGTCCTTCTGCAATGTCACTGATGAAGATATTGAAGAGAACTGGCCCCAGCACTGATCCCTAAGGTATCCCACTTGTGACTTGCATCTCTTCTGACTGTATACCGTTTGCCACAACTCTCTGTTTTCTACCTCCAACCAGTTTGCCACCCAGTTGACAACATCTGACCCACGAGCCTACCAGCTTATTAATCAATCTTCTTTGTGGAACAGTATTGAAAGCTTTGCTGAAGTCAAGGTAGGTGACATCAACTGCTCCCCTTGGTCCACCACTCTGGTTACCCAGTCAAAGAAATCTATGAGATTAGTTTGAAAGGACCTTCCTTTCGTAAACCCATGCTGTCTTGGATCCTGAGCCTATGGATTCCAGATGTTGCACTATCCTTTCATTAAGGGTGCCTCCATAATCTTGCCCACCACTGAGGTAAGACTGACTGGTCTATAGTTCCCGCCTCCTCTCTGCTACCACTCTTGTGGAGGCGGGATCACATGAGCTCTTCTCCAGTCTTCTGGGACCTCTCCTGTGCTCAGAGACTCACTAAACAGTTCTGATAATGGCTCTGCTAGTTCCACCTTAGCTCCCTTAAGTACCCTGGGATGTATGCCATCAGGTCCCATTGCCTTGTCCACCCTGAGCTTATCGAGCCTTTATAGGATCCTTTCTTTTGTGAAGGACTAGTGCATACCTCCTCCCTCTGTATCCATGGTGCTGAGCTGTGGGCCCTGCCCTACCTTCTCTTCAGTAAATACTGAGCAGAAGTATCTATTTAGGATAGATGCTTTTACGTGGTCCTCCTCCTCACATACCTCCTTATCCCTTTGATCTTAGCACAACCCCTCTGGACTTTCTCATTTCACTAATGTATCTATAGAAGGTCTTATCACCTTATTTTACCATTTGTGCTAGTGTTTTCTTGGTTTGGGCATTTGCCTGCCTTACTGCCTTCCCTGCTTCCTCTAGGGGAAGTTTGGGATGCCTCCTATCTTCATCCTGCTGTCCCTTATATTTCCTGAAGGCCAGCCTTTTGTTTTGACATTTTCTGCTACTGTTTTTGAGAACCAAAGTGGTTTCCTTCTTTTTTGTACTTCCTTTTCTCTCTAAAACAATGGGATGCTGCTTCAAGTATTGCATCTTTAATGCTTGCTCCTTTGCCTGTACCCCTCACCTGTATTTCTTTTTGCCAGGGCTAGCTTAACTCTGTTGGCCATCTTATCAAAGTCAGCTCCTCTGAAGTTCCATATTTTTGTCTTGGAATGGAATGATTTAGTTCTAGTGGCCAAATTGAACCATACCATGTGATGGTCACTGGTCCCCAGGTGACCTTCTACCTGGAGATATGTGATCCTTTCCTGTTAGTCAGTACTAGATCTAGGATAGCCCTGTCTCTTGTGGGATCTTGTAACAGTTGTTTGAGTCCCTCCCTTGCAGGGAATCAACCAGGTGTCTAGTTCTGGCAGATGTTCCTGCTGGTATTGACCAATCTGTATCTGGCATGTTGAAGTCTCCCATTATCAGAACCTCCCTTTAGCTGTCATGTTTTGTATATCTTCTAACAGTAATGTGTCTGTGTTCTCCCCTGGTCTGGAGGCCTGTACACACCCCAGTTTGTATGGCTGTCCCATTTCCTGTTCCAGGGTGACCCACATTTCTTCTGGCTCCTTATGTGTATTCTTTAACAGAAGCAAATGCATAGCAAGAGTAAAAGAAAGAAAAGGCCATTATGTTCTTGAAGGTAGTGGCTGAGAAAGTAAGGGAAAAGAGTAGAGCCTTCAAAAGATACAAGGAAACACAAAAGGATGAGGACAGAGAACAATATCAGGAGAAGCAGAGGAATTTGGGAAAATAATTAGAAGGGCTAAAGTACAGAAAGAGGAAGGTATAGTCCAGGCTATTAAGAAAGGTGACAAGCCCTTCTTCACATACATTAGTGAGAGGAAAAGACCTGTAATGAGATCGATAGGCTGAAGAAGGAAGGAGGAGAAAGGGTGGAGGATGATCTAGGAAAGGTTGAGATACTGAACAAGTACTTTTGCTCAGTATTCACCAGAGAAGGGAGGGTGAGGCACTGAGACTCGTAAGAGAGGTATTCGGGAGGGAGGTAGATACTAGCCCATTCAAGGTGAAAAGAGTCCTACAAGAACTCTGAAAATAAAAGCCGATAAGGCAATGGGGCCAGATGGGATCCACCTCAGAGTACTAAAGGAACTCATGGAAGTGTTAGCAGAACCACTGGCTGCCCTTTTCAATGCATCACTAAATGAGAGAGAAGGGACCAGAGGACTGGAGGAGGGCAGATGTGGTCCCTCTCACAAGAGTGGAAGCAGAGAGGAGGCAGACAATTATAGGCCTGTAAGCCTGACTTCAGTAGTGGGGAAACTAATGAGTCCTTTTAAAGAGAGGATTGTGAAGTTTCTGAAGGATAGCGGGCACAGGATCCAAGGCAACATGGATTCTCAGTGGGAAGGTCCTGTCAGATGAATCTTATAGATTTCTTTGACTGGGTAACTAGGGTGGTGGGTCAGGAGGGGCGGTGGATGTAGTCTACCTGGATTTCAGAAAGGTCTTGACACCTTCCTGCACAGGAAATTGCTAAATAATTTGGGGAGCCTGGGAGTGGGTCCTATTGTGGTAAAATGGGTTGGGAACTGGCTATGGGACAGGACTCAGAGGGTGGTGGTAATGAGTCGACATCTAAGGAGAGGGAGGTGACCAGTGGAGCCAGTTCTATTCATTGTCTTCATTAGTGACATTGCAGAGCATCTGGAGGAAAGGTGTGCCTCTTGCAGATGACACCAAGATCTGCAACAGAGTGGACACACTGGAGAGAGTGGAAAAAATGAGAAGGACCTAAGCCTATTAGAGGAGTGGTGTGGTGTCTAACAGTTGAGTTTCAATGCTAAAAGTGCAAGATCATGCACCTGGGTTACAGGAATCCAAGGGAGGAGTACAGGATGGGTGGGGAATTTTGGCCACCACAAGTCAGGAGAAAGACCTGAGGGGTTATCATATCTGACGATCTGAAGGTGCCCAAACAGTGTGAAAAGGTTGTGGGAGATCAAACAGAATGTAGGGGTGCATATTGAGGATAATAAGCAGGAGAAGAGGTGGTGATGCCACTGACAGATCACTGATGAGAACTCAGCTGAGTACTGTGTCCAGTTCTGGAGACAACATCTCCGGAAGGATATTGACAAAATAGAGGCAGTCCAGAGAAGGACAACAAAGATGGTACATGGACTGCACCAGAAGCCCTATGAGGAAAGACTTAAGGACCTTAATAGCTATTCACTGGAGGAAAGAAGGGTGAGTGAGATATGATAGAGACTTCTCAAGTACCTTAGGGAATAAACAGAGTACAGGTGAAAAGCATATTTCAGAGAAAACTCTTCACCAGAACAAGGGGCATGATATGACGCTGAAGGATGGAATGCTCAGGGGTAATGTTAGGAAGTACTTTTTATTGAAAGAGTGGTGGAGCCATGGAACAGCTTTTCAGCAGAAGTGGTGGGTGTGAAAACAATACAGGGGTTCAAAAGGTCTTGGGATAGACATAAGGGTACCTTGAAGATGTGCAGAGCAGGAGAACCGCATATCAAAGAGGATCTAGGGCTGCAGCAGTGAATAGAGTTCAATATGCCTGTGCAACTGGTTTTGTGCTAGTGTAACATAGATAAACTTTGGCTGTTCACCTCTATCCATGGATATACTACCTGTAGGGGCACGGAGGCAAGGAACCATAAGGGAGGTTTTACCCTTGAGGTGCCACGGGAGTGATTCCCTTGGCTAAAGGTATCTTAAGAAGAAACCCGCAAGAGAGAGGTGTGCCACTGGAGGACAAGGGTGGATGAAGGGGCAAAGAAACATGCTTGTGTGTGGAGCGAGGAGAGCAGCCTCAAATAGCTGTGGCAGGGTCAGTTGCACAGCCCTCTTTGAACCATAAGCAGGCTATAGCCTTCCAATTCAGTGTTCCTGTGCAACTGGTTTTGTGCTAGTGTAACGTAGATAAACTTGGCTGTTCGCCTCTATCCATGGTATATACCACCCTGTAGGGTACAAAGGCAAGAAACCCTAAAGGGGGTTCCACCTCTTGAGGTGCCACAGGAGTGATTCCCTTGGCTAAAGGTACCTTATGAAAAAGCCCAGAAAGAGTGTCAAGCAAAGCATACAAGGTAGTGAACACGCATCGGGTCGAGGACCTGTAACGTAGGTTGGTTGGTAGTATGGGTTCAGTTGGTAGCATTGGTCAGTGAAGACCTGTACGTAGGCCAGTTGGTAATGGATTCAGCTGGTAGTATAGGTCAGTTGGTCGTATTATTTCAGTAAAGTAGGCAGGAAATGACAGGTGAATAGTGACCCACTCTGAGGTCTGACTGTAAGGCGTGGAGGCTTGGCTTCCTAAGAAGAGCGAGAACAGCAAAATGGGGAGACGGAATGATTACGGGACATCCAACTGACTCCATCCAACAGCAGAAACCTACCTAAGTAGGAAACCTAACTAAGTGACCTAGGGACTACAAGGATGCCTAACTAGTATTATGAAAATTGGCATGGAGGAGAGGAAAAACCTTTGAGGAGGAAACTTCTGGGGATCCAAGGCCTAGGTCACCTTCCTCCAGACTTTGGGACAGTTTTCATTAGTAGACGGCTCTGCTACTGCAATTTAGTAGACCAATCCAAGGGAACTGTAATTTCAGAGGAACACTCTCATTCTATCCCTCTAATGGGAACACTGTGAAGGGTTGCAAGTGCACTCTGCAATAAGAGTCTACCAAGGTGGGAGGAGGAGGAGGAGGAGAGTAATACCACCAAGGCATTCAGCCAGCTTACCAATCTATGAACAAACCAGGTGAACCAGAGGCAGTCATAGGAGAATAGCATGAAAGGGTGCCTCTGGACCCGCTCGGCAGCTAAAGGGCCCTTCCCATGAAAACCTCACCCCATCGCCGCTGAAGTCTTAAATGCTACATCAAGAGGTGCCGTCGGTATGGTTGACGCATCGAAGGTCGACCTGGAGTGAGGACCTTTCCAACTATGGGCCAGGTGAGAAGGATTCTGCCCAAAGCTTTACATGCTCAAGATGAGGACTTCAGAGTGCAGAGGGAGACCGTCGGTCACAGGACTAGCCTCAGTCCTGGAGTAACTGGATATGGCAAGGAAAAAAGATGCAGGGCAATGTAAGAGGGCGTTCTTCACAGACAGGGTGGAGATCTGGAACAGACTACCAGATGGAGTGGTGGGGGCTAAATCGGTGGAAAAATTCAAGAGGGCATGGAACAAGCATATGGAGCTGAGCATCAGGGAGAGGGCAGGGGCTGGCAGGGAGGGAGGTGAGCAGGAAAAAGGGCAGACTAAATGGGCTGGTATGGTCCTTTTCTGCCTTCAAGCTTCCATGATTCTATGATATGATTCTATGGTCAGCATGTCACCAAAATGTGGAAAAAGTGAGTTGTAATGAGCATGAGACCTGCACATGGTAAGGAGCATGGGACCCGTCATAGGTCATAACGGATGAGAGCAGACATGGGGAGACCTCTACATAGGTCAGACTGAGCACTGTGGACCCTCTCATGGGCCTTGACTGGATGAGACCTGAATGTAGGTCAGGCTGAGCAATATGGATCCTCTCATGGGTCTAGGTAAGGCAAATAAACAGCTGTCAGTAACAGAAATGCATGTCGACCAAGTCCATTAGAAAGCCAAATTGGGAGTGAATTGGATAGTATATTATGAGTAAGAGAATGACGTGTCTGGCAAAGTGCAGGGCTGACGGTTGGAGAGGAGGAGACTGTGAAGCTAGTTAGGTAGGAGGAGGCTGCAAAGCCAGTATGGCAGGAGATGAGTTTGAAGCCAGTAAACATGATATGCTCTCAAACATGGAAGGGTATGCCAGTATTGAAAGGGAGAGGTCCTGGAATGAATGGACTTGCAAGCTGATTGCATTAGTGCTATGAATGGTCAGTATATGAATAATACTGGTAGTGCAAGGGACAGGAAGGCTGGGAGGGTTGCAAGAGACAGGAATGCTGGGATGACTGTGTAAATCAGATGCAGAATAGCAGGAAAGGATGGTGGCAGGCTGGGTGAAGCCAGCTGCCCTAAGGTAGAGAGTTGCCTGGTTGTACTTCTCCACAATTCATACGCTCTTCTGGGGAGAGTGGTTCCTCTATGGAGGCACCTGCAATAGAGAGGAGGATGCTGGGAACCTCCACAAAGGAGTCCCACAGGAGGATGGCATGGGACCCCACAGGGGAAGAAACAACTCCTGGTGGGGACTCAATCATTGGGGTGTAGATCTGGGGAACAAAGGGAGAGGGAGGCAAGGTGCCTGCCTGGTACCACAGCTTGGAGTGACAGAGAGCAAATCCTCAGGATCACAGGAGCAGCTGCAGAGGGAGGAGCTGGATATGACTAGGTTGTCAACATACCAAGGTACACAATCTATAGGAGGGACAGGGAGGGTAAAAGAGGAGGAGGAGTAGCTCTCTATGCAAGGGAAGGGATCAAAGCAACAGAACTAAAGGATAAACAGGGAGTAGAGAGGCACTGTGGGTTACCCTGGAGACAGGGTATGGTACCTAGTCGCACAGGAGTTGTATATAGACCCCCATCTCAGGGAGGCAATGGACAAGGAAATGATAAAGGCATCCAATGGCAGGAAAAAGGGAGATATTGTTGATGGGGACCTGAATATGCCAGATGTTAGCTAGCACACCCTGGCTGCAGCCATATCAAAAGCAGGATTATTCTCGATGCCCTACAGGGGCATGCCTCAGACAGCTAGTGGTGAACCCACTAGGGAGGAACAATCTTAGACCTGGTACTGTCAAATGGGGATGGAGAAAGGATCTCGGATTTAGAAGTGGGTAGCCATCTGGGAACAAGTGACCCCAAACAGTGTGGTTCACGATAAACACAGCCATAGAATAAAGCCATACAAAAGCAAGTGTGTTGGACTTTAGGAGGTCTGACTTTGGGAAAATGGGAGAGTGCCTCAGAAAACACTAGCAAATGGGCAAGAAGGAAGGGTGGAGGAACAATGGGAAAAATCAAAACAGTCATCACAGAGGCAACAAGCCTTTGTGTGAAGCAAATCAACAAAGCAAAACAAGGAAAAAACACTATGGTTCTCAAAAGAAATGGGAAGATTAAGGAGAAAAAGGTAGCATTCAGAAAGTATAAGGAAACACAGAAGGAACAGGACAGAGAACTGTACCAGTTAACGCAGAAGGAAGCAGGAAGGCAGTCAGAATAGCAAAAGCCCAAACTGAGGAAAAGATAACCAACTCAGTTAAGAAGGGGATAAAACCTTTTATAGGTACATTAGGGAGCAAAGAAAGATGAAGAGAGGACAGTGAGGCTTAATAAAGGGAAGGGAGAGTGGGCAGAGGATGACGGTGAAAAAGCAGGGCTACTGAGCGAATACTTCATAGAAACATAGAAACATAGACTTTGACAGCAGATAAGGACCGCTTGGCCCATCTAGTCTGCCCATTTCCTGCCTACAGGATAGGCAGCAGATCCTAGTTAACCAACAGCCTATTTCTTCCTACCCCCACAAGAATTGCCTTATGTCTGTGCCATGCATTCTTGAATTCTCCCACAGTTTTAGACTCCACAACCTCCTCAGGAAGGCTGTTCCATGCATCCACTACCCTCTCTGTGAAATAATACTTCCTCACATTGCCCCTGAACCGCCCCCTTCTATCTTTAAATTGTGCCCCTTGTTCTTGCACGTCTCTTTTCTGAAAGATGCTACCCTCTTGGACTTTGTTGATTCCACTGAGGTACTTAAAAGTTTCTATCATGTCCTCCCTCTCCTTCTTTCCTCAAGGGTATACATATTAAGCTCCTTTAGTCTCTCCTCATACAGCTTCTCTTGCAGACCCTGCACCATTTTAGTTGCTCTCCTTTGGACTGCCTCTATCCTGTCTATGTCCTTGCGGAGATGGGGTCTCCAGAACTGGATGCAGTACTCCAGATGGGGTCTCATCAACTGTCTGTACAGAGGGATAACAACTTCCTGTTTTCTGCTGCTGATGCCTCTCCCTATACATCCCAGTATACCTCCAGTCCTCCCTACTGCCTTCTCACATTGCTTGCTAACCTTAAGGTCATCTGATATGATTACCCCAGGTCCCTTTCCTTTTGGTTGTTGTTACTACCTCCCACCCATTGTGTATTCTTCCCTGGGTTCTTGTTTATCAGGTGCATTATTTTGCACTTCTTTGCATTGAATCCTAGCTGCCATACTTCTGACCATTCCTCCAACCTTGCCAAGTCCCTTTTCAAACTTTCCACGCCTCCTTGTGTATCAACCCTGTTGCAGATCTTTGTGTCATCTGCAAAAGGCATACTTTTCCTTCCAGTCCCTCTGCAATGTCACTGATGAAGACATTAAAAGGACTGAACCCAATACTGAACCCTACGGTACCCCACTAGTAACCCTCTTTCTTCAGAGTGGACTCCATTTACAATTACCTTCTGTGTCCTGTTGTGCAGCTAATGTTTTACCCAGGCTGGTTAATTTGACTATTAATCTTTTGTGTGGGACTGTGTCAAATGCCTTGCTAAAGTCTAGGTAGGCCATGTCCACAGCCCTCCCTGGTCTACTACTTTGGTCACCCAGTCAAAGAAATCTATTAGATTCATCTGACATGACCTTCCGCTGTGAACCCATGCTGCCTTGGGTCCTGAGCCCCACTGGCCTCTAGGTACTCGACTACTTTTCCTTCAGAAGTGACTCCATCACTTTCCCTACCACAGAGGTCAGACTGACAGGTCTGTAGTTTCCTGCCTCTGTCTTGGTCCCACTTTGTGAAGAGGAATCACATCCGCCTTCCTCCAGTCCTCGGTACCACACCATCCTCCCATGATTTATTAAAAAGAGTAGCCAGTGGTTTCACTAGTTCCTCCTTAATTCTTTTAGAATTTGGGGTGAATTCCATCAGGACCCATTGCTTTGTCCACCTTCAGTTTTAGGAGTTCTTGCAGAACCCTTTCTTCTGTGAAAGGACTGGGATTGAACCCCTATCAAGAGTGCTTCTGTTAATTGGATTAGGCACTTCCCTCCTCTTTTGTGAATACTGAGCAGAAATATTCATTCAGTATCCCTGCTTTTTCACTGTCCCCTCTGCCCACCAGCTGTTCATTCTATTCAGCCTCACTCCCCCCTTTGTCTTCCTACGCTCACTGATGTACCTATAAAGGTTTTATCCCCTTCTTAACTGAGTTGGCTATCTTTTCCTCAATTTGGGACTTTGCTATTCTGACTTCCCTCCTGCTTCCTTCTGCCTTAACTGGTACAGCTCTCTGTCCTGCTCCTTCTGTGTTTCCTTATACTTCCAGATGCTATCTTTTCTTCCTGACTTTCCAGCCACCTCTTTTGAGAACCATAGTGGCTTTTTCTTTCATTTTGATTTGTTTATTTGCTTCACACAAAGGCTTGTTGCCTCTGTCATGGCAGTTTTGATGATTCCCCATTGTTGCTCCACACCTCCTTCTAGCCTGTTTGTTAGTGCTTTTCTGAGGCACTCTCCCATCTTGCCAAAGTCAGCCCTCCTAAAGTCCAGTACCCTCACTTTTGTATGGCTTGACTCTGTAGCTGAGTTTAACGTGACCCACACTGTTTGATGGTCACTTGTCCCCAGATGGCAACCCACTTCTAGATCTGAGATCCTCCTCACTGCCCCCGTTTGAGAGTATGAGGTCTAAGATTGCTCCCTCACGAGTGGGTTCCGAAACTAGCTGTCTGAGGCCTGCCACCTGTAGGGCATCAAGAATGGCCCTGCTCTTGGATGTGGCTGCAGCAAATGTGATCCAGTTAAGATCTGGCATATTCAGGTCTCCCATCAACAGTATCTCCCTTTCTCTGCCATTCTAAGAATGCCTTCTATCATATCCTTGTCCATTCCCTCCCTGACATGGGGGTCTGTACACAACCCCTGTGTGGATTGTGGTGCCTTTCCAGTCTCCAAGGTGACCCACAGTGCCTCCTCTCCTTCCTGTTTACTCTTTTGTTCAGTTGCTTTTATCCCTTCCTTTACAAGAGAGCTACTCCTCCCCTCTTCTCCCTGCCTGTCTCCTGTAGGTTATGTACCCTGGTATGTTAACATCCCAGTCATGGTTCTCTGTGTACCATGTTTCTGTGATTGCTATGATATCCAGGCATCCCTCTTCCATCAAGGCCACCAGCTCAGGGAGCTTGTTGCCCAGACTATGAGCATTGGTACTTCTGCTCAGTATTCACAAAAGAAGAAGAGGGGAGGTACCTAAATCAAAGACTAGGAGCACTCTAGATAGGGAGGTCGATACCAGTCCATTCACAGAGGAAAGGGTTCTGAAAGAACTTTCAAAACTGAAGGTGGACAAAGCAATGGGGCCTGACAGGATTCACCCAAGACTTCTAAAAGAACTAAGGTAGAACTAGTGACACCACTGACTACCCTTTTAACAAATCATGGGAGGATGGTGTGGTACCAGAGGACTGGAGGAGGGCAGACGTGATTCCCTTCACAAAAGTGGGAGCAAGACAGAGGCAGAAAACTACAGACCTGTTAGTTTGACCTCAGTGGTAGGGAAATGATGAAATCACTTCTAAAGGAAAGAATTATTGAGTTTCTAGAGGCCAGTGTGGCACAGGACCCAAGGCAGCATGGATTCACTTCAAGAAGGTTGTGTCAGATGAATCTAATAGATTTCTTTGACTGGGTGACCAATGTAGTAGACCACAGAGTGGCTATGGATATGGCCTACCTAGACTTTAGCAAGGCATTTGACACAGTCCCACACAAAGATTCATATACAAGTTAGCGAGCCTTGGAGTGGGTCCCAAAGTGGTAGCGTGGGTAAAAATTGGCTGGACAACAGGATACAGAGGGTAATAGTAAACAGAGTTCACTCTGAGGAAAGGGGTTATGAGTGGGGTACCTCAGGTTCAGTACTGAGACCAGTCCTCTTTAATATCTTTATAAGTGACACTGCAGAGGGACTGGAAGGAAAAGTATGTCTCTTTGCAAATGACACAAAGATCTGCTACAGGGTTGATACAGAAGGTGGGGTGGAAAGGATGCAAAGGACTTGGCAAGGTTGGAGGAATGGTCAAATGTATGGCAGCTTAGAGTCAACGCAAAGAAGTGCAAAGTAATGCACATGGGAAACAAAACCCAGGGAAGGATACACAATGGGGGTGAGACAACAACAACAAAATGGAAAGGTACCTGAGGGTAGTCATCATCAGATGACCTTAAGGTGGGCAAGCAATGTGAGAAGGCAGAAAGAGGGCTGGTGGGATATTGGGATGCATAGGGAGAGGCATCACCAGTAGAAAACAGGAAGTTGTTATCCTGTACAGACAGTTGGTGAGACCCCATGTGGAGTACTGCTGTCCAGTTCTGGAGACCCCATCTCTGCAAGGACATAGACAGGATGGAGGCTGTCCAGAGGAGGGCAACTAAAATGGTGTAGAGTCTGCATTAGAGGACATATGAAGGAGATTAAAGAAGCTTAATATGTATACACTCAAGGAGAGGAGGGAGAGGAGGGACATGATAGAAACTTTCAAGTACATCAAGGGAATCAACAAAGTCCAAGAGGGTAGCATCTTTCGGAAAAGAGATGTGCAAGAACAAGGAGGCACAATTTGAAGATAGAGTAGGGACAGCTCAGAGGTAATGTGAGGAAGTATTTTTCACGGAGAGGGTTGTGGATACATGCAACAGCCTTCCTGAGGAGGTAGTGGGTTAAAACAGTAGGGAAATTCAAGAATGCATGGGACGGACATAAGGCAATTCTAGTGGGGGTAGGAGGAAGTAGGCTACTGGTTAACTAGGATCTGCAGCCTAACCATTAGGTAGGGAAATGGGCAGACTGGGTGGGCCAACTCGGTCCTTATCTGCCATCAAATTACATGTTTCTGTGTTTCTCTGTTGCTGGTTGCAGAATGCCATAAAGGCTCTGTGGAGCAGCAATAGAAGGCCAGGGCTAGCCAGTGACCAATAAAACATATAAGAAGTTGAAAGCTGCTCCCACTGTCTGGAGCCACGATGCCCACTGCAACAACAGTCCTCTGCCGGGGCAAAACAAAGAAGCCACAGAGGTGCCATGATGCCAAACAGCTAATTAAACCATTAGGATAAAATAATTTAAGTACCAGCAGTTGCATTAAACTAGTAGATGAAATTAAATTGATGAATATCTGCAGCTGTAGCTGGATTGGCATGTGTTTAAGCATATTAAGAACCCCAAAGGGCTATACTCAAAGGGAGAGCAACATGGAAGGGCAGGAGAATTGGGTGAGATTCTGTTGCATAGCTAGTAGTACTGAATAGCCAAACAAATTTAAATGTGTTTGTCTCCACAAGTAACTTATCTATTTATTTATTGAAAAGTTTCACCAGGAAAGGCACACTGAACAATATAAATTGCTCATCTCATGGAGCGTCCTGCAAGGGGAACACAGGACTACACTAATCAAAAAATAACCAAAACATATATACATGAGGTACAATAATCAAAAGATAATCAAAACACATTTACATGAGGTAATAAAGAACAGGAAAAACAACAGATCAGAGTATATAATACATAATTTTGCAGCATTAGATAAACATATGATTTTGATGCACAAGAGGCAAGAGGTAACATATCAAAATAAAGCAGACCTATTAAATACAATGACAGACATGGAAGTGAACTAAACATGTAGTGGTTTCATCTCTCGTTAAGTGCTAGGCAGGGAAGGAAAAGGGAGGGAGAAGCCAGAGGAGAAATTAAAAGCAGTTGCATGTTGGAGAGAGGAAGTTCAGGAGGGAGGAAGAGATTGACCATGGGGAGGAGGAGGAGTGCCTGATTTGATGAGGCATTGTGTTCCAGAGTTTTGGGAACCTATAGGAGAAAGACGATTGGCCTATAGACGTGGTATGCTGTGGGAAAGCTTGGGTGCAGGAGTCACTGAATCTGAGGGAGAGAGGGGCAGGAGGACAGTGAGTAGGTGAGGTGGGGGCAGCGTACCAAATCAGAATTTAGAGACAAATTTTATGCAGTGGGCTAGGCAGCGGCTTTCCTGGGAAGGAAAAGCTAGAGAGTGATACAAATCACAATGGTGGGTAAAGGCGGCGTCCAGAGCAAAATGACAGAAAGCATTGCAAAGGGTGTCCAATCTGTTTAAGAATGACTTGATTGCTGCACTGTAGACTATGTCACAGTAGTCAAAGATGTGTAGTATAATTTTCTGGACAAGCTCCCGCCTGGCCTGTAGAGGTATGCAGCTTCAGTTCCTGTAAAGGGCACCTAATTTGGGGCTCAGCCTTTTCAGGATGGAGTCTATAAGTCCAGTGAAGTTAAGGTGCTGGTCTAGCCAGACCCCGAGATACCTAAGGAGGAGGTGTCCTCAACAGTAGAACCATCAATGGTGTGGAAGGAGGGCAATTTAGATAGCCTAGAGAGTCTCTACCTAGTGCTGAAGATCATGGAGACTGTTTTCTTGGCATTGAGGAAAAGCTGATGGGAGCTGAATTTTCTCGAAGTCATGTTGGAGTGTGGAAGCAACATCAGTTGGCGATTGGCGGAGTAGAAAAGGACAGTGTCAGTCAGCATACATTTGGATGAGGAGGAAGTGCACACTGACGGGAGGTCGTATGAAAATATGGAGAATAGGAGGGACCAACGACGGAGCCTTTGGGGTACTCCAGCATTAATCTGGAGTGGGGAGAAAGGTGGAATCAGCAATTTTGACTGACTGTGTCCTGCTTTTAGGTAGGAGCTAAACCAGTTTGTGGCTGAATCAGACAGGATAGCAGACCACAGATTATCTAGAAGGAGGGGTAAGAGACTGTGTCAAATGTCTTTGCAAGGTCAACAAAGATTGCAAATGTAATTGGACCACTGTCCATACCTGAGAGTATAGAACTGATGAGCCTAAGTAAGGATGTAGTAGTAGTGTGATCTTTCCTAAAACCAGAGTGGTAGGGAGTAAAAAGGCTGAGTCAGAGAGGTAGAGGAGAGTTGAGAGAGACCAGGTGCTCCTGGAGCTTAGCGAGAATAGGTAGGAGAGTGACTGGCCGGTAGTTCCCAAGCATGGATGGTCACCTCCCTTAGGTAGGGGATAACTATGGTGTGCTTCCAGGAGTCAGGGACTGAGGCCAACAAAAGGAAAGGTTCAATAAGGCAGATAGTGGTGATGAAATACCATGAGCAGAAAGGAAAAGAAGTTTGGGATCAAGGCCATCGGGTGAGGAACCTTAGATGAGTTGAGAGTGAGGTGAGCATTTAAAGCATCATGAAGTGAGACTGGTGAGAAGAAGAGGTTGCTTGAGTGTGTTCGGGTGTGAGTTATTGCAGACTGCACGACCGGTTGGGTAGAAGGGAGAAGCTAGAAGAGCAGACGAGAGGAGGTAAAGTAAGAGTTGAATTCAGTAGCAACTGAGAGGTGTACAGACGTAAAAGCATTATTGACATAGATGAGTGGAGTTTGGGATTTAGAGAGAGAGAGAAGAGGGATGAATAACTTTCCAAATTTTTACAGGATGCATATGTTAGCATCAAAGGTGGAACTAAAACATTCGGACTTGGCAAGCCTTGTAGTATTTGAACAGGTGTTTCTGAGGGCTCGATATCTGTCATGGTTGGCTTGTAATTTAGAGACTTTGTAAGCTTTCCAAGCACGGTCGAGAGCTCTCTACATGCCATCAATTCAGGTGTGATCTACAGGAGGTAGCTTCCATGTACCCTTATGCAGCTAAAAGGTGCGTGCTTGTTCCAAATATTAAGAAAGTGGCCTTGAAATAGTCCAGGGTTCGTTAACTGTGTTAGCAGTGGGAATACTGTGGGTGACTAGTCAGTGTGGGCTGGGTCATTTAGAAGGTGGGTGAGGTCTAGGGACTTATATAAGGGACTAGTAATGTTTCGTGCAGGGCTTTTGGACCATGAAGTTTGCAGACCATATAGATCATATGATGGTCATTAGTATGTCCTGGAGGAGGCTGATTCAATTACTCCGTGGATGCGTGAAGTTAGGGCCCAATCATTAATTGGTGGCTGCCAGTTTAGTATTTAGATGGGTTAGCTTGTGAATCAGTTGCATTAGATTAGGGATGCAATGCTGTTTGCAGCTTGCTTAGGGAGAGGACAGGCCAGTTTTGGTTAAAATCACCTTGTATATAGAGCTCACCATTTGATGTAGGGGTGAGATTTCAGTGAGAAGATTAGAGCAATAGTAGGGAAGAGATCTGGGCAACAGTATATCCAGCAACTTAAATAGGGATGGAGTAGGGCATGTAGAGTCTGAGCATGAGGGTCTCATAAGCTGCGGGGACCGATGCAGCTAGGACTAGAGTAGTATGAGTAGAGGACAAGGTATATATAGCGACGATGACACCCCTACCTGTGCAGTCTTACTGGGTGATATTGTAGCCAGGGTATAGATACTATGATCAGGTGTTTTGTTATTTAGCCCAGGTTTCGTTATTATGAGGAGGTCAGGGACCAGCATTAGAACAAGGGTTGAAGCACGCTAATTTTGGTAGTAGACTCCTTATGTTAAAGTGGAGGATTTTAAGTCCAGGAGGAAGAGTTGGCGTGTTGGGAGCAGGGGAGGGCATGTGTGGGAGAGTTGACGACAATGTGTTGGATAGAGGACGGCCAGGGTTGGGTTTATATCCCCAGCGGATAGTAGGAGAAGTGAAATGATTATAAAGTGGAGTTTGAACTTTTATACCATGGCTTAGATGTGACTGGTCTATAGAGGTAGGAGAATATAGAAAGGAAGCAAAATGGTAGTTAGGGAGCACAGAAGTGCTTAGTAGTTAGGAACAGAAGAGTGAGGAACAGGGTAGAAAAGGTAGGTGAGTCCAAAGTTGGTGGAAGGGAGTGGGGACCCCGACAATCGGATTGTAGAAGCTAAAATTAGATGAAGGGAATAATCAAGAGGGGTTTCTGAGGGTTTATTTAAGAGGTTTGCATGGGTTGATGGAGTGGGAAGAAATGAGATAGTAAAAGGAAGCTATGGCAGTAGATAGCTTTTTAATACAGGCAGCATACTGTGAATAAAGAGTGAGCTAGGCAAGAACGTTTTTGGGACGGGTAATTCAGTGCAAGGACCGGAGTAGTGGTGACCTTGCAGACTAGCTTGAGAGAGCAGGAAAGGTAAATAAAAACTAGCTGTGGACGTAATTCAGTTTCAGTCTAGCATCTACTAGGAGTGCAGCTGGAATAACTTGCTAATGAAAATTCTGCACTTAGATATTTCACCTGAATGGTCATGTGCCCACAGTAGCTATATAAATCAGAGTCCAGATAGGTGGGGGGAGAGGTGGGAGTTGATGGGCAGGAGCAGAGCGGGTGGCTGCTGTTGGAGGAGCTGCTCGGTGTGCTGAAGAGGATGGGCGGCTGAAGAAAGAGCCGTGCCTTAGTCTTCGTGGAGAACGCCCATATCAGGGGCCTCAGGGGCTGTGAAGAAAAGGACACAGGATTATTAGGTAGCCACTGAAAATGCTACTAAATCGGTGGGCGGGCAGACAGGGAGGAACAAAAGAAAGTTAGCAGGAACCGCAACAGGATCTGCTGCAAGAGCAGGGAGTGGAAAGTTGATTAAAGCTAGTATGAGGAGGGAGAGGTCAGCACAGAGAATGGGAAAGGTAGTTTTTACTAGTGAAAAAGATTTAACCAGCAAAGTTAAGTGATGAGGACGGAGCAGAGTTAGGAGAGAGAAAACAGAGTTAGGAGAGAGAAAGTGCAGAGGGAGCTAGAATGGAGAGGGCCAGCAGCAATTATAGTTAAGTTTATGCAATCAATTCCAAAACTTTAGTATTAAACAGTCACTAGTAACTGTAATTCAGTAGTAGAGAGCAAAGCACGCTTTTAACAAAAAAATCAGTTATAAATTAAAAATCACTTATAAATTAAAATTCCTGGTGAGCTCAGTTTTCAGTCGGTACTGAGCAGAGAGAAAAGTGAACAAAGAGTTAAGAATGGGCCCAGTAAGTGATCGGAAGTGCAGTTGTAGGCTGAGTAAATGCAGTGGACAGGTAGAATCATTTTTAAACATAATGAATAACGTGTAGGAGAAATCCCCAAGGAAAAGAAGGAAGGAGCAAAACAGCACAAAGTACCTGGAGTTCAACAGAAATGCAGCAGTTCCTGCTGCCACACCCTGCAGCTAGCTAAGAGCAAGAGCTTAGACCAGATGGAGGCAAGTAAGTGCAAACAGCAGCAAAGGGTTTGAATGGGAGCTGAAACATACAACAAATGCAGGAAACGGAGGATGCCAGGTAGCAATGCAGGGGTCTGAGGATGACAGGTAGCTGAGGAGGACAGGGAACTAGAGTACAGCAAACGAATAACACAGCACAAATAAAGGGCAACTAGAAAGCCCCAAAAGAAAAAAAAAAGGAATACACAAAACCAAAGCATAAACTCAGTAGAACAGAAAAGAGAGCACACAGCAGCTGGAAGCAAAACAAATACTAACTAAAGTAGGAGAAACACAGGAACACATCCAGCAGAAACCTAGCAGAGTCCAGAGCACAATTAAACCAGATTGGGGGTGGGGCTGGCAAGGCCACAGCTGGCCTAAAGTGAGAAGACAGATGAACAGAGCCTCCGCCAGCAAGGAAAAATGCTTGCTGTGTGGAGTGAGGAGAGCAGCCCTTAAATAGGCCAAAAGGGTGAGTGGCTAGTTGCACAACCCCTTGAACCACAGGCTGTAGCATTCCAAAAATGGGCAGACTGTGGGCTGTATGGTCCCTATCTGTTGACAGATTCTATGTTTCTATGTTTCTATATCAACAAAATGGGGCAGACACACCTTATACCAGAACTTGTGACTGTGGCATTCAGTACAATCAAAGTCAGGACTGACCTCTGCATTCTAGCAATCTGGGAGGATGAATTTCTGCCTTTCCAGTTAAAGTTTCTGGTAGCACTACAACATGAGAATCAATGATCAGTTATATAATCTAACTGTTGGCGGTGTGAAATAGAACTACTTCAGCAGGGTTCCAGCCAAATTGCAATTCTGTTTTCCAAAGAGCATGATGAAATTACATGGTACGTCCCTTAGCAGCCTGCCACTTAAACTGTGACTTGTCCAGTAAGCCATTGGTTAACTTAGTTGGGCAGCCTTTGATCAAACCCTGAGGAGCCCCCATGCACAGAGGGGATGACCCACGTGGCATGGTGACCACTGGAACTTCTGGTTGTTCTGTTTGTCCGCTTAAATTTAATTAAGCAAGCTCATGTTTCGTTGACACAGCACATTTTCACACCAGTAACTATTTGTACGTGGGCATTTCTTTGAATATAGCTCTATGAATCATACTGAACTGCTGAACCTGAACATTATTACGCTCCCTGATAACAGGCTCACAACAAAATGGTGTATCAGGAAAACCACCCATTCTTACTCCTGATTTCACACAAAATAGTCCAGAAGCATATTTAAAAGCTGAAGTTCAGCATCTGCACAAAGTAACGGAAGTGTGTTGTAGCACTAAGCCTCATGCTCCTAACTAGGTATATTTTACTCAAATCTCTTCCCAACTCCAAGGCCAAGAAATCTCGCCAAAGCCAAAGCAACCATCCTCGGAGAGGTCTGGCGAACAGACACACACAGTTCAGAATTAAATATTCAGCAACTGTGAACGCTACAGTTCTTAGATAATGCTATAGCTGCCAAAACTTACTGAACTCCATTACAGGGGCAGGGACAGGACTCAGTGAGTCACCACGCCACATGGCGACAGTCAGACAATACCCCCACATCGACTGCATGCGGGCATTATAAGTACTGTTTAATGATGTCTGGGCATTTGGAGCCTAGCCATGATAGTGGGGATAGTGAGGCAACCAAAACCTGCTGCAAAGCCCAGAGCAAGAAGGCTAGAGCTAAGAAACCGAGCTGGTTGAGCAAGGAGGTCATGGAAAAGGTAAGGAAGAAAAGAGCTGCCTTTAGGAAATACAAGAAAACAGGGAGGGGAGGACAGAGGAGTACTTGACAGAATCGAAGGAGGTGACAAGGGCAGTAAGGGAGCCAAAGCATCTCTGGAACTCAGGCTGGCACAAGGCATTAAGAAGGGGGAGAAGGACTTCTTTAAGTACATCAGGAGAAAAGGAGCTGTAAGGACCACATAGTAAGGATTAGGAAGGAGGGGTTGGGTGGAAGCAGGGTATGATAAGGCGGAAGCACTAAATGAGTACTTCTGCTCAGTATTTACTAAAGAGAAGAGGGGGTGACACCCAAGATGGGTGAAATGGCAGGCAGGGGGAAGTGGTGACAGATGGGGAAATCATGGAGGACAGAGTTGAGAGGTTTGAAGGCACTGAGGGTGGACAAGGCACCAGGCCCAGATGGCATCCACCCCAGGGTACTGAAGGAGCTGGCAGAGGTCCTTGCAGGACCTTTGCGAACCTATTTAATGCCTGCTACATGAGGGTGTGTACCTCAGGACTGGAGGATGGCTCATGTGGTGCCCTCCACAAGAGTGGCCCCAAGGATGAACCAGGAAACTACAGACCAGTGAGCCTCACATCCATCGTGGGTAAGCTAATGGAGACTATCCTGAAGGAGAGGCTGGTGGCCCTCTTAGAGGCCAAAGGACTACAGGACAGCAGACAGCATGGCTTCATCGTGGCCGATCCTGCCAAACCAACCTGGTCGGGTTCTATGACTGGGTAACTAGGCAACTGGAGCGGGGACATGCAGTGGATGTCCTGTATCTGGACTCAGTAAGGCATTCGACTCAGTGCCACATGGAAGGCTGGGAAGGAAGTTAGTAGGCACAGGGGCAGGTGCAATGCTGGTGAGATGGGTGGAAACTGGCTGCAGGGAAGGCAACAGAGGGTGGTGGTGGGTGGGGAGCTCTCACACCCAAGGGCAGTGACGAGTGGTGTCCCACAGGGCCTCGGTGTTGGGACCAGTGTTGTTTGGGATATTCATTGCAGACATATCATGGGACATCAAGAGCAAGATCAGTCTGTTTGCTGATGATACCAAGGTTGGCGCGGTGGTGGATGACCTAGGGGGATGGCAGGGTTGCAGGATGATCTGGCAAAGCTTGAAACCTGGTCAGACACCTGGCAACTGGGCTTTAATGCCAAAAGTGCAAGGTGATGCATTTTGGGATGAAGAACCCAAGGAGGACTTACCAGCTAGGGGAGTGCAGCTAGCCCAGACAGAGGAGGAGAAGGATCTGGGTGTGCTCATCACAGGGTCAATGAACAACTCGGCACAGTGTGGGAAGGCAGCTGCAAAGGCCAACAAAATGCTGGGTTGTATTGCAAGGGATATATCCTCAAGGAGGGAGGAGGTGATTCTGCCACTGTATAGGTCATTAGTTAGACCACACCTGGAGTACTGCGTGCAGTTCTGGCGTCCGTATCTGAAAAGGGACATTAAGTTACTGGAGGGAGTGCAGCGCAGGGCGACAAAGATGATCAAGGGTCTGGGGACTTATCATATGAGGGAGGTTGAAGGAGTTGAACATGTACTCACTGGAGGAGAGGAGAGACAGGGGGACATGATTGAAACCTTAAATACATGAAAGGAATAAACAAGACAGGTACAGAGGGGCTGTTCAAAGTAAGGGGGAGGAGGGCCACCAGGGGCCATGATATGAGACTGAGCGAGGGAAGGTTCAGGGAGGGAGATGAGGAGACACTTTTTACAGAGAGGGTGGTGGCTGGGTGGAATCGTTACCTGCAGAAGTGGTATGCAGTAGAACAGTGGACTGCTTCAAGCGAGGATGGGACAGGACAAGGGGAGGGTTAATGAAGGGGAAGGGTGGAAGGGAGGGGCTGCGGAATAAGGGGTGCTAGCTGCACATTCGACAGACTTGATAGACCTCTGGGCCTTTATCTGCTGGCAAATTTCGTATGTTGTATGTTCGTATGATGCCTTGAATTCCATGACCATAAACATATTTGACAGAAAAGCAACAAAACGTGAGAAGCAGATTAAAACTCACACTTTCTGAAAGTTCAAACCAAGTGTTTGCTCTGCCAACCCTCCCCAACCATAGTAGCTCAAGTCTGGCAAAACCTCTGACTCCTCAAATCAGACAGAGATCTGAGCAAAATATGCGCAGGTAGTCCCTTTTAACAAGGAGAAGCAGCCAGATGCCTCTAGGTTTGGCTATTGTGAGCAGAATGCCAGACTCCATAGGGAGTAGCAGTGATCCCACTACCATGTATCACCAGGCCAGGTTAGGTTACGGGGGTGGTGGCATTGCTGTGTTTCAATATTGCCAACAGTACAAAAGCCACTTACCCAAATTGTGCCCAGAATGCTCTCAGTCTTTCTTCTATTACAAGCAGCAGTGTCTAGACTAGCTGCTGCAGCAGTCAGGCCCACCACATTCCAGTCGGGCTTCCACTGCCAACTGTTCTGCATGGCCAAAGCCCCACCATCACCTCTTTTCACTGACATCTCTTTCCCAGTAGAAATTAAAGCTGCTGCCTTCTGGAACTCATTCCCTGATGCTCCCTGCCACCAGGCTGCCACTTATCTTAATCAGCAAACTATGCACAGTACTGGGCTCCAAGCCAGTCCCAATTCTAGAGCCAGCATTTTTATTTTATTTTTATACCTTGGTATCTCTCTGGCATACATCCAAGAAAAAAAAAACTTTAAATACATTATTCTCGCTGCCCAAGAAATCTATGTCCTGTGAGTAGCTGCAGTGCTAAAGCCTGGAGCTGGTATCTGCTAAAAGGCTGGGGGCAAAAGAAGGCAGAGCCTTTGCTGCACCTACTTAAATAAGCCAAGTCCATCCTTCCAGCAGGTAACAGCTCACCCCCTGGGAGCCCTACCACCTGCATGGCCCTGATACTATTGGGCAGACTCTACCCCACCCCTGTCTGTCCAGGTATTATCCAGTGGTGTGCCCAAAAACAAACCCCACCTGCAGCTATTCATCCATGGCTCTACCATTGTGTGAGATGCAGGTCATAGACAGATATGTTGCCATATTTTCTGTGGAGGAATTGAGGTTGTTACAGATAATGAGGAAAGCTGTACAAACATATTGTACCAAGTCCCGGTTGAACTTATTTGTCCACCACATGAATGCCTGAGCTATGCCAAACTATCTGCTGCACTGTTTCCCATGCTTTTGGCTTACTCTGCTGTGAACACCATACATCACGGCACAGATTTGCAGACTAGTGGTCCTATATCCTTGGCAAATGTTATGTGTTTAAAAGCACACTGGGCACACATGCCAGTGGTTTATGCCAGTTTATCCTGTCTGTCTCCCACGTGTCATTTGAAAACCTCACATTGTGGTAGTAGTGGTGTATATCACCATGCAACATTATACATGCAGTGCATAAAGGTATAACACACACACATACGGAAAATCGTATAAAAGTCACATTACATTATTTATTTATTGAATTTTGTTGACAGGGTAGGCCCACTGACACTAAAAGTCCTTTTTCACGGTCAATCCAGGATTAACTACACGTATCTAGAAACATAACGTAGCAGACAAACAGATGTCAAAGGAGATACATAAGGAACGATGCAAAGTCTAGCAACAACCAGGTAGTAAACATCTGACTACAAAGTAAACAGGCAGATTACATGGACACCACTGAGTCACAAAGGAATGAAGTAAAAGAAGACAGTAGGATGTACATGGTAAAGCAGGTTCAAGTTGCTTCACAGCTGTGAAACAGTGGAAAGTACAGGCACTGACAGTAGTGTCACCTTTCAGGCATACGAGCACCCAGACTGTACTCAAGGAGATATGCCTTTAGACCTTTTTGAAGCAGCAAAGAGGAGCACTCTTGGAGTGCTGCTGGAGGTATTCAAGCTGAAGGGGAAGAGTAGGCAAAACTCTCTCACCTGCAGAAGAGCTTGTTCTCAGAATCACTAGTAGAGTGTTACTAATGGACCAAAGGGTTTTGTTGAATGGGTTTTGGCTAGAACATCGCTAATACCGGGACTCTAATAAATAACCCATCCAAATTCTGAAGTAATCCTCACTTTTCTCCCCAAAACTCCCCTCCTCCAAAAAACAATACTTCATTACCAACACCTAACTGGCTGCTGCTTTCAACACACTTTACCTCATGTACTTCTACTCTGCCAAACCCCTCCCAACCATTAACAGTTAATCTCTGCACCCATTAAGTCCTCAGCCCCACCTCATAACTTTTCCTTCTCTAAATTCTGAGCAGCATGCTGGCCTGAGCCCAAACCCGAGCAAGGTAGCTCCTTTGATGGACTGGACAAATTCGTTGTCTGCTTCTGCATTGCTCACTCCATTCACTGCTCTTTTCAATCTCTTGTTTCATGGCGAGAATTCCTGGCAGTGAAACATGCTGTCCTCCCTCTCTAAGTGGCAACTCCTCCTCCTGAGAACTACGCCCTATATCTCTCCTCTAGCGTTAACCAAACTACAAGAACATCTAGTCCTTGACCAACTATCTCGTCCTCTCAGACAGAAATTTCTTTCCAATATCAATCTGGGTTCCATAAACATCCTCTACTACCTCTGCTGTGAATCATGATATAATCCTGACGGCATGGACTGCGGTCACATAACACTGCCATTTATTGATCTTACAAAGCTTTTGACACGGTTTCCCTCCTCTGCTCCACTCCTCTATCAGCTGGGCTGTCTGAACATACATTAAATGGTTCAGCACATACCTATATGAAAACTCACAGTCTGTAAAACCCGACTACATCTTCCTCCTCTACCCAATACTCAGGAGTCCTCCAGGGTCCACACAGGCCGATTCTCTTCTCCATGTTTCTGAAGTCTTCCATCCATCCGTGCCTCATCTTCCATATGTATGCTGATATGGTTCTATTCTCCTCTGGGCCTCACCCTTGGATGTAGCCTCAGGCTTCAACATGATTTCAATAATGTCAGAGCCAGTTTCAATCTCACAACTCTTCCTAAATGTCAAGAAAACTGTGTCCATGACTTTGGCACACCAAAACTGTCAAAATCACTTGCCTACCTTCACTACCTCGATGGAACAACTGTAGTACTACCGAGTCTTTCAAATATCTGGGCATTGCTGGATAAACATCTCACCTTCTCAGCCACATAGATGCCATAATAAAAAGCTTCATCCAAACTAAGCACCAACAAAGAACAGCTCCTGCCTCCCACCACAGGCAAGTGAACTGATCAAAAATGATCCTCCTGGTTTTCGACTATTGGATGTTTATTGCTCTGCTCCTGCACCTCCTTAGCCAATGGATACTCTTTTCAACTCATTCTGTCAGTTTGCTCTGGATGCACCTCCCTTACCACAGCTGCTTGTACTGGCTGGCCTTCCATCCTAACAAATGGGTGACTGTGAGCAAATCTCATCTCTAAGTACTGACGGCACACTCCTCCTACCTAATCTCCCCACTCCTCTCAACTAAGATCCCATGACCATAGAACTCTGTCTGACCTGGAGATCACAGCTAGTGGACAGGCCTCTCTCTAGTCTCCCAAAATGTGGAATGCTCTTCACATATCAATCCTCTTTCACCAAGCTCATTAAATCAAGTTATTATAATACCTCTGTAATTGCACCTGCCCTAACTCCCCTTCTTGTCCCTACATCCTGTTTGATGCCTGCTGACTCACTTCCTTGCCACCTGTGCTATTGTTAGTCTACATAGTGCAATCATGGTTCAACTTGCTATTACATTACTCTCTCTCTCTCTCTCTCTCTCACCAAGCTCCTCGACTGGTTTCACTTCTCTACCCTTGTAATTATTGCTTGCATAAAAAATGTGTAATTCAGTTGTAACCTATGTTTTTATGATATGTATGTTATTGTGGACTCATTGTTACTGTGTAACTCCACCCCTCTCCCCAGACCATTACAGGCAGGCAACTTGTTGTTCAGGTACCTTCCTGATGAAACTTGCAATAAATAAATAAATTTGAGCACACAGGGGTGCATGTTGAGCCCTACCTCTGGTCACCATTATGATACTCCCAAGTAGTATACAAAATGATCCTTGGCATGTAAGGTTCATCCTGATTGCAGTTTCGTGGCTCGTTGTATAGTAAATGATCCTTGGTGGCTAGTGCCCACCAGGAATACTAAACTTGGGCTCATTTCTAGATACATCCTGGGAAGGAACTTAACACAAGTGGGTCTTAGGTAGCACAATAGACAAATACATAACATACATAGAGAAAGTGGTACAACCCACAAATTACATTAGGAATAATACATACAAGATGTGAGAACAAGGTGACAAACAAACAATCGATATGCATACAGCACAGTCAGGAGCTACAAACCCTGCTGGCGATCAAATACAGAGCAGTTTATTATTGTTTAGCTTTGTTAACTGGTAGGTACACTAGACAAGTTATATGCCTATTTTCAAGACTTCGGGAGGTACAATGGTAATACAGATACATCAGAACATAACAACAAGTAAAACAAGTACATAGAGTAACAAAATGCATTGAGTCACAAAGCAGTGAGCATAGAAGTGAACTGCTATGACGAAATTGATAAGTACATATAATCAACAATATAGTCTAGAGCATACATAGTGGTTTGGGACCAGGGAGATGCAGGACAGGGCGAAGGTTAAACATCGCTGGCACAGCTCAGCATGATGCCGACCACTCTAGATTGATGAGACATTATGTTGGCTATCAATCTGCAATCACACATAAGAAGGCGAATTCTGTCCAGGGATTACAGTTGCTCTATCGACCAAGCTCAGCATGAACTGTAGACAGACTGTACAACCCAGCCTGCCACAAATTCGGAAGCTTTTACACAGTAAGTCGATCAGCTTGCTATACTTTGCAACTAAAGTGGCGACATCAAGGGAACCTGGATCCGCCAACCTCTAAGGGTGATGCTTTTGGACAGCATGAGATCACAGTACATTTTCATAGGTTCCTTTCTGTGACCTGAGTTAGTGGACATGAGGATCATCCATGCATCAAATCCCCAAGTTGTGGTTTGGATCCAGACTGACTCCCTCATTTTGGGTTGTTTTGACATCATCAGTCCGGGCCACCAGAAATAGTCTGGTGCTCATGGAGTTAGATGAGTTCCCTGCTCCTTGAAAGAGCTGTGGTGACTCCCCTTTTGAAAGCTTCCATGGACAGACTGTTTTTCAAACTATCGGCCTATCTCTAACCTCCTTTATCGGGAAGGTTGTTGAGCAAGGTAAGTAGTTCAACTGGATGACCGTTAACCATCCATATCTATGAATCCTTCCAGTCGGCCTGGAAAAGACACAGCACCGGACTGCGCTGGTTGGTGTTAAATGATTTCTGATGGGGGATCAGAAGAAGTGCTCAATCTGGTTCTTCTTGATCTTTCTGCAGCCTTGACACTACGGACCACATAGTGTTATTAGCTTGCCTGGGGAAAATTGTGGAATGTCCGGAACGTTTGTGGACATGTCATTCCTCACGAGAGATCACAAAGTTATAGGGGATTTTCCTCTGACCCAAACTCCTTGTTGTGTGGAGTGCCTCAGGGATCTGTACTATCACTCTGTTGTTTGCAGTGTATATGCTGCCTCAGGAATCATTAGGCGTATGGGCTGGTTTCACTGCTATGCAGATGATACCAACTCTCATCTTTGCACCCGACCAGGATGGAGCTCTCTCAGTGTTTAACAACTGTCTGGGGAGATCAGACTGGATGGATTCTAGCCAGCTAAGTTGAACTGGGAGAAAACAAGAGTGCTGGTAGTGGACCGGTGGTCAGTTGAAGGCTGGGTATGATGCACCATCTGGAACTCTTGGTGGAGTATCTCCCATCCTCAGAATGGTCGTAACCTTGGGTTTATTCTTGGCGACAGCCTGACTCTTAAATCTCAGGTGTCGTTAGTTGTCAAGACTTCCTTTTATCATCTTAGGAATATTGCCAGGGTTAGGCACCTTATTCTATCCGACTCCTCCCTACACAGTTCAGCTTTGTATCTTCACGCCTGGACTATTGCAACCCTTTGCTGAACTTTCTGGGGTTAGAAATCTGTCCCCACAGCTGGTGCAGAACACTGCAGGCGGGTATTGACTAGGACAGGTGGGTCCTGTCATATCACCCCGTGCCTGCATTGCACTGGCTTCCCTGTGGTGGCAGATCACCTCTAAATCATTTATTGACTTTCAGCCCTTCACAATCAGAGTCAGCCTATCAAGACCTCCTGGTTCTTTACTGCCCTGACCGATCCTCCGCTAAGCTGACATGGGGTTATTGAGATCCCAAAGTGGTTATAATCCTCTGGCAGCAGAACATTTTGCATACTGCCACTCTTTGAACTCTCTACCATGCGGTTATGGAAAGTGCACCTCCGTAGACCACTTAAGAGAGTTAAGCATTTGTGGAAATGGCCTTTTAGATTATTAAGTCATTTGTTAATGTTTGGTTAATTATAAATGCTATTTAATGATAACTGATTTTCTATGGATATTTTACTTAGAGTTTGAATTGTTTTAAAACTAGTCACACTTGATACATTGAAGGTGTTATACAAATCAAATTATTAATATTATTATTATGAACTGATCAGATGCCTAGAACAATTAGATCATGAAATGACCAAAGATCATGAGTCCTCAGAACAGTTGAGCTCCAAGTACAATTAGGCTAGGAGGCTTGGGTTCGCACATTGAGGCCAACTCAGAAGCCACAGGGACTTCGGAGGTACTGATAGGAGGAGGCGGAATGAACATGGTCAGGAAAGAGTTCCAGAACTAGGAGCATGCAACAAAGTCCCTGTCCCCATAAGGGTTCGGGTGAGGGTACTGCCAGCATCGCAGGACCCTGGGACCTGGTGGAGGGTCAGGAGGTGAGGCTGTGCCAGCCCTGGTGCTGGTTCAGTCACTTGCAGACATCAGCCCAAAGTTCAGGTGATTGGTCGGGAAAGCCAACCTGGTTTATCATAAAAGCTCACAATGGTGGGTGGGCAAGGTAGCCAGTGCAAAGTGACAGATGTTGTGCATATTTGTGTGCACATGAGAGAAAGAGCTGGAGGTACAGGAAAGTAGGTGGAACCATAGCTAGGGATGAGTAGTACCTCTAGCAAGTGCCAGATGGCAGCAGGTGTCAGGTTATTTTGGTCATAGAGCCAGACCAATTTACAGTTCACAGGCTACAGACATTTAGGATATGACTCCTAGGTCAGTTGGGGTCAGTGTCACCAAAAGTGTTGATGTGTTCACAGTTAGGAGGGGAATCATCACACAATTGATATGAAGGGGCTGGAGGCGCTGCTTCAATGTTAGCTATAAACATTTGTGCATAATGCCTAGAGTGGAAGCATAGGTGCCAAATTTTGAACATAACCTAAACTGGAAACAAGTAATAGGAGAGCAGAGGAAAACTACAGCAGTACAGGAGGAAGGTGAGACCACTGAAGTGGTTTGAAGAATCCATGGGAGGAGATTGGTGAATGGCTGGTGAGGAATTCCAGATTTTAGACACGATGGCTGAACAGCTTACAGATGGTTAGCAAACTGAAGGACTGCTGGGGTTTGAATATTTCAACTACAGTGGTATGGCTATAAGGGGCTGTCAGAGATAGGAGGTAGGAAAAAACAGATTTACAAAATAGCACAGTGGGCATAATTCTCCACAAGAAAGAAAGGAGAGATTTATATATAGAACAATGGTGAGTCCAGAAGGATAGTCAAAGGTGTAATAGCAGAAATAGTTGAAGTGTGTCCAGTCAGAAAGGGGTAGTGAGGGGCTATGCTGTAGACCACATCACCATATCAAGATTTGGACCAAATTCTCTGGATAATAGCATGGTATGCTGGAGGTGGGATAGTCACAGTTCCTGCAAAGTGCACCGTGTGGTGCAGCACGACTAAGCATCAACGTTTCAGAAATGTTTAGGTGCTGGTCTAGCCAGATACCAAGATAACAAAATTAGTAACATCCTCACAGAGCCATCCAGGGTATGGAAAGTAGGAAGGCGGGAGCCTAGAGAGTCTGGTGCCTTGTGCCAAGGACATGGAACAGCCTTGGCAGTGAGAAAAAGCTGATTGTGTGTGGTCAGGGCTAACAGTCAAAATCCAGCTGGAGTCTATCGGCCTATGTGAAGGACTGTATCATCCATGTACTAGATGGATGCAGACAAGCACATGGAGGGACATCATTAGGAAAATGGAAAGTAGTGGGCAACACAGTCCTTGTGGGACAAGTGGATACAGGCAGGGAGGAGGGGTCACCACTTTTGATTGTGGGACCTACCCTGTGGCAGGAGTGGAACAGCTGATGGCTAAGTCAGAGGACTGCAGCTAGGTTTCGCTAATAATTGGGTGGTAGACAGGGTTGATGCTTTGGCTAGATCAAAGAAATGAAGAAGTGAGGAGGCGCCATCCATACCGTATGGATGGATTTGAGTGGCCTGAGCAGGTGGTGAGTGATTTTGCAGAATCAGACATGTTAGAGTGAAAAGAAGGTAGTCCAGAAGGGAGAGTTGTGACATGATAATTTTTCTATATTTTGGAGGAGGAGAGAAATAGGTGGTGGCTATTAAGTACCTGATGGGTCACCATCTTTGGAAGGGCAAACAATGGAGCCTTCAGTCAGCAGGATGGAGGAACACCAGAAAAGAGGTTGGGAGGTCATCCAATGGGAAGTGCAGAAGCAATCAGAGGGAGGAGTTGCAATCCCGGCCTGGGCTCTACCATGAAAGAGTAAGGGCAGGAAGTATCGGGGATAAGATGGAGCTACTGGAGAAAAAACAATGAGGAAAGGAAGGAGGGATGACAATCATGCAGTAGCACTACAGCTGGGAGAAAAGGACCCAGTATGAGTCATGATGACTCCCCCAAACAATCAAGCTAGTACAGTGAGGCATCGAGTAAGGCAAACAGGATACTAGGATATGCCAGAAGAGGTTCCGATAGTCGAGAGAAAGAAGTTTTCTCTTTATTGATTAGTGGTGAGCTGCACTGGTATAACAGTTCAAATTCTGAACTACAGAGACCTCATCTCGGAAAGATAAAGACAAGGTTGATCAGGATGATTCAGGCTGACAGGACAGATCGTGAGATCTGCTCAAGCACTGACATGTCTTCACTGAAGACCAGACAAGAAGGAATATATGAAAGACCTTCAAGTTCTATAAAGAATAACAAAATTGAATAGAACTATAGCATGAGTAACAGTTCAAGGTTATAGAACAAGTAGGACCCATGGGAGGGAGGTTCAGAGGATATTGGAAAGTTTTATTTTCCAGAAATAGTGGTGAAATGTGGAATGGTTGCCAACTGAGATGGGTAGGCACAAAACCATAAATGGTTCAACATAGCTGTGACAAAAAGGAAGGGTATAATGTACTCAGGCTGACAGTAGCAGGGAGGGCAGGAGTGGATAGTGAAGGCTATACCTAAGTGGACAGTAGGTTCACAGAACATGAGAAATGGGGCAGACAGGATATACCATTTTATGATGATTGCGCAGAAAATAACATATTACGACAGCTTTCTCAGTAGCAGAAGCTGTGGAGCCCGCGGCACTGTTGGCCAATGCCCACAGCCTGCAAACCCATCACTTCCCCAATGCTGCAGTCTGCTGGTGGCAGCAATTTGGAATATTTACTGAAACTACGACAATTCGCCCGACCAAATCAGGAACCGCCTCGTCATTGCGGCGTCAGCCATCTGCTGCAATGAGGGCGATCGTGCAGGATGGGATATAAAACCCAATATTGTTTGGCCAACATAGCGAGGTTGCCATGTTCACAACATCTATCTCCACCATGTTGTGCCAACGGGGTCCCAAACCTCAGCCTCAGTGCCCATTGTTTCTGGTGCTAGAGGGCCCCACGTCGACATGTAACACCCAGCTTTATTCCTGCGATGGAGTGCCCAATCCATAGCTACTGCTACCCCCAAAAAAACCATTGGTAGCGCTGGGTGCCAGCCAGCCTCCATATCAAGGGATAAATGGTCATGATATTTTTTTACCTGCAAAAAGCGGTTTCGTAGTATCCTGGCCCCATCTGCAACCGCACCAACCTCACGCACCTGCTCTCCACCCCCCATCACCCCATACTTACCTCCAGGCTTGGCGCGACATCTTGGTCAGGGAACGTCTGCACTCTTAAGCAGACTGAACTGAGGAAATGCAGTAAGCTGTATATAATAAATAAGGTTTTCATTTAGTATATCATTTTGGACTTTTCACCAAATTTTCAACATAGGTTTTCGGACCCTCCTCATGAATCCCAGACTGTCATTGCATGTCATTTAAAGGTGATTCGCGGTCACTGCGCAATCACCACCAAGACGGTATGGCTCAGTGTTCGGGGGATCTCAAAACTGTTAAAGTGGAAAAATCAAAAAATGACTTTCCGGCGTCGCTGCCCAGTTGCACTCACTTCTGATTGCAAAATTTCCATCAATTTTCAACATTGGCACCCTCATATGAATAGTAAACTGTCATTAGCATCCTGGTGAAAATTGCTTCACACTCTGGTGCAGAATAAGCAATTAAGCTGTGGGAAATCAGTCTTTGGGACAGATTAAGAAAATGACGACATTGTTCATAGTAAAGTCCTGAATAAATGTTGAAAATACTAATAATACTCCATAAATAACAGTGTTACAAGCGTGTGTGCGCGGTTGCACGTAAGCATAACCGTGAATTTATATTTTCACCACAGATTTTCCAACATTGCCATTTCCCACTACTTATGACAGTGCATCTGTTTTTCCATCCTGACGAAATATGTTTCGCACTTCTGGCGCAAAATAGGCGTCCTATAGAAATCCTGTCGGACAGATTGAAAATGACAATGATACTGTTCATGAGCGAAAATCTAACATGTCTGTGTTGAAAGTTGGTGATGATAACCATCAAATGACTACATTACAAGTATGCGTTGCACATTCCCCCTAGAACCGCAGATTTGTAACATTGTCATGCCAGATTTTCAACAGTAGCATTTTCACACCTCATAAACCAGTAAGCTATCATTTTCATCCTGACTGAAATGTGGGTTTCTGATGGCACACAAGATACGTTGCTGTGGGAAATCAGTGTTCGGGACGATTAAAGAAAGCGACAGTGGCACGTTCATGAGCAGAGATTAAAAGCTATATTGAAAATTTGGTGTCAAAACTCATAACATGACTGTGTTACAAGCGTCGTTGAACTGTTCAAGCACCCTTGTAACCGCACTTGTATTTTCACACCACATTTCAACAGTGGCACTTTCAACCTCTATGAACAGTACAGCAGTCATTTTTCACATCGGTTAAATATGTTTTGCACTTGCCGGGAATACAACAGTTACTGGGAAATCAGTTTTGGGACAGATTAAGATCAAACAAGTGAGAGGGGGACCCAGCTCAACTGAGCTCTGTCAGGACCTGTGAATTGTCTGTGGGCAGAAAAAGGCCCCAGCGCAGAGCCCAGTACAAAGGGCAGCCTGCAGCAATGGGAGAAACAGAACCGAGTGAGGGAGGTGGTGGTGAACTCCTGGGACGCTGTCAGGACTGCAGATTACTTTATGGGCAGAAAAGGCATCAAAGCAGGAGAGGCCCAGTGAAAGGCCAGCCTGCAGCGGTGGGACAAACCTGATGAGTGAGGCAGGAGACTGGTGAACTCAACAAGCCTAACAGGACTGCTGCAGTTTCTTTGTGGACAAAAAGGCCCCAATGCAGGCGGGCACCGTACAAAGGGCCGCTGCAGCCAGGACAAACAAGGAGCGTGACAGGGGCGAGCAACCTCAATGAACTCTGTTAGGACAACTGTGGATTTCTTTGTGGACAGACAAGGTGCAGCAGCCAGGGCCCCGTACACGCGCAGCCTGCAGCACCAAGAAACAGAATGGTGGTGACAGAGGCGGTGGTGGGGAGCTCAAAGATGTATGTGACTGCTGCAGCTCTTTTGTGGGCAGAAAATGCGGCAGCGCGGGCAGGACACATAAAGGCCAGCTTGCAGCTGGGAGAAACAGAATGGTGGTGAGAGAGGGGGTGAGCAGGCTGAATGGGCCTAATGGGACTGCCTAGATTTCTCTGGCCAGAACAAACCGCCAATACAGGCAGGAGCCCAGTACAAAAGGCAGCCTGCAGCAGGACACACAGAATGAGGAGAGGAGGGGAGTGAGGAGCACAACGGAGCTCTGTTGGGACTAAGGCAGATTTTACGTGGGCAGAAAAGACAGCAATGCATGGAGCCCAGTAAAAGGAGCATACACAGGCGCTGGCAGAACGGAATGAGAGGGAGAGGAGAGTGAGCTATCAACGGAGCCCATCGACTGTTGCAGATTGCTGTGGGCAGAATAAGCCACCAACGCAGGAACCTGTACAAAGGACACCCTGCAATCGGCAGGAGACACAGAACCGTGAGAAAGTGAGAGTGATGAGTGAGCTCAACAGGCTCTGCGGGACTGCTGCGGTTCTTTGGGCAGAAAAAAGCAGCAATGCATAGGGCCCACAAAAAGGCAACACATTAGCATAGGAAACAGAATGAGTGAAGAGAGAGGGGACTGGCAGGCTCAGCAGACTCTATTGACTACTGCAGATTTCTTTGTGGGCAGAAGAAGGGACAAGAGCAGGAGCCCAGTACAAAGGGCAACCTGCAGCACTGGCAGAAAAAAGATGGCAGTGAGGGGTGAGTGGCCAGCTCAGCGGAGCTCTGTCGGGACTCCTGCAGATTTCTTTAATGGGCGAAAAAGGCACCAATGGAGGCAACAAATGGCAGCCTGCATGCAGGAAACAGAATGAGCAAATGGACAGGCAGGTGAAGACTCAACAGGCTCTGTCAGGACAGCTATAAATTTCTTTGTGGGCAATAAAAGTGCCAACACAGGCGAAACCCAGTACAGGACAACCTGCATCAGCGAGAGAGACACAGAATGAAAGAGAGTGAAGGACGAGACAAACAGGCTCAACATAGCTCTGTTGGGACTGCTGCAAATTTCTTTGTGTTCAGAAAAAGGCAACAATGCACCTGGAGCCCATACAAAGGGCAGCCTGCATTAGCGTGAGAAACAGAATGAGCGAGTGAGAGGGGGGACTGAGCAAGCTCAACGGAGGTCTATCATGACTGCTGGATTTCTTGTGGGCAGAAGAAAGCCATGCCGGCAGAAGCCTAGTACAAAAGGCAGCCTGCAGCGTGGCAGAAAGCAGATGAGAGAGTAGATAGGGAGAGTGAGCTAACTCAGCAGACTCTGCCGGGACTACTGCAGATTGTTTGTAGCCAGAAAGGTGCCAACAAGCAGGACCTAGTACAAAGGGCAACTGCAGCACCGGAGAAAAAAATGGCCAGAGTGAGACAAAGAGTGAGCGACCTCCAACGGGAGCTCTGTAGGGACAGCTACAGATTTCTTTGTGGGCACAAAAAGCTGCAGCGTGGGCGCCCAGTACAAAAGCCAGTCTGCAGCGCAGGCAGAAATGGGTGAGTGACTGAGAGGGGAGTGCAAGCCCAATGGACCTACGCCAGGATGCTGTAGAGTTATTGTAGGCAGAATAAGCCACCCAGGCAGGACCCTGTACAAAGGACAGCCTGCACCAGGGCACAGAACCAGTGGGGAAGTGGAATGAGTGAGCTCAACAGGCTCTGTTGGACTACTATGGATTTCTTCGTAGGCAGAAAAAGGCAGCAAAGCACCAGAAGCCCATACAAAGGACAGCCTGCAGCGGTGAAACAGAACAATTCAGTGAGAGGGGGGAGTGAGTCCAACAGAGCTCTCTCGTGACTGTGGATTCCTTTATGGGCAGAAAAAGGCAACCAGGCAGGGCCTACAAGAGGCCAGCCTGCAGCAGCGTGAGACACAGACGAGATAAGTGAGGGATGGGGAGTGAGTGAGCTCAACGACATTTTTGCTGGGACTGCTGCGGATTTCTTCGTGGGCAGAACGGCAGCAATGCACGAGGGGCCCAGTACAACAGGTGTTTGCATTAGTATAAGAAACAGATGAGCAGTGAAAGGGGTGGGCGAGTAGGGGTCCTATAATGACTGCAGATTTCTTTGTAGGCAGCAGAGGCAACAAAGGCAGGCCCCAGTACAAAGGCTGCCTGCAGCACCGGCAGAAACAGAATGGCGAATGAAGTGGCCGGCTCAACAAACTCTGTCGGGACTGCAGATTTCTTTGTGGGCGAAAAGGCACCAACAGGCCAGAAGCCAACTAGAATGGCAGCCTGCAATGCCAGGAAAACAGAATGAGCAAATGAGACAGGCACAGTGGCGACCTCAACAAACTCTGTCAGGACGCTACAAATTTCTTGTGGGCATGAGGTGCCAACACAGGCAGAAGCCAGACAAAAGGACAGCCTGCAGCAGCGGGGGACACAGAATAGGCGAGTGAGGATGGGAGAAAGTGAGTGAACAGACTCAATAAGTGACTGCTGCAGATTTCTTTATGGGAAGAGGCAGCAATACGGCAGGAGCCCAGTACAAAGGGCAGCCCGCAGCTGGCAGAAAGTGAACGAGAGAGAGAGTGGGAGAGTGAGCTAGCTCAACAGAGCCTGTCAGGACTGCCAGATTGTTTGTGGCCAGAAAAGGTGCCAACAGAGCAGGGCCTAGTACAAAGAACAGACCAGCTCAAGGAGAAAAAGAATGAGTGAGTGAGAGAAGGGGAGTGAGTGACCTCAATGGAACTCTAAGGGACAGCTGATTTCTTTGTGGGCAGAAAAAAGCTGCAATGAAGCAGCCAGTAAAAGGCAGCCTGAAGCGTGAGCAGAAATGGAATGAGACCGAGAGGGGGTAAGCAAGCTCAACGGACCACGCCAGACCTGCTGCAGATTTATTTGTGGGCAGAATAAGCCACCAACAGGAGGAACCCATACAAAAGACACTGCACCCGTGAGACACAGAACCAGTGAGAGTGAGGGAAGTGGAGAAGTGAGCTCAACAGAGCTCTGTTGGGACAGCTGCGGATTTCTTTATCGGCAGAAAAAGGCAGCAATGCACCCAGGCCAGTACAAAAAGGACAGCCTGCAGCGGTGGCAGAAACAGAACGAGTCAGTGAGAGGGGAGTGAGTGAGCTCAACAGAGTTTCTATCGCTTTCATGGATCTTTGTGTGAAAGCATGGCAATGCATGCAGGAGCCCAACACAGCAGGCCAGCCTGCACAGCATGAGACACAGAATGAATGAGTGAGGATGAGGTAGGCGAGCTCAGCGGAGCTCTGTTGGGACTGCTGTGGGATTCTCTTTATGCAGAAAAAGGCAGCAATGTAAGCAGGGACCAACAAAAAGGGTAGCCTGTATTAGCATCAGAAACAGAATGAAAGAAAGTGAGAGAGGGGGACTGAGCGAGCTCAAGAGCTCTATAATGACTGCTGCAGATTTCTTTGTGGGCAGAAGAAGAAGGACCAATGCAGGCAGGAGCCCAGTACAAAGGGCAGCCTGCAGCACCGGCCAGAAGCGAATGAGCCCGACTGAGAGTGGGGAGTGAGCGAGCTCAATGGAGCTCTGTCGGGACTGCTGCAAATTTCTTTGTGGGCAAAAAAAGTGCCAACACAGGCAGAAGCCCAGTACAAAAGGACAGCCTGCAGCAGTGAGAGACACAGAATGAGTGAGTGAAGGATGGGGAGTAAGTGAGCTGAACGGAGCTCTGTTGGGACTGCTGCAGATTTCTTTGTGGGCACAATAAGGCAGCAATGCACGCTGGGGCCCAGTAGAAAAGGGCAGCCTGCATTAGCGTGAGAAACAGAATGAGCGAGTGAGGGGGGACTGAGTGAGCTCAACGGAGCTCTGTCATGACTGCTGCAGATTTCTTTGTGGGCAGAAGAATGTGGCAATGCTGGCAGGAGCCCAGTACAAAAGGGCAGCCTGCAGCGCTGGCAGAAGCGGAATGAGAGAGTGAGAGAGGGAGAGTGAGCTAGCTCAACAGAGCTCTGTCGGGACTGCTGTAGATTGTTTTGTGGCCAGAAAAAGGTGCCAACAGAGGCAGAAGCCTAGTACAAAAGGGCAGCCTGCAGTGCCAGAAGAAAAAGAATGAGCGCGATGAGGCAGGGGTGGTGACCTCAATGGAGCTCTGTCGGGACAGCTGGTTTCTTTGTGGGCAGAAAAAAGCTGCAATGTGACAGAGCCCAGTACAAAGAGGCCAGCCTGCAGACGCAGGCAGAAATGGAATGAGTGACTGAGGAGGGGAGAGGCAAAGCCCACCGCTGACCCCGCGCCAGACTGTTGTAGATTTATTTAGGGCAGAATAAGCCACCAACGCAGGCAGGGCCCGGCACAAAAGGACAGCCTGCACCCACAGGAGACAAAAAACCAGTAAGAGAGTGAGGGAAGTGGAGTGAGTGAGCTCAACAGAGCTCTGTTGGGACTGCTGCGGATTTCTCTGTGGGCAGAAAAAGGCATCAATGCACCCAGGGGCCCAGTACAAAGGACAGCCTGCAGCGGTGGCAGAAACAGAACAGAGTCAGTGAGAGAGGGAGTGAGTGAGCTCAACAGGGCTCTATCATGTGATGCTACGGATTCCTTTGTGGGCAGAAAAAGTGCTTAGCATGAGCTTAGGATGCCAATACTAAGAGGCCAGCCTGCAGCAGCACATGGTTTCACAGAACAAATGAGTGAGGGGTGGGAGTAGAGTGGAGCTCAGCGGACTCTGTGGGACTACTGTGGATTTCTTTCTGGGCAGAAGAGACGGCGGCAATGCAGGCAGGAGCCAAGTACAAAAGGGCAGCCTGCAGCACCGGCAGAAACGAAATGAGCGAGTGGGGGGGAGTGAGTGAGCTCAACGGAGCTCTGTCGGAACTGCTGCAGATTTCTTTGTGGGCAGAAAAAGGCACCAACGGAGGCAGAAGCCAACTACAAAATGGCAGCCTGCAATGCCAGGAGAAACAGAATGAGCAAATGAGACATGCAGAGTGAGCGACCTCAACAGAGCTCTGTCAGGATAGCTGCAAATTTGTTTGTGGGCAAAAAAAGGTGCCAACACAGGCAGAAGCCCAGTACAAAAGGACAGCCTGCAGCAGCGAGACTCACAGAATGAACGAGTGAAGGATGGGGAGTAAGTGAGCTGAATGGAGCCCTGTTGGGACTGCTGCACATTTCTTTGAGTTCAGGAAAAGGCAGCAATGCACGCTGGGGCCCAGTACAAAAGGGCAGCCTGCATTAGCGTGAGAAACAGAATGAGCGAGTGAGGGGGGTACTGAGTGAGCTCAACGGAGCTCTATCGTGACTGCTGCAGATTTCGTTGCGGGCAGAAAAATGTGGCAATGCTGGCAGGAGCCCAGTACAACAGGGCAGCCAGCAGCGCTGGCAGAAGCGGAATGAGAGCGTTAGAGAGGGAAAGTGAGCTAGCTCAACGGAGTTCTTTCGGGACTGCTGCAGATTGTTCTGTGGCCAGAAAAAGGTGCCAACAGAGGCAGGAACCAAGTACAAAAGGGCAGCCTGCAGCTCCAGGACAAAAAGAATGAGCGAGTGAGACAAGGGAAGTGAGTGACCTCAATAGAGCTCTGTCGGGACAGCTGCGGATTTCTTTGTGGGCAGAAAAAAGCTGCAATGTAGGAAGGAGCCCAGTACAAAAGGCAAGCCTGCAGCGCAGGCAGAAATGGAATGAGTGACTGAGAGAGGGGGAGTAAGCAAGCTCAATGGACCTGCGTCAGGACTGCTGCAGATTTAGTTGTGGGCAGAATAAGCCACCAATGCAGGCAGGAAACCTGTAGAAAAGGACAGCCTGCACCCGAAGGAGTCACAGAACCAGTGAGAGAGTGAGGGAAGAGGAGTGAGTGAGCTCAACAGAGCCCTGTTGGGACTGCTGCGGATTTG
Source organism: Neoceratodus forsteri (assembly GCA_016271365.2). NCBI lineage: Eukaryota > Metazoa > Chordata > Ceratodontiformes > Ceratodontidae > Neoceratodus > Neoceratodus forsteri. Next base: position 685,960,156 of record CM028137.1, on the reverse strand, counting down.
TTTGTGGGCAGAAAAAGGCAGCAATGCACCCAAGGGCCCAGTACAAAAGGACAGCCTGCAGCGGTGGCAGAAAAAGAACGAGTCAGTGAGAGATGGGGGAGTGAGTGAGCTCAACAGAGCTCTATCGTGACTTCTGCGGATTCCTTTGTGGGCAGAAAAAGTCGGCAACGAAGGCAGGAGCCCAATACAAGAGGCCAACCTGCAGCAGCGTGAGACACAGAATGAATGAGTGAGGGATGGGGAGTGAGTGAGCTCAACAGAGCTCTGTTGGGACTGCTGCGGATTTCTTTGTGGGCAGAAAAAGGCAGGAATGTACGCAGGGGCCCAGTACAAAAGGGCAGCCTGCATTAGCATGAGAAACAGAATGAGCGAGTGAGAGAGGGGGACTGAGTGGGCGCCAGCAGGCCACTAATACTACTGCAGATTTCTTTGTGTGGGCAGAAGAAGGCAATGCAGGCAGGAGCCCAGTACAAAGGGCAGCCTGCAGCACCAGCAGAAACGGAATGAGCGACTGGGGGGGGGGAGTGAGCTAGCTCAACGGAGCTCTGTCAGGACTGCTGCAGATTGTTTTGTGGTCAGAAAAAGGTGCCAACAGAGGCAGGAGCCTAGTACAAAAGGGCAGCCTGCAGCGCCAGGAGAAAAAGAATGAGCGAGTGAGACAAGGGGAGTGAGTGACCTCAATGGAGCTCTGTCGGGACAGCTGCGGATTTCTTTGTGGGCAGAAAAAAGCTGTAATGTAGGCAGAAGCCCAGTACAAGAGGCCAGTCTGCAGCGCAGGCAGAAATGGAGTGAGTGACTGAGAGAGGGGGAGTAAGCAAGCTCAACGGACCTGCGTCAGGACTGCTGTAGATTTAATTGTGGGCAGAATAAGCCGCCAATGCAGGCAGGAACCCTGTACAAAAGGACAGCCTGCACCCACAGGAGACACAGAACCGGTGAGAGAGTGAGGGAAGTGGAGTGAGTGAGCTCTGTTGGGAATGCTGTGGATTTCTTTGTGGGCAGAAAAAAGCAGCAATTCACCCAGGGGCCCAGTACAAAAGGACAGCCTGCAGCGGTGGCAGAAACAGAACGAGTCAGTAGAGAGGGTGAGTAGGCTCAACAGAGCTCTCTCGTGACTGCTGTGATCCTTCCCAGAGCAAAAGGGGGCAACCATGAGGCGGGAGCCCAATACAAGAGGCCAGCCTGCAGCATGAGACACAGCAAAGAATGAGTGAGGGATGGAGAGTGAGTGAGCTCAACGGAGCTCTGTTGGGACTGCTGCAGATTTCTTTGTGGGCAGAAAAAGGCAGCAATGCACGCAAGGGCCCAGTACAAAAGGGCAGCCTGCATTAGCATGAGAAACAGAATGAGCGAGTGAGAGAGGGGGAGTGAGCGAGCTCAACAGAGCTCTATAATGACTGCTGCAGATTTCTTTGTGGGCAGAAGAAGGCAGCAATGCAGGCAGGAGCCCAGTACAAAAGGGCAGCCTGCAGCACTGGCAGAAACAGAATGAGCGAGTGAGGGGGTGAGTGAGCGAGCTCAACGGAGCTCTGTCGGGACTGCTGCAGATTTCTTTGTGGGCAGAAAAAGGCACCAACGGAGGCGGAAGCCAACTACAAAATGGCAGCCTGCAATGCCAGGAGAAACAGAATGAGCAAATGAGACAGGCAGAGTGAGCGAACTCAACAGAGCTCTGTCAGGACAGCTGTAAATTTCTTTGTGGGCAATAAAAGGTGCCAACACAGGCAGAAGCCCAGTACAAAAGGACAGCCTGCAGCAGCGAGAGACACAGAATGAGCGAGTGAAGGATGGGGAGTAAGTGAGCTGAACAGAGCTCTGTTGGGACTGCTGCAGATTTCTTTGTGGGCAGGAAAAGGCAGCAATGCAGCTGGGGCTCAGTACAAAGACAAACTGCATTAAGCGTGAGAAACAGAATGAGCGAGGTGAGAGGGGGACTGAGAGCGAGCTCAGCGGAGCTCTATCGTGACTGCTGCTGATTTCTTTGTGGCAGAAGAAAGGCAGCAATGGCGGAAGACCCAGCACAAAGGGGCAGCCTGCAGCGCTGGCAGAAACAGAACGAGAGAGTGAGAGAGGAAGGTGAGCTAGCTCAACAGACTCTGTCGGGACTGCTGCAGATTGTTTTGTTGCCAGAAAAAGGTGCCAACAGAGGCAGGAGCCAAGTACAAAAGGGCAGCCTGCAGCGCCAGGAGAAAAAGAATGAGTGAGTGAGACAAGGGGAGTGAGTGACCTCAATGGAGCTCTGTCGGGACAGCTGCAGATTTCTTTGTGGGCAGAAAAAAGCTGCAATGTAGGCAGGAAACAGTACAAAAGGCCAGAGTGCAGCACAGGCAGAAATGGAATAAGTGACTGAGAGAGGGGAGTAAGCAAGCTCAACGGACCTGCATCAGGACTGCTGCAGATTTAGTTGTGGGCAGAATAAGCCACCAAAACAGGCAGGAACTCTGTACAAAAGGACAGCCTGCACCTGCAGGAGACACAGAGCCAGTGAGAGAGTGAGGGAAGTGGAGAAGTGAGCTCAACAGATCTCTGTTGGGACTGCTGCGGATCTCTTTATGGGCAGAAAAAGGCAGCAATGCACCCAGGGGCCCAGTACAAAAGGACAGCCTGCAGCGGTGGCAGAAACAGAACGAGTCAGTGAGAGAGGGGGGACTGAGTGAGCTGAACAGAGCTCTATCGTGACTTCTGCGGATTCCTTTGTGGGTAGAATAAGGCGGCAACGCATGCAGGAGCCCAATACAAGAGGCCAGCATGCAGCAGCGTGAGACACAGAATGAATGAGTGAGGGATGGGGAGTGAGTGAGCTCAACGGAGCTCTGTTGGGACTGCTGTGGATTTCTTTGAGGGCAGAAAAAGGCAGCAATGTACGCAGGGTCCCAGTACAAAAGGGCAGCCTGCATTAGCGTGAGAAACAGAATGAGCGAGTGAGAGATGGGGACTGAGCGAGCTCAACGGAGCTGTATAATGACTGCTGAAGATTTCTTTGTGGGCAGAAGAAGGCGGCAATGCAGGCAGGAGCCCAGTACAAAAGGGCAGCCTGCAGCACCATAGAAACGGAATCAGCGACTGAGAGAGGGGTGGCCGAGCTCCAAGCAGACTCTGTCGGGACTGCTGCAGATTTCTTTGTGGGCAGAAAAGGCACCAATGGGCAGAATCAACTATAAAATGGCAGCCTGCAATGCGGGAGAAACAGAATGAGCAAATGAGACAGGCAGAGTGGCGACCTCAACAGAGCTCTGTCAGGACAGCTGCAAAATTTCTTTGTGGGCAAAAGGTGCCAACACAGGCAGAAGCCAAGTACAAAGGACAGCCTGCAGCAGCGAGACACAGAATGAGCGAGTGAAGGATGGGGAGTAAGTGAGCTGAACGGAGCTCTGTTGGGACTGCTGCAGATTTCTTTGAGGCAGGAAAAGGCAGCAATGCACTCTAGGGCCCAGTACAGAAGGGCAGCCAGAATTAGCATGAGAAACAGAATGAGCGAGTGAGGGGGGGGGCTGAGTGAGCTCAATGGAGCTCTGTCATGACTGCTGTAGATTTCTTTGTGGGAAGAAGAAGGTGGCAATGCTGGCAGGAGCCCAGTACAAAAGGGCAGCCTGCAGCGCTGGCAGAAACGGAATGAGAGAGTGAGAGAAGGAGAGTGAGCTAGCTCAACGCAGCTCTGTCAGGACTGCTGCAGATTGTTTTGTGGCCAGAAAAAGGTGCCAACAGAGGCAGGAGCCTAGTACAAAAGGGCAGCCTGCAGCGCCAGGAGAAAAAGAATGAGCGAGTGAGACAAAGGGAGTGATTGACCTCAATGGAGCTCTGTTGGGATAAGCTGCGGATTTCTTTTTGAGCAGAAAAAAGCTGCAATGTAGGCAGGAGCCCAGTACAAAAGGCCAGCCTGCAGCGCAGGAAGAAATGGAATGAGTGACTGAGAGAGGGGGAGTAAGGAAGCTCAACAGACCTGCGTCAGGACTGCTGTAGATTTATTTGTGGGCAGAATAAGCCACCAACGCAGGCAGGAACCCTGCACAAAAGGACAGCCTGCACCCGCAGGAGACACAGAAACAGTGAGAGAGTGAGGGAAGTGGAGTGAGTGAGCTCAACAGAGCTCTGTTGGGAATGCTGCGGATTTCTTTGTGGACAGAAAAAGGCAGCAATGCACCCAGGGGCCCAGTACAAAAGGACAGCCTGCAGCGGTGGCAGAAACAGAACGAGTCAGTGAGAGAGGGAGTGAGTGAGCTCACAAGAGCTCTATCGTGACTACTGTGGATTCCTTTGTGGGCAGAAAAAGAGGCGGTAATGCAGGCAGGAGCCCAATACAAGAGGCCAGCCTGCAGCAACGTGAGACACAGAATGAATGAGTGAGGGATGGGGAGTGAGTGAGCTCAAGCGGACTTTATTAGGACTGCTGTGGATTTCTTTGTGGGCAGAAGAAGGCGGCAATGCAGGCAGGAGCACAGTACAAAAGGGAAGCCTGCAGCACCGGCAGAAACGGAATGAGTGACTGAGAGGGGTGGGAATGAGCGAGTTCAACGGAGCTCTGTCGGGACTGCTGCAGATTTCTTTGTGGGCAGAAAAAGGCACCAACGGAGGCAGAAGCCAACTACAAAATGGCAGCCTGCAATGCCAGGAGAAACAGAATGAGCAAATGAGACAGGCAGAGTGAGCGACCTCAACAGAGCTCTGTCAGGACAGCTGTAAATTTGTTTGTGGGCAAAAAAAGGTGCCAACACAGGCAGAAGCCCAGTACAAAAGGACAGCCTGCAGCAGCGAGAGACACAGAATGAGCGAGTGAAGGATGGGGAGTAAGCGAGCTGAATGGAGCTCTGTTGGGACTGCTGCAGATTTCTTTGTGGGCAGGAAAAGACAGCAATGCACGCTGGGGCCCAGTACAAAAGGACAGCCTGCATTAGCGTGAGAAACAGAATGGGCGAGTGAGGGGGGTACTGAGTGAGCTCAACGGAGCTCAATGGTGACTGCTGCAGATTCCTTTGCGGGCAGAAGAAGGTGGCAATGCTGGCAGGAGCCCAGTACAAAAGGGCAGCCTGCAGCACTGGCAGAAGCAGAATGAGAGATTTAGAGAGGGAAAGTGAGCTAGCTCAACGGAGCGCTGTCAGGACTGCTGCAGATTGTTCTGAGGCCAGAAAAAGGTGCCAACAGAGGCAGGAGGCTAGTACAAAAGGGCAGCCTGCAGCTCCAGGAGAAAAAGAATGAGCGAGTGAGACAAGGGAAGTGAGTGACCTCAATGGAACTCTGTCGGGACAGCTGCGGATTTCTTTGTGGGCAGAAAAAAGCTGCAGTGTAGGAAGGAGCCCAGTACAAAAGGCAAGCCTGCAGCGCAGGCAGAAATGGAATGAGTGACTGAGAAAGGGGGAGTAAGCAAGCTCAACGGACCTGCGTCTGGACTGCTGAAGATTTATTTGTGGGCAGAATAAGCCACCAATACAGGCAGGAACACCTGTACAAAAGGACAGCCTGCACCCGCAGGAGACACAGAACCAGTGAGAGAGTGAGGGAAGTTGAGTGAATGAGCTCAACAGAGCTCTGTTGCGACTGCTGCGGATTTGTTTGTGGGCAGAAAAAGGCAGCAATGCACACAGGGGCCAAGTACAAAGGACAGCCTGCAGCGGTGGCAGAAACAGAGCAGAGTCAGTGAGAGGGGAAGTGAGTGAGCTCAACAGAGGCTCTGATCGTGGCGATCTCGCGAGTTCCTTTGTGGGCAGAAAAAGGTGGCAACGAAGGCAGGAGCCCAATACAAGAGGCCAACCTGCAGCAGCGTGAGACACAGAATGAATGAGTGAGGGATGGGGAGTGAGTGAGCTCAACAGAGCTCTGTTGGGACTGCTGCGGATTTCTTTGTGGGCAGAAAAAGGCAGCAATGTACACAGGTGCCCAGTACAAAAGGGCAGCCTGCATTAGCGTGAGAAACAGAATTAGCGAGTGAGGGAGGGGGACTGAGCGAGCTCAACGCAGCTCTATAATGACTGCTGCAGATTTCTTTGTGGGCAGAAGAAGCGGAAACGCAGGCAGGAGCCCAGTACAAATGGGCAGCCTGCAGCACCGGCAGAAACGGAATGAGTGACTGAGAGAGAGGGGGAGTTAGCAAGCTCAACGGAGCTCTGTCGGGACTGCTGCAGATTTCTTTGTGGGCAGAAAAAGGCACCAACGGAGCCAGAAGCCAACTACAAAATGGCAGCCTGCAACGCCAGGAGAAACAGAATAAGCAAATGAGACAGGCAGAGTGAGCGACCTCAACAGAGCTCTGTCAGGACAGCTGCAACTTTGTTTGTGGGCAAAAAAAGGTGCCAACAGAGGCAGAAGCGCAGTACAAAAGGACAGCCTGCAGCAGCGAGAGACACAGAATGAGCGAGTGAAGGATGGGGAGTAAGTGAGATGAACGGAGCTCTGTTGGGACTGCTGCAGATTTCTTTGTGGGCAGGAAAAGGCAGCAATGCACGCTGGGGCCCAGTACAAAAGGGCAGCCTGCATTAGCATGAGAAACAGAATGAGAGAGTGAGGGGGGGACTGAGTGAGCTCAACGGAGCTCTATCATGACTGCTGCAGATTTCTTTGTGGGTAGAAGAAGGTGGCAATGCTGGCAGGAGCCCAGTACAAAAGGGCAGCCTGCAGCGCTGGCAGAAACGGAATGAGAAAGTGAGAGAAGGAGAGTGAGCTAGCTCAACGGAGCTCTGTCAGGACTGCTGCAGATTGTTTTGTGGCCAGAAAAAGGTGCCAACAGAGGCAGGAGCCTAGTACAATAGGGCAGCCTGCAGCGCCAGGAGAAAAAGAATGAGCAAGTGAGACAAGGGGAGTGAGGAACCTCAATGGAGCTCTGTCGGGACAGCTGCAGATTTCTTTGTGGGCAGAAAAAGGCACCAACGGAGGCAGAAGCCAACTACAAAATGGCAGCCTGCAATGCCAGGAGAAACAGAATGAGCAAATCAGACAGGCAGAGTGAGCGACTTCAACAGAGCTCTGTCAGGACAGCTGCAAATTTGTTTGTAGGCAAAAAAAGGTGCCAACACAGGCAGAAGCCCAGTACAAAAGGACAGCCTGCAGCAGCGATAGACACAGAATGAGCGAGTGAAGGATGGGGAGTAAGTGAGATGAACGGAGCTCTTTTGGGACTGCTGCAGATTTCTTTGTGGGCAGGAAAAGGCAGCAATGCACGCTGGGACCAAGTACAAAAGGGCAGCCTGCATTAGCATGAGAAACAGAATGAGAGAGTGAGGGGGGACTGAGTGAGCTCAACAGAGCTCTATCATGACTGCTGCAGATTTCTTTGTGGGCAGAAGAAGGTGGCAATGCTTGCAGGAGCCCAGTACAAAAGGGCAGCCTGCAGCGCTGGCAGAAACGGAATGAGAGAGTGAGAGAAGGAGAGTGAGCTAGCTCAACGGAGCTCTGTCAGGAGTGCTGCAGATTGTTTTGAGGCCAGAAAAAGGTGCCAACAGAGGCAGGAGCCTAGTACAAAAGGGCAGCCTTCAGCGCCAGGAGAAAAAGAATGAGCGAGTGAGACAAGGGGAGTGAGTGACCTCAATGGAGCTCTATCGGGACAGCTGCGGATTTCTTTGTGGGCAGAAAAAAGCTGCAATGTAGGCAGGAGCCCAGTACAAAAGGCCAGCCTGCAGCTCAGGCAGAATTGGAATGAGTGACTGAGAGAGGGGGAGTAAGCAAGCTCAACGGACCTGCCTCAGGACTGCTGTAGATTTATTTGTGGGTAGAATAAGCCACCAACGCAGGCAGAAACCCTGTACAAAAGGACAGCCTTCACCCGCAGGAGAAACAGATCCAGTGAGAGAGTGAGGGAAGTGGAGTGAGTGAGCTCAACAGAGCTCTGTTGGGACTGCTGCGATTCTTTGTGGGCAGAAAAAGGCAGCAAGCGCACCAGGCGCCAGTACAAAGGACAGCCTGCAGCGGTGGCAGAAACAGAACGAGTCAGTGAGACAGGGGGAGTGAGTGGGCTCAACAGAGGCTCTATAAGTGACTGCTGCAGATTGCTTGTATGCAGAAAAAGAAGTGACAGCACTAGAGCAGGTGCACACCTAAAGAGGCCAGCCTGCAGCAGCGTGAGACACAGAATGAATGAGTGAAGGATGGGGAGTGAGTGAGCTCAACGGAGCTCTGTTGGGACTGCTGCAGATTTCTTTGTGGGCAGAAAAAGGCAGCAATGCCCGCAGGGGCCCAGTACAAAACGGCAGCCTGCATTAGCGTGAGAAACAGTATGAGCGAGTGAGAGAGGGGGAGTGAGCGAGCTCAACGGAGCTCTATTATGAATGCTGCAGATTTCTTTGTGGGCAGAACAAGGCAGCAATGCAGGCAGGAGCCCAGTACAAAAGGGCAGCCTGCAGCACTGGCAGAAACGGAATGAGCGACGGGTGGGGGGAGTGAGCGAGCTGAACAGAGCTCTGTCGGGACTGCTGCAGATTTCTTTGTGGGCGGAAAAAGGCACCAATGGAGGCAGAAGCCAACTACAAAATGGCAGCCTGCAACGCCAAGAGAAACAGAATGAGCAAATGAGACAGGCAGAGTGAGCGACCTCAACAGAGCTCTCTCAGGACAGCTGCAAATTTCCTTGTGGGCCAAAAAAGGTGCCAACACAGGCAGAAGCCAAGTACAAAAGGACAACCTGCAGCAGCGAGAAAGACACAGAATGAGCGAGTGAAGGATGGGGAGTAAGTGAGCTCAACAGAGCTCTGTTGGGACTGCTGCAGATTTCTTTTGGGCAGAAAAAGGCAGCAATGCACGCAGGAGCCCAGTACAAAAGGGCAAACTGCATTAGCATGAGAAACAGAATGAGCGAGTGAGAAGGGGGACTGAGCGAGCTCAACGGAGCTCTATCGTGACTGCTGCAGATTTCTTTGTGGCAGAAGAGGCACACCTGCAGGAGCCCAGTACAAAGGGCAGCCTGCAGCGCTGGCAGAAACAGAGCAGAGAGGAGAGGGAGGAGTGAGCTAGCTCAGCGAGCTCTGTTGGGACTGCTGCAGATTGTTTGTGGCCAGAAAAAGGTGCCAACAGGCAGTGGGAGCCCTAGTTCAAAAGGCCAGCCTGCAGCGCAGGCAGAAATGGAATGAGTGACTGAGAGAGGGGGAGTAAGCAAGCTCAACGGACCTGCGTCAGGACTGCTGCAAATTTATTTGTGGGCAGAATAAGCCACCAATGCAGGCAGGAACCCTGTACAAAAGGACAGCATGCACCCGCAGGAGACACAGAATCAGTGAGAGAGTGAGGGAAGTGGAGTGAGTGAGCTCAACAGAGCTCTGTTGGGACTGCTGCGGATTTCTTTGTGGGCAGAAAAAGGCAGCAATGCACCCAGGGGCCCAGTACAAAGGACAGCCTGCAGCGGTGGCAGAAACAGAGCAGGTCAGTGAGGGGAGAGTGAGTGAGCTCAACAGAGCTCTATCGTGACTTCTGCGGATTCCTTTGTGGGCAGAAAAAGGCGGCAACGCATGCAGGAGCCCAATACAAGAGGCCAGCCTGCAGCAGCGTGAGACACAGAATGAATGAGTGAGGGATGGGGAGTGAGTGAGCTCAACGGAGCTCTGTTGGGACTGCTGCGGATTTCTTTGTGGGCAAAAAAAGGCAGCAATGTACGCAGGGGCCCACTACAAAGGGCAGCCTGCGTGAGCGTGAGAAACAGAATGAGCCAGTGAGAGAGGGGACTGAGCGAGGCTCAGCGAACTCTATAATGACTGCTGCAGATTTCTTTGTGGGCAGAAGAAGGCGACAATGCAGGCAGGAGCCCAGTACAAAAGGGCAGCCTGCAGCACCGGCAGAAACGGAATTAGCGACTGAGGGGGGGGAATGAGCGAGCTCAACGGAGCTCTGTCGGGACTGCTTCAGATTTCTTTGTGGGTGGAAAAAGGCACCAACGGAGGCAGAAGCCAGCTACAAAATGGCAGCCTGCAACGCCAGGAGAAACAGAATGAGCAAATGAGACAGGCAGAGTGAGCGACCTCAACAGAGCTCTGTCAATACAGCTGCAAATTTCTTTGTGGGCAAAAAAAGGTGCCAACACAGGCAGAAGCCCAGTACAAAAGGACAGCCTGCAGCAGCGAGAGACACAGAATGAGCGAGTGAAGGATGGGGAGTAAGTGAGCTGAACGGAGCTCTGTTGGGACTGCTGCAGATTTCTTTGTGGGCAGGAAAAGGCAGCAATGCACGCTGGGGCCCAGTACAAAAGGGCAGCCTGCATTAGCGTGAGAAACAGAATGAGCGAGTGAGGGGGGGACTGAGTGAGCTCAACGGAGCTCTGTCGTGACTGCTGCAGATCTCTTTGTGGGCAGAAGAAGGTGGCAATGCTGGCAGGAGTCCAGTACAAAAGGGCAGCCTGCAGCGCTGGCTGAAACGGAATGAGAGAGTGAGAGAGGGAGAGTGAGCTAGCTCAACGGAGCTCTGTCAGGACTGCTGCAGATTGTTTTGTGGCCAGAAAAAGGTGCCAACAGAGGCAGGAGGCTAGTACAAAAGGGCAGCCTGCAGCGCCAGGAGAAAAAGAATGAGCGAGTGAGACAAGGGAAGTGAGTGACCTCAATGGAGCTCTGTCGGGACAGCTGTGGATTTCTTTTTGGGCAGAAAAAAGCTGCAATGTAGGAAGGAGCCCAGTACAAAAGGCAAGCCTGCAGCGCAGGCAGAAATGGAATGAGTGACTGAGAGAGGGGGAGTAAGCAAGCTCAACGGACCTGTGTCAGGACTGTTGCAGATTTATTTGTGGGCAGAATAAGCCACCCAACGCAGGCAGGAACCCTGTACAAAAGGACAGCCTGCACCCGCAGGAGACACAGAACCAGTGAGAGAGTGAGGGAAGTGGAGTGAGTGAGCTCAACAGAGCTCTGTTGGGACTGCTGTGGATTTCTTTGTGGGCAGAAAATTGCAGCAGTGCACCCAGGGGCCCAGTACAAAAGGAACGCCTTCAGTGGTGGCAGAAACAGAATGAGTCAGTGAGGGGGGGAGTGAGTGAGCTCAGCAGAGCTCTATCGTGACTGCTGCGGATTCCTTTGTGGGCAGAAAAAGATGGCAATGCAGGCAGGAGCCCAATACAAGAGGCCAGCCTGCAGTGCCGGCAGACACGGAATGAGTGAGTGACAGAGGGGGAGTGTGCAACCTCAACGGACCTGGGTTGGGTCTACTGCAGATTTCTTTGTTGGCAGAAAAAGCCACCAACAGAGGCAGGAGCCCAATACAAAAGGCCAGCCTGCAGCGCAAGGAGAAACAGAATGAGGGAGTCAGAGGGGGGAGTGACCCACCTCAACAGAGCTCTGTCAGACCATCTGCGGATTTTTTTGTGGACAGAAAAGGGTGCTAACGCAGGAAGGAGCTCAGTACAAAACAGCAGCCTGCAGCACCGGGAGAAACAGAACGAGCGAGTGAGAGAGGGCCAGTGCACGAGCTCAACGGACCAACGCAATCAAGATTCAGCATTGACAAATGCTTGTTTTTTTATTGTGTCCAGAACTGACTGTGTGTGTATGTGTGTGGAGGGTTGCTGGCAGGCTGTGTGTGTGCAGTTAAAACATGATTCCCAGAATCATTAACTAGCACTAACCACGCAGTGTGTTAACACTTCAAGAAAGCATTTAATATACCTGTACACCTTATATGCATTACAGTAACCCCCAGTTGTATGAGCACCTGGTTGCAATTAGTAATCCTGTGCAAAAAAAAAAAAATAGTGCCACATTAACAGGTTAGCACTGCACAGAAAAATGCTTTATAAAATAGTACCAACCATGCTTATCACAATGCAGTGCTAGTCCTGTTACAGTGGTATGTGGGCCCTCATTTTCAGATTAGTGTTGTGCACTCCTTAGTGCTGCACCTGAGATAGCGCACAGCCACAGAAGGTTGTGGTAAATGGCACTCCCTCCAGTGAGGAGAGAGTGACCAGTAGGGTGCCGGAGGGCTCAATAATGGGACACATCCTCTTCAGTGTCTTTATAAGTGGCATAACAGAAGAACTGGAAGGGGAGATATGCCTTTTTGCAGATGACACCACAATCTGTAATAGTGTTGATAGGTGCAGATGGAGAGAATAAGTGAGGACATTAGAAAACTTAAAGAGTGCTATGGGACATGGCAGTTCAGGTTCAAAGCCAAAAAGTGCAAAATCAAGCATCTAGGTACTAGAAGCCTAGAGGCTGAGTATAAAATGTAGAGGGAGGTGCTTATGGTCACTAAGGAAACCTTTTATACAGCACTGTTCCCTGTATGCAGGAGAGGATTACTCATTTACATGGCCGTAGTAGTATATATGCACATTCACATGATCAGGGTAGCCTCAAGTGATGCTGACTACGACACCGATCCAACCATGCTGTTCCCACAGTGTAATGTTTAGCTCTGCACGCTAACCTTCTGAAAATGGGGCCCTAATTGACTAAAAATCCTGGCCGATGCCTCCTAAGATGCAGAAGGTAAACATAAAAGGTTTATCATATCTATCTCTTTATGTATTTTTTTATTGTATTTTGCTTGCTAAACCTTTATCCGATTTCAAAACATTGTCATGTGACTTAAAATGTTTATAACAGAAGTAGATGGGTGATCTGAATATGCCAGATGTTAACTGGAGTGCAGTTGTAGCAGCCACTTCGAAGAGTGTGGTTATTCTAAATGCCCTACAGGGGGCATGCTTTAGACAACTAATATTGGAGCCCACTCGAGAGGGAGCAATCTTAGACCTGGTTCTCTCAAATGGAGATGAAGAGAGGATCACAGATGTAGAAGTGGGTAGCCATCTAGGAACTAGCGACCATCGAACAGTATGGTTCACAATAAACACAGCAATAGAGTCAAGCCATACAAAGGCAAAGGTCCTGGACTTTAAGAGGGCTGACTTTGCCAAAATGGGTGAGTGCCTAAGGAATGAACTAGCAAATGGGCAGGAAGGAGGGGTGGAAGAACAATGGGGAATAATAAAAACTGCCATCACAGAGGTAACAAGCCTTTGTGTGAAGCAAATAAACAAAACTAAACGATGTAAGAAACCACTATGGTTCTCAAAGGAAGTGGCAGTGAAGGTTCAAGAGAAAAAGAAAGCATTCAGGAAGTACAAGGAATCACAGAAGGAGCGGGACAGAGAACTGTATCAGTTATAGCAAAAGGAAGCTGGGAAGGCAGTCAGAACGGCAAAGGCCTAAACCGAGGAAAAGATAGCCAACTCAGTTAAGAAGGAGGATAAAACCTTTTATAGGTACATCAGGGAGCGAAGGAAGACCAAGGGAGGGATAGTGAGGCTTAATAAAGGGAGGGAGGAGGGTGGGCAGAGGGTGACTGTGAAAAGGCAGAGATACTAAACAAATATTTTTGCTCAGTATTTACAAAGGAAGAGGGTGAGGTACCTAAAACAAACAGTAGAAACACTCTGGATACAGAAGTTGATACCAGCCCATTTACAGAAGAAAGGGTTCTGAAAGAACTCTTAAAACTGAAGATGGACAAAGCAATGGGGCCTGATGGGATTCATCCCAGAATTCTAAAAGAACTAAGGGTAGAATTAGTGGCACACCGCTGACTACCCTGTTTAACAAATCATGGGAGGATGGGGTGGTACCGAGGACTGGAGGAGGGCAGATGTGATTCCCTTCACAAAAGTGGGAGCAAGGCAGAAGCAGGAAACTACAGACCTGTTAGTTTAACCTCAGTGGTAGGAAAATGATGGAATCACTTCTGAAGGAAAGAACTGTCAGTATCTAGAGGCCAGAGGGCACAGGACCCAAGGCAGCATGGATTTACAGCAGGAAGGTCATGCCAGACAAATCTGATAGATTTCTTTGACTGGGTGACCAAGTAGTAGATCAGGGAGGGCTGTGGACATGGCCTACCTAGACTTTAGCAAGGCATTTGACACAGTCCCACACAAAGATTAATATACAAGATAGCTAGCCTGGGAGTGGGTCCCAAGATGACAGCCTGGGTAAAACTTGGCTGGAGAATAGGACACAGAGAGTAATAGTAAATGGAGTCCACTCTGAAGAAAGGGGTTGCTAGTGGGGTACATGGGGTTCAGTGGGACGGTCCTCTTCAATGTCTTTATAGCGACATTGCAGAGGACTGGAAGAAAAGTATGTCTCTTTGCAGATGACACAAAGATCTGCAACAGAGTTGATGCACAAGGTGGGGTGGAAAGGATGAAAAGGGACTTGGCAAGGTTAGAGGAATGGTCAAATATATGGCAGCTTAGATTCAATGCTAAAAGTGCAAGGTAATGCACCTGGGAAACAAAACCCAGGGAAGAGTACACAATGGGGAGTGAGATACTAACAACAACAAAAATGGAAAGGGACCTGGGGGTAGTCATATCAGATGACCTAAAGGTGGGCAAGCAATGTGAGAGAGGCAGCAGGGAGGGCTGGGGATACTGGGATGCATAGGGAGAGGCATCACCAGTAGAAAACAGGAAGTTATTATCCCTCTGTACAGACAGCTGGTCAGACCCCATCTGGAGTACTGCGTGCAGTTCTGGAGACCCAGTCTTCACAAAGACATAGACAGGATGGAAGCTGTCCAGAGGAGGGCAACTAAAATGGTGCAGGGTCTGCACCGGAAGACATCTGAAGAGAGACTTAAGGAGCTTAATATGTATAGCCTCAAGGAAAGGAGGGAGAGGGGGGACATGGTAGAAACTTTCAAGTACCTCAAGGGAATCAACAAAGTCCAAGAGGGTAGCATCTTTCAAAAAAAGAGGTGTGCAAGAACAAGGGGGCACAATTTGAAGATAGAGGGGCGGCTCAGAGGTAATTTAAGGAAGTATTTTTTCACAGAGAGGGTTGTGGATGCATGGAACGGCCTTCCGGAGGAGGTCGTAGAGTCAAAAACAGTGGTGGAATTCAAGCATGCATGGGACAGTCATAAGGCAATTCTAGGAGGTGGGGGTAGGAAGAAGTAGGCTGCTGGTTAACTAGGATCTGCAGCTTATCCAGTAGGCAGGGAAATGGGCAGACTGGGTGGGCCAAGCGGTCCTTATCTGCCATCAAATTCTATATTTCTATGTTTCTGTAACAGACTAGTTAAAATACAGTTTGTTTTCTTCTTTTACCTATATGCTGTCTTTATTTACTTATAAAAACACAGTCTGGTGTGCTGGCCTAGCAGCTTGGTGATGATTGCACTGCCTCCCATGCTAGTGGCCCAGTTTTGGGGGTGGACCTGAGTTGCACAGGGGTTAGCTGGGGGGGAGATATGATTGAGCATCTCGGGGAATGCTCTCCTCTCAGTGAGGGGAAGTCTGACCACCCCGCTCTTCAACATCCACCTAGCTGAGGGGGGCTGGCAGGGCAGTGGAGTTGCATAAGGGGGAGGGATCAGGTAGGCACAAAACAAGCATGTGTCTTTATATGCAATTGCATCATTCCATGCTTGGCTGCCCAGGGGATGAAACCAAAGGTAGAAACCCCCTAATGGCAAAATGATCCAACAACCTGCTGCAGATTTTGTACTGCTAAAAAGGCTCTGCTCATATCGGAATATGTGTCTCCTTGCCAATGGCCCTCCCCCTCCTGGCCCCAACACGGGGGATGTGAGTGGGGGGGGATCTCAGAGCAAATATGTCCTGTGGATGGTAAGTGATTGGGCTGGAGATGTCAGTGGGCAAAGGGGTAGCAGGGTGACTAAGGAGATAAAAATCTCTATGGGAAAAAAAAAGAAATAAAACACAGTTTGAGAAGCTCAAACTCCAAAACAGACTGTGCATGCCTCCAGTGAGGATTCACAGTTGAGTTATTTAGTAAAACAATGCAAATTACATGCATATGCCAGCTATACTCCTGATGAGAATTGAATACTGAGGGATTGCAGCAAAAATATATATTTTTGTTTCTTAACCAAGAAACGTTTATTAAACAAAACATTAAAATAAAAATTTAATCAAAACACAGTCCATAGAGTACAAACTAGCAATGATTTTGGCTTACACTTCCACAGCTCCTGAAGTGCTTCCCAAGCATTCAACTCAGATA
This sequence comes from Neoceratodus forsteri, assembly GCA_016271365.2. Classification (NCBI taxonomy): domain Eukaryota; kingdom Metazoa; phylum Chordata; order Ceratodontiformes; family Ceratodontidae; genus Neoceratodus; species Neoceratodus forsteri. The sequence continues at coordinate 685,944,227 of CM028137.1, read as the reverse complement.
AGTTGCTGGACTTACACAGTAATTAATTACACATAAAACAAATCAACACTTTAACTTGGAAAAATGCATGCAGCTTCCTATGTATACAGGTATGTTAGGAATACCCTGTATTAGCTTCCTATACAAATGTGTTGTCTGACAGTAAATGAAGGCAGCACTTATTTAAAAGAATAAACTACAGCACTTAAATTAGTCTTAAAAGTTTCTTGTCACATCACAATGGTCTGAAATGTGACTAAAGGTGTGCAAGCAAAACAAAAGGAACCCCCCCCATAAAGAAGCAGAATAAGAGATAGCCCTGTTTTGTTTACCTCAGCTCTGCAGTTTTAGATGTCCTCTCATCAAGCTAGCAGCTAAGTGAATGCAACAGGCAATGGGTTCAGCTGTAGGACATTCATGGGGGAGGGGCAGGGGGATGGGTAGTTTCAGAACATAGTCCATTTCAGTATATAGTTTATTTGTTTCAGGATATAAAGTATGTGAAGTTTTCAGTCTACAGTGTATGTGTTTCAATACATAGTGTATGTGTTTCACCATGCAGTATATTTGTTTCGGTATATAGTGTATGGAGATTTTTCAGTGCATAGTGTATTTGTTTCAACAGATAGTATATGTATTTCAATATAAAGTGAAGATGTTTCAATATATAGTGTATTTGTTTCAGTATATAGTGTATGTGCTTTTTTCAGTGTGTAGTATATGCATTTCGATAGATAGTGTATGTATTTCAATATACAGTGTATTTGTTTCAATATATAGTGTATGCAGATTTTTCAGTGCATAGTGTATTTATTTCAATAGGTAGTGTATGTATTTCAATATAAAGTGTAGATGTTTCATTATATAGTGTATTTGTTTCAGTATATAGTGTATATGCTTTTTTCAGTGTGTAGTGTATGCATTTCAATATATAGTGTATTTGTTTCAGTATATAGTGTATGCAGTTTTTTCTTAATATATAGTGTATGTGTTACAATCTATAGAGTATTTGTTTCAGTAGATAGTTTATGTGGATGTTTCAGTCTGTAGTGTATGTGTCTCAATAGGTAGTGTATATGTTTCAGTACATAGTACATTTGTTTCAGAATATAGTGTATGTGGATTTACAATACTCAGTATGTGGATTTCAGTAGATAGTGTATGTATTTCACTATGCAATGTAAGCATTTCACTATATAGTGTATGTGTTTCACTATATAATATATGTATTTCAGTATACAGTATATGTATTTCACTATATGATGTATATATTTCAATAGATACTGTATGTGGTTCACTACATTGTGTATGTATTTCACTATATTATGTATATATTTCACTATATGATGTATTTCACCATATAGTGTGCGTTTTACTATACAGCCACAGATTATGAGTTATGTCCCTAACGGCTTGCCATAAAAATCTCTCCAGATCAACACAGGGGACAGCCACAATTAACTATTTTGAAAAATATTATGTGCTACAACCCTTTGCACATGATCTTTAACTTTGTTTTCATGTTCTGGTTGGAATAATGCACCTGCACTTAGCAAACTACTTAAGTTATTCCTTGTAAGAAGGTTTATTTTGGACATCTTTATTTCTAAATAAGGCGTTTTACACTGTGTGATACCTGACAGCTTCTTGCTTGCATCAGGGTTTGAAGCAGTGCTGCAGAAAATCAATCTGATGCCCTGGGTAAGTGATGTTCACTGCAGAAGTGCACACGCTTTCCTAGTAATTCCATATGAGCAAGATGTATAAATATCAGAAATTGAAATGTTCTTTTGTGAACTATAGCGTGCACCTGGCCCAGGGAAATGGAAGGTATTACACGTACTTCCTATTTTGGTGACTTATTATAATTGTCTGCCCTTTTAAAGAAACTCCCAACTCCAGCTACCTAGAAAATGTGGTGTGGGAGGGCCGAGCAGTCCCAACAGATGGGTCTCTGCTATAAGACTATAATTGCAGCATGCTCTGGCTATCAAATTTAGCCCTTGAAATGGTGTTCAGCAGTGGGCATTGTGAAAACTGCAAGGATGGTTCTATTTATTCACTAGCATGGTTCTTCTGAGAATGACACAGTAGTGCTCACCAGACTTTATCTGGTACAGGAACCTGAAAAGGGATATGATCCCATAATGTTTACATATGCTTAGAAAGGTAGCTACTGACTATCAGCAGTCAGATTGACATTAATATAATTACTAAAAGGGGTGTGCCATGAGATTCACTAAACTCACTAGATTCACTAAAAATACCACCAACAGCTTAATCTGGTTCAAGATCAGTTGGCATTCATCTGCATCCCCCTTCCCTGGGTCGTGCCTGAAAATAGGAAGGATTTATCTAGTGCATTTACCCAATCAACAAAAACAAAATAAATAAACAAATAAATGAGCCAGGAAAAGAAAACCTTTCTTAATCCAATAGACATTTGACCACTATTAAACATGTTTTGCTTTTTTTTTTAAGAAGTTGATCTTAAGAAGGCATGTTTTTAAATGCCTTGACACTGTTTGCATCCCATTACTTTAGTGAGATTATTTATTTATTTATTTTCTTTGTGTTAACCAGGTGTGTACCACTGCCTATTTTCAGATGCCACCAGGGTACATTAAACATATTGTATTGATAGACCAATAAAAACATGTGCTGTACAGTGACAATTTGTATACTGTAGTTTAAGCAGAAGATACATAGTGAGAGGGCACATCTCGTTGAGGAGCGCTTCCATTGATTCCATTTGTAAATCTGTGCATGAATACTGTTTAAAAAACATCTAAATAGGTTGCACTCATAGGGGTATTTAAATACTGATTTTTTTAAAGAGGGTATTTAATAGTGCTTGATTCTATCCCAGACATTGCTTTTGAACAATTTATTTGGTTCATGCAACAGGCTGTTGGTATATGGAAACAAATGAATGGAAACTTTTTTCTTTTAAATATGAACAATGTGTATAAGCTTAGTGCCTTTGCTTCAATAAAAGCCACATGAAAATCCATATATGGATTGTTTTATTTTCCTGATACTAAACCAGCAGATCAGGCCAGCCCGGTGGCGTTGAAGGTTGAAGGGCTGGACACCATACCTTGCGCTACGCCGGCGACCTGTGTTCAGGATTGAGCATGGGTCGCCGGGGGTCAGTGGGGATGAGGAAGGATTGAGCATCCAGAGGACTACTCCCCTTCCTCGAGGGGGGGATGCCTGCCCATGCCGGTGCATTAGCACCCCCTGGTGGCTACCAGGTGATTGCTCTGCCCGGCCAGTTGACACAAAGGGATCAGGGCTGTGGCGGATGCCTTTCGAGTGCGCACGGGAGCATGCGCATGTCGAGCTGGGCGTCATTGCATGTCCGAGCCCAAGAGAAGAGCTGTACAAGGAAAATGGACCCAGCCTTGATAGGCAACGATGGGGTCCAGGAGCTACCTCTCATGCCCAGCAGTCGTGTACGCCGGCTGACCTCGGAGCTCCCCCGGTCCATCAATTGTTCGCAAGCAGGGTAGCATTCGGTGAGGAAGCCTGGAAATTGGAGGAGTTAGCCCTTCCAAGTGTCAGGACTGAGTCTCAGATGTGGTGGGAAGGAGGTAAGCTGGGTGCCCCCATCTGAGAGAGTTCAGGGCTGAGTGAGGGGGATAAAGAACATTAAAAAAAAAACTAAAAAAAAATTAGCACATCCCTTTGAGATTGGTCTCTTCTACAGGTTCGGAGGCCTTCACCAAGTGATTATAAGCAGTATAGAATATGAAGGCAAGGTCAAACTACACTGCCTGGAAGGTTGACGTTATCCTTGTTTATTAGATGGTTGACTATTGCCTGGCTCTGAGGCAATTGTGTAGGAAAGCCATTTCTTTGGCAATTTTTATGACTGCAGTGGGCAAAGCTTGCAGATGTTTTGCATCAGAAAAGGACCTACACAATGTTTTCTGACCATACAACATGATAAAGTGTTAAAATAGTTTCTTCCATGGAGAGCCCAATTACTATGTTGACTGTATGAGGTATAGTAGTTGAAGAACCCTATTTTTCTCTGTGCTTGATGTCTTGAGAGGTCTCCTTCCCCGGATAGTATGGTTAACCCACCCCAGCTCCACCCCCCATCACTCACTGTATTTTTCTCGGTGTTTTGTGCTGAGAAAGGGAGCAACCTGTCAAGTCTCTGGCTGTATTTGGTGCTGCTGACCCTTAACGGGAACTCTGCCTCAACTTGTGGGGAGGAGTAATGAAGGAAGGAAGCCCTCCTTACTCAGTGACTGTGTGGCAGAGGAGGGGCCACTAGAGGTGAGCAGTTCGGGGTGACAGTGGTCTGCCCTGATTGAATCCTTCAAAGTATCTGTGGCCCAGAATCACACTCTCCTGCACTGTCACTGAGGCACCTCTTGCCTCGTCCAATGGTATATACAGTAGCAGCTAGCTATTAGTTTTTGCTAGCCAGCAAGATCTGTCAGTTGAAAGGGATGAAATACCTGGCAAGTGGATGAAACAGCAAACAGCCCTGGTATTTATTTTTGTTTAGAAATATATTGGAATTACAAACCTTTCAGTCAGAGCCTCCTTTACAAAGGCTCCATGTCAGAGGTATACTTGCTGGATTTTACCCCACTAAAATTAAAACAAGTGAAATAAACCCCTTTTAGCCTCATTGAAACACTGTTGCCTATCCAGGAGGGTTGAGGTGTATACATTTTGAAGGTTACTAGCCAGCAGCAGTTAGCATTTGGTAACTAAGAGAGTTTGGTTACTGGGCTAGAACATTAATGATAAGACATAGTATAAGGCCCCAGAGGACAAGGGTATCATTTGCCAGATTCTTGATTTTAATTGCATCTGTTTTTTTGTGTACTTTTTTCCAACAAATCTGATCAGTAACAATCAGTCTCATGTCTTTCACGAAATCTGCATTCATACTCCGGTTAGTCAACTGCATGTCAGTTTACCACTAACTGCTATGGACACAGCACTCTAATCAAAGAGTCATTGATTGGTGAAGATGGTTGGTGGGTGTGGGTGTGTTGGGCCATGGGGCATCTGTGTTGACCCCCATCAAATATTGTGTTTTAATCCCCACTTTTCCAAGAGCACCCCACTCCCCCAACCCTATGATCAACAGAGAGGATTGTTTTTTTAAAACACTATAAAGGAAACAGTCACTGATTTAGTTGAAAGGTACTGACCAGCAGTCAGGACAGCAGGTACACACTTCAGAGGTCCAGTCTGCCAGATCTGAAAGGCGGTTCTCACTCCGTGGCAGCTCGTTGATTTGAACCTACTGACTGTAGTGACAAGCAGCAGTACTCGCAGCATCCAGAGCCATAAGCCCAGCTGCAGCAAGCAAGGGGACATCATCCTCAACTCCCTTGCTATCTCCATATCTCAGTGCAGGTAACATAGAAACATAGAAGTTGACTGCAGATAAGGACCGCAAGGCCCATCCAGTCTGCCCATTTCTTTTACTACCTTATAAATGTGCCATCGGCCTTTGCTCTGTCAGTGACCTATCTATTCATAGTCATTTGTATTGCTCCCTTATGCCTATCCCATGCCTGTTTGAAGCCCTGCACTGTATTCATAGCCACCACTTCTTGTGGTAAGCCATTCCATGCATCTACCACCCTTTCTGTGAAAAAGAATTTCCTCACATTCCCCCTTAATCGGCCTCCCTCTAATCTCATGCTGTGTCCTCTTGTCCTGCTATTTTTCTTATATTTAAACATGTTAAGACTCTTTCACCTTGTTTATGCCCTTAAGGTGTTTAAATGTCTCGATCATATCACCTCTCTCCCTCCTTTGCTCAAGGGTATACATATTGAGCTCCGTTAATCTGTCCTCATATGTCTTCTGATGCAGTCCCTGCACCATTTTGGTTGCCCTTCTCTGGACTGCCTCAATTTGGTTAATGTCCTTGTGAAGGTGTGGCCTCCAATACTGCACGCAGTACTCCAGATGGGCACCACATGACCTGGGACAAGTAGCAGCCTAGGCTCTTGCAATCCACCAGCCTTTAGTCCTGCTGCAGCTCCCCAACACTCCACTGGCTGCAACTCCCCAACACTCCACTGGCAAAAAATAGAAACCCCAAAAAGAATATTTTCCCAACTTCACTCTAGGCAAAACATTCTGATTGCAGTGCTTTTCAGATCTTGCATCTCCTAAACTTGCCGAAGAGTGTCCGATACAGTAATTTCAGTGTTCCACATTGCATGAAAATATAGAGCGGTAGTAATGGGGAGGAGCCACAGGGGGCGGGGTCACCAGGGGTGCGGAGCTACCAGTGGGCGGAGTCAGTCGGGATGCAATAAATGCATAAGAAACAAGAAGTAAGAGTAATATGATGATCTGGAGGCCTCCGTAGTGTGCAGTAGCAAAAGAAAATTGTGATAAAACATACTGGAAAACCTCTGCATTCTAGTTGCAGGCCAGGCAACAGTTTGTGAGAGTCTTGACATTTTGGTGCAGCCATACTACATCTCTTTACTAGTGCCTGCAAGGCCAAGATCTAATCTTCGGTTTCGCAGTCCTGCCCAATGAGCTGCAGCTTCCAAATAAGGAAACTGTCAATATCAGGGCCCTCAATTGAGATAAGCATAAGTGCATTTAGCACACTGGCACTTAATCTATTTCGTTCTTGCATTTTTATTCGATTCAGAGCAGAAAAACCCCTCTCACAATCTGCAGTTGACATTGGTATTATCATTGCCAGTTCTGCCAAAGTAGATATGTTTGGATACAGGTCTACATACTTAGTAGTTAGAGCGTGCAGCACATCAGAAATAGTCTTAAAGGCCATCTTTTCCGTGAACATGAGACTATGCAGGGAAGCCCATTCCAGTGCAGAAGCACCTACATCCACAACAGTAGCATACTGACCAAGAATAATCTCAAGGCTATCACTACCATACCCTTCCAACTCTTCAATATCACCTTCTGGTATCATGCTGGGGTCAAAGATACTGAGCATCCAAATTCTGTGCTTGGAAACCTTTGCTCAATTTGAGCAATTAGGGCCCTAATAAAGTTGTCATGCACAGAGGTTCTGAAATGATGTAACTGTGGTTCGCTAAATGGCAATTTCAGGCCATTATCATTCAGGAGTACTAGTTCAGGTGAAACGGAGGAGAAGTACTGACCAGGTACCAGTAGGTGTGCCCTAAGAATCTCTAAAGTGGAATGTAAATGTATCTTTATATCAGTAAAATTCAGAGCTGTTGTTTGAAAGCATTTAGATAAGATGCTAAGGTGTGGAAGTATGTCACACATCATGCATAAAATAGAGAAAAACTCCCAATTTTCCACCATTTTTACTAGACCCACAGCTTGGGGATCATGCCTTTCAGAGGCCTCTCTATGCAAGAACGTAACAACGGATGGGAAAATCTTCCTTAGTGTGTCACATGCTGCATCATGGGACAACCACCTAACTACTTTTGCCTGTTTAGGCTTTAAAACAGGGTTTTCCATTACCTGCTGAATTTCTTTCAGAGCAGCCATGCGAACAGCAGAATTTTTATAATATCTGTATAAGTGATCTAGTGTTTGATTAAACTTTTTAATGGCGTTCACTTCATTTGCTGCTGCCTTTACAGCCAAGGCCTCCCAGTGAGCCATACAGTGATTTTCAACAAGAATTGGGCTGACTTCTTTCAGCTTTTTAGCCACCCCATTTTGCCTGCCCAGCATAACGGCTGCTCCATCACTGCCTAACCCTGCAAGGTGATCAATCGAGATTTGATTGTTATCAGAGAACTCCAGCATTTTTTTAACAATTGTGTCTGCCTTTCCATCAATTAGTTCCTCAAGTCCCAGGAAAGAAACTCTGGGTTTCCCTTCTTTGCAGTACATACCACACAAAATGAGCTGCTTCATAACAGCAATATCAGTTGTTTGTTTCGTCCACCAAATATGAAAAAAATCTGGCAGCCTTCGAATCTGTAAGAACTGATCTCCTGACCACCTCACCCAGAGAGAGAGAGAACCATTTCTCTGACAGTTCGATCAGAACGCTATTTAACAGCATCAGCAATATGTATATTGTCTAGGTATTTGCATCCCAATGATTTGGCGAGATCCAGCAGTGAGCCATATTTCGTTGTGTGAGGCAGCTCATTTTTTATTAGCTAGTACATGCAACGAAGGGATGCCACAAAAGCTTCTTGTTCCAGGGTCAGGGCCTGCTGCATTGCCTGCTCTATTCCACCTTTTGAAGCAGAAATTCTGCAGTTAGCTTCCAGTTCAGAAGCAACAACGTGACCTGAACTGTTCTGATGCCTTCTTATAGCATCTTCTCTGAATGTCTTACACCCACTGAGTACCCAAACTGTTCCTGATTTGGGCATCTGTTTATGTTTTATGTAAAATGCACAAAACATGCCATCATTTTCTTTGTATTGTAACCAACAGTATTTGTTAAGCCAGCCAGTATAAAATCCTGTTGCTCTATGCTTAGAGGTGTTTTTTTCTGTATTACAGGAGGAAGAAGTGCAGGGAGTTTTTTGGACAATGACTTCGATATCAACTGGACCAATTGGCATTGTCCCAATCGACTCACAATTGTCATCTTGATCAGGATGTTTCCATTTTTGAGTTAATTTGAAACCAAAGTTAGTTAGTTTCTGCATTGTGTACAATAAAGCTTTTTTTTCCCTAAGTGTTATCGTGTGTTTATTTGTCAACACAGAACGAGAGTTTGGTAATGCTGGCTGAGCTCCAAATATTTTTTTCCCACACAAATATTTTTTTGCTCCCTGAATCAGGGACAAGTGACCACTGACGAAGCTTAGACTAAGTGCACAACCTGACTAGTGGTGCAGACCCCCTGTTGGCACAGTTAAGGAGACCAGAATTTTTTTCCCCCCACACAAATATTTTTTTGCTCCCTGAATCAGGGACAAGTGACTACTGATGAAGCTTAGACTAAGTGCACAACCTGACTAGTGGTGCAGACCCCCTGTTGGCACAGTTAAGGAGTCCAGAATTTTTTTTCCCCCCACACAAATATTTTCTTGCTCCCTGAATCAGGGACAAGTGACCACTGACGAAGCTTAGACTAAGTGCACAACCGGACTAGTGGTGCAGACCCCCTGTTGGCACAGTTAAGGAGACTAGAATTTTTTTTCCCCCCACACAAATATTTTCTTGCTCCCTGAATCAGGGACAAGTGACCACTGATGAAGCTTAGACTAAGTGCACAACCTGACTAGTGGTGCAGACCCCCTGTTGGCACAGTTAAGGAGACCAGAATTTTTTTTCCCCCCACACAAATATTTTTTTGCTCCCTGAATCAGGGACAAGTGACCACTGACAAAGCTTAGACTAAGAGCACAACCTGACTAGTGGTGCAGACCCCCTGTTGGCACAGTTAAGGAGACCAGAATTTTTTTCCCCCCACACAAATATTTTTTGGCTCCCTGAATCAGGGACAAGTGACCACTGACCAAGCTTAGACTAAGTGCACAACCTGACTAGTGGTGCAGACCCACAGACCCCCCACACAAATATTTTTTTGCTGGCTACAAAACAATTCTCTGGTGGAGGGCTGTAAAGTGCACCAAAACACTTCTCTAAGAGTCATTGACTCAAATCAGCTGCTGCTCTGTGAAGTCCACACAGTGATCTTTCCCTCCCCTGCCCACCTCACTCAGCCAACTTCAAAGTACTAAATTAATAGATAATATTTTCATTGTGATCAACACTGCTAGACTTCAATACAGATTTGTTTGTTTTTTTCTGGGGGGGGATTAGCTGCCTGCTGTCACATCAGTAATACTATAGCCCCTACTCTCACATGCTGAAAATGATAATCTCCTTAGAAGACTCACAGTCACACTGGCAAAAACCCTCGAGTGGCAACAGACTACTTTAGTGGGACTTACCCCTAAGTGTTGTAGCTGCTCCACTATAGGGCATCTTAGCTGTCACTCTCCTGCTTCCTCCGTGATTCGTTCCACAATTTGGCACATTGCATGGTCTGCTGACTGCTAGACCAACAACCCCATGATCTCCGACTTTGTAAGTTCCTGACTGCAGTTGCATGCCTCCATGACCACGCGAACCGGCTGCCTGTGTGCGCGCTCCTAACGTGCACACTCCTAGTGTGCGATCGCGAACCACGAACATTTAAAGGGACAGTAGCGCTAAGCGCTACTAGGATAGCACAGAGCAGGAAAGAGTGGCGGCAATACAAAATGAGAGGCGGGCATTCAAGATAGCGTGGCGGCCCGCCTCTCATTTTTAATGAATGGGAATCACTGAATTTGCAGCTAGGCTTCACCCCATCACAGCTGCTCCACTCTGCAGAGCTTTCCCTCCCTCCCTCTGTCTCTCCTCCCGTCTCTCACTGGGTATGTTGTTTTGTTTTTTGGGGGCAGGCCAGCAAAGTTAAGTTCATTGGCTTGTTCTGTAATTACACTGTGTGGTTTTAGTGTAAAATTCCATTTAATTTCTCTGGTAAATATAAATTGTAGGTTAGTAGTTAAATGCATTATCTGCCCTAAGGATGCTTTCGTTTACATTATAAATTCATCCAAAGGAAAACAAGCATTTAGGAAAGTCAACAGGTGAAAACAATCATAGAGTCTGAACTGGCACCAAGGAATTAAATAATTTTTTTGTAAGTTTAATACAGGGGGGTATGGCGCATTTGATTGATATATAAAAATGGTGAGCATTCCTGAAGACACTTTGAATGTAAATGTTTTCATCAACCGTGTGTAACCCCCTTGTTATCCGGGGTTACTAGAATCCCAGTAAGACCTAGTGGTAGGCAGGGAAGGCAGCTTGTGAAACTCCAGTTAAATGGATTTCACACTGTCTCACTCTGTTCTCAGTCTCAGCTGAGACTGAGGGATGACATCACCATAGAACTATCGCAGCTGCATGAGCCACAATGGAATCTACAGCAGGGAGTTGGCGTAGAATGTTGGGAGGTTTGAACAGTCAGTCTGTGGCAGTTGAAGTTGGAGATTTGTGTGACAGGAGCACAGCAGCTCTGTGCTCAGGCTTTTGGAGCCTCAGCCCTGAAATAGGGCTACAATTAGGGAAAGGTGTGTGTTTCCACCTAAAGAGAGACACAGGGAGCTATTTTTAAAGTGGTGGAGACCACTGATTCGGGTCTCTGTGCCCCATCCCTCAGGGGATGGGGCAGGAAGGTTTGTCTGCATTTCCAGGGGCAACCCCCTGGCTACTGCTAGTGAAGAAGCTGCATTATTTTGTCCAAGAGTCTGGGAAATAAGAAGATTTCATGATTTGCCTGAGGGGCACCTGCAACCAGAGGGTGAGTTCTGCTCTTCCTAAAGGGCCCATGTTTCACCCTGTGCTTGTGTTAAAGTGGGGATTGGACTACTGAAGTAGTGGGAGGCCTAGAACAATAGGCTTAGCCAAAAGTAAAAGTATGTTCAAGTCCAGCACATAGAGGAAGTCAAGACATGTAGAGGAGATGTGATATATGTTTACCCAGTAATCTACATTGCCAAGCTTTCAGAAAAGTGTTGTTTAGTTTCCAGAGAAATGGCCGGGTATGGATTGTGGGAGCTGGAGGTGGGAGACCCCCCATCTTTAGTAACCAGGTCCACCTCCATGGATTTGCTCTGTGGATTTCTACTTTGCCTCCACGCACTTGGGCAGTGATGAGAGAGAGAAATACAGGCGTGGGATGGAAGAAGGAAATTCCCTCTAGGAGTCAAGGAGGCTGTAAGATGGTTTGGGGAGCCACCAGTTGTAAAACTGGTTCATTCCCATAATGGACCTGGATCAAGTGGCGGCAGGGGCAGGACCATGGGGAAAACCAAGTAGTGTACAAGTCGGGCTGTGTACCCAAAGCTGCATGCAAGTCCAGGCTGTGTGCCTGGTGGGTTCAGAGCCTGAGGGCTGAAATGCGAAGAAGTGTTTTGTTATCTCTAATCTGCATTACCTGGAATGTAGCCCCGTGGGGGTCCATCTATGATTTGTTTGTTCAGTTTGGATGTGAATAAAAGCCACACTGTAAAATCCCATTCCTGGTTTTGGACATTACAGTTATTGCTTCCTGTGTTCGGATTTACTTGGGTGCCCCTGTGCAGAGTAGCCAAACCTAGGCCCCCTGTGCCGAGTAACCTAATCCTCCCCGAACCTAGTCCCCACCAGGTACTGCTGTCAGCTTCAACAGCATGCCACCTGTCGTTTTGCAAAAAGGCAGGGGTGAGGGGTTACATGTGACTGAATGATTGCCTTTACAATTCCAGATAAGTGTACAATTGTGCCCATTATCCAGGTATGCACTCAAGCATAATTTTTTTTGTGTTCAGCTTTGCCATGAAATGTTAAGCCATATTGTGCTCTGTTCTACTATTTGTGTCATAGGGAAAAATTACTGCGATCATATAATCAGCACTTACTGTCTGCTTCCAAGGGAGCATGTGGGGCTCAGTTTAACTTTATATGTCAACCTATGTCAGCAGCTGGCATCATCTCAATTGACATGAAGTCCATATTCGTTTCAATCTATTTTTAATGAAAGACAGACTTAGCAATTGCACTCTGTGCATTCCCTTCTGATTTTCATTTCATTTCTGCATTTGGTTCTTATAATAAGATATATGGAGACCCACTCTGTAATGCACAAACTACTGTTTAATGGATCATGGAAACTGTTAACGTTATGTTTTCTAACTACATGAACAATGTATTAATAGCAGTGTACTTTGTACCAAATCTTATTTTCTGCTGCAACGGAGAACTGGATCCCCCCCCCCCCCAATACTCAGCACTATCAATATCTACTGATATTTTCCCTAAATAGATTACAACAGCAAAGGAGGACCAGTAAAAATCAAGCCTCACAGCTCTTTGGTACAGAGCAGAAGGAAAAGTTTATAATGCAACTCAGAAAGTAAAAAATGTGTCTCTCTTTTCTGAATACTTCAGAGCTGTGTGTATGTGTGTGTGTGCGTGTACCAGTTTGCTTTTCACATTACAGACTTCTAAATCAATTTTATTTTTATGACTGCATAGGCAGAGTACTGCAAGCATATTGCTGCCACTCTAGGAGACATAAGGGGCAATTACTGTATTCGGTCCCAGTTCTCTTCTACAGTGATGCACACTTTGTCCTCAGTGCAGAGATCATTGGTGATGTGTGTTTTTTCCATTGCCCCTCCCCTCCATGGCTGCAGTTCCTCTCTCTGGTACAAAAGCCTCCCCCCACCCCCACAGGTGCACTTCTTTAATGTTATACTTCCACATTTTGCCAAGTCACACGTGTGCAAGTGGTTCATGGCAGAAATGCTTGCTGTGCCCAATATGGCCAACGTATCTTACTGCACATGTGTGAACTCCACTGACTATCTTGGACACAGCGGACATTTACGCCCTGAACTTCATAACATGGAGATTCTTTTCACCATCACCTCCATGCTCTCTTAATAGCTTCATGCAGATGTGTAGGCTCTGATCAGAACTTGTTTAATAAGGTTTTACTTGCTAAACCATAGATGTGACTATCGTAATCTATATTTGGAATGAGTAGCTGATTTACAGCTTCTGTTCATGTTTTTTATCCGTACAAAGACTAGAGCTGCGGTAAGCTCCCAGTTTTTTATTTACTTTCTCTATCATGTCCAAAATATGGTAGTCAAATCTTAGTTCTTCATCTACCCTCACCCCTAGATATTTACATGTAGATTCTTGACCCAAGATTTCCTGTTTGAGAGTCATTACATTGATTTCCTGCTTTTATTTTTTGTATTTTCTTCGGTGATAGATCAAAGAACATTTTTTTTTTGCTATTTAATACAAGTCCTGATTGAGCTAATCTTTTCTCTAAGTTTGTAAAATCGAGTTGAAGTCCATTTTCTACATCTTTAGCAGTATTTCCATTAGCCAGCAAGACTATGTCATCTGCAGGGGTGCCGATAGAAATTTCCGGGCCCAGGGCATGCCTTTAGATCTGGGTTCCCCCTCCCTTCCTCAAGACATATAAATGTGTAAATGTGGGGCCCCCCGAGCTACCTGGGCCCGTGCAGTTGTCTTGACTGTCCCCCACCGTCAGCACCCTGGTCATCTGCATATAGTGTAATAATTGTTTGGCCATCCAATCCTACCAAGTTATTTACGTACATCAGGAAAAGGATGGGCCCCAATATGGAGCCCTGAGGGACTCCTCTCAGGACCTTAACCTTCCTTGATAGAGTTTCTCCAATCCAAACTTGCTGAACCCTATTTAACAAATAGGAGCTGAACCAGTTTGAGGTTTCATTGTCAATTCCAGACAATTACAGTCTTTGAATTAAAATCCTGTGGTCCACAGTGTTGAAGGCCTTGGATAGGTACATGAACACCATGCCCACTGCCCTTCCCCCATCCATCTGGGAGGCAATTACGTCTATTAGGTCGGTGATGAGCATGGTGTCCGTGGAATGTACTTTCTGAAATCTGGATTGAGACGTGGTCAGTAAGGAGTACTTTTCCAAATACTCTCTTAACTGTCTCTGGACCCACCTGTCCAGTACCTTCAACACCGCAGACAGCAGGGCTGTGGGCCTATAGAAAGTAGGCACAGTTGAATCTCTCCCTTTATGGACTGGAATTATAAACGCTTTCTTCCAGTGCAAATAGTCCCTTAGAGTCTTGCATGTACAATGATCTAATTAGCATGCTACAGCTGTATATGAACCTCAAGAGCACTGATGTTATCCGATTTGGGCAGCACTATCTCTGGTGGGCTTCCCTGTTGGTCATGTTCGACCAAGGGCTATGTCAGTACAGCACATAGTCACTACGTTGTGCATTGGCATGAACCCTTATTAAGACAGTATAGGAGGCAGTATACCACAGTGGTTTAAAGCTCTGAGCTGCAAACCTGGAGACCTGGGTTTGAATCCCACAGCCCCCACATGCGTACTGTGTGACCCTGAGCAAGTCACTTAACTTCCTTGTGCTCCCAGGTTGCACCTGTAAACATGCTTTCAGCTTAGTGTGTCTCTCCTGGTAAAAATAAAAAAAAGACAGTGAGCATGCTCTGACTGGAGCCCGCTGTTTGAATATTGTTCTGAGCTGGCTGTGCACTAGCTGCCATACAGCCCTCCTGCCTGCACAGCACAAATGACTGGCTCTGAATACCTGGGCCTATATCTTCAACTTCTTTTGACATAGGCATCCCCTCTCTTCATAAGCTATTCAAACTACCCACACTCTGATAATGGCTATCTTTTACCTGTACACTTAAGTAAGCTGGAGTGCTTCTTATCAGGTTTACCCATGCCCCAGGTACAACCACGTTGCCAGCTTAAATGATGGTGCCAGTATTTGGCTGACACCCAGCACAGCCCGCTTACAATATGCTGTGTGGCAGTTTTAGCAACAGGAATTGCAGGGGGCTTTGCCCCTTGCACTCCACATTTATTTATATGACAAACCCCAGGTCACACCATGGTGGCAAGAATGGTGACCCAGAGATTGGCAACATTGCCCCATGCCAAGAAACCAAAGATGCACAAGAAGCATACAACATTATTTCACCAACAACATTCCAGCAGCAATATTCTGTCAGCACATTAACAGACTATAGCCTTATCATAGGTTTTCCTATAGTAAATAGTTTTTGAAGTAGTGTTACTGTTTGTATACAGTAACATGAAAGATGAGGTCATTCTCATTTCTCTAATCACCCCAGATATCTTTGGCTTTCTTATGCAATCAGTTTTTCTTTTATTTCATCACTTTAATTCACTTAGTTGTATTGCTTGGTCCATTCAGATGTAACCCAGACCATTTTTAAATAAAGTATCTCCAACCTTTGTACACCACAAAAATATTACATCATCTTCATCTCTTACTACTTTGTTTCTTTCAGCACCTCTTTGGTAACCTTCCTGAGAGCAAATCCATCAACTTATACAAGTAGCTCAGCACCACAGGTTATTGTGGCTCGTAAGAGGGCAAATCCCTAATTTTACTTTTAGAAACCCTTATGCTATTCATTATGGTAGTCCTAGTATACTCCTTAGAAACTGAGTTTGCTACCATTCCTATTATCTTTAAGTTACTATGCCACAATTGCTTTGCCTCAATTACCAAAACGGTACTAGTTCTAGAATGATAAACTCTCCTCATATGTGTTAATAATTAGCCTCAGTGCTATCTGTAGAACCATAAAACATAAATAGTTGTTCTTATGGCTTCAGCTTATATAGGTACTATATATGTTTTCCATGATAGCTTACTAGTGAATCTCATACCCAAATATGTATACCTGGTCACTGTTTTCAGCCTCTGTGCTCCTATATACTATAGATGCAGTGTACTAATTTTCTTTGTTAATATTCTACAACTTGTAGTGAGAAAAAAATAATGAGACCTACTGGGAATTGAACCCGGGCCCCTGGAATACTGTCCTGGTGCTATAACCACTGGCTCAGATGGGTGTACCTGGGCTTTCTGGACACATGTCCTTTTTCAGGTACTGCATATCCTGCATCTAGGAACAACCTAGATGACAATTAGATGCTTTTGTGCAGTATTACCCACAGTTTAGCAATTAAACTGCAAATTGTAGTGAAAAAGAAATAATATGACCCCAGGAACTGAACCCCCCCCCCCGGGAATACTGTCCTGGTGCTCAAGCCGCTGAGCTCCAGGCTGACATGGTTGGACCTGGGATTCCCAGGCACACTTTCTTTCTCTGGTATTATATATTTTGTGCAGTATGAGCCACTGCTTAGCATTAAACTGCAAATCATAGTGTAGTCCCATTCTTTGTTAATATCAAAACATCTGTTTTTCTTACATTTATGACAATCTAATTTCTTCTACTGCTCACCCAATGCATTAAATCACATCAACAAACCAATTTTAGAACAAGACATGAGTACCAAGTCATCTGCATATGATAAAAATGAAATTATCTGAATTGCCTAAATGCGGCAAGTGAAAAAAGTCTGATAACCCCCCCAGGTTGATATGGAAATAATTATTTATATATCTAATTATAAGCCTAACTAATTATTCATGACCAGTTCCACCTCAGTGTTTGGCTACTGGATTAATTATTAGTGTGGAGGACCACAAGGAATATCAGGAGATAGCCAGGGAAGCTAGTTGAAGAGTCTGAAGAGCAAAGGTAGATAAGGAACTCAGGCTGGCAAGAGGGAGTAAGGAGGGGAAAAGGAATTCTTTAAATATATCAGGGAGAGAAGGAAGGGTGACAGGCAGATAAAAAGTTGAGGAAGAGGTGGAATGGATAGGGGGCAGGCCGGAAAAGGCAGAGCTGTTAAATAAATACTTCAGCTCAGTCTTCACCGGGTAAAAGGATCAGCCAGAGCCACAGGTTGGAGGTGAAACAGGGGACCTGGGGAAGTGCGAGCTCACCAATGGAGAGATCCAGGTCGGATGTGTGTGGTGGGCTCTCAAAGCCATTAGAATGGACAAGGCTCCAGGGCCAGATGGTGTCCATGCCAGAGTTTTGAAAGAACTGGCAGATGTCCTGGCACCTCCATTAATAGAATTCTACAATGCCTCCCTCCAAACAGATTGTGTCCCTCTGGATTTGAGAGAGGCACACGTGGAGCCCATACATAAGAGTGGAGCCTGGGATGATCCATCAAACTACAGACCAGTCAGTCTGACTTCCATCATAGGTAAAATTCTGGAGGCTATCTTAAAGTAAAAGATAGTAGAGTTCCTGGAGGTAAATGGTTTTCAGGATGAAAATCAGCCTAGATGTGTCCGGGGTAAATCGTGTCAAACCAACCTGGTGGAAGTCTTGGACTGGGTGACATGGTCCCTAGATGTGGGTAAGCCGGTTGATATCATATACCGTACCTGGATTTCAAGAAGGCTTCTGATTCCATTCCACATGGGAGAGTGATCTGGAAGCTGAATGAACTGGGGTTGGGGGAGAAATTGGTGAGGTGGGTGGAGTACAGGCTGGAAGCAGCAGGAACTGTGTGGTGGCAGGCACAGTTGGAGCATACATACCTCACAACCCCTTGCCTCAAGAGAAAGGACAAGGCCTCAAAGGATCAGGGATGAAGACCCATAATCAGGGACACAGTTTAAGAGGTATGCACTCAGAATACTGATAGAATAAGGGGATTTGTGTTAAGAAGCAGTTTCAGAAGCAGCACCAGTCTGTAACAGTCATGTATGACGTGACTGTGTGAGGTTAATCCCCACTGTTCTGTCACAGTAACACATAGTCTGTGAGGGACAGAGGAACATTTGGCCCTGGTAGTCTACTGGACCCCCACCCCCAAGCATGACTCCTGATCCCCGTTCCACCATATAACATTATTTTCCCCTGGTAGTCTAGTGCCCCCCCATGCCACCCCCTAGCATGATCCCCGACTCCCGTAGTCACGGTAATGATATAATTTCCCTGGTGTTCTAGTGGTCCCCTTGCCCCCAAGCACAATCCCTGAGCCCCGTAGCCACGTTAATTTAATAAATTCCCTGGTGTTGCAGTGGCCCCACCACCACCCAAGCATGATCCCTGACCCCTGTAGCCGTGGTAATGATATAATTTCCCTGGTGTTGTAGTGGTCCCCCCACCCCCAAGCACAATCCCCGACCCCCATAGTCACGTTAATTTAATAAATTCCCTGGTGTTCTAGTGGTCCCACACCCCCCAAGCATGATCCCTGACCCCGTAGCTGCGTAATGAGATAATATCCTTAGTGATCTAGTGGTCCCCACCCCCAGGCACGATCCCTGACCCCATAGCTGCATTAATTTAATAAATTCCCTGGTGTTCTAGTGGTCCACCCACCCCAAGCACGATTCCCAACCCCATAGCCATGGTAATGAAATAATATCCCTGGTGCTCTAGTGGTCCCCACACACCCCAACCACAGTCCTCGACCCTAGTAGCCCCAAAATGACAGCAATACCTGGTGGTCTAGTGGTCCCCCCCCCCGGAAGTGCACCACCCATCCTCCCGTACACAGACTAGATACAGCGCCGTCAACTGGCTCAGCCCTCCTCTCACCACCACGGCCTGCCGCCGACTGCGGTTTGCATGATACATACCATAGTTGGCGGCTGGCCATGGTGGTGAGAGGAGGGCTAAGCTGGTCACCGGCACCGTACCTAGTCTGTGTACAGGAGGATGGGCGGCGACTTCTGGGTGGGTGGGACCACTAGACCACCAGGTATTGCTGTGCATTTCTCCACAGGGGTTGGGGATCATGCTGGGGGTCGGGGACCACAGCACCAGGGAATTTATTAAATTAACGTGGCTATGGGGGTCAGGCATTGGCTTGGGGGTTGGGGGACCACTAGAGCTCCAGGGATATTATTTCATTACCGTGGATACGGGGTAGGGGATCATGCTTGGGGGGGTTGGGGGACCACTAGCACACCAGGGATTAATGTCCTTATTTACAGCTACCAGAGCTCAGAGATCATGCTGGGAGGGCACCACCACATTACTACCAGCTTTTTGTCTGTGGTATTTAGCGCTGCGCTACAGGTCATGCTAATGCCTGTAGTGCGGCACTATACATTTGAATATGCCATGCAGCTGGAATTCATGGCCACTCCCCTAACTCCCACCTTAGCATATATTTACTTTTAGCGTCGGCTCTATCACATAATGCCGACTGTATTAGGGCATCTGAATATTGCAGCCTGGCGCAAATCCAGCGCTACGCCAGCGTTACGGCTTTGCGCCAGGTGCAATGCTTTGAATATCTGGCCCTTAGAGGATTATAGAAACATAGAAACATAGAATGTGACAGCAGATAAGGACCGCTTGGTCCACCTAGTCTGCTCATTTTCCTACCTAAGAGATAAGCTGCAGATCCTAATTAACCAACAGCTTACTTCCTCCTACCCCCCACTAGGACTGCCTTATGTCTGTCCCATGCATTTTTGAATTCCCCCACTGTTCTTGACTCCACAACCTCCTCAGGGAGGCTGTTCCATGCATCCACAACCCTCTCTGTGAAAAAATACTTCCTCACATTACCTCTGAGCCATCCCCCCTCTATCTTCAAATTGTGACCCTTGCTCTTGCACATCTCTTTTTCTGAAAGATGCCACCTTCTTGGACTTTGTTGATTCCCTTGAAGTACTTGAAAGTTTCTATCATGTCCTCTCTCCCTCCTTTCCTCAAGGGTATACATATTAAACTCCTTTAGTCTTTCTTCGATGTGTTCTGGTGCAGACCCTGCACCATTTTGGTTGCCCTCCTCTGGACAGCCTCCACTCTGTCTATGTCTTTATGGAGATGGGGTCTCAGAACTGCACACAGTACTCAGATGGGTCTCACCAACTGTCTATACAGAGGGATAACAACTTCCTGTTTTCTACTATTGATGCCTCTCCCTATGCATCCCAGTATCCCCTCAGTCTTCCTTACTGCCTTTTCACATTGCTTGCCCACCTTAAGGTCATCTGATATAATTACCCCCAGGTCCCTTTCCATTTTTACTGTTGTCAGTATCTCACCCCCCACTGTGTACTCTTGCCCTGGGTTTTTGTTTCCCAGGTGCATTACCTTGCACTTCTTTGCATTGAATCTGAGCTGCCATACATTTGACCATTCCTCCAACCTTGCCAAATCCCTTCTCATCCTTTCCACTCCATCTGGTGTATCAACCCTGTTGCAGATCTTTGTGTCATCTGCAAAGAGACATACTTTTCCTTCCAGTTCCTCTGCAATGTCACTTATAAAGACATTAAAAAATACGGTCCCAGTACTGAACCCTGCGGTACCCCACTAGTAACCCTCATTTCTTCACTGTGGACTCCATTTATTACTACCCTTTGCATCCTGTTGTCTAGCCAATTTTTTATCCAGGCTACCACCTTGGGACCCACTCCAAGGCTGGCTAACTTGTGTATTAATCTTTTGAGTGGGACTGTATCAATAAGTTGTTATTGTAAGACTGAAAGTAGTTTGATTTTCCTAATAAAGGATATTGAAGGCAAGCTTTTGGAAGATCTTTGAGTGCACTTTAAAGAAAGAAAAATTGACAGTGATGTGACATTGTTAAAATATTGAAAGCTGCAATATAAGGGTAAATTTAGAGGTCATAAAATAAAGTATAAAATATCTAGAAATTACTGTATCTACAAGTGGAACAGGACTGGATGGCAGAATCTGGCACAGTAAGCCTCCACCTCCTCTTCCCTCTAACAATCAAGTAATTGCAAGCTGCTGGCTAACTTCCCCAGTCCGCTGTTGGAATCCTAACCTGACCTATGAAGGTGCAACTTCTCCTGTTCCCTGCTCTTGATTTACTTGCAATTTTCTACACTCAGCAACCTTTCCTTTTCCCAGCCCTAAATTACTTGTAATTTCTACACTCGGCAGCTTTCTCTTTCCCTGCCATTAAATTACTTGTAATTTCTGTAACTTTTCCCTAGTTTATAAGAATGCAGCACTATCACCTTGCTCTTAAGTTGCTGTACATGCTACCTACCTATCTAATTTTCCTTGCTCAACCGTGCTTCCAGCCTTTTCCTTCAACATGATTCTCTGCCCAGTCTGGCTCCTTCTCATATTATTTTCCACTCAGGTCACTCTACTCTTCCTTCCCATCCTCTCACAAACTCCACCAACCCTCCTCTGGCTACTGCCCTCCCCAGAGCCTTGCCGAGCATTTGAACCCCACATCCTACTACCCTAATATTGGACCAGTCTACTTGCTCCCACTTCCCAGCCATACCTATAGCTTTCATTATCTTACTCCCTAACTCCCACTCACTATTATCACTCATAAAGCTGCAAACTCCACCAACCCTAATCCACCACCATATCCCTCATTCACTTACCTCCCAACCATGGTATAAGACAGATGAACCCCTTACTATCTCATCGTAACATACCTACTCCTATTGTGAGGGGACATAAACCCTAATCCCTGGCCCTCATCCTACTATCCCCACCACACATGCTAACACTAACATCGGACCCTCCTCCACTTGTTCCCTCCCACGTGGCCTCAAACTACTCCATGTAAACATTCATAGCTTGCTACCAAAACTAGTCCTGCTACAACCTCTGGCTGTCTCTCTTGTCCCTGATATTCTTATACTCTTTGAATCTTGGCTAAACAACAAAATCACAAATAATGAAATTGCCATTCTGGGCTAATCTATTCTCCAGCAAGACCCGGCAAGCCGGGGAGGTGGAGTGGCAATGTATATCTCCTCATCACTCAGAGCTGACGTATTCTATCTGCATCCACTCCGGCTTCCCACGAGGTCCTCCATATTAGACTCTCCCTTCTGTTCTCTGTCCCAATAGTGTCTACTGCAGACATGGTCTATTTCCATCTTCTGTTTCAGACCTCATCACCACCACTGCCTCTCATGCATCAGCAGGTAAGCTTTACATAATGGGGGATTTCAATCAAAACTGGGCTGCTCCCCCTCTCACCAAGCTACAGAATGACATTACTGCCCTAAACCTATCGCAACAAATTTTCGAGCCTACTCGAATATACCACAAATCACAAAACCACTCACTAATTGACAGGGCACTTACCTCATATCCTCACAGAGTCATACAATCTAGTATTCTGCCAGACTCACTAAGTGATCACCATATGATTTTTTTGGTCTGAAGAATGCACAGGCCCAAGGTACCCCACAAATTAATACATTCAAGTATTTTAAGTCACTCAATTTAGACCCCTTACTCCTCAGTCTAGTACAAACAGACTGGTCTCCCATCTCCTCAGCCATTTCTGTTGATGATGCCCTAGACTATTTCAAAGATATATTCATTGCCACCTGGAACATCTATGCCCCCTTTAGGCATTCCAGGGTCCAAGGCAAGCACCTCCCATGGATCACCCCAGAGCGTCAAGCCTGCCAACGGGCTCGCGACCAGGCCTGGAAAAAACACAAAGCACAGAAAAAAACAAATGGCCACATGATCTACTGTACCCTCCTCAAACAATGCACAAAGGCTATTAGATTAGCAAAGGCTGAATATTTTAGGAACACTTTTCAATCCAACATTGACAACCCCTCAAAATTCTGGAAGGTTGTCCGTGCTCTATTCTCCCCCCAACTAAATCACCTTCCTCTCTCCTTAAGGTTAACAATGCTTTGCTCTCAGACCACCTTGCAGTCATCACCAAAATTAATTCTTACTTTACCTCCTGTGCATCCACCCTCCTTGCCTCCCTCCCTCCCTCCACCCTCACCCTCCCAGGCAAATACCACTACCCCACAACATGAAGCTCTACTTAAAGGAGCATCTCTTTCTCTAAAGTCTCCTCTACTGACACTCTAATTGCCCTTTTTGCTCTAAACCCTACTAAAGAAAGCTCCCCTGATGGCCTGGACCCTAAGCTCCTTCATCTCTGTGCCCCAGCTATAGCCACCCCACTGGCAGACATCCTAAACCTTTCCTACAACACAGCCGCAGTACCCAAAATCTGGAAGCATGCAGTAATCCTACCACTTCCCAAGGGTAGTGATCCATCCTCACCTGCTAACTACCACCCAATTTCCCTGCTCCCTATCCTGGTCAAATGTCAGGAACACTTGGTGCTTTTGCAACTCTCCTCCTGTCTCTTGGACTTTTTCACACCCTACCAATCTGGTATCAGGAAACATCACTCTACCACCACATCCCTATTTAGGCTAAGTGCTTCCATCCTTACAGGGATGGACAGTGGAGTGTCTTATTCATATCTGCTATTTTTGTTGACCATGCTAAGGCCTTTCGACATGGTCTCCTATCCCTCCCTCCTAAATAACCTATCTTCAGCTAGACTGTCTGACTCTGCCACTAATTTGTTCAGGTCCTACCTTGTAAGTAGGACACAGTCAGTCAGGATTGCTGACTCACTGCCTCCTTCCTTGTCAATCAATACTGGTGTCCCACAAGGATTGGTGCTTGGCCCCAAACTACTCTCAATATTCCTAAATGACCTCCCATCAGTCTGTACAACATCTATTCACCTGTATGCTGATGACACAGTCCTCTCTACCTTCGGTCACACCCTCTCTGACGTTGAAACCAGACTCCAATTGGACTTCAACAAGCTCCAACACTGTCTTTTCACACACCAGCTTTCCCTATGCAAAAAAGACTGTCTCCATGACCTTTGGCACAAAGCAGAGACTCTCTAGGTTCACTGTCCACCCTTTCCTTTCCTTTCCTTTCCTTTCCTTTCCTTTCCTTTCCTTTCCTTTCCTTTCCTTTCCTTTCCTTTCCTTCCCTCCTGCCTGCCTTCCTTCCTTCCTTCCTTCCCCTAGACAGGACTTCCCTGGAGAACACATTCTCTTTCAGATACCTGGGGGTCTGGCTAGACCAACACCTCAGCTTTTTGGGACATGTGGCCACTATTCTGAAAAAACTGTGCCCCAAGCTTGGCGTGCTTTTCAGGAACCAGAACTGCCTACCTCTTCTGGCTAGGCTCGAACTAGTCCAGAAAATGATTCTCCACATCTTTGACTACTGCAATGTAGTTTATAGTGCTGCCCCAAATTCCACCTTAACCAGATTTTTATTTATTTATTCTGATTTATTTTGAATTTTTTTTTTTTTTTACTTTTGAGACATCTTTTTGCCCCATTTATACCCCCTCCTGTACTCCCCTCAGTGCTCCACTCCTTCAGGCAGTGCTCATGTCCCTCCTAGGTCCACTACCACAGTATCTGTCCCCTAGAGTGCCCGGTAACTCCTTACCTCCTCCTCCTACTTGTGGAGCACTTGCACAGCGGGGATCTGCCCATGGGTTCTGGACCTGGATGGCTGTTAGGAGCGGCTGTCATCTAGGCTCACTGAGGCATTTTCCATTTTCTGTGGCCTCCCCAGCCCTCCCCTGGGATGCTGGCATGAGGACATACGTTCAGAGAGACAATGTGCTGATGCACACCTTCTCCCAAAAGCCTGACAGTGTCCCCCCTCCCCAACTCCAGTGAACGGAGCCATCAGAACGAGGGAGTGCCCGTGCTTCCACCGGCTCTCCTCGGGAAGCGGGTGTGTGAGGCACCCCTGGTAACCCTCCCCAAAGGAGGGGAGAGCATCCGTTAGGTTGCTCAATCCTCCCCTTCCCCCCGCCGACCGCCGCTGACCAGAGTCCGTTCCTGAACCCATGTCGCCGGTGCAGTGCGAGGTGTATTTATTTTGAATTTTGATAACTGGGTGAGCCCACTGAGACAAACATGTCCCTTTTTCAGGGGCAACCCAGGGAATAAAGCTTTTCCAAACTAGGTACATTATACAATTAGGAACACGAATTAAATAGAATGAGTACAGTCAGTGGCAAGAGAACAATACATATAGTTGTACGTGAAGCTACAGGTGCAAAACATGAGCAGGCAGACAGTGTCCATGACTTTAGTCCGGTGACACCTGGGTGGTCCGGGAATGTCCAATGACAATAGGTCTTTGATAATATCCAAGGTTGATAAGTCTTTGATGGGGCTTGGGACCACTGTGATGGAAGCTGGAGATGACTAAGAGCATGCAGTGATTTTTGCACAGTCAACAGAGCATCATGCCACCTATGCCTAATGTATATCATTGCAACAACATACAACAGAACTACTACTAAAAAAAATTACATAATTACAAATTTACAAGAATATATTAGAGGGTTAAAGGAGGGAGCAGGGCAAGGATTTAGTAGAGAGATAGGAAAGCCAGAGCGTGGGGTGTGAGAGATAGAGGGTAGATGGAGTAAGCAGTGGTATTAGTAGAAGAAATAGGAGAACCAGAGAGGGGTGTGTGTGTGGGAGACAGCAAATCTAGAGATAGGAAGAGCACAAGAACTATGGCAAAGGGGATGGGTGGAGAGATAGGAGAGCTACAGAGTGCTGGTGAGTGATATGTAGGGGTAGTCGGAGGATGTTAGGTACAGCTGCCACAGGTTGGGGGAGGAAAGAAGATTTCCTTGTAGATTCTTTTAAACAAGGGAAGAGATACACAGGAGAGTAGATTATGTGGGAGGGTATTCCATTTTTGTGGAGCAGAGAAAGTGAAACATCACCTGCCAATTGCTAAGCAAACCTTTGGAAGTGTCAGCAATGGGAGGTGGAAATGACGAAGGGTCCTGGAGAAGGATTTCTGGGAGAGCAGCCCAGAGACAATAGGTGGGGGAGGAAAGTAGGTAAGTTTGAACATGGCACAGTGTACATGGAAGTCCATTCTTGGCTCAAAGGACGGTCAGCCTAAGGATTTGAGAATGTTGCAGTGGTGTGCCCAAGCCGGAGCAGCATCAGTGAAGCAAGCAATCCTGTGGTAGGCTTGCTTGATTTTGGCCATGGTGGTGCTCTAGCTGAATGAATTATGGGTGCATCATGGAATAAGGCAGCGAGCAATGTTGCCGAGGAGATCATTTTCATAGCACAAGGGATGAGGAAGGGGGAGGTACGATGAAGGAGGCCAAGTTTCATATTAGTAGCTTTGATAATGTTGTTAACATGAGTGTCGAAGGATAAGTGTACATCGAGAGTCATACCCAGGTATTTGAAAGATTCCATTCCTTTGAGGGGTTTACCTGAGGATGTATTTATAAGCAAAGGAGGCTACAAGGTTACATCAACAGATGTATGGTGGAACAGCATAGATTTCATTTTCTTTGTATTGAGTACTAACTGATTCTCTTTGAACCAGTTTTCCAATTGCAGGAAGTCACTCTCCAGATTGGCACTAATGGAAGAGACATCTGAGCTGTGTCGGTATAAGATGGCATTGTCAGCATATAGTTGGATAGATCCACCCCTACAACTTTGGGGCAGGTTGTTTATAAAGATGGAGAAGAGTAAGGGTCCAAGAATTGATCCTTGAGGGACCCTGTCTGTGATTGGGGATAGTGAGGAGAGGACCCCAGCCCATTTGACACACTGGAAACAGTCGGATAGGTAGTTTGAGATCCAGGAGAGGGAGTTGGAATCAAGACCTAATGATTGTAGCCTGGAGATTAAGAAGGTATGATTAATGAGGTTAAAGGCCTTTGTGAGGTCAATGAAGACAGCTCCTGTGGCATTGCCTTGGTCCATGGTATGAAAAATGTTGGATGTGACCTTCAGTAGGGCTGAGTCAGTGCAGTGTGATTTCCTGAAACCATGTTGATATGTTATTAGGGCATTTGTCTGTTCAAGGAAGGAGTATCAGTGATTATATAGGATTCTTTCTTGGATTTTTGCTATAGGGCACAAGATGGAAATAAATCAGTAGTTTTCGACAAGGTTAGTTGGGCCAATTTGTGAACAGCGACAACAGTGGCAGTTTTTCATTTGTCTGGGATAGTGTGAGTAGTGAATGACCTATTAATCAACTGGGCAATTGGGTGAGCCAATGCAGGGGCACCAAGCCTAAGGAATCTGGGAGGCAGGGTGTCAAAGCAAAGGGAGCTATCCAGATTGAGGTCCATAAGGAGCTTAAGGACTTCCTTATGAGAGGTAAGTTTTAGGTGAAGTGGGGGTTGGTGAGTTTCAGTATAGGGAGATTTCATTGTGGGGCTGGCATTCAGGAGACCTACTTTGTAGACATTGAGGTTGGTGAAGAAAGAATTTATTCCTGCAGCGATCTCAGGAGGCGAGGAAAGTTCAGTGCCCTTCAGGATCATGATCTGAGGGTTTGTCCAATCACGACCTTTTAGGAGGGTGTTAATTTGCTTCCAGAAGCATTTAGGGTTGCTAAGGTTGCTAGTTTGTAGGGATTGGAGATAGAGCCACTTAGATTTAGTTGCTTTAGCTTTGCAAACATTGCATAATTGCCAGTAGGAGTTCCAGTCAGTAAGGAGTCCAGACTTTTTATAAGAGCTCCATGCTTTGTCTCTGGAGTGCAGGAGCTAGAGCTTCTGGGAGAGCCATGGAGAGTGAATTCATTTAGCCATTCCCAGCTTGAAAAGGGCATGGAGGTCAAGGACAGAGGTGAAAGTGTTGATTAAATAGTCTAGGGCCAAATTGATGTCAGGAAGGGTGATGATAGGTGACCAATCCGAGGATGCAAGGCTATGTATAAATTTAGAGGTGTTGAAATAAGTTAGGTCTCTGGTTTTGAAAATTCTCAGAGGGGGGTGGGGGAAATCGTTTTTCCAGATACAGAAAGTCTGGGAATGATTGCTTAGTATGTCAGGGAGAACACCCGCTGCCCTGATGTGGGTCCTGTTTTTTGTTAACAGCCAGTTGAGGAGTATGTGCTTCCCAGATTTCATATTTAGTCTGGTTGGTTGGTTGATAAGTTGTTCTAATTTAACATTCAATGTAGTCGATCGGTAGAGAGCATTTTTAGGGCTATGCCAGTCAAGGTTGAAGTCACCACAGATTATAGTGTCAGTTTGATGGAGGGTGTCTAGGCTGGTGAAAAGTTCAGTTTAGGAGGTAGATGCAAGTTTGGGGGGTAGGTAAATACACCCAATGTTCAACCTTATGGTTTGATCAAGGGTGATTGTGATGAATAGATGATTAATGTTTGGGTCAATGGTTATTGTCACAGATTCACTCAGTAGGTCAGGCCCTCTACTTCCAAAGTGCCAACCTCTGAGCGCAGTCTTGTGAACAGTGTAACAGACAAGGTAACCCTGTTGTCTGTTTTTGTGAGTTTGGATCAACCTTTGGTCTCAAGTTCTGGAGAGATTCAAACTGTTAACCTCTTGCTAGCATACCCAATGCACACACTCAGATATATCTGTCTTCAGGGGGCCAGATATCCTGCACCATTTTAGTTGCCCTCCTCTGGACTGCCTCTATCCTGTCCATGTCCTTGCGGAGATGGGGTCTCCAGAACTGGACACAGTATTCCAGATGGGGTCTCACCAACTGTCTGTACAGAGGGATAACAACTTCCTGTTTTCTGCTGCTGATGCCTCTCCCTATACATCCCAGTATACCCCCAGCCCTCCCTACTGCCTTCTCACATTGCTTGCTAACCTTAAGGTCATCTGATATGATTACCCCCAGTCCCTTTCCTTTTTTGTTGTTGTTACTACCTCCCCACCCATTGTGTATTCTTCCCCTGGGTTCTTGTTTCCAGGTGCATTATTTTGCACTTTTTGCATTGAATCCTAGCTGCTATCGTCAGACCATTCCTCCAACCTTGCCAAGTCCTTTTCATCCTTTCCACGCCTCCTTGTGTATCAACCCTGTTGCAGATCTTTGTGTCATCTGCAAAGGCATACTTTTCCTTCCAGTCCTCTGCAATGCCACTGATGAAGACATTAAAAAGGACTGGACCCAATACTGAACCCTGCGTACCCCGCTAGTAACCGCCCTTTCTTCAGAGTGGACTCCATTTACAATTACCTTCTGTGTCCTGTTGTCCAGCCAATGTTTTACCCAGGCTACCACCCTGGGACCCACTCCCAGGCTGGTTAATTTGACTGATAATCTTTTGTGTGGGACTGTGTCAAATGCCTTGCTAAAGTCTAGGTAGGCCATGTCCACAGCCCCTCCCTGGTCTACTACTTTGGTCACCCAGTCAAAGAAATCTATTAGATCTGCCTGACATGACCTTCCGGCTGTAGAACCCATGCTGCCTGGATCCTGTGCTCCATTGGACCTCTAGGTACTCAACTATTCTTTCCTTCAGAAGTGACTCCATCACTTTCCCTACCACAGAGGTCAGACTGACAGGTCTGTAGTTTCCTGCCTCTGTCTTGGTCCCACTTTTGTGAAGGGGAATCACATCCGCCTTCCTCCAGTCCTCGGGTACCACACCATCCTCCCATGATTTATTAAAAAGTGTAGCCAGTGGTTTCACTAGTTCCTTCCTTAATTCTTTTAGAATTCTGGGGTGAATTCCATCAGGACCCATTGCTTTGTCCACCTTCAGTTTTAGGAGTTCTTGCAGAACCCTTTCTTCTGTGAAAGGACTGGGATCGACCCCTATCAAGAGTGCTTCTGTTAATTGGATTAGGCACTTCCCCTTCTTTTGTGAATACTGAACAGAAATATTCGTCTCAGTATTCTCTGCTTTTTCACTGTCCCCTCTGCCCACCCAATCGCTTATTCTATTCAGCCTCGCTATCCCTCCCTTTGTCTTTCATACCGCTGATGTACCCATAAAAGGTTTTATCCCCTTCTTAACTGAGTTGGCTATCTTTTCCTCAGTTTGGGCCTTTGCTATTCTGACTTCCCTCCTGCTTCTTTCTGCCTTAACTGGTACAGCTCTCTGTCCTGCTCCTTCTGTGTTTCCTTATACTTGGAATGCTATCTTTTTTCTTCCTGACTTTCACAGCCACCTCTCTTGAGAACCATAGTGGCTTTTTTTCATTTTGATTTGTTTATTTCTTCACAAAGGCTTGTTGCCTCTGTGATGGCAGTTTTGAAAATTCCCCATTGTTGCCCACACCTTCTAGCCTGTTTGCTAGTGCTTTTCTGAGGCACTCCTCCATCTTGCCAAAGTCAGCCCTCCTAAAGTCCAGTACCCTCACTTTTGTGAGGCTTGACTCTGTAGCTGAGTTTAACGTGAACCACACTGTTTGATGGTCACTTGTCCCTCAGATGGCAACCCCCCCCTAGATCTGAGATCCTCTCACTGCCCCCCTGCTGAGAGAATGAGGTCTAAGATTGTCCTCACGAGTGGGTTCCGAAACTAGCTGTCTAATGCCTGCCACCTGTAGGGCGTCAAGAATGGTCCTGCTCTTGGATGTCGCTGCAGCAAATGTGCTCCAGTTAACATCTGGCATATTCAGGTCTCCCATCAACAGTATCTCCCTTTCTCTGCATTCTAAGAATGCCTTCCATCATATCCTTGTCCATTCCTTCCCCTGACATGGGGGTCTGTACATAACCCCTGTATGGATTGGTGCCCTTTCCAGTCTCCAAGGTGACCCACAGTGCCTCCTCTCCTCCCTGTTTACTCTTTTGTTCAGTTGCTTTTATCCCTTCCTTTACATAGAGAGCTACTCCTCCCCTCTTCTCCCTGCCTGTCTCTCCTGTAGGTTATGTACCCTGGTATGTTAACATCCCAGTCATGGTTCTCTGTGTACCATGTTTCTGTGACTGCCACGATATCCAGGCATCCTCTTCCATTAAGGCCACCAGCTCAGGGAGCTTGTTGCCCAGACCACGGGCATTGGTACTCATTACCCTCCATTTCCTGATGGCCTTACCCCCTTTGCCCCATCCCTGTCCTTCTTGCCTTTGTCACTTTCTCCATTTACCCCTGTCCTTCTCCCTATCGACACCTCCATGTTGGTGTTTGCCACACTTACTACCGTGATTGTTTGGGGGCTAGGATTTCCTGCTCCTTTCTCGGTGCCTCCTTGGCTAGTTTAAAAGCTTGCCAATGAAGCATTTAAACCTATCACCTAGGATCCTGGTTCCCTCCCGGACAGATGCAGCCCATCATGCCAGTATAGGCTTGCATCACCCAGGTGGACCCCCGTCCCAATGAAGCCAAATCCTGAGTTCCACACCAGTTTTTCAAACCACTGATTGAATCCCAGCATGGTACAGAACACCCTAGCTCTCCTATGCCATAGATGGGTAGCACCTCCGAGAAGGTTACTGCAAGGCATACTTGACTTAGGCCCTCCCACACTCCACAAACCTTCCTGCACTTCTCTAATCCCTTTTTAGCCAGGTCATTTGTCCCTAAGTGGACAATGACATCCAGCTCCCTCCCTGTGCAGCTGCTCCGCAATCCTGAGGATTCGCCCCTGTCCTCAAGCCATGGCGCCAGGCAGGCACCACCTCCTCTCCCTTCCTTGCCCAGTTCGACCTTCCTAACAATGGAGTCCCCACCAGGAGTTGTTTCTTTCCTGCAGGGTCCCCTGCCACCCTCCTGTGGGTCTCCTTTGTGAGGTTCCCAGCATCCTCCTTAGGTCTCCACTGTAGGTGCCTCCATAGAGGAACCACACTTTGCCAGAATGGCATAGGAATTGTGGAGAGGTACAAACTGGAGGGATGTGCCTCTGTTCCACCACCCCTCACCCTACCTGAGCCCACTGTGATCCAACCGCCTCTCTTCTTGGCAACCTCTGAGGCAACGGCAGTGGCACTGGTGGTCCCTTGGATGGAAGAGGAGGTCCCACAACCTGGACAACTCAGCCTGGAGATGAGCAACCTCCTCCCTCAGCCCAGAGAGTGCCTGCAGATGGGACAACACCACATCCTCCAGAACATCTCCCGAAGACTGCTGCTCCACAGCCACTGCACTGCACCACTCCAATCATGTCTTATTTCTGGCCCCTTAACTGTTTGCAATCCTTACTCTTTCCCTCTTTTTTTCTCTCTCTCTCCTTACTTTCTTGCCTGTGTGCCCTTTAAGCTCCTGATTGTCCTGTTCTGAGACAAGAATATCCTATATTTCTCAGTAGACCGCTACTTGTTCAGAGGCTTCACTCCAGCAGCTAGAGGCCGGAGAGCTACTCTTGCCCTTCTAGGATGGTGGGTCCTTGGTGGTTCTGTAGATCACTCACTTCCTGCCCCTAAACAGGAAGTTCCTGTTGTCAGTCAAATCCTGCTGCCTATAAAAATTGAACTAGCTTTTGGGTGGGGGTGGAGGGAGGGAAGGAGGCAATATAGACCCAGTAGAGAAGTTCAGTCACACAGTAGTCCTTTCTCCTGAGTCTTCTGCCAAGCTATTAGCAGAATCTTTCTAAGGCAGTCTTAAATGTAGCTTCCTTCTAGCTAAGCACTCCCCTACTTACCAGATCTTTCTACAAGTAATTTAAACCTCACAATCAGTTAAGTCCTTTCAGTCACTTGAGATTTACACCTAGATGACTTTTCAGTTACCCATTCAGTTCAGTTAACCCAAACACACACTTTTTTTTGTTTTGTTTTGTATGTTAGTTTTTTTACCCTAAATTAAAGGTCTAAATACAAAAGTTCTTCTACTTTAGTCCCAGCAGAGAAGTTCAGTCACACAGCAGTCCTTTCTCCTGGAGTCTTCTGCCAAGCTATTATCACAGCAGAGAGAGTGAGGGAAGCCCTCAGCTCCCTTAAGACGGAGAAAGCACCGGGGCCGGATAAATTACATCCCAGAGTGCTGAAGGAACTTGCAGATGTCCTGGCAAAACCCCTGGCAGAGCTTTTCACCATTTCTCTGAGGACAGGGTGGGTGCCCCAAGACTGGAAGGTGGCGTATATAGTGCCTATCCACAGGGGAGATCAAGGGAGTGCAGTAGGAACTACAGGCCTGTCAGCCTGACATCGGTGGTGGGCAAGGTGATGGAGGGCATTGTCAAGGAGAGGCTGGGGACCTGGATAAGTCAGGGTGCCTGGACGATAGACAGCATGGATTCATCCGGGAAAATCGTGTCAGACAAACCTGGTGGAGTTCTATGACTGGGTGACAAGTGCCTTGGACCTGGGTAGACCAGTGGATGTCCTTTCTAGACTTCAGCAAGGCATTTGACTCTGTTCCTCACATGGGCCTGTTGGATAAGCTGGGAGAAATGGGGGTTGGGAACCAGATGATCAGATGGATAGGCAATTGGCTCCAGGACCGGACCCAGAGGGTGGTAGTTGGTGGGATAGTCTCATCCCCAAGGAGGGTCATTAGTGGGGTCCCACAGGGATCAGTCCTTGGGCCCCTACTGTTCAACGCCTACGTATCTGACATAAGGACAGGAATCAGGAGTGAGATGAGTCTCTTTGCAGATGACTCAAAACTGGGGCGGTGGTGGATGGGGAGGAGGGAGGGTGGCCCACAGGGAACCTGGAGGCTCTGGAAAGATGGTCTAGAAAGTGGAAGTTGAGGTTCAATGCAGGAAATGGGCAGTACTCCACCTGGGGCCCAGAAACCCAGGCCAAGTGTACACCGGGGAAATACAAGTCTCGATGGCTGAGATGGACCTGGGGGTGGTGGTGGATGTCAAGATTAACAATCTGAGACTTGTAGGAGGGCAGCAGCCAAGGCCAACAGGATGCTGGATGCATCGCTAGGGGATCACTCCCAGAAGGAGGGAAGTGATACTCCTCTGTATAACTGCTTGGTGAGGCCGCACCTTGAGTACTGCGTGCAGTTTTGGAGGCCACACTTAAAGACGGACATTAACCTCCTGGAGAGGGTCCAGAGGAGGGCAACCAAAATGATTTGGGGCTTGGGGGACAGGACCTATGAGGAGAGGCTCGAAGAGCTAAACATGTACACATTGGAAGAGAGAAGGGACCGGGGGGACATGATAGAGGTCTTCAGGTACATGAAGAGGGTAAATAGGGGAGGAACAGTCAGGGTGCTTCGAAGGAAGGAGGAAGGGGCCACTAGAGGGCATGGGTGGAAGCTGGACGGAGAAGATTCAGGGAGAAAGGAGGAGGTGCTACTTCACTGAGAGGGTGGTAGAGCCATGGAATGCACTGCCTAGGGGCTGGTGGAGAGGAGACAGTGGAGGGGTTCAGAGGGTGGGACAGGTACAGGAAGGGTTCTGGAAGCAAAATCCAATGCAGCAAGAATATCCAGAACTGGGAAGGGAGAAGCCAGAGAAGGCGAGGGGGACAGCAAGGTCAGCACCCAGGGTGGGGACTGACCAAACGAGCAGACACGAAAGACCATTAGGCCTATTCTGCTGGCATTTTAGTATGTTAGTAAACTCAAATAAGCCTATCGGAGAGATGAAGGCTGACCTCTGTCAATTTTACCTGCCAATACCCCTTGGTCAGGTCAATAGTAGTAAGGTAGGTCGCCCCTCCCAACTTGTCCAGGAGTTTGTCCATCTGGGGCATCGAGTGGACGTCGGACTTCGTGACTGCATTCAGTCCACGATAGTCCACACAGAAATGAGTTGAGCCATCTGGCTTGGGCACAAGGACTACAAGTATGGTCCAGGGGCTGTGGGATCTCTGGATTACCCCTAAATCCCACATCTCCTCTACTTCCCTCCTAATGTCCTTTTGGACAGCCTCTGACACCTGATATGCTGTCCGCCGAGTGGGCATCTTTGTCCCTTTCTCCACATCGTGTGTTGCCAAGGGGGTTAGTCCAGGCTTGGCGCTAAACAAGGGGGCAAAGTCTGCTAAAACCTTCCTTACTTTCTGGACCTGGTCTGGGGTCAGCTGGGGAGACAATTTTACTGCCTCCACAGAGGACTCCCGCTTACTTTCTTCCAGCAGATCCAGAAGGGGGTCTCCTTCATCTGTCCCCTCCCCATGACTACACACTGCAAACACCATGTCAGTCCTATTTGCATATGGCTGCATCATGTTGACATGGTACATCCTTTCAGTCTGTCTTCTGTCGGGTAACCCCACAATGTAGTTTACGTCATTTACCTTCCTAACCACTTTGTACGGTCCTGCCCTCTCAGAGTGCAGCTTGTCTTTCCGGACTGGAATAAGGACCATGACTTCCTGACCTACCATGTATGAGCGAGCTCTGGCTCTGAGGTTGTACCACACCCTTTGTTTCTGTTGGGCAGCTGCCAGGTTGCTATGGGCTGTCCCCATAAGCTCCTTCAGCCTTTCTCTAAACCTAAGGACATAATCCATAATGGGAGTTCCCTGGGTGGCATGTTTGCCTTCCCAGTCCTCCCGGATCAAGTCTAGGGGCCAACGTACCCGGTGTCCATATAAGAGTTCGAAGGGGGAAAATCCTGTCGACTCTTGGGGCACCTCCCTGTATGCAAACAACAGGTGGGGAAGGTATTTCTCCCAGTCCCTCCCATGCTGTTCAGCAAATGCCCGGAGCATTGAATTTAGGGTACCATTGAATCATTCCG
Source organism: Neoceratodus forsteri (assembly GCA_016271365.2). Lineage (NCBI taxonomy): Eukaryota > Metazoa > Chordata > Ceratodontiformes > Ceratodontidae > Neoceratodus > Neoceratodus forsteri. The sequence goes on along the minus strand of CM028137.1, from coordinate 685,908,690 downwards.
CAAGCCCATTGGCTTGTGGGTGATACGGTGTCGTGTATCTCTGCACCACCCCACACTTCTCCCATAAACATTTCATCAGGTCTGACATGAAGGAACCGCCTCAATCAGGGATTACCTCCTGTGGAAACCCAACATGGGAGAAAATCCCAAGTAAGGCTTCTGCCACTTTGTCTGTCCTCAGAGAGGATAGGGTGACTGCTTCTGGGTACCGGGTGGCATAATCAACCACAGTCAGGATGAATCTCTTCCCTGAGGAGCTGGGGGTATTTAAAGGCCCCACAATATCCATTCCCACCCTCTAGAATGGCTCCTCCACTATGGGCAAGGGGATCAGGGTGGCTTGGGTTTTCTTGCCCGCCTTCCCTATTTCTTGGCACCAGTGACAAGACCTGTAATACTCCTTCACCTGCTGGGTGAAGTTAGGCCAGTAGAAATTCTGGGCCAACCATTGCATAATGCACGTGATTCCCAGATGACCAGACAGGGAAATATCATGTGCAATTTTGAGCAACTGCTCATGATACTCCTGGGGAATGACAAGCTGCCTGCCTAGCATCCCTCCCTCTGTCTGTGCTGCCTGTGTATACATAAGTCCATTTTCCCAACAAACCTTATGTCTGCCGTCACCTCCCTGTGTGCCCTCTGAGTCTGCCCAAGCCCTCAGCTTCTCTGAACTAGGGTCACTCCTCTGAGCAGCTGCAAACCCCTCACACAGTCACAAGGTATGGGACAGATCCCCTTCAGTCACTAAACTAGGGTCCCTAGCACTAGCGTCAGGGTCCTCAGGATCACTGTCAATCCCAACCCTCTGATAATTGGTCACCCCTTCCTCTTTGGAGTAACCTTCTGTAGTTGTGTGGTCACTTGCTACCAAGGAAATTTCTACCCCCTTTTTATCAGTCTCCCCATCTGGAGACCCAGGCTGGGGACCAACCTCTCAGTGTAAGTAAGTAAGTAAAAATTTATTTTTTAAGCGCATTTCAAAGCCAAAGCGCTGTACAAATACACAATTAAAATACATGCATGGTGGTTTCTACACTGGTTTCTGTGGGGTTCAGGGAACTACTATTTTCCCTTGTCGCTTGGCTATGGGTAACAGCACATACTACCCCCTGCTGGAGATTGTTACCCAGGATCACATCCACTGCTAATGTGCTGGCTACAGCCACCTGCTGCACAGTTCCCCTTGTTTCACCCCAGTCCAGGAGAACACTAGTGAGTGGCAATGTTTTCTCTTCACCAGTAAACCCTTGTACAGTTATGTATTTATTGAGTATAAGTTGACCAGGCTCAACCAGATCCCCTTTACCAATGTCAGGGATGCCCCTGTGTCCCTTAACCCCTGTGTCTGTACCCCATTTACTATGACTGGGTGCATGTGTTCCCTCATGTTCACTGGCATGCTCTCAGGGACACAGAAACAGCCTACTTCTTTTCTAGCACCCTGTTGTGTATTATGGCTCACCTTTTTGGGGCACTGTCTGGCAATATGCCCAGTTTCTTTACACAACCAACAGGCATTTCTTACTTCAGAGAAATCTTTTCTTTGAAACCTGGGGCTAACTGGTTTTGGGAGAGGCAGTGAGGGTTTTAGGTGCCCTGAAGGCACGCTTTTCCCTTTCTGCGCTGCCACGCCCGCCCCATTCATTCTCAGTGCAGGTCTGCTCTTGGCATATTGGTCCGAAAGTTCAGCAGACTCTTGCACTGTTTTTGTATCTCAGTCCTCTAGCTAGGTTTTTAGCTCTGCTGGGCATGCCCAATAAAACTGTTCTAATGAAATCACATTTTCAATTTTATCAACAGAATTTGCTCAGTTCCTTCCCACCAACGTTTTAAAAATTGATGTTGTTTCGTGGCTAGCTCTTCTTAGCTCATATCAGGGCTTTTCCTGAGCTTACAGAATTTAGCTCTGTATGATTCAGCAGTTAATTCAAACTTTTTTAACAGTGCAGCTTTTAGCTTGCTGTAATCATTGCTGTCTTCATTGTCCATTTGACTCAATGCATCTCGAGCTTTCCCATTAAGTAGTGGGGAAATCTGGAAGCTCCAGGACTCTCTAGGAATTTTAGCCTGAATACAAACTTTTTCAAAAGAATTTAAAAAGGTGTCCATGTTCTCCCCTTCCTTAAAATCAGCTATTAATTTGGAGTTCAATTTGTAACCCGGTCCTGCAGTCCCAGTTAAACCCAAGCCACTTAACTGCTCTGGTGCTGCTGGTCGGAGTCGCATCTTCTCCAGCTCATGTTGCCTCTGGCGCTCCTCTCTCTTCTCCTCTGAAGGTCGCTGGCGCTCGCACTCCTCACGTTCTTCCTCCCTCTGTTGTTGCTCTGCCTCTCTGTGTTCTCGCTCTACCTCACGGTCCACCTCTCACTTCTCTCGCTCTCTCCTCTCCTGGGACTCCAACTCCATCCTGTGCAACTTCGAGTACCTCTGGATTCAGGATACTGGTGGCCATTCCCTGCTGCTGTGGCCATCACTGACAGTGGCCCTGCCATCCTTTTCAGTCACGGTCGGTGACTCACTGCTCTGGGTATCTGCTACCATCAGGGCCTCTATGAGATCCTGCTTTTCGGCTGTCACCTTGAATGGGACTCCCCTGTCCCCACACAACTGCTTCAAGTAATCTACAGTGTGTCTGTTGTAGTCGGAAGCCATCTTCTTCTTCTTACCTGACTATGGCTACTCTGACTTTGCACTGTAGAAAACAAATAGGTAGGAACTTGACTGTACACCAAGTGATATATAGTTCTGTTTCCTTTTTAAAATAAAACTCAGTCTTTTTCTTTCTTTGCAAGAGAGCTTACGGTCTGAGCTGACACAGAACAATAAAGCTTGTGATACCAAAATTATGCCACCGCTGCCAACCAATCTGTCACAGATTCACTCAGCAGGTCAGGCCCTCTACTCCCAAAGTGCCAACCTCTGAGCGCAGTCTTGAAAACAGTGTAACAGACAAGGTAACCCTCTTGTCTGTTTTTGTGAGTTCAGATCAACCTTTGGTCTCAAGTTCTGGAGAAGTTCAAACTGTTAACCTCTTGCTAGCATACCCAATGCACATGCTCTTATATATCTGTCTTCGCGGGGCCAGATATCTTTGCCTATGGGCACCTAACCATGTATTCAGAAATGAACCCTTTAAACTTTAATAAAGACCTCAGATTTAAAACGCTTCTATTTTCAATTTGGTACCACCGTACTAGCTTATGTCTGCTGTCTGCTATAACCATAAATATTTCTTAGCAAAAGAAAGAAATTCAAAGACAGACCAGGTATGCTCTAAAATTAGAGTTTTTACTAAAATATTTAATAATATGTTAAATATACAATACAGAACCCATATCACAAGACATACATATCTTTAAACAAAACAAGGTTTAAAACAGTGCAATTCCTACAACAATATTTAGATTCGTCTAGCTTTCTAAATACCTGTTTTCAGTGCTCAGATGTTTTCTTGATCAGTGTCAGATAAAAGTTTGTGTCTGTAGTGAAACAGAATAATCTTTAAAAGCTGGTTTTGCCCACCTCTTTTGCATGAGGTTATCTAGCTCCTCCCTGTCAAAATATCTAAAAAATATATATTTCTATACAACCACAGGATGTAATTTCAAAGTATTAATTCTGCAACCTTAGCATAACTCAATTTCAATGACACCTCTTTTGATTCATGCTGTATCCTCCTCACACAGGCTTCATATGAGCATTACAACCTCTCACCTCTGTGTAATAACCTGTATTTTCTTCAACGTCATAAACCTTTTTTATGATTTCCCTCTTAACAAAGTTAACTTAAACAACTCTGTAATTAACTCAGAGAAACAGGATCCTTGATTAAAGTCTTCCATGTAACACATTGTCTCTAAAACTGAGTGGGTGTGCATTTCTCTTGGCCTGCATCTGTCAGCTGAAATCTGGGGGAGGGGTGAGTGAGGTCATTCCTAGAGCATTTGATTTTTCAGCAGAGACAAATTCAATACCACATTTCTGTTATTTTTAAGAAATAAAAAAAGATGCAGCACTCTGAGCTGGCTGTCTATGTCACAGTTATGTCTGTGAGTTCATTGACAGCCAGTCCAGTCCTGATGTATATCAGTACATCCCCTCCTTTCTTTCTGGGTCTGTCACTGTGGTAAGAGGAGTAGCCTGGGAGAGCAACATCATGGGAATGTATAGAGGATTTTAGCCAGGACTCTGTTAGGCAAAGAACATCAGACTTGTATAGCTGAGCCCAGCCTTCAAGTTCAGCCATTTTCCTTCTGAAGCTTTGGATGTTCATGTGGGCTAACTTGAATCCTTTTATCTCCGTCCATGTAAGACAAGGAGATTGGGGATGGTGCAGGACCTTCTTACCAGGTCAAGGGTTTAATTAGATGTTGCCAGAGAGCATGAGAAGGCACATTTGAGACTGGATAACAGATGGACATATAAACTGAGACTTATGTGGATTCAGAGACTGTTGCACACATACAGTTGTCTTTGCATGCAGGGCAATTGCTGGGTATCTGTAGTTAAGGGTGGACATGCTTGGAGTGTGATGTGCAGTGTGACATGGGAGTAAGAGAGGGGACAAGAAGGAGACGGTGGAAGCAGATGCCTTATCCTTGAGGTTTTGATCAAGCAGGGGTCAGATCAGGAGAGAGTAGAACAGCAATAGACTAGTGGTCATAGGGAGGGGCATGGTTATTTGATAGGAGTATGAGGAAGGCAAAGGAGATGCTAAGAAAGGCCCTCATAAGTGTATGAAAGATGTGCTTTTATTAAGTTTACTCTTTCAAGCTGGAAGCACTAATCCTAGGTTAGAGCAGCCTGGATAAATAAGTATTATGGACAAGAGATTAATATGGTGCTATCATTAGAGGGGAGCTGAACGGGGAAGAAGTGGTTACTGCTTCACTAGAGGGTATTGTGTAGCAAGCAGCCAGAGACCTGTCAAATGGAGACGTCTTTCAATAGAGGTGGGCAGGGCGTATGTGTATTTAAGGTGGCATAGGGAGGGGGAAGGGGGTGAGCCAAAAACATCCTCAAGCATAAGGGTAGCTAAGAGAGCAACATTGGCTGGATCTTTCCTTTTGGCCGAGAAGCTATTCAATAAAATCCACCCTGGAGAGCCAACCTGTGCTGCAGCCAATCTGGGCCCGACTCTTGTGATGCACAGCCAATAAGGGTCCTGTGCCAGTGGCTGTAGACCAATGGTTTCTCTGGTATTGACGCAGGTTCCTATGTGCAGAACCTGGGTCTGGGATTCAGCCGAAGTCCTCCGTAGATGCGGTGGTAGAGGCAGATCCAATCAGTGGCTTCTTCCCACCGGCCGAGGGGAGCTGTGTGTGTGCCCAGGAGAGGGGTTTCACTTGAGAAGGAAGAGACACAGCGCCATGGTAGTTTACTCACCTGGTAAAGGTGATTGTGTTACTGTATATCCATGGCACTTCCAGATCCATTACCTTAGGGTTATGTACATCTGATAGGTTGCTGATACACGTGACCTAAGATCAGATTTTGATCTACCACCAAGCCCCTTCTCCACCCTTACTGTCTTCAGTTTCGATACTTCCAGAGCTGTAAATTAACTTATTAGGTGTATGCACAGACAGTAAATATTACTCTAAAGACAGTCTTTCTGGAAATTTATACCTACTTTAATGATTACATTTTGTATTTGACTTATATGTGTAAAGCATTCCACATAGATATTGTCATTGGTCTGTCGCTTAATCCACCTGTGATACCTGTAATCGTGCTCCCTTGGGTGGGATGGAGTGCCATGGATATACAGTAACACAATCACCTTTACCAGGTGAGTAAACTACCATTGTGTTGTCTGTATATCCATGGCACTCCCACATCCATTACCTTACGGTGATTCAAAAGCAGTACCCTACTTATAGGGAAGGGGGAGCATGAGTTCTATATGCCTGTTTAGGTGGTGGTTATGAACACTTTATGTCTGAATGAACTTTCCTCTGGAATTTCAGTGTCTAGCCTATTGTGTCTCGTAAGGTTATGAATAGTAGACCAGTTCACTGCCGCACAGATTTTCTGTGCCATGGCAGAGTTTCATTCCTCCCAAGAGGTGACCATGGCCCTTGTGGAGTGGGCTTTTATTACTTGATTTGTATGACTCTGTGATTGTTCTTTTTAACCATGTTGCAACGGTGGCCTCAGCCACTGCAGTTCCTCTCTTGTGACCTGATGGGATGATGAACAGTCTCTCTGTCTTTCTTACTTATGCGGTTCTTTCTAGATACACTGTGAGTGTCCACTAGATGTCCAGGGAGTGAAGAGTCCTCTCCCTGCTATTTGTGTGTACCTCATAACAGATCGGCAGTTCTATTGGCTGGTGCTTGTGAGATGCGGAGTATACAGGTACCTTGGAAATGAATGAGGGTACGGTCTGTAGGGAAACTCCATCTGGTGTGAATGCTGTGAATGGTTCCTTACATGATAACACCATCAGTTCTCTGATGCAGCAACCTGAGCATATTGCCACTTGGAATGCTGCGTTTAACCCTATCCAGTAATCACTGATGTCTATTTGGGGTTTGAATGGTGTTCTGGTAAGGGCATTGAGTACTAATGTCAGGTCCCAAGGAGGTACCCTATTCCTTATGCGGGGCCTTATGTTGGTTGCCGCTTTTAAAAAATGTTTGACGTCTGGATGTGAACCTGGATATGCAACTTTGCCAGTGCCCACTGCCGCCTCAATGGCTGGAAGATGAACTCTTAGCGATGAGGGTGCTAGCACCTTGTCCAATCCCTGTTGTAGATACAGTAGTACGTCTGCCGTAGAGACTAATAGAGGTGATAACTTTCTATCCATACACTGGGTTGTGAATATTTTCCATTGTCTGAAATAGGTAGATGATGTGGTATCTCTGTGGGACTGTAACATTGTATCAATCACTGCTGTGTGGTACCCTGCATTCAGCAGTCTCTCCCTTTCAGGAGCCAGGCCATGAGTTGTAGGCTGTTAGGGGAGGGTTGTGTTACCGGCCCCTATATCAGAATATCTGCCCTGTGGGGTAATCATAGGCTGTACCTTGCTACCACCATTAGGCGGCAGTGTTATAGTTGAAGTCAGCCATGGTGCACTGCTGTGCTCCTGCTAAGAGAAGCCACACAAGTGTTCCCAATGACTATGGCTATCAGTGTGAGATAGGGACAGACTAGCCCTATACTGGTGGCTGGAGTAGTAAAGGGGCGCTGACCTATTATTGCAGTCGTATGGATGAACATATGCCAGCTGCTATGCTAAGTGGTTGTTCTGTTGGTGTTAGTGGTACCCTTGCGATGGCGTCACAAGTTGGGTAAAATGTATACTTAAAGTTTCCAGAAGGCAATGGCATTTATGCATGTTTGTGTATGTGCCTATGTACTAGCATAGGATAGACCCATAGTGAATGAGTATGGTGCTGTATATATGTATATATATCCTCCATATATATATATTTTTTTGGGGGGGGTTTGTTTGCTTTGTTTTGTTTTGTAATCATCTTCTTGGGGGTCTTCCAATCCTGGTAGTTCTATGTAATGAACTTGTAAGACCCCTTCTATTGTTGTTGGTTCTATGCAGCACATAAGGGGAGCTAAGTTCCTAATGACCGACACTCAAAGTTTGGTTCCCTGACTGCTTGGCCATGGGACTACAATTGTTTGAGTTGTAGTTTATTTATAGTTCCCATACTATGGCCTTATTAGTTGAGCCATATATGCTAGCCTTCGTATGCCTATCACATGGTTATCCTGGAAGGGGATGCCATGTGGGGACTGTTGGTGCCCAAGAGAGGCTGTAGTTCTGTAATAACCTGGTGTTGTGTCATATCTCTAGTACCATTAGTTGTGTTTTGGTCATAAGGATGGGTGTAGTAGGAGCCAAGCTGCATGCTTCTGAGCTGTGCTGATGTCATCCCACAGTGTAGAAGCAGTGGTGCAGCAGTGTTATAAGAGATGTTCTGTCGGTGACATGTACTGTATAATCAGTATGCCTTGACCTTGCTTGGGTGCTAAGATATAGGGGATAGACCTTCTGAAGGGGCTGAATAAGTCCACCTATTCTCGCGCCTGCCTCTGTCTTCGATTCGACTTCTGTAGCCATGATGGTTCTGTGTAGTACAGTAGCCTGTGTTAGGGGCAGTGTCATGTTGCCTTGCCCACAGCTGTGGTAATAGTGCTGCCCCAATGTATTTTCCCCATTGTTAATTGATTTTCAAATCGTTGCCTCTATATTTAATTATCCGCATTGTGGTCTGCTGTTGCAGATCGGTTGGAACTTTTAAGAAACGCCCTCTTTGCTGGTTGAACATTTGTGAGCATAGATGCGCTCTCTACAAGATTGTGGCAGTGACTCTCAGTCAGTTTACACTGTTTGGTAGCTGTCTACACCCTTAATCTTGCCTAGATAATGGGCGAGTGGAGTGCTTTTCCAAAATCACAGCAGCAAGTCTCGTGATATTATTTCTCGTGGCTGCCGATGTGGGTAGGCAAGTTAGGTTAGTCTTGCAATGCTCCTCCTCCTCATGAGACCTACTCTGTTTATGGTTTTTCGGTCAGGTAGATGATAGATGAGTTTCCTCTACCTTTTGTTAAGAAGGTGGTGCGTTTAAAAGACATAATGTTTCAGAGACTGTTGTGTAGTGATGTCTTGAGTGAGCACTTCAGGTGCTACTATGCTTGTAATGGGGAACTATGGCACATTACTTAGTATTTTAGAAGGCTGGGATGCTGGCAGGATACTCCGGATGCTCTAAGGTGGCCACTTGCTCATTTAATAATGGATAGACTCTGGAGCTGCTAGCAGGGGCTCCAGGTCATCAGGCACCTTAGTAAGGTGGTATGCTAGTTCTGAACAGCATGTAGGTGAACTCAGAGTATATGCCTAATCAAGGAATGAGAGCCTTTAATTATTTAGTAGTCCCTGATGTACTGAGATCCTGGGACCGCTGGTAGGTGTTTCCAGGTAACTGTGGCTGTGGAATCTGTTTGGTCATCTGAGAAAGATCTCGGACCATACATGGCTCTATTAGCATCCTTTACATTTAGCAACCATTAAATTTTTATAATGTGATGCATTATCTTGTTCAAGCCCTTTTTTATTAAATTAATAGGGCTAAGTTATGCATTCACAGTAATATGCATTACTTTTGTCGCACACAGTACAGTAGCAGCTTCTGTACCTTAAGTGAGAAAAACTGTGACTATCAGTGAAAGAAATGTTTCTATTAAAGTTCACTATTTCTCAAATAGTTATTTTATTTTAATCAAACCTTCCTGTATGTTGACCCAATATAGTACAGTGCTGTGTATTATTTTTGGCCTCTTTTGTATGACCTGGTTAGTTCTGGGATAATGTAGGCATCTGCCTTTAATGGGTGGGGAGGGATGGGCAGGATGCCTTAGGTAGTTCTTGCCTTGGCTGTGGTAAATTAAGCAAGGAAGCATCTGCATTGCTGCTTGTGTAATAGGACACAGTTTGGGGCAGAAGCATTTTTTTTGTTCTTTAAACATATTTCCTCTGTTCTCCCTCAAAGTCAGTTTTAAAAGTTAGGGGACTTAGGCTTGCAGAGCTGTAGCAATTGCTAGTTCCATTCTCCAGTGCAAGATATGTTGGATTTAGTCAAATCTCATTTGTTTAGCCTCCTCTAAGATGATGTCCGAAATCTCGTGAGAGCTGAGAGCCAGTCAGCTTGCAACTCTCGTGTAGCAGGAGATTTGGAAACTAGGAAGAAGCAGGGAGGCTGGCCATGCTGCTAGGATCTGTTTGATAAACTGGGGCCATAAAATAACATTTGGGTGTCTCCATTTTGGTCAGCAGTGCTTCCTTTCTTTGTGGGAATGTGTTTTGGTAGAAAATAGCACAAAATGGTCGTGAATTCCAGGAAGGTCTGAATGCAGTGTGGGGATTTTAAGCACTTTCCAGTGCAAGGAAACCTTTCTGAATGATTTTGTGAGTACCTTTTTACAAGTTAGTGACATTAGCAGGGTCACCAGATTCTTGTTTGTGATTAATAAACTCAGGAACCACTGGCAGGGGAGTCAGGTTGATTATTTATCATATTACCTCCTGTAAATCATTGCATAGATTCTGTGTTCATTTATGTGGGTCAGATATTTAGCTCCTGGCACCGCTAGCAGGGGTGGTCAGGTAGCTAATAATCTCTATGCTTGTACAATGTGATAATGCTCATGAATTGAATACTGGGCTGGCAATTTCTCAGCTAATATTTCTCTAGACAATTTATTCTAAGTGTCCCAGCTAACTTATAGGATGACCCTGTACTGGGTCCTCGGCATTATAAGTTGTTTCTGAGTTGGTATGTAATTTTAGCAAGTCTGGACCTTTAAATGCCAGCCTCTGATCTCTGACTGAAATGCTGTCCCTTTAATGACAGATTTGTTGTGGCCACCCCCCACTGGAGGAGAGAACTCTGTCCCCCTCAGATTGGGCTTTCTTACTTTTTTGTTTTGGAGCTTGCCCTTTAAGTGGCAAATTGCCCAGTGGCTTTCCCCCTGCAGCTTTATGTTTAGGTGTGCCTGAGTGCCTGTGAAGCAGGCATCCGTGCTTGCTTGACATCTGTGGCCCCTTTTAAATAGTGCCTGTGAGTCTTTGCTCTGCTGTTCCCTTTTCCCCCAGCCCTGCCAGTTGGTCGAGATGTATATCGCTACCATGCATGTGCGAGAACTTATTGTGTGTCTGTGCTCCTTGCCCCCTCTGAAAAATGGTGCTGTGGGGTATCGCGCATGAGTGATGGGGCTATTCCATACCGTGCATGAATGGAGGCCATACGGGGCATGTGCAGCTTCCTTAGGGGAACGATGGCTGAGAGAAAGGAGTAGGGAGAAGAAATCAGTCAGGCTCCATATTTATTATAGCCCTTTGTCTGCCACATGGCCCCCTGTGGCCGAAATAATGCCTCTGTGAGAGAACAGGTAAATTTTTTTATCTTTTCACAGTAATTCTGGAGCATGAGCCAGCGCTAGTAATCAGACCAGATTTGGGGGGGAGGGTTGCTAGAAACCCTCTTTTTTTTTTTCTCTCTTTTAAGGCTCTCGCCAGATTTTAAAAGCCATACACACACAAACAGCCAAATGGGGGCAGAGGCGCTATGCATCATCATCTCGTTACCTGAGGGAGATGATGTGCTGAGTCCCCTTCGGTCTGCCATTAAAGGGGGGGATGTTTTAAAACATTTTATATATGTGCTGTGCCTCCTGGATCAGGAACTGCATACAGTTCATAGCCAGATATCCTTGCTCATGAGGGAGGAATCCTACTGGCAGTCCATTTAAATGCAACTGGCTCATGTTTATTCACCGAAGAAAAGCTACAATCTATGATTAATGTCCATTATTTTGAACAATGCGATGCTTAGTGATGCAATACATAGCAATATAATATACTCTGATCCTGTGCTCTATTTCTCTGCTAATTAATAGCTTTTCTTTCATCATTTTTTTTTACAAAGCATTCATTTGACATTGCTTGCTGTCTGCATATTATATCATACTGTCTGTGCCATGTAGCTTAATTCTGGTAATTACTTTTTACTTCATTGTTATACTGAAGCTTGGGACAGTGCTGCCTCTATCAGATGCTCAAGTTAAACTGAAGACAGTAAGGGTGAAGAAGGGCCTTGGTAGTAGATCGAAATCTGATCTTCGGTCACATGTGCATCAGCAGCCTATCAGGTGTATATAACCCTCAGGTAATGGATCTGGGAGTGCCATGGAAATACAGACAACACAATTACTATTATAGCACAGGAAAAAAAAGGCTTGGCTGGGTGCTTAAGTGCTGGGTGGGGGAAAAGGGATTACTGAAGAGGATATGCGAGATGCAGACTTGGGGGGTTGGGGGAGCTTCAGACTGCACAATGGGAGGCCGTTGTTTTGGTGCCAACCTCATCAGCATTCAGGGCTTAATTAGCTACAGAGGTAGAGATACAGGGCATGTTTAAACTAGACATTAATTTAACTTAAACTTAGCTGTAGAGGTATAGGACAGGTTTAAACCACCAATGAAAATGAACTCATGCAAACTTAACTTTTAACTATAGAGGTAGAGGTACAGACCAAATGTAGACCAGCTTTAAATTCATAGAAAGGATATTGGGCAGCAGGGCAAGAAAGTAGAGCAGGAGAAAGTTAAATAGTTACAGCTAGGAGGGAGGAAGTGCTCAGTAAAAACTTCAGGGATTCAGAGAAGAAAATCAGTAAAGTCCTAGAGAATTAAAATTGGACTCCCTCTTCAGTTCTTTCTATTGCTTCACACTCGATGCTCCACCTTGCACACACCACTGCGATTTTTAAAACGTCCTCATTTTCCCTTCACTTACTGTCGCCACTCCCACATTGCTAATTTCACATCCAAATTCTGGTTCAACTCCCTCCCCCTCCTATCTCTTCACCCTCTCATATACTCACTTAGATCCACTGACACCCTGGCTATCCACCCCCCCGACTCATCTCTGCTGGCCCGTCTGCTTTCTCCCACTACTTCCCCAAACTCTGGAACTCGTTACCACCACAAATCAGACACTCATCATCTCCCTGTTCTACCGCAACTGCCCTCTCAAATTTCTACTCCTCAAATTGCTCATGCACCTGATGTGTGCTATCAGTTCCCTGCTCTGCTCTACTCTACTGCCCGACCTTGGCTGCAACTGTGCCACATGTTTATTGCTACCTTTAGCACTTGAATCCAACTTGGCACTTAACTACCATTCTAATTCTTATTGCATTGCTCCTATTACTACCAATGCTGTCTGTATTCTTGCATATTGTGTCTTAGCTTGTATGTAAAACTTAATTTGTATGTAAACCACACTGTATGTTTTGATTATGTTCAGTCTCTAAATGTAATTGTAAGATAAATGTCTTAGACACATTGCATTATCTATAGCCGGGATTAGGGTCGTGAGGTCCCCTGGACAAAAGCCCGCCCTCCCCTGCAGCTCTCGAGAAAGGACCCCCCCGAAGCACCCAGACACCGGGATTAGGGTCGTGAGGGCCCCTGGACAGAAGCCAGCCCTCCCCTGCAGCTCTCGAGAAAGGATCCCCCGAAGCACCCAGACACCGGGATTAGGGTCGTGAGGGCCCCTGGACAGAAGCCAGCCCTTCCCTAAAGCTCCCAAGAAAGGACCCCCCCTGAAGCACCCAGACACTGGGATTAGAGTCGTGAGGGCCCCTGGACAGAAGCCAGTCCTCCCCTGCAGCTCTCGAGAAGGACCCCCCAAAGCACCCAGGTACTTTTGAAATTACAGGAAGTAAATCGGAAAGCTGAGGCATGGTTCTGGTACCTTCACAAGCCAGCACAGTGCTTCCCAGTGCCTGTGTGCTTCTGCCCTGCCGGCGCTGTGCGCCAGCTCCCCACCACCCCCACCACTGCCCTTGGTGAGCTCCTCCTTTTATAGGCTGATGTCACATGACTCTCCAAGACCTATCAGCCTATTTCTCCATTTGCAGCTTATCAGCTGCTACCACCAGAGAGCACCAAACCAAATCTTCGACCACCTAAACATAAGTCAGACCGGGATGCTGCTGCCTACATCTCTTATTCTCCTCTCACTGGCCACTCTATCCTTTCTGCCCCCCGCTGTCCTCCCAAACAGTGAACCCCTGCCGTCCCTGCCCCCACGGCTAACCCCACAGCCTTGCTATGCTGCCCACTCATATACGCCTGCTCAAGACTTGGCTCACGACCATTATGGACACATTAGTGCCACTATCCTACCACTTTCCTTTCACCAGGGGCTCTCGGCTTTACACACCCCAGCCCACCACTACCCCCCAATTTCCCCTACCTCTCGTACCACCACATCCTGACCAAACCCTCCTAGGACAAAAATAAAGCATCTCATCTCTCTACTCCTGCTCCTGTCCGAGAAAATAGAGGCAAACCCTGGCCCCAACCCCACAAATACAAATACCCATTCCCCCTTCTCTTTCTCCAAAGGCCTCTGTATCCTGCACCTAAACACCTACAGCTTATTATCTAAAATCTCTCTGCTTCAACCAATTGCTTTAACACAGTGCCATGACATCCTAGTCATTTCCGAAACTTGGCTAAAACCTCATCATACTGATGCTAAGAATCCATACCAGGGTACACAATAATCAGGCATGACTGGCCAGGCAAAAAGAGAGGCGGTGGCACGGCTTTGTACATCGCCAATAGTCGTCAGTTCACAATAGTGGACATCCCCTCACTCCCTGGAAACATAGACTATATACTCATCAAACTCTCACTCCCTAGTTCCACCCCCATATACGTGGCAGGCTCGTACTGCCCCCCCTGCACACCACCCAAGGACATCCTTTCCCACCTGATCACCCTACAGTCCCTAGCGGCTGGGGGTGACCTCCACGCCACCTGTGATTTTAACACAAACTGGCTAGGTCCTGATAAAGCCCATCTGAAGACCAAAATTAAGGTCCTGAACCTCACTCAACTCATTGCCGATCCCACCAGACTCAATCACAAGACACTAAACCACTCCTTACTGGACTGGGCTCTCACCTCCTACCCCCACAGGATTCTAAGCGCAGACCTGCTACCCGATTCCATAAGTGATCATCACATGATCTTCATGATCAGGAAGGAGCATTGCCCCACTGCTCCCCCAAGACGCTGCGCACCAGGTCCTATAACTCCCTCAACTTAGCATCTCTCTTGTCGGACTTAGGATGGGTAAACTGGTCTTTTATCCCTGAGGCATCCTCCATTGACAAAGCCTTTGAGGCATTCAAAATCAGTTTCTTTAAAGTCTGGGATAAACATGCCCCCCTACATATGAAAAGAGTTAGAGGCGCACATCTCCCCTGGATCACGGCAGACATAATCAGAAAATGCCACTCCAGGGACCACGCCTGGAAAGCCCACAAGAAAATGGGCACACAAGCCTCCCTCACTACATATAGATCCCTCCGAAATGCATACACAAACAGCATCCGCCAAGCCAAAAAGATTTACTTCCTATCGGCTTTTAGCAAAAACATAAATCACCCAACTGATTTCTGGAAATCACTCAAATCTCTGCTCTCACCCCCACTCAACCCCCACCCCCTGCTACAATATCAGCCCAGGGTTCCCTCACCTCTGACCACATCTGCATAGCTGAAGCCCTTAACACCCACTTCTCCAGCTGTGCAGACAAGCTCTTGTCCTCCCTCCGTATATTCACCCCGGTCCCCCACCGCACATGCCCCTCAAACTGCCCCCCCGTCCTGCCGTTCTCATTCCACCCAGTATCCCAAGCAGAAGTCTCCTGCTCCTTACGGGCCCTGAACCCAAACAAAGGCAAATGCCCAACATCCCTGGACGCAAAGATGCTTTTCCTATCCACCCCAGCCATAGCCGCCCTTTTCAACCTCTCCTTCTCTTTGAGCAAGCTACCTACGGCCTGGAAGCTGGCCACCATTATACCTCTTCCAAAAGGTGGAGATCCTTCCTCCCCAGGCAATTATCGACCCATCTCCCTACTCCCTATCCTGGCCAAATTACAGGAACGACTGGTCCTGTCCCAACTCACTCCGTACCTGGATGTCTCTTCCTTTTTCACACCTTTCCAATCATGCTTCCGAAAATCCCACTCAACTATCACCTCCCCGCTATGTGTCACTGGTGACATTCTCACGAGCATGGACAAAGGAAACATCACCTCGGCCATCTTTATTGACCTAGCCAAGGCCTTTGATACCGTCTCCCACTCCCTACTCCTCTCCAAACTCACAGATGCAGGGCTCTCTAAACCAGCCACTGAATGGTTCCATGACTACCTAGTGGGCAGGAAACAAGCAGTCAAACTAGCCTCTCACACCTCAAACCCCTTGCCAGTCTCTGCTGGTGTCCCCCAAGGATCTGTCCTAGGTCCTCTACTCTTTTCCATCTTTCTAAATGACCTCCCAGTAGCATGCTCCCACTCATCCATCCAGATGTACGTGATGACACTGTCCTATATGCCTCTGGTCCCACAACATGCAGCGTAGCAACCCTCCTTCAGGAAGATTTCTACACCATCCAGAACTGGTTCAGGTCAAACCAGTTATTTCTAAACTCTAAAAAAAAGTATCATTAACATTTGGCTCCCAACAAAGACTCTCCCGCCAAGTCCCCTGCCCCCCTTTCAAAACCTTGGACGGGACTCCTCTGTAGAATTGCACTAGCTTCAGATATCTAGGTGTCTGGCTAGACCAACACCTAGATTTCACCTCTCACATTAACTCCTTACATAAGAGGCTACTCCCCAAACTTGGTGCACTATACTGAAACAAAAGCAGCCTCCCCACACAGACAAGACATGCCTTAGTCCAAAAAATGATTCTTCCCGTACTCGACTACGGTGATATAGTATACACCATCACCCCCGCATCCGCTCTGGCCAGCCTAGACACCCTGTTCCACTCTTTCAGTTGTTTCATCCTCGACTGCCCACAATCTACACACCATTACAACCTATACAGCTCTTTAACCCTGCTGTTCCTCCATGATCGCAGACTAACTAACTGTGCTAGGTTCGCAGTCAAATATTGGTCCCTCTCCCTTCCCCCCTACCTGTCCTCTTCCCTCTCCCAACAACCTCCACCTGTGTACTCCCTCAGTGGCATGGACCCAAGACTACTACACGTCCTGTTTATGTGCACAACCAAAGGCCAGGCCGCCTTTAACTACCGAATCCCACAGATCTGGAATGCCCTACCTGCCCCCATAAGACACGCACCAAACCCCTACCATCGCAGCCGACTACTCAGAGCGCACTTCTCCTCCAACTGCTCCTGTTTCAATTAACAATTTTACTATCATGTTATTATAACCTAAATGTATTTGTAAAATACACTACCCTCCAATTCTTTACACTGTATGTATTCTACCCCTGTCTGTAATTTCTCCCAAATGTTTTAAGGTGTAAGCCTTTGTTTTTCATTTTGTACTGTCTATATATTAATTCATGTTATGTATTGGGTCTCAGCCCCCAAGTCGCATCTGGAATCGAGCATGTTGCTCAGTATGCCTTCCTGGTAAAACTCATAAATAAATAAATATATGTGATTTGTACTCTGTACTCATCTCCCCTTACCCATTCCCCCAGGTCGCACTGGGAAACAAGCAACGTGTTGTTCAGTGTGCCTTCCTGGTGAAACTTTTCAATAAATAAAATAAATAATAATTTTGAAGTTGACTTTTGAGTGCTATGGGTACTTGTGTGGAAAAATGATACTGTACTGTGACTTTATTAGCAAAGTGCAATGCTCTGTCTAGCCCCCTGATGAAGACTTAACAGTTAATGCACAGGGGCTACTGGTTTCAAGGTTTTGCCTGTTACATTTATTTTGTACTACACAAGTAAATTCTACTTTTTCAGCATAATTTGTACTTGGACTCTCTATGTTCGGTGTACAGACACCTCTGTTTCATTTGTCTGTACTAGCAAGTTGGCTACCTGGTCTGTACCCCACCTTCTTTTTCGAGGAGCACAGTTCTATTTTTTGTTCCAGCAACTCCTAGTCTTGTGCCCCTGCTCTCTGTGATGTTAGTAGTGTGGTTTCTGCTGTACTGTTATAGGTTCAGTCATACTGCTAGATACTTACAATGAGACACTTGTACATTACTGTACACGCAGGATATTGCCAAGAGTGTGAATTTGAAAGGGGCATTCAGGTTGCACAGCTGATGAAGGGTACTGAAGACTATGGTTTTAGTCTCTAGGTATGCAAAGTGATGTTGTTTGTCCAGTCCCTGTCTTCAATGGCACTACAATCAAATTGTGACCGTTGATCAACTTGTGCGATGCTAGGGCATTGTACAATTGATCACATTAGGAGTATACATTTGTTTCAATATTTAGGTATATTAACCTAAGAGGTTGTTGACAATCACTGAAAAAGCAGGGGGAGGAAGACAGAACCTTGTGTTCCTCTCCGATTTATATATCTATATACTGTATATAGATATATATATATATCTATCTATCTATATATATATATATATATAGAGAGAGAGAGATAGATATTTATATATATATATATCTATCTATATATATATCTATCTATATATATATATATATATATATATATGCATTCAGTCATTCATTCATTTGTTCATTCACAACTGGTGGACAGTGAAAAGCACACTGAGCAAAGGTTAGTTTCCAAATATGAACCGGCGGAAATGAGGCTACAGAGTGGACTGAGGCTACTTTAAATGCCTAGGCCTAACAGCACTGCACCTTAAGTTATCATTTGCATCCTCATAGTAATTCACCACTACACAAATATGGGTGTTGTAAAGCCTAGCTTTCCTAACTTGCTGAGAAGTAACTGATGATCAACCATGCAAAGATTTTCTGAGGTTGATAAGGATGGTGCCAGTGATACAGTCTTTCCTATGGAGTTTTAAATATAATGAAAGATGTGAAGCTGAGCTGTTGAGGTGGAATGGTTGGCACTGAAGCCACATTGTACAGGGTGGAATGCTTTTGGTGGTACAGGTGATCAGAAATTAGTGCATGGATTAACTATTCAAGTATACTGACCCATAAAAAGATGATCAAGATAGGGTGGTAGTTGTTGACATCCTTTTTGTCACATATTTTACAGTATGCAGTGGGTTACTTGAGCATTCTTCTATAGTGTCAGTAGGCAACATGTGAAGAATGATCCTTTGAAAATGGCTGTAACAGAAGATACTTATGGGGGTAGGCAGCAAGCAAGCAATAAAACCCACAGGGTGGATGGTATTGCCCATACCGCCCACCCTGGTGGATATTATTGCACTAAGAAAATGGTCACTCTGGCATTTTTATGTGGGAGTTAAAAAAATGTTACAAAAAGATTTGAAAAAAGGCTTTGATAATGAAGTTAAAAGGTTTGTGAAGTAAAGTAGTCCCTGTTTCTGTGCCACCTCTTGTCCACCTCCCCAGCTGTCATCTTGTACTTATCCCCCCACCATCACCAATTCCTTATGAAGACATCAAGTCTGTAGTAAATGTCTGCTCAGCACTGTCTTGGTATCATATTTATTTAAAAAAAAGAAAAAATGTGCTTTTATTTGCAATCAATTTTTTAAAAGCAGATGCAGCAATTTTATCACGGGTGCCTGACGATGTCATACCCAGAAGTACAGAGGAAACATGAGAGGCATTAGAGCGATTCATTTGCTTGCTTTTTGATTTGTTTTTATACAGAGTTTTGTTTTTGTGGCTTGGTATTTTTCTATGCTATTGTTTTATCTGTCGGGAGTGGTCTGAGGTGAATGTATGTGGGGGTGAGGTTGAGTAGCTAGCGAGAAATTAAAAGTGGTACCATCGACCAGCTCAGAAGTTACAGTAGGAACTGTGAGCCACTGTGGAGGTATAGATTTATTTGTAATATTTTAACTGCAGACTAGCAGGGTGGGGGAAAGCTGATGAGCTGGGTGTCACTTTAAGGTGAAAAAACAGCATGTTAGAAAGAAAAATTACGATATGTTGTGATGGATGGGGTCTGTGTCTGTCACTCGCAATGCAAGAGAGAAAAAATGGCACCACTTTTAAATTAAACTATCAGGTTTGAGCCAAATAGCAAGCAGGGATGGCACTACGATATTCATTATGAGGCTGGCATGGCTGGGACTTTTAACTAACAGGGCTCTCACTGAAAATTAATGTACCCCTGCCAGCTAATCAGATTTCTTAAATTCTTAAGCCCATTTTCTAAGAAAGATTAGTTTAGCATCTAGGTTGATCAGTCAGAACTCGGTAAATGTCAGTATAATGAATTCATACTAACACATGGCATGAAGCTTTAAGTTGAATTGTACCGGGGAAAGTTGGGAGTGAAGAAGTGGATTATGCATATAGGTTGGGGGTTAAGATTAGTTGGCTTATAGGGCAGACATTTTCATGCAATTTAAGGGCATAAACCATATAATTAAGATCCACTTTAAGACAGGATTGACTGATGCTGTTTTCCAAACTAATTGCATTTGCTGTGCAATGAAATTAAACAAGTAAGTACAGTATGCAAATGGTTGAGCAATAACTTTAAAAGACAACCTGACAACAAAAAGCTCAGTTTTATCTGGAGCTGAAAATATCTGAGATATATTTCTTGAGGTACAGCAGCACCTCACTATGAAACAGATCCCTGAAATGAAATTGATGACTGACAGGTACTAACTTTCAAGATCAGTTGGGTAATGTTAAATGCCATGCTGGTGTTTTCACAAATGAGCCAAAGTTTAATACAGTGCTAGTAAAAAGACTACAGGGGCCCAGATATTCAAAAGGGTTGCGCCAAGAGCAACAGAGATGTGCCAGCGCAAGTCTGAAATTGCGCCATTGTGCGATATTCAGCAGGAGGCAACTGCGCCCCCCAAATTGCAAAGTGCAAGAGTGCAATGGTAATGAATGCATGAGCAACTGAAGGGGGAGGAACCATGAATAAATGGAGAAATGCGATATTCAACAGCATGCACCATGCACAATGGGAGAACAAGCGGAAGTTGAGCGATAGCGGATATGATCCAAAATAAAAAGGAACAAGGGAGAGGCACAAGAATGCTACAGGGAAGCCAGAGGTGGGAGCGAGGTGACAGCAACAAGGCAGCGAGAAGCAGCAAGCAGGACTGGGCAGGAGCAGGACAAAGCACACCTGGAAACTACCAGGAACAGGACAGGAGTGGAGAGCCTATGCCACTGTGCATGAGTCAAAGGGAAGTGCCACAGTGGACTGAGGGCAGTGACAGTGGGCAGGACAGCCAAATCTTAGAGGTGTTCCCGGTGCAGGGGGGGTAGCATAAAGGACAGTGGGGGGAACAGGTATACAGCTGCCAGGAAGGGAAACACAAGCCAGGGACATGGCCAGTGCCACCATTCAGATGGAGGCAGTAATGAGGGGTATGAGAAGGCAGGCAGCAGGTGGGCATGGCTGTGGAAGGGCCTGTCTGTGGTATGCCCCCAACAGGCAGTACCGAGCCTGCACCAGCTTCGAGCACTACAGTGACACTGAGATAGTAGGCCGGTACTGCCTGAACCGGGCGATTCTGAGGCGGCTCTGTGAGCTGTGCAGTGATGAGATGCAGGCACCCACACGACGGAGCCATGCTCTGTCAGTGGAGACAAAGGTGACAGCTGTCATGTGCCTGCTCACCACGGGCACCTTCCAGAGACCAACAAGGGACACAACAGGCATAACCCAGTCGACCACGTCACGCCTTCTCACACAATTCCTCAGCGCACTGCTGCCACATGCTGCAGAGTACATCCATTTCCCCAGCACATAGGCAGAGCGCACAACACACATACAAGAGTTCCACAGGGTAGCACATATGCCTGGCATGCTCGGGGCCATTGACTGCACCCATGTGGCTATCCGCACGCTACCTGACCCAGAAGGTGCTGCATACATTAATCGGAAGGGCTATGCAAGCATCAACTGCCAGGTGGTGTGCGATGCTAGGGGGTGCATAACCAATGTCTGTGCCACACATCCTGGGTGAGCACATGATGCCTTCATCTGGCACCAGTCTGCACTGTACCACAGGTTCGAGAGTGGGGCCATCCCCACTGGCCACCTAGTGGGTGAGTATGCAAATCACGCATAAAGACATGGATCTTGGGAGGGGCATAGCCAGAGGTGACATGGGTACTGGCTTAGATGGCCCATGGCAGGGCGATGCTGATCACCAAACTAATGTCCACCCTCTACACACAGGTGACAGTGGATATCCACTCCGTCCCTGGCTGCTCACACCATACCGGCGGCCCGCAACCCCATCGCAGCAACGGTAGAATGAGGCACATGCCACCACTTGCAATGTCATAGAGCGGGTGTTTGGGATGCTGAAGGCACGTTTCTGTTGCCTGGACATGTCTGGCGGTGCTCTACAGTACAGCCTCTCAAAGGCCTGCAGACTATTCCTGGACCGTTGCATCCTGCACAACATGGCCAATGACTGTGGGATAGCTGTACAGGTCGAAGAGGGGGACAGCGATGGGGATGATGAGGATGCTGGTACAGATGGTGATGGGCAGCCCCCCCCCTTGGTCGAAGGGACCCCCAACTGATCTGGATGGTGCAGCTGCACTGGGACACCATCACAGAGGAGCACTTCAACCATCCCAGGTAAGTCATGGGGCCATGTGCAACCACCAATGGCAAGTGCACAACCCACAAACACGCATGGACAAACTCCAGGGGTGCATGTTGTAAAGGGAATTGGCTGAGGATGAAACCACACATGCTGTCAGGGATGGGCAAGGCCTAACACGGCACGCGGTCACGCACACACTCACACACACACACACCCCACAAGACGTGCACAAAGGGTAGGAGGCACGCTGACCCCAACCGCCACCCCTAGCCACACACACGTCCACAGACCACCATGCCCAGTGCCTGTCATTGTGCGTGTCTCAGACGCTGGGCACCATTGCACAGTGGTGGACAGCACAACGCAGGCATCATCAAGCACATGCCACAGTGGCCAGCAGCCGGGGGTGTGTGCACATGGAACGTGTGTGCGTCTGTGTGTGTGTGTGTGTGTGTGTGAGCGCGCGCGCAGGGCCGGGTACCCCACCCATGCATTGCATGTTGAACAACACACTGCACACAGGGCAGCGTCAGACAGTAGCCATGGTAGGAGACAGGTCAGTCATGCAGCACAGTGCCACGGCTGCCACTGATGCGTGACAGACCTGCCGAGATCCACCAGCAGTGACAGGCTGACCAATGGCCTCATGGGGTGGCACCGATGGTCCCCCAGGTGTGCCGCTGTGGGAACGCGACCGTTCTCGAGCAGGAGTCTGCAACTCACCGAACATGCCTGCGCCAGGCATGCTCAGGATGCCCACAACTGAACCCGGTGTCAACAAGGAGGATGTCACACGATGCCAGGAATGGGGGGTGGACATGGCACTGCGCGGTGTCTGCGGCGCATGGGCAAATAACTGTGTGCCCATTGTGGCCATGACAGCTGTGAATGCCTGTGTCTGCCTGTCAATGGTGGTGGTCACATCCTTCCGCAGCCAGTCCATCCCTGCCAGGAGCAGACCGGTGTCCCTGCTGCACTGCTCCTCTGCCTGGTGCAGGACCGCACTGAGTACATCCACTGCCATCACAAGCCGCAACTGCTGATACACTGATTCATGGAGTATGTGGGTGTGCTCATCTAAGAGGTCATCCACCTGAACGGCATGCTGTCCCTCATGGTGTTCGTGGTTGTGCTGGGCAGCACCCCTTGAGGTTGGGCACTGCACACCAGGGCCATGCCCGGGCATGTCCACAGGCGGTGCACTGATGCCGCCCCCGACACTGTCCCCCCATTGCCATTGCCCGACTGCTGACACTGCCCCTCTGACCGCCTCTCTCTCCAGGGCTCAACGGTGCCGCCGCAGCAGCCTCAACAGCCCCACTGTCCTGGACACACACCAGTGCTGCCCCACTGGTGCAGAGAGGCACAGGCTGGGACTGTGATGTCACGCAGGCCTCCATGGCAGCACCACCCACGGCTATGCCCGTGCTGTAACCTGCTGTGCGGCCATCCTGTGGCCCACACATAGCACTGTCCATGATGTGAGCTCCATCATCATCAGTGATGGATCCGGCACCAGTCCGAGTCTCAGCATGCTGGCATCCATGGATGCTGTCATGCTGGGACACGAGCAGGGCCTCCTCCGTACCTACTCCACCAACATCAGTCCGGACAGCCAGGTGGACCCACTGTCGTCCTAACCCTCAGACACCTGTGGAGGTGGATGTGCCCTCCTCTGTGTCCAGGGTATTGCCCTCAGTGGATGAGCCCACCACCGCTGACCCATGTAGACACTCAGGAGCTGTAAGGGAATACAGTAGCATTAATGTATCTGCCCTACCTTGTGGCATTCCCCCCCCACAGTGACAGATCAGGACCTACCATGCAGTGATGGGCTATCACCTATCTGGAAGCCACCACCTGGAACACCCTCGATGGCACAACGCCGCATGCTGCAAGCAACTCCGCTGTTCTGTGGCGCTGTATGCCGGCAGCCCGCTGTCCCTCACCAGTTGCAGCCCGTGCTGCCCTGATGGCAGCCACCTTATCTTTAATCCTCCTCCTGTCCATGCCCACCTTCTTCTTGTACTCCTACACGGACCGCTAGTGGCTGCCATGCTGGTTGACGGCACGTGCCACCTCACCCCATGCCACAGCACGGGTCTGTGGTGTTCCCCGCTGTCCACTGAGCAGCAGTTCCTGGTCAAGGTAGGCCTCAAACAGGGCATCTGATTCTGCCTTGGTAAAGTTTGACCTCCTCCATCTCTCACATCTCTGTTCCTCCTCCTTCTCCATCTCACGTTCGCTCATCATTGATCCTCTGTTAATGACAGGTGTTACCTCTGACTGTGCAGTCCCATGCATCTCCCACACACCATAGTCCACACTCTCAAACAGCATGCAACTCACCACAATAGACTGCAATACCAGACTATGGCCTCTACAGCCCCATGTCGCATTTATATAGCGCAACGCATGCAAATGAGGTGAGACTCTATTTTAAGTGGATGCTAATGCAGTAGCTGCACCATTGAATCGCTGATGAGCTGATTTGCATATGCCGTCTGAATATCGTGCTGCTGCACCTTGTGCAATTGTGTTGAACGTGCTCAGGCAAGGGCGCAGCTCTGTGATGTGTGCAGTAGACACCGAACGGCGCATGCCCGGGGTGCTGACGCCGACGCCTGCCATGCTGCTGATGTGCTGTGTGCGGGAGGCAGTGCAGGGCACGGCCACCACTGTGCCAGTGGTGCTAGTGTGCTGTTGACATGTATGGCGCTCTTGCATTGGGGTGCCATAGGCGCCATGAAGCCACAGCACAGTAGGCCACTACAGGGCATCTCACACAGGCACCCAACTGCGCTACATGCAGGGTGTACCAGTCGCTCTGTGTCGGTCTGTGCACGAGCGACCCTTGACCCTGTGCCTGATCTTTGCCCCCTATGCGCCATGCATCCACATGGGTGCACCCCTATTGCACTGTTCGATGACAGCACAATGGGGAATGGCAGCACTGTACCACGCAGCATCTGCACGTGGCAGAAGTGTGCTACAGAGTGCCATTTTGTCTCCAGACTGATACAGAGATGGCAAGACGGAGGGCTGCTGTGAGGAGCCAAGTGGAGCTGGCCAATTTGGTGGCCATTGTGGAGCTCCATGCTGGGGCCCTTTTTGGCAATGCACCCCTGGACAGGGCCAGAAGTGCTGTCTGGGAGGAGGTGGCGGTGGCGCTGGAGGAGGCCACAGGACTCGCCCGGACATTGGAGCAGTGTCACCACCGATACGGGGACCTCCAGCGGAGGGACCCAGACAGGCTTGCCTGCCTGCGGGCACATGCAAGGTGAGGCGCAGTGCCACAACCAGGTAGGTGCCCCATCCATACACTGGTTGCGTCTGTACGGGTATCACAGTGGGCATGTGTCCACCATGCGGGGGGGGCAGTCCAGTGTGGGCAGTGGTGGTGGTGGTAGTGGTAGAGGGGTTGCGGCATGGCTGGGCTATGTGGGATTGCACACACCCAGGGGGGGCCTTTGCTACTGGTTTGTACTGATGGTCCCCTCTCCATGTTTGCACCCTAGGCCCTGAGGAGCAGCAAAGAGCCAGGGAGGTACGGCAATGCCTGGATGCTGGTGATGCAGGGCAGCAGCCATGGGCTGCCAGGCCCATCCAGCAACAGTGCCCAGATCCAGACAATGCAGGTGAGTGCCTTTCTTCCCAGGATATTCTGTGCATGCTGTTTTGCAGGGTAGGCGGCAGGGCATGGCCACCATCCATTGACACCACTGACGTGCATGCCACACAGTACACTCAGCACTGTCCTGTGGCACTGCATGTGTGGGTGTGCATTGCTGGTGGTCCATGCATGCACTGGGTACATGGCTGTGCCACTGCCTTCGCACCACATGGCCATGTTACTGTACAGCCATGGTGCTTCCGTGCGGGACTTGGGCAGTGGGTATGTGCAGCGGTCCACATGGCTGTGTGCACACAGGCAGGCAGGTCTTGTGGACACGATCACTGTGGGGTGGTCACACACCATCACAGGGGCGTGGCCCATGGCTGTATGCCACGCACAATGGGTGGGCTGCAGGGGAATGGACATTCACACATATTGACTCTGCTCCCTTGTCCTAGGTGGATGGTGGCTGATGCGGCTAGAGAGGGCCATGCAGGAGCTCCTGAACATAGCAAGGGCGTCATTGGAGTTACTCCAGCAATTGGAGTGGCATAGTGCCCGGAGGCGGAGGACAAGAAGGCACCACAGGAGTGGGGAACGGGACAGCCGCTAAGCACTCCATGTCCCCAGATTCACCCTACCCCCCCGGACCCACCCTCACACCCCTTCTCCCTCTCCCATTTGTTCATCCCTGCCCTTACCCCCCCACCTGGTATGTGGGCCTCACCCCCATGTAAATATTTGTATATAGTTGTTTGGACCTTTATATAATAAATTTGTTTTATTATGCCTACTGTGGTGGCCTCTGATTTGCAGCGGGCTAAAGGTGCTCAGCTGCAGTGGTGTGCATGGCATCAGGGGTGGTGCAGGCATGGGCATCTGTGTGCGTCCGGAGGGGAACCGCCTATGGTGTGGGCATAAGTATCAGTCACTGTCTGTGGTTTATGTGTTGTTCCATGTGCACTGGATGACTGTGTGCAGTGGTCCACGGTCCATGCACTGTGTCAATGGCGCCCCTGTCAGACCATCTATGGCCTGTGCAGCTGACTCCCTTGCATGTCTGTGATCTGCACGGTCTGCTGGCATGTCAGTGGTGGCTGTCCATGCTGGACAACCACTGTACCCGGCACAATGCCGGGTTGCCTCCTGTCACCAGTATGGTGCACATCTGCCTTGGATGGCACTGTGGCCTCTGCTGTTGTTGTCCCCCCTCCATGCTGTCGCTTGTGTCTGTTGCAGGGGATGTGCTCCACTGTCTGTCACTTGTGCTCCGGCCGCATGCTGGTGGTGTACGGCTTCATGGTGCCTGCGCAGGGTGGCTGGCACACCTGTGCCATGGAGGGGTGCTGGTTGTGTGTACACAGCTGCCATGGCCATATGCCAGTGGCTTTATTGACCCACTACTGAGTCCCTGTGTTGGTGTGCCCTTGGGTATGGGTGGGTGTTTGTCCATGCACTGTGTTGCATCCTGTGTGGTGCATGCTTCCATGCAACACTGTGGGTATCTGTGCTGGCTGTTGTGGCCAGTGCTGGGAAGGGGTGTGTCCTTGGGAGGGTGTGCAGGGTGCTGTACCACTGGTGGTGGGCTCCGGGGCATGCCCTGTCCCGTGTGGGGTACCTCGTGTGCCAACACATGGTAGGTCTCTCAGCCATACCTTGGGGGTTGGACATGCAGGACGGCACTGTGTACGCAGTTGTTGCATCGCTGTCTGCTGCCGCCCACTGCAGGGTGCTCACAGTGGGGCTGCCTTGCATGGCTCTCTGGTGCACAGGGTTGCATTGTCACAGTGGGGGTGGTGTCATGCATGGGGTGTCCTGCACTGTTGGATGCTACTCTTGGGCAGGGTGTCTGGGGATCGTGGTGCAGGGTGTGCTCTGCATTCGTGGGATGGTGTGGCTTGGGGTGGCCAGACATCCTTGTGTGCTGGTCACAGCTTGCCAGGGGGTGGTGTGCTGGGGCACCATGCCCCGGCTGTGGGTTTGTTCCTGGTGTCCATGGGTTCTTCCAGCTCTCCTCAGGTTGTGCAGTGCATGGGGTGTGGGGGCGATGTCTCTTCTGCTGTGTGCTCCTCTTCCCATATCTACCATGGGTGGTGAACCCCTGCATCCTGTCCCTGCGCATCCCTGGTTGTGCTGATGCGCTGCTACCCTGCTCCACTGTGCATCCCTGGTTGTGCTATTGCACATTAGACCTGCACCACTGTGCATCCCTGGTTGTGCCGTGGCGCAGTTGGTGGGATATTCAGTTGTGTGGCGTGGGCGCATCTTGACCTGCACAGTGTTTGAATATTGCGCGTGTTGCGCATGGGCACACTGGATTTGCGCCTGCTCCTGCTGTTGCGCACTTTTGTGGCACAGTTTGAATATCTGGGCCAGGTTATCTAATGTGCCAGCATACCTGTTAATTGTGTCTCATATTTAGGGACGTTCCCCGATTTTGCCTACAAATTTCCAACATCATTTCCATTTCTATTGCAGAAGAGTAGGGATTCAGTGCATAAACTAATGTCAGATTTTAGTGTTACAGTCTAGCTCTCTTTCAGAAAATGCCTTTTACACAAAACCAAATATTATGGCAAAATGTTTGAGCTCTTACCACCATTTCTTGTGAGTGTTCTGATTTTGGCCACTTGTCCTTGATTTGTTTAAGCATTGTCTCCAATATGCAATGCAGGAGGTTGAGAGATATGCTTGCCAGTAACCAGATTCTCCTAATCTGCAATTGTTAAGGCATAATAGAAGCTGTTGATGGATGCTTTAAGGATTATATAATTTTCCAAAGATTCATTTGGTCATCTGAGGCCTGGGTAGTCAATTTATGATAGAAATCAGTTTAAGCATAATTTAGAGTTTGTGTGAGTTAATTTGTATTGGAATCTAAGCATTCCAGAATAGGCCTACTTTATCGGCTCAAACACTGTCTGCCTCCTGAAGTGCTCTGCCTTGCTGTGTCATCCTCGGTCCTCTCCGTGCTGGACTATGAAAATGTGTTTTACAGCTCAGCAGATAACACTGCTCTTGGTCACATAAGGACAGCTCTTAACAAAGCCTGTTGTCTAGTTACAGGTTGCGACAGAATGACCCGCAAGTGTGACCTCTACAGTAACTCAAACTGGTTAAATTTTAAATGCCGGCTTAAATATCATACTTGCCTCCTTGCCAAAAAAAATCCAGTGGAAACTCACCCTCCCCCTCCCCAGCCTACATGGAGTCATCCTGCCTGCCCTACCCCAGAGAGTTTCCAGGAGTTCCCTAATGCATCTTTTCTGGTCCCTGACTGCAGGACATATCTGGGCCAAAGAGCCTTTAATCACAGAGCCCCCTACTGGCTAAGTAGCCTACCTGCTGATCTTTCTGCTGGCATTAAGATAGGCCCTTTCAAAACCTCCCTCAATATTTTTCTCACTAAGATCTCCTCTTGTGATTGTCCCCAGTAAGTGTATATTATTTGCATTATATTACTAAACTTCCCATCTCTGTTAAGCCATCCGGTGCATTTTTCTCTGCACTGTACTGTTATCAATGGTTGAACAAGTTGCCTTATTTCTGTATCTTGTGCTGCACTGTATTAATATCAATGGTTGAACAGATGCCTTAATTCCATATGTCTTATGTGTACCAGACACTGGGCTGTCTCTGCCCTTGGCTTGTAATAGTAATCTGTTATGCTACCTCTTTCCTCCTCGCCTAATGTGTCATATTGACTGGTTGTTAGTACTGTGCCCTTATTCAGTCCATCTTGTGTTCTGTCTGTATTCCATGTTAACTGATGAGGAGCCTTTGCAAAACAGTCTATGACTCAAAGGGTTGTAATTCTGATTTCTCAATAAATAAAAAGACCTAGTAAAAGTAGGTTGCATGGTGCTTTGCTGAGATTGTCTGTCTCTCATTGTGTTTCTTATATCAGTCAAATTCCTTAACAGGACACAATACAATGGTTCTGACAAGTAATGACATGTTAAGCTTAGTTACTAGTTATGGAGTAAACTGTTCAAACAATAAGGGTGTGTCAGCAGTTAGAATGGTATAGGACTGACACAGTCATTCAAAATCTGCAGGGGGTAAGACACCTATAACATACTGCATCTAGAGAAGTAATAAGACAGTATCATTAAACAAATTTAAATATAACGTAGCAGAAAACAGCTACAATGTTATAGGTATTAAATGTTGAATAGCCTCAGGCTAGTAAGCACAGGAGTTCAGGAGATGCAAATTGACAGGCTGATATGTGTAGCAATGTCTGTGGTAGAACTAGATGAGGAAATCAGTTAAATTACAAAATGTACATGAAACAATGGGCACATCACCTGATATATATCAATGTAAGCACAGATAAAAAATAAGCATTTGTCAATGCCGAATGTTGTCTCGCTGGCATTGGCATTGGTAATACAGGAGTTAGAGATGCATAATAGGAATGGCAGTGAAGTATTGAACTGACGCCAACCTCAACCTCACCCCCACCCTGAAGAGACACATTTTCAACATAGGCATTTTGGGACCTCCCCTCATGAACAGTGGCACTGTGATTGTGTTAATCTGTCCCAAAAGTTGATTCCCACAGCAACCACGCCATTCTGCGCCACA
Source organism: Neoceratodus forsteri (assembly GCA_016271365.2). Lineage (NCBI taxonomy): Eukaryota > Metazoa > Chordata > Ceratodontiformes > Ceratodontidae > Neoceratodus > Neoceratodus forsteri. The sequence continues at coordinate 685,878,421 of CM028137.1, read as the reverse complement.
GGTGTGAAAACACATTTTGGGCAGGATGTGAAGAATGACAGCTGTACTCTTCATAAGGAGATGCGGAAAAATGCCAGTGTTGAAAATCTGGCATGAAAATATTGCAAATTTGCAAAGTTACAAGGGTGCGTGGAAACTGTGCAATGCACACTTGTAACATAGTCATTTTATGGACTTTCATCACCAAATTTTTAACTTAGACATTTTAGGACCTTTGCTCATGAACAGTGTCACCGTCATTATCTCAAACTGTCCTGAAAATTGATTCGCACAGTGAGCACGCTATTCTGCACCGGAAGTGCGAAAATACATTTCAGCCAGGGTATGTAGAATGACAGCTGTACTGTTCATAAGGAGGTGTGGAAAAATGTCAGTGTTGAAAATCTGGAGTGAAAATATTACAGATTCATGAAGTCATGAGTGTGCATGGAAACTGCACAATGCACACTCATAAAACAGCCATTTTTGGATTTTTTTCACCAAATTTGCAACATAGGCTTTTTAAGAGCCCACCTCACGAACAGTGGCACTGTCATTTCATTAATTAGTCCCGAAAGGTGATTCCGCACAGTGATGGCAAAATCACCTTTCGGGACCAAATAACGCCATGACAGTGACTGAATTCATGAAGTGGGGTCCCAATAACCCCATGTTGAAAATGTGGTGCCCAAATTCCCCAAAATTCCTGAGATATGCACCAAAGTTGAAAAAAAAATATTTATGCCATTATACAGCTTACCAGCATTTCTACAGTTAGCGGTCGGCTTTGAAGAGTGCAGACATGTTCCCGGTCCACCGAAGATTGTCGCGCCGTGCTCCAGAGGTAAGTATGAGGTGGGGGATTGTGGGGAGGCAGGGTGCGCAGAGGGTGGGCGCGGGTTGTAGGAGGGTCACCGGAATTGACGAGGGACAATTTTCTGCTTTGCAGGTTTAAAAAAAAAACATTGCGGGATGGTTTTTCTTTCACTGGGGCATTTGGCATGCTGAGTTGGGCTCCCAGCATGCCACCTGAGTATTTGTTTTTTTGGGGGGTTCTGTAGCCGATGGGCAATTTAGGCACCCCGTCGGCACACAACAAATGGGGGATATTATGCTAATGGAAGTAAAAGCTCCCTATTGGCAAATTAAACTGGGAAGGGGGACATGATGCCAAGGGAGATTGGGCACCCCTCGGCACAACGATTAAACGGGAGGGGTTAGATTATGCCAACGGGACGGGCTCCCTCTGGCAAATGAAGTGGTCAGCACTCTGCAGCATGGCATGCAGCCATGTTTTCTAACTGGTCACCAGGAAGGCATGCCGCTGTGTGAGAAGCTTGGCTCTCATTGCAGCGGACCTTTCCTTAGATCTGGTGACCAGTTTACATTTTGAGGGTGTCGGCACCTGCAGCTGCCTTATTGGGGAATGAGGGATGCACCTACTGATGCGTGCCCTGCATTTACCCACAGTGACCGCACCTCCATATCTGCTACTACTGCAGTATGTTGGCTGCACAAGCGCGAGCCAACATAACGAAGAACAACAGAAAATGTCAAAGTATTACTGGTGAACAATGAGTAGGGACTGAGGGGAGAACAGAACATTGAAACCATAAACAAAATCAGGAAGGAGAACAATGTTAACATAGAGCTAAAACAAATTAAATAGTAAAATGCGTAAAAAGGATAGTATACCATGCTCATCCACAAGGCTAGTAAAGATTACTGTAGGTGAATCATAAAAAATAGATCTGAATTCTGGAACACCCTGTCTGAGTTGCTTTTCTTATTAGCTCATGGAGGAAGGTAGAGTCTAATCCATAGAGTTTCTGTGATGGATTTGTGAACTTAATCACTAATTTTTACACTTTTGAGTTTAGTCATGGGTGCAAAGCATTCTGAAAAGTAACAAGAGTAACAACAAATGAGTTTCAATTTGGATTTCTGGTGAAAGGTAGATGTATATGTTTACATGTGCTGCAATACATATCTCTTATGGTATAGGGTTGTCATCTCAGGTTACAGTAGTTGGGTGAGAGGATAAGAAAGCTGAGTAGTTTTGTGTAAACTGTGCATTATGATGCATTTGTTCCGCAAGAGACATCTCTCTAAAAGTACATATAAACTTGATAAAAATCTGTTGAAATAGCAGAGAGATTTATCATATTTACATTTTTTTAATTTACAAAAGTGAATTTAATGCTTCTACCCCTGCATCTGAAGTGGAACACTGCATTTTCATGTTGTCACATAAGACAACTTTCATGTCGCCACACAAGACAACTTTCATGTTGTCTTAAAATACAACCTATTATTCTGCTTACAATTGTTGTATTGTGTAAAGCAGTAAAGTAAAGTAATCTTTATTTTTATAGTGCCCTTCTTAAAACCAAGGTGCTTCACAAACAGCAATAACAACACATCAATAAATACAGATGTAAACTGCAGTATAAATTAATTAAAATCATCTGGGAACGCTTATTGAAATAGGTAGGTTTTGAACTCTGATTTAAACCTCTTGACGGTCAGGCAGTTTCTCAACTGTCGAGGTAGAGAGTTTCACAGGGTAGGGGCCGCAAACAAAAAGCCACATGCACCAGATGTCTTCAAATGTACCCTGGGAACCTCTAGCAATCCCTCGACACCTGAGATTTCAGGGTCAAACCGTCATCAAAAACAAGGCCCAGGTTACGCACCCAGTTGGAGGTTATGAGCTGGACACCACTAGCAAATGGGGAGAGGGGTGCAGCACCCCATACGTCGAATGGGAAGAACACCCCTTCCCCCTCAGCTAGTGGTCAAACAGGAATTCAGCATGTTTGCCGTTCATTTGCATCACCAGATAAGAAAAAAGGTTTGTCTCCCCATACAATGCACAGGAGTAATGCCAAACTTCACCCAACAACTAACACACCAAAATCTGGCCAATGGAAAATCATGTACACAAATGCTCACAGCCTGGGAAATAAGATCCCAGACCTGCAGGCAATAATGTCAGAGGCTAAACTGGACATAGTAGCAATTAGAGACGTGGTTTACCAGTAACCACACTTGGGAGACTTCAGTACCTGGCTATGTATTGTTCAGAAGAGACCGAGGGTGCAAAAGGGGAGGGTGGCCTGTATGTTAATGAAAATATCAAAGCTACAGAAATTCAGAATACACATAAGGAGCCAGAAGAACTGTGGGCCACCCTGGAAACAGGAAATGGGACAGCCATAAGAACCGGGATTGTCTACAGGCCCCAGACCAGAGGAGGACATAGACACATTACTGTTAGAAGATATACAAAACATGACAGCTAAAGGGAGGTTCTGATAATGGAGACTTCAACATGCTGGATACAGATTGGTCAATACCAGCAGGAACATCTGCCAGAACTAGACTCATAGTGGATTCCCTGCAGGAGGGCCTCAAACAACTGGTACAGCAACCCACAAGAGACAGGGCTATCCTAGATCTAGTACTGACTAACAAAGAAGGGATCACAGATCTCCAGGTAGAAGGTCACCTGAGCCAGTGACCATCACATGGTATGGTTCAATTTGGCTACTACATCTAAATCATCCCATTCCAAGGCAAAAATATGGGACTTCAGAGGAGCTGACTTAGATAAGATGGCCAACAGAGTTAAGCTAGCCCTGGTAAAAAGAAACACAGGTGAGGGGGTACAGGCAAAGTGGGCAAGCATTAAGGATGCAATACTTGAAGCAACATCCATTGTGTTAGACAGAAAAGAAAGTGCAGAAGAAGAAACCACTTTGGTTCTCAAATACAGTAGCAGAAAAGGTCAGAGCCAAAAGGCTGGCCTTCAGGAAATATAAGGAAACACAGCGGGATGAAGATAGGGAGGCATACCAAACTGCCCTAAGGAAGCAGGTAAAGCAGTAAGGCAGGCAAAGTCCCAAACTGAGGAAACACTAGCACGAACAGTAAAAGAAGGTGACAAGACTTTCTATAGATACATTAGTGAAAGGAGAAAGTCCAGAGGGGGTATTGCTAAGCTTAATGGAGAAAAGGGAGCATGTGAGGAGGAGGACCCTGTAAAGGCATCTATCCTAAATAGATACTTTGCTCAGTATTTACTGAAGAGAAGGTAGGACAGGGCCCACAGCTCAGCATCGTGGACACAGGGGGGAGGTGAGCACTACTCCTTCACAAAAGAAAGGTCCTACAAGAACTTGCTAAGCTCAGGGTGGATAAGGCAATGGGACCTGATGGCATACATCCCAGGGTACTTAAGGAGCTAAAGGAGGAACTAGCAGAGCCATTAGCAAAATTGTTTAGTGAGTCTCTGAGCACAGGAGAGGTCCCAGAAGACTGGAGAAGGGCTCATGTGATCCCGCTCCACAAGAGTGGTAGCAGGGAGGAGGCGGGGAACTACAGGCCGGTCCAGTCTTGCCTCAGTAGTGGGCAAGATTATGGAGGCACTCCTTAGGAAAGGATAGTGCAACACCTGTAATCCAGGCACAGGGATCCAAGACAGCATGGGTTTACAAAAGGAAGGTCCCGTCAAATCAATCTCATAGATTTCTTTGACTGTAACCAGAGTGGTGGACCACGGGGAGCAGTTGATGTCGCTACCTTGACTTCAGCAAAGCTTTGACATGGTTCCACATAGAAGATTGATAAATAAGCTGGGTAGGCTCGGGGTGAGTCGAAGTTGGTCAACTGGGTGGCAAACTGGTTGACGGGCAGAAAACAGAGAGTGGTGGTAAATGGTATGCAGTCAGAAGAGATGCAAGTCACAAGTGGGGTACCTCAGGATCAGTCCTGGGCCAGTCCTCTCAACATCTTCATTAGTGATCTTGCAGATGGACTAGAGGGTAAGACTTGTCTGTTTGCAGATGACACCAAGATCTGTAACAGAGTAGATGATCCAGATGGGGTGGGCAGAATGAGAAGAGATCTGGATAAACTAGCAGAATGGTCAGAACAGTGGCAACTGGGATTTAATGCAAAGAAGTGCAAAATCATGCACATAGGGAAGAGAAACCCTGAAGCCACCTATAGGCTGGGAGGGGAGTTGCTAGCAGTCACAAAGGAAGAAAAAGACTTGGGCATTATCATCACTGATGACCTGAAATCATCCAAGCAGACCTCTAAAGCAGTAGGTAAGGCTAGGGGGTGTTAGGGTGTATTAGTAGGGTATCACATGTCGTAGAGGAGGTAATAATCCTCTGTACAAGACACTGGTTAGGCCCCATCTGGAGTACTGCATGCAGTATTGGAGGCCACACCTTCACAAGGACATTAACCAAATTGAGGCAGTCCAGAGAAGGGCAACAAAATGGTGCAGGGACTGCATCAGAAGACATATGAGGACAGATTAACGGAGCTCAATATGTATACCCTTGAGCAAAGGAGGAGAGAGGTGATATGATCGAGGCATTCAAACACCTTAAGGGCATAAACAAGGTGAAAGAGTCTAACGTGTTTAAATATAAGAAAATAGCAGGACAAGAGGACACAGCATGAGATTAGAGGAGGCCGATTAAGGGGAATGTGAGGAAATTCTTTTCACAGAAAGGGTGGTGGATGCATGGAATGGCTTACCACAAGAAGTGGTGGCTATGAATACAGTGCAGGGCTTCAAACAGGCATGGGATAGGCATAAGGGAGCAATACAAATGACTATGAATAGTTAGGCCACTGACAGAGCAAAGGCCAATGGCACATTTATAAGGTAGAAAAAGAATGGGCAGACTGGATGGGCCTTGAGGTCCTTATCTGCCGTCAACTTCTATGTTTCTATCGAGCCAGATGCCCGATGCATGCCCAGCCCCAAAACCCACCCCAGGATGACCAGGATCCATGACCATCACCTCAGTTTTGTCCGGGTTCAGTCTCAGCCAGCTGGTGCTCATCCAGTCCTTGATCTCGGTGAGACAGTTGTTAAATACAGAGGCCACGTCCCTCTGTTCGGGTAGAAAGGACAGATACAGTTGAGTATCATCTGCATAGCAGTGAAAACTCAAACTGTATTGCCTAATGAGATCTCCTAATGGCAGCATATACACTGTGAACAACATGGGTGCCAATATGGAGCCTGGCAGGACCACACAGGACAGGGGAAGGGAGTCAGAGAAATAAATTCCAGTGACTACCCTCTGAGACCTGCCTGTGAGAAAAGATCAAAACCACTCTAGGACTGTCCCTGACAGTCCACAGAGACACCACAGGTGCTCCAAAAGTACACCATGGTCCACAGTGTCAAATGCCGCAGAGAGATCAGGAAGGACCAAAATGGTACTTGCCTTTCGATCCCTCACTATCAGGAAGTCATTCAATACCTGAACAAGTGCAGTCTCAGTACTGTGTCTCTTCCAAAATCCAGACTGGACAGCATCATAGACATAGTGGATCACAAGGTGATCATCCAATTGCTTCACAACCACCTTCTCAATAACCTTGCTGATGAAAGGAAGGTTAGAGACAGGTCTGTAGTTAGCTAGCAAGTCTGGGTCCAAGGAAGGTTTTTTAGGAGTGGTCACATGACCGCCTCCTTAAGGGGATCTGGAAAGATACTCCTCTCCAGGGACCCCCAAACAATTTTAGCTAGGATCGGGCAGATAACATCTACACAGCCCACTAATAGGGGTGTTGGGCCTGGATCCAAGCTACAACTGGTTGGGCACAATGCTTGGATGATCTGCACAATGTCTATGAGTTCTGGCTGGCTAAAGTCCGCCCAGCTAGACTGGGTGTGCATCACCTCACACTGAGCCCCGCAATCCCTCATAGTGACAGCAGTGCTGATACTAGCACGTATGCCAGCAACTTTATCTGCAAAGAATCGAGTAAACTCCTCACATTTTGCCTGAGAAAAGGCCCTTCCAAGCTGGAAACAGACTGGTTTGCACAGTCTATCCACAGTATGGAAAAGCTGAGCCGGTCGATTCCTTGCTGAAGAAATCTCCCTGGACAGGAATTCTGCCTTCTTAGAGGTGATTTCTGATTGATAGCCTTTATAAAAATCTATCAATCTAAGCTTGTCGGCATCCAGGCCAGACTTCTGCCATACTCTCTCTGGCCTTCGATCAATTCTCCGTGACTCCTTCAAGGAACCATCAAACCACGGGGTTCTTGGGCGATGAGTGAGCGGTCGAACATGAACTGGAGCAGTCTTGTCCAGGGCCTCTCCCACTGATCTATTATAGGCCAGTACGAGATCCCCTGGACTCATAAATTCACTCAACAAACCCAATAGATCCAGCACCACCATCAGACCTTCTGGGGTGACATCCCTTAAAGGGCGGTACCAGACCATCTCCATAGGGGCAGGTCCATTCAGGGGGGCCATGAAATGGAACCCTACAGTGTGATGGTCAGACCAACTAACTGGTTCCACCCCCAAGTCAGTAATCTCCAATTCCAGGAGGAACACCAGGTCCAATGAGTGACCCCCTATATGAGTTAAGGAGGTAACAACCTGTGTAAGGCACAGCATAGTCATTAGCTGGAGGAGATTTTAACCAAATTGTGAGAGTTCATCATCAACCCAGGCATTGAAGTCACCCAGAATTAACCATCTGGGGGACTCCAGTACCATGTCGACGATGAATTCCACTATCTCCTGCAGGAATTCTTCACCATCACCGGGTGGACAGTAGATGAGGAGTATCCCACAGCCTACACCCTTACCCAGGATACACTCAAAGGACCTGGTGGACCCCACTGGCACATCCACAAGGCCCAGTTCCATCCATGTATGACAACATGACAACTTTCATGTTGTCAAACAATACAACAATTGTAAGCAGAACACTAGATCCTCTGATTCTGAAAGCTGAATTGCTGAAATCATGTACATGATATAGAATAGTGATGGGTGGTGTGTTCCAGGAGTTAAAGATATTTGGCACTGGAAACATCAGCATGGTAATTTCAACAGAGCCCATGGAGAAGCTGATCAACAGGTGAGTTCAAATCAAGATGAGGAGTTGCAGAGACCAAGGTCTGGTCAGCTGAAAAGTAACAGTGGTACACAGCTTGGACAATGTAGGCGTGTACTTAAGATGGGGTTCTTAGGGATGGTTGCAGTTGTAGTGCCAATGAACAATTCTAGGAACAACAGCAAGCAAGATAAAAAGACAAATGAAGCAAATATTATGCAGGTAGGTTGAACATTTATGTGATGCTCTTCTGAAAATTCAAAGCACCTTACATCTGACAATAAAACACAATTGAATCAATATAACAAACAACAATGCATACACAACACAATTTAGGGTCAAATAAATATTTAAACAAATATATAAACAGTTTACTAGCCAAGTAATTGTTAAATAATTATGTTGGACCAGTGTAAGCAGCAGCTGCAGCACTAAGAAACTACCTCCTTGCCTTCACTTGGGAAGTGGCTTTTTATTTTTATATATTTATTTATTTTTGTACCAGGAGAGACAAACTAAGCTGAAAACTTGTTTACAGGTGTGACCTGGGAGCACAAGGAAGTTAAGTGACTTGCTCAGGTTCACACAGTATTCAAATGGGGGCTGTGGGATTCAAACCCAGGTCTCCTGGTTTGCAGCTCAGAGCCTTAAACTGCTGCACTATACTGCCTCCTGTAGCCTCCTGATGCAGGTGAGAAGGGAGTTCTGGAGAACAGAGTTCGCCACCTCAAATACAGTATTTTGGCCCCCACTGATTTTAGGCATGAATGGGGAAATATGTAAAATTCCAACATCTCCAGAGGGAAGATCCCTACAGGGATGCTGGAAAACCAAAAGATCACAGAGGTAAGTGGGACCTAATGTCAGCAAATGTTTCTTTGATTGACTGTAATACTGGTATTACAGGTTGTTGTGATGTAGGTTGCTGCTACTTATTACTTTAACTCAATTTAAAGGAATTCAGTACCACACATCCAGTTTATTATGAGGATACATAATAGAGTAACTAAATTAGTTTCCATGTTAAAATGTTAACTTGGATGTTTAACCTAGAAAATTCATTACTGAGTAATATACAATCACATTTAAAATTTGAATCTACTACATTGAACAAAATAGTCAGGTGCACCAAGATGTTATATACTTTTTGTTAATATGAAATCTCAGAAGAAAGTGTTTCAGAATGGGTCTATAAAAATAATGAATGGGCCAATTTAATATATAACTTTGGAACAATATTGTCTTAAACAATATGCAATTTGCAAGACCACATCTGTATTAAAGTGAACATAAATCTTGGTTTTTATATTTGGTTTTAAAATAACTAGGAATCTTGTTTAATATTCCAAGAATACAGTTTCCTATGGTTGTTTTAAACTTTATTATTTTTTTTCCTTATTTGGGATCACTTGCTGATACTGCTTTTCTCCATTCACTATTCATTGCATAGTGTATAGTGGAGTGCTGTTCTGTATAGAATTCCATCCCTTTCAAAATGCTGTTGTACCACAGTTCAAAGGTCATGGAATGTGATTCTACCCTACTGTGGTAGAACAGCATTCTAGAACATCTAGAGACTGCATGAGTCAGCTTCATTTTGAAAGCAAAAGAACTCAAAAAACACGTATTTCACACAGTACTATACACTGTAAAAAATACAGGATGAGCAACTCTATGCACAACCAGTGTGTTTTGCCACCTTGGGGTTCTGATTCCCATGAACCTCTCGAGCTTCACTCTCGAGGTCAAGGGGGGGTCAGAACCCCTCTGTGGCAGAACATACTGGTTGTGTCTAGTTGCCCATCTAGTATTCTGTGTTTTATTACTTACAAGTTCCAGAACCCAGTGATATAAATTGATCAGAATCATTGAGTGAAGTTTTCCGTACAGGGGTTCTGCTTAGCTGATGTCATTTGACTCCAAAACTGATAAGTAATTAAAAAAATTTGAAGAAAGGCAGCATTAACAAGAAACTCCAAATAAAGAAAAAAAAAATTTAAAACAGTCACATGAAAAAAAATGTATTGGGGCATTGAACAGACATTCTGCACAACCACATTTTGTTATAGTACTGTATATCATAAAGTGAAAGCAAACCAATGTTTCTGTTCCATTTAATGACCACCCAACTACCACAACTACATAAAGGAGGGAGAGTTTTCTTAAATGGTGGAAAACTGGCTTACAATGTATCCAGTGTGCTAGGAATATGTGTGTGCTCATGAGCTATGCCATTCTTTCTAAATCATGTTCTACCTGTTTTTGAACTGTTGACTAACACATTGCATAATCCTACTATCCAAATTACCAGCCCTGCCTTAACATAGAAACATAGACTTTGACGGCAGATAAGGACTGCTTGGCCCACCTAGTCTGCCCATTTCCCTACCTACAGCATAAGCGGCAGATCCTAGGTAACCAACAGCTTATTTCTTCTTACCCCCCCACAAGAATTGTCTTATGTCTGTCCCATGTATTTTTGAATTCTCCCTCAGTTTTAGACCCCACAGCCTCCTCAGGAAGGCTGCTCCATGTGTCCACCACACTATCTGTGAAAAAAATACTTCCTCACATTGCCCCAGAACTACCCCATCTATCTTTAAATTGTATCCCCTTGTTCTTGTACATCTCTTTTTCTTAAAGCTACTACCCTCTTGGACTTTGTTGATTCCACTGAGGAATGGTATTTAAAAGTTTCTATCATATCCCCCCCTTCCCTTCTTTCCTCAAGGGTATACATATTAAGCTCCTTTAGTCTCTCCTCATACGGCTTCTCTTGCAGACCCTGCACCATTTTAGTTGCCCTCCTCTGGACTGCCTCTATCCTTGCAGAGATGGGGTCTCCAGAACTGGATGCAGTAATCCAGATGAGGTCTCACCAACTGTCTGTACAGAGGGATAACAACTTCCTGTTTTCTGCTGGTGATGCCTCTCCCTATACATCCCAGTATACACCCAGCCCTCCCTACTGCCTTCTCACATTGCTTGCTAACCTTAAGGTCATCTGATATGATTCCCCCCAGGTCCCTTTCCATTTTTGTTGTTGTTAGTACCCCCCATTGTGTAATCTTCCCCTGGGTATTTGTTTCCCAGGTGCATTATTTGCACTTCTTTGCATTGAATCCAAGCTGCCATACTTCTGACCATTCCTCCAACCTTGCCAAGTCCCTTCTCATCCTTTCCATGCCTCCTTGTGTATCACCTGTTGCAGATCTTTGTGTCATCTGCAAAGGCATACTTTTCCTTCAGTCCCTCTGCAAGGTCCTTATAAAGACATTTACAAGGACTGGACCCAGTACTGAACCCTGCGGTACCCACTAGTAACCCCTCTTTCTTCAGAGTGGACTCCATTTACAATTCGTTCTGTGTCCTGTTGTCCAGCCAATGTTTTACAGGTTACCACCCTGGGACCCTCCCAGGCTGGTTAATCTGACTATTAATCTTTTGTGGGACTGTGTCAAATGCCTTGCTAAAGTCTAGGTAGGCCATGTCCACAGCCCCACCCTGGTCTGCTACTTTGGTCACCCAGTCAAAGAAATCAATTAGATTTGTCTGCCATGACCTTCCCGCTGTGAACCCATGCTATCTTGGGTCCTGTGCCCCACTGGCCTCTAGGTACTCAACAATTCTTTCCTTCAGAAGTGATTCCATCACTTTCCCTACCACAGAGGTCAAACTGACAGGTCTGTAATTTCCTGCCTCTGTCTTGGTCCCACTTTTGTGAAGAGGAATCACATCTGCCTTTCTCCAGTCCTCAGGTACCACACCATCCTCTCATGATTTGTTAAAAAGGGTAGACAGTGGTGTCACTAGTTCTCCCCCTTAATTCTTTTAGAATTCTGGGTGAATTCTGTCAGGCGCCATTGCTTTGTCCACCTGCAGTTTTAGGAGTTATTTCAGATCCCTTTCTTCTGTGAAAGGACTGTGATTGACACCCCTATCAAGAGTGCTTCTGTTAATTGGATTAGGTACCTCCCCCTCCTCCTTCTCTTTTGTGAATACTGAGCAGAAATATTTATTCAGTATCCCTGTTTTTTCACTGTCCCTCTCTGCCCACCCACTGTCCATTCTATTCAGCCTCACTATCCCTCCCTTTTAAGCTATATCACATAGCATCAGTAATGAACTCCATAGCTTAGACTAATTTTTTGTGTTCTAAAATATTTTAAATAGGAATCAGTATCTGGTCAGTTATAAATAAATGAACTTTGATATTTTTAACCTTTTACTCTAGGTTAGTAACAAAAGTTTCATGTGTAAACATCAGTTTAGTTTTTTCATTTTTTTCTTTCATTATGATCTATTTGATGTATGTTATTAGATATATAATGTTTCACACAGCTACTGCATGTAGTCAATAAAGTGCTTCTATGAGCTGGTTTATTCAGCTCCAGAATGACTGTGGATATAATCACTATCTAAAAGTCTGAAAGGAGTGAAAACAGGGCAGTCATGCCCATAGAATCTGTTTGTATGTGTGTGTGTGTGTGGGGGGGGGTGGCACTCATCCACAATTCCATCCAAGTCATGCCTTCTGATTGGAGGAAGGGCTGTTAAAGAATAACTTAGTGTCTTCCTTGATTAAATTTTACTTGTGTGCTCCACCACAATGTTCATGGCACAACATTCAGATCATTATATGACAGAATTAGGTAACATTGACAAACATTCAATTAGCTGTAAGGATGTCAAAATTCTTCTACAAGAAACAAAAATATAGTTCAAATCACTTAGCCAAAATGATGGGTGGTAAACAAAGGGATCCTTATAAAAGTTTAGAAGCTGCTGTCATTGTTCTTCTTCTTGAAAATGTGCCAGAAAGAATACAAGTTTGTTTTCTGTTTATGTTCTCACTTCTTTACTTCCAGTAACATAGAAACATAGATGTTGATGGCAGATCAGGACTGCAAGGCCCATCTAGTCTGCCTATTCTCTCTACCTTATGAATGGAGCTCTGTTTGAAGTCCAAATCATCATTTGCTTAACCTTGAAAATAAATGCCCACCAGGTGAAAATAAATTAATACTATGTAGAAGAACAGCCCTACTGTGCAACCCCTGAGACACCCCAATACATACACAGGCCTGCACTGCTGGGGGAAAAATTTAATGGCACTGTGTGGGTCTGGAAAAATGCCAACAGAGCTGTACTGGGGCTAAGACAGTCAGCAGAGTCCTTTTTCATTAATTTATCATTCCCCCTTTCTCTAATGCTAAGGTGCTTGCACCCAGTACCCATCCTGCACACATTCGTATGTCATCTCCCAGAAATGCCTCTACATTTGGTGATCTGTGCTGGCTAGACTTGCTGACTTATGGAACAGTATAGGGGATAGTTGCCATTTAGAGTGGAAGGATGTTCTACTGTAAGCGGAGTACCCCAGGGCTGGTGCTGGGCTCATTTCTCTTTAACATATTAATGACCTGTATGGGGTCAGCAGAAGGTAGATGATGTTTACTGGGGACAATGAAGTGGTGAAAGGAATAGGCACAGTGGGTTTGGGATTCACTACAGAAGGATCTGCACACATTAGGGGTGTAGGGCAAGAAACAGAAGATTAGATTCAGCATGGAAAAGTGCCAGGTACTACAAATATGGGGAATCCAAGTTGCACATACACCCTGAGTAATACAGCAGAACAGAGAAGTATATAAACAAAACTGTGGACTGTAAACTGAAGACAGGTAGACAATGTGCTACTGCAGACAAGAGAGCAAACACAATATTAAGAAAAATAAGGAGTAACAGTCAGAAAAGTGAGGGCTCACACATCTTGCAACATAGTGGGCACATATCTTGGAGAATGGAAGTCTTGTAGAGACACACAGAGACCCCTCAAACATAGGGTACAAGCCAGCACCACTCAGACAAACTCTGGTCAGAGCCGATAGTGCTGCAGGTAAGGAATCTGGGGTAAACATATTGACAATTACCAAAGTTAGGAGCTTGCATGTGAAAAATATAACGTAGGTTCATAAATTTGTTGATTTGTAATATTGTACACCAATGTTTGAACATAGCCTTGTTATGATTCTGGCTCATAAAGATGGGTAGAGAAAATGTTCAGCTCCTAGTTTAAAGGTGATTTTGCACAGGGACCGAAAAACCAACTTTTGGGATGGAAAAACGCATTTTTGGCAGGAGTTGAAAAATGACAGCCGCCACATTCATGAGGTGCTGTAAAGAGGACAGCAAGTGGGGACATGATTGAGACCTATAAGTGACGTAACAAGTAAGTATGATACACAGATCCCACTGAGAATCATCAGCTTCATAAATCAAAGATCTCCAGACTTGTCAGATACCTGAAGACTGACAATGTTTTTTTACTATGAGAAATGGACAGCTAATTAAAGCAAATTCTGGTCAGAGCCAACATAAAAATGGATAAAAGTATGACCCCACTGTAAATGAGATACTGTTCTCAGCCAAGCTATCCTGTGTCAGTACAATGCAAAAGTGGTTGAAAGTATGACCACACTGAAAGTGAGACATTGCATTTCTTTTTTTTTTTGAAATTTAAGTTTATTGAATTATTGAAATACAAACAGAAACATCAATCACCACAAGAGCGAACAGTATAACAGAAACATCCCCATCCACCCTCCCAATCATCCCACCCACCCCATCCCCAAGTTCCCCACCTCCCCCATTCATCCTTACAACCCCTGGATTAGGGCTAGCAGACATACTAGGATCCCAACCATAAGTAAGCCACAAACCACCTTACCCCCTCCCCCATCAAAATGTTTCCTGGCAAGGTCACAGATGAGCTGGGTGCAGACCACTTTCACCTTGGAGTAGGGCAACCACAAATTCACATCAACATGAGCGCATAAATAAACAGAATCATTATGGAGAATGGCGGACTACAAGGATCAGGCCTCCTTACATTAAAGCAATGCAAGAGTTTGTAATTTACTCCACCTCTTCTGGAACACACCAACACGACCCTGTAAACTAGCAATCAAGCTCTCCGAATGAAGGAGAGCACTGAGCTCCGTAATCCACTCAGGATAGGACAAGGCCAGACAATCCGTCCAATGCCTCAAAACAAGCCGCTTGACTGCCATAGACACCAAAGCCATAAAAAACCATCGTTCTACACTATCTATCTGAGAGTAGTCCCCTAAGACACAGATTCCCGAGTAAAAAACATCGATAAACCAAGAAGGGGGTCCAAATTGTTCTTAATAAGATTCCACAGAGGGGCAACCTTAGAACAGGCCCAAAATATATGGAGGAGATTACCTTCCTCTTGCAAACACCTAGAACGGTTAGGACTGGAGAGCTTCTTGAGTTTACACAGTTTCATCGGAGTATAGTACAGATTGTTAATAATATAGTATTGGGTTAACCTAAATCTATCCTGCGTATGAAACCTGTGCAAGTCTTTCCAAATACGGGGCCAGTTTGGAGCCGTCTCAGGTAGTAATGAAGACCAGACACGGGAACCTTCACTTATTTCAGGAAACTTATAGTTAAGAAGATAAGAGTAAATTAAAGAAATAGAGTGAGACTGAGAAGCTAAACGGAAGATCTCGGAGAGAAATGAGTGGACCTTAGACTCCTTGAGAAGGGGACCAAATTGTCCAACTAGAAGATGCCTCAGTTGATATACTTTAGAAATATCCTTCCTGGGGATTCCAAATTTATCCAGAATATCCCAGGAGGTTAAAAGAGAGCCTTGACAGTAAAAGTTTTCCACTTTGGCCTCAGCAATCTGCTGAAGCCAGTCTGGAGGAATCCAAGATATACCCAACTTGATATTAGGGTTGAGAACCACCGGCTGTCCAAAATCAGAAGAGTCCGGAATACCAAGGGAGGCCAGACATTGCGCCAGTGTCTTAAGAGACAATAGGATCATATTATCAGAAATCCGCCGCTCTAACTCTCCCAAAGAGACAAAGTATAAGGCACAAGTGTCAAGTCTAGCTTTGGAAAGTGATAGGCGTTCAAACTGTAGCCAGGGGGGACAATCTAAACTACGATCTACAGAAAGCCACCTCCCCAGTTTCGAGAGGTGGGTGGCCCAATAGTAAAGGATAAGGTTGGGGAGCCTGAGTCCACCATCCTCCTTAGGAAGTGAGAGTTTGGCATAGGAACGGCAAACTCCTTTCCCCGACCAAATAAAGTCCGAGAACATAGTATGAAATTGCTGAAGGTATGCAACAGGAAACCATAGATTTAACAAGTTAAGGGGATAGAAAATTCTGGGAAGGATGTTCATCTTAATAATATTAATCCGGACCCAAAGTGAATTGGGAAGCTTTGACCACCGTTTCAAATCCTGTTGAACAACCTTTCTTATACTATCTAGATTCAAATTTTTCAGTGTGGTGGGGTCTGTGGCAAAATGAATTCCCAAATACTTAAAAGATTTGGGGGACCACCTCAAACCAAAGGAAGCAAAGTCCTGTCTACAGGTATACACATTTAGCGGGAGAATCTCTGATTTAGAGATATTTAGCTTATAACGGGAGAGGGTACCAAACTGGTTAATAAGCTCAATAGCTGCCGCAAGAGATTCTTTTGGGCATTCCAAATGAAGAAGAATATCGTCTGCATAAGCCGAGAGAATGGAGTCCTGTTGTAAGAGCCTGCAGCCTTTAACCAAGGGAGACGACTTAAGTTTAATTAAAAGAGGTTCCAAATATAAGTTAAACAAAAGGGGCGAGAGAGGACAACCCTGTCTAGTGCCGTGTATAGTCGAAACAGAGAGGAAAAAACCTCATTACAGTAAATTTTGGCCAATGGGGCTCTATACAAGACCTTCACCAAATTAAGGAATGAGTCTGGGAATCCCATTCTCCCCAAGACCGCCCACAGAAAGTCCCAGTCCACTCGATCAAAGGCTTTTTCAGCATCCAACAAGACCAAAGCTACAGGGTACGTAACTGTTTGAGCATGATGAGAGAGAGATGAGAGAGGGTTCTTAAGTGGTCAGCAGAAGACCTACCCGAGACAAAACCCACTTGCTCCGGGCTAAGTGAGCCGTGCAAACTTTTTAACTCTCTCAGCAAGGATCTTGGCAAAAATCTTGACATCATAATTCTGTAGAGAGATAGGCGGTAATTTGCTGGGTCTGTAAGTAGCTTGTCTGGCTTGGAATCAAAATAATAGTGGCCTCAAAGAGGGTGGGATCAATATCAACTGAGTGTAAGAAGAACTCGTAGAGCTTGAGGAGCAGGGGAGCCAATTCTTTGGAGAAGGTCTTGTAGAAATTGGCCGGGAAGCCATCGGGCCCTGGTGCTTTATCCACAGTCAGCGAGGCGATGGTCCTCTCAATTTCTTCCAGAGAAATAGGGGCAGACAGAAGTTGACACTGAGACAACAACAGACAGGGGATGTCTATATTTCCTAGATACGAGGTAATACTCGATGCCGACACGGACATAATAGGCCTACTGTAGAGATCAGTATAGAATTTTTTCAAAGATGTCTGCAATACCTCTGGGGATGTAACAATAGAGCCAGAAGCGATATCAAAGGCAGGACTATCCTTGAACCCTGAGGGTTTTAAGTATGGCGCAATAGCTTCCCTTCTCTCCATGATCATAGTATTTG
The DNA here is from genome assembly GCA_016271365.2 of Neoceratodus forsteri. Lineage (NCBI taxonomy): Eukaryota > Metazoa > Chordata > Ceratodontiformes > Ceratodontidae > Neoceratodus > Neoceratodus forsteri. The sequence goes on along the minus strand of CM028137.1, from coordinate 685,860,980 downwards.
GCCTGAGTTTTCATAAAGCAGTACTCAATCCTATCTTTTAGCAGTTCAGAGTAGTCCCGCTTAGCAGCAAGAAGAGCCTTAAGGGAAGCTAAGGAGGAAGTTGGGGAGTCGTTAGCTTCTAACTCAGTAATTCTATTCAATAGAGAAGTGGCTTCTGCCAACCTAGCTTTCTTCCTAGCCGAAGCCATTTTAATCAATTCCCCCCTAAGGCAGCACTTCAGTGAGCTCCAGACCATATCAAACCTCGGGGTGGAATCAAGATTATCAGCAAGGAAAAGGGAGATCTGGGAGCTGATGGACGACACTATAGAAGGATCCTTAAGCAATTGAGTATTCAACTGCCAGATAGTATCTCTACTGAAATCCGGATCTAGGGAACAGGTAATCCAGACCACGGCATGATCTGAGAGAATAATTGGGTCAACGCCAGAAAAAAGGACCTTCGATAATAAAGCCTTACTGACCAGAATATAATCAATCCTCGACCTAGATTTATGCGGCTTAGAAAAAAAGGAAAAGGCCCGTAGGGAGGGGTTCGAAATTCTCCAAGGATCACAGACCCCTAACATTGAGACCATATCCTGAAGGGCACTCTGAACTGGAGTAGGGGGACGCATGTCCTGAGGCTCCTTATCTAAGATAGATGAGGGGGGTACATTCCAGTCTCCACCCAAAATGAGGTGGGAGGGAAGGAAGTTACTAATTTTGCCTACAAGGTTCATAAAAAATTCCGAGCAGCCCCCAACTGGGCCATATACCGAGCCCAAGGTCACCAAGGCCCCATTCAAAGCCCCCTTAACCAGGATAAACCGCCCTTCCGGATCCGAAAACACTGACTCTGTCGTGAAAAGGACATGTTTTTTGATCAGAATTGCCACCTCTTTACTCAAATTAGAAGTACCGGCCAGAAATACTTGTGAAAAACCTGAGCGAGATAGGTATTTGGTGTCCGTATGGCTCAAGTGCGTCTCCTGAAGCAGTAAGGTATCCACCTGAATTAGCAAACAGTGATTGAAAATCTGTGCCCTCTTGACCCGATCCTTGAGTCCACGTACATTCCAGGAAGCTAATTTGATTCTGTTGATAGCCATTTAAGAAATATTAATATCATATCCAATAAACATAGCAGTACTGCAGTATGCCCAAAAAAACCACGCACCCAGTACAAGAGAGAGTCCCCCCCCATAACAAACCAAACCCAAACATATCTGTCAGCCCTTGGTCCCGACAGTCCAACACCTTTAAATTTGACCCCAACCAACAAGCTCAAGAAAGCCCAAAGTGTAGGTAAGGCTGACAAACCAAGAAATACCCCTCACCCCCAACATTAATACAATCCCAAACCCCCGCCCTTCAAGAGTACCCCATACTTCCAAACACATATCATCGGTATAACCCATATTAAACCGTAACAACCGAAACAACATTTCCATATGTCAAATAACCAAGTAAGGGTAAAGATATCATTAGTAAAATGTCCTCGGTACCCCTAAAGACCTGCCCCCAACCCCCACCCCCACTGCCCAAATAATCTACCAACATCCAACACCTGAGTGCAATAGAGACTGACCCATCCACCCCCATACCCAAAACCCATAAATCCCACACAGAAACTATATACAATGGGGAGCCAGAGCAGAAACCCGATTGGTACTGCGGAAAAATTAAGGAGCTCCAGCTCCCCCACCCCCATGGCGAACTTCCAGCCCCCCCCAGATAGAGAACTAAGCCCTGAGAGGGCTGTGCTGACCAGATCTCCGTTGCGACAGACATCCGGTCCCACCCCACAAGGCATCAGACCAGATCCTCCTCACCGGCGGAGTTAGCAACCCCCACAATTAGGCTCGTGAATAAACATCCAGGAAGCCTCTGATAGCCCTCCGCCCCGCCTCCCGACTCCCAGTATCGTCCCTCAAAGGAAGGAAAAGGAAAGAACCATACCCGATAATAAGGAGTACGATTCCCCTCCACGAGTGTACAGCCCCCTCACACAAGAATAGATTGCGGCAGCTCCCCCGACACGAAGACATGAAAGGACACTCACCCTCCTAGAAATCATCCCCCAACCATATCCTCCAAAAGGTGAGTCGAGTCCCGTATAAATAAACTAAACCCGCAGGCCTTGTGTTGCCGGGGGGAGCGAAAACCGTCATGGACCAAACCGGTCCCACCGCCTGGAAGTGTCCCCGGGGAACCACTACCGTGCAGATGGGATCCAGATAGGCGCACTCAATGGCCCAAAAACGGAGCTCTTTTACCGGCGAGACACCCTACAGCCTGGATAGCCCTTCTCCCTCCCGAAACCACCAGGTAAGAGACCTACTGTATGGGGGGGCTAACAGGGCAGGACCTCAACCCAGCGTCAAATCTGCTCTTAAATTAAAACGTACAACATAAAACAAACTCAACATAGAGGCAGGGAAAAAGAGGGAGGGGGGGAAGATAGACTAAGGGAAAGACAAGGGAGGGGGGGGTCCAGTAGAGTGAGGATTCCTCACAAAGAGGTGAGGGGAGAGTCTCTTAACAGTTGGCAAGTCCACAGATCAACCAGTCCATCCAGCGCAGTTAGAGTCCAGTAGGTGACCTTCAACCAGGATTTTTAAACAGATCCGGGAGCCTGACCGCGAGGTCTTTCAAGGCCACCTCCGGAGTATTAAAAGAAGTAGTAGATCCACCTATGGTGACCCGGAGCGTCGCAGGGTAGGTCATTCTAAAGGGTATAGCCGCCACGATCAGCTTCTGGACCACCCCGTGGTAGGCCGCTCTTTTGACCCTAGTTTCCTTCTGCAGATCCTGGGATATTCTTAGCCTAGCCGACCCCCACAAAACTTCCTTTAGTTCCCGGGCTTTACTGTAGACATGCTGACGTTCGATATAGCTCAAGAACTTAACGATAATAGGGCGCGGAGAAGATCCCGGTGGGGGACGAGGCCTCAGGGACCGGTGGGCCCGCTCTAAATGGTAAGTGGAGCTGACAGGCGAGGGTCCCACTACCTTTAACAGGAACTTCTGGAGGAACATAAGCATGTCAGGGCCCTCCTCTGCCTCAGGTATGCCCAAAATTAGCAAGTTGTTCCTCCGATTTCTTCCCTCTAAATCTTCGGTCTTCTCCTGCAATTTCTTGATCTGTTGCTTATACCCCTGTATCTCCATGTCAGTCCTGTCTCTCCACTGCTCGAGCGAGTAGGCCCTGGCTTCAACGTCGGCCACCCGAGTGGAAACTGAGACCAGGTCACTCCTAAGGGACTTGAGTTCTCCGCTTAATTTGCGAAGCAAATCCTTCAGAGGGGTCAACTCCTGCAGGAACCTTTCCTCTGAGAGCGGGCTAGGCGTCTGGATTTTGTCTGCTCCGCGCTCCGATTTCACGCTTGGCTGGTTTCTCTGTTTCCTGGCCGCTTTTTCAGGTGATGCAGGTGGTGTGTGTCGAACCGCGGCCTGTTTGACATCGACCTCCATCGTAGCACAAACTCGCGGTCGGCGGTCACAAACTTGCCTCCGGAGAGCCACTTGGAAGGTAACTGAATGTATCTGAGGATTTTCAGGCGTTTAAAGCACCAGAAGGTGACAAAATATGGAAGAGAAAGCAACCGGAGGGCAGAGCTGAAGGCTTCAGCTGCAGTCTAGCTGAGTGCCATCACGTCGAGACATTGCATTTCACCAGGACTTATCTTGTGTCAGCACGATGCATGGAGACGTAAACATTGATAAATGTAAGACCTCACTGAAAATGAGATACTGCATCCCAGACAGGTTATCCTGTGTCAGTACACTGCAAAAATGGGTAAAAGTATGACCCCACTAAAAATGAGGTACTGCATCTCAGCCAGGCTTATCTTGTGTCAGTACATTGCAAAAATGGGTAAACGTATGACCCCACTGAAAATGAGATGCTGCATCTCAGGCAGGCTTATCTTGTGTCATTACATTGCAAACCAGGGTAAAAGTATGATCCTACTGAAAATGAAATACTGCATCTCAGCCAGGCTATCTTGTGTCAGTACATTGCAAAAATGGGTAGAAGTATGACCCCATTGAAAATGAGATACTGCATCACAGCCAGACTACCTTGTGTTAGTACATTGCAAAATTGGGTAAAAGCAGGGCTGCACTGAAAATGAGATACTGCATCTCAGGTGGGGTATCATGTGCCAGTACATTGCAAAAACTGGTAAAAGTATGACCCCACTGAAAATTAAATACTGCATTTCAGACAGGGTATCATGTGTCAGTACACTGCTTTAATGGGTAAAAGTATGACCCCCCACTGGAAATGAGATACTGCATCTCAGCCAGGCTTACCTTGTGTCAGTACACTGCATAAATGGGTAAAAGTATGACTCCCACTGGAAATGAGATACTGCATCCCAGACAAGCTAGCCTGTGTCAGTACATTGCAAAAATTGGTAGAAGTATGACCCTACTGAAAATGAGATACTGCATCTCAGCCAGGTTTATCTTCTGTCAGTACATTGCAAAAATGGATAAAAGTATGACGCCTCTGAAAATGACATACTGTATCTCGGGCAGGGTATTGTGAATGCTGAGGGACTGCTGAATGTTGACCTGTTTCTTTCAGGTGGGAGTGTATTTATTTGATGAGTGATGCACTTGGTCCCTGACGGTTTTAACTATCTTGTGATTCCTTACAAAATTAAACAAACTGTAGTCCTTTGATGATCAGACTTCCACTGTTACTGTTCACACTATGCAGACTAGTCAAATTTATGCAAAGGCACGTCACATCACTCACAGCTAGTGATTCTTCTGGTCCTAGGATTTTGTGCTCCCTGCTGTGCTCGATATATAGTTTAACCTGCACGTCATAGAATAAGGAAAGTAACAAGACTACGAGTCTAGGACTGACTGTTTAATGTAACTGAACTGGACTTTAACTGAACTATGAGAATGCTGTGATGGACTGAATGTATATATTCAACAATAGCATTTGGCAGTTTTCTTTGATCATTTACTGTCAGTGATCCATTAGATAGCTTGCTTTACACAAAGAGCAGCACAAAAGGACTGGGTGCCAGTGACAATATGAACACTATGCAGCAATCAAAAAAAAAAAGTCACAGTGTTCACACAGTTCAGGTAAAGTCCAGTTAAATTAAACAGTCCATAGACTGGTAGCCTTCTTATTTTGTGTATTGCAGGATGGGATATGCAGGTTAAAATACAGGACAACATGGAGCAGAAAAATCCTGAGCTGTGACTACCGTGTTTTTTTTTGTTTGTTTTTTGCATAGATCTGACTAGTTTCCATTGTGTGAAGACCAGAAGGGGATGTGTGCTCAGTAACGGGTACAATTTGTCTTGCAAGTTGTAAACTACGTTGTACTGCATTTATGTACGACCACAGTGAGTGTCATTCTGCCATATAATACAATTGCAAAAGAGCAGACTAACTGCATTATATGGCAGAATGACACTCTGGTTTTATTTATACAAAATGTTGCTTATAGCTTGCAAGACAAATTGTGCTCTTTGATGAGCAGACTTCTCCTACTAGCTTTCACACATTGCAGAAAAGTCAGATCCATACAAATAAAAGTAAGGGCACTGACAGCTCAGCATGTTTCTGCTCCATGCTGTGCTATATTTTACTGCACCAAGTGCACTGGTGGGATACAATGTCATGCCACAAATGGTAGCAGCAGTAAAAGATAACTAAGTACAGGGGCAATCACTAGAGAGGAGCAAGAATTATCTAAAGGACCCTGTGAAAATGCAGGTAACTGGATGCACGCATAGCAGTAGAAGATAGTGATTTCCAATATTTGGGAGCATGGATCAAAAGGTATCACCAGAATGTACCCACTGTATCCACGTTTGGACAGTATTTTGTAATTACTATCACAACAACTCTGTGCTTGCTAGTCATTGATCATCCTATGGTATCCCAGCCTAAAATCAGAACGTTAAAATAAGTAGCTTCAATACTTACTGCCCAACTACCACTAAATGATTCGGGTTGCATCCTAAACCACTGGAATTATTTCCTCCTGATAACGGCCTACCCACTTCCTTATAAGAGTTCTCAGCATTCGCAGAACAGGTTAACAAACTTGTGTCCCCCATAGTCAGCATTGTGATTTTCTGATTCCCTCCCTAGTGCAGTAACAAATAGAATAATAGACAGAAAATAATCAGTAACAAGTTTGTTATTCCAACAAAGGATTCTGGTGACATCATAAACCACAATAGCAAAGTTCCAGTGGTTTGTGATGTTATCAAAATTCCGGAATTGAATGACCATCCTGGTTACTGCTGGTTTTCTATCTGTGTGGAGCAGGGGTGGGGCGGGGAGGAGTGGGGGAAAGGAGAAGCTTGGTGGAGCAGGGGTAGAGTGGGGAGGAGAAGGGTAGAGCTGGGGATGATTGCAGAAAATAGTGTAGTGCTCCAGTCAGTAGAAGGTAGGAAAGCCCATATTTCCTCTAGCTCAGTGCTATCAGCCTGGCTTACCAGAAAGATCATGTTTAATTTTCATATGTCAAAAATCATGGGGATCTGTACTAATAGCATTCATGATGCAGAAGGATGGCGAGCGTACCAGTTTTTGGTGTTGGGAACAGGAGTGAAGAATGAATACCAGAGGAGGACTGAGGAAGCCAGTCCTGAAGGGTATAGCTATATGCAGCAACTGGGGAAGACAGGAGGGGAGAAGGTGAGCAGATCATTGTGAGATCTGAGATTGTGGTCTACCAGCACCACAGTCACTACCTGGCCATGGATGAGAGTATGGCATTGATGACCAGTACTTGGAGTGTCAGAGAAGCAGCACCTGAATTAGTACCTGGATTCACTGTAGAGAGATCACCTTTGGGGGGGGTGGAGGTTTGCTGAGACAGCATCGAGAGGACAGTGTGCACTGCATTCAAGATTCAGAAGAGTGATGAGCCAGACAACTAACATTCTGGAGGAGGGCAGGGACAATGACTGGAGGAGGATTGCTGATGACTATCCTGCTGGGTTCCACTGATCACAGGCATAAGAATGTCTTACCTAATAAAGCTGTTATCCATTGTAAGTCCAGCCCTTATGAGGGCATGAACAGCAGTTTTTCTGGTGTGTCCTGGTGCTTATTGCATGGCCCTCCAGGAAGACATGGTTGTTGGTCAAAAAGGCAGTAAAAAGCAAAATGTGGGGACTGTACATACTGCCTTCATTGTGCAGAAGAGTAGTGATGTACCCAATGTTTTTTGTGGGAGAAGAAGTGAAACAGTGATTAAAGAGGACTGGAGATTGGTTTGGGAGGCATAATTTAACAGTGCCAGGCAATGAAGCCTATCACTATAGGTGTGCACTACTCTCTGAAGTACAAGATTACCAGTATGATCTGAAGTGTGATAATTCTCTTCAAGGAGCCAGCACGCTCATATGTGGCTCCAGGCAGTACTAAGAATGGAGTGAGGACAGTGGATGTTTGATGGTGGTTGGGCTAGCTGTTGGGGGAATCCATATTGAAAAAGAAGACTACAAAAGAAGTATATTTTGAATTACCAAGAAAGCAGGAACTTTGGCATTGGACCGCACCAGACCAGAACTTCACTACAAACATCAGGGCATCACCTAACCACTAGAACACTGGGTATCTGAAGAGTTGCACTGTACTGCAGTTTGCCAAAAGAGAAAGTTAGTTGGATTACAACATAATTTCAACACCTTAAAGTAAACAAAATGATCAAATAAAAATTATTAATTGCAAAACAAACAAACACAAATATAACCCATCTGTATTGATCAAAACAATCCACATGATAAGTATGATTTTGATCATTTTAGTGAAACAATTCAGAACAAAGGGAAAAAGGAGCTAGTTTGCACTAAGGAGAGCTATGAAGTTCTCCACCTTTCATTCTTATAATATAATCACTTAGCACCTTTGGTGGCCAATTTAGGGAGCAGGAAGGTTTTTTTTTCCTTTTTGAAGACTGATGTTTACATTTCTCAAATGCTACAAGTGGGTTAACTATATAACTGCAGTTTTAGTAGAAATGCATGTAGCAGCCTTTTCTTTTGTCCCTTAGGAAGTTGAATTTTTGAATAGTTTGTTGGCAAAATGTTGTTTAGGTGTCCTTAAATGTTCGGAGTTTGACAGATATGAGTATTAAACATCATTTTGTCAAGTCATGTATGTTTCTGAAGTCAACATGGGAAATATAGTATACAAGGTAATTAATATTACTGTATTGTTAAAGGTTTACAACATTGTTTAATAAGGTTTTAGAAAAATATGGGCCTTGCATATGGATTACCAACTCATATTGCAAGGGTTTTCTCTGCCAGAAATTAGTAAATGTTCATAGAAGAAACACACACACACATGCCCACCCCAAACACACACTGCATGTCAGTGTGTTACTAGCAGGCAGAACATGTCTGACATACAATATGTATAATTTTAGTTATGTGAATTTAGAATGAAATATTAAGGTGAGATGCAGCCTGCTTGCTAAGTTTCATACACATCCCTGCATTGTGTTGTCCCCTCAAATTACCAAAATTACGTAGAATTGTGCCTCTCAAAGACCTTTACCACATTGCTTACATTAATGTGATTAGAAGAATCACAACAGTAGCTAATCAGTTAAAATGAACATTTTAGATAAATAGCACTTCTAATGGTATGTTACTGTTTGTTGTCGAAAAAATGGAGAGATGCCTTGTCAGTAGCCTTACATGCCCACATTTTAAAGAGACTATATCCCCATTCATCGGAGAGGAGAATGATGTTCTCCAAGTTACACTTGATAAAATGTATCAAACTGCTCCATTCCCCTGCAAAAAAATACAATTAATGTGGAGAAAGAATGGATGAATGACCTTTTGGATTTTCAATGCCAGCAGTTACATTTTTCTCTGATGCCGAAAAATGGTTCTCCACACAGCGCCTTACTCTAAACTACATGAATTCCAAAGTCATGTACTTCTCTCATCCCCTGAACTCCCGGAAGGCGCTCTGCCTTCATATCCTTACCACCAGTCTAAGCCCTCTAGAGCAAGTGGATACTTTCAAATATCTGGGCATAACCCTAGACCCAGCCCTCAACTTCCACCAGCATATCCATCACCTCTCTACTGCCCTTAACGTCTGGCTCAGTCTCCTCTATCGCTTCAAGCACTGTCTTACTCCTGAAGCCCTTCAGCTTGCTGTTTCCTCCTCGGTCCTCTTCCTCCTTGACTATGGCATTCTTATCTATGGAGCTGCAAACACTTCGCCCTAGGCTGTCTCAGGCTTTCCCTGAACAAAGCCTGCCATCTAGTCCTTGACTGTGATCATCTCACACACACATGCTCTCTATACACTGCCACAAACTGGCTGAGCCTTGACAATAGAATATGGTTCCACATATGTCTCATGGCAAAAAAGATTGTCCTGAGTCGCACGCCCACTGGCCTCACCCCTATTATCCAACCAGCCCTGATGCATAGAAACACTCATAGTGCCGGCAAGTTGCTCCCATGGGTTCCCAGGTGTCGAACCTCCCAATTCCAAAGAACTTTCAGTCACAGGGCTCCATCCTTGTTGAACTGTCTGCCCAGTGCTCTTACTAACATAACTAGAATTGGCCCCTTCAAAGTCGCTCTCAGAGACCACCTCCAGTCCTCCACCCCATGCAAGTGTCCTTGATCTACCTGACCTCCCTTGACAATGGCCTCTGGCCAGCTCTCCCCCTCTCCCCCCAGTGCGGTCTACTTCAGCTACTGTCCAGGAACTTTTTACCAAGCTCTTACTCTGTACAATAACTCTGATTCAGATTGTTAGCTATTTACTGTATTCACTGTAAAAAGTCTGTTTGAGTACTACTTTGTAGTGTGTTCACTGTTGTATTGTTCTACTAAATGTGATGTGGAACCTTTGTAAATGAGTCTTCAACTCAAAGGTACTCTCTGAATTGTGAAATAAATAAATAAATAATAAAAAAACATGGGACATTTGAGAATAAGGGAAATGTTTAATTCACTCAGGCATGTTTCAATGATGCAGTGTTAGGAGTTTTCTGTAATTTTATTTCACCAGAAATTAATGAAACTCTGAAATGTGTGTTTATATCTGTATAATATGAGGCAGAAATGAGAGACTTTCAGTTTTTCTTTTCATGTTCTGAACCCGAGTGGAAACATATTTTAATCCTTAGTACACCTCTCAAGTCGATTTTTTTTGCTTGTTTCTTTGTTAGACACAAATGATGGATAACTTTCTTTTAACAGTTTAATGACCTGATAATTTTAGGTAAAGTTTTGTTTGGTGCTATTAGAGATTTTGGAAACCACATTTCTTTCATGGAGTATTATATTCAGGGAATGTAGACTGCTTTTATAGTTTGTGATAGCATGCACTGTAACTGTATGTAACCCACTCTTACTTATATTTTAAGGACACTGGAAACTGATGACATTGGCAAGTGTTGGTTCTAGACGTTTCTTGTCAAAATAGTCAAGCTACACAGGATGTGGAAAATGTGAAATGCACATTTTAGTTAACAAAAAATTAAGCCATTTAATACAGTGAGAAAAATATTGCCCAGCCTTTCCAGCATAATGTAATTCACAAAACATTAACAGTTTACACAAAATGTGTTACTCTTCATACTACAAAAAAGTTAGCAATAAGAAATTAGTTCGATGTGTGTGTGTGTGTGTGTGTGTTAAATAATAGTGTAATACATCAAATAATATAGCTTAACACTTCTGAGTACCGTGGTGGATTTATTTGAATGCTTTCATTGATAAATACTGGATTTCTGTACACATGCAGAGACAGGCTTTTAAAAGGGTAGGTATGATTCAAAACAGTTGCAATTTCTGAACAACAACAAAAACACACATTCAAGTAATCTAAATTAATTTGCCACATTTTTAAATTCTAAAGATGCCAAATACAGGCTTATCTACAGAATCACTTAATGCTGGTTATCAGCAGGTTACCGCATGGAAAACCACTTTGCAATGTAAGTTACTCAAACCTTATTGGACTATATACATATATATTTATTATGACAAATGTACTTTGCAAAGATTTTATTTTTAGTTTTTATTTTCATTTTAGGAATTCACATTGCATATTAACTCAAAGATAAACAATAGCTTTTATGACTGGATAACGTATAGCAAGGGAACTGGTTGTACTAACAAAAAATAGTACTAAAACAAGATTCTTTCAAAGCAGCTAGCCAACATGTTTCATATGAATCCACTCAACACACACACACACACACACACACACACACAGAGCTGTATACCTGCGACACACAACAGTACAAGTACTTGGACCATTACTTTTATAATGGTTACTTTTCTTCTGATAGTCATATTCACACAAGATAGACATGTTTACCTATACAATGAATAAATGAATTAATGCATGGTAGTTCATTCAGATACAGTAGTTGAAAAAGGCAGGCTGTAGATATAAGTAGATTTATAAATAGCAGATGCAGTGCTTGTAGGGTTAGAGCTATGTCTTCAAATAATAATTATGTTGCAAGTTCAGAACAGGGCAATTGTTTTCCATATTCAAGAAGAGCACCCTATTTAAAAGACTGCTTAGCTACTTATTTTTATTTATTTATTTGTGTCTAGGATTACAAAGTACCTTTGAACCAAAGCTCTTTTACAAAGGTTCCACGTCATGCTGGTTACAGGGTAACAGACTAAAACATAAAACAGTTACAGGTACATGGTTTTAGACAGTAACTTTGCTTAACAAAATCAGACTGCGTGATGAGTAACTCAAGAAACAATAGGAGGAAGAAGGGGAGAGGGCTGAGGGTAGGGGAAGGCATAGGGATAGATGGTCAGGGTGAGGCAGCCGAGGGGCCTTGTCAGGACAGACATAGGGCAAGTGCATTAGAAGTTGGGTTGGACAGGTAAGTGCAAGAAGAGAGTTTAGTTTTGAAATGCAAAATAGCCATTAGAAGACCCCTTTCTTTGCACTGTATCTGTATAAATCATTATTTTAAGTTGAAACTACCACAAAAGCAAAACAGAGGGAAAGGGCTGAAAGCAGTAGGTAAGTAAGTTGTCTGTCTCTAGGCTGTGCAAGAGAGAGAGATAGCGAGAGAGAAAGAGAGAGAGAGGAGGAGGGAGAGACAGAAAGAGAGAGGGGGGGAGAGAGAGAGAGAGAGAGATTGAGAGATTGTCTCAGTCCCTAAAGTAATGTTTCAGTTTGTTGTTTGCTTGCTCACTACCGCTGCAACTTGCCATTTAGGAGTCAGACCCATTTCTGCTCTGTCTATGTATCTGGATCAACCCCCCCCCCAGACATCTGGAAGTTAGCCACCTGGGCCCAGTGTAAGTCTGTGCACACTACGCTCCCCTCTGGGACACCCACTCCCGCTGCTACCAGACCTATTGGAAATGGGAAGCAAAGAAGCAATGATGAATGAATGCTGATAACCCCACTCTGGTGTCCCAGTTATTAAATTTAAGTCCTGATGGTGAGAGGTGGCCCCACCTACACCCCGCAACCTATGAAGGAACAAAGCCAGCCCTGCCTACTACTCAGGAGACAAACTGTGTGGCAATCAGACTGGGCTTTGCGGCTGGTAGTGGGAAACCAAAGTTGCAGTAGCAGCAGCAGGACCAGGAGTAAGCAAGGCAGTTTATTAACATTTGTTTAGTTTAAGCAGCTCAGCTGCTACAGCATATAGTGCCAGTTCATCTGAGTAACCCAAGAATTAAGTGTTTTGGTGAGGGTGGTGTGATTCTGTTGGAGCGGAGGGCTGCAGGGCAGAATGATAGGGGAACCACAACCACCAACCCTGTTCCACAGGCTGCATAAATACCTGAGATTTCTTTTAATCTCTTTTGGTCCCAAATTGCCGATAGGCAATGTTGCTAGATAGAACTGGAGATAAGAAAATCTGGTCCAGAATCCAGGCCATTCCGTGTGTATCAGGCAGGATTTTTATTTAACTCCTACTTTTACCCCCCCACACACACACACACCTATCTATATACTGTATGTCACCACCAAAGAAAAGGAAAGAGTCAAAAAATGTTTTGGTGCATTTCATTGCCATTTTACGGCAACTGAAGCTGTGGGTTGCTGCACTCCATACTGTTTCTTGCTGCTGTTTTGTATGGCACTCCATGGGCTGACACATTTAGGGCAATGAGAATGAATTGCTGACAATGCCAGGTTATAACAAATAAAAAAATGGCATCCTCCCCCCCAAAAAAACCCAGTATTTATTTATTTATTTATTTGCTTTTGTTAACCGAGTGAGTGCACTAGGCATATAGATGCCTATTTTCAGGCACGACCCGGGAGGTTACAAGTCAAATACAAAACATCAAACAGCAATGTGACACAGCACATAGAACAGGTTGTACAATGCAGAGGTAGTAAGAAAAAAAAATTACAAGCAACTTGCAGGACTATATATACGTGGTCAGACAAACTAAATAATATGAGAGAAATACAGGGATCATTCAGATCAAAAAATGAGACAAATGCAACACAAGTTAAGAAAATAGTTACCAGTCATTGTCATGGACAGTGTACAATAAGTGCTAATTAGCAAGAACAACTAAACATAGTAGAAGAAATAAGGGGGGGGGAGGGGATAGAGGGGGATAGGTAGGTTAGAGTCCGTACAGGAAGGGTGAGAGTGGGTAAGTTAGAGCAGAGTGGGAGATGAGCTTAAGGTGGATGGAGGCAGGTACAAGGGCTTACTGTGAGCAGATGTTCACGGTGGAGTTTTTTTGAAGCCAGCATGTGCAGGGGCAAGACGAATAGCTTGAGGTATAGAATTCCAATACTTAGGGGCAGTGTAGGAGAAGGTTCATGCACCCATTGTGGTTCTACACTGAGGGATGTATAGAGGAGTCTGTTCAGTTGAACGGAGCCTGTAGAAGGGGGTCTGAGAGTGTAATAATGAGGCGAGAGATTGAGAGAGGCCAGATCTTATTATACCATCTATTATGGTGCAATAGGACAGGAGGCAGTGAGCAGCAGGACTAGGCCATTCTAGATCAGCATAGAGCTGACAGTGATGTTTGTGACGAGGAGAGGCAGAAGCAGAATGGCAGATATTATTATAGGTAGTATCCCATGTAGGGAGGGATGATTTAGTTGCACCTAGGAAGGTGACTGAGCCATAGGCCAATGATGGGAGCAGAAAGCCTTGTGCCACAGCAAGCCTAGCCGATGGAGTGAGGGCATAGCAAGTACGGCAGGCTCCTCCAATTTTAGCATTAACAGATTTGCAAGTAGCAGTGATGTGGAGATCGAACGCCAAGGATTCATCAAGAAGAATACCCGAGGTATTTGAAGGAACAGGTGCTAACTAACAGGGAATTGTCAGCACAGGATATTTTAAGGGAGTTTCAATTTGCTTTTAGTTTAGCTGGAGAGCCAAAGAGCATAGACTGAGTTTTACTTACATTGAGAACAAGGTGATTTACAGTTAGCCAGGCTTGAATGTTTAGGAAGTCTGAAGATAGTGAGTTGTTTATGTCCGATACATTACCTGCACTGTAGTAGAGAACAAGGTCATCCATGTAGAGCAAGGCAGAGCAGGTAGGTGCCTGGGATGGAAGGTCGTTTATGAAGATTGTGAAGAGTAGGGGGCCAAGTATGGAACCCTGCTGGACACCAACATGTATGGATGACAGATCAGACATAGCTGAGTTAAAAGCTTCAGCCTGCTGTCAATTGGAGAGATAGCTGTAGAACCAGTTCACTGATTCAGCTGAAAAAAACAAGGGAGGCTAGTTTAGTAAGGAGAAGGGTGTGGCTAACCAGGTCAAATGCCTTGGTTAGGTCAATGAAAATGGCACCAGTCAAGAGGCCAGAATCAATGGCAGTATAGATGTCATTTGTTAGTTTCAGGAGGGCAGTAGAAGTACTGTGGCCTTTTCGGAAGCCATGCTGGGAACCAGAGAGGAGGTTGTGTTTACGCAGATACTCTATGGTTTGATTTGCCACTAATTTTTCAAGGATTTTACTGAACACAGAGAGGACAGCAATGGGTCGATAATTAGCCATATCTCTGGGATCACCTTTTTTAAGGATGGGGTTATCCTAGCTATCTTCCGTACATTAGGAACTACACCATGACATAGGGACAGGTTAAAGATTTTGGTTAGTGGGGAGGCTATGAGAGGGGCAGTGGCTTTCTGAAGCCTGGGTTCCAAGCAGTCAGTGCCAGAGCTAGAGGTGTCTGAGATAGTCAGTAGCAGCTGAAGGATTTCAACAGTAGTGACAGTCTGAAACCTGAAAAGTGGGCAGGAGAGAATTTTTGTCGTAGTCACAGGAGTGGATGTAGGGTGGCCTGTAGGGAAGGAGGCTAAGAAACATGAAAGATCCAAGAAATGACAGTTGAAAGAGTTGGCAATGGTCACTGGGTTGTTACAATGAATGCCGTTTAGTAGCATGTCAGTTGAGGTGGTCGGTTTATGGGTACCAAGGAGAGTTTTAATGACTGACCAAAACTTTTTTGAGTCTCCTCCAGCTTTCATTAGCAACTCTTTACAGAAAGAGCTTTTAACTGGACAAGTATTCCTTTTACAGGAGGTTCTCAAAGCCCTATAGTGATCATAATGTACCTGTAGCCCAGAGGCCTTGAAATGCTGCCAACCTTTGTCCCTAGTCCGGAGTTGGGTAAGAAGATCCTTAGTCAGCCATTTAGTTTGTGTGCCCCAAATATGATGCTTGACACAAGGAGCATGAAGGTCCTGAATACACCCAAACTTTTCAAGGAAGTAGTCTAGAGCAGACTGTACATCGGATGAGGCAAAGATGGGTGACCAGTCAATCAATGAGAGATCCTGCAAAAACTGTGCCTGATTAAAACTGGCCAGATTATGGAAAGTGATCAATTTCAGAGGAGGAGATGATTATCTGGCAGCACGCCAGATACAAATAATAGGGGAGTGGTCACTTATGGAATCAGCAAGGGTACCAGCTGAGACGATGCGGTCAGGACAGTTTGTGAGGGCCCAGTCAAATAGAGTGCTAGTTTGGGAAGGGGGGGCCGTGACCCTGGTGGGGTCAGCGATCAGTTGGTGGAGGTCTTGGCCTTGAACTATGGTGAGGAGGGACTGGCAGGATTTGCCAGACCAGGTAAGATTAAAGTCACCAAGGATGAGGACCTCATTTCTTCCGATGGTGGTGTCAATTTGGGAAAGGAGTTCCACTAGACCAGAGACACCACCCCTAGGAGAGTTATAGGCACACACCAAGTGTAGCCTCTTGGAACCAAGTAGAAGGGTAGCGTGAATAGATTCACAGTATGAGAGGGTGAAGGAGATGTTACGGTGTAGTAGGAGGTGAGATTTATAGAGGATGGCAACCCCTCCTCAGCATTTAGAAGAGGATCTATCTTGTCTTAACATTTTGTAGTTAGGCAGGAGGCATGAGTGATCAGGGGTGGAAGGTTGTAACCAGGTCTCAGAGATGCATAGAATATCATCATTGTATTGAGTAACCCAGGCCTCAAGTTCCGTCATATTATGAGGAAGGCTCCTGATGTTCATGTGAGTGATGTGCAGACCCTTAGTATCATTCCAGTAGGTGTCAGTGAGGTGTCAGTGTGGGAGATGTTTCCTCCAGGACCTGGATTCAGTTCGATATCACCAGCAAGTATTAGTGCCAGGAGGAGCAAGTACCACAGTTTACGATAGATAAAAGTGATAGGTAGGGAGGCGATACAGAGAGAAAAATTGTGTAAAGAGTAGGTGGCATGGTAAATGATCCTATTTGGGACAAAAAGCGATGAAGTGGCTAGTGGCATTTGAGACAGAATAAGCATATTAGAGAAGGTGAAATCTTTGGGGTGAAAGTGGTGCCCATTTGGGGAGGGTGGACTACTAACCACCGGAATCCACACAATGGGGACAAGAATTGAGGCTACAAGAAATAATACACAAGGGTAAAGTGCCCAGGGATTAGAGTGTGGGGAAGGCATTTTGGAGGGGTAAATAGCGAGGAAGAGGAGGTAATGAGAAACAGAGTGGCAAAGAAAGAGGTTTAGAACAAGAAATGCACGGAAAACGAGCTAGAAATATAGGCTATGATATAGAAGAAGCAAGCAGGATTTATAAAATTGCAGACGCCCTCTAGTGGTAACAGAATATAAGGTGCAAGTGAGAAAGCAGGGAGATAGTTAAAACATCACTCCCATCACTCTCACAGGGCGTGGCATTGAGCCATCATGACTATATAAGTAATGCCTGCCAAGGGTGGGGAGCAACCATGCAGCAGCTGCGGGAGAAGCCGAAGAGCCAACCATCCATTACAGTCCTGAGAAACCTCACAGGGAGGTGAGTCCTGAGACAGTATTAATAATTTAACCTCAGGCAGAGCCAATTATCTGCCCAGAGAAAAACCACAGTGCTAACCCAGCAGAGCTGCCTGTGGTAGTACACAGTGGGCCAGATCACCAAGAGCTGCTAAAGATCAGTTTGAAACTGGTGTGCTCCTGAGTTAACAACAAATGGCTAAAATTCAGACCAATTTAGCTTGCAGCACTACCCACACTTTTAGGCAAAAGTACTGAAATTAAATGAGGCTCAGCAGCAATCGATTAACACAGGAGAAAAGACTTAAACTCCGGTGGTTCAAGCCGAGCAATAGCAGTCCCAGAAAAGGTGCCAAGATTTGAAGTGAGGACAAAGGCTTCAGCGTGCAGTCAATGGAAACAGCAGGGAGGTTATGAAATTACCTTTTGGATCCATGGGGCAAACTACTTCAACGTGCTCCAGGGCAGGGTGCCCTCCTTAGGCAGGGGCTTTTGGATCCATGGGGCAAACAGCTTCAGCGCGCTCCAGGGCATCCATTTTCAGTTATGTGGCTTATCAAAAAAAAAAACCCTTATATTATTGTCCCATCTGTTGCTGGCAAGGCTCAGATCTCGTTGGACCACACAGACTCTGTGGTCAGGAAATTCTATCGAACCTCAAGTTAACACCAGACTGTGAAACATGTATTGGAGCACCATTTTTGACATAGCCACATAACTGAAAAAGTGATGCCATTGTCTCTAGTTTGGTATGTGGTGTGGAATTCAGACAGAATGATCGGATGGGGCGGCCACTAGAGAATAAATAACACAGACAGACAGACATAGTTAATAACGTTGTCATATATGTAGTGCATGGCTTTGTTCTTTTCTTTTGCATCGCAATTTGCGCCACTATAAAAACTTTGAACAGGTTTCTTTTCTTTCCAGCAGCCCCTTAGTGACCCTGATCCCTGAGGCAAGCCACGGCCCACAGCTAATAATAATAAAAAACTGTCTGTGTCACATGAGTTGGCTATGTCACTCACTATTTCTGAATAAAGGTATTTGCCATTAGCACTGTTAGAGGTGGCAAAGTCTTGTGTGTATGGAGGAGGGGGGGCAAGGAAGATAGTGGGAGGCGTTAGGAGCAGAGAAGGAAGAAGCTGGGTGGAGGCGGGGAGGAGGAGGGGGAAGGGAAAAGCTGGGTGTGCTTTATTTCTGTACTTTTAAGCCAGCAGTAGCTGAAAGTGAAGAGCAGTGGCTGAAATCTCTGTTTGGCAGCCTGGCAGCCGCCTACTCTTATTTATTTTCTAGAGACCCAAGAGTTGGAGCAAGGAGCTTCTTCATTTGTTTCTTTGCTCCCTCGTGGGTCTTCAACTCTTTTCTATGTTCCAGAAAGTCTTTCTGTGAGGAAGGGAGTAATTAGTTTCCTTGCGGCAGGGAGCGGCGACTGAAATATCCAATTTGGTGATTTGCAAGCCACTTCCTTCTGCCCAGGACAACATACTATATTTTATCTATGTAACAAGGACCTCAGCTCCTTTTCTTTCCTTTTAGTACACTTTCCTATTTAAAAATAGGATAAAAATAGGCAGGCGGGTTCGCCAAGTCCTTTGAGGAGTATACAGTCACTGTTCAGTATGGAACAGCAAAAAGTGCACATTAAACCTTGCCACTTACAATAATTTCTGTACCGCTCTCCGAGATTCTTTCTTGGTTAGCACTTTCAGAGAAAATTACACAATATGAGAGTGGTGGCTCTATGCTAATATTACTGATACCACCTGCTCTCTTCCAGTATTCCCTTGTGCTGCTAAGATTTTTATACCATTGGGAACAACTTGAGCTAAAGTAAATAAATGAAATGCTCCCGACTTGTCATGCACCTGATTTGGTCTACCGGGTAACATCCTACATATGCCACAATATAAGCATTTATGAAGTCTAACAGGAGGGGTTTCCTCCATAACATTTTTATCAGTTTCACTAGTAATAAGACAGCAAGGAAGACGGAGGGGAGGGCATTAGGAGTGGAGAAGGTAGAAGCTGAGCAGAGCAGGGGTGGGGAGGAGGAGGGAAGGGAGACGTTGAGCGGAGCAGGGGTAGGGTGGGGAGGAGCTGGGGATGTTTGCAGAAAATAGTGCAGCGCTCAGGTCAGTAGAGACAACATGGGCAGACTGTTTCATGGTGGAAGAGGCCACTGTGATGTAATCCAACATGTTGTGAGGACGGAAAAAATGTCCCCTTTCTCAGTGATCATTATAGTGCTGCAGGCTTCGCCCTCTGCAGCACTAAAAAGTGACACACAGGTCTCAAAAACATACACTTTATTACATGTACAACAGAATAAAACCACTCACCCACATCCAAAACATCAAAAGCAGTAGGATTCAGGCATGTGCTGGTGGCTGCTTAAGTTCATACACCACTACATGCTGAAATTCCAGTTATACTGTAGCCCAATAACTTTAGCTCCATAGAGAGCTGAAATGTAGAGCCAAACATAAAGCTGAAATTGGTATCCAATAGCATATAAAACCAAACTGGTGGCCCACACTCCCATTGAGTATGCCAAGAAACAGATGGAACACAGTTCTAAATGCATTCACGCATCATCAAAATGACATTTGTTGATACGTAAGCTTGTATATGACTATGTTCTATCTGTTTCTTGGCATGCTCAATGGGCATGTGGGCCACTGGTTTGTTTTTTATGCTTTTGGATGCTGATTTTGGCTTTGTGTTTGGCTCTAGATTCCATCTCTGCATGGAGCTAAAGTTATTGGGCTAAAGTATAACTGGAATTTCAGCAGGTAGTGGTATATGAATTTAAGCAGCCAACAGCACACAGCTGAATTCTGCTGCCTTTGATGTTTTGGATGTGGGTGAGTGTTTTTATTCTGTGATACACATAATATGGTTTCTGTACTTTTTTGAGACCTATGGGTCCCTTTTTTGTGTTGCTAATCTGTACCCTACATTTGTGGGGTCTCTGTGTTTCTCTACAATATAAGGAGTGTAAGGAACTATTGGGTAAGCAATGTGGTCCTTCCCTTGTACAAGGCTTTTGATAGACCCCTCCTGGAGCACTGCATTCTGCTGTAGTCATCTCCACAGTACAGAAGGAACTTTGAAGAGATCCAGAGGGTCCGGCACAGATCCACCATATCAGTTAGTGTAGGGGGCGAAGACTGGACATACATAAATTGTTCAGTATAGAGACATGAATGCTAAGTGGAAACATGGTCATTGTTTTTCATATGCTAAAAGGGATGGTTTCATATACACAGATGTTTGATCTGATGAGTTCAAGCAAAACCAGTGGATGTAAATTGAAGCTGGTGATGGGCATTATAAGAGAAAACATTAGCAAGTATTACTTCACACAGAGGATGGTTAGCATGTAGATTAACCTACTCAATAAAGCTGTGGAAACTATGATGTTAAGGTTTTCAAAGCAGAACAAGGCAGATTACTAAGGGACAATGGCTTTGAGAATTCTGTTAAAGATAATAGAATTCCAGGTGTAAAGCTTGAATGTGTGTCCATACTTAAACTTGGCATAGTCACTGCTGTGCAGCAGGATAATTTGACAAGATAAACCCTAAGTCCCTTCCATCACAACATTTTTTACTGGTTCGGTTCCTCTTGGGCCATCTACATGGCTGGTGCCCGATGGGGAGGGACATCTTTCATCACCTGCCTGAGTGCACCATCATTGCAGTTGGCACCTTCTTGCTGGAGTGTGGGGATCCAGAGTCACATTCACCTGGCTAGTGGTATGCTATGCAACCTCTGAACTTAAGAAAAACAATCAAAGCAATGAAATAAGGCTGCCTGCAACCAGTGCACCCAAGCAGTTCACCGAGCCAAGCAAGACTGCTACAAACGTGAACTCACAAACTCCTGGGGTAGTACCAAAAATTTCTGGGACAACATCAGGAACCTCATCATGAAATCAAATAAATCATCCCCACCAATGCTCAAAGCAAGTGGTACCTCTATCCAGGACCCTAGATTAATAGCAGATACCTTCAACCTCTGTTTCACAGATCTCAGTGGTTTTCTCCCCCTCCAACTTCTTCGAAGACACTACACTATCTAGCATTACTGAAAGAATAGCTCCCCCAACGAGCACACTACCCTTCTATTTCAGGAGACTGTCCCTCTCTGAATCTAGAAAATACTTCCTAAAGGTGCTAGGAAAGTCGAGATTCAGTAGCGACACCCTGGACCTAAAACTTCTCTCCCTGTCACTAGACGCTATCTTAGTACCTCTTTCCAAACTTCTTAACCTTTTGCTCTGCCTGAAACAGTTCTTCCAAATCTGGAAATTTACTGTTGTCACACCCATTCACAAGAGTGGTGAAACATAACAATTACCACCCCATCTCAATCCTTCCCCCGCTCTCTAAAGTGCTCAAATGTATTCTGGCAGACCAATTATAGGAATACCTTATCAAATATAATATTCAGTGTCCTCAACAGCATGGATTTAGAAAAGCAGACAGTACAGCCACTGCTCTGCTCAAATTCACCACTCATATTCAGAAGGTCTTGGACTCTGGATGCCTACCAAGTGTGGTGTATGTTGATTTAACTGCTTTTGATACTGTTAATCATCAATGCCTCCTGACCTTCCTCCCCACCTTAGGCCTCTCCCGGGAGGTCTCTGGCTGGTTTGCAAGTTACCTTACGGGCAGAAGCCAATGAGTCAAGATCAGTGACTCACTATCTGACAGCCTTCCAGAGCAATCTGGGGTACCCCAGGAGTCCATTCTTGGACCGCTACTCTTTAGTCTCTTATCAACTCCCTCCCCACAGCCTGCTGCAGTGACATGTTACTATATGCAGACGAAGCTGTCCTCTTCTCTATGCACACTGACCCCATCCATATTTCCCATTATCATCAAACTAATTTTGCCCTTATAGAAACGTGGTTTGAACAGCACAAGCTCTTGATGAACTAAAAAAAAAAAAAAACAGGCCATGTTGTTTTACAGCTCTCACAGTAAGCATAAAAATGCTGGCCTAACTATCCTGAACAAGCAACACATCCCTCTAGAGCAGGTGCAGGAGTTCAACTATCTAGGGATCATGCTTGACAGCTCCCTCTCCTTTAACTCCCACATCAAGCTTGTTTACAAAACCACAAATGCAAGGTTAGGGATCCTCTATCGCCATTATCACTGCCTTACACCTGAGGCAGTGCTCATTGCCGTAACCAGCTCTATACTATCGATCATTGATTATGGACTTATTTTCTACAGATCTGCCACAGATACAAGCCCAAAAAGTATAAAAATTGCACTAAATAAATGCTGCCATCTTGTCACTGGGCTGGGAAAAAAACGCATACTTGTGAGCTGTATTTATAATCCAGCTGGCTTCACCTCCATGGGAGAATTGCCTACCTGATCTGCCTACTTTCAAAGAAAATTTGCCTCGACCTTACCCCTTCTACATCACATGCCCTCATGCTGCCTATCCAGCACATCCACAGCACCTGCAGTAATAGCAAAACTTCCTTCCTAGTCCTGTTTTGGCGAACCTCCGAAGCCCAGCCTGCCTTCTTTGTTAGGGCCCCCTTCCTGATAAATAGGCTCCCCACAGAAGTCACCGCAGAGATTAAGCTTGGGTCTTACAAGCATATACTGCATCGCCACCTCACCAATCTCAGGAGATGCGACTAGGGTCATTTTCTCTTCTACTCTCCCACTCAACTCCCTGCTGCTTTCTCCCTCTTCACCTTGCTCTCTTACTTCCCTGTCTTCTCCCTTTCCCAGCCTTCCTCCTCATGCCTTCAACCCCTACCCTTCCTGTCTTCCACCTCATGCCTTCCCCATCCCATCCCCCACCACTCATAATCACACCTTTCCTTGTTGTGTGTTCTTCCTCCCCCTCTCACCTCTACTGTCACTGTCCTATCCCTTCTTGCTCTCCTGTACCTCTTTCTCCATACGAGCCTTACCCTCCTCTGAGTCACCCCTCTACCTCCCCTTCCACCATAATTCACACCTCTTCCTATGCCCCATCCCCCTTTCCCCCCACTCCCACCTCCCCCTGGCTCTTCTCCACCCCTCATCACATTTATTACACCCCCATGCACTTCTATGACAATGTCAATACTCTGATGGCCCCTTGTGTTACTTTCCCCCACCTCTGCCTATTGTCACTCTTGCCGTGGTGTAACTTTTTGGTTCCATTACTTTTTTGTTTCCTCCTTAGTAGATAGTTTGTCTTCCCTTTCTACATACTTGATGTTGATTGCACCTATTCCAAATTTTTTTTCATACCCGATGTTGATTGTACCTGTTCCACCTGTCTGCTCACTGATTGCAATTGAATGCTTACTGACTGTAATCGACGCGGAACCTTTGTAAAAGAACTATTGGTTCAAAGGTATTTTGTAATCCTAGTACTAAATAAATAAAAATAAAAAGCTAACATTCATGCTTAAAGGAGCAGATCATGTTACAGTAAAAATTATGTATGTTCATAACTTGCCCTGTATCTAATGGCGTTCTAAAAATCTCTGCCAGTGTCTGTTTCAGCTCTAGAGTTCCTTTAGAATTCTGGGGCATATCATATCATAGCTCTGCGGCTTGCTGGCATCTACCTTATGTAAATATTTTACCAACTGCTCTGTTGTATTGCCTACTTGATAATACCCAACCCCCCACCTTCAAATGAACCTTCATTTCTGGCAGTTCACTTCACAGGTTACTTGCAGAAAAGCTAATATAAGAAAGTGTTATGCTCTTCTGCAATCTCTCTCACTAATTAACCAGCTATTGTCCCCATATAATTTTATTGTGCCTACCCTCTTCTTTGCAACCTTCTTACCTCAAACATAATGTAGCTAAACATGCACTACCTTTCCCTAATCTATTCTTGCAGTTCAACTCTCATATTCATTTTTCCCCTTTCTTATATTTTATTTCTTTTTAGCACATTCTTTGTAAAATCTTATACTCTGCCCTGGTGTTGCGCATTATCTTATTATCATTACCATAAAGGCTTTGCATTTGCTCTGAAGTTTTGAGCACACTGCTTAACTTTTCCAAACTGGTTTCCTTTTGGTTCTCCTGGTTTGTTACCTCTGGGGACATAATTATTTTATTGTATAATTTATTTACCGTTAGTCCATCTGAGGTGTAATTCCTCAATTCCCGTGGGGTCATGATTCTAACCATTTCTGCAGCTGGGTGGATTAAAGCACTTATGAAATCAAACAGGGAATACTTAACTGTAGTAGAGTTTGATCCTGTGATGTCATGGTTTCCATCTAACCACTAGACCACATTATATTCAGATACACTGTACAATGAGCAAAGATGTAACCAACAATATCAAAACTTTTCTTATTTATAGCGAAGATGATACCCGATAGTTTTACTCACATATGACATGTTAAATTCAGGCCATTTGTGCTGCATTTAACAAATGAGTGTTACAAATTTTAAAGCTGACTTGTTGAGATATTTGCATTTGACTTCAGTAAACTCATTTCTTCCCCCAGTTTCAGTCATTCTTCTTCCTCTGAGACCTTCCACTCCCTCACCAATCTTACTGCCAATTGTTGAAGGACTACAGGACTTGTGTTAAGCACCAAATAAAGTCCCCATGTGGGATTTAAGAGGAACTGAAAGCACAAAAGCTAATATGTCAGCACCGATTCTCTAAATAGAAAGCATTACACCTATATTTTTAGAAATATAAGTGCCAGGTAATGTAAAACAAAGGCACTCCACACATAGTTTACTCCATGATTTTCTGGACTAACAGGTCCTTCTGGCCCTCAGTTTATTAGGGTTGTGCAAACTCTGGGATTGCAATGTGATTTGTTTCAGTGTATACAAAAGTGCTACATGAAGCCCACTTTTCTTTACTTTGAAAAAAAGTGTTTTGTTTCTTTGGATTGGCAGTGGGCTCTGCATTTTTAGCAAACACAGCTTCTTTTGAAGTGTAAGTTTATAAATTCCTTACGGTAATATAGGCAGGAGTGCTTGCTGTGTATTTATCAATCTGTGAAAGAACTGCAAAATAACTTCCACCTTCTGATACTTGTGAGTGGCTACTCCCTCACAGTATTTTCTATGATTGATATTAGTTTAATTGCCTGATTTCCTTAACCCCCTCCTTTCCTCCTGATTCATACAGTTTTCTTCCAACTATTTCTCTCATTTTGAGAAAGCTGTCCTGGACAAAATTCTATGTCTGTGTTATCATTTTCTCTCTCTCCTTCTATGTCACTGAACTTGAAATTTTATCCCCATAGTGATCACTGCAATGTAAATGGCTCAGTAGCAATGTCAGTGGATCAGTAGGTAACACACTTGTCTCTGAGGCCGGGAGATCAGAGGGCTGTGGGTTCAGTTCCCATATCTGGCACTTGGGTTAACCCTTGTTGTGCTGCTGGCGTGTATACATGTCCTAAAAGCCTAAAAGTTCTAAATCTTCTGGCAGCCTAAGGGTTAATATCCCAGTACTGACACTGTAGTGCAGCATGAGAGGAGTGCTGCACTTCTGAGGTGCCGTCTTTTGGATGAGATGTTAAATCGAGGCCCCATCTGCTTGAATTGGTGGTAGTTCAGGTGTATATTAAAGATCTCATGGCACTTATCAAAAAGAATAGGATAATTTTTTATTGGACAAAACTGCAAGGCAAAACAGGGAAAATTATACAGGAAAAACAAAATACAAAAATAATACTGCAAGAAACTAGAACCACTAGGATAAACAAGAGAAAACATATATGGTACCAAAATTCCGCATGAAGGTAACAAAAATACAAAAGAACAGAAAGAAGTAATAGCTCAAAATATAGCAGAGCATTACACCAAAAGTAAAACAAAAAACACATAAGGTCCAGAAACAGCCATCTAATCCCATTCCCCCTCCCTACTGAACTAGAAAATGAAGGCCAAAAATAAAGGGGCAAAAGAATTTTCCCAAACAAATAATCAATAGTTCATAAAAAAGGAAGAAGACCCCAACCCTTCCACCAAGGACGGCAGGAGGAGTCAGAAAGAACAAATCTGTCCATGTGAAACACTCTATGAATTTCCTGTTCAAGTTTAAGTTTCATACCCAATAAAAATTGCTGTTTCTGTTGTAACACAAACTTTCATCTAGTTTGCCAGATAATCCATTTAATAAGAGCAAAAATAATCTGAGTTGTCCCCACATGAAAACCACCCCAACATTGCATATCATACTGCCCATAAATCAAAGTATTATAATCCATGTTCTGCAATTGTGGTACGCACCAAGAGGATGCCAACAAGGGCCAGAAACCTATAATATAGAAACAGTGAAAAAATAAATGTGCCATTGTTTCCACCTCCAACCCACAACCCTACCTCAGACAAGATCTATCCTGTCATTTATGAAAATGGTTTCAGCGAACATTTAATCTGGAATGGCAACAGAGCCAAACTAAGTCCCATACTTTAGGTGGGATCCTAGGATCTGTCAGCTGATGAAGAACATCAGAAAGGACCACCGTGTCCGGTAAAACAAGACAGGGGGTAGTAAAACAAACAGAATGCAAAAGGGATCGGTATTCTGCCTTCCTAGTATTGTGAAAAAGATCATGAGAGGTAATATGCCAGAGTTTTAATTTCTTACATACCTCCAAAAGATAAGGCGAT
Source organism: Neoceratodus forsteri (assembly GCA_016271365.2). Classification (NCBI taxonomy): domain Eukaryota; kingdom Metazoa; phylum Chordata; order Ceratodontiformes; family Ceratodontidae; genus Neoceratodus; species Neoceratodus forsteri. The sequence continues at coordinate 685,834,090 of CM028137.1, read as the reverse complement.
AAATCAGGTGGAATATTTCGGAACACACCCAATGACTGAGTAACCCATCTGTTCCAAAAATATTGGCATTGGTCCTGGAACAGGGGCACCCAAGGGAGTTGTTTCTGCATTAAAATGGGCACAAAATTGGCATAGAAAAATATGGTAAAAAGAAAAAGCACAGGGTTAACCATATTCAGACCACCCTCACTAATAGGCCGGTAAGTACTGTGTCTTTTAATAGGGTTAAGCTGGCTCCCCCAGAGTAATTGAAAGGCCACACTGTACATTTTTACTTCCAACTTTACTGGCAAAGAGTAAGGATGGCTCACATTCAAGAATAAAGGCAAAATAAACATTTTATACATATAAACTCTTTTCTTTTTTATCATGGGATAACCCTTCCATCTATCCACTTTTTCAGCTGTCTGAGATAAGGCGAGGTTCCAATTCAAAAAAGCCGAATCGGGGCACCAAACCAAAACCCCAAAATTTTAATAGGGGGATCAGATATAGGGACACCTTCAATCTCATGCAGAACAACACCAGGAACATGAATACCCAAAACCGTACTCTTTTGTCTGTTAATTCTAGAACCAGAGATCACAGAAAAAGAATCCACTACCCTCATAGCATGAACACCTGAGACTGGATCAGCAACTAAAATGATGGTGTCATCAGTGTATGCAAAGGCAACCAGAAACGAACTACCCCCATTACCACCATAGGCAAAATATCCTGTACAACATTCAACTTCCTCAATAAAGGGTCCAAAGAAAAAACATAGAGAAGCAGGCTCAATGGGCACCCTTGATGAACTCCTCTCCGAATCAAAACTGACCTCCCCAATGTACCATTTACCAGGGTCCGAGAAGAGGCATATTGATAAATAATCTGTAACCAATTAACAAAAACAAGAGGGATACCATAATATTCTAGCACCTAGAACAGAAAGATATGAGGCACTTCATCAAAGGCCTTAGCCTGATCTAGCGAAATCAGATACCCTAAGGACCCAGGCCCATCAAAAACCTCACGTAGCAGCTTAGCCACATCTCCCATACCCCTCTGGGGAATAGCACAGGTCTGCCCAGGGGAGATAATATCCTGAGCCACCCAAGATAGACGGTTACACAAAATTTTCCAATCTACATTCAGAAGACTAATAGGACGTCAGTTTTGAAGGTCAACTTTGTCTCCCTTTTTATACAAAAAAATCAAAAGACTGTCAGCAAGTGCCGTAGGAAATGCGACAGTACCAGACAAAACCTAATTCAAAATAAGAACCAAAAATTTATTTATAAGGCCTACTGCTTTTTTATAGAATTCTCCAGGTATGCCATCAGAACCAGGCGAAGACCCATTATGTAATGTACCAATCACTGCTACAACAACTTCTAATAATTCAGGCACATCCAATTGACTTAGAAAGTCAGCAATACCAGTCAAAGGGGGAGAATTATCGCTATAGGAAGTTTCCACAAAGTCGGTAACAATACCTTCAATTCCCTCCCCAGTGTCCACAAGCATACCAGAATCAGTTTTTAATGCTTCCATATATTTAGACTCCACCTGTGTAGTACAACAATCATAAGGATTCACAGTCTGTGATTTATCTTGCATACCAAATTTTTGTTCCAAAAAAGAGAGAATGGGCCCTATCATATTGAGACTAACACATTTCCGCCTTAACAGCTTGAATGTCCTCAGCAAGGTCTTCCCCAGTTTCAACCGACCGAGATAAAAGCCGCTGAAGCTTATCTCGGAAATACAAATAAGTAAGATATCTATTATTTGCAACTGTTTTGGATGAAGTACTGCATAAAGTTTTCAAGTCTCATTTGGTATCCTGCCATCAAAACAGGGAATTATCATATAATTCATATACAGAAAATCTGGCATGCAGTTCCTCCTTAATGGTAGCCCAGGCAGCCTCATCTGATAATAAGGTGGAATTCATCCTCCAAACAGGATTAGGGCCAGGTTTATTTAAAGGATGTCCCACATCTGTTATAATTAATCTGTGGTCAGAGGTTTCAACCAGAAAAACTGAAAAAGACCGTACTGGGACCCAGTGAGAGGCAAACCAGAAGTCAATTCGTGTTGACAAATGACCTCTAGAATATGTATGCTCTGGTAACCTGGAGAAACCCGCTGCACAATCTTTAAGCCTAGCTTGAATATACATTTTGTTCAAAAAGTTAGAATCAGAGTATAGCTTTTGCGTCCTGCCAGTTTTATCTGAAAAAGAGAGGATACAATTAAAGTCTCCCCCCAAAAACACAGATCTGGTGGTATATAAATAAATCTGTATTTTCTGTAGTAAAGCAATCCTCTGAAACTTAGTCTGAAAATTATAAACATTAATAAAACGCAAATCATGAGTCCCAAGTCTAGCATCTAAAATACATGCCCTCCCAGGAACCAAATCAATAATACGAGAAACATGAAAATCAGGATTCAAGATTAGAAATCCCACCCCTGAACATGGATCTTCATCCAAGGACCAAAAAGAAGAACCCCACAACCAATCTTTAGATGCCTAGTAGGTTTCCCGGTTGGTATGCAGGCGAGTATCCTGCACCAGGCAAACATCCAGTTGATGACCTGCAAGGATAAAAAAAGTGGTTAATCTTTTTTTCCGATTTTTAATAATATTAATGTTTAGGGATCCCACAGATAGGCACAACTCCATGGCCAAATGTCAGACTTCAGATACCACAGATGTCATGGTTTTAGCAGTAGAGCGCTTTCACTTTTTCTTCTTCTTAACTCCGCCTTTCTTAGAAACCAGGGGAGTATCAGTGTCAGTCACATTCTCAGGTTGAGAAGAAATCAAGGAGGAGGAATCTGAATCGGCCTCCTCATCCTCCCATTGTTTTCACTTAGTGAGAGGGAGAAATCGATTAGACACACTAAAGCCTGTATCACTCCCCGCACAAATACTCTTATTCAGTTTCTCAGAAGCGCTGCATGTCAGCCGTTTAGATTTCTGCAATTCCAATTCATCAGTCGGAGGGGGGGGCATCTGAGAAATAGGGAGTGAAAAAGGGCCTGGCAGCACATTAGAGGTACAGAGCAATACATCAGCTTCAGGAGGAGATGATGCCCAAGGGGTTTCCACAGGTGCCTGGATAACTCCATCAGAAAGCCAAACTCCTTTAAAAGGGCAGTCATTAGATACAGAAGAAGGGACCACTGACCCCGCAGGGGAAGGTACGGGGGTGGGGACCAGGCCAGAAGACAGAGGCGGACATGGGCGAGTAGAAAGGTCAGGATCAGACTGTTCTTCAGGCTGTGGAGGATCAACCTCAACATTATCATCAGAGACTGGTCCTTCCATATTGTGAGAGGTCATGGGACAATCCTTGAAAGTGTGGGTGCGATCATCACAAAGGTTACACACCACTGGGATCTGACATGCTAAAGCTACATGACCAATACCTTCACAAAGGGAGCACTTCATTTTGTCACAGGCATTGCTCAAGTGGGTGTGTGCCCCGCACCTAAAACAGGATCGAGGTTGATCTGCACAAAAAATAAAGCCCCCATCTTGTCCAAGATAGAAACAGCTAGGCAGATGCTGGATACTGTCCCTGTCTTGAGGCAATTTCACTGGAATCTGCCATCCCCCAGTCCAGATATCTTCAGAATCCATAATAGGATCAGAGAGACCCAGAACAGAGCATTTCATCCGCAACCAGAACAAAATATCTGAGATAGCCACCCCCTCATTTTTAAATAACACAGTAATAGTCCTAAAAGATGGTTTAGTCAGTGGAATAACAACAAAAGCCTTCCACTCAGGATTATTACGAACCTCCTGGTAACACTCCCAAAACAACTCCAGGCCACCAGCAGTCTTAAAACTGGCATCAAAGTTGGGGTCACTCGAGGTGTGTATCAAGGCATAAATTTCATGAGCTGAAAAGCCCATACTATTCTTCAAGAGGGTACGACCCACATAGACACGGTCAGGATATACATCTAGACCCCCTTTATATTCGATACGTACTGCATTTCTACGTTTAGCAGAAATAGGGGGTTCATGAAAAAGGCCACATAAGATCTATGAGAAGATCCCCGGCCAGAGTTATCCTGAGGCCCAGGACCCCTGAGGGAGGACGAAGGGGAGGAGAGGCTAGATGATCAGGAGTAGGCTCAGGAGGAATGTGCACAGAATCTGGTATTGAATGTACAGGGGGGTTACTATGCTCAATGGAAGCTCCTGCAGGAGAAACGGGCAAAGACTGTAATTTGGCAGCAGAAAATAAAACTGGGAAATCACAAAAGTCCAAAGATGAAGGGAGTTCCAAAGGGTCAGCTGAAGTAATGCTCGGCCTAGTAGGTGACACCCAAGGGTGACTAGGACCAGGCTTAACCCACCCAGCAGCCTGCAAGGCCTCAACCACTGTGTGACCAGTCACTAAAACATTCTGGTCATACTCAGGACTATCCTGAAAACAGAATCCCCTGTTTCAGTGGGCAGTGGTTGAGGAACAGAAACCTCGGGTGAATTCCGTGACTTCTGCCCATTAAACTCAAGGTCCTGTTGAACACCCCCCAATTCCACAACAGTACATGAAGTCACAGTAGAAAAAATGTTATTGGTACTTTCCTGTGAGCTGGAAGGAGTAGCAGTCCGGTCAGACGAAAGGTAAGCAGCTTGCGAAGGAGGCGCATCTGTATCAGGGCTGCAGCGTACTGCAGGAGATAAACTGGAACATGTTTCAGGAGGAAGAGCCTTCAGAGGTAGTGACCCAGTCTCTAAAGATAAGCCAATCACAGGGCTATGCACCTCAGCTTGGGACTCACAGCGCTCCTCCTCCACCAAAAGCGCTTGCAGAAAATCACTCCTTTTTAGAAACGGGGGACCAGATTGCAAGTCCATTGGGTGAACCAAAAGGTTAGGCAACTTAGGAAAAGCACTAGAAGACAGAGAGTCATGTACCATAAAAACGGACGAATCCTCAGAGTTAGGCAGGGTTAAATCCACAGCAGGTATCTTTAAATCCACTTCCATCTTCTCAGAGACAGAAGAAGCCTCATAGAGTTAGGTACAGGGGAAGAGGCAAGCCCCCTGCACCCACAGCCACTTCATGACCACCTCCACCACCAGAGTCCATAGGAGCCACCATCTTGGTCCCACAGGAAAATGGGTCCCCCCTGCTTACAGGAAGCAGGAGTAGGGGAATTTCCCCGGTGTCCTGGCCAAATTTCCCTCATTCACTAAAAAAAAAAAAAAAAAAAAAACCACCAACAGCTTAATCTGGTTCAAGGTCAGTTGGCATTCATCTGTATCCCCCTTCCCCAGGTCATGCCTGAAAATAGGCAGGATCTGTCTAGTGCACTTAACTGGTCAACAAACCTGGTCAACGAAAACTATTAGGTTTTCCTCGACTTCTACCTCAGAAAATAACTATTTGCTGTTAGTCATCATCACAACTAATATAACTACCTTGCTTGTCCTCAGGCTTATGAATTGTGACATAAAAGTCATTTAATGTGTTCAGTAGGTCATTCCCCACAAATGTGTGGCTGTGCTTATATCCCACTTGCTTTCAGGGATTTATAGTCCCCAATGACAACATCGTCTACAAACTGCACTTCTCATCTTCTCCCACATATTCCTGTTTATATCAGTCCCCTGGTCAGGAGGTCTGTAGCAGGCTCCTGACAACAACTTTTCTTTACTTCCCTAAGTCTAAACCCCCATTACATCTGATTTGAACCCATACCTTATTATGCCCTCCAGCTCCCTTGCTTCCATGGTGTGCCAGCCATTACATTAAGCCCATTCCCATTGCCCTATAACCTTCCTTGTCCTTTCTGATTACTCTATACCCTAATGCAGTATCCATTCTATTATTGTCTTTGCACCATGTTTTTGTGATCCTTATTACACTACACCTACTTTGCTTGTGCTAGTTAATCCATATACAGTGGCGTCCCCCAGGATGAAACCCAATTCTGCAGCATTTTGCAGCACACTGCAGAATGCTGCTGCAGACCTACTGAATAAAGCAATGTAACTTATAACATAATTAGTCCCTTTTGTCATTCAGGAAAATGTGACACTGCCAGGATGAAGTGAACACCAAAATTTCCTGCATGACAAAAGAGACCAATTGCCATTGAAATTACATTGCTTTATTCAGTAGGTCTGCTGCAGCATACCGCAGAGTGCTTTAAAAGTGGGTTTCATCCTGGGGGACACCACTGTAGTTCCCTTAATTTACTGTTCAGAATTTTTGCATATTGATAAATGTACTTTCTTTTCTTATTGCTGTCAGTGAGTATGTTATAAGACCCCCTGCTCCTTGCTGATGATCTTTTCAATATCACTTCTCAAGCTTTCAAGCTCTTTCTGTTTTCCTCAACTTCTTAATCTGTAACTCCTTCCCTTGATAGAGTAGTTGTTATCTGCTCTTAGGGTCTGATCCACAAAGCAGACTGGAGTACAAAGGATTTGAGTATATCCCAGACATGGTGCTCTTCACTCCAAAGCTCATCCACAACAGATGGCATCCAGAGCCTCTGCCCATTGTACTCCACGATTCCAGTGCTTCGTGCAGAAGCAGGGGTTTACAAGAGTGTAGAGCAATGCCAGACATTGGGCTTCCAACTGGATGCATGGGACAGCTCACTGGTGGATGCCTCACTCTACATGGTCCAGGAACTGCCACATCCCTGTTGAAAATAATATAAAATTGCAACCATCCCCTGGCTGGTGCAGTTATGGCTCACAGTCAACTTGGAAACTTTGAGGACTGCAGGATGATGGAGGAACATCATGTGACCATGCAGAAGGGGCTGCCTTACTGCTAATAGAGCCCTCAGGGCTGCATAGCTGCTACTCCCTCCACTGGCTATCTGCAACATGGATTTTTGCACACTCCCATGCACACATCCATTCTGTCCATATGCATAGCTATACATATAACTCAGGATAAGGTGTAGAGGGGACCCTCAACCTGGGATGTGGATGCATGGTGGACTCTGAATGTGCAGAATGGCATCTCTGCCATATGCTGGCACAACCACTCCTCTGCAGGTGTAGGTGCAGGTAGGTGTGTGGAGTGTCTGTGAATCAAGCCCTTAGAATCAGTCCCTCCAATTCTTATCTCTGGTTATTCTGCTTGCCTGCAACAACTTGTGTACTACATGGGAGGCAGTATAGCACAGTGGTTTAAGGCTCCGAGCTGCAAATCTGGTGACATCCAGCAGACCAGAGCTGGGTTTGAATCCCACAGCTTCCACTAGCATACTGTGTGACCCTAAGCAAGTCACTTAACTTCCCTGTGCTCCCAGGTCACTCCTGTAAAAAAGCTTTCAGCATAGTGTGCTACTCCTGGTTAAACAACTAAATAAAAAAAAAAAAAAAAACATTTCCAGTTTAAAAGCTGCCGTATCAGTGCTAGGGGTTTTAAAACATGGGACAAATTAGACCCACTGGTGTACAAAATGAGATCAAAATGAGAAACAGCTACAGTAGATCAAAACCAAACTGAAAGTACAAATATCAGCAGTATACAAGCTCAAACTTGTCAGGAAAAAGGTACGTAATCTGTCCTGCTGGCACAGAAGTTGCACTACTGCCTGCGGCATTGATGACCTGTGTTCAAGATCAAGCATGGGGTGCCAGAGAGTCAGCCAGGGGGAGATAGGATGAGTGTCCTACAGACAGTTTTCCCTCCTCTTGGGGGGGGGGCGGCATAGCTTCATGGCAAGCCAGCGACGCCCAGTGGAGCTGGGTGTGCAACACCTGGTGCCACTATCCAGTGGGGAGATGATGGCAGATGTCTATAGGTCGGGTGCAGGACTGAGCCCAACCTGCACTGACATCACTGCATGTCTGTGCCTCCGGTGGGAACAATTAAGAAAAATCACTTTGGGCTACCAGCACTGTGATGGCCCCTGACCTCCTCTCAGATAATGCCCCAGGTGCTGGCCTCGGCTGGGGCCTCTGGTTGGATCTCAATCTCTCCCCTTCCCCACTTTGGAGGGGAGCCCCACTGCAGGGAGCAAGCTTCTGGGCCTCCCCATTCCAGGGCATCCTGGTGGAGGATGCTGATCGTGAGGTCTGGGCACTGAGAGGGGATAAATCCCCCACCCGTCCTCACAGTGCAGAAAAGAATAAAACAAATATATATATATATTTCCCTTTTGGTTTTCTTTTCAGTCCTTCAACTATTGTTACAGACCAGCTGCACTACTATGAACCCACTGTCAAGTAGAAATAGCCTGGGCAGGTTGCAACGGTTTCTCTTTTTTCCCCTACCTAGTGCTGTCCTTGTGCCTACTCACATCAATCTCCTTCTTGTCAGATGAAGCCCTTCTAACTGCATAGAATTCCCTATCCCTATCTTTCTACTGTATTACAGATCTTTATATTTAAAGTGACTTGCAAGATTCCTCTTTTTTCCTGTTTTGAGTTTGTTTTAGCATTTTTTTTTAGTTTAAAAATAATTTATAGAGCACCTCTCAGCTTTTAGCATGGTTATGCCACATATTTTATTCACTATTTCTTTGAACGCTTATTGGGCTGGGTTCAAGACTGACCATCCTGTCACTGCCTGTAATGCATATCTGAACACTGCACACCTGCTGTGCTATGCAGACTTCTGGACCCCAGTAGTAGTGGGCAGCACCAGGGAGGCTGTGCATTAGGAAGGCATGCTGTGCATTGGGTGGGCAGGTGATTCATGAGCTGATGCACTGCCTTGGGACCCTGTGACCCTGCTCCCTTATTTTTTTATTTATTGAGATCTTGGATAATACCTGTGAGTGGATGCTCACTGATAGGTTCCACGTTTGATACATTAGACAACAAGGTACAATACTGTGAACAAATATACAAATACTGAGAAAAATATACATGGAGGTTACAGAATTCAAACATAACGTGCTAGATATGCTGAGGCATTGTACAATGTATGCTCATGTCAAGAAGATAAGCAGACAGGACAGGATAGGGAAGTATATTGTACATTGGGCGTGGGAGGGCTAGGTGAGCACAGCACAGAGGGCAGAGAGGGAGCGGGTAGGGATAGGTCAAGGGGGGCAAGGAGCAGAGCCAAGAAGGGGAAGGGAGGTGGACGAAGTGCTGCAGTTTGACTATCCTGTCATGATAGAGGCAAAGACAAGTGCTAGAGGCAGATTGTTGCTGTGTGTATAGCCTTATGCAATGGATATAGTGCACCAGGGCCGAGGTTTGCTGTGACTACCCAAGCATTGGGATAGTCAGGAGGTACTATTAGGACTGATGCCCAAATGTAAATTGTAACATATAATTTTTGTTATGGTCCTTTCCTTTCCACAGTTATCACTGATGGCAGGCAACTTACACAATGCGTAAGTGGGTGTTTCTAGTGGGTTTTGGGTGGTGATGGCGAACTATGCAGTGAAGTATTCAATTACTACTCTCCAGACCATTGGTCAACCCTTTCCTGCATGCCACTGTCTTGCATACAGGAACATGTACACTGACACCCTGTATCATGTGCCACTTCCTAGTCAATGTGGTGTAGGACACCTGAGCCAGACCTGTACCTGGCTCAGCTTGCCAACCAGTAGTGTGATTACACTACTGTCATTATGTATCCTGAATCCCGGCCATTGTCCTTTAAAGTCAGAGAACAGTGTCTGTTGCATGCTAGTTCATTTTAGTCACAATAAATGGGATATTAAACAATGGGTATTCACAAACTGCTAAGAATACTGATAAAATCAGTAAAACATAACAGTATAGGAACATTCCATTTAATATTTGAAATGTGAAAGAAAGTGCACAGGCAGACTCAATATAGGTAATATAAGTATTTTACATGACAGTATTTAAGGGACAGTTTAAACTAGAATAAAAAGTATAGGTCAAATTTGTCATTGTATGGATGTGCTGCTGCAATAAGCTTCATATTGTCTTCACAGCTATGCATGTTAACATGGATTCTCTGCACTAAGATTTAATCTGATCAAGCTGTTTGTCCACATCTGACATCATTTCTTTGTATTTTGACATCAGTCTATTGCTGTGAGAACAACTGTGATGCTATAAAAACAAAGCATTATGATGCCACAAAGGCAAGCAGCCAGTAGAGAGGACATGTAGATGGCAGTGGTCTTTTCTTTATGATACCGAGCCAAGTTAGTATAAACAAGGGGAAGGGGGCTAAACACAGAGAATGTGAAACATATACAGTATGCTGAAATGTGTCCAGCAGTTACTCAACATTTATCACAAAATTCAGTGTGAGGACAGGAGCTCTTAAAACAGTAATTCAGATTTTGCTTCTACCTGGTCCTAAGCATTCCTTCTGAGATTGTTGAAAGGTTCCAGTCAGCAGCAGTTGAAAGTGGTTTAGTGACTAGATGAAGCCCCTTAACTAATTTGACAAAGACCCAAAGACGCTCACTAGTTGACAGTGGATGTCAGGTACCACCTACAGTACCTGAGCTGGATGCTTCCATCTGAACAAGAGGTGAAAATGTATGTTACCCAGCACCAAACCAGTTAGCTTTTAGGTCTCTAACCTATTTTTTCAATGTTTAAAATTTCAAATAGGAATAATTTTTTATTGAAAAAAAAAGTGTTTTTTTAAAAAAATATTGAAACAATGTAAATAAGGCAAATGCTGCAAAAGAATTGTATTTCTTGGATTTTTCTTATTAGTCTCTTGGATTTCTAGAAGAATTCAGTCCTCTTCTTCAGTTCTAACACAGATACCAAGCTCCTATTTACATAACTGGGAGGGTAAGTGGATGCACTGTATAAATATCAGCCCTTTGAGGAAATACTGGGCTTTGAAAATACAGTAGTTACACCTGTTCTGCAGCAACAGAACACCTAGCCTGTTCTGTTTTTTCATTGCTATTATGCTACTACGGATCTAGCCAACAATGATTTTGATTAGTTGCATATTTGTTCTGGGCCTTTTGCACGGGCCCCAGAATGCCGGTAAGAACTTTTTAAACTAGAATTGTACGATTTGAAAAGGGGGCTTTTGGTAATATTGCCATTTCAGAAAACGTGTTTCCCTTACGGTTTGTTTAGAATTACTCAGTTACATTGTTTATTTTCTAGACTATGTGATAGTAATCATAGAGCAAATAAAAGGTTTATCTAGCCCTTCAGTATCCCTGAGTTTAACTACCGGTATGATCGCTAACTGATCCACTTGTGTTTTCACTGGCGCTGCTTGCGCGGCTGAGGTGAACCTACTCTGCAATTTGCGATCTGCACTGTAACTGTCCTTGCCGGTCCGTTGTCACCGGAGGCGAGGGTGTCTCTAGGCTGAGCTTAGCTAAATTTCTAACTAGGTCACTGTGGGTGTTTTATGGTTAAACAAGTTTTAACGGGATTGTAGATGCCCAGTTACTTAAATACCGGAAAATCTGAATGTTTAGTACTTCTTTACCTGCGTGGTACATTTACTGCAATAAAGAAAAAAGACTCCCCACAGGGGAGCAGTACATGCCAATAATATTACATAAAGGGTATAATCCAGTGCAATTTGGGGGGGCGGGGGGTATTTACCCGCACAGTGCAGAAACCAAACTAAGTAATAATCTAAATGAGGCATGACTGCAGTTACAGATACTGCAAAAATCGCTTTGGACCGGTAATCTATTCAAGAAACACCCAATATGTAACATATTTATCTTGTTACCTTAGACATATTTCGTTTTATAGACTAAGCTGTAGAAAACATTAACATGTGTACTTTTAATTGATTCATTTTCTTTCATTCTGTGAAATCTTCCGATAATTTGCTTCCCAGTTAAAGCAGCACTATTTGTTAATAAGCCGAAACTTTCATCTCACAATGCATATTCTAACAAACATATATTTCTGACATCATTCTCAGTGTATTTTTAATTTGGGATATTTTAAAACAGTTTCTGTTGCACATATTATAACTAATTACTCAAGTCATTAGAGATGACTGCCACTCACCGTGTGTAAGAACAGTTTTCCTCGGTTACCTGTTAAATGTACATACTAAGTATATTGATACTGTAGATCTACTTGGAATTATTAATGAATTGATTTGTTTGTTGAGGTGGTGGGTGCACTGGTCCCTGTGACCTTTTTCAGGCAGGAACCTGGCCATCAAGATGGCACAAAATAATTAACAGTAAAAAGCACATATACAGTAGTTAAAGAGCCATTAGAATGATACAGTAGAGTAAACTGACCCCGACAATGGATACCAATGTTAAATGACCATAAGTATAAAAGCTACAGCACAGAGAGTAGTTGATGGTGCTACCACACTGGTGGTAAGCAGCACAGCAGCATACCATGATAATTTTTTTTTTATGATCGGCATGGCACTAGAGCACACACTTTTAAAAACTTAAAAAATCCTGTATCTTACTTCAGGCATTAAATAAACTTAAGAGACAAATGGGTATACAACGTTTTTGAAGAGAAAACTTTTTGAAGAGAAAACATTGAAAATACCTACATGGTGACTAGCAAATATTGCTACTTTAAACAACCCTAGATGGGATTTTTTTTTCACCAAATATAATGCAGTACTACAGAAAAGAGTTAAAATGTGTATTTTTTATTTTCATTTTTTTCTTTAAGTCTGTGTAATTTGTGAAATATGATTTGCCTTTTCACCTTAAACAATAGAACATGTGTTTTTGAGTGCCAGCGTAAATTCAGCTTTTAATTAATTAATTAATTGTTATTTTTTTAACCTTTTAAAGTGCCTCTTGTGGTCATTTGTGTTCTTTTCTGCATTTAGTCAGGTATAAGGTCATACTCACTCTGAGAGATTTGGTTGTGTGGTGTCATTGATGATGTCAGTGATAAGGCTTTTAGAGTTTGGCTTGGTGTTTCAGATCTACACAAGCATGGGCTGGATTCTCATTATGGCTCTTTTTTTTCTTTCACATTTCAGTCTATGTAGTATGAGAGAAACTGTTAGATGTCATTGCTAATGTCAGTGATAGAGAATTAACAATGTTTGAAGCTGACTTTCAGAACATGGAATTGTTACTTTATGCTGCAGTTAGCTTAAAGGGAATTTGTATGTTTCCTTATGAAATTATTGTAAAGTTTACTATGAGGATCCAGTATGTAAATTGCTAGGTTATATTTAGAAAATATTTTCAGTAAGGCAGAAAAAGTGCTTTTTAAATAGTAATGGGGAGGCATCCATTTTGTGGACAGGAAGGGTGATATGATGATGTTGCAGTGTTAACAGTGTGCAGTGCAGCAGGTGAGAACAGTTTGACTGTGTTGTCAGGGATTCTATTATATTCTGAAGAACTCCAAGGATTTTATGTTTGGCAGAGTGCAAGAAAAGAATCCAGTGCTTCTTTTCATGATAGAACAGGATCCCTGTCTGTAATAGCAGTTTATTTTAACCTGCTTAATTGCATACTGTTAGAGCTAGTGAGGCAGTGACATCATTACAGCACCCTTTTTGTTCACAAAATGGATGCCTCCACATTACAATTTTAAATATATTTTTCTGTCTTACTGAAAACATTTTCTAAATATAACCCAACAATTTACATACTGGATCATCATAGTAAACTTTACAATAATTTCATAAGGAAACGTATGGATTTCCTTTAATTAGTTCTGACTGAGACTTTAAGGCTTGTCTAGGTTTGAATGAAACTTGGTATTAACCATTACTTCAAGCTGGCACAATGTTTATTACTAAACACCACTGCACCTGTGTATGGGGGTGGGGGGCAGGAACCATTGCAAGGTGTGCTTTCCCATAGCATATCTCTCTTGTCTAGAAACTTTCTGTCTCACCATGTGGAACAATAATACAGTGGAAGAGCAACTGGACATTAGTTTGTAGGACTTGTGTTTAATTCATTCTGGAAGTTGTTTTTTTTTTTCATTAAAATGTGTGTTGTTAGCATGCATCTCTCTCTCTCTCTCTTTTTCTCTCTCTCTTTCTCTCTCAAATCTTTGGGGAATGGGGAATGACAGCCCAGTGTCAGAACACCAGGATAGTAGTTGGTAGGGGGCTTGGGTTCAGTTCTCAGTGTGTTAATTGTTTTTTTCCTTTTCACTGCAGTGTATGTTGTTAGCATGTATCTGTGTCTGAAAACCACCTGTTTTTTCAAATGGAACAATAGCACAGTGACAGAGCACCAGAGCAGTATGTTTTAAGGGACCTGGGTTTGATTCCCAGGGGAGAATTTTTGCTTCTCACTAGAATTTCTGCTGTTAGCATGTCTCTCTCTCTCTCTCTCTCTCTAAAAACCTTCTGTCTCCACATGTGAAAACACAGTACTGTAACACAGTACTAGAACAGAAGTTGGGAGGGTGCCTGGGTTTAATTCTCAGGGAGGAACATTTTTGATTTTGTGCCCATGATGTCACCATCCTCACAAGGTGCAAGATTACCAGTTTGTTCTTCTTGGGGGGAGGGGGAGTTGTTCTTTATTTTTGCCACAGCCTTAGGCCAAGAAATGGTGTCATGCAATTAGTCCAATGACATACCCAGAAGTCCATGGATGTTACACTTAAAATGTAATAAATCTGATTTGTAACCACAAACATCTGGTGACCATCACTACTACTTGGTGAAGTAGGTGCTTTGGGTATGGCAGTTTTTTGGGGGTGACAAAATGGTGACAATGTATATCACTAAAGCTCTCAATTCCCATCTGTGACTTTGTATCAGCCCTAGGTTGTTTAAACTACATACATGTCCTTCATGCAGAGTGTATTTTTGGTAAGGAGAGTATACTGTACTGCTCCATACTGTATTGTCACATGTACATTTTTAATGTACCATACTGTGGTGTAGTATGGGGAGGCTGTTTAATTCAAGATATTTACTTTTTGAATATGATATTACAAATCGCAAAATAAATTGCATATACTGAAACGGGCAAGACACATAACAAAATTAATGTTGCCTATTAGGATATGAGTGTGGGGTAGGCCAACATGAGTACAACTCATACCAATGTGAGTACAAACATATATTTCAGTACATTTGCACAGCAAACATGTTGGTCCTTGATTATAAAGTGTATGTGTGTGTGTGTGGGGGGGTACTTGATGGACCTACTATTCTTTCTGCCCTTAAATTAATATGTCACTATATATCTATCTATCTATCTATCTATCTATCTATCTATCTATCTATCTATCTATCTATCTGTCTGTCTATTTAGCTCTAATGTATGCCAAGTATAACACTTATCTAACTGGGATGAAATACAGTACCAAAATGAGTTGAAACATACCATATTAACATTAGTATAGTATGCACTGAAATCATTATGACACATGACAATAGGAGTAAAACACACTAAAATGAGGGATTAAAAGGAAGTAGGCAGCATTCAAGAAGGCTATTACAGAGCCAACCAAGCCTTCACCATAACTACAAAAAGTCTATATATATATATACATATAAATAGATCTCCAGTGTGGTTAGATGGGCAGGTAAGGCAGGATATTATCTGAAAAGGTGGCACTTGGGGCTTGTAAGAAGGAACATTTTGAGGTAAACAAAGAGGTTTAAGAAGAAACTTGGCACAGGATAAGTAAAAAAAAAAAACTCATCAAGGAGGCCAACTCAGAACTGAGGTTAGCAGAGTGTCAAGGGGAATGACAAATCCTTTCACGAATACATTAGTGAAAGGGAGATAACAAGGCATAACAGAAAGGATGTGGTGAGCACAGGGATAATGTGGAGAAGGCAGGTATACTAAATGCATACTTTTACAGTGTTCACAGTTAAAGAGATGCAGCAGGCATTCAATTACACAGAACACGGGGCAGTCACCAACCAAAATAGACATCACACTGGCTCCAAGTAGATTCCATTAAAAGCAGTTTTTATTCCATATCACACATACTGCATGCTTAACGCATTTTTGGACAAAGTCCTTTCTCAAAAGCTGATGCAGTAACAAACAAATAAATATATATAAAACATGTACTTATGTCACAGTGATCACATATAATTAAGCAGATCAGTCTAGCTGTATTAAACACATATTCCACTGTGATTGGTGTAGGTGTATTTGAGAACCCAACCATCTAGACAGCAAAAGGAAGAGTGTGTGTGTGTGGGGGGGCAGAAGGAAGGAGATAAAATAGAAAGATACATATTAAAACACTTCAGTGCTACTTAAATACTTAACAATTCCGTAGCTACAGATATAAAAACCAAAATAATTTATCTCCTTTTTCTCAAAAAAAGGTTTAAGATTGAAGCCAATATTCAGGCCTGGAAACTGATTTGCCTTGAGATTGTTAATCCAAAATGTTTCTCTCTGTAAAACTGAGTCAGTAGATCATGCAGTTCTGGGTTGGAGGTTGCTTAAAAAGTTTGGGTAGTGGCCCTGTGTACTGTACATTTAAGGACAGTGACTGCCTATTGCAGTTCAGTTCTACAAGTTGCAATGATGAGTAAGCCTATAGCACCCCAGACAAAACTGGCAGAGCTTGGTGTAAGCAACCACCAACCTGTGTAGCTGGATGAAGTCTGCTGACCTTTAAATAATGACAACATAGTCATGCTATTGTCATCTAAAACAGTGTCCTGGTTTTAAAGTCAAAACCTTTCCTGTACCTGTAGAGAATGCCAAACTTTTGTACAGGTTTCAAAATCTCTTAAGAGTGCATATGAAAGGATCAAACCACAGCCCAAGATGCTGAAAGCCAGTGACTGCCCCAATTGCATATCCATGTACAGAATGAAGGTGGAGATTTTGTTCTTTGTTCATATGACGTACAAGTATAGCGCAATGGTCTAAGGCTCTGAGCTGCAAATTTGGTGACATCCAGCAGACCCAGACCTGGGTTTGAATCCCACAGCTTCCACTTGCATACTGTGTGACCCTGAGCAAGTCACTTAACCTCCTTGTGCTCCCAGGTTGCTCCTGTAAAAAAACTTTCAGCTTAGTGTGCTATACCTGGTTAAATAACTAACTAAAAAAAAAAAAGTAGCATAGCCTTAGTCTTCTTCCTATGCACAACAAAGTCATTTTGAACTACCTATGCCTGGATTCTATTAAACTCTGCTTGCAGATTCCTGTTTCTGAGGCCAGGGGAGCGTCTGTCCATATAGATGGTTATATACACTGCATAAAGATGCTATGCACATTAGAATTGGGGAAGAACATGGGTTGATCACTGACAATGAGGGAGAAAAGCAATTGTTCAGGTACTGGCCCAGGGTATTATCAATTTCAGATACCTTACAGTAGGTTTCATGGTACATCATTTAACATTACTGCTTAGGACCCACTGGATAGGTAGCTGCTTAAAAATAAAGAAAAAAAAAAGACACTGCTGTTCTCGATTTAGTAAGGGAGCATTTAAGTCCCCTTACTGAATCAGTTAAAACAGTTTATTTATATCTTTTTTGTTATCGTTTGCTTAGGCGTAGAAGAAAAGATGGCTCTGACTTGCTACCACTGGTTCTAGACCAGTTACAGTAGACATCCATTTTCAGATATCTGCTAGTATCGGCCTACTGTTGGTAGGGATGAGCCAGAGCCATCTTTTCTTTGTTCAAAAAAATAACTAAGTTAAAAATAAACTGTTTCGCCACAGTTGTGTGTCTTCAGGTACCCAATTCAATTAGGGAGTCTTTAAGCTGTTTTGCCGAATTGACAACTGCGTTGCAATCTCTTTAATAGCCAACATGAACTGCTGGTTTAAGAATACAGTACATGGGAAAACCCAAATGTTGTGGTTTACTAAGCTGGGTATCATACATAACTGAGTCACAGGCTTTGGTTTGATTATTGATAGCACAGTGTAATTGAATATCTTGAGAAGTGCTGTTATTCTAGAAGCATGTGACTCATATCCTTAGTACTAACTTCAATGGGGCTTGTTTTTGAGTAGACTGTGTAGAACAAGCAAATTCTGATTTTGCAGAATTTCAGTGAAATCTCAAAAAATTTCACAGAATTAAAAAAAAAGTTTATTCTTTTATAACTGCTGTTTTTTGGGGGGTTTTTTTTGTACATTCTTTTTCTGTTCCGACTCAGGGAACTCTCTCCAGCAACCTCACTCATGAACGGCTCTACCTCCTGTCTGAAGCTCTCCTCCTGTCAGGTCCACTCCAGCCTGGCAGATCCCCTAGCTCTGAACCCCCCCAAGGTAGGGCTGCCATCTCCCTGCACTCTGTCTATAATCTGATGTAGCCGAGTCTGATGCTCTTGTATGTACGCTGACCCAAATGATCCTGATGTATTGTATATTGTATTGTATTGTACCTTGTTAATCTACTGGGTTGTCTGGAGACACCTGTCACCCATGCCTGTACTTTGCTGCTTGCTACCTCCTATAGTAATCTATGTACCTTATTCTGATGTTATCAATGTGCCTGATCCTATAGTGATCTACGTACCTTATTCTGATGTTACCAATGTGCCTGCACCTAATGTATGTTTACTCTGTTTATGCCTGATGTTCATATTATGTACTATTGTAACCCTCCAGAGTCGCACCTGAAAATAGGCACTTGGTTGTCTAGTGTGCTTACCCAGTTAACAAAAGCAAATAAATAAATGATGTGCTGGGTCGGAGTTGGAGGGGGACACCTGGTGAAGAGAACCCGATTGTGGGAGTGTGGCCATGGCACCGGAGGTGCCATCTCATATCTCCGAGACTGCTTTTTTCTGCTGTGTGTGGTTTCCCCTAGGAGTGTGATATGCAATGATGCCTGTGCATGGCTGCCTTGCTGGCATCTGCCGCACTCTGCCCCTTATATTGGCTGGTGTACCTGCAGTGCCCCCGATCTTCATCGGGGGACTCTAGGACACTGGGCATCCCTGGATCCCACCCTAGGGAGTGGACAGCTGTCCTCTGCATGCTCCATCATCTCCCTACCCTGCTTACCCTGGCTACCCATGTCCATCACAGAACCTGAGTCGCTGGCATGGTGCAAGGTGTGGCGTCCAGCACCTCAACCCTCAGTGCCACTGGGCTGGCCTATAACTCTGCTGTTGACCTAGAGAACTGAGAATTGCCATCCTTGCTTGTTAGGTGTCCTAAGAGTACACCAAATAACATTACATTTAGGTGAGCAGTGCTGACGTTTTAGGAGCTCAAAATCTGAGATTTTATTTTTAAGAACATTTGTGAAAGTATGTCTCTATGCATAATATGGCCATCTTTGTGGAGCTTGTTATCTGTAAAGTGATAAAAACTGCTAAATAAGGAGAGATTTGGTCAAGTAATTTCTAAGTTACAGAGGTTTAATAATTTATTGTAAAAGGTTTCTAAAAATATGGATGTTCATAACTTGCTGCAATTACAGGTATAGATCTGAAATTCAGCATGCATACCCCTTGTCAATGGACCCTGGAATCAAACAAAATTTTGCTCAGTAGTTTACAATAAGTTAATAGTGGATTTACTTCAAATTACTAATTAGCAACATTTTTTCCAAAATTCATGGTAGTGTAATAGGTAATTCCACCAGAATTCCACTTGTGGAATTTCACTTTTACAAAGCCCTTATTACCACTACAGTACATCTGATAAGCTGACCTGTTGGCAGTTCTGAAGTTCTTCTTGGGTGACTATTTTGTTCCCCCTTTTTTCCTCTTAGCTTGACCAGATCGATTTAGTGTAACTATTTGCCCCACCCCGACGTCCTCCTTCTTTATTACTCCCTACTGTCTCATTGTATATCCATTTATGTTGTTATCCTTCATAGTTGTCAATCTTATTTTTAAATATAGTTTTATTTTTAGAGTAGTTAATTCCAGATTTCCTTCACTGTCTGAATGTAGTAGTATTTTAGTTCATTAATTTTAACTATGTTAATACGGACACTTCTGTTGTGCACGTGTGGTTTGGAATTTGATGACAGTGAAGGCATAGCATCCAGTTTGTTGCAAATGTTTCTGTGATGGCATTTAGGCTGATAACTGGAATAATTAAAAATAATAATAAAACTTTATTTTTAAGGTGCCTTTCATAAAACCAAGGTGCCATATATTACAGCAACCCAATATATATATATTTAAACTCCAAATGCACACATTCACAGATATGATTTTAGGCCTCTTTTAAATCCCTTCACAGTCGCACACTCCCATAACTGGTGAGGCAGAGAATTCCAAAGGGTAGAGGCTGCATATATAAATGTACGAGCCCCAGAAGATTTCAAAGACACCCTCGGGATCTCTAACAACCCCTCGTCAGCTGAGCTGAGTAATCGCCCAGGGCAGTAAGGGACCAGGAGCTCTTTCAGGTAGTCTGGGCCAAGTCCATGTAGGGCTTTATAAGTCAGAAGACCGACTTTAAAGGTGATCCGCCACTGTACTGGCGAAATATGGCTGGACCGTGAGGTACCAGTCAGAAGCCGGGCCATAGCATTCTGCACCAGCTGCAAGCGATGGATTTCAACCCCAGAAAGCCCTAGATAAAGGGAATTGCAATAGTCCAGGTGTGAGGACACAAAGGCATGGACTACCATTGGAAGATCACCGGATGGAACAATGTGCCTAATCCTGGAGATATTCCTCAGATGATAGAATGAGAACTTGACGATGGCAGACACCTGCAAATGCAGGGTCAAGCCCTCATCACAAAATTACCCCCCAGGTTACACACCTGTTCAGAGGTTGGGGGTGAAACACCCCCGAGATAAAGTCCAGAGGGTGAACCAGCCCCCAGACCCCCATCCAGCGAGCCAAATCCACTACCAACACCTCCGTCTTTTCCAAGTTCAACTTCAACCAACTTGAATCCATACACTCCTGGATTTCACTAAGGCAGTTATTAAAGACTGAAACAGCGCCATCCTGATTGGTTACAAAAGAAAGGTAGAGCTGGGTATCATCAGCATAACAGTGAAACCTCAACCCATACCTTCTTACAATGTCTCCGAGAGGTAGCATATACACTGTGAACAACATGGGGGACAACACCGAGTCCTGAGGGATCCCCACAAGACAGAGGAACTGGATCTGAGGAATAAACCCCAGAAACCACTCTCTGCATTCTCCCAGTGAAGTTGGATGTAAACCACCTGAGGACTACATCCGATAGTCCACAGATAAACCTCAGATGCTCAAGAAGAACCCCATAGTCCACAGTGTCAAAGGCTGATGAGAGATCTAGAAGAACCAGAATGGAATGGTTCCTCTGATCCCTAGCCATCAGGAGATCATTGAGCACCTGAACCAGCGCTGTCTCAGTATTATGCCTTTTTCAAAAAATGGACTGGAGGGGTTCATAGATATCATGGATGGTCAAATGGTTCTCCAGTTGTACAGCCACTACCTTCTCAATCACCTTCCCTAAAAAGGGAAGGTTAGAGATTGGTCTGTAGTTTAAATGGCAGTGAGGGTCCAAAGAAGCTTTCATCAGGAGGGGTGTCACCACTGCCTCCTTCAGGGAGCTCGGAAACTCACCTGTTTCCAAGGAGCACCAGAATATCCATGCTAGGACTGGACCGATAGAGTCGATACAACCCAAAATCAGGGACATTGGTCCTGGATCCAAACTACAGCACGTAGGGCAATCCGTATGATATCCATGCATTCTGGTCGATTGAAGGAACTCCAGGAAAATTGAGGGATAGCAGCCTTACACTGATCCAAAGCAATGCCCTTAAAGTGTGCCGGTTGAAGCGCCTCCCTAATGTCAGCCACCTTAATAGCAAAGAATTGAGCAAGTTCATCACACTCCTTTTGCGAGAAAACCCTTTGAACCTGCAGACAGGCTGGGTTGTTCAGCCTGTCCACAGTACGAAAAAGCTGAGCTGGTCGATTCTGAGCAGCTGCAATCTCCCTGGATAGGAACTCTGCCTTCTTATGGGTGATTACAGATTGATAGGCCTGATAATGCTCCATCAATTTAAGGCAGTTGGCATCATGGGAGGATCTATGCCAGCAACACTCAAACCTTCGCCCTAGTCACTGTATCTCCCTCAAAGTCCCATCAAATCAAGGGGACCGAGGGTGAAGGGAGAGAGGGTGAACACAGACAGGAGCAATGACATCCAGAGCCGCCGAGATAGCCATGTTATAGGCTACCATGAGGGCATCAGGGTCATTGTTTGCCACTGGAAAGGGCAATAGGTCAAGTATCACCGCCAGGCCTTCCGAACTAACATCTGATAAAGAGCGATACCTGACCATTTCCACAGGGGTAGGCCTACAAAGGGGGGTGCTAAAACTAAACCCCCACGGTGTAGCGATCGGACCACCCAACTGGTTCCACCCCCAAATCAGAGTCCTCAATCCCTAGTAGAAAAACTAGGTCAAGGGAGTGACCAAATTTATGAGTAGCAGTGGTAACTATCTGTGTGAGGCCCAGAGATGACATCAACTGGAGGAAGTGCTGTCCAAACTGTGAGAGTTTGTCATTGACCCAGGCATTAAAATCACCCAGAACCATCAGTCTGGGTGATTCAAATGCCATGTCAATGACGAAGTCCGCCACTTCCTGAAGGAATCGCTTCTCATCTCCGGGTGGACAGTAGATGAGGGCGATCCTACAGCCTACACCTGCTACTACGGTACACTCGAATGACTCGGCTTCCTCAACTGGTACATTCATGAGGTTAAGTTTGGTCTTAAAACAGACCACAACCCCCCTCCCCGTGATCCAGTCGCGGGCCGTGAATCACCGAGTAACCCGCCGGAATTGAAGCCTCCAAAATGAAGCCAGAATTCTCATCCAGCCAGGTCTCGGTAATGCAAGACAGATCCACCCTTTCTACAAGATCTGCAATAATTGCGGTCTTGTTTTTGATGGATCTGGCTTTGCATGACATAGCCTGAGTTGGATGAACTTCCAGGGCTGCCTGGGCCACCTGCCCACCAATATTTGGTGGTGCCCTTGGGTATGGAGACCAGGCATTGCGAACCATGTTCTGGATTCCATTTCACCCCAGGGCATCTCCTGAATCTCACGACCCTGATGCTATGGCCCTGCTCATTCACCCTCCACTTTTCACCCCCCGCCCTTCTCCTCCCCCTGAGAGCAATACCCAGCGCTCAACAGCATTAGTAGGCTGTAAAGTGCAATTGGGGAGGAAAAAATGGGTGGAGTACATGAAGGGCAGATGGTGAATAGCGCACAACCGTCGGGGCAGACCTCCAGCAGATCACAATACTTAGCTGATCTACAGTCTAATACAATAACACACAATAACTTAAAATAATAAATCCCACAAAACTCCATAAAAAGCAAATCCTCTGCTGTTAATAAATCCACTGCTATTAATAAATAACAGCCTTTAGTCCAGGCAATAATCACATAGCATATAACACACAACTTCATGGAGACTCCAAATAGCAGGAGATTAAAGGGCACAGGCAAATCCCAGAATAGAAAACTCCCCCTTCCTCAAAACTTCAGACCCACAAACCCAATCAATGCACAAATATTCTTAAAATTTCCAGCCCCCTGTGGTCCTCACGCCACCCCAGGAGACTGGTAAATGAAAAATCACAATAATTTCCCCAACCCCCCCAAAGTACTCTCACTACTATGGGTGGAATTACTGAGAAAATATCCAGACACTCTTGTTAGCATGGATCGCTCTCACTGTACTGGAAACGAAAGAGAAGGCACTATCACTGCCTTCAAGGCAGACTTATAAATGAAGAAATATAGAAAGGTCTGAACGTATTTGGAGGAGACAGGTCCAAAATAAATGACAGCAGATCTTAATTGCTCTGGAGCTGGAGCAGGCCCCGACAAATCCGACTGGGAGGCCAAACTGCAAGCCTGCGGCCACTGCTATAGGCCTCTGTCAAGGTCTACCTATTGGCAGGCCTCACAAAGAAAAACCTTAGGGGACACCAGCTTAAGTCACCAGCTACCTGGCAAAAGAATACTGGGACCCCCGCTCAGCCGCACACCACAGTC
Organism: Neoceratodus forsteri; assembly: GCA_016271365.2. Taxonomy (NCBI): domain Eukaryota; kingdom Metazoa; phylum Chordata; order Ceratodontiformes; family Ceratodontidae; genus Neoceratodus; species Neoceratodus forsteri. Next base: position 685,810,257 of record CM028137.1, on the reverse strand, counting down.
AGCTCACCCACAGGAACAGGGCACCAACACCTTACTCCAAATCAAGCTGGTCTTCAAAGGCCCACTGTTCCTGGTAATCTTGCATTAGACTGAAGAGTTCCAATATAATCTCCTGCTGAATAATCCACGAATCTTCTCTTGAAATCAAATTCTCTCTCCACTGTTCCTGTTCATAATCCTAAACAGCGTAGTTTCCCAAAATCTTCGCCGGCTATCTCAGCCACCCAAAAGACCACCAACCATAGCAATCCATAGCTGAAAGTTTGAAATGGGGCAGTTGGCTGTAGTAAGCCCCCCAATTTCACTGAGTAATAATACAAAGGCAGCGGGCTGATAAAATGTATGTGCAGAGCAGAACGTAGCAAACACTAACAGGCCAGGGCAAGGCAATCCAAAATACACCACGCAAATACCCTAATACAGTTCTCACATTTCGAGTCACTCCAGCCGCTATGATTAATTCCACCTCAGCCCCAGAGAGACAGTGTGCACACCAAAAAAGTTCCGGAAGTTCGAGAATTCGAACACAAATGGCCCAGAATCAGGCAGGACCACGGAGAGACACATACCACAATGCGTGCGCTACAATTACACTAAAAGTAAAAATTAAAACTAAAAACAATTACAAAACAATAAACATAACATAAAATAAAATAAAATAAACTATAGAGCAGCCGACAACACGCCCAGCCCGGCGGCCATCTTGTGATGCAAAAAAAGTAGGAGCAACTATACAGAAATGTAGCAGTTGCAAGGTGCTTGCTCTCATGGAGGAAACAACAGCTGGCACCCTGTTGGCATTGTTCATGGTTGTGGAGTCAAGTACCTTGCAACCATTTCCTGACTGCTGATAACAGCAGTAATTAAATGCCCCAGGTAATGACCTCAGTGCACTGATACACTTGATCTCTGTATACTGGTATCATAATCACACAGAAAGTGTTGGCAGAAAAAGACTGGTAAGCCCCACTTGATCTCTGTATACTGGTATCATAATCACACAGAAAGTGTTGGCAGAAAAAGACTGGTAGGCCCATCTAGTGTGCCCTATATTCCCTTCCTAACTCTAGACCCTACTTGGTCACAGGTGTCCCTCCCTCCTCCCTTAACTATCCTTATAATATTTATTTATTTATTTGAATTTTGGTAACCGGGTAAGTCCACTGAGTCCATGCAGTCCCTTTTCCTGGGAGACAGTGGTGAAATACAGTACAACTGATGAATACAAAAATACAACACAGGATACAGTGAAAAGTAACAATGATTCAGGTGATTATGTTGGAGCACTAGATATGTTGCATAATAAAGATCGGGCAATATACCTATAATAGTTAAACAAGCCATTAATATTATACAATATATATGAAACAGGAGCGTGAGGATTAATAGAATATGAGATCCGAAAAGAGTGGTAACATAGGCTGGGCAGTAAAGAGGCGATGAGAGTTACTTAAATTAGTTATGGGGGGGGGGTTACTAGATAAGAAGTAAGCTCTGATTTGAAGGAAGGTAGGGGCAGGATAGTAGGTTGGGGGAAAGGCATTCCAAGCAGTGATAGCTGAGAAGGCAAATGAGCACATACCTGATAGTAGGTACATCTTTTGGATTGCTAATAAGGATAGGGAAGTGGATCTTAGTGGGTGTATGGGTGGCCCATGACAACAACAGCTCCAACTGATGACTTAACAGTATTTATCTTCAAAATAAGCCACAAAATGTATCACAGAGCATCTTGTACCCCAGGGCAGCTGGAGGCCTAGTGGTCACAGATCCTACCTTTAAACAAGCAAGCAGACACAAAAGCAAATTAGGCAGTATAGCGCAGTGGTTAAGGGCACTGAGCTGCAAACCTGGAGACCTGGGTTTAAATCAACTCCCACTTGCATACTGTGTGACTCTGAGCAAGTCACTTAACTTCCTTGTGCTCCCAGGTCGCACAATGGAAACAAGCTCTGGCTTAGTGTGCCTTTCCTGGTTAAACAATTTCCTCTTTCTCCTATTACTGTACAATACTCAGCCAGTCACAGCTTCAGACTCTATGCCTCAGGTACAGTTATCAGCATCCTGCTAGCCTCTGGTACTGAATACATATATGAATTCACCAAGCAGCCAGCCAGATAATTAAGCAATAATGCATAACAGGGTGTGTGTTGTGCTGGGATAACATCATGCCTGGAGTAGTTGGGTATGTGGCCGCATGCCGAGTGAATCCAACCACCTGAGAAGTGACGTTATCCCAGCACAGCACACACCCTGGAGGGCATTATTGCTGTTATACAATGGCTCATTTGTGAAAATTAAAAAAAAATTATTCAAAATATATGTTTGTTTAAGTTTTTAATTAAGTTTGTGTATGTGGCGGTATACTTTTTAACAAAAAAGTCCACAGTTCCTATTATGTGCAGCAGGTGGCACTACTGCTACTTAACTGCTTTTTTTGCTGTTTTGGGTTTGCTCTACCTGCCCATTACTAATAGAGAAACAAGTTTTCTTTTGTGTTGCAGTCTGTCAATCCCCCCCCCCCAACCAGCACCACCGCATTTCCGGTGTAATTGAGTTGGTCCTGCAGGCTGCACTGTGAGTAGCTGAAGATGTGCATGTTTTTTTTAATAAGAAACCAGGATGTGAAGGTGCAAGTGGTGAACACTTCCAGATTTCTGTGGGCGGTAAGCTGTTCCTATGAAGTACTGCTCTTGGCATTACTGCGCAGAGTTGTGGCTTGTTGTTTTAAATGGAAAACAATGATAATCTAAAAACAGAAATTACAAGGAGAGTGACAGGATTCTTGAGCAAGCAGTAGAACCTTTTGAGAACCGCTCAGTCAGTTGCTTGTGCCGAGGAAATCGCAAGGATAGTGGTGGCTGAGCGGATTTCGAGTAGTGGGAGAAAACTGATTAGAAGTACAGGGCAGGGACAGAGAATGTCTGGCACTTAAAATATAATGAATCTTCATGAGAGCTTTTTACCCGCTAAGCAAACAGCTTCAGCAAATCATGTAACCGGCAGTTATGGTCTCCATGGTTCACTGAAGCTGCTTGATTGCGTGGAAAAAAGCTGATGTGAAAATTCTGTTTTTTGTCTGTGCTGTAAACCCTACTTTTGAAAATATCATTATGAATCACTCTGGCATTAGTGGAAAAGCAGAAGAGGACAACAGTGAAGCTGAACTGTAGCAGGTGACAAAGGGGGGATAAGTGAAGGGAAACTGCATGGAGTGATTCACTTTACAGTACATGCGGCGATGTGTGTACTGTGTCTAGACCCATGATGTTGTACTCGAATAACATCATGGGTCCAATTCCAGGATGACCAATCAGAGTCCAGGAAATTTTCTTGCCATTGTATAATAATAATTTTTCTTGGAGCAAGGCATAGAGGAAAACTAATATATAAGTTATTTAGCTTCAAAATAAGCCACAAAATGTACAACAGAGCATCTGGAACCCCAGAGCTTCTGGGATTCGCAACAACCCCCACCCCCATCCCCCATTCCTCTAGGAATTAATTGTCAGAGTCATAAGTTGATGACAGACTGGCAGACTTTAACACAAATACTGAAATGACAACAAGTCTACTAAGCTGCCCTTGGCTGATGCCTCTGACAGTTAATTCCTCAAACTCTGTTCTAAACCCTCTTATGATTATTAACTTTGCTAACAATATGTATCAGGTGCACCACATCCTGTTAAACTCAATGGTCAAATTAAGAATGTGTGAGCCATTTTAAAATTTGTGCCACCGGGTTGTTAATCTTCTGGTATCGTAGCTGGGAAAGTTATCGAGGGGATAAGAGGATCTTAAAATGCGAACAGACTGGCGCTGTGGTGCAAGTCACATGTGTGGATTATCTGGTTCTGGTGTTGTATTTTTATTAACAAAATACACATAAGTCATAATTTTATGGTGTTCATGGATGGTGACACCTGGCTCCAGTTTCTGCAGGGAACACCTCCCTGCCTCACATATTATTCAGCCTTTCAGTGGCCTTTGCGCCATCTAGTGACATGCAAGATTTCTTCAGAATGACTGCAGCCTCTGTGTTGAAAAAATAATAACAACAAATAGCTGATTGACTTTCAACATCAGGAGCCTTCCTATCAGTCTTTCACTCATTATCTCACACACACACACACACACTCACACTCGTTGTCTCGCACTGTCTCATACAGACACACACACACACACAAAAGCTGTCACATACACACACACACACACATGCTGTCACATACTCACACACACTCACAGTCAATGTATCCATTCATGCAGATTGAGGACTTTGTGTTTTTCATTTCTTTATTACACTGCAAGTTCATATCAGGCATTAGTGGAAGTTTGTGGTTCAGTGAAGATTGCTGACATTTTTCCTTTTGTATCCAAGTCTCTTGCTGGACCTGTCTCTTTTTCTTTCGTTATGCCCAGGTAATGTCCTCTCACAAACGTTGGTTTTCTTTATGTATATATAGCCAGAAAAGAAAAAGGAGAAACTCATCCATTAATGTCTCTTGCTGGCCCCCTGTAGCTGTCCCTCCCCCGCTGACCCTCCTACTCAGCACCCCCCCCACACACATACATAACATTGACATTGGGGGTGTCCAATCCCCAAGTGTCACCACCTCGTAATTTTATTTTCTGTGCATATTGCCTGTAACAAAGGAAACTGTCCATCGATGTCTGTTGCAGTCAGCCCTATAATTTTCCCCTCAACCCAACCCTCCCTCTTGACAACCACCACCCCGCACTCCCCCATATACAGATATAATGCAGTGCCCAATCCCCCAGTGTTGCCAGCTCATAGATTTTCTTTATGTAGACATAGCCTGCAAAAAAAAAAGAAAATTGTGTATCAATGTCTGTTGCTGGCTCCCCTATAACTGTTTACCCCACCTGTCTCTCCCACTTAGCACCCCCCGACATAGATAACACCAACATTGGGGGTGCCCAGTCCCCCAGTGTTGACACCTGAAATAAAGAAAACCTTCCCTCAGCATGTTTGTTTTTGTTCATATAAACCCAGTAAGAAAGAAAACCGTCTATCAATGTCTGTTGCATCACTGGTCCCCTCACACGATCCTCCCACTCAGCACCTACTCCCCCACCCCTCCAAGCCCTTACTTACCAGTCCTATGCTGTAATCCTCTCTGGACCCCAGACACATCTTCTCTCTTCAAAGCCGGACCACAAACTGAGGAAATCAGATATGCGGTTCAATGTGTTTCAAAGGGGATTTGAACTTAGTGGCATAACTTGGCCATTTTGGAATATTTTTGCCCCAGATTTTCAACATGCTGTTATTGGGACCCCAGCATATGAACATTGGCAGTACAATTAGCCAAATCTGTCCAGAAATGTGATTTCACTGTCACTGCACAAAATCACCTTCTGAGCAAGAGCTGAAAAATTTTTTGACCCTTGTTCATGAGGTCGGGTCATAAGAAGGCTATGTTGAAAATTGAGTTTAGAAATATTAAAAAACAACAAAGTTATGAGCCTACATTGAAATTTGCAAATTCAGGCTTGTAACTTTGGTAATTTGTATTATTCTGACCCTAAATTTACAACATAGCCATTTCTTCACAGCACCTCATGAATGTGACAGCTGCCATTTTTCAAATCCTGGCCAAAATGTGTTTATGTGCTTGTGGTGTGGAATGATTTTTTGGTGGTGCGGAATGAAGTTTTTGGCAGGGATGTGAAATGCTTCACCTACCGGGTTCATTAGGTGGGGTAATAAGAAGACTATCATGAAAATTTGTTGCACACATACAGTACAATGCCCAGGTTATAACTGAATACATGCTGTAGATACATAGATACTGATGGAAGAAAAGGGCCTTTGACCCACCTAGTCTACCCAATTACGCATGTAATGTTGCCTCTTCAAGCTTCTCCTGAACTGGGTTGTCCCTTTCCCCCAACTGCTAGGATTCACTGATGCCTATCCCATGCATTCTTGAATCCTGTAATCATTTCAGCCTCCAAAACCTCCTCTGGCAGGGCATTCCATTTACTTACCATCCTTTCTGTGAAGAAATGCTTCCTTGTGTTACCTCTGAGCCTCCCTCCCTCCTTCCCTCCCTCCAGTTTCATTTCATGACCCCTAGACCTGATATATCTTCCTCTGAAAAATAGCGTTTTCCTGCACCTTGTTCCTATATCCCCCCCTCTCCCTCCTCTCCCCCAGGGAGCACATGTTAAAGTCATTCAGCCTGTCCTTGTAGGACTTGTGATGCAAATCCTGTACCATCTTGGTTACCCTCCTGTGAACTGTCTCCACCCTTTCTACATCCTTACATAGGTAAGACCTCCAGAACTGGACACTATACTCCAGGTGTGGCCTCATTAATGTCTTGTGCAGTGGAATTATGACCTCCCTTTTCCTGCTGGTGATGTCCCTTCCTATGCATCCCAGCATCATATTTGCTTTACCTGCCACGCTGTTGCACTGACTCCCAACCTTTAGGTCATCAGTGATGATAACCCCTAGGTCCCTTCCCTGCTTCAAACATGCTATACCCCCCCCCCAGCTGATATGTTGTTCCAGGGTTTTTGTGCCCTATGTGCATTATTCCATACTTCTTTGTGTTAAATCTCAACTGCCACACCCTTGACCATTCCTCAAGCTTCTTCAGGTCTTGTCTCATTCTATCCACTCCCTGCAGCATGTCCACTCTGTTAAAGAGTTTTATGTCATCAGCAAACAGGGAATTTCTCCCTTCTATGTTATCTGAAATGTCACTGATAATGATGTTAAAGAGGACCAGACACAGTACTGATCCCTGTGGCACTCCACTGGCCACCCTTCCCTCTGCAGAGTGACAGCCATTTACCACCACCCTCGGTGTCATGCCATCCTGCCAATTCCCCACCCACCACACTACTCTCCTACCCACACCCATATTGCCCAGCTTGTTTAACAGCCTCCTATAAGGTACAGTGTCAAAGGCCTTACTGAATCCAGAGAGGCCACATCCACTGCCCACCCCCTTCCGATCCACCTCCCTTGTCACCCAGTCAAAAAATTAAATGAGGTTTGTCTGGCACAACCTTGCCTTAGTATTACCATGCTGCTTTGGGTCCTGTAGACCGTTCACCACAAGATGTTCCACTAATCTCTCCTTCAGTAGTGCTTCCATAATGTTCCCCACTACTGAGGTGAGGTTGACTGGTCTGTAGTTTCTCACTTCCTCTCTGTTCCCACTCTTGTATAAGGCGACTATATCAGCTGTTCTCCAGTCTTTGGGCACCTTACCAGTTTCCAGTGATCGGCTAAATGTTACACTGTTTCAGCATTCACTCATAACTTCGCTAATTTTCAATATTTTGACTCCAAACTTTCAACATAGCCATTTTCCACACCACCTAATAAACATGATGTATCATTTTTAATATCCTGGATGAGATGTATTTTCACACCTCTATTGCAAAATGACATTTCAGCCAAAATACTATAAACTGTACACGTCATGTGTATAAGGCAAATCATAAACCAAATATCTTAACAAGTTGGTGTCTATATAAAAAAAAATGTTTAACAATCAGCAAACATTCAGCATTGACAGATGTGTGTTGCCCTTAAAATTGCTCTGTCCCTTGTCAGTCCCTCATGAAAAAGGTGCTGCTCACACAGAGAATGTGCTGTAAATTTAGGCTTTAAAGCAGAAATTCACAATATTCTAAGAAGATGCCAAATCAAAAACAAGCATTTGTCAGTGCCGAATGTTTGCTTGCTGGCACTGGCATTGGTAGAGTAGGAGTTAGAGAGCTGCATAATAGGAATGGCAGTGAAGTATTGAACTGAAGCCTACCCCACCACCACCCTGCAGAGACTGACAGGCATTGGGGTGTGCGTTTGGGTCGTCAGGCATAACGGCCATGCCATTTCACCACACCCTACCCTGCAGACACTGACAAGTGTCACAGTGTGCCTTGGGGTCTTTGGCCCTTATGCTCACCCCATTTCATCAGGAAATGTGGTGAGATGGGTCCTCTATAGGAGAATGGAGTAAACTTTGGGGCCGAAGAGTCCAAGGCACACCTGGATGCCTCTCACTGACTGCAGGGTGTGGAATGGTATGAGCATTACAGGCGAGAATCCCAAGTCACACCCCTGATGCCTGTCAATCTCTACAGGCTGGGGCGTTATGGCTGGAAACCCTAACCCCTCAGGCGTTCATTGGCATTTTCACTCCAAATTTTCAACATGGGGTTTTTGTGACCCCCGACTTATGAACAGTGGCAATATCAGTCTGTTAGCTGAAAGTTGATCTCGTACAGCGACTACGCCATTTGGCACCATAGGTGTGAAAACACATTTCGAACAGGCTGTGAAAAATGACAGCTGTACTGTTCATGGGGAGGTACAAAAAATGGCAATGTTGAAATTCTGCAGTGAAAATATTAAAAAAAACTGGTGAAGTCACGAGCGTGCCTAGAAAATGCACAATGCACACCCATAATACAATTAGTTTGGGGATTTTTTACAGCAGATTGTCAACACAGGGATTCTGGAACCTCTGCTCTTGAACAATGTCACTGTGGTTTTCTTAATCTGTCCCAAACAGTGATTTCCCACAGCTACCACACATTTCTGCACTGGAAGTGCGAAAATACATTTTGGCCATGGTGTGAAAAATGACAGCTGTACTGTTCATAAGGAAGTGTGGAAAAATGCCAGTAGTGAACATCTGGACTGAAAATATTAGAAATCCATGAAGTTATGAGGGTGTGTGGAAACTGCGCAATGGTCGCCCATAACACAGTCATTTTATGGACTTTTTTCACCAAATTTTTAACATAGCCATTTTAATACCTCTGCTCATGAACAGTGTCACTGTGATTTTCTTAATCTGCCCCGAACATTGATTTCGCACACCGACTGCACCATTGTGCGCTACATGAGCGGAAACACATTTTAGGCGAGATGTGAGAAATGACAGCTGTACTCTTCATAAGGAGGTGTGGTAAAATGGCAATGTTGAAAATCTGGAGTGAACATATTGTAAATTCATGAATTTTGAGTGTGCGTAGGAACAGCCCAACGCATGCTCGTAAAACAGTAATTTTTTGGAATTTTTATACTAAGTTTTCAACATAGGGTTTTTGGGGGCCTACCTCATGAACTGTTACACTGTTGTTTCATAAAATGGTCCCGAAAGGTGGTTCCGTGCAGTGACCACAAAATCACCTTTCCATGCTGATTAATGCCATGACAGTGACAGAATTCATGAGGTGGGGTCCCAAAAACCCCATGTTGAAAATTTGGTGAAAAAATTCTCCAAAGTGCCTGACATATGCACTAAAGTTGAAAAAACCCTATTTATTCCATTATACAGCTTACCAGCATTTCCTCAGTTCACGGTCAGCTTTGAAGAGTGCAGACGTGTTCCTGGTGCACCGAAGATCGTCACACAGGACTCCGGAGGTAAGTATGGGGTGAGGTGGGGGTGTGAGGAGGTGGATGCATAGAGGGTGGGTACAGGTGGGGGGAAGGGTCAGGACAGTCAGTGAGGGAAGGTTTTTTCTTTCAGGTATTTTTGTTTTGCTTAGACAACGCGGGACTTGTGCCACACTGGGGTGGGCTCCCAGCATGGCAGCTGGAAGGCTGTTTGGGGGCATAGAGCTGATGGGGGACTGGGCACCCCCATTGGCCATAGGAATTGTTGCCATGCTGGGGTGGGCTCCCAGCGTGGCACCTGGTAGTCTCTTGGGGGGGGGACAGTGGAGCCGACGGGGGATTGGGCACCCCCTTCGGCCATACAGACTGCTTCCACGCTGGGGTGGGCTCCCAGTGTGGCACCTGGAACTCTGTTGGGGGGGAGCACAGCACAACCGATGGGGAATTGGGCACCCCTGTTGGCTATACAGTGTGTGCAGGGGGGAGCGCATGAGCACGCAATATGTGTGTGTGTGTGTGTGTGTGTGTGTGTGTGTGTGTGAAGCATGCATGAGCACGCGTTATCTTTTCGCTGCTCACTGAAGCTAGCTCTGCCTTTCAACTGTACGGCACTGCATTTTCAACTGCTGTCATAGACAGCTGCAGTGTTCATTGGAGAACTGCGGCCATGCCTGCAAACACACTGACTGAATTGGAAGATGGGTGCCACACCTCTGAAAACTTGAATGATGGCACTTTGTTTCTTGCACATGCGTGCAAGCAAATAATAATAAAGGTACAAGTATTCACAATGGTGTAGACGGTGTTCTGAGCTTGTATCTCCATGTGTAAGGATGTGTCCCTCATTATGAGGGTCAGCATCTCTCACTGTCTGTCATTTTGAGTATCTGTGTCTCCCATTTCAGTGTCAAAAGATTGAGAGGTATGATTCTGGGGCCCGCACCTAAGGAAGGAAAGAGACAGATTAGAGATTATGTAACAAAGGGCTAGGAAGGTGTTCCATGATCAGCATGGCAAGGTATATGATGAGAGACTGAAAAGCCTCAACATGTACTCTGTGAAGGATAGGAGAGAGTTCAGAATGTTATAGAGATTTTCAAGTTTATGTAAGGGTTCAATGGAGTGGGTACAGATAGTCTGTTTTATTTAAGAAACAGTGTGCCCACAAGGGGGAATACACTCAAACTGCAAAGGGAAAGACTCATAAAGGACATTATGATCTAGAGTATTACTTCATGAAATGATGGTGAATGGGTGGAACAAGTTTTCTGCCAGTGCTGTGGAGACAAATACAGTAGTGGGATTCTGAGGAAGTGGGCCACATATAAAGGAGTTATCAGACAGGAAATGGGGGACAGGGGTGATTGGGAAGGAGGACAGAGACTGGAGCATCTGCAAGTAGGGAACCTGGGGAGGAATAGATGGATTGTTCATGTTTTTTTTCTGCCCATCAGTTTTCTATGTTTCTTTCTGTTACACATTCCAAAAATGGGCATATCCCATGCTGAAGTGAAGATAAGTTGTAAATGTTAAAATATGTTATAACACATACTGAGAGGAGTAGAACCCTTTCTGTGATAATTGCCCCCAAATTCATTGAAATTTCCACTCTGCAGCAGGATAGAAGTTTTAAGTAAGCATTAAGCCACAACGAAGGTGGCATCTAATGCTGGATTGATGCATTGGGGGGGGCGGTGGTGGCCCAAGGCTGAGGGCCACCACCCATTTCCCCATGCATCAATCGCATTAGATGCCACCGACGGAGTGGCTTAATGTACTTGTAACATGGGCTGTGGGTCAGTGGAGGCATCTGGAAGGGGCCCAGTCTGTGAAATGGACACTGAGAGACGGAGGGGCTGTGAGACTTGTCACCCTGTGCTTCGCTGTCACACTACGGTGCATGGCACTACATACATAAAGATGTGGTCATTACCTGCTGTCCCTGGAGTCACGCGGATCTATGCACCCAACATCACTGTCCCACTTCTGTCCAGTTTGGTGCTGCTATTCCCATCATAACCACCCCGGGAGGTCTCCGGTGAAGGGTTTCAGCGCCACGAGGAGGATTCCACTTGCGCTGCACATGCCGGGGGACTTCACTTCCTCTTGCCTCCTGCACACTACTCCACCGCTGCCCTGCTCAAGCTCGGATGTCCCTGCTGCTCCTGGGTCTACCCTGCTGCCTCTCACGGATGTCTGCCATGAGTACTGGTCCCCCTTGCCCATTTCCACCCTCGGATGCCTAGTGGGGCTGGCGCTCCTCTCCATACTGAGCTTGCTCAGCCACAGGACCCAGTGCTGCTAACCTGGGGGTCTGGCTGGTCGCGGTACTGCCTGAGCAGGCACGGCATATAACATAGGTTAATGCCCGCTCCGGCTGCCGTCTCGTGACCCTCTTGTGCCTATCCATGATTAGGATTTCATGCACACAATTATTACCGTGTTACAAGTAAGCAGTAACCCATGGCAGGGTATGGGGTTATTGGGGATTAATCAACACCCTGGGTGCATTGTGAGGCATGAGGCCACAGCATAGCATAAACGTGCTGAACATATGCTGACATCAAACACATGAGGCACTGTGGCAGCAACTTGATTCAGCTATTGTTCAGAGCAGCTTTTGAAGATGGGTGAATCCAGCTTCAAGTTCAAGAAGGTGCTTGTGTGACATAGTCTGTGAATATTGATGTGCTTAACTCATACCAGGCAAGCTACTCTTTTCACACAAAACATGACTATGGTTCATATTTGGACTTTCAAAACAGCAGAACTATAAAGGGGTGTATCTGGAAGAATACCAGCTCAGCATTTCCACAGTTACATCTGCCAGCCTTGATAGTGTTACTTCACAGCCTGCAATGTATTGTTGGGGGAGAGGGCTTGGGGCTGGGACCCAAGAGCCAGGAGTCAGGAATGGGGCATATAAGGCATAGATGACAGCTGTATCATCTCTGTAATTCACTTTCAGGAATAGATTACATTTGGGAGAAACATCTCTGTCTCCCACATTTAATATAGTGCTGCTTTGTGGGTTGCTCGATCTGTCTGCAGGTCAAAGATATATAGCGCTTTACAGCATGGGTTGGCAAACACACTACTACAGGACAAATGGATGCCTTTCTGCCCAATGGAATGAGTCCCGATGGCACTATTCCTGAGTTGCTACACAGAACTGTGGCTTAAATAGGGGGCTTAATCCATGGGCACACAAATCAACTCGACAAATAGGGTTATGTGTTTTTGCTAACTCATGTTATAAATTATATATAATAGTTGGTTTCCATTTTTTCCCATAGGGAAACCGGGTTGCAATTTTGTCATTATAATCAGCTGGTTATAATGACAAACATGCACCCAGTTTCCCTACCTGTGTGCGTGCACCAATCACAATCTTCCTTGTCTGTGCTGTGTTACACAGTCCCCACTTCTCAGCATTATTCAGGTCAGTTCCCCGACAGAAGGAGTCAGCGGTAACTTAATTTTGTAACAAAAATATCACTGGGCAGAGCAGAAATTACTGTTTTCCTGAGAAACAATAAAAAACTAAATGTAGCTTCACCTCAGCAGTCACCACGGACCACGCTGAAACCTCAACGAACCGGTGGCTTGATCTGCCACACACAACCCTTTATTTTGTGTAACTGCTGTGGTGAAAAAATGATCCCTAGCAATTATACAAAATAAAGGATGGGTAGGGAGTAAACAATCAGATTTTACACACACCCTCGAGGAGGGATGCCTTAATAAGCTCCTTGAGCTTTGCTCCTGGGGGTTTATGTGGCATTCCACCCCTCGGGGTGTGTAAAATCCTCATTATAACCCCTTACCCATCCATTATTCTCTAATAATTGTTGGTGAAGCTATTTATTGACTGGATTGACACCGCTTTCTGGCACCTTAATTACCAGATTACATGCATAGTAACTGGCTGGTTATTGTGGCGAGGGTGTCAGCCAGACAATAAGCAGAAGAGCTGAAATTGAGAACCACAGTCTCGCCCCCCCACCACCACCATTCCATCATCACTCATTAATTGTTTTTAAAGTTATTGCAGCTTGCTATCACTTCTTCAAAGTGATATTTAGAAGAGAAGTTTTTTGTTTGTTTTGTTTCTTAAACAGAGAAGCAGAGCTGATGGCAATCAAACATTAAAAATGAAAGCCATCAGCTCTGTGTTCACATGTTCACTCTTCCCTCTAAAACTGCCTTTTAGACCATCCGTTATATAAAATAAAGTCTGGGGTGTTTTTCCTTTTTCATGTCCATGGTGTGTAATAACATCACAAACCACTTGTGCTTCGCACTCGTGGTTTATGTGCTGTTACACATCTCAGGTGTAAAAAAAATGTGTAACACCCTATACATTATTCTCCATTTTATTTTCAGTGATCACTGCAGCAGTGGGAATTGGTAGCAATAAAATATTGCATTTAAAATATTCATTATTTTTTTTAGTTTTATTAGAAGCAAGTTGGATAAGCCATGTGCGATCTATGCAGAAACACAAATTACTTATTGGTCAATGGAGGCATGAGGGTAGACACATTTTATTGTCATGATGTAACTGGAGCACTTGGTTACATATTTTATGCAAAATATGTATGTTCTCATTGTGTTGTCTGTATATCCATGGCACTCCCACTTTTCCACCATAGGGTTATGTACGCCTGATAGGCTGCTAATGCACATGTGACCTAGGGTCAAATTACGAACCCTCCTCCAAGCCTCTTCTGTAGCCTGCTGTTCCTCAGTTTTAACTTGTGCATCTGAGAGGCTGCAACACTGTCCCAAGCTCCACTGTATCAACAAGGAAAAGGTAATTACAGAAAAAAAAAAATAATAATAGCTGCATGGCCCAGACAGTATAAAGTATCGCGCAGGATACAAGCAGTGACTAGAAATGTTTTGTTTAGAGGACAAAGAGATATAATTTTTACTTGCTGTGTACACTATCTATAGAGTGAAGAAATAGAGCACAGGAAATGGCATTAACGTTCAAAAAAACGCTTTGCGTCATGAGTGTCGTGTTCTTACACAAATAGTTTCTAGTCAAAGGCTAGCAATTATAGGTTTAGCATGAGTCAGCTACTTTGAATGGACCACCAGCAGGACTTCTCCCTCATGAGCAAGGATAGCTGGCTTACTTCTCTAAGCAGTCCCTGACCAGCGACTGCATAGAGGGAGGCACAACACCAAAGAAATCTGTGAAAGGGCTCCCCGTATTAATTGACCATAGATTCCAGCCCATCATCTCCCTCACATGAGAGATGATGGCGCATTGTGCCTCCTCCCCCTTTGCTGAAACAAACAAGAATCAGGCATTAAAAGGGCTAAAGAAGTCTTCCAAACCTACCCCCAACATAGATCTGACTGTTGGGGCTGGCTCATGCTATTCTTCAGCTTGTATAGAGACAAAATTCAGCTGACCTGGTCCCAATCTCGGGAGTTGTCCTGCCGCAGGTCCATGTGACTCACAAAGGGGTCATAAGTTAACAAACATGGAGCTGACTGTCCTTCCTGCTTGTTTCTCGCCATCTTGCCCATCTAGGATGCTACGCATGCTCTGTAGAGCCTTCACGCATGCGCTGCATGTCTCGCAGCATTCGCACATGTGTAATGCCCCGCTACTCCATTTTTAAGAGGGGCAAGAGCACACACAAACACACACACACAGGGAGTGCTCACGCATGCGTGATAGCGATCGCTTTGTGATCTCGCTAATTACTGCGCACAAATGGTAGCAGAGCAGCTGCTGCTGCTATCAAGGGAGCTCCAATACCACAAAACAAGGGGGAACAGAGCATTAATGATACCCCCTCTCAGCTTGAGCCATACAGACACATGAGCCTCCTAAAGGGGCAGCCCACAAGCAGGCTATGAGCCTCTTAAAGGGGCAGGCCCATCAAGACACAAAAAAATTAAGGGGCACCACACTTTATTACTGTTTACATATCTCCTCACCAAGGTGGTGGGGATCCCGGTCATTGCCTGCCCTACAAACTTTTTACTTGACCGGCATATATATATATATACACACACACATATAAAAAAAAAAAAAAAAAGGGGAACCATTTGAAAAATTTAACTAACAATTCCTTCACTTGCTGCCTTCCAGATGTCAGCAGGAAGGGCAATGCCAGTCATGCGAGGTACCTCTACTGCCCCAACAGAAGGGCCCACTCTGTTCTGCACGTGATTTGGACAACCAGGATAATTTAAGGGATGCCTGCCAGACCAGCAAGACACGCGCAAGTACTTCTTGGCACACTGACCCGGCTATTGTGGCACTCCAGAGGCTACAGCAGCAATGATGGAGAGCCAACAAAATTTTATGCTCCAAGTCTTGGAGCGCATGTCCAGCTTTGCTAATCCCAAGCCACTACCAGAGACCTCGTCCGCCTTTGCTCCCCCAAATCATACGGGGAGACCAAGAAGCAACCAGCCAAGGGACTTATCCCCCACAAGAGAGATGGAGAGAACAATGACAATCACATGGATGGAACTGATGAGAATGAGCCAGATGACACTCATTCTCACCACAACAGTGATCAGGGTTCTGAGCACAGCTCAGTTTCAGAGAGGCCTCCAGGGCCAATCACGTCTGAAGCCACCTATATTACCTCAGGGCTATTCACATCAGAGAACATCACCGACTTAGTTCTCTCTATACGTAATACATTAGGATTCAAGCAACCGTCACCCCCAACGGATAATGAGCTGTACCCAATGCTCCAGCCACGTCCCAGGGTAGAACACTTCTTCCCAGTATGCCCAACTATACAAGACATTATCACGAAGGAGTGGGAGGCATCAGACCTGGCTAGATTACCAGAAAAGAGATATCTAGATAAACTATACCCCTTGCAGGAGGAAAACCTGAAAATCTGGTGCACGGCAGCTAAGATTGACCCGAAGATAGCAGAACTCAACAAGAGAACGGTCCTTCCTGCAGAAGGCACAGCTGCACTAAGGGACCCTGTGGACAAAAAAATAGAGGACCTACTCAAAAAAATGCATGAAATGACAGGTCAATCTGTCAGAACAGCTACGGCTGCAATCTACGTGGCAAGAACCCAAATTAGGTGGTCGGACGAAATTGCCAAGGCCCTCACACCCAAATCAAAAGAGGAAATACTACTCGAGCAGCTCTACAAACATCCAGATATATAGGAGACATGTCAGTGGACGTGCTCAAGATGAGCACCAGGACAGCTGCTGTGGCCAATAAAGTGAGAAGAAACGTATGGCTTAAACTATGGAATGCAGATAATGAGTCTAAGACTCGACTACTCAAGCTACCCTTTAAGGGCGATAGAGTGTTTGGAGATGGACTCTAGGAGTTCCTTAAATGCTGGAGCTGGGGAACAGACACAGAGAGTGACAAGGACATGGGCTACCTACAATCTAACAGAGGGAGATCTCAGTCCTTTCATTCACACTCAGATAGAAGACCTAACACTTTTCATGACAGAAAGAGTACGGCACAACATAGATACCGTTACCAGCACAAGGGTCACACCCCTTACAGAGGAAGGGGGTCCACCTTTAGAGGGAGGTTCTCTAGCCAAAGAGGTAGATCTACCAGGAGATCTAATCAATGACTACACCAAGGTACAGCAACCAGAAACCACCCTAACCCATTATCTGGCATCACTCTCCCCAACAATAGGGGGAGGTTACAACAGTTCAGTCAGACATGGGCAGATTCAACATCAGACAGATGGGTGAATGAAGTGGTGACCCCAGGATATGCAATAGAATTCTGGCACACACCTCACGAGAACAGACCAGTGGTATCATCAGTGTCAAAGAAAAGATGCTCAACAAGTCAAATCCAAAACATTCTGGAAGAGTTACTCACATCGAAGGCCATACAAAAGGTACTACAGGATGAACTGGGCAAGGGGATATATTCAATCTTCTTCCTGGTTCCAAAGAAAACAGGAGACTTCCAACCAGTCCTGGACCTCAAATATGTAAACAAATTCATTATCACAAAAAAATTCAAAATGGAGACCATAAAATCAGTAATCAGATCAATCAGATGGGGAGACTTCCTAACATCCATAGATCTCACGGACACTTACCTCCACATACTCATGCACAGAAAATATCTCAGATTCCAAATCCAGGGGCAACATTACCAATACATAACACTTTTATTTGGTCTTGCTTCAGCACCAAGATTGTTCATGAAAGTTTCAGTGGTTCTAGCAGCAAAACTAAGAGAGGAGGGAGTTCACATCATTCCCTACCTCGACGATTGGCTCATCAGGACAAGCTCATACCAAGAATCACAAAAAGCAACTGCAAGAATGGTACATGTGCTGGAGGAGCACAGCTGGGTGATAAATACGGAGAAGAGTTGCTTAACCCTGTCTCAAAGCATACAGCACCTAGGGACAAGGATAGACACATGAACAGGCCTTGTAAAGCCAACGCAAATGTGAATAGACAACATATCCAGGCTGACAAGTCAACTACTATGCACAGCAGAGCCAACCATGGCTCAGGTCTCTCAACTACTAGGGTGCATGCCATCGTGCATAGACCTCATCCCCTGGGCGAGGTGGAACATGAGACCCCTACAGATCTTATTACTACAGTATGGGTCCCCGTCACAAGAGAACATGCAACAAAAAATAAAGATGACAGACAGAGTCAAGACATCACTAAGGTGGTGGACAGATCCACAACATTTGTCCAAAGGACAACCCCTGGAGATATCTCACGAGGCAACCATCGAAACAGATGCCAGCCTTTGGGTATGGGGGGCATCCATGGGCTACAAATCAGCCCAGGGCCAATGGTCTATCAGAGAGAAGAAAATGTCGATCAATGTGCTGGAGATGAGAGCAGTATACAATGCCTTGCTAGCCTTCAGGGCACATATTACACAGAAATCCATACTGATATGCTCAGACAAGAAAGCGACAGTGGCCTACATTACTAAACAAAGGCACCAATAGTTTGGCTCTACAATGAGAAAAGACTTCCATTATGACGTGGTCACAGCACAATCTCAGTCACATCACAGCCATTTACCTAGCAGGCAAGTTGAACATGACAGCGGACTGGCTAAGCCGCGAACAAATAAACCCGGGGGAATGGCAGCTCCATCCACAAGTGTTCAAGGCAATACAGAGGAAATGGGGCACAGTAACCATGGATCTTATGGCAACCAGCAAGAATGCTCATTCCCACAGATTCTACTCCAGGTTCAAGGAACCACAATCAATGGAGGAGGATGCACTGTCAATCCCATGGACTCATGATTACGCGTATGTATTCCCCCCACTACCTCTGATAACACAGGTGTTAGCAAAGATCCACCACTCAAGGTGGATCACAATTCTCATAACACCTTACTGGCCAAGAAGGTCATAGTTGGCAACAGTCATAGCCATGGCCATGGACAGAATGACCCTGCCAACACGCCCAGACATACTAATTCAAGGGCCAATCACACATCCGAATCTGGACAATCTCAAACACACGGCCTGGCTCCTGAATGGGAGAGATTGCTGAAAGCAGGTTACAATGACACAGTCATAGACACTATGATGCAATCATGTCGAGGTTCCACCACTTCGACCTATTCAAGACAGTGGTCAATCTTTTCATCCTGGTGCAATTCCAGGAACATTTGCCCCCAATCAACATCAATATCAGACATACTAATGTACTTACAGCAGGACTTGGCTAAGGGGCTAGCAGCCGTGACCCTAAGAGTACAAATATCAGCAATAGGGGCAGCCACTGATCCCATAGGAGGAGTCTGTCCGGGATCGCACCCAGACATTATCCACTTCCTCAAGGTGGCAGGCAAGTTACGCCCCAGAATCAGGGTGACCGTACCCCCATGGGACCTCACTTTGGTACTGAATGCATTAACAGAGACACCATTCGAACCAATCTTAAACATTGAACTATACTGGCTAGGCCTGAAAACAGCCTTATTGGTAGCAATATGCTCCACCCGCAGAATCGGTGAGCTGACGGCTCTGTCCTGCAAAGAGCCATTCATGACATTTACGGAGCAAGAAGCCATACTAAGAATGGTCCCTTCCTTTATCCCAAAGGTCAGCATCACATTTCACACAAGTCCAACCATCAAGCTACCAACATTCTTTGAGGAGTCGACAAACGAGCAGGCCACAGCCCTTCACAAACTGGATGTCAAGAGAGCTCTCCAGGCATACATAGAAAGGACAGCATCACTCAGACACTCTGAAAGACTGTTTGTTATATCCTCAGGACACAGGAAGGGCTCTCCAGCGGCAAAGAGCACCATCGCTACTTGGATCAAGAGAGCCATAACAGAAGCATACAAGGCAAGACACAAGGTACCACCCATGGGAATAAAAGCACATTCAACCAGGCCAGTAGCAACATCCTGCGCTGAGAGAAACATTGCTACAGTGCAAGAAATATGTGCAGCTGCAACCTGGTCCTCCATTCACACCTTCACCAAACATTACAGACTGGACACAGAACATCCAAAACATAATATATTTGGACACAAAGTACTATTAACAGCAACATGGGCAGCACCCCCCACCCTAAATGAGAGGTACTGCTTTTTAAAGACCCTACGGTGGAAAAGTGGGAGTGCCATGGATATACAGACAACACAATGGTAGTTTACTCACCTAGTAAAGGTGATTATGTTACTGTATATCCATGACACTCCAGCCCACCCAGGGAGCGGAATACAGTTATATATATATATATATAAAAAAAAGAAACCCAGGACAGCTTACAGTAATAGTAAGGTTTAGAACTGTAATGACACAGACAAATAACAGAACTGTAGAGACAGACAGATTCAGATCTGTTAACTAATCAGTAAATAAAGATAGATGGTTGAAACTCATGGTAGCCTCATAGACTGTCTGTGCTGGAAGAATAACACATTTCTTTCACAGCTCTGGAAGTATCGAAACTGAGGAACAGCAGGCTACAGAAGGGACTTGGAGGAGGGTTCGTAATTTGACCCTAGGTCACATGTGCATCAGCAGCATATCAGGCATACATAACCCTATGGTGGAAAAGTGGGAGTGCCATGTATATACAGTAACACAATCACCTTTACCAGGTGAGTAAACTACCATTACTTCTGCTAGTTACTGAACAGATTTATTTAGAGTTACAAGCAAATTTCTGCTTTTTATGATGAATGTTTTCATTGTGGGCAATGAGCACAGCTCTCCTCTGCCTCAGCCAGTTGCCTTCTTGTCCTCCTCTACCACTGATCATAAACCTGTAAAAAGAAAGAGATAAAGAAAAATACCCCCCCTCTCTCCACCCTCTGGTAATCATGCTTAGATCTATGGCCACCTCAAGACATAGTTATATTGGCCCCATGGTGGGTGACTTGCTCAGCCCTTCCTCCACCTCAACCTGCCACCCTTTCATCTTCAGCCACTTACTCTAAACCAGTAAAAACATAAAAGAAAAAAGACCCCACCTTCAGAAACCCATGCCACCCTTCTCCCTCACACCCACTGTGTACAAATCCACTACTCAGCCTTTTGCTTAAGGCACCCCTCACCCATTCTCTGGCACCCATGCCACCTTCCCTCACCCACCCACCCACCCTGGTATACAGTACAGACATTTTCCTCAATCCAGTGGTGGGTGACAGGCACACAACCTCCCTCAACCTCAGCTGGTTACTGTCTTCTGCTCACTTTCATGCCTCTGAACAGCAGTATAAAAGAAAAAAATGTATAAAGAAACTATGTCCGAAAAGGCCTACTGTGGATGAGCAATGACTTCATTTGTAAGCAAAAAAATCTTGAATATGGTGTCCTTGAAAATGTGTTTAAGGGCTAAATTCAAATACCACACTTATGTGGTCATGGGGTGTGTGTGTGTGTGTGGGGGGGGGGGGTAATACGCTTCCTGACTATCAAATATGGGAAAAAAAATAAAGTTATTGGTGATAGAAAAAAAAAATGTAAGTTCAAAAACAGGAACTGTGCATCAGCAGGGATGCATTTTTTTATTGTTTTTATTTCCATCATCCATAATGTTAAAATTTTTAAAAAAAATTTAAGCTCAAATTTGGGGGTTGGGTGGACCTCTGGTGATGATGTGCTCTAAGATGGAGGGGTGAGAGCTTTGCTCCATTGACACTTAATAAGACAGCCATTTCTACTTTACCTTTTTTGGCAGTGTTGGCTCTAATTTTAGCTTCAGCTTTACTTCTTTCTATGGGAGGCAAAATGAAATCCTTGACGTCTAGTGTCCTGATGGGTGACTCTTCAGTTTTTGAGCAGCCCGGTAATTCTACCGAGGCAGCGACTTTGAGTATGGCAGTGGTCCTGGTCAAAGGTCTTGCGCAACTTTCAAATACTGCAATTTTAGATAAGCTCCGGGTGCTCCAGCCAAATTTCAAGCTCTGCAGATAGATTTAAAGTCTTCCTTTACAGCCTTAGAAACCTGGGTCAATGACTTAAAACAGGTGGTTATGGGTACAGAAACCTGGGTTGATCTCCTGGAGCGTGTTTTATTCAAAGTGATGCAGGACCAACAGGAACTTCAAAATCACTGTGAGAACCTTGAAAATCATTCCTGCCACAATAATTTGCAACTATATGGAATTCCAGAGGAGGAGGAAGGTCGTGATATGATTTTTTTTTTACAGGGGCTTTTTTTTCTGCTCTATTGGATATAGTGGATCTTTCACCGATGCAGACTGAATGGGTGCATCAGGCCCATTTGACAAAGCCTTTTACCCCTGAAGCCCAGCCTCACTCTATTGCTGCCTGCTTCCTTGACGTCCCCACCAAGCAGGAGGTTCTCTTCAGGGCCTGGTGAAAAGGTACTCTGCTGCGTAAGGGTCACCGGCTCTATGATGATAATAACTACTCTCCTTTGCTGATGGCTAAACAATGTGCATATGCTACCTTTTTAAAACTCTTGAAGGAGCATAACCTCAATTACACAATGGTATGAAATAATCCTGGACTTTGATTGACCAGTCTGGGACTGGAGCCGTGATGTTATCCCAGCACAACATCACGGCTCTAGTCCCAGCACAGAAACGACAGCATCAAATGTAAAAATTAAAAATAAAATGAATCATTCCACAGCCACAATTGCTTGCCCCACTATCACCTTGCTGACAACACAATCTCCTTCACTTCCTGGTCTGCCCCGAAACAAATGAAATATTAAAATGACACTGTTATTAAGTTTAGTAAAAGAAACTGTTTCTCACTACCCAAAAAAAAGAAACAGTAAAACATCCTGATCCTTCAGCAAGAGAGCGAGTGAGAGTGAGCAAGACCGTCTTTTACTTGCCACGTGCCATTTCTCGTAACACTTGCTCATCCAATAAATCTGCTTTCGTTTTGTTTTTTCCCCCAACCCCATCATATAGAAACAAAAAACTGTACCATAGACAGTTAAACATCATAATCCCGCTCATTCCAGACCGAGTGAGTAGACAAGCAAGCACATCTTTTAAATACCGCACAGCTCTTAACATTCACTTGGTCTTCAGTTCAATTTTCAAATCAGCGCCAGCTTCAAGACTCACTACACACAAATACAGGGTATAGAAAAGGCAAAAAAAAAGACCTAAGGAACAAATGCTATGGCCTCTTAACACTACAAGCATTCTTATTACTAGAGAACAGAGACACATGAAAAACACATCTCTACCCAATGGTTGAAACAATAAATAGGCACTATTTTTTAATACTGTATTCCTACCCACTTAAAAAAAATGAGAAAAACAAACTTAAAATGTACTTATTCATCTTTTTTTTGCTTTATTTTGCAAATAAGCCATTGTATAATAGCAATAATGCATGACAGGGTGTGGATTGTCCTGGGATAACGTCACTTCTGGGGTGATTAGTCGCACTCGGCCTGCGGCTTTGTGCCTAATCACCGCAGGCGTGATGTTATCCCAGCACCACCCACACCCTGTCATGCATTATTGCTTAAGTATGCCACCCGCTATCCTGCCAGGCTCCAAAGCCATTTTGCAGATGGGACTCTTACCTTTGAGGATCCTGATTTGGCCCTGTAGAAACTTCAGGCTCGCTACTTTGATGTCCCAGTTGACCAGATGGACTACAAAGCTACGAGAGAGAAGTACGCCCTCCAAAAGGATCAGTGGTGCAAGCTTTACCCTCATAGCAAGAAACATCAGAAGGATCAAGCCCTGACAGAGATCAAAGCCATGTTACAAGCTTTTTGGAGAGAGGAATCTACATAGGACTGTGTGTTTCTTTAGTCATATTTCTTTGGCTGTGTCTTTATTTCTCTTGTTCCTAGTTTAATTTCATCTCCCAGAACTGATTTTGGGCCCTTTTTTGATCCTCTCTCATTTATTGGATTATGCTTGCCCTGCATATTCCTTTTTCTTCCTGCCAGGCATACATTTGTTCCCCCCCTTTACATCTTGTTATTTTGCTTTCTTGGTAATTTGAGGTTTGCAGGCCGCTTTTCTCTTGTTTCTTGGGGACTTCATTTTTCCCCTTTTTCTTTTCATTTCTTGCTTTTCTTTTTTTCTGCTTTCCTGGCCTTTTTTCCCCCTAGATGTTTTCTTTGCTGAAGTCAGTCACTTTTCTTGGTGTTTGTACTCTTTATTTTGACGTGAATGGTGATTTCTCCAATTTTGCTTGTTAGGCTGCTTTGCACCGCTCCTTTAGGAGTGGGCTATTTTTCTATGTTCTTTTTTCCCTCCCCTTTTTGACTTTATTTTCATTTTCTTTCTCTTTCTCTTTTCTTTTCCTTTGTCCTCTTCCTTTATTGGCTCCACTCCTAGTGGGTTTGTGCTCACTCTGATCTATTTCTTTGGCCATTTTCACATTGGTTATTATCCTTATTGATCTTCTCTATTGGTATTTGCTTTTGGTTTTATTTTTTCTTTCCTCTTCCTGCTTTGCTCTTTGGATTCTACTGCAGCAGTCTTAGCCCCACTGTTGGATTTGATCTCAACAAGTGTAGATTGTTGGTATTGTTCAGTTTGCAAGTTTTATATGTAATTTACTATATGCTGGTAGTCATGCACCTCGGTCCCATTAGCCACCAACTCTGTCTGTATAGTTCCACTTCTTTTACTAACAGTTTTTTCATTTCTTAGGCTTTGTTGCCCTCCTGTGGATTTTTGCTAGAATTGTTTATTTCCTTAGCTGTATGGCTTTTCATTTTGTGAAGAGGCAGTGTTTTAATCATGGTTGCTGAGTCACATTTTATTTGTTTTATCTTATCTTTGGGACCTGGGTGCTTTCTATACTGTTGCTGAAGTGTTTATCTATATTTGTGGGCTCTTTATATTTTGGCTTCTCTTTGCCCCTTGCATAATTAATAATCCTATTGGGATTCTGTTTTCTTTTTTATTTGATGGCTGCTGTTGCTCAGTTGGGAAACAGAGTGGAGCTTGGGGGGGGGGTTTGTCTCTTAACCCTCCTTTGTTTTGATTTGGAGGGGGATGTTAATGCATCACCAGCAGGAGTTCTTGGACTTGGATATTTTTTTTTTAAGCCTAAAGCACTAGGTACTGTAGTTGCCTTCCCTCTTGGCATTGTTTTTGTTTATTCTATGTGGGTGGATCAGGAGATGAACACCCTGTTTGAGTTCTCTATGCTTTTTCTTATAGTTCCTTGTTCGGTTCTTTTTTAACTGGGGGGCAGTTGGTTTCCTGTTGTGCCCCCCCCCCCGTAGTGCCTAGGAATTTCCAGGCATTGCCCACGATTGAGTTTTTTTTTACTCGCTCTCTTCCTTGGAAGTCAACCTGTTTTTATCTTCATCACACTTGTCTAGTTCAGCCTGTTTTGGTGGGTGGAAGCTAGTTATTCTTTTTCTTCTTTGAGAATGGACTGGTTCCCAGACAAGTGTGGGGTTTTTCTGTAATTGTATGCAGTCTGTGTTTTTTCTCTTGTTTCTGTTTTTATTCTTATTTTGGGGATGTTCATTGGGAGGGGTGTTAGGAAGTTTTGTAGGGGTTGGGTTAGTTTGGGGCTTTCTTCACCTTTTACCACTGTTGTTCACCGTGGGCCAGATTCAAGAAGGGTGGTGCCAGTTGCCACCAAAGGCAACTTGGCCCACCCGCACCTGTGACATTGGCCCAGCGCCCTATTCTAGTAGAGGCAGGGTCATCACAGCTAAGGGGCCAGATTCTAGAAGGGTTATGCTTGGTGCAACAGCAGTTACGCCAAGTAGAATGGTGCATGTAGCAACTTACGCCAGCAGTTGTGACATGCATTCTACAAATGGCTCATGCATGTCAAAGGCCACTTGCATGAACAGCAGTTAGGCTGCATAAACCCCCTGCAACATGGCGCTAGGGGGTTTATGGCAGCAGATGCCCCCCATTCTAGAAAGACAGCCACAAAGTCCCCATATTGGGATTCTACAAGAACCCCTAGGAGGAGATCCGGCATTGTAAGTTATACCAGCATTTAGCTGGTGTAGCCTATGGCCACCCCCCTGGGGTCCTATAGACCCACCTGCAGACATGCCAACATGCTGCCATCCCCCCTCCCATGCCGCAAACCGTGAGTTGCCGGCCGCATATGCAGCAAAAAGCCTGCCCAGGTGGTCTAGTGGCCCCCCAACTGTATAATAATAAATAAGATCCCTCATATCCCTGATAGCCTAGTGCCCCCCGAACTGTATAATAATAAAAATGATACCCGTATCCCTGGTAGTCTAGTGCCCCACTGTACTGTATAATAATAAATGAGATCCCCCATATCCTTGGTAGTCTAGTGCCCCCCGAACTGTATAATAATAAATAAGATCCCCCGTATCCCTGGTAGTCTAGTACTCCCTGAACTGCATAATAATAAATACAATCCCCAAATCCCTGGTAGTCTAGTGCCCCCCCGAACTGCATAATAATAAAAACGATCCCTGTATCCCTGGTAGTCTAGTACCCTCCTGAACTGTATAATAATAAATATGATCCCTGTATCCCTGGTAGTCTAGTGCCCCCCAAACTGTATAATAATAAAAACCATCCCCATATCTCTGGTAGTCTAGTGTCCCCCCGAACTGTATATTAATAAATAAGATCCCCCATATCCCTGGTAGTCTAGTGCCACCCCTGAACTGTATAATAATAAATACAATCCCCAAATCCCTGGTAGTCTAGTGCCCCCCTGAACTGTATAATAATAAAGATGATCCCCATATCCCTGGTAGTCTAGTGCCCCCTGAACTGTATAATAATAAAGATGATCCCCATATCCTTGGTAGTCTAGTGCCCCCCCAAACTGTATAATAATAAATAAGATACCCCGTATCCCTGGTAGTCTAGTACTCCCTGAACTGGATAATAATAAATACGATCCCCAAATCCCTGGTAGTCTAGTGCCCCCCCTGAACTGTATAATAATAAATAAGATCCCCCATATCTCTGGTAGTCTAGTACTCCCTGAACTGCATAATAATAAATACGATCCCCAAATCCCTGGTAGTCTAGTGCCCCCCCGAACTGTATAATAATAAAAACGATCCCTGTATCCCTGGTAGTCTAGTACCCCTCCCTGAACTGTATAATAATAAATATGATCCCTGTATCCCTGGTAGTCTAGTGCCCCTTCCCAAACTGTATAATAATAAAAACCATCCCCATATCTCTGGTAGTCTAGTGCCCCCCCGAACTGTATATTAATAAATAAGATACCCCATATCCCTGGTAGTCTAGTGCCACCCCTGAACTGTATAATAATAAATATGATCCCCATATCCCTGGTAGTCTAGTGCCCCCCGAACTGTATAATAATAAAGATGATCCCCATATCCCTGGTAGTCTAGTGCCCCCTCATAACTGTATAATAATAAAGATGATCCCCATATCCCTGGTAGTCTAGTGGCCCCACCCCCCACCCAGCCATGCCAGCCCAACCAGCACCCCACACCTGTCCCCAGCCAGTGACTGGCACAGCCCACCTCTCACCATCATGGCCAGCCACCGATTGAGTCCAGTGTCAGCACGTACTGAAAAGACGTGCTCAGATATTAATTTCTATTTTTTTTTAACAACTCTTTATTGAATTTAGAAGAAAGAGAAAAGACAATACAAACATACAACAAAACCTGGAAATCCAGGCACACAGCCCAAAAACTGGCCATGTAAACTATATACAATACCTGTATACAAGCTCAGGATTGATGTCCCCCCCCACCCAAATTGTCTTTAATCCAATGGGACCCCTCAATCGGGGCGATATCCTTGTATAAATTACAACTCAAACCACTTCCTCCCAACCCTGTATAGCTCCCTCAATTCTATGGGTAGCCCATTGATCCCATTCTGAACACATTAAATCATCCCCGAGATGGGACACCTCCCTGAGCTCCCCCCAAGAGAGAGAGAGAGTCCCCATCCCCCCGTCTTTATAGCAGGCCCAGTATCTTCATCCACTCAAAAAGTCCCCAAAATCCCCCTTACCCTCTTTTTATATAACTTGGTCTTCCTGTTCCTGTAATGTCTTTATCGTCTCATTCCTATATGACACTGGCTAAACACAGCCCGACAGGCAGACCCAAACCCGACCAAATGGCTCCTGTTGGGAATAAATTGCTTCCAATACTGCCCATCTTTTACCATAGGACCTTTTCTTCCCTTCCAAACATAGGTACCTATTAATTCTAGATAAGGCTCCAATAAGGTCCCCCGCCCATTGGCTCTAACCATATAGCTGGTCATCCTTCCAATGCTGGACCACATACACTTTGACTATCATTGCCATCAATGATACATGATATTTAGGGGTAACCCCCTCAATCTGCGAGAGGTCCCCCAAGATACATATCTCCAGAGTGATAAACTCTGAATAGTCCAACAGTGGATCCATCTGCCTCTTAATTTCATCCCACAAGGGCCGAATTCTGCAGCAATCCCACAAAACATGTATTAAGTCTCCTCTTTCTGTTTGACATCTAAAACATCGGTCTGTCTGTCTAAGGCCTCGTTCATACAATTTCACAGGGGTTAAATATAAGTTAGAGGCAATAAAGTATTGCAGGCTCCTATGGTTAGGTATCACAATATATTTCATACTCTTCCATACACTAACCCAGTCAATAAGGTGTGGCCCCAACATGCTATCCCAAGATGGCACTACCACGAGGCACCCGTCCCAAAGAAACCCAACATAATTCTGTAGACTTGTGACAACGCTCTAGTTTTCAAGTCAATTCCTCGCAGCTCCCCCCAGTTGAATGAACGAGCTGTGAGGCCCCCTACCTTCTTTAGCGTTCCCTCGAGTGCCCACATAAGCTGCAATCTATGGAAAAAGGGCATTCCATCACACTGCGCTGGAAGAACCACCCTGCCATCAAGGATAACATCCTTTAGGCTTAGGCCTAACACCCACTTAGACCATTTCCCCCTAATTACCCCATTACCTATAGTTAGATTAGGATTGCCCATAAGGGATTGCTGTTGGGCCCTTATTTGCTCTTTTCTCTGGGCCGCAGATAAGAACGACCACCAGGCCTCTGCTGCCTTCAAAATTGGGCTTCCCCTCTTCTGTTTAAGACAGGCCCCTAGATTAGCATATAGGGGTGTCTCAAAAGATATACCTGCCTCTCTCAATACTTGAGTCTCTAGTTGTAGCAAATCTGGAATGTAGGATTCATCCTCAGCACACCTACCCCAACGAGCCATTAGACTCAACTGCCCTGCCACATAGTACATATGGATATCTGGCAATTTAACTGCCCCCAGTATTGGAGGCAAACATAGATCACTGTATTTTTTTCCCAGGTGGTTTACAATTCCACAGAAAGTCCGAAATTATCTTCTTAATCAGATTGAACCATTTTTTAGAAATACTGTATGGGGCCAGGTATATTGGGTACAGTAGCCTCGGCAGTAGATTTATCTTAATGAGCCCGAGGCTAGCCGTAAAGTTGAGAGGTAACTTATCCCATCTCACTAAGTCTCCTCTAATAGCCAAGATTATCTCCCCCATGTTTGTTTCTGCACCTGCTTCATAGTCTCTGGTAATCCATACACCCAAATATCTCATCCTGTCTGCCATCCACTGGATATGAAACTGAGTAAAGTCTGCCTTATAAACATGTGGTGTTAAAGGTAAAATCTGGGTTTTAGCCAAATTTAATTTATAATTTGAAACCTTTGCAAACCATTCAGTTAGGCCCCTAATCCTATTGAATCCATTAACCAGGTCTATTAAGTGGAGCAGGACATCATCCGCAAGCACTGAGAATTTTAGTTCCCTTCCCCCTATCACCACCCCCTTTATTTGCTGATCATTACTGATAGCCCTCAAGAGGAGTTCTAAGTAAATGTTAAACAGTATCGGGGAGAGAGGGCATCCCTGACGCGTCCCATTTTTTAACTGTATCTCCTGCAAGATGTAGCCGTTGCACAGAATTCTTGCTGTCAGAGCAGCATATAAATTCTTAATACCCCTTAGGAGGTCCTCAGGGAAACCCATCTTCTCCATAGTGGCGAAGAGAAAGGAGTGGGAGACCCTATCAAAGGCCTTCTCAGCGTCAAGTGATATCAAGGCTATAGGGTTCTGGGAATCCTCAGCATGGTTCAGAATATGATGGAGCTTCCTCAAGGCATCATGTACCCCCTCCCCGGCATAAACCCCACCTGTTCCTGGCTAATTATCCCAGGCGCTATCCACCAAATTCTGTTGGCCAATATTTTAGTGAGGATCTTAATATCTTGGCTCATCAGTGCAATAGGCCTATAACTTGTCGGATCATCTGTGGGTTTCCCTTCCTTAGGGATTAGAGTAACATAGGCCTGATAAAGGGGAGGATGAGGCACCCCTTCCTGCATTATAGTAT
This sequence comes from Neoceratodus forsteri, assembly GCA_016271365.2. Lineage (NCBI taxonomy): Eukaryota > Metazoa > Chordata > Ceratodontiformes > Ceratodontidae > Neoceratodus > Neoceratodus forsteri. The sequence continues at coordinate 685,780,061 of CM028137.1, read as the reverse complement.
TATAAAAGTCCTGGAGCACAGGTAGTAAAATATGAGTAAAGGTCTGATAAAACTTCGCCGTGAGACCATCCGGTCCTGGTATCTTACCCCTAGGTAAAGATTTGACTACCTCTAATATCTCTGAGGCTCCTATGGGGGCTATCAGGTCCCTAGCCTGTAAGGGGTCTATCACAGGCAAAGATATCTGCTCTAGAAATGTCTGAATCTCCTCCTCCCCTACCATGTTATTAATCTGATAGAGTTCCTCAAAATACCGTCCAAAGGCATCCGCTGGTTCCTGGGGGTTGGTAATTACCCTCCCATCATATCTGATAGACGTCACTGTTCTACTAGCTTCCCATTCTTTAACTGTAGCTGCTAATAGCTGACCCGGAATGTCTCCCTGCAAAAGATATTTGGCCTTAATCTTTTCCAACCAAAAGTCGACTTTACCAGCGACCATGTCTTCCAGCTCCCACCTTAAACTCTTAAGTTCTCTGTCAACTTCTTCTGACGAGCCCTCCAGGGGTGTAAGATAGGTAATAGCCCCTAGAATGAAATCCTCTCTTGCCCTCCACTGCCTATTTCTTTTAGCTGTCAGGTCTTGGGCCACCCCTGCAAAGAGTACCTTGCAGGCCGGCCAAGCCAGGCTCCTGTTTGTCATCGTAGGTAATTGTTGCTGAATAATTTGCAGTAAGGCTCCCTCAAGCTTTATCCTTAGTCCTAGGTTCCAAGCAATAGCATTGTCGCTCAACCTCAACGAAAGGTCTGGGTGGGCCAGCTTTTGGCTCCCAAACTAGTGAGATCGGGGAATGATCTGAAAAAATTCTACCTTCCGTTGTAAGGTTTTTGGTCCCCAAAAGCACCTCCCGGTTTACCAAAAAAAAAATCAATGCGAGATTGCATCCTATGAACCGCTGAACAGAATGTCATACCTAAATGCCCACTCGCATGGGTCCGTGCCGGGTCCACTAAAGCCGAGGTTTCTAACAATCTGCTTAAAGCTGTTTAAGCCTTGCTCAGTGGTCCTCTAGAGGGTGGGATCCTATCCTCGCTATTATCAGTATAAGTATTCCAATCTCCAGCTAGGATAAGAGTGTGCCCCTGCAAGCCAGCTATGTCCCTCTCTACCGATGCAAAAATCTCCACGTTAGGGGGCGTCGGGCCGTATAGGGAGGCCACCGAGGTGGTCCTCCCATAAAGCAAATCTGAAATATATATCCCTCTACCATCCTCCCTCGAGTCCACCAGTTCAACACTGAATGTACAGGACTTCCTAATCAAAATCGCCACCCCTCCAGAGGCCCTCCCTTTGCCTACCCCAAAAACCTGTCCCACCCATAGTCGTTTGAGGCTATTCAGTTCCTCTGTCAAAAGATGTGTTTCTTGTAGAGCCACAATATGGGCACCTAATTGGTCCAAGTGTTTCAAAATCACCAACGCTTTATGTCTGCCCCTTAACCCTTTAACATTCCATGAGACCAGTTTAAGAATCACCATTAGTCATATTCAAAAGTGGTGTTGGGGCAAATGCTCCTCAAAACCCTACTCGAGCCTGCTATTCTAACAACTGCTCTGCGGGACTCTCTCTCTCTCTTTCTCTCTCACTCACCCTCCCAACCCTCCCCCTTACCCCTGCCCTGATCCTAGATCGCTCCTCCTCTATTCCTCGGATCATCGATGAGCTCGTCCCCATGCCGTCCCCCTGCCCTCTCTGAACCCCTCTCCCCCGGGACCTCTTATGAACCTTACAAAGCCTTTGGTAGCCCCTTACTCTATTCTATCCTCCCTGAGATCCTTCCTTTTGACCCTCGGCTAACTAGCTGATCAACCAACCGCCCCAACTCTGTCCATCCTCTCTGTCTGGCCTCTCAAGAGAGACCTCCCCTTTCTCTGACCTCCATGTCCTCAACAGTCTCCCACCCCAAATGTAGCAAATGGGGGAGCATTTAAAAACCAGTCTATTCCCCCATTTGCAATTCCCCTCAACTTATGAGTTCCTCCTCTGAAGCGGATCTCTTTGACGTGTCCTTAACATCAGGACGCCTATCCTACACTCAACTCTGGTCCTTTCTGCCTCTATCTCCGGAGCGTCAAAGTCTAAATATACAGAGAGGATCCCCAGGGTCTCCAGCAAGGAGGATTAGAAGATAGCTTAAACCCACAGCAGGGTCCAGGAAAAATGGGAGGAAAAAAACCCTTCTCCACAACCGGACCTGTCCTACTGCTTCCGAACGCTCTCAGGTGTGCCCTCCCTATTCTTCTTGGATTCCAATTTACCTTTCCCTTAGTCATAAACCAACTTGTTCTTTTGGACCCCCTATTAAAATTACTATCCCTCATGTCTTGAACCCCTTCCCCACATTGCTCCGGGTCCTCCCCTCTACTCCACCTGGCGGTCCCCAAGTTCCCTCTTTTAATCTCCCATAGGCCTCCCTTCATAATTGGCGAACATCCCATATTCTACTCATACCTCCTTGTCAGTGCTAACCCCCTCTCACGCCCTCCCCCCCAGGTTACTACCCCATACCCATTTTAGAACAGACTAAAATGCAAGCCCCTTGCTACAGTTTTCCTCCCATGAGTCCAAGCTTGTGAAGCTCCTTTTTAGTTCCAAACTCCATCTCTGGATTTGTTAACAACATACTCAAACTATAAACTCGTCCCATAAAGATAATACAACAGTCTTAAATCTAAACAAGTAATATGTCCAGAATTCCAGTCTGACCAACTCAGCATATTCCACCCCTTCGTCTCACACTATTCAGCTTGGTGCCTTGAATAAATCTGGCAGCTCCCCTCACAGTCCGTCCAGCGCATCTTTAGCTGTAAGATACCTTTTCTCTCCCATTTGTGAGTGGACCGCCAGTGTAGCAGGGTATTGAAGGCGGAATTTAATACCAGCTAGATACAGTTTCTTTTTAATGTCTACATATTCCTTCTGCTTGCTTCTTATTGATGGCGTTTGGTCCTGGAACATCCACAAGGTGGCACCATTCCACTGTATTGTTTTCTTTTGTCTAACTGAAGCCAGCACAAACATTTTTTCCTTATAGTTAAGGAAACGCATTATGATGACTCAGGGTCTAGCACCCGGTGGTGGCATTTCCCTCAAAGCCCTATGGGCTCTCTCCAGATTGTAGGTCACTCCGTATGGGGTAGGGCCCAACATTTTGAGCAACATATCTTGCATAAACAAAACACAGTCTGAGCCCTCTGCCCTTTCGGGTAGCCCGGCCAGGATCAAGTTATTCCTTCGACTCTGAGACTCCTGATCTTCCAGCCTTTCCTCCATTTTTTTCATTTGCTTTCGAACCATAACCAGCTCTTGCTCAATTGTTGCCACCTTCCTTTCCTGTGATGTAATACGAACCTCTGCATCCCCCATCCTCTGGGCTAACGATTGCAGAGCAGGCTTCACAGTTGCAAAATCCACCACCAAACCTTGCAGCAAGTGTTTGATTTCTTGTAAATCCCCATTATCATTAGTTATTTTCGCCCCTTCTTGCTCTCCAACCCTCTCCTCTTGGTCGTCTGGTGTGGGGGACTAGGGCTTTGGTCGCTTTGAGGCTGGTGATCTCCCGCTGAGGGATTCCACTGATTCGGCTCCATTTCTACCTGTAAGCCGGTGCTGAGCAGTGCGTGCCTTTGGTGCCTCGCGGAGAATCCGTAAGCCGGACCGTAGATACTTTCTTTCCCGACGTCAAATCACGCCGATAGTGCTCATCGGCAGTTAATATTGTAGGGAAAAGTGTTATTCGCTGAGCCTGACCAGTCCCGAGGAAAATTAATTTATATAATATGCCTCTGGGCCTTGGAGCAGCACTGGAGTTGTCCTACGCACTCCACTCATCACGTGATCACCCTCAGATATTAATTTCTGAGTGCATCTTTACAGTATGCACTGACACTGAACTCAGTCAGTGGCTGGCTGTGGTGGTGAGAGGTGGGCTGTGCCAGTCGTTGGCTGGGGACGGGTGGTGGGGTGCTGGGTGGGCTGGCATGGCTGGGTGGGGGGGTCACTAGACTACCATGGATACGGGGATCATCTTTATTTTTATACAGTTCAGGGGGCAGTAGACTACCAGGGATTCGGGGATCATATTTATTATTATACAATTCAGGGGCCACTAGACCACCGGGGATTCAGGGATCATCTTTATTATTATACAGTTATGGAGGAGCCACTAGACTACCAGGGATTTGGAGGGTTTAATATTTGTACATTGATCGGGGGGCACTAGACTGCAGGGTATATGCCACATATGCGGCTGGCGACTCTGGGTTGGGCGGGTGGGGGGTTGACCACGCTGCCTGCTGTTGCAGTTCGGCACTCACCATCTAATACACCCGCGGTTCGGCATACCTGGCTGCATGTCACAAGTCACAGGACTTAGCTAGCATGACCCTGCCCTACTAGAATAGGGCGCAGGGTCAATGTCATAGGTGCGGGTGGCACCGCTATGCGTTGGCTTACACTGCGCCACCCTTCTAGAATCCAGCCCCAGTCCTGCAACAACTTTGCGACATAAGGCCAGGTACACCAAACTGCAGCCGTACCTGGTGAGCATGTTGGAAGCCACAACAGCAGGGTGGCACGGTCAAACCACCCCCATGCCTCAATCCCTAGTCACCTGCTGCAAATTCAGCAGATACCCAGGTAGCCCTGGTAGTCTAATGGCCCACAAACTGTGAATTAATTATTACAGTGATCCCATATCCCTGGTAGTCTAGTGGCCCCCCGAACTGCAAAATAAAAATTACAATGATCCTGTATCCCTGGTGGTCTAGAACCCTCAAAGTGTAAAATAATAATTACATTGATCCCGTATCCCTGGTAGTTTAGGGCCCCCCCAAACTGTAAAATAATAATTACAGTGATCCTGTATCCCTGGTAGTCTAGCGGGCCCCTCAAACTGTAAAATAATGATTACAGTGATCCCGCTCCCTGGTAGTCTAGCGGCCCCCCGATCAACATGAAATATATACTGTACACCCATTCCCTGGTAGTCAAGTGGCTCCCCACCCAGCCATGCCAGCCCGCCCAGCACCCCCACCCATCCCCAGCCAGCGACCGCACAGCCCACCTCTCATCACCACGGCCAGCCGCTGACTGAGTCCAGTATCAGTGCATACTGTAAAGATGCGCTGAGATATTAATACGGCATAGAGTCCGTACTTGAGTTTTGAAGGTTGATGCTTTTTTTTATTTCTGCTGTGGCTTGGAATTACCACATTTCTCTGAATTCAAACAACAAAAGGTCAAGCACTCACCATCCTCCAAAAAATAGTCGAGCACAGGTCTTCAAAGAAATAACTTATTTTTTTTTAATATATTTTTAGAAGCATAACATGCCTAACGCATTTTGGATTTGTGTTCATTCTTTCTCAAAGCCTTTGAGAAAGGATGCAGACACATCCTAAATGCATATGGCACACAGGACCATGCATGAAGCATCCTACACATCTGTCCCTGTGGCCAGTGGATCACCTGCTTTGCATAGGGCCCAAACAGCTAACTGTGCAGAGCATGCTACAAGTCCCATGCCATGTCTGTTGGGTTTGTTGTTTTGTGTAGGGCCAACAGGAAACTGCTTAAAGCTATCTATAGGTATGGAACCATGCCTGATACATTTGTGTCTTTGTGTAAGGCCTGTAGTTCCTCTCATGAAGCAAGTTACAGGTCCAGAGCTTTGTTAAGTGGGTCTGCTGCTTCATATAGGGCCTGCAGGGCATGGCACAAAGCAAGCAACACAACTGGTACCAACCCTAACAATTCTGTTGCTTCTCATATTGCAAATTAAGCTATAGGCTCATATTATCCTGATGGGTCTGCTGCTTCATGCAGTTCCTGTGGGAAGAAAGCTAAAGGTTTGACATTAGGCTAATATCCACCCCCCCTCCTCATCTTCCACCGTCATGACCCAAGGCAAAGCTACAAGGTTTTGGGCCATGCTCTACATATCTTTTGCTTCTGGCTACTGGTCTGGGGCTATGCTCCTAGGATCTGCTACTTAATATGGGGCCTGCTGGGCCCTGTATTAAGCAAGGTATAAGTCTGGCACTGTACCCCATGGATATGCTGCTTCATGTTGAGTCAATCAGACACTGTGTAAAGACAGCTACACATCTTGGTCTGAGACCCATGGTTGATCTGCTTTGCCTATGGCCCACTGGACCTTTCACAAAGCAAGCTACAAGCAAAGGGCAGTGCCCTATTGGTCTTTTGCTTCATGAAGGGTCCAAAGAGCCCTGTGCAAAGCAAGCTACATGTCTGAGGTCATGCCTCAAGGGTATTATACTTCACAAACTGTAAAGTCCATGTAGCCCTATGCAAACAAAGCTATAGACCTTTCGGGTTATTTTCCTTGGGTCTGCTGATTCATTTTGGGCCCACAGGACCGTATGCGAAGCATGCTACAAGTTCGGGTTGAACCCCGACTGACTGATGCTTCATTTAGGAGCTACAGGTTTGGGGCCATTCAATAAAAGTATGCTTCATTGACCCTGCACAGCACAGTACAGGTCTGGGATGGTGCCCAATGAGTCTGCTTCTTTGCATATGGCCCTAGAGTACATTACATAAAAATAACATATGTATATAGTGGCATGGTAGTGTCATTTTAGGTAGAGCTGAGAATGCACTTCTATGTTAAATCATAATTTGTGGCAGCTTATGTCTTGAGCATCTGTTAATGAAAAGTCATAAAATTAGGAAGGCACTATTCTGGGACAGGTCATGGGACTTGCTAATTTTGGGGGAATGTGGTCCCACAGTTTTTGTGCTGCAAAGTAAAAAAAAACAGAACAGACCAAAAGAGAGCCCAGTTTGCTCATCTACTGTTTAACTAAAAAAGATTAGTATAGAGCCGGCCTGGTGGCACTGAGAGTTGAGGCACCGGATGCCACACCTTGCACCATGCTGACTACCTGGGTTTGGGAATGTGACTGGACCATCAGGGGTTGGCTGGGGAAGGAAAGAATTGAGCATCTGACGGACTGCTCTCCTTTCCCTAGGGAGGGTTTGGGATTTACATCACTCTGCAGTGACCCCCAATGGCAATCAGGGCACTGCAGGAGTGGTGAAATCAGGGGGTGAGGTACGGCAGACATTGGTACGTAGTGCCTGGAAATCACTGCATGTCTGTACCTCAGGAGTTGAAAAATAGGAGGATAATGGCAGTCAGCCGAGCAGCTTGATGGCTGGGCTCTCACCCAGTGGGCCTGTCATGGAATCACTCTCCGGTATTAGATCCCAGCCAGTGAGAGGGAGTGGAGACCCCTCCACAGTTACAGCATGCTAGCCTGATGCGAGTCAGCATGTGGGATGGAAAAGAGAGAGGACGGTGGCTGGATGTACGGCAGGCCAAACTGTGAGGAGCAGAAATAATGGAAAAACCAAAACAAGGCTAGGATATGTATCTTGAACCTTGCAGGTTCACTTAAATTGCCCTAAGGAAGGTGTGTTAAGTACATTGAAAATAAAAGCATTTAATACAAACAAAATATAAATGAAATAAAATATGACTTCTGCATCTGTGCAGTTAAAACCATAGTAACAATGGCACTGGTGGTGCCAAAGTTTGAATAATAGTACATCTGTAAACACAGACACACAGACACAACACACTTACAAACATGTACTGCACATTGCAGCCTGCAGATGGAGTTCTTTGCCCAGAATGACTTTATCAGTATTGTAGTATGCAGTAGTGTTTCCTGCTCTTAGATTGCTTTCTTGATATTGCTTCTGGTAACAACAGCTCTGTGTCATAGAGGGTCTTTATCAATGTTGCCACCCAGCTGTGTATGACTCCTCTGTCTGATAGTTTCAGGTTGAACAGGCCTTGGGTCATAGATGTGCCTTTTGAAGATTTGGTGAAAAAATGTTAATCCGTTTAAAAGTTATTACATTTTAAAGTTTCCCATTATTTTCAAAGGGAGCCATTAGATGTCCAGTGTGAAAATGGATTGTTTGTCCCAAATGAGTAATCCTTTGTCACAAATGGGAAATCCTTTTTTTATGGTTGCCACCATTTTGTGTTACAGTTAGTGAGGGAAACAAAATGAAATAACTTAACAAAATGCTGCTGTGTTTAACTGATACTGACACATGTAGCTTGCTTATCAGGACCCCTTCAGCTGAACTCTGGAGTTAACCCCTATGCGTGTGTGAGATAGCATCCCACACCTCAGATGTGCATTAAATTCTTATATCACACACTTCCCCATCCATTATTCTGTATATCTAGTACTGAGTTCACGATATACATGTGCACTTAGGACATGCACAAACTATGTAGCCATTACGAGAAGAACAAATATAACTTAATTTTTTTGTGTTTTTATTAATTTTTATACATGGCATAAATTGACTGAAACAAACACATCTGTTTTAAGACCATGTCATGCAGCTCGACATTACTGGCAGCCACCAACACAGCGCACTGCTAATGAAAATAATGCAAAAATGCTCAGCATTAAGGACATCCCTGAACATATTGTATCTTCCTTATCTCCTATACACATCCTATAAAGAATTCACCATTTTCCATGAACTTCAATGTTAAAGATCCTTCCCACCATTACAGGTAAGTAATCCCTCCCACTGCTACATATGCACCCACCTCTCTATCGCTTCCCCCTATAATCTACAGGCAATTGCAGAATAAAAGCACAATAGATTAAGTTATGCAATATACATGCTTTGGGAAGGAGAGGGAAGAGTATTGCAGAAAGGAGCTACTAGTTTTCATCCACTGTGAACTCCTTGCTGTGTGCGTGTTCTGCTTTTCTTGTTTTCCTCTTTGGTACACTGTTTTCTTTGTGCAGTAGATCAGACCAAACAACCCCAAATATAGCAATAAAAAATCAAAATAATAATGAAACCAGACAATGCTGGCCTGGCACCAGGTACAAGCCATTCAGATTTAGCTGATAATAACAACTCCAAGTGTAATGGTTATAGTTCCACAGTGGTTTTATCAGGTTTTTCATGCTGCAATTGATTACTTGGAGATTCAGGAAACACCCTTATCACTAATTTTGCACTCCTTGTCACCTCCACATTGTCTCTACCCCTCTGCATATGAAATGAATGCATGGGATCAGCAATGACCATGAAGCCCATATCTTCGCAATTCAGATGGATGTCCTTTTGGAATTAGTAAAAGGCTCACCACCCTTCGACATCATAAAGCCATCTATTAAGTACCCCTTGTGGATTATGCTTTACCATACAGACTCCTTGTTGATTCATGGTGGAAAGGTTATATCCATCTGTGTGGTTGCTCAATCCACTCTACCTCCTTCCTGAGGGAATATTGTTCAGAGGAAGAACTGTGATTGTTCCTTTTTGTCCAGCATCCCAAGTATGCCATCCCACCTGCATAGCTGGTTGACAATTCATTGACACTCTGGATAAGGGTTGTTGACATTTCTGTATGACAGAAAATATTATTAACCCATAAAGGCTATTTCAAGGTATAATGTCTATTCTCATAATTCAGTTTCTAAGCAATGCTCCACTCACCCTCTCTAAAATACAATATGTCCCAACCATGATCCATCAGCATTAATATTGCAGCCTGCTTTGCATCAAATACACCATACTGGTATGCATCATATGCAGCAAAATGGTTAAAAAATAGTAAAACTTGGTCAAACTTATTTTTATCTATTATTAGTTTTGTTTAATGTATATGCAATAAAACATTCACCATGATCCTGAATTACAATTTATGATTTTCTTTTCTGACATGATTCATTCTGATAGCACCAGGTCATAACACAGTGCTGTAATGAATGGTCTGCTCGATTACATATAAAAAAGAGTTAGTGCCTGATTCTGCAATGCTTTTATAATTTTACAGGCTAAGATACTATCATGCTGTTAACACAGTTTATGATGAAATAGCATGAGAGTTAACTCAGAGAAAGGATGACTTTAACCCCCCCCTTTTTTTTCCTTTTTCACATCTTTCTGGTTAAACTAGCCTATTGCTATTATCAAGTTCCCTTGCCTCGGCTCTCAACACATTACTTTGCAATCTTTAAAATTGCCGGGACCCATAAATCCCTGCACATACTGTTCTGATTTTATCATCATCATCATTGCATTGTCTTGCACAACTCCTGCCAGGGTGTCCACTCATGTTAGAGTGAATTTTCCATGTGAAGCGTACAAAAATTAACATTGCCAGACAAACCCTGAAAGTAATGTACAGGTCAGACAATGACTACATCTAGACAATTTATATATTAAAAAGATTATTTCATTTGTTAGCAGGTTTGAAAGGCACTGTTGCCAGCAATGTATAAAGACATGCGGTCTGCAAAGCTGCAAATGTAGAACTGGTCAATGGGAGAGAAATTAGGGTTAGATTTACAAATCGGAAGAGACAATGTCATACTGTGTAATGCGCATACTGAAAGATAATGTAAGGTTATATTGTGTCTGACTATACAACTACTTAACAATGAAGATTGCATCTCTGACTTCATATCAGAATGACAATGCATTTCGCAAATGGGTGACAGAAAGAAAACTTAGGACAGTAAAATGGGCAGACACTCACATAAGTGGAAATTATCACAGAACGTTTGTATGAAATTGTTATTTCTCACAATAAATAAGCACATTAGGGAATTAAGCATCACCTGTGTAAGGTTTTACTTCATTTTTCTATGGAGCGACTCTGTATAGTGTATGACAGCTGATTGTACACAAGCATTGCACAGCATGAATCTGCTTGAAAAATATTTTGTTATATGTAACAATAATGCACAAACATACTGTAATAGTTACAAATGAAACTAATCAGATTGTAACTGAACATCAACTCAAACAAAATTTAGACTTTATTTATTTACATGGGTGGCTATTCACGAATGCCTGTGGGGGTACACGTGAAAGGCATGTAATTCCCTGTGCAGCTTTGCATTCGCGGAAGTTCCATGTATTGACCACATACTGGAACACCAGCCTACTCATGTCTCCCATCAGTATCCCTGCCCCCAGTGTGCTGGTACATGGGGGCAGTCAAGTGCGGAACTGCAGACCCAGGTGTGCAGCCAATCAGCTGCCCATCCTGGGTCCCTTTGTGGCTATCCTGTGCCTGTGGGGCACCATGTTGGTGGCAGGTGCAAATATGCCAACAGCAGGGGGGATATCCCCCAGATGACTACCGCAGCCCTCCCAATGTGCCCTGATGGCAGTAGCAGCCTCATTGAGGGGGTCCGTTGACCCATGCCATCCCCACCATGACCAAGGGTGGCATCCCAGGGTGGTGTATAATTTTTATGGCTGCCTGCAAAAGGCATAGCCATCGCCTCACCATGCAATGCATCCACACCATTGTGAATGGTACTTTGTGTGGACACACACCCCCATGCTGGCTCCTGGCCCACCCCCCACACAGAGCTGTGCATCTGGCCAGGGGTTTCAGCCACATGGGGGGCATAGTGAGTTTGTGCAAAGTGCACAGAGGGTGCTGTGTGCATGGCCAGGTACAGGTGGGTTAGTGCCAGGATTGCACGGCACGTGGCCCCTCTGCACCTTTCGTGAATAGAGCCCATTGAGGTCATTTACCAAGGTTCCACTGTGACTGTCTGAGCATATTTTGTTACATTTTGATTCTCTACCATCACACATACTCAAAGAAAACACACACACACTCAGAAAACTTGCTAAGAAAATTCCTTAACTGATAGTGCTCTGTGAAATATACAGTGCTTTTTAACATTCTGTTCTATTTTTCCAATTTGACACACTTTCAGAGATTTGCCCAGTAAAGTTGTCTACTCCTCCCCTCCAACAAAGCCATTGTGTCCCGCAGCTGGCACTTCCTAAATCACAACCTACTGTTGATTAAGAAAGACTGCTTCCTAGGCTGACCTGGTGGTGCTGAGGGTTGAGACACTGGATGCCACACATCGTGCCATGCCGGCAACCCATGTTCAGGAATGAGCTCAGGTTGCTGGGGGTCAGCAGAGGAGGGAGAGGATTGAGCATCCCATGACAGCTCTCCTCTCCTGGGGATGGATGGGTACATCGTCCCACTCCATGGCTGCCTCCTGTTGGAGGATGGGGGCAGTGGCAGACTCCAGGAGATGCAAGAATGTGGCATCATGATGTGCTCACCTCCACAGCTCTGGGGGAGGGACCAGAAAAAGGAGAAAATGGTAACAGGCTCCGTGAAGTCCCCTCCGGCAAGTCGGCACTGCCGCCTCGGGACTGCCCGTAATTGCCCACTTTGGATATGGTCAAGTGGGGAAGAGGGATCTCCCCCTCCCCTTCCCTCCCACCCTGCCATCGGGGGTAATTCGTGGTGGAAATTATGGCACAGAGGTACTTGGGAAAGGCGACTGGAGGCTGAGAAGGGGACTGATGCCTGCCTACAGCGGAGGATAAAAATGAACATGGAAAAAAAAGAAAGACTGCTTCCTCACAATATCTACGGTTAAATAAAGTAAGGCTGTATAATACAGTGGTTTAAGACTCTGAGCTGCAAATCTGGAGACCTGGGTTTGAATCCCACAGCCTCCACTTGCATACTGTATGACCCATAGCAAGTCATTTAACTTCCCTGTGCTCCCAGGTCGCACCTGTAAACAAGCTTTCAGCTTAGTGTGCTATTCCTGGTTAAACAATTACAAAATTCTAAGTAAAATTAAATGTATTAAATAAAAAAACATCTGAGGAGGAGCCATGAGAAAAAAAACATTTCTAGGTGACAGACAACCATTGGGAACTGCAAGTTGATTGCAATGATTTTTATTTCAATACAGCACTGCAGTAGGTCACAGATATATTTGAAAAGATATTTGCACTCTCATCATACACTTTCCAACTGTCTTTTTGTAAAAACCCAGCACTGGCATAAACACACTATCACAGATCTTCCTGGATAAGTCCTTTACGCCCCCACTCCCACACAGTCTACACATCCTGCTAGGCACTTCAGAAACTGATGTCTACACAGGGTGATGAAAGAGTATCCCCGGCAATACACGCTGTTATATTCTGGGTAAAACTGAATTCACATGGCTGCCAATAAAGCTACGATTTTAGATGTCTTTTTGTAAAACCTGTGCCCCAGCATAAGGCACCTTCCTGGATATCTGCCTGGTAAAAAACCCTTTTAACCTCCCCCATCCAGTCATTGCATCACATCTCTGCCACCTCAGAAACTGTGACCACCACTGGCTGATTAAAGATTGTTTTACTACACAGCTCCCCCTTAATATTATATTTAAAACATTTTTAATATTTGGGCAATGGCTTGGAGACCCACAGTTTATTTTCAGTCACTTGGATGGGCTGTGCGACCCTGTGACCTAAGGATTCATGAGGTGGTGTAATCAGAAAGATATGCTGACAGGTTCATTGCTGTTTTGATAAAAATGCAGGCACAGGCCCCATAGGGCCCTGCGATTCCACAGCAACATACATGTTCACATCTATGGAGGGATGGAAGTGGACCCTGTGCTCACACAGGCAAATGAGGATCTGCATCTATGGAGGGATGGGTGAGGGCTCAGTGCTCCCATAGGCAAATGAGGAAATGATTATAGTATCTCAAAAAGTAGGGAAATTCTTTGCAAAAAACTCTGTTAGTGCATCAGTTAGGATGGTTAATTATGTGACAGAAGTATGGAAATGTGCTGTTAGGGTTTTCATCCTGAACTCTGCATTCCCCCCAAGCAACCAAATGGGGCAAGGCAACACAAGCAACCACAGGCATCCATCATCAAGTATGACAAACAACATACAACTCTTTCCACATGACACAAGAACACATCCATCATTATGGTCCAGTGCTTCTCTAGCCATGGACACATGCCACAGATGGTTGAAGGCACTCAATACCTGCATGTAATCATCCATGTGGGCACAGAAGCACAGGACCAAAATGCTCTGTGCTCCCATGGAATCATAGGTGCCTTTGACACTTGAGTGAAGTCATCTGCACTTCACAGAAGGTTGATGGCACTCAGCTGTGCTTTGTGTCTCACAACCCACCTGGGGCATGCAGCAATTTAGCACTGCCACACACTCTGCTGTGTGTTATTGCTCACTTATAATTTATACTGTAATCTTAAGTGAATTATATACTACAATTTCCAGGTGGTTGAAGGCACCTGTCTGAGCCTCATGCCTTATGATCAACCGGGGGAATGCAGCAATTTAGCATTGTCACACACCCTGCTGTGTGTTATTGCTTACTTACAATTTTCAATGTGTTTCTATGGGAATTTTATATCACACTTTCTAGGTAGTTGAAGGTACTTGGCTGTGCCTTGTGCCTCACTACCCACCTGGGGCATGCAGCAATTTAGCATTGCTGCACACACTGTGATGTGGTATTGCTCACTTAAAATTTATAATGTGATTCTATGGGAATCAAATACTGCACTTCCCAGGTGGTTGAAGGCACTCGGCTGCACCTTGTGCCTTCAAACCCACCTGGGGTGAGCAGTAATTTAGCATTGCTGCATACCCTGCCATGTGGTATTGCTTACTTACAATTTACAATGTGATCCTATGGGAATCATGTGCTGCACTTCCCAGGTGGTTGAAGGTACTCAGCTGCAGCTCATGCCTGACAACCCACCTGGGCCGTGTGGTAATTTGGCTTTACTGCACACCCTGTCATGTGTTATTTCTTTCTTACAATTTACAATGTGATCCTATTGGAATTTTTACTGCACTTCCAAGGTGGTATGCAAGTGTGCATGTGTATCCATGGCTACAGAAGCACTGGTGCATGATGATGGATGTCTCATGTGTCATGTGGAAAGAGTTGTATGTTGTTGATGATGGATGTCTGTGGTTGCTTGCGTTATCTTGCCCCATTTGGCTGCTGGGGGGGGTGGAGTTAAGGCTGAAGACCCTAACATCACATTTCCTTAATTTTGTCAGTTTAATAGCAACCCTAACTGATGGATTAATTGAGATTTTTTGCAAAGAATTTACTTTTATACAAGGTTAGAAAACTGATAAGCCAGCTGAACATGGGAGACTTAGAGGTGCCTAGTCTAGCAACTAACAACATGTCATAACTACAGTAAATGCTGGCTGAGCACCCCGACTCTCACCAGGTATGGTAATATGTTTGCCTTTGCTTGTTGTTACCACTTACCAGGAACCCCAAATGTACTTTGCCACTTTTTCTTTACTTCGATACAATAGCAATCTCAAGAAGATATCCAGCCAGATTATACAGTGCTGCCTGGCTGACTACAGTGGTCCTCCCCAACCTGTCCTGTTTCTGAGCAGGAATTTGCCAAACCTTCTGGTGTAATACCTATAAAGGTATTAATCATGCATTTGGGGTGCAAGAACCCAGGAGAGGATTACATAATGGGGGGGATACCTATGGTCAACAAACAGGAAAGGGATTTGGGCGTAATCATATCTGATGACCTAAAGGCAGCCAAATAATCTGCCAAGGCTGTGGGGGAGAACCAGTGGAATGCTGGGGTGCATTGGGAGAGGTATCACCAGCAGAAGAAAAGAGGTGGTGATGCAACTATACAGATCATTGGTGGGGCCTCATTTAGAGTACTGTGTCCAGTTCTGGAGGCAGCATCTCTATAAGGACATAAACAAGGTGGAGGCAGTTCAAAGAAGGGAAACAAAGATGGTGCAGGACCTACACCAAAAGTCACATGAGGAGAGACTGGGAGACCTCAATATGTATTCCAATTGTTTAACCAGGTGAGACACACTAAGCTGAAAGCTTGTTTACAGGTGCAACCTGGGAGCACAGGGAAGTTAAGTGACTTGCTCAGGGTCACACAGTATGCAAGTGGGGGCTGTGGGATATAAACCCAGGTTTCCAGACTTGCAGCACAGAGCCTTAAACCACTGTGCTATACTACCTCCCTGGAGGAGAGTAGAGAAGAGATGCAGTAAAAGTTTATTTCACCTGTGAAATTCCGTCTAAATCAGGAATTTTGAAGTGTGAAATATTTTGCAAAATTTGCACATCTCACCAGAATTTTGTCCATGCAAAATGCAGAATTTCATGTGGGTATTACAAAAAAATGTGATTTTCCAATCCACATCCCTGGTGTCTAGTGATACCACCCCGCTGGCCGATTGCTGGCCCAAATAGAAAGACCCCCCCCCGCCTAGCTTAAGCCCCATCCCCTACATCCAGCCACATCATTTCAAATTAAATAATTTCCCTGGTGTTTAGTGGCCCCACCCACCTGGCTGATTGCCAGCCAAATTAAGAATGACCCCCTCACCCCCAGAGATTCACCCCTGTCCCATTGTCCAAAGTGTGGGCTTGCAGCCTGATTCATCATGTCATTAAAAAAAAAAAACACAACCTTGCCCAACATCAGAACAACCTGGAGGTAGATCAGTTCTCCAGCACGCCGCATTTTCAATGGCCTTGTCAGGGTCATGTTTTTTCTATGTACCCATCACACATTTTAAAGCACCTAGTTAAAGGTGCAGTCACTATTAAGTCATATTTAATCATATTTAAAAAGGCACCAAATAGATATTGTCAATACACACTCTTAAAAAATTAAACTAGCCCATTTCTCAACAAACTGTATCTCAAAATAATCACTTGATGCTTTACAGTATCATATCTTAAGTTTTTCTTTTTAAATGTTTTTCTTTTTTGAGAACTTTTGCAGACATTAATTAAGACTGGCTAGTTTGGGGAAGGGGTGGGGAAGGAATAAGAGAGAAGGGGAGTTAAAAACACATGGAAGATAAGGGAAGCAATTGGTGGGGGAGGTGCTTTAAAATGGTGATAGATACATTGAGGAGACATGCCCCTGACAAAGGCCATTGAGATTGGCTAAAGTGCTTGGGAACTGATCTACATTCAGATTGTTCAGATGTTTGAATAAACTGCACTGCTTCAGCTTTAACTGGTGTCTGAGTTGCTCATCTGGGCTGGAGTGCCAGAATTCCTTTTTCCTACAATACGTTGCAGTGGGCCAGGAACCCTTTTTTTCTTGACACCCACAGCAAGTGTTCGATGCATTGCAATTGTGCTCCACAATAAAAAGTAAAGCAAGTTAAAAAAAAATCCAAAGTTAGATAAACTTGGAAGGGTGGAGGCGGCTACCCGACGAGCTGCCACAAGCTCTGGCCATATACCAAGTACCAGACAGACAAAGGTTAGTGAGGCCCTGCTTCAGTGTCCACAGAATAAATGAGCATGCCTTGAGAAAGAGCAAGAGTGACTTGAAAATGTTCAGTATGGAGGTGGAGTGCTTTTAACTTTTTAATAAATTATTTATGCATCAAAGAATCCAAGCCTGGTTAATTTTTATTGTTGACACTGAAACATGGGCTAACTAACTTTTGTCAGTCCATAGCCAGATAAAGCCAATTCATAGAATGTGTTCCCAATTATTGCAGACTCCACAGGACCTGCACTTAGACTATGAAAAAATGATGGGTTTGTACTTGAAAACAGATTTTTATT
Organism: Neoceratodus forsteri; assembly: GCA_016271365.2. NCBI lineage: Eukaryota > Metazoa > Chordata > Ceratodontiformes > Ceratodontidae > Neoceratodus > Neoceratodus forsteri. The sequence continues at coordinate 685,762,620 of CM028137.1, read as the reverse complement.
TCCTAATCTTAAACAAAACAAATTATGTGGCAGCTGGAAGACCATCCCTTATGATGCACTTTTCCACCTCTCTATTTTTGACATAGAGTGCCTAACTATGGTGTTAGACACTTGTTATTAAGTAAAAATGCTGCAGACACTGACAGCCCAGTCCCAGTGTCACTGCCTTCCATTATGACACTGGTTGCCCAAATGTGGTGTTAGACACATTAATTAAAACAAACTGCAGCCAAAGGTAGCCTAGCCTTGTGTCAACAAAGACCCCACTTTACAACACTAGGTGCTCAACTGCAGTGTCCAAAATAATTGATTTTGAAAAATATAAAACAGTGATTTCCCTTCCCTGTCACAAGCCTAAATCTTACCCTCTTCCTCCTCCCAGACTCATGTCACTATTAACTCCTTGCCCAGCTCATTGACATCTCATTTTCAGTGCTTGTCTTTCCATGCCAACCATGATAAAAAAGTGAGATAGCTATTGGCTAGGCCTTCCTCACATCACCCTGTCTGGGCACCATCTAATTGAATGAATGTGCAAGCATGAACAACTGATCATATTTTCATTTATTTAGATGGAGGCCATTTTGAAATCAAGAGAGAAGGGCTATGCTGGTTGCTGTCCCACTTTTGGCTTTTTAATCATTAAGATGAGAAGGATGGTTGGGAATGCTGTGCTAGTTCATTTGGGAAGAGGGAATAGTGATCTGCGGGAAGGAGGTGGAATAGGGTAGGGTCTAGGCTAGTGGGTGGGGGAAGGAACATTTCTTCCTTTTACAGCAGCATGGGCAGAGGGATGCTGAGGTATTGCCATGATGTAGGAGAGAGAAAAATGACTATGGTAGCATGTGACAGGAATGTGAGATAGTTGTTCTACGCTTGGTATTTCGACTGGTGCTGAAGCACAAATCTTTGCCTCCTGTTTAAAGCAGCAGTACTACATTAAAAAAAGTCAGTACCATATAGATGTCTTTATTCTGATCTGTTGAACACATAGCTGTTTAAAATTATGTTGTGCAGTGCAACATTTGAACCCAGTCTCTTCTTTGTTTTTGTTGATATTTGTATGTCTGCCATGTTGTTCCCCAGACCTGTGTTGCTTACTGCACAAACATACACACACACACACACACACACAGACACGCACACATTCTGCTTTGTTTACAATTTGGTACGCTTCCTGTGTGTGTGTGGTGCATGCTCCCTTCTGCGCTGCCCTGTCAATTCCTTCAAGAATGTATACTAAAGTCAGTGGTGAAAGGGTTAATTTACAAAGGAATGTGTGTGTGTGGGGGGGGGAGTTGCTTACTTCTGTTCTTCCATGTCATAGTCATTCCCTCTCCTGGTATTTCCAATCAGCAATTGTGGTTTAAGGAGCATTTGAAATGTAAAAAATACATTTTTTAAACTAAGTGATCTAGCTCTACATTTCTCTAGCTGCTGAAAGGACGATATGTGTGAACTGGGCAACAGAAGCATTCACTCTACTTCTCCCAGGAGGTTACAACTGTCTTACAGTGAGATATTAGCACCACAAAGAAATACATATCTTTTTTGCTTGTGAATGAAATACTTTTAGATGTATTACTTGCTTTTTATTTGCTTTGCACAAATAAAGGCTACTAGTACTACAAACTGTGTGAGTGGTGTGACAGGACTGTTTTAAGCCTTTGAAAACAACATACAATACAAATAGGAAGCATTAAAAACATTATAAACAAGAGGACATTGAAAACCTTATGCGTTCAGAGCTTCTTCTGAGTGACATCCAAGAATGAGAGGGCTTGTATTACAAGTGTCTAATTTGCATATATAACTAGATTGGCTTGAAGAGTTACAAGCTTATGTTACTGCCTCAGAATCTTGCTATGTGTTACAACAGAAAAATGACCCATCTCTTATTGAAATACTTAAATTAACTTTTGTAATATGTGAAAAATATGTCATAAATATCCAGTTCATCAATAAACAGGAGTCCTATCCTTCAAAACATCTGCTGCTAGTTACAGATAGGAAAATGAAACATCAGGCAAAACATTGGTTTCATACATGCACTGTGTTAATGCTGAGAGACACAGCGTGTGTGTGGGTGTGTGTGTGTGCGCGTGTGTGTGTGCGTGTGTATGTAGACACACAACCACAAGATGTTTTTACAATTATGCTGAAAGTGGGCAACTTAATGGGTGGTGATATAATGTATTTTTTTATTGAAAGTGTGATACACTACTTGGACATTTGGTCAGACTTTGTTGGAGGGGTCTAACAGTATCATACTGCAATCTTCAACATGTCAGGAAAAAATGTTTTATATGAAATCAGTATGTACGGGAATACTGATTAGATATTGTTGTGAGGTACTGTGTTAGAGCATAAAATAATCTATGGGATCTAAATGTTCAGAGCTGGTAGTTCTATTCTAGGTTACTGTGCCAAGTTGATGTGACAAAAGTGGCTCATTGTCAGGAACCCTATGCTCAATTGAATTGTTCATCACATTTGCAATGCTGTGCACCACTGCCTCCCTGCATAATGCTTGCAATATCAGGTAAGAAGTGAGTTAGCACCATTGCAGAGCTGTACCCTCACTATGGGCTCTTTTGTACAAAGGTGGAAGCAGGGAGGAGGCTGGCAGCAGGTAGTAAGCTGGTAACTTCAGGCCCATCAACCTGAATTTGAAGGAGGTGAAAGCAATGGCGGCACTGTTGAAGGAAAGGACTGTGGAATATTTTGAATCCTGTGGCTTACAATAACTGTGGCTGCATGGATTCACTTGGGACGAGGGGGGCTGATATCAAAATAATCTATTCGTTTTCTTTGAGGGGGTGATGAGGGTTATTAATCAGGGTGGAGTGGTGGATGTGGCTTACCTGGATTTCAGTAAGGCCTGCAGTACCTTTCCACATAGCAGAATAGTAGAGAAGCTGGGCAGCCTTGGAGTGTGTACTAAGATGTTAAACTGGGTAGAGAATTTGTTGGGGAGTTGGCATCAGTGGGTGGTTGGAAACAGTGCTCACCTGGTGTTGAGGGAGTGACCAGTGGTGTGCCACAGGGATCAGCACTTTGGCCTGTACTCTTTATTGACATCACTGGAGATAATAAAGAGGGGTTAGAAGGTAAGATATGCTTTTTTATGGTTGAGACAAAGACCTACCACAGGGTAGACACTACCGAGGTAGGGTGGAAATCTGAATGGAAGAATGAAGACAGAACTACTTAAGATTGAGGAGTGGCCCAGTGTGTGTCATTAAATAGAGAATAATGAATAAGCAACTATGCACAACCAGTGTCTTCTGCCATAGATGGGGTTTGATTCCCTCTAACCTTGAAAGTGAAGCTTGAGATGTCAGTGAGAATCAGAATTTGAGTTTGCAGAACACACTGGTTGTGAATAAAGTTGTTCATCCTGTATTGTATTTATTGTATAGAGTACTGAGTTAAATGTGCATGTGGCAGTTTTGTTGCTTTCAGAATGAAATTGAGGTGTGCAGTCTCTTTAGCTTTCAGAATGATGTTGTAACACAAAAGAGTTCAATCACATTCCATGACCTTTGAACTGTGGTACAACAGCATATTAAAAAGCATGGAATTCTACACAGAACACTATTCTACAATATGCCATATATTCATTCTGAATAAATGAGAAATCAAGTACTTGGTCCATAGAAACCAAGGGGTGGAGTACATGAAGGGGGAACTCAATGGTGAGCACAAAAGAGAAAAGAAAACTGGGGACTGTCATTTCTGATGACCTAAAATAAGCCAAGCAGTGTGACAAAGCAGATGGGAGCACCAGTGGGATGTTACTATGCATAGGTATCACCAGCAAGAAGTGAGATGTTTATACTACTGTAAAATTAAGTAACTGATGAATCATCAACTAGCATACTGTGTCCAGTTCTGGAGACCATATCTTCAAATGGACATGCATAGGTTATAGGCAGTCTAGAGGAGGACAACCAAAATGGTGCAGTGGCACGCTGTCACCACTAAACTTGCCCTGCATGAAGGAATGCCTACAGGGCACACCAGTGGTATGGGAGCCCCAAGGTTTTACATACTTGGCGATAAACATCACCACACTAGGGAGGAACATGACTGAGGTAAACTACACACCCATCACAGCCTCCATCAGAGTGGAAACACAAAGATGGACTAAGCTATACCTATACCTGATAGGCAGGGTAGATGCAGTATGCATGTTCATGCTGTCTAAGATAGCATTCCTCATGTGCAACCTACCAATCCCTATGCAACCAAACACACTTCTGAAAATCAACAATCAAGGTGTCCTGTCCCTAAGCCTTGTCCTCTTCACCACAGAGTAACTATAGACAACACATAGTTTTACTTTACTTATCAAATGTCTCAATTATCCTTGGCTGCAACTGGATATTTAATTTTTGAAAATGCAGTATGTGTGAACATAAGCTACACTTATTTTCACACATACCATATTTTTGAAAATCAAATATCCAGTTCTTAGAGGACAGCAATCCTGTCCCAATCCACAGAAGATGACAACGCATGACCTCTGGAGGTAAGTATAGAGTAAGAGTAGGGGTTTTGGGGTGATGGGTGCTCAGTGGGAGAGTCTGGATGGGGAGGGGGCAGTGGGAATGATGAGGGACCATTTACTTTTTTCAGTGAATAAAAAACATTAATGGACTGTTTTCTTTTCACAGGCACAAATAAATTTTATATTTGGGGGACACTGGGAGTTTGCTCCCCAGTGTCCCACAATGCTGGGTTTAGAAGGGGCTTGTAATGCATATATGTATGTAGCTGTGGAAGCACAGAGCACAGATGTTTCCCATTATAGGACAACAGTGACCAAATTGTCAGTATAGCCATCTTATTACCGCACCTCATGTACCCTGTACAGGAAATTTTCGAATCTTCATCTGGTAAGGCAAAGCCCCAAGATTTGGAAAAACTAGCTTATGGGTGCACTGGTTTGGGGGGAATGGGTCTCCCCTGGCTGCAGGGCTACTTACTAGCATATAGGGCTGCACAAGCAATCAGATGGTTTCTCCCTAAAACCCCAAATATCCCTCTATGGGTGAATCTGGAAATGGACCTATCAGAATCCAAATGGCTGGGGAACCTGCTGAGCAAAGGGGGACATCCAAAGGGCCACCTTCCTCCTGTTATCTGAGAGACAAGAGAAGCCTGGCACAGGTGCAAACATCTCACTCAATGTCCAGCCCCCTTGTGGGCACCACCTGCACAGTACAGCCCCCTATGGGGTAATCCAGATGTGCTAGTAGGGTGACAAACCATCAACTGGCAATTTTGGCAGTAGGCAGGCATCTGTACGATAGCAGATCTTTTTGCACTGGACTCTGAAGCCATGATGTCCTGCCTGCAAATGCAGGCACAGTATCTACCACCCAAAACTGACTTCTGGAGATTTCTCCAGATCCAGGATGCATCCAAGACCCTCGGAGCCACAGCACCTATTGAAGATGGCTGGAAATAGCTGACCACCATGCATAAACAAGGCAAAGTAAAGGGCACTGCAGGCAAGATGTATGGTATACTTAGGGACTCCCTACCCGATACCACGATTAAGTGTAAGGTGCAATGGGAGCAGGACCTACAAATAAAGATAACAGACACCGAAGGGTGGCAATTCCTCAAGGATGCCCATCTGGTCTACAGGGACTCTAGAAGCCAGCTTATACACCTTAAGGTGTTGCTGAAATGGTACCATACCCTGGACACACTCCAAAAAGTGGGACTCATCCCCCATTCCACATGCTGGAGGTGGCAGGCCCCACGGGCTAACCTGTTGCGCATACTATGGCAGTGCCCCTTAAGGGTGCCTTTCTAGACAGAAGTAATTCGGGAGTTCTCCAAGATCCTACAAACACAAGTTCCTGCTATCCCAACCCCTAGCCTCTTGGGCAATACCTCAAAGGTGTCAAACTGTTCCAACCAATCCAAAAAAATGACTCCTCATGGTACTACTCGAAGTCAAAGGGCTATCCTAATGAGGTGGTGCCAGAATCTATCTCCCTCTCTTCTTATACGGCATACAACAGTGGCTTAGTTAGCACTTTTCGAATGGTTGACATACACCCACTGCCAATCACACACAGGTTTGCAACAAGAAATGGGGCCTTTATCTCAGATCACACCTATGCTCTACCCCCAACCCACCACCTGGCAACCCACCCTTCTGACCCAGACAACACCCTCACTCCACTTAAGCTTCCGCCCAAACTGGTTCACGTCAGTCCTTATAGGCTAAAAGGTCCTAGAAAGGGGTTACTCTTAATAATACAGGTTCAGACCCCTCCCCCCGATGGGTCAGCGATGAATGTTATTATTCAGGATTTTGCTCAGTTCCCTTCTGCAAGGTTCAACAAGATGAGCCCACACCACTTTCATGCTGATGTATACCTAGGCTGCATACTCCTTTATTGACTCAGGACTAGAGGGTATGGTTCACCATGCAATGGTTGATGTTCTTACTTATTATGGTTAATATAGAAAGGGAGTAATCATCCCAACGTAGAGTTCTACTTAATGTTAAATTTCTTCAGTACATGCCTATATTTGCAAACAGTGTATCCTAGAAGCAAAAGTTAAGTATACAACTGTTCCCTCCTGCTTTTGATGCCAAGTTATCTCTGCTTCATGTACAGTATGTTCCATTAATGAAAAATCATTATAAAATCTTTAATGATTAAAATATTGTGCAGTGGCTGTAACATATTGAACAATGGTGGGGAGGTGTGCGTTACAAGAATTTAATGGTCGTCCCAGGTGTGGGATGCTACATAAACCCAGAGGTGAAGCCCGAAGGGTTCATTAAAGCATCCCACACTGAGCGTGAGCATTGCATTTGAATAGGACACTTCCCCATCTTTTTTTTTTATAATTGCTGATCAGCAATTTTTTTTGCTAAAGTGCATTTGGTATTGCTGTGTCTCACTCATGTGTCACTCACACATACGTGCACACACACACACACAGTCTATCTTTGTCTCCTTTTCTTTTTCTTGTAAAACTTTTTTATTTAATCTGGCATTTATTTTTTCACTGGTAGACTTGCAGAGCTGGAGATTTGGATCGCAATCATGATTAGGCTTACCTCAGGCACCTCAGCCTCTGAGCTGTTCTCGGCTCCTGCTGGTAGTTGATGTCCACTGCAGGTTCCGAATGACAGGATCAACAAGATAGATTTTTTTTGTTTGTGGATGTTGAGCTGGTTAAAAAAAAGAGAAACTGATGATGACTATCAGTCTGGTGGCTCCTCGGTATACGGGATAAGGAGCCACCATGTTTCTGAAACTGTTTACCCCACCTGGTAGTAGAGCAACAGTCAATCAGAGAGTGGCTGTTTTTTTGAGTTACCTAGTACATACTCACCATTATAACCCATGGTTTATAATGGATAATTATAACTCAGTCAGCCTATGTAAAAAAAAAAATCGCTGACCAGTTATTATAAAATAATTATGACCAGAGACTAAAGTGTCTCATTATATACTGTACACTCTGGAGGTAACTAGGGATATGGTATAATAATGATAGGGACTTTCAAATACCCCACAGGTAAAAATAAGATTCAAGTGGGAAGCATACTCAGATTAAAAGGTGTTGAAGAACAAGGGGTAATGATATAAAGCTGAGGGAGGGCAGACCTAGACAAAATGTGTGAAAGTCCTTCTTCTCTAATAGGGCTGTGAATGCATTGAACATCCTCAAAGCAGAGGTGGTAGGGACAGAAATGACATTGGTATTCATGAATGCATAAGATATGCATAATGAAACATTGATGCAGTAGAACTGGTGAAAAATCTGGCAAATAAATATGGTCTGTTGCATTACAGTAGGTAGGGGAAACAGGCTGTCTAGGTGGGGAAAGACATCATTACATGCCAAGAACTGATATACAGTGTATAGTAGAGCACTGCTCTGCATAGAATTCCATACTTTTCAAAATGTTGTTATACCACACTTCAAAGCTCATGGATTGTGATTGTACCCTTCTGTGGTACAACAGTATTATGGAACCTCTAGAGACTGCATATGGCAGTTTAATTCTGAAAGCCAAAGAACTGATGTGTGCACATTTCACATAACTGTAACATTGCACATTTCACATAACTGTAACATGACCTATTGTTACAGGACATTGATACCTTGCCTGTATTTATGTATATAACTTGTATAATGCCCACCTTGTTTGTTGTATCTTGCACTGTGTGCTTGTATTATTATTTTTCCATCTCTGTATATCACCTGACCACTGAATTCTGTACTTGCTTATGTATAATTCACTGCTGTTGTTCACTGTATTTTACCATTGATTATGCCAGTCTCTGGCCCAGGCCATGCCTGAAAAAGGTCTTTGGACTAGTGCATCAACCTGGTTAAGAAATTAATAAAAAAATAATACTATACACTATAAAAATACAGGATGAACAACTTTATTCACAAGCAGTGTATTATGCCACCTTGTGATTCTGATTGCCAAGGATCTCTTGAGTCAGTGCAGATATGCAAACTCCAGTGGACATCTTAGACATGGCACACTTCTCTGCTGTGAGTTCCATCTTCAATGAGAACCTCTTTGCATGAACTGGATTAGGAACTGGCTGGGGGATAGGAAGCAGAGGGTGGTGGTTAACAATATCCAGTCCAAGGAAAGGGATGTGGCCAGTGGGGTACCTCAGTGATCAGTCCTGGGGCCGGTCCTTTTTAATGTCTTTATTAGTGACATTGCAGAAGGGCTGGAAGGAAAGTGTTGCCTCTTAGCTGATGACATCAAGATCTGCAATGGGGTATTACTCCTGATGGGGAGGAGAAAATGAGGAGGTACCTAGAAAAGCTGGAGAAATCGTCCAAAGTGTGGTAACTGAGATTCAATGTGAAGAAGTACAAAGTCATGCACCTGGAGTGCAGAAACCCTGCAGAAGGTTACAGGATTGGGGGAGGGGGGTGTTGGCAGTCACTAGAGAAGAAAGATACTTAGAGATTATCATCTTGGATGAATTAACAGTGGCCATACAATACACAAAGGCTATAGAGAGAATTGGTGGCATGCTGGAATGCACTGAGGGGTATCATGAGCAGAAGAAGGGAGGTGGTGATACCACCGTACAGAATGCTGGTAAGGTCTCATCTGGAATACCTTGTGCAGTTCTGGAGCCACATCTTTGTAAAGATGTAGATGGGTGGATGTGGTTTAGAGAAGGGCAACTAAGATGGTACGGGGCTTGCACCACAATACATATGAGGAGAGATTGCAGGACCTCAATATGTACTTGCTGGAGGAGCAAAGACAAAGTGGAGATATGATAGAGACCTTCAAGTATCTCAAAGGCATAAATAAAGTTCAAGTGGGTGCCATCTTTGAGTATAGAATGAGTACAAGAACAAGGGGGCACAATATGAGACTCGAGGGGGGCAGGATAAGGGAAATATGAGGAAGTTGTTCTAATTCACTGATAGGGTATTGAATACATGGAATGGCCTGCCCAAAGAGGTGGTGGGAGCAAGCACAGTAGAGGGATTCAAGCATGCTTGGGATAGACATAAAGGAGAGAAGAAGTGGGAAGGAAAGGCTCAGCTGATGCCTAAATAGGGTCACCAGCCACTGTTACAGGTAAGGAAAAGGGGAAGACTAGATGGGGCTAGTGGTCCTTATCTGCCATCAATTTTCTATGTTTCTAACTTTCCCACATGAGCTTCATGCTCTTCATGAGTGGTGTGAATGACTTTATGCTGCCATGTTGGCTCTGACCAGAGCATGTTTATATCATTGTTGCTGACTCTTGGGTTAGGCACCTGGTATCATAATGGGGTGGAAATTGTGGGGTGCATTAAGAGGATGGGGTATACCGTTGGACACCAGGGATACCTGCATATGAACAGGGTATGGGAGGGGGTGCCAATGGATACGATGAATACTTGTACATGGGGCAAGGTATGGTAGGGGGATACCACTGGATGTCAGAAATACTTTGACTGGGATGGCTGTGTGGCTAGAGGGCATCAGAAATACTTAGACATAGGATGGGATATGAGACGGGGTGCCATTGGATGCCAGGGGCACCGGGAGTGGGGCTTGGTGTTGGAGTGATGTCACTGACTGCCAGGGTTGACTGGAATGTAACAGGGTGTCGGGAGATCATCAGCTTCTCTGGAAGCTTTAAATGAGGCAGGGTGGTGTGGGTATAACTTGATGCCAGGGTTCTCAAAATGATACAGAGTGATAGTGAGGCAGACTAGGCAGGAACCATCTAGGTAAATTAGGTGGGCCAAGCAGTCCTTTTCATCTGACAAATTCTATGTTTCTATGTTTCTGTGAAATGAGTACCACATGATACAAAGAACTGTCTGGTGCAGAGGAGAGGCAAAGGTTGATGTGCTACTGTAAATTCTAGAACTGTTTGACCAAGGGTGGTATAAGGTTAGGGAGTGTCACTGTGACCAGGTGTTTTTCTCCTTTTAAAGTATTGACAATGTTAGCCCTTTCCAGCTTATGAATTATAATGTTTGCAACCTAGATTGTATTTTTCCTCACATACCACAGTTTCATATCATGTATTCTCTTTATGGTATAGGATATGAAATGGCTGAACTGAAGACAGCATTTTTATTTTAATGAGACGGTAATGGCCTGTTGGTATCTCATGAGTGGTAAAGCCATGAGTGAGATAGCAAAGGATCAGTACCCTCAGATGAAGACAGGCAGGAAATATTAAGTCAGGCCATGTCATATTCAATTTCATTGATACAAAAGATGCTTAAGTGTTGTACGATAGAAATGGTAAAAAGTTACAAATGTACAAAATGTAAACTGTACCCGTCTACAAGGTTCACTATTATGGTCAAAAATATTTTATAAAATCTGTCTTAAAAATCCTCCGTTCTGATTGGCTGACTGGTACCTTTTCCCCATGGTAAATCCTGTGATTTACCAATGGGAAAAGGTGCCAGCTACCAGTCAGCTGCATCAGAAACTCCCCCTGAGATCACTGTGAGCACCACAAAGCCAGGACTCACAACGTGATACAGAACTCCGCAGGTCTCAAACAAAGGGCTTTATTCCCCGTGATCTCACCAGAAAGTCTCTGCCCAATCACTACACCCCCCCAGAAAAAAGAAAAGAAAAAGAAAACACCAACTAACACTGTTATTCCATGTCGCTACCTCGAAACTGAAATATTAAAAAAAAGCGCAGCTCACACTCCCCATTTCCGAGCTTACTCTGCCCATTATGCCACATGCGTGAGTAGAAAACTTTCAATGAATGTACATAAATCTGCCATTTTTAAGAATTCTTTTCACCAGATTTTCAACATGGGCTTTTAGGGACCCCACTTCATGAACACTGGCATTGTCATTTTGTTAACTGGTACCAAAAGGTGATTTTGTGCAGTGACCGTGAAATCACTTTCCAGGCCTAGTTAATGAAATGACAGTGACAGTGTTCATGAGATCCAGTTTCAAAAAGCCCATATTGCAGATTTGTTGAAAAAATACATAAAAATGGCAACAATATCAACATAAGTTCAAAACACTTTTGAAATACATTATACAGAACTTAATTTGAGTCCTCATTTTGTGGTTCGGCTTTGAAGAGTGTAGACATGTCCCAGTCCAAAGAAGATGACAGTGAACAACCTCCAGAGGTAAGTATAGGGTAAGGGAGTCATGTGGTGTGGTGTAGTGGGTGCTCAGTGGGAGGGTCAAGATGGGGAAGGGGAACGGAGGGGATGACGAGGGACCACTTTCTTTTTTTCAGGTTACAAAAAAAAGATGTCAGGGAACGATTTTCTTCTTTTCAGGTAAATAACAAATAACTATTTTGGGACATTGGGAGTGGGCTCCACAGTGTCTCACACTGCTGGGAAAGGGGGCTTCTAGTGCTGACATGAGGATTGGGCCCCCGATGTCGGCAGCTTACAGAAGCGTCACTGGGGGGTGAAGGATCAAAAGAAATACAGAGACATAAAACAAACTGCAGTCAGAGAGTGGGGGGTTATTACACACCAGGTAATCATAGAAAAGGGTATGAGGGGAGTTTCCACTACTGAGGGGACTGTGATAAGGTCAGCTCACAGGACTAATAGCTGGCAGCAAGAGTTCCACCTCTGGCTCCACAATTCAAAAAATTCAGCTGTCAATTATGTGCATGTTTGACCACAAGTGGATAGATAATGTGCAAAAATGTGTTTTGTGCAAAAATAAGCTGTGCCTATTTTTGCACATACCACATTTTCGCACATAAACATCCACTTACAATCAAACCAAGCACATCATTGACAGCATTGATAAATAAAGGAAAAACACATTTATTGTTGTACTTCTACTGTGGAATAGAAAAAGAGTACTTGACTGCCAGTCCAAGGGTTCTGGATTTAAGGCCACTCCTCCCTCATTTGTTTTTGCCTTCATTGTAGGTGGGAAAAAATATGGAGAGAATAGTCGGTGTCCTGTCCCTGAGCCTTGCCCTATGTGCCACAGAGGAACTACAGACAACACAGAGTTTTTTTTCTTTACTTATCAAATGTCTGAACCATCCTTGACTGCAACTGGATATTTAATTTTCGAAATGTAGTATGTGTGAAAATAAGCTACACTTATTTTCACAGATACCATATTTTTGAACATCAAATATCCAGTTCATAGAAGACAGAGATCCTGTCCCAGTCCACAGAAGATGACAGCACATGACCTCCAGAGGTAAGTATAGGCTAAGGGTAGGGATTGTGGGGTGATGGGTGCTCAGTGGGAGGGTCTGGATCAGGAGGGGGATAGCAGGGATGATGAGAGACTGTTTTCTTTTTTCAGTGAATAAAAAATGTTAATGGACTGTTTTCTTTTCACAGGTACAAATAAATATTTGGGGACACTGGGAGTGGGCCCCCAGTGTCCCACACTGCTAGGTTTGGAGGGGGGGGCTTGCAATGCATATATGTAGCTGTGGAAGAACAGAGCACAGAGGGCCTGATGTTTCCCATTATAGGACAACAGTGACCAAATTGTCAGCATAGCCATCTTATTACCACACCTCATGTAGGAATGGCATTGTAGTTGCTCAGAGTTATGTTTTGGTAGGGATTCAAAAATTTCCTGTACCGGGTACATGAGGTGGGGTAATAAGATGGCTATGCTGAAAATTTCGGGCTAAAATGTCATAAAAATGACTGAGTAATGAATAAAAGTGGAAACCCCCTTTGAAATACATTGAACCGCATTTAGTTTCTCACATTGCAGTTGCTGAGTCCAGCAGCAAGACTTGTCTTCGATTGGAGAGTGGATATCGAACCTGGGACCTGTTCAGGTGAGTGAGGGTGTGTGGGATGGTGGGTGCTGAATGGGAGGTGGGGGTGCGGGGTCTGATGGACCATTTTCATTTTTTTTACAGTTTTTTTTGTTTAAGAAATCAAGTGACTGTTTCCTTTTATTTTTATGCTGCTACATTCTGCTCCTTGCCATGGCCCCTACCACAGGAGGGAGCCCCCAGCCCCATTCCCCAGTGTCTACTAGCTGGTGCTGAAGATTACCCCAGGGCTTACCCTCCCCAGTGGGGTTGGTGGAGTTACCCAACCCCCACCAGAGAGCAGGATCGAGTGTGGCCAGTACCATGTCTAGCCAGCGGTGGGGCCTGCAAGGCTTCCTCCATCTTGCCTTGCATCATTTTTCACCTCAATTTTTCTTTTCCCCTAGAGAGGAGGTGTGCAATGACACCAGTGGAGGAAGTGCACATGTGTCTGCATGTGCTCCTTCAGGTGTCTGCTCCATCTCCACCCTCTTTTTACTGCAGTATCAGAGCACTGCCCCACAGCCTCCACTTGTGGTCAGTCAAACACCAACCACTGGTGTCCCCCCTCCCCAGAGAAGGAGAGCAGTCCCTAAAATGCTCGATCCTTCTCCACCCCTGCCAAACCCCGGTGGCCCGTGCTCTTTCCCTAACACAGGTCACCTGTGTAGTGTGAGGAAAGCAGCCAGCACCTCAGCCCTCAGCGCCACTTGGCTAGCAAGTGACTGTTTCCTTAATTAAAGGGCTACACCAGAAATGGGAGGATGGGGGGTGCCACTAGACACAAGGAAAAAAACTGGATGGCCACGGAAGGGTAGGGGGTGCCACAAGACACCAGGGAAGAAAAAAAAGAAGTAACTGGGATGGTGATCAGTGGGTGGGGGTTGCCACTAGACAAAAAAGAAATATTAATGGGGGACACCAATCAGTAGGTGTGGGTGCCACTAGATGTCAGGGATGCTAGCTTTCTCAAATGACCTCCAGATTGCCCCCTGGACATTTATGAACATTCCCCCACCACTCCAAAATAACAGCTAAGCCCTTGGCATGAGGCTTTTTATGTTGCTTATGTAAACTGTGATTTTGTTACTGCTTCTGTGTGTTCTTGCCCCTCGTACCTTAGAGGGCTCCCTTTAAAAATGAAAACTATTATCACAGTTCTTCATATAAACATCATGTTCACAAAGTAGACTATACACTAGGGCTGGGAGAACTCGGAGAAGTTCTGACCCTTATTAAATAAGAACTATAACATGGTGAAGTTCTGATTTATTCTGACTAGTTCTGATTAATTGACAAATATTTGAAAAAATATGAAAAAAATGCATGCAATAAGCCAGTGTGGGTCATATTTAGCACAGAGGCCAAAAGGAAACATTTTAATGCGTGATTTGTATAAGAAATTACAGTAAAACTGCTAAATAAAAGCAATAACTGCGAGCCGCTTCATGTCTGGGCTGTACTGGTGGCATATCCAGCTCACACCCATGAAGTTGAGCATGCCAGGAGAGAGGGAGAGATGGAGACAGACTAACAGGTACAAGCACTATTCTGCCTGCCTGCCCTGTACACTACAGTGCTCACACACTGCACAGCCACACTGAAACCAAGTTTATTTTCTTTATTTGTGATTTATGTGATTGTAAAATTTCTCTTTAGCCCCTAGTAGTCTAGTCTCTCTCTGTCTCTCTCTCTCTCTCTCTCTGTATCCTCTTCTGACTGGCACAAATCAACATTTATTTTACCAGCTTGCCAATGCCCTGGGCCTGCACACAGACAGCCACAGTGAAACCAAGAATATAGTTTGTGATTTCTGTGACTATAACATTTTTCTTTGGTCCCCAGTAATTTAGTTGCTCTCTTGCTCTGTCTACTCTTCTGGATGGCACAAGTCAACATTTGTTTTGCCAGCATGCCCATGCCCTGGGCCTGTACACAGACAGCCACAGTGAAACCAAGAATACACGTTAAACACATACATAAAAGCATGGCAGTATTTTGCCACACAGCTGCTTTTTTAATCTTCATGGTTCAATTGCAGCCAACTGACTGACGGACCGACCACTGCAGCTGCAGTCTGCACTCAGATCTCCCCACCACGTGACTGTGACTGTGATCCTCTGGCTCCAGCTACAACTGCATGCAACTTAGGCCTGCAGAAAAAAAACACCCTGCTTTCCACCAACCTGGAACCGGACATCTATGGTGAAATCAGTATTTATCCAGGTCCATGGATTCAGAGTTTGATCCATCCAGGGGTCCTGATTTCGGATAGAACAGTCCACTCAGCCCTACTATACATTAAGAATCACATGCGTTGTTTCTGTAACTTCTTATTCAGGCACTTACAGCAATTTGTATGTTGATGATATATATGGCTGTTAATTTATAGATGAAAGTTCATGGTCTTTATCCCAGTTTTAGTGCACTGGTCAGGGTATGTTAAGAGAACGCGTTTTGTATTTAAGAATATAGAACATCATTAGGGAATAGATTTGAGCAGTCATTTCCAGCATCTTTCTATAATTTGGATTCAAAAATGGTTTAAATAGCATATTATTCATTTATTTTTTACTGAACATTTCTTTGGATGATACGTTTGAGCATACATGCTCTTTTACAAAGGTTTCACAACAGTATCAGAGATCACAAGGCAGTATATAACAAATACGATAAGCGAGTTCCAGTGGAAAGAAGTTAAATGAGTACAAATATAACTCAAAAAGTACAAATAAATAGGTTAGTTCATATTAAACAAATACCGAATTTATTATTATTTTATATCTCACATATGCACACTCGTTATTAGGGCTACAAACACTTACTTGGGTGGACTTAGGTCTATATTGAGTTTTATCAACTTGCAAAACAAAATATTCTACAGTTGCAGTGACAAAGGACCTTCACAGGTGTGATCTGAGACCACACATGTTTAGAACAATCGAAAAAGAAATGAAGACAGCATGACTGTATATATAAGGGCAATAACAACTAACAACTGCATATTTTTGGAATGTCTGTATTACTGGGTTGTAAAAATAGTTTTAGCTGCCAGATATGAGTTTATGCAGTATATTGTAAGGTGGAGACCACAAAGTAAACTGTTTAAAGTCACAAATTTAATCTCCATTCTTTTCTGAGGAAACTCTCAAAGTGAAGAAAGGCATAGATGTCTGGGATATGTGTTCTTCACTGAACCCACATCTGAAACATTCAGTGTATAAAGTCATCTTGTTGACCATCTGAAAGGCACTCCTCAGAAGGCTGGACCTGAGCAGCTCTTTAATGAGTCAGGTAGAATTGGCCAACAGAAAAATAAACCAGGAAGTAAATCCTCTTGCAGTTCCACAAGGTGTGTGTGGTATTTGACTTCAAGAAATACTGCAAAAAAAAAGCACATCACAAACTGGGAAGTATTTGACTCCCAGAAGAGAAACAGAGAACAAAAAAAGAAGTTAATCTCCAAATTTGTAGGTGTTAAAGTAAAATGTGATTATTTTTTATATTATTTTTTTATATGGACAGCGATCAGCAGGGGGGCATGCCACTAGACACCAGGGAAATGGATGGCTCGCAGCTAACACTGTAGCTGGCACCACAACTTCAGCTGTGGTTACAGAAGTCATGAAACTCCTGCTGTTCTCATACACAGAATGTGGGGAAGTGCAACTCTCACTAATCTGGGTTCCTGGGATTTTGGGTGCCCAGGCAAATAATTTCTGGCCCTAACTGTGAACAACAAGCATCAGAATCTAACTAAACAGGACCCGTTTAACTAGATTCTGAAATTTAAATGACAAACTTTGTATGTATTTTCCATGCTTTTAGTTTGTGGAGAGAAAAAAACCAAGATGGCGGCTCATGAAAAAGGAATTATTCTGGCAAAAAAGGGTTGGCCTGTCACAAAAAATAACCCTTTTTGTGAGGCTAAATCCTTTTGTCAAACTTTTACCCTCTGTCCTGGAGAGTGACCTTCCATTTGAAAATCATGAGAACTTAAAAATTGAATATCTTTGCAATAGATTAATATTTCTTCACCAAACAAATGCATGGCAGTTCTGTTATCTAAAAAAATTGAATATCTTTGCAATAGATTAATATTTCTTCACCAAACAAGTGCATGGCAGTTCTGTTA
Source organism: Neoceratodus forsteri (assembly GCA_016271365.2). Taxonomy (NCBI): domain Eukaryota; kingdom Metazoa; phylum Chordata; order Ceratodontiformes; family Ceratodontidae; genus Neoceratodus; species Neoceratodus forsteri. Next base: position 685,745,203 of record CM028137.1, on the reverse strand, counting down.
TCTAAGCTGTATCTACATAAAAAATCCTCCCCAAAATTCTATACCATCTGGGTGCAAGGTGAGGAGGAAAAAATGGCAAAAATTGGTGAAGTTTAACAATCTCAGAATTTGCATATTCAACCAGAATGAAACTTGACACGTCAAGGCATCTACCCCACAGGACAGCACATGCCAAATTTTGTGTAAAGTCATTGATTGGTTGAAAAGTTATTAAAGTGAAGAATTTGAGTTTTAACGTTAAACATATTATTCAACCTTAACTATAGGGGCACAACTGTGCCTCTATAATATATGTTCTTAATAATAAATTTAGCTCTACTTTTATATGTTTCCCTATCTGCTCTTTCCTGCATAAGCTTTTCCACCCTGCTCTTTGCTAAAAGGAACCCCTTTTCTGATTGTTCTGTCCCTTCTTGGACATGCTTTCCTCAGCCACGAACAGTTTCTTCTCCAGATCTTCCAACTGTTTACTATATTTTTAATTCCTAAACCATTGTTGGGACATACACCACCCCCTTATACAAACTTTTAAAGCATCCCAACGATTATATATCTCTATATCTTGATTTGCATTAAAGCCCCAAACCAGCAAATTTCCTCTTGTATTCTTTTCTTGAATCCTGGAAATATCCAGAGTGAGTTATCTAGCCTCCGCAATGTTTGTACTCTACTCCTTCCTTCCTTTCCCATCTCCAAAGTCAAAACTACCGGAGAGTGGTCTGATATACTTACAGGCTCATATTCAATCTTTTTAACTCCTCTCCTTATTCCCTGAGATAAGATAAAAAAATCTAATCTGGAGAAATTGTGATGTGTTTTAGAGTAATATGAATATTTTTTTTTTATTCTGGGTATAATTCTCTAAATGGGTCAATTAAGTTTAAGTCCTTAACCATATTTTTTACTACTATGATGGCTGTTTTCCTTTTCTCCAGCATAGATGCTGTTCTGTCCAAAATTTCATAGGTTAAATTAAAATCCCCACCTATAATTACATTCATATTATACTGTGATATTTCTAGAAAGAAATCAGAAAAAAAGATGAATCGTCCTGATTTGGACCATACACTGAGGCAATAAACCAATTTTGCTCCCTTAATAATATGTGTAATATAATATAGTGCCCGTCTGAGTCCCTAATCATATTTACTACTGAATATGGTATACGATTTCTTATATATATTGCTACTCTCCTAGCATTCCCTGGATAGAATGACAGTAACCCTTAGCTCCTAATAAATTTCCAAAATAGACTGCATCTTCCACTTTAAAATGTGTCTCTTGTAGGAGCAGGCAATCAATATTCTTTCTTTTTACTAATCTAATTAATTTTCTTATTTTTGACCTTTCTTTACCTCCGTTAAGGTTCCAAGTCATGAATTTCAATTCATCCATCTTTTATTTGTCCTCCTTCATCTAGATATTTATTTTGATGCTGCCTCTCTGAGCTCCATCTTAGCTTATAACCCTTCTTGCTATAGTCATATCCCTTCATTTCTTTTGTCTCAATTCCCCCACTGATTTGGAAAACCACCAAGCACCCTCACCACTTAAGCCTTTGTTTTCCAGGTTTACTTTTCTCCTCTCCCCTTGCTGTTCTCCCCTAACCCTCATCTGTCCTCCAAACTTCTGTTTATCCCCCCTTTTTCTCCAATTCTGTCTGTCTGTCTAAATTCTGTATCTATTTCCAAAAATTGTTATGTTCATGGTACTTCAAAACACCCTGTCTAAGAAAAAAACACAGACAGCTTATTATTGTTCCATCCCTGTGTCCAAAAAAAAATTGGACACATACCTTCCCCCTATGATGTTGTTGAGGCCTCATGTGCATGAAAGAAAGTTTCAGGAGAAAGTTTCTGAGATAAGATGCCCCCCTTCCCACACACACAACAGCCTACAGTTTCTTCCTTAGTGCAAACTCCCCTTAAATATCCTTTTCTTCTCTATCCCCAAAACCTCTCCCCTCCTCCATTTTCCTATAAATATACATTTTTCAACTTACTCCTCCAGCCCTTTGTGCTGAATCTTCTGTGTGACCCTTTTTCTTCTTTCGAGAAAGTGCTTCTACTTCAGTTGGATCTTGAAAAAAACAGAGCCCTCTCTTCCCAAAAAACTTTTAATTTTGCTGGGTAAAGCATAGCATAGGAAATACCTTCCTTACATAACTTATCCCTCGCCAGATCAAAGCTCTTTCTCTTTGTTAGAATAGAAGGTGGAGATCCAGAAAGACTTGTAATCTGTTCCCCCTAAATATCAAACCTTTTTCATTTCTAGCCTTGGCAATAATCATTTCCTTGTCTTGATACCTTAATGTTTTAATGCACATGAAATGTGGTCTGTTCTGATTATCTCTTGGGCTAAAAGCACTATCTGCTCTGTCAAGTTCAGTTTTCTGTGTGTGGTATTGTAGGCCCATGATGTCCAAAAGCATATTTTCACAGAAACTCTGTGGGTCTGTCCCCTCTATGCCCTCTGGTAAATTTCCTATTTTCAAATTAGCTCTCCTAGAGTGTGACTCTAAGTTTTCCACCTTCAGTTTGAGTTCTTCTAACTCTTTATAGCATTTGTAACAGAGGTGGTTATTCGAGGTAAAGAATCCACTAAATCTCCCACTCGTTTCTCACATTCTGCTGTTCTTAAAGAGAGAGTTTCTATTTTGTTAATAACTTTGGAGAACTTAATGGTCAAAGTATTTACTGCATCATTTACTTTTTTGAAGCCTTCCCTCATTTCATACAGGATTAGCTTCTGTGGGTCTGAGGCATTTGCTTCATTACTCTCTTGTTCTTGATGTTCATGATATTCTTTATTCCCCCACACAACTCTTCATTTCTTATACCCACCATCTGAATAGCCCCCTTTTCTTTTATCTGGTGACATATGTCTAAGTTTTCCTCTTATGTTCTCTGTCCCACTCTATCCTTTTTTACATTTGAAAATATATCATATGTGCATATAGGTGAGGACAACACTATTGGGGAAGGATAATTTCACTGCAGCTGCATCCACACTTTTGCTTGGATTCCCTTTATTTGTTTTAATTTTCCTCTTTTTTATTTTTAATACACTGCCCTATTACTACCTGGGAATCTTTCTCAAGCCTCAATGTTTCTGAAGGGCTATTAGATTTTTTCCTTTTTAATCCATTTCTCCAGCTCCCGAGGGGGGCCCTTGGCTGGAATATTTCTTCAAAACTGAATGTTGGTGTGATGTTGAAGGTGACTCCTGGCACAGCTCAGGTGTCTTCACATAGCCATTTACTTCTCCATTTACTTTCAGCAATTTCTCCCCCGTGACTGGATTTTTACTTGCTTGAAAGAAGAAAACACCCTCCGTCTGGCTAGTCCAGATGAAGGGGTTACCTGGTGTTTGGTTTGGGATTTTTCAGCTGTTTTCCCAGATAGTCACTCTCTACTTCTGCTTCTCTCCCTTCTTTGTCATGATTTTCTTTCTTTCTGGCTTCCGTATTTTCTTCTTTCCACAAAGCCACCTGTGTAGGCCGATGTACTTTGACTGTTGCAACTTGCACTAATTCGGAGACCCGTCAATAAAGTTTTGATATCACCCATGGCTATACCACCAATAGGTATGATGCTAACTGTTCTCATCGACTAAACAAGGGAGAGAAATTGCAGGTTCAACGTACAGTTCTATATTTTGGCAAATCAGTGAATCACCAGTTTGCTACCACTGCTTTCAGCAAAGGCTGTGTGGGGGGCCCCTCCCCAATCAGGGACTCAGCATTTCTTCTTGCACACCGTGCTTCTCAACTGAGCATTCTGGGAGTTCAGAAAGCTCCACTTCCTTCAGCCCTGTGTGACTGAGATAATTTCTATTCCAATTATCATGTTACTTTACCACCAGCAGCAGAATTTCTGATCCTTTTCCTGACTCATCTTCAACACTTATAGAGAGACACACACACACACACACACACACATCTGCAGAATAATGGTGGTGTTGGTGGGGGTCTTACCTGCCAGACACACAGCCATCAAATAACACACTTCAGGGGATGGTTCCAGGTCATCATTTCCTCTCTGGCAGCCTGAAAGAGGAGTTGTGACATTTGTTAAGTCCACTGATCACTTTCCAAATAGATGTAATAAAGGAAAGAAAGTGTCAAAGACACGGCCTGGTATGTGATAAAATGCAGCTGGGGCTGCAGCCCAGTACTCAAACATTGGGAACTGACACGGGTAAACTTAACCAAAATTGGCAGCAGCAGCTTATCCTATCCATGAAACTATTTGCATGGATGAAGGGAGGGTGTACTATTACTTTTAAACTGCCAGTAATAAATGTGTGACTTGAAGTGCTTTGCTCTGGCAGTCTGGTGATTTCCATGAAGAGCATTCTCTCTCTCTCTCTCTCCCTCTTCTGGATTTGGCTTTGCTGAGTGGATAACAGTGTAAATAAATGGCACTTTGAATGATGATGCTTAGTTGAGGAGGGGCCATGTTAAGATGTGCAAAAATAAAATCTAAATCAAAGGCAGCAGCCACAGAAACCAGCATTAAATATGTGAATCAAATAAGATGAGATACCTGTACCCCCTGAATTATTCAGTGTTAGTCAATGCTAGGGTGCTACATGTTGGATATAAATTAAGTTTTAAATATGTCTGCCTGTAGTAAAACTACATTCTTTTTAATGTATTTGCCCAGGATAGATCAACCAAGGCACAATATCTCATTTCTAGTGGGGTACTGCCTCTTACCTTTCCTGTAGCTGAGTAGACAGAAGACCTGAAGTGACCTGCGCTGGGTCAATGTGTAAGTGGCTATAGTGGGATTTGAACCTAGGTCTTTCAGTGCCCTTTCCCATGTTCTAGTCACTGGGCCACATTGCATGGTTTTAGGAAAAAGGGAGCCCCAATGATAGTGTCTGTTTCTCTCAGCCAACTTTATCACATACTGTAAGCCTACCCTCATGCAAAAAATGAGAAAGGGCTTCAACAAACCTTAGTAAATTATCAAAAGGAGAGTCCCAGTTCACTGACCAAACTATCTAGGAGAAGAACTGATGGTGGTTCTGTTCTGTGCTTCTAACCTATCATGGTCAGTGACTGAAACACCCACATCAGGATGGAGAGAGGGGTGGAGCTCAAAATCCAATACATCCATTAAATACCAGCATACTCAGTTGATGGGACTGAGCTGGTATGGTATCTATAATATTCAGGGGGCTGACGCCTTCTCATTTGGGATAGGTAGAACTGGTTTTAAAATGAGCATCTGTCAATGCCGAATGTTCACTGCTCGCATTGCTTTGAAATAATCATGAACTAATTTACATACCCACGCCATTAGTTTATTGAAGGTGGGTATTGACTGTAGATTTCTATACAGTTCAAACTGTATTCTTGTAGAAGTCCATTAGTTTTCAACTCGAGACATACAATAGCATGGGTACACACACAATAGAAGTAGTTTGCAGCATGTTCTTGGGTGCTCAACATGGATCCCTTTGTTTTGAAATGTTAGCTCATTAATAGTCATGACCTGATCTGCATACCCGCCTCAGTAGTTCACAGATGCCAGGAATTAGCTTGAAATGTCCACATATAGTTTTAGATTTAATTGGTGTAGAAATCCTGAAATAATAATAATATGAAATCTATCTGTTGACCTTGGTGAGTTACAGGGTATTCCTCTGTCCACATCTTGAAGTGGCAATTTCCTTGTTCCTCTGCACACTCTAATAAGCAGTGCCGCTAGTAGTGCTGAGACTCAAATCCCTGGCTGAGCACCACACACACCCAGTCACATCTAAAAAACAAAATCAGAAAACCCTAAACGTATTAAAAACTACAACAAAACTCACAAATACTTTATGTATCATCATTGAAAATGGTCTCTTTAATCCTATAGTCTATCTGTCCTCTTGTCACTGTTGCAACATGCAGCTACGGCTCTACTCAGAACACCCGTGCCTGGAGAAATAAAAGGGTCTAGCATAAAAGCAAACTTGACTCTGAGCAGTAAGCAATTTAGTTATGTGACACTTTATTAAACAATATTAATAAAAATAATAAATAATAGTTTTTATTTTTACCACGCCTTTCTAAAACCAAGGCGCCTTAACAACAAACTTCAAATAAAAACAATATAATCAAACACAGATACAATAAATACTGGGTTCATAAAATTCAATAAAATAGCATACACTTACAAGTGAATGTGTCCATAAGGCAGTGCAATTGTAAGACAGTAGAGAGTGCAGGAAAAAGCTGCCAGTGACTCTGCCTGTTTCCCTTACAGCTTTTTCAAGAATAGCAAAAAGGTTACTACATTAAACAGAATCCTGTAATAGATTACTGGCTGATCTGGACTTTCCATTGATTTAAGATTGGCAAAAGAAATTGCACCATTCAGTTACTGCCTAAACCAAGAAGCACATGTCCTCCCCCCTGCCATTTTGTACTCTGGTTCCAAAAGTAGCTTTTCCCGCAGTGTCAATATTATAGTGCAGCATAATGATGCTACATAGAAACATTGACTCTGATGGCAGATAAGGACCACTTGGCCTACCCAGTCTGCCCATTTCCCTACCTAATGGATAAGCTGCAGATCCTAGTTAACCAACAGCCTACCCCTTCCCTACTTCCTTCCCCCACCCCCTAGAATTGCCTTATGACTGTCCCATGCATTCTTGAAATCCACCACTGTTTTTGACTCCACAGCCTCTTCAGAAAGGCTGTTCCATGCATCCACAACCCTCTCCATGAAAAAAATACTTCCTCACATTACCTCTGATCCATCCCCCCTCAATCTTCAAATTGTGCCCCCTTGTTCTTGCACACGGACTGGACCACAAGATTAGGAAGAGGGAAAAAAGAGTGAGAGAAGAAAAAGTTAAATAAAGGAAAACATGAGAGGCACTATTTTAAAAAGAGCCATATGCAACTGAAAATGTTTTTTTCTTGAAAAACAGTTTTAACTCTCAATGGTTCCCCTTCCCCACATTCCAAAATTCTTCCCCTGTCCAAAGCACCAACATATGTTTCCTGCTCAAAGCAAATATTTACAGTGTATAGTGTGATGCAAAAAGAAAGCATTCAATTCAGCTATCATCTTCCTTGCTGATAACCATTCATCTACTAGATTCAGAGCTGCTACCTTAAACTGTTGTACCCACCATCTTGTATCCTCATGATTGGTAAAACAGAAATAACTTGTCCTGATGCACAATCCTGAGCCATGCTGGCATACGGAGAGTGCTCGCACTGCTATGTTGCCACAACTGTCTTTGGACGCTGCCTAATTGCTACCACAAGATCGGGGAGAGGAACAAAAGGGTGAGAGAAGAAACAATTAAATAAGTGAAACCATGAGAGGCAATATATTAAAAAAAGCCATATGCAACTGAAATAAGTGATTTCAGGGAAGGGATCGGTGGGTGGTGGGGTGCCACTAGACAACCGTGAACTTTTAAAATTCAATCTATTAATGACCTTTACTGTTTGCAGTCTTTTTTAATCGAACAGTAACATTTGAACTGTAAAGAAGTGTGAATGGCAATAAGCATGTGACAGGCAAAATTATTTTAGCCAAAAAAAAACAAAAAAACATATTTGCTCTATAAATTTCAAAATTCTAAGACAAACATAGAACTAAGGATATTACTGAGACCTAAAATCATTGTCCCTTTGGTCTAACCCTAGGGTTACAATAGGAAGTGCACACTAGTACCAGCTGCTATGGCTGCAAGGGGGTCTCCGGAGGTTGAGTGACCTCTTCTTCCTTGATTCTGAGTATTTTAAATTCTTTAGTGATCTTCAGAATGAGGTCTGTCTACCCTCTTTGCATCACTCATGGTATCTTCAACCAAACATCTTTTAGTGTCGAAGGTCGGTTCACAGCTTAAGTTGCTTTCTTCAGGAAGATGGGAAGATATTTTTGGGCACCTCTATACAGATAGTTGCTGTTCTTCTCCACCTAAACTAGGTGTCATTATTGAGGCCCTATTGGAGGAGTATACCTCGGACATGAGTCGATTAAAATTATGGGAGGAGAAGATGTTAGGTTATACTCTCTCTGAAGAAGAATGGGCTTGAGCTTGGGTCAATGCTTATGGTGTCTGTAAATAAGTTGCTGGTTGACTGATGCAACTGAAAACTTTACTCTTGTGGTATCAGACCCCATCAACTTTATATAATATGTGATTGGTGTAAAATCCTAAGTGCTGGCATAGTGATCAAGCCAAGGGTACCTTACTTAATCTCCTGTTGCAATGTCCCACACTTTCAGAATGGTGGAGTCAGATACTTTCTCATTTGGAGCTGGTCCTTGGATTCAAGACCCCAAAGAATGCTTCCTTATTAGTGCTAGGTAATACTTTGAGTCTTATGGAAGCATCTAATTCTCAATGAGACTGGTTGGTAGCCTGTGACAATGGCGACCGTGATTGAGCACTTTCAAAAAGGGTGACTCAATCATGGCACCTGTCCACAGGGCTACTGGGCAGGGAAGGTAACCAGATGGGGGGTCTGAAAATATAGCAGCAGGATGTAGCTATATGTACACGCATTGAGGGGGGAGATGAGCACAGCGTGCAATGGGTGGAAGGGAAGGAGGGTTTGTGAGGAATAGTTCGGTGGTGGGCTGCCAAGCTGGCCCTGTGGTGTGGTGGGTGGGTGGCAGGCTAGGGTTGTGAGGTGCCTGGCTTGGTTCCGGGCACGTGTTCATTTTCTTGCACCCGGCCATGATTTTTTTTCCTGCATTTGCATCCCCCCAACATGCACCCCCCTGGGATTGAGAATCCTTTTGTAGGAGGTGTGGGGAGGTGCAGACCCCACCATAACAGAAAAAAAGGCCCAGTGCCCTTTTGCTGTGCTGAAGGAGTGTACATTGCCAAAATTGATTTTTGGCGATGTACACTTGCCCTAACAGCGATCGCCTTTCTGTGATCGCCGTTATCACATGGAACCAATTAGTTTATTGTTGCTATTATGAAAGCCATGCAGCTTCTCTTATGTAGGTGGCATAAAACTGATCTACCATCATTTGATGAATGGGTGGATGGAATGTTTAAACTTGCAGGGTACATATGACTGTCTTATATTGTAGCAGATAAATGTTGGTGATTTCAACAAATATGGCAGCCTTTTTTACTTCTCCTTGGGACCGTGTTGAATCCAGGGATGCTTTTTATTCCACCCCCCCACACATGATTTTTACTTCTTTTACCTAGGATACTACTTGTTGTCAGTTCGGCTTGTAGGTTGATATAGATTTGTAGACTTGATCTTACTATGCTACTGCCCTACTCCCCATCTTCCCCCTGTTGTCAGCAGTGTTTTCTTGTTTTTTTGTGATTTTTGTTACTGGTTTGATATGTTTAGATAACTTGTACATATTATTAAGATTATGTTGGAGTTAGTTTATCCAGTTTCCCTTATATATGGGGTATCTTATTTTTATATAATGTGTTGGATTCTTCTGAGTTAATAGTTGATTGTTGGGGTGACATGCAGATAGTTATTTTGTTAGAATGCAACTTCTTGTTCAATTTTCGGTGGTTTAGAACTTTGATTGTTTACTTGAGGGGAGTTGCTCGGATACGTAAGGATGGGTATTATTATTTCCTTTATTATTTTTCCAATTTTTCTGTATCAATTCTCTGTTACCTAATTATAGCTTAATTCCATGGAATTATAAGCGCTCTGGCTAGGTTTTGAGATGGTATTGTTGTTTGAAAGGAATGTTATTTGTTTAAAATGTTTTATTTATTTATTTATTGAATTTTGTTTACCCAATAAGCCCACTCGGCCTAGAAGTCCCTTTTTCAGGGGCGACGAGGGGGAGGGGGGATACAGATGGTAAGCAACTGAAATGGAATCAGATTAAGCTGTTGGTGGTATTTTTAGTGAATGGGAGAATTGTGGCCAGGACACCGGGGAAATTCCACTACTCTTTTTTGATAAGTGCCATGGGATCTTTAGCATCTGCCTGAACTACCACCAATCCAGGTAGATGGGACCGCGGTTTAATGTCTCATCTGAAAGACAGCACCTCAGAAGTGCAGCACCCCTCTTATGCTACACTACAGTGTCAGTATTGGGATATTAACCCAAGTGCCTAGCATGGGAACTGAATCCACAGCCCTCTGATCTCCTGGCCTCAGAGGTGAGTGTGCTACCTACTAAGCCACTGATAATAAACTATTAATTATTTAAAAATATGTGACTGAGAACTAAATATACATCTTGCTCATTCATTACCAAGCAGTAATTTTTTACAAAACCATTTTTAAAATGGAAAAAAACAACATGGCCGACATCACCAACAGTATTTCTCTAAGCATGAATAGTAAATCCTTAACAATTAACAGTTCAATCATTTTTTCACCTGACTGTTTAAAGGCTGTTACAAAAATCATTGGAATTCAAAAATGGTATTTTTTTTCATGAAACAATCCAAAGGCAGATCCTTGGCACAGACCCCATCATCCCTGAAAATTTTAGGAAAACATTTCATTCTGTCTGGGCTGTAGTCGAGGGCAAAAAAACCCATGTTAAGTATAGGAAAAAAGTGTGTTTTTGTTCTGTTTTTACCACTTCATAGCTCAAAAACCATACAGTATATCATCATGAAACTTTCCACATCTTCAAGAATCTGGTAGTTTGATTGAGCATGATAAATGTTGAGCTATTTCATTGATATACACCAAAGTTATTAAGGTGTAATATTTTAGATTTAACATTGACATGCTGATCCAACCCTAACTATAGGGGTGCTACTGTACCCCTATAATATGTAAATAGATGTCCAGTGACTTATAAGATCCAAGACAGCATGGATTCACTAGAGAGAGGTCATGTCAAATTAATCTTATAGATATATTTGACTAGGTAACCAGGGAAGTAGAACAGGGTGGAGCAGTGGATGTTTTCAACCTTGATTTCAGTAAGGCCTTCAACATTGTCCCACGAAGGAGACATAAACAAGCTGAACAGCCTAGCAGTGGGACTAAAAGCGGTAAACCAACTAAGAAATTGGTTGGGGGGATAGGCCACAGGGGGCAGTGGTAAACAGAGGTCACTCTGAGGAAGGGAGGGTGACTAGCATGGTGCCGTTAGGATCAGTACTGGGACTAGTCCTCTTTAATATCTTTATAAGCGATATAGCAGCGGGACTAGAAGGAAAGGTATTTCTTCCTGTAGATGACACGAAAATCTGCAATAGAATGGACACTCCAGGGGTGGTGGAAAAAATGGATCAAGATCTAGGTAAGCTTGAGGAGTGATCTAGAAAGTGATAACTAAGTTCAGTGTAAAAAAAAAGCAAAATCTTGAATTTGGGGCTTAGAAACCCAGAGTCAGAGTATAAAATGGGGGGAGTGATACTGGCAACCACCGAACAGAAAAGAGACTGGGTGTTATCATATCTGACCACCTAAAGGTGGCCAAAGAGTGCGACAAGGCAGTGGAGACAGCCAGTGGGATGCTTGGGTGCACAAGGAGGGGTTTCATCAGCAGAAAGAGGTGGAGTCACATGATGCCCAGAAATGAGTATCAGCTCATCACCTCGGCTCTCACTACAAATGTTACCATTTAAAAGTGTGTTTTTCTTTTAGCAATCTTCATCTTTTCCTGGTTTTCAACCACTTCAGGAGACTCTGTGATACTATTTGGACTGCTATTTCTTTTTACCCACTCACATGGACTCGGAGATGAAGCAGGCGCTTCCATGCCACACTCCACTGCAAATGCCAGACAAGCAGGTTAAGAGACCTAAAGGCCAAACCTCTACAACTACTCAATCTATGACACAGCCAGCCAGTACTATACCATTCACTGAAGAATGATTATTATTTCAGCCCCTCAAAGACACTATCAAAGAACTTACCACTGAGTTCAAACCCTTACAAGCTGATGTCAGGGATTTATCTTGCCAGGTCGGGGACACTGAAAGCTGTACCACCTCACTTGGTTGATGGAAGGATAAGATGAACCTGAAATCTCTGCTCTCCATCATCGAATCTCCAAGATTGAAAGTAAACTTGAAGATTTAGAGGGGAGGTCTTGACGGAACAACATTATCATCTTCAGACTCCCAGAGAATGCCAAAGGTTCCTCATCAGTCCGGTTCACTCAAAAGCTGTTAGAAAAAGTGGCAGACCCTTCTCTAAATAACTCCTCCTATATTGTGGAGAGGGCCCACTGATCATTTTGTGCTAAATCACCTGATGATTCCCCTCCAAGGCCTTTAATCCTTCATCTTCTTAATTGCCTAGACAAACAACACATTTTATCTAAAACAAGAGATCTTAAAGAAATCCTATGAGAGGGTAACAGAACCCAGATCTCTTAAGATCTCCCAGCTGCCACTAGACAAAAGAGGGCCAGCTTTCATCCTATTGTTTTGACAATTATTTCAGTGAGTCTGCAATTTAAAATGTTATATCCAGCTAGATTACAAGGCCTCATTGCGGGCACATGGCATTCATTTGATGAAGGGGACACAATCTGAAGATAATGGGGGGATGGTTCAGGGGCAATGTGAGGAAGTATTTTTTTCACAGAGAGGGTGGAGGATGCATGAAACGGCCTTCCTGAGGAGGTCATGGGGTCAAAAACAGTGGGGGAATTCAAGAATGTGTGGAACAGACATAAGGCAATTCTGGTGGGGGGGCAGGAAGAAGAAGGCTGTTGGTTAACTTGGATCTGCAGCTTATTCAGTAGGTAGGGACATGGGAAGACTAGGTGGGCCAAGCAGTCCTTATCTGCCATCAAAGTCTATGTTTCTATGAACCATCTCATGCACAAGAAGCACTTAAGAGCCTGCTGCCTGATCTCTTTACTGCACGTTGATGTGGTCGATTAATCTGATATTGATAAGTCTTAATTTTATTCCTGTCATCAATTATGGGAAACAATGGAGACCTACCTTTGGAAAACACTCACTCTTATGTGTGCTAACCATTGTGATTCGGTCTAGGATTTTGGAACAATCTTATTTGGTTTCTAGAAGGTTTTTCCTACTTTCATCTGTGAGCACCTGCTCTGTGAACTTCCTTATTTGTGAGTGTTTTTGATGAAATTGTAGTGATGTTGAAGTGATGTATGGTTATGTATTGTTGCTTGTTCCACATTTATTTTGTGTAATTGTAACATCTTGACTATCTGGTCCCAGTCCGTGCCTGAAAAAGTGCCTTGGCTCATGGCACTTACCCAGTAAACAAAAAATAAAAAAATAAATACAAGTTTGCCTCAGAATCTTATATTAAAATGATATTACTCCTTCATACTTTATCATGACTGGTAATCTGGTTTTGAACTGCTGAACATGTGGTAGGCTCCCTGTATTGTCTTTGAATCTCTTCATTATTTTGCTTGTTAGGCTACTGTATAAAGAATATTATTCCTGACTTCTCTGCTCTCACACATCAGAGCTGTGTGTCTGAAAGGTTTGATTGTGTCCATTCTAAGAGACAGCTTGAGCTACCCTTACTTCATTCATATAGACTCTTGACTAAGTTAAAGAATTTACTTTGCTTCTCAGATGAGACTTTATTTCCATCTACAGTATTTACTTGTCTGTGGTGAGTACCTGACAATCTACAGAGACATTTGGAAGTGGTTTCTTACAATAGATTCACTGAGTACTCAGGGAACTGGATTCTTTACTTTTTGCACATATGCAGCGAAGAATACTCAAGGTTTGATGAGGGGTTTTGTGTCAAATATAGCACCTCTATTGTCTGATACTTATGCTTTGATTTAGGATTTCATGCCACTTAACTTTTAAACACTGTGTTATGGGTTCCTACACTTAATTGTCTGGGAAGACTTAGCTATAGGACTGGCATATAGATCTGGATTCTACTTTATCATTCTGTCAACTGTTTGTTTATAAATGTGGTATACAAACTCATTGGCAAACTTTTCATGTGAACACCATTTGCATCCCAGCTGCACTATTCAAGCACCATCTCGGTTTCTACACCAAAAGAGGATCCACTACCGATCAGTGTATGTGCTTGGAAATAGACTTTAAATTGTTATTTTCTTTTCTTTGTTGTTTAGGTCACTTGCGTCCCTTTGCATACCATTTATGTAATCAGACAATTAGTTTAATTGGCATTTTAACATATGGGTGGCTTCACCTTTCTACTAAAAGTAATGTTACATATCGGATGATGCTTACTATTTCCTGGCTACTGATTTATAATAGAGCCTTTAATTAGTTTATAACCTTGGAAAGATTTCAATTTCATGGGTCTAGAACTTTGTGCTTTTTTTAGTTTATACATTAGTAGGTTGCAGTATTGTTTATCTGATAGTAGGGGCTAATATTGTTTCCTGTTTTGCTTTAAATTTTTATAGCTATATATATGAACTACACTTACAGAATGTCATTTTTTTGACAAAGTTTTGCTAGCTGTTAATATTGTTATTAATCATTTTGTTCACCTAATATGGTCTCCTAGAGGGGTGAGAACACAAGGGTTCAGGGGTAATTTCTGCTTGCACTGATGGTTATTATGCACCAAAAAACAGAGTGGGAGGGTGATTACTTTTTCAGTAGAGGTACCATGCAGGGCAGGATTTATCTCAGATTTACTCTTTATTTGTGTTTAGATGGACAGTGAATGTCACATCTACATATTACCATTTTGTTCTGGATTTTATTCTGGCTGGCAAACCTTGGTGGTACCTCCTCAGTGGTTTCTTTTTTATGTCTTTTATAGAACTATAAGTAATTTGGTTCATTTACTTGTTTTGTTAGTTTGTTTATTGGGGAGTGGGAGGCTGGGGTGTTTTGGGATGGGAGAGATGAGGCATATTGATCTTTGGGCTGGGGTTACTTGTATTGTTCTCTCTGGGTGGGTCTGTTATAGGATGTAGTGGTTTGGGGGTTCTTGTGGGCATTATTCATGGGTGGTTGGGAAAGAGACCTGGTTACTACTGTTGTTGATGCTTTTTTTTTTTTGTTGGGAGGGATGGACAGTGGAAAATGGGATTAGGATGGTTGCAGTCCCTGTTCTTTTATTCCCCTCAACTAATGCTTTAAAAATAGGGTCAGGTAGGGAGGAGGGGGCTTACCACTGGAGGATCAAGCAAATTGCATGGTATGGTATGGCAACTTTTGTTTAATTTTGGATTAGGTTCTCTATGTTCCTTGATGAACCATGGTAATCTCTTTTAATTTTTGAACTGGAATACACTGTAAAAGGAGATCAATCTCCAGTGAAAAGAACTAAGGTCTTACTCCATCTCCATAAACTTGACACAGATGTTGCTTTTTTATAGGAAACTTACCTGCCCCATCCCAGGTTCTCCTTTTAAGGCATTCCCGGGTGGGACAGGGATTTGGGTCTGGCTCCGACTCCCTGAAATGAGGTATTATAAACTTGGTGGCGAGGAGGGTACCTTTCTGTCTATTCCAGGAAGTAGGTGATCCAAAAGGGAGGTTCCTTATCCTATGAACCCTACTGGGCCACCTAGAAGTCATTCTGGGGATATTTGTGGTCCCACTTCAGATTATCCACATTTTGTTCTACTTTAATGTCATTATTGATGCTCTGATTTTCACTACCAATTCTCATCAGAGGAGATCAGAACCTAATCTACTGTAATGGTCTTGACACATCTGGTCTTCACTGTCAATCATTAACATTAGGCCAGTTGGCACTTCGAGACCTTATGGACTCCCTAGGCCTTCTGGATCCCTGGCGTACATTGCATCCCGACCAGCAGGAATATTCTTTTCTTTAACTCCCTCATGACACCTTTTCAAGAATTGATTATTTCCTGCTGGGGATTGAGCATCTTCCTGCAGTTTTGTCATGCCATTATACAGACAAAGTCATATCTGACCACCAGTCTATTTTACTTCAGTTGTGTCTTTCACCATCCTTGGAATGTGATACAGTATGGAGATTCTGTAATTAATTGCTCAAATCTAATTATTTCACATCCAACAATTCATTTCATCCTTTATGGAGATTAACTCTCCTTCCATGTCTAAGCTTAATTTTTTATGGGGGAAGGCGCCCTGGAAAGTTCACTTCAGGGTAGCTTCCAACAGGAAAAAGATGATCTCGAAGGAATTGTCCTCTTTGTTGTTCCAGATTAGGTCTCTAGAGTGGCATATCACTCCAACCTCTTCTCAGCTAAAATGGGAATGACTAGAAGGCGTTAGAGCAAAAAATAACAATCTATTAAGGGAAAGGTGGAACATTTAATTCTAATTAAATTTAATTATACATTTAATGTATGGCAGCTTAGATTCAATGCTAAGAAGTGCAAGGTAATGCACCTGGAAAACAAAAACCCAGGGGAAGAGTACACAATGGGGGGTGAGATACTAACAACAACAAAAATGGAAAGGGACCGGGGGGTAGTCATATCAGATGACCTAAAGGTGGGCAAGTAATGTGAGAGGGCAGCAAGGAGGGCTGGGGGGATACTGGGATGCATAGGGAGAGGCATCACCAGTAGAAAACAGGAAGTTATTATCCCTCTGTACAGACAGCTGGTCAGACCCTATCTGGAGTACTGTGTGCAGTTCTGGAGACCCAGTCTCCGCAAAGATATAGACAGGATGGAAGCTGTCCGGAGGAGGGCAACTAAAATGGTGCAGGGTCTGCACCGGAAGACATATGAAGATAGATTTAAGGAGCTTAATATGTATAGCCTTGAGGAAAGGAAGGAGAGGAGGGACATGATAGAAACTTTCAAGTACCTCAAGGGAATCAACAAAGTCCAAGAGGGTAGCATCTTTCAAAAAAAAAAGAGGTGTGTAAGAACAAGGGGGCACAATTTGAAGATGAGGGGGCAGCGCTAGGGTAATTTAAGGAAGTATTTTTTCACAGAGAGGGTTGTGGATGCATGGAACAGCCTTCTGGAAGAGGTTGTGGAGTCAAAAACAGTGGTGGAATTCAAGCATGCATGGGACAGTCATAAGGCAATTCTAGGGGGTGGGGGTAGGAAGAAGTAGGCTGCTGGTTAACTAGGATCTGCAGCTTATCCATTAGGTAGGGAAATGGGCAGACTGGGTGGGCCAAGCGGTCCTTATCTGCCATCAAATTCTATGTTTTTTTATGTTAAGCACTAAAGCAAAATATTTCAAACAAGGAGAGAAGAAATCTGGCAAACTCCTGGCATTGCACCTGTGCTCACAGGCCTTGAACAGGATAATTTCTTCCCTGTGCACTGAATCAGGCTGGCTTCTCACCTCTCCTCAAGATATAGCTGCTTATTTTCAGCACTATTATCAATCATATATACCGCCTTCTTCCCCATTCTGTTTACACCATTTAGAGGCCTTTCTGCAAGATATGGATTTCCACCAACAGATCCACAAATTGAGATTTTACAAGCCCTCCTTATGCTAACCAAGATTCACCAGACTATTGATGCCCTGACACTGAATAAGTCCCCAGGTCCTAATGGCTTCATTACTAATGTTTACAAAACTTTTAAAATTCTGTTATCCCCTGTACTACTAAACACCATTATTATGTTTTCAGAGAAGGTCTTTCCAATTTTTTCCTTACAGAGGACACTATGGTTATCAAAACCTGGCAGACATCCCTTGTTGGTTTCAAACAACCAGCCAATATCTCTCATGAATGCTGACTTTAAAATACTGCAAAGATATTGGCCTATAGGATGGATCAAGTTTTGGATCCCCTTATAAGCCAGGAACAAGACGGTTTTGTGGTGGCTTTCTGTGGATCATATACGTAAACTTTCTCACCTAATTACTGCATCCAGAGATTCCAGTACTTCTTCAATGCTGGTATCTGTGGATGCAGAAATAGCATTCAGTTGGGTCCCTTAGGACTATTTGTTTAATTTGTTATCAAAATTTCATATCCCCTGGACATTCATTTAATAGGTTAGAGTACTCTATTCTTGTCACTTGGCTTGCATTTTTGTAACAATGTTTTGTCACATTCTTTTCTTTTATGACAGGGACCAGGCAAGGATTTCCATTCTCATCCTTTCTTTCAATTTGTTTTTGGAACCCTTGATCAGAAAAATCAAGGCTTCTCCCCATGTTTCTGGTATACCTTTGGGGCAATACCAATATAAACTTTTGGTTCATGCGGACAACATTCTTTTGAATGTCTGCTCTCCTGCTTCTTCCTTGTCTGCTGCTCTGGACATTATTATGAAATTTGGTTCCATTTCTAATTATACGTTGAGTGTGGCTAAGACAGAAATTATGCTATTTAGTAGCGTGATGCTGAGGGCTGAGGTTGAGCATCTGAGTCTTGTCTGGACCCAAGATAAACTAAAGTATCTGGACATATATTTAAGCATATCACCGCCTAAAATGGAACAGTATAATCTTGGTTCAGTGGTCTCCCAAATTAAAACGGACTTAGAGCATTGGTCTCTTTTGTCTATCGCCACGTGGGGATGTTTGAATATTTTTTAAATGAATGTGTTACCATGTCTATTGTACCCACTTCAAATGTTCAATTACACCCTGCCAAAGTCTTGGTTCTTCTAGACTGATAGAATCCTCACTTCATCTTTATGGCAGAGTAAGTGTCTCCAGAGTGCTTTATTCAAATCAAGGTGTGCTAGGGAGACAGGTGGTTTACAAGTACCTGATTTTTACTTTTATTACCTGTCCATCCATTCTGCAAGATATTTCAGTGACTTAGGCCTCATTCCAGGGATAACACAAGGTTTCACATTCCACTGTGGCTAGAAATTCAGTGTATCTGGTGTTTCCGACATGGCTTGGACATCTGAGCCCTTCTTTATATTCTCTGCAAGAGGCTCCCCCGATCATTACAGGGTACTCCTTTTGAAGCATCCCTGCAATTCCACTTACAATTATGTTCCCTGCTTAAAATACAACCATTTTAAAGGTACCTCTCAGTCTATAGCAGGGAACCCCTATTTAACAATTGGTGGACAGATACTCACTAAGGATGTTTGGCCTTATCCTGCTGCAGATGTTGTTGATGATCTTTTACATGAACAGAAACTTCTTACTTTTCAACAAACTCGGGATAGGTATCAGAGCTCTGCCTTCAGATGCTTCAGATACTTTCAGCTTACACACATGCTTTTGTATTATTTTAGCAGTGGTCATTGGGATAATTACTACAGGATGCAGGTCCTTTCAATCGCTTTATCTGCCTCTACTTTCCATGACATCTCATACTATTATCATAAATTATAGGACTTTCTAGCCAGCATGGAAAGGCAGATGTTTTAGTTTTAGTATCAGGCCTCGCCAAGTGTTGCCTTCCCCCATAATTGGCCTTGCATTTGGAAACGCCTATACAAATACATAAAATGGGACAGATATTGTTTCTTTCAATTTCAGGTTTTGCCTAATCTCTATTATACATCGGTTAAATTATACAAAATATGCAAACTTCCCTTGTATACCTATTCTAGATGTAATAAGGAGCCCAGCACATTATTTCATGTCTTATGGTCCTGTGAAAAAGTCACTCCCTTTTGGACAGCTATCCAATCACAATTGTCTCCCATTTGAGGGCTGTTGGATGTTTTTCTTCCTGAGGTGTGCTTATTAGGGGACTATGAGAATACATTATATTGGTAACCAATGGCCACAAATTACCCTTATTTCAGCCTGTGCCAAAAAAGTAAACTTATGGCACTGGCTGGACCAGCAAATCCTCTTTTTATGTTGGCTCGTTGTTGCACCAGAGCCAACATATTGCATTAGGAGCAGATTTGGAGGTGCGGTCACTGTGGGTGAATGCAGGGCATGCATCAGTAGATGCATCCCTCATTCCCCAGTAAGACAGCATACAAGTGCCACACCAGCAAGATGTTGTGTGGTGACCACATCTAAGAAAACATCCACTGCAATGAGAAGAAAGCTTCTCATTGCAGTGGTACAGCCTCCCCATATAAACATGGAGACAAGGGTGCCCCATCCCCCCTTCGCATTTCCCAACCCCCTTCATTTGCTGATGGGTGAGCCCCCCCTGTTGACATCATGACCCACCCGAAGTGTGTGCTTCGGGGGTGCCCAATCCCTGTCAGCATCATGATCTCCCCCCAACAGTCTTCCTTTGCTGACAGGTTGCCCAATCCCCATCGGCTACAGTCCCCCCAACCCTGTTTATTTAGCTGACAGGGGAGTCCACTCCCCATTGGCATAATGCCCCCCTATCTGTTGTGTGCCAAGGTGGGTGCCCAATCCCCCTTGGCTCTTCCCCCATGTGCCTATGGGGGTGTCCAATCCCCCATTGGCTACAGCTGCCCCAAAACAATCAGGTGACATGCTGGGAGCCCACCCCAGCATGCCAAATGTGCCTGAAAAAACAAAAACTGTCCCACGATGTTCCCTTTTATCTTTACCCTGAAAAAAACCAAAACGGTTCCTCTTGGTCTCCCTTCCCCCTCCCACAACCCATGCCTACCCACTGCATACCCTGCCTCCCCACACCCCCACTCACCCCATACTTACTTCCGGAGTCTGGTGCAATGATCTTCGGTGGACCGGGAACACGTCTGCACTCTTCAAGCTGGCCACGAACTGAAGAAATGCTGGCAAGCTGTATAATGGCATAAATTGTTTTTTTTTTCAACTTTGGTGCATATCTGAGGCATTTTGGGGAATTTTTACATCAAATTTTCAACATGGGATTATTGGGACCCCTCCTCATGAATTCAGTTACTGTCATGGCATTTTTCCGTCCTGAAAGGTGATTTTGGGGTCACTGCACGTAATCACCTTTCAGGACCAATTAATGAAACGACAGTGGCACTGTTCATGAGGGGGGCTCTCAAAAAGCCTATGTTGCAAATTTGGTGGAAACAATCAAAGAAATGGCTGTTTTACTAGTGTGCATTGCGCAGTTTCCATGCACGCTTGTAACTTCGTGAATTTGTAATATTTTCACTCCAGATTTTTAAAATTGGCATTTTTCCACATCTCTTCATGAACAGTATAGCTGTCATTTTATGTATCCTGGCTAAAATGTGTTTTCGCGCATCTGGCGCAGAACAGCGCAGTCGCTGTCCGAAATCAGTTTTCAGGACAGTTTGAGGAAATGCCAGTGACACTGTTCATGAGCAGAGGTCCTAAAATGCCTATGTTGAAAATCTGGTGATGAAAGTCCATAAAATTACTGTGGTACAAGCATGCGTTTTGCATTTTCCATGCATCCTTGTAACTTCACAAATTTGCAATATTTTCATGCCACATTTCCAACACTGGCATTTTTTTCACACCTCCTTCTGAACTGTACAGCTGTCATTTTTCACATCCTGCCCAAAATGTGTTTTCGCACCTGTGGTGCACAATGGCATGGTCGCTGTGGGAAATCAACTTTTGGGGCAAATTTCCAAAATCACAATGCCACTGTTCATGAAGGGAGGTCCCAAAATGCCTAACTTGAAATTGTGGTTAAAAAAATCCCAAATATAATTGTGTTACAGACATGTGTTGCACACTTTCTAGGTATGCTCATGACTTCACTAATTTTTAATATTTTCACTCCAGATTTTCAACATTTCCATTTTTTACACCTTCTCATGAACAATACAGTTGTCATTTTTCACATACTACCCAAAATGTGTTTTCGTCTGTGTCGCCAAAAGGCATAGCCGCTCTGCAAAACCACCTTTCAGCTAACAAACTAATAGTGCCATTCTTCATGAAGTGGGGTCACAAAAAGCCCATGTTGAAAATTTGAAGTGAAAATACCAACACACGCATACAGTGTTAGAGTTTCCAACTGTAACACCCCACCCTGTACAGACAGACAGGCATCAGAGGTGTGACTTGGGATCATCGGCTGTAATGCTCACGCCATTCCACCTCCACCCCCACCTTGCCGCCAGTGACAGGCATTGTGGTGTGCCTTGGAGTGTTTGGCCACAAAGTTCACCCCATTCTCCTATACTACACTGACCTCAGTAAATTTCCTTATGGAATGGAGTAAGTAAAATGCCCAAAGACTCCAAAGCACACCCCAAAGGGTAGGGTGAGGTAAAATGGCTGAGCGTTATAGCTGCCGACCCAAATGCACATCCCAATGCCTGTTGGTCTCTGCAGGGTTGGGGTGGGGTTGGCATCACTTCAGTACTTGACTGCCATTCCTATTATGCATCTTTAACTCCTGCACTACCAATGCCAATGCCAGCGAGACAACATTCGTCATTGACAAATGCTTGTTTATTGAATGGTACAAGGAACTACTTTTTGCTTTACAGGCAGAGCTGCTCATTGCCAGTATGACAATAGGTTTCACAGATATCAGTGTTTCTGGGGAACCTCTGTATGTTTTGCTAACATCTTGAGCCCATCTGTATTTTTAGTTCCCCGAGGCTAATGGATTATCCTAGTGTTACTCACTCCCATTAATAATACTTTCCTGCCCTTTTTGGTGGGAACCTAGGTAACTGTTGAGTGTCTTAGCAATCTGTGTTCCCTTACTAATACCTGTTGTTATGCCATTTTATTCTTTTAAGGGGTCCTTATTGCTTTTCTATCCTCTGGTGGGGGGGGGCTGGGGGTGATATTATCTTTGGTTTATTATTTTCTTCTCCTTTGGGTTACTAGATACTGTTTTTGGAACAATGTACTTAAGCCCACTCTTTCATTGTTATACTTCACAATTTATTTTATTACTGAATGGAGTGGGCTCTGTTTTGATGTATTGTATTTCTCATTGTATTCTTGTTGATTCAATAAAATGTGTTCAACTAAAAAAA
This sequence comes from Neoceratodus forsteri, assembly GCA_016271365.2. Lineage (NCBI taxonomy): Eukaryota > Metazoa > Chordata > Ceratodontiformes > Ceratodontidae > Neoceratodus > Neoceratodus forsteri. The sequence continues at coordinate 685,722,528 of CM028137.1, read as the reverse complement.
AAGAAAGAGTTGGTGACACCTCTTTATCAGTCTCTGGTGAGACCCCACCTAGAGTACTGTATTCCTTTCTGGAGTGCTCATCTCTGAAAGGACAGTAACTGAGTTGAGGCAGTCCCGAGGAGGGCAACAAACATGGTGCAGGACCTGCATCAAAAGCTCTATGAGGAGAGACTGAAGGACCTCAGTATATACAGACTGGAGGACAGGAGGGACATGAAGGATATGACAGAGACTTTCAAATACCTCAAGGGTGTAAATGAGATTCAAGAGGGAAGCCTTTTTCAGAGAAAAGATCGCATAAGAACAAGGGGCCATGCGATGAAGCTGGAAGGGGGCAGAATAAGGGGAAATGTAAGGAAACACTTCTTCTCAGAAAGGGTGGAGGATGCCAGGAAGAGCCCCCTGAGGAGGAGGTGGGAGCAAAAACTGTAATGGGATTTAAGAAGGCATGGGACAAGTATAAAGGAACCTTAGAAGCAAGGAAAAAGGGAGTGGGGTAAAGCTGCAGATCAAGTATGGTCTATGGTGTGATAGTAAATAAAGAACACAGACTAGCTAGGTGGACCAACAGTCCTTATCTGCCATTAAATTCTATGCGTCTATGTTTCTCTTCCTGAAAATATTAACACTAATGTCTTCTGTTTTCTTTGTTTTAGACACAGAAACTACAAATACCACATTTACAGGTATGTGAATAACACTTATCTCATAATATTTAAAATGATTGTTGTTTATGGGAGGCAGTACAGTGTAATGGTTAAGAGCACTGAGCTGCAAACCTGAAGACCTGGTCTGAATCCCATCAGCTTCCACTTGTATACTGTGTGACGCTGAGCAAGTCTCCTAACTTCCTTGTTCTCCCAGGACACACCTGGAAACAAGCTCCAGCTTAGTGTGCCTTTGCTGGTTAAACAATTTCACCTTTCCCTTATTCATACTGCCTTTTCAGCACTGTGTAAACTGCAGTAAAGGCACGGACACTGAAACTGCAATACCGAACTGTATTATATGGAAGTGTTTCAAATGTAGCATTTGTTGCTTTACATTTCAATACAGAATATGTACTGTTGAATGATTTTTTTCATATTTCAGTACTTATCTCAGTCATTTATTTAAACATAAAATAAACAAGCATTTGTCAAAGCCAAACGTTCGCTTGCAGGTATTTGCAGTGGTGTTTGGCACATATGGTGCTTTACCCTAATGCCCTGTGTGATTGCTGGTATTTGCACAATAAATTTTCAGCATGACCTTTTTGTTACCCCCATTGTGCGCTACATAGGCGGAAACATGTTTGGGGCAGGATGTGAAAAATGACAGCTGTACTGCTCATAAGGAAGTGTGGTAAAATGGCAATGTTGAAAATCTGGAGTGAAATATTGAAATCAAGAAACTCTTACAGCGTACGTAGGAACTGCCAACGCACACCGTAAAACAGTCATTTTTAGGAATTTTTTCAACAAATTTTCAACACAGCCATTTTAAGGCCTCTGCTCATGATCAGTGTCACTGTGATTTTCTTAATGTGTCCCATACATTGATTTCGCACACCGACTGCGCCATTGTGCGCTACCTGGACGGAAACATGTTTTGGGCAGGATGTGAAAAATGACAGCTATACTGCTCATGAGGAGGTGTGGTAAAATGCCAATGTTGAAATTCTGGAGTGGAAATATTGAGAATTCACGAAACCTATGAGCATGTGTGAGAACTGTGCAACGCACACTCGTAAAACAGTCATTTTTAAGAATTTTTTCACCAAATTTTCAACATTGCCATTTTAAAACCTCTGCTAATAAACAGTGTCACTGTGATTTTCTTACTGTGTCCCATATATTGATTTCGCACACCGACTGTGCCATTGTGCACTACATGGGCGGAAACACGTTTTGGGCAGGATTTGAAAAATGACAGCTGTACTGCTGATAAGGAGGTGTGGTAAAATGGCAATGTTGAAAATGTGGAGTGAAAATATTGAAAATTCACAAACTTACGAGCATGCATAGGAGCTGCGCAATGTACACTCGTACAACAGTCATTTTTAGGAATTTTTTCAACAAATTTTCAACACAACCATTTTAAGACCTCTGCTCTTGAACAGTGTCACTGTGATTTTCTTACTGTGTCCCATACATTGAGTTCGCACACCGACTGTGCCATTGTGCGCTACATGGGCAGAAACACGTTTTGGGCAGGATGTGAAAAATGACAGCTGTACTGCTCATGAGGAGATGCGGTAAAATGGCAATGTTGAAAATCTGGAGTGCAAATATTGAAAAGTCACAAACGTACGAGCGTGCGTAGGAACTGCACAACGCATGCTCGTAAAACAGTCATTTTTAGGAATTTTTTCACCAAATTTTCAACATAGCCATTTTAAGACCTCTGCTCATGAACAGTGTCACTGTGATTTTCTTAATGTGTCCCATACATTGATTTTGCACACTGACTGCGCCATTGTGCGCTACCTGGGCGGAAACATGTTTTGGGTGAGATGTGAAAACTGACAGCTGTACTACTCATAATAAGGTGTGGTAAAATGGCAATGTTGAAAATCTGGAGTGGAAATATTGAAAATTCACGAAACCTATGAGCATGCGTGGGAACTGTGCAACGCACGCTCGTAAAACAGTCATTTTTAGGAATTTTTTCACCAAATTTTCAACATTGCCATTTTAAAACCTCTGCTAATAAACAGTGTCACTGTGATTTTCTTACTGTGTCCCATACGTTGATTTCACACACCGACTGTGCCATTGTGCACTACATGGGCGGAAACATGTTTTGGGCAGGATGTGAAAAATGACAGCTGTACTGCTGATAAGGAGGTGTGGTAAAATGGCAGTGTTGGAAATCTGGAGTGAAAATATTGAAAATTAGCAAACTTATGGCGATAGTAGGAACTGCTATGCCGCTTGTAAAACAGTTATTGTAAGAATTTTTTCACAAATTTTCAACATAGCCATTTAAGATCTCTGCTCATGAACAGTGACACTGTGATTTTCTTAATGTGTCCCATACATTGAGTTTGCACACCGACTGTGCCATTGTCGCTACATGGTAAGGAAACATGTTTTGGGCAGGATGTGAAAAATGACACTGTACTGCTCATAATAAGGTGTGGTAAAATGGCAATTTTGAAAATCTGGAGTGTAAATATTGAAAATTCACAAGCGTCACAGCGTGCGTAGGAACTGCGCAATGCACACTCGTAAAACAGTCATTTTAGGAATTTTTCACAAATTTTCAACATAGCCATTTTAAGACCTCTGCTCATGAACAGTGTCACTGTGATTTTCCTAATGTGTCCCTACATTGATTTTGCACGACTGCTTCATTTGTGCGCTACCAGGCAAACATGTTTTGGGCAGGATGTGAAAAATGACAGCTGTACTGCTCATAAGGAGGTGTGGTAAAATGGCAATGTTGAAAATCTGGAGTGGAAATATTGAAAATTCATGAACTTACAAGCCTGCGTAGGAACTGCACCACGCACGCTCGTAAAACAGTCATTTTTTGGAATATTTGCACCAAATTTTCAACATGGGGTTTTTGGGACCCCTTCTGATGAATAATGTCACTGTCATGGCATTATTCGGGCCTGAAGGGTGATTTCATGCAGTGACTGTGAAATCACCCTTCGGGCCCAGTAACGCCATGACAGTGACATCATTCAGAGAAGGGGTCCCAAAAACCCCAGTTGAAAATTTGGTGCAAAAATCCAAAAAATGCCTGAGATATGCAATAAAGTTGAAAACTCCCTATCTAGCCATTATACAGCTTACGGCATTTCCTCAGTTTGCGGTCTGCTTTGAAGAGTGCAGAGCGTGTTCCCGATCCACGAAGATCGTCGCTGAGCTCTGGAGGTAAGTATGGATTGGGGGTGTGGGAGGCTGGGTGTGCAGTGGGTGGGTGCGGGTTGTGGGAGGGGACTGGGAGAAGCGCCGTGGGACCGTTTTGGTTTACAGGTGAAAAAAAAAGACTACCTGGGGACGTTTGCCTTGCGCTGGGGTGGGAGAAACCAGCATGGCAGAGAAGGATGGCGGGGGGCTGAGGAGCCGGCAGGGGATGGGCACCCTCGTCGGCAAACAAAGTAGGACATTTGCCATGCTAGGTGGGCTCTGGCGTGGCAGAAGGATGGCCCAGGGGGCCGTGGAACTGACGGGGGATTAGGCACCCCATTGGCAAACAACACAGGACGTTTGCCATGCTGGGAGTGGGCTTCAGGAGTGGCAGCAAAGATTTGGGGGCGGTGTGACACGGGGGGGCGGCGTGACGCGGTGCTCTGTATGACAGCGGTGGTTTTCTTTGAAGCGAAGACCACCGCTGTCATACACATCACCCATACCCATTGGTGCAGGACTGCCACGCCTGCTCAATGGAGCAATGTTGAAAGGGAGAGGTACACCTCCAAAGTGTGCTACTCTCCCAAAACGTTCCTTGTGCATGCGCGCAAGCGAGTGTAAAAATTTCCTATTCAGACAAGCTTTATATGGGTCTGAGGTAGGGGTTTTAGCTGCTTAGATGGAGAGTTGCTTTTGTTGTTTAGGCCAGGATTTTAATTTTTGTTATCTTTATACTAAGTATCTCTTAGCTTTACTGTTTCCTATTTTATTTTTCTATTCTTGTATTTTAACTCTTTTGTAAGGGCACCCTAGGGCCTTGGGAAGGGTGCCTTAAATAAATAAAATCTAATATTACTACTACTTAACAGCAACAACAAATGAAATATGTTCTGTACAATCCAAAACCTTGCTTCAGGGTCAATAGCCATGCCTTAATTCTGCCATTATATATAAAACATTCAATAAGTTGCAGGACTAGATCCTCCCATGAGGTACTTTGCAGGTTCATTTCAGCACTGCAGTAGTTCTGTAAATTTGCAATGTAAATGCAATATCTTCATCAGTGACACTGCGGATGGGTTGGAGGGTAAGGTTAGCCTGTTTGAAGATGACACCAAGATCTGCACCAGAGTAAATGATCCAGATGGGTGGACAGAATGAGAAGAGATCTGGAAAAACTGGAAAAATGGTCTGTAGAGTGGCAACTGGGGTTTAATGCAAAGAAGTGCAAGATGATGCATATAGGGAAGAGAAACCCTGAAGCTACCTAGAGGCAGTGGCGGAGGCAGGTTTGGGAGCATTTGGGAGCTGGGGGAGCCAGTCAGTCAATCATGGGTTCCACAATGGGCACTAAATAATGAATAAAGATAGTGGTGGGGCACCACTACTCACACTTGGGCAGCCAGGAGTGACAACTGCCCCCCAGCCCCCCTTCTAGCTCTGCCGCTGCCTAGAGGTTGGGAAGGAAGTTGCTGGCAATCACAAGGGAAGAAAGAGACTTGGGCATAATCATCACAGATGACTTGAAATCATCCAAGCAGACCACTAAGGCAGTAGATAAGGCTAGAGGGATGTTGGGATGTATTAGTAGAGGTATTATAAGTCACAAGAGGGAAGTAGTAATCAATCTTTACAAGGCACTGGTTAGGCCCCATCTGTAGTACTGTGTGTAGTACAAGAGGCCTCAGCTGCACAAGGACAAGAACAAAATGGAGACAGACCAGAGAAGGGCAACCAAAATCGTGCAGTGTCTGCATCCAAAAACATATGAGGACAGATTAAAGGAGCTCAATATGTATACCCTAGAGCAAAAGAGGGAGAGAGGTGATATGATCGAAGCATTTAAATATCTTTAGGGCATTAAGATAGTGAAACAGTCTAACATGTTTCAATATAAGAAAAATTGCAGGATGATAGTACACAGCATGAGATTATAGGGAGTCCTATTAAGGGGTAATGTGAATATGTTCTTTTTCACAGACAGTTGGGTGGGTGCATAGAAAGGCCTGCCTCAGGAAGTGGTGTATATGAATACAGTGCAGAGTATCAAACAGGCTTGGGATAGGCATAAGGCAGCAACACAGATGAGTATGAATAAACAGGATATTGACAGAGTAAAGCCCTATGGCACATTCATAAGGTAGGAAAAATGGACAGACTGGATGGGCCTTGCAGTCCTTATCTTCCGTCAACTCTATGTTTCAATGTTTCTGTGTTTCTAAAAAAATCCTGTACAATCCAATATCGTGTTCATTCAGGGACAATATTTCTGCTATATCTCAGCCATGGTTCATATTGCATTCTCTCAACAGCCTGCAGGGCTGAACCCTTCCTTAAGGCACTAGGTATGTGAGTTTGGCTCTCCTGACAGTGACCAACAGTGGTAAATGTGGATCTATAACAACTTCCTCAGCTTATGTCAGCAATGACTTAAAAGTCTGCATGATTCTTTCAGTCATCCTGTTCGACTGTTGATATGATGAACTTGAGGTCATTAGTATGATGTCACAGTCTTGAGAAAAACACTGGAATTCCTAGTGTGCAAATAGTACATGGATTCTGACTAGTTATATCAGAATGCCATGTTAGACAGACATTGGTATTATCTTGACAATTACTGCATTTGCTGCCCAGTTAGGAAGCTTCATGACTTCTGGATATTTTGAGAAATAATCTATTACCAATAAGAATGGACGTGATCTGAACTTGAATATGTTCACAGCTAACTTTAGCCATGGAAGTGGAGTTACGTGATGTGCTGTTGAGAGGAACAGCTTCTCTTGATCTCTCCCGCCCTCGTCTCTCTATTTTATGTACATTTCTGTATATCACTTATTTACATGTCCTTATTTGGTGATTGTTTCTGAAGATCCAACCTTTGCTGCTTCATCTGGACTGTTTTTTTATAGCAAAGATGGAATCCGATATAAAGTTGGCTCCACCATGACTTACTCCACCAGCAATGCCCAAATGGGAGAAGGGTCCCAGACACTCCAACGTGCAGGCCACTCTGGTGGCTAAACCTAGCTCCTTTCTCACTGCTCTGTCTGAAGAATGCTTTCTATTGGAATTTTCACCTGTTAAGGAGGCAATCCAAACTGAGCCTTGCAATCTCAAGGATCTATGATTGGCGGCTGAATCATTAACTTAATAGGTCAGCAATACAGAGGCCCGTGTCAGCTCCCTCGATAGCTGGCACAAAAAACTGGATCACAAGTTAATCAATCTGCACCAGAAGATGACCCAGCTGGAGTCAGAACTTGAGGATTTAGAGGGTCACAGCCAGCACAATAATATTGTCATTCTGGGTCTACTGGAGAGGGTGGAGGGTTCCCTTGCTGTGTTATTTGCACAGAAATTGTGTGTGAAATTAGCAGGACCATCCCCTAATGGTCAATCTTCCATTATTAAGTGGGCTCATTAGACTCTCCTGGGTATGCTCCCACCAAATGACCCCCCTCGACCATTTATATTTAAATTTTTTAATTACTTCGATCACAGACATCTGATTAATAATCCCTGGAGCTGCAGACAATCAATGGGAGAATTCAAAGATCAGAATAGTACAAGACCTTTCAGTACTGGTCAGAACAAAAAAGGGCCACCTATCATTCTTTAGTATCAGAACTGATTCCTGCCAGCATAAAATTTAGAGTACTTTACCCCACCCATCTTCAGGTCAATATTGGGGGTGAACAGAGGAGCTTTGAGTCTGCTGGGCAAGCTCGCAAGGAATTTCCCAGTCTTCTGCCAGATTTAGTTAAGACTTCCTGACTCTTCCTAGCTGTGGTGAGCAATTTAGGTCCTGTGGTCACAAAATTATGTGTGATCATCCTGGTGATTCATTTGATTACCAGGAGGCCTTATAGTTGTGGATGAGGTTGGATTGTTCGTTATTTGTTTCCCAGCTATTTCTTATTGGATATTGGATTTTTGACCTGGCTTAAAGTAACTGAGGCTTGATGACAGAGGCTTTCTTGGTATGTAAGAGCACTTGTTCTAAATTTGCACAGTGTCTGTTACTACTGATGATCTTTTAAGTGTGTTTCAGTCATCATGCTGCTTGGATTTAAATTTTCTTTGGCTTTTGCAGAATGGAGGAATCCCCTACTGTTACCATATCCTCTATAGGCCAATGGATTTGTTCTTGTCTGTACTCATAATGGACAGGAATGATCCTGCAAATAAACTGACTACTCTTCGTGTTTTATGCACAGTGCTCTGCTTCTGTTGTTGGACTCTGGGACTCCTGATTATAAAGGGAGTCCTTCTTAGTTAAGTATTCTTGGAGCTGCCACCTCCTCCATATGGCTGCCTTGTTTCTTATACCTGTGTTGCAAAATAGTGGACACTAGCCTGTTTTAGCTCTTTTTCTTTGTATTTCACATACAGCAGCATCGTACTTGCTTTGAATTGTTGCACATAGACACTAATGGCTGCGATTATTGCCTTTATTTTTTTCCTTGGGTACTTCTAATGTTGTATGGTTAGATACCCCAATGGAAGACTTACATTTTCAGTGATCCAGTGTTGAATCGCGATGTGCTCTTCTGTGCCTGCTACAAACGTAGACATTTATTGACTATTGTGGTTTATTTTATTTGCACTGGACACTTGTACTGAAATATGGAATTTCTATTTCTTATAGTCCCTATTTATTTGGATTGTACACTTTTTCTATATGTTGTTTGTTGTTTAGTGGTTCTTTACAATTGTGTCAGTGTTGTTATATATTGGACTCCTCCCCCTTTTACATGGATGAAGACTGTTTATTTTATAATTATTGTTATCATATATAAGCTTAGAAGGGACTTCATGACTACCTATTTAGGCTCTGTTATTCGACTCCAGTGTCATGTGCCCCTAGTAATTCTTTGATTTTGGTGGGGGTAGTGGTTCATAGGAGCACAGGGGTCAGGGAGGTCTATGAGAAGGAACCCCTGAACACATCATAAACCTGAAATTTATGGGAGTTCGGTCTATAGAACTGTGGATGGTTAGTTTTTGTGGTTTGTTTATGGATTGTATGCTTAGGAGGGTGGAGGATGGAGGGGATTTATTTATTGTTTATTGGATTTTGGTTTTGTGGGTCTTATGTACATTCTATGTTCAGATCTTTTAACATGTTTTGGTGAGGATAGGTGTTTGAATATCACTATTATATGGATGTTTTGTTTTTTGGTAGGGGTGGGGGTGTGGTGGTCTTGTTCTGATCTTGTGCCTTGGAATATTTTTGAGATTCCAACAGTATCTTTTGCTTTCTTTGTTGATGGGGGGTTTATTCAGGGAGGGGCCCAGAGCACATTGGGGTACATAGTTTCATCGTAACTGTTGTTCAAAATGTCACTTTTGCTACTTTTATGTTCCTTATTTGCATAAATGGCAACCTTCTATAAATTTATTTTCTGGAATATCAAGGGAGCCCAGGACAAGAGAAAAAGGTATATGGTGTTGTGTCATCTTAAAGAGATACAGCCTGGGATAGTGTTTTTGCAAGAGATCTTTCTTCATCGAGAGAATGCTCTCTAATTTCAATGAAGATCGGTAGGGCAGTTTTTTGGGGGAAGAAAACAGTAGTAAAAAGGTGGGTGTGTCCATTTTAATAGATAGGAAGATTGCTTTTCAGCAGTTGCAGGAGGGTTGGGATCCGGAGGGGAAATTTATCTTAGCACATGGGTCAGATGGGGCTGTCAGAGGTCTTATCGAATTCTATTTATGAGCCCGATGTGTAGTCCCCCCAGTTGTTTGCCAGTCTGACAGCACAGTTAGGTTTGTTTGTTCATTTACTGATATCCCGGGGGGGGGGGAGTTGAACTTCATCTTTCATACAGATATGACAGGACTGGGACCCATAGGAATGGTTTGCCTCCAGGATTGCATGGTCTCTGAGACTTGGTAGATATAGTGGGTATAGTAGAACCCTGGCGCACCTTACACCCCATGTCTGAGCAATAAACATTTTATTTTTCCCCACATTCTTCCCAATGCTGAATAGATTATTTTTTATCTATCAAAGATTGTTTGACCAGGCTCATGTCTTGTGACATACTGCCCATTGTAATATCTGATCACCCTTCTGTATCTCTTGAACATTCAATTCGTGGGTTGGAGGAGCAGGATAGAACATGGTGGCTTAATGCTACCCTTCTCTGTAATCTCACCACTCTTGCAACAATCAAATCTTTTCTTCAGAAGTTTTTTCAGGTTAACGAGGGTTCTGTTGAATCTTTAGATATCCTCTGGGGGGGTTGCCAAAGTGCACAGTAAGAGGTGCATTTATATGTTTTGCCTTTATAATTAAAAATCAGTGTATGGAAAAGACCGACCACCTGCTACAGCAAATATGCTCTCTGGAGTGTAATTTAGCCTCTTCGACTGACCCTGCCACTAGGGACCATTTGAACTCTCTGAGAGCAGAATCTTTGGGATTCTGGCAGAAAAGGCTGATTTAGCCCTTCAAAGGACCAAAATACTTGATTTAGAATATATGGAGCATGCAGGGAAACCTTTAGCTTTGCAGATAACACAGATGAATTCATTACCAACAATACCCAGTCTTCAACCAAATCCAGAGGGTAAAATTCTTACCCACCCACGTGATATCGCTGAAACATTTATTTCTATTATAATGCTTTATATAGTACTGATCCTTCCTAACAATAGTTTTGTGAGGTATTTCCTTCATATCTGGAACCGTTTCCTCTCTCTCTCAGCTGACAGTACAGCAGCAAGATCTGCTGAAGGCCCCCATTACTGACTCAAGACTTTCTCAGGCAATTGAGCTTCTCTTGAAGAATAAGGCCACTGGACCTGATGGCTTTTTCGATAATTTTTATATTACCTGCATAGATGTTCTGGTGTCCATTTTAACTAGGTTATTTAATTACTTGCTCCTCTCTGGTTTGTCTGACTTGTCCTTTACCCAGGCCTTGATTTCTCTTACCAATGAAATTGGTAAGAGTGAGCTACAGCCTAGAAATTACTGCCCCATCTCGCTATTTACCTTCGACTTGAAAATTCTGGCCAAAGTTGTGGCGAATCATCTCTTTCAGGTCTGGAATGGTGTAAACCTATGCAGGTTGAGTTTATGGCCGGTTGTGTTTTCAGTGACCATTTATGTAATCTGTGGTGCCTGATTTCTGTATCTGGGTAGAGCAAGACACAAACTGTCCCTTGATGTGAAAAAAGCTTTTATTTGCAAACCTCCAGAAATATGTTTTTCGTGTGACTTTTTGTGACTGGATAAAGGTTTTAAATTATAATCCTTCTGCCAGAATTAGGTGCAATGGTTGTTTTTTGGCCCCGGTGGTTCTCCAATGTGGAATAAGGCAGGGGTGCCCTATTTCCCCCCTTTTTATTCAGTCTCTACCTCGAACCTTTGTTGCATAACATTAAACTCAGTCCTGATATTCAAGGTTTCCTGCTGGGTGGGGTTAGATATAAGCTTTCTGCCTACTTGGATGACCTTCTCCTTCATCTCAAACCCCCACCGACCTTTATCCCCACTGATCTTGATGATATCCAATGATGTTAGGAGGTTGCAAGGTATAAACTTAATTTGGACAAATCTAAAGTCATGCTACTGAACGCGCATGTACCTTGGCAACAGATTTCAGAGTTAGGCCTTTCATGGGAAACAAAAGTCATTACTTACTTGAGAATTCAAGACACCAAATCTCTCTCGGAGTTTGACAACTTTAACCCCTGTCATACAGGTAATCAAGAGAGATCTTAATAAATGGATGGCTCTACCTCTTTCCCTGTCATGAAAAGTTAGTGTCCTCAAGATGAATATCTTACCACATGTACTATACCAGTTGAATATGCTGGGAGTGTTCCTTCTCAAGACATGATTCACTCAGCTTCATGTCCTACTAGCTGAGTTTCTGTGAAAGAAGGGTATAGCTCAATGAGCTTATTTTAAGCTAACCATGCCCAAGGAGAGAGGTGAGCTACAGCTACCCAATTTCTTTTTCTATTACTGTGCCTTGCATAGCAGTAAACTCTTTCATTGGAACCACTCATTATCTACCCAACCAAACACAGCCTATTGCACTCTTTGGCTTTCTTTAGAGAGCCAACTGTATAAGCAGTTTTGTCTTCATCTCAGCAGTCTGTTACATGTAAAACCCTCCCATTTACTAACACAGCTCTGGGTGATACCATTGTTGTGGTCACTCGAATCTCTAAGACAACTTTGTATTTACATGGGATTTGACTAGAGTATGGATCTGTCAGAGCCAGACCAGGACATCAGGATTTCTTTGAGGAGAGGGGTTTTCCCATTGGCGGTGAAGGAGGCCTTGGTTAGGCCTCTTTTGAAGAAACCCTTATTTGACCCAGACTGCCTCAGCAACTACAAGCCAGTCCCAAACCTCTCATTTTTAGGGAAGGGTGTTGAGAAAGTGGTGGCCACTCAGCTTGAGAGACATCTTACCTCTTCCTCTACCTATGAGTCTTTCCAGTCTGGGTCGAGTGATAGGAGAGACTGTACCATCTTAGTCCTCCTAGACTTCTGTGGCATTTGACATGGTGGACCATAAGGTGTTGCTTGACTGCCTGAAGTTCTGGTGTGGAATGTCTGGTAACATCATCAACTGGTTCAGCTCATACCTGACAGATAGTGTGCAAAGAGTGATGATGGGGTTAGCCTCATCATCCTTGAAGCCCCTGTGCTTTGGAGTTCCACAGGGTTCAGTCTTGTCACCCTTGTTGTTCACGGTGTATATGCTGTTGTTAGGGGACATTATCAGTCGGTATGTGCTGGTTTTTCACTGCTATGCAGATGACACCCAGCTGTTCCTGTCCTGTGCACTCGATACCCTGGTGTCAGCCTCGGTATTTAAGAGCTACCTTGAGGAGATTCAGTCATGGATTACTCACAAACTGGCTTAGGCTTAACCCAGACAAGACAGAGGTACTGGTGGTGGATTTGTGTCATCAGGGTGCAGCGGAGGGTGATAGGTTACTGCCTGGCCTAGTGTTAGGGGGTGTTCCTCTTGTCCCTTCTAGACAGGTGAAGGATTTGGGAGAGATTTGGATGCAAGCCTGACTCTGGATGCCAAGGTGTTGGCCATGGTTAAGAGTGGCTTTTTCTATCTTCAGAACGTTGCCTGAATACAAGCCTTGATCCAACCTGAGGACCTGACCATGCTGGTGCATGCTTTTGTCACTAACAGGCTTGACTACTGTAATATGCTTTACCTAGGATTATCTGGACCTCTGCAGGCTACAGTTGGTGTAGAATACAGCAGCAAGATTGTTAACAGGGGTGAGAAGATGTGAGTTTATCACCCCGGTCCTCCATGAATTACACTGCCTACCGGTCAGGTGGAGGTCTGTTTTCAATTTAGGGCTCCTGTCCTACCAAATCCTGCATGAAAGGGGACATGTCTATCTGCAAGATCTCCTGGTCCCGTACTGCTTGCCCTGGACTCTCAGTTCTGCCGGGGAGGCCTCCTGGCAATCCTCAATGTTTGGTTGTGGCATTCTGGAGACAGGGCATTCTCTGTGGCTGTGCCTACCCAGTGGAATTCCTTGCATTTTTCTTCAAGGGAGGCTCCCTCAGTAGAAGCCTTTAAGACGGGCCTAAAACATTTCTGTTCCAGCAAGCGTTTATAAATTGATTATTGTTAATGCTAGTGATTTTATTGAGATAGATAGTGCTTTTAAATGTGCTGTCAGTGGATTTGGTATGTATGTATTACAGGTGTTTTGGATCCCCTTATAAGCTGGGAACAAGAAGATATTGTGGTGGCTTTCTGTGGATCATCTACGTAAACATTCTCACCTAATTCCTGCCTCCACAGATTCCTGCACTTCTTCTGTGCTGGTGTCTGTGGATGCAGAAATAGCATTCGATGGGGTCCCTTAGGATTATTTGTTTAATTTGTTACCAAAATTTCATATACCCTCGACTTTCATTCAGTGGGTTAGGGTTCTCTATTCTCGTCACTCGGCTCACATTTTTCTAACAATGTTTTGTCACATTTGTTTCTTCCTCAGCAGGGAACCAGGCAAGGATGTCCATTCTCACCTTATCTTTTCAGTTTGTTTTTGGAACCCTTTATCAGAGAAATCAAGGCTTCTCCCCATGTTTCTTATATACCTTTGGGACCATACCAATATAAACTTTTGGATCATGCAGACAACATTCTTTTGCATGTCTGCTCTCCAGCTTCTTCCTTGCCTGCTGCTCTGGACATTATTATGAAATTTGGTTCCATTTCTAGTCATATGTTGAGTGTGGCTAAGACAGAAATGATGCTGTTTAATAGCATAATGCTGAGGGCTGAGGTGGAGTATCTGGGTCTTGTCTGGACCCAAGATAAACTAAATATCTGGGCATATATTTAAGCATATCACCCCCTAAAATGAAACAGTATAATCTTAATTCAGTGGTCTCCCAAATTAAAACAGACTTAGAGCATTGGTCTGTATTTCCTATCTCTATGTGGGTATGTTTGAATATTTTTAAAATGAATATGTTACCATGTATATTGTACCCACTTGAAATGTTCAATTACGCCCTGCCGAAGTTTTGGTTCCTCCAGATTAATAGAATCCTAACTTCATTTTTATGGCAGGGTAAGTCTCCCTGGAGTGCTTTATTCAAACTAAGGTGTACTAGGGAGAGGGGTGGTTTACAAGTCCCTGATTTTTACTTTTATTACCTGTCCATCCATTCTGCAAGAGTTTTCAGTGACTTAGGCCTCATTCCAGTTATAATACAGGGCTTTACATTCCACTGTGGCTGAAAATTGGGTGTTTCCAATGTTTCCGACATGGTTTAGACATCTGAGCCCTTCTTTATATTCCCTGCAAGAGGCTCCTCCCATCATTACAGGGTACTCCTTTAGAAGCTTCCCTGCAATTCCACTTACAGTTATGTTCCCTGCTTAAAATACAACCATTTAAAGATACCTCTCAGTCTATGGCAGGGAACCCCAATTTAAAAATTGGTGGGCAGATACTCTCTGGGGATTTTTGGCCTTATCCCGCTGTAGATGTTGTTGATGATCTTTTACATGAACAGAAACTTTGTACTTTTCAGCAAGCTTGGGATAGGTATCAGAGCTCTGCCTTCAGGTGCTTCAGATACTTTCAGCTTACACACATGCTTTTGTATTATTTAAGCAGTGGTCATTGGGATAATTACTACAGGATGCAGGTTCTTTCAATCGCTTTATCTGCCTCTACTTTCCATGTCATCTCATACTATTATCATAACTTATAGGACTTTCTAGCCAGTATGGAAGGGCAGATTTTTTAGTAGTGATATCAGGCCTCACCAAAAGTTGCCTTCCCCCGCAATTGGCTTTGTATTTGGAAACGCCTATACAAATACATAAAATAGGACAGATATTGTTTCTTTCAATTTTAGGTTTTGCATAATCTCTATTATACATTGGCTAAATTATACAAAATATGCAAACTTCCCTTGGATACCTATTCTAGATGTAATAAGGAGCCCGCTACATTATTTCATGTCTTATGGTCCTGTGAAAAAGTCACTCCCTTTTGGACAGCTATCCAATCACAATTGTCTTCCATTTTAGGGCTGTTGGATGTTTTTCTTCCTGAGGTGTGCTAATTAGGGGACTATGGGAATACATTAATTGGTAACCCATGGCCACAAATTACCCTTATTTCAGCCTGTGCTAAAAAAGTAACCGATAGCACTGGCTGGACCAGCAAATCCCCTTTTTATGTTCGCTCGTGCTTGCCGCCAGCCAGCATATTGCATTAGGAGCAGATTTGGAGGTGTGGTCACTGTGGGCGAATGCAGGGCACGCATCAGTAGATGCGTCCTCTCATTCCCCAGTAAGACAGTTTGCAAGCGCCACACCAGCAAGATGTAATGTGGTGACCACATCTATGAAAACAACCACTGCAATGAGAATCAAGCTTCTCATTGCAGCACTACAGCCTCCCCACATAAACATGGCGACAGGGTGCCCCATCCCCCTTTCACATTTCCCAACCCACTTCATTTGCCGATGGGTGAGCCCCCCCCTTGGCATCATGACCCACCTGAAGTGTGTGCCTAAGGTGGTGCCCAATCCCCTTCAGCATCATGTTCTCTCCCCAACAGTCTTCCTTTGGCAATGGAGGTCCCAATCCCCATCAGCTGCAGTCCCCTGACCCTGTTTATTTGGCCAACAGGGCAGCCCACTCCCCATTGGCATAATGTTCCCCTATCTGTTGTGTACCGAGGGGGGTGCCCATTCCCCTCTGCTCTTGCCCCCCAATGTGCCAATGGGGGTGTCCAATCCACCGTTGGCTACAGCTGCCTCAAAACAATCAGGTGAAATGCTGGGAGCCCACCCCAGCATGCCAAATGTGCCTGAAAAAACCAAAACTGTCCAGCCATGTTCCCTTTTTTCTTTACCCTGTAAAAAACCAAAACGGTCCCTCTCGGTCTCCCTGCCCCCTCCAACAACCTGCGCCCACCCACTGCACATCCTGCCCCCCTCACACCCCCACTCACCCCATACTTACTTCTGGAGTCCCGTGCAATGATCTTCGATGGACCGGGAACACAGCTGCACTCTTCAAGCTGACCGTGAACTGAAGAAATGCCGGTAAGCTGTATAATGGCATAAATTGTTTTTTTTTTTCAACTTTGGTGCATATCTCAGGCATTTTGGGGAATTTTGACACCAAATTTTCAACATGGGGTTATTGGGACCCCTCCTCATGAATTCAGTTACTGTCATGGCGTTATTCCATCCTGAAAGGTGATTTTGTGGTCACTGCACAGAATCACCTTTCAGGACCAAGTAATGAAATGACAGTGGCACTGTTCATGAGGGGGGCTCTCAAAAACTATGTTGCAAATTTGATGGACAAAATCAAAGAAATGGTTGTCTTACTAGCGCGCATTGAGCAGTTTCCATGCACGCTTGTAACTTTGTGAATTTGTAATATTTTCACTCCAGATTTTCAAAATTGGCATTTTTCCACACTTTCTCATGAATAGTACAGCTGTCATTTTACATATCCTGGCCAAAATGTGTTTTCACATGTCTGGCGAAGAACAGCGCTGTCGCTGTGCGAAATCAGTTTTGGGACAGTTTGAGGAAATGCCAGTGACACTGTTGATGAACAGAGGTCCTAAAATGCCTATGTTGAAATTCTGGTGAAGAAAGTCTATAAAATTACTGTGGTACAAAAGTGCATTTTGCAGTTTCCACGCACACTTGTAACTTCGCAAATTTGCAATATTTTCATGCCACATTTCCAACACTGGCATTTTTTCACACCTCCTTATGAACAGTACAACTGTCATTTTCCACATCCTGTCCAAAATGTATTTTAACACCTGTGGTGCACAATGGCATGGTCGCTGTGGGAAATCAACTTTTGGGACAAATTTACAAAATCACAATGCCACTGTTCATGAGGGGAGGTCCCAAAATGCCTACTTTGAAATTGTGGTTAAAAAAATCCCAAATATAGTTGTGTTACAGATGTGTGTTGCACACTTTCTATGTATGTTCATGACTTCACTAATTTTTAATATTTTCACTTCAGATTTTCAACGTTGCCATTTTTTTACACCTTCTCATGAACATATAGAATAGTGCATGGGGAACAATTGACAACAGGGCTATTCTTTCACCGAGTTGGCACTATGATGACGGATTACCTCGAGAGTGCAGCTCGAGAGGTAATCCGTCGTCATAGTGCCAACAAGGTGAAAGATTAGCCCTGTTGTCAACTGTTCCCCATGCACTTTTCTTTATAGTGTATGGTGGAACGTCGTGTTCTGGGGAAAGAAAATCACTACAGCATGTTTCTGCTTCAAAACATTTTTATTGGGGTACTAGAAGGAAAAAAGAACTTTACATTTTGAACATTTTCACGCTTGACATTTTTTTTTTTAAATTTAAAGCTTATTCAATATTATTCAAATACAGAGAGAGGATCTCCTATTACATTCGTATAACCAGTGTACAAAGTGACCACATAAACTAGGAGACGGATCCCCTCTCACCCTCCCCACCCTCCGTTCACACAGGGAGAGTCTTACTAGTAACAAAGTCCCTATTACCAGATGCAGAAAATTCTACGCACTCTGAAGTGAGTATAGAGTAACCAGAGGACCCCAATGTTTGAGAAATTTCTGCTACTGGTCGTTTAAACTAGCAATAGTCTTCTCTAAATAAAGGTTGGCCAACAGTTTCTGCAACCATTCACTGTAAGAAATTTCCATCTCATCCTTCCAATGCCGTAAGACCAGTCTCTTGACGGACAATGCTATAAGGGTTATGTGGTATTTTCTGTTGGTAATAGTGACTGAAGAGAGATCTCCCAGGATACAAATTTCCACAGTAAAAAGCTCTGATAGGCCCAGAAGGGGATCAACCTTTAGTTTAATGATGGTCCAAAGGGAGGCTACCTTGGGGCATTCCCAAAAGATGTACAAAAGGTTACCCTCCCTCCGACGGCACCTGGTACATACGGACGAGGAGAGCAAGCCTAATTTCGCCATCTTCTGGGGTGAATAATAAAGATTGTGCAGTAATTTAAACTGTACCAGATGAAGTCTGTCTTGTGTTACAAACTTGTGGCAGGTCTTCCATAAAGAGGGCCAATGCAAATCATATTCAGGAAAAAGTGTGGTCCAATAAGGGGACACACCGAGACAGTCAGGCCACTTCCAAATGTACAGTACCTCATACAATTTGGAAACAGCATGTGGGAGACCCACTTGAGGGATTAATTCCAGCAAGGGTAGGCTCAGAGATGTTGGTGACGTGTTACCAAAGTATTTTATTATTAGGTGACGTAACTGGAATATTCGAAAAACCACAGAGTTCGGAATATGAAACTTGTCGAGGATTTCAGGTGAAGTTAACCACTGGCCATCTGGTTTCCGAAGGGTGGAGAGGGAACAATTCCCCATCAGGGGGGATCCATCTCAGCTGTAGTGGCCTCCCATCAATTGTGAGATTGGGGTTACGCTTGACATTTTAACTGTTGAAGAACTTTACATTTTGAAGATTTTAATGCTAAACATTGAAACTGTTTAAAAAGTCACATACAGCAGCACCCGGAACAGCAATTTACAATCTGCAGGGAAGAGCAGAGAAAAGGGGTCGGTAGTGAGAATCACATTTCAACACTCAGGAAACTATGTAATTGCCGCATATCATTTCTAGTTTTTTTTTTTTTGCCGTTTTTTTGGTTTCCTGATTGAGGATGAATCTATCCCGTTCCGATAGTGGCTTTGACAGTACTGCCGCCGACATTGCTTCTTTCGCTATGTGTACTGTCTATGGAGTGAGCCCTAACTGTCAAATGCTGCTCGAGGACACAGTGTGTGACATGTGCAGTGCAGCAGAACAAAAAATCGTTCTGCTGCATTGCAAATGTCACTAGTGCAGGTGAACAACCTTTCGGCAGTGATGGATTTCGGTGGAGAACGATGTTCTACCATACACTATAATACAGTTGTCATTTTTCACATACTGCCCAAAATGTGTTTTCGTCTGTGTTGCCAAATGGCATAGCCGCTGTGCAAAACCACCTTTCAGCTAACAAACTAATAGTGCTGCTCTTCATGAGGTGGGGTCACAAAAAGCCCATGTTGAAAATTTGGAGTGAAAATACCAACACACGCCTACAGCGCTAGAGTTTTCATCTGTAACACCCCACCCTGTACAGACTGACAGGCATCAGAGGTGTGACTTGGGATCATCGGCTGTAATGCTCACGCCATTCCACCTCCACCCCAACCCTGCAGCCAGTGACAGGCATTGAGGTGTGCCTTGGAGTGTTCAGCCACAAAGTTCACCCCATTCTCCTATACTGCACCCACCTCAGTGAATTTCCTTATGGAATGGAGTAAATATAATGCCCAAAGACCCCAAAGCACACCCCACAGGGTAGGGTGAGGTAAAATGGCATAAGTGTTATAGCTGCCGACCCAAAGGCACATCCCAATGCCTGTTGGTCTCTGCTAGGTGGGGGTGGGGTTGGCATCACTTCAGTACTTCACTGCCATTCCTATTATGCATCTCTAACTCCTGCACTACCAATGCCAATGCCAGCGAGACAACATTCGTCATTGACAAATGCTTATTTATTGAATGGTACAGGGAACTACTTTTCGCTTTACAGGCAGAGATGCTCATTGTCAGTATGACAATAGATTTCACAGATATCAGTGTTTCTGGGGAACTTCTGTATGTTTTGCTAACATCTTGAGTAAATCTGTATTTTTAGTTCCCCGAGGCTAATGGATTATCCTAGTGTTACTCACTCCTGTTCATAATACTTTCCTGCCCTTTTTGGTGGGAACCTAGGTAACTGTTGAGTGCCTTAGCAATCTGTGTTCCCTACTAATACCTGTTGTTATGCCTTTTTATTCTTTAAGGGGGTCCTTATTGCTTTTGTATCCTCTGGTGGGAGGGCTGGGGGGAGGGGGTGATATTATCTTTGGTTTATTATTTTCTTCTCCTTTGGGTTACTAGATACTATTTATGGAATAATGTACTTAAGCCCGCTCTTTCATTGTTATACTTCACAATTTGTTTTATTATTGAATGGAGTGGGCTCTGATTTGATGTATTACATTTTTCATTGTATTCTTGTTGATTCAATTAAATGTGTTCAACTGAAAAAAAAAGAAAGAGTTGGTGACACCTCTTTATCAGTCTCTAGTGAGACCCCACCTAGAGTACTGTATTCATTTCTGGAGTCCTCATCTCTGAAAGGACATCAACAGAGTTGAGGCAATCCAGAGGTGGGCAACAAAAATGGTGCAGGACCTGCATCAAAAGCCCTATGAAGAGAGACTGAAGGACCTCAGTATATGTAGACTGGAGGAAAGGAGGGAGACGGAGGATATGGTAGAGACTTTCAAATACCTCAAGGCTGTAAATAAGATTCAAGAGGGAAGCCTTTTTCAGAGAAAAGGTTGCATAAGAACAAGGCATCATGCGATGAAGCTGGAAGGGGCAGAATAAGGGGAAATGTAAGGAAACACTTCTTCATAGAAAGGGTGGGGGATGCCAGGAAGAACCCCCCCCCCGAGGAGGGGGTGGGAGCAAAAACTGTAATGGGATTTAAGAAGACATGGGACAGGTATAAAGGAACCTTAGAAGCAAGAAAAAGTGAGTGAGGTAATGCTGGAGATCGAGTACGGTCTATGGTGTGATAGTAAGTAGAGAACACAGGCTAACTAGGTGGGCCAAGCAGTCCTTATCTGCTGTTAAATTCTATGCATCTATGTTTCTCTTCCTAAAAATATTAACACTAATGTCTTCTGTTTTGTTTGTTTTAGAGGCACTAAGTTCAGATACTACCACATTTACAGGTATGTGAATAACACTTATAATGTTTAAAATTATTGTTGTTTATGGGAGGCAGTACAGTGTAATGGTTAAGAGCACTGAGCTGCAAACCTGGAGACCTGGGTCTGAATCCCATCAGCTTCCACTTGTATAGTGTGTGACCCTGAGCAAGTCACTTAACTTCCTTGTGCTCCCAGGATACACCTGGAAACAAGCTCCAGCTTAGTGTGCCTTTGCTGGGTAAACAATTTCACCTTTCCCTTATTCATACTGCCTTTTCAGCACTGTGTAAACTGCAGTAAAGGCACGGACACTGAAACTGCGATACCGAACTGTATTATATGGAAGTGTTTCAAATGTAGCATTTGTTGCTTTAGATTTCACTACAGAATATATACTGTTGAATGATTTTTTTCATATTTCAGTACTTGTCTCAGTCATTTATTTAAACATAAAATGCAAAACGTCCTATTCAGACAAGCTTTACATCGGTATGAGGTAGGTGTTTTAGCTGCTTAGATGGAGAGTTGTGTTTGTTGTTTATGCCAGGATTTTAATTTTTGTTATCTTTATACTATCTCTTAGCTTTACTGTTCCCTATTTTATTTTTCTATTCTTGTATTTTAACTCTTTTGTAAGGGCACCCTAGGGCCTTGGGAAGGGTGCCTTAAATAAATAAAATGTACTACTACTACTACTACTACTGCTACTTAACAACAACAACAAATGAAATCTGTTCTGTACAATCCAAAACCTTGCTTCAGGGTCAATAGCTATGCCTTAGTTCTGCTATCATATATGAAACATTCAGTAAGTGGCAGGACTGGATCCTCCCATGAGGTACTTTGCAGGTTCATTTCAGCACTACAGTAGTTCTGTAAATTTGCAATGTAAATGCAATATCTTCATCAGTGACACTGCGGACGGGTAAGGTTAGCCTGTTTGCAGATGACACCAAGATCTGCACCAGAGTAAATGATCCAGATGGGTGGACAGAATGAGAAGAGATCTGGTAACAAATGGCAAAATGGTCTGAAGAGTGGCAACTGGAGTTTAATGCAAAGAAGTGCAAGATCATGCACATAGGGAAGAGAACCCTGAAGCTACCTAGAGGTTGGGAGGGAAGTTGCTGGCAATCACAAGGGAAGAAAGAGTCTTGGGGATCATCATCACAGATGACCTGAAATCATCCGGGCAGACCACTAAGGCAGTAAGTAAGTCTAGAGGGATGTTGGGGTGTATTAGTAGAGGTAACACAAGTCGTAAGAGGGAAGTAATAATCAGTCCTTACAAGACACTGGTTAGGCCCCATCTATAGTACTGTGTGCAGTATTGCAGGCCTCACCTGCACAAGGACATTAACAAAATGGAGACAGTCCAGAGAAGGGCAACCAAAATGGTACAGGATCTGTATCGGAAAACATACGAGGACAGATTAATGGAGCTCAATATGTATACCCTAGAGCAAAAGAGAGAGGTGATATGATCGAAGCATTTAAATATCTTAAGGGCATTAAGATGGTGAAACAGTCTAACATGTTTCAATATAAGAAAAATAGCAGAACGAGAGGACACAGCATGAGATTATAGGGAGACCTATTAAAGGATAATGTGAATAAGTTCTTTTTCACAGAAAGGGTGGTGGGTGCATAAAAAGGCTTACCTCAGGAAGTGGTGGATATGAATACAGTGCGGGGCATCAAAGACTTGGGATAGGCATAAGGGAGCAACACAGATGAGTATCAATAAACAGGCTATTGACAGAGTAAAGCCCTATGGCACATTCATAATGTAGAAAAAATGGGCAGACTGGATGGGCCTAGCAGTCCTTATCTTCCATCAACCTCTATGTTTCAATGTTTCTATGTTTTTAAATAAATTCTGTTCAATCCAATATCGTGTTCGTTCAGGGACAATGTTTCTGCAATATCTGAGCCATGACTCATATTGCACTATCTCAACAGCCTGCAGGGCTGGACCCTTCCTTACAGTGCTAGGTATATGAGTTTGGCTCTCCTGACAGTGACCAACAGTGGTAAATGTAGATCTATAATGACTTCCTCAGCTTATGTCAGCAATGACTTAAAAGTCTGTATTGCTCTTTTAGTCATCCTGTTTGACTGTTGATATGATGAACTTGAGGTCATTAGTATGATGTCACAGTCTTGAGAAAAACACTGGAATTCCTAGTGTGCAAATAGTACATGGATTCTGACTAGTTATATCAGAATGCCATGTTAGGCAGACATCGCTATTATCTTGACAATTACTCCATTTGCTGCCCAATTAGGAAGCTTCATGACTTCTGGATATTTTGAGAAATAATCTATTACCAATTAGAATGGATGTAATCTGAACTTGAATATGTTCACAGCTACCTTTAGCCATGGAAGTAGATTCACATGATGTGCTGCTAAGAGGAACTGCTTCTCTCGATCGCTCCGGCCTTTGTCCCTCTATTTATGTATATTTCTGTATATCACTGATTTGCTGTCCTCATTTGGTGATTGTTTCTGATGATCCAACCGTTGCTGCTTCATCTGGACTGTTTTTTACAGCAAAGATGGAATCTGATATAAAGTTGACTCCACCACGCCATACTTTCCCTGCAATCTGCAAATTGGAGAAGGCTCCCAGACACTCCAAGGCTCAGGCCACTCTGGTGGCTAAACCTACATCCCCTTCCACTGCTCTGTCTCAGGAATGCTTTCTCATGGAATTTTCACCTGTCAAGGAGGCAATCCAAACCTTGCCCAGCAATCTCAAGGCTCTACGATTGGCGGCCGAATCATTAACTTGGTGGGTCGGCAATACAGAGTCTTGTGTCTGCTCCCTTGATAGCTGGCACCAAAAACTGGATCCCAAGTTAGTCAGTCTATACCAGAAGGTGACCCGGCTGGAGTCAGAACTCGAGGATTTAGAGGGTCACAGCCAGCACAATAATATTGTCGTTCTGGGTCTACCGGAGAGGGTGGAGGGTCCTCTTGCTGTGTTATTTGCACAAAAATTGTGTGTGAAATTAGCAGAACTATCCCCTAATGGTCAATCTTACATTATTAAGTGGGCCCATTAGACCCTCCGGGCTATGCCTCCACCAAATAACCCCCCTCAACCATTTATATTTAATATTTTTAATTACCTCAAGCACCAGCATCTGATTAATAAACCCTGGAGCTGCAGACTATCAAACGGGAGAATTCAAAGATCCGAATAGTGCAGGATCTTCCAGTAGCAGTCAGACCAAAAAAGGCCCACCTATCATCCTTTAGTCTCAAAACTGATTCCTGCCAGCATAAAATTTAGAGTACTTCGCCCCACCCATCTTCAGGTCAATATTGGGGGTGCGCAGAGGAGCTTTGAGTCTGCTGAGCAAGCTTGCAGGGAATTTCTCAGTGTTCTGCCAGATTTATTCAAGGCTCCATGACTCTTTCCAGCTGTGGTGAGCAATTTAGGTCCTGTGGTCACAATGATGTGTGATCATCCTGGTGATTCATTTGATTATCAGGAGGCCTTATAATTTTGGAAGAGGTTGGACTGCTCGGTATTATGTTTTCTGGCTACTTCTTATTGGATATTGGATTTTTGTCCTGGCTTAAAGTAACCGGCTTGATGGCAGAGGTTTTCTTGGTGTATAAGTGTACTTGTTCTGAATTGGCACAGTGGTTGTTACTACTATTGATCTCTTAAGTGTGTTTCAGTCATCATGCTGCTTGGACTTAAATTTTCTTCTGCTTTTGCAACACAGAGAGATCCCCTACTCTTATCATATCCTTTATAGGCCACTGGATTTGCCCTTGGCTGTATTCATAATGGACAGTAATGATCCTACAAATAAACTGTCTCCTCTGTATGTTTTATGTGCAGTGCTCTCCTTCTGTTGTTGAACTCTGGGACTCCAGATTATCATGGGAGCCTTTCTTGGTTATTGATTCTTGGAGCTGTCACTTCCTCCATATGGCTGCCTTATTTCTTACACCTGTGTTGCGAAATAGTGGACACTAGCCTGTTTTAGCTCTTTTTCTTTGTATTTCACCTATGGCAGCACCGTACCTGCTTTGAATTGTTGCATATGGCCACTATGGGCAGCTATTATTTCCTTTATTTTTTCCTTAGGTACTTCTAATATTGTATGGTTTGCCAATCCAATGGAAGACTTACATTACCAGTGATCCAGTGTTGAATCTCAAAGAGCTCTTCTGTGCCTACTACAAACATAGAGATTTATTGACTATTGTGGTTTATTTCATTTGTACTGAAATATGGAATTTCTCTTTCTTATAGTCCCTATTTTATTTACATGGTATACTTTTTATATATGTTGTTTGTTATTTAGTGGTTCTTTACAGTTGTATCAGTGTTGTTATGTATTGGACTCCTCCTCCTTTTATGTGGATGGAGACTGTTTTTTGTTATAATTATTGTTATAGTATGTAAGCTTAGAAGGGGCTTCATGACTACTTGTTTAGGCTCTGTTGTTCGACTCCGGTGTCATGTGCCCCTAGTAATTCTTTGATATTGATGGGGGTAGTGGTTCATAGGAGCATGGGGGTCAGGGAGGTCTATGAGAAGGGACTCCTGATCACATCATTGACCTGGAATTTATGGGAGCTCAGTCTATAGAACTGGGGATGGTTAGTTTTTGTGGGTTTTCTTTGTATTGTGAGTTTAGGAGGGTGGAGGATGGAGGGGAATTTTTATGGTTTATTGGATTTTGGTTTTGTGGGTTTTAAGTATATTCCATGTTCAGATCTTTTAACACATTTTGGGGAGGATGGCTGTTAGAATATCACAATTATATGGAATTTTTGGTTTTTTGGTAGGGGGTGGCGGGTTGGGTGATCTTGTGCCTTGAATATTTTTGGGATTCCAACAGTATCTTTTGCTTTCTTTGTTGATGGGAGGTTTATTCAGGGAGGGGCCCAGAGCACATTCGGGTACATAGTTTCATTGTAAC
This sequence comes from Neoceratodus forsteri, assembly GCA_016271365.2. NCBI lineage: Eukaryota > Metazoa > Chordata > Ceratodontiformes > Ceratodontidae > Neoceratodus > Neoceratodus forsteri. The sequence goes on along the minus strand of CM028137.1, from coordinate 685,696,426 downwards.
TGTTGTTCAAAATGTCACTTTTGTTACTTTTATGTTCTGTATTTGCATAAATGGCAATCTTCTATAAATTTATTTTCTGTAATACCAAGGTAGCCCTGGACAAGAGAAAAAGGTATATGTTGTTGTAGCATCTTAAAGAGATACAGCCAGGGGTAGTGTTTTTGCAAGAGATCCCGCTTCATCGAGAGGATGCTCTCTACTTTCAATGAAAATGTGTCGGGCAGGTTTTTGGGGAAGGAAACAGTAGTAAAAAGGTGGGTGTGGCCATATTAATTCATAGGAAGATTGCTTTTCAGCTGCTGCAGGAGTGTTGGGATCCGGAGGGGTGATTTATCTTAGCACATGTGTTAAATGGGTTTGTCAGAGATCTTATTGAATTATATTTATGAGCCCAATGCAGATTCCCCCCAGTTGTTTGCCAATTTGATAGTACAGTTAGGGGCTTTTGTTTATTAACTGATATTCCTTAGGGGGGGAGTTGAACTTAGTCTTCATACAGATATGACAGGACTGGGTCCTATAGGAAGGGTTTCCCTCCAGAACTGCGTGGTCTCTAAGACTTGGTAGATACAGTGGGCATAGTAGACCCCTGGCACACCTTACACCCCATGTCAAAGAAATACACTTTTTATTTTGCCCCACATTCTTCCCAATGCTGGATAGATTATTTTTTATCTAGCAAAGATTGTTTGGCCAGATTTCTATCTTGTGACATACAGTCAATGGTAATATCTGACCACCCTTCTGTACTCTTGAACATTCAATTCGTTCGCTGGAGGAACAGATTATAACATGGTGGCTTAATGCTACCCTTCTTTGTGATCTCACCACTCTTGCAACAATCAAATCTTTTTTCCAAAACTTTTTTCAGGTTAATGAGGGTTCTGTCAAAGCTTTAGATATCCCGGGGGGGGGGGGCAATAAAGTGCACAGTAAGAGGTGAATTTACACATTTTGCCTCTATAATTAAAAATCAGTGTATGGAAAAGACAGACCACCTGCTACAGCAAATACACTCCCTGGAGTGTAATCTACCCTTTTCTACTGACCCTGCCACTTGGGCCCATTTGAACTCTCTGAGAGCTTTGGGATTCTGGCAGAAAATGCTGATTTAGCTCTTCAGAGGACCAAAACACTTGATTTAGAATCTGTGGAGTATGCAGGGAAACTTTTAGCTTTGCTTATGGATTGGATTCATTAACAGTAATACCCAGTCTTCAACCAGATCCAGAGGGTAAAATTCTTACCCACCCTTGTGATATTGCTGAGGCATTTAGTTTCTATTATAGTACTTTATATAGTACAGATCCTTCCTAACAGCAGCTTTGTGAGTGTATTGCCTTCATATTTGGAATCCACTTTCTCTATCTGTCAGCTAACAGTACTGCAGCAAGTTTGTCAGCCAATTGAGCTTCTCCTGAAGAACAAGGCCACTGGACCTGACGACTTCCTTAATAATTGTTATATTGCCTGCATAGATGTTCTGGTGCCCATTTTAACTAGATTATTTAATTACTTGCTCCTCTCTGGTATGCCTGACTTGTCCTTTACCCAGGCCTTGATTTCTCTTATCAATGAAATGAGTAGGAGTGAGCTACAGCCTAGAAATTGCAGCCCCATCTCACTACTTACCTCCAACCTGAAAATTCTGGCCAGTTTTGGCTAATCATCTCTTTCAGGTCTGGAATGGTCTAAGCCCTATGCAGGTCAGGTTTATGGCTGGTCATGTTTCCAGAGACCGTTTCTGTAAACTGTGGTGCCTGATTTCTGTATCTGGGGAGAGCAAGACAACAGCTGTCCTGGTCTCCCTAGACATGAAAAAAGCTTTTGATTGTGTCTCATTGCTCTTTTTATTTGCAACCCTCCAGAAATGTGTTTTTCCTGTGTCTTTTTGTGACTGGATAAAGGTTTTAAATTGTAACCCTTATGCCAGAATTAGGAGTAATGTTTTTTTTTAACCCGGTGGTTCTCCAATGTGGAATAAGGCAGGGGTGCCCAATTCCCCCTTTTTATTCAATCTCTACCTTGACCTTTATTGCATAACATTAAACCCAATCAGGATATTCAAGGTTTCCTGGTGGATGGGGATAGATATAAGCTTTCCGCCTACATGGATGACCTTCTCCTTCATCTCAATCATCCCGACATCTGTTCCCTATGATCTTGATGATGTCCAATGATTTTAGGAGGTTGCAAGGTATAAACTTAATCTGGACAAATCTAAAGTCATGCCACTGAATGAGCACATAACTTGGCAAAATATTTCAGAGTTAGGCCTTCTATGGGATTCCAAAGCCATTACTTACTTGGGAATTAAGGACACCCATTCTCTCTCGGAGTTGATTAAGGCAACTTTAACCCCTCCCTTACAGGTGATCAAGACAGTTCTTAATAAATGGATGGCTCTACCTCTTTCCCCTCTGGGGAACAGATAGTGTTCCTATGGTGAATATCTTACCACGTGTACTAGACCAGTTGGGTATGCTGGGAGTGTTCCTTCCCAAGTCATGGTTCACTCAGCTTCACGCCCTGCTTGCTGAGTTTCTGTGGAAGAAGGGTGTAGCTTGTCAAGCTTATATTAAGCTCACTATGCCCAAGGAGAGAGGCGATCTACAGCTACCTGATTTCTTTTTATATTACTGCACCTTGCATAGCAGTAAAACCTGTCATTGGCACCGCTGTTTATCTACTCAACCAAACCCGGCCTATTGCCCTCTGTGGCTTTCTTTAGAGAGCCAACTGTGTAAGCAGTTTTGTCTTCATCTCAGCAGTCTCTTATATGTAAAGCCCTCCCATTTACTAACACAGCTCTGGGTCACACCATTGTTGTGGTTGCTCAAAGTTCTAAGGCAACTTTGTATTCAAATGGGATTTGACTGGAGTATGGATCTGTCACAACCTGTTCTTGGCAACCCAAACATGCAAATAGCAAATTGCTCAATCCCATTCCAAATTTGCCCACTAGTTCAAGAAACTGTGCTTCTTTCACTGGTTGAAAAGGGTAAATTTGTCTTGGCCAGTGTTTTACATGGGTGCTTCTCTCTCTCTCTCTCCTAGTACCATCCCTTTAAACACTTACAACTTCCCAGCGCAGTGACCTCCTTTTTGGGTCCTAGCCCCTTGCACTCTCAGACTAATCCTGAGATATGAGATCCCTTGACTATTGTTCAACTGCCACATGGGATCTCCACATGTTATAGTAATTTTCAGGTGCGATTCCCAGGTAGTCTGAGGGGGATATGTTTCTATTGGTAGCAGGCCCTGGAGTTTGCTGTTGATGTTAAGGTTAGGTAGTGAATTTAGAAGTGTCTCTATAAGCATGTCAAACAAGATCAACACTACCTATTGCAGTTCTGTATACTGCATAATTTATATTACACCCACCACAGACTGTTTAAGATGAGTAGAAGTATGTCAGCAATCTACTCCCGCTGTGGACTTGCAGAGGGTAATCTTAAACATATCCTACAGGATTGTGTGAAGGTGAAACCTTTTTGGCATTCCATCTGAGACTCAATACAATCTTTTTTTGGGTCTCGATTAATTTTTTGCACCCCAAATATGTTTGATTGGGTATCATTCAGTGGAGCTGTTGGGCCCCCATAGGGCCCACATGTCTCTGATATTGATTATCGCTCAGATCATAATCTGCTGTCACTGATTGGATGAGTCCATTCCCTCTGATAAGGAATGTCACCAAGAGATAGTACAAGCCCTAGAATTAGAAAAAAACAAATTGTGATCTGTCAGAACAAATGCATTATTAGTTCTCCTAGAGAGTCCATACCTCGGTGCTGGTTGATCTGATTTGTATCTTTTCCTGACTGGAACTGGGCTTTGGGTTGTCTAATTTGTTCCTTTTTTGGGGGGGTCAGGTTTAACTGTGTTGGTTTGTGTGCTCTGGGCTGGTGTGAGGGTGGGGAGGGTTAGTGAGTGGTGGGGCGGTTTATGGCAGGTTGTGCATGGTTTATTTTGTTGCCTTAATATTGTTCTGAATCCATAAATGTTTGTGGATATGTCAGTCTGTTTTTCATTTCTGTATCTTAAAAACCCAGTAAAGTGTGTTAAACTGAAAAAAGCCATTGAAGTTTGGGTACACTGTGCTGCGTGAGTGGTTCCTTGTGATTGTTTTGATGGCATTTTGACATACCGCACAACCATGATCTATCTTCTCTGTGTCGTGTGTTATTTTAGGTCAGTACATCACAACTGAAGCTTTAGTTTTAGACTTTTGCACCCCAAGATGGATTGTGCAGCTCCCATCCCCAGTTGGAAAAATCCCATTCAAGAGAGCATTTCCTCATGACAACACAGATTTCTATAAGATCTAGTATCTTCTTACCCAATGTTAATATTGCTGCCAGAACTCAGCGATCATTAATTTGGCTTTAACTGAACAGCTGGCAGGGCTGCCTTCTCCTTCTGGCACTTCCATTTTTTCCCAAGCAATTCAGTTCTATGTTTTGAGTAATACTCACAGCAAGAATCACTCTGTCCTCAGGCTGTAAGAGCCTAAGCTGGTGCTGTGGAGGAGGATTATTCTCTCTAGTCTTGCAGGTGTGCCTTGGTGTTTATTGAATTGCGCTTGAAACAAATAAAATGTATCATTATTATTATTATTATTTTCAAGTGATGCCCTTAAGTGTTCTTTCCAATGACTGATGATCTGAGTGCACTCTGATGTTTTTGTCTTAGACAGACTGGTGAAATATTTTACCCACGTACAGTACACTACTGCCAGAAGGATGTACTCTGTTTAACCATAACTGTGCATTTGTGAACTCAGTGATCTGGCTGTGTAGGGTGCTGGCTGATTTGCCAACAGACTAGCCTGAGACATCTTCTTCATGCTATCTGTTTTTTCTGTCATTGAAATAATACAGGACCATAGCCTCATACATTGACTCCTTGATCAAAGCAATAGCCTGCCTCTGTTCTATTGCCCAGTGCCACAGTTCATTCTTGTGGCGTAGTCATCTCCGTTGGGTGGTTAGCTTTACTTCTGTTTGCACATATTGTTCTACTGATGAGCCTTGCCCAGGAGATAAATCAGACCTTGCTTATCCTCTGTATCTGGCACCTTTGATTCATCTGTCACTTATCTTTGACCAGTCACTACATGCCCTCTGTAGCAAACCTCTGTGACTTTAAATTATATTTCATACAGTAACATTTAAGGTCAAAAGGGACTTTAGGTCCATCAAGTCAGCCACCCCAATAACTTCACAAACAGGAAAACAAGTATGCCATTCAAATATGTAATCATTTATACATACTGTATTTCTCCCCTTTCTGATACCTAGACCACCCTGTAATTCCCACAGTAAGGAGACATTTGTCTGGACTTACCTTAAAGGCCTGTATTATTTCCAATGCTTTGTCTCTACTGATAGGTTTTTTCAGATGCTCACCAACCTCTGGGAAATGAAGTGCTTCCTAATGTTACCCCTAAATTTACCACCTTTAAGCTTCAGGACATGTCTTTGTATCTTTCTGGAGCATATCGAAACAAACATGTGTGTGTGTTCAGTCCTGTATCTACTCTTCAGTATAAGGAAGATGAAGATCAATGCCCCGTCAGCCGCCTTTTCTGCGGGGTAAACATGTTAAGTGACTCAAGTATCTCCTCATAGATTTTGTCCTCCATACCCCTGATCATTTTGGTGGCCTCTCATTACACACGCTATACAACCTCAATATCTGTATTGTAATTGGGACCTCTGAACTGCACAAAATACCCCAGGTGAGGCCAGACAGGACCTCTAAAGTGATAAGATTACTTCCTCTGCTATGCTAGTTACTAATGCACCCAAGCATTCTACTCTTCTTGTCTTCTTGCTAGAAGTTGTGGACTTATTGTCATGCTTTTGTCTCTTGTTCGTCAAGACTCTCATGTTCTTTTCTCATCAGCAACAGGAGCCTCAGATAAATGTCTATGTTAATGTAATGTTGAATGTTATGTTCTCTTTATTTATATATTTATTTTAAATCTTTTGACCAAGTAGGCCCACTGATACAAAAAGTCACTTTTTCAGGTGTGATGCAGAATTAATTACAGTCACCAACATAAGTACATAAAGGATCAAATATATAAGCAAGATCTGACAAGTTATTATAGTATTGCACAAAAGAGGATGACATTATTTCAGAAGTCACAGTACACAAACAATTTCCAAGGTTAATACCCTTCAAATTACATTACACAACATGAATGCAAAGACAAAGTTTAGGTTACTTCACCAGTGTCTGCAAGGCTGGCCACACTAACACTTCCCACCCTAATACACATGTAGAATTATATGGTCATGTAAATAGTGCAGTTGGAAGTGTCAACAATTACAATTACAATAACTGCCAATAAGCAGGTGAGTCTTGAGGTCATTTTGGAATGCAGCTACAGAGTAGCAGTTTAGTGCATCCAGTGGTAGACTACTGGAGAGTGATATCACTGAAATTGCAAAAGATCTGTCTCCTTCACATGACCTGGCCCTCAGGACCTCCAGCAGTGGGCAGGTTGAGGACTTTAGTATCCTACTGTGGGTTTTAGCTTTAAGAATGCCATGGAGACTGTGAGCGGTAACAGTTTTGGAATGCTTGAAGGTAAGGTAAAGGACCAGAGAGACTACTTTTGCCTCAACGGAGGGCCAGTGTAGAGCTGAGAGGACATTGCAGTGATCATCTCTGGGCTGTACCCCTGCCAAAGAAATTTGCTAATTTGTAATATAGCACATTTAGTCTGCTAAGCTTAGCAGCATGGAGAGGCTACAGGAGTGGAGCACTGTTAATCAAGACAGCCAGTAGCATGCTTTCTGGAAGCAATTGCCAACCAAGCTTCACTACTGAGATATCCATTAAGTTGGTACCAAAGGCCAGGATTCTGCTGCAGTGAATTCAGCACAGATTCAACATGAGATGTCAGTGTAAGTTCCTGGTCTAGAGGCACCCCAAGGTATTCCATAAAGTTAGTCACTTCCAGTTGAGTACTAACCAGTGAGGATAGCTGGAGTAGGGACTGACTATCTTTTCCCAGGTGCCAAGAGATAAGGAGCATGACTTTTGTTTTCTTGACATTTAGGTGAAGCTTATTGTGTAAAAGCCACCCCTTCAATTTCTTGAAATCAGTTTTGAGATCTTTGTTTACAATTGCAGTTTGAACCCCACACACACACACAGTTGACAGGCATATCATTTATAAGCAGTTTGACCAAAAATGGGCTCAGAGTGGAGCCTTGGGGGTACATCTGCAGTTAATGACTTTAGATCAGACACGCATTCCCTCCTTTTCACGAGCTGCTTTCCATGTATTAGATTGCATCTGAACTAGTTACATGCAAGACTGTTGAGCCCAAAATATTTGTGTTCAGGCTGCAGAAGTTCATGATTTACAAGGTGAAACCCCTTGACTAGGTCAATAAATATATCTTCAGTTGCTAGTCCTCCATCCATATCCCTAAGTATACCTGAAGTGAGCTGGACAAGAGCAGTATCCATGCCACGGCTTCCCCTAAAGTCATCTTCTCCTCCATCAGGGATGAAGTCTCTTTGAGCATCTCTCAAAAGGGATACAGTGTCCGGCCTGAGGTGTGCCAAAACACCCCTACTTTCTGGGCTAAATTTGAGCTGGTTGAGTTGGAGTAGGTGGTGGAGATGATCACGAAGTTATGGCATACCTTATGTGATCTGGACCCAGGTCTGACCTGACTTTTAGTTGACTGTTTGGACCTGATTGGATCTGTGGTTACTGAGGTCATCTGGAGTTCTATAAAGAGAGGGGTTTTCCCATTGGTGTTGAAGGAGGCCTTGGTTAGGCTTCTTTTGAAGAAACCCTCATTGGACCCGGACTGCTTCAGCAACCACAGGCCAGTCTCAAACCTTCCATTTTTAAGGAAGGGTATTGAGAAAGTGGTGGCCATTCAGCGTGAGAGACATCTTGCCTCTTCCTCTACCTATAAGTCTTTCCAGTCTGGGTTTTGGGTGGGGCATAGTATGGACACTGCCCTGGTGAGGGTGTTGAATGATTTCCTGATCGTGAGGAATAGGAGAGACTATGCCATCTTGGCTCTCCTAGATCTCTCTGTGGTGTTTGACACTTTGGACCCTGAGGTGTTGCTTGACCACCTGTGATTCTGTTGTGGCCTGTCTGGTAACGTCATCAACTGGTTCAGGTTATACCTCACAGACAGTGTGCAAAGGGTGACAATGGGGTTAGCCTCATCGGTCCCGAAGCCTCTGTTCTGTGGGGTTCTGCAGGGTTCAGTTTTGCCACCCTTGTTGTTCATAGTGTATATGCTGCCATTAGGGGACATTATCAGGTGATATGGGCTGGGTTTACAGTGCTATGCAGATGATACTCAGCTGTACCTGTCCTGTGCACCTGATACCAAGTCATCAACCTCTGTATTTAACAGCTGCCTTGAGGAGATCCAGTTGTGGAAGACTCACAACTGGCTTAGGCTTAACCCAGACAAGACAGGAGTACTGGTGGTGGATCCGTGTAGTCGGGGTGGAGGGGAGGCTGAGGGGTTACCCCCTGGCCTAGTGTTAGGGGATGTTCCTCTTGTCCCTTCTAGACAGGTGAAGGATTTGGGGGTGATCCTGGAAGCCAGCCTGACTCTGGATACCAAGATGTTGGCCATGGTTAAGAGAGGCCTTTTCCATCTTCAGAACATTGCCCGAATCTGAGCCTTGATCCCACCTGAAGACCTGACCGTGCTGGTGCATGCTTCTGTTACTTCCAGATTGGAGTACTGTAATGCCCTGTACCTAGGATTATCTGGAGGCAATCTCCACAGGCTGCAGCTGTTGCAGAATTCAGCAGCAAGATTGTTAACGGGGATGAGAAGATGTGAGCATATCACCCTGGTCCTTCCTGAACTGCAGTGGCTGCTGGTCAGGGGGAGGACTGTCTTCAAGGTAGGGATCCTGACCTACAAGACCTTCCATGAAAGGGGACCTGTCTATCTGCAAGATCTCCTTGTCCCCTACTGTCCACACCGGGCTCTCAGTTCTTCTGGGGAAGGCCTCCTGGTAGTCCCCAGGGTTAGGTTGTGACATTCTGTAGACAGGGCATTCTCGGTGACCGCGCCTAACCTGCGGAATTCCTTGCCTATTTCTTTAAGGGATGCTCCCTCAGTAGAAGCCTTTAAGAAGGGCCTAAAACATTTCTGTTCCAGCAAGCATTTATAAATTCATTGTTGTTAATGCTGGTGATTTTATTGAGATAGGCAGTAATTTTCAATGTGCTCTTAGTGGATTTGGTATGTATGTATTATTGGTGTACTTTATTGTTAATAATATATGAACTGTGCGGCACCCAGAGTCCCAGGAATTGGGCACTTTTATAAATAAGGTATTGAGTTACTGAAGCTGTCTTTCTCTGCTGTTACACGGTTCTGATTTTTCATTGTTAGCGTTGGTACTGTCTGTCTCTTCTGGAGTGGGAATTTCTTTCTGTTTCAGTAGAGGTACCACATGATGCAGGATTTGTATCCAATTTACTCTTTATTCATGTTTAGATGGACACAGAATGTCACACCTATATATTACCAATTGTTTTGGATTTTATTCTGGCCAGCAAACCTTGGTGGTACCTCCTCAGCGGTTCCTTTTTATGTCTTTTATAGAACTATAGGTCATTTTGGTCATTTAATTGTCTTGTTAGTTTGTTTAATGGGGAGTGGGAAGGTGGATACAGGGGTATTTGGGGATGGAAGAGATGGGGCATGTTGATCTTATGGCTTGGGTGACTTGTTGTATTGTTCTGTCTGGGTGGGTCTGTTATAGGGTGTGGTGGTTTATGGGGTACTTGTGGGCATTATTCATGGGTGATTGGGAAAAAGACCTGGTTACTACTGTTGCTGATGTGTTTTTTTTTTGTTGGGAGGGGTGGGTCGTGGGGAATTTGATTAGGATGGTTACAATCCCTTGTTCTTTTATTCTCCTCAACTAATGCTTTAACAATAGGGGTCAGGTGGGGAGGAAGGGGCTTAAGACTGGAGGATCAAGCAAGTTGCATGATATGGTATGGCAACTTTTGTTTAGTTTTTGAATTAGGTTCTTTACACTACTTGATGAACCATGGTGATCACTTATAACTTTTGCACATGGAATACACTATATGAGGTGCTCAGTCTCCAGTGAAAATAGCTATGGTCTTACTCTTTCTCCATAAACTTGGAGCAGATGCTGCTTTTTTACAGGAAACTCACCTGCCCCCAATCCCAGGTTCCCCTTTTAAGGCATTCCTGGGTGGGACAGGCATTTGGGGCTGCCTCCGACACCCTTAAATAGGGTGCTGCAATCATGGTGGTGAGAAGGGTGTCCCTTTCTGTCTGCTCCAGGAAGTAGTTGACCCCCAGGGGAGGTTCTTTATCCTGCAAGTCCGACTGGGCCACCTAGAAGTCATTATGCTGGCTATTTATAGACCCACTTCAGATGATCCCTATTTTTTTCTACTTTAATGTCATTATTGGTGCCCTAGTTTTTACTACCAATTCTCATCAGAGGAGATTGGAACCTAATCTACAGTAATGGTCTTGACACATCTGGTCTTTACCATCGATCATTAACATCAGGCCAGTTGGCCCTCCAAAACCTTATGGACTCCCTACACCTTCTGGATCCCTGGCGTGTGTTGCATCCAGTCCAGCAGGAATATTCTTTTCATTCACTCCCTCATAACACCTTTTCAACAACTGATTATTTCTTGCTGGGGACTGAGCATCTTCCTGGAGTTTGGTCAAGATATTATACAGCCAAAGTCATATCTGACCACCACCCTACTTTGCTCCATTTGTGTCTTTCACCATCCCTGGAACGTAATAAGATGTGGAGATTTTATAATCAATTTCTCAAATCTGATTATTTAGTTCAACACACCCAATGTTTTATTTCATCCTTTCTGGAGATTAACTCTCCCTCCATGGCTAAGCTTGATTTTTTTATGGGGGGCCCTGGAAAGTTCACTTGGGGGTGAGCTGATCCCCTTGGCTTACAAGAGGAATAACATGGTCTCAAAGAAGTTGTCCTTTTTGTTATTCCAGATTAGGTCTCTAGAGTGGCATATCTCTTCGACCTCTTCTCCGTTAGAATCATAATGACTAGAAGGCCTTAGAGCAAAATATAACAATTTATTAATTGAAAAGGTGGAACGTTTAATTCTGTGCACTAAAGCAAAATATCTCACTCAAGGAGAGAAATCTGGCAAACTCCTGCCATTACGCCTGAGTTTACAGGCCTCAGACAAGATAATTTCTTCCCTTCGCACTGAATCAGGCTGTTTTCTCACCTCTCCTCGAGAGCTTGCTGCTTATTTTCAGGACTATTATCAGTCATATTATATGCCAGAAATGGATAGGTCAGAATTATTGGTTACAAAAGAGAAGATTCAGTAACTGAGTTTATTCCCTTTTGTTACTACTTTTTCCACTAGGTGTAGTGAAGTAAAAAATACTATTTTTCAAAATTGGGATATTCTGCGATTGGAGCCAATATGCCAAAATGTGGTAAAACAAGGTCTAAATGTGTTTTTTCATAGAGCAAAAGATATCAAGGACCTAGTATCACCAAGTATGCTTCCTGAGCCTCCTAGCAACATGCGTACATAGTTGACTCCCCCCTGCCTAGAGGAAACTTTAAGTGTTAGTAATGCATGTATTGTAAAAATATAAGAACTTGTAAAATATTTCAGTCCTGTTACTAGCAAAGAAATTGAGATTGAACATTTCATGACATGCAGGAGCAAGGGTGTAATTTATCAGTTATGTTGTAGTAGTGTTCATTTTTATGTGGGATATACAATTAGAATGTTCAAAACCAGAATGAGGGAACATGTTTGCACTGTTCTCAATTTAGATGACAGCTATGCCATTGTCAGGTATATTAATATGTTTAATGAATTGTATTTAACTGTGCCTATTTCAAATATGTATCATCTGTTCACTCATGCTATTTTTATCTCTGTATTCAGTCCTCATGACCCTGGAATGTACCATGTATTATGTAATCTGTATTATACTTGTATTTGCCTACCTGTCTAATGCTTAATGGTGTACCCCCTCCCCCCAGGACGCATCTGGAATCGAGCAGTAGCCTGCTCAGTATGCCTTCCTGGTTAAACGCTTAAATAAATTAATGAACATAGATTAAGCACACTATTTGTTTCATTGGTATTGAACTAGTGACTCTGAGCACTGGGGGAGGAGATTTTGACAAGAAAACAGGTCAGAGAGAGAGAGAGCTACTGGATTTACTAGTTGCAAGCTTGAAGTGACAGGGGCTTAAATGATGCCTTTGGTTTGTCAGTCTTTTAAATACATTTTAGGCTACATTTATTGATCAATACAAGGGCGTATTCTGTATGGTATATATAGGCATCCTTTGTGGAGAAGAAAATCTATGTAACTGATAAATAAAATTCAGTAGCACAGTTGTAATATATGTTTGGGAACTGCTGTGGCCACTTTATAAGATGTGTAGTCATAGTTGCACCAATAATTGTTTTTTGATATTGAAATTATATAGATGATAGTTGTTTGTGTAATATAACTATATTATTGCACAAATGTTTCTATAAGTATTAAAATAATTTTTCACCTTGTACATGATTTATAAGAACCAAGTATCTTTCCCTTTAAATGTGTTTTGATTGTTTGAAAGAATTTTCTCTATTTTAGATAGGCGGTATTAATTGAAAAGTAATTTACTACGTGAAACATAAATTATAGTCTGGAGGAAATGGCCAAATGCATTCACTTACCTCTTTTGTTGGAATATTTATTGTGTACTGCAATTAATTAATGATAGTGCCTGTTATAATGCTCTTTAGTAAATACCAAATTTGTACGTGTCTGTGTAAAAAAAATGTTAAAATGTTAATTGATTGTTAAGAGGGACTGTATATAAGGACATGTTCGATTTGTGCACTTTAGCTCTGATAAAGCAAGGGTTTCCTTGCGAAACTTAACCGTTTGTTGATGTAGCACATTTTTTAACCATTCCTGCATGGTGTACTATGCTGCTTTTATGAAAATAAAATGGATGGAATAACTTTACCATTGTTGTGGTTTGTGGCTCTTTGGTGGATGCACAAGTATATTTTTTCATTTTTCCTCTTTGTTATTCCAGATTAGGTCTCTAGAGTGGCATATTTCTTTGACCTCTTCTCAGGTAGAATGGGAATGACTAGAGGGGCCTTAGAGCAAAAATCTAACAATTTATTAAGGGAAAAGGTGGAATAGTTAATTGTACACACTAAAGCAAAATATTTCAATCAAGGAGAGAAATCTGGCAAACTTCTGGCATTGCGCCTGCTCTCACAGGCATCGGACAGGATAATTTCTTCCCTTTGCACTGAATCAGGCTGGCGTCTCACCTGTCCTTGAGATATTGCTGCTTATTTTTTGGACTATTATCAATCATTATATACACCACCTTCCTCCCCTTTCTGTTTACACCATTTAGAGGCCTTTCTGTAAGATATATATTTCCCTCAACTGGCTGGTCCACAAATTGAAATATTACAAGCCCCCCTTATGGTAACCGAGACTCACCAGGCTATTGATGCCCTGATGCCGGATAAGTCCCCAGGTCCCGAGGGCAACACTACTAATTTTTACAAATCGTTAAAAAATCTGTTCACACTCATACTACTAAACACCTTTAATTATTTTTTCAAAGAAGGCCTTTCCAATTTTTCTCTTACAGAGGACTCTATAGTTGTTCTACCGAAGCCTGGCAGAGATCCTTTGTTGGTTTCAAACAACCAGCCAATATCTTTAATGAATGTTGACTTTAAAATACCAGCAAAGATATTGGTCTGTAAGCTGAATCAGGTTTGGTATCCCCTTAGAAGCCAGGAACGAGTTGGTTTTGTGGCAGGGTGGCTTTCTGTGGATCATATGTGTAAACTTTTTCATTTAATTTCTGCATCCAGGGATTCTGGCATTTCTTTGATGCTGGTGTCCTTGGATGCAGTAAAAGCATTTGATGGGGTCTCTTGGGATTATTTGTTTAATTTGTTATCCAAATTTCATATCCCCTTGACTTTCATTCAGTGGGTTAGGGTGTTCTATTCTTGTCCCTCGGCGTGCATTTTTTTTCTAATGGTGTTTTGTCAAATTATTTTCTTTTATAGCAGGGAACCAAGCAAGGATGTCCATCTCACCCTTTCTTTTCTATTTGTTTTTGGAGCCCTTGATCAGAAAAATCAAAGTTTCTCCCCAGGTTTCTGGTATTCCTTTGGGGCCATATTAATATAAACTTTCATTTCATGCAGACAACATTCTTTTACATTTCTGCTCTTCTGCTTCTTCCTTGCCTGCTGCTCTGGACATTATTATGAAACTTGGTTCCATTTCTAATTATAAGTTGAATATGGCTAAGACAGAAGTGATGCTGCTTATTAACGTGATGCTGAGGGCTGAGGTGGAGCATCTGGGCCTGATCTGGACCCAAGATAAACTAAAGTATCTGGGCATATATTTAAGCATATTGCCTCCTGAAATGAAACAGTTTAATCTTGATTCAGTTGTCTCCCAAATTAAAACAGACTTAGAGAGCTGGTCTCCATTGCCTAGCTCCATGTGGGGACACTTGGATATTTAATTTTTTTTTTTTTATTGGTTATGCTGGAAAGCCATGTGAGCATTGTTGCCTGTTTACACAAGCATCCAGTTACATACAGCAATCATGAGACATGACAAAGGCTAACACATTTAACTAACAGCGAGGGTTGATACAATGGTACATACAATCGGGATAATATAGACTAAAGGGCAAACCATGAACTAGCCTTGGTGAATTAACAAATACAAGGTGACATTAAGCATTCAGTAAGGGTTTAACAATAATGTACTATAACAGTGGGAAACAAAGAAATTTAAGTGCAGTCTAAAAACTAGCCTAGGTGGATTAACTGTACTACAAATGCTAGAAAGAGAGGGAAAGTGCCAGAGGTGGATAATCAGAGAGTGAGGGGGAAAGAGGGCAGTAGAGGTGCCAGATTAGGGCTGCGAGTAGGTGCAGGTGGGAGAGAAACGTCTCCTGATATTGTGTTTGAAACATTTGTGGAGGGACAAAGTTTTAGTTCTGGAGGGAGAGTTGAAGAGCTTGGGTCCCATAGAAGAGGGTGTTGTCTGGCCTTGAGTGGTATGGTAGAAAGGAACAGTGAAAGAGAGAGAGTGTGAAGGACAGTCTAGTGATCCTGGTGGTGTTGGTGGCTGTCTGAAAGAGAGAGGTGAGGCAATCAGAGAGCAGTCCACGGAAGAGTTTGAAGAAAAAGGTGACCATCTTGCAGTTGAGGCAGGCCTCAAGGGAGTGCAGACTGGGGAGCTTATAAAGATCACAGTAGTGTGTGAGTTTTGGGAGATCAGAGGCAAAGCAGATAGCATTGCGGTAGGAACTTTGAAGCCTGTTGACATTTTTGTTGGAGAGGTGGGGGAGAGAGACAAGTGAAACATTGTCGAAGATAGGAAGGAGGAAGCTGGACACTAACAGGGATTTGGATTCCCTGTTAAGGTAATGCTTGGTTCTGTGGAGGATACCGAGGCATTGCTAAACTTTTTTGATTGTGAAGCTACAGTAGTATGAGTATCCAAATTGAGGTGGCTATCCAGGAGTAAGCCAAAGTACTTGAATTCACTGACTCTTTCAGTGGAGTTACCAAGATTGTCATAGAGGGAGAGATCAAAACCAAGGGATTTGCTGGGGCTGGAGAAAACTATGAACTTAGGTTTTTGAAGTTGAGTACAAGACCTCTGGACATGGACCAGGTGTGAAGTCTGCTGAAATCGAATTGGAATTTGCTAATGAGAGCATTGAAGGTTTTGTCCTGACAGAAAAGGGCTGCATCATCAGCATAAAGAATGAGTTCAGAGGTGGTGCAGATGTCAGGCAGGGAGTAAACAACCAGGGAGAAGAGAAGAGGTCCTTGGATGTACCCTTGGGGGATGCAGTATTTGATGGGGCAGGATTCAGAGAGGATACCGCCAATAATAGTGTGATGGGATCTGCCTATTAGGTAATCCTTGAAACAGAGCCAGACCTAAGGTGAGAAATGGAGGTCAACCAGGGTACAGAGGAGGACTTCATGATCAATGAGGTCAAAGGATTTGGTTAGGTCTACAAATGCAGCACCGGTGTAGAGGCCTTCATTATTAGCTTTGTCAATGGAGTGGGTGAACTTGATGAGGGCAGTTTCGGTAATGTGACGGGCATGGAACCCATGCTGGGCCTCTGTGAGCAGGTTGTATTTGGAGAGGAATTCTGTGGTTTGCCTGTGGACCACTTTCTCTAAAATTTTGGAGAGAGGGGAAAGGAGGGAGATGGGATGGTAGCTGGATACTAGATCCTTGGAACTAGATTTGTGAAGAGGTTTAATAATGGTGCACTTCCAAGCTTTTGGGAAGGACCTGGTGCAGAGGGAGTGGTAGAGAATGTTAGTAAGAGGGATAGCCAGGGAGTCACAGACAAGACGGAGAGCTCTGAAGTCAATGTTGTTGGTGCACTTGGAAGGTCTTGGGTCATTTGCTCTGATTAACTTGACTACTTCACCAGGGGTTGAGTTTCTGAAATGGAACTTAGGGTGGGAGACTGGGAGGAGTGCATGGGTAAATGGAGTAGGAGTGGAGCTGGGCTTGTACTGGTCGAGGTCACTGAAGCATTTATTGAAAAGGGAGGCTATTTTGCTTGATTAGGTGGTGATTCTCCCATTAGATGTAAGACAAATATGTTCTTTGGAAATTCCCCTACCAATAAGGTTGTTAAGAATGTTCCAGGCCCTCCTAGGGTTCCCCTGAGCAGCACATTGTTTTTCCAGGATGAAGGAAGATTTAGCAGATCTTGTGGAAGGTTTGCACCTGCTCCTGTGGGTTTTGAAGTCTTGGAGGAGTTGTGGGGTTTTGTGTTTTCTGTACAACTTCCAGGCTCGGTCCCTATCCCTCATTAGTTTGCAGTGCTGAGACGTGAGCCATTCTTGGCTCGAACCCTTAACCTGGATTTTGTTAAGTGGGCTGAAATGGTCACAGAGGGCAAGGAACTGATTGCAAAAGGCTCAAGTGCTTTGCAGTCTTGGGCTAGGGCGGCTTTGGAAAACTCGGAGGCATCAAGCTTCTTCAGTTGCCTGCATTGGATGAATTTGTGTGGGTGGGGGGGGTTTGTTGACCATTGGCAGAAAACAGTACAGTGGTCAATGACCGAGTTGAGAAGAACTCCAGAGGTAGTGACATGGGAGGGGTGTGAGACCAGGACCCAATCAATGGGGGACTGAGATCCAGTTTTTTAGTTGGTTCTTGTAGGTTCAGTGATGAGCTGGTGTAGGCCAAGGCCAAGTATGGATTCCTTGGTGGAGTCACAGTGAGGGGACAGCCAGTTTAGATTGAAATCCCCTAGGATGATCTAATCTCTCCCTTGGGGGAGGGAGGCCTTGATATCGAGGAAGAAGTCGATATCACAGGGTGAGGAGGAGGGTGGCAGGTACACCATGCAAACTGTGACCATTTTATCTGCTCTAAGGAGAAAGTTAATTGAGATAGTCTCAAGGGTGGAGGTGGGAAGTGGGAGGTCGAATTCGGTGGCAAGTAGGTGATCGGCAACCCAGATGAGGCAGCCTCTACCACGCTTCCACACCCTGTCTTATCTAAAGACTGAATAACCTTCAAGGAGGATTTCATTGTGGGAGATGTCCTCCTTCTGCCAGGTTTCGGTGAGGGCAATGACATCAAAAGTGTTAGCTGCCACCCAGGACTAGATTAAGATTTTTTTGGCCAAAAGGTTTTGCACATTAACGTGAGCAAAAGTGAGCTGTTTATTGGGTTTGGGGGAGGAATGAGGGGTGAAATCAGTAGAAGGTGTGAGGCCAGGGTTGAGGTGAACGAAGCCTGAGATAAGGAGCAGTAGTAGGAGGAGAAGCCTTTTTTATACTTTATTTTTATTGTTCAGAGAGAGAAAAATGAAAATTTATCCATTAAAAAAACAAAACATTTCATCTCGAAAAAAAAAAAACATAAAATAAATGTCCCTTAAAGTACAACTTTTTTTCTTTTTTGGGGGGAGGGTAAAAAGTATAATCATATCCCATTATCTCTTGCTCCAAGCATTAACATCTCTTCATTAAAGTCCAATTAAAGAAAGACAAATCAGGCTACAGTTACTTCATATAATTTAGTTATACTGGACATGGATATTACATAGAGGCAAGAATACCTCATTGCCCTTAAGTTGCCATTGGGATATATTGTGTGTCCTCTGCAGACTCATCCTCTTCTTCTTTATCTGAATCCAGGTCCAACGGTAACGCAACATTTTTTTCAGAAAATAAACATGCAGCATCTACATCCACAAAGTAGTAATCTTTCCCCTGAAAGATAATTTTTAGCTTGGCGAGGGATTGTAAATTTGCTGTTACCCCTGCCTCAACAAACTCAGATCTGATTGCTAGGAACCTCTTCCTTCTTCTCTGGGTAGCCAAACAAAAGTCCAGATATAAATGATATAAATGTAGCTTAGCCCCTTCATATAGAAGTCCCTTCTTAATTCTGGCCAAGTGTAACATTTTGTTTCTTAATGGAATAGAAGGGAACGTACATATCACGTACCTTGCTCTGCCTTGAGCTGCTGCTGAATCTCCTTTAACCAGAGGACGGAACACTGAGTCCAGCATCACCAGCTGTTCAGGTGAAAATAGAACCGTTAGATTTTCTCAATCTCAAGTTTCAACTCAGTATTCAGAATATCTGACGACATACCAATCAGTCTGAGATTCCTCATTAGTAGACTGTTTTCAATCTTTTCAAGCTTGGCCAGTGTGCTTAATTGCTCACGTAAAGCTGCGTTAACTGCACTCTGTACCATTAGCACCCGATTTGAAAGTTTTTCATTCATTTCTTCTGTCGCTTTAACTCACTCAAGTTCAACCATCTTCTTCTCAATTACTTGACCACAAGAAGAAATCGCTTCTAAATAGGCATGCACATTCTGAAAAGACTGTTTGGTGTCTGCTTGAAATTTGAAGAGAAATGTCTGGATTGTAGCCAAAGTCGGCTTTGTTGCAACCTTAGTCTTAACACCCTGTTCTGGTCATGTTGGTGCCGGGGAAGCCATTGCTCCATCTACCTGGAGAATCCCTCATCCCCCGCTACAGGGTTGGATTCCCAAAGGAGGAGTCTTAAGTGCCTACGGTTCGCAATTAAAGACAGCTTGGGGGAGTATAGCCTGGTGTAGTGGTGGGTAAAAAAGACATGGTTTTGGTAGTAAGGAGAGAACTCATGGAACAGGCAAAGGCTGATGAAGGGGTTCATGTGGGGAGGGGCAGGGATGGATTTGGATGCGCAAGTGGGGGGTTGGGGAAGGGAGGAGGTGAGGAGGTGTGGGACAAGGGTTAGTGGGAGAAATGAGGGAGGATGTGAGAAGGATTTGGGGGGCAGAACTAGTGGGGGCGTGGAGGGGCAGGGTGAAGGGAGCTGAGCAGAGAGGGGCAGCAGAGAAGAACAAGGAGTGAGAGTAAGTAGGGGAGGTATAACCGCTTAGAGCACTCCATGTGGGTGGCAAGTAAGAGGGAAGGTGACAGGACAGTAATCAGTGAGGAAATAGGGAAGTGGGGTACAAAGTTGAGTGTGGTAGAGGAAACTATGCCCTAGGGTAGAGCAGTGGTAAGGCACTGGTAGTGGGAGTCTGTTGGAAAGAGCATGTTATTAAGACAGGGCAGTCAGCAGTATTTGTCAAATCTGAGCATGAGAGAGGACCGCCCCTTTAAGAAGTTGCAAGAGAGGAGAGCCCCTTTAGGAAGGTTTAAAAATGAATGTGTTACCATGTCTATTGTACCCACTTCAAATGTTTAATTACACCCTGCTGAAGTTTTGGTTCCTCCAGATTGACAGAATCCTCACTTCATTTTTAAGGCACAATAAGTCTCCTTGGAGTGCTCTATTCAAGCTGAGGCATACTAGGGAAGGGATGGTTTACAAGTCCCTGATTTTTACCATTAATACCTGTCAAACCATTGTGCCAAATTTTTTTCAGTGGCTTAGCCCTCATGCCGAGGATAATACAGGGTTTTACACTCCACTGTGGCTGGAAATTGAGCATTTCCATTGTTTCTGACATGGCTTGAACATCTGAGTCCTTCTTTATATTCCCTAACAGAAACTCCCCCAATCATTACAGTGTACTCCTTTAGAAGCCTCCCTGCAAGGCCACTTACAGTTATGTTCCTTGTGTAAAATACAAAGATTTAAATATACCTGTCCACCTATAGCAGGGAACCCAAATTAAAAAATTGGTGGGCAGGTACTCACTAAGAATTTGTGGCCGTATCCCGCTATAGATAATGTTGATGATCTTTTGCATGAACAGAAATTTCTTACTTTTCATGAAGCTTGGGATACAGTAGGTATCAGAGCTCTACCTTCAGGTGCTTCAAATACTTTCAACTTACGCACATGCTTTTGCATTATTTTGGCACTGGTCATTGAGACAATTCCTGCAGGATGCAGGTCCTATCAATCACTTTATCCTTCCCTACTTTCCATGACATCTCATACTATTATCAAAAATTACAGGACTCTCTAGCCAGTATGGAAGGGAAGATGTTTTAGTATTTGGATCAGGCCTCACCAAGGGTTGCCTTCCCCTGTAATTAGCCTTGTCTTTGGAAACACCTGTACAAATACATAAAATGGAACAGATATTGTTTCCTTCAATTTCAGGTTTTGCATAATCACTATTATACATCAGCTAAATTATACAAAATGGGCAAACATCCCTTGGATACCTGTTCTAGATGTAACAAGGAGCCTGGTACATTATTTCATGTCTTGTGGTGCTGTGAAAAAGTCACTCCCTTATTGGCAGCTATGCAATCACAATTTGATATGGGCTGGCCTGCCGGCACAATGGCAGGGCTACTGCTTGTGATGCCAGCAACCTGTGTTCAGAAGTGAGCACGGGTTGCTGGAGGGCCAGCCATGGGGGTAGGTGGATTGGGCACCCAAGGGCTGCTCTCCACCTCTGGGAAGGGAGGGCTGCAGGTCCCACAGCTATAATGCCACCTGGGTGACCATTGGTGGAGGTGCAGCAGGACAGCAGATTGGCTGGGTGGGGAGGTCATCGGCTGAGGTTCGGAACAGAGACATGACTCTTCATGTCTGAGTCCCCTAGGACCTCCCAGTATGCCAGCGGTCTGAGGAGCAGGGCAGGAAAAAGGAAATACCCCATAGGCAGTACTGGTAGAAGGGATCCAACACCCAGGCTCCTTAACCGGGCTCTCGAGAGGGACCACCCGACACACATTAAAAGATGGGATGGGGAAGGGCTGGGATCCTCCTCCTCCTCCCTGCCAGGGGAGGGTAGGCCGCAGCAGCATGGGGGTGAGTTTTGCAGACCACTCCTAGAGTTAACTAGGGCAGAGTGATAGGTAAATAGGAAGTCTGGAAGAGTGGCACTGTCGGCGGTGATAAGGGGTCATAGAAATACAAAATATGAAAAAACAACAACAATTTGATCTCATTTTAGGGCTGTTGGATGCTTTTCTTCCTGAAGTGTGTTTATTAGGGGACAATTAGAATACATTAGTTGGTAACCAACAGCCTCAAATGACCTTTATACAAACATATGAAGAAGCCAGCAGAAAAAGGCCATTTGGTCTATCAAGTCTGCTTATATTGCAAGGTCCACAGCTTGAGCTAATGTCCCTGCCCACCCTCCCAACTCATCCCATTCTCCCTACCCATGATCCTTACCTTCTCCCTATGCCTATCCCAGCATCTCTTAAAGCCGCCCACTGTCTTCAACAAGATGACTTCTTCTGGCAGCGCATTCCAAGTGTCCACCACCCTCTCTGTGAAGAAGTACTTCCTGATCTCCCTCCTAAATCTCCCATTCTACAGCTAAAGACTGTGCCCCCTCATGTTATGGTTGGCATTCAGCTTAAAGTGACTATCCTTATCAACCTTATTTATCCCTTTCATGTCCCCCCTCTCTCTCTCTCTCTCCTCTGTCTTCTAGGAAGTACACGTTCAGTGCCCTCAACCTTTCTTCATATGCCTTACCCTACTGACTGACTATTATCTATGTAGCCATCCTCTGGACCTTCTCCAGCAGGCTAATGTCTTTTTTGAGATGTGGGCACCAGTACTGAACTTCATACTCTAGATGCAGCCTTACCAGTGACCTATACAAGGGCAATATAACCTCCTCTCTCCTACTACTGATCCCCCTTGATATGCATCCCAACTAGAGATGCAGCGAATTTAAATTTTGCTGGCGAAGTGAATGCAAAGTGGGCACTTCACATTGTCGCTCGGCTACGTGGAGTGGCCAATACAAAAGGCTCACTTTGCCTTGTAATTATTACTTCGATTTGCTGCTCTGCCTTAACATGAAGTAAGTCAAAGTGACAACAATATTGGCAGCACCTTACACACACAGTCACCAGAATTAATGTGCATTCCCAAAATGCTACTGTCTTGTGTCCAGAAAATTCCCCAGTGCTGACGAAGTGAAATGAAAGGGTAACCAAAAATGCAAAATCTCCCAGAAATAATGGTGCACTCTATCATGTGCGCAGTGATCACACACAGTCATTAGAATTAATGTGCATCCCCAAAATGCTACTGCTTTGTGTCCAGAAAACTCCCCAGTGCTAAGAAAGTGAAATGAGAGCACACCAAGAAATGCAAAGTCTCCTAGAATTAATGGCACACTCAGTCATGTGTGCAGTGGTGACACACAGTCACCAGAATTAATGTGCATCCCCAAAATGCTACTGTCTTGTGTCCGGAAAACTCCCAGTGCTGACAAAGTGAAATGAGAGCACACCAAGAAATGCAGTTTCCCAGAATTAATGGCACACTCAGTCATGTGTGCAGTGGTCACACACAGTCACCAGAATTAATGTGCATCCCCAAAATACTACTGTCTTGTGTCCAGAAAATTCCCCAGTGCTGACGAAGTGAAATGAGAGGGTAACAAAATATGCAAAGTCTCCCAGAATTAATGGTGCACTCTGTCATGCGCGCAGTGGTCACTCACAGTCACCAGAAGATGTGCATCCCCAAAATGCTACTGTCTTGTGTCCAGGAAATTCCCCAGTGCTGACAAGGTGAAATAAGAGTGTAACAAGAAATGCAAAGTCTCCCAGAATTAATGGTGTACTGCAAATGCACAGACAGATTAAGATCGCGCTGCATACTCAAGAGATGCAGATGCAAAGGCACAACAACACCTAACCAGTGCTCACAAGTTACAAATCCACATCTGGAAAAGAATACCTTTTGCCAGTTGGGTGGGGGGAGGGGGGTAGTGCAGGGCAATAAGAGTCCACTACCAGTAAAGATACCACAAAGCAGTATAAAAAATTCATGCAGGTGCAGTGGATAGCATGTTCACACTGCTGCAATTACTCTGCGGCACAATAAAAGGTGTCTGATTTAATGGCATGTGTCGCACACACACTCTCACACACACTACAAGTAATGTGTAGCAAATTGAAAACCTTTAGTAATTTAACCAAATGTTTAAACAAACTGAAATTATACACTGCTGCACCACAACAATTAGCAAAAACAGTCAAGAACTACTTAAATTATTACTGTGTGTACATTAACACATTATACTGTGCAAGAAAAATATAACCAAAACAGAAAGACTGCCTTTTTCTCCCAGTTAATCTACCTACACCACAGCTACGCCCCTCCCCTAAAGCACACTTCACAGTACACAGACTAACTGTTCTAAATTAACATTCAAAATCCACACACAAATAATAAACACTCAATGATATCAGCACAGCAGGGTTTCCTACAATCGGTGTACTAAGTTGTGAGCAAAGAAAATGGCTCAAAAAGGCTTTTTTAACAGCTTTTAGAGGATTTGAATCGCAGAGCTCTGAGAAGAAACTGTCTTCATCTTCCATTACATTCATACTACACAGAACTTAAGGCTGTGTAGAACAATCTAGAGTCCATGTGACCTGCAATCCTATGAAGCACTGCAAAATTCACCTTGGAGCTCAATAACAAGGTGAAGTGATGCAAAGTACATTGATTTCAATGTACTTCACCTTAAAATTGGCAGAGAAGTGGTTTGGGGAAGGCAGAATAATGCAAAGTCATTTGTTTCAATGGGCTTCATGTTCCATATCATCACACGAAGTACTCTGCTTCGCATTGTGGAATACTTTGCGGATTCCGCGTTACTCCATGAATCACTTTGTGGAGCAAATTTTGGCCTCTTTGCCCACCACTATTCCCAACATCTTGTTTGCCTTTGCTGCTGCTTTCTTGAACTGTGTGGAGTGCTTCAGGTCACTAGTGATCATCACTGCCAGGTCCTTCTCCTCCTCTGATACAGATACTTGGACTCCACCCAGGTAGTACTCTGTCCTGGGATTCTTGGCTTCCAATATGCATAACTTTGCATTTCTTGGCATTGAAGCCAAGCTGCCAGATCCTGGACCACCTCCCCAGCTTTTTCAGATCTTCTATCAGCCTGTGCCAAAAAGTAATCTTACGGCACTGGCTGGGCCAAAAAATCTCCTCTATTATTGAATGGTTCAGGGAACTACTTTTTGCTTTACTGGTGGAGTAGCTCATTGCCAGTGTGATGAATAGATTTCACAGATATCAGCATGTCTGGGAACCTCTGTAAGGTTTGCTAACAGCTTTAGCATATCTATATTTTTAGTTCCCCAAGGTTAGTGAGTTATCCTAGTGCTAGTCTCTCCCCTTCATAATACTTTCCTGCCCTTTTTGGTGGGCAGCTAAGTAACTGCTGAGTTCCTTAGCAATCTGTGTTCCCTTACTAATACTTGTGCCTTTTTATTCTTATTTTATTTATTTGGTCTTTATTGCTTTTGTATCCTCGGGGGGGGGTATGATAGAGACTTTCAAATACCTCAAGGGTGTAAATAAGTTTCAAGAGGGAAGACTTTTTCAGAGAAAAGGTTGCACAAGAACAAAGGGTTATGTGATGAAGCTGAAGGGGGTAGAATAAGGGGAAATGTAAGGAAACACTTATTCACAAGGGTGGAGAATACCAGAAACTGCCTCCCTGAGGAGGTAGTGGGAGCAAAAACTGTAATGAGATATCAGAAGGCATGGAACAGGTATAAAGGAACCTTGGAAGCAAGGAAATAGGAGGTGGGGTAAAGCCAGAGATCAAGTACGGTCTTGTATTTTAACTGTTTTATAAGGGTGTCCTGGCCTTTGGAAAGGGTGCCTTAAATAAATAAAATCTACTACTACTACTACCACTAATACTACTACTACCACCACCACTATTAATACTACTACTACTGCCACTACTACCACTACTACTACTACCACCACTAATACTACTACTACTACTACTACTACTACTACTACTACTTAACATCAACAAATGAAATCTTTTCTGTAGAATCCAAAACCTTGCTTCAGGGTCAATAGTTATGCCTTAATTCTGCCATTATATATGAAACATTCTCTCATTGACTTGCAGGACTGGAACCTCCCATGAGGCACTTGGCAGATTCATTTCAACACTGCTGTAGTTCTGTAAATTTGCAATGTAAATGCAATATCTTCATCTGTGACATTGCAGATGAGCTGAAGGGTAATGGTAACCTGTATGCAGATGACACCAAGATCTGCAACAGAGTAGATGATCCAGATGGGGTGGGCAAAATGAGAAGAGAGCTGGAAAAAACTGGCAAAATGTTATGAAGATTGTCAACTGGGGTTTAACACAAAGAAGTGCAAGATCATGCATGTAGGGAAGAAAACCTCTGAAGCTACCTATAGGTTGGGAGGGGGAGTTGCTGGCAATGACAAGGGAAGAAAGAGACTTGGGCATCCTCATCACAGATGACCTGATATCGTCCAAGCAGACCACCAAGGCAGTAGGTAAGGCTAGAGGGATGTTGGGGTGTATTAGCAGAGGTATCACAAGTTGTAAGAGGGAGGTAATAATCCCTCTTTACAAGACAATGGTTACGCCCCATCTGGATTACTCTGTGCAGTACTGGAGATCACACCTGCACAAGGACATTAACAAAATAGAGGCAGTCCAGAGAAAGGCAACCAAAATGGTGCAGGGTTTGCATACGAAAACATATGAGGACAGATTAATGGAGCTCGATATGTGTACCCTAGAGCAAAGGAGGGAGGGGGAGAGGTGATATGATCAAAGTATTTAAATATCATAAGTGTGTTAACAAGGTGAAAGAGTCTAATATGTTTCAATATAAGAAAAAATAGCAGGACAAGAGGACACAGCATGAGATTAGAGGGAGTCTAATTAAGGGGTAATGTGAGGAAGTTCTTTTTCACAAAAAGTGTGGTGGATGCATGGAGAGGCCTACCTTAGAAAGTGGTGGATATGAATACAGTGCAGGGCTTCAAACAGGCATGGGGTAGGCATAAGGGAGCAATACAGATGAGCATGAATAAATAGGCCATTGACAGACTAAAGCCCTATGGTACATTCATAAGGTAGAAAAAATGGGCAGACTGGATGAGCCTTGCGGTGCTTATCTGCTGTCAACTTCTATGTTTCAGTGTCCTACTATACATACACACAGTGGTACAAAGAACTCAGGTGTACTTACAATGGCATCTATCAATATCTGCAGCCTCCTTGCTAAATGTGTTAACCTCAAAGACTGGATTGCCCAACAAAACCCAGACATCATCTCAAATGTTGAGACCTGGCTGTCACCCAAGATAACATAGGCAGCCATCACCCTACCAGGTTACACTGTCTTCAGGCAAGACAGACTTACAAAAGGGGTTGGGGATGTGCAGAGTACTTAAAAGATACACTCATGGGGCACATCTTACCCTTGCCCACCTTAGGGCACAATATACAGGTACTGCCTTTAAAAATCCTACTTGGTGCTCACAGCAAAGCACTCACTGTGATATTGGTGTATATTCCACCCAAACATAATGTCACAGTACTTACCACAGTCTCTGAGTGTATAAATAGTCTGCAGTCTAATTCTGAAGTTATCCTGTTGGGAGACTTCAATGTTAATTGTCTCTTCCTGGATGCAAGCATCTGGAAAGATGCTCTTACCGTGGAACACCACACTCAACTTCTCGAGTCCCCAACTAGAATAAACTACAGGACCTGGACAAGTATCCTTTTGGATTGGGTCCTCTGCAATCACCCTCAAAATATCTCCAACATAACTGTCTTCCCATATTCTTTTAGTTGTCATTCCCCTATCCTTTTTAGTTGGTCAAATTGATTCATTAAACCACCTGCCAAAACAATTATGAGCAGGGTTCTAATCCATGGGCACCTCGAGCCACTAAAACTGCAACTAAAAAAACACAATCTGTCCTCGATTGATCCGACTGCAGATGTTGTTGTATTCATTTTATTTGTTCAATCATAAAAAAGATCATTACAAAAAATTATACAGAAAAAAATATAAATTTTACAAATTAGTTACAGAAATATTGTGCAAAACAGCAAATAGTTTTAGCAGCATCTGATCACGAACTATATCTCTGAATAGTACATATTATTCATTTCCTTATTTTCCGTATATTACATAAAAAGAGAGCAGTATTTCTAATAATATACCCATCCTCTGTAGTAAAAAGAATCCTTAGTATAGTCTCATTTGGACAATCTGTAAGGGAGACAAGAGTCGGCCCCAACCATCTCTGTCTAGCAGCCCTATACCACTCACATTTTAGAACAACATGTTCCAGGTCTTCCTTCTCATTATTACCACAAAATCAGTAAGATGATTCTTGGTCATAGATCTTATTAAACTTACAGTCGAGCATATTGGACAGGAAAAAAAAAAACTATCCAGAATCTTGTGTAAGTCCGGCGCATTTCAGGTTGTTCCAAGTATTCTAAGTAATAGTGGCCATAATGGTGGCAATCATTTTGAGTATACCAGGTTGCAAATTCTGTATATAATGTAGATCATGAATCTTGTATTTCTGAATAATCAGAAGTTTGAGAAACCATCCATAGCTTTTAGAGATATAAATATGTTGAGTTGTCAGTACAAACAAATTCAGATAACCAACTGAATTTAAGCTCTTTAACCCAGGACAACCATTTAAATTTTTTACAGTCCAGGAGTTCCCAATTCATTTTTTCCAATAACTATTTTTTGCATAACGTTGATCTGGTAAAAGATTTAGCCTAATCCAAACACTGATTACACGAGATTCAACTAAAACTATAAGGTTAGGGAGACCCAGTTCAGCTCTAACAAACTGAGGGGTAGTTGTTCTAGAGAAACCAATAGCTCTTTTAAGCACTCTTATTGCTGGTTTCTCTAATTTAACAATGTATTTGTGATCCCAAAACTCACACCCACAAAGAACTTGGGAATTATATTTCACATCTAAAGTTCTCAAAAGAGGAACAAGTGAGTTGCCACCATATTTATAGTTAAACTTACTCAGAGCTTCAATAGTTCTTTCAGTTTTTATTGAGCTAGCCTCACAATGCTTATTTCATTTGAAATAAGATGATACCACAATTCCTAAATACTGGTATTCATTCACTAGTTCCATCCTTACAGAATTTATAGACCAGTTAAACTTACATGTGGTGCTTCCCAATACCATAACCTTTGATTTAGTCAGATTTATTTTCAGGAAATTCTGGTCTGCAAACATAGCCAGCTCATTAAGCTTAGTCTGAAGTCCCTTAGGGGATAACGATAGCAGTAACAAATCATCTGCATAAGCAAGAAGTCCACATGAATCTCTTCCAATTTTTGGGGAATCGGTATTTGAATTATTTAAACTTACCAAAAAATTATTTATGTAAATTGAGAAAAGTGAGGGAGCAAGGGTACAGCCCTGTCTCACATCACAAGTGGTAATAAAATGCTCAGTTAAGTTACCCCCACTATTTCTAACATGAGCCCAAGTATCAGTGTATAATCGTTTGATTGCATTTATGAGCACAGGATCAGTTCCATCACTTCTCATAATATACCACAGTAGTTCTCTATTTATGGTATCAAAAGCTGATGTGAAATCAATAAATGCCATATATAACTTCTGGCTTCTCAACTTAACATATTTTTCTTGGCGATGTAGAATATAAATATTATCAATTGTTGAGAAAGACTCACGAAAGCCGGCTTGATCCTGGAAAAAATCACCCAGTTCTTGTATATTCAGAGTCAAACGGTTAAGCAAAATTTTAGAAATTATTTTTTCCATAATATCAGTTAGGCTTATGGGATGATAATGTGCTGGATTCTCCCTATTGCCTTTCTTGAAAATGGGTACAATCACAAAACCCCTACATGAGTCCGGTATATGATTAGTGGTTAAACAGGTATTATAAAAATCTACCAACAACTCAACCCATTTATGTTTCAGCTGTTTATAAATTTCACAGGGGGTTAAGTCAGGGCCAGGGGTCTTATTATTTTTTAAACTATCAATTGCCTCACTCACTTCTGCTTTGGAAATAGTAAGCTTAGGCACCGTATTTAGATCAAATGAGTGTATAAGCTTATGTGAATCTTGAAATAGAATCTGTGCATAATAATTAAACCAATCCCTGTCACCAATAGCACTGTCTATATGGTTGGTGGCCTGCTTACATCCATGGGCTGTCAGTTGCCAGAATATTTTATCATCCCTATTTCTAATTGCCTGATTCATTAATTGCCATTGATGTAAATAATATTGTTTATTTTTATTAATTAATAATTTCCTGTATTTATTTCTATCTATACTTAATTGAACTAAGTTATTAAGAGTGGATGAATTCTTGTACTTCCTCAACTATACACGCAACAAATTTTTCTGAGCAAAACATTCATTATCAAACCAGCTTTTCTGTGTTTTCTATTATTATTGAACACCTCCGTATAGGTATCCTGCTGGATCCTACCCACAATTTCAAGCATATGTTTATTTTTAACCTCAAAGTCTGTGGTAGTAATTTTAATATATTTATTAAAAAAGTGATTCCAAATTTGGACAAAAATCTAAGTCCAACATACGAGTCCAAATTAACCTTTTCCTACCACGAACCTCTACATTAGCTTTATTAATAATTAGCGGAGTTAATGGATTGTTTTTAGTTAATTCAATGTTAGCAGCCAGGCAAACAGGATTATGATCACTCTCTATCCTGTCATCAATTTTAAGTGTCAGCCAAAAATTCAAAGGACCTCTCCATAGTGCTAAATCTATAACAGATTCAACCATAGCAGAGTGAAATGTGAATTCCCCATCAGCATCACCATGGAGTCTACCATTTAGTGGGAATATACCATTTAATTTAAGCATTTCAATTAACCTTTTCCCATTACCATTAATAACCAAATCTTTAGATCTCCTAGGAAATTTAACAGCTTCAGGATAGATAAAACCTAATATCGTGTCATCTGCTAACCCATCATAATTACTAATTCTTGAATTCAAATTGCCAATCAGTAAAAATTTGTCATCCAGAAAATCTTCAGCAATTTTAGTAATCTGACCCTCTAAATTATGCCAAACTTCTTTATAAAAAAGTTTTGAAGTCTTTGGTGGAATATAAGTGTTACATATAGTTATTGAAAAACCATCACCTAATAATCTAATAATTCCATAATGTTTGTTCAGTTCTATTTGAGAGCAATAGGCAAAGACATTCATTTTAATATAAATAATCAGACCCCCTGCTCTTCTCCCAAGTTTAGATATCTTACTCCCTTGAAACCGAAAGGTTTGAAAACTGTCCATTTTAATATCATCACCTGGAGTGTGCCAGGTTTCTTGCAGGCAAATCACAGGAAAGCCAGATAGATATTCAACGAGTTCTATATCCACTAATTTGGCTCTAAGCCCAGCAATATTCCATAATATAACAGTTAAGTAATTAGGTACATCTTTGAGTCTGGCCATCTTGTATACTAATTGATAAGTCATAAATGGGATCTGTGATTTTTGAGCTTTGTCAATCCACAAATCTGCTAATGTCTTGAATGTATTTTCAAGTCTCAGATCAGTCCAACTACTTTGCCAAAAATCCTGTAATGTTGGTTTACCCATAACAGACTGAGTCTGGTTTTTAACAGCTTGTTTAGTTTTAACCAATACAGGTTCATCAGAAATCACTGAAGAAACGACAACATGGATTCCCAAGCTGTCAAGAAACATTGACTTCACCAGGATATTATCACTAATTTCCTTATTGTAACATAGCACATCTACCTGACAATCTTGATGTAAGCTAGGGTGTCTAAAGACATCCAAAATTTCCTTTCTTCCCAATCTGATCCCAATAATATTGGAAATGAAATTACAAAGTGAAAGTTTTAGCTTATCTCTGGTCTCTTTATATAATCTTCTCAGGCCAAATAATGTTCAGTTAGACAGGGTTGTATCCAGCATCCCCCATATTCATTGATTTAACACAACCATCCACTAGCTCAAAACTCAGATCACCAAAAGATGACCACTCAACATTTCTTCAAATTTAATATAGTACTCTTTTATAATAACTAAAAACCTTAATCACTGTAGGCATCTCAGCAACAGATGTATCTCTGGTGAGAATAAGGTCCTCATTCTCCACAGAGAGACCCACAGTATCTCTAAAATTAGACAAAACCTGTTTTTTCAAAAATTCTTCTAATCCATTGTCCTCCAAGTGGAGGCCCAGAATTTTAATATAGCTCTTACAATCAGGAATACTCAAGGGTCTAACATTGCTAACATCATTAATGATCTTATTCTCATTGGAAACTTCCTGACATTTGCTCCTTCCAGCCTTTACTTCACCATCCTGCTGGCTAATTTTCTCATTTCCCAGCACATTAGTTTGTACAGACCCAATGAAAAGTCCCTCTGTCATATCAATAGGTTCAACGCAATCAATCATTTCTACATCAGATAGGTTATTATCATCAATACATGACACTTCCTTTGAAAAAACCCTATCCTTATTAGTTCTGTGTTTCCCATTTCTCATATTATTGTCACTAGGAGGACTACTAACATCATTAATATTTACATTTTTCCATAATGTGCTACGTTGTTGTTTTCTAAGCTTTCTTGTCAATCTTCATTTCCCTTTATCTTTATCTTTTTTAGCATTTTCTCTGTTTGTTCCAACTTGATAATCCTGATTAATTAGTCTGCCTTCACTAACTATCAAAGATTCGTGACGATTAACCTTGACTGTTAAAGAATCAAAACTACTAGTAATCACAGGGCTACCTGGGTCTTCCTCACAAATCATGGACACAGAAACAGTGTCTCTAGATGGAAAATTATTGTGTAATATTCTAGTTAAGTTCTCCAATTTAGCTCCATTGATTGCTGTGTTTGTTTTTAGATTATCCAGCTCTTCTTTCACCATCACAAATTGCTCCATCAGAATTAAGTTAACTGCATGTTGATTCTTCATTATATCAATCAAATACTGACTAAGTACTGTAGGATAGTACATAACTGAGGTATTTAAACACTCTCCATTAGAGTTACCAGGGGTAACTGAATCAATTACCCTTGGTATGTGGTTATCCTGAGGAACTATCTCTACATTTGGAGTACCTTTTAGATTAAAATCTGCACCTAAGGATTTCAAACCCAATATCGTATGCTGCAGGTCTGTCATTGTTTCACTTAAATTGGTGTCAAGAACAGACCTGCCTGTAATAGAACTATCTGGGATCTGAAGACTCACATTAGAACTCATTTCAACTCCAGAAAACAACCAATTATCTGGCTCAGAAGGAGCCAGTGGAGATCTTACAGAGTCTCCTACCAAAGGGACATCTAATATCCCTTGTTTAGTATTTTGTAACATCAGTAGGCCCTTCCCCTTTTTATCTGGAGATACAGTAATTCAACATATGTTGATTCCACCCTTAACCTTCATCTCTCACTTCAGCATGGCTTGTGACAGTCATGCCCCACTAAAAACAAGGACATTCAAGGGTGCCTCCATTCCACGGATTGCTCCAGACCTTATTAATCTTATGAAAAACAGAGATCACCTCTGGCAGCGAGCAAGGGCCACAGGCAGACAAGTGGACACCCCAACCTATAAAAAAGCCAGAAATGAGTGTACCAAAGCCATGTATTCCAAAAAGAAGCAAAACTATAGGGAGGTACTCACTGACTCCTGGAAAGATGGAATGAATTTCTGGAACAACATTAAAGAGGTAACAGGGAAGGATCCAAAAATGCCCCTCTCCATGCTCAATGTTGATGGCCACCCGACACTTGAACCCAGAACAATTGCCAACACCTTCAACAATGCGTTTATGGACCTCAGTAGTGTTCTCCCTCCAGACTTCTTTGATGTTCCCATAAAAAAATATAGTATGGGGGAATCAAGGCCAGACACGCGTTCATCCAACTTTTTATTTCAAAGCTATCACTGTAAGTGAAGCTCAAAAGTATATCCTAAAGGTGATCTGAAAATCACGCTATAGCAGAGATAACCTAGATCTCAAGCTTGTAGCGCTCACTCTAGATGAAATCATATCCCCACTAACCAAAATTCTTAACCACTCAATAATGCTGTCCCAATTCCCAAATAAGTGGAAAGCTGCACTGGTGACCCCGGTGCATAAAAGTGGGGATAGGACCATTCATGGGAACTATAGGCCAATTTCCATACTTCTCCCTCTCTCGAAAGCCCCCAAATGCATTGTTACAGATCAGTTGGTCGAATATCTGGAGAAATACAAGTTACAAATCCCACAGCAACATGGGTTTCAAAAAGGGCCACAGCACCACTGTGGCTCTCCTAGAATTCACACAATATATACACAACTCACTTGATCAAGGCCATCTAGTTGTTGCTGCATTTATAGATCTTACCAAGGCCTTCAATACAGTAAATCGCACCCTTCTACTTGGGCAATTAACCAGCATGGAGCTCTCAAAGGACACCACTGACTGGTTTGAAGGTTATTTATCCAACAGGTCACAACAAGTGAAAATCAACAATATCCTCTTCGATAGCTAAGCAGTCTGGTCAGGAGTCCCACAAGGGTCAATTCTAGGTCCTCTACTGTTTAATATCTTTCTAAACAATCTCCCCAGCTCTTGTCCTGATTGCATCCTACTATATGCTGGCAATGCTGTAATCTACACAAGCAACCATGACCCCAAATCCCTCGAGAACCAGTTATAGTGCAGCTTTGCTAGCATTGAGGAATGGTTTATTAGGCATAAACTCATTCTAAACTACAAGAAGACTAAATTTATGCTGTTCAACAGCCCACACAGCAAGCATAAGTCTCACCGTCTGACAATCTGGAACAGTGCAGGCTCTCTGCTGGAGCAGATACAAGAATTCAAATATATTGGTGTCACCTTAGACAGCACACTCTCCTGCTCCCACCATATTGACAATGTTGCCAAAACTGTTAACCTAAGACTTGGAGTGCTGCATAGGCATAAACAAAGTTTGACTGCTGATGCATTAAGACTAGCTATCCACAGCTCTGTCACATCTGTCATTGTCTATGACTTGTAATTTATGGCTCTGCCACAGATAGATCCCTTCAATGTATCTCTACTGCACTGAATAAGGCCTGTATGCTCCTTGCAGGAGCTACACGACTTATGCACATCTGTGACCTTTATGTGCAGACAAGCTGGCTTCAGCTAAAAGACTGAAACAAATATCATACTTGTTTACTAGCTAAAAAAGTCAGCCTTGAAATCATGCCACCCGGGATTCAGGAAATACTAAATCCCTCCCATAATACCCTGCCAACAAAGTGCGCAGGAAGCCAGATCTTTCTGGTCCCGCACTGCTGCATTAACCAAGGGCAAAGATCTGTTGCATATAGAGCTCCTCTCTGGCTAAACTCCCTATACAGTGAAGTGTTAACTATCACCAAGTTAGGACCATTCCAAACTAAACTCAGACATCATCTGTTGACAAATAACTCCTGTGTTTGCAGTTTTTAAGTAGGTCAGTTCAACAGTCACTACCTTCCTCTACAGGCCTCAAAATAAGGGGGTTCTGGGTGCTAATTCACACCTGTTCTATCGCAATTAATGCATGTTGCTTTAAAACACAGCAAGGCAGAGGCACTGCTGGCAGCACATGGTGTGTCAGGACAGCAGAGAGCGAGACTTTTTAAGCAGAGAGCTGCATACTAAGCTGTGTGTATGTGTATATGGAGTCCGGGGAACACTGAGTTCAAGACAGATGCAGTATGATGTTAAACAGCTCACTGGAGGGCTCCCAGCTGAAATCTGAGCCCTCACTGAACACAGAGAAATGGAAGTCTTGGGTAAACTGTGTGTGTGTGTGTGTGTGTGTGTGTGTGTGTGGTCAGGGAAGCAGCGACTTCAGCAGCATGATGCCTACGTCTTAACTGTCCCTGATTTTCAGGGGTGTCCCTGATTTTACCTAAAAATTTTACTCTGTCCCTCCTAAAATGTATATTTCCATGACTAAACTGTGGGGATTGTAAGCAAAAAATAATGTCAAACATTAAAGTTAAAAACTTGCTCTAATTTAGAAATTGCATTTTACATTAAGCCCCTTATTCTACCAGCTTCCTGAGAGGATATCACTAATTTTGAAAATGTGTTCCTGATTTTAGTCCTTTGTCCCTGATTTTTTTCAAGCCTTATGCCCGATTTATGAGGCAGGAGGTTGAGAGGTATGGCGTGAGGTGAGAGTTCAGTGGAGGGCTTCCAGCTGAAATATGAGCCATTACTGAACATGAAGAGTAGAAAATATTTTTTTTTTCACATTGCCACCAAATCTAAGCCCACACACAATTGGGTGTTTACAGGACTGCAGTTTTGGGACTGAACAGCTGACTGAGTGGTGGTTACAGGAATCATAAGACTGACTGCAATAGTTCAACTGTGGGGAACTACAACAGTTAAGGAGTTTTTTTGTTGTGTGTGTTAGTTGAGAAAATATATTTTTGCTGATTCTTTGGGGGCCTCTGTAAACTGTAAAGGCAATAGACTGTGCTCATTTTTGTTAAGCAAAATTTTCATTCTTCCACCCCTTTCTTCCTCTCCTGTCACCCCTTGCTGATACTTTGAGGGTCTGAAACACAAGATCTCAAGTTTGTACAGAGCACCACAGTCACTGGCTTCCTGTCTG
Organism: Neoceratodus forsteri; assembly: GCA_016271365.2. Taxonomy (NCBI): domain Eukaryota; kingdom Metazoa; phylum Chordata; order Ceratodontiformes; family Ceratodontidae; genus Neoceratodus; species Neoceratodus forsteri. The sequence goes on along the minus strand of CM028137.1, from coordinate 685,660,366 downwards.
AGACCTTGGGCTAGTGATACAATCATCCTGTTCTTCAGGGCAGTCTGCTGTAAAATGGGCAATAAGCAAGACCCCACTGAAAACAATGTTTCCCCATGTTAGTTCCTACTGAGGGGCAGCATCTCATTTTCAGTGGAGTCTCACACTGTTTCTCAGTTTTACAACTGAAATGGTCTAAATCTTAGCATTTGGGTGGGTGAAGCAACTTACTTCATGTCCATATTGCTCCAGTGACTGTAGGGGCATATGAACCTTGTAATCACCCTAGTCTGAATAGATAAATAATTTCTTCCAAATGTCCAGGAAAATGAATATAGTTTTTCTGGACCTTGGTTTAGGTAGCACTTTAGGCGACAGTGTGCTCCAAGCTTCAGATTGTATCTATAGCTAATACAAAACTTATACTGTTCTGATTAGCTTATTAACAGCACTAGGTATCCTGTTTGCACAGGATCAGAATGGGTAGAGTTTGCTTGAGGATCATCCTGTTTTGCTGTCGCTTGATTCTGCTTTATTATTAGGTGCTGCTCGTTAGAGGCAGAATCAGAGTAGTTCTTTTTTTTGGGGGGGATCTGTTGTGTGCTGTAGTGGACTCATAATGCAACCAGCTGAGTAAGCACAAAGCAGTGGTGTACAAAAACTACTAAACTGGGCAAAGAAAAATGTTTCTGGCACACACAACTCCAAAGAGGGATGCAAAAATTACTTCAAAGGCAGTATCCTTGTTCACATTAAGTTATTGCACCCGAGACAAAATTGTCTGGCCTGACATGTTTTGGATCTACATTGGCCCTTTATCAAAGCCTTTGATAAAGGTCGATGTAGATCCGAAACTTTTCAGGCCAGACAGTTTTGTCTTGGGTGCAATAAATTATGTGAACAAGGATCCTGCCTTTGAAGTGATTTTTGCATCCCTCTTTGGAGTTGTGTGTGCCAGTGGACTCATAATGTATAGGAGCTTTTCAGCAAATTCAGTTTATGTAAGACAGCACAAACTAGAGACATCAGAAAGCTTCTTAACAGTAAGAAACTGTAGTTAACAAAAGGCATGTACAGAGTACATCAGCATGTAGTGCTGACTGTTTGGGAGTACACATTTTGTGTTGTGCTCAGTCCTTTAAATGGATAGCTGTACTGAAAAATAATAATAATCTTTATTTATTATGTACCTTTCAGATATCAAGGCGCATTACAAAATTTAGGACAATGAATAAAACAAACTATAATAAATACAAAATAAAATCCAAAAAATCAGGCTAACTAATCACAATATGCCCTGCTCCATAGATAGATCTTCAGTGCCTGTTTCAACAAAAGTGAGGGTGCTTAATGTTTTGGTGTGTGCAGGAGCAATTTTTTTGTTAGTTAATTATACCACACAGGCAGATTACTAGCTGTCCCATCTGAGATGGGTGTAAAGTCATTCTGCGGCAGTCTATGTGAATTGTTGTTGGCTGCTTTCCAGCTCCAATCTGTCTGTCAAAAGTCTTTTAATCTGCTAAAAAAGATAAAACAATGTAGCTGGTTCAAATTTTCAAATGTTAGCTCCTGGGTTGGTGCAAGTAGCTCCTGGCTGGCTGAAAAATGATGACACTCAGGAACTATTTATGGCACTTGCCTGCCAAATCCTTATTTCAACTCCTGCTCCACCCCACCATTTTCAGCATGTGTTTCTCACCCTTGCAGCCAGAAATCCCCCTCTTCAATTTCATTTTACTCCCTCTCCCAAAATCTGTCCCTCTTCACCATTCTGTACCACAAAGGCCCTATTATACCCCTCCTGCTACCATTCTACCCCTAACCTCTGTGCATCCACTTCTCCCTCTCCTCCCTCTCCTCCTTTTCTGCTTCTCTATGACGAGGCCTCTGGCTGTTTAATTTTGTTTATTTATTTCATTTATCTATCAAATCATGGCAAGGTCCATGGCAGATTTTATTGTTTGTTTGCAGTGCGTGCTTGCATACACTATTATTTTCCTGTACTGGCATACATTGTACAATGCCAACTTAAGTTGTCCACCTGATTCACGTAATTCCATGTTTAATGTTCATCCTTGTTTGCATTTTTTGTCTTGTTCTCCTGATGTGGAACCTTTGTTAAAGGCGTCTATCAGAGATTTCAATGAATAAATAAATAAAATCCCGATTTTCAGTCCCCTGCACCAGGATGCACAAGATAGACCAACTCCCCACTGGTCTAACTGTGCGCCAGTTGGGGATTGTTTTTATGGGGCTTGCGCCCATGTTTTGGCACAAGCTGCCGTAAATTGTGAAAAATGTCAAAACTGCTTGTGCGGTACTAAAATCTGGTACAGGTTGCGGCAAACTGTTTAGTGCAATTGCAACAAACACTACGACTGACACAGGGCTTGATGCAACTCTGTGTCAGCATTTAAATATCGGGCCCATAAAGTTCAGACTGCATTAAGAAATACTACTCCATCATCTTACTCCTCATAAAGTATATAAACTGTCACAAATGACTTCAAACATCTCAGAACAATAATCAGACATTTTGGTACATTTAGCTGGATTGAGGTACAATGGAAAATTACAAATGTTTGTGTCAAGAAGCATCAGAATGCATCTTTTAAATTTTTTTTTCTAAAACGTATAATGTAAAAATGCTTGTAGTAAAATATTGATGCATTCATTTAAGTTCAGGAAATGTGTATTACTATATAATAACTGGTTACAGTTTTTTCCCATAGGGAAACTGGGTTATAATTCTAGCGTTAAAACCAGCTGGTTATAATGACATTCACGTGCCCAGTTTCCTTACTTCAGCACATGCACCTGCCACAAACTTCCTGCTCTCTGCGCGGTCTGTCCCTGCTCTTCAGTGCTCTCAACTTCCCCGACAGAAGTCGGCGGTAAGTTCTTCTTTTATTTTAACAGAATACTACTGGGCACAACAAAAAAAACAACTACCTAATCGGCCCCAAGTCAGAAAAAAAAAAAGCTGTTTCAGTTTACAAGCCAGCTGCTGTGGACCGTGCTAATACTCCAAAGGTCCACGGCTTGACTCCGTACAGAAATAGAGTTATTTTGTATAATTGCTGAGGTGAAAAAATGGCCCCCAGCAATTATACAAATAAAGGATGGGTAGGTAAAACTCAGATTTTTTACACATGTTTCGAGTGGATGCTCAATAAACCCTCATTTACCTCAGGGTTTATGTGGCATCCCACCCCTCGCGGGGTAAAACTCGTTATAACTACCTACCCATCCATTATTCTTTATGTAATGTTATATTTTAGTTTTGAGACAAAATCACCATTAGTGGCTTCCCAATTTAAAGACTGCTTAATGTTGAAATACATATTCATTTACATGAGGATAAACAATTACTAAAAGTAATCGCTTAGCAGAAGATGTCAAATTGATCAGCCACTTAGAAATCTGGGAATTGTTGGCTAGAAAGAAACAGATGTCCAGTTTAGATCAGATAATCTTTGATTATAAAGATGAGTGATGCTAATGACAGTGAACATGTTAGAACAGATATAAAATAGAGACATTGTGATATGTTTTATGTGGCGTGAAGAAGGATAATTGTCAATTTAATTGGGATAAATAGTATTCTGTACAGCTTAGACATCAACAGAACATATTCCCTTTAAAATGTACATGGTTGAGGGTGTGACTAGGCAGCCAACAAAGATGAGAGCCCTAGCCCTTACACAATTCATCAAGCATCACTGTCCACAATGGACATCAGATTAGCCACTAAACCTGATCGGAAAGGCACTTGGATGCTGGGTACAACAGTACCAAGCTCTAGCAAAGTGGTCCTAGTAAGCTACAGTTCACCACCATGGTTTTTTCCTTCCTCCTCTGAGACAGAGCACAGAAATCAAGTCAGAATTGCAACAGCCACAGAAGACACTGTCAACAATAACCTGAAAGAAAGCCAAGGCATGCTTAAACACCTCATTAAATCCCCTCCGATACAGTAGACATGTTCTACAGGGTCAGTTTTATGGAACAGCACATTGGGGACATGGTGGACTGCATGGATGGGCTCATGACCCAGATACACAACCAGGATCACACCTCATGAATCCTCTGGGACAAGGTGGAGGACAAGGAGAACAAGGGTCCCAGAAACAACCTGTGACTGCTGGGCACCCTGGAGGGGTGTGAACAGAGAAACATCTCAGAATTCCTACAATGAATGCTCATGGACATTCTGGGCCACAACTGGCAAGGCTCACTGGAGATCAACCACTCCCCCACTCACTCACCCTCAAGCCCACACCAGGAGTTTGATCTTGCCCTATCCTCACTAACTTTCTCCATTTTCAAGACAAGGAACTTATAAAGCAATAAGTTAGGAAAAAAGAGGACCTCTAGTAGTGAGGCCACCACATCCAGGAATCCCTCATGTGAACCACCATTCCACAATCAATGAGAGAAGTGGAAATCTCAGTGTTGCCAAGAAAAGACAAGGATCCATCTCTACCAGGCAGCTACTGCCCTATTTCATTGAGCAATGCTGATGTGAAAGTCCTGGCCAATGCTGTAGCTGCCAGGTTAGGAAAGCTTCTAGCTGGGCTAATCCATTCCTCACAGGTGGGATATGTCAAAGGTAGACTGGTGTCAGACCACCTTAGGACCCTGAGGACCTTTATACACAAGGTGCAAAATGTCAACTCCCAGGCTGCTGCCCTTGCAGTACATTTCAAAAAAGACCTCGGTTCCATCGAATGGTAATATTTACTCACCACTCTAAAAAAATGGGGTTCAGGCTAGGGTTATGACAATGGGTCCAAATCCGACATAACTTACCAATGGCCTCTATCCTCACCAGTGATTTCTGATCAACCCCATTCCCCCTGCAAAAAGACATCAGGAATGGCTGACCCCTCTCACTCCTCTGTTTATTCTTTACATGGCACCCCTAGCCGTCACTGTGAGGGAACACTCCTACATATGCTGATACAGGTTCAAGATAAGAAATACACCACATTCCTATATGCAGGTGATCTACTGCTTACTGCTTGCTTTGTTGAATAGCCAACAGGCCATCCACATACCCTTTCTCTGTTTTACTCCTTCTTTCAGGTCTCAGGCCTCTGGGTAAATCAAAGAAAGACATAGGTCCTACCTTTCAATGCTGCATGCACCCCTGGAACCTTCAGAGATGCAGACTTGGTATTGATAGAAAAAGGAATCACATACCTGGGGGGTCATACTTTATAGGAATGTCACAAAAAAGGTGTCCTTGAACCAAGAACTACTACTGGCCACCACCGAAATAGAGTTGCAAAGGTGGAAGGCTTACACCTATCTCTTGCTGGCAAAATACATGCCATAAAAAGGATAATTGCCTCCAATTCCTGCATATCCTACCACATTTACCCTTCAGGATCCTACCCATCTGGTTCCCCAAAATGGATAAGTTGCTGGAAGACTTACTCTGAGAGGGGAAACCACCCAGGTATAGTAAAGTAAACTGAAATCTCAAAAGACCAAGGGGGTGGGGCCTTCCTTTGTTTCAGACCTACCACATGGCTTTTATTTTAGTCCAATATGCATGCTGGTTTCAGAGGAACTCCACAGCTGGCCCTGTTGGGTAACATATAGAAACAACCATGGTAGGGGGACACTCCCCATCAGTGACACTACTGTATATTCAAAGTGAGGCCTGCCACGAATCCATCCTCCACAATGATGACATTGGTGGCATACTGAAGGAAACTTAATTTCTAGATTGGGAAATTTCTCACCCCCAAAACATGGTCCACCTATGATGCAACTCAAAGATCTGTACTGGGTTAAACACACTCCACTGGAGCATCTGAGAAAAGCAAGGCATTTGCCATGTCAGGGATATGTTCTGTCCAGGCACCACTCATACTGACACTTTCGCAGGCATCCTGAAGCAGTATAACTTCCCCAAGAAAGACTTCTGGAGACACGTCCAAGTAAGGGACACCATCTAGAAATACAACCATGGAGGGTGAACCCAGACAATCTCCCAAAGTACTCACCCTCTTAATCTTTGTTCACCAAATAAAAAAGGGTAAGTAAGGGGAAACTTAAATGATAACTAACAACGTCTGATGCTTTTAGATGAGTTGACTGGTTTATGCATCAAGAAACCTAAGCTCAGAAAAGTGGAGTAAGCATCAAGTAACACATGCAAGTACAAACATACGAACATACGAAAATGCCAGCAGAAATAGGCCTTACAATCTGTTGAGTCTGCTCGATTTTTCAGCTAGCCACTCATCTCGCAGCTGCCCCTCCCACTCCTCCCCTCCTTAGATTTACCCTCACCTTCACCCTGTCCCATCCCCTCTTGAAACTGCCCAATGTCTTACAGGTCACCACCTCCTGTGGTAGAGTGTTCCACTTGCCCATCACCCTTTCCATGAAGAATTGTCTCCTACCTCCTTCCTGAGTCTCCCCCCCCCTCCATTATATAAACTCACATAATGTCTGTAGACTATTATTATAATTCCCAAAAAATATAATATGAACATGAGTAAGAGGATTACTCTAGTTTTGTATAAATGGTTTTAAGTACATGTGGATAATTATAGTGTTGATAGTTGTATCCTTAGGTATTACAGTAGAAAGTCTATGTGTAATAAGATTGTGATGATTGTGTGTCCGTGTGTACGTGTTTATAGGTATATAGGTTAATAACATGTCTGTCTTGTAAACTGGGTTTTTTAATCCAAATGACATGTATCCTGTATAAAAAAAAAGTTTTACTACTACTACTACTTACTAGACTGTGCCCTCTTGTGTCCCTTCCTCTTCTTAATTGGAAGATCCCCTCTGTTTGAGTCTTGTTCATCCCTTTCAAGTACTTAACGGTATCAGTCATGTCCCTCCATCCCTCCACTCCTCCAGTGAATACATATCTAGCTTGCTCAGCCTTTCCTCATAGGGCTTGCCCTCCAATCCCTGGATCGTCTTTGTCACGCTACGCTGCACCCCTTCCTGCAATCTGACATCCTTCCTCAGGTACGGGCACCAGAACTGCATGCAGTACTCCAGGTGTGGCATGACCAATGACTTTAATTTTATTGGAATGCTGTCTTATTATGCTTGGATTAAATTCTGACTTTCATTTTTTTCTATTTATTTTAGTAAAAATGTATTTATATGTATTTGTATAAATGTTGTGATGTTCATGATGTTTATTCATTGTGATCGAACAATAAAACATTTTGATGATGATGACCTGTACAGGGGGAGGACTACCTCCCTACTTCTGGAGGAGATTCGCCTCACTATGCACCCCAGCATCTTGTTGGCCTTCACTGCCGCCTTTCTACACTGAGCAGAGTTGCTCATGCTCCCTCGCTGACTCGCAAGTGCTTCATTAGAGTCCACAACACATGAAACCAGCACTCCAACATTAGAACAAATACTGTAATTTCTTCCACCTCTGAATTATCTACACTACCATCAACTACAAGTCCAACCACAGGTATAGTTAGACATCGTTTGGAATTTTTCAGAAAATTATGATTTCTGTTTTTTTTTTCAAGCAGTAATTCAACATATAATGATATCAGAAAAATAATGTTGTTAATAGAGCAAATGGTGGAAACCACTCATATTTATTTATTTATTTTATTTATTCAGTATATCGGAATTACAAACCTTTGTGTTAGAGACTCATTTTTAAAGGCTCCACGTCAAATCAACAATGACATACATAGACAGTTGATATTTAGTTTACTTCCTCTGAGATACTATTTGGTCTTCATACCCACTATGGTGCCTATGCACAATCAGGTGGGAATTACACACCAGAGGCACATATCCTGCACATGTAGCTCTGCTCCTGTGGGATGCACACCATTGGGATTCACCAACGGCCATGACCTGTCCATAGGCATGCCCCCTGTCATGCAGCACTCTGCAGGGCAGCCAGGGGCAGAGTCGCAGACCCAGCTGGGTGTCCAATCGGATGCCCAGACTGGGTCACTGAGTAGATACCCTACGTGGCGGGGCTTGCATTGACAGCGCACCCCACTGCAGGTGGCTGTGGAGGTGAGAGGAGGGAGAAGCTGCAGGCCCTCCTGCGATGTGCCACTGGAGATGGCACTAGAACATGATGGGGGTTCTGTTGGGGGTGCCGGTGGGGCACTGTACACCATTATATGCTGAGCGGGACTGGTAATCAGTAAGGGCTGGCGGTGCCATTCGGGGAGGGCAGCATATGTGGGACGGTAGTCCTGTGTTGTGTGTGTTGGGTGGGGGGGTGCCTGCTTGCGGCTGGGCACCAATGTGAGCTAAGGCGGGTGGCACTGGGTGGCCATAGGGGGTCCTATCACTGTGGTCCCCAGCTGATGCTGTGGTCTATCTATCCACCCCATCCAGGCAGAGACAGGATGTGTGAATGGGGCATACAGGGGGGGCTTATGGCAGGGTTTTCCCTGGTGTACCCTGTGCCCTCCTCCACATTCCTCTGGTCAGCACTATGCTCCATTGTGCATGGAATGTAGTGCTGGCACACCCCTTGGCCACTCTCCTGCAGTGCGGTCCATGGACTTAGGGGATGTGATTGGTTGGAGCTGTGTACCCCCATTGGTGCATCAAGCATAGGGGGGAAATTGGGTGTGGAGTGGCTATGCACCCAAGATACGCAGCATGTAGTCACTCCAGGGGTTTGTGCACAGGGGCCAATATGAGTTACTAAGACAACTATAAAAGGTTTTGTTTGATGTAACAACCAGGTTAGAATCATACTACTTGAACACTGAAGTAATTACTGAGGTGAAATAGTACAACACTTTAATAAAGCTTATACTATGTTGTCCATGACACTGTTGTATGATACAAATGCCTATAATATTATTTCCTTCTTCATGCGCTTCTGAAAGCTCATTACAATGCATTTGTGAAGTTTGTTATGACACATATTTGTCCAAAAGTGCTATTCAATTTCTGGAAGGTTTGACAGTATGTGAAAAAGTCATAATAATTTATAAATCTAATCAACAATTTTGTAACATTATAGGATATCAAAACATGGAAAACTGTTCAACTGTATAGCAATGTTGACATATTAGTTGGGAATGAAGGAGTACTGCCTTAAGATCAGTTGATCAGTTAATTTTTCAAGAAAATTTAGATCAGAAATGTGGAGCAAATATTACATTATGTAAACACATTATTCATTACAGAATCTACAACATTGGAAAACTCTAGTCGAACGTTAGAGGCAACCACTCCTTCCACCCCTAAATCGTCTATATCAGCATCTACTACAAGTCCAACCACAGGTATAGTTAGACATAGTTTGGAATTTGTCAGAAAATTATGATTTCCAGTTTTTCTAAAGCAGTAATTCAACATATAATGATATCATAAAAATAATTTTGTTGGTAGAGTAAAAGGTGTAAAGTACCCCTATTGATATTTAGTTTCCTTCCTCAAAGATACTTGCTATTTGGTCTGCAAAATCACTGTGGTGCCTATGAACAATCAGATGGGAATTAAGTGCCAAGGCGCATATCCCTCCCATGTAGCTCTGCACCTGTGGACAGGTGCACACCGCTGGTATTCCCCAAGGGCCGTGACTTGTCCATGGGAAACCCGTTGGTGTGCAGGACTCCTGGCGGTGCTAGGCAGAGTAACAGACATGGCCATGTCCAATCAGATGCCTGACTGGGTCAATAAGTAGATCCTCTATGCAGCGGAGCAATGTTAGTAGCCAAGACCCCACTCTATGACCATCATCAGATGGTCGCTGTGGAGGTGATCAGAAGTCAACGCTGCCGGCCCTCCCATGATAAAGCACTGAAGATGGTACTGGGACAAGATGGGGAGGTCTGTTGGTGGTGCCTGGGGGGCACTGTACCCCACTATATGCCTGGCGTGACTTGTGGTGGGTGTGGGCCGGTGGTGCCCTTCAGGGGACAGCATTCTTGGGCTTGTGCTCTGTTGTGTGTGTTGGGTAGGGGGGCATCTGTTTGAGGCTGCACACCAATGTGTGCTGGTATGCCCTGGGCTGCCCCCCATGTGGTGTGGTCCGCGGACTTGGGGGATTGGGTGCCCTGGGGCAGCACACCCCCTATTAGTGCATCCAGCATAGGGAGCAAATTGGGTGTGGAGTGGCTATGCACCCAAGATAAACGGTGAATAGTCACTCCACAGGTTCATGCATGGTTGCCAATATGAGTTCCTAAGACAACTATAAAAGGTTTTGTTGCAGTGAAAACCAGATTAGAATCATTCTACTTGAACACTGAATTAATTACTGAGGTGAGATAGTGCAACACTTTAATAAAACTTGTACTATGCTGTTCATGACGCTGTCGTATGATGCAAATGTCTATAATACTTTTTCCTTCTTCTTGCACTTGTGAAAGCTCATTACAATGCAATTGTGAAGTTTGTTTATGACACAAATTTGGCCAAAAGTGCTCTTCAGTTTTTGGAAGGTTTGACAATATGTGAAAAAGTCATATTAATTTATAAATCTAATCAGCAATTATGTAACATTATAGGAAATAAAAACATGAAAAACTACTCAACTGCATAGTAATGTGGACATATTAGCTGGGAATGAAGGAGTACTCACTTAAGATCAGTTGCTCAGTTAAATCGAATCACAATCCCCTTACAATCTCATGTGCTTACGGCTCCCCACTGATTACCACCAAATCCTTTAAATATCTTGGTGTTACTTTCCATGAATCTCTTGACTTTGACCTCCACATTACCACTATCTGTAAGTCTGTAAATGCCAAGATAGGAAGTGCCTATCGTACTAGCTACGCCCTCACCCCTTCAGCCAGACTAGCTGTGGCACAAGGCTTCCTTCTCCCAGCCCTAGCATATGGCTCGGTTATCTACCTATCTGCCTCAAAATCCTCCCTCCATAAATGAGACACCACCTACAATAGCATCTGCTGCTGTGCCTCTGCATCACCACGTTACAAACACCATTGCCAGCTCTATGCTGACCGAAATTGGCTATGCCCCTCCGCCTACCGTCTCCAGTCTTTTGGCTCATTAATTGACTGTGTTGCCAGGACAGGCCTCCCCCATCCCTTGCCTTCCTTCTGGAATTACAACCTCTTGCCTATGGGCTACGATTGACTGACAAAGTCCTTTTGCACATTCCAAGATGTAGATCCAACATGGGCGCACGCGCTTTCTCTTTCATGGCTTCTAAACACTGGAACTCTATACCCACTTCTATCTGTCAAGTGACCACCCATGCTAGCTTTAAGAAACTTCACCGTGAGCATCTGCATACCGCTAGCCCCTGCACTTGCTTTAACCCACCTTGAACCTTTACTTTCTCATTGCCCTCTGTTTTCTTTCTCTAGATAATCCACTTCTTTGATGCCTCTTCCCCACCCCTCTCATACCCTATCATGCCCACTCTCTCATCACCTCCCTCCCTCTCTTTCTCTCCTTCCTACCACTCTCTCTTCCTCTCCCCTGCTCATTAACCACTCAGTTTGACACTTATTGAACTGTTTTGAATGCTCTCTCTTGCAATGCCTGTTTCCTTTCTGTTTCGATTTTCCTGTGTTTACTTGTTCCAACCTGTATTATAATCTGAATTCTACTGTAACATTTTTCATTATCATTTTTCTTTTGTCGAAGTTATTGTCTCTCCATACCCAAAGTATAGTTATTCCCTCTGAACTGTGCTGCTTTCATGTGCTACATCACATGTATCTTGTATGTATTTAAACTGTTTTCTCCCGGGTCATGCCTGAAAATAGGCATTCTTATGCCTAGTGCACTTACCCGGTTACCAAAAGCAAAATAAAATAAATGATAAATAAATAATTCTTCAAGAAAACTTAGATCAGAAATGTGAAGCAAATATTACATTAACCACTCATATTGATATTTATTTTATTTTGTCAGAGATGCTTATTATTTGGTCTTCATACTCAATATGGTGCCTATGCACGATCGGGTGAGAATTATATGCCATATCCCACCCATGTGTGGACAGGTGCATGCCACTAGTATTCACCAATGGCCATGACCTGTCCACAGGCACAACCTCTGGTGCGCAGCACTCCACAGGGCAGCTGGGATGGAATCACGGACCCAGCCCGGCATCCAAACGGATGCCCAGACTGGGTCACTAAGTAGATCCCCTATATGGCAGGGCATGTGTTGGCAGCATGCCCCACTGATGACCATCAGCTGGCAGCTGTGAAGGTGAGAGAAGGGTGAAGCTACCAGCCCTCCAGCAATGTGGCACTGGAGATAGCACTGGGATGATATGGGGGAGTCTGTTGGTGATGCTGGGTGGGCACTGTACCCCATTATATGTCTGGCAGAACCAGTGGTGGGCATGCACCAGTGGTGCTGTTTGGGGGGGGTCTGCATCCTTGGGCCAGTGCCCCTGTGTTCTGTGTGTTCGGTGCGGGGGCACCTGGTTGTGACTACACATCAATTTGTGCTGGTGTGGGTGGCACTGGGTGGCCTTAGGGGGTCCAGTTGCAGTGGTCCCCTGGTGGTATTGTTTTACTATCTGCCATGTCTGGGCAGAGACAGAATGTGTGCATGGGGCAAATAGGGGGCTTATAGCAGGGTTCCCCCTGGTGTACTCTGCACCCTCCTCCATGGCCCTGCAGCCAGCAGTATGCCCCATTTTGCATGGCACATAGTGCTGGCATCCCCATGCGGTGCTGTCTGCAGACTTGGGGGATCAGGTGTGCTGGGGATGTGCAACCCCCATTGGTGCATCTGGCATAGGGAGTGCATTGGGTGCAGAGTGGCTACGCGTACAAGATACGCGGTACTTAGTCACTTCATGGGTTCTTGAATAGGGGTCAATATGAGTTACTAAGACAACTATGACAGGTTTTGTTGCAGTAACAACCAGATTAGAATCATACTACTTGAAAACTGAAGTAATTACTGAGGCGAAATAGTGCAACACTTTAGTAAAACTTGTACTATGTTGTCCATGACACTGTTGTATGATACAAATGCCTATAATATTATTTCATTCTTCTTGCACTTGTGAAAACTCATTACAATGCAATTGTGAAGTTTGTATATGACACAAATTTGGCCAAATGTGCTCTACCCTGTAAAAGTCCACCATGACTTTGTTAATCTGATACGAGTGCACTTGTACTGGGCCCCCCTGCCTCCTAAGTCCTAGAATATGTCTCTTGACCCTTTGCTTCCACAGCCAGAAGGCAAGCACCTTGCCCCCCTTTTCTCCACCTTCCCAATATTTGTGCTTTAATCTCAAAATAGCCAGTTCTGCTTTCCTAGTCAGAAGGTCATTAATTTGCAGCCGAGTTTGGACAATCTCTCGGCCCAGTGGAGAATGGAGGGTTTGCTTAAACTTGGCTTCTAGGTCAGCCAAATGGGTTTCCAGGGCTTTGAGCTGTTTTTCTTTCTGCCTCCTACGGTTAGCTGCATATCCCATAATAGATCCCCGGATGGTAACTTTCAGTGCCTCCCAAACCAATGTTGGGGAGGCAGAGGCACATGAGTTGTCCTGCAGAAAGTTTGCCACCTGCATCTGGAGCCAGGATGGGAAATCAGGATCCCACATCAGCAGCAAGTCCAGACACCAGCCCTTGGAGCGGGCTGTCAACGGATCTCGTATTAGTTGGAGCTGAACCAGAAAATGATCAGACATGATCATCGGGAGAATTTCAGCATCATTTGAGCTGCTCATAATTGAGGGGGATACCAGCCAGTAGTTCAATCTACTATGTGAATTATGCACCAGGGAAAAGAATGTATAGTCTTTGTCCCTAGGATGGAAAACATGCCAAGGGTCCTGGAGTCTCATGTCAGCTATCAGCTGCTAGAGAGAGAGAGAGAGATGGGATTTCTGGTGATGCTCCAGGCCAGTTGAGCTCTGGTCTAGGAACAGGTCTAGGGGAAGGTTGAAATCACCCCCTAAAATTACCGGGACATCAAGGGAGGCTAGAGAGCAGACAGCTTGGGCCAGGGCATGGAACTCACTGGGGCCATAGATATTGGTGATGACCAGGGGACCCTCGGGGGTGTCCAATAGTGCTGCAACCCAGCTGCCTTCCGCATCCTGCAGCACTTTAACCATCTGACCTATGACCATTGACCATTTAAGGGATTTATGTAGCAAAATGGCAACCCCTTGCTTACAAGTGGTGGCTGACGAAGATATTCCCTGACCCATCCAGGTGCGTTTCAACCTATCATGGTCAGTATTTCTAAGTTTAGTTTCCTGCAGTAGGGCTACATCTGTTCCTAGCCTCTTAAGATGAGTCAACACCTCGGTCCATTTTACCGGGGTGTTAAGGCCCAGCACGTTCCAGGTGATAAGGCGAATGTCATCCATAATCCCCATACGGAGATATAAATCCAGAAGGAGAGGGGTGAAGATAGTGATCAGAGGCTGACAGCAGAGGCAACGTGGTGCCTAAGTGGCCAGTGTGCAAGCCAATAGAAAAGCTCTTAGAAACTCTGTGACCCACCAATCCATCATTAGTCGTGATCTGGAAGCAGTGCAGAACCATATAAACAACTGTTAAACATTCTTCAACAGTGCTATATAACACAAAACTATATACAAATTTCGGCCTCACCATGGCCACTAGGAGGCTCAGAGGCATAGAGTCAGCAGCTGAGACAGCAAGATGCCCTCTGGCTTCCATGTGGGTTGTGACCTTAGGCTGAGTTCTGAGCCAAAGGCTAATCCTATTTAAAGAGCAACATGAATCAAAGCAGAAAATAGATGGTGAGGGTAGAGAAGGGGACAGTAAGGTAATAACTGATATGAGAAACTTAGTTCCTTGGATGTATATAAGTCATGTGGGCCTGATGGGATTCACCCATATATACTTAGAAATATGGCCGGGGAACCGGTTAGACCCCATGCAACACAATTTAATAAATCCCTGCAGGAAGCAACAGCATTAAGAGAATGCAAGATTGCTCTCATTACCCCCTTACATAAAAGTGGAGATAAAGCTAAAGTGGAAAATTACCACCCAGTTAGTATCACAGCAATTTTAGGGAAAGTGATGGAAGGTTTTATAAAATCTCTCCTGGAGGAAAACCTGAAAAGACTAGGTAGAATAGATGTTACGCAGCATGGGTTTGTACAAGGTAGATCTTGTGTTACTAAACTTATGGAGTTCTTTGAACCAGTGAGTCAGGCACCGGATCAAGGAATGCCTGTTAATGTAGTGTATCTTGACTACACTAAAGCATTTGACTCAGTATCATATCATATATTAATAGATGTGCTACTTGTGATGGGAGTGGAAAATGATTTAATAAGGTGAATACAATCATGGTTAAAAGAAAGGTTGCAAAGAGTATAGGTCAGGGGTCGTCTATCCAGCTGGGGGAGGGTTGCAAGCGGTGTTCCCTAGGGATCAATTCTGGGGCCCATGTTGTTCGCAATCTTTGTGGTAAGTATGCAGGTAACAGGGGGTGCCTGGCTGTGGAAGTACACAGATGATACAAAGATGGGGGCAATAGTTAATGATGTCAAATCCATAAACAATTTATAAAACCAACTAAGTAACCTAGAAGAGTAGGAGAAGAGGCATAAACTCCAATTTAATGACAGTAAGTGCAGGATCATACACTTTGGTATAATAATCTGTGTCCGCAATATAAAATAAATGACAAAGTCATAACAGGCACAGAGAATGAAAAGATCTGGGAGTGTTAATCAATAATAAATTAAACTTTGAAGGGCATAATAAAGTGATAAAAAAGTCAACAGAGTAACAGAAAATATATTAAGAAATATAAAAAGTAGGAAAGGAGAGGTATTGCTTCCTTTGTTTAAGACCTTGGTGAGACCAATACTAGAATATGGGGCTCCCTTTTCATCTACCCAAAGTACAGGTGGCACACATTTAATAGAGAGAATACAGAGAAGATTTACTAAAAAATTGAAGTCAGTGAAGAGTAGACCATATGACGAGAGACTTCAGGACTTAGGTTTACAGTCATTAAGATATAGAAAAATTAGAGGTGACATATCTTATGTGTATAAAGCATTTAAAAATGAGGTGGTGTGGGAAGCTGCAGGTCTAGACAGAAAAGAGGATACTCGGAGAGAAATGAGAACACATCAGATGCAACTAAAAGGGGAAGTATATAAAACTAATAGGAGGGGGCAGTGTTTTAATCAGAGGGTGGTGGATGTTTGGAATACACTCCTAAAGGAGGTTGTGGACTCAAGTCACAACATCAGGGGCCTGCGCTATATAACACAGCTGTCAATAATTAATGACAGCTGTGTCATATAGTGCAGGTGCTATATGACACAGCTGTCATTTATTAATAGCTGTTTTGTATAGTATTTGATAGTACTTGCGCTGTATGACACAGCTGTCATTCAATAAAGACAGCTGTGTCATATGTGTCTCCACTTCGGGAGGTAAGTATAGTAAGGTGCGAGTGTGGGGTGGAGGACGCTCAGTGGGAGGATTGGGCTGGGGGGAGATCAGTAACCATGAGGGACTGTTTTCTTTCTTTTAGGTTTAAATAAAAAATAAGACATCAGGGACAGTTTTCCTTTTTGCATCTATACATATAAAATCAATTTATTGGGACACTGGGAGTGGGCTCCCCAGTGTCCTACTCAGCTGTGTGTGTGTGTATATGTGTGTGTGTGTGTGGATTACATGGCACAAGGGTCCGGGGGGCATCCGACACTGGGGGTAGGCATCCTGTTGTTGGATTCTACTAATAAATAAATATAAAAAAAAATAATAATATAAATAAATACATATACACACACAAACTGCCACTGGGGACTGGGCCCCCTAGTGTGCAGATTACAGTTGGAAGGCACAGTCAGGCTGGGCTACAATGACAGTAGCTCCTGGCCTATGAGTGGTGACAGCAGCAGTGGTTGCACAATTCGACACAGCTGTCATATATTAAAGACAGCTGTGCTGTATAGTGCAAACTGTTGCTTTCGCAAAAATCCAGTTATATAAATGGAATGTTGATTTTTGAACTGTGCATGTTCAGAAATGGAATGTTTTTATAAACTATTTTAAAAACTACTTAACTGAGGGACTTAAAAACCACAAAAGCACATACCTTGAGCCAACCTCTATCAAACCTAAATGTTTCAGGTTTCAAAGCCTCCTATTTTTTTAATTACTGGGTGGCAAACAAAAGTATATGATATATACTGTATTTTATTATTGTTTTATTCCCTTATGTTCTCTAGTGTTGGTGCCGGATTCCTCATCCCCTGACTGCCTAGAAACCCCTCTTTGTTCCCTCTGCCCATTGCAGCACTGCTCCCCCTCCCTCTAATACAATTTCAGCTGCCATCTTTCTTCATCATGCAGCCACCATTTTGTTACTGAGTCAGGTGACTGCCATCTCGTGAACCCCCAAAGTGGCGCTTCCCGCACAGATCTTCCTTCCTTGGAAAAATGTATTTTCAAAACCAACAAAATTCTAGCCCATTCACCCTCTGCCATATCCTTGTGCCCACCTCTTGCTGACTCAGTGCTGTCTCATGCAAATACTTTCCCTTGTGCACTGACCCCCATCCTTGTGACGTAAGTACGCCACCCGAGAAATACATTTTTGTTGCCGTGCCGTCACTCCTTTTAACGCTTGTCCACTTGGTCTTGTTACATCATTCAACAAGTATGGAAAGAACCCCAAATTAAAGAAAAAGAAAACCAATACCATCTGACACCCACCAGCAAAGAACCCCACTGGCTCATCTGTATCACTGAAATGACCTCCACCATGCAGTGACCCTTTCTCCCTGCAGGCCATGCCACTAACAGTAGGCTTTCTCTCATCCCCAAGTTATCCTCCTTGATAAAGAATTAGCAATCCATACTACAAAAGAAAACAAGCACCTTGGTTCATTAGGCCTGTACTTCCACTGGAGCTGCAGTGACAGAGGTCTGGTGCTCCTGAAGGGAAAAACTGCTCAAAACCTCCACACACAAAAAAAATGAATTGCTGTCCACAGAAAACCATATTTAAGACAATTTTGATGCAATTGAGGGCTGAGTCCATTGCAGCTCCATAGATTACAATATCATACTCAACAAGGGAGACCACAGAGCTACGGAAGGCCAGGTTGTGAGCTTCAGAGGTAAGGTTATGCTTATGCCTATAAAGAAAGCCGATAAGTATGTTGAGTGCCTTTATGATATCATCGATATTGTTGACAAAAGACAAGGAGTTATCAGCTGTAACCCCCAAGTATTTAAATTGCTGTACCAGGTCCATGGGTCCACCATTACCTTTCATAATGGTGAGAAGGTGCATTCAGTGCCTGTTCTGCAGACTGGAGAATATCCTAGACTTAGCTTTTTTATAATTCATGAAAAGTCTGTGATTCTTGAACCACCTTTCAACTGCAGTGAAGTTGTCCTGTAAGGTGTGTTCCATGGTAGTAGGGTCAGTGGCTTGAGAAAATAGGACAGCTTCATCTGCATAGATAAAATATTGCAATGACAGGCATGTGGAAGCTGATTTAGAAACATGCTAAACATTAGGGGACCCAGTATAGAGCACTGGGGAACCCCAGAGCAAACAATCCAAAAATACCAGTGCACAGCCCCCCCCACACTCACACACCACATAGCATGTTTAAACTTTCCACTGCCAAGTTTGGCTATATTTACTTTAAGCTCCATGTGAGGAGTGGGTCCTCTTAGTTTCAAACTGGAATTCCAATTTGAGCAAGCTAAATCACCAGCGTCAAGGTGGGACCCTTGATTTAGTCCCTAACTTTCCAATGCCTCAATGGCTAATGTGTCTAATTGGCTCCTTTTATACACTGTGCTCCCATCAAGGATTTTACACAGGTGTTCAAATGGAGCATGCTAAAACGGAGCACCACAGACTCCTAAAACTCAAACAAATCCAAAATTAGCATGTTCAAACCTTTTATGTTGCTTCACACACTAGAATTCACATTTCTTCTAATGGATGCTGCTGGGTTGTGATATATAACAAACAATCCAAAAATACCAGTGCACACCACTGCCCCCAAACACAACATAGCACATTTATACTTTCCACTGTGAGTAAGCTAAATCACCAACGTCAAGGTGGGATCCTTGGTGGGAGCACAGTGTATAAAAGGAGCCAATTCGACACATTAGCCATTAGCAAGCTAGGGAAGGAGATACTGAGAGCATTTAATAGAGATCAGGGCCAGGGAGAGCAGGTGGGGCAACATATAAAGGGAGAGAGTCAATCTGGGATGCTGCAAACAAGCAGGCAGGTGCCAAGTTTAAATGAAATTGGAAAGCACTGTGGCAGCCAGTGGGCAGCATGCTGCAGTGTTAAGTGTTCAATTGCAAATACATCTTTCAAGCCATGCAGTCCTCACTGAAGCCAGGGAGTGTACCTGTACTTTCTTAGTGAGGAAAGGGTGGGCGGCTTCTGAGGCAGAGCACAACTGGAGTCAGAGAAGCTGCACTCAGGGCTGGGCTGCCAATCGATGTTTTCAGGTAGAGAACCGGCAGGTCAGAAAGGAGGTTGCAGCCAGCTGGTCAGAGGTCTGGGGCCACTTCTACGGCCAGAGAGCCCGCTCGGGCTGTGACATAGTAAGGGAAAGGGAGAAGGAGAGATTAGGTAGGTGGGAGGGGACAATAGGCTAGAAAGCTGGGCAGGCAGTCTGCAGTGGCAGGGAGAGATAATAGCACTGATAAGAGGTGATAATCAGGCAGGAAGAATATGCAGAATGAGGGTGGGGGCTGCTTAAACTCCTGGCACCAGTTTACAGAAAAAATCTGCAGGACAAAGGGCCAGGTATTAAGGGTAAATAGATGGGAGAAGTGGGACAGAGGGCAGGCAAGAAGGGGAGGGGGCAGACAAGTAAGGAATTAAATAGGAGGCTAGAGGAGCTAGGGAGAGTTAAAATGAGATCTGAGCTGGCAGTAGAGAAAGCAGGCTGGCCTGGAGAAGCGATGGAGAGTTAGAGGATAAAGGATAAGACAGGTACAAATAATGCAGGCTGAATACTAGGTAGAAGAAACTATATGAAGACAAAAAACAGATCGAAGGTTAAACACACTAATCTGAGCACTAGATATAGACTGCGTAAAAGGTATATTAAACAGTGCTGTTCCTTCTCAGCTAGCATAGCAGTATAAGGGGTTAAAGCAGCAATCCAAAACATTAGCAGTAAGCCTAAAATATTTGGAGTCCACAGAAAACAAGTATTAAAATCACTGTTTTCAAAAATATAGAGGGAGAGAATCAGTCTGGGATGCCGCAAGCAAGCAGGTGGGTGCCAAGTTCAAATGAATTTGGAAAATACTGCCGCAGACAAATGGGTGGCCTACTGCAGCGTTAAATGTTCAATCAGAAATGTGGCTTTCAAGCCATGCAATCCCCACTGAAGCCAGGTAGACTACCTGTACTTTCCTAGTGAGGGAAGGGCAGGTGGCTTTGGAGGCGGAGCACAGCTGGAGTCAGAGAAGTTGTGTTCAGTGCTGGGCTGCCGATTGGTGTCTTCAGGCAGAGAACCAGCAGGTCAGGAAGGAGGTTACTGCCAGTCGGTCGTAGGTCCAGGGCCACTCCTACATCCAGAGAGCTTGCTCAGTCTGTGTCCTGTACTTTCCTAGTGAGGGCAGGGTGGGCGGCTTCTGAAGCAGAGCGCAGCTGGAGTCACAGAAGCTGTGCTTAGGGCTGGGATGCTGATCAATGACTTCAGCGCTGCCTTATTCCACCTCTGTGTCCACTGAGCTGCTGTTGCATTTTGCACTTCCCTGTCACTATATTCACAGCTGTCTAATTTCTTGGGCTATTTTGGCACTGCAATCTCAGTTCTGTTGGTACTGCTTCCTTTCCATGTTATATTCAGCAGGATTAGCCCCAGGGCTATTACTTTGAATACAGTTTGCTACTGATTCAGGGCTAATTTAGCACACCATGAAGTGCTAATTTCGCCCCAGGGCTAAGTTTTGAATATCTGGCCCCTGGTGATCAAAGTAATTACTTAGACGAAATATGGGAAGCCGCTTAATAAATAATTGTAATATCACTAATATCATTTCAATCACACTGTTATGTGGTACAAAAGTTTAGATGTTGATTCCTTCATCTTACATTTGCTAGTATTTACTATAAAGGTATTTTGAGATACGTTTTGGACACAAAAGATTCCAACATTGTTTTCCACTTTTTGGAAGGCTTTACAATATGTGATCAAGTCATATGAGTTTTAGAATGTGGCAAAGAATAATTTAAAATAGTATACCAAATCATGGAACATTAATGAGCTGTATTGCAAAATGGATATATTAGGAGACAAAAGACAGATACTCTGTTGCAGTAGCAGTATTTGTTAGTTGGGAAAAATTTCATCATTTCAAGTTCAGGTTTATTTAAGATCTCAGATTAACACCTTTGAGCCAGAGGCTCTTTTACATAGGTTTCATGTCGAGGTACAAATGACAAACAAATGGTACAACAGTGAGGAGACAGAAAGGCATCGGGGTAAATGCAGGCAAACCTCTAACTGGCAGATTGGCTATGCACTATTAATATTAAACTAGTCTTAGGAGTCCTAGTTTGAGATAGGGGACAGGTAGTGGGTCGGTAGGAGTTACGAAGACATAGAAGGCAAACATCAGTGCAGGGATGGGAGCCACCAATTGGCTTTGTCAACAGATGTGAGAGGTTAAGTGCAGAAGCAGAAATGCCCTGAGAAGTGGTACGCAGAGGGTATAAGATTCAGGAAGAGGAGCAAAACTAATTGTTAGTGAAAGGTAGGTAAGTGAGCTGAATAGAGAGCTGGACAGGGGGTAGCAGGACTGGGATTTGGAGGGCAGTGAGGGGAGAGAGGAGGGGAGGGGAGATGGAGAGGTAGGGTGGTGGAAGGAGGGAGCTTGAATTGGTTCAGTTGGCTGCAAGTGCTACCCAAAGCAGTCATGGGAGGCATGAGTCACTAAGAACTCACGGAGCTTGTGTTTAAAGGACTCCGGGTGGTTGCACTTACAATATCAGTGCACAGCGCTTTTAACTCTTTTGGGGCTCTGGTTGCAAATGCATGCTGCCCTTGCAAGGCTCGACAGCAAGGGACTTGGAGAGAGGAACTATCAGAGCTCCTGGTACAATGTGTATTGCTAAGGAAACTGAGGAGATTCCTGACCCCGGGTGGTAGTAGGCCGAGAATAACGTTCTTTACTACAAGACATGTGGTATTGAATTCTGCCTTGTAGTTACAGCCAGTTGGCTTGCTCATAGAGGTTACAGGTGTGCATCTGTGGGGTGGCCCCAGTTTGTAGCTGGTAGGCCTTGTTTAAGACAATAGAAATACGCTTTAAGGCTGTGTTTGTAGCAGCACCCTCGACCACAATCCCATAGTCAATTATGGATGCAACCGTGAGTTGAACTGCTAGCTTAAGGGCTTCTGCAGTAAGGCAGCTCTTATGCCTATAGAGGAGCCCAATGTGGATGTTGGCAGCTCTGGCCACGAGGTCTATGTGTACAGAGTAGGAGAGAGTGTTGTCTAATGCCACTCCAAGGTACTTAAAGGTGCATGTCTGCTCTAGTGCAGTGCCAGAGTTATTTCCAATCAACAGCTGTTTAGTTTTATGCCTGTTGTGTGCACCATGGAAAAGCATAGACTTAGTTTTTTTGTAGTTGAGTACTTGTTTCTGAAAAATAAACCAGTCTTTGACAGCTGTGAAGCTTTCCTGGAGTTGGTTCTCCAATTGATTGGGATCAGAATTCCTAGTGAACATAACTGCATCATCTACGTACAGGAGTATTTGATCCAGGCAGCTGTCAGGGAGGTTATTTAAGAAAATGCTAAAATGTAGCAGGCCCAGAATTGACCCCTGTGGAACTCCTGACTAGACACGTAGCTTGTTCAAAAGGGCATCACCTATCCTGACTATCTGAGATCACTCAGAGAGGCAGCTATCAAACTATCAAAAGGTGTTGGTTAATAAGCCTATAACGGCTAACTGTTTGAGCAGTAGGGTGTGGCTGACTGTATTGAAGGCTTTCGATAGGTCAATGAAGGTAGCACCAACCAGTTCAAGTTGATCGAGTACCTAGTGAATGAACCAAGTGAATTCTAGAAGTGCAGTAGTGGTACTGTGGCCTTTCTTAAAGCCATGTTGCTTAGGAGACTGAAGATTGTATTTCTCCAAGTATTCCACCACCTGGTCAGCCCCAATCATTTTGAGTGCCTTGGAGAGTGAGGGGAGAATAGAAATAGGCCTATAGTTTCCCTGCAGGGCCTTATCCCCACTTTTGTGGTTTGGGGTCACTAGGGCTAGTTTCCATTTGAGGGGGAACTGGGAGAGCATAAGCAACTTGTTGATGAGCTTAGTCAGGGGGGATAGGACGATATCAAGCATAAGGGCGATAAGCTTTAGGTCTAGTGAGTCACCACTTGTTCTGGTCTGACCAAGATCTTTGAGTAGGTATTTCTTGGCTTCACTTTCATTAATGACTTTGAAGTAGAAAGCAGGATGTTTGCAGCCAGCGGACAGATTAGGAGCTGTGGAGTAGCATGTAGGGGTGTCAAAGAAGTTGGGTGGTAGCACTTGGCTGAGATTTGTAAAGGCTGAGTTAAAAGAGTTTACTACAATAGTGGGGTCCAGGGTTACATCACCATCGATGTTTAGCATGGTGGGTGCTGTTCTAGACTCTTTCCCAGTGATTTCCTTAATATTGTCCAAGAATTTCTTACCGTCTTTCCAGATGTTTGTAAGTGTGTTTTGGTAGTTTATTGCTTTTTCCGCTGGAATCATCCTCGTGTAGGCATTTCTGGCAGTTTTGTAAGCCTGTATATTGGCAGGCCTGCCAGTAGCCCTAGCCATATACCATAGCTGGTGATGTCTTTTCATTTGTTGCAGGATGTTGTAGGTCATCCAGGGATGACAGTTCCCCTAACTTTCCTTTTTTAAAGGGTGCATGCACATCATTGGCAGCATTGAAGCTTGAGATGAATTCCAGAGCAATATCCATGTCAGTGGCAGTGACAATTGGGGACCAGTCCTGTTGATGAAACAGTAGTTTCAGCAGCTGTAGCTAACCTTAGCCAAGGACTCTGCTATTAATGGTTCTGGCAGGTGATTTAAGGAATTTGTTAGACCACTCACACCAGATCGGGGAGTGGTCGCTTAGGGAGTCCGGGAGAACTTTTGTATGTGTGATATGGTCAGGGCAGTTTGTAACCACCCAGTCTAGTAGTGTTTATGTACCTGTTTTGTAGTTCATTCTGGTAGGTGACTGGACAAGCTAAGAGAAATTAAGAGCAGCTAGGGCATCTTTGTACTTACAGGCATTGGGCGATAGACAGTTGGCATTGAAGTCTCCGAACAAGATGATCTCTGAGTTATGCTTAAGGTCATGTAGGCAGTTAATAATGGAGTCTAGACCCAGAGATCCACACTTGGGTGGGATGTAGGTGACACAACAGAAAGGGCCTTATTGTGCTCACCGAGGAGGACCTTAATTGCAAGAATCTGAACTTCAGGCCTGAATGAGGGTAGGTTCAGAGCATGCACTTTAAGGGATTCTTTCACATATATAGTGCAGCCTCCTCCTTTTTCACTGGGTCTATCCTGTCTGAAAAGGTTGTACCCTGGAATAACAACAGCACTGGCAGGAGTTAGGGTGGCCAGCCACGTTTCAATTACTGACAGTATATCCGGGCTATGTTGGGCAACCCATGCAGTGAGTACCACAAATTGTCTCTGAAGGCTACACATGTTGATGCTTGCATAAGTGATGGTCCCAGGGCTAGAATTGTCATTTGGGTTGTTCTGTGGAGGACCTAGGTTAGGGTGTATATTCCCAGAAATAAGTAGAAGGAGAATTATTATGCATTTCAGAAGCAGGAAGATGAGCTTACTTCGAGACATTTTCCCTGGCGGGTATTTCCTGCTGGTAAGTAGCTGAGTGAGGCTTCTAGGGAGTAGAAGCGAGGCCCCATACTAGATGGTAGTTTCCCTAGCATAGGTTAATGGATCTTGTTGGAATGGATGATTAGCCCATGGCAGTGTATTCCCACTGGTGACTGTCCCATAGCAATTTAGTTGTTTTTTATGAAGCATGGCGGGGGGAGCAGGAGTTGTCCACAAGTCCTCTGTTTCTGATGGGGAAGCTGCCAGTCACAAGGTAGTGAGTAGGATGAAGATGATACAGGTTGTCATTGTTGCTAAAACTAGGAGGATAATAATCGGTGAGTGTCCTACCTAGGTGCTTGAGGGATCTTGGAATAACTGGAGTTCTGGTAGGTAAGTGTACTTGGGCCAGAAAGTATTGGGAGGGCTGGCAAATGCCTCCTGAAAATTTAAATTTCCAGATGAATTAGCTATCCAGAAAAAATTGGTTCAAAAATGAAGGGGAGGCAGTTGGGTTGCCTGGAAGGGGTGGGGCACAGAAACAAAGAGTTGTGCAAGGGAGCGGCTAGACGCGTAGTATTTATACACAGAACAGTGGTGGGATACCAGTTCGCAAAGACCTAGAGCTGGGGGGGATTACACCTAGCTGGCAATGCTGGAGCAAGTGATAGTGATGGAGGATGCCACAGAGGTTTGTTTTGAAGTAAGTGGAGGGAGAGCCCAGGCTACCCAGGGATGAAAGGCGAGGAATCAGTTGAAGATCAATAACAGTCCGTCAGGAGAGCGGGGACACCACATTTTAAATGTGATTCATATCCCAGTATATTCTGGAGCAGAACCCTTGATGAGCATCACTGGGAGGAAGAGGGACTGGCGTTCACCCTTAGGAGGCTCACAAGAGAAAGGGTTCTGCTGGTAGATTTTGTCCCGACCCTCTAGTGGGCAGTGAGTATAACCTGCAGACCGTGAAATGGGCTGTTACTAATTTTGTTCACTAAAAATGTACCAATCACATAGTTAGTTTTATCCTTAGTATGCTTTTACTTTTCTCAGATATTTGTAAAAAAGTCCTTATAGCAAATATTGTAATTAGTGACTTGCAACATTTGGCCGCCACACACAATTTTTTTAAAATATATTCTGTTGAAGTTACCTGTTAAATGTATACACCAGATTTTTGCTGAGGATGTATTGGTATGTTTCTCATTGATAAAAATGCTTCACTAAACCAAGATGTATATTTCTTCAATTGTGGGCATTTATTTTTGTTTTTATCACAGTTGTTTTTTCCTCCTGCAGCCACTTACCTGCTGTGAATCCAGCCACTGCTCTGCTTCCCCTGAATGACCCTGGAGGTACACCCTCCACACCAGCTAGCATATGCACTTGTACCCATGAAAGGGACCCCCCCTTGGTCCCCACGGCAGGCCAGGAACTAATACCGGCATGTGATGCACACACCGAGCCCCACTGGGCTCAGGAAGCTGTGGTTATCAAGCTGCCATGGTCAATGCTGCCATTTTCCTAATAGCTTTTCTCCTCCAAGAGCAGGCATGCAATGACGTTGGAGCACCAATGTGCTGATGTCCATTGCACCACCCTTGCTGCACTGACTCTAGCAGTGTCCCTGGTCATCACCAGAGGCTGCTGCAGAACAGTGGAAACCCACTTCCCTACCCGGCATAGGAGAGCTGTCCTCTGGATGCTCAATCCTATCCCTCCCATGCTGACCCTTGACAACCCTGGCTCATGTCTGAACCAGGTCACCAGCATGGTGTGAGGTGTGGCGTCCAGTGCCTCAACCCTCAGCACCAATGGTCTAGCCCAATTGTGAGCATTTGAATGGAGCAGGAACTTTCAAAAACTTCAGAATCCTGTATCTGAGTTCAGGATCTAATGAAAATCAAAATAAAAAGAAAATAGATATTTTGATCATTTCCAACACTAGCACTATTGCTGAAAAACAAAAAGCTAAATGATAACTAACAAAGTCTGTTGATGTAAGATTAGTTCATCAGTTTATACTTCAAGAAACCTAAGCTTACAAAAGTGATATATGCATGAAGTACCACAGGCAATTTCTTCATTACAGGGGCTACAGCACAGGAAACCAGCACTCCAGCATTACAGGAAACAACTACTTCCTCCTCTGAATTATCAACACCATCATCAACTACAAGTCAAACAACAGATATAATAGAAATGTGCTGGCAGAAAAGGACCATTCGGGCCATTGAGTTTGCCTGACATAGCCCCACCCCTACCCTTTTTCCTCCCACCCCTCTGCCCTCTCTCTCACCTCCCCTTCCTAGTCCCATATAATTATCCCATGCTCTTTTGAATTTCTCCACTGTATCCACCTCCACCACCAACTCTGGCAACCTGATTCATGGTTGTACAGCCCTCTCTAAGAAGTAACACCCCCTCACGTCCCTCTTAAATCTGCCTCCTCCAGCTGAAATGCATAACCTCTGGTGGTTTTGTTTTCACTCTGTCTGAAGATACTATCTCCCTTAACCTTATTTATTCCCTTCATGTGTTTGAAGGTTTCCACCATGTTCCCCCTGTCCTGTCTTATCTCCATCATATAAAGACAAGGCTCCTCCAGCCTCTCCTCCATATGGTCACCCTTGCATCCCTGGGATCATCTTGGTTGCCCTTCTCTGTGCAATTTCCAGCCTATCCTTGTCACCTTGCAAATGGGGCTTCCAGAATTGAACTCCATACTCCACCTGTGGTCTGACCAATGTTTTGTATAGTGGCATGATCACCTCCCTCCTCCTACTAGTGAAGTCCCTCCCAATGCATGCCAACACTCTTGTTGCTTTCCCTTTCCCAGCTGCTCGTTCACACAAACTCCTAACCTTTAATGTGTCCATGATCCAAATCCCCAGGTCCTTTTCTTGTTCTGTGAC
Source organism: Neoceratodus forsteri (assembly GCA_016271365.2). Lineage (NCBI taxonomy): Eukaryota > Metazoa > Chordata > Ceratodontiformes > Ceratodontidae > Neoceratodus > Neoceratodus forsteri. Next base: position 685,632,666 of record CM028137.1, on the reverse strand, counting down.
CTGCAGTCCCCCCCCCAAGGCAGTAATTGGCCTTTGGGTTATCTGTCCTATGTACATTATTTTGCACTTTTTTGCATTGAATTGCAATTGGCACTTTTCTGCCCACTCCTCCAGCCTGGCTACATCCTACCTCATCCTCACCACCCCACCTGGAGCATCCACTCTGTTATATATCTGTGTCATCCACAAACAAATATGCCTTTCCATTTAGACCCTCTGCTAAGTCCCTCACGTACACATTAAATAGTATGGGCCCTAACACCGACCCCTGTCGTACCCTACTCATCACCCCTAGTTCCCTGGAGTGCTTCCAGTTGACCACCACTCACTGGGTCCTTCCATCTTGCCAATCCTCCACCCACATTGTAAGCTTAGCTCCCACACCCAGACTGCTCAACTTGCTTACCAACCTTCTATGGGTGACTGAGTCGAATGCCTTCCTGAAATCCCAATAGGCCACATCCACTGCTCCCCCCATCATTTACCTCTGTAACCCCCTTGAAGAATTTGATCAGGTTGGTCTGACAAGACCTATCACCTGTGAACCCATGTTGGTTATCATCAACAAGACCGTCCTCCTCTAGGTACCTTACCAGTCTCTCCTTTATGAGGGATAGTTAGAGATTGTTTGCAATCTTTTCAGATGATTTAGATTTCAAGTTTTTTTTGAAGCAGTAATTCAACATATACTGATATAAGCAAAATAATTTTGTTGATCGATGGTGTAAACCACTCATACTGATGTTTAGTGTACTTCCTCAGACCCTCCTCCTCTAGGTACCTTAACAGTCTCTCCTTTATGAAAGTTTCCATCCAGGTATAGTTAGAGGTTGTTTGCAATCTTTTCAGATGATTTGGATTTCTAGTTTTTTTTTTTGAAGCAGTCATTTAATATATAATGATATAAGCAAAATAATTTTGTTGGCCGAGCAAATGGTGTAAACCACTCATGCTGATGTTTAATTTACTTCCTCAGAGATACTTACTATTTGGTCTTCATACTCTCTGTATGAGTTTTTAAGATGACCATAAAAAGGTTCTGCTGCAGTAAGAACTAGATTAGAATCATAATACTTGAACACTGAAGTAATGACTGAGGTGAAATAGTGCACCAATTTCACAAAGATGTCCATATCCCAAATATGTTTTCTAATATTGGTTCCTACATCTTTCACTTGGAAAATGTCATGATAATGCAATTGTTATGTCTGTTTATGGTATCAAATTGTCCAACAGTAATCTTCAATTCTTGGAAGGTTTGACAATATGACAAAACATCATATTAATTTATAAATGTGATAAACAATTACGTAACATAATATGATACCAAAACAAAAACTGTTCAACAGTATTAAATGCATATTACTAGGGATTGAATGAATACTCACTCAAGAATAATTGAACAGTTAATTTTTCAGGAAAGCACAGCTCAGAAATGCAGAAGAAAAATTAAGTTATAGAAGCATGTTATTCATGACAAAATCTAGGATCTGGCCAGTAACATCGCTGGACAAAATATCTTGGACAAAAATAAATCGGTAATAACAGTGCCACACACAATGTCAGCAGCACATAACATTGCAGGATGTAACAGTGCATGCCATACAATGCGCAGGTAGCAAACAATGTCCACTGCATGGAGACACTGACCAGAAAAGCACAGCAGCAGGCACCCATGCAAGAGAACAGCACAGGGGTGCATGGAGGGGAGTGCATGGGGCAACCACCACTGGTGTGAGCGGGCCACAGGACCCCCATCATAGGTGCCAACAGACATGGGTGCCCACCTGGAACACCATGTGGTGGAGACAGTGTACCAGGGTCTCCATAGGTGGACTGATAGACCATGACAACTATTGGGAAGGCTGAGCACAATGTCATGGTGCCGGGACCACAAAACAGCATGTCCCCAGCAGCACAAAGGGCAGGGGATAGGGCCTGTGTGGGGATGTATGGAAAATGGCCAGTGGGTTGCTGCAGGAAGTGATGGGGGAAATATGCAGACAGACAGGCAGAGAAAATAGACAGCAGACTGGTTCAACAGATATGCAACATAGTGTATTACAACATGAACACACCAGTACATCACACAGTGCTAACCATACCCGTCCCTCCCAACAAACCAGTGACAAGAACAAATCACCACCATGTGCACAACACCACCCCACCACCATTGAGTGACCACCCAAGCCCAATCATGGGTGTAAGGCGTGCCACGCCTACACATGCAGCAGGGCATGCATCCACAGCTTTTTGCACAACCCCCCCCCATGATGGCGTACAGTCACATACAGTGGAACAGCCATAGCACCACCCCAGCCACAGTACCCATGCACATGCACACACACAACTACCCCCTGCGGCAGGCCCCCAACACAGGGACACACATCCCACCCCAGCAGAGGTGCAGACACACCCTCCAGCACAGGGCTGGGCACAACCCACAAAGAATGGGTGATCCCCAGCAAATTACCCCCCCCCTCACACATTAGAGGCACAGTACCCCCACCTCCCACATCAGAGGCACAGTACCCACCCACACATCAGAAGCACATGACCCCCACCCGACACATAAGAGGCACAGTACCCTGTCCTCACACATCGATGCACATTATCCCCAACACCCACTCATCAGAAGCACAGTACCCCACCCCAGCATCAGAGGCACAGTACCCCCACCCCACACATCAGATGCACATTACCCCATCCCCCACACATCAGAGGTACAGTACCATCACCCTCCAGCATTAGATTCACAGTACCCCCACATACAAACACTAATGGCACCCCCAACCACACTGGCACCAGGTAGAACCAGATGACAGATCACAATGGTCCCAGTCCAGCAAAGGAACCCGCACCAACACCGTGCTGTGGGTGGATGTGGGCTGTAGCATCCTTCCACCTCTTGCGAAATGGTGGCACATAACATCTTGCTATGCACTGCTTAGTCTTGAGCTCTTTGAGCCTCTGCTCTGCCTTCAGGGCATCGATGAAGTTCCACATAATCAGGTGACATACACCAATTAGGGTGCTGAAGGCATGGTGTCACCCCTCCACAAAGATGTTCTAGCAGGCAGTGCCTGGCCAGCTGGCCACATAACAACTCCTGAGTTCTACAGGAAACATGGGCTGCCTATGGATACTACCACAGATTGGCCACCCAACCCATGTGTCCTCAAAGTAATCCACTATCTGGGCTAGCAGCTTGTCATGTTGTTCACAGAACTCATATGACCTAACCACCTCAAACACAGTGGTGACCTCCCCTGGGGGCACAAATGGCAGGACGGGCAACAGATGGACTAGGAGGGCAAAGTCCTCCTCATTTTGTGTAATGCTGCATGACCTCGGGGACCTCATGAATCTTCCACCACAGGGCCTGGCACAGGTGAAACAAGCAGCCATGATGGCTTGCACCCAGTAACACTGTAGAGAAGGCCTTGATTGCAGCTTGCTCAAAATTGATCACTATGGTTGTTGGCTGCAGGCCTGCATGAAACTCTTTCAGGGTGCCTAATGCCTGTGTGTAGGTGGCCCCAGTTTTGTTGGGCAGCAGGATGTAGACACTTGGTACCACTGTGCAGTATTGCACAGCATGTATGGTGTACAGCTGTATGAAGTGTGGTGGTGCAGTCGTAAAGGTGCTGTCTGCACACCATGTGAATCATTGTGCCATATACTATAGGTTTCTGTCAGTTGTGAAGATGAGGGTCCTTGAGGTACCACTGTTGTCATGGAGCAGAAAGGGGGCACCTTTGTGTGTCTACTTGTACCCCTCTGGGATGCTAAGGTCCTCAAGTGATGTTGACAGGGGTGGTGGCCAGCATGTGGCTGTCCTGATGTGGCAGACTGTCCTCTTCAGGAGGTGGACACTGGGCATCCTACCCCCCACAATGATTGAGATGCTGCTGCTGCAGGTTGCTACCAACTGGTGTGGTGTCTCATTTGACTGGGAAGCCCTCTACTTCACTTCAGTGACTGCTTCATGGATGCATATGGCACCATGGTCAGGGACATGGTTGTGACTGTTCACCACTTTAACCACCTCCTCACCTGCAGTGAGCACACAGCCAGGGCTTTGTCCCCTGAAATACTCAGAGCACTTCCAATACATTTTTTCCACTGTGCTGTTCTTCTTATAGTAGAGGAAGCCCTCACGCTGCAGTAAGGTCTTCACCTTCTGGCTAGTGACATATGTCAGGAGCATCGCAGCACAAAACAGCTTGTACAGTTCCAGACAGTACTTGCCTGCACTCAGGAATGAGGGGTTGTACACAGCTAAGGGTGGCTAGCCCCACAGTTAAACAACAGTGCTGCACTGCAATTCCACAAAATGTGAGTGACAAAAAGAATTTAAATCAACAAATGCTGAGTTTAATAATCCACCATATTGTGAGAGCCCCTAGTGCCTTGGCTTAGTGCCTTAGAGGGTGTGGTAGCTAACATCTGGGCTTTCTCCTTCCATTTGCATACTGACATGTGACATACAGATATAACATCATCAAAAAAATGCATTTTGCTGTTACAATCACTTAACCGGGTTGGCCCGGTGGCGCTGAGGGTTGAGGCACTGGACGCCACACCTCGCGTCACACCAGCGACCCGGGTTCAGGAACGAGCCTGGGTGCTGGGGGTCGGCAGAGAGGGAGTAGGATTGAGCATCTGGAGGACAGCTCTCCTCTCCCTGGGGTGGGATCTGGGGTATCCTGGTGCGGTAGTGACCTTTAGTGGTGACCAAAGGTACCACCGATGCTGGGAGCATGTTGGGGATGCGCGCGATGGACGTCCATGTTCAGCATGTTGATGTCATTGCACGATCATGCATAGGGATAGAAGAAGGAAAAAAAATACCTTGACAGGCTGTATGATGGCTGGCTGTGTGGTGCTGCCCTACTCCTTCTCTGGATGCTCCTTGGATCGGGACCCCCCCCCCGGATCCTGCAGTGGTGGCTTTGGTGTGTGCCTGCCATGGTAAAGATCGCTGTGTAGGTACCGAAAGAGTAGAGCTTGGGGTTTGGGTGGAGCAAGGGGCTGTGTAGCTGGACTGGATTGGGGAGGAACCATTGGTAACACCTCCCCAGCTGTAGAGGAATGAGAAAATATATGTAAAAAACAAACAAACAAACAAAAAAAAACCAATCACTTAACCAATCACCAGAAATTTAAATCAGTGTTGTCCCTGATGTTAATGTGTCACTATTTCTGTTCCCTGTATTATGGAAAATTTGTTAATAAAATTTGAATTGGAAAAAAAAAAAGTCAGTGTTATCCTAACATTTTTAGCAAAAATGCAAGTATATATTTCTATTATATCTGTACTACAACTACTTTAGCATTTTACTATATGCAGAAAGGAACAAAAGTAAAAATCAAAATATTGGATGTAGCCAATTACAGGAACTGTATAGCTGAACTAACAAGTATTGCAATAATTTAACTTGTCATCTGTGAAAATGGGCATTTTGCTCATCAGATTTACAAGTATAAAAAGTAAAAATGAAATGAAATGAAAATAATTTTAAGAGCTGTCGGGATCTCCTTATAGGGATTCTCCATTGTTGCTATCTTTAAAATACAATACTATATATGTTTATTTACAGCTTTATTTTCTCAGACAAAAAATGAAGAAAGTAATGAACGGGGACTCAATTTCAAGCCCTTTACTGGAAAATTCCTTAAGGCCTTCCTATGCCAAAAAAAAAAAAAAAAAATAGGAATGAAGCAAGTCCTGAAAGAGAATAAAAATCAATAATTAGTACTCTTTAGATTATTTCATATACAGTATATCTACATATATTCAGCCAGTACAGGAGGGTGCACCTCTGCCCTGGAGCTCCCCCACCGATGATTTCAAGGCTCCTCATCCTATCACCTTGGCTACAGGAGGGCGCACCTCTGCCCTGGAGCTCCCCCACCGATGATTTCAAGGCTCCTTATCCTAAAGGTAATTCTCGCCAGCCTAGCAGCGCCTCACAGCTTTGGCCTTCCTTTGTCTGACTGTTCGAATTTGGTGCCATTTCTGTTGGACTTCTGCCCAGCTTTCAAACTGCCAAAATGACTTCCAGAACACATGGAGCCACACCAGTTGTTAAATAAATTGAAAAGTTACTCAAATGTGTGCTTAGTACGTGGGGACCGTGAAATTTAAATTCTGTACCTCAGCTACGGTCACTTACTAGAAAGTGGCATCAAAACCTAGTTTGAACTCTTCCTCTGACTAGGCTGAAATACGCGCAGGTTTTCATCTAAAGTGCCCCTTTTAATATAAAATAAATGTATAAATTTAGCTGCTGATTGGTGGTATAGACCAGGATTATTCTAACTGCATTTTATATCTCATAACATACCTCGGTCCTGTAAACCTGTGCTGCAAATACAAATGTGTACCCCAAACCTGCATTTCAGCCACTAAATTATAAAGAAAGCAGCTAAAATAATGTGCAAAAGCAGCTGAAAGGTAAAATTGCAGAGCCAGCAGCTTAGGAGTGTAGACTGAGCAGCTTCTCTTGTATCAGGCTTTTGTATTTTTCCCCTTCTGAAACTAAGTAGTAGAGCTGCTTTCCTTGTTCTGCAAATGTAATATTAGCAGCAGCTGAAACTGAATTCACATCGCTAGCAGCTCAGGAGGGAGACTGTAAATTAATTATAAAACTGCTCCCACAAACTTACAATTGTCAACGCCTGCAGCTTAGGAGGGAAACATGATTTTAACTGCAAGAGCTGCTCCGAGCTTGCCGGCTGCGGTTTTCCCACAGTCGCTATCCAACTGCTCTCCCCCAACCCCCCATCACTCCCACCCTTAGCCGGCACCAGTTATATAACATGAGGAATACTGTAGACATGCCCAGAAGAAAATTAACTATCTCCTCACTTTACCATTAGCATTCTATATTTCTTGGCAGCTAGAGGGTGCCTGATATTAGTTTCCATCTTTCAGGCTGCCAAATCATAACCCTGCTAGCAAAATAGTTCTGTTACTCTTAATTTGAGCCTTCCTTCCCATATACCCCACTTTCAAATGACCCTCTCATTAAAATTCAGTATGGCCATAAATCCTTGTGCTATATTCCTACTAGTCTCTATTTTTTCCAACCTCATATGGCTCCCTATATTATACTACCCACCAACCAGGAGCCATCGCTACACCCACCCTGATGACTCCAGGCTCTCCACTATGCGTATGCCGCCACACTGGTCCTGTGACACCTCCCCACTTCTCATCCCTTATAAATTCATCTACCACCTATCCTACACTCTGCACAAATTCCCGCTGCTCAACCTCACCCTGCCCACCCCGTTCATCCATTGTAAACTATGGTACCTGTTACTCTTAGCCTTAATGTTAGCTGGGGATATTGAGCTAAACCCGGGGCCCATAAGTAACTTATCCCACAATGATACAACCTGGAATGACACCAAGGGCCTCTGCATTATATACATGAATATTAGGAGCCTTCTTCATTACATAGCAGAACTCGAGGCATGGGTTGCTCAACATCACCCCAATATCCTTTGCGTATCTGAAACATGGCTAAAACTCTCCACCCCTGATCTCCTCTGCTCACTACCCAATTACAATCTCATCAGACAAGATAGGCCCTCATCAAAGCATGGAAATGGTGTTGCCATCTTCTCTAAACCTCATTTGTTGCTATCCCATAATGTCCTGCCTACCCTATCTCACTGAGAAGTGATCCATGCAACCTTACAGCTAGGCTCAAAGAAATTACACATAGTTAGTACCTATACCCTCCTGCTGGTGGTAACAAGGGTTTTGAACAACTCCTCTCCCAAGTGGACAGGACCATCGGCCAAAATGAATTCCTTATACTGGGGGACCTCAACCTAAACTGGACTAGTAAATCAAACCAGTCCTCTCATACTATGGTACTAGGCCACAACCTTCACCAAATAATCACAGACCCAACAAGGGTCATGGCTCCCCCTTGGACTAGTACTCTTATTGACTGGGTCCTTACAAACTGCCCTGACAGTATAATATGTGCAGGTACCCTTGCAGATGCAAGAAGTGATCACTCCCCAATCTACTGCATCTGGCGCTCTACCAGTAAACCATCTCCACCTCCAAAACTCATTACCTTCAGCAATTTGGTCAATTTCAATCATTCAATCAATCGATCAATCAATCAAATCTTTATTTATCCAGGCAATCACCATTGAGCAAGCTCATTTACAAGGTGGACCTGCTTTCAACTTAACACAGTTTACACATGATCTCTCATTGACTGATTGGTCTCCCATCTACACCTCAGTCAGCACTAGACTACTTCTTGGCCCATTTGGTCTGCTCCAAGACACTTAAGCTCCCCGTGTCACTTGTCATATTCATGAAACTCAGACAAAGTGGTTAACCAAAAACCTACTTACCCAAATAAGGGCCAGGGACAAATTGTGGCAGCGTTTCAAAACCACTGGGTTGCAGACCGACTATAACCACTACCAATCTCTGAGAAACACATGCAAAAGAAACCTTTGTTTAGCCAAAAGCTCTTTCTGCAGAGACTTGCTAACAAAAGCTGCAGCGGACTCTAAGAAATTCTGGTCAACCATAAAAACACTCCTTGTAGCTAATCACAGGGCCCATACAAGTGATATGCTTTTAAATGGCATACACTGCAATAATCTGGTGACTATAGCCAACTCTTTCAATCGCCATTTCTCAGATCTAACAAATTACCTGACTCCTTCCCACCTGTACACACCACTTCACCCCCTAGTAATACTAAACTTCTACTCACACATCCTCCCTTTAGGTTCCGGAGCATTACGAAAGGAGAAGTGCTAAAATTGCTACTCTCCATTCCTGACAGTACCAGCTTGTGGTCTAATGGTCTGGAACCTAGGCTCCTGAAAGCTGCTGTCCCTCTCATAGACTCTCCCCTAACCAAAATATTCAACCTATCTCTATGCCATGATATAGTTCCTAATATCTGCAAAATAGCTAAAGTCACCCGAATTCCTAAAAAAGGTAATCCTAAAGAAATTAAGAACTACCTTCCCATAGCAATTCTCTCTGTGCTTAGTAAAATCTTGGAAAATTAGTGGCCATCCAATCCATAGAATATCTTCAGAAGTATAACCTTCTTTCTTGCTCCCAGCATGGCTTACGCAAAGGCCACAGCACTTCCACCGCCCTCCTCAAATTCACAAACGACATCTATGCCTCTATGGACTCGGGCCTCCTGACAGGTGTAGTTTTCATCAATTTAACTAAGGCATTTGACCTGGTTAACCATACTCTTCTTCTTCTTGCTAAACTAAGCTCCCTAGGTTTCTCCACTGATGCAGTGGCCTGATTCAAAAGCTATCTGTCCGACAGAAAACAGGCTGTAGTTTTCAACTCAGCCAAATCAGATCTTTCATCTATACATGTTGGAGTGCCACAGGGCTCTCTACTTGGGTCCTTGTTTTTCTCTATTTTCATTAATGACATCCCATTCCTTGCACCTACCTGCTCATCTCTGCTCTATGCTGATGACCTAGTTATTTACCACAGTGCTAGAAATGTCACAGACATAAACCACCCTCTTGCCTTGGACTTCGCAAGTATTCAGTCTTGGCTAACTGAGAACAAACTTGTTCTCAACATTAGCAAGACATACTCCATGCTCTTTGGCTCACCTGCCAGACTTAAAGCGAATCATAATGCCCTCAAAATCTCATGTGCCGATGGCTCCCCACTGGTTAGCAACAGATTCTTTAAATATCTAGGTGTTACTCTCGACAAATCTCTAGATTTTAACCTGCATATAACAACCACCTGTAAATCTGTCAATGACAAGATAGGAAGCGTCTACTGTACTAGCTATGCCCTTAACCCTTCGGCTAGACTAGCTATGGCACAAGGCTTTCTACTCCCAGCCCTGGCCTATAGCTCAGTCACTTACCTATCAGCCTAAAAATCATCCCTCTATAAATGGGACACCACCTATTATAGCATCTGCTGCTATACCTCTGCATCCCCATGTTACAAACACCATTGCCAGCCCTATGCTGACTTAAAATGGCCTTGCCCCTCCGCCCACTGTCTTTTGGCTCACTAATTGACTGCATTGCTAGATCAGGCCTCCACCTATCCCTTGCCTCCCTGCTGCACTCACAACCTCTCTCCTATGGGCTACGATCTACTGACCAAGCCCCTCTTCACATCCCTAGATGTAGAACCAATATGGGTGCATGTGCTTTCTCATACATGGCTCCAAAGTACTGGAACTTCATACCTCAAACTATTCGTCGAGCGACCACCCATGCTAGTTTTAAGAAGCTTCACCATGAGCATCTGAGTGCTACTAGCCCCTGCACTTGCTTTAATCTGCCTTAGACCATCTTTTCTCCCAGCCCTCTGTTTTTCCCAAGGTAATCCACTTCTCTGACACCTCTTCTACACCTCTCTTAATACCATCCTCATGTCTTCTCTCTCATTCCTTACCCTCTTTTCTCTGCTTCCTACCACTTTCCTTCCTCTCCCCCCTGTTTCATTAACCACACAATTGGCACTTATTGTATTGTTTTTATGTATGCTCTCTCTTGCAATGCCTGTTTTCTCACATTGTTTTAATCTTGTGTTTACTTGTCCAAACTGTATTGTAACTGCATTTTACTGTACAATATTTCTCTACACCCCAAGTTTGATTGGCATGTCGAATCAATGTCTCTCCATACCCTAAGTTTGATTGTATGTGATTCCCTTTTAACTGTGCTGCATATCTCATGTGCTGCATCACATGTATACTTATGTATTTCAAGCTGTTTTCTCCCAGGTTGTGCCTGAAAATAGGCATTCTTATGCCTAGTGCACCCATCCGGTTACCAAAAGCAAGTAAATAAATAAATATTTTTGCTTAACGAGGGGAAGGGAGGAGGGGGGGATGGGGTAGAGGGGGGAAAGGGAAGAGGCAGGAAAGAAAGGAGAGGCATGGGGGCTTTTCCAACAGGTTAATGGAAAGAGCAACAGGAATTTAGATCATGAATTTTATATCATTACCTCTGCTTCTATCTCCTTTTATATTTCAAAAATAGTTTGAAATCCCATCTATCATTGAAACCAAACAGTTCCACAGTATTAGCTTTAAATATCCAAAAGCTCTCCCTTTGTACCAATCAATTCGACCTATCTTCACCTCTTAGTGGACATTGCGCTTTCTCTTTTCCCATAAATTTAAAGCTGATTGGGTATGTCTCATGTACTAAAAGGAAATGCTTTCCTACTGATGTATCTGTTCTTTGATTTACTATTGAACATAAGTGTTCTTGCATTCTTTCTTTAAGCTGTCTTATAGTTTTCCCCATGACTTGCCACCCACAGCTACACCATAAAATGTAGACCAGAAAAGTGGCTGTACAAGTTACAAAGTCATTGATATTACTTCTAATACCATCTGGTACAATTAATTATTTACCTGTATGCATATGCTTCCACACATTGCATTTTTTGCATCGAAAGTTACCTATAGGTTTATGAGCAGGGACACTGGTTTACCGTATTGAGAAAAGGCAAATTCTGTTTTGCAGATTGGCAAAACTGATATTGTCACCGGTGTCTGCAAGGCCAAAATCTGTTTTTACTGGTGTTTGCTTTGTAACCTTTATTTAACCTTTTTTTGTGCATGTTAGCATGCATTTTCACATTTCGACCTCTACTGTTGTATATCCATACTTATAGCTATTAAGTTACTGTAATAGCTACAAGGTGTAAAGGCAGCAGAAGCACTACAGCCCCTATCCCTCAGGTGTGATGACAGCACCACTATGGACCCCCATCCCTCCGGCGTGTTGGCAGCAGCAGCAGCACTGCAGCCCCCATCCCTCCACTGTGCTGGCAACAGCAGCAGTAGTGTGGCCCCCATCCCTCCAGTGTGCTGGCAGCAGCAGCTGCACTGATGCCCCCTTCCCTCAAGTGTGATGGCAACCAGTGCAGCACTGATGCCCCCAACCGTCAGGTGTGATGGCAACCAGTGCAGCACTGATGTCCCCACCCCTCAGGTGAGACAGCAACCAGTGCAGTCCTGATGCCTCATCCCTCAGGTGTGACAGCATGCCCCCACCCCTCAGGTGGGACGGCAACCAGTGTAGCACTGATGCAACAGCCTCTCACATGCGATGGCATTCAGTGCAGCACTGATTCCCCCTATCCCTCAGGTGTGATGGCAACCAGTGCAGCACTGATGCCCTCACCCCTCAGGTGTGACAGCATGCCCCCACCCTTCAGGTGTGGCAGCAGCCAGGGCAGCACTGATGCCCTCACCCCTCAGGTGTGACAGCCACCATGGCATCACAATGGTACTTGCCCAATGCTATGTACCAAAGCTTGTCTGTCAGAGCTCAGATGTGAAATAAGCTGAACCACCAGATGCCAAGATGGACTCCGTCATTTCAGTCCTTTAAATTTAGCAGCCTGAATTGGTTTATTCTTAAACAAAGTACATCACATTAAAAAATCCACAAGTGATTAATGAGAATGCTAATGGAAAAATATACAATCTCTCCCAAAGAATAAACCAATCAGAAATTGCACCCACTGTAAATCGGGAACTTTCTGACTTGGTCTTCATGAAAATGGAGCCTCTTAGTTTTCATGTCAGAGCTCAAACCCATGGAAGCAGAGGTGATGCCATGACCACTGTACAGATGCCACAACCACTATACAGATCAGGGCTTTATCTTTCCCATCTCCCCTGCAGTCAGCATAAATAAATTAATCTGTCTGCCTGATCACTACAACAAACTGGTACATCCTCTTGTATGCCCAGCATTTTAATTAGGGTGCTATTGAACATGACGCGCTCTTGCTCATAACATTGCGTGCGGATAACGCTGCCTTGCCCCTTTCTCAATAAGTAGGGCAATAAAGCCCTAGACATACCCAAGGGATAACAAATTATGTAGAAATAGCACTGCCATTGGAGATATAAATTTGAAAATCACCATACATAAGGGCACTATTGAGGAAGGGGCAAGGTAGTGTCATCAGTTCATGAGTGAGAGCACAGGATGTTCACAAGCAGAAACATTAAAGTGCATGGCACAATATAGAATTTACCAGTCTGAGTGATCAGGTACAAAGATTATCTATTTTTTGTTTGTTTAAAAATGTTATTGCAGTATTTAGTACATAAGCATACAAACACTCATTTACTGATTAGGTATACATAATATAGACATTGCAGTACATTCCTTAGGATTAAGGCTATCCATTCGGTCGGTACATCATCCAGAGGGTAAACTGTTAAAATCAGGAAGGAAATAAATTGGCTCTTTCAGAAGCTATAATGCAGCCAAAGCTCAAGTTTAATGGCATAGTAATAACACATAACAGCAAGTTAAACCAACTATGGGTCATTTTTATAACTTATTATCAGCATATTCACAAGGAAAACTCCGATCTGGAGCGCCCTCTAGTGGGGAAGGGGTGCAACATTTCACAGTTCAATAATTGAACCCTTAGACAGTAAAAATAAAATAAAAGCATCTGGTGCCTATAAGAGAAAGCTTCTTCTCGCACATAGACCGGCTTGTGGCTTCGATTACTTTAATATTGGCACCCAATAAAGGAAAACATGTCTTCAGGGCTCCCTGGATTAACTTTGGTAGGATTCACTTAGAACTGCATTTAGGTAATAGCAACTCCCTCCGACGTTAATAATTCAGAACACAGAACATTTAAATATTAAACTTGTGATTCAAAATTAATAAAGAAAAAGTCCCTGAAGACGAGGTACTTCTGGTATGTGTACAGTTTAAGACTTAACTGTCCCATCGCACTGATATAGGTTAAGCATATTCAAGAATCAAAATTTGTTTAGCTAACCTGTCCAGTGCTTTAAGCTGGGAAACTACATGTATTAGACTTGTAAAGAAAAGCAATACAGCTTAAATACCAAGTTCAGCCAGGCTCACTGTCCCTTAAAACAAATCAGTCTTCTTCAGAATCTTCTCCTGCCGAGGAGGGTTCCTCACAATGCTGTTTTGCAATCAGTCTCTCCGCACAATCCCCTGCTTCTTTAGGATCCATGAAGCGGTATTGATGGTGGTACACCGTAAAACATAGTCTGGTAGGAAAGGCCAGGGAGTAGATGACATCCAGTTCCCTAAGGCATTGCTTTGCTCCATCGAATGCCTTCCTCCTCATGCGGGTTGCGTAGGATACATCAGGGAAGAATAGGATCCGGGCTTCATCTAAATGAACTGAACCTCTATTTCTCAGGGCAACCAGCAGCTGATCTCTTTCTCCCAATGAGTGCAGAGTCAGAAGGATAGTACGAGGGTTGGACATTCCATTGGAGGGCCATCTGGGTGTGATATGGTAGGCTTTGATTATTTTAAATTCAGAAATCTCAATCAGGCCCTCCAACCAAGATTGAAGATAGGATGGTAAGAATTCACCTTCAGTTCCCTCGGGTACTCCGAGTATCCTGACATAGGCAGCTCGCGTTGCGTCCTCGAGTTGTTCCACACAGCTTCTCAGGGCTGCTTGGTCCTTCAAGGATGTGGCCGTAGCAACTAGAGCCTTACCGGCTGTTGCCTCCACTGATTTTGTGGTTTCCCTCATTACATCCAGTCTGTGTTCCATCGAGAGAAACTTTTCAGAAAAGTTGTCCAGTTTCTGATCCATTTCTTGGACTGTTTTAATAAGTGCTTGTACCACTATCTGTAGTGTCGTCAGGGTAGCTGCATTTGAATCAGAGTTCAGCACTTGACTCGGGCCTGTTGGATCTTCTGGTGGATTAGCATTGGAAGATCGTGGGAGAAAAAAGTCCTGTTTAGTTGTTTTTGTGTGCCCCATTTCCATTTAAATTGGTATCTTCGATGCTAAATCTCCTCTTCTATCTGCAACTTATATTTGGTATTAGTTCTTGGTTCCAAACTTTATTTTAAATTAGCTTGAGTAGTATCTGAGTAGGAAGCTCCAGAAATCTGCTGCTGCTGGCTGGGCTGCTAGCTCCACCCCACAAAGATTATTTAATATCATGCCTGCAGGGGGGACCAGAGATGTGAAGCTCTGATCTGTACAGCAGTTGGGGCTTCACCTTTGCCTGTAGTTCTCCTTTAAGAACTAATCATCTCTCTGTAGTTCCCCAGCCCAACCCCGTCCAAGCAAACACTAACTGCTCTGGCACCAAGATGTTCCCACCACCCCAGTACAACAGACACTACAGGAAGTGTGGGAATGACACCTGCAGATACCCATGTACAGCCATGCAGGAACCACCCTTAAATGTAAGTACTTGGTTGGTATCTTTGATTAGCTTCACCTCTGAAAGTGGGTGGAGGGCCTGGTTTTGGTAGCCCAGGTTGCCACTAATGTTCCCCCCCACCATTTACTTCAAAAGTGTCTCATCCGTTAGTTTTGAAGGGCACAGATGAAACATGATTGATTCAGTGTGATGTGGTTTAATAAACTTTTTTTTGTCCGAGTGTGTGTCTTTATTCCCCTACCTCTACACACATACACACCACTCGAGCAAACCACCTCAGGATCAAACAGACCTTCCCCTTGCCCCTGGGGGACTGTCTGGGTCACAGACCAGGGTGCTAAATGAGGACAGGCCACACAGAACATCTTGCAGACCACACAGTAATGTGAAATTATTACATATATGCAATCCCCCTACAAATGGGGGTTCCTAAAAAGCCTCCTAGGAGCTTGCTTAAGTGCTCCTAGCCTGAATGGTGTTCGGCGTTTAAGCCATTTATCTGGAGTGCTTTTAGAGCCTCTGGTACTGTCTCTGTAAAAGCTGTCTGCTTGCAGACTTAATT
The DNA here is from genome assembly GCA_016271365.2 of Neoceratodus forsteri. Taxonomy (NCBI): domain Eukaryota; kingdom Metazoa; phylum Chordata; order Ceratodontiformes; family Ceratodontidae; genus Neoceratodus; species Neoceratodus forsteri. The sequence continues at coordinate 685,616,886 of CM028137.1, read as the reverse complement.
AGTTTGTATGGGGGGACTGTGTAATTAATGCTCGAATCCTGCCTGAGCTGCTGTCAAATCGTTCCATTTTTGCAGTCTCTAAGAGTGCAAAGGGAGCCCATCTGAAAGCTGTAACTGTTTGCCTGTAATCATTTAAAGCATTAGCAAAATTGTAGTTTGTCTAACCTGCCTTTGTTGCAGCTGGGACTCTGTGTGTGTTATCTCTCTATTTTGGACCTAAACTGCTGTGCTAGGCCAATTAAGTTAAGGGAGCTCTAAAATGGAGCCTGTGGATGAATCAGAACTTGGACTCTTAATTTGAGCCAGCCACAAGGGGATTGTATGGGCAGTGAATCTGGGAAATGTAGTTTTGCCCTTGTCACCTTTTTCTACCAACAGAAGGAGTCTTCTTGTGAGTGACAGCTGAATCAGCTAACAGAATAGTGTGGAGCTGAAGGAAATGCCCTGCTGTGTGACTGGAAAGATCAGATTAGTTGTGGCAGTGAAAAGAGAAGGAGCTGTCTGCTTCTGCGGTGTATAGTATCGCACGGGAAGCGCATGTGAAGCCCTGAGTTTTGGTCTGCAGCCTTTGTGAGTGCTGGTTTGGACTGAATCCGAGTTGTGAGGAGAAAGAAGCACTAGAAGTGTGGAAATCAGGCTCACCCTGTAGAAGACTGGAGAAATTGTTGAATTGTGCTTGGTCTTTTTTTTTAGGCACGGAAAGCTGCGGCCAATCATCTGATTTCCCTGCCCACAGCACCCAGTTGAGCGCCGGGGCTACGCTCCACCAGCGGGTGGTCGGTGACTGCTAAGCCGACCCAGGGGACCATGAGGCCGGGAGGGACACCGAGGAAAGGCAAGGGAAAGCCGCGGCCAATCGTCTGATTTCCATGCCCACAGCACCCAGTTGAGCGCTGGGGCTACGCTCCACCAGCGGGCGGTCGGCGACTGCTAAGCCAACCCAGGGGACCAGGGGCCGGGAGGGACACTGAGGAAAGGCACAGGAAGGCTGCAGCCAATCATCTGATTTCTCTGCCCACAGCACCCAGTTGAGCGCCGGGGCTACGTTCCGCCAGCGGGCGGTTGGCGACCGCTAAGCCAACCCAGGGAACCACGAGGCCAGGAGAGAAACCGAGGGAAAGGCACAGGAAAGCCGCGGCCAATCGTCTCATTTCCCTGGCCACAGCACCCAGTTGAGTGCCAGGGCTATGCTCCACCAGCGGGTGGTCGGCAACTGCTAAGCCAGCCCAGGGGACCACGAGGCTGGGAGGGACACCAAGGAAAGGCACAGGAAAGCCATGGCCAATCGTTTGATTTCCCTGCCCACAGCGCCCAGTTGAGCGCCAGGGCTACGCTCCACCAGCGGGTGGTTGGCGACCACTAAGCCGACCCAGGGGACCATGAGGCCGGGAGGGACAATGTGGAAAGGCACAGGAAAGCCGTGGCCAATCGGTAAGCAAGTGCTTTCAAGGCAGAGCAGCCGATTGGTCCTCCTACCCCATTGGATTGCATTGACTGAACTTGCATTACCTGAAGCTGTTCTGGGACTTGGAATTTTTTTGCTGAAAACTTCAAAAAAGAGCTGCTTTACTTGTTTTTTTTTTTGTAAATTTAGAGAAAAAATGTTAAATTCCATGTAAATTGTGATTTCAAGCCCTTTTTTGGTAATTTAAAGTGGGCCAGATGCTACGGCGCCCCAACCTCCCCACAGCCTTTTGTTGTGAAAACTTTAGTCACTCTGACCAGCAGAAACACTTGTTTCTGTTTTCTACTAATTTTTGCTCCTTCGTCTATCTCTCCCCAGTCTGATTTCCCTGCCCACAGCACCCAGTTGAGCGCTGGGGCTACGCTCCACCAGTGGGCAGTCGGCGACCGTTAAGCCGACCCAGGGGACCATGAGGCCGGGAGGGACACTGAGGAAAGGCACAGGAAAGCCACGGCCAATCAGTAAGCGAGCGCTTTCAAGGCAGAGCAGCCGATTGGTCCTCCTACCCCATTGGATTGCATTGACTGAACTTGTATTACCTGAAGCTGTTCTGGGACTTGGAATTTTTTTGCTGAAAACTTCAAAAAAGAGCTGCTTTACTTGTTTTTTTTGTAAATGTAGAGGAAAAATGTTAAATTATGTGTAAATTGTGATTTCAAACCCTTTTTTAGTAATTTAAAGTGGGCCAGACGCTATGGCACCCCAGCCCCCCCCATACCCTTTTGTTGTGCAAATTTTAGTCACTCTGACCAGCAGAAACACTTGTTTCTGTTTTCTACTAATTTTTGCTCCTTCGTCTGTCTCTCTCCAGTCTGATTTCCCTGCCCACAGTACCCAGTTGAGCGCTGGGGCTACGCTCCGCCAGCGGGCAGTCGGCGACCACTAAGCTGACCCAGGGGACCATGAGGCCAGGAGGGACACCGAGGAAAGGCACGGGAATGCTGCGACCAATGGTCTAATTTCCCTGGCCACAGCACCCAGTTGAGCGTCGGGGCTACGCTCCACCAGCGGGCAGTCGGTGACCGCTAAGCTGACCCAGGGGACCATGAGGCCAGGAGGGACACCGAGGAAAGGCATGTGAAAGCCGCAGCCAATCATTTGATTTCCCTGCCCACAGCACCCAGTTGAGCGCCAGGGCTCCGCTCCGCCAGCGGGTGGTTGGCAACCGCTAATCCAGCCCAGGGGACCACGAGGCCAGAAGGGACACCGAGGAAAGGCACGTGAAAGCCGCGGCCAATCATTTGATTTCCCTGCCCACAGCACCCAGTTGAGCGCCAGGGCTATGCTTCACCAGCGGGTGGTCGGCAACCGCTAAGCCGGCCCAGGGAACCACGAGGATGGGAGGGACACCGAGGAAAGGCACAGGAAAGCCGCGGCCAATCGTTTGATTTCCCTGCCCACAGCACCCAGTTGAGTGCCAGGGCTACGCTCCACCAGCGGGTGGTCAGCAACCGCTAAGCCAGCCCAGGGGACCACGAGGCTGGGAAGGACACTGAGGAAAGGCACAGGAAAGCCGCAGCCAATCGTTTGATTTCCCTGCCCACAGCACCCAGTTGAGCGCCAGGGCTACGCTCCGCCAGCGGGTGGTTGGCGACCGCTCAGCCGACCCAGGGGACCATGAGGCCGGGAGGGACAATGAGGAAAGGCACAGGAAAGCCGCGGGCAATCGGTAAGCAAGTGCTTTCAAGGCAGAGCAGCCGATTGGTCCTCCTGCTCCATTGAATTGCATTGACTGAACTTGCATTACCTGAAGCTGTTCTGGGACTTGGAATTTTTTTGCTGAAAACTTCAAAAAAGAGCTGCTTTACTTGTTTTTTTTCTTGTAAATTTAGAGAAAAAATGTTAAATTCAGTGTAAATTGTGATTTTAAGCCATTTTTGGTAATTTAAAGTGGGCCAGAAAGCTATGGTGCCCCAACCCCCCCCACAGCCTTTTGAGATGAAAACTTTAGTCACTCTGACCAGCAGAAACACTTGTTTCTGTTTTCTACTAATTTTTGCTCCTTCCTCTGTCTCTCTCCAGTCTGATTTCCCTGCCCACAGCACCCAGTTGAGCGCTGGGCCGCCTCCACCAGTGGCAGCTCATGCATCACAGCCAACCCAGGGGACCACGAGACCAGGAGGGACACTAGGAAAGGCACAGGAAAGCCACGGCCAATCATTTGATTTCCTGCCCACAGCACCCAGTTGAGCCCAGGGCTACGCTCCACCAGTGGGCAGTCGGCGATCACTAAGCCGATCCAGGGGACCACAAGGCCGAGGGACACTCAGGAAAAGCACGGGAAAGCCTCGCCAATCAGTAAGTGAGCGCTTTCAAGGCAGAGCAGCCGATTGGTCCTCCTGCTCCATTGAATTGCATTGACTGAACTTGCATTACCTGAAGCTGTTCTGGGACTTGGAATTTTTTTGTTGAAAACTTCAAAAAAGAGCTGCTTTACTTGTTTTTTTTTTTTTTTGTAAATGTAGAAAAAAATGTTAAATTCCGTGTAAATTGTGATTTCAAGCCCTTTTTTGGTAATTTAAAGTGGGCCAGACGCTACGGCGCCCCAACCCCGCCACAGCCTTTTGTTGTGAAAACTTTAGTCACTCTGACCAGCAGAAACACTTGTTTCTGTTTTCTACTAATTTTTGCTCCTTCCTCTGTCTCTCTCCAGTCTAATTTCCCTGCCCACAGCACCCAGTTGAGCGCTGGGGCTATGCTCTGCCAGCGGGCAGTCGGCAACCGTTAAGCCGACCCAGGGGACCATGAGGCCGGGACGGACACTGAGGAAAGGCACAGGAAAACCATGGCCAATTGGTAAGCGAGCGCTTTCAAGGCAGAGCGGCCGATTGGTCCTCCTACCCCATTGGATTGCATTGACTGAACTTGCATTACCTGAAGCTGTTCTGGGACTTGGAATTTTTTTGCTGAAAACTTCAAAAAAGAGCTGCTTTACTTGTTTTTTTTGTAAATGTAGAGGAAAAATGTTAAATTATGTGTAAATTGTGATTTCAAGCCTTTTTAGTAATTTAAGTGGGCCAGACGCTACTGCACCCAGCCCCCACAGCCTTTTTGTTGTGCAAATTTTAGTCACTTGACCAGCAGAAACACTTGTTTCTATTTTCTACTAATTTTGCTCCTTCGTCTATCTCTCTCAGTCTGATTTCCTGCCCACAGTACCCAGTTAGGCGCCGGGGCTATGCTCCATGATGGGCGATGTGTCCACTAAGCCGACCCAGAGGACCACGAGGCCGGAGGGACACCAGAGAAAGGCACGGGAAAGCCACAAAATGTTTGCCCACCCAGCCTTCCCCCTCCTTGTGTGTTCTTTTTATAGGCATCTTCCCACCGACAACTCTTCCCCCGCCCTCAGCACTAGCCAGTAAACTGCATCACTGCCCTGCTGTACCACCCAATCAGCAATCTTTCCTTTACTGTTCTCCGGTAGTTAACCATCAATACCACGTTTACAATGGGGAGACTCCTCCTGCTACTTCTGTTCCTGTCATGCATGGGGTTCCTTAAGGAGGATGTCCATATCACACAAAATATGGTGACCCATCCGCCTAGCCTCTCTGTCTCATCCTCAGTGAATAATGTTCAGACCCTCATATATGCCCTACCATCACTGCATCAATATCTGTGGGTTGACTGCCATAAAGGGACGCAAATCAGCATGTATGTATTCTGATCAATGCTCCATTACTGCATATACAGTTCCCCCTTACGCCTAACTACCAAACTGCTACTCGGTGTCTCGACACAGTATCATAGCCCCTTCTGGAGCACCCCAAAAGAGTGGTGACAGAGCAAGAAAAGGATGACCAAAGACAGCCCCCTCTTCCTATCTCTTGCAGCCCTTATGAAACTCCTATTCTTTCTACTTCTCTGTATTGGAAATGTGGAAATCAACCCAGACCCCCCTGAGTGTATCACCTCATCAGCAGACCTAACCTCTATCAAAGGCCTCAGTTTTCTACATATTAATGCATGCAGCCTGCTGAAAAAACTTACACTGACACAAGGCTGGGCTGCCCATACCTTGCCAGACTTTCTCGTGGTATCTGACACATGGCTCAAACCCACCACAGCAAATAGGGATGTTAATCTACTAAATTATCAGTTATTCAGAGTGGATCGCCTAACAAGGGGCGGTGGAGTAGCTATATATGTAAAGTCCAGTATACCTGTATCCTGCTTTACTGCAACCTCGATGCCCAAAGAATTTGAATGTATATCCCTCAAAGTATCTTTCCCTAATACAGCAGCTTTCCAGCTACTAGGCTGCTACAGGCCCCCCTCTGCTGACCACAAGCTTTTATCCCAGATGGGGAATCTACTCAAACCAGGCTCTGAAGAAGTCATTATCCTAGGTGATCTGAATCTAAACTGGCTTTCCAAGGCAGCTGCACCTTTGGTATCATTCTGTGATACACATGGGCTCACACAACTGATAAATGAGCCAACAAGAATAAACTCAAAGAATAGAAACAACAGCACACTACTTGATATCTTGCTGGTGAACAAACCCCATCTATTCACACACACTGGAGTGCTTTTCAGTGATATAAGTGATCACTGCCTCATTACAGGAGTAAGATCTTCCAGCAAACCAACAACCCCAGCAAAATTTCTAATGAGGAGAGCCAAGAAAAACCTCAATATTGAAGGATATCTGCATGATCTAGCTCACTCTCCAAGCTGGCAAGAGTTTTATCTTGCACACTCTGTGGAAAAAGCACATCAGGTGCTAAACAGCATAATACTTAGTGCCCTTAATACCCATGCCCCAATCACTAGTGTCCGAATAAAAAACAAATCTTACCGCTGGTTTTCAGCTGACCTCAAATCTGCACTGTTGGAGAGAGACAAATTATGGAAGATGGCAAGAAAAAACAAGAACCCAAATGACTGGGTGTTAATTAGGAAAGCCAGGAATAGCTGCACCAAGAAAGTAAGGGATGCAAAGGCTGCCTTTTTCTTGGCTGAACTTGACTCCTCCTACCACAATCCTGCTAGGTTCTGGGACACCATCAAGGGTATTGTAGGGCAGGATTCTGGCACCTCTCTACCAACTCAATTGCACCACAATAATGGTTCTATTTCTAGCAAAATGGAAGTTCTGGATACCTTCAATAACCACTTCACAACTGCTGGCCTTGCCTTTGACACCTTCCCAGCTAATCTGCTGCGTGCACAATTATGCTCCCAGTACACTGGTGCCCAGAGAGCTGATTCTTCCTTCTTCTTCAAACCTGTCCTGTTGAAGCAAGTAGAGGATCTTTTATGGCAGTTGGATAATAAAAAAGTGCAGGGGCAGACTGTCTTGACCCCTACTTTCTAAAGATTGCATTTCATGTACTTGCAGTTCCCCTAACACATCTTTTTAACCTATCTTTAACCTCTGGTTCTATTCCTACAGTGTGGAAGACAGCCCAAGTGGTTCCCCTTCTAAAATCAGGGGACCCTATGGACCTTAATAACTACAGGCCCATTTCCATTCTTCCAGTGCTATCCAAGATGCTAGAGAAAATAGTGAGCATCCAGCTAAGAGAGTACCTTGATGATGCTAACCTCTTGAATCCAGCTCAATCCGGGTTTAGGGCCAGGCACAGCACTATCTCTGCACTGGCCAAAGTTACAAATGACTGGCAAACCGAATTAGATAAAAAGAATAGTGTCTGTGCAGTATTTCTTGACCTAAGTAAGGCATTCAACACTGTGGACCACGAGCTGCTACTCTCTTCCTTGTATTCCATTGGCGTAGATCCACCCTCCCTCAAATGGTTCAGGTGTTACCTTATGGATAGGTCACAGCAGGTGAAAGCTGAAGGTGATCTATCCTCTTTAAAACCACTGCTAAGAGGAATCCCGCAAGGATCTATACTGGGCCCTATCCTTTTTGCTAGCTACATTAATAATATTGATTCAAATCTCACCAAAGCCACTGTCCACCTCTTTGCTGATGACACTGTTTTGTATGTCAGCAACCCATCACCTGCAGTTGCCCATGAAATCTTACAGGCAGAATTCTCCTTGCTGCAATATCAACTACTTGAGAAAAAGTTTCTTTTAAATGCAAAAAAAAACCAAAGCAATGCTTTTCTCCATTCAAAGCTCCATCAGCACCTCCCCACTAAGCAGTCTCCCCCAGCTATGCACTATCCTTGGAGAAAATCTGGAGTATGTAGAAAAATTCAAATACTTAGGTGTGTGGATCGATAACAGACTTGACTTCACACATCATATTAAAGAACTGCTGAAAAAACGTTGCCAAACGCTTGGCCTATTCTATAGAATTAAACATTTCCTAACAAGATACTCAGAGATAAGGTTAGTCCAGGCCACTTTTCTTTCAGTTGTTGACTATGCTGACTTCTTTTATAGTCACTGTCCCATCTCCTACCTAAGCAAGCTGGATACCCTGTACCATAGAGCAATAAGATTCATAACAGATCTTCCAGCTAACACTCATCATTGCTCTCACTATGCTGCAGTTGGATGGGTTTCTCTACATCTCAGAAGGAACAGAAATGTAGCACTATGGATCTACAGAGCATTGTCTAAAAAACTTCTGAACTATATTCTAGACTGCTTCACCCAGGCCATTGCTAGCGCCTATGCCCTAAGAAGCAACAACCTCATCATGCTCAAAATACCTAAAGTCAACACCCGGCTAGGGAGGGCAGCAATCAGCTATACTCTAGCTATGGTTTGGAATACTCTACAGAAATCCCTAAAGCTGTCCAATCTTATACCTGTAGCATCCTTTAAACAGCTTTGCACAAACTTTTTCACTGAGAAATGCAACTGCTACCACAAGAGCTAGACTTGCCATTTCACAACCCCCCTTTCAGACAGCCACCATATATGGCATATTTTTGTTCCACAGTTCTCCCTCCCGGGCAGCCACCCTTTTATAGTACCCCAGTTTTATTAAATTCTACCTAACTAACTACCTACAACCTACCTAATCCTTCTCCCACTAATCACTGGCCCTTACATCATTCCTAAATGCTCCCCATTCATCCTAGTATTACATTATGCCGTGTGTATGCCTTGACTCTTATACTGGGATATGTATTTACTTTATCTTTTGTATAATTTTCCTGTAACCTACCTTGTCATGTATGCCTGAATCAGCTTCTTACCCTTGATCATTGTATTTATAAGTGTTTTTTTCTGTATCTGTTATTCATATATTAGTGCACTGATGTATAGGTTGTGTACCAACTATTGAACCTTGACCTTATCAGGTCCATCTTGTAAATGAGCCTTGCTCAATGATGCTCGCCTGAATAAATAAAGATTTGGTGATGATGATGATGATGATGGTCTGTCAGGAACTGAAGCTGCTGTGTGTACTCATGGGTATTTTGCAGTAATTGCGATCGGGATCGAGGAGCAGCCTGCCTGGTGTAGTACTTTCCTTTTACATATAAATGTGCGTAGTGCTTGTGGAGAATTGCTATTTCAAATCCCCTGTACAGTGAATTTTGTGCTGAAGCTAGAAGTAAACTCCAGCTTAACTTGGACTACATCCGTTTGCTATTAGCTGCAGTGAGTCCAGTCACAAGGACCTTTTTCTCCATGCCCTGTTCTTCTGGCAATCCAGAAGGATGTTCTTCATCCGATCCTCAGCTTGGGTATTATGAGTACAAATCAGGGTAGCTCCCTGCCGTCTGTTTATCAAATTGCAAGTGTGTCATCTAATTATTGCTGTTTCATTTCTTCATGAACTTAGCCATCTGGCTCCGGATTACAATTGGGTATTGTGCATATATTTTCTTCTACAGGGCCCTATCCATCTGCACCTGCTGGCCAACCCCGGGCAATGGACCTGGCTAGCCCCCCCCCCAACCTGGGTACCCAGAGTGTGACTTTTTAGACCCTGTAATGTGCACAGTACTGTGATTTAACTCTACCGATTAACCTGATTGCACCCCCGTTATTGCCCCTCTAATAAATCAGATTTGTTGTTATTGAACTATAGGCTGTCTGTGGTGTTGGTGCTTATAGAAACAATATTGTATTTTGCTGTGCATGTTGTTTAACCTTATTTTACAGGGGGTCCTCAGAGACATGCTGAAGAATCCATCTCAAGGGTAAGTGGTACCTTGTGAGTGAACCGTGTATATGTGGGGTATTGGAACTGTAACTCCTGTGTACTGTGCGAGCCACTAGAGGGAATAAAAGGGTGTCTCAGTGTCCCAGAGGGCTGTGACCGAGCTAGTCTAACCCCTACAAACCCTGACCTCTGGGTGGAGGCACCCGCCATAGAATCTAGGCCCCTCAACCTGTCACTAGTCAGTCAGGCAGGGGCAGTAGCCCTTGGGATAGCGTCACCTGGACATTACATATACATTAAGATTTTTGTAAATATTTTCACCTGTATGATTGCATACCTACCAACAGTCCCCAAGTTTGACACAGAGGACCCAATTTTAAAGGCCAGGTACGATCAAACACAGTAGCATGGCACGGACCAGGCAGACTGGCATACATGTTGGAAAAAAAATGGTTCTGTGCCACTCTGCCTCTCCACCCCTTCCTCCTCCATCACCAGAAGCCAGAACCATTTTTTCCAGCATGAGTACCAGTCCTCCCGGTCCATTCCTCCGCTGACCAGCAACTACCAACCATGGGAGGATGGCACAGACCCAGTGGACTGGCATACATGTTGGAAAAAATGGTTCTGTGCCACTCTGCCAGTCCACCCCTCCCTCTACCATGAGCAGAGACCAGAACCATTTTTTTCAAGGATGTGGACCAGTTGGCCAAGCCCATCCCTCCACCGACCAGCAATGACCAAACACAGTAGCGTGGCATGGACCCAGCGGACTGGCAAACGTTTGAAAAAATGGTTCTGTGCCACTCTGCCCCACCCTCCTCCATCACCAGAGACCAGAACCATTTTTTCAGCATGCGTACCAGTTCTCCCAGCTCATCCCTCCCCCAGCTAACAAAGACCAACTACGGGAGGATGGCACAAACCCAGCTGACTGGCATACATGTTGGAAGAAATGGTTTTGTGACCCTCTGCCAGTCCACCCCTCCATCTACCATGAACAGAGGCCAGAACCATTTTTTCAAGCATGTGTACCAGTCAGCCAAGCTCATCCCTCCACCGACCAGCAATGACCAAACACAGTAGCATGGCATGGACCCAGCAGACTGGCATACATGTTTGAAAAAAAAATGGTTCTGTGCCACTCTGCCCCTCCTTCCTCCATCACCAGAGGCCAGAACCATTTTTTCCAGCGTGTATACCAGTCCTCCCAGCCTGTCCCTCTGCCAACTAGCAATGACCAACCACAGGAGGATGTCATGGACCCAGCAGACTGGCAAACATGTATGACAAATGGTCCTGTGCCACTCTGCCCATCTATCCCTCCTTCCAACATCGCCAGAGGCCAGAACCATTTTTTTCAGCATGTGTACCAGTCCGCCAAGCCTGACCCTTCACAGACCAGCAATGTCCAACCACAGTAGCATGGCACAAATAAGGTGGACTGGCATACATGTAAAAAAATGGTTCTCCGCCACTCTGCCTGTCCACCCTCCCTCAAACATCGCCAGAGGTCAGAACCAGTTTTTCAGCATGTGTACCAGTCCGCCAAGCCTGTCCCTTCATGCACCCCTTCCTCAAACTTCACCTGCGGCCAGATTTAGAAAACATTATTAATTTTTGTATAATTAAGCATGCCAGTTCATGCCCCTTCCCCCATATTCCCTTCCTTGTTTTCCCCTTTCAAACAGCAGCATGGCTATACCAAAAAAAAAGCTTACCAGAATATGACTGGTCCAGTCAGCAGCAGCACAAAGCAGGCAGGGCAGGTCAGTACAGCACCACACCAAAATCAGACAAAACGGCAAGACAGCAGGTATGCTGGTCAGTCGGCAGGTTGGGGAATAAATTATAGTTCCTTCAGTGACCCTTCCTCCCCACCCAGATGGACCTGCACAGCCCCTCTCCCCACCCCTATGGACCTACACAGGCCCTCTCCCCACCCCCACAGACTGGCATGGCCCCTCTCCCCACCCAGACAGACCAGAGCAGACCCTCTCCCCACCCAGATGGACTGGTACAGCCCCTCTCCCCACCTCGACAGACTGGCACAGCACAGCCCCTCTCCCCACCCCGATGGATCAGCACAGCCCCTCTCCCCATCTCCATGGACCGACATGGCCCCTTCCACATCCCCACAGACTGGCACTACCCCTCTTCCTATCCCCACAGACCTGCACAGCACCTCTCCACACCCCTAGAGACTGGTATGGCCTCTCTTCCCCATCCCCACAGACTAGCATGGCCCCTCTCCCCACCTCGACAGACTAGCATGGCCCCTCTTCCCACCCAGATGGACCTGCACAGCCACTGTCCCCACCCACATGGACCAGCCCGGACACTATCCCCACCTAACCCCACCAGCACTGCCACTCAGCATGCAACCCCTTCAGCAAGGTCACTCTCCTCACATAACCACACCAGCATGGCCTTTCTCCACACCCCACCAGCACAGGCACTCTCAATGTCCCCCCAACAGATGTCAGGCATTCATATTAGTGTTTCCCACACTCCAGACACAGACTCAGTCACCAAATATAAATGGCAGGCATTTTAACTGCATCTATTTTCTAATGTACAGTTCACATTTGGCTAGCTCAGACAAGAGATCTATTTACAAGGATGTTTATTTGTTAGTCAGAAATACAAGCAAGCTTAGAACAAAATAATTACCCATGCATCCCCACTTCAGCTCAGACACTGGACATCCAAAATCAAGCACATGCACAAGCCTGCAAATACACCGAACAGACTGCCACCTGATCTCAGTCTTCTTGCTTGTTTGTTATCTCCCTCACCCCTCCCACCCCATCACGACCAGTGTGCCCACACCAACACTAGCATTAGATGGACAGTCTCCCCACCATGCACCACCACAGACAGTATTTATTTTTTGGTGACCAGGTAAGTGCACTAGAGAAATTCTGTCCATTTTTTGACATAACCCAGGGTGAGGGGGATACAGATGAATGCCAGCTGACCTTGAACCAGATTAAGCTATTGGTGTATTTAATCTCCCCACCCCATGTCCCCACTACACTGCCATTATCCCAACCATGCACCAGCACTGCCAGTATCCACAGCCCGCACTACCACAACCTGTGTCCCCACACAAAACACTGCCAATATTCCCACAAAATTGCTAGTATCACTACCCCACCCTGTGTCCCCACCAACTTTACATGGCCAGTAGCCCCCGCACCACCACCACCAGTATCCCCATCCCACACCAGGACCACTGTCCCCATCCAGTTAGTATCCCCTCCACCACAACTAGTGTCCTCACAAGCCTGCCAGTATCCACACCCCAAGAACATGTGTGTCCCCACTCAACTAACACAACCTGCCTATCTCCCCCCCATGATGCACATACAAAAATAGTTTATTTCATGGAGAGTAGCTTGGAAAGTGGAGAGGGACTGAGCAACTTCCAGCTCATACCCCACACCCCAAATTGACACAGCCCCCCACCCACTGCCAGCATCCCAACATGCACCATTACACAGCCAAAATCCCCACCATGCACCATCATGATCAGTTTCCCCACCCCGTTGCCGGTATCCTCACCACACACCACCACCATGGTCAGTTTCCACATCCCATTGACAGTATCCACAACCTGCACCAACATTACATGGCCAGTACCCACCCTTGCATCACCTCAGCCAGTGTCCCCAACCAAACATGGCCAGTATCTCTACCGGCACCACCACGACCAGCATCCCCACACCAGTACTGCCATTATCCCCACCCCTCACCACCATGACCAGTGTCCCCACTCCACTGCCAGTTTACCCACCTCACCATGACTAGTATCCCCACCCCACCGCAACCAGTTTCACCACACCAACACTGGCAGTATATTCCTCACCCTGCACCAACACGAGTCTGACCAGTACCCCCACACCACCACCCATGTCCCCACCCCATCGCCAGTATCCCCACCCCACTCCAACATTACACACCCAGTGCCCCACACCACCATGACCAGTGTCCCCACACCACAGCAACCAGTGTCCCCACCCCATTGCATTGCCAGTATTCTCATCATGACCAGTGTCCCCACACAACTGCCAGTCATCATATCACACCACCAAAATTACACTGTAAGTACCCCCACCCGCAGTGTACCCACACCGACATGGCTAGTATCCCCATCACACACCACCACCATGACCACTGTCCCCGCCCCATTGTTAGTATCCCCATCAAAACCAGTGTCCCCACCACACTATCAGTATCCCCACCCCTCACCATCACAACCAGTGTTGCCACTCTATGGCCTGTGTCCCCACTCTAACAACACAAACTGTTTCTACCCCAGCCCACACCACAAATAGATATAGACCCCCCCCAATAAGGCACACACATGCACACATGTTTATTTCATGGAAAGGAGCTGGAAGAGTGGAGGGGGACTGAGCTACTGGCAGCTCACTTGATTGACTGACTTGCAACTCCAACCACAGCCACATCCCCGCCCCCCACCCCGTGATCAGCAACGCAGTTTTATTTCTTTGCAGGGTGGATGGAAAGGAATCCCTACAGTAGAAGAGAGACTTATACCAAAGGGCACACATACACAACTTTTGGGCTGGTTGGACGCAAAGCCTGGCTCTAGTGGACAAGATCAGTGGTCTTTTAAGCTGGCAATGCCACAAAACCCAGAACCTAATGGCTTTGCATCCCCTCCCCCCCCAGCTTCGGGAACATGACATTGCGGCACAAACACGCTTGTTCTGGCATTCGATTGACTCCCCCCCAAAAGAAAACACCACCACAAACTAATGGACTGGAAACTCTAGGCTGCTGACCATTCCACAGTGTCAATGGGCTTGAACTAGCAAAGAAATCTGACTGCAGAGAGGTGGGGAGAAACACTCATTAGGAGCCAAGGTTAAAAAGGCAGCAATGGTATCAAAGGAGGGTAACCTGGCTAACCTAAATGCTGAAAGTCCACTGTGTTTGGACACAAGAAAAGTTTATTATAAACATACACATGGACTACACTGAAGTGTTCAGTACTGGGACTGGTCCTTTTTAATGTCTTTATAAGTGACATTGCAGAGGAACTGGAAGGAAAAGTATGTCTCTTTGCATATGACACAAAGATCTGCAACAGGGTTGATACGCAAGATGGAGTGGAAAGGATGAGAAGGGACTTGGCAAGGTTGGAGGAATGGTCAAATGTATGGCAGCTCAGATTCAATGCAAATAAGTGCAAGGTAATGCACATGGGGAACAAAAACCCAGAAGAAGCGTACACAATGCGGGGTGAGATACTGACAACAGTAAAAATAGAAAGGGACCTGGTGGTAATTATATCAGATGACCTAAAGGTGGGCAAGCAATGTGAGAAGGCAGTAAGGAAGGCTGGGGGGATACTGCGATGCATAGGAAGAGGCATCAATAGTAGAAAACAGGAAGTTGTTATTCCTCTGTACAGACAGTTGGTGAGACCCCATCTGGAGTACTGTGTGCAGTTCTGGAGACCCCATCTCCGCAATGACATAGACAGAGTGGAGGCTGTCCAGAGGAGGGCAACCAAAATGGTGCAGGGTCTGCACCAGAAGACAGACGAAGAAAGACTAAAGGAGCTTAATATGTATACCATTGAGGAAAGAAGGGAGAGAGGGGACATGATAGAAACTTTCTAGTACCTCAAGGGAATTAACAAAGTCCAAGAGGGTAGCATCTTCCAGAAAAGGAGATGTGCAAGAAGAAGGGGGCACAATTAGAAGATAGAAGGGGGACGGCTCAGAGGTAATGTGAGGAAGTATTTTTTCACTGAGGTGGTTGTGGATGCATGGAACAGCCTCCCTGAGGAGGTTGTGGGGTCAAGAACAGTGGGGGACTTCAAGAATACCTGGGACAGGCATAAGACAGTCCTAGTGGGGGGTAGGAGGAAGTAAGCTGTTGGTTAACTAGGATCTGCAGCTTATCTGTTAGGTAGGAAAATGGGCAGACTAGGTGGGCCAAGCGGTCCTTATCTGCCGTCAAATTCTATGTTTCTATGTTCCTATGCTCCCCTCAGATATCACGTTTAGCGTGTAGTTCATTTGTATGTTTGTAATAAACTTTTCTTGTGTTCAGAAGTAGTGGAGTTTCAGCATTTGTTTAAGTTAGCCAGGTCACCCTCTTTTGATCACAACTCACAGAAAACATACTCTTTGGTCATATTCGTTGATCATTCATAGACAGGTATCTCAGTCTCAGTCTCCTCGCCAGCCCAACCAGCTTCGGAACAGAAGTAATAAATCCAGGTGCATGAATTCACATAAATATATTTTTACACAAACTGCTTACTATGCGGAATTTAGGAGGAGCAGATAGTACAATGCTTAGCAGATTGACAGCCCCACCTTACCTGCCTAACAGTTTCAAAAAACAACAACATGGAAAACAGTTTTTTTTAAATATAAGCACAGACTTACTTTATTTTTAGCAGGTCCTACTGTCCTTGCGAACAGCAACAGGTCCAGAGCTAGAAAGATTCAGCAACAAAATAGGCAATGACTCGGAAAGCAATGACAAAGACAAATGCACACTCGCTACCCAGCAATTTATAGTGCTGTGCTCACAGAGATGAGAACAAATGTTGTTTCAATTTTGGCTCCGTTTCCCCGCTAGCCAATTAAATTTCCACTTTTCTGTCCACTTCACCTCATGTGCGGTAAACCAGTGTCCCTGTTTATGAGGCAACCAGGTTCTGGGCTTTTCAGTATTTTTTTGAAATTGACTATGGACAAGTTTGTCCTCTATATTAGCTGTCCTTCTAAAAATAATACTACCTAGAGGACACAACTGGCCTGACCAGTACAGTAGCCCTCCTGTGGCATCCCAAACCCATACCAGCCACCATGCTTCTCCCCCTCCTGCCCTTGCAACACATCACTACCAGGTAGGGAGGGTGGGAATCTCAAAAATGTCAGCAGACAAGTGGCATGACATTGGCTGCAGACCCACTTTTCTTCCCAGTGGCCACTCCCTATTTTACCTTCTGCCAATCCCCAGGCACCCTTTATGTTAACAGACTCCCCAACCCTGCCCCTTCCCTTCTCTGTCCCCTCACTTACCTCCCTCTCTCTCTCTCTCTTTCCTTGTTCCCACCCCCAACTTCCTTGCCAGGATGCCCCTGACAATCTGGGTCACCCTTGATTTTTGGCAACCCCCTTTGTCAATGGGACATCCCAACCTGGAATGGAGCTCAAACACAATATATTTTGGATGCTCCACTGGCAAATTTTATTTGCATATAAACCATTTACATACAAAACTGATTTTCATCTTCCACAACAGTCTATCAGCATATTTATATTATAACATTCACAACCCATCTTTCTCCTCCAGCCATATATCCTTTTTCTCTGATCATTGTCTTCTCAGAACTGGGGTGTGTAACCCAATGCCCTAAAGCCTTCCCAGATCTGTCAGCCTCTGTTCATGCTGGGGGCTCGCTTGGGTATCATACCCAATGCCCACCTCTGTTCCTCTCCATCCTGCAGGAATATCTTCAGGAAGTGCCCAATCCAACTGGGTGTTGTCCCAGGCCAGGCCTGTCGCTAGTGGCCCTCCATCCCTTATGCCTCCTCTGTTTTCCACTTACTTCCACTAGCGGACTTCCAGCTCTGTGCTGAAAGGTGCACTTCCCCTAAACCTTCTCTCTCCAGTTCACATTCCTCAGTAACCTCATCAAACTTGTTCGTAAACAAGGCGGTACTCACCTCCGACCAGTGTACCCCATCTTGCCTGTAATCCCTTGGGCTATCATAAGCAATGGCATGTGCTATATAAATTACCCCAGTGGACTTGGTGAAAGCTACCATCTTTCTTTTCAGCCTCTTCATTGCTTGCTCAATTCTCTTGACATCCCTAGCCTCCCTCAAACCCTTCTGTGGATAATCTCCGGCCAAGCCACCAGGATCCCTGGTCACCATGTTTTCACAATTCCTCTGTCCCTCTGTATTTTCTAACTGTAAATCAACCCATGGACAGTCCCCCAAATCATCCCCCCCCAAATGTATAATGTAAAAATCTGGTTTTGGGACTCTGATCTTCTGGTTCTCCAAGAGCAGCAACAACTGACCCCATCACATGGCCCGAATGCCTTTCCAATGCAGCCAGACCAAATCCATTGCATTCTGTAGCTGTCTCCCACCTGGCATACCTGCTGCTTTCTTTTTGGCCAAGACAATGAAAGAATGCCCCATAATCGAGACCATCCTCCTGCTGCCTCACACCTAAAGCAAAAGAACAGAGCACAATGAATTACCTATTCCTGTACATATTTCTTGTAACAGGCTGATTTCCATCTCCCTTTCTCTTTGTTCTCCTCCTCCAAGTCACCCCGTGCAGCTGCCTCTGATACAGCCCCAATATGCCCAAAAGTGTGCGGAATGAGTGTCATGAAAATCTACTGGCATCTTCCCCTACAAATGCCATGTCTTTTTTATTGATTTTAAAATGATCAACAAAGACATTACACAGTGACATACAGACATACAGACAAGTGCATCTCACAGTTCATTATTGTTACATTCTGAGGTTCCTCTTCATTATTTTTCCTTCTCATTTACTTCCTCTTATTTATAATTACCTTTACCATACCTTTTAACTATTATATCCCTTCAGTAGAGCAATGATGGAGCAATGAGGCATGGGGAAGCCCGAAACTCCCTTTATAGCTGATTCTGCTCCAGGCCACATTGTAGAATAATCATCTCCTCATTACTTAATGTTGTCAAGAATGAGACCCAGTCCCTAAAAAAAGCATCCAGCCTATTATTAAGTATCAATGACAATCTTTCTAATGCTAAATTCTGCAACACCAATTGGCACCATTGCAGAGTGGTGGGGACTACATGGTATTCTGGATACAATGTCAGGCCATCATCAATATTATTCTAATCCACCATGGCAATAGCTCCCATTCACCTGCTTCTACTGGAGACATACCAAAAAATCCCACAGTAGGATCCATTTGAATGGGGAACCCCAACATCTGTGTTATTTCTTTACAAATTTTACTCCAAAAGGCTCAAAACCCTACAATTCCAAAATGAGTGCTTATACATTCCTCTTTCTTCTCCTCACCTGCCACAGAGAGGAGAAATGGAGGGGCATGCCCTATGCACCACCGTTGGTGGATAATATGCTCTTTGCAGGAACTTATAAAAGGCCTCCTTAAACTTGTTACAAATTGAAAGGCCCATGTGGCCTACCAACACCTGTCACCAGCTATCCTCTGAAATTTGGATTCCCAGATCTTTCTCCCACAGCTGTTTAGCTCTCTGTGTGTAATCTGGATATATTTCTCTCCCCACCTTTACCGCCTTACCAATAAACCCCTTGGGGTCACATTGCGTCCTATGTATCATCATCTCCACTGGCCTCCATCCATGTGACTCTCCCCCGCCCCTCTTTATCTTTGATAAGAATGCCCAAAGTTGCAAGTACTGTAATGTTTGCTGTCCTTGTAGGCCCAACTCCCATACAATATCTTCCAATGTGCACAATGTATCTTTGCTAACCAAGTTACCCACACATTTAGCTCCCCTTCTTTCCCAATCCCTGAACCTTCCATCCTCTAATCCTGGTAAAAAAAAGGATTTCCCTCTATTGCTAATAATAGTGTTTCCCCTTTATTAGTCCCTCAAGATTTCCTTAGAAGGCTCCATGCCTCCAATACTGATTTTACTAAGGGGTTACGACCCCCCCCCGCAATATAGACCTGTGCGCCTTTACTATGTAAATAGGCAGATGAACGCCCCGGGCATCCCCATTGTTCCATTGTGACCCAATTTGCCACTGCAGGGCGGTAAACCCAGTCGGCAATATAACATTGCTGAATGGCTAAGCAATAATTTGTTATATTGGGAAAGTTTAGGCCTCCTCTAGTTGTCTCTGCCTTAAGTCTTTGTAAACGGATTCTCGATTTTGCCCACTCCAAATGAACTGAGCAACTAACTTCTCTATCTTAACAATGTCCCCTCTAACAAGGTGCATCGGGATCATTTGCATAGGGTATAAAATCCTTGGTAGGATATTCATTTTCAATAAATTAATTCACCCCAACCAAGATATGGACAACTGCATCCACCTCTTCAAATCCGCTTCTACCACCTTAATAAGTAGCGTATAATTCAATCCATATAAAGACCCAATTGTCCTATCCTACTGATACCCAAATAAGTAATGCAAATCTTCCTACCCTGTATTCCCCATTGTGTATCTATACCCTCCAGCTTAGGGAAACAAAATATTTCAAATTTATTTACATTTATTTTACAGCGAGAAAATGTGGCAAATTTCTCTATTAATTCTAGTAGTAGTGGCATAGATCTCTGAGCGTCTCTAATGAATAAGAGCATATCATCTGCATATAGGGTGAACTTGTGCATGACCTCCCCCTTCCCCAATACCCTGAATCCACTGATACTGCCTTATTGCTGCAGCTAAGTGCTCCAGTGCCAGAACAAACAGCAGCGGCGATAGCAGGCACCCCTGCCGAGTACCCCTCTCCAGGGTAAATGGTACGGTAGGTATCCCATTAACCAAGACTCATGCTCTAGAAGCCTGATACATAGCTTTAATCTACCCAATGTATGACCCACCCAGACCAAACTGGGCCAGCACCTCAAAGAGATATTCCCACTCCACCCTATGGAAAGCTTTTTCCACATCCATAGATAAAACATATGTTTTTTCTATCTCTTGCCCCGCCCTCCAGACCACACTAAGCAATCTACGCATATTATGATAGGATAGCCTCCCCTTTATAAACCTGATCTGGTCTGGGTGTATCAACACAGGTAGATAATCCTCACGCCTCATCGCCAGGGTCTTGGCCATGATTTTAAGGTCGCAATTTAGTAGCAAAATCGGTCTGTATGAAGCACATTCCGATGGCTCCTTACCCGGCTTAGATACCAGGCATATCATGGCATCAAAACAAGTGTCCAGTATCTGCAAATGTTCTTCCTACTTGTCCCCCTGGAATACCTCACATAGCGTGTCCGCTAACTGACCCCCTAGCGTTCGGTACAATTCCAATGGAAATCCATCTGGCCCACCTGCCTTACCTTTTTGCATTTTACCAATAGCTTTTATAACCTCTTCTTTTGTTATAGGTTGATTTAAATGGTCTCTCTGACTCATCGTTACCATGGGTAGCATCTTGTCCAAAACTTCCTGCATCCACTGCCCCCTACCCTTACATTCTGTTTTATAAAGCTGGGCATAGAACGTTTGAAAGCAGTCCCTCACTTCCCCAGCCTCCCTATACACCTTACCCTCCTTATCCTTAATCCCAACTATCCTAGTGGGGCATTTACCCCCACCCGCATAAGTCTAACCATAAGTGGGCCCGGTTTATTAGTCCATTCATACATCTGGCGTTTAGCATAGAATCATGACTTTCTAGCTTCCCCATGCACCAAGGAATTTAATGCTTCCCTTGTAGCTGTAAGCAACTGACCTATTGCACCTCCCTCTCTCTGGACCACCCGTCTTTCCAGATCTTTTAGCTGCTTCTCTAATCTCTGTCTCTTTTCTTGCTTCTCTTTTTTAACCCTGGCCATATAGGCTATTATGGAGCCTCGCAGGAAGGCCTTCCCAGCGTCCCAAAAAGCAGCACTGGGCACCTCCGATCCTTGATTAGTTTCTTTATAAAAGCACCACTGTTTCGATAGGTATTCCCTAAATTCTTTAATAGGAAGCATATATGTAGGGAATTTCCACTGTGGTGGTGTGTCCCTTATCCCTTGCATCCTAATCTTCCCTATCACCATAGCATGGTCCGAAATGTGAATCGGACTATGCGATATGTCTATCAGCCTATCGTTCTATTCTTGTGGGACCAGGATATAGTTGATTCTTGTCCATGTCCCATGAGGACTTGAGAAAAATGTGTATTCCTTGGTCCCTGGGTTTACTGTTCTCCAGCTGTCTACTAATTCAAGATCTAACATACCTAATCCACCATTGATTTAGTACCTCTGACCTTCTCCCCCCCCCCGAGTGATCCATGACTGGGTCCAATACACTGTTCAGGTCTCCTCCTAGTACAAGACCAGGGAACTGTTCCCTAATTAGTAAATCCAGGAGCTCCAGGAAAAATGTTGGTTCGTATGTAGCAGGTCATAAACATTACCAAATGTGATTTGCTCCCCATATAGCTGCCCCACCACAAAGACATATCTACCTTCAATATGGTCTTTCACAACTCTTTTAACTGGTAGACTCTTGTGCAATAGGACACCCACCTCTTCTTTCCGCGAAGAGTAGGAAGTGGCAAAGCACTTACCCACCCACCCTCGAGCAAGTTTGCTGTGCTCAGCGTCCGACAGGTGGGTCTCCTGTAATAGTGCTACTTGCATACCCTGCTTTCTAAGTGCTGTTAAGAGCATTGTGCACTTGATCGGGTTTGTAACCCCCCACACATTCCAGGAGACCACCGTTAAGTCTTGTTTACTACCCATATTCACTCCCCTCTTTTCCCCTGCATAAGAGTCCACCATTGGACCCCCTAAAGCCCCAAAGTATAATGTCCCAATGCTCCACTTCGAGTTCAACATGAGATGCGTACAACAACATACAGCAGAAATAACCAAGGCCCCTAGAATTCTGAGGCCGCAGAATTTTGCGCAGAACTTGCAATCTACCACAGAACTTCCGTGGTGCCGCAGAATTCACTCTTCTAGGTGATTTTTTATTAATATTTGTGTTAATACATATAATCTGGTTCCCTTCCCCTCTTTTTATACCCAAAACCCCCCTATATGTTCAAAATGTGATGTTATCATTGCTATAACATCATACATTAGCTAATGAAATGGCTGCATTCTGCAGCAGAAATGAACAGTCACTTATCTACCACAGCTCCCATTGCCAGAGACGGTGGCACAGCACATCATGCATGGTGATATTTGCTCAACCTGCACTACAGGCTAATACAGTTTTCATTCTTACATTGTTGCACTAGGGCCAACTGAAACAAAACCTTGTCAATAGCACAGACCTGTTAAGTCCATACCTCACTTTGTACAAACCTATTTATGTCTTTAAGGTATAGAGACACTATCTGAAATGAATAACTGGTACAATTAATTTAACTGTCTCCATTTTTAAGAAAAATAAAATACTTATGCCCAGAAAAGTGAAATATAATAATGTGTAGACCTGTTGAAAGAATAGACCTGTTAAATAAATAATTGCACTGTGCGCATTTTTGCCAGGGTTATTGATTACATATTGTCATTGGTTGATAGAATCACATAAAAGTTATTGAGAACTGTTATGTGCAGGGACAGCTGTTGGGCCAGAGGGTAGCATGCTGCATTTCTGTACTGGCAACTCAGGTTCAGAAATTAGCTTTGGGAGCTGGCTGGGCAGCACAGGGATTGGTGGAACACATCACTGCTCGGAGCCTGGGAAGGTATGGTACAGTGTTCTGTCACATGGGGGACACATTGTGATGGGCCAGAGAGCTGTATCTCACAATTGGTTCACATGCATGTCATGACCTGATGGTGTTACGCAGTGTGTCAGGGAAAGCAGGTTGACATGAAAAATAAGTTTTGCAATAACTCCTCTATTCCATTTCTAATGGGACCTGTATGAATAAGGATGCAAGTTCATGGAAATTAAAAAAATATATATATATATATATATATATATACACACACACACAGACACACACATACACACACATGTACAGTATCTGTGTCTCTCTCATCACATACACACACACACGCATATTTGTATGTATGTTACAGACTGCATATAAATATGTAAGTGATACACAATGGGAACCTCATGAGTGGTGTAGAAAGCACATACAAATATATAAGTGATAGACAGTGGAAACCTCATTAGTGGGATAGATAGCATGCATATAGAAATACCTTATTTATCACATAAGATCCCATCTGGATATGTCATTTATGCAACAGGCTAGGACCTTAAGGGAGAGACATTTGTTTTGCTTTTTTAGGCATAACATTTTTTTATAAGTCTGTTATTTTTTTAACTAGTGTTACTGTGCTTTCCACCATCCTGATTGCTATAACCACTGCTATGAAAGTTAAGTCAGGATGACAAGCTGACACTGTGATGTGGTAGTTTGTTAGTGCCGCAGAACTTTCACAGAAATTACAAACCACTGGCGCAGAAGTTCTGCGGCAAATGGTAGTCCCATTGTGCCACAGAAAAGTAAGGGCCCTGGAAATAACAACAAGATAACAGGATAACATGAACAATATATCCCCTCCAACTAATTCAATATTAACATCTACCCCTAAATTCCTACTACCCCCCATCTGAGCTCCACGATGAAGTATATCCCGCTACATCCTTTATCACTTTGAATTTTCCCTGTGCCAAACCCTCACCCCCTCTTAATGACTCCAGTTGCGATCTCAGCATGAGTGTCAAATACCCCATTCAATGATATCGATGCCCCGCTGCTCCTGCCACAGCCGATAACTATTTGCATTTGCTACTCTGTATATATGAAAAAAAAAGAATTAACGGTTGACCAGACTATATGGGCAGAAAAAACTTGAACCCCAACTAACAACTTTAATGTCCCCCTGTGCAGCTTTGCCCTCCAGTGATCCCCCAAAAGTATGTGATAGGAGCACTTCCCTACTGAGTTTTAAATCACTCTGAGCCCCCCAAAGGAACATACCAGATTATCTCCTGGCTTAACTCCCCTTACCTAATATGGCCTCCAACCCTGTCAAGCCCTTCCCCTCTTCCCCACATCGTTCATCAGCAGTATGCCTCTTTCCCGGTAGGCATCACATGCAGAAAGTCTTAGGGCTGTGAAAAAGGGGTAGGCAGCACCACAAATATATGTGCTAAGCTCCCTCCACGATTTCACAAACGAGCCAACCATCTCCACTCCATGACCTTCCAGCCTTCTTACACCTTTATGTCCAAAGCATTCATCTCTAAAGGGAGCTGTCCTGTCCCGAGCATTCGCCATCTGCATGTTCGCGTCCTCTCTGGGGAGAAGCAGCCAGGGTAACCGTCACTCTGCATTTCCAAGCATACTGACTGACTCAGTCTCTTATCAGAGAGGCCCCAGGATAGATTTTCCATGCACTGGGTGCACAAAGAGCCCCGCATACTCCTATCACAGATGACTAGGCCACGTGAACAAGGATACATTCTAAACTTTAATCTTGCAACCGCAATCAACTCACAGTTCAGTGTCCAGTTAGCCTTCTCCATGCCATCATTTGCCCAGCGTCTTTTGCAAGTCAGTCACGAAAATTTATGCCTTACTGAGCTCCCAAAAAGAGTACATCGCCCCTCGTACTTGATTTTTAGCACTGCAGGATAGATCATAAAATGCTCAACCTTAAGGTTTCTCAGTTGGACCATGAGCGGGTTGAACACCTTTCTCTTCTGAAGGAGTCGAAAAGAATAGTCTTGTGAGATAAACATTCATGCCCCTTCATATTCCAGTGCCCCCTTCCCTCTATAGGCTCTGAGAATCTCTTCTCTATTTTGAAAGGAGTGGAACTGGATAATTATCTGCCACGGGGGCTGGTCTTTCTGATGGTCATGGCATTATGGCTCGATGAACCCATTCCAATTTGAAGTGGCCATTCTTTGGCTGGATTCTCAATAGCTCCAGGAGGGTCTAGGCACAAAAATGCATTACATCTCCTTTCTCCACACCTTCTGGTAAGCCTCTAAGTCATAAATTAAGTCACCGGTAGTAATTTTCCTGGTAGTCCATGGTGTCTTTTAACTCCTCTAATTCTTTCTGTAACTGTATGACTTGCCATGGAGTCTCTGCATTTTCTTCCTCCAATCGTGATATACGCTCCTCAGCCTCCTCTATTCTGTTGGAGTGCACAGTCTGTTGTTCAAGTACTTCCTGAAGTTTCAGGTCAATTTTCTCTTCCAATTTCAACAATCTGGGCTCCAGCACAGCAATCACTTGGCCTGTAACCTCTCGGCCTAATGCACTGATTTCGGCTGCTGACATGGATATTTTAACCACGCTTTCACCCGACATAGAGGCCATGGGAGCCACCACCTTTTTCTCCAATTTTCTGGCGATTCATTGACTTTTTCCCATATTAGGCACAAGATACTCCTCCATAACACTTTCCCGAGCCAGTTGGTACCACTGCAATATTTCAGGGTCAGCCTTTTCCACCCTAATTTTAACTTTTATTTGGCCTTTAGCACGGAGCAGTTTGGTGACATGTCTATCTTGCTAGCTGCTCATCAGCGCCCCCCCACCATGCCTTTTTTAATCACTGCCAAAACCAGGAAAGCTGACACTGCCACCCAGTTCCCATGAACAAATTAGGGGCCCCCCGACACTGGTCTGAGCTCCCAATAATCGTCCATAGCCCTTACCACACAAGTGTCCTGATCGGTGACACCGGGTAACCTGATCCTGGCCCACCCCCCCACCTGGTCTGTTTTTGACTTTCTCAAGTTAATCACTGCCCTCCACTTATTCCAATGAATATCCTCACCCCACAACCTGCCTTGATATGCTTTTGGCTGCCCGCTGCTGCCTCATTAACTCTGAATGCCCCTCTGCTGCATGGCCAAAAATAATGCCTTGAATAACCTCTTCTTGTATGCCAAGCTGAAAATACACCTTAAACTGTCCAACAACCTCCTCAACAGCCTGCCCTCAATTGGCTGTCTGCTTTTTGTGGTCTTCCTTTTACCCTCTGCCACTCTTGCATCATTCTTTTAACAGCTAGTGCCCTGAAGGACGTCCCCCATCCCTTTGCTTCACAGACCACCCATATGCCCACTGAGTACATGCCCATAGTGGAATGGGCTAAGCCCTCAGCCCACTTCAGTATCATGAACCTAATCACCTGGTGTTCTGTGATCTGACCACCTCCCTCGAATCCTGCTGCCATTGAAACTCCTGGAACACATGCCATCCTACTTCATATGACCTTAATGTGTTCATGGGCCAAGAGCTCTGATACAGCATGCTGGCTTTTTCCATCCAATCTCTCACAGCATAGGGGTCATCCATCCTCCTGGCTGCAGCAGTGGGTGCCACCTCCCTGAACCTGTGTAACTGAAGGTGGGAAAGGCTGTCAGTTACCTTGTTATGCATGCCTTCATTGTATTTGGACTTTATTGTCATATTCGGTCAATACCCCTCTAAAACTAGTTACTGCACTACCCTGGTCACCCTATCAGTAGAACCCCTCTGGTGGTTCAAGATCTCCACCACCGCTATGTTGTCACACTGAAAGATTATTTTTCTTTTTTCTGAAACTGCTCCCCCCACACCATCACTGCCACCCTTATGGGAAATAGCTCTGGGAACGTAATATCCTTCAGTAGCCCATTCATCTCCCATCTGTTTGGCCATGCCTTGGAGATTCATTCACATTTAAAGTATGCCCTAATCCCTAGGGCTCCAGTTGCATCAGTATATAGTTCCAAGTCAGTGTTGTACATCCATTCCTCTTGCAGAACTTGACCCCATTGTACTCATCCAAAAACTGCTCCAACACCTCCAGATCCTGTCTTATCCCTTTTATAATGTCAACTCAATGGTGGGGGGAGCCTTGCCTGGCCCATGGTCTTGGCTAGTCTACAAGTAAAAAATCTTTCCAGGGCCACTACTCTGCATGCAAAATTTAGATATCCTAGCAGCTGCTGTGCTACCGAAAGCTGCACCCACCTTCTAGTTGTTACCAAAGCCAATAACTCCTTAAATTTGTTGATATTGTCCATGAGGAGTCAGAAAACACCTGTCTCTGTGTCTACCTCTATGCCCAAAGACTCAAGTTTCCTCACTGGCCCTTCCATCTTGTCCCTAGCAAGTAGTACCCCTAGGGTCTGGCACATGTTCTGGAACTCCCCCAACATCTTGCCAGTACTAGTTTCCCCTTGCCCACAAGTAAAAAATCATCCAAATAATGCGCTACTGTCTTATACCCCCACCTATCCCCAAATATCTATTGCAGCCAAGTGCTGAATACGTCAAAAGCTGCACATGCTATTGAGCAGCCCATGGGTATGGCTTTATTGAAATAATACTTTCCATTGAATTGAAACCTCAACAGATCCCAGTACTCCTCTCTCACTTGTAGCAATGAAAGGTGGACTCAGTATCCGTTTTTGCTAACCAGGCCCCATCCACTGCCCTGATCAGCTCAATGGCTTGATCTAGCATGGTGTAAGTCACTGTCCTGGTCCCCCTCAGGAATGCCATTATTCATTGAACCCCCTTTGGGGTAGAATAGATGGTGTATAAGCCTATATTCCCCCGGTTTCTATTTGGGCACTGTGCTCAGAGGAGACACCCTCATTTCCAGCCATGTTGGCATCACAAAAGGCCCTGCTACTCTCCCTGCTACCTTCTCCTTGTCGGTCTTCCTTTTTACCCACTCTTTCCCCTTTGTGGACCCCATATTTTTCACCAACATGGCCAATCTTGGTCCTACATATTGCAACCCCATGAAACCCTCCCTAATCCTTCTCCTAGCCAAACTATCCTGGTAACCCTCTGTCCATTCCCAAAGAATGTCACTCCTAATGGGTATGCCTGCTTTCTGATGCCCTCTGCCTCCCCGTGTCCCTACCCCCCTCGGTGACTTTAACTACTTGTCCCTTCCCCAAACACCCTTACCCCCAAATCCTCTCCCCTCTCTTGGCCTGTGCTCCTCCTCCTCCCCCTACATGTCTTTAATGTGGCAATGCTAGCCCCTTTCACACCTTCAAATTACCCTGAACCCTGACCCATGAGCATCCGCACCCAGAGGTCTGCATATATGGCATCCCAGCAGATGTCCCCATGTTCCACCATGTGCTGACAAAACTGTGCATCATATACTAATCACCTGTAGCCCCTTTCTTTCATGTATTTGCATGTCTAATCATGGCTGAGTAGGTCAGCAATGGTATTACCAACTTAGGCTGCTTCTGCAAGAGAATAGTTCTGAAACTTGTAAACCCTGTTAACCAATTGCTGAATGTCTTTTTTTATTTTATTTAGCTTTTGTTAACTGGGTAAGTGCACTAGCCATAAAATGACTTTTTTTCAGGCATGACCCGGGAGAGTACAGACGTGCAGAAACATACAGGGTAACAATTTATAAGTGCTTTGCATACATTGAGTTAAATGATATAGTACATAGGAGCAATACAGAAAAGATCATTCAAAAGTTCATAGGTGCAAACTATACAATGAGTAGAGAAGACATATTGCAACATATTATCAGGTGACAAAATCATATAAACAGTACAGAGTGCCCAAATCAAGGAAAGTCAGAAAAAAGAGAACTAGCCAGGGAATATAGTGTTGTCAGCAGATAAAAGGGTCAGTTAGTGCGGAAGAGGGGAGCAGACCAAGAAATTAGATAATATGGGTGTAAGTATGTGGACATGGGTGATGACTGCAAGGCTAGATTATGTATGAGCAGGGAAGAGGAGCAGGGAACAGGCTAAGCCAGTCAGTGGGTTATGGAGAGGTAAGGATGGCATAGTTGCCAATAACACAAGTCATTAGGTAGGGTGAAAGCAGGAACAGGTATCTGCAAGCAGCAGAATTGTGCACAATTTTCTCTTAAAGAATATGTGTGAGTTGGAAAGTCTAATGTCAAGAGGAAGGGAATTCCACAGCTGTCAAGCAGCATACACAAAAGCAGCAGTTCCTTTCCTAGTGCGACACCTAGGAATATTCAAGAATGATTTATCGGCTGATCGTAGACCATGGAGTGTGACCTGAGGAAAAATCATAGCCGCAAGAGACCTAGGGGTTTGATTCTGAATTATTGAATCAATAAGTGAGCTGAGACAGTATTTTCTGCTAGCAGAGGGAGCGAGCCAGCCAAGATCATTATAGAGTTAGCAGTGGTGTATAAGCCGAGGGGCGGATGAGCCGTAGTGACATATATTGTTATACGTAACTTCCCATTTGAGCAGCCCCCAGTAGGAGAGCCCCATATGTTAGGGTGGGGTGAAGAATCCCCCTTGCAATGGCCAGTTTGGCCGATGGAGTGTGCCTATAGCTAGTCTTATATGCAACACCCAGTTTAGAGTTGACAGCTCTACAAACTGACTGCACATGGAGATTGAGATCTAGAGATTGATCGAATAGGAAGCCTAGGTATTTGAAAGAAGTCACACATTTCAGAAGAGACCCTTCTATGTCCTGAAGCATCAGTGCCATTGAGCAAGTCCGGAGCTTCAGGGCTGATCCCAGCAACATGGCTTTAGTTTTGCTTGTGTTGAGTACAAGTTTGTGGTCATATTGCCAGTTTTGGATATTGTTAAAGTCAGAGGAAAGGGATGTATTGATACTGACTATATTGGTAGAACTTCTATAGATGACAAGATCATCTGCATAAAGAATAGCAGAGCAGGATTTGAGAGTGACTCCAATGTTATTAATATAGAGAGAGAAGAGAAGGGATCCAAGGATTGAACCCTGCAGAACACCAATATTAATGGTGGCACTGTTAGACAGGAATTAAATTTCACTGATTGAGTTCTGTTTGTCAGGTAGCTTCTGTACCAGTCAACAATGGAAGGTGAGAACTGCAGGTCTCAAAGAGCAGAGAGAAGCAAGTTGTGGTCAACAAAGTTGAAGGCCTTTATGAGGTCAATAAAGACTGCCTCAGTCAGATTGCCAGTATTCAGTTTGGAAAGACTGTCAGTAGTGAATTTAAGGAGTGCAGTCGTTGTGCTATTACCTTTCCTGAAACCATGTTGGGTATCTGAGAGTAGGTTGAACTTGAGTAGATAGTTGGTTGTCTGGGTTGCAACAATTTTCTCTAGAACTTTGCTCAGCACCAAGAGAATGGCAACTGGTCTGTAGTTCATGATGACCTTCGGATCCCCTTTTTTAAGTACAGGTGTAATCCTGGCAGCTTTCTGGAGGTCAGGGACCTTTCCACCTGAGAGTGATAGCAAATAGATTTTTGACAGAGAAAGTGAGATAAGGGGAGCAGCAAGTTTCAAGAGGCGTGGTTCCAGTGAGTCCGAGCCACAGCTAGTATTTGCAGAGATGGACCTCAGCAGCTTAAGGACCTCCTTCCTAGTAACCTCCTTGAAATAGAATGGAGCAGTATGAGGAGGCACAGGAGACAGCACTTCCAGATTATCGCGACAGGTTACTGATGAGGGGGTTAGAGGTCATCACAGTGGGATGAAAGGAAGACGTATACTGAGAGAGATCAGAGAAATAAAGGCTGAAGGAATTAGCTATGGTTTGCGAGTCATTGCAATGCACATCATTTATCAGCATATCCCCAGTAGTAGTAGACTGTGAGGATCCCAGGAAGGTTTTGATATGTGACCAAAATTTCCTGGGGCTACAGGCCGAGTTAATCAGTAGGTCCTTACAGTACTTACTCTTTGCAGATCTAACTTGTTTTTTTCAGGAATTTTGTAGTCTACAGTAGGTGCTGAAATCAGTTTGCTGACCTGATGTTTTGTAGCGCTTCCAGAGTTTATCTCTGAGTGGCAAGTTTTTGAGCAAATCTTTGTTTAGCCATCTTGTTTGTTTACCACTCCCTCTCCGGGTTATATTTGGTGTGTGTTTAAATTGAACAGTAAGGAATTCACTGATGAAAAAGCTTACAGCATCCTGAGCACAGAGTGATAGATAGATCTCTGACCAGTCAGTTCTAGAGACATCGTACAGAAACTCCTCTTGATCATGGTGCACAAAGTTTGTGAGTGTGATGAGATGAGGTGGAGGAGATGGAGGTGCACCCAAGGATAGAATGCAGAAAGTTGGGTAGTGGTCTGTTAAAGCATCAGCAAGAATATCAGCAGTTGATATATGTTCGATCTGATTTACCAGCACCCAGTCCAAAAGTGTGCCTGATTGTGTAGTGACAGACTTCTAGTCGGCACTGTTACTATCTGATGCAAGTTGTAGCTATGAGTCAGAGACAGAAGAGAACTGAGAGATGCCCCATACAAGTTTAAGTTAAAGTCTTCTAAGATGACCACCTCATTATGATTGATATTTAGAGAGGTAGTTTTCAACAGGTTTTTAAGTCCAGCTAACCCTCCCAATGGGGGTTTATATGCACAGATAACATGTAGTTTCTTAGCATGTTTCTTACCCTTGAACCTTCTGTCCTCTGTGGTCTTACCCACCAGAGCTAGTGCCACCGCCATCTCTGACCTCCCTACCAACTCCCTCTCCGCATACTTCTTTGCAGCCTCCTTATCAACCAGTGCAAACATGTTGAGGTACTCCCTCTTCCATATCTTCTCCTTTATTGCCTTGGGCATGTGGTCCCCCAGTGTCATCCCTGGGAATCTGCCCACCTGTGCCTCCTTCCCTTCATTTCCCAATAACCCTGTCCCTTGGCCCTGGGTCCCATTTCCTTTTAACTCAGATAATGCCTTTTCCATTTCCTCAAGCCCTTTATCCCACTATCTGCTATTAAATCTGCCAGATAGTCTTTTAGACTGCCATCTAGCATCAGATCGACAGTGACCTTACCCTTTGGCACTGCTGTCTCCTTCCCATCTGCCTTCCTTGGCCTCTTCTCTGCTCTGTCCTTCTATCATCTTCTGGCTCCTTCCATTTTCCTGCTCTAAGCTCCTCCTCCACCGCCTTGTGGGCCTTCTCCAGCATGGACTGCACCTGTCCCATCAAGGCTGCTGCCTGCTTAGTCAGCTTCTCCATGGCACTCTCCTCCTTTCCTGCATCCTTCCTGGGTGCCATCTGAAACACACAGTCACCATCCACCAAAGAGACACAGTTAAAGGGTTTTTCTTTCACCCTCCTCTCTTTCCTTTCTTTTTGTATTTTTTTTCCACACAGCCAATCCTGTAGTCCACACTTTATTTTCTGGCTGCTGGCCTGCTTCAGTGGGGGGGGGGGGTGCACCACCAACCCCCAAGCTAATTACTAGGGCTGTGCGAATAATGAATATAATTTCCCAAATACCACAAATAATGAACTATTCGTTATTCGGATTCCAAATGATGAATAGTGCACAATTCGCCCGGTATTCGGGAAGCACTTATAAAAAGCTTAAGAACCCCCTCCTTCCTAGCTCAGATCTGGCAACAAGAGAACCCTTCCCCCACCTGAGATAGCACCAAAACCCTCCTTCCCCAACCACTTTACGTAAGTTATAATTTAAAAAAGAAAACATACAGAAAATTCAATGGGCTACTAGCACAACTGTACCCGCTCCACAGCCAACCAACAAGTTTCAATACTGTGCCCTCGCCCCCCACACACACACACACGCTAGTAGTCTGTAGTAGTAGTAGCCCCCCACCTTAATCCACACCTTGCATCTAAAGATAAATAAAAGAAAATGCAGCCGACGCAGCCAACCCTCCTCCATGGCCTGCTGCCTTCTAGTGAATGAAATCAATTGCTTGCTTGCTTGCGCTTATATAGAAGAATGGGCTGATCACATGATTTGGGGGGTGCCACAATATTGAAACTTGGCAGCCGGTCATGGAGGTGGGTGGGGTTTTGCCTGTCACCCATTGGATTTTACGTATGTTTTCTTTTCAAAAAAATTATAGCTTGTGTGAAGTGGTTGGGTGGAGGAGGGGGTTTGGGTGCCATCTGAAGGTGGGAGGGAAGTGATTTTCTATTCTTACTGGATCTGGGCTAGGGGTGGGTGGGGGGCTCTTAGCTTTTTTAACAAATAAAGTACCTGAATACTGAATATTTGGCTGACTATTTAGATGCATGGGCTCCAAATACCGAATATTCAAAAAAAGGTATTCACACAGCCCTACTAATTATCCTACCTGGCAGCCTTCCATTAACCTATGCTGCAGAGGACTTTCTATGTTTATTGCTCTCACAGATTTGTAGATATATTGATGCATATAAAGTACCTATGTTTCTTTATACACTTTATCAAGGTTTAAGTCTAACATTTTGATAATTATTGCTGCTTATAAACATCCATGAATCTCAATACTACATTTTTACAATGTGCTGTATTAGCAATTGCTTATTATGATATGATAGTTGTAAACCCATCAGTGTCTGTTTTTTTATAGTTTAGCAAACTGTTATAAAAGTGGTCGCACTTTGTAGGTACGCCTTCCAATAAACCTTAAGAAGTAGAGTGTCCTCCTTTCCATTCTTTTTATAGGCTCCCTCCTGGGAGATCGAACCCTGGGCTTCTGCTCACTGTCTGCTACCCAGCCTGGTGAGCCACCCGGTCTGGGCCCCTACCCTCTGGCTGGATATTCCCCAACCCCTTCCATTAATTTCTTGCTTATTCCCCCCGTCATTGAAAACCTTGTGTGCCTTATTGTGGCAGATACCACCCACTCTTTCAAATCTCACATGTGCACTCTAAAATGGTGGCAGCCACCGATGGCCATGAAATGGTGGCTGATTTCATGGCAGGGGATGCTCCTGTCCTGTTCCCCCACAGTATATGCTGTAATTCTTGCTTTCCCCTTACCTAGAGTTTCTCATCCTCTAGTTTCTCCCTCTACTATGCTACCAACCACCTGGTGCTGGCTGGGAGCCACCAGGTGCCGAAAACCAAAGGACAGCCTTTTCTCCACTGAATGAACACCACCCAGCAGCTCATTGTGCAACTGCTTGGCCCCTGGCACTGTACCACTTGCCTACAGAGGCAACAGCACTTATTGCTACTTTCACAGCCCTGTCTCACCCCTGCATCAGACCAGACTCCCAGAACATCAGGCCTGTCCTGTCATGCAGCACTGGAGTGGGGATGTCCTCTGTAACCCCTCTTCCCCCAACCAGGACCACCTTAGGTCTCTACTTGTCCCCCCAAAAAGGGGGTGCACCTCTCTTCTGTGGTCACCAGGCTCTTCTGTCATTGTGGCCCACTTCTGACCCATCCACCATTCACTCATCAGGGCCACATCTGACCACCTGACATACCTCAAGCAGCCTGGTTAGCCCTTCATGCGGCACACCATGGCTGCACCATTCTCTTCCGCCTGCTGCACTGCCAAACACTGACCCCTCCAGCCCCACGACCTCAGGATGCCTGCACCAACCATGGACCTCAAGAGCCAATTTACCTGCAATGCCAAAATGGGACCCAACTGTCAGCATGCCCACGACTTTCCCTCCTTAGTTCTTTATTTACTTTTCTCTTCATTTGTTTTATAATTCAATGCAATTGAAGCACGTAAGGGGCCCAATTTATGCACCAAACAACAAACTGAACATTTTAGACTTTCCTTTTAATAGTGACAGAGGCAATGGGAGAATCAAAGTGTGGATGGCTTACCCAAACAGACTGTAAAACTAACATTTCCGATTACCTTTTGGTGGCGACAGAAGCACTGTGGAAATAAACATAAAGATGCTATTAAAACTTCTGTAACACAGCACCCGAAGAGAGCCGTAGCAGGGAAATCTGCCCAGGAGCTCTCCAAAACCCACATAGTCACTAACCCACTGTTCTCTCCCCCTGCTTGCCATGCTAACCCTAGCCCTGTGGCCATCTCCTGCTCTACACCTCATGTTTCCTACCTTACCTTTATCCTTTTCTCTACTTTACCAATTCTAATGAGCAACCTGCCAGTCAAAGTACTGTTACACTTGAGGATGTCAGAATCTCAAGAATGTCATCCGACAAGTGGCATAGTACTGGCTGCAGCCTCACTTTACCCATCAATGGTCACTCCCTATTTTACCCTCTGCCAATCCTCAGGCACCTTTATCTTGACAGACTCCCCAAGCCCACCTATTACCTGCTCTACCCCTCACTTACCTCTCTCTCTCTCTCTTTCCTTCCTTGTCCCCACCCCCAATTTCCTGGCAAGGACACTTCTGACAATCTGGGTCACCCTGCATTGGCAACCCCCTTTGCTAAAAGTGCTTCACTAAACCAAGATATATATTACTTTAGTTGTGGGCATGGCAATGGAACAAGAACTTTCAAAGTCTTCAGAATCCTGTATCTGAGTTCAGGAACTAATGAAATGAAAATAAAAATAAAATGGGTATTTTGATAGTTTCCAACAAAAACACAATTGCTGAAAAAAAAAGGAAATGATAACTAAATCTGCTGCTTTAAGATTAGTTCAACAGTTTATGCTTCAAGAAACCTAAGCTTAGAAAAGCTGTATAAGCAAGTAACACATGCAAGTTCTTCATTACAGAGTCTACAACACAGGAAACCAGCACTCCAGGATTACAGGAAATGGCTACTTCCTTCTCTAAATTATCTACACCATCATCAACTGCAAGTCCAACAACAGGTACAGTTAGAGATTGTTTGCAATCTTGTCAGAGAATTTAAATATCTATTTTTTTTATAATGCAGTAATTCAACATATAATAATATATAGACAAAATAATTTGCTGATAGTGCAAATGATGTAAACCACTCGTACTGATGTTTAGTTTAATTCTGCAGAGATACCTATTATGTTCTCTTTACTCTCCCTGTATGAGTTATTAAGATGACCATAAAAGATTCTGCTGCAGTAAGGACCAGATTAAAAGCATAATACTTGAACACTGAAGTAATGACTGAACTGAAATAATGCAACACTTTCATAAAGATATTCATATCCCAAATATGTTTTCCATGGCATTGTTGTATGACAATTGCTTATAATATTGGTTCCTACATTGTTTGCTTGCAAAAGCTCATTATAGTACAATAGTTATGTTTATGGCACAAAATTGTCCAAAAGTCCTCTCCAACTCTTACAAGGATTGACAATATTTGAAAAAGTAGTATTAATTTATAAATATGATAAACAAGTATGTAATATTATATGATATCAAAGCAAAAACTGTTCAGCAGCATTAAATATAGACACATTACTAGGGATGGAATGAATACTCACTCAGGATCAGCTGGCCAGTTAATTCTTCAAGAAAACTGCTCAGAATGTGAAGGAAAAATTAAGTTGTGTAAGCACATTATTCATTACAAAATCTACAACACTGGAACACTCTAGTGGAACACTAGAGACAACCACTTCTCCCACATTTGAAACATCAGCCTCAACAATTACTACAACTCCAGCAACAGGAGTAATTAGACATAGTTTGGGATTTTTACAGAGAAGTCTGATTCTTATATTAAAAAAGCAGCAGTTCAAGATGTAAGGATGTCAAAAATTAATTTTGTTGATAAAACAAATGGAATGAACCATTTACCTTGATATTTGTTTTGCACACTGATAGTTATCATTTTGCTTCATGCTCTCTATATGAGTTGCTCAGACAAGTATGGAAGTGTTTGTCACAACAACAAACATATTATAAGTATTATTCTTGAACATTGAATTAGTTACCAAGGTGAAATGCCTACAATACATTAATAAAAATAAAAAAAAACATGTTTTTTATCACAGTATGGTTTTATACAAGTGCTTATAATGTTGGTTCCCACATCTTCCTTCTGAAAGTATTTATTATAATGCAATTTTGAGATATGTTTTTCACATAAAAGTGCTTTAATATTTTTTGCAGACTTTACAGTATATGAAAAGGTCATCTTAAGTTTCAAATCTGATAAACAATTAGAATGATTCAGCAGTGTCAGTGGCTCAGTAGATAGCACACTCGCCTCTGAGGCCGGGAGATCAGAGGGCTGTGGGTTCAGTTCCCACATCTGGTACTTGGGTTAATATCCCAGTACTGACACTGTAATGCAGCATGAGAGGGGTGCTGCATTTCTGAGGTGCCGTCTTTCGGATGAGACGTTAAACCGAAGTCCCATCTGCCTGGATTGGTGGTAGTTCAGGTGGATGTTAAAGATCCCATGGCACTTATCGAAAAGAGTATGGGAATTTCCCCAGTGTCCTGGCCAAATTTCCCTCATTCACTAAAAAATACCACCAACAGCTTAATCTGGTTCAAGGTCAGTTGGCATTCATCTGTATTCCCCCGGGTCATGCCTGAAAATAGGCAGAATTTGTCTAGTGCACTTACCCGGTCAACAAAAGCTAAATAAATAAATGATGATACCATATCAAAACATGAAAAACTAATGAGCCAAGTTACAATTTGGACATATTAGATAGACAGATAGATAGAAAGACAGACAGACATATATACTATAGATACTCTATTTCTAAAGAGCCCCATTCCAAGGCCTTGGCACGCTGTACAATAGAAATCATTGCCATTTTTTAAAATCAGACAAAATAAATAAGTTGACTGGGAATAAACAGTTAATCTATCTATCCCATATTAAAAACAAAACATATATTAATCAATAAAAGCCTTTTGGAACAGATATGTCTTCAGACCCTTTTTAAAGGCTTCTCCTGAGGAAGCCTCCTTCAAATAACCAGGCAGTGAGTTCCACAGGGTAGGAACAGCCACTGAGAATGCCATGTCCCCAGAATGCCACAACCTAACCATGGGAACTCGAAGGAGGCTTTTCCCAGCAGAACAGAGTGCCTAGGGCAGCTGATAGGGGGCAAGGGGATCTTGCAGATTGACAGGTCCCCTTTCATGCAGGGTCTTATAGGTCATTAGCCCTATCTTCAAGACAGTCCTCCACCTGATAGGCAGCCAGTGCAGTTTGCAGAGGACTGGGGTGATATGATCACACCTTTTCACACCTGCCAACAGTCCTGCCTCCACATTCTGCACCACTGCAAGGTTAACTCCAGATATTCCTAGGTACAGAGCATTACAGTAGTCTGACCTGGATGTGACAAACACATGCACCAGTGTGGTCAGGTCCACAGGCAGGATCAGGACTCGGATCCGGGTGATATTTCTAAGATGGTAAAATCCACTTTTTTTTTACTTGCCCAGCTCCTTGGCACTTCAGAAGGGACCTCGTACCCCCTTCGACTCCATCCTCTAGGTCCTGATTACCATTAGCCCTGGCTTCATTGTGCTCATTCAACCTGTTTGCTTTTTTTCCATTTTCCCCCCATCCCCTGAGGGCACAGACACAAAGGACATTTGTCCAGATGAATGGCATGCAGATGCACACCACTGTCAGGCACCCAACAGTGTCCTCCCTTCCTGACTCTGTACAGCCATGTGCCCCACCACCTGTGCTTATACTGGCTGAAGAGCTGCGGGTGTATACACTACCTGGTAATCCACCGTGCCTGGAGGAGGACAGCATCCATTGGGATGCTCTGTCCTCCTCCTACAATCCTCCCCCAATGGCCCGGGTTTGTCCCCGAACCCAGATCACCAGTGTAGTGCAAGGTGTGGTATCCAGCATCTCAACCTGAAGGCACCACCAGGCCAACCCATAAAATCCACTTATGACCATGGATGACACCTGAGCATCAAATATCAGGCCATCTTCTAGGATCACACCCACATCCTACACTCATTTAGGCGGGACAAGGGGAATTCCCCAGCACTAAGTGGAGGGTAACCCCCCACCCCATTCCAACCTGACAACCCAGATCCACCACCTGTGCCTCTGTCTTGTCTGGGTTAAGCTTATGCCAATTTTGAGTCATCCACATCTGGATTTCCTCAAAGCAGCTATTAAATACAGAGGCCGCCACCTGGGTATCAGGTGCACAGGACAGGTACAGCTGGATATCATCTGTATAACAGTGCAAACCCAGCCTATACTGCCTGAAGATACCTCCCAATGGCAGCATATTGTGCTGTGAACAATAAGGGCAACAAGACCGAACCCAGCAGAACTCCACAGCACAGAGGCTTCAGGTTAGATGAGGCTAACCCCATCGTCACCTTTTGTACTCTGTTTGTCAAATATGACCTGAACCAGTTGATGACATTACCAGACAGGCCACAGCAGAACCACAGGTTATCAAGCAGCACCTCATGATTCACAGTGTCAGATACCATGGAGAGGTCCAGAAGGACCAAGATGCTATGGTCTCTCCTGTCCCTTACCATCAGAAGATCATTTAATGCCCTCACCAGGGCAGTTTCCATACTATGCCCTGCTCAGAACCCAGACTGGAAAGTCACATAAGTGGAAGAAGAGGTAAGATGCTTGTCAAGCTGAATGACCACCACTTTTTCTATAACCTTCCCTAAAAATGGGAGGTTTGAGACCAGCCTGTAGTTGCCAAGGCAGTCCAGATCCAAAGAGGCTTCTTCAAAAGGAGTCTAACCAAGGCCTCTTTCAAGATTAATGGAAAACCCCACTGCTCAAAGAACTCTGGATAACCTCCACAACCACAGGTCCAATTAGGTCCAAACAGCTAACCAAAAGGCATGTCATACCTGGGTCCAGATCACATTGTTTTGGTCACAGCTTCAAGACTATATCAACCGCCACCTCCACCCCAACCAACTCAAACTCATCCCAGACAGAAGGACTGTTTCAACACTGCTCAGGATGAACCCTGCATCCCTTTCGAGAGATACTTAACAAGATCTCAGCCTTGATGAGGGTACCTTGTTGGAAAAGAGAAGAGTGAGCTCCTCACACCAAGTGCTAGAACCTGCTCCACCAACATGGAGACAAGCAAGATGAAAAAGCCCATCTTCCGTGTTGAAGACCTGAGCTGTGTGCTCCTTGCCAAAGCAATATGCCTAGACAAAAATTCTGCCTTTTTTGTGAGATTACCCCATGATAGTCAACATACTGTGACTTTAGGACCAATTTATTCTCCATCAGGCCAGATCTCCTCCTGCACCTCTTTAATCTCCAACCCTAATTTTTAAACTCCATAGATCCTCATCATACTATGGAGGTCTCTAGTGAGTAGACAGGGGCCAGACATGAATGGGTGTGATTGAGTCAAAGGCTGCAGTGACAGCCACATTATAGGCTGCCACTGTCTCCTCACTACCAATTGCACATGCCACCTCCACACTCAATGGTCCAGCACAGCCTGCAGTCCTGACAAGGAAACTCCTCTTAAAGGGCATTACCAGACCATGTCCACAGGGGCAGGACCATCTGGGGAAGCCCTAAGTGTGAACCCCATGGTGCTGTGATCTGACCAAACTACTGGATCTACTCTGATGTCAATGATATCTAAACCTAAAGAAAAAGCAAGGTCCCGCGTGTGGCCACCCAAGTGCATTGCTGTTGTAACATTCTGTGCCAGGCCCAGAGCCTCATACTCCTAAGGAGATTGTGCCCAAATCCCTATAGCCTGCCATTGAGCCAACCACTGAAGTCCCCCAGAATAAACCATCTGGATGACTCCAACACCAGGCTGGCAACAAGCTCCTTGATCTCACGTAAAAAGTCCCCATCTACTCCTGGGGTACGATAGAGCAGGAGGACCATGAAACCACACCAAACCCTGCTTGAGTGGTCACACACTCAAAGGACCGTATGGGACCAAAAGGAAGCACCATGAGGTTCAGGCTAGATTTAAAACAGATGGTCGCCCTCCTGCCCCTACAATCCTCCCTCATGGTGTGTATCATGGAGTACTCAGCTGGCACTGCAGATGCCAGATTGGGAGCAGCATTCTCATCCAGCCAGGTCTCCATGATGCAGTCCAGGTCAACTGAGGGTATCAAGTCTGCCATTATGGCAGTCTTGTTCCTCATCGAAGGGAACTTGGAGGGGAGCAGATCGGTGGATGGTATCTCCCCTGGGGATTCTTAGGGTTTTTTATGGGGGGAGCCGGTAGGCTGTCTCCTCAGGGGCAATGTATGTACTGGTTGAGGCCTATAGGTTTTTAGGCTCTGGGGCTGGTGCTTATGGCCTGAGGTTCTGGAGTGGCCTTAAGAGAAGGAGATTGGAAATAAGGAAACTAGACTTGGCTACCTGGGGAATTGTTTGGTAGCCCATACGTATTTGCAGGAACTCTATGATTAGACTGGTGAGGTAGTGAGAGTATCTCGAATAGTCTGAATTTGTACTCTATATACTCAGTGGATGTTGCTGGTGAGAGAGGAGAGCAAACTTGTTTTTTGTTTTCTGGGCTGAGAGAGGGTGAGAGCCTCTTCTGCCAAAAAAGCGATTGTCTGAAGTTCTGGAGTGCTTCATATACTTGGACACTGATCCTGTGATGAATATCTCTGGACATCTCAATTATTTAATTTTACATTTTGGGGCTGGGATCTTTGGATATGTTTTAGAGGGGTGTTTTTTTTTTTAATTTGAGTAACTGGATAGTTTATTTTGTTATTTGACATAATTTGGAAGTAATATAATTTTGAGTTTGGACTATTGTTTTATAATTTTAATTTATTGTAATGTTATTGTATTATAGATTTGCTTTGGGTGGGGAGGCTAGTTAATTTTACTTCCTTGAGCCTCTCCTGCCTGTGAGAGCATGTGGGGAGTCTCAGGGAAACCATAGGGTTTGTTTTAATTAGGGTGTTTAATTAGTTATTTAATTGAGGATTTACTCAGGGGTGTTTTAGTATTATTAGGTCTTAGTATGTGTAGGAGGCCTGTCCCCATGGTTGTGCACAATTTTTCCTCCACTCTTCGTGCCCTCCTCCCTTTTTCTCCCCCCCCATTACAGCTATCGACATACCAGTGCTGTACAGCGCTGGGTATTGTTCGTCGGGGGAGGAGGGGGTGCGAACAGTGGAGATCGAATGAGCGGGACCATCATTTTGGGGCAGTGAGATCCAGAAGATGCCCTAGGGTGAAATGGAATCTGGAACGGGGTCCTTCCTGTCTGGTTTCCATACCCATGGGCACCACCAATACTGATGGGCAAGCAGTCCGAGCAGCTCCAGAAGTCCACCCTACCCAAACAGTGTTGTGCAATGCCAGATCCATTAAAAACAAGACTGCAGTTATTGCAGACCTTGCTGGGTCAGTGGATCTGGTGTGCATTACCAAGACCGGGCTGGATGAGAATGCAGGCCCTATATTAGAGACCATTATTCTGGCTGGGTATTCGTTGTTACACCGCCCAAGGTAGGAATGCGGGGGGGGGGGGTTGCAGTCTGTTTCAAGACCGAACTGGGCCTTATGAGTGTACCAGTTGAGGAGGCTGAGTCATTTGAGTGTACTGTAGTGGCAGGTGTGGGTTGCAGAATCGCTGTCTTCTACCATACACCAGGTGATGAGAAGCGGTTTCTGCAGGAAGTAGTGGACTTCATGCCCGACATGGGATTAGAGTCACCCAGCCTGATGGTTCTGGGTGACATCAATGCCTGGGTCAATGACAAACTCTCGTAGTTTGAACAACACTTCCTCCAATTGATAACATCTTTGGGCCTTACACAAGTTGTTGCTTCTGCCACTCATAAAGGTGGTCACTCCTTGGACTTAGTCGTCCTCCTGGGATTGAAGCCTTAGATTTGGGGGTGGAACCTTTCAGATGGTCTGATCATTACACCATGGATTTCAGTTTTTGCACCCCCCCTTCATAGGCATACCCCTGTGGAGATGGCCAGGTACCACCCTTTGCGAGACATACGTTCCGAGGGCATGGCAGCAGTGCTTGACCTATTGGAGCTTTCTGGAGTGAGCAATGACCCAGATGCCTTGGTTTTGGCCTATAATAAAGCTATCTCCTCAGCTCTGGATTCCATTGCTTCTGTCCATGTTCATCCTCTCCCTCTTCGCCCTCGGTCCCCATGGTTTGATGGGACT
The DNA here is from genome assembly GCA_016271365.2 of Neoceratodus forsteri. Lineage (NCBI taxonomy): Eukaryota > Metazoa > Chordata > Ceratodontiformes > Ceratodontidae > Neoceratodus > Neoceratodus forsteri. The sequence goes on along the minus strand of CM028137.1, from coordinate 685,573,931 downwards.
GGAAGGAGATGCCGTGACAAGGATGAAGATTAGAGAGCTGCTGGTGGAGATCTGCCCTTGATGCCGACCATCTTAGATTGATGGAACATTATCAGGACTATCATTCTGCAATCTCCCATAAGAAGGCAGAGTTCTGGTCTGGGGAGATTGTGACTGCTCAGAACCAAACAGCTCAGCTCTTTTGAACTGTAAACAGACTGTGCAACTCAGCCTGTCTGTAGGTTCGAAAAGCCTAGTCACAAGTTGAGTGTGAAGAGCTTGCTCGCTTCTTTGTGGCTAAGGTGGCTGACATCAGGGTGGCACTCCAGCCTGCATCCTCTATGGAAGAAGCTGTGGATCTGTGCCCGGTCATGGTCCTTAGACTCTCCTGGAGTTCCTTTGACCAGACGGAGTTCATTGATGTCATGCAGATTGTCCAGGGTATGCTCCTTACATGCTGTAGTTTGGATCCAGGCCCAACTGCAGTATTTCATGTAACTTTCATTGTGATTTGCACTTATGAAAGGATAAACTGAAATGTACTAAAAAATGTGTTCCACGATAAGCCATTTTTCAAACTAGAGCAAGAGGATTGTAGGATCCGTCCACAGCTGTAAAAAGCACATCATTAAATCAAGATGGTTGTTTTTTCATTGTGGGCATGGGACCGGAACAAGAACTTTCAAAAACTTCAGAATTGTGTATCTGAGTTCAGGGACTAATGAAAACAAAAAGAAAAACAGGCATACTGATATTGTTCCATCAAAAAACATTGTTTCTAAAAAAACTCTTAATGATAACAAACAAATACTGCTGCTTTAAGATCAGTTGACCTGTTTATCCTTCATGAAACATAAGCTCAGAAAGGTGGAATAAATATAAGGTACAGTAATATAAACATGTTCCTGATTACACAATCTACAACACAGGAAACACCCATCCCAACATTAGAGCAAGGAACTTTTCTGATCCCTGAAACATCTATCCCAGCATCTCCTTCTTCCATCCCTGAAACATCTACCCTAGCATCTACTACAATTCCAACATCTGGTATACTTAAACATTGTTTCTAATTTGTACAGTGAATTTTGAGTTGTAGTTTTGTAAAAAAGCAATAGTTCAACACTTAAGGATTTCAGAAGAATACATTTGTGGATACAGCAATTAGTGTACAGTAAACCATTCATCTTGATATTTTGTTTACTTCCCTAAGAGATATTTACTATTTGGTCTTCATTCTCTCTAAACAAGTTGCTTTGTTGCAATGAAAGGCTTTGTTACAATAACAACAATATTAGAATCATCACAACTGATGATCAAAGTAATTACTTAGGGTTCAACGAAACAACCATGCGTGAAAGAGCAGTGTGGGTAAAAGCTGTGCAGAAAAAACAGTGGCAAGCAGTATCATGGCAAGGAAACATGCCAAAAGTAAACACACCAAAATGAAGTGTGAGCTTACACAGTGCCAATGTGAGGGGAACAACAAGCCGCACATAGCAAATGAAGGTGCCCTGCATTGAAGCCCAAGACAGATGGAAACCCTCCAGTGGCAGAAGTGCCTCCCCCAACAGCAGCACCATACAGAGTACAGCATACCCCTCACACCACTGTGGCTAGTGGCCCCCCACACCAGCACCTGCACAACCAGCCTAGGACAACAGCACATGATCATCAGGGCAAGTGTAAGCAATAAGTGGCACAACAGTACCCCTCTGGTGGACATGTGACCCATTCTATGCCCACCCTGTGACTGACAAATGACACCCCAGGTCATCCAGTGTGACACCACCCCACCAACTGCATGTCCCCCCAGTCTGCACCCCCATTCCACAGCCAACAGCGGGTGAATGGCACAACCCTTTGCACACCTCCATGGCCAGCAGCCCTCTGAGCCAGTCATGAATGTACACATCTAACATGCATGTGCCCATTCATCACTAGCTAAGTTGGCTGCCAGCCATGGAGGCGTGCAGAAGGCTGAGTCATTTGTGCACTGTTGGCTGTGGGATGGGGAGGTTAGGGCTGGGGGGATATACTTTTGGGGGAGCAGTGTCACACTGGACCACCAGGAATGTTATGTACCAGTAACATGACCACTAGTGGGACACAGTAATCTTGAACCAGGATGCCACCTGGCCAGTAGCCAGTTGGGTGTATGGGGCTACTAGCCACTGAGGTGTACAGGGCTGTGGTGGATTTGCAGATCGGAAGCTACTAGTCACTGGGGTGTATGGGGCTTTTGCACACTAGCAGTTGGGGGCTACTAGCCATTGGGGTGTATGGGGTTCTGGCATGTTGGCAGTAGGGGGAGCTTATAGCCACTGGGGTGTATGGGGCTCTGTTGCCCTAGCATGGGGCTTGGGGCAGGCTACAGATCATCTGGAGGTCACAATGTAATGCTGGGCATAGCTAGGGGGCACTAGACAGCACAGCTGACTGTGGTTTGATGTTGCCTGCCACATGTTGAGTAGGACAGTGTTATATCGGCCACAACTGGCTCAGAGGGTGTCTGAGCAGGCCCAGCTAGATGTGCAGTAAGGGCAGCAAGGCCTGTGCAGTAACACCGTCACCTGCCCCCACATCTACGGACAGAAAATGTAGTACAACAGCAAGGTGAGGGCTGCAAACACTTTAATGCACAACTCATCCAAAGATCAGACATGCAGCTGGAAGTTATGGGCTATATCACATAAATAATAATAATACTCATAGTGCTTTCCATACCTCTACACCACAGTAGGGATGCATTTGGTTGTGTCCCTGCATTTCCTATGTGGTGGGGCAGCTCCTGTCTAGTCATGAACTGTTTGATTCTGGCCTCATTCATCCCTTCCTTGACATGTAGCCCTGTGATTGATTTCCAAATGGAGGGATGGCTGACACCTATGAAGGTGTTGAAGCCATGGTGCCCTCCTTCCATGGAGTTTGCGATACGTGGCATGCCAGATGCAACAGCATTGTGACAGTTCCAGAAGTGAATGGCATATAGTGGCCACAGCGACCTCCATGACCCACAGGATGGCCAACCCAGTTCTCCTCAAAGTACTCCAGAAATGGCTCTAGAACATCTTCATTCCATATGAGGAGGAGCCATGTTGGCGACCACGCTGGGTCTGCCACTATGTTAAGCTCCTGTATTTTAGTATTTAAAATGTTTATTTTATAGTTTATATTGTTGTCCTTAATTTATTTTTCTTCGTTTGATTACTGCAACTAGCTTGGTTGTTCAAGACTTTCCCGACAGTTATCTGTCCACTGTAGCGATATAGGCATTTCGCTGTTACCTATGGACTTTCATTCTTAGAGAAGCTCTGTTACCTTGCTGCTTCTAAATTTGCTACACTTGCTGCTTCTAAACCTGCATTATTCATCAAGTTATGTTTCGGATACTTGCCTGATGCTTGGGACTCTCGAGTTCGGATCTGGATTTGACAACCTTGTCCTTTTTCTCTGGCAGTGGCTGCCTTTCGTGCTGACTGTATTGTGGAGTTAGATCCCTGGAATAGCTGGCGGTTTTCTGGATATTGACTACAATTTCCTCAATTCGCCATGCTGGTACTGTTTGGCTGACTGCCATTTGAGCCTCACTTGATATTTATCTGGAGGGAGTGTGTGGAGCTGCATCTGGCCATGAATTTGAGGATCCTGAACAGGCTTGGCAAATGGAGTTTGGGCACCCAGTTCCTGAGACTCCCTGTGGGGATTGAGGCTTCCAGTGGGAGGGCTGGTGGATAATCTTCCTCCGTTGTTCCTTACAGCCCCCTAGTTTTACTGGACGGCTTTGGTGGGCTAAGTGGGGTATCTCTTGTTCTGGGGCCCCCTTTTTTCTGGCCAGTAATACTTGTTCTACTTTCCCTTGATCTGATCTTCATAGGCTTGCTGTTTCATTTTTATTTTATTCAGTGCTACATCATCTTCAGGTACTGTAAGTACATTTTTAATGGAAGCAGTGAGAGAGCTTCGTTGATACCAGAGATTCATGTACAATTTAATTGCAGTTGCTGTGGTAGTGAGACTGCCACAATTTTCAGTTTGGATTTGTTGTGGTAGTGAGAGCACCTCATTTTCTCAGTTTGGATTCATTATCTTTTGTTTTATAGTTTTTCTAATGAAACTCAGCAACTTTTGAAGATATTGGACATTGCGTTTTATTGCACAATAACAGATGATTTAAATTGTTGCTGTTATCAAAATTGTATTGTTATTTTGGGGTTATATTTTGGGTTGGGGTTTTATTTTATTTTTTCTTTAATGTGTAATAGTGTTTGGTTTTTTGTTTGATTCACCCCCGTGAGAGAGACTGGAGGAGTGAATTATTGTTTTTGGTTATTTGATATTGATAGGTTTATTTTTGCTCATTATTTTTGTTTTTTCCTCTCCAGTTTATTTATTTATTTATAATGTGTTGGGGAGATTCAACAATGGTTGGGCATTATTCCCCCACCAGGCTCAGGGAATTATGTCCCTTTGAATGTCCCCCATTGTCATTCGACATCTATTTTAGGTGTCATGCGTTGGGCATTCTTAGGAAGCCTAGGCAAAGGTGGAGAGCTGGGCCTGCTGGGGGACAGGAGGGGGGTGGGCGGATTGGGGTTCTGGGGTTCAGATGATGCCCTGGGGTGAAATGGGGTCAGGTTAGAGGTTATTCTTGTCTTGTCCCAATACCCAAGGATTCTGATTTTAATGGACAGGTGCCGAGGTCTTCCTTGACAGCTCATCCCACCATGGCGGTGTTATACAATGCCAGATCTATTAAAAACAAGACAGCTATTATAGCTGATCTTGTTGGATCAACTGATCTGGCTTGCATCACCGAGACCTGGCTGGATGAAAATCCAGGCCCTATATTGGCTTTGGCAATTCCAGCCGGGTTCTCGGTGATACACCGTTCAAGGTTGGATTATAGGGGCGGGGGTGTGGCTATTATGTTTAAGACTGAGCTGGACCTTGTGGATGTGCCATTGGGAAGTACCAGATCCTTTGAATATATCCGGGGAGAGGGTGTAGGCTGTGGGATTCTCCTCATCTACCGACCACCAGGTGACGGTGGAGAATTCCTGCAGGAGATAGCAGACTTCCTCGTCGACATGGTGCTGAGGTTCCCCAGACTGATAGTTCTGGGGGACTTCAATGCCTGGGTCGACAATGAACTCTTGCATTTTGGTCAAACTCTCCTCCAGCTGATGATGACGCTGGGCCTAACACGGGTGGTTACCTCCTCGACCCATGTAGGGGGTCATTCATTGGATCTGATCTTTCTTTTGGGTATGGAGATCACTGATTTGGGGGTGGAACCAGTCATCTGGTCTGACCATCACACCATAAGGTTCAGTTTCAGGGCCCCCCAATAGGTCTGCCCCTACATAGATGGTTCGGTACTGCCCTTTAAGGGGTATTAACCCCAGTGACCGAACGGCGGCACTGGATCTATCGGGCTTGTCGGGCGAATGCATGAGTCCAGATGATCTTGTACTAGCCTATAATAAGTCTGTGGGAGATGCTCTTGACAAAATTGCTCCTGTTCATGTTTGGCCTTTCGCCCACCATCCAAGGAGCCCTTGGTTTGATGGCTCCTTGAAGGAGTTAAGGCGAGTTGGCCGAAGGTTGGAGAGAGCCTGGCGGAATTCCGGCCATGATGCTGACAGGCTTAGGTTGATGGCACATTATGATGGCTATCAATCAGAAATCACCCGTAAGAAGGCAGAGTTCCTGTCTGGGAGATTTCTGCTGCACAGAATCGACCGGCTCAGCTTTTCTGGACTGTGGACAGATTGTGCAATCCAATCTGTCTCCAGCCCAGAGAAGCTTTTTCTCAGCTAAGATGCAAGGAGTTCACTCATTTTTTTGCAGATAAGGTTGCCAGCATCAGGTCTGGCATTGGTCCGACCTTCCCTACCGGGGACTGCAGTGGTCGACAGGAAGTGTTATGCACTCGGTCTTTCTGGTTAGATTTTCACCGGCTAGAGTTCAGTGACATTGTGAAGATCATCCAAACATTGCGACCAACTAGTTGTAGTTTGGATCCGGGCCCTACACCTCTCTTAGTAAGATGTGTAGAAGTTATCTGCCTAATCCTTGCTGACATTGTCTGGAAGCCTTTGGGGGGGGGGTCTTTCCTGACCCCCTCAAGGAGGCAGTCGTTTGACCACTCCTTTAAAAAACATCCTTGGATCCAGATTGTCTAGCTCACTACTGGCCTATCTCTAACCTGCCATTTGTAGGTAAGGTTATTGAAAAGGCAGTTGAGTTACGATTGGATGATCATCTTATAACTCACAATGTCTTTGATACTCTCCAGTCTGGTTTTAGGAAGAAGCATAGCATGGAGATTGCCCTTGTCCAGGTATTGAGTGACCTCCTAATGGCTAGAGATCGAAAGGCATGTAGCATTCTGGTCCTTCTTAATCTCTCTGCTGCATTTGACACAATAGACTATGGTGTGCTGTTGAGGCACATGCGAGTTTTTTGTGGGCTGTCTGGTACAGTCCTCAAATGGTTTCGTTCTTACCTCATGGACTGGTCCCAGAGAGTTGCCACTGGAATTTATTCCTCTGGCACTCATTCCCTGCCTTGTGGGGTACCGCAGGGCTCCATTTTAGCTCCCATGTTGTTTGTAGTGTATATGCTGCCATTGGGAGAAATCATCAGGTGATACAGTCTGGGTTTTCACTGCTATGCAGATGATACTCAGCTGTATCTGTCCTTACTTCCCGGTCAGGACAATGCACTCTCCATGCTTAATAATTGCCTTGCTGAGATCGGACTTTGGATGAGTTCCAGCTGGCTGAGACTGAATCTGGATAAGACTGAGGTACTGGTAGTGGACCAGGGTCATCCAAGTGCAGGTTTGGGAGCTGGACAACCATCAGGTCTGTCACTTGGTGGTATACCGCTCTCTACCTCTTATCAGGTGCGAAATCTGGACATTATTTTTGATGACGGTCTGACCCTAAAATCTCAGGTGTAAGCTGTCATCAAAACCTTTTTTTACCATCTGAGGAATATAGCCGGGGTGAAACACCTGGTTTCTCTGGGTGATCTTCCAACATTGGTCCATGCCTTTGTCACTGCCCATCTTGATTACTGCAACTCCCTCTACCTAGGGCTACCTGGGGTTGATATCCGCCACCTGCAGCTGGTGCAGAATGCGGCGGCCAGGCTTTTGACTGGGACTTCTAGAACCAGTCACATTACACCTGTGCTCCGCGAACTGCACTGGCTGCCTGTTTGGTGGTGGATCACCTTTAAGATTGGTTTACTAACCTTTAAAGCCCTACATGATCAGGGACCCAGTTACCTGAAAGATCTCCTGATTCCCTACTGCCCCCTCTGTCCTCTCCGTTCTGCCAGTGAGGGATTACTGGAGATTCCCAGGGTTCGATTAAAGACATCAGGATCCTGTGCTTTTGCTTTTCCAGCACCAAACCTGTGGAATTCTCTACCTCATTGGTTGAGAGAATGCCCAACCGTAGATAGTTTTAAAGTTGGTTTAAAGACATATCTATTTAGTTTAGCTTTTACTTAGTTATGGTTGATATGTTTTATTGTTTGTTTTAAATTTTTGTTATTATGTATATGTTTTTATGTACAGCACCTTGGATTTGAAAGACACTATAAAAATAAAGTTGACTTGACTTGACTTGACATATGAAGAGATCTCAGGAATGAATTGTCTCATACACACTGGCACAACATCCATTGATTGTACATATACTAGGGCAGGCAGCATCCATGTGTAAGGTGAAGTACTCCTCATTCACAGAGTGGTGGTGTATGTCCAGCACCTCCTGGACCTTTCACCAGATGGCCTGGCTCAAATGGAAAAAAACTCCCCCGCTCAGTCTCCGGGAACACACTCTGGAAATCTTTTTTTTATTTCATTTAGATCTCAGGTTAAACATCTTTGAACTATCAGCTCTTTTACATAGGTCCCACATCAGTATGACAGACAAGTTGCAGAAGAACAGATTACAATATCAGAAGAGAAACAGCATAAGGTGGCATTGTACAATGCCAGCAATTTGGGTTAATACAAGATGTGCAGATTGTTGGGACATAAAACAATAACCATAAGATCAGCCCATGAGGCCTCGTCCAGGTAGGATTTAGGTAGGAGGAGGGAGTGAATGTTAACATAGGAGATGAGGAAGTGATGAAAAGGGGAGGATAGGGGTAAGGTGTAGAGGTGGGGGGGAGTAGAGGTTGAGAGAGGAAGTATACAGGACAGTGGCAGTAAGAGCAAGCTCAGAATGCAGGTACAGTATTAAGTGCTAACTGGTGCCTATAAGAAGGGGTAAGTCAATTTTAATGGAAGCAGTCATAGCAGGCATTAGCTACTAGGTGCTCATGGAACTTTAGTTTGAATGAGCCCAGTGTGGTTTGGGTGGAGACTTTATAATGAAAAGAGGTAAACCAAAAAGGGTCTCAACAGGCAAATGATCTTTGTCCTAAGGAAGTATGGCAGAGGGGGATTAGAAAGATCTGGTCGTCTGAACCTGTGGTTTGATAAGAGTTACTGTAAGGGCTAAGGATCTTCTGAACCACTGGGGGCAAGAGACCTAGGCTAACCTTTTTTGCAAGCAGGCAAGATTGGTAGGTGAGTCTACCTTCTAATTGGAGCCTGTTAGCTTGAGCATAGAGGTCATAGGTATGCGTAAGGTGTACAGATCCAGTGAGAAGACTGCAATCTTTGTTAAGCGACATTGTGTTGCATCAGAGGGACATGTCGGTGGCTGAACCATAGATAACCAGCCCATAATCTACCAAAGAAATGACAGAGTTGTGGATAGCCAAGATTAGGGCCTCTGGGGTCAGGCTTTGTCTTTGCCTATAGAGGAGCCCAATGTGAGAGTTGACTGCTTTGGCAGTATTTTCTATGTGGCGAACATATGACAGGTTGCTGTCAATGGTAACACCCAAGCATTTGGAGTGCTATAGTAGCTCCAAGGGTGAGCCTGCACTGTTAGTGATTGTTAATGAGTAGTTTTCATGCTTGCTTTTGGTACTATTAAAGAGCATAATTTTTGTCTTTTTATAGTTATGGACAAGCTTGTGTTCACTGAACTATTTTCCACACTAGCAAAGCCATGCTGCAATTGGTCCTCTAGAAATTTGGGGTTAGGATTGCTTGAGTAGATAACCACATCATCCATGTAAAGTAGGATATGTTCTTGGCAAGAAGTTTGTAGTTTGTTTAGGAAGATACTAAACAAGAGCGGGCCCAAACTGGACCCTTGTGGAACACTCAGTCAAGCATTTCTTCTATCAGAAAGAACATCATCAATCTTGACTTGCTGGGACCAGTTTGAATGGTACCTTTTATGGTGGACTGTTCATAATCCATCTTAATGATCTGGGGGCACAGGTTTAACCTCTGGTTCTTGAGCTCCATGAGGACACGTGTGTAGGTGGACATGGTCTGATTGGACATCAGTATGTTCACACATAGTGTCACAGTACTATACTGAACAGTATGTACCATATAGGCCTAACTGAACAGGGGGAATGGGGCTCTGCACATTAAGCTGAAGTTTGATTCCAGATGCAAACTGGGAGCACAATGAAGTTAAGTGACTTGCTCAGGGTCACACAGTATGCAAGTGGGTGCTGTGGGATTCAAACCCAGGTCTCCAGGCTTGCAGCTCAGAGCCTTAAACCACTGTGCCATACTGCCTCCTAAGGTGAGTAAGGGATGGGGTGACCTTGAATGTCCCATCTGCAAACTAATGTGGCCACTGTTCCATCAGTGCCAGGTTATGGTGTGCTCTGAAAATCAGGAACCTGTCACTGGATGCACCACTGTCCTACAGAAGAAACTGTTACACTGCATTCTTCAGGGTATACTCATTGGGTATCACAAGCTCTGCCAGTGATGCTGGTGTGACAGAGTTTTCACTGGTTGCTCGTCACACACGCTGCACTATCCAATTCAGGGACAATACAGATGGCAACTGGTCAACCACCATAGCAAACACATTATTCATGGCAGATGACATTATTTTTTGGGTTGTCTCCATGGTCACCACAGCCTTCTCCTTCATCTCCTGCATGACCCGTCATTTGAAAACATCCCCAGCATCCACCTCATGGTTTTGCTCCCTCAGCACAGCAACTACTGCCTCCTCCACTGTATGGCATCTGGCAGGGCATCTCAAATTGCAATATGCTGTGCATTTCCAATCTTGCTTCCTACCACATTGATGTTCTCTGTGGTACAGGTAACCCTCAAACAGCAGAAGCCTGCGGCCTCTTTGACTTGTAATGTAGTGTAATGGCATGACTGCTCCACTCGCCTCCTGCAACTGCCCACACACACACACCTCCATTGCCCCAACACACTTTATAGTCCCCTGCACCCCCAACAACATTTTGGAACCCTTGTGCACTGGGGTGGTAATTACTTTACTATTTCCTATGGGACACATTTGGATGCCTATCACCTACTCCTGGGAAGGCCTTTTGCCTGGAATGTCAGTCAAGTAGTAGGAGAATCACAGGGGTTGCCAGTTAGGTATTATGAGGGACATTCTGGTATGATCCAGCAGCCCCACAAAAGGTACTCGTTAGCCTTCCCTTCTCCAATTACTCTGTAATTGGTGCTACACATGTATGTGATCAGCATACACTTGCAGGTACCAGTATCCTCTGCTTCATCCTCCGCTGTCCTTTCCATTAGTGCTGATGCAGTCTCCATTAGTTTTCCAACACATGTGTTTGCAGTTATAGGCTTCACTGTGCTTGCTTATCATGAGGCACATCCCAGTGCAGTGCACTATGCAGATGTCTGTCAGGCATGTACTCCTGTACTTGACTTGGTGTCAGGCTGCTGCATGTTGGGGGAGGCCTTGGATACCTGTACCTGACTTCTTGGCTGGAACATGGATGGACCCCCTCCCACCCAAGCTCAGGACACTCCCAGTTGTGTGAGGGGGAATCAGGGCCACAATAGGATGTGTCACAGGTATGCACACCATTGTTTTCCCATTATGAAATTGCTTCCCGTTATGGTGGGTGCCTCTGCAGGATTTTCTGGTACCTATGTTGTTTTGCATATGTTGGAGCCCTGTTCCTGTTTCCATTCCAGGCACATGTTCATGAGGGTGTGTGACATGCCTATGGGTGTGTTTGAGATGGGTGAGTATGTAACCTACAATCAACAGATGTTCTGGGGATGTGCAGACACTCAGTCCCAAGGGAGAACATTCCTTTTTGTCCTGGGGTACTGCTACATCCTTCCCCATATGGTTCGCTTGGCTACTGGGGAACACTGTGGATTCCTCTGTATGGTGCCTTTATCATGGTGCATGTATTCTGATGGTAACCTGTCGCACCTGTTCACAATACAGCTCCGTTCTTACTGGCATATCACTGAGGCATGTGACTCTTCATCAGGACTGGGGTTGGCCCTTCTTGTACCAGTACTGCCACAAATGTCGGTTTAGCACACTTATTATGGATACAGGGGCAGGGTAAGGGAACAATGTTGGTATGTGTATGCATGGTGCATTGCTCAGTTGTGGATGCCTTATGCACAAACATGTGGACAACCTACACACTTCTCTGACTCCCTGTGTGCTGCACTGTGCTGGTCCTGCTGCCTTATGGTGGACCACATGCCTGCACAACTTTGCTGGGTTGCCTGTACCTGGGGCTTGGATCCCTTATTTGTAATTGGCTATTGTACCCTTTGTACTCTACCTTCATTGCTCATTACAAGCAGCTGACAGTGATACTCCACTCAAGCATATCCCATATTTAACTGCTATATTACTGTGCGGCTGTTGTATTCTACAGGGACTGAGTTCCATGGCAGTTTAGCCCACACATAGCTTGGCAGTTCCCCATGTGACTGTTGCTCACTGCAGGTATATGGTATCCTGCTTCTTACTGTAGTCCTGCCATAAATATCTTTCTATTTGCATTGGCTACTGTCTCTATTGGTTGGCTTTTCCTTTCATCTTTGGTGTCTGTTGTCCAGATGTCTGCTGCTGCACTGTACTGTTGCTATTTGTGTTATGCTTCCCACATTATCTCCACTTAATCCATTTTCTGTTTTCTTTCTAGGGCTATATTAAAAGGGGGACAACTGATGCAAATGCCCAGGTTACCCACCCGACAGTGACAGTTCACCAGTGAGGTCCCCCACAGTGACTACAGTGCCAAGCTACTGTGGGAGACCCACTGAAACCTGGTGCTGTCTGTCGGGGGTCCTGTGCCCTCCCAATAAACTCTGACTGGAGTTGAGAATCCTTAAGTGGGGGGGTGCAGGGGGTGTAGAGACCCACATGGGGGGTTCATGGGGGCGAAGTCCTCGAAGAAAACAAATGAACACAGTGCGAACCAGCAGCTAACTGCAGAATGTGGTCATCCTGCCAGTGTCACTGACAGGGCGTTAAAAAATTTTTTTGTCGAACTCCCGTCATGGATCCCAAATGCACCAGGCCCACACCATTGTGACCCCCTCACCAAACTGTGGCATATGCGTTCACATATGTAATGCTATTATGTGAAATTCCCGCACCCCCCAGGCAGCACAGATGCTTGTGAACTACTATCATTTGTGTTCCTTACCAGCATGTTGGAGACGGTAGTAGTGTGGAACTTGGGGCTGGTGGTGTGGCCTCAAAGGAGTTATGGTGCACTGCTAAGTAGTGTTATGTGGCTAGGGCACACTGCAGCTTTCTCTGTATGGTGCCTTCATCATGATTCATGAATTCTGATGGTAACCCATCATGGTACACTGTCACCGCAGTCTACTCCCTGATGGCGAAGACCATCACAGCGACAGGATTTGGGCAAAATCTGCATGTTGCTGTGATGGTTTCTGCATGGCCAGAGGACTACCTCACAGGGTGTTTCATCCCCCCCCCGGTCCAGCTCCAACTTGGAGTTGGAATCCTAGAGATAGGGGGTTGGGGGCGCAGCCCCCCAATGGAAACACAGAGGCATCCCCAACACCACATTCCTGACACTCACCAATGTGGCTGTCACTGTTGGGGATGTCTCCGTGTCTGCTGTTGCTGCAGCATGGTAAAACCACCTGTCAAACCTGTTCACAATGCAGATCTGTTCACACACTGGCACACCACTGAAGCATGTGATTCCTCATCAGGATTGGGGTGGGCCTTCTTGTAGCAGTACTGCCATAATTGTCAGTTCAGCATACTAATTATGGATACAGGGGCTGGGCAAGAGAACCAAGCTGGTATGTGTTTGCACAGTGCATTGCTCAGCTGTGGACACCTTATGCACAAACATGTGGACAGCCTACACACTCCTCTAGTTCCCTGTGTGCTTCACTGTGCAGGTCCCTCTGCCTTATGGTGGACCACATGCCTGTACCACTTTGCTGGTTTGCCTGTATCTGGAGCTTGGATCCCTGATTTGCAAGACTAATTTAGGATCAGAGTCACACACCATGTCAGCAGGTGGAAGGCTTCAGAGAGAGGGACAGACCAGACATGTTTCTCGGTGGCTCTGGGCTGTGTAGTTTATTGTATATAATTTATATTCTGCAGTGACAGTTGGGAATGGGCTAGGCAGGTGAAAACAGCAACAACAAGAAACTTCAAAGGCCTTTATTGTGCATGTAACTGTGCTTAGACCGTGGACCAGCTGGAATCATGTGCAGGCACTCCGTTATCTCTTTGGGGGGTGCAGACTGTGCAGTGGCCATGTTTCAAGATGCAGAGCAATACACAGTGCCATTTATACTCTGTTTAATGTATTCCCCTCCTCTGAACACACAAGGAGTGAGAGGGAGGGAGGGAGGTAGAGGCTGTTGGCTGGGTGTGCAGTGTCAACTCCGGGATCCCTGTATGGGACAGTGAGTGCTCTGCTGTTCCTGCCCCTGCCTTATCCATACCTCCCCCATCTGCTCCCTAATGGCATCTACAGGCAGACAGAAAGACACTTTCATTTCACAATTAGGCTTCTAAATGTTTGTTTACATATTTAATACAATGTACAGTTTGATTCTGATTACATGATACTCCCAATCAAGAAGATGAAGGTTTCACGATTCCCAGTATCATGTGCCCAATTCCTTATATGCCTGGGCCCCGATTGTGATTATTCAGGCTGGTTGCGGTTGCTTCTTATATTTATTGGGTACTGTATGGCCTGCATCTCACTGTAGATGTGTTGTTACATGATTAGGGTGTGACTGATTGTAGCCAACTGTCAGGGTTTATGTATGTTACTTTGTACAGCATTCGTGATCCTGCTACAACAGATAACTACTGCTACTGGCAGAAAGGGAATACTTTTAAACTGAGGGTCCCATACTCTGTGAAAGGTTGCCACCACAACATGATGCAACTTGCTATATTCTCTGATGGGATCCATAGTCACCTGAGGAGCCCCTCCCCAATTCATTGCAACTCAATTCTAGTATTGCCACAGATTTTTGGTGCCATTTGCTGAATCACCAATTGAACTACTGGCATAGCACAGGTAGGGTGGTGCTATGCTCAGAGCATCCTTCCCCTATCTAGCCTATCCCTTTTGGTTGAGGGCTGGCTGCTATCTATTATGTTTTGTCTAGTGGTCCAGTGTTCCACTCCTGCCCTATGCATGGGCCTCCAGGGTTTGGTTGCCATGGGACCCCCCCCATAGGCTTGATCCATCCCTGCTTTCAGCCATGTCCTGTGTTTTGTGTACCTCTTCCCTTGTTGGGCTACTTTGCACTTGCCTTTTTTTGGGGGGGGCAGTGTCCCTCCAATTGGTCCAGCCTGTGTCTTGGTAGTTTGCTCCTTCATTCTGCTCCTGTATGGGACTGTGTGCTGTCAACATGCAAGCTTATGTCCCCCTATTTGTGGTCCTGACCTGCGTTGTTCTCTCGTTAGTATGGGACAGGCATTCATGGTGTTCCCCAGGCTGTTTTCAATGCTTGGTAATGGTTCTCGCTGGCCACTCATGGAGCCATTACTTAGATAGGTATGCTGACACCGGTCAACAATTTTACCGTGACCGTCTTTAAAGTGACAACAGCAACAGCTCACTGTAATGTAATTGAGGAAGCTGGGCAATGCTTTCTGGGGTCATGCACCCCAGTCACTTCCCCGAATCAACTCTGACTCAGAGTTGATTATTTAAGTTACGGGAAGGTGCGGGGGCACAGCGATCAACATAAAGCCATCAGTGTAACATTGGTTGACAACAAATTTTTCAAACTGGTGTCATGGATTGGACCCTTAATTTTTCAGATTTTTATGGCAGATATGGATGATGATATATGCCCTATTATCATGAAATATGCAGACGATACAAAAATCTGTGGCCCATGTAATAACATTGAACAATTTCAGATCTTACAAAATGACATTAATTCATTAAGTGTATGGATAAAATAATGGGGGATGCAGCTTAATATCGAGAAATGCTGTGTTTTACATATTGGCCAACACAATCCAAATTACTTTTATTATGTGGACAGGGTACCAGTCCAAAACAAAACCATTGAATAAGATTTGGGGATACTAATTGATAATAAAATAAAGAACAACAAACCTCCATCATTGCCAAAGTAAACAGAGCAATTATGGCAATTAAAAGAAATATTAAGAGCAGAAAAGTTGAGGTACTATTTCCGTTATATCTCTCATATGTGAAACCTATTCTAGACTATGGATCTCAGATATGGTCGCCTTACAAAAAAACAGAAATGAATAAACTAGAAAAAGTACAAAGAAGATACACCAAATCAATAACTATGCTAAAACAGCATTCATATAAAGACAGATTAGACAAATTAAGACTACATATTTTGGAGGTCAGAAGGCAGAGAGATGATCACCTATTCTTTTTTGACATATTAAACAATCCTTTATTTACATTGGATCTAGAAATTGAATATAGGAATGACCAACTAAACACTAGAAGACATCCATTACAGATTAAGCTTGAGAGATTCAGAACCAAAAATATAAAGTACTTCTACACCCTACAAACATCTTCTCTCTGGAATAGATTACCTATTGAAATTGTTTCATGCACCACAAAAGATAATTTTAAAATAAATCATGATAAATATATTTCTACACTGGGGTCCTTAAAATACTATAATTTATCTTAATAGGAGCTATTATTGGACATGCCTTTTTTTTTTGCTCCTGTAGAACTTAGTGAACTTAGTAATGGATCCACTTAGATGAAATATATGCAGCTGCTTAATAAATATTTGTAATATCACCAATATAATTTTAATCACATTGTTATATGGTACGAATGCTTGGATATTGATTCCTTTATCCTGCATTTGCTAGTATAAGGTATTTTGAGGTCTGTGTTGGACACAAAACATTCCAACAGTTCTTTTCACTTTTTGGAATGCAGTACAATCTGTGATCACGTTATATGAATTTTAAAATGTGACAAAGAATGATTATGAAATAGCATACCAAATCATAAAAAAAATGAGCTGTATTGCAAAGTGGACATAATAGGAGACACTAGATAGATTTTCTCTTAAAGTAGCAGTGTTTCTTAGTTGAGAAAAAATTTCATCATGTACTTTTTTCCAAAAATGCACCAATCACGTTTAGTATTATCCTTAGTATACTTTTACTTTTTCCAGATATTTGTAAACTGTCCTTATAGCAAATATTGTAATTAGTGACCTACAACATTAAATATGGCCATGACACACAATATTTGAAAATATCTTCTGTTGACGTTACCTGTTAAATGTATATAAAAGATTTTTGCGGAGAATGTATTGGGTGGTGCTACCACATGTTTCTCATTGTTACAAGTGCTTCACTAAACCAAGATGTATATTTCTTCAATTGTGGGCATGGCAATGGAACATAAACTTTAAAAACTTCCAGAATCCTGTATCTGAGTTCAGGAACTAATGAAAACGAAAATAAAAAGCAAATGGGTATTTTGATAGTTTCCAACAAAAACACTATTGCTGAAAAACATTAAATGATAACTAACAAAGTCCGCTGCTTTAAGATGAGTTCATCAGTTTATGCTTCAGAACTCCAACGCTTAGAAAAGTGGTATAAGCATAAAGTAACACAGGCAAGTTCTTCATTACAGAGGCTACAACACATGAAACCAGCACTCCAGCATTACAGGAAACAATTACTTCCTCCTCTGAATTATCTACACAATCATCAACTACAAGTAAAACAACAGGTATAGTTAGAGATTGTTTGCAATCTTTTCGGAGAATAAAAATGTCTGTTTTTTTATGAAGCAGTAATTCAACTTATAAGGATATAAACAAAATAATTTTGTTGATAGAGCAAATTACGTAAACCACTCATAATGATGTTTAGTTTACTTCCTCTGAGATACTTACTATTTGGTCTTCATACTCTTTGTATGAGTTATTAAGATGACCATAAAAAGTTCTGCTGCAGTAAGAACCAGATTAGAATAATAAAACTGGAACACTGAAGTAATGACTGAGGTGAAATAGTGCAACACTTTCACAAAGATGTTTATAACCAAAATATGTTTTCCATGGCATGTCGTATGATACATCTACCTATAATATTGGTTCCTACATATTTCGCTTGCAAAAGATTACTATAATACAATTGCTAAATTTGTTTATAACATAAAATTGTCCGAATGTGCTCTCCAATTCTTGGAAGGTTTGACAGTATGAGAAAAAGTCATATTAATTTATAAATGTGATGAACAACTATTTAACATTATATGAAATCAAAACAAAAACTGTTCAGGAGTATGAAATACACCAGGGATTTAATGAATACTCACTCAAGATCAGTTGACCAGTTAATTATTCAAGAAGACCTAGCTCTGATATGCAGAGAACAATTTAAGTTATGCATGCATATTATTCATTTCAAAAACTACAAAACTGGAACATTTTAGTCAAACACTAGAGACAGCCACCCCCCCCTTGAAACATTAACCTTTGCATTTACAACTCCAACAAGGGTATAATCAGATATCATTTGGGATTCTTATAAAGAAGTTTGATTCTTACATAAAACAAGTAATTCAAGATATAAGGATTTCTAAAAAAATTAGTTTTGTTCATAAATTAATGGAATAAATCATTTATCATGATATTTACTTCATTTTACACACTGATAGTTATAATTTTGCTTAATACTCTCTCTATATATGAATTGTTCAGACAAGTATAGAGGTCTTTATCATAACAACAAGCAGATTAGAATCATTATTCTTGAACACTGAATTAGTTACCAATGTGAAATCTCAGCAATACAGTAATACAAATGACAAAAGCCCATATATATTTTTTCCTCACTCTATTGTTTTATTTTTTATTTATTTGGTAATTTGGATACAACCTTTGAGTATACACTCTTTTACAAAGGTTCCACGTCAGGATGTAAAACAGCAGAGCCACAACAAAAACTTGACAGTTAACACAAACATAAGATTGCTATGTAATACAGAACATAGATAAATAATACATTTGGGTAACCTACACAACTGAAAGTAAACAGTGGGAGGAGATTCCCAATTAACAACATATGGCATAGCTGCCCCGGGGGGGGGACTGTCAAGGTCGAGTATCGGAAAGGGAAGGAGAAAGGAAGGGAGGAAAGTGCAAATGAGGGATAGATGAGAGAGAGAGAGAAAGAGAGAGGAGAGGAGACTGAGAGAGAGAGAGAGAGAGAGAGAAAGGGATTGGGAGAAGGAGAATATTTAGGGGGAGAGTGGGTGGAAAGCGGAGGTGTTGGGGAAGTATGGAGGGGAGGGAATTGGTAGGAGCTAGAGGGAGGGTGGCAAGGGATGGCAGTTGGAGGTCCAGGGTAGGTAAAACATGAGGAAGACTCAGACAGATGAGTGGGTTATCTGGGTTGAGGATATGGACTCAGATAAAGGAGTCAGGGATGTTTAAGAGGGGGAATCCAGGTTGAAGGTATGTATTCAGGTAAGGCAGTCACAGGCATTTGATTTCCACAAGTGTTGCTTCAGTTCTCTTTTAAAGGACTGCACATTTGTTGTATTAAGAGATGCAGCAGGGATCTCATTTAGCCATAGTGATACTCAGTACATGAAGGATCTTTGTCCTAGGGAAGTTCTATGAAATGGGACATCAAGCTGTGTTGTCACTATTCTTCGTGTGTTGTATTTGGAGCTTGCTTCCTTTACTAGATCTGCAATGCAGGTAGGGTTAGGGAGAGCATGGCCTTTCTCCCTAGCAGGCAAGTTTGGTATCTGATTCTGGATTGAAGTGGTAATATGTGGGCCAGAACATATAGGGCACAAGTGTATGTGAAGCGGTCAGCATTTAACAATAGTCTGCAAGCCTTGTTAAGGGCAGTGGCAACCCTTTTGAGGGCCGTGTCAGTAGCAGCATGATAAATCACCAGCCTGAAGTTGACCAGGGAGAGGACAGAGCTGGAGACTAAGAGCCAGAGGGCTTCGTCAGTTAGGCTTTTCTTGTGCCGAAACAGGATCCCTAATTTAGTGTTCACAGCTTTCACCACCATGTCAATGTACTGAACATATCAGGGGTATCATCCATAATGACACCCAGGTACTTGAAGGAGTGAACCTGTTCCAGTGGAGTAGTCAGGTGATTTGTGATTGTTAGTTCTGTGCATCTCCTTTTCAGTTGGGACTAGAAAGGAGCATCATCTTGGTTTTTTTGCAGTTTAGTAGCAGCCTTTGGGAGTAGAACCAGGTCTCCAGTTGCTGAAAAGATGATTGTAGCACAGCCTGTAGGTGCTCTATGTGAGATTGACAGATAAGTAAGACAGCATCATCGGCATATAGAATGACTTTGCTAGTGCAGACATTGGGTAGGACATTCAGGAACATGCTAAAGAGCAATGGACCCTGGATGGACCCTTGAGGTACCCCTAGTGAGACTTCCTTGGATGCAAATACAGAGTGACCTATCTTGACCCTTTGAGACAGGGAGGTTAGGTAGTCCAGGAACCATAGAGCTGCATTTGGGGAAACATCAAGGGCATGTAGTTGAGACAAGAGGAGTGGGTGGCAGACTATGTCAAATGCCTTTGTTAGGTCAATGAAGATGGACCCAACCAGTTTTCCCTCATCCAATGCCTTATGGACATACTCAGCGAAATCCACCAGTGCAGTGTCTGTGCTGTGGAGTTTCCTAAAGCCGTGCTGCTGGGGACATTGTGACTGGCATTTGTAAATAAAGTCAGTAAATTGGTCTGCCACAATCCTTTCCAGTGCTTTAGTGAGGGGGACTGGATAGGCCTATAGTTTGTGGTCAGTGACCTATCACCTCCATTATGCACCGGGGTCACCAGCACCTGTTTCCAAGGAGAAGGGAATTTGGTGAGCTGGAGGGATTTATTGAAAATTGTAGTGATGGGAGCAATGACTTCATTGATTGCCAGTGCCAGCAGTTTCATGTCAATGTTGTCAGTCCCCATTCTGGTTTTCCCCAGGACCTTTTTAACATAACTCAGTGCTTCTTTGACAGTGACTCTCTTGAAGTAAAACTGAGGGTTTGAGTTGATATCTGGTGGGCATCTATTATCAGCTTTAATAGGCTTGATTTATTCAGCTGGTAGAACAGAGCTAAGATCTGTGAAGGTGGAATTGAACTTCTCTGCAATGGTGTGGGGGTCCATGGTATTTGTGCCATTAATGTTTATCAGTGATGGCTGTATTTTGTCTTCTTTCCCCGTGAGTGCCTTTATATTGTTTCAAAACCACCTCATATCACCCCAGGTTCTTTCCAATTGATCCTTGTAAAAATTAGCCTTAGAATTCCTGATGAGATGTGTACCTTTGTTTCTGGCTGCCCTGTATCTTTGAAGGTCACTGGGCTTGATACCAAAGGTTGTCCCTTGCCGTCACGTGATCTAGAAGGTCATTAGTAATCCACCCATTGTTATGGTTGGGTGTTTTTCTTTTTTTAACAGAGAACATCTGTACAAATGCTATTAAAGTTATCAATAAAGTACTGGAGTGTTATGTCAAGGTCATGCATTACCTTAAGGAGAGACCAATCAATCTGAGAAAGTACCTCCTTGAAAGCTGAGAGCTGCCCTTTCATGAGAATTCTGCTGTTCACAAAGACAGGTGGCACTTTTTTGAATTTATTGGACCACAGACAGGTAATAGGGGAGTGGTCACTTAGCGAATCCGGTAATACCAAGACATCGGTAATCCTGTCAGGTTATAGAGATGCTTATAATGTTAATTCTCACATCTTCATTTTGATAGTCTTTATTATAATACAGTTTCGAGATCTGTTTAACTCACAAAAATCCATTAACATTTTTTTGCAGGATTTACAGTCCATGAAAAGGACATCTTAAATTTCAAATTTGATAAACAATGGGAATGATATCATTTCAAAACATGAAAAACAAATGAGCCATATACAATCTGCACATACTGCATTAAGAGAATAAAACAAAATACTAAAAGCAGCAGCATTTGTTTGTTGGCCCAAAAACATCAAGAGAGTTTTTTTTTTCAAAAGTGTACCTATGCCATCTTTAGATTCATCTTTAGTATAGTTTTACTTTTCCAGATATTTTAAAACATTCCTTCTGGTGAATTTAGTAATGAATGACTTACATTGTTAAAATGGCTGCCAAACACAATTTTTGGACATTTCTTCTGTTGGGGTTGCCTGTTGAATGTATATACTAGATTTAAACTATTGATGTATTGGGATGGTATTAGCACATGTTTGGGATTGTAAAAATCACATCACCAAATCAAGATGGTTATTTGTTTTTCATTGTGGGCATGGCATTGGAACAGGAACTTTTAAAAACTTCACAACTGTGTATCTGAGTTCAATGAAAACAAAAATAAAAATAGACAAACTGAAAATTTTCCATCAAAATACATTGTTTCTACAAAAAAACACTATATGGTAACAGCCAAATACTGCTGCGTTTAGATCTACTGACCCATTTATCCTTCATGAAATGCAAGTGCAGAAAAGTGGAATAAATATCAGGTAACATAAACAAGTTCCTCATTACAGAATCTACAGCATAGGAAACACCCTTTACAAAATTAGAGCAAATAGCTTTTCTAATCCCTGAAACATCTATCCCAGCATCTCCTTCTCCCATCCCAGAAACATCTATCCCAGCATCTTCTTCTACTATCCCAGCGTCATCTATATCAGCATCTACTATAATTCCAACATCAGGTATACTTTAATTTTGTTTCTAATTTGTACAGTGATTTTTGATGCAGTTTTTTTTAAAAGCAGTAGTTCAACTTATAAATATATTAGAAAAATAACTTTGTTGATAAAGCAAAAAGTGTAAACAATTTGTTTTGATATTTAGTTTACTACCTGAGAGATATTTACTATTTGATCTTCATTCTCTCAACACGAGTTGATTTGTGCAATAAAAGGCTTTGTTACAATAACAACCAGATTAGAATGATCACACCTTGTGTTCAAAGTAATTACTTCCATAACATATGTGCAGCCATTTAATATATTATTGTAATATAAC
This sequence comes from Neoceratodus forsteri, assembly GCA_016271365.2. NCBI lineage: Eukaryota > Metazoa > Chordata > Ceratodontiformes > Ceratodontidae > Neoceratodus > Neoceratodus forsteri. The sequence continues at coordinate 685,551,513 of CM028137.1, read as the reverse complement.
TAATCATGGGATCCAGAGAAGGATCAGTCTGTTCACTGATGATGCGAAGATGTGAGTTGTAGTAGATGACATCAAATGGTGGAAGAGGCTGCAGGAGGAACTGAATAAATTACAGGAGTGGTCAGAAACATGGCAGCTGGGGTTCAATGCCAGGAAGTACATGGTGCTACATTTTGGATCTAGGAACCAGGGAGGAGCTATCAGCTGGGAAGGGTGAAGCTGAAAAGCACCTAGGAGGAACAGGATGTGAAGGTGCTTATAACAGACAGCACGAACAACTTAGCTCAATGCAGAAAGGCAGTGGGAAAAGCCCACAGGATGCTGGGGTGTATAGCAAGGGGACTCTCCTCCAGAAATAGGTAGGTGATCCTTCCCTTGTACAGATCTGTGGTTAGTCAATACCTGGAATACTATGTGCAGTACTGGTGCTCATTCTGGAAGAAGGACATCAAATTGTTAGAAGGAGTACAATGTTGGGCAACCAAGATGATCCAGGAATTAGAGGGAAAGTCCTACAAGGATAGATTGGGCAAGCTGAACATGTACTTCCTGTAGGAGAGATAGTGGGGGGTATGATTGAAATCTTCAAATACATTTAGGGGAAAAATAAAGCTAATACAGAAAAGATTCACTGCTTAGAAGAGGGAGGGATATGACAGGACATCAGCTGAGACTGGGGGGGGAGAGTCAAGAGGGACATTAGAAGACATTTTTACACTAAACAGGTGGTGGACAGGTGAAATGCTCTTCCCTTGGAGGTAGTATCCTGTAGAACAGTGGGTGGCTTTAAGACGGGCTGGGACAGAGTGAGGGGTGTTGTGATGAAGAGGGGTGGGGAGGTGGAGCAGCTGCAAGTTGAGGGGCTATCTGCACAATTGTGCAGACTCAATAGACCATAAGGCCTGCTTCTGCTGTCATTTTCATATGTTCGTAATATAATTTCAATCACAGTGTTACTGTATATGGTACACATTCTTAGATATTGATTCCTTCATCTTGCATTTGCTAGTACTGTATTTATTTTAAAGGTATTTTGAGATATGTTTTGGACACAAAAGATTCCAACAGTGCTTTCCACTTTTTGGAAGGCTTTACAATATGAGAGCAAGTCATATGAATTTTAAAATATAACAAAGAATGATTAAAAAATAGCATACCAAATCATAAAAAAATAATGAGCTGTACTGCACTAGGGATTCATTAAGAGACAATAGACATATACTCTTTTAAAATAGGACTGTTTGCTAGTTGGGAAAAAATATCATCATGTATTTTCTTACCAAGAATATACAGATCACTTGGTTTTATCATTAGTATGCCTTTACTTTTCCCAGACATTTGAAAAACTGTCCTAAATCAAATATTGTAATTAATGACTTGCAGCATCAAATATGGCCACCACACACAATTTTTTAAACTATCTTCTGATGAAGTTATCTGTTAACTAGATACAGTATACCAGAATTTTGCTGAGTAGGTATTGGGATGCTGCTACAACATGTTTCTAATAGTTAAAAGCTCTTCAGTAAACCAAGATGTATATTTCTTCAACTGTGGGCATTGCAATGGAGCAGGAACTTTCAAAACCTTCAGAATCCTGTATCTGAGTTCAGGAACTAATGAAAAAGAAAATTAAAAGAAACACTTATTTTAAAAGTTTCCAGGAAAAACACTATTGCAAAAGGTCATTATAATGCAATTGATGTGTTTGTTTATGACACATAATTGTCAAAAAGTGTTCTCCAAATCAGTGAAGGTTTGACAAAATGAGAAAAAGTCATTAATTTATAAAAGTGATAAATAATTATGTAACATTATAAGATATCAAAACAAAAACTGTTCGGCCATATTAAATACATTTATATTGCTAAGGATTGAATGAATGCACAGTCAAGATCAGTTGACAATGTAATTCTTCAAGGCAACAAAGCTAAAAAATGCAGTGGAAAATTAAGTTATGTAAGAACTTTATTCATTACAGAGTCTTCAACAGTGGAACACTCTAGTTGAGTACCAGAAACAATCACTTATCCCTCACTTGAAACATCAACCTCAGAATTTACTAAAACTGCAACAACAGGTATCATCTGGGATAATTTTGGATTTTTACAGAGAAGTCCAATTCTTACATTAAACAAAGCAATGAGTCAAGATATAAACATATCAACCTTTGATCTTTGTTGATAAAACAAATGTAACAAACCATTTACCTTGATATTTACTTTTTTGCACATTGATAATCATTTTACTTAATATCCTCTATATTAGATGTTCAGACAAGTATACAAGTCTTTATCACAACAACAAGCAGTTTAAAATCATTTAGTTACTATTGTGCAATTCCTGCAATACATTAATAAAACTGGCAAAAACCCATATAATTTTTCATTACAGTATTGTTTCATACAAATCCCTATAATATTGATCCTCATATTTTCTTTTTGATAGTATTTCATATAATACAATTTTGAGGAATGTTTTCACTCACAAGTGCTTTAAAATTTCTTTGCAAGCTTTACAGTATATGAAAATGTCATCTTCAGTTTTAAAATTGATATTCAAAGATAAAGATGATACAATATCAGAACATAAAAAAATGAATGCACCTTATAGCAATTTGGACGTATTCTCTTAATATTCTCCTAATATGTCCGAATTGCTAAAAGCAAATACTAAAAGCAGCAGTATTTATTAATATTCCAAAATATATCATCAGAGAGTTTTCTCCCAAAGTGTACTTGTGCTATCTTAGATTCATCTTTAGTATAGTTTTACTGTTTAAGATATTTTAAAACAGTCCTGATAGTGAATTATCTAGTTAATGATCTAATTTGTTAAAATGGCTGCCAAACACAATTTTTGAACATCTCTTTTGTTTGGGTTACCTGTTGAATGTACAGTATTTAATATATTTAAACTACACATATATTGGGATGGTGTTAACACATATTTTCTGATAGTAAATAGGACATCACTAATCAAGATAACTATTTTTTTTCAATGTGGGCATTGCATTGGAACATTAACGTTTAAAATAACTTTTAAAAACTTTAGAGCTGTGTATCTGAGTTCAGGAACTAATAAAGACAAAAAGAAAAAAGGCATTCTGATATTTTTCTATCAAAAAATATTGTTTCTAAAACATATCTCTAATTGGTAACAAACAAATACTACTGCGTTACAATCAGTTGACCCATTTATCCTTCATGAAACCTAAGCTCTGAAAGGTGGACTAAATATCAGGTAATATAAACAAGTTCCTCATTACAGAATCAGCAACACAGAAAACATCCATACCAACATCAGAGCAAAGAACTTCTCTGATCCCTGAAACATCTATCCCACTATCTCCTTCTTCCATCCCAGAAACATCTACCCCAGCATCTACTACAATTCCAACATCAGGTATACTTAAACATTGTTTCTAATTTGTACAGTGGATTTTGATTTTTAGTTTTTAAAAAGCAATAGTTTAACATTTGAGAATATCAGAAAAATAAATGTGTTCATAAAGCAAATAGTGTAAACCATTCATCTCAGTATTTAGTTTAATTCCTTCAGAGATATTTACTCTTTGTTCTTCATTCTTCATTCTCTCTACACAAGTTGCTTTTTTACAACAAAAAGCTTTCTAAATGTAACAACCAGGTTAGAATCATCACACCTGATGAGGAAAGTAATTACTTAAATAAAATATGTGCAGCCACTTATAAAATACTTCTACCTGCCCCCCATTGTTTCCCCTTGCTCTCATTCCTTTTCTGCCCCTTTTCACCCTCTCCTTCATTCTCCTATTCACTGGCAAGGCTCCACCAAGCCTCCTGGCATACCTTCCTCCCTTCTGCAGCTCACCTGGTGTGGGACAGGCCCCATTTTGAGGCACCTTTCCTTCCTTCTTACCTCCCCTATTTCATGGCCGCCTTCCATACCCCCCCTCTAGTTTGCAGGGAGGGTGGGCAGGTAATTTCTACAGCAGGAAAGAGGTCTTCCAACCTGCTGTAGGCCCTTAAGAAGCCCCTAAGGACCTCATTTAGCCCCTCCCCAAGGCCAATGGCCAGCGAGCCTTTCCCCTGGTCAAATTACACACCTATGATATCATGATCTCCTCCCCTCTTGCCTCCCCCTCTTCTTTTCTCCCCAGCCCATCCCCTTTCTCTGTCTTTTCTGGCTGGGTCCCTGGGACAACCTGGCTTGCCTTTTAATGGCAAGCTTAAGTGTCCCCGGATCCCCAACCAGAAAAACTCACTTCCACAATTTTGTCACTTTTTGAATGTTCGCTAGCAATGTTTATTTAATGGCACATTTATATATTTACATTCTCAATCTGATTAAACAATCAGTATTCATATTCTGACAAATCAGTCCATTAATTTCCATAGGACATAACAGTCTTGTCTTCTCTCTTGTGCTTCTTCCTTCTTGCTTTCTTCCTTGTGTGAGTTTCTTCCTGGGTCTGGACACTGTTATCTGCCCCCCCACCATCACTGGGTCTCCACCTTAGCCGGACCTCTCCCCCCACCAGGTGTGAACACATTGATCCACCCCTAGCTCTATAACCCTCCCCTCCCTGTTACTCCCATGTCTGGGTTCTTTGTCCCCAGCCTGTTGTGCCTACCCTCTCCCCCTCTACCTGCCCCCATTTTTCACCTTGCTCCCACCCCTTTTAACTGATTCATCTCCAGCTATGCAATGGAAGATGGGTGTCTCCCCCTGTGGGTTAAAATCTCAGGCCTTTTTTATTAATCTCCCACACTAACTCACCTAGGGGTTGGAGGAATAGGCACTTGCTGAATTCCATCAGGTGCACTCCATCTGACCGATAGACATCAGCCTGCTCATTTGAAGTATCCCTAAGCTGGATAGGCACCCCCCATCTCTATCACTGCCATGGCTGCCTTCCTATTCAGGCACTTCTGGGATACCTCCACTGCCTTAACACCCTTTGCCCCTCTCCATACCCACCAAGATGTGATTTTCAGACCAGCTGATCACTACTTCTGGCCTCCAATTCTTTATCCTCTCCAGGTCCATGACCATGTCTCTCATAGGGGACCCCCATGATGGCACTTCTCCCAGGCCATTGCCACCCAGACGGATAATAATACAGTCCAGAGTGGCCCAGCACACCCGCAACTCCTTGAGCAGAGACAGTAACTGTGACCACCTCATGCCCCTCAAACCCCTTTATTGCACTCTGGTGTGCTTCACCTCTGGGCATAACTGGGTCCCTCTCCCAGTGGCAGCCACAAACCTCTCTGCCCAGTAAATGAATGAGTGCCCCCACAATCCATACCTGCCTCTTGGAGCCCTCTGTGATAAGAGAAAAAGGAAAAGAAAAGGGGGTACTTGTCATATCAGCACCTTACATGCCTTTTGTAACAGTTGGATTGCCATCTTCCCAACCATTTTACCTCCTCCTCCCCTGCCCCCCTTAGCTGCTGCCTCAGATGCCGCTCCAATCTGGAATGAGTACGGGGCAAGCTCCCAGGGGTTCTCCCCCATGAACACCAGTGCTTTCTTCAACACAGCCCCTACTTGGAAACCCATCACCGGGGACCCATCCCCATGCAGGAGTCAAACTCCTGTCAATGAGCCCCTTACCTTGCCATATTCACCTATAGCCCTGACTGCACACACTCCCTCCCCCTGGTGCTTGTACACCTCCACTGCAGTGACCTTCCCTTGTTGGTCCATTTTGGACCTCCACAGCCAGATGACCACCTTGTCCCCATCATATCTCATATCACCACTCTATAAAGCCATGGCAGCCGTCTCTCTCCTGGGTGCCACAACCTCCCCCACCCTTAGAGCCCCTCTGGCTATGAGTGCAAAGATGGCCTTGAATAGGCATGCTTCCTTTGCCCAACTGCAAACGTGCTCCAAAGTCCCCACCACCCTGGTGATCAAACCCCCCATTATTGGCCTTCTTCTGTCCTTCCATACCCCCTTCTTTTTCTGACATCCCATGACCATCTGCCTGATGCCCACCTTCCTGCTGCATCTATCCACCCCCGGTCCCTACATGTCCAACTGATGCCTGCCAGCTGGACTACCATGGTGGCATGAACCAAGCCCTCTGCCCATTTTCCCGCAACATACTTCATCAAATGTCCTTCCTGAACTGGCTCTGCTGTGTCCCATCTCCTGTGGGACTGAAAGATCTGAAAACCTGCCCATGCTCCCTCATAGGACCTCAAGGTGTTGGCCACCCATGATCTTCTGTACAAGGCCCTGGCTTTCCCCTTCAATCTCCCACAAGCTTTCCAGAACCCTGGTCCAAGTCAGTGCAGCTTGAGACACCATTCACCAGAACCACTCCACCTGAAATCGAGAAAGACAGTAAGCTACCTCATTTTGTAAACCTTCGATATGCTGTGCCCTAAAAGACAGATTCATACACAGCCCCAGATGCACCATGTGCCACAGGATGCATCCCACCAATTCTATGTTCCCATTCTGTCTGTTTATCACCTCCACTACACCTTTATTGTTGCACCAAAATAAGATGTGACGTCCCTTCATCTGGTTCCTCCAAATCTCCAATGCCACCCATATGGGGAAGATTTCCAGGAATGTGCTATTCTTTGTCACCCCCCACTCCTGCCACTGTGCTGGCCATGCTTTGGAGATCCACTTCCCTCAGATGTAGGCTCCCATCCTGAAACCCCCAGCTGCATCCATGTACAGCTCCATGTCAGTATTGCAGGCCCATTCCTCCTGCCAGAACGTCAACCCATTGCATGAATCTAAAAATTATTCCTAGACCCTGAGGTCCTCCTGCACTCCTTTGGTGATGTCCACCCAGTGGTGGGGTTTCTTTGCCTTCCCCATGGTTCTCCCTAACCTTCTTGTAATAGCCTTGCCTGGGCTTATGGTCTTGCAGGGAAAATTAAAGTGCCCCTGCAGATGCTGTACTTGTACTGGTAGCACCCTCCTCCTTCTCCTCCCCCCACCAGTGCCAACAGCCTTTTCAACCATGCCACATTGTCATTCTGGCAGCTGAAAATATTCCTGTTCAGACTCCACCTCGATCCCCAGGATCTCCAACTTGCAGTCAGGGCCCTCCATTTTACTGGCTGCCAGGGGGCTCCCCACTATGCTGCATGTCACCGTCCTGCAGCATCCCTTGGATCTCCACCAGAGTGGCCCCAATCAAGAGGAAGTCATCCAGGTAATGGACCACCCTCTTGTGCCCATACCACTTCCTGAATACCTACTAGACCCATGAGCTGAACATCTCAAATATTGAGCATGCCACTGAGCAGCCCATGGGCATGGCCTTGTTGAAATAAAGGCTAGCCTCAAACTGGAAACCTAGCAGGTCCTAACCCAATGGTCAAACTGGTAACCAGCAGAAAGCAGACTCGATGTCTGTCTTTGCCAGCAACGCCCCCTCCACTGCTCTAATCAGCTCCACTGCCTGATCCAGGGAGGCATAAGTCACCATCATTAATGACTGTGGGATCCCCTCATTCACCAACCCCCCCATCCGGGTAGGACAAATGGTGTATGATCCCAAACTCCCCCGCTTGCTTTTTAGGCACCGTCCCATGGGTGACACCCAGAAATACCTGCAGGAGGGTTCCTGCAGCAGCCCCACCACCCTATCTGCTCTGATTTCCTTCTGAATCTTAGCTTGAACTATGGATTCCATTCCATTGATGGAACCCAAGTTCTTGGCCTGCATCCTTATTGGCTCCCCGAAGAACCCAGTGGGAAACCCCCCCAAAAGCCCTCCCTCAGGCGCTCAGCTCCTCTGCGGTTGAGAAAGTATACCGTTCAGGCTTCCAACTGCTCTCCTGGGTCCCCCTCATCCCCTGTTTGATCCCCCTTCCCACTCAAAAGGGCTGCTCCTAGAGCTGGCCCCCTGACTGCCCAGTCCACTCACCCTCTTGCCTGCAGGTCATTGCTGGGTGCGACCCTCTTCAACACAAGCACACATGCCTGAATTTGCTGCTAGGCCACATGCAGGCTACCCTATTAAATGCCTAGCAGACTTTTGGCCCCTGGGCTGGTGTGGCCTTCTTTGCCGGCTCTGGCCCATGTCCAATCGCTGGCCCTGATAGGGTCCTTACCCATAATTCTGAGTGGGTACAATCCCATCTCAGGTCCCCTTTTACTGCCATTCTTCTCCTGAACATCTTGTTGTATTTCATCCAGCCGAAACCTATCTTTGCATTATAAGCATCTCTCATGATCACCATACAAGTCAGCAATGGGATCGCTGGATTGGTAGTCCTGGTGCACTGGGAAGGACCACCTATGGCAACGATGGAATCAGGATCAGTTCTGGCAGGGTAGGCTGGAGCCTTGGTGCCTCAGGTTCTAGTACTACCCTTGGCTCTGGGAGGCAGTCCAGGCTTGGCTCGGGGACAGGGTTATTCGGATTGGAAACATAGGGGTACCTGGTTCAGGTACCAGTACTACCACCCTGGGTTCCGGTACACTGCTCATGGTTGGCACTCTCTTGTTCATCTCCTTACCCTTCCCCATCTTCCCCTTCTGCTTTGTACCTTTCTCCCCTCCCTCTGGCTCCACCACCTCCAGCAACTGATTCGCCTTCTCCACCAGGTCCATTACTGCTTTGTAGCACTCCTCTTTGCTGGGCTTTGCTTTCTTTGGTGCCATCCTCACTCTGTATCTACAATGGACACACCATATAAGTTACACAACACAGCATTTTACATATTCATCCCTTTTTTTTTTGGTATCTGCTTTACTCATTACCTTGGTATTGGGAAAGGGAATTGGTATTGGGAAAAGGAATCCTGTTCAACCCAGGATTACCCTTTTTAACCACAGCTTGTTTCCCACTGGGTCTGGCAAACCAGGACATTGGTTGCCTCTCTAAGGTTCCCTTTAACCTGTTCAGTCCCCTGTCCCCCATCCTCCTCTGCTCTGGCCTTTCGCAAGTCCACAAAACTCCTTCTCCCCCAATCTCTTGTACTTGTTCTCCCCCCTTTGTCTTCTTTGGTACCTGTTAGAGCCCCCTAGGCCCCAGTGCCCACTTCCATCGGCAACCTGGAAGCGTGGGGTGAATACCAGAAACTGGCTCCTCCAACGTTGCTTTTCTTGCTTGTCACTGGGCTATACCACAAACCCTATAATTTAATATGGACCTGGCTGCTGTCCAGTTAGCCAGGCTCATTCAGCCCCCCCAGTCTGCCCTCCTTTGGGCCCAACTACATGCATCCAGGTTTTGCTTTTGCCCTTATTGCGCCTCCCCCTCAGAAATCCTTTTAAAATCCAGACAAATTCCACTCCAAACCACCATAAAAATAAACTGCCAACATATTTTATTCAATTACAGGCATGCTGCCTTCTTTCTTTGCTTCCTAATCATCTTTCGGCTGGGATCCCTTTCCGACCTGCATGGTGATGACATCGCATGCCAACGCCATGCAGTCAGCCCTTGCAGTCTCTCTCCATTCTCCCTCCTCCTCCTCCCTTGCTACAAAGGCCCTTCATTCCCTGAAAAAGCAGCAAGAAAGGGATAAAATCATGCCAGCAGGAAGGGCTGTGCTAGTGAAACTGAAAAAATGCCACAATGCGGCATACCTCCATGAAGGCGACTGCTACTATGGTCTAGCAGGTCTCAGACCACCATGTGGCACCTCACACGCTGAAATGCCTAACTCCTGCTTGCATCATTTGGTACAATTACACCCAAAACCTAAGCTAGCAAATCCAGCACAAAACAGCATACAAAACAGTGAGTACAGCTTAGCATACCAAAACAGCATACAAAACAGCAAGAACAGTTTATTGCTAACACACACATTTTTTTTTTAAATTTTGTCTGGATTGCTCTTGCTTCCTTTTCACTGGCTGCACTAGCGCTGGGGCCGCTGCTGGGTAACACTACTGTACCCAAACGCTGTTGTAGCGCCCTAAGGAGGATTGCTCAAACAGTGGATGGGAGCACACAGGAAGCTTGTGAGGAAGCCAGAATGGCCACAGGCCCCTCAGAGCAACAGCACTCCTGATGTAGGGAATCCAGGAAGGGAACCACCCACCCACATGAAATGTGTTTCTCTTTTGCCTGCACTCTCCCTTCTTCAGAGCTTGCACATTGACCAATCCCTAATGCCTTCAATATTACTTCCAAACCCTTTCCCCTGGGCTTGCCTGTTACTCTCCTTTGCAACTCTTGCAGTTCCAAGCTGCAGCCCTCTGTTCCTGCCACAGTTAAGTACCTTACCTCACACTTGGCTCTCATTGTCTACTCACTGCATTCTCTCTTAATCCATGTCCTCTTCTTTTTTTAACAATGTTTACCTTTATTCTGCTATTTGGTTTAGAATCCAAACAAAAGCCAACTGGCTCTATAACTGCCATGACTGATGTGCATCCAAAGGAAAATCACTCTGGAGCAAGTTTGTGAGCTCTCCACTGCTGTGCAGCCCCTTTTTTCTGCCTCCATTGTGCAGTACCTTGGCTCACCCTAACCATTCACCTGTTGCCACCTCATCACTCCCTTGTCTCTTGCCTCACCCTCTCTGTGACCTCAATCGAGCATCCCCCCTTTCTAACTCCTGCCTCCAGCTCTGCCTCTTCCCCCCACCTCCCCCTCCTCTCTGAGCTTGCCACTTTCTTGGCATGGGCTGTAGGACAATGGGGCCTGCCCCTTTAAATTGGGCAATCTTCTTTTTTGTTACCAGGAAAGGCATACTGAGCAGACTACCACTTGATTCCAAATGCATCCTGGGTGGTGTTGGGATGGGAGGATACATAACCACATATATAATACAGAAATTATGCAGAATATAAACATAATATATACATTTATATATACAGTATGTACACAGCAAGCAGCAACATAACATCAGAGTTAATGAGGCATCAATATGGCAGAGTGTACACAAGACAACTACAAATTAAATTAGTTACTAATGTAAAGTTCCTGCAATACATTAATAAAAATGGCAAAAACCCTTATATTTCTTCATCACAGTATTGTTTTATACAAATTTCTATAAAGTTGATTCCCATATTTTCCTTTTGATAGTATTTCATTTAATGCAATTTTGAGGCATGTTTTCACTCAAAGGTACTTCAAAATTTCTTTGCAAGCTTTGCAGTATATGAAAATGTCATCTTCAGATTTAAATTTCATATTCAATGATGAAGATAATACCATATCGAAATATAAAATACTAATGCACCTTATAGCAATTTGGACATATTAGGAGAGAAAAGCAAATACTAAAAGCAGCTGTATTTATTAATTGGCCATAAAATATCCTCAGAGAGTTTTCTCCAAAAGTGTACTTGTGCCATCTTAGATCCATCTTTAGTATAGTTTTACTTTTTCAAGATATTTTAAAACAGCTCTGATAGTGAATTGTCTAGTTAATGACCGCATTTCTTAAGATGGCTGCCAAACACAATTTTTGAACATCTCTTCTGTTTGGGTTACCAGTTGAATGTACAGTATTTAATATATTTGAACTAACAATGTATTGGGATGGGGTTAACACATGTTTCTTATAGTAAAAAGCTCATCACTAAATCAAGATAACTATTTTTTCATTGTGGGCATGGCACTGGAACAGTAACCTTTAAAAACTTCAGAACTCTATCTAAGTTCAGGAACTAATAACGATGAAAAGACAAAAGGCATACTGATATTTTTCTATCAAATAATATTGTTTATAAAACAAAACACTAATTGGTAACACACAAATACTACTGTGTTAAGATCAGTTGACCTATTTATTTTTCATGAAACCTAAGCTCAGAAAGGTGGACTAAATATCAGGTAATATAAACAAGTTCCTCATTACAGAATCAACAACACAGAACACATCCATACCAACATTAGAGCAAAGAACTTCTCTGCTCCCTGAAACATCTATTCCACTATATCCTTCTCCCATCCAAGAAACATCTGCCCTAGCATCTACTACGATTCCAACATCAGGTACACTTAAACATTGTTTCTTAATTTGTACAGTGAATTTTGATTTCTAGTTTTTTAAAAAGCAGTAGTTCAGCATTTGAGGATATCAGAAAAATAAATGTGTTCATAAAGCAAAGAGTGTAAACCATTCATGTTAGTATTTAGTTTACTTCCCTCAGAGTTATTTACTATTTGTTCTTCATTCTTCATTCTCTTTACACAACTTGCTTTCTTGCAACAAAAGACTTTCTAAGTGTAACAAGCAGATTAGAATCATCACGCCTGATGAGCAAAGTAATTACTTAAATAAAATATGTGCAGCTGCTTATAAAATAATTGTAATAGCTCTGATATAATTTTAATTACACTGTTTTATGGTACAAATTCTTAGATGTTGATTATTTCATTTTTCATTTGCTAGTATTTACAATAAAGGTATTTTGAGATATGTTTTGGACATTAAAGATTCTAAAAGTGCTTTCCACTTTTCAAAAGGCTTTACAATATGAAATTAAGTCATATGAATTTTAAAATGTAACAACGAATTATTAAAAAATAGCATACCAAATCATGAAAAAATAATGAGCTGTATTGCACAAGGGATACATTAGGAGACAGTAGACAGTTACTCTATTAAAGTAGCAGTGTTTGCTAGCTGGGGAAAATATCATTTTTTTTTAGCAAGAATATACAGATCACATATTTAGTTTTATCATTAGTATAAGTTTGCTTTTCCCAGATATTTGAAAAACCGTCCTTATATCAGATATTGTAATTAGTGACTTGCTGCATTAAATATGGCCACCAAACACAATTTTTGAAACTATCTTCTATTGAAGTTATGTTTTAAATGTATATACCAGAATTTTGCTGAGTAGGTATTGGGATTTTGCTACAACATGTTTCTAATAGTTAAAAGCGCTTCACTAAACCGAGATGTATATTTCTCAATTGTGGGGATGGCAATGGAGCAGGAACTTTCAAAACCTTCAGAATCCTGTATCTGAGTTCAGGAACTAATGAAAATGAAAATTAAAGAAAATAATATTTTGAAAGTTTCCAGGAAAAACACTATGAAGAAGAAAAATAAATGATAACTAACAAAGTCTGCTGCTTTAAGATGGGTTTATCAATGTATGTTTCAAGAAACCACAGCTTGGAGACGTGGTACAAGCATGATGTAACATATGCAAGTTCTTCCTTCATTACAGAGGCTACAACAGAGGAAACCAGCACTCCAGCATTACAGGAAATTACTTTCTCCTCTAAATTAGTTACACCATCATCAACTACAAGTCCAACAACAGGTATGACTAGAGATAATTTGCAATTTGTTTAGAGAATTTAAATTTCTAGATTTTTTTGAAACACTAATTCAGCATATATTGATATAAACACAATAATTTTGTTGCTAAAGCAAATGTAATGATCTCATGCTGATGTTTAGTTTACTTCATCAGAGACACTTACTATTTGGTCTTCATACTCACTCTCTGAGTTATTAAGACAACCATAAAAGGTTGTGCTGCAGTAATTACTTTATCAGAATCATAATACTTGAACACTGATGTAATGAGTGTGGTAGAATAGTTCAACAATATCTCAAAGATGTTCATATCCGACACTGTTGTATGATACAACTGCCTATAATATTGATTCCTACATCTTTCGCTTGCAAATGGTCATTATATATATAATAATGGATAGGGAAGTGAGCTTAATGAGAAATTAATGGTCGCTCGAGGTGTAGGATGCTACACAAACCCAGAGGGCAAAGCATGAGGGGCTTGTTAAAGCATTCCACACTGAGGGCAACCATTAATTTCGAATTTAAGTACACTTTCTCATTTTTTATTAATTATAATGACTGGTCAGCAGTTTTTTGCCTAAGGGGATTGTGCTGCTTTTACAGACACACAGACACACACAATCACACACAGACACACACACCCTCTCACACACACATACACACACACACACACACACACACATATACTCACACTTACACACACTCACACTATCTCTGTTAGTGAGAAAAGAGAGTTTCATTGTGAGGAGTCTTTTTTTGTTAATAGCCGTTTCTTTTTACTTTGGGGTTTCAGACTGTTGGGATGGTGCTTACCTTTGAGAAGAGCTTCTGAGCTGTTTCTGGGTCATGAAGCACATCTGAGCCATTTCATTTCTGGGGAATTATTCTGCAGTGTGGGTTGTGGACAGCAGGATCAACCAGATATGTTTTTTTAAAATAAGGAAGCAACACAGTGACTCCTGGTGTGGTGGCTCCTTGGTAAGCATGATGAAGAGCCATCATGTTTTTCACAGTGTTTAGCCCACCCATTAACAGTGGACAGCCAACCAGGAATGACTCCTGTGGGACTGACATGGCGCATGTTTGCCATTATAACCCGCGGGTTATAACGGCAAATTATAACTGGCTAAGCCTATGGAAAAAATTGCTGGCCAGTTATTATAATGCAATTGATGTATTTGTTTATGACACATAATTGTCCAAAAGTGTTCTTCAATTCAGTGAATAATTGACAAAGTGAGAAAAAGTCATATTAATTTATAAAAATTGCAAAAACCCATATATTTCTTCATCACAGTTTTCTTTTATGCAAATTCCTATAATGCTGATTCACATATTTTCCTTTTGATAGTATTTCATATAATCCAATTTTGAGGCATGTTTTCACTCGAAGGTGCTTTAAAATTTCTTTGCAATCTTTGCGGTATATGAAAATGTCATCTTCAGATTTAAATTTCATATTCAAAGATAAAGATGATACCATATCAAAACATAAAATACTAATGCGCCTTATAGCAATTTGGACATATTAGGATAGAAAGCAAATACTAAAATCAGCAGTATTTATTAATTGACTGTAAAATATAATCAGAGAGTTTTCTCCAAAAGTGTACTTGTGCCATCTTAGATAGATCTTTAGTATAGTTTTTACTTTTTCAAGATATTTTCAAACAGTCCTGATAGTTATTTCTCTAATTAATAACCACATTTCTTAATATTATTAATTTATTTATTTATTGAATTTTGATGACCGGGTAGGCCCACTGGGCCCCGGAGGTCCCTTTTTCAGGGGCGACCCGGGGGTAAAAATTACATACAGGTAAACAGATCAGTACACTCAGGTAAATACAATGTTGTTTGACAATAAAAGACTTCATAGGGTTACAAGAGGATAGGTAGTGGAGGAAACATACAGGCAAAAGGACATTAGGAGTTAGACATAAAGAAAACATTTTACATACCAAGTTCATGTAGAGATTGAGAGTGCTCAAGATGAAGGCAATAAGTTGCTAAAGAAATGAATTACCTTCCTTAGGACATAGTGGAAGGGGGATGTATTGTTACATTAGTGCTCACCTTCCTTTGATGGAGGTATGTAGATATATGGTCAGATCCTGTAACATAGGCATATGCTCCTGTCAAGCAGGTGTGCCTTGAGCTTAGTCTGGAAGCAGGTGCTGGACACTGCCTCCCGTACCTCCAAGGGGAGGTTGTTCCAGTTGGAATGGGCTGTGTACACGAAGGACCTGGACCCTGCTTTAGTCCTAGTCTTGGGAACCACAAGGAGAGTTTGGCCAGAGGTATGTAGACTCTGCAGGTTAGTTTTAACCCTGATGAGACCGTTGAGGCTAGGGGGAGGTGTGGGACCCAATAACTTAAATGTGAGGCAGAAGGTAGGGTAGATGAGGTGAGCTTCCAAAGATGGCCACCTGAGTCTTGATTGGGCCTCACAGTGGTGGGTCCTTGGGTGTGATAGAGTGGCAAAGCAGACTATCTTGTTGTACAAGGTCTGCAGCCTGCCTAGCTCCATCGTGGCCGCACCCTGGAGAACAGGAACTGCGTAGGTGAGCTTTGGGAGAAGTACGCTAGCTGCAATGGCTACCCTAGCTTCTGGGATATATGGCTGCCAAACACAATATTTGACCATCTCTTCTGTTTGGGTTACTTGTTGAATGTATGGTATTTAATATATTTGAACTACTGATGTATTGGGATGGTGTTAACACATGTTTCTGATAGTAAAAAGCACATCACTAAACCTAGATAACTGTTTTTTTGTTGTGGGCATGCATGGCATTGGAACAGTAGCTTTTAAAAACTTCAGTATTGTGCATCTGAGTTCAGGAACTAATAAAGACAAAAAGAAAAAAGGCATACTGATATTTTTCTATCAAAAATATTGTTTCTAAAATAAAATACTGATTGGTAACAAACAAATACTACTGTGTTAAGATCAGTTGACCCATTTAAGCTCAGAAAGGTGGAATAAATATTAGGTAATATAAACAAGTTCCTCATTACAGAATCAACAACACAGGAAACATCCATACCAACATTAGAGAAAAGAACTTCTCTGATCCCTGAAACATCTATCCCACTATCTTCTTCTTTCATCACAGAAACATCTACCCTTGCATCTACTGCAGTTCCAACATCAGGTATACTTAAACATTGTTTCTAATTTGTGCAGTGGATTTTGATTTTTATTATTTTTAAAAGCAGTAGTTCAACATTTTAGGATATCAGAATAAGAAATGTGTTCATAAAGCAAATAGTGTAAACAATTCATGTTAGTATTTAGTTTTCTTCCCTCAGAGATATTTACTATTTGTTCTTCATTCTTCATTCTCTCTACACAACTTGCTTTCTTGCAACAAAAGGCGTTCTAAATGTAACAACCTGATTAGGGTCATCACACCTGATGAGCAAAGTAATTACTTGAATAAAATATGTGCAGCTGCTTATAAAATGTTATTTATTTAGTTTTTGTTTACCGGGTAAGGTGCACTAGCCAAAAGACTATTTTCAGGCATGACCTGGGAGGGTACAGAGATAAAACACATCCAATGGAATACATGTTTGTACAATAGATACAAACAATATATAAATGTTTGAGCCATATACAGTGGTAAAAATAAGATAAAGGGACAATGCAGCATTTAAGTTTACATGTAAGAGACAGCAAGCCATCATTAATGATGTAGTCTGAGAGGTATGTTAACAACTGAGGAATAGAGTGCTATGAGAGTAGGTAGTGGTCAGGCAAAGAGTGGTGAAAAGGGGGTAGAGTGAGAGGAGGATAGAGGAGGAGTACAAATAATTTGGAGGGAAAATGATATGGTGGGGAAGGGTAGTAACCAAGCATAGTACAGAGATGAGGGAGATTGAAAGAGAGGAGGCACAAATGGATTGAGGGGAGGCATTTGATATGGCGAGATAAGTGCAGGTAATCCATAAAACTCATATAGTTAGTGAAAGAAGGAGATGGTTGTGCAGTTAAAATGTGAAAAGTAGAAACAGAGAAGAACAGATGGAAGGATAAGAAGAAATGAAAAGAGGATGGTGCAAGAAATAAGGAGAAAGAGATTGAAAGAAAAAAGCTCCTCATTTGAATGGGCCCCTGGGTCCCAGTGAAACAATAATAGAGAGGTGTGGGACTAAATAGTTTAGGCTGTGGTGGTTTGAAACAGGAGCATGCACGAGAGGAGAAGAGATGATGGCATAGTTGTCCCTTAAAGGAGATGTGGGAAGCTTTTTTTTTCCCACCTTGAGCCACCAGACTGCTTATCCATATCATGGCAGGCATCCTCCTCAGGACTCTTGCCACCACCTCCAAGAAATCCATCCATCAGCTCCTATTGCGAGTCCCACCGTTACTCCCATGGCTTACCCCCCCACGGTGGGGTGGAGGGGAGCTGTCCCCCAGCTCATCCCCCTGGAGTCAGGATCCAGTGTGCTGCATACCCACGGAGCTGAACCAGTCCCCCTCATTAGAGACTGCCATCAAGCTGCCACATTTGGTGCCCATGTTTCTGCTTTTCTCCCTATTTGATGTCTGTGGCATGCAATGACATCCAAAGACTCGAGCACACACTCGTCCTCATGCTCCCTGATCCTGGCATCCTCAACAGTCCATCCCTACAGATTCTGCCAGTGCTCCAGTGATCCCCAGCCATCGCCAGGGGCCACCTGAGCACCAGCAGTGGTACACTCCCCTCCTTGGGGAAGGAGAGCAGTCCTATGGACACTCAATCCTTCTCCTCCCCTGCTGACCCCTGATGACCCTAGCTCATTCCCAAACATTGGTCACCGGCATGGAGCTAGGTGTGGCATCCAGCACCTCAACCTTCAGCACCACTGGGCCAACAATGTGGGAAGCATTTTGACAGAGAGTTAAAGGGAGTGTGTTCCAGAAAAGTGACACATGACAAGTGAAAGCATGACCACCTTTTGAAGTACAATGTCTTGGAATGTGAACAGTGGCATGGTTTGTGGAGTGCAAAGCACAGTTAGATTTGTGGGAGAGAAAGAGATTTGCAAGAGGTTTAGGTGAGTGGGATCTGATGATGCTGTCAGTGAAGGATCCAAGTGCACAGGATCTTACATCTTGAGGAGAAAGCCAACCCAGATCTGAGTAGAGGAGACAGTGATGTTTCAGACAGGGGGAGCAAGATATGAATCAACAAATATTAGTGTAAATATTATCCCACTTTCGTAGATTTGAGTTGCAGGCAGAAACATATGTAGCAATCCCATATGTGAGAGAGGGAAGTAGTATCTGACAGGCAATGGCCAGCCTTGCTGGGGGGGTGAGTGCATAGCAAATACAGTAGGAAATACTGAGTTTGGAGTTTACCTGCTTATAGGTAGCTTGAATGTGGAGGTAAAAACTTAGAGATGGATCTAAAGTGACCCCTAGATATTTGAAGTGAAGGAGTTTACAACACCTATAGATGTTCTGTCAGGGGAGGAGACACTGAAAAGTGTTTGGGCATGTCCAAGTTTGAGACTTGACCCAAATAGCATTGCCTGGGTCTTTGATTTATTTAGAATAAGTTTGTGATTTGCAAGCCACTGGTGGATAAGCTGAAAGTCACAAGACAGTCGAGAGTTTATGTCATCAATATTCTTAGAACTGGCATACAGTACAATGTCATCTGCATATAGTAGAGAGGAAGTATGATGGAGATTTGAAGTAATGCTGTTTACGAAAATTGAGAAAAGTAGAGGACCTCAGATAGACCCTTGGGGAACGCAAATATTGATGGTAACCTTTTTGGAGAGGGTAGAGTTAAATTTCTCATATTGGGACCTATCAGTCAGATAGCTCTTAAACCAATTAACAATGTTTGATGAGAAACCTAGAGAGCTGAGAGTAGTGGAGAGGATGACATGGTCAATGAGATCGAATGCATTGGTCATGTCAATGAAAATAGCCCCAGTGAGTGAGCTAGAGTCCATGGCCACTACAGTGTCCGACATAAGTTTAAGCAGAGCAGTAGTAGTACTATGACCCTTGCAGAAACCATGTTGAGCATCAGTTAAGAGGTCATGTTTCAGGAGAAAGTCTGTGGTTTGGATGGCAATGAGTTTCTCTAAAATTTTACTGAGTGCAAATAGGATGGCAATGGGTCAGTAGTTGGTAGGATCAAGCGGGTCACCTTTTTTGAGCACAGGGGTTACTCTAGCCAATTTCCATATCTAAGGGACTGAGCTTTGACACAGGGAGAGGGTAAAGATGAAAGCCAGGGGACCAGCTATGTGTGGTGCAGCTAATTGTAGGAGCTTAGGTTCCAGGTTGTCTGACCCCATGGCTGCATACTCTGAGATGTTTCACAGAAGTTTAAGAACCTCATTACTCTGAATAGATTTGAAGTGGAAAGTGTGCTCAGATGATTTTGATTGTATGACAGGATTTGATGGGGCGGGGAAAGTGGACATGTATTGAGTAAGGTCAGCAATGGTGAGTGGATTGGTACAGTGGATGCCTTTTAGGAACATAGTATTTGGAGTAGCGGACTGGTTTGAGCCCAGGAAGGACTTAATATGGGACGAGAAATTTTTCAGGTCTCCCTGGGAATCTTTTAATCGATCCTTACAGTAGGAACATTTTCCTTCCGTGATTTCTCTTTTGCAAGCACTTCTCAGTGTTATGTAGGTGTAAAAATCTTCTGGGAGGCCAGATTTCTTGTAGCAAGACCAGCTTTTGTCTCTCTGTCATAATTTGGAGAGGAGGTCAGATTTCAGCCATCAGGTCTGCCTATTTCTTACTGGCCTAGTCACAAGTTGGCTGTGTTTTTCTTGTAGGTATTTGAAATTGGTCAGGAAAATGTCTAGAGCAAGATAAGCATCAGATGAGCTATATAGGGAGGACCAGTCGGTGCAAGCAATGACAAACAGAAAGGCCTGAGGGTCAAAATTAGCATAATTATGGAAGGTAATGTAACGGGGCTTCAAGGGTTCAGGTCTGCTTTTCCCCCGATACAGAATGTGGGAAAGTGGTCAGTTATGGCATCAGGCAGGATGCCAGAGTCAATATTGTTTTCAGGGTGGTTTGTTATAATCCAGTCCAGCAATGTGCAGGTACTTGTTTGAGGAGTAGTTCTGGTGGGTAAGGAGATAAGCTGATGTAGGTTATGGCTTTGTAGTTTAGTCAGGACAGTCTCTTGTGACCTTCTAAGCCAGCTGATATGTATGTCCCGCAATAGGAGAACTTCACTATTTCCTGAGTAGGAAGCAGTTTGGACAAGTAACTCATCCAAATCTTTTTTGGCTATAGGTAGGGGGAATGTAGGCACAGACAATATGCAGCTCTTTGTGCCTAGGGAGAGGAGAGTATGAAGAGTCTCACAGTGGTCAAGGGGAGATGATCTAACAATAGAGAGTGAGCTGGAGGTGAGACTTGAAGTATATGGCTGTGCCACCCCTTTTTTGGGCTGGTCTGTCATTTCTTAGGAGATTATAAAATGACTGGGAGCACAGAGAGTCAGTGTAGATGGTTTCAGCCTAGTTTCAGTGAGGCATATAATATTTGGCTTGTGGAGTGCGGTCCAAGATTAAAATTTAGCAAAATGTCACACAAGGATCCTAATATTGTGGTGTGCAATAAGCAGACCTTTAGTGTATGGACTTGGAGGGGCTGTGGTAGTTTGAAGCCCTGGGTTGTGTTGTATGTCCCCTGAGAGCAGAATGACCAGTAGCAGGAAGTACCAGAGCTTGCAATGTTGGAATACTAATTGGGCATGAGCTTGAAAGAAGCCATGTTTGTGGGCATGTGCAACCAGGTGGACCCATGCCTTGCTAGGAAGTAATGATGTGAGATCATAATGAAATGCAGGACTCAGTAGAAGATTAGAAAATGTGAAGTCATATAGTTGAGAGTGGTGAGGGAGAGGGGATTCATTGTGAGGGACATGATTAATTGATAGGTGTAACAAAGGCAGAGTGCCTAAGAGGAGGAGTAGTAGCGATTGGTAGTTCATATTTCAGGCCCTGGAGCTAGTAGCCAGGAAATGGAGAGGGACTAAAGACTAGGAGATTTGTGAGAGGGAGAGAGATATACAACTGAGAGTGAAAAAATGCTTATTTGATGGTTCGTGGGTAGGGTTCAAGTATGGATGCCTGCAAGGGGCTAAGGGGTGAAAGCAGCAAGTCAGGAAAGGGAAAATAAAGACTTATGGGCAGTTAGAGCTAGAAAACTGAAAAGCAGTTGAAAGAAAAAATAGCTCTGAAGGTCAGGAGACAGGGAGAAAATAGCTGGTATCTGGGTGGGGTTGGGGGAAAAATTCCAAAGAAAAAGAGAAAAGAAAGGGGAAAAAATAGATAAGATGGAAAGGTTGGAAGGGAAATTGACAGTCTGGATGATGCAGAGCAGTGGCCTAGTCAGGAAGCAGTGAGTCACACTATGTGAACTTTGTTTACACTTTGTTTAGGGAGGTTGGACCGTATAAAATGAAAATAAGATACTGAGGAAAAGGGGTACTGGAGGTTAATAGTATGGAGTGGGATATAAGGGGTAGGTTGATGGGAGGGAGTAAGAGAAATAAAAACACAAAGTAGAGCACCTAATGATTTGATCCAGGGAAGTGCCACACAGTGGCGAGTGGGGGAGGAGAGAGAGAGAGAGCAAAGAGAGTAATAGAAGAGCAAAAGGTGGACGGAGAGAAGTAGAGTATTTAAAGGAGACTTGTGAGGGGGTGGTGGGGGAGGGAAGAAAAACTGAGACCCAGAGCCAGCAAGCCGAGATCAGGGCAGGGAAGAAACAGTCTAGAGAGACCCGCTAGCAGACACCCTGATTGGAAACCATTAGCAGTACCCGCTGTCCATTCAGGAGTCACCAGCTAAAAGGCGCACCGATCGGAAGGTGTGCCAACGGCTCCAGGAGAAAATGATTTCAGTGGCTATACCTAGTGTTGGGATCCAGGGGTCAGGACCAGGAGGGCAGCCAGGGATTTCTGCGGTGATGGCGGTGGTGGTCAGGTGAAAAAAGTCCATTATAGGTGCCTCCGAGTCTGGAGGCACCACTCTGGGCACAGTGCAGCCTGAAGGAAGAGAGAGAAACTGTGAGATAATATAGGGAGAGGAGAACAAAAAGACAGCCAGGGAGGGTGGGAGCCAGCAGCATGCCATCAGTGGGGGTGGGGGCACTAAGGTAGAACAGAAGAGGAAAATTAACAGGTTGCAGTGTGATTGGGAGGCGTAATTCTGAGGGACAAAAGAAGTACAGAGCGTCACTGAGTAAGTCAACAGCTTAGGTACGGGGGATGGGTTGGAGTCCAAAAGCAGGTTCAAGAAATATACAGCAGGAAGGGACAGAGGTCAGAGGGAGTAGTATAAAGGATAAGGGTATAAATCAGAGCATGCAGACAGAAAAAACTGAAAGAAAAAGGTAAATCAGCAGCTCAGCATTGTTTAGGTTCAAATAAAAATGCTGTCATGGCCTAAATAGCACTTTCACATGAGAACAGTTAAAAATAAACATGGATGATCACAGAAAATTAAACAAAAATCACTAGAGGAGCACACAATCACAGTAGTATACAAATTAAATTACGATAAAACAGAAAAAGTTAGTACCAGATCCAGCAAGCCGAGATTAAGGCAGGGAAGAAACAGTCTAGAGAGACCAGCTAGCAGGCGCCCCAATCAGAAGCCTTTAGCGGTACCCGCTGTCCAATCAGGAGTCACCAGCTAAAAGATGCACCAATCGGAAGGCACCACTGATTGCTCTAGGAGAAAATGATTTCAGCAGCTGTACCTAGTGTTGGGATCCAGGGATCAGGACCAGGAGCCCAGCCAGGAGCCAGAGATTTCTGCAGTGATGGCAGTGGCAGTTAGGTAAAAATAGCCATGGAGGTGCAGCTGAGTCCTGGGGTGCTGCTCAGGGCATGGTGCAGCCCAGTGCTGGGTTTCAGGGGCAGGACCAGGACCAGAAGGGTGGCCAGGAGCCAGAGATTTCTGCTGTGATGGTGGCAGCAGTCAGGTGAAAACAGCCATGGAGGTGCCGCTCAGTCTGGAGGCACTACTTGGGGTGTAGTGCAGCCTAGTGTTGGGATCCAGGGGTCAGGACCAGGAGAGCAGCCAGGAGCTGGACATTTCTGTGGTGATGGCGGCAGTGGTCAAGCGAAAACAGCCATGGAGATGCCGCCAAGTCTGCTCTGATATAATTTAAATTACACTGTTATATGGTACACATTCTTAGATACTGATTCTTTCATCTTACCTTTGCTAGTATTTACTATAAAGATATTTTGAGATATGTTTTGGACATTAAAGATTCCAACAGTGCTTTCCACTTTTTGTAAGGCTTTGCAGTATGAGATTAAGTCATATGAATTTTAAAATGTAACAAAGAATTATTAAAAAATAGAATACCAAATCATGAAAAAATAATGAACTTATTGCACAAGGGATTCAGTAGGAGACAACAGACAGATAAAGTAGCAGTGTTTGCTAGCTGGGAAAAAAATATCATCATGTATTTTTTTTACCAAGAATATACATATCACATAGTTAGTTTTATCATTAGTATATGTTTATGTTTCCCATATACTGAAAAACTGTCATATCAAATATTATAATTAATGACTACAGCATTAAATATGGCCACCACACACAATTTTTGAAACTATCTTCTGTTAAAGTTATCTCTTAAATGTATATACCAGAATTTTGCTGAGTAGGTATTAGGATGTTGCTACAACATGTTTATAATAGTTAAAAGCACTTCACTAAACCAAGATGTATATTTCTCAATTGTGGGGATGGCAATGGAGCAGGACTTTGAAAACCTTCAGAATCCTGTATCTGAGTTCAGGAACTAATGAAAACGAAAATTAAGGAAAATAATATTTTGAAAGTTTCTAGGAAAAACACTATGAAGAAAAAAAAATGATAACTAACAATGTCTGCTGCTTTAAGATGGGTTTATCAATGTCTGCTTTAAGAAACCACTACATAGAGAAGTGGTACAAGCATTTTGTAACACAAGAAAGTTCTTCCTTCATTACAGAGGCTACAACAGAGGAAACCAGCAATCCAGAATTACAGGAAACAACTACTTTCTCCTCTGAATTAGCTACACAGTCATCAACTACAAGTCCAACAACAGGTACAATTAGAGATTCTTTTCAATTTGTTTACAGAATTTACATTTCTGTTTTTTTTGAAGCACTAATTTAGCATATATTGATCTAAACACAATAATTTTGTTGCTAAAGCAAATGATGTAATGATCCTATGCTGATGTTTAATCTACTTCATCAGAGACACTTACTATTTGGTCTTCATACTCACTCTCTGAGTTATGAAGACAACTGTAAAAGGTTGTGTTGCAGTAAGAACCATATTAGAATCATAAAATTTGAACACTGATGTAATGAGAGTGGTGAAATAGTTCAACAATTTCACAAAGATGTTCATATCCGGCACTGTTGTGTGATACAACTGCCTATAATATTGATTGCTACAACTTTTGCTTGCAAAAGGCTATTATAATGCAATTGATGTGTTTATGACTCATAGTTGTTCAAAAATATTCTTCAAGTCAGTAAAGATTTGACAAAATGAGAAAAAGTCATATTAATTTATAAAAGTGATAAATAATTATGTAACATTATAAAATATCAAAACAAAAATTGTTTGACCGTATTAAATACACATATATTGCTAGGGAT
Source organism: Neoceratodus forsteri (assembly GCA_016271365.2). Lineage (NCBI taxonomy): Eukaryota > Metazoa > Chordata > Ceratodontiformes > Ceratodontidae > Neoceratodus > Neoceratodus forsteri. Next base: position 685,526,627 of record CM028137.1, on the reverse strand, counting down.
TTAATGAATACACAGTCAAGATCAGTTGACCAGTTAATTCTTCAAGAAAACATAGCAAAAAAATCCAGGGGAATATTGAGTTATGTAAGAAGGTTATTCATTGCAGAATCTTCAACAGTGGAACACTCTAGTCAAGTACAAGAGATAACAACTTCTCCCACATTTAAAACATCAACCTCAGAATTTACTACAACTGCAACAACAGGTATCATCAGATGAAATTTGGGATTTTTACAGAGAAGTTCTGTTCTTACATTAAACAAACCTGTGATTCAAGATATAAGGATATCAGCCATTGATTTTTGTTGATAAAACAAATGGAACAAACCATTTACCTCGATATTTACTTTTTTCACATTGATAGTTATCATTTTGTTTAATAACCTCTATATGAGTTGCTCAGACAAGTATAGAAGTCTTTATCACAACAACAAGCAGGTTTTATTTATTTATTTAAAAGTTATTCCAGGAAAGGCATACTAAGCAGACTACCACTCAATTCCAGATGTGTCCTGGGAGTGTTTGGGACAGAAGGATACATAATCATATACATAATACAGAAATTAAACAGAATATTTACATAATATATACAGGTATATGTACATTATGTGCACAGCAAGGAAAAAAAGAACTTCAGAATTAAGGCATCAATATGGTAGAATGCACAAAAGATAACTTGGTCAACTGGGTGGCAAACTGGTTGAAGGGCAGAAAACAGAGAGTGGTGGTAAATGGTATACAGTCAGAAGAGATGCAAGTCACAAGTGGGGTACCTCAGGGATCAGTCCTGGGGCCAGTCCTCTTCAACATCTTCATTAGTGACCTTGCAGATGGACTAGAGGTAAGGCTTGTCTATTTGCAGATGACACCAAGATCTGCAACAAGTAGATGATCCAGATGGGGTGGGCAGAATGAGAAGAGATCTGGATAAACTAGCAGAATGGTCAGAAGAGTGGCAACTGGGATTTAATGCAAAAAAGTGCAAAATCATGCACATAGGGAAGAAAACTCGAAGCCACCTATAGGTTGGGAGGAGTTGCTAGCAGTCACAAAGGAAGAAAGAGACTTGGGCATCATCACTGATGACCTAAAATCATCAAGCAGACCTCTAAAGCAGCAGGTAAGGCTGGGGGTGTTAGGGTGTATTAGTAGGGGTATCACAGAGTAGTAAGAGGGAGGTAATAATCCCTCTGTACAAGACACTGTTAGGCCCATCTGAGTACTGTGCAGTATTGGAGGCCACACCTTCACAAGGACATTAACCAAATTGAGGCAGTCCAGAGAAGGGCAACCAAAATGGTGCAGGGACTGCATCAGAAGACATATGAGGACAGATTAATGGAGCTCAATATGTATACCCTTGAGCAAAGGAGGGAGAGAGGTGATATGATCGAGGCACTCAAACACCTTAAGGGCATAAACAAGGTGAAAGAGTCTAACATGTTTAAATATAAGAAAAATAGCAGGACAAGAGGACACAGCATGAGATTAGAGGGAGGCCGATTAAGGGGGAATGTGAGGAAATTCTTTTTCACAGAAAGGGTGGTGGATGCATGGAATGGCTTACCACAAGAAGTGGTGGCTATGAATACAGTGCAGGGCTTCAAACAGGCATGGGATAGGCATAAGGGAGCAATACAAATGACTATGAATAGATAGGTCACTGACAGAGCAAAGGCCAATGGCACATTTATAAGGTAGAAAAAGAAATGGGCAGACTGGATGGGCCTTGCGGTCCTTATCTGCCATCAACTTCTATGTTTCTATGTTTCTATAACTAAAAATTATGTTAGTGACTAATGTAAAATTCCTACAATACTTTTATAAAAATGGCAAAAAACACATATACTTCTTCATCACAGTATTGTTTTATACAAATTCCTATAATGTTGTTTCCCATATTTTCCTTTTGAAAGTATTTCATATAATGCAATTTTGAGGCATGTTTGAACTCAAAATGCTTCAAATTCTCTTTGCAAGCTTTACAGTATATGAAAATGTCATCTTCAGATTTAAATTTCATATTCAAAGATAAAGGTGATATTGTATCAAAACATAAAATACTAATCTTCCTTATAGTAATTTGGGCACATTAGGAGAGAAAAGCAAATACTAAAAGCAGCAGTATTTATTAATTGGCCATAAACTATCATCAGAGAGTTTTCTCCAAAAGGGTGGTTGTGTCAACTTAGATCTATCTTTAGTATAGTTTTACTTTTTCAAGATATTTTAAAACAGTCCTGATAGTGTATTGTCTAGTTGATTACCACATTTCTTAAGATGGCTGCCAAACACAAATTTTCAACATCTGTTCTGTTTGGGTTACCTGTTGAATGTTCATTATTTAATAGATTTAGACTAATGATGTATTGAGATGATATTAACACATGTTTCTGATAGTAAAAGGCACATCACTAAATCAAGATAACTATTTTTTTCATTGTGAGCATGACATTGGAACACTAACTTTTAAAAACTTCAGAACTGTGTATCTGATTTCAGGAAGTAATAAAGACAGAAAGAAAAAAGGCATACTGATATTTTTCTGTCAGAAAATATTGTTTCTAAAACAAAACACTAATTGGTAACAAACAAATACGACTGTGCTAGTATCAGCTGACTCATTTATCCTTCATGAAACTTAAGCTCAGAGAAGTGGAATACATATCAGGTAATATAAACAAGTTCCTCATTACAGAATCAACAACACAGGCAACATCCATACCAACATTAGAGAAAATGACTTTTCTGATCCCTGAAACATCTATCCCACTATCTCCTTCTCCAATCCCAGAAACATCTACCCTAGCATCTACTACAATTCCAGCATCAGGTATACGTAAACATTGTTTCTGATTTGTACAGTGGATTTTGATTTCTAGTTTTTTAAAAAGCAGTAGTTCAACATTTGAGCATATCAGAAAAATAAATTTGTTCGTAAAGCAAATATTGTAAACCATTCATGTTAGTATTTAGTTTACTTTCCTCAGAGTTATTTATTCTTTGTTCTTCATTCCTCATTCTCTCTACACAACTTGCTTTCTTGCAACAAAAGGCTTTCTAAATGTAACAATCCAATTAGGATCCTCACACCTAATGAGCAAAGTAATTACTTAAATAAAATACGTTCAGCTGCTTATAAAATAATTGTAATATCTCTAATATCATTTTAATTACACTGTAATTTGTCACAAGTTCTGAGATATTTATTCCTTCATCTTTCATTTGCTAGTATTTACTATAAAAGTATTTTGGGATATGTTTTGGACAATAAAGATTCCAGGAGTGCTTTCCACTTTTTGGAAGGCTTTACACTATGAGATTATGTCATAGGAATTTTAAAAAGTAACAAAGAATGATTAAAAAATAGCATACCAAATCGTGAAAAAATAATGAACGGTATTGCACAAGCGATACATTAGGAGACACTAGATAATCTTTTAAAGTAGCAGTGTTTACTAGGTGGGAAAAATATCATCATATATTTTCTTTACCAAGAATGTATAGATCACATAGTTAGTTGTATCATTAGTATATGTTTACTTTTCCCAGATATTGAAAAACTGTCGTATCAAATATTGTTATTAGTGACTACAACATTAAATATGGCCAACACACACAATTTTTGAAACTATCATCTGTTGAAGTTATCTTTTAAATGTATATACCAAAATTTTGCTGAGTTGGAGTTGAGATGTTGCTACAGCATGTTTCTAATAGTTAAAAGTACTTCACTAAACCAAGATGTATATTTCTCAGTTGTGGGCATGGCAATGGAGCAGGACTTTGAAAACCTTCAGAATCCTATATCTCAGTTCAGTAACTAATGAAAACAAAAATTAAATAAAAGAGTATTTTGAAAGTTTCCAGGAAAAACACTATTGAAGAAAAAACAATTAAATGATAACTAACAAAGTCTGCTGCTTTAATATGTATTTATCAATGTATGTTTCAAGAAACTACAGCTTAGAGAAGTGGTAAAAGCATGATGTAACACAAGCAAGTTCTTCCTTCATTACAGAGGGTACAACAGAGGAAACCAGCACACCAGTATTACAGGAAACAACTACTTTCTCCTCTGAATTATCTACACCATCATCAACTACAAGTACAACGACAGGTATAATTAGAGATTCTTTGCAACTTGTTTAGAGAATTTAAATTTCTAGTTTTATTTGAAGCACTGTTTCATCACATATTGATATAAATGCAATGATTTTGTTGGTATAGCAGATTGTGTAATGATCCCATGCTGATGTTTAGTTTACTTCATCAGAGACACTTACTATTTAGTCTTCATACTCACTCTCTGAGTTATTAAGACAACCATAAAAGGTTGTGCTACATTAAGAACCATATTAGAATCATAATACTTGAATTTTGATGTAATGAACATGGTGAAATAGTTCAACAATTTCACAAAGATGTTCATATCAGGCACTGTTGTATTATACAACTGCCTATAATATTGATTCCTACATCTTTCGCTTGCAAAAGGTCATTATAATGCAATTGATGTGTTTGTTTATGACACATAATTGTCCAAAAGTGTTCTCCTACTCAGTGAAGATTTGTCAAAATGAGAAAATGTCATATTCATTTATATAAGTGATGAATAAGTATGTAACATTATAAGATATCAACACAAAAACTGTTTGACCATATTTAATACACTTATATTGCTAGGATGTGAATCAATACACAGTCAAGATCAGTTAATCATTTAATTCTTCAAGAAAACATAGTTAAAAAATGCAGGGGAATATTGAGTTATGTAAGAGTGTTATTCATTACAGAACCTACATCAGTGGAACACTGTAGTCAAATACCAGAGACAACCATTTCTCCCACATTTGAAACATCAACCTCAGAATTTACTACAACTGCAACAACAGGCATCATCAGATATAATTTGGGATTTTTGCAGAGAAGTTCTGTTCTTACATTAAACAAAGCAGTGATTTGAGACATAAGGATATCAACCATTGATTTTTGTTGATAAAACAAATGGAACAAACCGTTTACCTTAATATTTACTTTTTTCACCTTCATAGTTATCATTTTGCTTAATATTCTCTATGTGAGTTGCTCAGGCAAGTATAGAAGTCTTTATCCCAACAACAAGCAGATTTTTATTTATTTATTTATGCCAAAGTTTTTCCAGGAAAGGCATACTGAGCAGACTACCGCTCGATTCCAGATGTGTCCTGGGGGTGTTGGGGACAGGAAGATACATAATCACTTACTTAATACAGAAATTACACAAAATATATACATAGGCCTGGATATTCAGACTGCGCCAGGCTGTGGCACAAGCCTTGGTGCAGCACAAATGTGCTGCGCAGGGGTGTTTCCAGGGTGATATTCAATGGAGCTGCACCATGACACAGCATCACTGAATATTGCACCCTGGCCACCCCACAGTGCACATGGCACAGTGTCACTGTGCCAGTGCAAGTGCCCAGAGTGGAGCAGGGTGATGCACTAGCTCAAGTTCCATTGCTCTAGGTGCAATAACCACAATATTCAGAAGTGCACTTGCAATTGGGGCCATAATGCATGCAAGGCACAAATGGGGCCATTTGCATGTCATTATGACCCCATTTGCATGCAGATGTGCCGATCCCTGGCGACTTGCACCTGGCGCCCTGTCAGGTGGCAGCTGTCAGGGACTGACGCCCCCTGCACAGTGTGGCAATGTGTCTCACTGCCTGATCGCAGGCATATGTAGAATTAAACACTGTCCTATATCCCTGGTGGTCCAGTGGACCGCTTGCAGCCCAATCATGGGCTTAAGTATACAAATACTCATCCAATATCCCTGGTGGTCTAGTGGACTGCTTCATACCTGGTTGCAGGCTTAAATATTGAAATATTCATCCCATATCCCTGGTGGCCCAGTGGACCACTTCACGCCCAATCTCAGGCTTAAATATAATAATAAACATCCCATATCCCCGGTGGTTCAGTGGACCACTTGCATCCCGATTGCAGGCATATGTTCTATTTAAATGTACCATATCGCTGGTGGTCCAGTGGAAAGTTAGCAGCCTGATCGTGGGAGTCAGTAAAACATTAATGCCACACCAACCCATCCCTGGTGGTTTAGTGGTACCCCTCCACACCCACCCACTGAGCCTCACTGCCACACTCCCCTGGTCTGTGGTGGGTGGCAGCTGCCCATCCGCTTGCCGCCCCACTGCGCACTGACTGACACCTTACAGTAGGGCTGTGCACCACTTGGTCCACAGCATGGGCCAATGGGCATGCCACCCATACCGTACTACACAGTCCAGATATGTGAATGGATCAGCTGACTGGGGGAGCAGGGTGGTGGGGCTCAGTGGGTGGGTGGGAGGGGTACCACTAGACCACCAGGGATAGGTTGGTGTGGCTATAATGTTTTACTGACACCCATGATCGGGCTGCGAGTGGTCCACTGGACCACCAGAGATATTGGACATTTAAATAGAACATATGTCCACGATCAGGCTGCGAGTGGTTCACTGGACCACCAGGGATATTGGACATTTAAATAGAACATATGCCTGTGATTAGGCTGCAAGTGGTCCACTGGACCATCAGGGATATGGGACATTTACTATTATACTTAAGCCCGTGATAGGGTGTGAAGCAGTCCACTGGACCACCAGGGATATTGGACAAATATTTCAGTACTTTAGCCTGCGATCAGGCGTGAAGCAGTCCACTGGACCACCAGGGATATTGGACGACTATTTTATTCAACTTATGCCCACGATTGGGCATGGGGGTGTCACCACGAAGGTGCAGCCAGAGCTCGGGTGGCCACCCACAGGTGGCAGCTGCCATGTTGAGCCCTGCAATATGGCAGCTCACCTGTGGGTGGCCAGCCATTGTTCCTTTTTTTTGGTTTACCTTTGTGCAGCGCAAGTAGGAGTTGTGCATGCATGAACTCAGCACATCCCAGGCTGAATATCGGGATCTGTGGAGTATGCATGGGCATGCCCCCCTACCTGCACCACATACATTATTGATGTGCTCTGGCACATCGGGATTTGTGCCAGGCTCAATCCCTGTTTGAATATCATGCAGGGGTGCATCAGTGGGTTGCGCATGGTGCAACAGTGTTGCACCATGTGCAACCCTTCTGAATTTCCAGGCCACAATATATACAGGTATATATATACATTAAGTACACAGCAAGCAAAAACAGAACATTAGAGTTAATAAGGTAGAATAACTATAAAAGATGACTACAAATTATGTTAATTACTAATGTAAAATTCCTGCAATACTTTAATAAAAATGGCAAAAAAAACAAATGCTTCTTCATCACAGCATTGTTTTATACAAATTCCTATAATGTTGTTTTCCATATTTTCCTTTTGATAGTATTTCATATAATGCAATTTTGAGGCATATTTTCACTCAAAAATGCTTCAAAATGTCTTTGCAAGCCTTTACAGTATATGAAAATGTCATCTTCAGATTTAAATTTCATATTCAAAGATAAAGATGATACCATATCAAAACATAAAATACTAATCTTCCTTATAATAATTTCGACACATTAGGAGAGAAAAGCAAATACTAAAAGCAGCAGTATTTATTAATTGGCCATAAAATATCATCAGGGAGTTTTCTCCAAAAGGGTACTTGTGCAATCTTAAATCTATCTTTAGTATAGTTTTACTTTTTCAAGATATTTTAAAACAGTCCTGATAGTGTATTGTCTTGTTAATGACCACATTTCTTAAGATGGCTGCCAAACACAATTTTTGAACATCTGTTCTGTTTGGCCTACCTGTTGAATGTTCATTATTTATAATTCATGGAAAACTGCTCACATCTTCCCGCTATTTAAATCTGGGGATCCCTGTGACCTAAATAATTACAGGCCAATTTTGCTACTCCCCATTCTGTCAAAACTTCTAGAAAAAATAGTGAATGCCCAGGTAAGAGCCTTCCTGGAAAACATAAACTTCCTAAATTCTATACAGTCAGGTTTCCAAACTAACCATAGCACGGTTACGGTATTGGACAAGCTAACAAATGATTGGCAATATGACCTAGAAAACAAAAAGTTCATCTGCGCTGTCTTCCTGGACCTCAGCAAGGCATTCGAAACTGTTGACCATTGCCTACTTCTTTCTTCATTAAAAGCCTTAGGTCTAGACACCATTTCTATGGGCTGGTTCCAGGACTACTTAATGGATGGGCATCAGCAGGTCAAGGCAGAAGGGGAGCTCTCCTCCCCAAAACCACTATTAAGAGGTGTCCCACAAGGTTCCATCCTGGGACCACTACTGTTCACTATATATATTAACAGCATCAATCTCGGTATTAAGGAGGCAAACATTCACCTGTTTGCAGATGACACAGTACTCTACCTAAGCCGGACAACACTTGAAGCCGCCTGTAAAGATCTGTTACTTGACTTCAATATCCTACAATACCAGCTTCTCAGCAAAAAGCTTCTCCTCAATGCCAAGCAGACTAAGGCAATGATAGTCTCACCTGGCAACCATCTGGCTCACCCTGCTACTATTGACACTCTACCCCCCCATTACCACCTTACTGGGAGAAAACTTGGAGTTTGTCACCAAGTTTAAATACCTGGGGGTCTGGCTAGACAACAAACTCTCCTTCACGGAACACTTGGAGGATATGATGAAAAAACTTAGGCAGAGACTGGGGCTTTTCTACCAGATAAACTGCCTTCTGACTACAGAGGCAAAAAGGCAGCTAGGCCAGTCCACATTCATCTCCTTAACTGATTATGCTGATTTCATCTATAGTCATTGCAATGCCTCATACCTGGGTAAACTTGACTTCCTATATCACAGAGCACTGCATTTTATTACCGGCCTTCCCTCCTCTACCCACCACTGCTCCTTATACGCTGCAGTGGGGTGGACCTCTCTATGATACAGATGCAATAGAAATGCTGCCGTATGGACATTTAAAACAGTTACTGGTAAATTATCACAGTATATCTTTGATGTACTGCCTCTAAGCAGACTTTGAAACCATGCCCTTAGGAGCAGCTACTTAATATCTCTGAGGATTCCCAGGATCCACATACATTTTGGGAGAGCAGCCAAAGGCTTTGCACTGCCAACTCTCTGGAATAAGCTACAGAAATTCTTGAAATTAAGATCCCCAGTTAGTCTCACAGTGTTCAAGACTTTATATGCAAAAACAATCACAGAAGTATGTCACTGTTTCCACCACCTATAAACTGCTCCCTCTCTGCATAATATCATCCTCTGCCTTCCACTTGCACACTATAAAACACTACCTCTCAGAAACCATCAACCCTCCTCACCCTTGCCCTGCCATTCCTTCTATCTCCCAAGCCTCCCAACCCCTTCCTCTGACTATACTCCCTGAGAGCCAATGACACCACAGAGCTCTCAGCTCAGCCACCACGGGAAACCCTGGCCACCGGCTGGTCAGCATCCCCAAAGCTGCCACCTGAGACCACTTGATCGGACTAAGCTCCATGCAAGCTAAGAACCCTCCAGAGCCTCCAGCTTGAATGCTGCAGGCAACCACAGTCACCAGGCAGTTGGTGCTACTGAGAAGCTGCTGCCCATGTTCATTTGATCAGACTCCACTCCCTAAGAGCCGAGAACCCTTCAGGGCTCCCAACTTAGATGCCACAGGAAACCAAGGCCACTGGGTAGTCAGTGACCCCGAAGCCTACAACCCTAACCTATAAGCCCTAAGCCATAACTGAGTATTCCATGCAGTACCACAACCCTTGCCCCTGCACCCCCTTACTCTTTGCTACCTATACCTTCATGAGGTTCCACTTAATTTCTGACCTTGCATCCCCCTCTCCATAAATAGTCCCCTTACCTTTAATGCCTTTTTCTCATTTCCTTAAATATGACATGTACATAGTTAGATATATTACAATGCCTGCCTAAATGGACTGTTTGTCTTACTGTTATTTAGCTTGCTTTATTATATATTCCCAATTTTTGCCTTAATGCCTGTACATATGTGTATTGTACCTGACCCTGTGTGATGCAGGTCCACCTTGTAAATTAGCTTGCTCAGTGGTGTCCACCTGGATAAAGATTTGATTTATTTGATCGATTATTTAATAGATTTGAACTACTGATATGTTGAGATGGTGTTAACACATGTTTCTGATAGTTAAAAAACACATCACTAAATCAAGATAACTATTATTTCATTGTGAGCATGGCGTTGGAACATTAACTTTTACATACTTCAGAACTGTGCATCTGAGTTCAGGAACTAATAAAGACAAAAATTAAAAAGCATACTAATATTTTTCTATCAGAAAATATTGTTTCTAAAACAAAACACTAACTGGTAACAAGCAAATAATACTGTGCGAAGAGCAGTTGACCCATTTATTCTTCATGAAGCTTAAGCTCAGAAAGATGGAATATATATCATGTAATATAAACAAGTTCCTCATTACAGAATCAACAACACAGGAAACATCCATGCCAACATTAGAGCAAAGAATGTCTCTGATCCCTGAAACATCTATCCCACTATCTCCTTCTACCATCCCAGAAACCTCTACCCTAGCATTTACTACAATTCTAACATCAGGTAAACTTAAACATTGTTTTTAATTTGTACAGTGAATTTTGATTTCTAGTTTTTTTTAAAAAAGCAGTAGTTTAGCATTTGAGGATATCAGAAAAATAAATGAGTTCATAAAGCAGATAGTGTAAACCATTCATGATAGTATTTAGTTTACTTCCTTTCAGAGTTATTTACTATTTGTTCTTCATTCTTCCTTCTCTCTACACAACTTGCTTTTTTTCAAACAAAAGTCTTTGTAAATGTAACAACCAGATTAGAATCATCACACCTGATAAGCCAAGTAATGTCTTAAACAAAATATGTGCACCTGCTTATGAAATAATTGTAATATCACTGATATCATTTTAATTACACTGTTATATGTTACAAATTCTTAGATATTGATTCCTTCATCTTTCATTTGCTAATATTTACTATAAAGGTATTTTGAGATATGTTTTGGACATTAAAGATTCCAACAGTGCTTTCCACCTTTTTGAAGGCTTTACAACAAAAGTAACAAAGAATAATTAAAAAATAGCATACCAAATAGTGAAAAAATAATGAGCAGTATTGCACAAGGGATACATCAGGAGACAATAGACAGCTACTCTTTTAAAGTAACAGTGTTTGCTAACTATGAAAAAATATAATGCATTTCTTTACCAAGAATATACAGATCACATACAATAGTTAGGTTTATCATTAGTATATGTTTACTGTTCCCAGATATTTGAAAACATTTCCTTATATCAAATATTGTAATTAGTGACTTACAGCATTACATATGGCCGCCACACACAATGTTTGAAACTAGCTTCTGTTGAAGTTATCTCTTAAATGCATATACCAGAATTTTGCTGAGTAGGTATTGGAATGTTGCTACAACATGTTTTTAATAGTTAAAAGCACTTCTCTAAACCAAGATGTATATTTCTCAATTGTGGGCATGGCAGTGGAGCAGGAACTTTAAAACCCTTCAGAATCCTGTATCTGAGTTTGGGAAGTAATAAAAATGAAAATTAAAGAAAATAATGTTTTGAAAGTTTCCAGAAAAAACAGTATGAAGGAGAAAAATAAATTATAACTAACAAAATCTGCTGCTTTAAGATGGGTTTATCAATGAATGCTTCAAGAAACCACGGCTTAGAGAAGTGGTACAAGCATGATGTAACACAAGCACATGCTTCTTTAATTACAGAGGCTACAACTGAGGAAACCAGCACTCCAGCATTACAGGAAACAACTACTTTCTCCTCTGAATTATCTATGCTGTCATTAACTACAAGTCCAGCAACAGGTATAATTAGATATTATTTTCAATTTGTTTAGAGAATTTAAATTTCTAGGTTTTTTTGAAGCACTAATTCAGCATATATTGATATATACACAATAATTTTGTTGCTAAAGCAAATGGTGTAATGATCCCATGCTGTTTAGTTTACTTCATCTGAGACACTTACTATTTAGTCTTCATACTCACTCTCTGAGTTATTAAAACAACCATAAAAGGTTGTGCTGCAGTAAGAACCATATTAAAATCATAATACTTGAACACTGATGTAATGAGTGTGGTAATATAGTTCAACAATTTCACAAAGATGTTCATATTTGGCATTGTTGTATGATACAGCTGCCTATAATATTGATTCCTACATCTTTCACTTGCAAAAGGTCATTATAATGCAATTGATGTGTTTGTTTCTGACGCATAATTGTCCAAAAGTGTTCTCCAATTCAATGAAGATTTGACAAAATGAGAAAAGGTCATATTAATTTATAAAAGTAGTAAATAATTATATAACATTATAAGATATCAAAACAAAAACTGTTCAACCATATTAAATACACTTATATTGCTTGTGATTGAATGAATACACAATCAAGATCAGTAGACCAGTTGATTCTTCAAGAAACATAGCTAAAAAATGCAGGGTATATTGAGTTATGTAAGAATGTCATTCTTTGCAGAATCTTCAACAGTGGACCACTCTAGTCATGTACCAGAGACAACAACTTCTCCCACACTTGAAACATCAACCTCAGAATTTACTACAACTGCAACAACAGGTATCATCAGATATAATTGGGGATTTTTTCAGAGAAGTTCAATTCTCAAATTAAACAAAGCAGTGATTCAAGATATAAGAAATCAACCTTTGATTTTTGTTGATAAAACCAATTGAACAAACCATTTACCTTGATATTTACTTTTTTTGGACATTGATAGTTATCATTTTGCTTAATATCCTTCATAGGAGTTGCTCAGAGAAGAACAGAAATCTTTATCACAACAAGCAGATTTTTATTTAATTATTTATTTAAAAGTTTTACCAGGAAAGGTATACTGAGCAGACAACCCCTCAATTCCAGATGTGTCCTGGGAGGGTGTTGGGGATGGGAGAATACAAAATCACATACATAATACAGAAATTACAAAGAATATTTACATAATATATACAGGCATATATACAGTATGCACACAGCAAGCAACAACAGAACATCAGAGTTAATAATGCATCAATATGGTAAAATGTACATAAGACAACTACAAATTTAATTAGTTATTAATGTAAAATTCCTGCAATACATTAATAAAACTGGCAAAAACCCACATATTTCTTCATCACAGTACTGTTTTATACAAATTCCTATAATGTTGATTCCTACATTTTCCTTTTGATAGTATTTCATGTAATGCAATTTTGAGGCACATTTTCACTCAAAGGGCCTTCAGCATTTCTTTGCAAGCTTTACAGCATATAAAAATCTTATTTTCAGATTGAACTTTCATATTCAAAGACAAAGATGATACCATATCAGAACATAAAATACTTATGTGCCTTATAGCAATTTGAACATATTAGGAGAGAAAAGCAAATACTGAAAGTAGCTGTATTTATTAATTGGCTGTAAAATATTCAGAGAGTTTCCTCCAAAAGTGACCTGTGCCATGTTAGATCCATCTTTGATATAGTTTTACTTTTCAAGATATTTTAAAAATAGTCCTGATAGTGAATTGTCTAGTTAATGACCACATTTCTTAAGATGGCTGCCAAGAGCAATTTTGAACATCTGTTCTGTTTGGGTTACCTGTTGAATATACATTATTTAATAGATTTGAACTCCTGATGTATTGGGATTGTGTTAACACATGTTTCTGATAATAAAAATCACATAACTAAATCAAGATAACTCTTTTTTTCATTGTGGGCACCGCATTGGAACAGTAACTTTTAAAAACTTCAGAACTGTCTATCTGAGTTCAGAAACTAATAAAGGCAAAAAGGAAAAAGGCATACTGATATTTTTCTGTCAAATAATAATGTTTCTAAAACAAAACACTAATTAGTAGCAAACAAATACTACTGTAAGATTAATTGATCCATTTATTCTTTAAGAAACCTAAGCTCAGAAAGGTGGAATAAATATCAGGTAATTTTAACAAGTTCCTCATTACAGAATCAACAACACAGGAAACATCCATACCAACATTAGAGCAAAGAACCTCTCTGATCTCAGAAACATCTATCCCACTTTCTCCTTCTGCCATCCCAGAAACATCTACCCTAACATCTACTACAATTCCAACATCAGGTATGTTTAAACATAGTTTCTAATTTGTACGGTGGGTATTGATTTCTAGTTTTTTTTAAAAAGCAGTAGTTCAACATTTGAGGATATCAGAAAAATAAATGTCATGAAGCAAATATTGTAAACCATTCATGTTAGTATTTAGTTTACTTCCCTCAGAGGAATTTACTATTTGTTCTTCATACTCTCTACACAACTTGCTTTCTTGCAACAATAGGCTTTCTAAATGTAACAAACTGATTAGGATCATCAAACCTGATAAACAAAGTAATTACTTAAATAAAATATGTGCAGCTGTTTATAAAATAATTGTAACATCTCTAATATCATTTTAATTACACTGTTATTTGGTACGAATTCTTGGATATTGATTCTTTCATCTTACATTTGCTAATATTTACTATAAAGGTATTTTGAGAAATGTTTTTGACATTAAGGATTCCAACAGTGCTTTCCACTTTGTGGAAGGCTTTACAATATGAGCTTAAGGCATATGAATTTTAAAATGTAACAAAGAATGATAAAAAATAGCATACCCAATCATGAAAAAATAATGAGCTGTATTGCACAAGGGATACATTAGAAGAGAATAGACAGATATTCTTTTAAAGTAGGAGTGATTGCTAGCTGTGAAAAATATCATTTATTTTTTTTTTGCCAAGAATATACAGGTCACATAATTCGTTTTATCATTAGTATATATTTACTTTTCCCAGAAATTTGAAAAACTGTCCTTATATCAAGCATTGTTATTATTGACATACAGCATTAAATATGGCCACCACACACAATTTTTGAAACTACGTTCTGTTGAAGTTTTCTCTTAAACATATATATCAGAATTTTTCTGAGCAGGTATTGGGATGTTGCCACAACATGTTTCTTATAGTTAAAAGCTTGTCTCTAAACTAACATGCAAATTTCTCAATTGTGGGCATGGTAATGGAGCAGAAACTTTCAAATTCTTTAGAGTCCTGTATCTGAGTTTAGGGACTAATGAAAATGAAAATTAAAGAAAAGAATATTTTGAAAGTTTCCAGGAAAAACACTACTGCAAAAAAGTCATTATAATGTAATTGATGTGTTTGTGACACTTAATTTTCCAAAAGTGTTCTCCAATTCAGTGAAGGTATAACAAGATGAGAAAAAGTTATATTTATTTCTAAAAGTGATAAATACATATGTAACATTATACGATATATATAAAAAAACTGTTCCATCATATTAAATACACTCACATTGTTAGGGATTGAATGAATACATAGTTAAGATCAGTTGACCAGTTAATTCATCAAGAAAGCATAGCTAAAAAATGTGGGGGAAAATTAAGTTATGTAAGAACATTATTCATTACAGAGTAATCAACAGTGGTACAGTCTAGTCAAGTACCAGAGACAACCACATCTCCTACACTTGAAACATCAACCTCAGAATTTACTACAACTGCAACAACAGGTATCATCAAAGATAATTTGAGATTGTTTTAGATAAGTTCTATTCTTACATTAAACAAAGCAGGGATTCAACATATAAGGATATCAAACATTGATTTATGTTGATAAAACAAATAGAACAAACTATTTACTTTGATATATACTTTTTGTGTACATTGATAGTTGTCATTTTGCTTAATATCATCTATATTATTTGCTCAAACAAGTATAGAATTATTTATCACAACAGTAAGCAGATTAAAATCATAATTGTTGAAAAATAAATTAGTAACTAACGTGAGATCCCTGCAACACATGAGTAAAAATGGCAAAAACCCATATATTTTTTCATCACAGTATTGTTTTTATAAAAATTCCTATAATGTTGATTCCCATATTTTACTTTTGATAGTATTTCATATAATGCAATGGTGAGGCATGTTTTCACACAAAACTGCTTTAAAATATATTTGCAAGTTTTACAGTATATGAAAATTTCATCGTGAAACTTAAAAAACACATTCAAAGATAAAGATAATACCGAATCAAAATAGAAAATACTAATGCACCTTATAGCAATTTGGACATATTAGGAGAGAAAAGCAAATGCTAAAAGCAGCAGTATTTATTAACTGGCCATAAAATATCATCAGAGAGTTTTCTCCAAAAGTGTACTTGTGCCATCTTAAATCCATCTTCAGTGTCGTCTTAATTTTTCAAGATATAAAAAAACAGTCTTGATAGTGAATTGTCTAGCTAATGACCTAATATGTTAAGATGGCTACCAAACACAATTTATGAACATCTCTTCAGCATGGTTTCTTTGTTGAATGTACAGTATTTAATAGATTTGAACTACTGATGTATTGGGGTGGTGAAGACACATGTTTCTGATAGTATGAAGCACAGCACTAAATCAAGATAACTATTTTGTCATTGTGGGCATGGCGTTGGAGCAGTAACTTTTAAAAACTTCGGAACTGTGTATCTGAGTTCAGAAACCAATAATGACAAAAAGGAAAAGGCATACTGATATTTTTCTGTCGAAAAATATTGTTTCTAAACAAAACACTATTTGGTAAAAACAAATACTGCTGTGTTACGATCAGTTGACACATTTATCCATCATGAAATTTAAGCTCAGAAAGGTGGGATAAATATCAGGTAATTTAAACAAGTTTCTTGTTACAGAATCAACAACACAGGAAACATCCATACCAACATTAGAGCAAAGAACTTCTCTGATCTCTGAAACATCTATTCCACTGTCTCCTTCTCCCATGCAAGAAACATCTTCGCTAGAATCTACTACAATTCTAACATCAGGTATACTTAACCATTGTTTCTAACTTGTACAGTGACTTTTGATTTCTAGTTTTTTTAAAATGCAGTAGTTCAGCATTTGAGGATATCAGAAAAATAAATGAGTTCATAAAGCAGATAGTGTAATCCATTCAGGATAGTATTTAGTTTACTTCCCTCAGAGTTATTTACTATTTCTTCTTCATTTTCATTAAACAACTTGCTTTTTTCCAATAAAAGACTTTAAAAATGTAACAACCAGATTAGAATGATCATACCCGATGAGCCAAGAAATTACTTAAATAAAATATGTGCACCTACCTTTAAAATAATTGCAATATCATTGATATCATTTTAATTACACTGTTACTGTATATGGTACAAATTCTTAGATATTTATTCCTTCATTTTTCATTTGCTAATGTTTTCTATAAAGGTATTTTGAGATATGTTTTGGAATCAGAAGATTCCAACAGTGCTTTTCCACTTTGAGGAAGGCTTTACAATATGATATTAAGTCATATAAATTTAAAAATGCAACAAAGAATGATTAAAAAATATCATGTCAACTCATGAAAAAATAATTAGCTGTATTGCACACAGGATACATTATTAGAGAATACACAGGTACTCTTTTAAAGTAGCAGTGTTTGCTAGTTAGGAAATAATATCATGTATTTCTTAAGAAGAATATACAGAACACATAGTCAGTTTTAACATTAGCATACATTTATTCTTCCCCCCGATTTTTGAAAAAGTGTCCTTATATCAAATATTGTAATTAGTGATTTACAGCAATAAATATAGACACCACAGACAACTTGTATAACTATCTTCTGTTGAAGTTGTCTGTTAAATGTATATACCAGAATTTTGCTGAGTAGGCATTGTGATGGTGCTACAATATATTTCTAATAATTAAAAGCACTTAACTAAACCAAGATGCATATTTCTTAGTTGTGGGGATGGCATTAGAGCTGAAAATTTCAAAACCTTCAGAATTCTGTATCTGAGCTCAGGAACTAATGAAAATGGAAATTAAAAGAACAACTTATTTTTGAAAGTTTCCAGGAAAAACACTATTGCAAAAGGTCATTATAATGTTATTGATGTGTTTGAGACAATAATTTTCCAAAAGTGTTTTCCAATTCAGTGAAGGTATAACAAAATGAGAAAAAGTTATATTTATTTCTAAAAGTGATAAATACATATGTAACATTATAAGATATTAATACAAAAAATGGTTCGATCATATTAAATACACTCACATTGCTGGGGATTGAATGAATACATAGTCAAGATCAGTTGACCAGTTAATTTTTCAAGAAAACATAGCTAAACAATGTGGGGGAAAATTAAAATATGTGATTACATTATTCATTACAGAATCATCAACAGTGGAGCACTCTAGTCAAGTACCAGAGACAACCACATCACCCACTTTTGAAACATCAACCTCAGAATTTACTACAACTGCAACAACAGGTACTGTACTGTCAAAGATAATTTGAGATTTTTTTTCAGGTAAGTTCTATTCTTACATTAAAGAAAGCAGTGATTTAACATATAAGAATATCAAACATTGATTTATGCTGATAAAAAAATGGAACAAACCATTAACTTTGATATTTATTTTTGTGTACATTGATTGTTGTCATTTTGCTTAATATCCTCAATATTAATTGCTCAGACAAGTATTGAATTCTTTATCACAATAGCAAGCAGATTAAAATCATAATTGTTAAAAAATAAGTTACTAATGTGAAATCCCTGCAATTCATGAATAAAAATGCAAAAACACACATATTTTTTCATCACAGTACTGTTTTTTATACAAATTCCTATAATATTAATTCCCATATTTTACTTTTGATAGTATTTCATATAATGCAATGGTGAGGCATATTTTCACACAAAACTGCTTTAAAATGTATTTGCAAGTTTTACAGTATATGAAAATGTCATCTTCAAATTTAAATTTCATATTCAAAGATAAAGATGATACCGTATCAAAACATAAAATACTAATGCACCTTATAGCAGTTTGGACATATTAGGAGAGAAAAACACATACTAAAAGCAGCAGTATTTATTAATTGGCTGTAAAATATCATCAGAGAGTTTTCTCCAAAAGTGTACTTGTGCCATCTTAGATCCATCTTCAGTGTTGTCTAACTTTTTCAAGATACACTAAAACAGTCCTGATAGTGAATTGCCTATCTAATGACCTAATAGGTAAAGATGCTGCCAAACAAAATTTCTGAACATCTCTTCAGCTTGGTTTCTCTGTTGAATGTGCAGTTTAATATATTTGAACTACTGATGTATCGGGATGATGATAACACATGTTTCTGATAGTAAAAGCACAACACTAAATCAAAAACTATTTTGTCGTGAGCATGGCATAAGAGCAGTAACTTTAAAAAAAAACTTTTTAACTGTGTATCTGAGTTCAGAAACCAATAATGACAAAAAGGAAAAGGCATACTGATATTTTTCTATTGAAAAATATTATTTCTAAACCAAACACTATTTGGTAAAAAACAAATACTGCTGCATTATGATCAGTTGACACATTTATCCATCATGAAACTTAAGCTCAGAAAGGTGGGATAAATAGCAGGTATTATAAACAAGTTCCTCATTACTGAATCAACAACACAGGAAACATCCATACCAACATTATAGCAAAGAACTTCTCTGATCTCTGAAACATGTATTCCACTGTCTCCTTCTCCCATGCAAGAAACATCTACCCTAGAATCTACTACAATTGTAACATCAGGTATACTTAAGCATTATTACTAATTTGTACAGTGAATTTTGATTTCTAGTTTTTTAAAAAGCAGCAGTTCAGCATTTGAGGATATCAGAAAAATAAATGAGTTCATAAAGCAGATAGTGCAATCCATTCATGATAGCATTTAGTTTACTTCCCTCACAGTTATTTACTATTTCTTCTTCATTCTTCATTCTCTTTAAACAATTTGCTTTTTTCCAACAAAAGTCTTTGAAAATGAAACAGCCAGATTATAAATATGACACCTGATGAGCCAAGAAATTACTTAAATAAAATATGTGCACCAACATATAAAATAATTGTAATATCACTGATATTATTTTAATGACACTGTCATATGGTATGCATTCTTAGACATTTATTCCTTTATTTTTCATTTGCTAATATTTACTATAAAGGTATTTTGGGATCAGAAAATTCCAACAGTGCTTTCCACTTTGTGGAAGGCTTTACAAAGAGAGATTAAGTCATATGAATTTTAAAATGTAACAAAGAATGATTAAAAAATATCATGTCGACTCATGAAAAAATAATCAGCTGTATTGCACACGGGATACATTATTAGAGAATACACAGGTAGTCTTTTTAAAGTAGCAGTGTTTGCTAGTTAGGAAATAATATCAAGTATTTCTTAAGAAGAATATACAGAACACATAGTCAGTTTTAACATTAGCATTCATTTACTCTTCCCTGATTTTTGAAAAAGTGTCATTATATCAAATATTGTAATTAGTGATTTACAGCAATAAGTATAGACACCACAGACAACTTGTATAACTATCTTTTGCTGAAGTTGTCTGTTAAATGTATATACCAGAATTTTGCTGAGTAGGTATTGGGATGGTGCTACAATATATTTCTAATAATTAAAAGCACTTAACTAAACCAAGATGTATTTTTCTTAGTTGTGGGGGATGGCAATAGAGCTGACACTTTCAAAACCTTCAGAATTCTGTATCTGATTTCAGGAACTAATGAAAATGGAAATTAAAAGAAAAGCTTATTTTGAAAGTTTCCAGGAAAATCACTATTGCATAAGGTCATTATAATGTAATTGATGTGTTTGAGACACATAATTTTCCAAAAGTGTTTTCCAATTCAGTGAAGGTATAACAAAATGAGAAAAAGTTATATTTATTTCTAAAAGTGATAAATATATATGTATCATTATAAGATATCAATACAAAAACTGTTCCATCATATTAAATACACTAACATTGCTGTGGATTGAATGAATACATAGTCAAGATCAGTTGACCAGTTAATTCTTCAAGAGAACATAGCTAAAAATGTGGGGGAAAATTAAATTATGTGATTACATTATTCGTTACAGAATCATCAACAGTGGAGCACTCTAGTCAAGTACCAGAGACAACCACATCTCCCACTTTTTGAAACATCAACCTCAGAATTTACTACAGCTGCAACAGGTACTGTACTGTCAAAGATAATTTGAGATTTTTTTCAGGTAAGTTCTATTCTTACATTAAACAAAGCAGTGATTCAACATATAAGAATATCAAACATTGATTTATGCTGATAAAAAAATGGAACAAACCATTTACTTTGATATTTATTTTTTGTGTACATTGATTGTCGTCATTTTGCTTAATATCCTCTATATTAGTTGTTCAAAGAAGTATAGAATCCTTTATCACAACAACAAGCAGATTAAAATCATAATTGTTTAAAATTAAATTAGTTACTAACTTGAAATCCCAGCAATACATTAATAAAAAGGGTCTGAAACCCATATAGTTTTTCATCACAGTACTTTTTAAACACAAATTCCTATACTGTTGTTTCCCCATATTTTACTTTTGAAAGTATTTCATATATTGCAATTGTGAGGCATGTTTTCACACAAAAGTGCTTTAAAATTTATTTGGAAGCTTTACAGTATATGAAAATCTCATCTTCAAATTTAAATTTCATATTCAAAGGTAAAGATAACAGCGAATAAAAATATAAAATACTAATGCACATCATAGAAATTTGGACACCTTAGGAGAGAAAAGCAATTACTAAAAGCTGCAGTATTTATTAATTGGCCATACAGTATCATCATAGAGTTTTCTCCTAAAGTATACTTGTGCCATCTTAAATCCATCTTCAGTGTCATCTTAAATTTTCAAGCTAAACTAAAACAGTCCTGATAATGAATTGTCTAGCTAATGACCTAATATGCAAAGATGGCTGCCAAACACAATTTCTGAACATCTCTTCAGCTTGGTTTCTCTGTTGAATGTTCAGTGTTTATTAGATTTGAACTACTGATGTATTGGGATGGTGATAACACATGTTTCAGATAGTAAAAAGCACAACACTAAATCAAGATAACTATTTTGTCATTGTGGGCATGGCACTGGAAAAGAAACTTTTAAAAAACTTTGGAACTGTCTATCTGAGTTCAGAAACCAATAATGACAAAATGAAAAAGGCATACTGATATTTTTCTGTCGAAAAATATTGTTTATAAATCAAACACTATTTGGTAAAAAACTTATCCATCATGAAACTTAAGCTCAGAAAGGTGGGATAAATATCAGATAATATAAACAAGTTCCTCATTGCAGAATCAACAACACAGGAAACATCCATACCAACATTAGATCAAAGAACTTCTTTGTTCTCTGAAACATCTCTTCTACTGTCTCCTTCTCCAGTGCAAGAAACATCTACCTTAGCATCTACTACAATTCTAACATCAGGTATACTTAAACATTGTTTCTAATTTGTACAGTGAATTTTGATTTCTAGTTTTTTTTTTTCAATTAACTCTTTATTTAGTTTTAGTTACAGGGATATGATCCAGTAATTCCAGATACAGACATGAAGTAGTACATACATATATACATAGATATACCAGTGGAGGTAAACCCTGTAACATACCCCCAACCTCCCCCAGTCCCCCAACCCCCAGCTCAAGTTCAGAAAGACAGCATACCATCAAATCCTAGCTAATCCATACTCCCTAGAGAGAAAAAAGGGCATAAAAAGAACCCCAGATCCTGTCAAACATGGAAAACTTATTCTGGAGGATAGCCATCATCCTCTCAGTCCTCAAACAAGCTAATAATTCCTCCAACCACTCAGTATAACTTAGCACGACAGAATCCTTCCAGTGCCTGAGAATGATTCTCTTAAGTGTAGCAGCAATCAGGACTATGTGAAACCTCCTATTCTTGACAGGAATGCCAGAGACATTGCCCAACAAACATATTTCCAGAGTAAAGAGATCACCCAGTCTCAATAACAGGCTCACCCTTCCTATAATCTCCGTCCACAGTGGGGTTACCTTAGGACACTGCCAAAATATATGTATCAAATCCCCCTTCCCTGTTTTACACCTAAAACACTTACAATCTGCCACAAACTTCAACCTGCTTAGTTTTTCTGGGGAATAATAGATATTGTGAAGAATCCTGAACTGCATCAGCCTTAATCGATCCTGCAAAAAAAACTTATGACAGTTCATCCACAAGGCCTTCCAGTTAAGCTCCAAGTCAGGAAAAACAGAAGCCCAATACGACCCTTGAGCTGGACTTGGGGAGTATGCCCACTCAAATAACACCGAGTATATTTTAGAAATTGCATGCGGTAAACTCACCAGCTGCCCTAGCGAGTCATAAAACTCCAGCCTAGGACTCCGGACTGTCCCACTACCCAACTGGGCAACCAAAAGGTGCCTTATCTGGTATATCTTAAAGATTGTCATAGTAGGCAACCCAAACTTGCTCAAAATCTCAACAGAGGGGAGAACCCCCCATCGGGAGAAAGAAGGTCTTTCACACGGCACTCCTCGGGTAAGGGCAGCCAGGAATGACCAAGCATTCTATTACCTATTACAAAGCTTGGGTTTCCCAAAATTGGTTGTGCCCAGTCATTAAGGTGATCATATTTCAGAAAACTTGAAAGTTGCGAATGGGCTCTCACGGAAATCCCAATTGGGGAGTTGCGCAACTGGAGGGGCAACAGTTTAGGTGGAAGGTGAAGCAAAGCCTCAGGCCTCAAACCCGATTCCCGAGTCAAGGCAAGCTCAACTTGTAGCCAAAGCGGTATATAGGAGTGCTGCCCCGAAACATCCCTGCCCTTCACCCACCTTAAATACTTGCTGGCATGAGCTGCCCAAAAGTATAGGGCAAAGTGTGGAAGCCTAAGTCCCCCCCAACCACTTGGGCGCCGCCAACTTCGGATAGGCCATACGTGATTTCCTATGGCCCCACACGAAATTAGCTATCGTATTGTGCACCTTCCTAAACCAGGCAAGCGGTATCCAAATATTTAACATACTCAAAGGGTAAAACAGTCTAGGAAAAATGTTAATTTTAACTAGATTAATCCTCCCCCATAAGGAGACTGGTAATTTTACCCATCTCTCCAAATCTAGCTCTGTGGTCCGCACTAGAGGATCTAAATTCAGTTGAAATATCTTAGCCCTACCTCTGGTCAGGTTCAACCCAAGATACCTTATAAAGTCTGACTTCCAGGATAAGCCCAATTCCACCATTTCATGTTTAAAAACATAACTGTTAAGGGGATATACAACTGACTTGTCTAAATTTAACCTATAGTTAGCCAATTTACCGAATTCTCAAATAACCTCTAAGAGAGCAGGAGTGGAAGCCCCAGGATTGGTAACATAAACCAACTGGTCATCTGCATATGCTGTAACTTTCACGGTATAGTCCAAAATTCTAATACCCTCAATGTCTCGTATACTTATGATTGTCCTAATGAGAGGCTCTAAGTATAAATTAAAAAGAAGAGTGGACAAGGGACACCCTTGCCTAGTACCCACATAAAGACTGAAAGGATCCGAAATAGCACCATTACAGCTGACCCTTGCAGTGGGATTGGAATAAAGGGAACCAATCCACCCCAGAAATGGCTCAGGAAACCCAAATTTCCCCATGGTAGTCAACAAGAACCCCCAATGAACCCTATCAAAAGCCTTTTCAGCATCCAAGGACAGCAGGGCCATAGTGGCAGCACTATCCTCAGACACCGAGAAGGCATGAGCCAAGGTCCACAGGTGGTCCGCAGATGACCGACCCTTCATAAAGCCAACCTGCTATGGACCAATGAGTCCAGGTAAGACCCGACTAATACGTTCTGCCAACACTTTGGCCAAGATCTTAACATCATAGTTAAGCAAAGATATGGGCCTATAGCTAGATGTTTGTTCCGGTAGTTTATCTCGCTTAGGACATAATACAATCAATGCCTCAAATAAAGAATGGTCCTGCACCTGATGAGATAAAATATGTCTAAATAAGCTAAGAAGCAGAGGGGATAAAAGCTTAGCAAACTTTTTATAAAAATTAGACGAGAATCCATCCGGCCCCGGTGTTCTATCCAAAAGGAGACTCTGTATGGCCGATTCAATTTCACTCTGAGTGATGTCAGCCACTAACTGTGCCTGTTGGGATTCAGACAGCAAAGGGATGTCCAACCCTTCAAAAAAGGCAAGCATCTCCTTCTTAGTAAGGGAGTTCTCCATTTTACTATACAAGGATTTAAAATAGCATCTAAATTCTTGCACTATCTCTCCAGGGGTAGTCTTAACCAGGCCATCCACCTCAGATAGAATCCCTGGGATTATACGAGATGATTCCAATTGTTTAACCTTCCTAGCCAAGAGTGACCCCACCTTCTCCCCCTGATCCTGGTAACTCACCTTGGTCTTAATTAAGGCCAACTCCGCTTTCTCCCCCAACAATTTTAAATAAAGATCCCTCAGCCTCACCAGCTCCAATTTTTCATCCTTGGTCGACTGCAAGGACACAGAGGATTCTTTATTTCTTATACGGCCCAATAGCTCAGCTAGAACCTGAACCCACTCCTTCTTCCTTTTGGATGCCTGGCCAATCAGGATCCCCCTTACAAATGCCTTGAACGCACCCCAAACCATATCCGGGCTGATGTTGTCCCCTACATTATTAGCTATAAATTCCTCAATTTGCTTAGTTATGAACTCCACAGTTTGGGGGCTGCGCAGCACCTGATTATTAATCCTCCACCTACTGCCCCTCTTAGGAAGAGTAGAAAGGGAGATAGATGCCATTACCACAGCATGATCGGAAAGTGGCCCCGGCATAATTTCTGCTTCTATTACTCAGAAAGAAGAGTACGGAAAGTAGGGAGGTAATCTATCCGGGCCTTGATCAAATGCGCTGCTGAGGTAAATGTATACTCCCTATCTTTCGGTGGACCACTCTCCATACATCCACTAAACCATACTGATCCAAAACCTCACCAAGGGCTCACTGAGCAGGAGAGAAACATGGAGTATTCCTCCGGGTCCTATCCATCAGTGGGTCCAATACGAAATTCAAATCTCCCCCTAAGATCATGGGAATTTGCACAAAAGGGGCCAGAATCTCTAGAAGCTTAATAAAAAACTCCTGAGACTCTGAGTTAGGGCCATAAATAGCCCCAAGAAGCACTTCCACATTCTGAAACTTACCCCTAACAAGCACAGTTCTCCCCTCAGCATCCTGAATAACCTGAAGCGGAACAAAGGGTACGGATCTACGCAAAAGAATCATCACACCTCTACTCTGCATGTTGCCTTGCGAGGCAAAAACTAACCCCATTTGCAGGTGCCTCATAGAATTACACTCTGATTGAAGTAGATGTGTCTCTTGCAAAACACAATGTCCACCTTTAGTACCTCTAGATGCTTTAAAATACTGTACTGCTTAACCCTCTAGTGCTCCTTTTATATTCAGGTTACCACTTTAAAACCCCAGACAACGCCATCCTCCAAAATTTCTGAAATGAGCCATGGTATGCACCCCCTTTAGCTGCTTACCCTATTGCCAAAATTGAGAACTTGTGCACTCTCTGGCCCCCCAAGCAAACCTTACAATAACAACGATACCTAAATAACCTAAACCCTCCACCATCCCCCCTCTCCCCAACCCTTAACAAGAGCTTGTGTAACTATATCTTCTCCTTTGCTATCCCATCCCCTACCCCAGTATCCCCATTCTATACATACCCATCCCCAACATTGAGCATCAACCCCATCCCAACACACCCCACAAACCCAAACAAACCCCCCCATCCATACTCTCTTAGTCCATGACATCAGCCCACTCAGCTCCGCTCACCCCTGCCCTACACCTCCCCTCCAGGCAATTACCTCGGCACCCACTATTATTCACCCCATCGACTGCTATCCTATCACATTTCCTTAAATCAGTTACTAATCCTCCCAACAATCACTAACAGGGTCTTCATAAACCCGCCAACCCAGATCCCCCTTTGTCCTGCAACATGCAACATGTAAATACTAATTGCCACTAAAGCTACTAACATCATAAACTCAGCTACTGAAAGGTATTAATTCTATCGCTTCCCACTACCATTAGCCAGGAATCCCACCCATAAATACACAACAAAATCACACAGCTTATTTCCAGCTCCTTCTCAAAGAGGTCCACATTCACTGCAATACGTTCTGAACTGAAATAATAAAAAAAATGGGAAAAGAAGGGGGGAAGAAAGGGGGTGGGAAATCGGAGAACTATTATCTCCCTTGTTCAGCCAAGGGCGGCCCAAACTAATCTATCCATTGTCCAGTTCTTAAGTCCCAGAATAAAACATGTTCAGGGCTATGTAAGCACAAAAAATATGCCCCAGTCCATGCAGATTCGAACCGCTTCATACACTTCCATATGTATTCAGTAGAAGTCCCGATTAATACACCGTGCAGCTTCCAGGCCCTCTGAAATAAGAAGCTTGCAGCATGATATCTTCACCTCCTCAATAGGCCATGAGCATACACCCCGAAATGCCACATAGCTCCCACTGCAGACTTCAAGAGTCCTTAAATAAATTGAGGAAAGCTGCTTGCAGTGCCGACCGGGCCATCTCCACCGAATCATAATGCTTCCACTCTCCTTCTATCAGGACGTGAAATTTGGCCAGGTAGCCCATTTTGAATCGCACACCAGCTGCAATTAACTTATTATTCAGGGGGTTGAAGGCCGCTCTCTTCTGCCGAATCGTAAAAGGAATATCCTGCACAACCCTTATCTTTACTCCTTCCCAGTACAGATCCTTATTCTCTCTGGCTTTCGTTAGAAAAAGTTACCGTTCTAGATAGTTTAAAAAATGGAAGATCAAAGTGCACGGTGGAGCATTAGGTGGGGGCAGTGGCTGAAAAGCATGATGAGCTCTTTCGATTGTATAACTGGAGCCATATGGTGAGGGGCCTGCTATTCTCTCCACGAATTTCTGCACAAATTTAATCGGGTCTGGCCCTTCCTCTTTCTCTGGCAGACCCACAATCACTGCATTATTGTGGCGGCATCTCCCTTCTAGGTCCTCAACCTTGGATTCCAACTTAGCCACTCGTTGTTTCAGCACGTTTGCCCCCGAGTCCATCTTCTCGACGTTCCCTTCTAAAGAACGAATTCTGGCTTCACTATCCACGGTCCTCCGGGTCAAGTCTTCCAAAGCTCCAGAAATACATTTAATTTCACTGGCCATCTCTTTCATTTCCAGCTTAAAGAGTCGAAATTCCTCCAGAAATCTCACAAACATCAGGATCTCACTTTCCGATTCCCCCCTGCACAGCGCCCTGAGACTGTTGCACACTCAAGGCCCTTGCCTTCTTTGGGGCCTTCTCCGGCAACAACGGGGGAGTGTGTTTTGGTGGGGCTTTACGCATTTCAGCTTCCATAAAGCCCTCAAGAACCTCAGTGCAGTCTTCCTCTACTATGACACAAAAAAAAACCTCCGAGGTGAATTAAAACTTAGACAATAGGTTAGTTTGGAGGGAAGGCGATCGGAGCTAACAGGGAACGCAGCTATACCGTGCTCTGCATCACATGACTCCATCTGATTTCTAGTTTTTTAAAAAGCAGTAGTTCAGCATTTGAGCATAACAGAAAAATAAATGAGTTCATAAAGCAGATAGTGTAAACCATTCATGATAGTATTTAGTTTGCTTCCCCTAAGAGTTATTTACTATTTCTTCATCATTCTTCATTCTCTCTAAACAACTTTCTTTATTTCCAACAAAAGTCTCTGTAAATGTAACAACCATATTTGAATTATCACACCTGATGAGCCAAGACATTACTTAAATAAAATATGGCACCTGCTTATACAATAATGTAATATCACTGATATCATTTTAATTACAATGTCATATGGTACAAATTCTTAGACATTAATTCCTTTATTTTTCATTTGTTAATATTTACTATAAAGGTATTTTGAGTTATGTTTTGGGATCAGAAGATTCCAACAATGCTTTCCACTTTGTGAAAGGCTTTACAATATGAGATTAAGTCATATGAATTTTAAAATGTATTGTTTTTATACAAATTCCTATAATGTTGATTCCTATATTTTACTTTTGATAGTATTTCACATAATGCAATTGTAAGGCATGTTTTCACACAAAAGTGCTTTAAAATTTATTTGCAAGCTTTACTGTATATGTAAACGTCATCTTCAAATTTAAATTTCATATTCAAAGATAAAGATGATACCGTATCAAAACATAAAATACTAATGCACCTTATAGCAATTTGGACATATTAGGAGAGAAAAGCACATACTAAAAGCAGCAGTATTTATTAATTGGCTGTAAAATATCAGCAGAGAGTTTTCTCCAAAAGTGTACTTGTGCCATCTTAGATCCATCTTCAGTGCTGTCTTACTTTTTCAAGATATACTAAAACAGTCCTGATAGTGAATTGCCTATCTAATGACCTAATAGGTTAAGATGGCTGTCAAACACAATTTCTGAACATCTCCTCAGCTTGGTTTCTCTGTTGAATGTGCAGTACTTAATATATTTGAACTACTGATGTATTGGGATGGTGATAACACATGTTTCTGATAGTAAAAAGCACAACACTAAATCAAGATAACTATTTTGTCAATTTGGGCATGGCATTGGAGCAGTAACTTTTAAAAACTTTGGAACTGTGTATCTGAATTCAGAAACCAATAATGACAAAAGAAAAAGGAATACTGATTTTTCTGTCGAAAAATATTGTTTCTAAACCAAACACTATTTGGTAAAAAACAAATACTTCTGCATTACAATCAGTTGACACATTTATCCATCATGAAACTTAAGCTCAGAAAAGTGGGATAAATATCAGGTAATATAAACAAGTTCCTCATTACAGAATCAAAAACACAGGAAACATCCATACCAACATTAGAGCAAAGAACTTCTCTGATCTCTGAAACATCTATTCCACTGTCTTCTTCTCCCGTGCAAGAAACATCTACCCTAGAATCTACTACAATTCTAACAGCAGGTATACTTAAACATTGTTTCTAATTTGTACAGTGAATTTTGATATCTAATATTTTAAAAAGCAGTAGTTCAGCATTTGAGGATATCAGAAAAATAAATGAGTTCATAAAGCAGATAGTGTAATCCATTCATGATAGTATTTAGTTTACTTCCCTCAGAGTTATTTACTATTTATTCTTCATTCTTCATTCCTCATTCTCTTTAAACAACTTGCTTTTTTCCAACAAAAGTCTTTGAAAATCTAACAACCAGATTAGAATTATCACACCTGATGAGCCAATAAATTACTTAAATAGAATATGTGCACCTGCTTATAAAATAATTGTAATATCACTGATATCGTTTTAATTACACTGTTACTGTATATGGTACAAATTCTTAGACATTTACTCCTTCATTTTTAATTTACTACAAAGGTATTTTGAGATATGTTTTGGAATCAGAAGTTTCCAACAGTGCTTTCCACTTTGTGGAAGATTTTACAATACGATATTAAGTCATATGCATTTTAAAATGTAAGAAAGAATGATTGAAAAATAGCATGGCAACTCATGAAAGAATAATGAGCTGTATTGCACACAGGATACATTATTAGAGAATACACAGGTACTCTTTTAAAGTAGCAGTGTTTGCTAGTTAGGAAAAAATATCATGTATTTCTTAAGAAGAATATACAGATCACATAGTCAGTTTTAACATTAGTATACATTTACTCTTCCCCGATTTTTGAAAATGTGTCCTTATAACAAATATTGTAATTAGTGACTTACAGCAATAAATATCCACACGCAGACAACTTGAATAACTATCTTCTGTTGAAGTTGTCTGTTAAATGTATATACCAGAATTTAGCTGAGTAGGTATTGGGATGGTGCTACAATATATTTCTAATAAATAAAAGCACTTAACAAAACCAAGATGTATATTTCTGAGTTGTGGGGATGGCAATAGAGTTGAAACTTTCAATACCTTCAGAATCCTGTATCTGAGTTCAGGAACTAATGAAAATCGAAATTAAAAGAACAACTTATTTTGAAAGTTTCCAGGAAAAACTCTATTGCAAAAGGTCATTAGAATGTAATTGATGTGTTTGTGACACGTAATTTTCCAAAAGTGTTTTCCAATTCAGTGAAGATACAACAAAATGAGAAAAAGTGATATTTATTTCTAAAAGTGATAAATACATATGTAACATTATAAGATATCAATACAAAAACTGTTCCATCATATTAAATACACTCACATTGCTGGGGGTTGAATGAATACATAGTCAAGATCAGTTGACCAGTTAATTCTTCATGAAAACATAGCTAAAAATGTGGGGTAAAATTAAATTTTGTAATTACATTATTCATTACAGAATCAATAACAGTGGAGCACTCTAGTCAAGTACCAGAGACAACCACATCTCCCACTTTTGAAACATCAACCTCAGAATTTACTACAACTGAAACAGGTACTGTACTATCAAAGATAATTTGAGATTTTTTCAGAGAAGTTCTATTCTTACATTAAACAAAGCAGTGATTTAACATATAAGAATATCAAACATTGATTTATGCTAATAAAAAAATAGAACAAACCATTTACTTTGATATTTATTTTTTTTGTGTACATTGATTGTTGTAATTTTTCTTAATATTCTCTATATTAGTTGCTCAGACAAGTATAGAATTCTTTATCACAACATGAAGCAGATTACAATTATAATTGCTAAAAAATAAATTAGTTTCTAACTTGAAATCCCTGCAATACATGAATCAGAAGGGGCCAAAACCCATATAGATTTTCATCACAGTATTGTTTTAATACAAATTCCTATAATGTTGTTTCCCATATTTTACTTTTGAAAGTATTTCATATAATGCAATTGTGAGGCATGTTTTTACACAACAGTGCTTTAAAATGTATTTGCAATCTTTACAGTATATGAAAATGTCATCTTCAAATTTAAATTTCATATTCAAAGATAAAGATAATACTGTGTCAAAACATAAAATACTAATGCACCTTATAGCAATTTGGACATATTAGGAGAGAAAACCAAATACTAAAAGCAGCAGTATTTATTAATTGGCTGTAAAATATCATCAGAGAGTTTTCTCCTAAAGTATACTTGAGCCATCTTAAATTCATCTTCAGTGTCTTCTTAATTTTTCAAGCTATACTAAAACAGTCCTGATAGTGAATTGTCTAGCTAATCACCTATTATGTTTAGATGGTTGCCAAACACAATTTCTGAACATCTCTTCAGCTTGGTTTCTCTGTTGAATGTACAGTATTTAATAGATTTGAGCTACTGATGAATTGGGATGTTGATAACACATGTTTCTGATAGTGAAAAGCACAGCACTAAATCAAGATAACTATTTTGTCTTTGTGTGCATGGCATTGGAACAAAAACTTTTAAAAACTTTGGAACTGTCTATCTGAGTTCAGAAACCAATAATGACAAAAATATTTTTCTGTCGAAAAATATTGTTTTTAAACAAAACTCTATTTGGTAAAAACAAATACTACTGAGTTAAGATCAGTTGACACATTTATCCATCATGAAACTTAAGCTCAGAAAGGTGGGATAAATATCAGGTAATATAAACAAGTTCCTCTTTGCAGAATCAACAACACAGGAAACATCTATACCAACATTAGAGCAAAGAACTTCTCTGATCTCTGAAACATCTATTCCACTGTCTCCTTCTCCCATGCAAAAACATCTACCCTAGCTTCTACTACAATTCTAACATCAAGCATACTTAAACATTGTTTCTAATTTGTACAGTGAATTTTGATTTCTAGTGTTTTTAAAAAAGCAGTAGTTCAGCATCTGAGGATATCAGAAAAATAAATGAGTTCATAAAGCAGATAGTGTAAACCATTCATGATAGTATATAGTTTGCTTCCCTAAGAGTTATTTACTATTTCTTCTTCATTCTTCATTCTCTCTAAACAAATTGCTTTTTTTCCAACAAAAGTCTTTGTGAATATAACAACCATATTTGAATTATCACACCCGATGAGTAAAGAAATTTCTTAAATAAAATATGACATCTGCTTGTAAAATATTTGTAAATCCACTGATATCATTTTAATTACACTGTCATATGGTACACATTCTTAGACATTTATTCCTTTTTTTCATTCGCTAATATTTACCAAAAAGGAATTTTGAGACATGTTTTGTGATCAGAAGATTGCAACAGTGCTTTCCACTTTGTGGAAGGCTTTACAATATGAGATTAAGTCATATGAATTTTAAAATGTAAGAAAGAATGAATACAATATAGCATGGCAACTCATGAAAAAATAATGAGCTTTATTGCACATGGGATACATTCTTAGAGAACACACAGGTACTCTTTTAAAGTAGCAGTGTTTGCTAGTTAGGAAAAAATATCATGTATTTCTTAAGAAGAATATACAGAACACATAGTCAGTTTTAACATTAGATACATTTACTCTTCCCTGATTTTTGAAAAACTGTCCTTATATTAAATATTGTAATTGGTGACTTACAGCATTAAATATAGACACCACAGACAACTTGTCTAACTATCTTCTGTTGAAGTTGTC
The DNA here is from genome assembly GCA_016271365.2 of Neoceratodus forsteri. Lineage (NCBI taxonomy): Eukaryota > Metazoa > Chordata > Ceratodontiformes > Ceratodontidae > Neoceratodus > Neoceratodus forsteri. The sequence continues at coordinate 685,493,074 of CM028137.1, read as the reverse complement.
TGTTAAATGTATATACCAGAATTTTGCTGAGTAGGTATTGGGATGGTGCTGCAATATATTTCTAATAATTAAAATCACTTAACTAAACCTAGATGTACATTTATCAGACTTGGGGATGGAAAAGAACTGAAACTTTCAAAACCTTCAGAATCCTGTATTCTGAATTCAGGAACTAATGAAAATGAAAATTAAAAGAACAGCTTATTTTGAAGGTTTCCAGGAAAAACACTATTGCAAAAGGTCATTATAATACAACTGATGTGTTTGTGTCACATAATTTTCCAAAAGTGTTCTCCAATTCAGTGAAGGTATAGCAAAATGAGAGAAAGCTATATTTATTTCTAAAAGTGATAAATACATATGTAACATTATAAGATATCAAAACAAAAACAGTTTCATAATATTAAATACACTCACATTGCTAGGGATTGAATCAATACATAGTCAAGATCAATTGACCAGTTAATTCTTCAAGAAAACATAGCTAAAATGTGGGGGAAAATTAAATTATGTAATAACATTATTCATTACAGAATCATCAACAGTGGAGCACTCTAGTCAAGTACCAGAGACAATCACATCTCCCACTCTTGAAACATCATCCTCAGAAATTATTACAACTGCAACAACAGGTACTGTACTGTCCAAGATAATTTGAGATTTTTTCAGATAAGTTCTATTCTTACCTTAAACAAAGCAGTGATTCAACATACAAGGATATCAAACATTGATTTATGCTGATGAATCAAACAGAACAAACCATTTACTTTGATATTTACTTTTTGTGTACGATGATTGTTGTCATTTTGCTTAATATCCTCTATATTAGTTGCTCAGACCAGGATAAAATTATTTATCACAACAACAAGCAGATTAACATCAAAATTGTTAAAAAATAAATTAATTTCTAATTTGAAATCCCTGCATTACAAGTATAAAAATGTCCAAAACCCATATATTTTTTCTTCACAGTATTGGTTTTATACCAATTCCTATAATGTTGATTCCCATATTTTACTTTTGATAGTATTTCATATAATGCAATTGTAAGGCATGTTTTCACACAGAAGTGCTTTAAAATTTATTTGCAAGCTTTACTGTATATGAAAATGTCATCTTCAAATTTAAATTTCATATTCAAAGATAAAGATGATACCGTATCAAAACATAAAATACTAATCCACCTTATAGATATTTGGTGCATATTAGGAGAGAAAAGCACATACTAAAAGTAGCAGAATTAATTAATTGGCTGTAAAATATCAGCAGAGAGTTTTCTACAAAAGTGTACTTGTGCCATCTTAGATCCATCTTCAGTGTTGTCTTACTTTTTCAAGATTTACTAAAACAGTCTTGATAGTGAATTGCCTATCTAATGACCTAATAGGTTAAGATGGCTGCCAAACACAATTTCTGAACATCTCTTCAGCTTTGTTTCTCTATTGAATGTGCAGTACTTAATATATTTGAACTACTGATGTATTTTGATGATGATAACATATGTTTCTGATAGTAAAAAGCACAACACTAAAGCAAGATAACTATTTTGTCAGTTTGGGTGTGGCATTGGAACAGTGTATCTGAGTTCAGAAACCAATAATGAGAAAAAGAAAAAGGAATACTGATATATTTCTGTCAAAAAATATTGTTTCTGAACCAAACACTATTTGGTAAAAAACAAATACTGCTGCATTACAATCAGTTGACACATTTATCCATCATGAAACTTAAGCTCAGAAAAGTGGGATAAATATCAGGTAATATAAACAAGTTCCTCATTACAGAATCAAAAACACAGGAAACATTCATACCAACATTAGAGCAAAGAACTTCTCTGATCTCTGAAACATCTATTCCACTGTCTTCTTCTCCTGTGCAAGAAACATCTACCCTAGAATCTACTACAATTCTAACATCAAGTATACTTAAACATTGTTTCTAATTTGTACAGTGAATTTTGATTTCTAATATTTTAAAAAGCAGTAGTTCAGCATTTGAGGATATCAGAAAAATAAATGAGTTCATAAAGTAGATAGTGTAATCCATTCATGATAGTATTTAGTTTACTTCCCTCAGAGATATTTGCTATTTCTTCTTCATTCTTTATTCCTCATTCCTCATTCTCTTTAAACAACTTGCTTTTTTCCAACAAAAGTCTTTGAAAATGTAACAACCAGATTAGAATTATCACACCTGATGAGCCAAGAAGTTAATTAAATTGAATATGTGCACCTGCTTATAAAATAATTGAAATATCATTGATATCATTTTAATTACACTGTTACTGTATATGGTACAAATTCTTCGACATTTACTCCTTCATTTTTAATTTGCTAATATTGACTATAAAGGTATTTTGAGATATGTTTTGGAATCAGAAGTTTCCAACAGTGCTTTCCACTTTGTGGAAGATTTTACAAAACTATATTAAGTCATGTGCATTTTAAAATGTAAGAAAGAATGATTGAAAAATAGCATGGTAACTCAAGAAAGAATAATGAGCTGTATTGCACACAGGATACATTATTATAGAATACACTGGTACTCTTTTAAAGTAGCAGTGTGCTATTTAGGAAAAAATATCATGTATTTCTTAAGAAGAATATACAGATCACATAGTCAGTTTTAATATTAGTATACATTTACTCTTCCCCGATTTTTGAAAAGGTGTCCTTATAACAAATATTGCAATTAGTGACTTACAGCAATAAATATACACACCGCAGACAACTTGTATAACTATCTTCTGTTGAAGTTGTCTGTTAAATGAATATACCAGAATGTAGCTGAGTAGGTATTGGGATGGTGCTACAATATATTTCTAATAAATAAAAGCACTTAACTAAACCAAGATGTATATTTCTCAGTTGTGGGGATGGCAATAGAGTTGAAACTTTCAATACCTTCAGAATCCTGTATCTGAGTTCAGGAACTAAAGAAAAGCGAAATTAAAAGAACAGCTTATTTTGAAAGTTTCCAGGAAAAACTCTTTTGCAAAAGATCATTATAATGTAATTGATGTGTTTGTGATGTAATTTTCCAAAAGTGTTTCCCAATTCAGTGAAGATATAGCAAAATGAGAAACAGTGATATTTATTTCTAAAAGTGATAAATACATATGTAACATTATAAGATGTCAATACAAAAACTGTTCCATCATATTAAATACACTCACATTGCTGGGGGTTGAATGAATACATAGTCAAGATCAGTTGACCAGTTAATTCGTCATGAAAACATAGCTAAAAATGTGGAGTAAAATTAAATTTTGTAATTACATTATTCATTACAGAATCATCAACAGTGGAGCACTCTAGTCAAGTACCAGAGACAACCACGTCTCCCACTTTTGAAACATCAACCTCAGAATTTACTCCAACTGCAACAACAGGTACTGTACTATCAAAGATAATTTGAGATTTTTTTCAGATAAGTTCTATTCTTCCATTAAACAAAGCAGTGATTTAACATATAAGAATATCAAACATTGATTTATTCTGATAAAAAATAGAACAAACCATTTACTTTGATATTTATTTTTGTCGACATTGATTGTTGTCATTTTTCTTAATATCCTCTATATTAGTTGCTCAGACAAGTATAGAATTCTTTATCACAACAACAAGCAGATTAAAATTATAATTGCTAAAAAATAAATTAGTTTCTAACTTGAAATCCCCTGCAATACATGAATAAGAAGGGGCAAAAAACCATATAGATTTTCATCACAGTATTGTTTTAATACAAATTCCTATAATGTTGTTTCCCATATTTTACTTTTGAAAGTATTTCATATAATGCAATTGTGAGGCATGTTTTCACACGGCAGTGCTTTAAAATGTATTTGCAAGCTTTACAGTATATGAAAATGTCATCTTCAAATTTAAATTTCATATTCAAAGATTAAGATAATACCGTATCAAAATGTAAAATACTAATGCACCTTATAGCAATTTGGACATATTAGGAGAGAAAACCAAATACTAAAAGCAGAAGTATTTATTAATTGGCTGTAAAATATCATCAGAGAGTTTTCTTCTAAAGTATACTTGAGCCATCTTAAATTCATCTTCATGGTCTTCTTAATTGTTCAAGCTATACTAAAACAGTCCTGAGAGTGAATTGTCTTAGCTAATCACCTATTATGTTTAGATGGTTGCCAAACACGATTTCTGAACATCTCTTCTGCTTGGTTTCTCTGTTGAATGTACAATATTTAATAGATTTGAACTACTGATGAATTGGGATGGTGATAACACATGTTTCTGTTAGTGAAAAGCACAGGACTGAATAAAGATAACTATTTTGTCTTTGTGTGCACCGCATGTTAACAGAAACTTTTAAAAACTTTGGAACTGTCTATCTGAGTTCAGAAGCCAATAATGACAAACATGTTTTTCTGTTGAAAAATATTGTTTTTAATCAAAACACTATTTGGTACAAAACAAATACTACTGTGTTAGGATCAGTTGACATATTTATCCATCATGAAACTTAAGCTCAGAAAGGTGGGATAAATATCAGGTAATATAAACAAGTTCCTCATTGAAGAATCAACAACACAGGAAACATCTATACCAACATTAGAGCAAAGAACTTCTCTGATCTCTGAAACACCTATTCCACTGTCTCCTTCTCCCAGGCAAAAACATCTACCCTAGCTTCTACTACAATTCTAACATCAAGCATACTTAAACATTGTTTCTAATTTGTACAGTGAATTTTGATTTCTAGTGTTTTTAAAAGCAGTAGTTCAGCATCTCAAGATATCAGAAAAATAAATGAGTTCATAAAGCAGATAGTGTAAACCATTCATGATAGTATATAGTTTGCTTCCCTAAGAGTTATTTACTATTTCTTCTTCATTCTTCATTCTCTCTAAACAAATTGCTTTTTTTCCAACAAAAGTCTTTGTGAATATAACAACCATATTTGAATTATCACACCTGATGAGCCAAGAAATTTCTTCAATAAAATATGGCACCTGCTTGTAAAATATTTGTAAATTCACTGATATAATTTAATTACACTGTCATATGGTACACATTCTTAGACATTTATTCCTTTTATTCATTTGCTAATATTTACCAGAAAGGAATTTTGAGACATGTTTTGTGATCAGAAGATTACAACAGTGCTTTCCACTTTGTGGAAGGCTTTACAATATGAGATTAAGTCATATGAATTTTAAAATGTAAATAAGAATGAATAAAAAATAGCATGGCAACTCATGAAAAAATAATGAGCTGTATTGTACATGGGATACATTATTAGAGAACACACAGGTACTCTTTTAAAGTAGCAGTGTTTGCTAGTTAGGAAAAAATATCATGTATTTCTTAAGAAGAATATACAGAACACATAGTCAGTTTAAACATTAGTATACATTTACTCTTCCCTGATTTTTGGAAAACTGTCCTTATATTAAATATTATATTTGGGACTTACAGCATTAAATATAGACACCACAGACAACTTGTCTAACTATCTTCTGTTGAAGTTGTTTGTTAAATGTATATACCACAATTTTGCTGAGTTGGTATTGGGATGATGCTACAATATATTTCTACTAATTAAAAGCACTTAACTAAACCTAGATGTACATTTATCAGATTTGGGGATGGAAATAGAACTGAAATTTCCAAACCTTCAGAATCCTGTATCTGAATTCAGGAACTAATGAAAATGAAAATTAAAAGAACAGCTTATTTTGAAAGTTTCCAGGAAAAACACTATTGCAAAAGGTCATTATAATGTAACTGATATGTTTGTGTCACATACTTTTCCAAAAGTGTTCTCCAATTCAGTGAAGGTATAGAAAAATGAAAGAAAGCTATTTTTATTTCTAAAAGTGATAAATACATATGTAACATTATATGATATCAAAAAAAACAACAGTTCCATCATATTAAATACAGTCACATTGCTAGGTAATGAAGCAATGCATAGTCAAGATCAGTTGACCAGTTTATTCTTCAATAAAACATAGCTAAAAAATGTGGAGGACAATTAAATTATGTAATAACATTATTCATTACAGAATCATCAACAGTGGAGCACTCTAGTCAAGTACCAGAGACAATCACATCTCCCACTCTTGAAACATCATCCTCAGAATTTACCACAAATGCAACAACAGGTACTGTACTGTCCAAGATTATTTGAGATTTTTTTCAGTTAAGTTCTATTCTTACCTTAAACAAAGCAGTGATTCAACATACAAGGATATCAAACATTGATTTATGCTGATGAATCAAATAGAACAAACCATTTACTTTGATATTTACTTTTTGTGTACAATGATTGTTGTAATTTTGCTTAATATCCTCTATTTTAGTTGCTCAGACAAGTATAAAATTATTTATCACTACAACAAGCAGCTTAACATCATAATTGTTAAAAAATAAATTAGTTACTAATTTGAAATCCCTGCAGTACATGAATAAAAAACTAAAACACCCATATATCTTTTCATCACAGTATTGGTTTTATACAAATTCCTATAATGTTGATTCCCATATTTTACTTTTGATAGTATTTCATATAATGCAATTGTAAGGCATGTTTTTACACAGAAGTGCTTTAAAATTTATTTGCAAGCTTTACTGTATATGAAAATGTCATCTTCAAATTTAAATTTCATATTCAAAGATAAAGATGATACTGTATCAAAACATAAAATACTAATCCACCTTATAGCAATTTGGACATATTAGGAGAGAAACGCACATACTAAAAGCAGCAGAATTTATTAATTGGCTGAAAAATATCAGCAGAGAGTTTTCTCCAAAAGTGTACTTGTGCCAACTTAAATCCATCTTCAGTGTCATCTTACTTTTTAAGATATACTAAAACAGTTCTGATAGTGAATTGCCTATCTAATGACTTAATAGGTTAAGATGGCTGCCAAACACAATTTCTGAACATCTTTTCAGCTTGGCTTCTCTGTTGAATGTGCAGTACTTAATGTATTTGAACTACTGATGTATTGGGATGGTGATAACACATGTTTCTGATAGTAAAAAGCACAACACTAAATCAAGATAACTATATTGTCAATTTGGGTGTGGCATCAGAACATTAACTTTTAAACACTTTGGAACTGTGTATCTGAGTTCAGAAACCAATAATGACAAAAAGAAAAAGGAGTACTGATATTTTTCTGTCAAAAAATATTGTTTCTGAACCAAACACTATTTGGTAAAAAACAAATACTGCTGCGTTACAATCAGTTGACACATTTATCCATCATGAAACTTAAGCTCAGAAATGTGGGATAAATATCAAGTAGTATAAACAAGTTCCTCGTTTCAGAATCGACAACACAGGAAACATCCATACCAAAATTAAAGCAAAGAACTTCTCTGATCTCTGAAACATCTATTCCACTGTCTCCTTCTCCCATGCAAGAAGCATCTACCCTAGAATCTACTACAATTCTAACATCAAGTATACTTAAACATTGTTTCTAATTTGTACAGTGAATTTTTATTTCTAGTTTTTTAAAAAGCAGTAGTTCAGCATTTGAGGATATCAGAAAAATTAAAGAGTTCATAAAGCAGATAGTGTAATCCATTCATGATAGTATTTAGTTTACTTCCCTCAGAGTTATTTACTATTTCTTCTTCATTCTTATTAAACAACTTGCTTTTTCCCAACAAAAGTCCTTGATGATGTAACTCCCAGATTAGAATTATCACACCTGATGAGCCAAGAAATTCCTTAAATAAAATATGTTCACCTGCATATAAAATAATTGTAATATCACTGATATCATTTTAATTACACTGTTACTGTATATGGTACAAATTATTAGATATTTACTCCTTCATTTTTCATTTGTTAATATTTTCTATAAAGGTATTTTGAGATATGTTTTGGAATCAATAGATTCCAACAGTGCTATCCACTTTCTGGAATATTTTACAATTCGATATTAAGTCATATGCATTTTAAAATGTAAGAAAGAATGAAAAATAGCATGGCAACTCATGAAAGAATAATGAGCTGTATTGCACACAGGATACATTATTAGAGAATACACAGGTACTCTTTTAAAGTAGCAGTGTTTGCTAGTTTGGTAAAAATATGTATTTCTTAAGAAGAATATACAGATCATATAGTCAGTTTTAACATTAGTATACATTTACTCTTCCCCGATTTTTGAAAATGTGTCCTTATAACAAATATTGTAATTAGTGACTTACAGCAATAAATATCCACACCGCAGACAACTTGAATAACTATCTTCTGTTGAAGTTGTCTGTTAAATGTATATACCCAGAATTTAGCTGAGTAGGTATTGGGATGGTGCTACAATATATTTCTAATAAATAAAAGCACTTTACTAAACCAAGATGTATATTTCTCAGTTGTGGGAATAGCAATAGAGTTGAAACTTTCAATACCTTCAGAATCCTGTATCTGAGTTCAGGAACTAATGAAAATCAAAATTAAAAGAACAGCTTATTTTGAAAGTTTCCAGGAAAAACACTATTGCAAAAGGTCATTAGAATGTAATTGATGTGTTTGTGACATGTAATTTTCCAAAAGTGTTTTGCAATTCAGTGAAAATATAACAAAATGAGAAAAAGTGATATTTATTTCTAAAAGTGGTAAATACATATGTAACATTATAAGATATCAATACAAAAACGGTTCCATCATATTAAATACACTCACATTGCTGGGTGTTGAATGAATACATAGTCAAGATAAGTTGACGAGTTAATTCTTCAAGAAAACATAGCTAAAAAATGTGGGGGAAAATTAAATTATGTAATAACAATAATCACTGCAGAATCGTCAACAGTGGAGCACTCTAGTCAAGTACCAGAGACAACCACATCTCACACTCTTGAAATATCATTCTCAGAATTTACTACAATTGCAATAACAGGTACTGTAGTCTCAAATACAATTTGAGATTTTTTTTTCAGATAAGTTCTATTCTTACCTGAAACAAAGCAGTGATTCAACATATAGGGGTATCAAACAATGATTTATGCTGATAAAACAAACAGAGCAAACCATTTACTTTGATATTTACTTTTTGTGGACATTGATTGTTGTCATTTTGCTTAATATCCTCTATATTAGTTGCTCAGAGAAGTATAGAATCCTTTATCACAACAACACACAGATTAAAATCATAATTGTTGAAAAATAAATTAGTTACTAACTTAAAATCCCTGTAATACATTAATAAAAAGGGCCAAAAACCCAGATTGTTTTTCATCACAGTATTGTTTTAATACAAATTCTTATAATGTTGTTTCCCATATTTTACTTTTGAAAGTATTTCACATAATGCAATTGTGAGGCATGTTTTCACACAAAAGTGCTTTAAAATTTATTTGCAAGCTTTACAGTATATGAAAATGTCATCTTCAAATTTAAATTTCATATTCAAAGATAAAGATAATACCGAATGAAAACATAAAATACTAATGCACCTTATAGCAATTTGGACATATTAGGAGAGAAAAACACATACTAAAAGCAGCAGTATTTATTAATTGGCTGTAAAATATCAGCAGAGAGTTTTCTCCAAAAGTGTACTTGTGCCATCTTAGATCCATCTTCAGTGTTGTCTTACTTTTTCACGATATACTAAAACAGTCCTGATAATGTATTGTCTAGCTAATGACCTAATATGCAAAGAATGCTGCCAAACACAATTTCTGAACATCTCTTCAGCTTGGTTTCTCTGTTGAATGTACAGTGTCTAATAGATTTGAACTACTGATGTATTGAACTACTGATGTATTGAAATTTTGATAACACATGTTTCTGATAGTAAAAAGAACAACACTAAATCAAGAAAATTATTTTGTCATTGTGGGCAAGGCACTGGAACAGAAACTTTTAAAAAACTTTGGAACTGTCTATCGGAGTTCAGAAATCAATAATGACAAAAAAAAGGCATACTGATATTTTTCGGTAGAAAAGTATTGTTTCTAAACCAAACACTATTTGGTAAAAAACAAATACTACTGCATTAAGATCAGTTGACACATTTATCCATAATGAAACTTAAGCTCAGAAAGGTGGGATAAATATCAAGTAATATAAACAAGTTCCTCATTGCAGAATCAACAACACAGGAAACATCCATACCAACATTAGATCAAAGAACTTCTCTGATCTCTGAAACACCTATTCCACTGTCTCCTTCTCCCATGCAAGAAACATCTACCGTAGCATCTACTACAGTTCTAACATCAGGTATACTTAAACATTGTTTCTAATTTGTACAGTGAATTTTGATTTCTAGTTTTTTTAAAAAGCAGTAGTTCAGCATTTGAGGATATCAGAAAAATAAATGAGTTCATAAAGCAGATAGTTTAAACCATTCATGTTAGTATTTAGTTTTCTTCCCTAAGAGTTATTTACTATTTCTTCTTCATTCTTTATTCCTCATTCTCTTTAAACAACTTGCTTTTTTCCAACAAAAGTCTTTGAAAATCTAACAACCAGATTAGAATTATCACACCTGATGAGCCAATAAATTACTTAAATAGAATATGTGCACCTGCTTATAAAATAATTGTAATATCACTGATGTATTGAACTAATGATGTATTGAAATTTTGATAACACATGTTTCTGATAATAAAAAGAACAACACTAAATCAAGAAAATTATTTTGTCATTGTGGGCAAGGCACTGGAACAGAAACTTTTAAAAAACTTTGGAACTGTCTATCGGAGTTCAGAAACCAACAATGACAAAAAGAAAAAAGGCATACTGATATTTTCATGTCGAAAAATATTGTTTCTAAACCAAACACTATTTGGTAAAAAACAAATACTTCTGCGTACAATCAGTTGACACATTTATCCATCATGAAACTTAAACTCAGAAAAGTGGGATAGATATCAGGTAATATAAACAAGTTCCTCATTACAGAATCAAAAACAGGAAACATCCATACCAACATTAGAACAAAGAACTTCTCTGATCTCTGAAACATCTATTCCACTGTCTTCTTCTCCCATGCAAGAAACATCTACCCTAGAATCTACTACAATTCTAACAGCAGGTATACTTAAACATTGTTTCTAATTTGTACAGTGAATTTTGATATCTAATATTTTAAAAAGCAGTAGTTCAGCATTTGAGGATATCAGAAAAATAAATGAGTTCATAAAGCAGATAGTGTAATCCATTCATGATAGTATTTAGTATTCTTCCCTCAGAGTTATTTACTATTTATTCTTCATTCTTTATTCCTCATTCTCTTTAAACAACTTGCTTTTTTCCAACAAAAGTCTTTGAAAATCTAACAACCAGATTAGAATTATCACACCTGATGAGCCAATAAATTACTTAAATAGAATATGTGCACCTGCTTATAAAATAATTGTAATATCACTGATATCGCATTTAATTACACTGTTACTGTATATATACAAATTCTTAGACATTTACTCTCTTCATTTTAATTTACTACAAAGGTATTTTGAGATATGTTTTGGAATCAAGTTTCCAACAGTGCTTTCCACTTTGTGGAAAATTTTATAATACGATATTAAGTCATATGCATTCTAAAATGTAAGAAAGAATGATTGAAAAATAGCATGCAACTCATGAAAGAATAATGAGCTGTATTGCACACAGGATACATTATTAAATAATACACAGGAACTCTTTTAAAGTAGCAGTGTTTGCTAGTTAGGAAATAATATAATGTATTTCTTAAGAACAATATACAGAACACACAGTCAGGTTTAACATCAGAATATATTTACTTTTCCCCGATTTTTGAAAAAGTGTCCTTATATCAAATATTGTAATTAGTGACTTACAGCATTAAATATACTCACTGCAGACAAATTGTATAACTATCTTCTGTTGAAGTTGTCTGTTAAAAGTATATACCAGAATTTTGCTGTGTAGGTATAGGGATGGTGCTACAATATATTTCTAATAATTAAAAGCACTTAACAAAACCAAGATATATATTTCTCAGTTGTGGGGATGGCAATAGAGCTGAAACTATCAATACCTTCAAAATTCTGTATCTGAGTTCAGGAACTAATGAAAATGAAATTAAAAGAAAAGCTTATTTTGAAAGTTCCCTGAAAAACACTATTGAAAAAGGTCACTATAATGTAATTGATGTGTTTGTGAAACATAATATTCCAAAACAGTTTTCCAATTCAGTAATGGTATAACAACATGACAGAAAGTTATATTTATTCCTAAACATGATAAATACGTATGTAACATTGTATGATAATACAAAAACTGTTTCATCATATTAAAATAAACTTACAATGCTGGAGATTGAATGAATACATAGGCAAGATCAGTTGAACAGTTAATTCTTCAAGAAAACATAGCTAACAAATGTGAGGGGAACTAAATTATGTAATAACATTACTCACTACAGAATCATCAACACAATTGCACTCTAGTCAAGAAATTACCAGGAACAACCCATATCTCCACTCTTGAAACATCATCCCCAGAATTTACTACAACTGCAGCAACAGGTACTGTACTTTCAAAGATAATTTGAGATTTTTTTCAGATAAGTTCTGTTCTTACCTTAAACAAAGCAGTGATTCAACATATAAGGTTGTCAAACATTGATTTATGCTGATAAAACAAACAGAGCAAACCATTTACTTTTATATTTACTTTTTGTGTTCATGGATTGTTGACATTTTGTTTAATATCGTCTACATTAGTTGCTCAGAGAAGTATAGAATCCTTTATCACATCAACAAGCAGATTAAAATCATAATTGTTGAAAAATAAATTAGTTTCTAACTTGAAATCCCTGAAATACATTAATAAAAAGGGGCCAAAACCCATATAGTTTTTTCATCAGAGTATTGTTTTAAGACATATTCCTATAATGTTGTTTCCCATATTTTTCTTTTGAAAGTATTCCATAATGCAATTGTGAGGGCATGTTTTCACAATAGTGCTCTAAATTATTTTGCAAGCTTTACAGTATATGAGAAAATTTCATCTTTCAAATTTAAATTTCGTATTCAAATATGAAGATAATACACGAATAAGCACTAAAATACTAATGCACATCATGAGAAATTTGGACACATTAGCAGAGAAAAGCAAATACTAAAACAAGCAGTATTTATTAATTAGCCATAAAATATCATCATAGAGTTTCTCCTAAAGTATATTTGTGCCATCTTAAATCCATCTTCAGTGTCATCTTAAATTTTCAAGCTAAACTAAAACAGTCCTGATAATGTATTGTCTAGCTAATGACCTAATATGCAAAGATGGCTGACAAACACAATTTCTGAACATCTCTTCAGCTTGGTTTCTCTGTTGAATGTACAGTGTCTAATAGATTTGAACTACTGATGTATTGAACTACTGATGTATTGAAATTTTGATAACACATGTTTCTGATAGTAAAAAGAACAACACTAAATCAAGAAAATTATTTTGTCATTGTGGGCCAGGCACTGGAACAGAAACTTTAAAAACTTTGGAACTGTCTATCGGAGTTCAGAAATCAATAATGACAAAAAAAGGCATACTGATATTTTTCGGTAGAGAAGTATTGTTTCTAAACCAAACACTATTTGGTAAAAAACAAATACTACTGCGTTAAGATCAGTTGACACATTTATCCATAATGAAACTTAAGCTCAGAAAGGTGGGATAAATATCAAGTAATATAAACAAGTTCCTCATTGCAGAATCAACAACACAGGAAACATCCATACAAACATTAGATCAAAGAACTTCTCTGATCTCTGAAACACCTATTCCACTGTCTCCTTCTCCCATGCAAGAAACATCTACCTTACATCTACTACAGTTCTAACATCAGGTATACTTAAACATTGTTTCTAATTTGTACAGTGAAGTTTGATTTCTAGTTTTTTTAAAAAGCAGTAGTTCAGCATTTGAGGATATCAGAAAAATAAATGAGTTCATAAAGCAGATAGTTTAAACCATTCATGATAGTATTTAGTTTTCTTCCCTAAGAGCTATTTACTATTTCTTCTTCATTTTTTATTCCCTCTAAACAACTTGCTTTTTTCCAACAAAAGTCTCTGTAAATGTAACAACCATATTTGCATTATCACACCTGATGAGCCAAGAAATTACTTAAATAACATATGGCACCTGCTTATACAATAATGTAATATCACTGATATCCTTTTAATTACACTGTCAAATGGTTCAAATTCTTAGACATTTATTCCTTTATTTTTCATTTGATAATATTTACTATAAAGGTATTTTGAGATATGTTTTGGAGTCAGAAGATTCTAACACTGCTTTCCACTTTTTGGAAAGCTTTACAATATGAGATTAAGTCATATGAATTTTAAAATGTAAGAAAGAAAGAATGAATAAAAAATAGCATAGCAACTTATGAAAAAATAATGAGCTGTATTGCACACAGGATACATTATTAGATTATACACAGATACTCTTTTAAAGTAGCAGTGTTTGCTAGTTAGGAAAAATATATGTATTTCTTAAGAAGAATATACAGAACACATAGTCAGTTTTAACATTAGTATACTTTTACTGTTCCCCGATTTTTGAAAAACTGTCCTTTTATCAAATATCATAATTAGTGACTTACAGCTTTAAATATAGACACCACAGACAACTTGTATCATTGTCTTCTGTTGAAGTTGTCTGTTAAATGTATATACCCGAATTTTGCTGTGTAGGTATTGGGATGGTGCTACAATATATTTCTAATAAATAAAAGCACTTAACTAAACCAAGATGTACATTTTGTCAGATGTGGGGATGGAAAAAAACCTGAAACTTTCAAAACCTTCGGAATCCTTTATCTGAGTTCAGGAACTAATGAAAATTAAAAGACCAACTTATTTTGAAAGTTTCCAGGAAAAACACTATTATGAGTCATTATATAATGCAGAAGTGATGTGTTTTGTGTCACACATCATTTCAAAACATGTTCTCAATTCAGTGAAGGTCTAACAAAATGAGAGAAAGTTATACTAACTCTAAAGTCATAAATACATATAAAACATTATAAGACATCAAAACAAAAACATTCCATCATATTAAATACATTCACATTGCCAAGTTGAATGAATACATAGTCAAGATCAGTTGAGCAGTTAATTCTTAAGAAAACTGCCTAACAAATATAGGGAAAATTAAATTATGTAACAACATTATTCATTACAGAATCATCAACAGTGGAACACTCTGTGAAATGCAGAGACAACACATCTCACGGCAAACATCAACTCAAATTTACTACACTACAACAGGTACTGTACTATAAGATTGTTGAATTTTTAGATAAGTTCTCTTCTCACATTGAACAAAGCAATGATTCATCATATAAAGTTCCACATTGATTTATACGCATAAAACAAATGGAACAAACCACTTACTTTGATATATACTTTGTGTGTACATTGATAGTTATCATTTTGCCAATACCTCTATATTAATTACTCAGACAAGTATAAATTATAATCACAACAGATTAAAATCATAATTGTTAAAATAAATTAATTACTAATTTGAAATCCCTGCATTCGTGAATAAAAATGGCAAAACCCACATGTTTTTCATCATATTGTTTTATACAAATTCCTATAATATTGATTCCCTAACTACTTTTGATAGTATTTCATATAATAATTTAAGACATGTTTTCACACAAAGTGCTTTAAAATTGATTTACAGAAGCTTTACTGTATATATAAACGTCATCTTCAAATTTAATTTAAATTCAAGATAAGATGATATATCAAAACAGAAAATACTAATACCTGATAGCATCTGGACATATTAGAGAAAAGCACATACTAAAAGGCAGTATTTATTAATTGGCTGCAAAATATCAGCAGAGTTCTATCAAAAAGTGTGCATGCCATCTGAATCCATCTTCAGTATTCTGTTTTTCAAGATATATAAAACAATCCTGATAGTGAATTGCCTATCTAAAGACTAAAGGTTAACATGGCTCCAAAAACACAGACATATCTTTTAAATGTACAGTATAATATATTTGAACTACTGATGTATAGGGACGGTGATAACACATGGTTCTGATAGTAAAAAGCACAACACTAAATCAAGATAACTATTTTGTCAATTTGGGCACTGCATTGGAGCAGTAACTTTTAAAAACTTTGGAACTGTGTATCTGAGTTCAGAAACCAACAATGACAAAAAGAAAAAAGGCATACTGATATTTTCATGTCGAAAAATATTTTTTCTAAACCAAACACTGTTGGGTAAAAAACAAATACTTCTGCATTACAATCGGTTGACACATTTATCCATCATGAAACTTAAGCTCAGAAAAGTGGGATAGATATCAGGTAATATAACAAATTCCTCTACAAGATCAAAAACACAGGAAACATCATACCAACATTAGAGACAGAACTTATAGTCTCAGAACATCTATTTCCTGTCTTCTTCTCCCTCAAGAAACATCTACCTAAATCTACTCCAATTCTAACAGCAAGTATACTTAAACATTGTTTCCAATTTGTACAGTGAATTTTGATATCTAATATTTTAAAAAGCAGTAGTTCAGCAGGGATATCAGAAAAATAAAGTTCATAAAGCAGATAGTATAATCCATTCATGATAGTATTGATATTCTTCCCTCTGAATTATTACTACCTTCCTTCATTCTATTTCCTCATTCTCTTCAGACAACTTGCTTTCCAAAGTCTTTGAAAATCTAACAACAGATTAAATTATCACTGATAAGCCAATAGAATTACTTAAATAGAATATCTGCCTGTATAATAATTGCAATATCACTGATAACAATTTAATTACACTGTTACTATGTATATTTTTAGTTCTTAATATTTACTCCTTCATTTTAATTTACTACAAAATTATTTTGAGATATGTTTTGATCAGAAGTTTCCAACAGTGCTTTCCTTTTGGAAGATTTTATAATACGATATTTAAAGCCATATACATTTTAAAATGTAAGAAGAATATTGAAAAATAATACAACTCATGAAGAATAATAGGCTATATTGCACACAGGATACATTATTAGATAATACAGGAACTCTTTAAAGTAGCAGTGTTGCTAATTGGAAATAATATAATGTATTTCTTAAGAACAATATACAGAACACATAGTCAGGTTTAACATCAGTATATTTACTCTTCGATTTTAGAAAAAGTGTCCTGATAGCAAATATTGAAATTAGTGACTTACAGCATTAAATATACACACTGCAGACAACTTATAACTATCTTCTATTAGAGTTGTCTATTAAAAATATATAAGAATTTTGCTGAGAAGATATAGGGATAGTGCTACAATATATTTTAATAATTAAAGCAATTAACAAAACCAAGATATATGTTTCAGTTGTGGGGATGGCAATAGAGCTGGAACTATCAATACCAAAATTCTGTATCTGAGTTCAGGAACTAATGAAAATGAAATTAAAGAAAGCTTATTTTGAAAGTTCCACACTATTAAAAAAGGTCACTATAATATAATTGATGTGTTTATGAACATAATATTCACAGTTTTCAATTCAATAATAGGTATAACAACATGACAGAAAGTTATATTTATTCTAAACAGGAAATACATATGTAACAGTATATGATAATACAAAACTGTTTCATCATATTAAAATAAACACAATGCTGGAAAATAAAGATACATAAAGATCAGTTAACAATTAATTCATAGAAAACACAGCTAACAAAGAGAACTAAATTATATAACATTACTCACTACGAATCATCAGCGGTACTCTAGTCAAGTACAGAACAACCACATCTCCCTCTTGAAACATCATCCCCAGAATTTACTACAACTGCCAAAGGTACACACTTTCAAAGATAATTTGATTTTTTCAGATAAGTTCTATTCTTACCTTAAACAAGCAGTGATTCAACATAAGGTTGTCAAACAGATTTATACTGATAAAACAAACAGAACAAAACCATTTACTTTATATTTACTTTTGTGTTCATGGATTGTTGACATTTGTTCAATATCGTCTACATTAGTTGCTGAAGTATAGATCCTTTATCCACATCAACAAGCAGATTAAATCATAATTGTTGAAAAATAAATTGGTTTCTAACTTGAAATCCCTGAAATACATTAATAAAAGAAATAAAAACTATATAGTTTTCGTGGAATGTGTTTTGGACCTTCCTCTTGTCTTGTTTCCCATATTTTTCTTTAGAAGTATTTCATATAATACAATTATGAGCATATTTTCACAGCCATCTCTAAAATTTATTTTGCAAGCTTTACAGTATGAAATTTCATCTTCAAATTTAATTTCGTATTCAAATATGAAGATAATACAGATAAACGTAAAATATAATACACATCATAAATTTGGACACATTAGCAGAGAAAAGCAAATACTAAAGCAGCAGTATTTATTAATTGGCCAAAAATATCATCATAGAGTTTCTCTAATGTATATTTATGCCATCATAAATACATCTTCAGTGTCATCTTAAATTTTCAAGCTAAACTAAAACAGTCTGATAATGTATCAGCTTCAACCTAATATACAAAGATGGCTGCCAAACACAATTTCTGAACATCTCTTCAGCTTAGTTTCTCAACACAATGTACAGTGTCTAATAGATTTGAACTACCAATGTATTAACTACTGATATATTGAAATTTGACAACATATTTCTGATAGTAAAAAGAACAACATAAATCAAGAAAAATTTTTTGTCATTGTGGGCAGGCACTGAACAAAACTTTAAAAACTTTGGAACATCTATCAGTTCAGAAATCAATAATGACAAAAAAGGCATACTAATATTTTCGGTAAAGAAGTATTGTTTCTAAACAAACACTATTTGGTAAAACAAATACTACTGCGTGAGATCAGTTGACACATTATCCATAATGAACTTAGCTCAGAAGGTGGGATAAATATCAATGTTAAACAAGTTCCTCATTGCAGAATCAACCACAGAAACATCCATACAAACATTAGATCAAAGAACTTCTCAGTCTCTGAAACACACCTTCCACTGTCTCCTTCTCCCATGCAAAACATAGCATCTACCACAGTTCTAACATCAAGTATACTTAAACATTATTTCCTAATTTGTACAGTGAAGTTTGATTTCTAGTTTTTAAAAAGCAGGAGTTCAGTGGGGATATCAGAAAATAAATGGTTCATAAGCAGATAGTTTAAACCATTAAAGTAGTATTTGGTTTTCTTCCTAAGAGTTATTTTCTATTTCTTCTTCATTTTATTCCTCAAACAACATGCTTTCCAACAAAAGTCTCTGTAAATGTAACAACCATATTTGCATTATCACACCTGATGAGCCAGAAATTACTCAAATAACATATGGCACCTGCTTATACAATAATGTAATATCACTGATATCCTTTTAATTACACTGTCAAATGGTTCAAATTCTTAGACATTTATTCCTTTATTCTTCATTTGCTAATATTTACTATAAAGGTATTTTGAGATATGTTTTGGATCAGAAGATTCTAACTGCTTTCCATTTTGGAGCTTTAATATGAGATTAAGTCATATCAATTTTAAAACTAAGAAAGAGAATGATAAAAAAAATAATAGCAACTTATGAAAAATGGGCTATGTACACAGGATATTATTAGATTATACAGATACTCTTTAAAAGTAGCGTGTTTGCTAGTTAGGAAAATATGTATTTCTAGAAGAATATACAGATCAGTTTAACATTAGTATACTTTTACTGTTCCGATTTTTGAAAAACTATCCTTTTTATCAAATATCATAATTAGTGACTTACAGCTTTAAATATGACACCACAGACAACTTGTATCATTGTCTTCTGTTGGGGTTGTCAATGAAATGTATATACGAATTTTGCTATGTAGGTATTGGATGGTGCTACAATATATTTCTAATAAATAAACACTTAACTAAACAAGATGTACATTTTTCAAATGTAGGGATGAAAAAAACCTGAAACTCAAACCTTGGAATCCTTTATCTGAGTTCAAAACTATGAAAATTAAAAGACCAACTTATTTTGAAAGTTTCAGGAAAAACACACTATTGTAAAAAGGTCATTATAATATAAGTGATATGTTGTGTCATCATTTTCAAAAGCGTATTCTCCAATTCAGTGAAGGTCTAACAAAATGAGAGAAAGTTATATTTATTTCTAAAAGTGATAAACATATAACATTATAAGATCGCAAAACAAAAACTGTTCCATCATATTAAATACATTCAAATTGCTAGTGATTGAATGATACATAGTCAAGATCAGTTGAGTTAATTCTTCAAAAAACAGCTAACAAATATAGGGAAAATTAAATTATGCAACAACATTATTCATTAGAATCATCAACGTGGAACACTCTAGTAAATCCAGAAAACCACATCTCACATGAAACATAACTCAAATTTACTACACCTGCAACAACAGGTACTGTACTGTCAAAGATTGTTTGAAGATTTTTATAAGACAACTTCTCACATTGAACAAGCAATGATTCATCATATAAGTTCACATTGTTTATGCTGATAAACAAATGGAACAAACCACTTACTTTGATATATACTTTTTATGTACATTGATAGATTATCATTTTGTAATACCTCTATATTAATTGCTCAGACAAGTATAAATTCTTAATCACAACAAACAGATTAAATCATAATTATTAAAAAATAAGTAGTTACTAATTAAAATCCTGCATTCGTGAATAAAATGGCAAAAACCATATATTTTCATCACTGCTTGTTTTATACAAATTCCTATAATGTTCATTCCCATATTTTACTTTTGATAGTATTTCATATAATGCAATTATAAGGCATGTTTTCACAAAAGTGCTTTAAATTGATTTGCAAGCTTTACTGTATATAAACATCATCAAATTTAAATTCATATTCAAAGACAAAAGATGATACTGTATCAAACATAAAATACTAATGCACCTTAGCAATCTGGACATAGGAGAGAAAAGCACATACTAAAAGCAACAGTATTTATTAATTGACATAAAATATCAGCAGAGTTCTATCCAAAAGTGTACTTATCCATCTAAGATCCATCTTCAGTATTCTGTACACAAAGATATAAAAAGATCTGATAGTGAATTACCTATCTAATGACCTAAAAGGTTAACATGGCTCAAACACAATTTCTGAACATATCTGTTTAATGTGCAGTACTTAATATATTTGAACTACTGATGTATAGGGACGGTGATAACACATGGTTCTGATAGTAAAAAGCACGACACTAAATCAAGATAACTATTTTGTCAATTTGGGCACTGCATTGGAGCAGTAACTTTTAAAAACTTTGGAACTGTGTATCTGAGTTCAGAAACCAACAATGACAAAAAGGAAAAAGGCATACTGATATTTTCATGTCGAAAAAATGTTTTCCTAAACCATTTTCTTGGTAAAAGCCATCTTCTGCATTACAATCGGTTGACACATTTATCCATCATGAAGCAAGCTCAGAAAAGTGGGATAGATATCAGGTAATATAAACAAGTTCCTCATTACAGAATCAAACACAGAAACATCCATACCAACATTAGAACAAGAACTTCTCTGATCTGAAACATCTATTTCCTGTCTTCTTCTCAAGCAAAAAACATCTACCCTGAATCTGCAATTCTAACAGCAAGTATGTAAACATTATTTCTAATTTGTACAGTGAATTTTGATATCTAATATTTAAAAAAGCAGTAGTTCAGCTGAGAGATATCAGAAAAATAAATGAGTTCATAAAGCAGATAGTGTAATCCATTCATGATAGTATTTAGTATTCTTACCTCAGGTTATTTACTATTTATTCTTCATTATTCCTCATTCTCTTTAGACAACTTGCTTTTCCACAAAGTCTTTGAAAATCTAACAACGATTAAATTATACCTGATGAGCCAATAAATTACTTAAATAGAATATGTGCCTGCTTATAAAATAATTGTAATATCACAGTATCATTTTAATTACACTGTTACTGTATATGGTACAAATTCTTAGATATTTACTCCTTCATTTTTAATTTACTACAAAGTTATTTTGAGATATGTTTGGAATCAGAGTTTCCAACAGTACTTTCCACTTTATGGAAGATTTATAATACGATATTAAATTCTTTAAAATATAGAAAGAATGATTGAAAAATAGCATACAACTCATGAAAGATAATAGGCTATATTGCACCAGGATACATTATTAGATAATACACAGAAACTCTTTTAAATAGCGTGTTTGCTAGTTGGAAATAATATATGATATCTTAGAACAATATACGAACACTGAGGAGTTTAACATCAGTATATATTTACTCTTCGATTTTTGAAAAGTGTCTTATAGCAAATATAATTAGTGACTTACAGCATTAAATATACACTACAGACAACATATAACGCTATCTTCTGTTGTGATTTCTGTTAAAAGTAATCAAATTTTGCTGTGAAAGGTATAGGATAGTGCACAATATTTAATAATTAAAAGCAATTAACAAAACCAGATATGTTTCTCAGACAACGGGATGGCAATAAAACTGAAACTATCAACTTTAATTCTATCTGAGTTCAGGAACTAATGAAATGAAATTAAAAGGAAAAACTATTTTAAGTTCTGAAAAAACAATTGAAAAAGTCTATATATAATTGATGTATTTTTGAAACATAATATTCCAAACAATTTTCCAATTAGTAATGGTATAACACTTGGCATTGAAAGTTATGGCTTTATTTCCCAACGCCTTGATAAATACGTATATAACATTGTAGTAAATACAAAACTGTTCATCATATTAAATAAACTTACTGCAAAGTGAATGAATACATAGGCAGATCAGTTGAACAATTAATTCTTCAAGAAAACATAAACTACAAATATGGGGGAACTGATTATGTAATAACATTTATAGAGAATCATCAACACGGTACACTAATCAAGTACCAGAACCAACACCACATCTCCACTCTTCAAACATCATCCCAGAATTTTCAACTACCTTAACTTAGGTGCACAACACTCAAGATAATTTGTGATTTTCAGATAAGTTCTGTTTACCCACACCTTAAACAAAGCAGTGATTCAACATATAAGGTTGTCAACATTGATTTATGCCAATAAAACAACAGAGCAACCATTGCTTTATTTTACTTTTGCCTTCATCGATGGTTGACATTTCGTTTAATATCGTCTATTAGTTGCTCAGAGAAGTATAGAATCCTTTATCCCATCAACAAGCAGATTAAAATCATAATTGTTGAAAATAAATTAATTTCAACAGAAATCACAAATACATTAATAAAGGGGCAAAAACCATATAGTTTCTGAGTATTGTTTTAAGACATATTCCTATAATATTTATTTCCATATTTTCTTTTAAATATTTCATATAATGCAATTATAGGCATATTTTACAATAGTGCTCTAAATTTATTTTACAAACACAGTATCTGATTTCATCTTCAAATTTAATTTCGTATTCAAATATGAAGATAATCCGAATGACGTAAAATACTAATACACATCATAGAAATTTGGACACATTATGAAAGAAAAAATACTAAACAGCAGTATTTATTAATTGACGACAAAATATCATCACAGGTTTCTCCTAATGTATATTTTTGACATCTTAAATCCATCTTCAGTGTCATCTTAAATTTTCAAGCTAAACTAAACAGTCCTGATAATGTATTGTCTATATGACTAATATACAGATAAAACACAAACACAATTTCAGACATCTCATAGCTTAGTTTCTCTATTGAATGTACAGTGCTAATAGATTTGAACTACTGATGTATTCAGTTTAACATTAGTATACATTTACTGTTCTCATTTTTTGAAAAACTGTCCTTATAACAAATATTGTAATTAGTGACTTTCATTAAATACAGACACCACAGAGAACTTGTATAACTGTCTTCTGTTGAAGTTGTTTTGTTAAATGTATATACTGAATTTGTTGTGTTGGTATTGGATGTTGCTACAAGGTTTCTAATAATTAAAAGCACTTAACTAAACCCGAATGTACATTTGTCAGATGTGGGGATGGAAATAGAGCTGAGGCTTTCAAAACCTTCAGAATCCCTATATATCCTGAGTTCAGGAACTAATAGAAATTAAAATTAAAAGAACAGTTTATTTTGAATGTTTCAGGAAAACACTATTGCAAAATGTCATTATAATGTAAGTGATGTGTTTGTGTCACATCATTTCCAAAGTGTTCTCCAATTCAGTGGGGTATTCTGTTAGTAGAGAAAGATATTTATTTATAAAGTGATAAATACATATGTAACATTTTGAATATCAAACAAAACTGTTCCATCATATTAAATATATCACATTGCTAGGACTGATTGAATTTATGTCAAGATCAGTTGACCAGTTAATTCTTCAAGAAAACGTAGCAAAAATATGGGGAAATTTAATAATGTTACAACATTATTCATTACAATCATCAACAGGAACACTCTGGTCATACCAGAGACAACTACATCTCCCACACTTGAAATATCAACCTCAAATTTACTAAATGCAAATGGGTACAGTGCTGTCATAGATAATTCAAGATTTTTCTGATAAGTTATATTTCTCATTGAACAAAGCAATGATTCATCATATATGATATCAAGCATTGATTTATGCTGATAAACAAATGGAACAAACCATTAACTTGATATATACTTTTGTGTATATTGAGAGTTATCATTTTGTTTAATATCCTATATTGCTGCTCAGATGAATTTTTATCACTACAAGCAGATGAAATCATAATTGTTAAAACAAATTGGTTACTAATTTGAAACCCTGCATTACGTCAATAGAAATGTCAAAACCCAAATATTTTTCATAACTTTATTGTTTCTAAATTCCTATAATGTTGATTCCTATATTTTTACTTTTGATAGTATTTCATATAATGCAATTTAGGTATGTTTTCACACAAAATTGTTTTTAAAATTTATTTGCACTCTTTTTATGTATAAATGTCTTCTAAATATAAATTTATATTCAAAGATAAAGATGATACCATATCAAAACATAAAATACTAATGCACCTTAGCAATTTTGACGTAGAGAAAAGCACATACTAAAGCAGCAGTATTTATTAATTGGCTGTAAAATGTCGGCAGAGTTTTTTCCAAAACTGTACTTGTATCTTAGATCCTTCTTCAGTGTTGTCTTACTTTTAAAGATATACTAAAACAGTCCTGATAGTGAATTGCCTATTCAATGACCAAATAGGTTAACATGTTCCAAACCACAATTTTTGAACATCTCTTTTAATGTGTGTATTAATATATTTGAACTACAGATGGCTGGGGATGGTGATAACACATCTTTCTAATAGCAAAAGCAGAACACTATATCAAGATCCTATTTTGTCAATTTGGGCACACAATGGAGCAGAACTTTAAACTTTGAACTGTATATCTGAGTTTAGAAATAATAATGACAAAAAGAAAAATGTATCCTGATATTTTCTGTCGAAAACATTGTTTCTAAACCAAACTATTTGAAAAAACAAATACTTCTGTGTTACAATCAGTTGACACATTTATCCATATGAAACTTAAGCTCAGAAAAGGGATAGTTATCAGGTAATGTAAACAAGTTCCTATTTCAGAATAACAACTTTGGGAACATCTAATCAACATTAGATCATAGAACTTCTGATCTCTTGAAACATCTATTCCACTGTCTCCTTCTTCCATGCAAGAAATATCTACCTTAGCATCTACTACATTTCAACATCAGGTATATTTAAACATTGTTTCTAATTAGTACAGTGAATTTTGATTTTAGTTTTTATAAAGCAGTAGTTCAACATTTAGATACTGAAAATAAATGAGTTCATAAAGCAGATAGGTAAACCATTTATGATAGTATTTAGTTGCTTCCTAAGAGTTATTAATCTCTCTTCTTCATTCTCATAAACTGCTTGCTTTCCAACAAAAGTATCTGTATGTGTAACAACCATATGAATTATCACACTCGGTGAGCCAAGAAATTATTTAAATAAAATAGGGATTCTGCTTATACATAATTGTAATATCACTGATATCATTTTAATTAATTGTCATATGGTACAAATTTTGGACATTTATTCCTTTATTTTCATTTGCTAATATTTTCTATAAAAGGTATTTTGAGATATGTTTTGGGGTCTGTAGGTTCAACAGTGCTCACTTTGTGTTTCTTTAATATGAGATTAAGTCATGAATTTGAAATGTAAGAAAGGATGATAAAATAGTATGGCAGCTTAGGAAAAATTAATGAGCTTATTACATGGGAGACATTATTAAGAATACACAGGTACTCTTTTGAAGGTAGTGTTTGCTATTAGAAAAATATCATGTATTTCTTAAGATGATATACAGAACATATAGTCAGTTTAAAATTAGTATACATTTACTGTTCGCTTTTTGAAAACTGTCCTTATAACAAATATTGTACTTAGTGACTTAGCATTGAATACAGACATTACATAACTTGTGTAACTGGTTCGTGTTGAAGTTGTCTGTTAAATGTATATACTAGATTTTGCTGTGTGTATTGGGATGGTGCTACAATACCTTTCTAATTATAAAAGCATTAACTAAACCAAGATGTACATTTGTGGGATGTGGGATTGAAATAGAGTTGAAACTTAAACCTTCCAGAATCCTTTATCTGACTTCGGGAACTAATGAATATGAAAATTAAAAGAACAGCTTATTTTGAATGTCGAGAAAACACTATTGCAAGGTCATTATAATGTTAGTGATGTGTTTGTGTTACATCATTTTCCAAAAAGTTTTTCAATTAATGAAGGTATAACAATAGGAGAATGTTAAATTTATTTAAAGTGATAAATACATATGTAATATATAAGATATCAAAACAAAAACTGTTCATCATATTAAATACTTAGATACATAGATACATAGACAGAGGTTTGGCAGATGAGGCCTATGGCCCACCTAGTCTGCCATTTGAGCTTGTAAGTCAGTTTGTTTTGTGGTCTATTTCCTTACTCCCTGACCTTAGAATTCCTTTATTTCATCCCATGCATTCTAACCTTTGATTGTTTCAGCCCCCACCACTTCCTCTGGCAGGGTGTTCCTTGTCCACCACCTGTCTGTGAAGAAATTCTTTCTCATGTTTCCTCGATCGTCCTCCTCAACCATCCCTTGCCCTCTAGTCCTGAAACATCTTTTTGTAAAGTAGTGTTTTCCTGCACCCTGTTCCTCCTGTAAGATGCTTTATGGTTCTATCCTCTCTCTCCTTCTCTCCTCCAGGAGTACATGTTCAGTTCCTTCAACCTGTCTTCATAGGATTTGTGATGCAACCCATGCACCATCTTTGTTGCCCTCTCTGAACCTTTCACCCTGTCTATGTCCTTCCGTAGGTATGGTCTCCAGAACTGTACTGTGTACTCCAGGTGGGCCTCACTAGTGTCTTATAGCGGAGTTATGACTCCCTTTTCCTGCTGGTGATGCCCTGCCTATACATCCCAGCATCTATTTGCTTTACCTGGTGCCTTGTCACACTGTTTCCTAGCAGGTCATCAGAGATGATAAACTCAAGATCCCTTTCCTGCTTGGGTGGCTATAGCCTCACCCCCCAACTGATATAAGTATTAACAGCCAGGGTTTTGTGTCTATATGCATTATTTGCACTCTTTGCATTGAATTTCAACTGCAAACCCTTTACCATTCTTCGTTTCTGCAGGTCCTTCATTCTGTCTACACCTCTGGTGTGTCTACTTGTTACAGAGCTTTGTGTCATCAGCTAACGGTGAAATTCTGGCTTCTTATCCTGTGCATGTCACTGATAAGATGTTGAATAGGACCGGTCCAGCACTGATCCTTGTGGTGCCCACTGGTCACTCTTCCTCTGTGGAGTGACATTTTACCACCACCTCTGTGTCCTGCCACCAGCCAGTTACCTACTCACCACACTACTGTCCTGCCATCTATATTCCTCAGTTTGTGTATTAGTGTTCTTGTGGGTACAGTGTCAGGCCTTGCTGGGTGTGGATAGGCATGTCCACTGCCCTCCCTGATCCACCTCCTAGTCACCCAGTCAAAAATTCAATGAGGTTGGTCGACATGACTTGTGAAACCATGCTGCCTTGGGTCCTGTGGTCCGTTGGAGCCGAGTTCTAATTCTCTTCCTTCAGTAGTGCTTCCATGATCTTTCCACTCACTGAGGTGAGGCTGACTGGTCTGTAGTTCCCTTGCTCTTTGTTCCACTTTTGTATAAGGGGACTATATTCTGTCCTCAGTCTTTGGGTACTTCCCTGTTTCCAGTGATTGGCTGAACAGGATAGCCAGAGGTTCAGCCACCACCTCTCTAGTTCTTTAAGGACCCTGGGGTGCACCCCATCTGGCACCATTGCTTTGTCAACTCTTATTACTTCAGTTCCTTCAGGACCCTTTCTCGTGTAAGGGACTTGTGTCCATTTCCACCATTCTCACCTTTGTACTCCCCTTCAGACCCATTACTCCTCTTCCTTAGTAAGGCAGAAATACCTGTTCAATATGTCAGCTTCTGTTGTCATCCTCCACGCTGCTCCCATCCTCCCTTCAGTCTAACTATCCCTCCCTTTGTCCTTCTTTTTTCCTTATGTACCTGTAGAGGTTTTGTTTCTTTTAACCACTGATTTTGCAATGTGTCTTCTGTTTGAGCTGGCTTCCCTTACTGACTCCTGCCTCCCTTTGTTTCTCCTGTACTTCTCCCTATCCCCTTCTGCCTGTGTCTTTTGTATTGCCTGAATGCAGTCTTTTCTTTACTTTTTGCTACCCTTTGAAACCATACTGGTCTCCTTTTCTTTTCCTCTTGCTAACCTGTTTAATGCATAATTCTGTTGTTCTTATAATCCCATTTTAAATGCTGCCCACTGTTCTCAATCCCTGTTTCTGTCCTTCTCTTAATGCCTCTTTCAAGAATCTCGATTTTCCCAAAGTCTGCCCCTAAAATCCAGGATACGTGTTTTTGTGTGGTTGGTTCTGCTCTTTCTGATTTCAAACCACAATGACTGGTGGTCAGTTACCCAGGTGCTCACTGTTACCCCATCCACTGTCCCTGTTTGTGAGTACAGGTCAGTGTTGCCTTCGCTGTTGGTTCCATGACCAGTTGCGAGGAAGGCACCTGAAGACCAGGATAATCTGTCTTCTAGTTGATGCTGCTGCTGGGATGTCTAGTCCACATCTGGTATATTGTGTTACAACCAGTACTACTTTCCCTTGTCAGCCATCCTTTGGATGGCTAGCATCAGCTCCCTATCTGTTTCTTCCTCCTGGGCTGGTGGTCTATAGACCACACCTGTGTGGATGGCTGGCCCCATTTTCCTTTCCAGCTTAACCCACAGTAGCTTAACCCACAGTATCTCTCCCCCATTTTGTTCTTCCTGGATCTGTGTGGCCCTTATGTCATTCACATTGCTAGGGACTGAATGAATACATCAAGATCAGTTGACCAGTTAATTCTTCAAGAAAACATAGCTAAATAATATGGGGGAAAATTAAATTATGTTACAACATTATTCATTACAGAATCATCAACAGTGGAACACTCTAGTCAAGCATCAGAGACAACCACATCTTCCACACTTGAAACATCAACTTCAGAATTTACTACAACTGCAACAACAGGTATTGTGCTGTCTTAGATTGTTGAGATTTTTCGGATAAGTTATAATTACATTGAATAAAGCAATGATTCAACATATAAGGATATCAAGCATTGATTTATGCTATAAAACAAATGGAACAACCATTAACTTTGATATATACTTTTTGTGCATTGGGAGTTATCATTTTGTAATATCCTATATTAGTTTCTGGGACAAGTAGAATTCTTTATCACTACAAGCAGATTAAAAATCTTAATTGTTAAAACATAAATTGGTTACTAATTTGAAATCCTGTATTACGTCAATAAAACTGCAAAACCTACATATTTTCATAACTTTATTGTTTTATAAAATTCCTATAATTTTGGTTTCTGTATTTTTACTTTTGATAGTATTTCATATAATGCAATTGTATGTATGTTTTCACTAAAATTGCTTTTAAAATTTATTTGCGTTTTACTGTATATTAAAAATGTCTCTTCAATGAATTTCATATCAAAGATAAAGATGATACCATATAAAACATAAAATACTAATGCACCTTATAGCAATTTGGACATATTAGGAGAGGAAAGCATACATACTAAAAGCTTGCATATTTATTAATTGGCTGTAAAATATCAGCAGAAAGTTTTCTCCAAAACTGTACTTGTGCCATCTTACATCCTTCTTCAGTGTTGTCTTACTTTTTAAGATATACTATAACAGTCCTGATAGTGAATTGCCTATCTAATGACCAAATAGATTATATAGTTGCTAAAACACAATTTTGAACATCTCTGTTTAATGTGTATTAATATATTTGAACTACAGAAGCATGGGGATGGTGATAACACATGTTTCTAATAGCAAAAGCAGAACACTATATCAAGATCACTATTTTTGTCAATTTTGGCACAGCAATGGAGCAGTAACTTTAAAACTTTGGAACCTGTATATCTGAGTTCAGAAACCAATACTGACAAAAGGAAAATGTATACTGATATTTTTCTGTTTGAAAACATTGTTTCTAAACCAAATACTATTTGTTAAAAAACAAATACTTCTGTGTTACAATCAGTTGACACATTTATCCATAATGAAACTTAAGCTCAGAAAAGTGGGATAAATATCAGGTAATGTAAACAAGTTCCTCATTTCAGAATCAACAACACAGGAAACATCTAGACCAACATTAGATCATAGAACTTCTCTGATCTCTGAAACATCTATTCCACTGTCTCCTTCTTCCATGCAAGAAACATCTACCTTAGCATCTACTACATTTCTAACATCAGGTATATTTAAACATTGTTTCTAATTAGTACAGTGAATTTTGATTTCTAGTTTTTTATAAAGCAGTAGTTCAACATTTTAAGATATCAGAAAAATAAATGAGTTCATAAAGCAGATAGTGTAAACCATTCATGATAGTATTTAGTTTGCTTCCCTAAGAGTTATTTACTATCTCTTCTTCATTCTTCATTCTTTCTAAACAACTTGCTTTTTTTCCAACAAAAGTATCTGTATATGTAACAACCATATTAGAATTATCACACCTGATGAGCCAAGAAATTATTTAAATAAAATAGGGCACTTTTTATACAATTATTGTAATATCACTGATATCATTTTAATTACACTGTCATATGGTACAAATTCTTAGACATTTATTCCTTTATTTTTCATTTGCTAATATTTACTATAAAGGTATTTTGAGATATGTTTTGGGATCAGAAGATTCCAACAGTGCTTTCCACTTTGTGGAAAGCTTTACAATATGAGATTAAGTCATATGAATTTTAAAATGTGACAAAGAATGAATACAAAATAGCATGGCAACTAATGAAAAAATAATGAGCTTTATTGCACATTGGATACATTATTAGAGAATACACAGGTACTCTTTTAAATGTGCAGTGTTTGCTAGTTAGGAAAAAATATCATGCATTTCTTAAGACGAATAAACAGAATAAATAGTCAGTTTTAACATTAGTATACATTTACTGTTCCCCGATTTTTGAAAAACTGTCCTTATAACAAATATTGTAATTAGTGACTTACAGCATTAAATACAGACAACACAGATAACTTGTATAACTGTCTTATGTTGAAGTGTTGTCTGTTAAATGTATATACCAGAATTTTTGCTGTGTGTTGGTATTGGATGTGGTGCTACAATATGTTTTCTAATAATTAAAAGCACTGAACTAAACCAAGATGTACATTTGTCAGATGTGGGATTGAAATAGAGCTGAAACTTCTAAAACCTTCAGAATCCTTTATCTGACTTCAGGAACCAATGAATATGAAAATTAAAAGAACAGCTTATTTTGAATGTTCCAGGAAAACACTATTGCAAAGGTCATTATAATGTAAGTGATGTGTTTGTGTCACATCATTTCCAAAAGTGTTCTCCAATTCAATGAAGGTATAACAGTAGGAGAGAAAGTTAAGTATTTCAAAATGATAAATATATATGTAACATTATAAGATATCAAAACAAAAACTGTTCCATCATATTAAATACATTCACATTGCTAGGGACTGAATGAATACATCATCAAGATCAGTTGACCAGTTAATTCTTCAAGAAAACATAGCTAAAAAATATGGGGGAAAATTAAATTATGTTACAACATTATTCATTACAGAATCATCAACAGTGGAACACTCTAGTCAAGTACCAGAGACAACCACATCTCCCACACTTGAAACATCAACCTCAGAATTTACTACAACTGCAACAACAGGTACTGTACTGTCATAGATAGTTCGAGATTTTTTCGATGGCTATGTTCTTCACATTGAACAAAGCAATGATTCAACATATAAGGATATCAAATATTGATTTATGCTGATAAAACAAATGGAACAAAATAAACCACTAACTTTGATATAGTACTTTTGTGTACATTGAGAGATATAATTTTTTAATATCCTCTATATTAGTTGCTCAGACAAGTATAGAATTCTTTATCACTACAAGCAGATTAAAATCATAATTGTTAAAACATAAATTGGTTACTAATTTGAAATCCCTGCATTATGTCAATAAAAATGGCAAAAACCCACATATTTTTTCATAACTTTATTGTTTTTATACAAATTCCTATGATGTTGATTCCCATATTTTTACTTTTGATAGTATTTCATATAATGCAATTGTAAGGCATGTTTTCACACAAAATTGCTTCAAAATTTATTTGCAAACTTTACTGTATATTAAAACGTCTTCTTCAAATTTAAATTTCATATTCAAAGATAAAGATGATACCATATCAAAACATAAAATACTAATGCACCTTATAGCAATTTGGACATATTAGGAGAGAAAAGCACATACTAAAAGCAGCAGTATTTATTAATTGGTTGTAAAATATCAGCAGAGAGTTTCTCCAAAACTGTACTTGTGCCATCTTAGATCCATCTTCAGTGTTGTCTTACTTTTCCAAGATATACTAAAACAGTCCTGATAGTGAATTGCCTATCTAATGACCTAATAGGTTAACATGGCTGCCAAACATAATTCATTTTGAACATCTCTGTTTAATGTGCAGTATTTAATATATTGAACTACAGATGCATGGGGATGGTGATAACACATGTTTCTGATAGCAAAAGCAGAACACTATATCAAGATCACTATTTTGTCAATTTGTGCACAGCAATGGAGCAGCATCTTTAAAAACTTCGAACTGTATATCTGAGTTCAGAAACCAATAATGACAAAAGAAAAATGCATACTGATGTTTTTCTGTCGAAAAACATTGTTTCTAAACCAAATACTATTTGGTAAAACAACATACTTCTTGTTACAATCAGTTGACACATTTATCCATAATGAAACTTAAGCTCAGAAAAGTGGGATAAATATCAGGTAGTATAAACAAGTTCCTCATTACAGAATCAACATCACAGGAGACATCCATACCAACATTAGAGCAAAGAACTTCTCTGATCTCTGAAACATCTATTCCGCTGTCTCATTCTCCCATGCAAGACACATCTACCCTAGAATCTACTACAATTCTAACAGCAGGTATACTTAAACATTGTTTCTGATTTGTACAGTGAATTTTGATTTCTCATTTTTTAAAATGCTATAGTTCAGCATATGAGGATATCTGAAAATAAATGAGCTCATGAAGCTGATAGTGTAATCCATTCACTTATAGTATTTAATTTGCTTCCTCAGAGTTATTTACTATTTCCTTTCTTCATTCTTCATTCCTCATTCTCTTTAAACAACTTGCTTTTTTCCAACAAAAGTCTTTGAAAATGTAACAACCAGATTAGAATTATCACAATTGATGAGCTAAGAAATTACTTAAATAGAATATGTAATCTTGCTATAAAATAATTGTAATATCATTGATATCGTTTTAATTACACTGTTACTGTATATGGTACAAATTCTTAGACATTTACTCCTTTCATTTTTCATTTGCTAATATTTACTATAAAGGTATTTTGAGATATGTTTTGGAATCAGAAGTTTCCAACAGTGCTTTCCACTTTGTGGAAGATTTTACAATATGATATTAAGTCATATGAATTTTAAAATGTAACAAAGAATGATTGAACAATAGCCTGGCAACTCATGAAATAATAATGAGCTGTACTCACCCAGGATACATTATTAGAGAATACACAGGAACTCTTTTAAAGTAGCAGTGTTTGCTAGTTAGAAATAATATCATGTATTTCTTAAGAACAATAAACAGAACACATAGTCAGTTTTAACATCAGTATATATTTATTCTTCCCCGATTTTTGAAAAAAAGTGTCCTTATATCAAATATTGTAATTAGTGACTTACAGCATTAAATATACTCACTGCAGACAACTTGTATAACTTTCTTCTGTTGAAGTTGTCTGTTAAATGTGTATACCAGAATTTTGATGTGTAGGTATTGGGATGGTGCTACATTATATTTCTAATTATTAAAAGCACTTAACTAAACCAAATGTATATTTCTCAGTTGTGGGGATGGCAATAGAGCTGAACTATCAATACATCTTCAAAATTCTGTATCTGATTCAGGAACTAATGAAAATGGAAATTAAAAGAAAAGCTTATTTTGAAAGTTCCCTGAACAACACTATTGAAAAAGGTCATTATAATGTAATTGACGTTTTTGTGACACATAATATTCCAAAACTGTTTTCCAATTCAGTGATGGTATAACAATATGACAAAAAGTTATATTTATTTCTAAACATGATAAATACATATGTAACATTGTAAGATATCAATACAAAAACTGTTTCATCATATTAAATTCACTCACAATGCTGGGGATTGAATGAATGCATAGCCAAGATCAGTTGAACAGTTAATTCTTCAAGAAAACATAGCTAAAAAATGTATGGGGTAACTAAATTATGTAATAACATTACTCACTACAGAATCATCTACAGCGGAGCACTCTAGTCAAGTACCAGAGACAACTACATCTCCCACTCTTGAAACATCATCCACAGAATTTACTACAACTGCAACAGCAGGTACTGTACTGTCAAAGATAATTTGAAATTGTTTTCAGATAAGTCTTATTCTTACCTTAAACAAAGCAGTGATTCAACATATAAGGATGTCAAACATTGATTTATGCTGATAAACCAAACAGAGAAAACCATTTACTTTGATATTTGCTTTTTGTGTACATTGATTGTTGACATTATGCTTAATATCCTCTATATTAGTTGCTCAGAGAAGTATAAAATCCATTATCACATCAACAAGCAGATTAAAATCATAATTGTTGAACAATAATCGAGTTACTAACTTAAAATCCCTGAAATACATTAATAAAAAGGGGCAAAAACCCATATAGTTTTTCATCACAGTATTGTTTTAATACAAATTCCTATAATGTTGTTTCATGTATTTTACTTTTGAAAGTATGTCATATAATGCAATTGTGAGGCACGTTTTCACACAAAAGTTCTTTAAAATTTATTTGCAAGCTTTACAGTATATGAAAATGTCATCTTCAAATTTAAATTTCATATTGAAATATAAAGATAATAACGAATGAAGATATAAAATACTAATGCACATCATAGAAATTTGGACACATTAGAGAAAAGCAAATTCTAAAAGCAGCAGTATTTATTAATTGCAGTTATAAATATCACCATAAAGTTTTCTCCTAAAGTATTCTTGTGACATCTTAAATCCATCTTCAGTGTTGTCTTAAATTTTCAAGCTAAACTAAAACAGTCCTGATAATGAATTGTCTAGCTAATGACCTAATATGCAAAGATGGCTGCCAAACACAATTTCAGAACATCTCTTAAGCTTGGTTTCTCTGTTGAATGTACAGTGTCTAATAGATTTGAATTACTGATGTATTGAAATGATGATAACACATGTTTCTGATAGTAAAAAGAACAACATTAAGTCAAGATAACTATTTTGTCATTGTGGACATGGCACTGGAACAGAAACTTTTAAAAAACTTTGGAACTGTCTGTCAGAGTTCGGAAACCAATAATGGCTAAAAGAAAAATATTGTTTCTAAACCAAACAATATATGGTAAAAAACAAATACTACTGTGTTAAGATCAGTTGACACATTTATCCATCATGAATCTTAAGCTCAGAAAGGTGGGATAAATATCAGGTAATATAAACAAGTTCCTCATTTCAGAATCAACAACACAGGAAACATCCAGACCAACATTAGATCATAGAACTTCTCTGATCTCTGAAACATCTATTCCACTGTCTCCTTCTTCCATGCAAGAAATATCTACCTTAGCAACTACTACATTTCTAACATCAGGTATATTTAAACATTGTTTCTAATTTGTACAGTGAAGTTTGATTTCTAGTTTTTTTATTAAGCAGTAGTTCAGCATTTGAAGATATTAGAAAAATAAATGAGTTCATAAAGCAGATAGTTATAAACCATTCATGATAGTATTTAGATTGCTTCCTAAGAGTTATTTACTATCTCTTCTTCATTCTTTCATTCTCTCTAAAGAACTTGCTTTTTTTCCAACAAAAGTATTCTTGTATATGTAACAAACTATATTTGAATTATCACGCTTGATGAGCTTCCAGAAATTACTTAAATAAAATAGGGCACCTGTACAATAATTGTAATATCACTGATATCATTTTAATTACACTGTCATATGGTACAAATTCTTAGACATTTATTCCTTTATTTTTCATTTGCTAATATTTACTATAAAGGTATTTTGAGATATGTTTTGGTATCAGAAGATTCCAATAGTGCTTTCCACTTTGTGGAAAGCTTTACAATATGAGATTAAGTCATATGAATTTTAAAATGTAAGAAAGAATGAATAAAAAATAGCATGGCAACTTAGGAAAAATAATGAGCTGTATTGCACAGGTACATTATTAGAGAATACACAGGTACTCTTTTAAAGGTGCAGTGTTTGCTAGTTAGAAAAATATCATGTATTTCTTAAGACGAATATACAGAACACATAGTCAGTTTTAACATTAGTATACATTTACTGTTCCCCGATTTTTGAAAAACTGTCCTTATATCAAATATTGTAATTAGTGACTTACAGCATTAAATATAGGACACCACAGACAACTTGTATAACTGTCTACTGTTGAAGTTGTCTGTTAAATGTATATACCAGAATTTTGCTGTGTAGGTATTGGATGATAGCCAATATATTTCTAATAATTAAAAGCACTTAACTAAACCAAGATGCACATTTGTCAGATGTGGATGGAAATAGAGCTGAAACTTTCAAAACCTCTCAGAATCCTTTATCTGAGTTCAGGAACTAATGAAATGAAAATTAAAAGAACAGCTTATTTTGAATGTTTCCAGAAAACACTATTGCAAAAGGTCAGTATAATGTAAGTGATGTGTTTGTGTCACATCATTTTCCAAAGTGTTCTCCAATTCAGTGAAGGTATAACAATAGGAGAGAAGTTATATTTATTTCTAAAAGTGATAATTACATATGTAACATTATAAGATATCAAAACAAAAATTGTTCAATCATATTAAATACATTCACATTGCTAGTGATTGAATGAATACATAGTCAAGATCAGTTGACCAGTTAATTAAGCAGTAGCTAAAAAATATGGGGGAAAATTAAATAATGTTACAACATTATTCATTACAGAATCATCAATCAGTGGAACACTCTAGTCAAGTACCAGAGACAACCACATCTCCCACACTTGAAACATCAACCTCAGAATTTACTACAACTGCAACAACAGGTACTGTACTGTCATAGATAGTTCTGAGATTTTTTCAGATAAGTTTATATTCACATTGAACAAAGCAATGATTCATCATATAAGGATATCAAACATTGATTATGCTGATAAAACAAATGGAACAAAACCACTTACTTTGATATATACTTTTTGTGTACATTGAGAGTTATTTTGCTTTAATATACTCTATATTAGTTGCTCAGACAAGTATAGAATTCTTTATCACAGCAAGCAGATTAAAATAATAATTGTTAAAAAATAAATTGGTTACTAATTTGAAATCCCTGCATTACGTGAATAAAAATTTCAAAAACCCACATATTGTTTCATAACTTTATTGTTTTTATACTAATTCCTATACTGTTGATTCTCATATTTTACTTTTGATACTATTTCATATACTGCAAATGTAAGGCATGTTTTCACACAAAAGTGCTTTAAAATTTATTTGCAAGCTTTACTGTATATTAAAACGTCATCTTCAAATTTAAATTTCATATTCAAAGATAACGATGATACCTTATCAAAACATACAATAGTAATGCACCTTATAGCAATTTGGACATATTAGGAGAGAAAAGCACATACTAAAAGCAGCAGTATTTATTAATTGGCTGTAAAATATCAGCAGAGAGTTTTCTCCAAAACTGTACTTGTGCCATCTTAGATCCATCTCCACTGTTGTCTTACTTTTTCAAGATATACTAAAACAGTTCTGATAGTGAATTGCCTATCTAATGACCTAATAGGTTAACATGGCTGCCAAACACAATTTTTGAACATCTCTGTTTAATGTGCAGTACTTAATATATTTGAACTACAGATGCATGGGGATGGAGATAACACATGTTTCTAATAGCAAAAAGCAGAACACTATATCAAGATCACTATTTTGTCAATTTGGGCACAGCAATGAAGCAGTAACTTTAAAAACTTTGGAACTGTATATCTGAGTTCAGAAACCAATAATGACAAAAAGGAAAATGCATACTGATATTTTTCTGTCGAAAAACATTGTTTCTAAACCAAACACTATTTGTTAAAAACAAATACTTCTGTGTTACAATCAGTTGACACATTTATCCATAATGAAACTTAAGCTCAGAAAAGTGGGATAAATATCAGGTAATGTAAACAAGTTCCTCATTTCAGAATCAACAACACAGGAAACATCTAGACCAACATTAGATCATAGAACTTCTCTGATCTCTGAAACATCTATTCCACTGTCTCCTTCTTCCATGCAAGAAACATCTACCTTAGCATCTACTACATTTCTAATGTCAGGTATATTTGAACATTGTTTCTAATTAGTACAGTGAATTTTGATTTCTAGTTTTTTATAAAGCAGTAGTTCAACATTTTAAGATATCAGAAAAATAAATGAGTTCATAAAGCAGATAGTGTAAACCATTCTTGATAGTATTTAGTTTGCTTCCCTAAGAGTTATTTACTATCTCTTCTTCATTCTTCATTCTTTCTAAACAACTTGCTTTTTTCCAACAAAACTATCTGTATATGTAACAACCATATTAGAATTATCACACCCGATGAGCCAAGAAATTATTTAAATAAAATAGGGCACCTGCTTATACAATAATTGTAATATCACTGATATCATTTTAATTACACTGTCATATGGTACAAATTCTTAGACATTTATTCCTTTATTTTTCATTTGCTAATATTTACTATAAAGGTATTTTGAGATATGTTTTGGGATCAGAAGATTCCAACAGTGCTTTCCACTTTGTGGAAAGCTTTACAATATGAGATTAAGTCATATGAATTTTAAAATGTGACAAAGAATGAATACAAAATAGCATGGCAACTAATGAAAAAATAATGAGCTGTATTGCACATGGGATACATTATTAGAGAATACACAGGTACTCTTTTAAAGGTGCAGTGTTTGCTAGTTAGGAAAAAATATCATGTATTTCTTAAGATGAGTATACAGAACACATAGTCAGTTTTAACATTAGTATACATTTACTGTTCCCCGATTTTTGAAAAACTGTCCTTATAACAAATATTGTAATTAGTGACTTACAGCATTAAATACAGACACCACAGACAACTTGTGTAACTGTCTTCTGTTGAAGTTGTCTGTTAAATGTATATACCAGAATTTTGCTGTGTAGGTATTGGGATGGTGCTACAATACATTTCTAATAATTAAAAGCACTTAACTAAACCAAGATGTACATTTGTCAGATGTGGGGATTGGAAATAGAGCTGAAACTTTCAAAACCTTCAGAATCCTTTATCTGACTTCAGGAACTAATGAATACGAAAATTAAAAGAACAGCTTATTTTGAATGTTTCCAGGAAAAACACTATTGCAAAAGGTCATTATAATGTAATTGATGTGTTTGTGTCACATCATTTTCCAAAAGTGTTCTCCAATTCAATGAAGGTATAACAGTAGGAGAGAAAGTTAAATTTATTTCTAAAAATGATTAATACATATGTAACATTATAAGATATCTAAACAAAAACTGTTCCATCATATTAAATACATTCACATTGCTAGGGACTGAACGAATACATCATCAAGATCAGTTGACCAGTTAATTCTTCAAGAAAACATAGCTAAAAAATATGGGGGAAAATTAAATTATGTTACAACGTTATTCATTACAGAATCATCAACAGTGGAATACTCTAGTCAAGTACCAGAGACAACCACATCTCCCACACTTGAAACATCAACTTCAGAATTTACTACAACTGCAACAACAGGTACTGTACTGTCATAGATAATTCGAGATTTTTTTCAGATAAGTTATATTCTCACATTGAACAAAGCAATGATTCAACATATAAGGATATCAAACATTGATTTATGCTGATAAAACAAATGGAACAAACCACTAACTTTGATATATACTTTTTGTGTACATTGAGAGATATCATTTTGCTTAATATCCTCTATATTAGTTGCTCAGACAAGTATAGAATTCTTTATCACTACAAGCAGATTAAAATCATAATTGTTAAAACATAAATTGGTTACTAATTTGAAATCCCTGCATTATGTCAATAAAAATGGCAAAAACCCACATATATTTTCATAACTTTATTGTTTTTATACAAATTCCTATAATGTTGAATCCCATATTTTTACTTTTGATAGTATTTCATATAATGCAATTGTAAGGCATGTTTTCACACAAAATTGCTTTAAAATTTATTTGCAAGCTTTACTGTATATTAAAATGTCTTCTTCAAATTTAAATTTCATATTCAAAGATAAAGATGATACCATATCAAAACATAAAATACTAATGCACCTTATAGCAATTTGGACATATTAGGAGAGAAAAGCACATACTAAAAGCAGCAGTATTTATTAATTGGCTGTAAAATATCAGCAGAGAGTTTTCTCCAAAACTGTACTTGTGCCATCTTAGATCCTTCTTCAGTGTTGTCTTACTTTTTAAAGATATACTAAAACAGTCCTGATAGTGAATTGCCTATCTAATGACCTAATAGGTTAACATGGCTGCCAAACACAATTTTTGAACATCTCTGTTTAATGTGCAGTATTTAATATATTTGAACTACAGATGCATGGGGATGGTGATAACACATGTTTCTGATAGCAAAAAGCAGAACACTATATCAAGATCACTATTTTGTCAATTTGGGCACAGCAATGGAGCAGTAACTTTAAAAACTTTGGAACTGTATATCTGAGTTCAGAAACCAATAATGACAAAAAGAAAAATGCATACTGATATTTTTCTGTCGAAAAACATTGTTTCTAAACCAAACACTATTTGGTAAAAAACAAATACTTCTGTGTTACAATCAGTTGAC
The DNA here is from genome assembly GCA_016271365.2 of Neoceratodus forsteri. Classification (NCBI taxonomy): domain Eukaryota; kingdom Metazoa; phylum Chordata; order Ceratodontiformes; family Ceratodontidae; genus Neoceratodus; species Neoceratodus forsteri. The sequence goes on along the minus strand of CM028137.1, from coordinate 685,451,439 downwards.
ACATTTATCCATAATGAAACTTAAGCTCAGAAAAGTGGGATAAATATCAGGTAGTATAAACAAGTTCCCTCATTACAGAATCAACATCACAGGAGACATCCATACCAACATTAGAGCAAAGAACTTCTCTGATCTCTGAAACATCTATTCCGCTGTCTCATTCTCCCATGCAAGACACATCTACCCTAGAATCTACTACAATTCTAACAGCAGGTATACTTAAACATTGTTTCTAATTTGTACTGTGAATTTTGATTTCTCATTTTTAAAATGCTATAGTTCAGCATATGAGGATATCTGAAAATAAATGAGCTCATGAAGCAGATAGTGTAATCCATTCATGATAGTATTTAATTTGCTTCCCTCAGAGTTATTTTACTATTTCTTCTTCTTTCTTCATTCCTCATTCTCTTTAAACAACTTGCTTTTTTCCAACAAAAGTCTTTGAAAATGTAACAACCAGATTAGAATTATCACACCTGATGAGCGAAGAAATTACTTAAATACAATATGTGCACCTGCTTATAAAATAATTGTAATATCATTGATATCATTTTAATTACACTGTTACTGTATATGGTACAAATTCTTAGACATTTACTCCTTCATTTTTCATTTGCTAATATTTACTATAAAGGTATTTTGAGATATCTTTTGGAATCAGAAGTTTCCAACAGTGCTTTCCACTTTGTGGAAGATTTTACAATATGATATTAAGTCATATGAATTTTAAAATGTAACAAAGAATGATTGAACAATAGCCTGGCAACTCATGAAATAATAATGAGCTGTACTCCACCCAGGATACATTATTAGAGAATACACAGGAACTCTTTTAAAGTAGCAGTGTTTGCTAGTTAGGAAATAATATCATGTATTTCTTAAGAACAATAAACAGAACACATAGTCAGTTTTAACATCAGTATATATTTATTCTTCCCCGATTTTTGAAAAAAGTGTCCTTATATCAAATATTGTAATTAGTGACTTACAGCATTAAATATACTCACTGCAGACAACTTGTATAACTTTCTTCTGTTGAAGTTGTCTGTTAAATGTATATACCAGAATTTTGATGTGTCGGTATTGGGATGGTGCCACATTATATTTCTAATTATTAAAAGCACTTAACTAAACCAAATGTATATTTCTCAGTTGTGGGGATGGCAATAGAGCTGAAACTATCAATACCTTCAAAATTCTGTATCTGATTCAGGAACTAATGAAAATGGAAATTAAAAGAAAAGCTTATTTTGAAAGTTCCCTGAACAACACTATTGCAAAAGGTCATTATAATGTAATTGACGATTTGTGACACATAATATTCCAAAACTGTTTTCCAATTCAGTGATGGTATAACAATATGACAAGAAAGTTATATTTATTTCTAAACATGATAAATACATATGTAACATTGTAAGATATCAATACAAAAACTGTTTCATCATATTAAAATTCACTCACAATGCTGGGGATTGAATGAATGCATAGTCAAGATCAGTTGAACAGTTAATTCTTCAAGAAAACATAGCTAAAAAATGTAGGGGTAACTAAATTATGTAATAACATTACTCACTACAGAATCATCTACAGCGGAGCACTCTAGTCAAGTACCAGAGACAACCACATCTCCCACTCTTGAAACATCATCCACAGAATTTACTACAACTGCAACAGCAGGTACTGTACTGTCAAAGATAATTTGAAATTGTTTTCAGATAAGTCTTATTCTTACCTTAAACAAAGCAGTGATTCAACATATAAGGATGTCAAACATTGATTTATGCTGATAAACCAAACAGAGCAAACCATTTACTTTGATATTTACTTTTTGTGTACATTGATTGTTGACATTATGCTTAATATCCTCTATATTAGTTGCTCAAAGAAGTATAGAATCCATTATCACATCAACAAGCAGATTAAAATCATAATTGTTGAACAATAATCGAGTTACTAACTTAAAATCCCTGAAATACATTAATAAAAAGGGGCAAAACTCCATATAGTTTTTCATCACAGTATTGTTTTAATACAAATTCCTATAATGTTGTTTCATGTATTTTACTTTTGAAAGTATATCATATAATGCAATTGTGAGGCATGTTTTCACACAAAAGTTCTTTAAAATTTATTTGCAAGCTTTACAGTATATGAAAATGTCTTCTTCAAATTTAAATTTCATATTCAAATATAAATATAATAACGAATGAAGACATAAAATACTAATGCACATCATAGAAATTTGGACACATTAGCAGAGAAAAGCAAATACTAAAAGCAGCAGTATTTATTAATTGGCCATAAAATATCATCATAGAGTTTTCTCCTAAAGTATACTTGTGCCATCTTAAATCCATCTTCAGTGTCATCTTAAATTTTCAAGCTAAACTAAAACAGTCCTGATAATGTATTGTCTAGCTAATGACCTAATATGCAAAGATGGCTGCCAAACACAATTTCTGAACATCTCTTCAGCTTGGTTTCTCTGTTGAATGTACAGTGTCTAATAGATTTGAACTACTGATGTATTGAAATGATGATAACACATGTTTCTGATAGTAAAAAGAACAACATTAAGTCAAGATAACTATTTTGTCATTGTGGACATGGCACTGGAACAGAAACTTTTAAAAAACTTTGGAACTGTCTGTCAGAGTTCGGAAACCAATAATGGCAAAAAGAAAAAGACATACTGATATTTTTCTGTTGAAAAATATTGTTTCTAAACCAAACAATATATGGTAAAAAAACAAATACTACTGCGTTAAGATCAGTTGACACATTTATCCATCATGAATCTTAAGCTCAGAAAGGTGGGATAAATATCAGGTAATATAAACAAGTTCCTCATTTCAGAATCAACAACACAGGAAACATCCAGACCAACATTAGATCATAGAACTTCTCTGATCTCTGAAACATCTATTCCACTGTCTCCTTCTTCCATGCAAGAAATATCTACCTTAGCATCTACTACATTTCTAACATCAGGTATATTTAAACATTGTTTCTAATTTGTATAGTGAATTTTGATTTCTAGTTTTTTTATTAAGCAGTAGTTCAGCATTTGAAGATATCAGAAAAATAAATGAGTTCATAAAGCAGATAGTATAAACCATTCATGATAGTATTTAGATTGCTTCCCTAAGAGTTATTTACTATCTCTTCTTCATTCTTCATTCTCTCTAAAGAACTTGCTTTTTTCCAACAAAAGTATCTGTATATGTAACAACCATATTTGAATTATCACACCTGATGAGCCCAGAAATTACTTAAATAAAATAGGGCACCTGCTTATACAATAATTGTAATATCACTGATATCATTTTAATTATACTGTCATATGGTACAAATTCTTAGACATTTATTCCTTTATTTTTCATTTTCTAATATTTACTATAAAGGTATTTTGAGATATGTTTTGGTATCACAAGATACCAACAGTGCTTTCCACTTTGTGGAAAGCTTTACAATATGAGATTAAGTCATATGAATTTTAAAATGTAAGAAAGAATGAATAAAAAATAGCATGGCAACTTAGGAAAAAATAATGAGCTGTATTGCACACGGGATACATTATTAGAGAATACACAGGTACTCTTTTAAAGGTGCAGTGTTTGCTAGTTAGGAATAAATATCATGTATTTCTTAAGACGAATATACAGAACACATAGTCAGTTTTAACATTAGTATACATTTACTGTTCCCCGATATTTGTAAAACTGTCCTTATATCAAATATTGTAATTAGTGACTTACAGCATTAAATATAGACACGACAGACAACTTGTATAACTGTCTACTGTTGAAGTTGTCTGTTAAATGTATATACCAGAATTTTGCTGTGTAGGTATTGGGATGGTGCTTCAATATATTTCTAATAATTAAAAGCACTTAACTAAACCAAGATGTACATTTGTCAGATGTGGGGATGGAAATAGAGCTGAAACTTTCAAAACCTTCAGAATCCTTTATCTGAGTTCAGGAACTAATGAAAATGAAAATTAAAAGAACAGCTTATTTTGAATGTTTCCAGGAAAAACACTATTGCAAAAGGTCATTATAATGTAAGTGATGTGTTTGTGTCACATCATTTTCCAAAAGTGTTCTCCAATTCAGTGAAGGTATAACAATAGGAGAGAAAGTTATATTTATTTCTAAAAGTGATAAATACATATGTAACATTATAAGATATCAAAACAAAAACTGTTCCATCATATTAAATACATTCACATTGCTAGGGATTGAATGAATACATAGTCAAGATCAGTTGACCAGTTAATTCTTCAAGAAAACATAGCTAAAAATATGGGGAAAATTAAATTATGTTACAACATTATTCATTACAGAATCATCAACAGTGGAACACTCTAGTCAAGTACCAGAGACAACCACATCTCCCACACTTGAAACATCAACCTCAGAATTTACTACAACTGCAACAACAGGTACTGTACTGTCATAGATAGTTCGAGATTTTTTTCAGATAAGTTATATTCTCACATTGAACAAAGCAATGATTCATCATATAAGGATATCAAACATTGATTTATGCTGATAAAACAAATGGAACAAACCACTAACTTTGATATATACTTTTTGTGTACATTGAGAGTTATCATTTTGCTTAATATCCTCTATATTAGTTGCTCAGACAAGTATAGAATTCTTTATCACAGCAAGCAGATTAAAATAATAATTGTTAAAAAATAAATTGGTTACTAATTTGAAATCCCTGCATTACGTGAATAAAAATTTCAAAAACCCACATATTTTTTCATAACTTTATTGTTTTTATACTGATTCGTATACTGTTGATTCTCATATTTTACTTTTGATAGTATTTCATATACTGCAAATGTAAGGCATGTTTTCACACAAAAGTGCTTTAAAATTTATTTGCAAGCTTTACTGTATATTAAAACGTCATCTTCAAATTTAAATTTCATATTCAAAGATAAAGATGATACCGTATCAAAACATACAATAGTAATGCACCTTATAGCAATTTGGACATATTAGGAGAGAAAAGCACATACTAAAAGCAGCAGTATTTATTAATTGGCTGTAAAATATCAGCAGAGAGTTTTCTCCAAAACTGTACTTGTGCCATCTTAGATCCATCTTCACTGTTGTCTTACTTTTTCAAGATATACTAAAACAGTTCTGATAGTGAATTGCCTATCTAATGACCTAATAGGTTAACATGGCTGCCAAACACAATTTTTGAACATCTCTGTTTAATGTGCAGTACTTAATATATTTGAACTACAGATGCATGGGGATGGTGATAACACATGTTTCTGATAGTAAAAAGCAGAACACTATATCAAGATAACTATTTTGTCAATGTGGGACACAGCTATGGAGCAGCAACTTTTAAAAACTTTGGAACTGTCTATCTGAGTTCAGAAACCAATAATGACAAAAAGAAAAAAGGCTTACTGATATTTTTCTGTCGAAAAATATTGTTTCTAAACCAAACACTATTTGGTAAAAAACAAATACTTCTGTGTTGCAATCATTTGACACATTTATCCATAATGAAAATTAAGCTCAGAAAAGTGGGCTAAATATCAGGTAATATAAACAAGTTCCTCATTATAGAATCAACAACAAAGGAGACATTCCTACCAACATTAGAGCAAATAACTTCTCTGATTTCTGAAACATCTATTCCACTGTCTCCTTCTCCCATGCAAGAAACATCTACCCTTGAATCTACTACAATTCTAACAGCAGGTATACTTAAACATTGTTTCTAATTAGTACAGTGAATTTTGATTTCTAATCTTTTAAAAAGCAGTAGTTCAGCATTTGAGGATATCAGAAAAATAAATGAGTTCATAAAGCAGATAGTGTAATCCATTCATGATAGTATTTAGTTTACTTCCCTCAGAGTTATTTACTATTTCTTCTTCATTCTCCAGTCCTCATTCTCTTTAAACAACTTGCTTTTTTCCAACAAAAGTCTTTGACACTGTAACAACCAGATTAGAATTATCACACCTGATGAGCAGAGAAATTACTTAAATAGAATATGTGCACCTGCTTACAAAATAATTGTAATATCACTGATATCATTTTAATTACACTGTTACTGTATATGTTTCTCATTCTTAGACATTTACTCCTTCATTTTTCATTTGCTAATATTTACTATAAATGTATTTTCAGATATGTTTTGGAATCTTTGGAATCAGAAGTTTCCAACAGTGCTTTCCACTTTGTGGAAGATTTTACAATACAATATTAAGTCATATGAATTTTAAAATTTAACAAAGAATGATTGAAAAAATAGCATGGCAACTCATGAAAGAATAATGAGCTGTACTGCACACAGGATATATTATTAGAGAATACACAGGGAACTCTTTTAAAGTAGCAGTGTTTGCTAGTTAGGAAATAGTATCATGTATTTCTTAAGGACAATATACCAAACACATAGTCCGTTTTAACATCAGTATATATTTATTCTTCCCTGATTTTTGAAAAATTGTCCTTATGTCAAATATTGTAATTAGTGACTTACAGCATTAAATATACACACTGCAGACAATTTGTATAACTTTCTTCTGTTGAAGTTGTCATTTAATTGTATATACCAGAATTTTGCTGTGTAGGGATTGGGATGGTGCTACAATATATTTTTAATAATTAAAAGCACTTAACTAAACCAAGATGAATATTTCACAGTTGTGGGGATGGCAATAGAGCTGAAACTATCAGTACCTTCAAAATTCTGTATCTGAGTTCAGGAACTATTGAAAATGGAAATTAAAAGAAAAGCTTATTTTGAAAGTTCCCTGAAAAACACTATTGCAAACAGTCATGATAATGTAATTTATGTGTTTGTGACACTTATTATTCCAAAACTGTTTTCCAATTTAGTGATGGTATAACAACATGACAAAAAAGTTATATTTATTTCTAAACATGATAAATACATATGTAACATTTTAAGATATCAATATAAAAACTCTTCCATCATATTAAATACACTCACAGTGCTGGGGATTGAATGAATACATAGTCAAGATCAGTTGAACAGTTAATTCTTCAAGAAAACATAGCTAAAAAATGTGGTGGGAACTAAATTATGTAATAACATTACTCACTACAGAATCATCAACAGCGGACCCCTCACATGTGAGGCATGTTTTCACACAAAAGTGCTTTAAAATTTATTTGCCAAGCTTTACAGTATATGAAAATGTCATTTTCAAATTTAAATTTTATATTTAAATATAAAGATAATACCGAATGAAAACGTAAAATACTAATGCACATCATAGAAATTTGGACACATTAGCAGAGAAAAGCAAATACTGAAAGCAGCAGTATTTATTAATTGGCCATAAAATATCATCATAGAGTTTTCTCCTAAAGTATACTTGTGCCATCTTAAATCCACCTTCAGTGTTGTCACAAACACGTCATTTACATTATAATGACCTTTTGCAATAGTGTTTTTCCAGGAAACTTTCAAAATAAGCTGTTCTTTTAATTTCCAAGGCCAAGGTCATTATAATGTAACTGATGTGTTTGTGTCACATAATTTTCCAAAAGTCTTCTCCAATTCAGTGAAGGTATAATAAATACAATCTAACATTATAATTGGCCATAAAATATCATCATAGAGTTTTCTCCTAAAGTATACTTGTGCCATCTTAAATCCACCTTCAGTGTTGTCACAAACACGTCATTTACATTATAATGACCTTTTGCAATAGTGTTTTTCCAGGAAACTTTCAAAATAAGCTGTTCTTTTAATTTCCAAGGCCAAGGTCATTTTAATGTAACTGATGTGTTTGTGTCACATAATTTTCCAAAAGTCTTCTCCAATTCAGTGAAGGTATAATAAATACAATCTAACATTATAAGATATTAAAACAAATACTGTTCCATCATATTAAATTCACTTACATTGCTAGGGATTGAATGAATATGTAGTCAAGATCAGTTGACTAGTTAATTCTTCAAGAAAACATTGTTAAAAAATGTGGTGGAAAATTAAATTATGTAAGAACATTATTCATTACAGAATCATCAGCAGTGGAACACTCTAGTCTAGTACCAGAGACAACCACATCTCCCACACTTGAAACATCAACCTCAGAATTTACTACAACTGCAACAACAGGTACTGTACTGTCAAAGATAATTTTAGATTTTTTTCAGATAAATTCTATTCTTACATTAAACAAAGCAGTGATTCAGATGATATCAATCATTGTTTTATGCTGATAAAACAAATGGAGCAAACCATTTACTTTGATATATACTTTTTGTGTACATTGATAGTTGTTGTTTTGCTTAATATCCTCTATATTAATTGCTCAGACAAGTATAGAATTCTTTATCACAACAGCTAGCAGATTAAAATCATATTTGTTAAAAAATAAATTAGTTACTAATGTGGAATCCCTGCAATACATAAATAAAAATGGCGAAAACACATATATTTTGCATCACAGTATTGTTTTTATACAAATTCCTATAGTGTTGATTCCCACATTTTACTTTTGATAGTATTTCATATAATGCAATTGTGAGGCTTGTTTTCACAGAAAAGTGCTTTAAAATTTAATTGCAGGTTTTACAGGATATGAAAATGTCATCTTCAAATGTAAATTTCATATTCAAAGATGAAGATGATACCGTATCAAAACATAAAATAATAATGCTCCCTATAGCAATTTGGACATATTAGAAGAGGAAAGCATATACTAAAAGCAGCAGTATTTATTAATTGGCCATAAAATATCATCAGCGAGTTTTCTCCAAAAGTGTACTTGTGCCATCTTAAATCCTTTTTCAGTGTCGTCTTACTTTTTCAAGATATACTAAAACAGTCCTGATAGTGAATTGTCTAGCTAATGACCTAATATGTTAAGATGGCTGCCAAACACAATTTCTGAACATCTCTTCAGCTTGGTTTCTCTGTTGAATGTATTTAATAGATTTAAGCTAGTGATGTATTGTGGTGGTGATGACTCATGTTTCTGATAGTAAAAAGCAGAACACTAAATCAAGATAACTATTTTGTCATTGTGGGAATGGCATTGGAACAGTAACTTTTAAAAACTTTGGAACTGTGCATCTGAGTTCAGAAACCAATAATGACAAAAATAAAGGCATACTGATATTTTTTCTGTCGAAAAATATTGTTTCTAGACAAAACACTGTTTGGTAAAAAGAAATACTGCTGCATTAAGATCAGTTGACACATTTATCCTTCATGAAACTTAAGCTCAGAAAGGTGGGATAAATATCAGGTAATATTAAGAAGTTCCTCATTGCAGAATCAACAACACAGGAAACAACCATATAAACATTAGATCTAAGAACTTATCTGATCTCTGAAACACCTATTCCACTGTCTCCTTCTCCCATGCAAAAAACATCTACCCTAGCATCTACTGCAATTCTAACATCAGACATACTTAAACATTGCTTCTGATTTGTACAGTGAATTTTGATTTCTAGTTTTTTTAAAAAGCAGTAGTTCAGCATTTGAGGATATCAGAAAAATAAATGAGTTCATAAAGCAGATAGTGTAAACCATTCATGATAGTATTTAGTTTACTTCCCTAAGAGTTATTTACTATTTCTTCTTCATTCTTCATTCTCTCTAAACAACTTGCTTTTTTCCAGCAAAAGACTTTGTAAATGTAACAACCAGATTTGAATTATCACACCTGATGAGCCAAGAAATAACTTAAATTAAATATGGCACCTGATTATAAAATAATTGTAATATCACTGTTATAATTTTAATTACACTGTCATATGGTACAACTTCTTAGACATTTATTCCTTTATTTTTCATTTGTTATTATTTACTATAAAGGTATTTTGAGATATGTTTTGGGATCAGAAGATTCCAACCGTGCTTTCCACTTTGTGGAAGACTTTACAATATGAGATTAAGTCATATGAATTTTAAAATGTAACAAAGAATGATTAAAAAATAGCATGGGAACTCATGAAAAAATAATGAGCTGTATTGCACCCAGGATACATTATTAGAGAATACACAGGTACTTTTTTTGAAGTAGCAGTGTTTGCCAGTTAGGAAAAAAATATCATGTATTTCTTAAGAAGAATATACAGATCACATAGCTAGTTTTAACATTAGTATACATTTACTCTTCCCTGATTTTTGAAAAACTGTCTTTATATCAAATATTGTAATTAGTGACTTACAGCATTAAACATAGACACCACAGACAACTTGTATAACTATCTTCTGTTGAAGTTGTCTGTTAAATGTATATACCAGAATTTTGCTGAGTAGGTATTGGGATGGTGCTACAATATATTTCTAATAATTGAAAGCACTTAACTAAGCCAAGATGTACATTTGTCAGATGTGGGGATGGAAATAGAGCTGAAACTTCAAAACCTTCAGAATCCTGTATCTGAGTTTAGGAACTAATGAAAATGAAAATTAAAAGAACAGCTTATTTTGAAAGTTTCCAGGAAAACACTGTTGCAAGAGATCATTATAATGTAACTGATGTATTTGTGTCACATAATTTTCCAAAAGTGTTCTCCAATTCAGTGAAGGTATAACAAAATGAGAAAAAGTTATATTTAGTTCTAAAATTGATAAATTCATATGTAACATTATAAGATATCAAAACAAAATCTGTTCCATCATATTAAATACACTCACATTGCTTGGGATTGAATGAATACGTAGTCAAGATCAGTTGACCAGTTAATTCTTCAAGAAAACATTGCTAAAAAATGTGGGGGAAAATTAAATTTTGTAAGAACATTATTCATTACAGAATCATCAACAGTGGAAAGCTCTAGTCAAGTACCAGAGACAACCACATCTCCCACACTTGAAACATCAGCCTCAGAATTTACTACAACTGAAACAACAGGTAGTGTGCTGTCAAAGATAATTTGAGATGTTTTAAAGATAAGTTCTATTCTTACATTAAACAAAGCAGTGATTCAACATATAACAATATCAAACATTGATTTATGCTGATAAAACAAATGGAACAAACCATTTAGTTTGATATATACTTTTTGTGTACATTGATAGTTGTCATTTTGCTTAATATCCTCTATATTAGTTGCTCAGACAAGTTTATAATTGTTTATCACAACAGCAAGCAGATTAAAATCATAATTGTTAAAAAATAAATTAGTTACTAATGTGAAATGCCTGCATACATATAGAACTGGGCTGCTTCAGCTCACCCACGGTCGGCCGGCACCCAGCCAGCCACCGACCAAGACCAAGACACCCGCCTGCAGCTCCTTTGAAGCTGCCTGCCCCTGAACAGGGCTGCTTCAGCTCACCCACGGTCGGCTGGCAACCAGCCAGCCACCGACCAGAACCAGGACACCCATCTGCAGATCCTTGGAAGGTACAGGACAGCACAGCCAATCGGAACATGGGTGCTTCCAGCAAACCCACTCTGATTGGCCAGGACATTTCCACTGCTATAGACACCTGGCACTTTGTTAGATTTTTGATAGAACTAAGCACATTTCAACTGTGTTATTAGAAGTTTTTCAACTGTATTAGCTGGATTGTAATTTCTACTACTGTTTTAAAGTGCTTACACCTCTTCTGTCTGACTGCTGTTCCTGCAGCTCCCCCCCATCCAAGCACTCTGTCTTGGTGCCGATAAGCCTAACTACCTTTTTTTTTTTTTAAGTGGCTAGTTTTCCATTAGCAGGTTATACAGACCTGCCACTAGAGGGATTCTTGGTTTTCTACATAACTCCCTGTACTCATTTGTGGGCAGTATGGCCTGCATTATCATTCTACTTCTTTCCCGGTGCTGCTACAAAGGGTGGTTGTAGTTGGGGTTCCCCAAGCTTCACTCAACAGGCTGACAACTTCCTTAAAACTGCCTGTGTGACAGCTCTGCAGCTGAAAACAGGAAGCCCTCAGAGTCTGCCATCCACCCTTCAGACTCAAAGCTCAGATAGACGCTGAGCACCCTATTATTACCTAAGCTGCGTTGTCATACTGATAGTTACCGATAGAATCCTCTGCAGAGAGCCAGCATGTCTGGGCACCCTTGATTGGTGCTGCACTGCCATAGGGGGAATGTGATTGGTACACCCACTTGCCTGCTTTGCTCTGATTGGGGCACCTTCCTTATAGCCTGTTACAGTGTTCCCTTCTTAATTCTGACTTCTCAGCTCTTGCTCTGACCTGAAATTTTCTCCCACCCCACCACCCCCCTCTCCCAGGCCTCCTTTAAATACAATCATGATCCGCCTCCTATTACTGCTTCATTGGCCTAGTTTTGACTGCTGCCAACCTATGATTGGTATCTGAGTGTGGCCAATAAGGCTGCCCTGTGTGACTATCTCTTGAGCCCCACCACTAACTAAGCTGCTCCTGCTCTCATTGTTCCCCTTTCTGCTGTATTTTCTCATCTAGGTTTTAAGTGAGTACCTAGGTGGGCAAATTACTTGCCTAGAAAATATTGCACTAATATAAATCACTAGACCACTCAATCTGGGACCATGGCTCTCCTTATTGTGTTTTTATTGCTCCTAAGGTACAGAGTTTTCAGCAATACAGTGCAATTCGAAGTACCTCAATACAATTCAGTTCTCCAATGTACCTTATCAATACCTAATGTTATAATGGTCAACCGTGCAGACACTGTGTCATTCTTCTCTCCCCTTTCAGCCTATTCCCCCCAATTAGCCTACACCCCTTGTTACTGTCCTCACCTATGTCTACTCAAGCACTTACATTGATCACGATCAACTGTCATTACAGTGGTGCTGCCTCTTGTGCAGCACGATATGGGTTGCCATGAAGAAATAAAAAAGCAGTCTCCATTCTTATAAGCTCCTTAAAGAAAGTTATACTTCTGCTTCTTCTCTGCTCAGGAAATGTGGAGCTCAACCCTGCCCCCCACAACTTACCTTGCCTATCGATTTTGCTGAGGCTACAGGTCTCAAAATGATGATGGTCAACATTTTAAGCCTGCCTAAAAAACTTGTACAGCTGCAAGCCTGGGCTGCACACGTTAATCCTGACCTTATCATAATTACTGAGTCATGGTTAAAAAAGACAAACACTGATCAACAAATATCACTGCAGGGCTACAATTTATTTAGAGCAGATAGAGAGTCAAGAGACGGGGTATGGTTATCTACGCCAAATCTAAGTACTTGGTCACCAATATTAGTTGCAAATCTCTAGCCAAGGAATTTGAGCTAGTTTCGCTGAGCCTTCATCTCCCTTCCTCAGAATGTATCACTATCCTAGGTGGCTATAGACCCCCGTCTGGTGGTGATGAAGTCCTTAATCTTTTGAAATCCATGTTCGTAGAAGCAAAAACTGAAACAGTATTTCTAGGAGATCTAAATATGGACTGACTGTCACCTAAATCACACGGCCTCAAATCCCTTTGTGATGAACTAGGTCTTGGGCAATTAGTCAGTGAGCCTACTAGGAACAACACTCTAAATACTGCCAACAGTTCCATTCTAGATGTGGTACTAACCACCCATCCACACAAAATATCTAATTCGGCACTGTTTCACAACGACATGAGCGATCATGGAATTGTTGCTTGCATAAGATCTCAAATTAAGGCCTGGCCGCAACCCATCTTTATAACAAAAAGATCCTTTCAAAAATTCAGTGCAGTAAACTTCCTATCTGACCTGAGCATGATCAGACGGCAAGATCTCTACCTAGCCAAAGACATCAATAAGGCAGCTTATATCCTTAATGACAAACTCACTACAATAATAAATAAGCATGCCTCTATCATCAAAGTAAGTGTACGGAACAATTCCAACCCCTGGTTCACCTCAGATCTCAAGGCAGCCCTTATAGCTCAAGATAAGCTCTGGGCTAAAGCTAGACATTCCAAAGAATCTTTGGATTGGCAGGCCTTTAGAACAGCCAGGAATAACTGTGTGAAAAAACTTTGCACTGCTAAAGCTAACTATTATATTTCTACTCTCGAACAAGCTACAGGTAACCCTCATAAAATATGGAAGACTATCAAAGCTATAGAAGGATGGCTCACGGCCCCCTCTGTCCCAACAAAGATAGTTGCAGTGGCAAGATTGTGGAAAACAAGTCCCTAATCCTGGAGGAACTTAACTCCCACTTTGCCACAGCTGGATTAGCTTTTGACTCGTCACCTTATGCTGGTGCTGCGGTGAGCTAGCATACCCCTTCCCCTACATCTAGTCCTGCACCCAGCCCCTTCCAACTGTGTGAAATAACTTATAAAGAAGTAGAAGATTCTTTTCTTAACTTAGACACCAAAAAAAGTGCAGGGGACGATGGCTAGGAACCCTTTTTCCTAAGGTCAGGCTACGCCCATCCCTCTGCCCTAATTCTCCACTTCTTCAATCTTTCCATTACATCTGCTACTGTGCCATCCTGCTGGAAATCAGCACATGTCCTCCCTCTATTTAAATCTGGTGACCCATGCGATGTAAACAACTATAGGCCTATCTCCATATTGTCTATCCTTTCTAAAGTTTTCGAAAAACTGATCCATATTCAGTTAAAATCTCACTTGGAAACCTTCTCTCTCATTAACTCAGCTCAATCTGGCTTCCAGGCTAATCATAGCACAATCACTGCACTAGCAAAAGTAACCAATGATTGGATCTCTGCTATAGATGCTAAGAAGATAACTGGTGCAGTCTTTTTGGACCTCAGCAGAGCTTTTGATACTGTTGATCACAAACTATTAGTCAATTGCCTTGCAAAGTTGGGTGCCACATACCATACTACCCAGTGGTTCTCTAGCTACCTAACTGGAAGATTCCAAAGAGTAAAGGCGGAAGGCTTTTTTTCTGCTGCCTTGCCAGTTGCAAGAAGAGTCCCCCCAAGGATCCATCTTAGGCCCTATCTTGTTTTCTTTGTACATTAATGACTTAGATGCTAACATATCTACGTCCAATCTGCACTTTTTTTCAGATGATACTGTGTTGTATATTTCTGGCTCATCGTTATCTGAAGTCAAGGGAGTGCTTCAAGCGGGCTTCGCACAACTTGAGCATAATCTAATAAAGGCAAAGCTTCTGCTCAATGCTAAGAAGACTAAAGCAATGATATTCTCCCACAGTGCTGTCACAGGCCCCCCCAATACCCTTGCCCAAGACTTCATTGTCACCATGCTAAACGAGATTCTGGAAGTTGTAACCAAATTTAAATATCTGGGAATCTAGATCGACAATAAATTATCTTTCAATGACCACGTCGAAGATGTCTCTAGAAGGTTAAAAGCAAGGTTAGGTTTCTTCTACAGAAATAGGCCCCTTTTCCCCCTTGAAACTCGAAACAAGCTTGTACAGGCCACTTTTCTCCCCCTACTCGACTATGGCGATGTAATCTATTCCTCCACCACTCTTGCAAATCTAAGTAAACTGGACATCCTTTATCACCGTGTGTTACGGTTCATTACCAACTCCCTTTACTGTTCACACCACTGTGACTTATATGCAGCTGTTGGTTGGACATCCCTTACTACTAGACACCTGCTCCATGCTGGGCTATTGACTCTTAAACTGCTCCTGCAGGAATTGCCAAGCTATCTTTCTACCCTTATTAGTATCTCACATAGTGCATACTCGTTAAGAAAATCTGACTTTATTATGCTTGACATACCAAGGACGCAGACTTCCTTTGGTAAACGTGCTATTGCATATGCCCTTCCCTCCATTTGGAACCAATTACAAACCATACTGAAACTAAGTAGCACAGTTTCAATAAACTTCTACAAATCGCTAAGTTCAGCCAAAATAAAAGACACCTGTAACTGTCATTAAGTATCTTCCTTCCCCATGTGTGCCATATTTATCCACTGGTAAGGTATAAGTGATTTGATATATTAACTGCTTTCCCTTCCCCTTCTACTCCTGGCTTTAGCTATGCTTACGCTCCACTGCTACTCTATCAAATCACTCCTCCCCTATATCAGTTGTAGTTTGTGTTTGTTCTAGCTGCTAAAATATATGTATAGCACACACCAGTCATCATTTACCACCTGCAGTCACCCTATGTGGTACCCTTGTATGTATATCCAGCCTGTATCATGTAACATGCATTTCATGTATATGCTGTTATTACCTATCTGTGTTTGTACTTTAAGTGTTTGTGTCACAGGACCTCCTTGTGAATGAGCTTGCTCAATGGAGTTTTCCTGCAATAAACTTGAACTTGAACATAAATAAAAATGGCAAAAACCCATATATTTTTCATCACATTATTGTTTTTATATAAATCCTATAATGTTGATTCCCATATTTTACTTTTGATAGTATTTCATATAATGCAATGGTGAGGCATGTTTTCACAGAAAAGTGCTTTAAAATTTATTTACTAGTTTTACAGTATATGAAAACATCATCTTCAAATTTAAATTTCATATTCAAAGATAAAGATGATACTGTATCAAAACATAAAATACTAATGCTCCTTATAGCAATTTGAACATATTAGAAGAGAAAAGCAAATACTAAAAGCAGCAGTTTTTATTAATTGGCCACAAAATATCATCTGAGAGTTTTCTCCAAACGTGTACTTGTGCCATCTTAAATCCTTTTTCATTGTTGTCTTACTTTTTCAAGATATACTAAAACAGTCCTGATAGTGAATTGTCTAGCTAATGACCTAATATGTTAAGATGGCTGCCAAACACAATTTCTGAACATCTCTTCAGCTTGGATTCTCTGTTGAATGTACAGTATTTAATAGATTTGAACTACTGATGTATTGGGGTGGTGATGACTCATGTTTCTGATAGTAAAAAGCAGAACACTAAATCAAGATAACTATTTTGTCATTGTGGGCATGAAATTGGAACAGTAACTTTTTAAAACTTCGGAACTGTGCATCTGAGTTCAGAAACCAGTAATGACAAAAAAAAAAGGCATACTGATATTTTTCTGTCGAAAAATATTGTTTCTAAACAAAACACTATTTGGTATAAAACAAATACTACTGCATTAAGATCAGTTGACACATTTATCCATCATGAAACTTAAACTGAGAAAGGTGGGATAAATATCAGTTAATACAGACAAGTTCCTCATTGCAGAATCAACAACACAGGAAACATCCATGCCAACATTAGATCAAAGAACTTCTCTGATCTCTGAAACATCTATCCCACTGTCTCCTTCTTCTATCCAAGAAACATCTACCCTAGTATCTACTACAATTCTAACATCAGGTTTGCTTAAACATTGTTACCGATTTGTACAGTGAATTTTGATTTCTAGTTTTTTTTTTAAAGCAGTAGTTCAGCATTTGAGGACATCAGAAAAATAAATGAGTTCATAAAGCAGATAGTGTAAACCATTCATGATATTATTTAGTTTACTTCCCTCAGAGTTATTTACTATTTGTTCTTCATTCTTCATTCTTTCTACACAACTTGCTTTTTTCCAACAAAAGTCTTTGTAAATGTAACAACCAGATTAGAATCATCACACCTAATAAGCCATGTAATTACTTAAATAAATATGTGCACCTGCTTATAAAATAATTGTAATATCACTGATATCATTTTAATTACCCTGTTATATTATATAAATTCTTAGAGATTTATTCCTTCATCTTTCATTTTGCAATATTTACTATAAAAGTATTTTGAGATATGTTTTGGGATCAGAAGATTCCAACAGTGCTTTCTACTTTGTGGAAGGCTTTACAATATGGGATTAAGTCATATGAATTTTAAAATGTAACAAAGAATGATTAAAAAATAGCATGGTAACTCCTGAAAAAAATAATGAGCTGTATTGCACATGGGATACATTATTAGAGAATACAGAGGTACTCTTTTAAAGTAGCAGTGTTTGATAGGAAAAATATCATGTATTTCTTAAGAAGATTATATAGATCACATAGTCAGTTTTAAATGTAACAACCAGATTTGAATTATCACACCTGATGAGCCAAGAAATGATTTAAATTAAATATGGCACCTGATTATAAAATAATTGTAATATCACTGATATAATTTTAATTACACTATCATATGGTACAAATTCTTAGACATTTATTCCTTTATTTTTCATTTGCTATTATTTACTATAAAAGTATTTGAAATATGTTTTGGGATCAGAAGATTCCAACAGTGCTTTCCACTTTGTGGAAGGCTATACAATATGAGAATAAGTCATAAGAATTTTGAAATGTAACAAAGAATGATTAAAAAATAGCATGGCAACTCATGAAAAAATAATGAGCTCTATTGCACATGTGATACATAATTAGAGAATACACAGGTGTTGCTAGTGTTTGCTAGTTAGGAAAAAATATCATGTATTTATGAAGAAGAATATATAGATCACATAGTCAGTTTTAAGATTAGTATACATTTACTCTTCCCCAATTTTTGAAAAACTGTCCTTATATCATATCATATCATATCATTATATAATGTTAAAAATGACTATCTGTTCTGTACATCCTTGGTAAGAAATACAAGATATTTTTACCTAACTAGGAAACACTGCTACTTTAAAAGAGTATGTGTGTTTTCTCTCCTAATCTATCCCTTGTGTAATACAGCTCATTATTTTTTCAGGAATTGGTATGCTATTTTTTTATCATTCTTTGTTACATTTTAAAATTCATATTACTTAATCTCATATTGTAAAGGCTTCCACTATGGGAAATGTACTGTTGGAATCTTCTGGGTACAAAGCATGCTCAAAATACATTTATAGTAAATATTAGCAAATGAAAGATGAAGGAATAAATGTCTAAGAATTTGTACCATATAACAGAGTAATTAAAATGATATCAGTGATATTGCAATTATTTTATAAGCAGATGCACATATTTTATTTAAGTAATTTCTTGGCTCATCAGATGTGATGATTCTAATCTGGTTGTTACATTTACAAAGACTTGTTGGAAAAAACAAGTTGTGTTGAGAGAATGAAGAATGAAGAACAAATAGTAAGTAACTCTGAGGGAAGTAAACTAAACACTATCATGGATGGTTTACACTATTTACTTTATGAACTCATTCATTTTTCTGATAACCTCAAATGCTGAACTACTGCTTTTTAAAAACTAGAAATCAAATTTCTTTGTACAAATTAGAAACAATATTTAATTATACCTGATGTTAGAATTGTTGTAGATGCTAGGGGTAGATGTTTCTTGGATGGGAGAAGGAGACAGTGGGATAGATGTTTCAGAGATCAGAGAAGTTCTTTGCTCTAATGTTGGAATGGATGTTTCCTGTGTTGTTGATTCTGTAGAGAGGAACTTGTTTATATTACCTGATATTTATCCTACCATTCTGAGCTTAAGTTTCATGAAGGGTAAATGTGTCAACTGATCTAAACACAGTAGTATTTCTTTTTTACCAATCAGTGTTTTGTTTTATAAACAATATTTTTCAACAGAAACTTATCATTATGCCTTTTTTCTTTATGTCATTATTAGTTTCTGAACTCAGACACACAGTTTGGAAGTTTGTTTAATGTTACTGCTCCAATGCCATGCCCACAATGACAAAATAGTTATCTTGATTTAATGTTGTGATTTTTACTATCAGAAACATGTGTTAACACCATCACAATACATCAGTAGTTCAAATCTATTAAAAATTTTTGAAAAATGATCTTCAGATCAAATATTGTAATTAGTGGCTTTCAGCATTAAATATAGACACCACAGGCAATTTTTTTAACTATCTTCTCCTGAAGTTATCTGTTAAAAGTATATACCATAATTTTGCTTAGTAGGTATTGAGATGTTGCTGCAACATATATCTAATAGTTAGAATCACTTAACTAAACCAAGATGTATATTTCTCAATTGTGGGGATGGCAATCGATCTGAAACTTTCAAAACCATCAGAATCCTGTATCTGAGTTCAGGAAATAATGAAAATGAAAATTAGAACAAAAGCTTATTTTGAAAGTTTCCAGAAAAAGCAGTATTGAAAAAGGTCATTATAATGTAATTAATATGTTTGTTTGAGACACATAATAGTCCAAAAGTGTTCTGCAATTCAGTGAAGGTATTTCAAAATGAGGAAAAGTTATATTTATTTCCAGAAGTGATAAATAAATATATAACATTATAAGATATCAAAATACAAACTGTTCCATTATATTAAATACTCTTATATTGCTAGGGATTGAATGATTACATAGTCAGGATCAGTTGACCAGTTAATTCTTCAAGAAAACATAGCTAAAAAATGTGGGGGAAATTAAGTTATTTAAGAACATTATTCATTACAGAATCTTCAACAGTGGATCACTCCAGTCAAGTACCAAAGACAACCACATCTCCCACACTTGAAACACCAACCCCCTGCAATACATGAATAAAAATGTCAAAAACACACATAATTTTTCATCACAATATTGTTTTTATTCAAATTCTTATAATGTTGATTCCTATATTTTACTTTTGATAGTATTTCATATAATGCAATTATGAGGCATGTTTTCACACAAAACAGCTTTAGAATTTATTTACAAACTTTATATTATCTGAAAATGTCATCTTCAAATTTAAATTTCATATTCAAAGGTTAAGATGATATCATATCAAAACGTAAAATACTAATGCACCTTACAGCAATTTAGATATATTAGGAAATAAAAGCAAATACTAAAAGCAGCAGTATTTATTAATTGGCTGTAAAATATCTTCAGAGTGTTTTCCCCAAAAGGGTATTTGTGGCAACTTAGATCCCTCTTCACTGTCGTCTTACTTTTTCAAGATATATATTAAAACAGTCCTGATGGTAAATTGTCTAGCTAATGTTACGATAGCTGCCAAACACAATTTCTGAACATCTCTTCAGCTTGAGTTCCCTTTTGAATGTACCGTATTTAATAGATTTGAACTACTGATGTATTGTGATGGTGTTAACACATGTTTCTGATAGTAAAAATCGCAACATTAAATCAAGATAACTATTTTGTCATTGTGGGCATGGCACTGGAAAAGTAACATTAAAAAAACTTCAGAACTTTTTATCTGAGTTCAGAAACTAATAATGACATAAAGAAAAAGGCATACTGATAATTTTCTGTTGAAAAATATTGTTTATAAAACAAAACACTGATTGGTAAAAAAGAAATACTACTGTGTTTAGATCAGTTGACACATTTACCCTTCATGAAACTTAAGCTCAGAATGGTGGGATAATTATCAGGTAATATAAACAAGTTCCTCACTACAGAATCAACAACACGGGAAGCATCCATACCAACATTAGAACAAAGAACTTCTAAGATCTCTGAAACATCTATCCAACTGTCTCCTTCTCCCATCCAAGAAACATCTACCCTAGCATCTACAACAATTCTAACATCAGGTATAATTAAATATTGTTTCTGATTTGTACAGAGAATTTTGATTTCTAGTTTTTAAAAAGCAGCAGTTCAGCATTTGAGGTTATCAGACAAATGAATGAGTTCATAAAGCAAATAGTGTAAACCATCCACGATAGTGTTTAGTTTACTTCCCTCAGAGTTATTTACTATTTGTTCTTCATTCTTCATTCTCTCAACACAACTTGTTTTTTCCATCAAGTCTTTGTAAATGTAACAACCGGATTAGAATCATCACATCTAATGAGCCAAGTAATTACTTTAATAAAATATGTGCATCTGCTTATAAAATAATTGTAATTTCACTGATATTTTAATTACACTGTTATATGGTACAAATTCTTAGACATTTATTCCTTCATCTTTCATTTGCTAATATTTACTATAAATGTATTTTGAGGCATGCTTTGGACCCAGTAGATTACAACAGTACTTTTCACATTGTGGAAGACTTCACAATATGAGATTAAGTAATATGAATTTTAAAATGTAACAAAGAATGATTAAAAAATAGCATACTAATTCCTGAAAAAATAATGAGTTGTATTGCACAAGGGATAGATTAGGAGAGAATACACACATACTCTTTTAAAGTAGCAGTGTTTCCTGGTTAGGAAAAAATATCTTGTATTTCTTAACAAGAATATACAGATCAGATAGTCATTTTTAACATTAGTATACATTTACTCTTCCCAGATTTTTGGAAAATGATCTTTGTATCAAATATTGTAATTAGTGGCTTAGAGAATTAAATGTAGACACAGCAGACAATTTTTAAAACTATCTTCTACTGAAGTTATCTGTTAAATGTATATACCAGAATTTGGCTGAGTAGGTATTGGGATGTTGCTACAACATATTACTAATAATTAAAAGCAGTTAACTAAACAAGATGTATATTTCTCATTTGTGGGGATGACAATAGAGGCACAACTTTCAAAACCTTCAGAATCAGTTATCTGAGTTCAGGAACTAATAAAAATTAAAATTAAAAGAAAAGCTTATTTTGAAAGTTTTCAGGGAAAAACAGTATTGCAAAAGGTCATTATGATGTAATTGATGTGTTTGTGACACAAAATAGTCCAAAAGTGTTCTTCAATTCAGTGAAGGTATGACACAATGAGGAAAAGTTATATTGATTTTTAAAATTGATTAATAATTATATGACATAATAAAATATCAAAACCAAAAGTGTTCCATCATACTAAATACCCTTATATTGTTAGGGATTGAATGAATACGTAGTCAGGATCAGTTGACCAGTTAATTCTTCAAGAAAACATAGCAAAAAATATGGGGGAAATTAAGTTATGTAAGAACATTATTCATTACAGAATCTTCAACAGTGGAACACTCAAATCAAGTACAAGAGACAACCACATCTCCCACACTTGAAACATCAACCTCAGAATTTTCTACAACTGCAACTACAGGTACTGTATTATCAAAGATAATTTAAGATTTTTTTTCAGATAAGTTCTATTCTTACATTAAACAAAGCAGTGATTCAACATATCAGGATATCAAACACTGATTTATAGTGATAAATCAAATGAAATAAACCATTTACTTTGATATTTACTTTTTGTGTACTTCGATTGTTATTATTTTGCTTAATATGCTCTATATTAGTTGCTCAGACAAGTATATACTTCTTTATCACAACAACAAGCAGATTAAAATTATTTCTAAAAAAATAAATCAGTTACTGATGTGAAATCCCTGCAATACATGAATAAAAATGGCAAAAACACACATAATTTTTCATCACTGTATTATATTTATTCAAATTCCTATAATGTTGATTCCCATACTTTACCTTTGATAGTATTTCCTATAATGCAATTGTGAGGCATGTTTTCACACAAAAGTGCTTTAAAATTTATTTGCAAGCTTTATATTTTATGAAAATGTCATCTTAAATTTTACATTTCATATTCAATGGTAAAGATGATGTCATATCAAAACATAAAATACCAAGGCACTTTATAGCAATTTGGACATATTAGGAGAGAAAAGCAAGTACTAAAAGAAGCAATATTTATTAATAGTCCATAAAATATCTTCAGAGAGTTTTCTCCAAAAGTGTACTTGTGGCCACTTATATTCCTCATTTGTGTAGTCTTACTTTTTCAAGGTATATTAAAACAGTTCTGAAAGTGAATTGTCTAGCTAATGACCGAATATGTTAAGATAGCTGCCAAACACAATTTCTGAACATCTCTTCAGCTTGGGTTCTCTGTTGAATGTACAGTATTTAATAGATTTGAACTGCTGGTGTATAAGGATGGTGATAACACATGTTTCTGATAGTAAAAAGCACAACACTAAATCAAGATAACTATTTTGTCATTGTGGGCATGGCATTGAAACAGTAAGTTTAAAAAACTTCACAAGTGTGTATCAGAGTTCAGAAACGAATAATGACATAAAGAAAAAGGCATACTGATATATTTCTGTCAAAAAATATTGTTTCTAAAACAAAACACTATTTGGTAAAAAACAAATACTACTGTGTTAAGATCAGTTGACACATTTACCCTTCATGAAACTTAAGTATAGAATGGTGGGATAAATATCAGGTAATATAAACAAGCTCCTCATTACAGAATCAACAACACAGGAAACCTCCATACCAACATTAGAACAAAGAACTTCTCTGGTCTCTGAAACATCTATCGCACTGTCTTCTTCTTCCATCCAAGAAGCACCTACCATCGCATCTACTACAATTCTAACATCAGGTATACTTAAACATTGTTTCTAATTTGTACAGTGAATTTTGATTTCTAGTTTTTCAAAAAGCTGTAGTTCAGCATTTGAGACTTTCAGAAAAATAAATGAGTTCATAAAGCAAATAGTGTAAACCATTCATGATAGTATTTAGTTTACTTCCCTCAGAGTTATTTACTATTTGTTCTTCATTCTTTATTTTCTCTACACATCTTGCTTTTTTTCCACAAACGTCTTGTAAATGTAACAACCAGATTAGAATCATCACACCTGATGAACCAAGTAATTACTTAAATAAAATATGTGCATCTGCTTATAAACTAATTGTAAAATCACTGATGATATTTTAATTCCACTGTAATATGTTTCAAATTCTTAGACATTTATTCCTTCATCTTTCATTTGCTAATATTTACTATAAAGGTATTTTGAGATATGTTTTGGACTCAGAAGATTCCAACAGTGATTTCCACTTTTTGGAAGACTTTACAATATGAGATTAAGTCATATGAATTTTAAAATGTAACAAAGCATGATTAAAAAATAGCATACCAATTCATGAAAAAATAATGAGATGTATTGCACAAGGGACAGACTAGGAGAGAATACACAGATACTCTTTTAAAGTAGCAGTGTTTGCTAGTTAGGAAAAAATATCTTGTATTTCTTAACAAGAATATGCAGATCACATAGTCAGTTTCAACATTAGCATACATTTACTCTTTCCAGATTTTTGAAAAACTATCCTTATATCAAATATTGTAATTAGTGACTTACAGCATTAAATATAGACACCACAGACAATTTTTAAAACTATCTTCTGTTGAAGTTATCTGTTAAATGTATATATCACAATTTTGCTGAGTAGGTACTGGGATGTTGCTACAACATATTACTAATAATTAAAAGCAGTTAACTAAACCAAGATGTATATTTCTCAATTGTGGGGAAGGCAATAGAGGTGAAACTATCAAAGCCTTAAGAATCCTGTATCTGAGTTCAGGAACTACTGAAAATGAAAATTAAAAGAAAAGCTTATTCTGAAAGTTTCCAGGAAGTACAGTATTGTAAAAGGTCATTATAATGTAATTTACTGTATGTGTTTGTTTGTGACTCATAATTTTCCAAAAGTGTTCTCTAATTCAGTGAAGGTATAACAAAATGAGAAAATGTTATATTTATTTTGAAAAATGATTAATAATTATATAACATTATAAGATATCAAAACCAAAATCGTTCCATCATACTAAATAGGCTTATATTGTTAAGGATTGAATAAACACATAGTCAAGATCAGTTGACCAGCTAATTCTTCAAGAAAACATAGCTAAAAAATATGGGGGAAATTAAGTTATGTAAGAACATTATTCATTACAGAATCTTCAACAGTGGAACACTCTAGTCAAGTACCAGAGACAACCACATCTCTCACACTTGAAACATCAACCTCAGAATTTACTACAACTGCAACAACAGGTACTGTATTATCAAAGATAACATGAGATTTTTTTTCAGATAAGTTCTATTTTTACATTAAACAAAGCAGTGATTTAACATATCAGGATATCAAACATTGATTTTTGTTGATAATCAAATGGAACAAACTATTTACTTTTTTTGTGCACTGATACAGATCATTTTGCTTAATATCCTCTATATATGTTGCTAAGACATGTATAGAAGTCTTTATCACAACAACATGCAGATTAGTATCATAACTGTTAAAAAAATAATTGGTAACTAATGTGAAATCCCTGTAATACATAAATAAAAATGGCAAAAACCCATATATTTTTCATCACAGTATTGTATGTATATACATTCCAATAATGTGGATTCCCATATTTTACTTTTGATAGTATTTCTTATAATGCAATTGTGAGGTATGTTTTCACACAAAAGTGCTCTAATAGTTATTTGCAAACTTTACTATATATGAAAAGGTCATCTTCAAATTTAAATTTCATAGTCAAAGATAAAGATGATACTGTATCTAATCATAAAATACTTATGCACCTTATAGCAATTTGGAAATATTAGGAGAGAAAAGCAAATACTAAAAACAGCAGTATATATTAATTGGCTGTAAAATATCATCAGAGAGTTTTCTCCAAAAGTACTTGTGCCTTCTTAGATCCATGTTTAGTGTCATCTTTTTGGTTTTGCCAGTTATTTTACCAGTTGAGACACACTAAGCTGAAAGCTTGTTTGTAGGTGCAACCTGGGAGCACGAGGAAGTTAAGTGACTTGCTCAGGGTCACACAGTATGCAAGTGGGGGCTGTGGGATTCATACCCAGGTCTCCAGATCTGCAGTTCAGAGCCTTAAACCACTGCACCATACTGCGCTTACCTTTTCAAGATATATTAAAACAGTCCTGATAGTGAATTGTCTAGCTAATGACCTAATATGTTAAGATGGCTGCCAAACACAATTTCTGAACATCTCTTCAGCTTGAGTTCCCTGTTGAATGTGCAGTATTTAATTGATTTGAATTACTGATGTATTTGGATGGTGATAACACATGTTTCTTATAGTAAAAAGCAAAACACTACATCAAAATAACTGTTTTGTCATTGTGGGCATTGCTTTTAAAAACTTCAGAACTGTTTGTCTGAGTTCAGAAACTAATAATGACAAAAAGAAAAGGCATACGGATATTTTTCATTCGGAAAATATTGTTTCTAAAACAAAACACTATTTGGTAAAAAACAAATACTACTGGGTTAAGATCAGAAGACACATTTATCTTTTATGAAACTTAAGCTCAGAAAGGTGGGATAAATATCAGGTAATATAAACAAGTTGCTCACTTCAGAATTAACAACATAGGAAACCTCCAGCAAATAACTTCTCTGATCTCTGAAAGATCTATCCCACTGTCTCCTTCACCCATCCAAGAAACATCTACCCAAGCATCTACTACAATTCTAACATCAGGCATACTTATACATTGTTTCTAATGTGTACAGTGAATTTTGCTTTCTAGTTTTTTTAAAAAGCAGTAGATCAAGTGTTTGAGGATATCAGAAAAATAAATGTGTTCATAATGCAAATAGTGTAAACCATTCATTATTATATTTAGTTTACTTCCCCCAGAGTTATAGACTATTTGTTCTTCATTCTTCATTCTCACTACACAACTTGCTTTTTTTCTAACAAAAGTCTTTGTAAATGTAACAACCATATTAGAGACATCACACCTGATGAGCCAAGTAATTACTTAAATAAAATATGTGCATCTGCTTATAAAATAATTGTAATATCACCGATATCATTTTAATTGCACTGTTATGTGGTACAAATTCTTAGACATCTTCATCTTTCATTTGCTAGTGTTTACTGTAAAGGTATTCAGAGATATGTTTTGGACTCACCGGAGTCCAACAGCACTTTTCACTGTGTGGAAGACTTTACAATATGACTTTAAGTCATATGATTTTTGTAACAAAGAATGATTAAACTATAGCATATGAACTCATGAAACAATAATGAGCTGTATTGCTCAAGGGATACATTAGGAAAGAATACACATATACTCTTTTAAAGTAGCAGTGTTTGCTAGTTAGGAAAAAATATCATGTATTCCTTACCAAGAATATGGAGATCACATAGTCAGTTTTAACATTAGTATACATTTACTCTTCCCAGATTTTTTTAAAACTGTCCTTATATCAAATATTGTAATTAGTGACTTATAACATTAAATACAGACACCACAGACAAGTTTTAAAACTGTCTTCTATTGAAGTTATCTGTTAAAAGTATATACCAGAATTTTGCTGAGTATGTATTAAGAAGTTGCTACAAACATATATCTAATAGTTAAAAGCAGTTAACTAAACCAAGATATATATTTCTTAATTGTGGGGATGGCAATAGATCTGAAACTTTCAAAACTATCAGAATCCTATATCCGAGTTCCGGAACGAATGAAAATGAAAATTAAAAGAAAAGTATATTTTGAAAGTTTTGAGAAAAAAACAGTATTGCTACAGGTCATTATAATGTAATTGATCTGTTTGTTTCTGACATATAATGGTCCAAAAGTGTTCTCCAATTCAGTGAAGGTATGGCAAAATGAGAAAAAGTTACATTTATTTCTAAAAGTGATAAATAATTATATAACATCATAAGATATCAAAATAAAAATTGTTCCATCATATTAAATACTTTTATATTGCTAGGGATTGAATGAATACATAGTCAAGATCAATTGACCAGTTAATTCTTCAAGAAAACATAGCTAACAAATATGGGGGAAAATTAAGTTATGTTGGAACATTTTTCATTGCAGAATCTTCAAAAGTGGAACACACTAGTCAAGTACCAGAGACAACCAGGTCTCCCACACTTGAAACATCAACCTCAGAATATTCTACAACTGCAACAACAGGTACTGTATTATGAAAGATAATCTGAGATTTTTTTTTCAGATAAGCTCTATTTTTACATTAACAAAGCAGTGATTCAAAATATAAGGATATTGAACATTGATTTATATTGATAAAACAAATGGAATAAACCATTTTCTTTCATATTTACTTTAATATCCTCTATATTAGCTGCTCAGACAAGTATAGAATTCTCTATCACCAACAACTCGCAGATTAAAATTATAATTGCTAAAAAATGAATTAGTTACTAATGTGAAATTCCTGCAATACATGAATAAAAATAGCAAAAACCCATATATTTTTTCATCACAGGACTGTTTTTATTCAAATTCCTATAATGTTGATTCCCATATTTTACTTTTGATAGTATTTCATATAATGCAATGGTGAGGCATGTTTTCCAACAAAATTACTTTAAAATGTTTTTGCAATCTTTACAGTATATGAAAATGTCATCTCCAAATTTAAATTTCATATTCAAAATAAAGATGATAGGATATCAAAACATAAAATACTAATGCACCTTACATCAAATAGGAAATATTAGGAGAGAAAAGCAAATATGAAAATCAGCAGTATTTATTAATTGGCCATAAAATAGCTTCAATTAGTTTTCTTCAAAAGTGTACTTTTGCCATCTTAGATCCATCTTTAGTGTCGTCTTACTTTTTCAAGATATATTAAAACAGTCCTCATAGTGAATTGTCTAGCTAATGACCTAATATGTTAAGATGGCTGCCAAACACAATTTCTAAACATCTCTTCAGCTTGGGTTCCCTGTTGAATGTACAGAATTTAATAGATTTGAACTTCTGATGTATTGGGATGGTGATAACACATGTTTCTGATAGTAAAAAAGCACAACACTAAATCAAGATAACTATTTTGTCATTGTGGGCATAGCATTGGAACAGTAACTTCTGAAAAACTTCAGAACTGTATATCTGAGTTCAGAAACTAATAATGACAAAAAGAAAAGGGCATACTGACATTTTTCTGTAGAAAAATATTGTTTCTAAAACAAAAAACTATTTGGTAAAAAAACAATTACTAGTGTGTTAAGATCAGTTGACACATTTACTCTTCAAGAAACTTAAGCTCAGAAAGGTAGGATAAATATCAGGCTATATAAACAAGTTCCGCATTACAGAATCAACAACACAGGAAACCTCCATACCAATATTAGAGCAAAGATCCTCTCTGTTTTCTGAAACATCTGTCCCACTGTCTCCTTCTCCCATCCAAGAAACATCGACCCTAGCATCTACTACAATTCTAACATCAGGTATACTTAAACATTGTTTCTAATTTGTACAGTAAATTTTGATGTCCAGTTTTTTAAAAAGCAGTAGTTCAGTATTTGAAGATATCAGAAAAATAAATGTGTTCATAATGCAAATAGTGTAAACCATTCATGATAATAAGTAATGTACTTCCCTTAGAGTTATTTACTATTTGTTCTTCATTCTTCATTCTCTCTACACAACTTGCTTTTTTCTAACAAAAGTATTTGTAAATGTCACAACCATATTAGAATCATCATACCTGATGTGCCAAGTAATTACTTAAATAAAATATGTGCACCTGCTTATAAAATCAGGGATTTATTTAATTCTAAAAATTGATTAGCGTTTCCTCATAAAAGTGCTAAATCTTTGTGAAAATGCATAACTCTTGCCTCATTGTGTTTAACAAACACAGCACTTCTAGAAGATCTATATAAATACTTTCTGTACAGTTAGTATTATCCCAAGAAAAAAACTGCTAATCAATTATTTAAAACCCTGAAAATGATTGTAATATCACAGATATCATTTTAATTACACTGTTATCTGGTACAAATGCTTAGACATTTATTTTTGGACTTAGAAGATTCATTCAGTGCTTTCCACTTTGTGGAAGACTTTACAATATGAGATTAAGTCATATGAATTTTAAAATGTAAGAAAGCATGATTAAACAATAGCATACCAACTCATGAAAAAAAATAGCTGTGTTGCACAAGGGATACATTAGGAGAGAATACACAGACACTCTTTTAAAGTAGCAGGGTTTACTAGTTAGGAAAAAATATGTATTTCTCACCAAGAATATGTAGATCACATAGTCAGTTTTTAACATTAGTATACATTTATTCTTCCCAGATTTTTTAAAACTGTCCTTATATCCAATATTGTAATTAGTGACTTATAGCATTAAATATAGACACTACAGACAATTTTTAAAACTACCTTCTGTTGAAGTTATATTTTAAAAGTATATACCAGAATTTTGCTGAATAGGTATTGAGATGTTGCTACAATATATATCTAATAGTTAAAAGCACTTAACTAAACCAAGATATATATTTCTCAGTTGTGGGGATGACAATAGATGTGAAACTTTCAAAACCTTCAGAATCCTGTATCTGAGTTCTGGAACTAATGAAAATGAAAGTTAAAAGAAAAGCTTATTTTGAAAGTTTTGAGAAAAAACAGTATTGCAAAAGGTCATTATAATGTAATTGATGTGTTTGTTTGTGACACATAATAGTCCATAAGTGTTCTCCAATTCAGTGAAGGTATAACAAAATGAGAAAAAGTTATATTTATTTCTAAAAGTGATAAATAATTATATAACATTATAAGATATCAAAACAAAAACTGTTCATTATATTAAATACAGTTATATTTTTAGGGATTGAATGAATACATAGTCAGGATCAGTTGACCAGTTAATTCTTCAAGAAAATAAAGCTAAAAAATATGGGGGGAAATTAAGTTATGCAAGGACATTCATTACATAATGTTTAACAGTGGAACACTCTAGTCAAGTACCAGAGACAACCACATCTCCCACACTTGAAACATCAACCTCAGAATTTTCTACAACTAAAACAGTAGGTACTCTATTATCAAAGATAATCTGAGACTTTTTTTCAGATAAGTTCTATTTTTACATTAAACAAAGCAGTGATTCAACTTATAAGGATTTCGAACATTGATTTATATTGATAAAACAAATGGAATAAACCATTTACTTTGATATTTACTTTTTGTGTACATTAATAGTTATCATTTTGCTTAATATCCTCTATATTAGTTTCTCAGACAAGTATAGAATTCTTTATCACAACAAGCAGATTAAAATCATAATTGTTAAAACAAATTAGTTACTAATGTGAAATCTCTGCAATACATGAATACAAATTGCAAAAACGCATATATTTTTCCATCACAGTATTGTTTTTATTCAAATTCCTATAATGTTGATTCCCATATTTTACTTTTGATAGTATTTCATGTAATGCAATTGTGAGGCATGTTTTCACACAAAAGTGCTTTAAAATGTATTTGCAAGCTTTATATTATATGAAAATATCATCTTCAATTTTAAATTTCATATTCAAAAGTAAAGATGATATTTTATCAAAACATAAAATACTAATGCATCTTATAGCAATTTTTACATATTAGGAGAGAAAAGCAAATACTAAAAGCAGCAGTATTTATTAATTGGCCTTAAAATATCTTCAGAGAGTTTTCTCCAAAAGTGTACTTGTGCCAACTTAGATCCCTCTTTGGTGTCGTCTTACTTTTTCAAGATATATTAAAACAGTCCTGATTGTGAATTATCTAGCTAATGACCTAATAAGTTAATATGGTTGCCAAACACAATTTCTGAACATCTCTTCAGCTTGGGTTCCCTGTTGAATGTATGGTATTTAATAGATTTAAACTACTGATGTATTGGGATGGTGATAACACATATTTCTGATAGTAAAAAGCACAACATTAAGTCAAGATAACTATTTTGTCATTGTGGGCATGGCATTGGAACAGTAACTTTTAAAAATCTTCAGAACTGTGTATTTGTGTTCAGAAACTAATAATGACAAAAAGAAAAGGGCATACTGATATTTTTCTGTCGAAAAATATTGTTTCTAAAACAAAACATTATTTGGTAAAAACCAAATACTACTGTGTTAAGATCAGTTGATGCATTTATCCTTCATGAAACCTAAACTCAGAAAGGTGGGATAAGTATCAGGTAATATAAACAAGTTCTGCATTACAGAATCAACAACACAAGAAACCTCCATACCAACATTAGAGCAAAGAACTTCTCTGATCTCTGAAACATCTGTCCCACTGTCTCCTTCTCCCATCCAAGAAACATCTACCCTAGCATCTACTACAATTCTAACATCACATATACTTAAACATTGTTTCTAATTTGTACAGTGAATTTTGATTTCTAGTTTTTTAAAAAGCAGTAGTTCAGTATTTGAGGATATCAGAAAAAGAAATCAGTTTGTTAAGCAAATAGTGTAAACCATTCATGATAGTATTTTTTTACTTCCCTCAGAGTCATTTACTGTTTGTTCTTCAGTCTTCATTCTCGCTACACAACCTGCTTTTTTCCAACAAAAGTCTTTGTAAATGTAACAACCATATTTGAATCATCACACCTGATGAGCCAAGTAATTAATCAAATAAAATATATACACCTGCTTATAAAATAATTTTAATATCCCTGATATCATTTTAATTACACTGTTATATGGTATATATTCTTAGACATTTATTCCTTCATCTTTCATTTGCTAATATTTACTATAAAGGTATTTTGAGATATGTTTTGGACTCAGAAGATTCCAACAGTGCTTTCCACCTTGTGGAATACTTTACAATATGAGATTAAGTCATATGAATTTTAAACTTTAACAAAGAATAATTAAACAATAGCATACCAACTCATGAAAAAATTAGCTGTATTGCACAAGGGATACATTAGGAGAGAATACACAGATACTCTTTTAAAGTAGCAGTGTTTGCTAGTTAGGAAAAAATATCTTGTATTTCTTACCAAGAATATGCAGATCACATAGTTTTTAACATTAGTATACATTTACTCTTCTCAAATTTTTTTAAAACTGTCCTTATATCAAATATTGTAATTGTGACTTATAGCATTAAATATAGACACCACAGACACTTTTTAAAACTATCTTCTGTTGAAGTTATCTGTTACACGTATATACCAGAATTTTGCTAAGTAGGTATTGAGTTGTTGGTACAACATATATCTAAATTTCTCAATTGTGGGGATGGCAATAGATCCAAAACTTTCAAAACCATCAGATTCCTGTATCTGAGTTCAGGAACTAATGAAAATGAAAATTAAAAGAAAAGCTTATTTTGAAAGTTTCAAGAAAAAAAAAAACAGTATTGCAAAAGGTCATTATAATGTCATTTATGTGTTTGTAACACATAATAGTCAAAAAGTGTTCTCCAATTCAGTGAAGGTATGTCAAAATGAGAAAAAGTTGCATTTATTTCTAAAAGTGATAAATAATTATATAACATTATAAGATATCAAAATAAAAACTGTAGCATCATATTAAATACTCTTATATTGCTAGGGATTGAATGAATACATAGTCAAGATCAATTGACCAGTTAATTCTTCAAGAAAATATAGCTAAAAAATATGGGGGGAAAATTAAGTTATGTAAGAACATTGTCCCCAGAACCCCACCTATAAATACATGGACCAGTGGTTTGAGGTTGCTCAGTCTTGCCAATAATTTTACTGATTTGATATATTGTAATCATTCACCCTTTTTCACCTTGTTACACTTTTTCTATATTCCATATTATATGTACATTAACTTTACATTTCCATTTTGTACTTACATTATATCATTTTTCTTGTTTTCTCTTAATTAATAGCCAGGTCTGTCAATCTCTGCTGCTCCCCCAATGTACATCATGGGGGGATATCCTTGCCTCTTATTCTTATATCCTGCACCGGGGGCATGGGCGTACACACCGTGCCGCTGTTTCTTATTTACGGCATAAGTGCAAGCACCGTGCCGTTGCTTCCTGTTCTATTTTCTTCTCTTTCTCCCCCTTTTTCAACTTGTCATCCACCTTCAACAGTATTTCCATAGCCAGCCACTGTGATCCACCTTTCCCAGTGACGCACTGTGTTCCACCTTCCACAGTGCCCCGCTACCTTTCTTCTTTGTGGGAGGGTGGGAATTTCCTTATGGATCAAAATTGTGAGCTCACCTTGTGTGCAGCCCTTTTTACTTGCTGCCTTTCCCCACCCCTTATTTCCTCCACCCATTCAGCTGTTGCCACCTCATTGTCCCTGTGTTGTCACCAGACCTCCCCTTCTAACCCCACCCACTTTCCTCCATCCCCCTTTTCTCTTCTTTTCTTCTGAGCTTCCCCTTTCATTGGCTTGGGCCATGGGACAATGGGGCCTGCACTTCTTAAATTTGGGCAACCCTCTTTGTCCCCAGAACCCCACCAATAAATACATGGACCAGTAGTGTGAGGTTGCTCAGTCTTGGTAATAATTTTACTGATTTGATATATTGTAATCATTCACCATTTTTCACCTTGTTACACTTTTTCCATATTCCACATTATATGTACATTAACTTCACATTTCCATTTTGTACATAAATCATATCATTTTTCTTGTTTTCTCTTAATTAATATCCAGGTCTCTCAATCTCTGCTGCCCCCCGATGTACATCATTGGGGGGTATCCTGGCCTCTTATTGTTATATCCTACACCGGGGGAGCGGGTGTACACACCGTGCCCCTGCTTCTTATTTACACTAGTCCACCTCCAGCTTGCGATGTACGGTGGACTTCCCCCCCTTTTTCTTCTTCTTCTCCCTTCAGTCCTCCCCTTTCTCTTTTTTTTGTTTGCCTTTACTTCTGTACCAGCCACGACTCTATTGCATTTGAAATCTCAGTGTTGAACATGGCCACGCCAAGACCCGACAAATGCACCCCATCCCCTCTGTAGTACTTGTCTACCCCTTCTGTGATCCCGTGTTTTATCACCATTCCCCCGTTCTCATGAAATACTCTCCCTGTTCTTGAATTCATGCATTTCCTAGCCCTGTCTATGCTCTTGTTATTCACTGCTTGCCTCCATACCCTGCAAGGCATGATGTCTGACCATGCCAGAGTAACCTCTGGCCACCATTCTTTTATTATCTTAACATCACGCTCTATCTGATAAAAAATGTCCAACCAGGGCCTTGTTCCCAAGTTGTTACCCCCAAGATGTACCACAATCAGGTCCGGTCACCTATGTTCCCTCCTGATTTCCCTGAGCTTTGGCAGCAGCTGTGCCCACTTCATACCCCTTCGGCCTTTCCACACCAGCCTTATTGTGTCAATATCCAGGTACAGCTGTTTTCCTCCTTGTCTCTGGGCTGCCCATTTTTCTGCCCAGTGCACAAATGAGTGCCCGCAAATCCATGCCTCGAGCTTCTTAGTCGCACCTGGTTGATCGAAAAACACAAAGAATGAATATCTGTCCCTGCCCTTCCTCCCCACCTTCTCTTTTCCCTTTTCTAGATGTACCTGCTATGGGAGAAAAAACAGACATTTTAGCATTGTAATACTCGAATGTATTTTCTATAACATCCTGATGACTATCTCCCTCTCTCTTTTATCTCCTCAGCTCCTCTGCCCTGAGCAGACATTGTTGATGCTGCACCAATTCTAAATGAATGTGAGGAATAGCCCTCCTTTGACTCCCCAACAAAACGGAGTACCTTGTTTAATACTACAGCCACTTGATATCCAGAGACTGGCCTGCCATCCCCATGTATAAATATCTTTCCATTACCCTGTTTTTTTTAGTCTGCCACATACACGTGCAGCGCCACCACTGGGCATATGCATTTATTTTGGTGTTTCCACAACCACACCTTCCTCCCTTGCTTTTTCTGATTGGTTTTGGACTCCCGTAATTTGCCTGTTATTGCTTCACTCCTCCATTCCATGTCCTTCCATCGTATGCCCCCACCTTCAGTCATCTTACGGTGGCCCACTATCTCGCTCAGCCTGAAGGCCCCACTGTACATGGTGGTGTATAGTGCCTGAAATAACACTGTTTCCCCCATGGACATGCATATGTGGCCTAGTGCCTGCAGTAACCTTGGACTCCCATGGTTGAGTGTGCTATGTTCTGATTCCAACCCTTGACTATAAATTGTGCCCCTTGTTCCCCCTTTGCTGGACCACTTACCTGTCCACAGTACTCATCCCAAAACATTTGAAAAGCCCTCCAGGAGGTTTTGTATGCTCTCATGGTCCAAGGGGCCCAGGAGTTGTGGAAGAAAGCCTCAGCTCCTCCAATCCAATCAACCATACGTGATCAAGAATGGCGGTCTGTTTTGTCTCTGCTCCTGGTGCAAAGGTTCTGAATTTGTCCATCTGCAATCAGGAGAGGCAATCAGCTATCATGTAGTCCACTCCCTTGATGTGTTTTGCCCTGAAAGACATGTACAAGGCCAAACCCAACCATACTATTCTGCTCAATACTCTCATAACCCTCTCTGATTTTGTTCATTTTTTGTTCAGTACTTCTATGACTGCTCCATTGTTGCTCCAGAATGTGACCTGCCTGTTCCTGAGTTCCACTCCCTATACTACCAAGCCACCATATGGGAAATAGCTCCAGAAAGGTGATGTCTTTTGTCACCACCCTCTGACTCCAGGCGACTGGCCACGGTTGTGCAAACCATCTTCCTTGGAGATACCCTCCCATCCCTGTTCCCCCCGCTGCATCTGTGTATAGTTGTAAATCCGTGTTATACACCCATTCATCCTGCCAAAATGTTTGCCCTTTATATTTCTGTAGAAATTACTCCCATGCTGCCATGTCCTTCCTAGCCCTTTTATTCAGATCCACCCAATGGTGAGGCTGTGTGGCCCCCCTCGTGACCCATGCTAAATGATGTGTAAACGTTCACCCTGGCATGATCGCTTTACATGCAAAATTCAGGTGACCCAGTAACCGCTGTGCCTGCTGCAGCGTTACCCTTCTGCGGCTTCTTACTGCCTTCAATAACTCCTTCAGTTTTTTAACCTTCTGTTCAGGCAACCAGAATAATTCCTTTTCCGTATCCAGTTCCAGTTCCAAAAGCTCAATCTTGCGACTTGGTCTCTCAGTCTTGTCTACCACTAGTGGGACCCCCTCTTCCTGACATAACCTCTGTAAACTCTTAAGCATGACCTGTGTCTCTGCCTTTCCTTCTCCAAAAAACAGGAAATCATCTAGGTAGTGCACCACCGTCCGGTACCTGAACCTCTTCTGATAATCCCATTGTAGCCAGGTACTAAACATTTCTAACATCTAACACGCTATTGAACACCCCACTGACATCGCTTTATCAAAATAATACTTGTCCTCCACCCTGAACCCCAGCAATTCCCAGTCTTCCGGCCTAACCGGTAAGAGGTGAAATGCTGATTCTATGTCTGTTTTTGCCATCCATGCTTCCCGTTTTGTTCTAATCATTTTTACCACATCCTCCAGCCTGGCATATGTGACTCTACTGTCCTCCTTCCCTATGGAATCATTGACCGAATCCCCTTCTGGATAAGACAAGTGGTGCATTACCCGATACTCACCTTCTTGTGTTTTGGGCACCAAACCCAAAGTCAAAACCCTTAGTTTGGGTAGTGGCGGTGTCGTGAACGGGCCCTCGACCCTAACCTCTCTTACCTCATTCTGAATTTTTTCTGCCAAACCACCCTTTTTTCCCACTAGTGATTTCAAATGTTTTTTACAGTCTGTTTCCTGGGCCCTTTAAACTGTAAGCTAAAATCATATTCAAAACCCTCTCCCAATTTTTTTGCCGCTAACCTGTCTGGAAATCCCACCAACCAGTTTTTCAACCTTCCTATCTTTATGGGAGTCTGTGCCAGCTGGAAACAGCCTTCCCTGGTCCCCCTTTGTGTCCTGATGTCGGGGCTGATTAGCCTGTCATTTTCCCCCTGCTTCTCTACCCCTGTTGCATCTCCACCAGTGCTGCCCCTGAAAGGGATGCTGCCCACCCTAAATAGATTGCTGATGTGAGCTGTCCTGACTGCTCTTCCCTTTTTCCCAGCTGTACCTGCACTTGGTCACTGGATGATGCCCCCTGCACTTGGAGCACTCATGCCAAAACCGGCAGTTTGGCCAAGAACAGGCTGCTCTATTGTATCCCCAGCAGGCCTTCATTGCTGCCAATGCCCTTTTTTTCCCCTTCCGTTTCTTTGTCCCAAGGCCCTGTGTAATTCTCCAGCCACAAATCTATTTGTCTGGCACCCCATTGC
This sequence comes from Neoceratodus forsteri, assembly GCA_016271365.2. Classification (NCBI taxonomy): domain Eukaryota; kingdom Metazoa; phylum Chordata; order Ceratodontiformes; family Ceratodontidae; genus Neoceratodus; species Neoceratodus forsteri. The sequence goes on along the minus strand of CM028137.1, from coordinate 685,412,839 downwards.
ACATCCCCGGAATGCACCCTTCTCTTCCTAAATTTTTCATCGTACCGTAACCAACTATGCCCCCCTTTCTTGTATGCATTTTTTATGAGGAGGGAGTAAGTGAGCAGGGGGTTAGCTAATTCCGCATGTTTTTCTATCATAATTGCCATGAAATATGTAAAACCAGTGGACCAGTTATCCCATGTTTTTACCTTCCATGTTATTTCCTCCTCTTCCTTTCTGAGCAGCACTACTGCCGCTGCCATGTCTTTCTTCTCAAAGCTATCTTTTTCTTCATATTTTTCCATGCTATCCACATTTGCCAATGCAAAAATATCCACATATTCCCCTTTCCATATCTTGTCTTTCACTGCTGTTGGCACATGGTCTGCTAGGCGGACTCCAGGAGCCCCTAACTCTTTCCTTACTCCTTGATTAACCCTCATCGCATCGTTCCCTCCCCCTTTTAGCTCGCCCAATGCCTTTTCTAATTGGCCAATGCCACTCTCCTCCATACTTTTTAACATTTGTGCTATATATTCTTTTATACTACTCTCCACTGTCACCCCTTGATTACCTAGTGCAGTTGTCTGTGAAGGACCAGGCCCCGGCATCGGTATTTCCGCTACTTGTGGCCCACTTGTTTGCTGTGGTGATGGTGCTAGGTTTGCTACTAGTGAGTTTGGTTGGCACCTTGGTGCTACTGGTTCTGTTCTTCCCTCTGGCCCTGGGATTTGGCCCTGGTGCAGCTCAGGTACATGTCTCTCAGGGGAATGGGTCCGCATTTCCGACACTGGACTCACCCCACTGGGCTCCCTATCAGAAATCAGCACCGGTACCCTCTTGTTAGCTTCTTTTCCCTTCCCCGACTTCCCTTTCTGCTTCTTCCCCTTTTCCCCACCGTCAGGCTCCACCACCTCCAGCAGTCAATTAGCCTTCTCCACCAGCACCATCACTGCCTTGAAGCACTTCTCTTTGTTGGGCTTTGTCTTTCTTGGTGGCATCCTGCTTCTGTTTCTAGAATGACAAATCATTGTTATTAACAGCATTCTACATGTTCACCCTAGCTGTGTTTAAATTGCTTCCCTTCCCCCAACCCACATTCTGTCTTCCCAGCCCCCTTTATGGCTTTCCAGTCCCCAACCAATGCACCATCCATGAGAGAAAAAAACCCAACCAACTGTTCTGTGGTGTACCTGCCCACCACTATATATATATTTTTTTTTATACCTAGGGTAAGTTTCCTCCCCCCCCCTTTTTGCCCCCTTTTTCTTGATCCTCACTGTTTGTTTTGCTTGCACTCTGTCCCACACCACTTCCTGGCTCCCCTTCAGGCCTACATTACCCAGACCACCTCACCATTATCCTATCCTATTTTGCCCTACATGTCTTTTTAACCTAATTGGCATTTTGCTGGCTCCTTGTTGATTTATGATTTTTTTTGTTGCCTGAAAAGCCACTGTGTGTGTGGCTGTATATGCCCCCCATCTTTTCCCCTCTGGCAGTAGCCCACACTCGGGTCGCTATCTTTTCTTCTGCCCACCTCCTCCCCCATTGCCAGTACCACCATTCTTCTAACAACCCCCCCCAAACACCATGCTGCCAAACCGATCACCATTCCGGTGAACTTTACAGTAAATAGGGTAATCGGGATTCAAAAGTCGATCTCCTGATTCATAGTTCTGAGCAAGAACCCTGGAGTCCACATCTTCAGCTCTGCTCCCTAACCCAGCGCACTATGGTGCTTGCCTCTTAATCGCTAGGCTATGATGCCTGTTTTTTGGGCCCTCTTTGTCGACCCCACAAGGCGATGACATCACATGCCATCACCACGCAGTCAGGCCCCTATCTCTTGGGGGCCCTTTCCTTTGTTCTCTTTCTCTTGGCCTCCTTTTTTCCCCCTGCTCCCCCCTTTACATACCTTCATTCAAAACTGGCTCCTTCCTCCTGTAAACAACAACTGCAAACCTGCCGTTCACTACCCAGCTTTTCCCTGGGCTTCCACTCTTCAGCCATGCTGTGGCCCAGCCCCCGAGCTCTTCAGCTCCCTGCCCTCAAAATTGCCCTTTCTTCTGCGTGCTTGACCAACAAGCTCTTCACCCCCATTGTGGCCCAACAACAAGAAAAATCCCAACCTCATTGCCCCATAGCCACTCCAGCATCCCTCGCTTCTACTGCCTTCAGCGTCTTTCACTCCAAGCTTCGCCCCACACCTCCTTCGTTCAGCCCCCAAGGTCTCTACTTATGCCAACAGGGCTACTATTCCTGTCCTTTACATGCTTCCACCCTCAATTCTGTGGCAACAACCACCATGGGTGCTCTTTACCAGCACTGTAGGTGCATCATTCATGTATAGAAAACAGGCTTTCTGTCTGCCTCCACCATCCTTTCACCTCATATTACCTCAGGTTCCAGAATGTCTCTTACTGTTGTTCAGCCATCCTTTTCTCTCTTTTCTTAAATAATACTTGGCCTCCTTTGTTTTTATTACTTTTAATTCACTGCAAATTTTACTCAAAAACCAAATCAAATGCCCAATGGCTCAATACTTATTGCCTACGACTGATTTGCTTCCACAGAAAAACTTCTTTATGGAGCAAAATTGTCAGCTCCCCCTGTGTGCAGCCCTTTTTACTTGCTGCCTTTCCACACCCCTTATTTCCTCCACCCATTCAGCTGTTGCCACCTCATTGTCCCTGTGTTGTCACCAGACCTCCTCCTTCTAACCCTACCCCATCCCTCATCCCCCCTCTTCTCTTCTTTTCATCTGAGCTTCCCCTTTCATTGGCTTGGGCCATGGAACAGTGGGGCCTGCCCTTCTTAAATTTGGGCAACCCTCTTTATTCATTGTAGAATCTTCAACACTGGAACACTCTAGTCAAGTACCAGAGACAACCACATCTCCCACACTTGAAACTTCAACCTCAGAATTTTCTACAACTGCAACAACAGGTACTGTATTATCAAAGATAATCTGAGATCTTTTTTCAGATGAGTTCAATTTTTACATTAAACAAAGCAATGATTCATCATATAAGGATATCGAACATTGATTTATGTTGATAAAACAAATGGAATAAACCATTTACTTTGATATTTACTTTTTGTGTACATTGATAGTTATCATTTTGCTTAATATCCTCTACATTAGTTGCTCAGACAAGTATAGAATTCTTTATTACAACAAGCAGATTAAAATCATAATTGCTAAAAAATGAATTAGTTACTAATGTGGAATCCCTGCAATACATGAATAACAATGGCAAAAACCCATATATTTTTTCATCACGGTTTTGGTTTTATTCAAATTCCTATAATGTTGATTCCCATATTTTACTTTTGATAGTATTTCATGTAATGCAACTGTGAGGCATGTTTTCACACAAAAGTGCTTTGAAATGTATTTGCAAGCTTTATATTATATGACAATGTCATCTCCAAATTTAAATTTCATATTCAAAGATAAAGATGATACCATATCAAAACATAAAATACTAATGCACCTTATAGCAATTTGGATCTATTAGGAGAGAAAAGCAAATGCTAAAAGCAGCAGTATTTATTAATTGGCCATAAAATACCTTCAGAGAGTTTTCATCAAAAGTGTACTTTTGCCATCTTAGATCCATCTTTAGTGTCATCTTACTTTTTCAAGATATATTAAAACAGTTCTGATAGTGAATTGTCTAGCTAATGACCTAATATGTTAAGATGTCTGCCAAACACAATTTCTGAACATCTCTTCAGCTTGGATTCCCTGTTGAATGTACAGTATTTAATACTTTTAAAGTACTGATGTATTGGGATGGTGATAACACATGTTTCTGATAGTAAAAAGCACAACACTAAATTATGATAACTATTTTGTCATTGTGGGCATGGCATCGGAACAGTAACTTTTAAAAACCTCAGAATTGTGTATCTGAGTTCAGAAACTAACAATGACAAAAAGGAAAAGGCATACTGATATCTTTCTGTCGAAAAATATTGTTTCTAAAACAAAACACTATTTGGTAAAAAAACAAATACTAGTGTCTTAAGATCAGTTGACACAAGTATGGAGAAGAAGCAAACTGTCCCAGTGAGAACAAAGAATGCCCCCATTACAGCATCCCATTGCATACTGACCAGCAAGCAGCAGACAGCTGTTCAGAAACAGAAGAGCAGGCAACAGACATGGAAATAGATGTGGTAGACTCGCAGATTACAGCACTTCCAGAGGCAAAGAGTAAAGAGGTTTTCCCAAATAACACCACCCAGTGTGGTGAAAAAACAGATTACATACTGGCTGAGAACTGTGAATGGGCAGATTGCAGCACGCCATTTCAAATTAACCAACACCCAGGCAGTGCTTCAAAAGCAGAAGAGCAGGGAATGGAGAAAACCAAGACACATGTACAGAGTGTTGTTGTTCCAGACTTACAAGGTAAAGATGTTCATCTCGGTAACACCTACCAGTGTGAAGAAAAAGTAAACAGTATTGTTGCGTATGAGAGCACAGATAGTGGTACTTCACGGCAGATTGATCAGCCAGCAGACAGTTTGTCAAAAACAAAAGAGCAGGCAACAGACATGGAAATGAAGACAGAGTCACAGAAAATGGAACTTGCAGAAGTACATGGTAAAGATCTTTGCCCCAGTAATGACGACCTGTGTGGAGGAAAAATGGACATTCCTGTTGGTGAGGGCACAGATATCAGCCTTTCATTGCATACTGATCAACCAGCAAACAGTGGTTCAAAAACAGAATAACAGGTAATGAACATGGCCAGGGACAATGGTTTTCCGTTTTTACCGGTAACACCAGTAAAAATCACGGAATCCTGCTTGGTTTGCGGATTTTGAATTCTTGTACCGGTGCCTCACGGAAATTGCATTTCACTGCACAGAATCCCTAGGATTTCAGCATATTTTTACATTTTTTTATTTTATCTTTCTCTGGCCCCTTCTCTCAGCATTAGTCTCCACTTTTCAGAGATCCCTAGGCTGGGTATACCTTAGCTTCACCCCAGGTAATGCTCAGGAGCTCTTGTGAGCCTGCACCCATCCTGCCTAGGCTGTACCCCCCAGGTGGGAAGGGAAGGGACCCCAGGTCACCCCCTCCACAGTCCTTAATGTGTGTCAGAGCAGCCCAGTGGGTCCCTCATGGGAAACTAGTTATGAAGTCTGGGGCAGCTGGGTTCCTTCTACCAGCAGCCGATGTGGGGTAATTGTTACTGGTTTTCTGGTCTCTGTCCCTGAGGGCACCAACCCGAGGGATCCAAGGAAGTAGGGCACATAGAGACATGCCATTACTCCAGATCCTGGCTAGCTTCCTCTTTTCCCAAATGCTCTGCAGCCTCATTGCACCACCACCTGTGGTCACCCAGGTGGCAGTAAAGCAGCAGGACCTGCAAGCCACCATTCCCAGAGAAAGAGAGCAGCCCCCCAGGTGCTCGATCCTACTCCCCTGGCCAGGCCTCCAGCAACCCAAATTCACTTCTGATCCCAAGTCCCTGGCATTGCAAGCAGTAGTGCTACCTCAGGCTATTTACAGTGCTCTGTCAACTATACACCCACTTTGGTGTAAGAAAACATAAGCAGATGGAGAGGGAAATAATTCAGTTTTAGTAAAATGTTGCAGTGTTCAATGTTAATAATTTGCACTGTAGGTAATGTGCACTATTATTGAAATCATATATTAAAACATTACATATGGGTTTTATGGCTGGCAGTATAGCCTAGTGGTTAGAGTAACAAACAGTGATCGAACTGAGTACATTTAGAAGACTTGGGTTTGATTCCCACAACCTCCACTTGCATACTGTGCGACTCTGAGCAAGGCACTTAACCTCCACAGTGCTCCTGGGTCACCTCTGAAAACAGGCAGTTTTGCCTAGTGGGTTTACCCAGTTTACATAAAAATATCAATATAAGTTTACTACATCATACAGTGGTCAGGGTACCATGTAATTTATCCGAGTTGTACTCGGGCTGCAATGATGTTGTATAGGTAAATATAAATGTTCAGATACATTTTGTGTTTTATAAGCTTGTTTTTAGACTTTAGTCAGGTTTTTATTGTATTTTTTGCATGTGAACATCTAGGATATAGATTGCTAAGTGGAGGATCACTGTTACCAACTAGTTTATTCAAGTTTATAATCAGCAGGGCCATCCAAAATCCTCAGTTGTTTGATTGAAAGTCTGAATGAAAGTATGTTCACAAGGCACAAGCTGCCTTACTACTTATTTAGGTGAATGGGGTAGAAACACAGAAACATAGAATCTGACAGCCCGCCTAGTCTGCCCATTTCATCATTTGCACCTTCTCTCCCACCTGTTGTGTCAGTCTCCGTGACAACAAAAAGTTTTCTGACAGACTGCTTTAATAAAAAGCAAATGTTACATGTTTAAGTGTACTTATGTTTGGCCAGTGGATTTGAAAGCACATTCAGTGACACATGGAAGGTAAGACCCAGGGCTGTATGATGCTGGTGGGTGGAGTGGTGCTCAATTCACCTGAGCTCAGACATGAAACCGAGAGACACCCTTTTCATGGAGACCAAGGGAAAAAAAGGAATTCACATGTTTGTGAGATGCATTAGAAAGTCCTCCACTAATCACTTGTGAATTTTTTTTAGGTGAAGACACTATTTCAAAGAAGCAAATTCAGGAAATTTTTTTTGTTCCTCCTACCCCTTGGCCATCCACTCCTTCAGGCCTACCAAGTCCCCCTACCACTGCTGCTGAGTTCCCCCACCATCCACTGCCCCTTATGGCCATGCTATCAGGTAACCGAATTAACCCTTCATCAGTCCTATCCCTGTGGGAGGCTAACAAGGAAGACAATCACCCTAAAGAGCTTCCTGTATATCCCAGGCATGAGGGTCAGAACAGACACATGTGTCTGGGACTTCATGCTTATAGAGGGATCAGAAGCCATCCTCTAGGTAGCCAGCAGGTGTTTTTCCATTTTTGTGGGAGCGTGACAGACCACATGATGTCAAGAAACAAATTGACATCCATCATGCTCTCCTCCGCAATGAGCGCCAATGTGTTGCCATGCCTCCAGCCTCCACCTGGGGCCAGCAAATGCTGAGCTGTGAATATACCCTCCCTCCCAGGAGAAGGCGAGTGTTTGTTGGACACACAAGCCTTCACCCCCCCCGGCTGGTCTTCCAGCACCCAAACCTGTTCCCAAACCCTGGTCTGTGGTGTCACTGGCAGAAATCCAATTGAGGCAGTTAGATGATAGGAAAAAACAAATGTTCTCCACCTTAGTAGTGGTGGTGGTTCAGATTAATTCATATCTGAGTTCTAGCAAGCAAAGAGACTAAGTAATTTATAACTTGTGCATGTGGGGTGTTGGGAGTTGAAGAAAGGGGGTCATAGTGCTGTCACTACTGCCATCATCCCTGAGGGATGTGGACTGCATTGTTGCTACTGCCATCACACCTGAGAGGTGGGGGGGCATAGTGCTTCTGCCATAACCACTGGTGGATGGGGAATGTTGTACTGCTACTGTCCTACCTGAGGGATGGGGGCCATAGTGCTCTTACTGCCATCATACATGAGGAATGCGGAACGTGGTACTGCTGCCATCACACCTAATGGATAGGGACTGCAGTGCTGCTGCTTCCATCACACCTGAGGGAAGGGGAACACAGTGTTGTTGCTGCTGCCATCACACCAGAGGGATGGGTCTGTAGTGTTGTTGGTGCTGCCATTGCACCAGAGGGATGGGGGCCTTACTGCTGCTTCCATCACACCTCAGGGATGGGGGCTGTAGTGCTGTTGCTGCCATCATATTTTGTACCCAAAATATCTTTAAATTGGTACAAGGATGGAAAGATGTGTAATAGTGGAGGTCAAAACTGCTAAAATGCATGTTAGCAGAGTTAAAAATTGTTAAATAAAATACACAAAACTGAACATCGGCAAAACCGGATTTTGGCTTAGCAGACACTGGTGACAATATCATTTTTTACAATGTGCAAAATGGAATTTGCCCTTTCTCAATCCCGGTAAACCAGTGTCCCTGAACATGGCAACAGATACGGCAGATATATAGAGTATAGCTATCCCCAGTAATCCCAACCAGTGTGGCAAACACATAGACTGCCTCAGTGAGAACAAAGAATGGCCTGGTTACATCATCTCTTTGCGTACTGACCAACAACCAGCAGACAGTACTTCAAAAACAGAAGAGCAGGCAACAGATATGAACAAAAGTATGACTGATTCGTGAGGTATAGTAGTTCCAGAAGTATATGCTACAGATATGTGCCTCAGTAAGAAACAGGGTGGAGGAAAAGTAGATTGTTCTGTTATCAGTGAGGGTACAGATATCAGCATCTCACTGCATATTGACCAGCAACCAGGAAACAGAGGTTAAAAAACAGAAGACCAGACAACAGACATGGACATAGAAACAATTAAGATAGATGTTCAGGGTACAGTACTTCCAGATGTACAGGGTAAAGATGTTTGTCCCAGCAACAACAACCAATGTGAAGGAAAAGCTGACTGTCCTGGTGACAGTGAGGGCACAGATATCGGCATCTCATTGCAGTCTGACCAGCAACCAGAAAATGGTGGGTCCAAAACAGAACAGCAGCCACCAGACATGGAAGTAGAAATATATAAGGCAGACTCACAGAGCATAGAACCTCCACATGTACAGGGTAAAGTTGTTTGTCCCAGTAACACTAACCAGTGTGAAGGAAAAGCAGACTGCCTTCCTACTCAGAACAGTAAATTCCCAGATTCCAGCATCATATTGCTAAGTGAACAACATGCAGACAGTGGTTCAAAACTAGAAGAGTGGGGAATGGACCCAAGAACAGATACAGTGGACTCCCAGAGTACTGTACTTCCAGAAGTACATGGTGAAGATGTTTGCTGCAGTAACCCAAACCTGTGTGAAGGGAAAGCAGACTGTTCTGTTGCCAGTGAGAGCACAGATATCTGCACCTTATTGCAGTTTGACCAGCAGCCGGCAAATGGTTCAAAAACAGAAATGCAGGCAGTAGGCATGGAAACTGATAAAGCGGATACACATTGTATGGTGGTTCCAGAAGTACATGATACAAATGTTTGCCCCCATAAAACCAGCCAGAGTGGAGGAAAAGTAGATAGCCCTCCTGCCAAGAACTGCGAATACCCAGCAGACAGTCTCTTACCCCGGTGTTACCTTGAACTGGGCTCAGGTTTGGAGGGATATGCATAGATACCATACTCAGGACAGGCTCAAGCTTACCCAATATTATATTTTTAATAATATGTATTATACGCCCAGGAAGCTCTTCCAGCTCAATAGGCTGACAGCCTCCCTATGTACTAGATGTTCGCAGGGAGATGGGAATCCCCTTCAAATTTTCTGGGACTGTCCGAAGGTTGCTCTGCTCTGGACAGCTATCCAAGACAATCTGGATCCCCTATTGGGCCTTACTTCCTTTTTTACCCCCGAAATATGTATATTAGGGGACTACAGTGCTATTGATTGTGTAGAACGTCGGTATCATATTGCCCTGGTGTCTGGTGTGGTTAAAAGACTTGTCCTTAGACACTGGACTGACCAACTGACCCTGACCTACCCTGAGTGGTTGACCGAGTTATCAGCCTGCCTCAATGTTGAAAGGTTATTGGCTAGTATGCGGTGCCGTATGGACCTATTCCAAAAGAGATGGGGCAAACTGTATGCTCTTTATTTGCACCATTGACCTCTTGGCTTCTCCCTTTGGCACCCATGGCAGTCTCCTCCTTGTTCCCTTTTGGTACTGCATGTTTTGAGTTTTGAATGCGATTTTCTTTGAGTAATATATATGCCAGGTTTGGCTTTTTTCTTTCTAGTCATATGATTAATGGCACACTTGGGTGGGGGGAGGATTGATTGGGGGAGGGGTGGGGAGGGTGAGGGGTGAGGGGTGGGGTGGGGTTTGTTGGGGTTTAGTTTGTGTTTCTTTTACTTTGTACCAAGTGTAGACAACTGGTTACTTTATTCTGTGTAAATGTTGTTTTTGTTTAGTATTTGAAACATTTAATAAACTTGAATTTCTAAAAAAAAAGATCAGTTGACACATTTACCCTTCATGAAACTTAAGCTCAGAAAGGTGGGATAAATATCAGGTAATATAAACAAGTTCCTCATTACAGAATCAATAACACAGGAAACCTCCATACCAACATTAGAGCAAGGAACTTCTCTGATCTCTGAAACATCTACCCCACTGTCTCCTTCTCCCATGCAAGAGACATCTACCCTAGCATCTACTACAATTCTAACAGCAGGTATACTTAAACATTGTTTCTAATTTGTACAGTGAATTTTGATTTCTAGTTTTTTAAAAAGCAGTAGTTCAGCATTTGAGGTTATCAGAAAAATAAATGAGGTCATAAAGCAAATAGTGTAAACCATTCATGATAGTATTTAGTTTACTTCCCTCAGAGTTATTTACTATTTGTACTTCATTTTTCATTCTCTCTACACAACTTGATTTTTTCCAACAAAAGTCTTTGTAAATGTAACAGCCAGATTAGAATCATTACACCTGATGAGCCAAGTAATTACTTAAATAAAATATGTGCATCTGCTTATAAACTAATTGTAATATCACTGATATTTTAATTACACTGTTATATGGTACAAATTCTTAGACATTTATTCCTTCATCTTTCATTTGGTAACATTTACTATAAAGTTATTTTGTGATATGTTTTGGACTCAGAAGATTCCAGCATTGTTTTTCACTTTGTGGAAGACTTTGCAATATGAGATTAAGACGTATGAATTTTAAAATGTAATAAAGAATGATTAAAAAATAGAATACCAACTCATGAAAAAATCATAAGCTGTACTGAACAAGGGATACATTAGGAGAGAATACACAGATACTCTTTTAAAGTAACAGTGTTTCCTAGTAAGGAAAAAATATCTTGTATTTCTTACCAAGAACATCCAGATCACATAGTCAGTTTTAACATTAGTATACATTCACTCTTCCCAGATTTTTGAAAAACTGTCCTTATATCAAATATTGTAATTAGTGACTTACAGCATTAAATATAGACACCGCAGACAATTTTTAAAACTATCTTCTGTTGAAGTTATCTGTTAAATTTATTTACCAGAATTTTGCTGAGTAGGCATTGGGATGTCGCTACAACATATTACTAATAATTAAAACAAGTTAACTAAACAAAGATGTATATTTCTTAGTTGTGGGGATGGCAATAGTGGTGAAACTATCAAAACCTTCAGAATCCAGTATCTGAGTTCAGGAGCTAATGAAAATGAAAATTAAAGGAAAAGCTTATTTTGAAAGTTTCAAGGAAAAACAGTATTGCAAAAGATCATTATAATGTAATTGATGTGTTTGCTTGTGACCCATAAATTTCAAAAGTGTTCTCCAATTCAGTGAAGGTATAACAAAATGAGAAAAAGTTATATTTATTTCTAAAAGTGATAAATAATTATATAACATTATAAGATATCAAAACAAAAACTGTTCCATCATATTAAATACACTTATATTGTTAGGGATTGAATGAGTACATAGTCCGGATCAGTTGACCAGTTAATTCTTCAAGAAAACATAACTAAAAATGTGGGGGGAAATTACATTATGTAAGAACATTATTCATTACAGAATCTTCAACAGTGGAACACTCTAGTCAAGTACCAGAGACAACCACATCGCCCACACTTGAAACATCAACCTCAGAATTTACTACAACTGCAACAACAGGTACTATACTATCAAAGATAATTTGAGTTTTTTTTCAGATAAGTTCTATTCTTACATTAAACAAAGCAGTGATTCAACATATCATGATATCAAACATTGATTTTTATTGATAAAACAAATGGGGCTGGATATTCAAACTGCGCCCAAAATGTACGCAATAGCAGGAACAAGCACAAGTCCATTGCGCACATGCACAATAGACGCGATATTCAAACATGGAGCAAGGCAAATTGTGCAACCAGCCAACATCTGAATATCACACAACCTGTGCCATAGCGCAACCAGGAAGGTGAAGCTGAGCAGATATGATACGCTATAGTGCAACAAGGGCAGCCCAGCTGAGCAGTCCAGAGGTGCCATAGCACAAGCAGGGAGCCCCCCAGCAGCAGAGCAATGGAACTGCACAACCAAGGAGGTTGGCAGGGGCCCACCACCCATGCCACAGATGGGCACAGGAACACATTGAAGAACTAACAATGCATCCCCACACCCCAAGCACAGCATAAGTGGAGGAGGGATGGAATATCCACCGGCCCATAGGGACAAGCCAACAAAGCACAGCCGGACCATGTTGCCCCAGCACACCCACTGGCAAGCTGAGACTGCCACACAAAGGGGGCGGACCACCCTAGTGCACATCAGCCCCCCCTTGTGCGCAGCACATCCTGCACTGTGACCCCAAGACACCACCCATGAGCAGTGACCATCACTGCAGGAATCCCCATGCATCCCCATCACACTGCAACCTTGTGTACCACAGAACCATACAAGCCAGACCCACCATGAGCACCCAGCAGTGGGTGGCAGCACACGGCAAGACTGACTGAAAGCCACTCCCACACCAGAGACACCTCTTCATGCACACACACACACACATACCCATGACAATACCACCCCAGATGCCATGCACACCACTGCAACTGAGCACCTATAGCCAGCTGCAAATCAGAGACCACCACAGTATTCATAACAAAATATATATTTTTAATTAATATAACAACAATAACAATAGAAACAACCATAACTATATACAAATATATACAATACAGGGGTTGGGGTATGGGTACAAGGTAGGGGTGGGTAAGGGGCAGGGATGAACAACTGGGAGAGGGAAGACAGGGTGTGAGGGATAGGTAAAGGGGGGTGATGGGCAGCTACTGGCTTCCAGCCCCCTCTCCATCCACCTGCTGCTGGTCCCGGGGCCTCCTCTTGCGCCTAACGCCATGGAGATGCAGGTCCCACAGGACGTCGAGGGAATCCATGGCCACCTGTATGAGCTGCTGGACTGATCTTTCTATCCTCTGCAGGATCCGGACACCTAGGACAAGGGATCAGAGCCAATGGCTGTGACTCTCCATATCCCTGAAGCCCACCCAACATGCATGGCATACAGTCAAGTGCCCCGCTCCTGTGATGGACTGCACCCACCCACAGTGACCGTGCACAAGACATGCCCAACCAGGCAGCAACAGCCATGTGTGCCACTGCACACACAAACCACCCATGTCCAGCACAGCACAACCAAGGCTGTACAGTGACGTGGCTATGCGGTGGGAAGGCAGTACCACAGCCATGTGCCCAGTGCACGCATGGACCACCATTGATGCACTCCCAGACATGCAGTGCCACTGGACAGTGCTGACTGTCACATGTTGCATGCATGGCAGTACTGTCCATGGATGGTGGCCATGCCCTGCCCCCCCCACAGAGCATGCAATAGCATTCATGATGTCATGTCACTCGCCCTCATCATGCTGCTGCAGCTGCAACTGCTGCTGTCATGGTTCATCACTACCACCACCAACACCATGCACAGCCACCGCTGCCACCCCTTGCTGCACCTCAGCCTGGGCCCTCCTCTGCTCCACCATGCCTGTGGGAAACAAAAGGTGAGAAACACATCAGTGAAATCCCAAAGCAGACATCCCCCGGCCCCAATGAGTGTGCCCACCCACCCAGCCAGACCCATACATCACATATCCTGTAAACACCACCACAGCCAACCATAGACCAACCCTCCCCTATGTGCTGGACACAATACACAGTGTTACCCATACGGACCATATAGGTGCATAGACGGCTCACCCACCTGGCTGAGGCACCATGCCCCTCCTGGCACGTGACTGAAGATGTGCCAGTAGTGCCAGCACCCTCCTCCGCAGGTCACCATACCGGTGCCTGCACTGCTCTGTGGACCTCCACCAGCCAGTGGCCTCCTCAAGGGCAGTGACCACCTGCTGGCACACATGGGTTCTTGCCATGTTGAGGGGTTCATCCCCAAATAGTGAGCCATGGTGAGGCTCCACTGTGGCCACCAGGTTTGCGAGTTCCAATGAACTCCATTGTGCAGTTCTCCTGCATGCCATCCCTGCATGTATAAAGTAGGCAATACGGTGCTCCGCAATGCGGCAACCCCACGTGGAATTGTTGCGCAATACAACTCCGCTATTCCCTATCGCGCTGTTGGTATAGCGATGCCAGTCCCTATTGCGCTGTTACTGAACAGCTTGATAGAGCTGCAGACATGCCATACGTATAGCACCAAGGGGGAAAAGGTTGGGCACAGGGTCATGGGTCTCTGGCACAAGGCCACACACAGTGCCATCAGACGTCCATGCACCCAGCATGATTGGTTGCCTGTGTGCCATTGCCACAGTGGACTATTGCGCAGTTGTGCCACAGCGCCATGTAGTGACAGTCACTGTAGTGCCACTGGCACAATGGTGGCCATGTCCTGAATTGCCTATCGTGGACAGCACTGCAGATGCCTGCGTAAGCTACCTGGGCATGTAGAGTGCGGTGTACTATGCAGTCACAGAACTGCGCCATTGGCTCAGCTGGTTCATCCGTATTGTGCAAAGCACAACAGCGTGATATTCAGCCATCATATGCAAATCATCCGATCAGCCATTCAATGGTGCAGAGGTGCAATTTGCATCTCATTAAAGTTGCTCCAGTCCTAATTTGCATGCATTGCGTTATAAATATGCGACACTGTTCTGCAGTGGCCATATTCGGTTACTGCAGTTGATAGGTGAGTTGCATGCCTTGTGCTGTTCTGGACCATGGCCTCATAGAATTGCTGTGTACTGCACAGTCACAGGTGACCACTCTCACCCATACAGGCTGTGAAGTGACTGAGCGAGGACTGGGTGAGGAGGATGATGGTGGGCAGAAGAGGAGGCCTAATTTTACGAAGGTGGAGACTGAGGCACTGTTTGAGGCCTACCTGGATGAGGGGCCACTTCTCAGTGGATGGCAGGGCACCCCTCAGGTCCGTGCTGCTGCATGGGAGGGGGTGACACATGCTGTCAACCTGCACGGCAGCCACCAGCGATCTGTGCAGGAGTGTAAAAAGAAGATGGGGACCAACAGGAGGAGGGTGAAGGAGAAGGTTGCAGCCACCAGGGCGGCACTTGCTGCAACCGGCGGGGGACTGCCGCATGTGGTGCAGGTGACTCTGGCGGAGGACATCCTCACTACAAGCATGCAGTGCAGTGCCATTGAGGGTGTTCCTGGAGGTGGCTTCCAGACAGGTGGTAGCCCATCACTGCATGGTATGTCATGGTCAGGGGGGAAGGTAGTTCACATGCACTAACTTGTCGTTCCTTTCTGTTACAGATCCTGTGCATCTGCAGAGGTCAGCAGTGGAGGGCCTGTCCACTGTGGACAGCCATCCGGAGTTGGAGGAGGGACCATCCACCTCTGCAGATTGCTGGCATGCACTGCACCAGTGTGCACACCTGGCTACCTTCACTGATGTTGAGACAGGTGTGGGGAGTGCCCTTCCTGTGTCTCAGCAGTCTGGCATGCAAGCATGCCAGCATGCTGCAGCTGTGGCTGTGGCACAGACCTGCACCATCGATGATGCACTGACCACTATGGGCATTGACATGTGTGTGTCACAGAATGGACACACAGCAGGACAGCTCATGCCCATGGATCTAGCTGGTTCCGATGTGTGTGCCAGCATGTCAGCACAGTCCCAGGCTGTGCCTGTCAGCACTGGTGGCTGTGCAGGTCACTGGCACTGTTGTGGCCACAGCAGTGGAACCACTGATCCCGTGGGCACAGCATTTGGAGGGGCAGCAGCAGCAGTCACCCGCCGGGACTGGGGGTACAGGGCTCAGCGGTGATGTAATTGCACCACCTGTGAACATGCCCATATCTGGTCCTGGTGAGCAGCACCCACCCTCAAGGGGTGCTGTACATCAGGCCCTTCCAGACCCTGAGGGACAGGTTGCCGATGTAGCAGACAACCTCTTTGATAAGCACACCCGCCTGCTGCAGGCATCAGTACAGCAGCAGATGCGGGTTGCAACATCCATGGAGGCACTGTGTGTGGCTCTGGAGTGGCACAGCAGGGACACCGAGAGGATCCTGTCCTGGATTGACCATTTGCGGGTGGATGTGACCGCTGCCATCGACAGGCTGACACAGGCAGTGGTCGGTGCCATGGCCACATTGGTCACACAGTCAGGTGCCCCTGTGCCGCTCACACCGCACAGTACGCTATCCACTCCCCTTTCCTGGCATCATGTGACACCCACCCTGTCGATGCCAGGTTCAACTGTGGGCATCCCAAGCACCCCTGGTGCAGGTATGTTCGGTATGCTGCAGACCCCTGTGCATACAAGGTCGCGTTTGCGCAGTGGGACCCCTGGCGGTCCATCAGTGCCACCCCATGTGGCCCGTGCTCAGCCTGCCAGTGCTGCTGGGTCTCGGCAGGGCCGCCCATGCATCTGAGGTGGCCGTGGCACTATGCCGCACAACTGAGCTGTCTCCAAGTGCGGGCCCTGTCTGTTGCTGCCCTGTGTGCAATGTATGTTTCGGTGGGCAGTGCACCAGTAGGTGCCCTGCCCAACACACAGACACACGGACCACCTGCACACCCTCCCTACTGCTGTCCACAGGTGCGTGTGCATGATGATTCCTGCATTGCGCAGTACACGAAAGTGCAAGGGTGCCCAGCATCTGACACACATACATGGACAGTTCAGGTGGTGGTGGTGGCCTGTGGACATGTGTGTTTTTAGTGTCTGTGTTACTGCTCTGTTTTGCACTTGACCCCTGTGTACTTTCTGCCTGTTTTGTGTGTGTGTGTGTGTGTGTGTGTGTGTGTGTCTGGCCATGTGGCATGTTACTGTTCGCCCCTAACTGGTTGTATGTGTGTGCATCTATGCCCTGCCACTTCCCTTGCTGTCATGCACCCCTGGTGTGTTTCCCTGTGTGTATGTGGGTTGTGCCCTAGCCACTATTGGTTGCACATGGCCCCATGACTTACCTGTGTTGGGCAAAGTGCTCCTCTGTGATGGTGTCCTGGTGCAGCTGGGGTCACACCATCCAAGGGTGGGCTGCTCATCCCCATCATCACCGGCATCACCAGCATCCCCATCGCTGTCCCTCTCCTCGACCTGTACGGCTATCCCACAGTCTTTGGCCATGTTTTGCAGGATACAACAGGCCAGGAATATCCCACAGGCCATTGAGGGTCTATACTGTAGGGCATTGCTGGAGGTGTCTAGGCATCGGAAACGCATTTTCAGCATCCCAAACACCCACTCAATGATGTTGCATGTGGTGGCATATGCCTCATTGAAGCGTTGCTGCGATGGGGGTGTGGGCCGCCTGTAGGGTATGAGCAGCCAGGGACAGAGTGGGTATCCACTGTCACCTGTGTGGAGATAGTGGAGGTTATTGTCTTGTTCAGGCTCATAGTGCCCCTAACCCTGTGTGCCACACCCATGACACCTGTGGCTTACCCACCCTTGCCCCCGATTTGCCACTCCTACATGCATACTCACCCACTAGATGTCCTGTGGGGATGTCCCCATTCTCAAATCGATGGCACAGTGCTGATTGGTACCATATAAATGAATCATGTGACTCAGAAGATTCCAACATTGTTTTCCACTTTATGGAATGCTTTATAATATGAGATTAAGTCATATGAATTTTAAAATGTAATGAAGAATGATTAAAAAATAGCATACCAAATCATGAAAAAATAATGAGCTGTATTGCACAAGGGATACATTAGGAGAGAATTCACAGATACTGTTTTATAGAAGCAGTGCTTGCTAGTTAGGAAAAAATATCGTCATGTACATGTACTTTTTACCAAGCATTTACAGATCGCATAGTTAGGTTTATCATTAGTATATGTTTACTTTTTCCAGACTTTTGAAAAACTGTTCTTATATCAAATATTGTAATTAGTGACTTATAACATTAAATATAGACACCGCAGACAATTTTTGAAACTGTCTTCTGTTGAAGTTATCTGTTAAATGTATGTGCCAGAATTTTGCTGAGTAGGTATTGGCATGTTGCTGCAACATATTTCTAATAGTTAAAAGCACTTCACTAACCCAATATGTATATTTCTCAGGTGTGGGGATGGCAATAGAGCTGAAACATTCAAAAGCTTCAGAATACTGTGTCTGAGTTCAGGAACTAATAAAAATGAAAATTAAAAGAAAAACTTATTTTGAAAGTTTCCAGGAAAGGCACTATTGCAAAAAGGTCAATATAATGCAATCAATGTGTGTGTTTGTGACATATAATTGTCCAAAAGTGTTCTCCAATTCAGTGAAGGTATGATAACATTAGAAAAAGTCATATTAATTTATAAAAGTGATAAATAATTATGTAACATTATAAGATAAAAAAACCAAAACTCTTCCATCATAATAAATACAATTATATTGCTAGAGATTGAATGAATACATAGTCAGGATCAGTTGACCAGTTAATTCTTTAAGAAAACATAGCTAAAAAATGTGGGTGAAAATGAAGTTATGTAAGAATATAGTCCCAGATCCCCCCCTTTTCCCTCACAAAAAGACAGAAACCATTGTATGTTGTGTGCTCAGATTGGCAATCAGTTTATTATATATCATAATTCCATTTTCCATTGCATCATCATTTATTATTGTCTCTTTCACAAATGTATTTTATTGCATCCATATATCAATCTCTGATCATCCCTCTTTCTTCTTCTTCTTCTTCTCCTCCTCGCTTTCCCAGACGAAAACCTGGGTGCCTTCTTGTTCTTTTTTCCTGTTAGGTAAAGGAGAGAACTGAGACCACTTTTCCTCCTTCAGCTTCTTCTTCTTTTCATCCTATTCCTTTTTCTTTCTCCCCTCCCCTCCTTCGCTCCCTTTTCCCCCCTCATCTCTGCCATCCACCTTTGGCAGTCTTTTATTTTTTAATTTTATTTAGTTTTTGTTAACCGGGTAAGTGCACTAGCCAGCAGGTGACTATTTTCAGGCACGACCCAGGAGGTACAGTTACAGGACAGAGTGATACAGTATAACTTACACATACAAGCAAGATACATTGGAACAAGAACAAAGTGATACAGTGAAGTTTTATGCATACTAGCGAGAATCATTGGAACAAGAACAGACATGCATTCATTGTACAAAAACTAAGGGGTGGAGGGGGTAAGGGGCAGAAGGGTAAGTGAGGAGGAGAATGAGAAAGGGGGTAGTAGAGCTCCCAGGGGAAGTAATGGGCAAGGCAGGAGGGAAAAACTAAAACAGAAGGGAGGCGGCGAATGCGGCTTTAGCGGATGAAGGTTACAACCTGCAACCAGGCTGGTGGAACCGAGAGATGGCAAGAGAGAAGGAGAGGTCGGGAAGAGGGGGAATGTTACGGCAGGAGCATGAAAAGAGGGGAAAGGTAATAGGCAGGAGAAGGAAGGGGTGAGGACCGTACATAAAGGTAAAGAAGGACAGAGGGGGATGGAGGGGTGCTTAAAATGGGAAGGGGTGGAAGAGAGCAGTGAAAAGGGAAGTGAAGGGGTGAATCAGTTCAGGGGACGTGGGTAAGCCAGGGAGGCAAGGGGCATGGTCTAAGAGGATGGGTGAGGGTCAGTCAGGGGAACACTCCTGGGTAGCAGCAAAATGGGCAAGAAAGGAGGGAAAAAAACTAACACAGAAGGGAGGCAGCGAATACAGCTTTAGCGGTACAAGGTTACAACCTGCAACCAGACCGGTGGAACTAAGAGACGGCTGGTGAAAAAGGAGAGATCGGCATGTTACGGCAGGACGCGAAAGAGGGGAAAGGTGATAGGTAGGAGAGGGAGGGGTGAGGACAGTACATAAGGGTAGAAGAAGGACAGAGGGGGATGGAGGGGTGGCTAGAGAGGGAAGGAGGGGGAAAAGAGAGCAGTGAAAAGGGCAGATGGTGAGGGGTGATCAGCTCAGGGGACGAGGGAAAGCGGGGGGGCAGAGGGCAAGGTCTAAGAGAAGAGGTAAGGGTCAGTCAGGAGAACACTCCAGGGTAGCAGCGTAATGGGCAAGACAGGAGGGAAAAAAAACTAACACAGAATGGAGACGGCAAAATATGGCTTTAGCGGTACAAGGTTACAACCTGCAACCGGACTGGTGGAACTGAAAGATGGCAAGGAAGAAAGGAGAGATCGGCTAGAGAGGGGAGTGTTATGGCAGGGCGCGGGAAGAGGGGAAAGGTGAGAAGTAGGAGAAAGGAGGGGGTGAGGACAGTACATAAGGTGAAGGAGGACAGAGGGGGATGGAGGGGTGACTAAAGTGGGAAGGGAAGGGAAGGGAGGAGAGCAGTGAGAAGGGAGGATGGTGAGGGGTGATAAGCTCAGGGGACGTGGGTAAGCAAAGTGACTAGGCATTGTAGAGAAAAATACGCCTGAATGTTACAAGGCTGAACATCCATACAGGATGTATAAGTACAGTGCGTAAGTGCAAGCAATTATAAACTAGCGACTATACAGAGAATAAGACTTGTGGCTAGAAAGTATAACATTTACAAGGGAGCACAAGAGGTGGTCTAGACAGGGACTAAGGATTTTAAGTGGGATCAAAACATACACATTGGTCCATCGAGGCAAGGAATGTTCTTAGTCTGTGCTTAAAAGCTGCGTGAGAGGGGGCACTTCTTAAGTCCAAGGGCAGCGAGTTCCACAAGTGGGGGGCAGCATAACTGAACGATCCAGAACCCTTGTTTGTACGGCAAAGGGGAACAGTTAGTAGAGATTTGTCTGATGATCTCAGGTCCCGCAAAGGTATCACCGGCTGGAGCAGCTTTGATAGAGATGCTGGCTTGGACACTCTAATGATGGAGTCAGAGAGGCTGCAGAGGTAATATTGCCTGGTGGAGGAGGGGGACAGCCAGCCTAAGTCTTTATACAGCTGACAGTGGTGCTTCAGGCGTGGTGCTTTTGCCGCATACCTACAGACGTTGTTAAAGGTGGTGTCCCATTTATGCAGAATAGTTTTGCTAGCCATAGTTAGGATGGGAGCACAATAGGACAAGGTAGGTAATAAGATTCCCCTGGCAATGACCAATTTGGCGGAGGTGGTGAGCAGGTAGTTTGTCCTGTAGGCGGCCCCCAGTTTATAGTGACAGCTTTACAGGTTTCCTGGATATGCTGCTTCAAGTCAAGGTCTTGGTCAAGTTGTATACCCAAATAACGGAATGAGCTTACAGTCTCCGGAGGGATCCCACTTATGTCAAGAATGTTGAGTGGAGATGAACAGGTTCTTATTTTATGGGGTGACCCAAATAGCATAGCTTTAGTTTTATTTGAGTTGAGTACTAGGCGATGAGTGTTTAGCCAGTGTTGCACCAAATGGAAGTCTTTTAACCATCCTACCGGACAACCCTGTCATCCACCTCTGACAGACCATGCATACAGTCCCTTTTGACTATCTTCCCCTCATGCTTTATAGTTTAAGGGTGTGTGGGAGGGATCAAAATTTCAGCAAAAGTGACTGAGCCACCCCTGTGCTGCCCATTATGTACCTCCTTTAGCCCCTCCCCTTCCCTTCCTGTTGCTTACCTATTGTTCTGTCTCCCTGTCCCTCCCCTTCCCTTCTGCCTCCCACTCTGAGCACACCATCTTCGGGTAAAGGGAAGGGATGCACCAGGACATCTTGATCTGACCCTTAAAGGGCAAACTCCATTGTCCCAGATTCCCCCCTTTTTCCCTCACAAAAAGACAAAGACCATTGTATGTTGTTGTGCTCAGATTGGCAATTTATTATATAACATAATTCCATTTTCCATCTCATCATCATTTATTATTGTCTCTTTTACAATTGTATTTTATTGCATCCATATATCAATCTCTGATCATCCCTCTTTCTTCCTCTTCTCACTCCCCCAGGTGAAAACCTGGGTGCCTTCTACTTCTCTTTTCCTGTTAGGCAATGGTGAGAACCGAGACCGCTTTTCCTTCTTCAGCTTCTTCTTCTTTTCATCCTATTCCTTTTTCTTTCCCCTCCCCTCCTCCCCCCCCTTTCCCCATTAGCCAGTCTCCAGCTTGTACTGGATGACTGGCTTTCCCCTCAACTTAGGGTATTGTTCCTCACCACTTAGGGGACCTCCTCCCTTTTCCTTCTCTTTTTTTTCAAATTCGATTTTATGCATGTCTCCTCCATGCTTCTATAAAACCCATCACTTCTGTATTAAACATATCTATGGCTGGATCTGACAGGTACATGCCATCTGACCTGTAGAAATCCTCTACCCACTCTTCCACACCTCGCAGTATTATGTGCCCCCCATTTTCCTTATCATTGTTCCTACCCTTCTACTCATTTTTCTCCTGGCCCTATCTACAGCTCTATTACTGTGCTCATGTCTCCGTACTATTCTTGGGATCTTATCTGACCAGGCAAGGCATACCCCTGGCCACCACTGCTGTATTTTCTCTAAGTCTCTTTTCACCTGCATGTATGTGTCCACCCATGGCTTTCCCCCAATGTTGTTACCAACTAGATGTACAATAATTAGGTCTGGAATGTGTCATCGTTCTTTCATCTCTTTCAGGGTAGGAAGCAGCTGTGCCCATTTCATCCCTCGGAAACCACGCCAAACCAAACTACATTTTCTCACATCCTGGTACAGCTGTTTTCTCTCAGTCTTTTTCTCAGCTCTCTTTTCCGCCCAATAAATGTAGGAGTGACTGCAGATCCATACTTCCATGATAATCTCTCTTCCTATAGGATTTAAGCAAAATAAATATCTTATATATGTTCTTAGCTCCTTCTCCATATCCCAGCTCTATGTCCCCACCAACACCAATGTGGTTCTGTATCTGCAACACAAAACACAGGTGATACGTTAGTCTCCATAATGCAATGCTCGAAGGTACCTCTTGTAACTGGCAGGCTGCCAGTGCCCCTTCTCCAACATATTAGTTACCGTCTCACCTGCTGCTGCCCACTGTGAAGCAGCCCCTATTCATAGGGAGTGAGGCAAGTAATTGCCTGGATCCTCCTTCAGGAATTGCATGCCTTTTTTGAGCATGGCCATGACTTGAAAACTTGTGACTTTTTTTTCCATCTCCATGCACAAATAATCTCACAGTCCTACCCCCACGCTCTGCGGCATAAGCCCACAAAGCCTTTACTGGGCACACTGTGTCATCTTCGTGGGCCTTCAGGGCTACCGTACAACCTCTTCACCATTGATCTGTTTTTGATTTCTTAATTATGATTTGTATCTCCTCCATCTCCCAGTTTTATCTTCCCACTCCAACCCCCCATCATCTTCTTTTCTCCCATGTCCCACAGCCTCACTCACTCTCAGGGCCCCTACAAGCATAACTAAATAAACTGTGTGAAATAACTGCACCTCATCTTTTGATCTGCAAACTGCCAGTAATGCCCCTTTTAATTTTTCTAGCCATTGCTCCCCTACTGGTCTTCTAGTATTCATGGGTCTCTGCTTCAACCTACCCCATCCTTGCATCATCTTTCTGATCAACATTGACTTTGTTGGGTCCTTCCATTTCTTTAGGCTGCAAATTAAGCTAATCCCAGCTATACAGACCCCCATCATGTTGTGAGCCATTCGTTTCTCCCATTGATCTACTGTGAACTTCCCTAACTGTTCCTCTGTGAGTGGCCACTTACCTCCATGTGGTGTGTTGCACTGAATGTTTGGAACACCTGCCATGCCCCTTTGTAAGCCCTCAGGGTCCATGGTGCCCATGAGCTGCAAAACAGTAGTTCTGCTCCCTCTTGCCAATGTCCCAGATGTTTGCTGGTAAGGGTGTTTTCCGATCTTCTGCTGTTGGTGCCAGCATCTGGAAACGGTCAAGCTGCAGACAGGAAAGGCTGTCAGCTAGGATATTTTTTGCCCCTTCTATGTGTTTTGCCCTGAATGACATGTTCAATTTCAAGGCCCTCAAAACCAATTGTCTCAAAACCTGCATGACCGTTTCTGATCTGGATCCCCTGTTGTTTAAAACTTCCACCACTGCCTTGTTATCACACCAAAATATAACCTTTTGATTCCACAGTTCTTCTCCCCACATGAGGGTGCAGGCACACATGGGCATGATCTCCAACAGCATGATATCTTTTACTTTTCCGTCCCTCACCCAATTAATAGGCCATAGTTTTGCAAAATATTTTCCCCTCAAATAGCCCCCATACCTAAACCCCCAGCCGCATCTGTGTAGAGCTCGAGATCTGTGTTATACACCAGTCCCCTTGCCAAAAGGAACAGCCATTATAGGTGTCAAGGAACTCCTTCCAAACTCTGAAGTCCTCTTTAACTAATTTTGTTATGTCTGCCCAGTGGTGTGGTCTTGTTACTCCCACTGTGGCCCTTGCTAGCCTTTTTATGAAAGCCCTTCCTGGTCCAATTGCTCTGTACACAAATTTTAGATGTCCCAAGACCTGTTGCACCTGTTTTAATTGCACTCTTCTCCTACCTGTATGCATTCTAATCAGTTCCTTTAGCTTCCTCACCTAATTGTCTGGCAACCTAAAGACTTCCCCCAGGGCATCTATTTCAATGCCTAAGAATTCTAAACCTTACTGGGCCCTTCTGGCTTATCCAGTGTCACTGGAACCCCTAACTCTCTGCACAAATCTTGGAAACTGGCCAACATTTTCTCTGTCTCTCTCCTCCTGATGCCTATTAAAATAAAATCATCCAGATAGTGTATGACTGTCTTATATCTGTTTTTTTTCCAAAATATCCACTGTAAACAGGTACTAATTGCTTGAAATGTGGCACATGCTATGGAGCACACCATGGGCATCGCTTTGTCAAAATAGTATTGCTCCCCAGTCTTAAAGCCCAATAGATACCAATCTTCCCTCCTAACTGGAAGCAATCTGAAAGTGGACTCTATATTCATTTTTGCCATCCATGCATCCGTAGTCACTCATACGATCTGCACAGCCTCTTCTAATGTGGCGTAGCTCACTTTACTGTGCTTATCACTTATGAAATCATTCACTAAGTCCCCCTTTGGAAATGACAGGTGGTGAAGCACCCTGTAGTCTCCCTATTGTTTTTTTGGGACCAGACCCACTGGAGAAATTCTCATATTCAGCAGTGGAGGGGCAGCGTATGGCCCTTCTACTCTACCTGCTGTCTTTTCCTTCTCTATTTTCTGTCTCAAAATGTCTTAATTCCTTTTCACTGAACCCAGATTGTTTGTCTCTCTCGCTCAATGCGGGCCTTGACTCTTTAATGGGAAACTGGTCTTAAACCCTTTCTTAATTGACTCCACCACCTCCCTATTTGTACATTTCCTTAACTACTTTTCCCAAACTTCTATCTTAATGGATGTTTTTGCTTCTTGGAATTGATTTTCTGCCCTCTTCCATTTATTTTTATTATATCCCCCTTCCTGTTCCTCTCTCGTTCCTTGTAGCTAATAATTCTGGCTCCCTCTCCCTGCGTACCCTCTGCCTTTCCCCCCTCTATGCCACACCTGTCCCCTGTATCCCTGCCCTTCCAGAAAAAGCTGTTGGCCCATTCCTGTATGAGTTGTTCAGACAAGTATAGAATTCTTTATCACAACAACTAGCAGATTAACATCATAATTTTTAAACAATAAATGAGTTACTAATGTGAAATTCCTGCAATACATTAATAAAAATGGCAAAAACCCATATATTTTTTCATCACAGCATTGTTTTATACAAATTCCTATAATGTTGGTTCTCACATTTTCCATTTGATAGTATTTCACATAATGCAATTTTGAGGCGTGTTTTCAAACAAAAGTGTTTAAACATTTTTTCACAAGTTTTACAGTATATGAAAAAGTCATCTTCGGATTGAAACTTTATATTCAAAGATAAAGATGATACCATAACAAAACATAAAATACTAATGCGCCTTATAGCAATTTTTACATATTTGGAGAGAAAAGCAAATACTTACAGCAGAAGTATTTATAAATTGGTAGAAAAATATCATCAAAGAGTTTTCTCCAAAAGTGTACTTGTGCCATCTTAGGTCCATCTTTAGCATAGTTTTACTTTTGCTAAGTATTTTAAAGCAGTCCTTGTAGTGAATTCTCTAGTTAATGACCTAATTTGTTAAGATGGCTGCCAAACACAATTTTTGAACATCTCTTCTGTTTGGGTTACCTGTTAAATGTACAGTATTTCATAGTTTTAAACTACTTATGTATTGGGGTGGTGTTAACACATGTTTCTGACAGTAAAAAGCACATCACTATATCAAGATAACTATTTTTTCATTGTGGGCTTGGCATTGGAACAATAACTTGTAAAAACTTCAGAACTGTGTATCTGCGTTCAGGAACTAATAAAGACAAAAAGAAAAAAGCATACCAATATTTTTCTTACAAACTATATTGTTTCTAAAACAAAACACTAATTGGTAACAGACAACAAATACTGTGTTAAGGTCAGTTGACCTGTTTATCCTTCATGAAACCTAAGCTCAGAAAGGTGGAATAAATATCAGGTAATATAAGCAAGTTCCTCATTACAGAATCAACAACACATTAAACATCCATACCAACATTAGAGCAAAGGACTTTTCTGATCCCTAAGACATCTATCCCACTATCTCCTTCATCCATCCCAGAAACATCTACCCTAGCATCTACTACAATTCCAACATCAGGTTTACTTAAAAATTGTTTCTAATTTGTACAGTGAATTTTGATTTCTAATTTTTTTAAAAGCAGTAGTTCAACATTTTAGGATATCAGAAAAATAAATGTGTACATAAAGCAAATAGTGTAAACCATTCATGTTAGTATTTAGCTTACGTCCCTCAGAATTTTTTTCTCTTTGTTCTTCTTTCTTCATTCTCTCTACACAAGTTACTTTTTTGCAGCAAAAGGCTTTCTAAATGTAATACCAGATTGGAATCATCACACCTGATGAGCAAAGTAATTACTTAAATAAAATGTGTGCAGCTGCTTATAAGATAATAGTAATATCACTAATATAATTTTATTATACTGTTATATGGTACACATTCTTAGATATTGATTCATTCATCTTTTTATGTTATTAATTACTTTAAAGGTATTTTGAGATATGTTTTGGACTGAAAAGATTCCAACAGTGTTTTCCACTTTTTGAAAGGCTTTACAATATGAGATTAAGTCAAATGAATATTAAATGTAACAAAGAATGATTAAAAATAGCATACCAAATCATGAAAAATGAATGAGCTGTATTGCACAAGGGATATATTAGGAGACAATAGACAGATACTCTTTTAAAGTAGATGTGTTTTCTAGTTGGGAAAAAATATCATCATGTATTTATTTTTCCAAGAATATACAGATCACATAGTTTTATCATTATTATATGTGTACTTTTGCCAGATATTTGAAAAACTGCCTATTATCAATTATTGTAATTAGTGACTTACTGCATTAAATATGGTCACCAAACACAATTGTTGAAACTATCTTCTTTTGAAGTTATGTGTTAAATGTATATACCAGAATTTTGCTGAGTAGGTATTGGGATGTTGCTACAAGATGTTTCTACTAGTTAAAAGTGCTTCAGTGACCCAAGATGTATATTTCTTCAATTGTGGGCATGGCAATGGAGCAGGAACTTTCAAAACCTTCAGAATCCTGTATCTGACTTCAGGAACTAGTGAGAACAAAAATGAAAAGAAAATAGTATTTTGAAAGTTGCCAGGAAAAATATTATTGTTGAAGGAAAAAAAATGATAATTATCAATGTCTGCTGCTTTAAGATGGGTTCATCAGTTTATGCTTCAAGAAACCACAGCTTAGAGAAGTGATACAAGGATGATGTAACACAGGTGATTTCTTCCTTCATTACAGAGGTTACAACACAGGAAACCAGCACTCAGACGTTACAGGAAACAACTACATTCTCCTCTAAATTATCTACACCATCAACTACAAGTCCTAAAACAGGTATAGTCAGAGATTCTTTGCAATCTTTTTAGAAAATGTAAGTTTCTATTTTTTATGAAATACTAATTCAGCATATATTGATATAAACTAAATAATGTTGTTGCTAAAGCAAATGGTGTAAAGATCCCAAGCTGATGTTTAGTTTACTTCATCAGAGACACTTGCTATTTGGTCTTCATATTCACTCTATGAGTTATTAAGACAACCATAAAAGGTTGTGCTGCAGTAAGAACTGGATTAGAACTATAGTACTTGACCACTGATGTAATGAGTGTGGTGAAATAGTTTAATAATTTCACAAAGATGTTCATATCTGGCACTGTTGTATGATACAATTGCATATAATATTGATTCCTACATCTTTTGCTTTCAAAAGGTCATTATAATGCAATTCATGTGTTTGTTTATGACACATAATTGTCCAAACGTGTTCTCCAATTCAGTGAAGGTTTGAGAAAATGAGAAAAAAGTCATATTAATTTATAAAAGTGATAAATAATTATGTAACATTATAAAATATCAAAAGAAAAACTGTTTAATCATATTAAATGCAGTAATATTGCTAGGGATTTAATGAATACACAGTCAAGATCAGTTAACCAATTAATTATACATGAAAACCTAGCTAAGTAATGCAGGGAAAATTAAGTTGTTCCCTGAATCACGCCAGTAATGATGGATGCTACAACAGTTTAAACTTTTCCGTTGCTCATTGGCAAATTTATTTATTTCACAAAGAATATACTTACACCACAGATTTTAAATTTACAATCCAATTCCACACCAACATTTTTTCCAGACATTTCCTGGTCCTGGCCTCTGTCCTTGTTCTGGTCGCTCTTCCATCTTGGCTTTCAAGGCCCAGACACTCCCCCCCCATCTCTATTACCACCTGACCACCCTTCTAATTAAATGATTCCTGACTTTCCCGATCAGCCAGATGTTCTTCACACCCCTCAAACCCTCTGGGAGGTGATGTTGGACCAGCCGATTGTCACCCTCTTCCACCACCCTCTCAGTTTCTCCAAATCTCCCATGATGCTGTACCCCAATGCCCCCCAATGGCAGGCTCTCCAAATCGTTGCCCCCAGGTGTATAATAATGCAATCTGGCATGCCCCATTGCAACTTTAATTAGTCTTGTATCAAAGGTATGAGCTGTGCCCACCTCATCCCCCTAATGCCTTTCCACAGCACCCTGGTATGCTCGGTGTTATATCTAAACTCTGCTGCTCTGGAGGTGGTGACCACAAACATTTCAGCCCAATATATGAAGGAATGCTCCACTTTCCAGATTTTCCTCTTGGAACCTGCCATGGAAAACAAAATTAACAGTGTGAGGAGTTGCTGTTGTCATAATCTCATGTACCTTTTTATAACAGCTGGACTTCCAGCACCCCACATTCTGTACCTCTGCCACTGCAGCCACTTTTACTGCTGCCTCTGTGGCTGCCCCAATTGGAAACAAATGTGAAGCAAACTTACTCGGGTCCTCTTCGAGGAATGTCAGAGCCCTTTTGAGTACTTCCCCTACCTGACCGGAGATCCATCCTTGTGTCAGAACAGAACTCCCCGGGCCCTCCCCCGAGCACTCCCATATGTATCCAGTGCACTCACAGTGCAGCTGGAAGACTGCGGTGGCCTCACCTGTCCTGGCATACCCAACTGATGCCAGCTAAGTGCATGACCATTGTGGCACGGGCCATCCCTTCCTCCCACATCTCCACCACAAACCTCTTGACCTGCTCATCCCTGGCTGGTTTGGCCCTGTCCCACCCGCACTTCCTTCTGAAGTCCTGAAACTTCACCCATCCTGCCTTGTAAGCCCTCAATGTGTTAACTGCCCAAGATCCCTGGTACAGTGCCCTGGCTGTGTCTCTCCAGCCTCCCACATCTGGTCCAGGATCCTGGTGCTGTGTGGCACTGCCTGAGGCCTCAGCTCCTGAAACCTGTTGAGCTGTAAATGGGAAAGACTGTCAGCCACTTCGTTCTTCAGCCCCTCAATGTGCTGTTCTTTGAATGATATATTCAACTGCAGCCCCAACAAAACCAACTACCTGAGTAGCTTTCCCACTGTCTCCATCCTCCCCTTGCCTATTAATGACTTCCACCACCCCTTTGTTATCACACCAAAATAAGATGCACTTCCCTTGCATCCTATAGCCCCACTCCTCCAGAGCAACCCATATTGAGAAGATCTCCAAGAACATGATATCCTTCAATATCCCCCCTTTTTTCCATGATGCTGGCCAAGGCTCCAGCATCCATTCCCCTTGGAAGTACACCCCATTCCCAGGGCACCTGAAATGTCCATGAACAGTTCCAAGTCTGTATTCTTCTCCCATTCTTCCTGCCAGAATGTCACCCCATTGTAGCTGTCAAGAAGCTCCTCCCATACCCGGAAGACCTCTTGCATGCCTCTAGACACATCCACCCTGTGGTGCAGCAGCTGAGCATTCCCCATTGCTGTTCCCAACCTCCTTGTGAATGCCATGCCTGTGCTGATAGCCTTGTGGGCAAAATTAAGGTTACCCAGCAGCTGTTGCATTTGTACCAGTGGCACCTCCCTGTAACCTGGGCTAGCAGAAATCTAAGATTCACCACTTTGTCCCCAGAAAGCTGAAAACAGCCCTCTTCTGTGTCCACCTCTGTGCCCAGGAATTCCAATTTTCAGGCAGGGCTTTCTGTCTTGCCCTGTGCCAATGGTATACCCACCTGTTTTCACATTACCTTAAAGTCCTGTAACATCCCCTGTGCCTCCGCCCTGGATTTTCTGATGAGGAGGAAATCATCCAGGTAGTGCACTACCCTCCTGCATCCATACCTGGCCCCAAATACCAACTACACCCAGGAGCTGAAAGCTTCAAAGGTGGAACACACCACCTAGCCCCACATAGGCATGGCCTTGTCAAAATACATGCTCCCTTAAAACTGAAAACCCAACAGGTCCCAATCCTTGGGCCGGACAGGTAAAAGCCAAAATGCTGATTCTATGTCTGTCTTCACCAGTCATGCACCCTTGATAGCCCTGATTAGCCCTATTGCTTGTTCCAGAGAGGCATACAACACCGTCCTAAGGTGATTGTGTATGCCCTCATTTACCGATGATCCCTCGGGGTAGGATAAGTGATGGATCAAGCAGAATTCCCCTGCTGCTTTCTTGGGGACAGTGCTCAAAGGGGAAACTCAGAAAAGCTCACATGGGGCCCCCAATGGGCCCTCAACCCTACCTGCCCTAATTTCCTTAACTATCTTGGTCCCCAATATTTCCTTTTTCCCCCTTCACTGACCCCAAATTCTTGGCCTACATCCTTGCCTGCCCCCCTTGAAACCCCAGTTGGAAGCCTGCCCAGAAGCCAGCCCTGAGCAGTTCTGCCACTTCTCTATTTGGGTAGTCTGTAGTCCATTCATCCACCAGTGATAGGGAGAAGGGGGTGCACACCAGTGTATAACCCCATCTCTCCCACCCTGTACCTTGATAATACCATCCCCCAGAAGCATAGTGTTGCCCTCTTGGACAGCCGCCCAGCCCCAGCCCTGTCCCCAGGCACCCCAAAGGGACTGTTCATGGTGCTGCCCCCATGCTGCCCCCATGCTGCCCCCCTCTGTCTGCCCCCTGTCGGCAGTTGGAGGCTGGGTGTGACCCACCGCACTTGAAGCAAACATGCTAGAACTTAAAAGTGCCCCATGTACTTGTGGCCTTGTTGTAACCCCAACATGTCCTGACCACTGTGGTAGGTGCAGCCTTCCTTACTTGCTCACCCCAGGCCCTGCCCACTTCCCCAGATAGGGTCCTTACCCATAACTCTGAGTGGGTACAGTCCCACCTCAGATTCCCTTTGGCCGCCATCCTCTTCTGGAACACCTCATCATACTTGAGCCAGCCATACCTGACTTTGGCTTTGTAATGGACATGTACATCAGTAGGGGGATGGCAAGCTCCAGCTGCTTCTCAAATACCAACATGCTGTATATGATGAATCCCCCTTGCCAGTTTTCAGTGGTCTTCCCCTTGTACTTAGCTTCCTCAGTCTTGTGGGCCACCATTGCCAAAGCCACCACTATTTCTGACTTCTCTACTGACTCCTTCCATTCCTACTTCATGGCCGTGTCCTCATCCATCAACCCGAAGATGTTCACATACTCCCCCTTCCAGATTTTTTCTTTGATTGAAACTGGGACATGGTTCCTGACAGAGCAGCCAAGATGCCCATAGTATAATTTCTTGGCTGCCATCTTGGCCTCCCCTACCCTTTTCCACCCCAGCCCATTTACTTTTTAAGGCCTATATGGCCCTTTTCATCTTTATAATCCCTGCCTCACCCATGTCCCCGAGTAGCCCCTCTAAGTACTTCTTTAGGCAATTCTCATCTGAGAGATCCATGTCATTCTTACCACCATCTGGGCTCCCATCATCCAGCTTCAGTGAGGGCAGGGGCACTGGGATAGATGCTGGGTGTGGGGCTTCCTGATTGGGTCTCTTGCCCTCTTTTCCCTTGCCCGACTGCTCCTCTTGCTACTTCCACTTTTTCTGCACCTCTTCTTCAGCCTCCATCTGCTTTACCACTGCCACCAGTTCTGACATCTTGCCCATCAATTTTGATGCTTCCTGTATCAACTTTTCACTGGACAGCTGGGCTAGCTTGGGTGCCAAGGTGCTCCTATGTCACTATCATCAGAGGAGCGAAATATAAACTTTCAACCATGCATCAATAAGAAGGCCACCCCCTTTTCCCTTTTTTCTTATTGCCACAGCCCCTTTGGGGCTGCCCCCATCCAAGCGCCCCACCCCCAGGCCAAGCCCTGGGACCCCTTGGGTCCAGGCCTTTGACCCTTACTGCTGCTTGGTGCCATTTGCCCTTCTAGCCTCCTCTTGCCCCCCCTTGGGAACTGGGTCAAAGCCCCCCTCCATGCCTGACTTGCTGATGCCAGCTTGCGGTCCTTACAGGGCACCTGCCAGTGTCTCCTATATGCATTCTTTCTTGGCCCCTTCCCCACCTGGAAACCAGCTGTCACCCACCAGCTCTTGCATCAGCACTGGACTGCCAGATGGTGGTATTACTGTATCTGGTAGCCCATTACTTTCAGCCACATGCCCTGTCCACTTACCTTCTTGGTTAGTACTGAGGGTCTTGAAAAACTGCCCTCTATAACAGTACACGACCCCCCTCGGGCTAAGGCTTGCATTCCTCTCCCCTGAACCTGACTACGTGTCTTTTTTTCCTTTTTTGTCTTTTTTTTTTGCACCCTACCCTCAGGCCCCCTGAGTGGAGTGGCCGCACAATGTTCTGCCCACTGCTGGCCTCGAGGGATCTCCTCTTCCCCCTTTTGAGGCCCCTCTCCTGCAGCCTGCTCCTGCTCATCACTATATTGTGGCCCCCTCAAGGAGGATCCTTAGCTCGAGGCTTGCCCGGTGCTGCTGTATGCTTGTGGCCCCCAACGGATCCACAGATCATAATGCAAACAAACACTCCCCACATTCTTGTTGCCGAGCATGCTGGAGGCCCGGATTTACTTGTTGTCTGTTTGCCTATGTATTTGTTTTCTTCTTTTCTCTTTTTTATTTTATTTTTAGGGGAGATTTCCTGAAAATGAATGTGCTGTCGAGAGCTAGAAATGCACACATCCTGCTGTGCCACATTGGTCCTGGACCACACTCCCTCCCCACGTTGGCCCACCCTGAGGGCCTGAGCATCACCCACATCTAGTAGGCCCAGTAAACAACGCCTCTTGGTCTCCCATGTGGAGCAAAAGCTTCCACCCTTTTCCCCAAATCACCCCCGTGCAATACCCTCCACTAGCATGCTGCGTGGTTGCCTCATTCTACCCTTACCCCCAGAGAAAAGAACTTTAAGATGTCCCAGCAGGACAATGCTCACCTCCACAGCTGCATATCTGGCTCAACCCCTGGAACCTAAAACAGTAATCTGTTGGGTTCCTTCACTCCTATCAACACACCAGCCTTACTTTGCCGATTTCCTTTCTTGTCTTTTTGTATCTCTTTTGGTTTTTAAATAGCCAGGAGAGAGGAACAGCCCATCCACTGGGTTAGGCCGCAGCCTACTGCCCACATGGCCTCCCACTCCCAGCACATCACTGAGCCAGCTGGCCAGGCCCTCGTGACATGCTGGCACTCCCCCTGCAAGCAACGCCTTCTGACTGATTCAGTCCAGAAGAAAAAAAAAAACATGTGTGCCTCACAGATCTTATCCTCCGCTGTACAACCTGATCACCCTGGGAGACACCCCTCCCCTTGTGCTCCACCACTGGGCCACACAAAAACCACTGCATGGCTTGGGATACCTGTTTCTCTGCACTAGAAACCTGCTTGCTGTGTAGGCCTCCACATTTTAAATCGATGCCTGTAACAATCCACAAAAATGGCCGTGAAAAGTTCTACAGCACAGAAACCCTACAAAACAAGTACTGAGCATTCCTATAGACATTTTCAAAACCACAACCACTCTTGCTTCTGCTCGTACCCCAAGGAGCTCTGCAGCACAAGCCCTTCATAAGCCAATATATGAGCTGTCCTAATATCTTCTCAGCACCTTATCAACTACCTAGCCAAACCCGCCACAAAAACATGCCCTGTATAACCAGGCTTTCCTTAATGCCAAACTGCGATGTAACAAGCACAATGCACCCAGCAACTGAAACCAGGCTTTCTTCATCTTAGACAGCAAGGTAGCAAACAACACTGTACACAGTGACTTAAAAAAAAGGCATAATACAACACAGCAATTTAAACAAGGCTTTTTTTTTTTACCGGCCATGTAACCACTACCCTGTACACAGCAACTGAAAACCAGGCTTTTCTCCTTTTATAAACACCATGCAATACGTAGAAATAACCACTTGAGCTAAAAAACACACTAGACCATGTGGCCTAGCAGGCCTAGTTGCCTTCATGTGCCTTACCAGATAATTTGCCAATGATGTGCTGAGATTTCAATCTTGAAAAAATCCCAGCAATAGAGATTGTCCTGCCAGAGACCAGACCTATTATACCCCCTACAGGCCCTTGGTAAGGACCCCATACAGGTTCCACCCACTAACCAATCCCTGGGGCTCTTGCCTGCCCTTGTCATTTGACAAATTACCTGCCTGGTGATGTCACCAGACCCCACCCACTCTATTCCATCTGTCTCCCATCCCCCACCCTCCCTCTCCTGTGCCTCTTCCTGGCAGGGATCATTGGACAACCTGACCTGCCTTTTAGTGGCAAGCCTCATTATGAAAGAATGTTATTCATTACAGAATCTTCAGCAGTGGAACACTCTAGTCAAGTAACAGAGACAACCACTTCTTCCTCACTTGAAACATCAACCTCAGAATTTACTACAACTGCAACAACAGGTATCATCAGATATTATTTGGGATTTTTACAGAGAAGTTTGATTCTTACATTAAACAAAGCAGTGATTCAAGATATAATAATATCAAACATTGATTTTTGTTGATAAAACAAATGTAACAAACCATTTACATTGATATTTACTTTTTTTGCACATTGATAGTTATAATGTTTCTTAATATCCTCTATATGAGTTGCTCAGACAAGTATAGAAGTCTTAACCACAACAAGCAGATTAAAGTCCTAATTCTTAGAAATTAAATTAGTTTCCAATGTGAAATCCCTGCAATACATTAGTAAAAATGGCAAAAACCCATATATTTTTTCATAACAGTATTGTTTTATACAAATTCCTATAATGTTGATTCCCATATTTTCCTTTTGATAGTATTTCATATAATGCAATTTTGAGACATGTTTTCACAAAAAAGTGCTTTAAAATTTCTTTGCAAGCTTTACAGTATATGAAAATGTTATCTTCAGTTTTAAATTTGATATTCAAAGATAAAAATCATACCATATCAAAACATAAATATCTAATGCGCCTTATAGCAATTTGGACATATTAGGAGAGAAATGCAAATACTAAAAGCAGCAGTACTTATTAATTAGTCAAAAAATATCATCAGAGAGTTTTCTAAATAAAAAAGTGTACTTGTGCCATCTTAGATCCATCTTTAGTATAGATTTACTTTTTCAAGATATTTTAAAATGGTCCTGATGCTGATAGTGAATTGTCTAGTTAATTACCTAATCCAAATGTACGCAGATGACACAGTCCTGTATATGTCTACCCTGTCTACAGCAGACGCTGAGTCCAGACTACAGCAGGATTTTAATGGTGTGCAGCTCTGGTTCTGAGCAAACCAGCATTTTCTCAATGCCAAGAAGTTGGTCTCTTTAACTTTTGGCACAAGACAGAGACTCTCTAGGCTCCCGGCTACCCCCTCCTTCCACACCCTGGATGGGATCACTCTGCAGGCCTGCTTTTTCAGATACCTCGGGGTATGACTCAACCAGCATCTTGTCTTTTCTGTACATGTTGATGCCATACACAAAAAGCTGCACTCCAAATTGGGTGCCCTATATCAGAGTCGAGGTTGCATACCACTGCCAGCTCACCATGCTCTGGTACAGAAAATGATACTCCCTATTTTTGACTACAGCGATGTAGTCTGCAGTGCCACACCCAACTTCATATTAACCAGACTGGACCCCCTCTTCCACTCTTTCTGCCACTTCACTCTGGATAGCCTGCCTTCCACTCACCACTGTGAGCTCTACAGGTCCCTCTTCTTTACCTCACTCCACAACTGCCACCTGCCCCACTGCGCCAAACTCACTACCAAGTACTGGTCCCTGTCTTTTCCCACCTATCTCTCAGATGTGTTGGCTATTCCTACCCCTCCTGTCCACCCTCTACATGCACCTTGGTAGTCCCGTCGGTGATCACCACTTGAGGCCAAGCATCTTTTAGATACCGGATGCCCAAACTGTGGAACTCCCTTCTGTCTGACATCAGGCATATGCCCCAGTATAAGCACTTCAGCACTCTCATCAACTCTCATTTCAAGTCATTTTGTGCCTGTGGGTAATATGTTGTCTATGTTTACAATAGGCAATTCCATTTTTGGTCTTCCTGTCTCCTATGGTCCCACTGCCTGTTGCTTTCTGTTTTATTCTGTACATTTTCTGTATTATTTGTTTTATTTTTAATTTTCTCATGATGTACTTTTACCACTGCTCCTGCATTTGCTCAAAATTTGTGTAAAACTGCTCCGCTTATATGCTGTCTGTATGCTAGCTTCTTGTTATGTATGACTCAAATACCCTTGTTATTGTACAGTATTTCATAGCTTTGAACTACTGATGTATTGAGATGGTGTAAACACATGTTTCTGATAGTAAAAAGTACGGCACTAAATCAAGATAACTATTTTTTTCATTGTGGGCATGGCATTGAAACAGTAACTTTTAAAAACTTCAGAACTGTGTATCTAAGTTCAGGAACTGATAAAGACAAAAAGAAAAAAGCATACTGATATTTTTCTATCAAAAAATATTGTTTCTAAAACAAAACACTAACTGGTAACAGACAAGTACTACTGTGTTAAGATCAGTTGACCTGTTTATCCTTCTGAAACTTAAGCTCAAAAAGGTGGAATAAATATCAAATAATATAAACAAGTTCCTCATTACAGAATCAACAACACAGGAAACATCCATACCAACATTAGAGCAAAGAACTTCTCTGATCCCTGAAACATCTATTCCACTATCTCCTTCTCCCATCCCAGAAACATATACTCTAGTATCTACTACAAATCCAACATCAGGTATACTTAAACATTGTTTCTAATTTGAACAGTGAATTTTGATTTCTAGTTTTTTTAAAGCAGAAGTTCAGCATTTGAGGATATCAGAAAAATAAATGTGCTCATCAAGCAAACAGTGTACTGTTCATGTTAGTACTTAGTTTACTTCCCTCAGAGTTATTTATTTACTATTTGTTCTTCATTCTTTATTTTTCATTCTCTCTCTACAGAAGTTGCTTTTTTGCAACAAAAGGTTTTTAAATGTAACAACCAGATTACAATCATTACACCTGATGAGCAAAGTAATTACATAAATAAAATATGTGCAGCTGTTTATAAAGTGATTGTAGTATCTCTAATATCATTTTAAGTACACTGTTATATGGTCCAAATTCTTAGATATTGTTTCCTTCATCTTTCATTTGCAAATATTTTCTATAAAGGTATTTTGATATATGTTTTGAACACCAACGATTTCAACAGTGCTTTCCACTTTTTTGAAGGCTTTACAATATGAGATTAAGTCATATGAATTTTAAAATGTAACAAAGAAAGATTAAAAAATAACATACCAAATCATGAAAAAATAGTGAGCTGTATTGCACAAGGGATACATTAGAACAGAATAGACAGATACTCTGTAAAGTAGTAGTGCTTGCTAGTTGGAGAAAAAATATCATTATGTATTCTTTACCAAGAATATACAGATCACATTCTTAGCTTTATCATTAGTTAACCTTTTCTTTTCCCAGATATTTGAAAAACTGTCCTTATATCAATTATTGTAATTAGTGACTTACAGCATTACATATGCCCACCACACACACTTTTTGAAACTATCTTCTGTTAAATGTATACACCAGAATCTTGCTGAGTAGGTATTGGGATGTTGCTACAACATGTCTCTAATAGTTAAAAGTGCTTCACTAAACCAAGATGTATATTTCTTCAAATGTGGGCATGGCAATGGAGCAGGAACTTTCAAAACCTTCTCAATCCTGTATCTGAGTTCAGGAACTGATGAAAATGAAAATTAAAAGAAAAGAGTATTTTGAAAGTTTCCAGGAGAAACACTACTGTTGAAGAAAAAAAAGTAAATGATAACTAACAAAGTCTGCTGTTTAAGATGGGTTCATCAGTTTATGCTTCAAGAAATCATAGCTTATAGAAGTGGTATAAGCATTTTGTAACACAGGCTAGTTCTTCCTTCATTGCAGAAGTTATAACACAGGAAACCAGCACTCCAGCGTTACAGGAAACAACTACTTTCTCCTCTGAATTATCTACACTGTCATCAACTACAAGTCCAACAACAGGTATAGTTAGTGATGCTTTGCAATCTTTTTAGAGAATTTAAATTTCTATTTTTTTTATGAAGCACTAATTCAGCATATATTGATATAAACTAAATAATTTTGTTGCTAAAGCAAATGGAGCAAATATCCCATGCTGATGTTTAGTTTACTTTATCAGAGACACTTACTATTTGGTCTTCATACTCACTCTAGGAGTTATTAAGACAACCATAAAAGGTTGGGCTGCAGTAAGAACTGAATTATAATCACAATACTTGAACACTGATGTAATGAGTGTGGTGAAATAGTTGAACAATTTCACAAAGATGTTCATATCTGGAACTTTTGTATGATACAACTGCATATAATATTGATTCCCACACCTTTCACTTGTAAAAGGTCACTGTACCCTGAACCCCTGCAAGGAATAATGGACGCTACACATATTTTAACTTTTTGGTTGCTCATTGGCAATATTTATTTTTGGCACAAAGAATATTTACATCCACAAATCTTAGTACATCAAATTCCACACATAATAATTTATTCAAACTTTCTAGGTTCCATCCTCTTTCTTTTTCTTGTTGTTTCTCCATCTTCACTTTCAGGGTCTGGACACCATGAATCTGGCCCCCTCCTCCACACCAGAACCAGGCCAGGTCTGCCTACCCGAGCTTTCACCCTCCAGGCCCGGACACATCTGAATCTGGCACCTGGACCTATCTCCTTCCCCACTTTAACACCATGTCTGGGTTCCTTGTCCCCAGCCCGTGTATCCTACCCCCCTCCAACCTTCCCTTTCCTCCTTCCCCACTCCCCCTTTTCTTTCTTCCAACTCATTTGGGCCTTGCTGCCCATCCCCTGGGGGACTATGACCCAGCCCCCTGGGCACATGACTACCTCCCTGCAGCAAACCTACTGGCCCCTTTCCCAGGGCCCCAAGAGCACTCAAATTGCCCTCCGCCTATCTTTGTGCCAACCATGCCCCACCCAGAACCTTCCTTAATAAGGCTGGGAAGGTGGTAAAATTCCCAACAAAAGAGATTGTCCTGCCTTTGTCCTGGCCTGATGTACCCCTCCAGGAGCCCTGGTCAGGATCCCTTGGGGCTTTGTCCTGGCTAAATTTCCCTCATTCACTAAAAATACCACCAACAGTGTAATCTGGTTCAAGGTCAGTTGGCATTCATCTGTATCCCCTTCCCCCGGGTCATGCCTGAAAATAGGCAGGATTTGTCTAGTGCACTTACCCGGTCAACAAAAGCTAAATAAATAAATAAAAATAGCCAATCCCTGGGGCTCTGGTATTGCCCTGTCATATTACACCTTCTACATGCTTGGTGATGTCACTAGTCCCACCCCTTCTACCTGATCTCCCCCCCTCCCCGTCTTGTGTTCCTTCCTGGCAGGGGTCATCAGCCAACCTGGCCTGCCTTTTAGTGGGAAGCCCAATTATCCCCTGAACCTCTTTTCTTCTAGGTTGCTTGAAAGGACTGTGCAAAGAATCTTACCAGAACAAGGGAAAGGATTAAGGCTTCTTTTGGCTATTCAGATTTACTGTGTGTTATTTTTATTTTGTACTCACAGGGATTGTTACTGTTTGTTGCTAACATTTTATTGCTTTATTTTTCTCTGATTCAAATTGTTGTTGCTGGGTATACCGTCTGCTGAATTATTACAGGGTGTGCCTACAGGTGTGTGCTAACAGATTATTGCTGTAATCTTCTGATTCAAATTGTCTTTTGCAAGGTATATCTTCTGTTACTGCTTTATCTTTCTCTGTAGCAAAGTGTTTCTTACAGGGTATATCTTCAGTGAAATTATTACAGGTGGTGCTTTACAGGTTTTACAGTTTTATCTATCATTAAGATAAGCTTTCAGGACTACTGCATTTGTTGCTGGTTGATTGTTTCTGCTCTTACCTCCTTGTTTCTCTTGCCTGTGGTTCTTCTTTTTCGGCAGGGGAAGGGCCCAATTACCCTACACTACACTCCTTTTACAGGGTAGCACAGTCATAACATTTCCTGTGACAAAGCAGGAAGGGGCAGATCAGAGGGGTATCCACACAGTGACCTCATTTACAGTGGCACTAATAATTTAACTTGTTATATAACAAGTTCTACAAAAACAAACAAAACACAAAATCAAACTTGTGATTTCATTTTCTTCCTTCTAATTATTCTGACCAGGTTATAAACACAGCAACTTATCTGGAATGGATATCATTAACTGCAGGTACTGTGGAGCACTTTCCAGAAGGGCAGTTTTACAGGATTTAGGACACTGTCCTACATGCTGGGCCATTGGATATCTAAGGGCTCAGCTCCAGGCAGCATGGGAAGAGATTGTGTACCTCAAATTGCATATTCAAGAGGAAATATATTATAAGAACCACCAGCCATTTCCCCAGCATCCAACAGAAGCACCTCAACTGCAGAGGGTAGTTAGTCTGGAGGTTGGGAGGTGGTTAGAAGGGGCAAGTCGGGTGCCCCATCACTCGGTGCTCTCCAAAATATTACCTCCACAAAGCATATAAAAACTACAAACAGGTATCTGCCTCTATCTCCAAAATGAAACAAAGGGACAGATGAGAGGACACGGCAGAGCGGGACACTGCAGCACAGGAGCTAGTACAACAAAACTCACCCAAAACAGGAACCAAAACAAAAAAAGCAAAAAGGAAA
This sequence comes from Neoceratodus forsteri, assembly GCA_016271365.2. NCBI lineage: Eukaryota > Metazoa > Chordata > Ceratodontiformes > Ceratodontidae > Neoceratodus > Neoceratodus forsteri. The sequence continues at coordinate 685,371,310 of CM028137.1, read as the reverse complement.
TAGAAATAAATTCTGATCATAGGAGACTCCATGATTTGGGGAGTTGATACCTATCTCAAGCCAGGGGTAATGGTCATATGTCTCCCAGGTACATCAGCATGAAGAGACATTGACCACATTGCTAAAATTGTTCAGGAAGCAGGAGAAAATGTTGATGTCCTGCTATACATAGGGACTAATGATCTCACCAGCTGGTCAGTTGTGGAGACCAAGGAACACTTGACCAGGCTGGGTGGCAAACTATCATCCATTTCATCTGGCACCTCCTTCTCTGAGATCCTGCCAGTCTGGGAGAGGGGGGAAGATGGACCGAAGGTCAGAAAAGGGGAGATAGGGGAGCTAAACATGTGGCTGAAGGGCTGGTGCCAGGAAAAAGGACACACATTTGAAGGGAGCGAAAGTTCTTTAAATTTGATGGACTGCATCTGACTAAGAAGGAAGTCAGTGCATTGGGGCAGAAATTTGACATCTTTGCAGAATGTTTACACTAGCAAATGGGGAGAGGGGTGCAGCACCCCATACTTCAAATGGGAAGAACTCCTCTCGCCCCTCAGCTAGTGGTCCAACAGGAGTTCAGCATGTTTGTAGTTCATTTGCATAACCAGGTAAGGAAAAAGATCTGGCTCCCCACACAACACATAGGAGAAACGCCAGACCTCACCCAACAACTAACACACCAAATGTTTGGCCAATGGAAAATCATGTACACAAATGCTCATAGTCTGGGAAACAAGATAACAGACCTGCAGGCAATAATGACAGAGGTTCAACTGGACATAATAGCAATTAGCAAGACATGGTTTACCAGTAACCACACTTGGGAGACTTCAGTATCAGGCTATGTACTGTTCAGAAGAGACTGAGGTGCAAAAAGGGGGGGATGGAGTGGCCCTGTATGTCAATGAAAATATCAAAGCTACAGAAATTCAGAATACACATAAGGAGCCAGAAGGACTGTGGGTCACCCTGGAAACAGGCAATGGGGAAGTCATACAAACTGGGGTTGTTTACAGGCCTCCAGACCAGGGGGAGGACATGGACACATTACTGTTATAAGATATACAAAACATGACAGCTAAAGGGAAGGTTCAGATAGTGGGAGACTTCAACATGCCAGATACAGATTGGTCAATACCAGCAGAAACATCTGCCAGAACTAGACACATGGTAGATTCCCTGCAGGGGGAAGGCCACAAACAACTGGAACAACAACCCACAAGAGACAGGGCTATTCTAGATCTAGTATTGACTAACAGGGAAAGGATCTCAGATCTCCAGGTAGACGGCCACCTGGGGACCAGTGACCATCACATGGTATGGTTCAATTTGGCCACTAGAATGAAATCATCCCAATACAAGGCAAAAATATGGACTTCAGAAGAGCTTACTTTGATAAGATGGCCAACAGAGTTAAGCTAGCCCTGGCAAAAAAAAAATACAGGTGAGGGGGTACAGGCAAAGTGGGCAAGCATTAAGGATGCAATACTTGAAGCAACATCCCATTGTGTTAGAGAGAAAAGGAAGTGCAATGGAAGAAGGAAACCATTTTGGTTCTCAAAAACAGTAGCAGAAAAGGTCAGAGCCAAAAGGCTGGCCTTCAGGAAATATAAGGGAACGTAGCAGGATGAAGATAGGGAGGCATACCAAACTTTCCTAAGAAAAGCAGGGAAGGCAGTAAGGCAGGCAAAAGCCCAAACAGAGGAAACACTAGCACAAACAGTAAAAGAAGGTGACAATACTTTCTACTGATACATTAGTGAAAGGAGAAAGTCCAGAGGGGGTATTGCTAAGATCAAAGAGGATAAGGGGGAATGTGAGGAAGAGGAGGACCATGTAAAGCATCTATTCTAAATAGGTACTTCTCAGTATTTACTGAAGAGAACATAGGGCAGGGCCCACAGCTCAGCACCATGGGCATGGGGGGGAGGTGTACACTAGTCCCTTCACAAAAGAAAGGTTCCTACAACAGCATGATAAGTTCAGAGTGGACAAGGCCATGGGACCTGATGGCTTACATTCCAGGGTACTAAAGGAGCTAAGGGTAGAACTAGCAGAGCCATTATCAGAATTGTTTAGTGAGTCTCTGAGCACAAGAGAGGTCCCAGAAGACTGAAGAAGGGCTCATGTGATCCTGCTCCACAAGAATGGTAGCAGGAAGGATGCAGGGAACTATAGACCAATTAGTCTTACCTCAGTAGTAGGTAAGATTATGGAGGCTTTCCTTAAGGAAAGTATAGTGCAACACCTGGAATCCATAGGAGCAGAGGATCCAAGACAGCATGGGTTTATAAAAGAAAGGTCCTGTCAAATTAATCTCATAGATTTCTTTGATTGGGTAACCTGAGTGGTGGACCAAGGGGGAGCAGTTGTTGTCACCAACCTTGACTTCTGCAAAGCTTTCGATACTGTTCCACATAGAAGATTGATTAATAAGCTGGGTAGGCTTGGGTGGGTCAGAAGTTGGTCAACTGGGTGGCAAACTGGTTGATAAGCAGAAAACAGAGAGTAGTGGTAAATGCTATACAGTCAGAAGAGATGCATATCACAAGTGGGTACCTCAGGGTTCAGTCCTGGGACCAGTTCTCTTCAATATCTTCATCAGTGACTTTGCAGATGGACTGGAGGGTAAGGTTTGTCTGTTTGCAGATGACACCAAGATCTGCAACAGAGTAGATGATCCAGATGGGGTGGGCAGAATGAGAAGAGATCTGGATAAACTAGCAAAATGGTCAAAAGAGTGGCAACTGGGGTTTAATGCAAAGAAGTGCAAGATCATGCACATAGGGAAGAGAAACCCTGAAGCCACCTATAGGCTGGGAGGGGAGTTGCTGGCAGTCACAAGGGAAGAAAGAGACTTGGGCATCATCATCACTGATGACCTGAAATCATCCAAGCAGACCACTAATGCAATAGGAAAGGCTAGGGGGATGTTGGGGTGTATTAGTAGGGGTATCACAAGTCAGAAGAGGGAGATAATAATCCCTCATTCCAAGACACTGGTTAGGTCCCATCTGGAGTACTGCATGCAGTACTGGAGGCCACACCTTCACAAGGACATTAACCAAACTGAGGCAGTCCAGAGAAGGGCAACCAAAATGGTGCAGGGACTGCATCAGAAAACATATGAGGACAGATTAATGGAGCTTAATATGTATATGTAGAGCAAAAGAGGGAGAGAGGTGATATGACTGAAACATTCAAACACCTTAAGGGCATTAACAAGGTGAAAGAGTCTAACATGTTTCAATATAAGAAAATAGTAGGACAAGAAGACATAGCATGAGATCAGAGGGAGGCCAATCAAGGGGTAATGTGAGGAAGTTCTTTTTCACAGAAAGGGTGGTGGATGCATGGAATGGCCTACCTCAGGAAGTGGTGGATATGAATACAGTGCAGGGCTTCAAACAGGCATTGGATAGGCATAAGGGAGCAATACAGATGAGTATGAATAGATAGGCCATTGACAGAGCAAAGGCCAATGGCAAATTAATAAGGTAGAAAAAGAAATGGGTAGACTGGATGGGCCTTGTGGTCCTTATATGCCATCAACTTCTATGTTTCTATGTTTCTATATTTCTATGTTTAACTTTTTGGTTGCTCTTTGGCTATATTTATTTTCGGTACAAAGAATATTTACATCCAGAAATATCATTACTTCAAATTCCTCACATAATAATTCATTCAACGTTTCTTGGTTCAGGCCTCTTCCTTCATCTGGTTGTTTCTCCTTCTTGAGTTTCAGGGTCCAGACACTGTGAATCTGGCCCCCTTCCTCCACACCTGAACCAGGCCAGTTCCATCTACCCAGGCTTTTGACCTACAGGCCCTGACACTTCCGAATCCGGCACCTGGACCTATCCCCCTCCCCGCTTTAACACCACATCTGGGTTCCTTGATCCAAGCCCATGTATCCTACCCCCTCTCCTTTCCTCCCCCACTCCCCTTTTTCTTTCTTCCACTGCCCCTCCTCCAGCTTGTGATGGACGGAGGTGCTCCCCCCTTGTGTTCTAGTATCTCAAACCTTTTTTTTTTATCATTGAAAAGTTTTTTATATCTCAGAACTTTTTTGGCTATCATGTCCATTAGCTCCCCAATTTTTCTCAGGAATAGGCACATGCCAAATTCCAACAAGTGTACCCTGTCAGACCTGTACACTGCAGCCTGGTCAAAGGAAATGTCCTTTGTGCTGCAGGTGCACTCCCTCCATTTCAATTACTGCCCTTGCCACCCTTCTATTCAGACGCTGCCTGACTTTTTCAATCAGCTGGATGTCATTGACCCCCCCTCCAAACCCACCGGGATGTGATGTTGGACCACTCAATTGTCACCCTCGGCCACCACCATTTTAGCTTTTCTAAATCCCCCAAACTGTTCCACCCTAATTCCTCCAATGGCAGGCCACCAAGTCATTGCCCCTCAGGTGTATAATAAGGCAATGCGGCATGCTCCACTGCAACCTTAACTCCTCCATCAGTGGCAGGAGCTGCATCCACCTCATCCCCCAATGCCTTTCCACAGCACCCTGCTTAGTATTGTATCGCAGTTCTACTCCTCTGAGGTGGTGACTGCAAACCATTCAGCCCAATAAACAAAGGAATGCCCCACTATCCAGATTTTCCTCCTGGAACCTGCCATGGAAACAAAATAAACAGTGTAAGTTGCTGTTGTCAATACCTGACATATCTCCTATAGCAGTTGGACTTCCATCATCCCAGCTTCTTTACTTCCTCCACTGTAGCTCCTTTTTCTGCTGGTTCTGTGGCTGCCCCAATCCAAAAGGAATGTGGGGCATATTCCCCTGGGTTTTTCCCGATGAAGGTCAGGGCCCTCCTGAGCACCACCCCTACCTGAAAACTGGTGACTAGGGAATCATCCCCATGTCTGAACAAGGCCCCCATGCCCTCCCTCGAGCACTCCCGTATGCCTCCAGTGCATTCATTGTGCAGCTGGTGGACTGTGGTTGCCTCACCAGTGACACCTTGATCCCCTTCCTTTTTTGGTCCAGTTTAGACCTGGCCGGGTTAGTGACCACTCTGTCATGTCCCCACAGGACGTCCTCATGTTGCAGGGCCTACCCAGCAGCTGTTTTTCATGGGGCCATCACTTTCCTCACCTAGAATGCCCCTGCTGCCATGACTGCAAACACAGCCCCCAATAGCTCCCCCTCCCAAGCTGAGATGCATGTCTTCTGCATTGCCCCCAAGACCTTTTCAAGCAACTGCCCTCTTATGGGGCACCTCCATCTGGCCTGGCCACCTGAGTCCTCTGCCAGCCTGAGACTATCCATTTTATTATCCTGCTGGCCGTTACATCATGCCATCCCCTGTCCTGACACACCCAACTGATGCCAGACAGTTGCACCACCATTGTGGAGTGGGCCAGCCCATCTTCCAATTGCTCCACTACAAACCTCCTTACCTGCTCCTCCCAGGCTGGTTCATCTCTGTCCCACCCATGTTTCCTTCTGAACTCCTGAAATCTTGCCCACCCTGCTTCATAGGCCCTTAACGTGTTTGCTGATGAGGACCCCGGTACAGTGTCCTGGCTATGTACCTCCTACCTCCCACAACTGTGCCAGGATCCTGGTCCTGTGTGGCACTGCCTGAGGCCTCAGCTCCAGAAACCTGTTGATCTGAAAACAGGAAAGACTGTCAGCCACTTCATTCCTCAACCCCTCAATATGCTGCACTTTGAAAGATAGGTTCAGTTGCAGCCTCACCAACACCATGCACCTGAGCAGCCTGCCTACTGTCTCTGTCCTCTCCCCTTGCCTATTAATGACCTCCATGACCCCTTTGTTGTCACACCAAAACAAGATGCAATTCTCCTTCATCTTATAAACCCCACACTTCCAGGGCCACCCATATTGGGAAGATTTCCAAGAATGTGATGTCCTTCTGTACTCCCCCTTCTGCCCATGACATCAGCCAAGGTTCTGACATCCATCTCCCTTGGAAGTGGGCCCCCATTCCCAGGGCACCTGAAGCATCCTTGAACAGCTCTAAGTCCGTGTTCTGCTCCCACTCATCTTGCCAGAATGTCACCCCATTATAGCTGTTGATAAACTCCTCCCATACCTGGAAGTCTTCCCGAACCCCTTTTGACACATCTACCCAGTGGTGCTGTAGTTTAGCCTTCCCTGTGGCCCTTCCTAGCCTCCTTGTAAATACCCTGCCTCAGCTGATGTCCTTGCAGGTGAAATTAAGGTGCCCCAGCAGTTCTTCTATTTGTACCAGTGGCACACTCCTCCTCCCAATAACCTGGGCTAGCAGGCCTTTTAGGTATGCCACTTTTTTTCCCAGGAAGCCAAAAACAGCCCTTCCTCCATGTCCACCTCTATGCCCAAGAATTCTAGTCTCTGGGCGAGGCCCTCCGTCTTGCCCTGTGCCAGTGGTATCCCTATCCACTGGCACATTTCCTTAAAATCCCGTATCATGCCCTGCACTTCTGTTCTTGATTACCCAAAGAGGAGGAAATTATCCAGGTAATGCACCACTCTCCCTTGCCCATACCTGTCCAAGAATACACACTACACCCAGGTGCTGAAAACTTCAAAGGTGGAACAAGCCACTGAGCACCCCATAGGCATGGCTTTGTCGAAATATATGCTGCCTTGGAATTAAAAGCCCAACAGGTCCTAATCCATGGGCTTCACAGGTAAGAGTCAAAATGCTGACTCAACGTCCTTCATCACTAGCCATGCCTCCTCAATTGCTTTGTTCAGTGTTATGGTCTGCTCTTGTGAAGCATAAGACACCACCCTAAAGTGCTCTGGTATGCCCTCATTCACTGACAAGCCCTTGGGGTAGGATAAGTGATGGATCAGGTGTAATTTCTCTTCTGCCTTCTTGGGGATGATACCCAATGGGGAAACTCTGAAATGCACACATGGGGGGCCCCCAATGGGACCACCACCCGGTCTGCCTTGATTTATCTTTGCCCCTACTATCTCCTCTTTCCCCTTTGCTGACCTGAGATTCTTGGCCCACATCTCTGCCTGCCCCCCTTGAAACCCCAGTGGGAAGCCCATTCAAAAGTCTTCCCTGAGCAGCTCTGACACCCCTTTATTTGGATATTCCACAGTTCACTCCTCCACCACTGCTAGGGAAATGGGAGTACATGCTAGTGTGTAACCCCACCCCCCTTGGGCACCTTGTTAACACCAACCTCAGGAGGGGTAGTGCTTCCCCCTGTGGCTACCTCCTTGGCCCCTACCTTGTCCCCCCTGGGCACCCCAAAAGTACTACTCATAGTGCTGTCCACCATTAAGTCCCCTCTCTGTCACTATTTTGTTGGCAGCTGGAGACCGGGTGCAACCCCCCCACATCTGGAACAGACATGCCAAAACTTGTAGCTGCCCCCAGTGCAGGTGGCCTTGTTATAACCCCAACAGGTCTTGGATCCTGAGGCAGGAGTGATCCACCTTGTTTGCTCACCCCCGCCCCTTCCCCAGAGAGGGTCCTCACCAACAACTCCACGTGGGTGTAGTCCCATCTCAGATACCCTTTTGCTGCCATCCTCTTCCAAAATGCCTCATCGTTATTTGAGCCGCCCATATCCGAACTTTGCCTTGTATGCATCACTAATGATGGACATGTACATCAGCAAGGGGATGGCTAGCTCTGGTTGCTTCTCCAGCATCAATGCACTGTAGATGATGAAACTCTCTTGCCAGTTATCAATGGTCTTTCCCTTGTACTTCACCGCCTCTATCTTGTGGTCTACCACTGCCAGGGCGAGCGCCATTTCAGACTTCCATATCGGCTCCTTCTTTTCATATTTTGTGGCTGTATCCTTGACCACCAGCCTGAAGATGTTGACATACTCCCCTTTCCAGATGTGTTCTTTGATTGAGGTCAGTATGTGGTCCCCAACCGAGCAGCCCAGGGGCCCCTCATACAGTTTTTTGGTTGTCATTTCTGCCCTAGAGCCTTTATTTTTTAAGGCCTGTATGGCCCACTCCATCTTTTTGATCCCTGCACCCCACATGCTGCCCAGCAACCCCTCTAAATAATCCTTCAAGCTACTTTCATCCGTGAGGTTCACATCATTCTTACCCCATCTGGACTCCCATCTTCTGGTTCTGGTGTGGGCAGGAGCAAGTTCTTCATTACAGAGGCTACAACAGTGGAAACCAGCAAACCAGCATTACAGGAAACAACTACTTTCTCCTCTGAATTATCTACACCATCATCAACTAGAAGTTCAACAATAGATATAGTTAGAGAATATTTGCAATCTTTTTAGAGAACATACATTTCTAGTTATTTTAAATGCAGCAGTAATTCAGCATATAATTATATGACTAAAATAATTTTGTTGATAAAGCAAATGGTTTAAAGATCTCATACTGATGTTCAGTTTACTTCATCAGAGACACTTACTATTTGGTCTTCATAATCACTCTATGAGTTATTAAGACAACCATAAAATGTTCTGCAGCAATAAGAACCAGATTAGAATCATAATATTTGAACACTGATGTAAATACTGTGGTGAAATAGTTTTAACAGTTTCACAAAGATGTTCATATCCAGCGTGTTGTATGATACAGCTGCCTATAATATTGATTCCTACATCTTTCACATGCAAAAGGTCATTATAATGCAATTGTTATGTTCATTTATGACATAAATGTCCAGAACTGTTCTCCTATACAGTGAAGGTTTGACAATATGAGGAAAAAATAATATTAATTTATAAACATGATAAACAATTATGTAACATTATATTATATCAAAACAGAAACTGTTCGGCCATTTTAAATACACTCATATTGTTAGGGATTGAATGAGTACACGTAAAGATCAGTCGACCAGTTCATTCATCAAGGAAGCATAGCTAAGAAATGCGGGTGAAAATTAAGTTATGTAGGAACATTATTCATTACAGAATCTTCAACACTGCAACACTCTAGTCGAGTACTAGAGACAACAACTTCTCCCATACTTGAAACATCAACCTCAGCATTTACTACAATTACAACAACAGGTATAATTAGACATTGTTTGGGAATGTTATAGAGAAGTTTGATTCTTGCATTAACTAAGAAGTAATTCAAGCCATAAGGATATAAAACATTGATTTTTGTTGATAAAACAAATGGTACAAACCATTTACATTGATACAGGGATTTACTTTTATTGCAAATTGATAGTTATTATTTTGCTTAATACCCTCTGTATGAGTTGCTCAGAGAAGAATAGAAGTCCTTATTGCAACAACAAGCAGATTTACATCATTATTCTTAAAGATTAAATTAGTTACTAATGTGAAATTCCTGCAATACATTAATAACAATTGCAAACACCCATATATTTTTTCATCACACTATTGTTTTATACAAATTCCTTTAATGCTGATTCCTATATCTTCCTTTTGATAGTATTTCATATAATGCAATTATGTGGCACGTTTTCACACAAAAGTGCTTTAAAAATTATTTGCAATCTTTACAGTATATGAAAATGTCTTCAGGTTTTAAATTTGGTATTCAAAGATAAAGAGGATACCATATCAAAAGATAAAAACTAATGCGCATTATAGAAATGTGGACATATTAGGAGAGAAAAGCAAGTACTAAAAGCAGCAGTTAGACAGTTTTCTCTAAAAGTGTACTTGTGCCATCGTAGATGCATCTTTAGTATAGTTTAACTTTTTCAAGATATTTTAAATCAGTCCTGATTCTGATTTGTGTAGTTAATGACCTACATTGTTAAGATGGCTGCCAAACACAATGTTTCAACATCTCTTCTGTTTGGTTTACCTGTTGAATATACAGTATATACTAGATTTGAACTATTGATGTATTGAGATGGTGTTAACACAGGTTTCTGATAATAAAAGGCGCATCACTAAATCAAGACAACTATTTTTGTCATTGTGGGTATGGCATTGGAACAGTAACTTTAAAAAACTTCAGAACTGTTTATCTGAGTTCAGGAACTAATAAAAACAAAAAGAGAAAAGCTTACTGATATTTTTCTATCAAAAAACATTGTTTAGAACACAAAACACTAATTGGTAACAAACAAATACTACTGCTTTAAGATAAGTTGGCCCGTTTATCCTTCATGAAACCTAAGCTCATAAAGGTGGAATAAATATCAGGTAATATAAACAAGTTCCTCATAACAGAATCAACAACACAGGAAACAGTCATCCCAACATTAGAGCATAAAACTTCTCTGATCCCTGAAACATCTATCCCACTATCTCCTTCTCCCATCCCAGAAACATCTACCCTAGCATCTACTACAATTCCAACATCAGGTATACTTAAATATTGTTTATAATTTGTACAGCACATTTTGATTTCTAATTTTCTTAAAAGCTGTAGTTCAACATAAAAGGGCACACAAGCTGCAGGAACAGTGGATGGAGCATAGCAAATGCGGTGGCAGACCAGGCAGTTCAAACAGCCTCAAGGGCACAAAAAAGGAAATATAACTTTTCCCATGAGGAAATCAACATCCTCATAGAAGGGGTGCATGCCAAGGCAGCCCTACTGCTCAGCAGGGGGGTGGGGAAAAGGCAACAAGGGACAAGAGGAAGGGTGCCTGGGAGAAACTGGACAGAAAAATCAGTGCACTGGTCACACACAGAGGCACATTGTCCATGACCTGCAGAAAAAGTACAGCAATGTGAAGAGGGTGGTGAAGCAGAAGCTGGTACAAAATCATTGGGCTACCCAGGGAACTGGAGGAGGACCAGCCTAGACTCAGCCCCTGACAGCCACAGAGAAGCTGGTGACCACACTCCTGGATGACCACAACATTAGTGGTAATGGCAGCCTGGACACCTACAGGATGCAGCCTCCCAGAGGTAAGTGGAGGTGGGAACACATGGCTGTGGGCAAGAACATGCCATACATGCATGTGCTTGCCACACAGGAACAACCACAGAATAGCTGAATAACAACTTGCATCCTCCTCACTGGTGCCACAGGCCAGGCAGCAACAGGTACACAACAGGAACTGCAGGAGGGGGGACACAGACCAGGAGGACAGTGCCAGTGACAGCAGCAGCATTACAGCATCCTCTAGCCAGGAGGGCACCAGTGACCCACAGGAAGATGCAGCGTTGGCCATGGATGTCAGTGTGGGTGGTGCAGAGGACTGAGACAGTGACATAGCACAAAGCTGGGGGGGTCCAGGGCTGAACAACAGAATACAAAGGCAGACACTCAAGGGAGCACAGGTGGTGGCACACCACACACCACAACCTCCAGTGAACATGTGCAGCATGGTCCCAGGGCAACAGTGTGCACACCAAGACTCCATGAGCACAGCGCTGACAATGAGAGGCCCCCCACAACTGGAGAACCTAGGGGACCAACCCAATGATGTCAGATGGACAGATCCATGGGATGACAGCACACCACTATACCTTAGTGATTACTCTGAGACAGTGGTACTGAAGCAGGCTGAGCTTACAGTGGAACTCAGTCACCTGTGGAACAACATGAAGGACCATCCCAACCGGATGGAGGGGCAGATGTCCGGGATCCGCAGTATCATACAGGCAGGGACACATGACAGCACCACAGTCCTGGCAGATATTGCATTGGCCCTGCATGGCCTAGTGCATTAGGCACAGCTGCAGACGGAGGCACACCTGCATTGCACTGCTGCCCTAGAGTGATACATAGTGCAGCAACAGCAGCACACAGAGGCCATGACTACCGCCCTGCACGCCATGGCAAATGTCCTGCTGGGCAGACAGCAAGAGCCTGCAGCACATCCACCACTCAAGGCAGCCATGCAGCACACAGTACAGCCAGTGTTCTGTCAACCCAGGGGCACCATGGCCGTGGCCACCCAGACAGTGCCTTCAAAAGTGGAGATGGGCAGCATACAGTGAGGGCACCATGTCCAACAGGAACACACAGCTGACCAAGAGGCCACAATGCAGGTACACAGCCACACACAGTGGAACACAACCACAGACCTCCAGTGTACCCACCACAGTTGGTGCACCAGCGACCACCACACAGGCACAACCACTGACCAGCATGAGGAGCCCCAGGCCACAGACCAGCAGCAGCCAGGGACCAGAGACCCACACAAGAAGCATGGCAGGAAGCCAAGGGGCACAACAGGAGGTGAACCCCGTGCAGGGACATGACATGGTGTGGCACAGGAGACACCTGAAGAGGGTCCTGGGCATAGCACAAGGGTACAACAAGCATAATCGATGCCTGAAGCAATCGACAGTGATGCCAAGATATGGAACAGGACATCTGGCACAGGTACCAGCAGTGGCACATGACTGATACAGGGACAGTGCACAACAGCATGTCTCACCACTGACCCCTGACAGACCATGGAGAGTGTGCAAGGTTGCACACCATGGGACAAGACTGCCATACAGTGGCCACAAATGGACTGCACACAGACACACTGGCACAGTACCTTATGTGGGTGTGGCACATTGTGATGAGATCTGGCATATACCTATGCACGGGATGCACTGGGCACTGATGGGATTGTATGCAAGTATGTAGGGTGATACACACAGTGCACTAGTAAAGCAGTGTTACAAAAGCACAGTAGTCCATTTCAGTGCATGATGTGAATGGTGTGTGTGTGTGTGTGCAAGAACCTCTGATGGATGTTAGTCAGGACATACAATGGTGGGGGACATTGCCGGTGAGTGTGACTTATCATCATTGAACAGCTGCCCATGTCAGTGTGTGCTGGCATGTGCACAGCTGACATATTGGTCAATGCAGGGGACACATGTGCATGTGGTGATGTTTGCATGATTGCACACACCATGCCCTGAGCCCCACAACACCACCACAGTGCAGCCATTGCCAGACCTGCCACACATACACGGCACACCGTACATCCCATGCACAGCAGCCTGGATTCCCTGCCCTGTACTGGCCTCCCCATGATGCTGTACACACCAACATGCCCACCCCAGGTGCAGTGCTGCACACTGACTCTACACTGCAATTTACCCATGGCCTCCCTGCAATATCTGCCTGCAAGCATGGCAGGCACATGCCTGGGCCCCCAGCACCATTGGGCATGCACACTGTATCTGATTGGTAGCATGCACTACACATGAGCCCCTGTCAAGTAGAACACAGTGTTACCACCCTGATATGCAGCTGATGCCAATGGGTACCACACACTGGCCATGGCCACTGAAGTAGAATTACAGTAGTACCACGACAGGTCTGCAGCACTGGGAGGTACACCTTTGTGGATGGCATGTGGAGTGTAACCCCACAACACTGTACCAATGGTGCCACCCACTGGTTGATGGATGCAGGCAGGTGGGGATATGCCATGCAGGCCAATGTGCGGTAGTGTGCCGCACGTGTGTTTAAAGGGCAGGGGTACAGGCACACCGCAGTGCATACCTGGCTGTGCACTGTGGTGTGCTGCATTGTACATCAGTGATGCACCAACAGCTGTGTGGTGAACAGCCGACACACAGGCACCATACCTGGGTTGTGGCATGACATATACCAGCATAGCTGACTGCATGCAGGCAGTCATATGTGGACAATGTAAGGGACACATGTTGGGGAGGTGGCATGTACCCGTAAGAATTACACAAGACGCATGAAGCAGCATGTACATGGAAAAGGTTTATTAACAAATAGCAACAGTAACAGGTTCAAACTTGTATACTAACAACTGTCATGGTGCCCCACATGCAAACCCCTACCTGGTGTGCCTGCCTCCCAGCCCATACCTCAGCATACACTGTAGTGCACATGGACCACCACACTACACAACAGGTCTAAAGCCCTGACCATCCCCCATGTGCATTGCATGCAATGCAATGCTGGCCACTACTGGTCATGTTGTGCACTGAGGACTGCGCCAAGTGAATCATGTAGCTGGGAAACATCAGCTATTATGGTCCCATCTAGGTCTGCTAGTCTCGCGTCCCTGTCCATGGCCATTTGTCCCTGTGGTCGCTGACCTGAGTCCCCCATCACTGCCTCCAAGGTCATGCCCATAGCCTCTCACCATGTGGCATGTCCATGGCATTGGGCCCTCCCTCAGGCATCTCTGTGGCACACATACCCCTGCACCATCATCCTGCCCCATGTGTCAGTTGGTAGGCATGGTTCCTGTCATGGGGCAGCATCCTGCTGACTGGTGCCAGTGTGCTCCCCTGTGTTGTCCACACCACCAGAAATGGTGACCTGTCCTGCCTATGATGCATCCACTGCCACTGCAGACAACACTGCCATGGGCACTGCCTCTGCTGTGTCATCCATTGCCTGACAACCATCATCCTCATCCAACCCAGATGTTTCTGCTGGCAGTGGCCGTGCCCTCCTCCTCTGCATCTGCCTTGTCCATGCCCTGTGGGTAATGGCACCCTGCTTCTTCTGCTCCACCAAGGCCTGAAATAGGACCCTGTAGCATTCTGGGACTGCTGGCTACCCACCTGTGACAGGGGAACAGGACACATAGAAACATAAGGACTGCTTGGCCCACCTAGTCTGCCCCTTCCCCTACCTAACGGATAAGCTGCAGATCCTAGTTAACCAACAGTTTACATCCTCCTACCCACCACTAGAATTGCCTTATGTCTGTCCCATGCATTCTTGAATTCCCCCACTGTTTTTGACTCTATGGCCTCCTCAGGAAGGCTGTTCCATGCATCTACAACCCTCACTGTGAAGAAATAGTTTCTCACATTACCTCTGAGCCGTCCCCCCTCTGTCTTCAAATTGTGCCCACTTGTTCTTGCACATGTCTTTTTCTGAAAGATGCTACACTCTTGGACTTTGTTGATTCCCTTGAGGTATTTGAAAGTTTCTATCACTTCCCCCTTCTCCCTACTTTCCTCGAGGCTATACATCTTAAGCTCCTTTAGTCTTTCTTCATATGTCTTCTGGTGCAGACCTCCACCATTTTGGTTGCCGTCCTCTGGACAGCCTCCACCCTGTCTATGTCTTTGCAGAAATGGGGTCTCCAGAACTGTACACAGTACTCCAGATGTGGTCTTACCAACTGTCTGTACTGAGGACCAACAACTTCCTGTTTTCTACTGGTGATGCCTCTCCCTATGCATCCCAGTATCCGCCAGCCCTCCTTACTGCCTTCTCACATTGCTGGCACACCTTTAGGTCATCTGATATAACTACCCCCAGGTCCCTTTCCATTTTTGTTGTTGTCAGTATCTCACCCCATTGTGTACTCTTCCCCTGGGTTTTTGTTTCCCAGGTGCATTACTTTGCACTTCTTTGCACTGAACCTAAGCTTCCATACAGTTGACCATTCCTCCAACCTTGCCAAGTCCCTTTTCATCCTTTCCACCCCACCGTGCATATCAACCCTGTTACAGATCTTTGTGTCATCTGCAAAGAGACATACTTTCTCTTCCAGTCCCTCTGCAATGTCACTTATAAAGACATTAAAAAGGACTTGCCCCAGTACTGAACCATGCAGTACCCCACTAGGCATCCCCATTTCTTCACTGTGGACTCCATTTACTATTACCTACTGTGTCTTGTTGTCCAGCCAGTGGTTTACCCAGGCATCCACACTGGGACCCACTCCCAGGCTGGCTAATTTGTTTATTAATCTTTTGTGCGGGACTGTGTCAAATGCCTTGTTAAGGTATAATAATAATAATAAATAATAACTTTATTTTTAGAGCGCCTTTCAAAATATCAAGGCGCTTTACATATCACATCACAACATACAATGCCAATTTCAAACATACAAATAAAATAATTTCATTAAACCATCACATATTAAAACAAACCAAAAAATCATCCATACAATCAACAAAATATTTACAATCAGCTTCCATTAATCACCCTGATAAGCCAAGTTACACAAATAAGTTTTTAAATCTTTCTTAAATACCTCCACGGAGGTGCACTCCCTTAACTGGCGTGGTAGAGAATTCCAAAGAGTGTGTGCGGCATAAGAAAATGCTCTACTACCAGAAGATTTTAAACTCACTCTTAGAATCTCTAACAACCCCTTGTCAGCTGAACGGAGCGATCGGCCGGGGCAGTAAGGCACCTGAAGTTCTTTCAGATGTTGGCCCTGATCATGAAGAGCTTTGAAAGTCAATAAAATGACTTTAAAGGTGATCCACCACCATATAGGAAGCCAGTGCAGTTCAGGCAGCACCTGGGTAATGTGACTGGATCTCCTTGTCCCAGTCAAAATCCGGGCTGCAGCATTCTGCACCAGCTGTAGGCAACGGATTTCAACCCCAGAAAGCCCAAAGTAAAAGGGCTGCTTGCTAGTGCTTTTCTGAGGCACTCACCCATTTTGACAAAATTAGCCCTCCTGAAGTCCAGTACCTTCACTTTTGTATGGCTTGACTCTACAGCTAAGTTTATCGTGGACCACACTGTTTGGTGGTCACTTGTTCCCAGAAGGCTACCCACTTCAAGATCGGAGATCCTCTTTCCATCCCCCATTTGAGACTACTAGGTCTAAGATTGCTCCCTCAAGAGTGGGTTCCAAAACTAGCTGTCTGAGGTGTAGGGCAACGAGAATGGCCCTGCTTTTGTATGTGGCTGCAGCAAAGGTGCTTCAGTTAACATCTGGCATATTCAGGTCCCCCATCAGCAGTATCTCCCCTTTCTCTGTCATCCAAAGGATGCCTTCTATCATTTCCTTGTCCATTTACCTGCCCTGAGATGGGGGTCTGTATACAACCTCTGTGCAGATTGTGGTGCCATTTCTACTCTCCAGGGCGACCCACAGTGCCTCCTCTCCTCCCTGTTTTCCCTTTAGTTCTGTTGCTTTGATCCCTTCCCTTACATAGAGAGCGACTCCTCCTCCTCTTCTTCCCTCCCTGTCTCTCCTGTAGATTGTGTACCCTGGTATGTTGACATCCCAGTCATGGTTCTGTGTGTACCATGTTTCTGTGACTGCCACGATATCCAGGCATCCCTCTTCCATCAAGGCCACCATTTCAGGGAGCTTTTTACCTGGACTACGGGCATTGGTTCTCGTTACCCTCCATTTTTTTATGGATTTGGTTCTTTTTGCCCCATCCCTGTCCTTACTGCCTTTGTCTTTTTCTTCATTTACCCCTGCCCTTCTCCCTATTGATTGGTCTATCTTGGTGTTTACCTCACTAACTATCCTAATTGTTTTGGGGGGGGCTAGGATTTTTCTTCTCCTTTTCAGTGCCTCCCCCTTGGTTAGTTTAAATGCTTGCCAATAACCTATCACCTAGGATCCTAGTTCCCCTCCTGGATAGATGCAGACCATCATGCCTGTAAAGGCCTGCATCCCTCCAGGTGGAGCTCCAGTCCCAAATGAAGCCAAATCCCTGAGCTCTGCACCAGTTATTCAACCAGTCATTGAATCCCATGGTGTAGAGTACCCTAGCCTCATCCATGCCATAGACAGGTAGCACTTCTGAGAAAGTTACTGTGTGTGCTACTTGTCTAAGGCCCCTACCCAACTCCACAAACTCCTGTTGCACTGCTCTGATCCCATTCTCAGCCAGTTCATTTTTCCCTAGGTGGATAATGACATCCAGCTCACTTCTCCTTGCAGCTGCTCCCACAATCCTGAGGATTTTTTTC
Source organism: Neoceratodus forsteri (assembly GCA_016271365.2). NCBI lineage: Eukaryota > Metazoa > Chordata > Ceratodontiformes > Ceratodontidae > Neoceratodus > Neoceratodus forsteri. The sequence continues at coordinate 685,353,768 of CM028137.1, read as the reverse complement.
TGTCCCTCCAAGCCATGGTGCTGGGCAGGCACCTTACCTCCCTTTCCCCTCCCTCCCCAGTTCTACCCCCCAACAATTGAGTCCCCCACCAGGAGTTGTTTCCTTCCCCTGTGTGGCCTGGGACACCCTCCTGTGGGTTTCCATTGTGGAGGTGCCCAGCATCCTCCTTGGTCTCCACTGCAGGTGCCTCCATAGAGGAACCATGCTCTTCCAGAGTGGTGAATGAAGTGTGGAGAGGCACAACTGGAGGGATGCACCTCTGTTCCACCACACTCACTCTCCCTGAGCCCACTGTGCTTCAGCCCCTCCTCCTTCTTGGCAACCTCTGAGGTAGTGGCAGTGGCCTGGGTGGTCCCTGGGTGGGGGAGCAGGTCTCCCAAATCCTTGCCAGGTCAGCATGGAGACGACAACCTCCTACCTCAGACCAGTGAGGTGCCTGCAAATAGGGCAGCAATGTAGTTTCCAGAATGTCTCCCAGAAGACTGTTGCTCCATCGCTAGTGCATTCTACCACTCCCCACATGTCTGTGTCCCTTCCTGTTACAGATGCTTTTTTTTTGTTCTTGTTTTAGTGTGTGCAAGCTTGTGAGTGTCTCCACCCCCTAGTCAGTGTGCTGTGTCTTTAAGGATATGAACAGGTGTATGTTGTTAGTTTTGGGGAAGTGATGTCAGAACCCCTGCTATAAAGGAGGTTATGTGCTTGGGGTGGGTGGGGTGAGAGTCAGGGTAGGTGGGAGTAAACCTATGCCCTGCAGACACAATCAACTACAAACTCTGACCCTCCACCCCGGGGAGTGCCTTCCTTCCTTTCAGACACCTATTTCACAGAGGTTAAGTAACAGGTCTAGTCACAAATTACTGCAAATATCTGCCAGCTACAGTTCCTCTCTGGCAAATTAAAGTTAAACTAAGAAAAGTCAACCCCAAAAACAGAATCAATACTAGTTACTTACACAGGTCCAAAAAGTAATAATTCAGTTTAGTGTAGTCTAGAAAATAACCTCCTTGATATAAGGAAGCTTTGGCTGCTTTCTCTCTCTGCTATTAGACTAACATGGCAGAGGTCACTGTGTTGTTACCTGTGCTGGCTCTGTGTCCCTGTGGCTTGCTGCACACAGGTCCACCAGTGCACGTGGTCAGTACCTACCTCAGTGGTGTCTGTGTTGATCTCCTGCTGGCCCATGTCTGCAGGCACTGCATCCTGCAGTGTGAGAGGGGGACACAAGTCAATGTGAATATCACACCCATGCTTGCAGCCATGCAACATTGCTGGGTGACATTGTATGGACAGGGGACACCACTCACATCACCCGTGTGTTCCTCTGCCTCTCATCTCGGCATCTCTCCTGGCAGCCATGTCCATGAGATGCACCATGATAGACCCGTCCCTCCTGTGGAGGTCCTGCCAGCAGTGTTTCAGCTGCCTAATGGTCCTTCTCACACCTGTCATCCCCTGCAGGGGTCTGCTGATGGCCATTCACACCCTGTCCCTCTCCCTAGGTGTGTGTGGGCCCAGCACCATGGTGGTATCAGTGTGGTGTGCCACTGCTACACCAGGTTGATCAGCTGAACAGTCTCAGCTGCAGTGTTATTTGGTGCCCTGCCACTTAATGTGGTCATTGCTCACTTCCTTACAGGCCTACAGGCTGTTTGCAGTTGGTCTGTGGCACTGACTGCTATGTGGAGGCACCCCTGTACCTCTGCAGGCCTGTGGCATTGGTAGTATTCGACCGCACGTGGCTGCCACATGTGCTGCACGTGCTACACATGTAAGCCACAGCCGCATATTACACTGTATGCAACACGCAGTTGCAGCATGTGTTGAAAGATGCAATATCATTATGCCACAGTTGTGTGTACTTTAGTAACTGCACTGCATGACCATTTCTGATTCACTTCCATAGTGCTTCAGAATGCCTGTCATTGTGTTCCATGCACCTGCGTCATTCCTCACACGCATCTGCATTATTGATTGTGTGAAATTTTGGCAGGCCTCTACTGGTCTGTACATGCCCTGTCTTCAGTGCTGTCAGGTCTTCTGTGGTTGGTATGCTTTTCACATGTCTGCATTGGTCCGCTGTATCATGGCACACGCACTGCACAGGGTGGTCAGGCTGTATGCAAGGCTGTGCCCTGCATCAGTGCACATATGTCCTGGTTGTGTGTTCTGTCCACCTGCCACTGGGAACAGATGTGTACAGTATCACCCTCACATGTCTCCAGCACTGGGAAGCATCTCCATGTGTTGGTCCTTACCCACTGTGTCACCTCCCTAATGCTGCCAGTGCACTTTGCATGGTGTTACTGGCCTTCTGCAAAGTGACACTTAATCAGGGCCCATCTGGCATGTTGTCCTGCACAGCACAGTGTGGCGTGTGCTTCTAGCTTATGCTTGCAGCTGTCTCATGGGCCTGTCCTGCTGGTGTCCATCCATGTCATGGTGCACGTCCTCCATGTCTGGCAGGGGTACAGTATTACTCAGTGCAAGATTGTGCAGGATGTAGCATGTGAGGAACATCTTGCAGACCATCTCTGGACTGTACTGGAGGGCACCCCCAGAGTGGTCCAGGCACCTGAACCATGCCTTCAGGATGCCAAAAGTATGTTCTATCATGGCCCTTGTCACTGTGTGTGCATCATTGTAGCTTTGCCCTGCAGCTGTGTATGGGTGACAGAAGGGTGTCATGACCCATGGCAACTGTGGAAACACACTGTCACCTATTGGGGGTATGGGTACATTGTTAGTGCTCTGCTGTGGGTGTCTACCATGCCTGTCTGGTTGTGTGGACCCATGTGCTAGTTGTATCTTCCAATGAGCCAACCTCCTCTGAAGTGTCCTGTCTCCCATGCCTTGTGCAGACCATAGTTCCACAGTATGTATGAGTCATGGCAGGAACCAGGGTACTGTGCCACAACATCCAGGATCCGGCACTATGCATCACACACAACCTGCATAGTCATTGTGTGTATCCCCTTCCTGTTCACATAGATGTCTTCCTGCCCTGGTGGTGCCCTGATGGGTACATGTGTGCAGTCTACTGCACCTAACACATGCGGGAACAGTGCCACATCATAGAATGCCTGCTTGATGGCCTGTTGCTGATGCTCATCCCATGGGAGCAGAATGTACATGTCCACACACAGCACCACTGCATCCTCAAATTGCCTGAGGCATCTAGACATGCCAGGCTGCAAGATACCCACTGTGTCACCAATGGGGGTCTGGAAGGTCTGGGTTCCCCTTATTGGGGGGTGATCTGGAGCTGTTCCCTAATATCTTCACAGATTTATGCAATAATTGCACTTGGCAGGTGGTATCATGCAATACACTGCTCCTCAGTGTGGTCCAGATAAGACTTCCTGGGCCTGTACACCTATGGTGCTATGTGCCTGGCCCTTCTTGGCTGCTGTTATGGCTGCCTGTTCTTCTGGTTCCTGCCCTCATGCACCCTTTGCCGAAGACACTGCCTCCCTGTTGCCAGCAGTATTCCCAGTAAGGCTATTGGGGCTGCCATTACTCTCCTTCTCACTAGTCTCCTCTGTTTGCTACACAGCACTGTGTTGCCCCAGTAAGGCTCCTTGCTTGCCTTTTATACTGTGCTTAGTTACACCTCCTGACACTTGGTGTAACTTCCACCACTTGCTCTTGGCGTATGTTGTTGGTCCCTGCCTTCTAGAATACCATTCCTGCACTGTCACCTGCTTTGTTTGGCGCATGTCACATTACTCATCTGCGTATCTGGGATTTTGTTGAAACAATGGCGAAAGAGGACTTTAGTGCAGGGTGTTGCACTATGTCATACATCCCTGCTGTAGAATATCATATGTCGCACTTACTGGTGTATATTGCATCTTACACCATTTCTTTTGGCGCATGTCACACTACACCTGGAGTAGCCCTTCTAGAATCTAGCCCATTATTCTAAAAACTTAAATTAGTTACTAATGTAAAATTCATGCAATACATTAATAAAAATGGCAAAAACCCATATATTTTTTCATCACATTATTGTTTTATATAAATTCCTATAATGTTGATTCCTATATCTTCCTATTGATAGTAGTTTGTAAAATACAATTTTGAGGCATATTTTCACACAAAGTGCTTTAAAATTATTTTGCAAGCTTTACAGTATACGCAACAGTCATCTTCAGTTTTAAATTTGATATTCAAAGATAAAGATGATACTATATTAAAACATGAATAACTAATGTGCCTTATAGCAATTTGGACAAGTTATAAATTGGAGGCAGTATAGAGCAGTGGTTTAAGGCTCTGAGCTGCAAATCTAGTGACATCCAACAGACCAGACCTGGGTTTGAATCCCACAGCTTCCACTTGCATACTGTATGACCCTGAGCAAGTCACTTAACTTCCCTGTGCTCTCAGGTCACTCCTGTAAAAAAGCTTTCAGCTTAGTGTGCTACTTCTGGTTAAACAACTAAATAAATAAAAAGAAAAGACAGTACAAAAACAGCAGTACTTGTTTACTGGCCGAAAATATCATCAGAGAGTTTTCTCCAAAAGTGTACTTGTGCCATCTTAGATTCATCTTTAGTATAGTTTTACTTTTTCAAGATATTTAAAACAGTCCAGATAGTGTATTGTTTAGTTAATGACCTACATTGTTAAGATGGCTACCAAACACAATGTTTGAACATCTTTTCTCTTTTGTGTTACCTGTTGAATGTACAGTATATACTAAATTTTAACTAGTGATGTATCGGGATGGTGTTTACACATGTTTCTGATAGTAAAAAGCACATCACTAAATCAAGATAACTATTTTTTCATTGTGGGCATGGTATTGGAGCAGTAACTTTTAAAAACTTCAAAACTGTGCATCTGAGTTCAGGAACTAATGAAAATGAAAAGAAAAAAGCATACTGATATTTTTCTATCAAAAAACATTGTTTCTAAAACAAAACACTGATTGTTAACAAGCAAATACTACTGCTTTAAGATCAGTTGACTCGCGTATCCTTCATGAATCCTAAATTCAGAAAGGTGGAATAAATATCAAATAATATAAACAAGTTCCTCATTACAGAATCAACAAAACAGGAAACATCCATTCCAACATTAGTGCAAAGAACTTCTCTGATCCCTGAAACATCTATCTCAGTATTTCCTTCTCCCATCCCAGAAACATCTACCCTAGCATCTACTACAATTCCAACATCAGGTATACTAAAGCATTGTTTCTAATTTGTACAGTGAATTTTGATTTCTAGCTTTTTAAAAAGCAATATATGATAGAAACGTTCAAGTACCTCAAGGGAATCAACAATGTCCAAGAGGGTAGCATCTTTCAGAAAAAGAGATGTGCAAGAATAAGGGGGCACAATTTGAAGATAGAGGGGGGACGACTCAAAGGAAATGTGAGGATGTATTTTTTCACAGTGAGGGTTGTGGATGCATTCAACAGCTTTCCTGATGAGGTCATGGAGTCAAGAAACAGTGGAGGAATTCAAGAATGCATGTGATGGACATAAAGCAATTCTAGTGGGGTGTAGGAGGAAATAGGCTGTTAGTTAACTAGGATCTGCAGCTTATCCATTAGGTAGTGAAGTGGGCAAACTAGGTGGGCCAAGCGGTCCTTATCTGCCATCAAATTCTATGTTTCCATGTTTCAATAGTTCAACATTTAAGGATATCAGAAAAATAAATGTGTTCATAAACCAAATAGTGTAAATCATTCATCTTAATATTTAATTTACTTCACTTAGAGATATTTACTATTTGTTCTTCATTCTTCATTCTCTCTACTCAAGTTGCTTTGTTGCAACAAAAGGCTTTGTAAAAGTAACAACCAGCTTAGAATCATCACACATGATGAGCAAAGCAATTACGTACATGAAAAATTTGCAGACCCTTAATAAATAATTGTAATATCACTAATATAATTTTAATTACACTGTTATATGGTGCAAATTCTTAGATATTGATTCCATCATCTTTCATTGCTAGTATTTACTATAAAGGTATTTTGAGGTATGTTTTGGAGACAACAGATTCTGAGGGTGCTTTCCACTTTTTGGAATGTTTTGCATAATGAGACTAAGTCATTTGAATTTTAAAATGTAACAAAGCATGATTAAAAAATTGCATAACAAGTCATGAAAAAATAATGAGCTGTATTGCACAAGGGACACATTAGGAGACAATAGAGTGATCTTCTTTTAAAGTAGCAGTGTTTGTTAGTTGGGAAAAAAATATCATGTATTTTTTTATGAAGAATATACAGATCACATAGTTTTATCATTAGAATACTTTTATTTTTCCCAGATATTTGATAAGCTGTCCTTATATCAAATACTGAAATTAGTGACACATAACATTAAATATTGCTACCACACACACTTTTTGAACCTATCTTCTGTTGAAGTCATCTGTTAAATGTATTTTCCAGAATTTTGCTAAGTAGGCATTGAGATGTTGCTACAATGTTTCTAATAGTTAAAAGCACTTCACTAAACCAATATGTATATTTGTTCAATTGTGGACATGGCAATGGAGCAGGAACTTTCAAAACCTTCAGAATTCTGTATCTGAGTTCAGGAACTAATGAAAACAAAAATTAAAAGAAAAGATTATTTTGATAGTTTTCAAGAAAAAACACTATTGTTGAGGGGGAAAAAAAAATGATAACTAACAAAGCCTGCTGCTATAAGATGGGTTCATCAGTTTATGCTTCAAGAAACCACAGCTTAGAAAAGTGGTACAAGCATGATGTAACAGAAGTAAGTTCTTTGTTCATTACAGAGGCTACAACACAGGAAACCAGCACTCCAACATTACAGGAAACAACTACTTTCTCCTCTGAATTATCTACACAATCATCAACTACAAGTCCATCAACAGGTATACTTTGAGATTATCTGCAATCTTTTTAGAGAATTTTAATTTCTATTTTTTTATGAAGCAGTAATTCAGCATATAATGATATAAACAGAATAATTTTGTTGATAAAGCAAATGGTGTAAAGCTCTCATACTGATGTTTCGTTTACTTACTAGAGACACTTACTATTTAGTCTTTCTACTCAGTCTATGAGTTATTAAGACAACCATAAAGGGTTCTAATTGTTTAATTGTTTAATTACTATTTTGGAAAGACCTTTGAGCGTGAGCTCTTTTACAAAGGTTCCACGTCAGGGTGGACAATATCACGTTACACATATTCAGTGGTTACAGAGGCCTGATCATTAGGCATTAAAGAGTGATTACATGACAATTAGACAAATAAGAGAAAAAAAAACTGAGCAGTTGTGATTGAGTACTAAGCTATTTCCAACCGGTTGCCCTAGGTAGCACACCCCTTGAAACCTCCAAATCCATTGATAGACTATGGCAGAGTAACTGCATAGGGTTTAACACTATCCCAGATGATGAGAAGCTGGGTGACAGTGAAACAAGGGGGATTGGGTTTGAAACCAACTGCAGAGAGTGTGAGGTGGGAGGTAGTGAAACGAGGGGGCTGTGATGGGGGGAGCAGCTCCAGAGGGCTTTGTCGAGTATGGTGTGTATGTGTGTGGGGGGTTTGGGATGGGCAGTACCAAGTGCATTTGAAGAGGACTGATAACTTACTTAAGCCCTTGGCTAGGCTGGAATGGAGGAAGGGTTCTCTAGGTAGCCCTGCTGGGTGTTACCTTGGGGGTAGGCCTGTCTATCAAGTGGGGCCTGAGAAGCAGGTGCATTTTGAGTTAGACATTAGGTGCTGTTTGAGGCCTACTTCGAATTGAGACAGGCTGTTGTTTGTTTGTAATTTCATTGGGAGTTCATTTATCTCTGGGGGGGCCTGGTCAGAGAAAGCACGCTGCCCTAATGAAGTTCGGCGGAATGGTATGGACAGTGCTCCATTCTTCCTCTGTCTGGTGATGTGTGTTGAGAGAGAAGCCTCAAGCAGGTTTCCTATACATGGTGGTTTTTTTCCGAGGAGTACCTTCTTTCCCAGCAGGCAAGTTTGGTATTTGATCCTTTTAGGTTTTAGGTTAAGCCAGTTTGTTCGTTCATACAGGGTGTAAGTATGAGTGTAGTGATCTGCACACAGGGTGAGGCGGCATGCCTTATTGAGTGCAATTTGGACCTTTTTGAGCACTGTATCAGTAGCAGCTCCATAGACCACCAACATGTAGTCTATCGTGGAGAGTATGGAGCTGGAAACTGAGATTCGGAGTGCTTCTGAAGTGAGGGATTTCTTATGACTATAGAGGACCCTGATCTTTGTGTTTACCACTTTGACAAGGGAGTCTACGTGGTGCATATAAGTGAGAGAGCCATCAGTGGTGACTCCAAGGTACTTGAATAAGTGCACCTGCTCAATCTGCTCACCAGCCTTGTTGGTGATTACGAGAGGAGCATGCTTGTGTTTGTTGTAGCAGCTGGATTGTAGCATGGCCTTGGTTTTCTATTAGTTCTGCTATAGTTCTGCTGCAGTAATCCACTTGAAACACCACCAACAGCTTAATCTGGTTCAGTTTCAGTTGGTTACCATCTGTATCCCCACCTCTGGGTCACCCCTGAAAAAGGGACTTCTAATTTCAGTGGGCTTACCCAGTCAACAAAATTCAGTAATAGCAGTAATAAGCAGAAGAACTAGATTAGAATCGTCTTATTTCAGCACTGATGTAATGACTATGGTGAAATAGTTCAACAGTTTTACAAAGATGTTCATATTCGGCTCTGTTGTAAGCTACAACTGCCTTTAATATTGATTCCTACATATTTTGCTTGAAAAAGGTCATTATATATGTATTTTTTTATTTATTAAAAGAATCAGAATTACAACCTTTGAGTCATGGACTCCTTTGCAAAGGCTCCACATCAAAAATGAAATAATATAACAGGGTGCAAGAAAGACAAGAACAGAGCAATATTACAATGTTTAAAAGAGGAAAAGTAGCAAAATTCAAGGGCAGAGAGATCCATCCCAAGTCAGACAGTGAGCAGTTAACAACAATAATTACAGTATCAAAAGACAGTGATCAATAAACTACTGTCTGTTTACAATTTTCTGCAGGGTCAAGTGGTAGTGGCAGACCCCAGGTCAAAGGGGAAGTGGGGGAGAGTGTTGGGTAACTTGTGTCCATATTGCATATAGGGACTAGATGCAGTCACAGCAGGAGTGGGAGAGAATTTCTGAGAGGAATCAAGATTTAAATGGGCCTAGAAGCTACTCCAGAGAGGCAGCAGGAGGTAGTACATTAAACCAGAAGGGTGCCCTTTGGGAAAAGGAGCACTGGTCCAAGAAAGTCCTGCAATAGGGTACAAAGAGAGGGGCAGATGGAGAGCTTTGAGTTGTCTGGGTTTGGGTGGAATGCTGCACAAGATGGTGAAGTCCAAGGGTTATGCTCAGTGAAATGCAATTTTGCTGTCAGGTATCCCTCATTTTGGGATACTGAGGTCAGGCCTGTGAGTGTCAGGTCCCTTAACTTTAATGTCCTGATAGGATACCATCCTACTTACCCTAGGTCCAGTGAAGAATAGCCTAATCTCCTCCCTGAACATTTCCACTAGTGCCGTGGCTGCCACCCTATTGGGATAGTCTCCTACCCACTCCTACAATACATTTAGCCTTATTGGGGTTACTGCCATACAGAGTTTCCTGCTGATTGTGCTATTCTTTGACTCTGGGTGGCCCCTACTGACTATTACCCTGACCTCCCCCATAACCATGTCCCCATTACCTCTGCTCCACTGCTATCTCTGGTAACTCCCCTGACCACCTCAAAGGGCTGGTTGTTTTGTGAGCTTGTTGCCCCCCTGCTTCCATTATTGAACCAGTTTGTCTGACATTTCGAAGCTGGATGGTTACCTTCACATTTTCAGCATCCGTTTCTGAAACACCACTGAGGTCATGAGCAAAAAGCCCAATTATACCCCCAGCAACATTTCTGTATCAAGCTCTGCTTCTTATTCTCCTCCCCATCATTGTTCCCCATGCTCGTCATAAGATCTAGCCAAACGTCAGATTGCCTAGTGCCTCATCTAACACCTCCAAATGTTGACATTCACTGATTAAACTGTTCGTTGCATTGCAACCAGTTATTGTCTCTCTGCAGACTGGCCTTTCTGATTATTAAAGAGTAGGTGAGCAACAAAATTGATAGCTCCAGTTTTTACTCAATTACAATTGCCAAGTAAGTCATAAATCCCATTAACCATGACTCCTAGGTCTTCCACTTGTTCGCCTTCTTCTCCTCCTCTCCTTTGCCCAGCAGCACCACCACTGCCATGGCAGCAGTCTTTTTCTCTTATGCTTTCTTTTTCATCATATTTCATAATGGCATCTTTACTTTCCAGTGCAAATACATCAACAAACTCCCCTTTCCAAATTTTTTCTTTTGTGGCTAAAGATACACGCTGTCCCATTTTCATATCTGGTGACCCTATCTCCCTCTAACCCATGCCCTTTCCTGATCAGCCTTTGCCTCCTCACCATTCCCTTTTTTAATTTCTGCCAGTGCCTTCTCAAATTGTTCCACACCATCATCCTCCATGGTCCTGAGCATCTGCTCCATGAATTCCTTAATACTACTGGCTAAATTGAGGGCATCATTACCAGTTTTTATGTCAAATTCAGGACCCGGACTGGCCCTGGTCCCACAAGTCTGGCTGGCAGGTTGCAGTCTGATGGTGTCAGGGGTGCAGAGGGACCCCGCAGAAGAAACGGGTTTATTGGGTACTCTTGCTGTGAAGCATTGGGGCAGGAAAAGGCAACAGACCAGGCTCCAGGGTTGGTAACAGTGGCAGAGGCACAGTGGCCGACACCTGAGGGGGAGGGATCAGGATCTTCCAGTGTGGGGTGGGCTTGCCCCTTTGAGGTCTGTTGATGCTTTTGTCCTTTCTACCCTTCTCTGCCTTCTGCTTCTCCCCTCGCCCAGCCTCCATATCTTCTGCCAGTTTCCAGATTTTATTTGCATTGTCAACCAGGTCCACTATTGCCCTATAGGTGTTGGCCTTGGTCATTTTTCCTTTCTTTGGTGTTATTCTTAGCTCTTTTCATAGCAGGTGCTGTAACACAAATTCCAGAAAGTTAGTCATTATATACAACCACCACAAAATGTCTCTGCAAGGCCTACTGGATTAGCATTGCTCCCCTGCCTATGCTTGGCATTCTAGCTGTCCAGCCACCTTGTATCTACCGAGATCCTCCGCAATTCCATCTGCAGTGCCCAACTGCCTGTTAATCCTAAAAGCTAGTCTATTGTGTTAGTGTTGTATAACCTTCTTTATTATTACATATTACTTTCCCTTTGTTTTTTTTGTTTTTTTCTTACTGACCTAAAATGGCAGCCAGTTTCCCTCCATCTCTGCCCTTAAGTTGGCCATCAGCCACCTGTTTGCAGAATGGCAGCCACTCTCTCCTTGCCTGAGTGGCACCCTTCACCATATGTCATTCAGTTGATACACTTGTCTTATGCAGCTAATCTATGCAGCAAACCTAAGTCCATAACAATGTGGAAACATTTTACAAGAAAAGCCTATTTGAAAGGCTTATTAAAGAAGCAGGAACTTATGTGGACATTATACAGGGAAAGACAATTTGAAGGCTTGTTTATGAAGAGGGAACATATGTGAACCATATGAGATTTAGCCTGCACTCAAGCATACTGGCACCTTAAATGGTAGTATGCCATACCTGTGTTCAAAGGCTATATTTTACATTTTTTTTTTCTACATTCTGGAAGAGCTCCAAATGAACTTAAAATGGAAATGCCAGTAAAAGCCTGTTTTCTCAGTGGGCCATTACAAAAGCATCTCCATTTACTCATGTTTTCTCTTTTTTTGTATGCAAACTCCCCTTTGGATACTTGCTCTCAAATCTGTGTTCTTTACTCATCACTGCAGAACAAAAATGCCATACGTAAGCACCACGTGGCCAGGCCTGACCATGTGGCATCTGGCTCATTGGCCTACCACTGGTTACACCGGCCTACTGCTTCCGTTCACATCACCCCCTGTGCATGCACTTCTGAGGCTGCCCCAATTGTAGGCTTGTAGCTGATTTTTACAGCAACTGCCTGTTTTATTTTAACATTTCAACCTCCACCCCATCCACATGATGCAAGCCACCACCACGCACCCCTTGCAGGCCATCAAACTCCTGGAGATGCATACTCATCAGCTGAGTACCTTTCTGACCCCTGCCCTTCTCTGTTCATGGCAGCTTTCAGGAAAATTCCCTCTGCTCACCAATCATGGTGGAGGAAGTGCAGGTAAACTGCACCCCCCATCTCTGCCTGCCCTAGCTCCAGAGTTTGCCTGGCTGTCCCTTGATTACATGGCTTTATAGGTCAGCAACCACCACCTGATCTGCTCCCACAGCTGTTCTTTTTATTTCTCTTTTCTTTTTTATATACTCCGTGGAGCCATGTATGGTCATGACTAAACAACCTTGGCACCAAAACCGCCATAGTCAAATGCAGCTGCAAACATCCCCCAAAATGCCCAATCCAGCCCTGTAGCACCAAACACTTGCAAAATACTTTTTAATTATTATTATTATTGCAAAGCTGAACTGGACCAGTGCTGGTCGCAAGCACTGTGTATGCCACCGAACCTCTGAGCCTCTAACAAAAGCCATACATGCTACATTCTTTTTGGTGACAATTCTGGGGGACCCGTAAGGCACAAAACACAGTAAATGGGGGCAGACAGCCACAAATATCTCTCACAAAGGGCTAAATAGTTGCTTGCACCCCAGCCCCAATACATAAGATAAACTCTACAAGCCAATTATGCCATAATTTTGGTGCCAATTCACAGGAACACGCCACAGCACAAACTGTACTAAAGAACAAAGCCTGCTCAGCCACACCACAGCAGTTTTTCCCAGCACTCTATTCCCTTGCTCAAGCTGCCCTCTTAAAAGAACAGAAATGGAACACCATACCCTTGGACTTCTACAAGGCTCACCAGGCAGGAACTGCTCCAAATGGCTGTGCAATTTAAACTGCCAAGTTAAAAGATTTTTTTTCAATGTTAATAATTCTACCAATGACAATTGTTCTAGAAATGGCTTCTCAGAGGTGTATATCTGGAGTTTTAAGAAATATTGTCTGCCAATTAGATGTGCTGATTAGAGATAAAGAAAAAAACTCTAATTTCTGCAAAAAGTGATGTCTGTTTCCTCTTGCAGCTGCCTTTTAAACCACTAGGCCCCTCCCAATCTAGCTCACCCCTCAGCCAATCATGTCCAATCTCCTTCTTTCTTCCCTCCCCCACTCTGTGACCTCGCTTATGAGGTCACTTTCCTCCTCCACCCACTTTTCCTCCTCCCTCCCCCCTGAAATTCCCACAGGGCCACCCCCAATTGGTTGAAGCCCAGGGGACAACAGGTCTTGCCATTTTAAACTGACCGACTTAATTAGAGCAAAGAACTTCTCTGATCACCGAAACATCTATCCCACTATTTCCTTCTCTCATCCCAGGAACATCTACCCTAGCATCTACTACAATTCCCACACCAGGTATACTTAAACATTGTTTCTAATTTGTACAGTGAATTCTGATTTCTAGTTTTATAAAACGCAACATTTCAACATTTAAAGATATCAGAAAAAATGAATGTGTTGATAAAGCAAATAGTGTAAACTGTTCATCTTGATATTTAGCTTACTTCTCTCAGAGATATTTACTATTTGTTCTTCATTCTTCATTCTCTCTACACAAGTTGCTTTGTTGCAACAAAAGGCTTTGTTAAAGAAACAACCAGATTGGAATCATCACACCTGATGAGCAAAGTACTTACTTAGATAAAATATGTGCAGCTTCTTAATAAATAATTTCAATATCACTGATATCATTTCAATTACACAGTAATATGGTACTAATTTTTAGATATTGATTCCTCCATCTTTCATATGCTAGTATTTACTACAAAAGAATTTTGAGGTAGGCTTGGACACAAAATATTCCAACAGTGCTTTCCATTTTTTGGAAGGTTTTACAATATGTGATCAAGTCATATGAATTTTAAAATGTGGCAAAGAATGATTCAAAAATAGCATACCAAATCATTAAAAATTGATGAGCTGTATTACAAAAGGGTCATAGTAGGAGACAATAGACAGATACTCTTTTAAAGTAGCAGTGTTTGCTAGTTGATAAAAAAATTTCATCAGGTATTTTTTTTACCAAGAATGTACAGATAGTATACTTTTATTTTTCCCAGATAATTGAAAAACTGTCCTTTTATCAAATATTGTAATTAGTGACTTATAACATTAAATATAGCCACCACCGACATTTGTTGAAAATATCTTCTGTTGTAGTTTTCTGTTAAATGTATATACCAGATTTTGCTGATGATGTGTTGGGATATTGCTACAACATGTTCCTCATTGTTCAAAGTGCTTCACTAAACCAAGACGTATATTTCTTCAGTTGTGGGCATGGTAATGGAGCAGGAACTTTTAGAATCTTCAAAATCCTGTGTTTGAATTTAGGAACTAATGAAAACAAAAATTAAAGGAAACTGTTATTATTTCTAAGAAAAACACTATTGTTGGAAAAAAAACCTAAATGATAACTAACACAGTCTGCTGCATTAAGATGAGTTCATCAGTTTATGCTTCCAAAAAACAAAGCTTAAAAAAGTGATATAAGCATGAAGTAACACAGGCAAGTTCTTAATTACAGAGGCTACAACACAGGAAACCAGCACTCCTGCATTAAAGGAAACAAATAATTTCTCCTCTGAATTATCTACACCGTCATCATCTACAAGTCCAAAAACAGGTATAATTAAAGATTCTTTGCAATTTGTTTAGAGAATTTAAATGTCTACTTTATTATGAAGCAGTAATTCAGCATATAATCATATAAACAAAATCATTTTATTGATAGAGCAAATGGTGTAAAGCACTCATACTGATGTTTAGTTTACTATATTGGATAAACTTATTATTTGGTCTTCACACTTTCTGTATGAGTTATTAAGACAACCATAAAATGTTCTGCTGCAGTAAGAACCAGATTAGAATCATAATACTGAAACACTGATATAGCTACTCTAAAGAAATACAACAATAATTTCACAAAGATATTCATATCTGGCAGTGTTATATGATACAACTGCCGATAATATTGGTCCCTGTATCTTTTGCTTGCAAAAGGTCATTATAATGTGATTGTTATGTTTGTTTATGACACACAATTGTCCAAAAGTGTTCTGCAATTCTGTGAAGGTTTGACAATATGAGAAAAAGTCATATTCATTTATAAATGTGATACACAATTATGTAACATTATATGATATCAAAACTAAAACTATTGAGCTGTACTAAATACAGACATATTGCTAGGGATTGAATGA
Source organism: Neoceratodus forsteri (assembly GCA_016271365.2). NCBI lineage: Eukaryota > Metazoa > Chordata > Ceratodontiformes > Ceratodontidae > Neoceratodus > Neoceratodus forsteri. Next base: position 685,338,447 of record CM028137.1, on the reverse strand, counting down.
ATACTCACCCATGATAAGCTGACCAGTTAATTCTTCAAGAAAACTTAGCTAAGAAATGCAGTGCAAGGTTATGTTATGTAAGAATGTTATTCATTACAGAATCTACAACACTAGAACACTCCAGTCAAGCAATAGAGACAACCACTTCTCCCACCCTTGAAACATCAACCTCAGCATTTACAACTCCAACAACAGGTATCTTCATATATAGTTTGGGATTTTTACAGAGAAGTTTGATTCTTATGTTAAAAAATACAGTAATTCAAGATATTAGGATGTGAACCATTGATTTTTGTTGATAAAACGAATGGAACAAAACTATTTACCTTGATATTTACTTTATTGTGCACATTGATAGTTATCATTTTGCTTAATACTCTCTATATGAGTTACTTAGACAAGTATAGAAGTCTTTATAGCAATAATAAGCAGATTAGCATCATTATTCTTAAAAATTAAATTAGTTACTGATGTGAAATGTTTGCAATACATTAATAAAAATGACAAAAATATATACTTTTTCATCACACCACTGTTTTATACAAATGCTTATAATGTTGATTCCCACATCTTTCTTTTGATAGTATTTCATATAATGCAACTTTGAGGCACATTTTCACACAAAAGAGCATTACAATTTCTTTGCAAGCTTTACAGTACATGAAAATATCATCTTAAGTTTCAAAGTTGATATTTAAAGATAAAGATGATACCATATCAAAATGTGAAAACTAATGAGCTGTATAGCAATCTTGACATATTAGGGGAAAAAAGCAAATTCTAAAAGCAGCAGCATTTGTTCTTTGGCCCAAAAATACCATCACAGAGTGTTTTGTTTCCAAAAGTGTATTTATGCCATCTTAGATTCATCATTACTATAGCTTTACTTTTTCCAGATATTTTAAAACAGTCCTTATAGTGAATTTTATAGTTAATTACTTAAATTGTTAAGATGGCTACCAAACACAATGTTTGAACATCTCTTCTATTTGGGTTACCTATTGAAAGTGTATACTAGGTTTGAACTATTGATGTATTGGGATGGTGCTAGCACATGTTTCTGATAGTAAAAAGCATATCACTAAATCAAGATAATTATTTTTTGATTGTGGGCATGGTACTGGAACAGGAACTTTTAAAAACTTCTGAATTGTGTGTCTGAATTCAGGAACTAATGAACACAAAAATAAAAATAGGCATACTGATATTTCTTCATTAAAAGCATTGGGCTGTATTCACAATGAGAGCCAAAATTTTCATAGCTGCGGAAAAACAGCTTGTAGCACTGTAGAAATCTAGTTGCACCATAGTCACAAAGAAAATGTCCTTAATTGCGGAAATTCATAAAACATTCAAGTTACGGAAGTCCACAAATACTGACATCTCTTTAACATCCTTTCCTTTAGCTGAGGAAACAGCTCAGCGGGCACAACAGGTGATCCATATTAACTAAAGCAGCAGATTTTGACAGTCTTATCATAGATGCAGCAGCAAGTACTTACAGAGAGACCAGCAGCCAGTCCCTGAACTGAGACCACTCCAGCACCACTGGTAACAGCAGAGCAATGCACCACAGTGGCTGTCTGTAACTGTTTGTGGAACTGATGGTTGTGTCTCTCCCTGGAGTGTTTATATTGTCTGCTTCAGTAGCACTCACTGCAGGCTGTTACCAGCTCTGCCTCTATTGCCTGTGGGGCTCCTTTATGGGCTGGCTGCACTGGGTCTAGTGGCTGTAGTTTGTTGTATTTCAATGAAAATGTGTGCTATTTTTGCTGTAACAACTGACACTACTTTAGGTTAGCTATCACTAGTGCCTGCACCTCCACTATAATTGTATGTCAATTGTTGATACACTGCACTTTGCTCAGGGAGAGATATGTCTCACTCATTGTGGTGCAGCATCTGTGCAACATTTTTACCCAACTGCAGAAAAGCACTAGCTGTGAATAGTCTCTAAACAGATATGCCATACTTTTCAATGTTTTTATTTTCCTCAGGAACTTTCTTAGCTGCACTTGTTTCCACAGACCTCAATGTATTTTCTTCCATAGCTGCAGATGTTTTGTGTATAGCACTCAGAGCAAGTTCCCCTGTTTTCTGCAGCTACAGAACTTTTGGGGACTTAGGGAAGGTATTGCACCTTCAGATTATTTTGTGAATCCCCCCCCATTCTAAATCAAATCACTAACTAGTGACAAACAAATACTACTACTTAAAGATGAGTCGACCCGTTTATCCTTCATGAAACCTAAGCTCAGAAAGGTGGAATAAATATTAGGTATAAACGAGTTCTTCATTACAGAATCCACAACACAGGACAAATCCATCCCAACATTAAAGCAAAGAACTTCTCTGATCCCTGAAACATCAATCCCACTATCTTCTTATCCAATCCCAGAAACATCTACTCTACCATCAACTACAATTCCAACATCAGGTATACTTAAACATTGTTTCTAATTTGTACTGTGAATTTTGATTTCTAGTTTTTTATTAAAAGCAATAATTCAGCATATAAGGATATCAGAAAAATAAGTGTGTTGATAAAGCAAATAGTGTAAACCAGTCATTTTAATATTTAGTTTACTTCCCTCAAAGATATTTACTATTTGTGCTTTGTTCTTCATGCTCTCTGCACAAGTTGCTTTGTTGCAACAAAAGGCTTTGTTAAACCAACAACCAGATTAGAATTATCACACCAGATGAACAAAGTAGTTACTTAAATAAAATATGAGCAGTCACTTAATAGATCATTGTGATGTCACTAATATAATTTCAGTTACAATGTTATATGGTACAAATGCTTAGATATAGATTCCTTCATCTTGCATTTGCTAGTATTTATTGTCAGAGGGATTCCCCAAAGGGTGAATACAATTACAACTTATATAGGGTGCTCTTTGGTGCATATCTGTATTACACAATACCACAACTTGTAATAACTGTTAGTGTTTTAAAGTATATTATTGTGTTATGAGATTGATTGTTTGTATTTTAATTCTTTTTCCTTTTTTTCTGTGTTGTATTGTAAATTGTTTTAATTTATACGTGGTCCTCTAGTGATTGATGTTATGTTTTTGATGTGGAACCTTGCTCCGCTCAATTGAATGTATCCATTTATTCATATATGAATAAAAAATGATTTACTACTACTACTACTACTTATATAGGATGCTTTAAATTCAAGTGTTTATTGATCCAGAGTGTAAGCATTACACATATCTTCAAAACGTAAAATATCTTCAATACATCACTAATTAAATTTCCAATAACATATTTAACATGAATGCATTCCTGTTTCCTGGCCTCTTGCAGGCCTCCTTGATTCTTGTCCTTTCTCTTCCCGGGGCCTAAGTGCATGACCCTGATGCCTCACCTGCCCTTAAACCACATCCACTGTCTGGGTCAGGTACTTCCAAACATGTCCCTCCACCCTCATTTTAGCTGGTTACCCTCTTTGTTTCCACCATGGCCTGGTAAAGTTGACCCCAGCCCATGCCTAACCCTCCCCCTAACCTGCTTCCCTACCCACCTTGTCATTCTGTTCCCTTCCCTTGCCCCCCTTTCTAACTCTTATATTTCATTCCTCCACTAGCCCACCTCCAGCCTGTGATGGAATGGTGGGCCTCCTCCAAATAGGCTTTGGCTGCCCCCTTTCCCAACCCTCTTTGGCTTCCTCTATACTCCCTTGAAAAAGGCTCTACTCACTATGGACTAATGCACCCCATCCTCCTTATAGTAACCAGGGACTGAATATGTGATATCCCTGTGACTAACATAGATTCCCCCAACCGTCTGCACTAAAGGAGCCACCTTCCGGTTAATCCACTTTCTTGCCCCGTCTATGGCTTTTATATCTCTGACATGGTGCAACACCCACCTTGATATAATTTCAGACCATCTAATGGTCACCCTCGGCTACCACCCCTTAATGATATCCTTATCCCTCCTTATATCCTGTAAAAGAGTTCTCCATGGTGTGTCACCTAAATCATTACCTTCCAAATGAATTATTAATAAATCTGGCCTTTTGACTTGCCTTCTGAGCTCCTCTAAGGCTGGTAATAGCTGTGCCCTCCTCATACCCTGGCTTTCTTTCCAGTTGACCTGTGTCTGGTTGATCTCTTTGTGAAGTTGCCTCCCTCCTGGCATGATGGCTGCGTGTCTCTCCACCCATTATATAAATTAATGTCCTATACACCATACTTGCTTCTGACATCACCCACCTGTAGGTATAAAATGATTCATCAGTAAACCAAATCTCTCACGTATTTCTTATAAAAGTCAGAACTTCCACCTGCCCACATTTATGATCAGCACTGCTGGTGACCCCACAGCAGCCCTTTCTGATGCTCCCCCAATTCTGAAAGCATGTGAGAAAAATAGGTCAGGAACTTCACCTATGAAAACAAAACACCATTTCAATGCTGCTTCCACCTGGTAACATGTCATTAGTTCCCCATTCCCATGCATGAATAGGGGCCCCGCACCCTTAGGCCACATCTGCTTATAGTGTTTGAGAGCAGCTACTGAGCACCATTCCTGTGCTGGCTGACTCTTCAAAATGATTGCTTCCTCTCTGCCAGCCTGATCTGTTTTGGACCTGCCCAACCAAATGGAGAAGGACTCAACTACCCATGATACCACTCCCTAGTCCAGCCCCCCCAGCCCCTGGTCTTTTATTCTGAGCAACAACTTCCCACACCCTGAATACCCCTTTCGCTATCACCACAAATACTGCCCTGAACAAACAAGCCTCTATTGTTGACTTGCATACTTGCTGCAATGTCCCTATTACTCTGACCAGCAACTTACCTGCTATGGGCCTACAGTGGTCCACAGCAAATCCTTGTGTTCTTTGCCAGCCCATGAGCATCAGTTGCACTACTTTAAACTTGATGGGCTCTGCCCACCCCTTGCTACCACATGCTCAGTCTAGCCCTGCTATCTGAACCCTCATGGCCAGGTGTGACATCCCCCCCATTCCAACGATGGACCATATACTGTTTTGTTTGGTTTTCTGCCACTGGCTCACTCATCTTAAAGCCCTACCTCTGCCAAAACCCTTGGAGGGGTGCCCATGCCCCTTCATTTGCCTTTAATGTGTTTGCTGCCCAAAAGCTCCTGTACAGATGCTGGGCTTGGTCCATCCAACTGCCCATAGTTGGGCAGGCACTGTTGTTCTCTGCATCACTGCTTCCAGAGCAAGGGATCTGAACCTGTCCAACTGGAGATGGGAAAGTCTGTCAGTGAGGTTGTTTTGTTTCCCCTCAATGTGTTTAGCTCTAAATGATAAACTGAGTCTTAACCCTTCCAAAATCAACTGATGAGACCCCCAATAACTGACTCTGTAGACCCTTCTATCTGTTAATGACCGAGACTATGGCCTTGTTGTCACACCAGAAGGTTATCTTCTCGTTAATAAACCTCTGGCCCCAAACCTTGAGTGCCACTCAGATTGGGAACAGCTCTAACAATGTAATGCCTTTCAAGACACCTTGGCTCTTCCACTCATCAGGTCAAGCCTCCAATATACATTCCCCTCTTGGAAGTATGCCCCCATGCCTAGGGCCCCAGATGCATCAGTATACAACCTCCTCCCCCACCCAGGCACTACCAAGGCCACCACCGCTATCTCAGAAGCTGCCAAGAAAGATGAGCAGCTGAACAAAGGTGGGCTCAGGAAGGGAGAGGATGGTGGAACAGAGGTGCATCCCTCCAGCTGTACCTTTCCACATTTTATATGCTGTTCTGGTGGATAGTGGTTCTTCTATGGAGGAACCTTCATTGGAGACCAAGGAGGATGCTGGGAACCTCCATAAAGGAGACCCACAGGAGGGTGGCATGGGACCCCACAGGGGAAGGAAACAACTCCTGGTGGGGGACTCAATCATTGGGGGGGAGAAGTGGGGGAGGAAGGGGAGAGAAAGGTAAGGTGCCTGCCTGCACCACAGCTTGGAGGGACAGGAAGTGAATCCTCAAGATCATGGGAGCAGCTGCATGAGGGAGGGAGCTGGATGTCATTGTCCACCTAGGGACAAATGACCTGGCTTGAAATGGGATCAGAGCAGTGCTAGAAGAGTTTGTGGAGTTGGGGAGGGGTCTTAGACAAGTAGCGCATACGGTAACCTTCTTGGAGGTGATGCCTATCTATGGCAAGGGTGATGCTAGGTACTCCACACCACAGAATTCAAGGAATGGTTGAAAAAGTGGTGTGGAGCTCAGGGTTTTGGCTTCATTGGGGACTGGGGAGCCACCTGGAGGGATGCAGACCTATACTGGCATATGCATCTGTATGGGGGGACCAGAATCCTAGGTGATAGGTGTAAATGCTTAATTGGCAAGCATTTAAACTAGCCAAGGGGGGGCACTGAAAAGAAGCATGAAAATCCCAGCCTTCCCCCACAAAACACGGTAAATAGCAAAGTAAACAACAAGGTAGAGAGGTTATTAGGAAGCAGGACAGAGGTAAATGCAAAAAAAAAGGCAAAGGCAGTAAGGACAGGGATGGGGATAAAAGGGGTAAGGCCATCAAAAAATGGAGGGTGATGAGTACCAATGCCCATAGTCTGTGTAACAAGCTCCCTGAACTAGTGGCCTTGATGGAAGAAGGATGCCTGGATATTGTGGCAGTCACAGAAACATGGTACGCAGAGAAACATGACTGGGATGTCAACATACCAGGATGCACAATCTACAGGAGGGACCGGGAGGGTAAAAGAGGAGGAGGAGGAGTAGCTCTCTATGTAAGGGAAGGGATCAAAGTAACAGAACTAAAGAGTAAACAGGGAGCAGATGAAGCACTCTGGGTCACCCTGGAGACAGAAAATGGCACCACAATCTTCATGGGGGTTGTATACAGACCCCCATCTCAGGGGGAGGGAATGGACAAGGAAATGATAGAAGGCATCCTTAAAATGGCAGAAAAAGTGGAGATATTGTTGATGGGGGACCTGAATATGCCAGATGTTAACTGGAGCACCTTTCCTGTAGGCACATCCAAGAGCAGGGTCATTCTTGATGCTCTACAAGGGGCATGCCTTAGGCAGCTAGTATTGGAATCCACTCGGGAGGGAGCAATCTTAGACCCGGTATTTTCAAAGGAGACAGAGAAAGAATCTCGGATTTAGAACTGGGTGGCCATCTGAGAACAAGTGATCACCAAACTGTGTGGTTCATGATAAACACAGTCATAGAGTCAAGCAATACAAAAGCAAGAGTATTGGACTTTAAGAGGGCTGACTTTGGGAAAATGTGAGACTGCCTCAGAAAAGCACTAGGAAACAGGCAAGAAGGAGGGGTGGAGGAACAATGGGGAGTAATCAAAACAGCCATCACGGAGGCAACAAGCCTTTGTGTGAAGCAAATCAATAAAACACAATGAAGGAAAAAAATGCTATGGTTCTCAAAAGAGGTGGCAAGAAAGGTTAAAGAGAAAAGGATAGCATTCAGGAAATATAAGAAAACGCAGAAGGAGCAGGAAATATAATTATCAGTTAAAGCAGAAAGAGGCAAGGAAGGCAGTCAGAATAGCAAAGGCCCAAACCAAGGAAAGGATAGCCAACTCTGTTAAGAAGGGGGATAAGACCTTTTATAGGTACAGTACATTAGGGAGGGAAGGAAGACCAAGGGAGGGATACCGAGGCTTAATAAAGGGGAGGGAATGTAGGCAGAGGGGGACAGTAAAAAAGCAGGGATACCAAATGAATATTTCTGCTCAGTATTCACAAAGGAAGAGGAGGGGGAGGTACCTATACCAAACAAGAGAAACACTCTGGATATGGGGGTTGATACCAGTCCATTCATAGAAGAAAGGGTTCTGAAAGAACTAGTAAAACTGAAGGTGGAAAAAGCAATGGGGCCTGAATGGGGCATTTGATACAGTCCCACACAAAAGATCTGCAACAGGGTTGGTAAACAAGATAGAGTGGAAAGTATGAGAAGAGACTTGTCAAGGTTGGAGGAATGGTCAGATGTGTGGCAGCTTAGATTCAATGCAAGGAAGTGCAAGGTAATGCACCTGGGAAATAAAATCACAGGAGAAGAGTACACATTGGGGGTGAGATACTGACAGCAACAAAAATGGAAAGGGACCTGAGAGTAACTATATCTGATGACCTAAAATGGACAAGCAATGTGAGAAGGCAGTAAGGAAGGCTGGGGGGATGCTGGGATACATAGGGATAGGTATCAGCAGTAGAAAACTGGAAGTTGTTATTCCTCTGTAAAGACAGATGATGAGAACCCATCTGGAGTACTGTGTGCAGTTCTGGAGAACCCATCTCCACAAAGACATAGACAGAGTGGAGGCTGTCCAAAGGAGGGCACTCAAAATGGTGCAGGGTCTGCACCAGAAGACATACCAAGAGAGACTAAAGGAGCTTAACTATGTATGCCCTTGAGGAAATAAGGGAGGGGGGACACGATAGAAACTTAACTCTGTTAAGAAGGGGCATAAGACCCTTTATAGGTATATTAGGGAGCAAAGAAAGATGAAGGGAGGGATTCTGAGGCTTAACTCATTGCCTCCTAGAAACGTCTGTAGGCGTTTGCAAATCTAACTACAGTGTGTCCCAGAACACCTACAGAAGTCACCTACAGACTTCCTGTGTGCCCTAGAAACATCTGGAGAAGTCACTCACAAATTTTAATATTACTTGCCAGCCAGAATTGATTAGAATTGACTGCATAGTACCATTAGAAAGCTAATGTTGTGCTGAACAACCTTGCCACTGACATTTTGTGTGTATCATGTTCACTTTAGGAGTTATTCATATTTGTTTATGACATTTTGTCAATCTAGAACCACCTAAGCACGTTGAAGAAAACAGACATTCTGGGTATCTTAGCCAGTATAAAACAAAAAAAACAAATTGAGTACAGTTGATTGCATAGAACTGTTGGAAAGGCAATTTTGTGTGGAACAACTTTGCCACTGATACGTTGTGTGTGTCACGTATACTTTAGGAGTTATATGCATTTGTTTATGGTATGGTGTGTATGTCCCTCAAACCTCACCAATACACTTTGACTCAAATGGGGAAAAATGATGTTTAATACTACAGAAATAGCTGTTTGTTTTACAAACAAATTAGTAAAATTACATCTAATGTCTGGATGCTTCATTTGGTGTTGATAAGTTACATATTTCCCAACAAAAAAAAGTTTATGGTGCATTTTTTAGTGGAAAAAATATTTTGTTTTGCTGTTTCAACCAGCAAAGAAAAAAAAATTAAATTACCTGCTATTCCTAGCATACCACTGTTGGAAAGGTAATTTTATGCTCAATCATTTTGCCACTCTTACTTTGTGTCTAGCACTTATGGTTTTTGTGCTATTAGCATTTGTTTGCAGCATGCCAGTTATGGCTTGATTTTACTTAGAAGGGCCCAGGATTAACTGTTAACAGTATACAGGAGACAAGTGCTGCCACTTCTGAAAGCTCCTGTGGAGGCAATGAGTTAATAAAGGGGAGGGAATGTGGGCAGAGGGTGACAGTAAAAAAGCAGGGATACTGAATGAATATTTCTGCTCAGCATTCACAAAAGAGGAGGAGGGAAAGGTACCTAAACCAAACAAGAGAAACACTCTGGATATGGGGGTTGATACCAGTCCATTCATAGAAGAAAGGGTTCTGAAAGAACTTGTAAAATTGAATGTGGACAAAGGAATGGGGCCTGATGGCATTCACCCAAGAATTCTAAAATAACTAAGGGTAGAACTAGTCTCACCACTGACTACTCTATTTAACAAGTCATGGGAGGGTGGGATGGTACCTGAGGACTGGAGGAGGGTGGATGTGATTCCTCTTCACAAAAGTGAGAGCAGGGCAGAGGCAGGAAATTACAGATCAGTTAGTTTGACCTCAGTGGCAGTGAAAATGATGGAATCACTTCTGAAGGAAAGAATTGTTGAGTACCTAGAGGCCAGTGGAGCACAGAACCCAAAGCAGCATGAATTCACAATGGGAAGGTCATTTCAGACTAATCTAATAGATTTCTTTGACTGGGTGACCAAAGTAGTAGACCAGGGAGGGGCTGTGGACATTGCCTACCTAGATTTTAGCAAGGCATTTGATACAGTCCCACACAAAAGATCAATATATAAGTTAGCAAACCTTGGAGTGGGTCCCAAGGTGGTAGCCATGATAGAAAAATGGCTGGACAACAGGACACAAAGGGTAGTAGTAAACAGAGTCCACAGTGAAGAACGGAGGGTTACTAGTGGGGTGCCATATGGTTCAGTATTGGGACTGGTCCTTTTTAATGTCTTTATAAGTGACATTGCAGAGGAACTGGAAAGAAATATATGTCTCTTTGCAGAGCACACAAAGATCTACAACAGGGTTGATACACAAGATGGAATGGAAAGGATGAGAAGGGATTTGGCAAGGTTGGAGGAATGGTCAGATGTATGATAGCTTAGATTTAAGGCAAAGAAGTTCTAGGTAATGCACCTGGGAAACAAAAAAACATGGGAAGACTACACACTGGGGGGTGAGATACTGACAAGAACAAAAATGGAAAGGGACCTGGGGGGTAATTATATCAGATGACCTAAAAATGAGCAAGCAATGTGAGAAGGCAGTAAGGAAGACTGGGGGGATACTGGGATGTATAGGGTGAGGTATCAACAGTAGAAAACAAGAAGTTGTTATCCCTCTGTACAGATAGTTGGTGAGACCCCATCTGGAGTACTGTGTGTAGTTCTGGAGACCCCATCTCCACAAAGACATAGACAGAGTGGAGGCTGTCCAGAGTAGGGCAACCAAAATGGTGCAGGGTCTGCACCAGAAGACATACTAAGAGACATTAAAGGAGCTTAATATGTATACAGTTGGGGAAAGAAGGGAAGGGGACATGATAGAAACTTTCAAGTATCTCAAGGGAATCAACAAAGTCCAAGAGGGTAGTATCTTTCAGAAAATGAGATGTGTAAGAACAAGGATGCACAATTTGAAGATAGAGGGGAGATGGCTCAGAGGTAATGTGAGGAAGTATTTTTTCACAGAGAGGGTTGTGGATGAATGGAACAGCCTTCCTGAGGAGGTCATGTAGTCAAGAACAGTGGGTGAATTCAAGAATGCATGGGACAGACATAAGGTAGTCCTAGTGGTGGGTAGGAGGAAGTAGGCTGTTAGTTAACTAGGATCTGCAGCTTATCCATCAGGTAGGAAAATGGGCAGACAAGGTGGGCCAAGCAGTCCTTATCTGCCATCAAATTCTGTGTTTCTATGTTACATGTCCAAGTCATTGTTAATAGCCAGTCTTTCAGCCAAAACGTGACTCCATTGTAATGGGCTAAGAATTCACCCCAGACTTCTAAGTGCTGGAGGTCCCCTCTCATGATATTTACCCAATTGTGTGGCAATCTACTGTAGCTTTGCCTGAGCATCTACCTAACCTCCTGGTGAAAGCTCTCCCTGGACTGATTGCCCTACAGGTGAAGTTCAAATGACCCAGCAGCTTCTGCACTTGAGATAGTGGGGCCCACCTCCTGAACTTGATCTGGTCTAATAATTCCCTCAGCCTCCCTACTTTATCCCCAGGCAGCCAGAGAAGCTCATGCTCTCCATCCACCTCTTTCCCTAAAAATTCTAACTTGCTTGCCAGTCCCTCAGTTTTTAATGGTGACAATGGGATGCCCATAATGGAACACAAATCCTAAAAACCTTCTAATTTCTTGGCCGTGTCTTGCTCACTGTACCCTATGATCAGGAAGTTGTCCAGGTAGTGTACCATTGCCCCATGTCCATAGCTGTACACAAAAACCCATTGAATCCAGGTGCTGAATCATTCAAAAGTCATGCAGGCTATGGAACAACCCATGGGCATGGCCTTAGCAGAATAGTAACTGCCTTGAAATTGAAAACCCAGGAGGTCCCAATCTTCAAGATATTCTGGGATGAGTCTGAATGCATACTGTGCCATTCATACCCAGCCACTGCTCTCCCAGTGAATTGATCAGGTCCAATGCTAGTTCCAGCATTGCATAGCACACTGAGTTGAGTTCCTCTGCGATACCATCATTCAGCGATGCACCTTCCAGATAAGAAAGGTGGTGAATTAGTCAGTATTTGCCCTCCAGTTTCTTAGGGACCAGCCCCAGTGGGGAACCCTCAAATTTGGAAATGGGGGAAGCTGAAAAGGCCCATAGACCCTGCCTGCCTCCCTCCACCTCCTTCCTTATTTTGTTAAGCATGGCCCTCTCAATGTTTTTGACCAAACTCAGGTTGTTTGTCCCCATAGCCTAGCCTAAAACCCTTTGTAAAGCCCTACTGCAGTGATGCCCCCCCAACCTGATCCGGATTCCATCGAGTCCAGACCTGGATTACCTGGTCTCAAATTGGGGTGCAGGCAAGTGGGAAATCCCTAACTGCCACCCCAGTCCCTTGGACCTAAGTTTCCTCCATGGCCACTGCCAAAGATCCCACACCCCACTTGCCCCCCTCATCTATTTCATTGGAAATGGCCATTGCCCCATGTCCTTGGTGCCCCCTCAGAAGAACTGCTCACCTTGGTGATGATAACCCTGTCTATCCCCTGCCAACCTACAGTGGGTCACTGGGTGATAGCTGGAACACCTAGAGCATACATGTTTGAACTTGCAGTTCACCCACATACAGGAAGCCTTATTATAGCCCCAGCATGTTTTAGGCCCTGACCCCACTCCTGTCTTCTTGCTAGATTTCCAACCTGCTGGACTCTGTCCTGACAGCATTGGAACCCACAATTCTGAATGGGTGCAGTCACATCTCAGATTTCCGTCATGCTGCCATACCCTGCTGGAAGGCCTCATCATATTGCAACAAGCCATAACCTAGCTTGACCTTATAGGCATCCCTGATGATGTCAACAATGGGATAACCAACTCTAACTTCTTTTCTTGCAGTATGGTGTTGAAAATGAGAAAACCAGCCTGTCACATTTCAGTATTCTTACCCTTATAAGTGGCCTCCTCCTTAGTGTTCCCCACCACAGCTAAAGCTACCGCCATTCTGGACTTGCTTACCATTTCTTTTTGCTGGTATTTTTTGGCTGTGTCATTGTCTACCAAGGCAAACAAGTCCACACACTCCCACTTCAATATTTTCACTTTTATTGTCAAGGGCACATGGTCACCTAAGGTCATGCCATACACCCCTCTGTCCCACTCTGCCCACCGGCCCTTGTCCTGGTGTCTTTCCCTGCTCCTGCTGTACTCCCTTTTATCTCTGTGAGGGCCTTTTCCATCTTTTCTTTGCCTGCATCCCCATGTCATTAATTATCCCCTCCATGTATTCCTTAAGGTCACCTTCACCTGTAAGATTGACCTTACCCTTACCATTGCTTCCACTGGGGACCTCTGGCTCTGGTACTGGCTCTGGATCTGGTATGAGATCCAGCACTAGTGGCCTCTTCCCCTGCCCACCTTTCTTGGTATGGGTGTGTGCTTCCTCTTCTTTGTATGCTCTTCCTCCTCTTCCCACAGCCTTGATCAACTCTGACATCTTCACCATCAGTTGCGTTGCCGCAGTCTTCAGTTGAGCATTAGAATCTTGGGTTAGAGCCTTCTTTGGAGCCATCTGTATGGACTGATGGTACCAAATGCGCTTGCCTCTGTAATTAGTCAGAAACTCAAACTGCAACAGAACCAAAGCATACTATGTTAAAGCCAACTCTATGTCCTAATGCCCCCATGCAGAGCCCACATATGGACTGCATGCCCCATAGCCATACTATAGTAGGTCCAACTAAATTAGCCACCTCCCCAGGGAAGAGTGTGGGTCCCAACAGCATCCCCCAATTGAAATGCCCTGTTAATAGTGTCCCTTCCCCCCCAGTCCTGGCTAGGTCTCCCTGCCTGTCCTATATAAAACCCTTATTTTTAATAACCTTGACAGTTGCTTCTCCCACCGATCCCAGTTCTCCATGCCATCTCCTCCTGCACTATTTTAATCTCTTTTCTTTCTTTTTTTCTGATGCCTTTCCAAACACCCTTTCTGGTTTAGAGTATTTTTTTTTTTGCAACTGAATAAGTGGCATAGCTAGTGTTGAGTCCCAGTTAAAAGGATCTATCATCTTGAGTGGCAGTCATACTTAGACATGGTTACAGGCTCACTGAAATGGAGATGTGAAGTCTAAGAAATGAAAGAAATACATGTTAGCCCATGCCTGACATTGTGGCCTGGTCAAACCACCTTTAAACTGAGCAGGGACCTAAACCTCTGCATGGCCCATCCACCTTAAATAGCCTACTCTCCTTTGCTGACTAAATGGCCTACCCTCTACTGGCCAGCCAACCAGTCTCAGCATCCAAAAATCTCACCCCTCCCAGAAGTTTGTGCACACCACACACAATGTTCACTCATCCCTGTTACAACAGCCCTCACTGGACTGAGGGAGTTGGATTTCCTGTGCCTCTGCTGCCAGTGACCTTGTGGCACTAAATACCCAAACCCTGAACCTCAATCAGTATCTCTTGATCCCCCCAACACAGGCCCATGCCTTTCCTGAAACTCTGGAGCCTCCTGCCCCATATGCTACTTAGTCTGCTGCCAGTCAGCCCCATAGACTCATCCTACCCCCTGGAACACCTTCATTCATTGCCATTCCTGATGAACTGCTGTTCCCCTGTTAGTTGCCCTGCTGCTCTTCCTCTAGTTTGTTTTCTTTTCTCTCTTTCTTTTTTTTAAATGTATCCAGTAACAAAATATCCACACATCAAGACCTGAGCTCTGCTACCAGAGCCCCAATGACTGCTTCGCTTGTTCTAAACCAAATGGCAGGCCTAGGCAGTGGCATGATAATGTGGGTGGTGACATCACCTGCTGACCATCATGCCATCCTCCCAGGCCCATTCTTCTTCCCAGACCCCCACCCTGATAAGGCCTCCCAAACATCCTCATGATTCCCCCACCTGGTCATGCTACATTAAAAACTGAAGTCATCTGAGGACAAAAGAAATCATTTTCTTTTTGGGAGCTCCTTCCTCTTGTGACCTGCTGGGCTCCCCTGTCATCCTCAGGGATGCATCAAAAGAAAACAGCCACTCAGTTGCTGCAGCAGTGACTGGAATACCCCAATGAAGAAAGATGCATGTGTTCCATTTCCCTGAGGACCGCAGACCTCTAAATGAGGAGAGATGCATCTGCTCCATTCCTGGGAACTGTCATCTGTGAAAACAAGCATTCTGGCAAAAAGAAATGCTGTCCGACATGTGGCGACCCAACCTTGTGGCCACACAACCCCTTCTCCCTTGTCGAGCCCCATCCCGGTACCAGACACAAATGCCCAGGGGATAATTAACTAAATCCTTCCACTCTTTTGCCCACAGAACTGGGAAAAAGACAGGGATTCCCAATTACCATTTATGCCTGCACAAAAGAGAGGAGCTCAGGCCAAACAGCCACCCACCCACTCCCAGTATTGCTGATGTCTGCTCAGGGGGTGCCGCAACTCATCAGCAGCTGGCTTCCCACTCCAGTATAAAACAAAGGCTCCCTTCCAAGGAGGCAAGGTAGATGGGAACTTGTGTTTCTCTTCTTTTATTTAAAACAATGACACTAAACTAGTGCCAGCTCACCACTCCAATCCAATCCAACTTTATTTATATAGCACCTTTTGAATCCAAGGAGCTGTACATAAAACATGTACAGAATAATAAAATTTCCATACATTAAAATATGTCAGCCATGACTAAGTAAAAGCTAAATTGAATAAATATGTTTTTAAAGCAACCTTAAAATTATCAATGGTTGGGCATTCTCTCAACCAACGAGGTAGAGAATTCTCAGGGTTGGTGCTGAAAATGAGATCCTGATGTCTTTAATTGAACCCTGGGAATCTCCAGCAATCCCTCTTTGGCGGAACGGAGAGGACAGAGGGGGCAGTAGGGAATCAGGAGATCTTTCAGGTAACCTGGTCCCTGATCATGTAGGGCTTTAAAGGTTAGTAAATCAACCTTAAAGGTGATCCGACACCAAACAGGCAGCCAGTGCAGTTCATGGAGCACAGGCGTAATGTGACTGGTTCTAGAAGTCCCAGTCAAAAGCCTGGCTGCCACATTCTACACCAGCTGGAGGCAGCGGATATCAACCCCTAGTAGCCCTAGGTAGAGGGAATTGCAGTAGTCCAGACGGGTAGTGACAAAGGCATGGACCAGTGTTGGAAGATCCCCTGGAGGAACCAGATGTTTCACCTGGGTGATATTCCTCAGATGGTAAAAAGAGGATTTGACGACAGCTGACACCTGAGATTTTGGTGTCAGACCATCATCAAAAATAACGCCCAGATTTCACACCTGATCGGAGGCCGAGAGCGGTATACCACCAAGTAACAAACCTGATGGTTGTCCAGCTCCCAAACCCACCCCCAGATGACCTGGATCCTCTACCAATACCTCAGTCTTATCCGGATTGAGTCTCAGCCAGCTGGAACTCATCCAAAGTCTGATCTCTGTAAGGCAGTTATTCAGTACAGAGAGTGCATCACCCTGACCAGGGAGAAAGGACAGATACAGCTGAGTATCATCTGCATAGCAGTAGAAACCCAGACTGTATCGCCTGATGATTTCTCCCAATGGCAGCATATACACTGCAAACAACATGGGAGCTAAAATGGAGCCCTGTGGTACCCCACAAGGTAGGGAGTGGGCACCAGAGGAATAAATTTCAGTGACAACTCTCTGAGACCTGTCCGTGAGGTAAGAACGAAACCATTTGAGGACTGTACCAGACAGCCAACAAAAAAACACTGCACCACTGCAAATAGCCAGGCTACAACAAACAATTCTGGGGCCGCTAAAGCACAAGACCTGGCACAGCTCTGGTTGTGATCACAGGGACTCTACTTCCCTATGCTTCCATGACCTAGCTAAACAATGGAGACCAGTGCCCCCAGGCCCAGTCACCAACCCCATAGACATTATGCAGTTAAAACTAGCACAAACAGCTCAAATATATTGCAACAGCTTCCTAACATAAGTAATGTATAAAATATCTTCCATACTTGATTTAACAAACTGCTCAACTATCGACCACAGCAAAGAAACCAGCAGTCCTAGGCCGTCAAACCATTCTCTTATGACTGAATTGCCTTATCTTCTGGATCAATCAATGAGCCTCAGATATGCTGAGCCAAAACAATTGAAAGTCTTAGCAGGAAAGAAAGGAGAAATGCTGCCTGCACTCCCTCTAAATATCCCTCAAGGACCCCAATCAGGACCCCAGCTAGCCCTGCCCCTGGTCTAATCAAACCCCTCCCTTCTCCTGTCCCTGGTGATTCCCCCTCATGACCTCACCTTCTAAGACTCTTACCCTCCCAGGCCATCCTGCCTCCCCCCTTTGCCTATTGATCATTCCCGTGGAAAACCCCTGACAATTCTAGTTGCCTTTTAGTGGCAACTCCATTTATAAATGTATTTTGTGGTATGTTTTGGGCACAAAATATTCCAACAGTGCTTTCCACTTTTTGGAAGGCTTTACAATATGTGATCAAGTCATATGAATTTTAAAATATTACAAAGAAGTATTAAAAAATATCATACCGAATCATGAAAAATTAATTAGCTGTATAGCAAAATGAACTTAGGAGACAATAGAAAAATACTCTTTTAGTAGTATTTGTTAGTTGGAAAAAATTCCATGTTTTTTTAACAAAAATGTACTAATAACATAATTAGTTTTTTCCTTAGTATACTTTTAGTTTTCCCAGATAATTGTAACACTGTCCTCATAGCAAATATTGTAATTAGTGAATAACAACATTAAATATGGCCCAAACACATTATTTTTGAAAATATCTTTGTTGAAGTTACCTGTTAAATGTATATACCAGATTTTTGCTGAGGATGTATTGGTATGGTGCTACCACATGTTTCTCATTGTTAAAAGAGCGTCACTAAACCAAGATGTATATTTCTTCAAATGTGGACATGGCAATGGAACAGGAACTTTTAAAACCTTCATAATTATGTATCTGAGCTCAGGAACTACTAAAAATGAAAAGTAAAAAGAAAATGGCTATTTTGATAGTTTCCAATAAAAACATTGTTGAAAAAAAAAAACTAAATGATAACTAACAAAGTCTGCTGCTTTAAGATGAGTTCATAAGTTTATGCTTCAAGAAACATAATCTTGGAAAACTGGTATGAGCACGAAGTAACATAGGCAAGTTCTTCATTACAGAGGCTACAACACAGGAAATCAGCACTCCAGCATTGCAGGAAACAACTACTTCCTTCTCTGAATTATTTACACTGTCATCAACTACAAGTCCAACAACAGGTATAGATTGTTTGCAATCTTTTTAGAGAATTTAGATTTCTATTTTTTTTATGAAGCAGTAATTCAACATATAATGATATAAAGAACATAAATGTTGTTTATAGAGCAAATGGTGTAAACTACTCATACTGATGTTTAGTTTACTTCCTCTTAGATACTGTTTGGTCTTCATATTCTTTGTATGAGTTATTAAGACAACCATAAAAGGTTCTGCTGCAGTAAGAATCAGATCAGAATCATAATACTTGAACACTGAAATGATAACTGTGGTGAAATAGTGCAACAATTTCACAAAGATGTTCATATCCAGCACTGTTGCATAATACAACTGTCTAAAATATTGGTTCCTACATCTTTCGCTGCAAAAGGTCATTATGATGCAATTGGTATGTTTGTTTATGACATATAATTGTCCAAAAGTGTTCTCCAATTCTGTAGTTTATAAATGTGATAAACAATTGTGCAACATGATATGATATCAAAACAAAAACTGTTCAGCTGTATTAAATACAAACATATTGCTAGGGATTGAATGAATACTCACCCATGATAAGCTGACCAGTAAATTCTTCAAGAAAACTCAGCTAAGAAATGAGGGTGAAAATTAAGTTATATAAGAAAGTTATTCATTACAGAATCTACAACACTGGAACACTCTAGTTGAGTACAGGAGACAACCACTTCTCCCATCCTTGAAACATCAGCCTCAGCGGGTTCTATGTAATAACAGTGATCATACGAAGGCAATCACCATTACAGCAAATGTACAGTCGAAAATCAATTTTACCCGATGTACACCTGGCACATGACAAAGGGTGCGGAGACTTGAATTTTAATTATTTATGTGGGGGTCTGTGTCCCCTCCGCACCCCTACTAAAGGATTTTCAACTCAGGGGGGTGCAAATAAAAAAAAACAATTGGGGCCTGGCACAACAAAATGTATGTGTGCCCAGACTTGAGCCTGGCACCCTCACAGCTGAAGCCTTTAACCCACCCACCACACCATGGGACAACTTGGCAGCCCATCGCTGCAACATACCACACAAATCCTCCCATTCTGCCATGCTCGCTCCTCCCATGCATGTGTATGTATAGCAACAGAATGTTGCTATACCTGCAGTCACCCACCCCATCCAGTAGCCATCTGATAAGGTACCACTATTGAGTCACCCTTTTATGTATGCACTCAGTAGCGAGTGCCCTTATCACTGGATATCACCTCAGCATTAACTCCAACTCAAACAAGAGGCATCATCAGATATAGTTTGGGATTTATACAGAGATTTTTTATTCTTGTATACAAACAAGCATTAATTCATGATATAAGGATGTCAGAAATAGATTTTTGTTGATAAAACAATTGGAACAAACCATTTACCTTGATACAGTATTTACTTTATTTTGCACATTGATAGTTATCATTTTGCTTACTACTCCCTATGTGAGTTGCTCAGAGAAGTATAGAAGTCTTTATAGCAACAAGCAGATTAGAATCATTATTCTTAACAATTAAATTCATTACTAACGTGAAAGGTCCATGATGCATTAATAAAAATGGCAAAAACTCATATTTTTTCATCACACTATTATTTTATAAAAATGCTTATAATGTTGTTTCACACATCTTCCTTTTCATAGTATTTCATAAAATGCAGTTTTGGGGCATGTTTGCACACAAAAGTGCTTTAAAATTTCTTTGCAAGCTTTACAGTATATGAAAAGGTCATCTTAAGTTTCAAATTTGATATTCAAATATAAAAATGATACCATATCAAAACATGAAATACTAATGATCCGTATTGCAATCTGGACATATTAACAGAGAAAAGCAAATACTAAAAGCAGCAGCATTTGTTTGTCAGCACAAAAATATCATCATAAAAGTTTTTCCAAAAGTGTACTTATGCCATCTTAGATTCAACTTTAGTATAGTTTTAATTTTTCCAGATATTTTAAAACAGTCCATATACTGAATTTTGTAGTCAATGACTTAAATTGTTAAGATGGCTGCCAAACACAATTTTTGAACATTTCTTCTGTTTGGGTTACCTGTTGAATGCATACTAGATTTGAATGATTGATGCATGTGGATGGTGTTAGCACATGTTTCAGACAGTAAAAAGCACATCACTATGCTGCCCATAAGCCAGCTAACTGGAAGTGGCTCCTTATTGGTTTCTGCCACCAGCCACAGTACTTTTCCCTGGAACATGGCACCAATCAAGCCAGCGCCCTTTCTCCTCCTGCCCACAACCCAGGTCACAGGTATGGCCATCCAAGGAAGTTGTTTTGCTCCTGCTCTGGAGTAATCCCTCTTGGTCCTGATTGGTCACTTTTGGATTATTGGAGCTCCCTATTGGTCCACTCCTGAAGCCTTTCCTCACACCCTGTCTTTCGCTCTCCCTCTCTGTAATTTCATTTTAGATTTAAATTTTTTACTGTTATTGCCAACTGATTTAATACTGGTTGTTTTAGAGTTACCAATTTTAGACTGGTACAGTTTTAAGTGATTACAGTCTTTTTCATTAAATGCTGCTGCTTTCTCTTCCATTTTCTCATTGCTGCAATCTCCTTTGCTTTTTTCTTTCCCTCACTCCTTCATTCACCCGTACCTATCCTCCCTACTCATCTCTCTATGTTTAGCCCTTCCACTGATTTGCACCTGCCTCTTGTTCTGAACTCCTGCTGCTCCTCTGTCTCCCTGACCTGCCTGCTCTCTACCTACTGATTAACCTTTTTATTTTATCTACAAATTTTCTGATTGTCTCCCTTTTTTCCCAAGGAGGTGGCCCCTGATTGGGTGCTTTCGCCCACCACAGAACTTCTCCCTGGAATGCAGCACCAATCAAGCTGGCCCCCACTCTCCTCCTGACTGTAAGCCAGCTAACAGGTACAGCCATCCAAGGAACCCACTCCGCTCCTGCTCTGGAGTCATCACTCTCAGTCCTGATTAGTCGCCTTTGTAATCTTGGCGGTCTCTATTGGTCCACTCCTCAAACCTTTCCTCAGACAATGTCTCTCACTCTCCCTCTCTGTAATTTTATTTTACATTTTCTCCCTCCCTCCCCCTTCATTCTTTAAATACACTTTCCTTTGGTTTCATATATCCTCCCCCCACCCTCCTCCCCCTGATTCACTTCTTTGGCCTACATCCTTAAAGACATGCCAATTAGATAAGGAAAGGACTGCACTGCATTAGAGAGTACTATTAAGAGTACTATTGACCCATCAAACCCTGCTTCCACTTTTCTCTCCATCCTATGCTGCCCATTGACCACTAACCTACCTCACTCACTTGTTCCCTTACTCTGATCTCACCCTCTGCTAGTGCTTCCACCTCTGCCTAAGCAAGTGACTCAGCCTTACCTGCTGTTTAGTCACTCCAAAAGTAAGGCAATAGCAAGTGCACACCTGAGAGGACAATTCCTATCCATTATGTTCCATACAGTGCATTTTATTCTGATGAGTGCACCTGATCTTATCAGCACTCCCTTTTCTGCCTTAGGATCCTTTTGCACTGACACACTCAACTTATCTGCACTGCTTCCCCCATCCTTGTCCCCTCCTTTTTGCTTTGCCACACCAGGTGGTGCAGAGTCTTTTCCTCATTTCAGCACCAATGTTCTGGGTCTTACATGGTGGCCTCTCACCCCAAGCCTACTTATTTTAAACTGTTACCTTTTAGTGTTCCTGCATGCTTGGCCCTTTATGCATCATCTTTATCCTGCCTGTTACCTAATACAAGTGCATCTACCAGTAGGCATGCATCTTACTTTAAGGGATGTCAATCACTTCTTAAAGTTATTATAAATGCCCTCAAGAAGCTTTTCCTTATCCTGCTGCTCTGCTCTGGGAATGTGAAACTTTATCCTGGCCCTCCCTTTCCCATTGCTGCCCCTCTTGACCTTGCCCACCTTAAAGGTATTAGGCTGCTACATATCAATGCCTGCAGCCTTCTTAAAAACATGATTTGATACAAGCCTGGGCCTTGCACTCCATGTCAGATGTGATGGTGATCTCTGAATTCTGGCCCCATGGCTCCACCCTTGACTACAATAGTAATATTCTGGCATACAATGCATTCTGGGCTGTCAGGCACTTGAGAGGAGGTGAGGTTGCCATCTATGTGTCTGACAAACTTATGACCTCAGCCATCGAAACCTCATCCATGCCCAAAGAATTTGAGTGCCTTACCTTGAACATCTCCTTACCATCTAATGAGGCCTTGTACATCATAGGATGCTGTATACCACAATCAGGGGGCACTGAGATATTACCCCATTTGTGCAAAATATTGGAAACCAATTCTGAAGTTAGTATCATGGGTGACTTTAACTTGAACTAACTCTCCTCCTGGTCTAAACCCTTAAAAGACTTATGTGATACTTAAGGATTATCTCAGCTCATACCAGAGGTCACCCGCCCAAACCATAAAAATCCATCCCTTATTAGCCTTCTATATCTTATACTTGTTAATAAACCCTATAGAATTTCCCATATTGGGACTTTTCTTACAAGATATCAGTGATCATAGGGAGTTACCTGTGTAATACATTCTCAAATCCCCTATCTTTTTTAACTTCATACACAAAAGGTGCCTCTGGAACTTCAAACCCTTTAACTTCATATCTGACCTAAGCAGGATTTCGATGGCATACATTTTATCTTGCTTCATCTGCCTCTGAGGCCTATGATCTGTTCTACAACTGTGTCTTAAAGGTTATCAATTCACATGCCCCTCTTGTGAAAATTAGATCCAGGAAAAGAATCTGCCTACAGTTTACCAATGCACTGAAATCTTCCCTATGCAACAGAGACTCCCTCTGGAAAAAGGAACATAAAATTAAACAATCATCTGATTGGGTGGCCTTCAGATCAGTTAGAAACAGTTGTACAAAACTAATTCAGGACAAAAAAGCAAGATACTTTAAATCAGCACTTGATTCCTCAAAAAAATGATGCATCTAAATTCTGGCAACTGCTTGGGGATATAGAAAGCCACAGTTCCTCTGCTGCCCTACCTTGTAAAATCAGTGTAGGAGCTGACACTTATACTAGTAAGCACTGCATTCTGGAACAGCTGAACAATCATTTTGCTACTGCTGGGCTTGCTTTCAATACCTCTCCCCCAAGCAAGCTCTCCCAGCAAACCAATACTTCTAGCCTGCTTTTCTCCTGTCAATTCCTCCATACATCCATCTAAGTTTTCATTCACCACTATCATCCTCAAACAGGCTGAAGACCTCCTACTCACCCTTGACACTAAGAAAAGTGCAGGTGCTGATCAACTCAAACCATATTTTTCAAAACTTGTTTTTCTCTACCTGGCACCTCCCATCACCCATCTTTTCAATTTGTCTCTGTTCCAAGGGGCTCTTTCATCTATATGGAAAACAACCCATATCATCCCACTTTCAAATCAGGTGACCCTGTGATCTTAACAATTACAGGTCCATTTCGCTGCTGCCTATTTTGTCTAAAATGCTCAAAACAATTGTTAACTCTCAGCTAAGAAAATATCTGGAACTCTCAAACATGATCAGATTGATGCAGTCTGGCTTCAGGCCCAAGCATAGTACTGTAACTGCTCTGGCCAAAGTCACAAATGACTGACTTTCTAACCTTGACTCCAGGAAGTGCGTATGTGCAATGTTCCTCAATTTAAGTAAGACCTTTGATACTGTGGACCATGGCCTTCTATTGAATTTGTTACAGAACATTGGACTTGATGCTCAGGCAATGAAGTGATTGTCCAGTTATCTGACAGGCCGTCGTCAGCAGATAAAAGCCCAGAGCGACCTTTCCCCATTAAAATCTGTGCTGAAGGGGTACCTCAAGGATTTATCTTAGAGCCTCTGTTATTCGCTATTTATATTAATAATTTTAACCACAACATAAAATCAACAAGTGTTCATCTCTTTGCAGATGATGCTGTGCTTTACAATGCTTGGCCTTCCTCTGAGGCTGCATGTCTGGAATTGCAGCATGAATTTTGATCTACTACAACAAACTCTGATTAACGTGAAGCTTTTGCTTAATGCTAAGAAGGCAAAAGTCATACCTTTCCCCCATACAAAATCAGTACCCGGCCTCTCACCTATAGCCCTCCCATAGATTAAGCCACTTCTAAGGAAATCCTTGGAACATGTTGATATATTTAATCACTTAGGTGTCTGGATCCATTGCAAGCTTTCTTTCTTGGTTCACATTGACAATCTGGCTAAAAAACTAAGGCAGCGACTAGGTTTATTTTTTCACATTAAACATCTGTTAACACAAGATGTGAAGCTGAGTCTGGTTCAGATGGCATTTTTCCCCTGCTGGATTATGCAGACTTCCTTTATAGCCACAACCCTAAGTCTTGATTAGTAATGCTGGACACATTGTATCTTGGAGCCCTTAGATTCATCTCTAACAAAACTTACCACTGCTCCTTCTATTCTCTTATAGGCTGGACCTCTCTTGACACTAGGAGGATGTGGAATGCATTGCTCTGGGCTTATAGAGCCATCTCCAACAAATTGCCTTCCTATATCTTTTTCAATTTATGAGGCAATTTACTACCTTGAGACCCACTCCCAGACTGTGCAACTTGTTTACTAGCCTCCTGTGGTGGACAGTGTCAAATTCCTTGTAAGAATCTAGGTAGGCCATGCATAGGCCCCCCCCCAATCAACCACCCTGGTTAGCCCATAAAAAGAATCCATCCGATTTGATTGACAAGTTCTACCTGCTGTGAACCCATTTTGCCTTGGGTCCTTACCCTTCTGGCCTCAAGATATACTATAATTCTTTCTTTGAGCATGGATTTTATTAATATGTTGTTCCTTTAACCTTTCCTGCCACTTCTTTAGTAAACCAAAGTGTTTTTTTTTTTTTGCATTGTTGACTTGGTTTACAGAAAGACTTGTTACATCTGCTATGGCTCAATGTTCCTTACAACAACATGATGAGACAATGAAAGTGGTAGATCATTGAATGGAATGACTGGCTAGTAAAGGATATACATACTTTGACAATTGTTGTGCTGAACTGTATTTCTATAGCTCTGTTCCTGTGGAGTGCTGACATAGCTGTCGGACACAGTGGAGTGGCTTCTGATCGGTGGATTAGGAATGGGAAAGGTAAATGAAGATGGGATACATTTAGAGCAGTTGTCATGGATTGTTGATGTTGTCCATTAACTGGATATATTTGTAAGATTACAGTAGTAACCAGGCAAATAGTTCAGTGAGTTCAGTATGCAAGGATGCCTCTTAATGCATCATGAATCATATTGCTCTGTACAACCATCATGATTCATGATGGTTGTAGAGAGCAATACGATGAAGCAGAATATATTATTCAATATGTTATGTACATTATTTAGCTTTTGTACAAGTTCTACAGAGTTGTTCTGTACATTCTATCTTGGTTGTTAAATGACAGGAAATAGTAGAGCAACAGTATTAGGCAATGTGGAAGCGTGTCCTTTTCTTCATACACATGTACTTGATTTGCATCTGTAATGGTGCAGGTATTGAAGTCTTGTTACCATTACAGTCTGTGTCCTGTTGCTCTGCCAATTTCTTAGGCAATTTACCACCTTGGGTCCCAGACTGCTCAACTTCTTTATTAGCCTCCTGTTTGGAATGGTGTCAAATGCCTTACAAAAATTTAGGTTGGCCATGTGTAGCCCCCACCCCCCACCAGATCAACCACCCTGGTTACCCTGTCAAAAAAATCTATCCAATTTGTTTGACAAGATGTACCTGCTATGAACCCATATTGGCTCAGGTCCTGTGCCCTGTTGGCTTCATGATATGCCATAATCCTTCCTTTAGCATGGATTTTTTGAGTGCCTGTTTTTTCCCCCTTAACCTTGCCTGCAACATCTTTAGTGAACCATAGTGTTTTTTTTTTTGCTTTGTTAATTTGGTTTGCAGATAGGCTTGTTGCATCTGCTATGGTTTCTTTAAGTTTTTCTGAATGTTCCTTACAACAACACGATGTGATATTAAGAGTAGTAGTAGATCATGGAATAGAATGACTGGCTAGAAAAGGATATACATAATTTCTCTAACAATTGTTCTTGTGCTGTATGTCTGTGGCTTTGTTCCTGTTTGGGGGGGGTGCTGACTTAGCTGTCAGACACAGTAGAGTGGCTTCTGATCTGTAGATTAGAAATGGGAATGGTACATGAAGATGGGAGACATGTAATGCAGTTGTTCTGGATTGTTAATGTTCTGTAACTGCATATATATTTTATGATTATAGTAACAACCAGGTAAATAGTTCAAAGAGTTCACTATGTAAGGATGCCTCTTAATGCATCATGATGATTGTAGACAGCAGTATGATGAAGCAGAACACATTGTTCAATATGTTGTGTACATTAATGAGCTGTTGAACAGATTCTTCAGAGTTCTGCACATTCTGTCTTGGTTGTTAAATGACAGGAAATTCTAGAGCAACACTGTTAGGCAATGTAGATGCGTGTGTTTTTTTAATGCACATATACTTGATTCGCATCTGTAATGGTGCAGGTAATGTGGTGTAATGTATAATTCTTTATCTATCTTGTTTCATTGAAAATCATGATTGCTGCTTTTTTTCCCCATGAGGAAATATGCTGGACTTGGAGAAAGGGAAACAATGCAGCTTGAGAGAAAAGTACCTTTTTAATTTTGAAATTGCAATTTATTCCCGCTCATCCTGCCAGCCCCGACCCTTCGGAGCCATTAAGGAGTCATTCTCCTCTCTTCCGTTCTACTCGCGTCCACCTCTGTGTCCCTCATGGAGCCTCGGATTACCGTTGGGTGGGGATGGGGTGCGGCCCCAACACCCCATGCTATTCACTATTTCGTCAGTCTGGAGGTGGCAGGGCAAGTTGGGGCACATCGGAGGCATGCTCCAAGTAGCCCGTCTTCCCAGTCCTGACAGGTGTTATCCTCCATTTCATCCCCTACACTGTATAGACCATGATGTCAAGGCACATGTGCCGATGTCCACAGATTGATCTTGGCCGCCCTTCCCCTGTGGGGCTTGTAGTACCCCAAGCCTCCACTCAGGGTCAGACAAGTTCAAACATCAGCCCCCTTCCCCTGAGAGGGTGAGCTGTCATGGGACACTCAACCACTCTCGCCTGGTGACCAATCCACTCCCAAACCCGGGCCACTGGCATGGCAAGCAGAAACCAACGCAATGCACCAGTGAGCCGACCTGAGAGAAAAGTACCTTGTTGTACTTCATAAGAGTAGTGAAAGTCTTCATGCCTTTAGAAGCAGATTATATATGTAATGTCAAGAGATAAAAAAGTGAAATATAATCTATGTATTTTATAACTATAGATGTCATTGTCACTGTTCAAGTTAACCTCAAGTCAAGGTGCAAATGTAATGCTGTGTAAAAACATACATAAAGATGTAAAGCAATAGGAGTCTGGGCAATGACGTCATGCAGTGGGCAGCTGTACACACCACAATGGCATTCAGGCACAGTGAATAACACTGTAGAAAAGAATAAGTAAAAAAAAATAAAAAGAAAAAAATATTAATGGTATAGGGAGGGGGGGTCATCATCAGGGTTGAAGGAATCCTCCTTGTCTAAACCATGTCTTTGTATTAGATTTTAATTATTTTTGTATGTGAGATACTTCTGTTTTTTAATAGTGTTACTGAGTCCATCCATTTAAATGCTGTAGTGGTGTGCACAGTTGACATGTGCCTCAGGATATTTCTGACATTGTAGTAGTGGTGCAAATTGTTTGGAATTTTCCCTCAAAGATAGATTAGGTTTTTGCTCTGAGGATAAGTTGGGAATTAATACTGTACTGTTATTGAGACAATTGTGCACGTGTGTGAAGAAGAGATTGTTTTTCTAAAAGGGATGTATCTAAGGTTATACCTGCTGTTGGTGGAGCTGGAGAGAAGGGGGTGATTGAGGCAGTGATTTAGTGGGAGTCAGTAAAGTAAGAAAGATGGTATTAAAACTGTAAAGAAGCAAAAGTTATTTTGCAACTCACTGCTGCTGCAACTTGTGGAGGGATTAGCAGGTGGTTAAGTGGAGAAATGATGGGGTGAGTGTTATAGCATGAGGTAGTGACAGTAAAATAAAACTGGAAGACCACTAAAGAGTGTGGAAGAATGTAGTTTATACTTTCTCTTTGGTCGTCAGAGCTGTGAAATATTCTGAACCTAATTAAATAAGATCCAGATCACAGGAGGGCAGACTGTAAGTCATTTTTCTGATGAGGTTTGATCTGTGTAAGCAATTAAATTAACAATCTAGGAAAGCAATTGTATACTCTGTAACATTGACGGGCAGGGGGAACCCAGTGTCCAGTATGCAGCAGCAGTGCAAGCAGTAATCAGGTGTTACAGGCTCTAGTTACTGTCCATTATGCAGGGAGCCATGCTGCTGATGGGCTTCATATGTTTGTAAATGTCTATCAGAAATATGATGTGTGTTTCACAGGCATAAACAATCCTGTCACTGAAATTGCAGTATTAGTTTCCAAGCTATGGTGAGTGCAGTATGCCAGCAATAAGACAAGATGAGGTGTGGGTTATGGCCTGATAAGAGCACACCCCAGGTGCGTTATAAGATACAATGCGTTTGCGCCAGGTGCCTTTAGCAGCTGGGAAGTACTCTTATCAGGCCATAACCCACACTTTGGTGTGTCTTATTGAACTTAAAAAAAGGGACCCTGGCCAATATCTCAATTAAAACAAAAATACATACACAAAGTGTATGTAAAAAAAGAGAAAAAAAGTATATGCTGATTAGAAAATAATTAAAAGTAGTCCCTGTAATTCTGTTTGAATGGAGCTCCAGCTACCCTCATATCTGATCCTGCTATGTGTGTCATAAGTGTTAAAAAAAATATTTATTTAAACAACTAACTGGTTTATCCTACCATTTTAACATAGTGTTAAGGAAGAAGTTATTTTGTTTTCATAGTCTAATACAGCGTGACTGAGTGTTGTCAGTACTGCAACATGATGCCCTGTTAGACATTTAAGGTATGGAACTGTGTATTCAAAAAATCTAGCAATATGTGTCCTTTTGCTCTGTTGTGCTGTATAGAAGTTGCAGACAGCTGAAAACTGAAAGCGAGTCCATGGCTGAGAGAAAATGACACAAGCTCGAAGTGAGCATTGCTATGGCAACACATACTCACTGGTGCCTGTAGTTTTCAGAAGGTGTGACTCACTTGGTCTGTAAGCTGTCATACTGCATGCTTCTTGGCTTTTTTGCATGTTCACAGCACAATGGCACTGCACTAGAATGGAGCAGACATAGAACTGGGGGAACAGAATTGTTTTTCTTTTATTGATTGCCCCAGTCGCTTGCTTCTTTTCTCTCAGGGGGGGTGCTGACACTTGGGGATAGGAGGACCAGAGACTGTAGAAATAGCGCTGCCATGCCACTAATGGAGGAAAAACAAAGGTACAACAGGGTTAAAGTTAAAAGTGTAGTTGTTTGTGGAGGAAGGGGGACACTGAATTTACTTTCTTTGTCCATTCATGAATCATGGCAATGCTGTCCTGGCTCAGTTGGATGCTGGCTAAGATCAGAGCTGCAGCACACAGCAGTGCCATGCATTGATTTAAGTGTGTGCTGCGTTTTGCCTGGCACAGTTAGTGCTGGTTGCAAAGATATGTCCTGATAAGGACAGGACTGGCAAAGGCTTCCAGTCAATCAGGGTTTAGGAAATTCTGTGCCCATTTTATAAGCAAGGCTATGTTTGTATAAAATATGCAATAACACTGAAACCAGTACTGGACTGTGGGGGATAATGTGAGATAGAGGGCAACTGCAATCAGCAGTATACAGTTGCTGCGGGGCATGAGGATGTGTATTGAAATGGGCACAGTAACTCTGTTAGAAAACAGTAATAGAAAAAACAAAGTAAAGAAAATAACACAGTGCTTGAGGAAGGGGGAGTGGACTCATCAGGTTCAGAGTAACAGTGTTAAAACACAGAAATAAAAGAAACAGGAAAACTCAATGGTTGGAGGAAGGGGGTTCATTGGGTTTGAACGGACCTCCATTCCCATAACCACCCATTTTCTTTTTTATTTTAATTTTTGATATCTGTTTTGTAATCGTGTTACTGAGTGTGACCATTGAAATCCCCTAGAGGTGTGAGTAGTTATCCTTGTCTCACTTTATGCCCCACACTCCAGCACTGGTGTAAATATTTTCAATTTGTACAGAACAATGGATTTGCATCCTGCATTGAGGCTAGTAGGGCAGTAACAGTGACATTTCAGTGACAGGACTGTGAAGGACAGAGAGTATTTCTAAAAGGGATTTACAAACATCTGTAGAGCAAGAACCAACAGGAGTCACTGCAAAATGAGTTGAAATCAGATGTCAGCCACAGAGTGCTTAGTGGGCCCCATGCACAATGCCAAAGCACCACTTAAACCAGGCCCATTGGCATCAATACACCTGAATGCCATGGAGCAGGGTCCCATGGACTCCACGTGGCATTCATGAATGGGGCACAAGACAGGTACTTGGCCACTCCCCCGGCTGCACAGACAGCAACATGCCTGGGGGCATGCCAGCACTATGTGGTATGCACTAAACTGCATAGTGCTGGCCACATGGGTACAGAGATGGGCGCAGATTACAACAGCCAGGACCTGCCATAACCCAGTGCATGCCCCCATGAACTCCACCTGCTGGATGTGACAGGACCAGGATATGACTCTCCATGCTGCCCCAGCCCACTAGGCAGCTGAGGAGGACTGGGGTAGCCCCCAGCAGTAGTAAGACGGCCAGTGGCTGAGGAGGTGCGGTGAGGCAGTGCTGCTGTCTGTCCATTCTTGTGGCCCCACTGGGCAGGTATGTTGCTATGGGAGGGTCAATGCCATGGGTGGGTGGAGGGGATGCTGGACATTACAGATGCAGCAGGGTACTGGGTGGGGGGTCTTGCTTGCTTGCAGTGTGCGGCACCTGTGTGTGTGTGTGTGTAGACACCAACTGCTGCTGGCTGGCCACTGGGGCATGGATGTGCAGGTCTGGGTGCCTGTAGTGGGCATTCACTACCCCAGACCCATGTCATGCTGCATGATGGATCCACTTTGGGAGTCAGCACAGGCATCCCATTGGATGCCTGCCTGGGACCATGACTCTGCCCCTGGACACCCTGTGGGGTTCTGCATACTGTGAGGCAGAGCCATAGACAAGTGGCAGACAATAGTGAATACTGGCCAGTGAGCACTTGTCCGCAGGTACAGTGCTGAGCAGGCGGGTTATGTGTCTTTGGCATGCAAGCTATGCCCAATGGTGCATAGCAGGCAGTATTTGTAAAGTGTCCTATGAATGTGGCTGTGTCACCTGAAATGGTCACTGTTGTGGCAAGATAAATGGTGAATTACAGCAGCATCCAGAATAGCACAAAGCAAGGGCAGGAGAATAATATTTTTTGAAAAGCTATTTTGCAGTTTGTACATGCTTTTGAAATTAGCAGAGGAATCATGGAGTGGGCAAGTGTGGACTGGTTGGGGTGGGTGGTGTAGCTGGAGGTATTGGGAGTATAATAATGATAATACAAAGTATTACATTGTGACCAACTGTACTCTTGACTATGGTGGAGCGAGTGAAAAGGGGACCAGTGATGCGCTGATGTTAGGGGAGGGAAAAAAGCAAGAAGCAGGTGCATGATAGTGTGCGAAGGAAGGGGTGGCTTCATCAGGTGCTTAGTAATAGTCTTTCCCTGAATCACCTGTGTCTGTTTTTGTTTTTTATTTTATATTTTTTTGTTTGTTTTTGTTTAAGAGTTAGAGATGGGTGAAATCCCAAAATGTTCTGCAAAATATTTTGTGAAATTCACGCATTTTGCTAAATATTTCATGGGTGTGAGATGCGAAATTCCACCAGAGAAATGCAGAAATTCACACATGACACGTGGAATTTCACCACCCATGGGTGAAATTCCGCACTTCGTGGGTGAAATTCTGCATGTTGCATGCAAATTCTGCATTTCTCTGGCAGAATTTCACATTTCACATCCACAAAATATTATGTGAAATGCACAACTTTTGTGTAAAATATCACTAGGCGATATTCCTGATTTTGCTGGGATTTCACTAGCAAAATTAAATTTTGCTGCATCTCTATTAACAGTGTTATTGACTGTGCCCAT
Organism: Neoceratodus forsteri; assembly: GCA_016271365.2. Lineage (NCBI taxonomy): Eukaryota > Metazoa > Chordata > Ceratodontiformes > Ceratodontidae > Neoceratodus > Neoceratodus forsteri. Next base: position 685,306,041 of record CM028137.1, on the reverse strand, counting down.
TTAAAGTGCGTAGTGTTGTGGGCAGTTGCCCTGTGTTTCAAGTCATCACCTGCACACCATTACTAATTAAAATGTGGTCAGATATTTTACAGGGAAATAGATGTGCATCTTAAATTGAGGATAATAGGGGCAATAGGGGTAAAATGCCAGTGACAGGACTGTGAAGGAGAGATACTATTAATGACATGGATTTACAAAACTATGAAGGCCAGCAATCTGCTGGAGTTGGCACACAAGGAGTTTAAATCAGATGTCAGTCAGAGACCACGGAGTATTCATAAAGGGACCTATTAATGTTACTGTCTCACCTCAAATGGTTTGTGTTGTGCTGAGAAAAATGGTGAATTACAGTGACTGTCTTGAAAAGGGAGAAGTAAGGGGCATGATAATAATATGGTAAAAAAATTATATTGCAGTGTGTACATGTTTCTGAATTTGATGGAGGGGTCAGGGAGCATTGAAGTGCAGAGACGTTTTTGATTCCCTCGCATTATTATTGTCTTCCTTTATATAGGTTATGATTATTTTGGCATTGGATATGTAATGAGTTTTGTATGTTAATATCACATGAATGGAGATGTTTTTCAGTGTCATGTATGTATGTTTATTTGATAGAATTTTCTGTTTCTTGGTGTTTGCTTGGTGTTGTATTCCCACCAAATGGGGTATAATCAATGTATTTTTGCACCAAACATTGTGCCAAATTTCATAAGAAAAAATGTATTTATGTCACTGTAAGGGATTCAGAGAAAGTGGTATAAACTCCTGTCGCTTGTTAGACTTGGACCTTGACAAAGGCTACCTATCCCAGCAATCGGTGCTCATACAAAGAGCAGCAGACCATGTGCAATCACAGTGTTAGCTTAATTTAATATGACCAGTGGTTAATTTGGGCAGGAACACATATGAAGCTGGTTCCAACATGTCTTACAAAAGTATGAGTTTCTGCACTTCTGTTATGTGTTTTCATTGCATAGATAGGAGAGTTCCATCACCTACAAATGTAGTTTCCTACCTATGCATTTCCAGCTTCACAAGTGTATTTCATGTCCTAAATACTTTCTGTTTGTTATCAAGAGCCGAGTATTTCTGTACTGTGCAATAAAGAATAATTACAGCAAAACGTCCATGTAGGATTACATTTATCAGTATTCTTAACAATGGAAATCTGCTTTACTTAAGCTATTGACTGAACCTGAAACACTTTTAGGGCTTGAATTATAGCCCATTTAGTTGCCCCTCCCTTTATAGCTGCAGGTATCCATTTTCTAAATCACAGGCACAGGAAATTACATCACATCGGGGGAAAACACATATAGTCGATAAATTATTTACCCAGGAAAGGCTCACTAAGCAGAAGCTTGATTCCAGGTGTGACCTGAGACCAAGAGAAAGTTAAATGACTTGCTCCAGGTCACACAATAATGGAAGTGGGGACTGTGAGATTCAAAACCAGCAGGGTTTGCAGCTCAAAGCCTTAAACCACTGTGCTATACTGCCTCCTTGAAGCTTAGTGAAATGATTTGTGCCTGTGTGATTTGTAGCATATTCTGCTACTGTAGTAACACTGTAAATCATTTTCGTACCTGGACCTATTTAGTTCCAGTATTTGTTAGCATTGAAGTAGTTGCGTTTTGCTTTTTTTATTGGCATCATGTTCTGTCATTTGTAGGAGTGTGATCCAGTCGCTACAGCACAAGCTTGGAGCCCAGGAGATGAGAGGTTTAAACCTCAGTAAAGTCAAATACTAACTGTGTGACCTTGAGTAAGTCACATAACCTCCGAGTGCTCCTATTCACCTAGCAGTGGAAATTAATAGCAGCAGGACCCCACTGGAAATGAGGTGGCACATCTCTGCTGGATTATCCTGGGTAAATAAGTTGTAAAAAATATTTGTTTTGTGCTGGTGTATGATAGAAGAGATGGCTGTCAGAAAAGGACACTTCTGAACTTATGTACCAGAATCTATAGGTGTGTGATATCCACCACTTTTGCCCCTTTAATGCATGCAATGTCAGAAGGGAAGCAAACACATTATCTTATTACTACAGTGACCCCCCCCAACACACACACTCACTTTTCCCCATGTTCCAACACTACTACTCCTGAAGGTTGCAAAATAAAAAAAACATATTTATTTGAACACCATCCAGAAATAGGTTTTCTTTCACGAAAGTAAAAGGAAAAAAACACAGCAGATTTTTTTTTTCATTTCATGATTTCAACTGTTTCACTCTGTCTTTCCAGCAGGAGATCTCCAGTAGCCTCTTTCTTTTTGAGACAAAACCTCTTCACTTCCCTGATGCTCCCAGTTGCAACCAGTAAATTATTAGGTGGCTGGTTGTGACAGCTTGTCAAGAGGCCCAACCCCTTCAGGATTAGAGACAAGTTCACATCCCCAGGGACTGTTTTTTTTTCTTTTCCTATTACCTTCAAAGAGGCAATATTGTTCAGTGGTTAAAGGTTCTGAGCTGCAAACATGGAGACCTAGGTTTGAATCCCACAGTCCCCACCTGCATTAATGTGTGACCCTGAGCATGTCACTTAACTTTCTTGTGCTCTCTGGTCACACATGGAATCGAGCTTCAGCTTAGTGTGCCTTTCCTGATTAAACAATTTATTGGCTATGTGTGTTTTCCCCTGATATGATGTAATTTCATGTGCCAGTGATTTAGAAAATGGATACCTGCAGCTATAAAGGGAAGGGCACCGAAATGGGTTATAATTCTGGCCCTAACAGTGTTACGGGTTCTGTCAATAGCTTATATAAAGCAAATTTCCATTGCTGCATGTGGGCAGCTGGGGGACCAAAAAAGGAATAGCTGGGGAGAGTCAAAAAAGCAGCAGGGGTTTGTAGCATCTGACAAGAAGTAATTTGTAAAATAACTGGACTCAAGAACAAGTAATAGTCAGCCCTGTTACTGCCATTAATCTTCATTGAGAACTTGTCATAATGAAAAATTAGCTTGCATCTTGCACTCAGATGTGCTGAAAACAAAATTGCATAAAAAGAGTGTGTGCAGTATGAGTGTCAGTTAACTCATAGTTGCGGTGCAGCTCACTGGTGCAAACAACTGGAGCAGTCCCATTAGGGTTACACATCTGTATCCAGTCTTGAACTTAGATGTTGGGTTGAACTACTATTCCATTTTTATTTTATTTTTTTAAGTTTTTGTAAGCAAAAATGTAATTATTCAAGGAGATTCTATTTACTCTGCTGTAAGCTACTTATATTCAGGCTGATTCCTCTAGTGCTGAATTACACATACCGTTACAATCTGATAGAAAATAGTATTATACATTTTGTATCTTAAATTGTGATGTATTTTTTTTCATGTTAACAACTTAGGTCATCTAAAATTTATTCATGCATACAAAAATGAAGTAGTGCTCACAATTGTCATATTAATAAAGGAATACACAGCATTAACTGAAAGTGTGAATTTGTTGAATAATATAAGATGGTACCGATCTGCACAAATACCAAATCCAGTTGGGGGGGGGGGTGTTATCTGAACATGCAACATAAGCACATAATGGGCATATTAATTGAAGAGAATAATTGATAAAAAATGTCAATGTGTGGATCTTATCATTGCTACTATATTTAACATTTTGAAAACAGTTCTTTTTTGCACAATTCTGAAATAAAAAAAGGCTTATACTAGTTATCTTATCTATCTATCTATCTATCTATCTATCTATCTATCTATCTGTAGTTATCATTTTATCTACCAATTTATTTATTTATTTAACTCATTCACACCCCAAGAGCTCTTTGAGACTTCCATCACTTATGCCCTGTATACTCTTAGCACTGCATCCTGGGCCTTTCTAAGCAAAATCAAGCAATAATCAGCATGCCACAAACAAATGTGAATACCTCTTGAACTGAAAGTGCTACACACAAAGTACAAGTGGCCAAGTTATTCAACAAAACATTACCTTTCCAATGGTTCTATGCAATCAATAGCAATCAGTTTGGTTTTTATTTTATACTAGCTGAAATACCAAACAGATTTTTTCAAGATGCTTAGGAGAGGCTTGAGAGACAGATGTCAGCTATGCACTCCATACCTTAAACAAATGCAAATAACTCCTAAAGTATACATGATAGACACAAAGTATCAGCAACAAAATTATTCAGCACAAAAGTACCTTTCTAACAGTAGCATGCAATCAATTCTAAGCAATTTGGTTTGTTTAATATTTAGGTAAAAACTGCTTACTTCCTCAAATGTTTCTAGGCCTGAATGAAAGTCAGTTGAGTACATCTGCAGGCGTTATTGGCCTGAGTGGCTATGCTTTCAGATGCTACCTACAGGTGTATCTAGGCCTGAATGAGTTAACCTAACCTGTCATCTTGACCCAGAGTGTATGTGTCATCAATAATTATGGCTGTGCAAGTGTAAGTACTTGATCTATAAATAGACATGTTCTATTTAGATGGGAAATAGTGCAGATATCTTTATGCACACCATTTTCTTGGAAATACACAGTAAATTATGTGTAGGGTGACAGTATGGTGATAAAGAAGATGTAGAATGCCTAATTATAAAGCTAGGTGGAAGCTGCAAACCTGTTCTTGATTGGAAAAAAAGGCTCTGTTATAAATTCAGAATGATGTCAAGTTACTGAAGTGCGGATGAAAACTGAGAAGTAGCCAAGAAAGTGTGGAGTATGTAAAGTTTAAAAACATTGGAACTTGCAGATTATCGGTATAAAAACATGATGAAGCATTTTTTTAAATTTTAATAGTGACTGCTTCATTTTTTGTGCTGTACAGTGACTGTCAACCAATGGAGTTTGATGAGGCTGGTTAGGAAGGACTAAAAATATTTTTATTCCTACACAACTGCAACATTTATTTTAATTTTGATAGTGACTGCTCCGTTTTTTGTGCTGTACAGAGAGTATCAGCCAAATGGGGTTTGAAGATGCTGGTTAGGAGGGACTAAAGATATTTTGCAGTCACTACTGTACATATTTCTAAATTTAGTAGTGGGTTTGTAGACTGGCCAAGTGCAGAGAGGTTTGTTGTGAATTACAGCGAGTGTCTTGGAAAGGGAGAAGCAAAGAGCATGATAAAAGTATGGTAAAAAAATATATTTTGTATGTTTCTGAAATCGGTGGATGGATCAGGGAGCTGCCAACTTTGGAGAGATTTGTTTTAAGTAATCAGGTGTTGCAACCTTCAGTTACTGTCCATTTTACTTAGTTTACTTAGTTTATTAGGACAAAAGTAGGCTTGTGCCCATTGTGATTGTACCCCACAGTGTGTGGGCAATTTACCTACAGTAGAAGAGAACTGAGCCAATTTGTCTGATCTGTTTTTAAATATGTTAAAGTTATTGAAATCAATAATGTCCTGTGGAAGGTAATTCCAGGCTTTGGGAACTCTAATATTGAAGAAGCAATCCCTTTTGGCAGTGTGTGCCCATTCAAAAAACTGTTCTGTAATCTGGCTACAGTCCGCCTATTGGAAAATTTGAGTCCGCATTGTTCCAGCAAGCATTGAGATTGTAGAATTTTATATGTGAGAAGGAGATCTCCTCTGTGTCTCCTAGTATAGAGGGAGAAGAGACCAGTTTCACTCAGTCTAGTTTGATAATCCTTATTGGATAGTCTTGGCACCATTTTTGTTGCTCTCCTCTGGAGTTTTTCAATAAAATTATGTCTACTTTAAGGTAGGAGCTTCAGAAGGGAGAACCACAATCAATATATGGTCTGATGTATGCTTGATAGATAGGGGCTAGGCATTGTTCTGTCCTAGTAATAATGGTGCACCTTATTTGTTTCAATAAGTTATATGCCAGATGGGTGGTTTTGATACAGTGGTCTGATGATGTTAATTCACCAGGATACCATGGTCACATTCACAAGTGGAGCCCTTAATTGAACTGTTGTTTAAATAGTAATTTGTTAGTATTTTTCCCCAAAATGCATGACCATGCATTTATCAGTGCTGAACCTCATTTCATTATCTAGGGACCATTGTTCAATTTTACTTAGGTCAGATAAAAGTGATGAAATGCTTTCAGCATTGTTTACCCTATGATCTAGCTTTGTGTCATCTGCAAATTTAGAGAGGAAATTATTTCCACTGATAACCATATCACTTATGAATATATTGAACATTGAGGGCCCCAACACTGATCCTTGTGGCACTCCACTGCTAACATCTCCAGTGCTGGAGTGGACACCATTTATTCTAACCCTCAGGGATCTGTTAGAAAGCCATAAGTTAACCCAGTTTTCTAAACAGGGTGAAAATCCCAGATTTTTAAGTTTATTATCTTGTGATGAAGTACAGTGTCATATGTACAGCTGCAATCAAGAAGAATGACATACATGGGGGTACCCTCATCAACTTACGTGGTTGTAAAATGATATTAAATTGCTGGTACAAGAGTATCCACTTTTGAAACCATGCTGAGAGTGATCTATAAGTCCTAGGTCAATGATTTATTTTTCAAGATATGATTTAATGAGGCATTCCAATAATTTACATGCAATTGATGTTAGGCTTATTGATCTGTAGTTCTATGCATCAAACTTGCTACCCTTTTTAAATATGGGAATCACAGTTGCCTTTAACCAGTTAGATGGAATATTGTGTTCAGTCAGGGATTTGTTAAATATGATAAATAGGGGAAATGCTATTGCAGGGGCAGTACCTAAAAGAAGCATGGGGTGTATTTGATTTGGTCAAGGGCTAGTATATTTTTTTATAGTACACAATACAGTCAGGACATCATCAACAGTAATTACACAGGGATTAAAGTTGGGTTCCATTACTAATGGACATGAGTTAAGTGATTTTATGGAGAAGATGGAGCAGAAGAAGTTGTTAAAATGGTTCACTGTCTCTATATCTGACTCCAAGATATTACCCTCATGAACTAGTGGACCTACCTTACTACTTGTTCTCTTTTTTACATTTATATATGAAAACAAAGATATTTTGCTGTCCTGAGAATGTGCAAGTTTGAATTTGATATTTTATTTTAGATTTGGTAATCATATTTTTAAGTGCAAAGTCTCATTGCTAAGTGGGATGTCTTTAATGTTTGGGTTGAACAATATAAGTTTGATATTATAACTCTTTCTGAAACTTGGCTTAACAATAATATTTCTGACACTGAGATTTCATTGCCTGGTTATAACCTATTTAGAAAGGAACCTGTCAGCCCTAGAAGAGGGGGTGGGGTCCTTATTTATTCTAAATCTCATTTTAATATCACAGTGCTGGATATAGTTCATTCAGACTCAAATTGTGATCTGTTAACTATTGATGTTGTGCTAGGACAACAGAAACACTTGAGTCTTAGTACAATTTACACACCCCCGGGGTGCTTTAAAGATGGTTGGAAACTGATTATGGATGCTAGAGAATTATTTGCCCTCCAACCACGAATGGGTACTCTTGGGGGATTTTAATAAAGACTAGGGTTCTAAGTTTAAGGAAGGTGTTCAAGAGTTTCTCTTGGATCAAGGTCTCTCTCTCAGTTGATCTGTGATGTCACTAGGCACAACCCTAAAACAAGTGATGGAACCACCTTAGATTGGTTGATAGCCCCATTAATAACAAGATTATAAATTCAAGGGTTTTGCCTGATGCCATCAGCAAAAACTGTCCTAGCTATTGTGAGTGGTCAGCTAGGTCTAAAGGGAGACCACCCACCTTTTTTGAATTTAGAAATTTTAATAAACTTACTCCCCAGAGTGTTAATTAGTCTTGTTAGCTTGTTGATTGGTCTAGGTTAGATTCAATTAGGGATGTTGATCAATTCCTGGAAGTTTTAAGTAGTTTGTTTACTACAATTTGTGATAAGGTGGTCCCTATGAGAAGGATCAGGGTTAGAGCCAACCAGACAAAAATGTATCACCCCAGACCTACTGAAGGCCTTTAGAGCTAGGGATAAAGTATGGAAGAAGTATAAGAACACCAGTGAAAATATTTTGTCACTAAATTATAAGATGCTACATAATAAATGTAAAATGTATACTAGGAGAACTAAAAGACATTATTTTGTTTCCCTCTAAGATAACTCCCTAGGTAGTTCTAGACAGACATGACAAGTTCTTAAAGATCTTTTGGGGAAAGGACTTAGGGATTCCCCTATTACTTTAAATTTGGATGGAAATACTATAAGAGAACCCCAAAAATTTGCACAAGCCTTTGATGAATTTTTTGGAAATCTCAATCATCTTGGGCTTCCTCGGTTTCCTACTCAAATTGTTCCAGGCATTGATGATAATTGTAAACCTCATCCATAATTTCATTTTTGTGATGTATCCCCTACTCAAATCAGGAAATATATACTTAAATTAAACCCTAGACCAAATTTAGTTTTTGATAATATTAATTATAGGTTAATTAAGTCTGGTATAGATTTTTTGCACCCCCTTTTTCAGTTTTGTTTAATTTATCTATGTAAACTGTTTTTTTCCCAGCTGCATGGAAAAAGGAAATTACTTAGCCCATACCAAGAGGGGGCAATTCTTCTTTATTTCTAATTATCATCCTATTTCCATCCTAGCCCCACTATCAAAAGTTTTAGAGAAAATCATTTTGGATCAAACTACCAACTTTTTGGATTAACGTTGCTTACTTTCTGAGGTACAGCATGGTTTCAAGCAAAAACATAATACAGAGATAGCCTTGGTGGGGTTCACTGGAGGCAGACATATTTGTGGACCTCACCAAGGCTTTCAACCTAGTTGAATATTATTTACTTTCCTCTGCCTTGACTTATTTTTATTTTTCTTCACCAGTTATTTCATAGTTTTCAAATTATTTACAGAATAGGAGCCACTGCACTTTGATTAGTGGTGTTTCTTCTGGTTTTGTTGATAATTATTGTGGGGTTCCACAGGGTTCCATCCTGGGCCCAATGGTTTTCTCTCTCTTCTTGAATTCTGCACCTTCAAGCTATTGTCATTCTTCCATGTCCCTTTATGCTGATGATGCAGTTTTGTATTGCATCACTGATAATCATTCTTTAGCAATAAAGAATGTCCAGGAAGATTTTATTTCATTTCAGAATGGGCTCTTATCTAGACGTATGGTGCTGAACTCAAAGAAGACTAAGTTAATGATTTTCACAGGGCCCAGGATGGAACCTCCCCCAATGGTAACTGTGGTAGACCATAAGGGTGTTATCATTGAAAGGGTTACCACATTTAAATATCTTGGTATTTATCTTGATTCGCATTTATTCTTTGAATATCATGTTAATTATTTGCGTAAAATTCTTCACCAAATATTAGGAATGTTATATAGGATATGTCCTTTCTTAACTAAGGAGTCTAGAAAGCTATTGACCCATAGTTTTTTATTCAGTCTTTTAGACTATGACATTAATATCTATACAGCTACTACAAATTCCATTTTGGACAGACTTCGAGTTACTTATAACTCCATCCTGAGATTTCTTACGGGATCTCCCTTTAATATCCATTCTTGTGATTTATACAAGATATCAGGCTGTCTGTCCTTATCAAAAAGGGTTTTATTTATATCATTTATGTTTAAGCATGTTTTGGGTCTTTTAACTCCCTCCACTATTGCCCTTTTTCCTAGAGCCTTAAATGAACACGGAACACGATCTCAAAATAAATTAAATTTTACCACACTTTTTTTCAGGAAATCTACTGGTCAGATGTCATTCTTATTTACTGCTCCTTCCCTTTTTAATTCTCTCCCTTCCAATATCACATCTTGTACATCATTACACAGTTTTAAAAATCATTATGAACTTGGCTTTTTGACAGTGATGAATGCAATTGCTTTATGTGAATTTATTATGTTGATTGCAAATGTTGTTTTTGTGACTTATTTATTGTATGACTATTTTGTACCTTATGTGTATATATGTTAATATTGTATTTATGTTGTCTGTATACAAGTTAACTTGTCACATATAAAAATGGGCAGATATGTTCATTTTGTCTGCAAGTATAAAAATAAATTTTAAAAAAGAATGGATAAGCATTTTTATATAGTTTATTGTTTTCTTCACTTGGTTTGATCTTGAGTTTTCTAAACAGTTTTTCTTTAACTTTGATTTGTTTTTTTGTTGAAATGTTTAGCCATGTTAGAATGTTACCTTTTTTGTTATATGCTTCTTTATTGGGTACATAAGAGTTTTTGAGTTGTAGAATTGTAGTTTTACATTTTTCCCAAGCTTGATCAACAGTGAGGTTTGAGAGGACATTAGTCCTGTCAACTTCCTGAATTGATTTGATAATTTCAGGAAAGCTGGCTTTGTCATAGTTCTTGAATACTGAGTGATCTGAACATTTTATGTTCTCTGTAGTGATACCAAACTGAACAAAATTATGATCGCTGTTGCCCAGGAGTGCATTTATTTCTATCTCCATGATTTCATCTTTAATGCTTGTTAAGATGAGGTCAAGGATATTACTGCCTCTGGTTGGTTTATCAATCATTTGTTCCAAACCATGGATAAGCATGGTAGTGACAAAGGTATTTTAAAGGTCACTTCCCTCTTTCATATTGGTCCAGTCAACTTTTGGGAGGTTAAAGTCTCCTGGGACCAGCACATCTCCCTTGACAGGTACATTTTGTGGGGACTTTCAATGTTATCAGAACTGGAGAGTATTGAGGGATTTACTACAATATCTTGACATTTCAAATCTGGACCCACACAATCCCGAGCCTGAAAGCCTGACTTGCTGATTGCCTGGTGGACCACCATCCCTACTGCAAGCCCAACACTGGACTTCTGCCATATTTGTGGGCAGTGGGTGCTCTTCCCCCACACCCTTCTAAAGTAATATAACCAACTCAGCATCATGGCAAGTTCAGGTGTCAGGCTTTCAGTCATTGGGATGGTGGTCCATCGGCAGTCACCATGTCAGGATTTTGGGCTCAGGATTGTGAGGGTTGGGATTCTGATTGTCAGCATTTTGTTATACTACCATATTGAGTATATGTGCTTGTCTCATTTAACATCATGGGGCACAGGCAACCCAGTCTTTTTGTGAGGAGTCATATTGCTGATGGGCTTCATAGTAAATAAATGCACTCATTTGATTAACATAATTTTGATAGCAAGTGCTCCTCTTTTTGTGCTGTTCAATGACTGTCAGCCAGAGGAGTTTGAAGAAGCTTGTTAGGAGGGACTAAAGATTGTTTGCAGTCTGTGCATGTTTCTGAATTCAGCAGAGGAGTCAGGGAGTTGCCAAGTGCAGAGAGGCTTGCCGTGCAAAGAGAAATGGAAAATTATAGCAACTGTCTTGAAAACGAAGAAGCAAGAGGCATGATAACAGTATGGGAAAAACAATATTTTGTATGTTTCTGAATTTGGTGGAGGAGCTGGGATGCAGCCTGCAGAGAGGTTTGTTGTGCTGGGATAAAGTGTGAATTACAGTGACTGTCAGACAAAGCAGTTTTGAAGAAGCTGGTCAGAAGGGAATAAGAGGGAATTAACAGTGCTACAGTTCACCATGAAGCCAGATGCCTTTATGCAAATAACTGGAATGATTAGGAGGGACAGGGGCCAGCTTTATGCAAATGACAGGACTGAAACCATCCCTAATTGCAGCGGTTCATTTGTTTCAAGTACACAAAGTTTCTGCCCATTGCAATCTGACCATTGTCATAGCCAGTTTGCAAACTCATTGGTTTGTCATGGTAGAGCCCAATGCAGCTTGGGCTGCACTGGCCAGGATAGTGACACATCTCTCAAATTCCATTTACTGTCCCAAGATGTTTCTTGTGCATGCATGCAAGCAAACATAAAAATGGGTATTTAGATATTTTCCAACAAAAACAGTAGTGCTCCAAAAAACTAAGTAAATAAATAGTAACAAACAAAGTTTACTGCTTTAAGATCAGTTCATCGGTTTATACTTCAAGAAACCTAAGCTCAGTAAAGTGGAATAAGCATAAAGTAACACAAGCAAGTTCTTCATTACAGATGCTACAACTCATGAAACCAGCATTCCAGCATTGCAGAAAACAACTTTTTCTTACTCTAAATTAGCTACACCATCATCTACTACAAGTTCAACAACAGGTATAGTTAGAGATTGTTTACAATTTTTACAGATAATTTTCATTTTGAGGTGTTTTTTATGAGGAGTACTATAATTCAATATACAGAAAATGATATCACAAAAATAAGTTTGTTGGTAGAGCACATGTTGTAAACCACTCATACTGATATTTAGTTTGCTTCCTCAGAGATGCTTGCTTTTCGGTCTTCATACTCTCTGTATGAGTTACTGAGGCATCTGTAAAATGTGTTGTTGAAATAAGAACTAATAAAGGAACAACATGAAGAACAAAATAAAAAAATCTGTACCCTCACAGTGTCACTAATAAACATTAGGAAACAAACCTTATCTCAAATAGATAGCCTTAAAAGGGCAAAATAGCAAGAAAGTGGATCTGAGGAAGAATGGAGCCCAGTCATTAACAAAAATAGGAAAAAGAAAGGAAAGAGATGCATGGATTTTAGTATACTTATCCAAAATAGATATGCACCTCTAACACTGGATGGAAATGAGGATACAGAGAATACTGATATTAGCAACAATATGAAGCAGGCAGATATTAGCCAGAAAGCCAATAACTCTCCCCAGCCCCTGGTAACTGAAACAGAGCCATCTGTACCCCCTATGCTCCCACTAACTAGTACAAGTAATGCCTTCCAGCAACTGTTTGGCCCAGTGCACAAAACACCAGCTGTAAATGAAGACAATGACTTAGATAGGAACAAAAAACACTTAAGGCAGGTCATTGTAATGGGAGACTCAACCACAAAATATACAGACAGCTATTTATGTAAAAGGGATAAAACAAACACAACATGCCTTAGTTAGAGGGGGGCCTGGATCCGAAATATTGAAAGAATGCCCTCCAAAGTGATAAAAATCTCAGGCAAAAATCCTGTAATAATAGTACATGCTGCAACAAATGATGTGTGAAATTTTCAACTGACAACATCAAAGAGGATTATAAAAAACATGTTGAAACAATAAAACAAAGCAAATGTGAAATATGTATTTCTGAAAAATCCTCCCAGTACCTAGATCAAGCAAAGCACGTCAAACTAAGATTAAGCACATCAATGAATGGCCACGCAAATGGTGCCTCCAGAATGATATTTATTGTATTACACACTGGGAAAGGTTTGATGGTGGCAATAAACTTTATTGCTGTAACGGACTTCACCTAAATAAAAAAGGAGCTGGGGTACTGGGGCGTTCCATCTCAAAAGCCATTGAGAGCATTTTAAACTGAATAAAAAGGGGCAAACAGGGAACAACATAGCAAAAACTTACCAGATGAATGATTACTATTCCATATTAGTGTCTAATGTAAGAAGTCTATTATTAACCAAACTATCTGAATTAAACAAAGTATTAATTGATAAAACTGTAAACATTGTGGCAATAACTGAAACGTGATGGGATAATACATCTGAGTGGTACACTAAAGTACAGGGTAACACTACCTTTAAAAATAATAGTGTGAACAGAAAAAGAAGATGTGTGCATTTATTTGTATCAAATAGTATAAATACAACAGAATACATCCTCAAAAAACACTCACCAGAGCTAGATGGTGTATATGTCCAGGTGAAGCCCCAAAAGAGAAAGTGCTTTATATTGACCAACTATTATAGACCCCCATTGGCTGACTTGAACTATGACCAACCTCTGGTAATAGAAATTGAAGAGATTGCTGCTTATTCTGATATGATAGTGGTTGGTGACTTTAACCTACACGGGACTAATTGGGAGAATTTAACTACCCGATCAACGCTGGAAGGCATATTCTTGGATTCATTTACTAATGCATGACTAGAACAAATGATACAAGAACCAACCAGGGGGGTTTACTATCCTAGACTTAGTGCTTACACATGTATCATTAGACATCTCTACCCCTAAGTTCTGAGCCCTATTGGAAGCAGTGATCATAATACAATAATTTTCAATGTATGTAAACAAAGGAACAGATCTAGTAAAACTCAGTATGAATATAATTAGGCTAGAGGAATGAGGTGTGAATGAGCTTGGTACATCCAGCAGACTAGACCTGAGTTTGAGTTTCACAACCTCCACTTGCATACTGTGTGACTCTGAGCAAGTTACTTAACTACCCAGTGCTCCCAGGTCACCCCTGAAAACAGGCACTTGTGCCTAGTGGGCCTTAGCCAGTTACCAAAGACTAAAATAAAATAAAAAAAAATAATTATAGAAGAGCTAACTATATTAAAATCAACAAAGCCATTGCAAGGTATGAATGGGAGAACATGCTCCAAGATTTAACTGTAGAACAATGTTGGGCACTATTAAAGTCAATAATCACTGAGCTAGAGCAAATGTATGTTCCCAGGATAAAAACCCATAATCATAAAGGGAAAATATTGGCATGGTTAACTAGAGAAGTCAAAAACCAAATTTCCAAGAAAGAAAAAGCCTTTAAAAAATGAAAGAAATCAAGACTATGCATAATATAACAAACTAAAAAAAGAACTAAGGAGAACTAAAAACATTATTAGAAAGGAATGAAGGAAAACTGAATTTAAATTAGCAAAAACCAAAAATACCAAGGCTTTCTAGTCATATATTATTAATGGCAAAAAACAAAACACTGAGTCAATAACTTTGCTAGATAACAACAGTGATCTGAATGACCCCTTAGATATAGGAAACAGAATGAATGTCTACTTTAGAAGTGTATTTAACCAAGACCCTAGGGCTGAGTGTAAAAACTCTGGAATTGTCCCACCAGAACTTATAACAGAAGAAGAACTTCTGGGATCAATTAAGGAAATGAGGGTAGATGCAGTGGCAGGACCAGATGGTATAAATCCCAGATTCATAAAATGTATAATAGTACTATTGTTACTTCTCTTACTATTATATTTAATAAATCCCTTACCATGGGCACCCTACCATCTGAATGGAAACAAGCTATTATTATACCCATTTATAAAAAAAAAAGGGGAGTCGGAAAGAGACTAAAAGCTACAGACCAATTAGCCTTACTCTGTGGTATGTAAGGCTATGGAGAGAATTCTAAAAAAGCAAATCGATAAACAGATGTTAAAAATGGAACTTAAAGACCATAAACAACATGGTTTCATTAAAGGCAGGTCCTGTACTACAAACTTGATCTCTTTCTATGAACCAATTAGTGAAGCAGTGGATAAGGGAATACTTGTAGATAGAATTTACTTGGACTTTAAAAAAGCCTTCAACAAGGTCCCACATCACATACTGATTGATAAACTGGTTAATATTAAAATTGAACAACATGTTGGATGGATAGCTAATTGGCTAATGGATCATCACCAAGAGGTCAGAATTCAAAACATACTATCCTTACCTACTCCAGTTTTCAGTGGAGTTCCACAGGGATCTGTTCTGGGATCCTTATTGTTTGGGGTGAATATATATATATATATATATATATATATATATATATATTTATAAAATGGGTAGGGAAATTGTTGTTGCTCCATTGGATCCTGAGCATCACATGACAGTGCGTATATCAGAGCGCGACCGCACACCTGCACTTTTACCCCAAAAAACAATTTTGACATTTTATAAGATAGATATACCACCCTGAGGTGTGCGGTCGCACTCTGATATACGCACACTTTAGGCGGTTGACGCTCTGCCCTTGTGGCCTCATGGCGATAACATACACCAAGGCGTGATATCAGAGCGACCGCACACCCCAGAGTGGTATATCTATTACATATATATATATATATATGTATATTGCTGATCTACAAAAAGGATGTAGAAGTAACTGCAATACATTTGCAGATGATAAAGAGGATAATGTATGGTCCCCTATGGGTAACCGGTCTGTTAACTGTTGAGAGGTTGCCAGGGCGACCGTGTAAACCTCGAGAGCGAAGCTCGAGAGGTTTATGTCGCCATGGCAACTTCAAGACGTTAACAGTGACCGGTTGCCCATAGAGGGACCATACATTATTTTTTATAGTGTATGGTCCCACTTAATAAGTAAAACGGCTTCTTACTTTCTGAAAAAGTCACTGCCACGGCCGTTCAGTCCTTCGCTAACCACTGTTCATCGTCGGCTCCCCGTCTAAAAAAAGCGCGCACATGCGCACACTGATCGCTGTTGTTAACCTATCGATGTGACGTAGCATTGATAGGTTAACGACATTTCTACGTCACATCGATAGGTTAACAACCTTAGGAAGTGATGATTTCCTAAGGTTAACAGCGTTCTAACATACATTATATCAAAATTAGCAGAGTAGTTAAAAATAGCAAGGGCATAACTGAACTCCAAAATGACTTAAAGCTTTTGGAGACATGGACAAGTGATAACAACATTGCTTTTAATGAGGAAAAGTGTGTAGTAATGCATTTGGGTCAACACAATATACATGCAGAGCACTACCTAAATGGCAGACAACTCAGGGAAGTGCAGGTAGAAAAAGATTTGGGTTTCCTGGTTAATAATCAACTGCTTCCTGGGAGTCATTGCAGACTGATTACTACAAGAGCAAATTTTATTCTCAACTCCATTAAGAAATCATTTAAAAGTAGGCAGGAATTGTGTGTTTTGGCATTATATAATTCCTGTATAAGACTGAATTTAGACTATGGGGCTGCCTTCTGTGCACCTTTTTTGACTAAAGACACTAAATTATTGGAAAGTGTCCAAGGGAGAGCAACAAAACTAATCCCTAGACTAAAAAATCTGGACTATATTTCCACGTGTAAGGAACTGAAGTTATACCCTCTTAGTGTCAAGAGAACTAGAGAAGATTTGCTGCTTCTTTATAAAATACTACAGGATGATATATTAATGAAAACATGTGGGATAAGTAATGCTCCCAAACCAATAACTCTAAAATGTAATTCACAGCAGCTGTTTGTACCCAGAGCAATCAAAAATAAGAGAAAATTCTATTTCTCTAGTAGATCGACAAGACAATGGAATACATTGCCACAATTTGTAGTAGGCTCAGGCACAATAGACCAGTCCAAGAGGAACTTAGATATATATCTACAAAACTGGGTAGAAAACAAAAAGTCCCATATGAGTGTGGGGGGTAGATTTGATGGGTCTTGAGGCCTTCTCATATAAAACCATGTAAACCGTGTAATTAGAATCATAAAACAGTGGTCTCTCTCTCTCTCTCTCTCTCTCTATCGTGAACACCTCTGGAGTCAGTTGAGGTGTTCACTATAGCAAGGTGTTAATAATGATTACTTGGGGAACAATGAGCCATCACAGGTTTTTTCTTTTATCAAAAATGTACCAATCACATAGTTATTTTCATCCTTAGTATATTATTACTTTCTCCCACGCTCCCTTAATCTCTGATACTTCTTGCGAATACTGTGGCACTTAGTTACGCTCAGCTGTCCTGATAGGAATCCTCTCTCTCTCTCTCTCTTTCTTTCACTGATTGATCTCATACATGTATAATGGTTTTTGTGTCTGTTCTGTTTGTAATATTGTTATCTAGTATATTATGACCTGACTGATCTTTCACATGTAGATTTGTGGTTTTGTCTACCTATGCCTGGAACCTGTTTGATGTCCAGGACCACCTTGAAAATGAGCTTGCTCAATGGGGTCTACACCTGGTTAAATAAAGTTTGATTGACTGATTGATTTGAAGGTGTTCACTATAAGATGGAGTTTGTTATAGAGGGGTTCTTTATAGTGAGGTAGCACTGTACTTGAACACAGAAGGTAATATAAGCAAATTCTCATTACAGAATCTACAACACAGGAAACAACCATCCGAACAATAGAGCAAAGAACTTCTCTGATCCATAAAACATCTATCCCAGCATCTACATCTCCCATCACAGAAACATTTACTCCAGCATCTAGTACAATTCCAACACCAGGTATACTTAGACATTGTTTCTAATTTTTACAATTAATTTCTATTTCTATTTTGTTTTTTTAAAAAAAGCAATAATTAAACATTTAAGGATATCAAAAAAAAAATGTTGCTGATAAAGCAGATAGTGCAAACCATTCAGTTTGATATTTAGTTTTCTTCCCTCAGAGATATTCACTATTTGGTTTTTATGCTCTCTACATGAGTTTCCTTGTTGCAATAAAAGGCTTTGTTACAATGGCAACCCAATCAGAATCATCATACCTGATGATCAAAGTAATTACTTAGATGAAATATGTGCAACACCTTAATAAATAATTGTAATATCACCAATATATTTTCCATCACACTGTTGTGCAATACAAATTCTTAGATTTATGATTCCTTCATCTTGCATGTGCTAGAATTTATTATAGTGGAACTTTGATGTACGTTTTTGACACAAAAGTATCCAACAGTTAGTTCCCATTTTTGGAATGATTTACAGTATGTGCACAAGTCATATGAATTTTGCAATGTGGCAAAGAACAATAAAATAAAGTATATCAAATCATGAAAAATTAATTAGCTTTATTGGAAAATAGACATATTAAGAGAGAATAGATAAACTATCCTAAAGTAGCAGTATTTGTTAGTTGGCAAACACATTTCATCATGTATTTTTTCCTTTTATCAAAAATGTACCAATCACATAGTTATTTTCATCCTTAGTATATTTTTACTTTCCCCCTATATTTGTAAAGCAGTCCTTATATCAAATATTATTTCCTTACAACGTTAAATATGTCCAACACAAACATTTTTGAAAATCTTTTCTGCTGTGGTTATCAGTTGAATCAATATACTAGATGTTTGCTGAGGATGTATTGGAATTGTGCTACAACATATTTTTCCATTGTGGGCCTGACACCAGAAAAGGAACTTTCAAAACCTTTAGAATACTGTGAGTTCAGGAACTAATGAAAACAAAAAGAAAAAAAAATGGATGTTTTGATATTTTCCAACAAAACACTATTGCTGTAAAAAAAAAATAAATGGTAACTAACCAAGTCTGTTGCTTTAAAATAAGTTCATCCGTTTATGTTTCAAGAAACCTAAGCTCATAAAGTGAAATACATATGAAGTGACACAGGCAAGTTTTTTTATTACAGAGGCTACAACACAGGGAACCAGCACTCCAGCATTACAGCAAACAACTTCTTCTGCCTCTGAATTATCTGCATCATTATCTACTATAAGTCCAACAACAGGTATAGTTAAAAATTATTTGCAATTTTTACAGAGAGATATTATGTCTAGTTTTTTTTTATGAAGTATTAATTCAACATATAATATCAAAAAGGTTGATAGAGCAAATGGTATAAACCACTCATACTGATATTTAGTTTACTTCCTTCGAGATATCTACTATTTGGTCTTCATACTTTCTATATGAGTTACTGAGGCATCTGTAAAAGGTTTTGTTGAACTAAGAATCTGATTAGAATCATAATTTAATTATTTTGTTTAATTTTTTGGTAATGCCCACTAGGCACATGTGCCTATTTTCAGGGGCAACCTGGGAGCACTGGATGGTTAAGTGACTTGCTCAGAGTCAGGCAGTATGCAAGTGGAGGCTGTGAGAATCAAACCCATTTTTTGATGTACCAAGCTCATTCACAGCTTGGTATTCTAACCTCTGTGCTATTCTGCCAGCCCATAATTCAGTGGTCCCTCTTTACAGTGAACACCTCTGGAACCAGCTGAGGTGTTCACTATAGCCAGTTGTTAATATGATTACTTAGGGAACAATGAGAACAATGAAAGGTGTTCACTATAAGAGGGAGTTTGTTACAGAGGGATTCTTTATAGTGAGAGAGCACTGTACTTAAACACCGAAAGTAATATAAGCAAGTTCTCATTACAGAATCTACAACACAGGAAACAGCCAGCCCAACGTTAGATCAAAGAACTTCTCTTATCCGTAAAACATCTATCCCAGCATCTATTTCTCCCACCCCAGAAACATTTACTCCAACATCTAGTACAATTCCAACACGAGGGATACTTAGACGTTGTTTCTAATTTTTACAATGAATTTCGATTTTAATTTTTTTTAAATGCAATAATTCAACATTTAAGGATATCAGAACAAAAATGTTGCTGATAAAGCAAATAGTGTAAACCATTCATTTTTAAATTTAGTTTTCTTCCTCTCAGAGATAGTTGCTATTAGGTGTTTATGCTCTCTACATGAGTTTCCTTGTTGCAATAAAAGGCTTTGTTACAATGGCAACCCAATTAGAGTCATCATACCTGATGATCAAAGTAATTACTTAGATGAAATATGTGCAACACCTTAATAAATAATTGTAATATCACTAGTATATTTTCCATCACACCGTTGTGCAATACAGATTCTTAGATTTATGATTCCTTTATCTTGCATTTGCTAGAATTTATTATAGTGGAACTTTGATGTATGTTTTTGACACAAACGTATCCAACAGTTCTTTCCTGTTTTTGGAAGACTTTACAGTATGTGAACAAGTCATATGGATTTTACAACATGACAAAGAATGACAACAGATAATAGTGTATCTAATCATAAAAAATTAAAGAGCTACTGATGCATCAAAGAAAATATTGAAAAACATTTTAATTAGGTAAAATTCCACTTGCATTCCATTTATATTTCATACATTTCTCCTTCCCATAATTTATTACAATGGAAATGTGTATGAATATATGATCATTGTCCCTTAGTATTTGTTTAGGCAATAAGGCATGCCCGGGGTTAGATTAACAGTCTGTTAATAACCCCCTAGGGGTATAATACGGCATGAGGCATAGCCAAGTGCCATATTACCACAATGGGGTGATTGACTGTTAGTCTAACTCCTGGGAGTGTCTCATTGCTGTTATAAAAGTTATTTAAAAAGAAAAGTGTTAAAAGTATACTATTTTAATGTTTTCCTCATTTACAGAGAGATTTTTTATAAAATAGTTCTTCCACCAACAGTTTAAGAATGCTGGTTCAGAATCAGAATGCAGCATTCCAGTCATTCAGCAGTGCTAGAGGATGGAATGTTAACAGGAAGAATCCATGTGCCTTGGTGATCAAGCTGCATATGACAGTGTAACAGGGATTAATGTAAGGCTGTTGGAATCCTAACAGCCAATATAACTGCATAATTTCTGAGATCCTTTTTATGTTGTCTTGTGCATGCAGCGCAAGCAACATTTTGTAGCAGCTTGCTGGAGTAGCAGGTTATGGAGGTGCATCAGTGTTGTAGCCAGTGGTGCCACTGCTTTCTTGGACTGGTCTCTGTGGCACCAATGAATGAGGATGCTGTCTGTGACAGCAGTACAGAAGTGTGCCACCAACTTGAAAGAAGTTTGTCGCTGCAATGAGGGAGCGTCCTATCATTGCAGGGCATGCCTTGTTTGCACTGTTTCGACTGCTGGGATTTACAGTATGGATTTGGGCACGATGAATTCCTACCACCTAGCCAGGTCTGATTTTTAGTGTTGCTACCCTATCCTTTCTTATGCTAGCCACACCACTGGACACTTTGTTATTGGGAGCGAGGGGCATGTGTTGCACCTTCTGTGCCAGTGCATTGCCAGATCCCTCTTTTTCCATCTATGATACACAATTAGCTGCTAAAATGGGTTATGCACCATACTTATTCAGCACAGATCTTCAGGATGCTGAGCCAGGGTATTCACCTGAACTGCTGCTTCTAGTGTGGGCTCAACCTCCTGGTTGTAAATATGCCCCTTGTCTTCCTGTTCTCTCTGGTATGCTGATATTGGATTTGTCCCTTTTTGATGTTCTTGTTTGCTTCAGAAGCTCTGTTTGTGATCCTGGATTGGAGCAGGATGAGTGCTCGGTGTGGCAATTTAGTTCAGCATATAATCCAGCATCAGATCAATGGCTGCTTTGAAGTAAGATTTGGTGCCCCATTTCAGACTTTTTCTTCCTGGCACTCTACTGTATTGGAGATCTGTTTTTTAGGGGGGAGGGTTTTCCAGTGTAGATCCAACAGCCTATTTGCCCCTTGGATTTGCAGCTTGCACACTTTGCCTCTTGTCCTCCTTCCTAACACCCTTTGGGCTAATTTCCCCTGAAGCCACAGAATGCCTTCATATGTTGTGGGACAGGATTCTCATCCATAGCGTAATCCCGCTTCAAACTGTTTATTACCCTTTTTGGACTGTGACAATTTTTTGTTTGCAGGGTGGGTGGTTGCAGTTCAGTTTTATACGCAGTCTCTTTTTCTTTTCTTTTATTGGGCATTATTCATAGAACCCTAGACTGCCCTGCCTTAGTTTTTGGACAAGCTGCAGTGTGTATAAGGGTGGTCCTCATACTTTTTACTGCAGCACAGGAAGGGTGAAATGAATATAATATAGCTGTTCTCAGACCTACACTATATAGCAGTATATCTGCATAGTTCTTATGCTTGTATTAGATATCATTTTGGTGATGTGTTACTATTACCTCTGTTACCGCAGTTACATCATCCTGGCATACAATTGGATTGAGGTGGGGGGCTAAATCACTGTTTTTTAGCCATCACGCACTGGGAAGCAGATATGGGGTGGGGGGGGACATCTCCTGTTACTTAATTTCAGATTCTTGTTAGTGGGGATAGAAGGTTAGTGGCAAATATAGGGATTTTATTATGGGGGGTGAGGAGAGGGTTTTAGTTGCTAAGGTTACTGAGGGATGTGATTTTTGGGAGGGGGAGGGGTAGGGCTTTGGATGGGATTGGCTGGGGTCTCTTATTCCTTTATTTTACCTGCCAGAGTTTTTCATGTGCGGGCATACCTCTCAACCTCCCAACTTGCCAGTATGTGACAGAGGGCTACAAAATGTGTGACAAATGGCAAAAATGTGGTATGCCTGATTTTTCACAGTGCGTGGAGTCATGCACTTGGCGTTTTCATGTACAATGAATAAAACTGATTTTACCAGAGTAAAATTATTGAGTAGCAAATTAAAGAGAAAATGATAATGTGTTGTGTCTGTGTGTCCTTAATTAAAATAATGAGTGATGGAAATCCTAAATGTGTGTGTCCTTAATTAAAATTAAGAGTGATGGAAATCCTAAATGTGCGTTAACATTTTTTTGATTTAATCTATGAATACACCTCTTGAGAATGAAAAATTACTACTTATTTGAGGACATCATGAAACAGTTAATTGAAACTATACTAATGCAGCACTACTGAATGAAAGAAAAACAACTACTTGTAGAGCATTTGAGACAATTATAAAACTAAATGTGTATTGAAACTATGCTAATACTACACTATAACATATAAAAATAAAAATGTGTGTTGAACATTGCAACTATAATACCATACTGTAAATATACTAACTATACTATATAAATGCACCACCAGTGAATAAAACAATGACAAAGTGCTTGAAAGTTAAACTTTAAAAACCCAAGTAAGCAATTATTAAACTTAAATAATAAAAGTGTATTCACATGTAACCACAAACACATGCTGGTGGCTGCACACTAAAAACAGTATATGCAACTGCAAAAATGCACAGTAAATCACAGCTGTAGGACCACAAAATGTCAAATGTCTTCCTTCAAAATACTGGGAGTGTAGGGCAGTTGTCTAGGTTGTGGTCTGGTGTTCTTTATTATAGGCGGCCGTTGCTTTTCTGGCAGCAGCAAGAGTCTCCTTAGAATACTTAACATCATAACAGTCTCGCTCCTCATTCATCTTGATTACCAGCAAAGAGTTTCACGTTTTGAGATGCAGGGAATGTCATAGCTCTCTTTTGACTTTGGCACCATGCTAAAAGCTTGCTCTGCTTCTGCGTTTGAATGAGGCAAGCAAAGCAGTACCATCATCAACCTTTTGAAGCGCTGCAGTGGACTGTCTCCACCAGCAGTTTTGAGTACTGTGGCCCAATGTTTTGGGAAGGCTGAATGGGGTCCATTTATTGGTCCAGTTAGGGTGCCTGTATCTGAAAAATGGTACACAGAAAATTTATCCAGCAATGTGTCCCTCTCTTCTGTGGTCTTGCAGATTCCCAGATGATCTGCCAGGTCTGTCATCATACAGGATATTACCTAGAGCTTCAATGAAGGATTGAGAACAAGTCCTACATTTTGACAAATTTGTTGTTCACAGGAAATTTCTTTAGAAACATAGAAACATAGAATTTGATGGCAGATAAGGACCGCTTGGCCCACCTAGTCTGCCCATTTTCCTACCTAATAGATAAGCTGCAGATCCTAGTTAACCAACAGCTTACTTCCTCCTACCCCCCACTAGGACTGCCTTATGTCTGTCCTGTGCATTCTTGAATTCCCCCACTGTTCTTGACTCCAAGACCTCCTCAGGGAGGCTGTTCAATGCATACACAACCCTCTCTGTGAAAAAATACTTCCTCACATTACCTCTGAGCCATCCCCCCTCTATCTTCAAATTGTGCCCCCTTGTTCTTGCACATCTCTTTTTCTGAAAGATGCCACCCTTTTGGACTTTGTTGATTCCCTTGAGGTACTAAAAAGTTTCTATCATGTCTCCTCTCTCCCTCCTTTCCTCAAGGGTATACATATTAAGCTCCTTTAGTCTTTCTTTGTATTTCTTCTGGTGCAGAGCCTACATCATTTTGGTTGCCCTCCTCTGGACAGCCTCCACTCTGTCTATGTCTTTGCGGAGATGGGGTCTCCAGAACTGCACACAGTACTCCAGATGGGGTCTCACCAACTGTCTGTACAGAGGGATAACAACTTCCTGTTTTCTGCTATTGATGCCTCTCCCTATGCATCCCAAAATCACCCCAGCCTTTCTTACTGCCTTCTCACATTGCTTGCCCACCTTAAGGTCATCTGATATAATTACCCCCAGGTCCCTTTCCATTTTTACTGTTGTCAGTATCTCACCCCCCATTGTGTACTCTTCCCCTGGGTTTTTGTTTCCCAGGTGCATTACCTTGCACTTCTTTGCATTGAATCTGAGCTGCCATACATTTGACCATTCCTCCAACCTTGCCAAGTCACCTTTTAGTATTTTCGATAAGACAGTAGAATAAAACAAAACTGCTTTCTGGTACATGTTGGTTTCTTTTACTGTCCCAGCAATGCTGTCTTCCTGGTCCTTCATGTACTGTCTTATTTCTGCACCTAGTTGAAGGTCACTGTGGCATAGACAAATTTCAGGATTGTCCAGAATGGTAGCACCACAGTCATTTAGCAATTTCCTGGCCATCTCAGGCCACAGGACTCTGCCGGCATATATATGGATGAGTTGAGAGATGTCCAAATTCAAAGTCATTAGTTGGCTGTCACCTTTTTGCATCTGTTGGTTGAACTGGCATAGAGGTTCAAGTCCATATTTTAGAAACATATATTGCATTCAGATTTCATGGCTGTCCAGCCTTTTGGTGAAACTCTCCACTTTTGCTGGTCTTTGTTCTGCTGACTGGAAATAGGATAAGAGTGCAGGCCACAGATCCAGCATCCTCGTAACAACCTTGTTCAAGCTGAGCCATTGTGTTGGTGCATGCTTTATGACCTTGAGTGGTTCCACATCCACAAACAGTGCAAATTCTTTTAGCTTTTGTTGTCTTTGTGCACTTGAAGCAAAGTGGCAGTAAACATCTGACACAAGCTCTTCAATTTTTGTCAGAGTCTTTACTGCTGCTTTGCTGCAGATATCTGCCACATAGCAGAGACACCCCATGTTGACAATATGTGGATTTAGGGTTTGGAGCCTTGATAACATGGAGTTCCTCTTGCCGATCATGAAGGCAGCATTGTCAGTTGACAGTGCAACAAGAGTGTCCATTGGGATGTGAAATCTGTTTAGGGTTTCCATAAGACAGTCAAACATGCCTTGTCCAGTTCCTGAGAGACAGTCAGGCATATCCAAGAACTTTATTGCATGCTTTCCTTGCTCTTCATCAAAATAACCCACAAGAATAACTAACAGTTTTTCATCTCCCATGTCTGTGCTCTGATCCATGTACACACAGTATGGCAATTTTAGGCACTTTGCTGCAACATCTTCCTGGTACATAGGCCCCATGATGTCCCTTCTTTTCAGGTTGCTTTTGTTGCACTGCAAGTCATCTATTTTACTACTTCAGGCTCAGAGCAGTACTTCTTCACATATTTAATAATGTGATCCCCACATGAAAATGACAAGTTGTGCTCTGCAAGCATAGCAACGAAAGCAGCTTCAGCCTCTGTAACTTCTGAGCTTGCTTGTGCTGCAAAAATATTGGAGAGCTTCTGTCCAGATGTGGCATGCTTGGCATTGTTTCAGTGCTTCTCTAAAGCTGCATGATGCTGCAGATCATGGCGTCCTCCATGGCTTATGGTGAAATCACTGAAGCATATCTTGCACAATCCATATATTCTCCCTTTCCTGCTCTCACCGACCCAGTCTAAGGAAGATTTCCAGGTAGCCTGGAATGTTGTGTGTCGTCTTTGCTTCTTCACTGGGATGTGCGCAGTGGAATTATCTGATTCTGAATCACCCCCACAATCTATGCAAACATAAAATTTAACAATCTAAACAAAAGAAAGGCAATGAACCTCAACTTGACTACCACTGTCAGAGACAAATCCCTTCAGGCAGTCAATAAGACAGCAACAATAATTTTCAACTTCAAATACTTATTTGTTCACTGGCATGGCAGGAGGTAAGGCGTAATGCCTCAGCCCTCCTCGCCTCACCACTAAGCCAGCCTGCTTCAGTCCACAATAAAAAGTGTCATCCAGTAAGATTAGGAATGGTGCAGAAAATGCCATGAAGAATGGGAGGAGCTGGAAAAACAGACTTGTGTGCCCCAACATGGCAAGACATGGCAAGGACAAATGGGAATTCCATGAAATGCATCCAAGGTAACTTGCAGGCATGTAGCAAGCCAGAGCCATTGTGGCCAAGGGATGGCAAAGGACAAATGAGTATGCCAAAAAAATGCATTCAAAGTAATCTGACACAATGTCACATAGCGAACTACAAAATCACCATAACAAATAGGCCATGATGTACCTTGTTTTTGGGTTGGTGGAAGGGGTGACTCTGCTTGCTGTGTCCAATCAATGCTGATGTTTTCTGAACATGACTGTAGTGGGTCACACTGTAACACTACAGTCATATTAATAAACCATCAGATGTTGTTTAGACACAGCAAGCAGCCCCCCCAGGCATCCAAATACCCATGCAAACAATTCTGTTACACATTTAAAGATTAATAATCAAGCAACTGGGTGATGTCACATAGCAAATCACAGCATACAGCATTACCATCAATAATCGGCCATGAATGTCATTTTGGTGGTGGTAGAAGGGGTGCCTGCTTACAGTGCATCACCTTACTTAATATACCAGAGGTCACACAGCAAGCCCCCCACCACCACCATCATTAAAACAAGGTATACCTGGCTGTACTACATCCTGATCCTTGTTGATACAATAATACACATCAGGAATATGGTTACTTTGAGGTTACAACCCTGACCTCTCCCAAAAGGCAAAAACCACTCTAAATATCCCCAGTAACATACCTGAGACACTGGCCACATTCAGCTGCAGCTTCTCCTCCTCCTGGCGCCTCCTTTTGCTGGTGATGAATGCTTGCATGGCAGCATAGAAGTCTAGATGCTTTGTGTTGCTGGTAGTGACAGGATTTCCTCCAAGTAGAATTCAGTAGGCAGTAGGTAACTCCTCCTCTCTGGGTTGTTGCTAGCCTAGCCTGAACTAATATGGAAGCAGGGTCACTCACACTCAGGGCAGCACCAGCAGATCTCTAATGTGAAGGAAAAAGAATAATTAGCTTCTGTATACAGTCACAGTTGTTTTCACTAGCCCCCCCAGCAGCACTGTTGGAGACTGTCTGTAGAAGCACAGTGGCTGAAGGGCAGCCAGGGGCAGCAGGTACTGCAGGAAGGGACCCACCTCTTAACACCACAAAAAAGGCAGTGAGTGAAGTGGTGTGCTGTAAGTATGGATACTGCTCTTAAATAGCAGCACAGACCCTGAGGCCAGCACCCCCAAACCCTGAGGCTAGCCAGCCTCCCCCAAAAAATCAGTAGCCCGCCCCAGCTGAGCACCAGCAAAACTGATGACTTTGAAGTGGTGCTGCTGCTGCCTACTCTTGTGAGCACTAATTCAGCTCTTTTACAATAGTGCTCAAGTGCAGCAGCAGCCAGTACAGATATGATAGGGGCAGCATGGCACAGACACAAATAGTCACCTGCCCAAGGGGCTAACTTGAGTAGCAAGGCAGCATGCAGCAGCTTTAGCTTGTTGGTCCAGCCAGTACCCTGCTCTGAAAAGGTGGACTGGAATAGTACACAACACACTCCTTGGCCATCCTCAACCCTCCAAACATAAAACACAGTCACTCAGAAAAGGACAAATTAAGCAGTGCACTAGTACCGACCTCCACCAGTGCCAGCAGTTCAGTTTAAATGAAAGGGATTGTGGATCCTTTTTGTTGGTGTGCTGGTGCAGTGTAGAGGCATCGTAACTGGATGTGGATGGTCTGGTGGGTCTTTGCGGTGTTTTAATTTCTTTTTCTGGGCTCCTGGCTCCTCTGGCTGTGGCAGATGATGATCTCCTGACCCTCTCCATTTTGCAGGGCTCAGTCGGCTGATCGTACTCCGAGTTGGCGAATCCTCTTCCTCTCCTGGCTTCTCTTCCTGGTTCCTTCCCTCAGGTGGTCCATTGACAAATGCATTCCTCCCAAAAAAAGCTACCTGGCTCATGGTTCCTCCCTCCAGCCTCTTAGCTACCTATATACCATGGTAGCAGAACTGAGTGGGGAGGATTGGGAACTAGTCTCTTAATCAGTGGGAGAGTGGGGGTCGGGGCTCTCATGACATCGAGGGAGGGAGGAACTTTCCTGCAGAGTGCACCACATCACTGAGTGAATGTCTCAGTGATGAGATGAAACCAGAAACCAAGGCAGACAAAGGGACCAGCGTGGTTTTGGCGTTTGGGGCGGTAGCACAGAAATTTAAACAAAAATTTGGGTCAGTGGTACAGGAGGTCTAAATTCGGGACATCCCATGAAATCTGGTGTACTTGAGAGGTATGTTTGCGGGCTGGGGTGGGGGTGGTGCACTACTGGAGGTTGGGAATAACTTGTCCGGATCTCACTTATTCTATTCCCTTATGCATTGGGCAGGAACATATAAATAAGTTTGTGTATCATGGCAGTTGCCTATAACTTTTGTTTGTGGAACATAGAGGGTGCTCAGTGTCCCACAAAGCGGGCTAAGGTCCTACTTCATCTTCATAAATTAGAGGTGGACATTGCTTTTCTATACGAAACTCGTCTGCTCCCATCCCATGTTTCCCTTTTTAGGAGATCCTGGGTGGGGCAGGCTTTTGGGGCAGGTTCTGATTTGTGCAAAAGGGGCATCACTATTTTGATGGCCCAGAAGGTGCCATTTCCTTTGCTTCAGGAGGAGGCAGATCCTTGAGGCTGTTTTTTAATTCTGTGGACCTTGATTGGTCAACTAGAGATAATTTGTAGAGCTATTTATGGCCTCACTACAGATAATCCTAAATTTTTCACCACTTTAATAGCCCTATTGGCACCATGGACCTCCCTTTCCATACTCCTTGGCAGGGAATTGGAATATGGTCTACTGCAACAACCTTAAGAGGTCTGGTACCCACCATCAATCTTTATCATCAGGGCAATTCACCCTTTGGGAGCTCATGGACTACCTGGGCTTATTGGATCCCTGGAGGATGTTATATGCCAGCCAGCAGGAATATTCATTTCATTCCCTCCCTCATGGTTCCCTTTTAAGGAGTGATTATTTTTTGCTGGGGATTAAGCATCTCTCCGGTGTTCTTGCCTGTTATTATACTGTTAAAGTCATATCTGATCATCATCTCACTCTCCTTCAGCTAAGTCTCTCTCCTGCCCTAGAGCATGATAAGGTTTGGAGACAAAATAACCAGCTCCTTAAATCTGAATATTTGACGCAACATATTCAACATTTTGTTACCTCTTTCCTGGAATTTAATTTCCGTTCCATGGCTAAACTTGACCTCTTATTGGAAGCCCTGAAATGTGCTCTCCATGGAGAACTGATCCACCTGGCCTCCAAGTGGGAAAAGATGGCCTCAAAGGAATTGGCCTCTCTGTTGAAGCAAATTAGGTCCTTGGAAAGGCACATCCCTTCCACTTCATCTCAACCTGAATGGGAACACATTGAAAGTCTTAGATCTAAATATAACACCCATCTGGGAGAGAAAGTGGACCACCTATAGCTGCATTCTAAAACAAAATATTTTGACCAAGGGAAGAAAGCTGGGAAGCTACTGGCATTACGTCTGCCCTCCCAAGCTATAGATAGGATAGTATCTTCCATTCATAACAATTCAGGTCAGCTTCTCACCTCCCCTTGGGATATTGTTGCTCATTTTCAGGCTTATTACCCAGCATTATATACTCTGCCATCTTCCTCTTTTTATTTGAATCATTTGGAGGCCTTCCTTCAAGATATAGGTTTACCTCATTTGGCTGAACCATGTTCAAAAATATTGCAGCCTCCCCTGACTATAGTTGAGATTCACCATGTTATTGATTCCCTGGCATCAGATAAGTCCCCGGGCCTGGACGGCTACACTGCCAATTTTTATAAAACATTTTAAACTCTGCTGGCTCCCATACTATTAATACTTTTAATTATATTTTTAAGGAGAGCCTCTCTGATTTCTCTCTTACTGAGACCGTCATGTAGTCCTTCCAAAATCTGGAAGAGATCCCTTGCTTGTCATGAACAACAGGCCAATATCTCTCCTCAATGTCGATTTTAAAATCCTTGCTAAAATATTGGCTCGTAGGTTGGGCCAAGTTTGGGGCCCTCTTATAAGCAGGGGAAAAAGTAGGATTTTTCCCAGGATGGATTTCTGCCTACCATTTATGCAAACTTTCTTTATTTCTGCATCCAGGGATTCCCGTACTCCTGCGGTGCTGGCTTCCCTGGATGCAGAAAAAGCATTCAATAGGGTTTCATGGGATTATCTATTTAATTTGCTGTCCAAATTTCATATTCCCCTGATTTTTATTCAATGGATCCAGGTGCTCTACTCTTTGCCTTCTGCTCGTATACTCTGTAACGGAGTTCTTTTGAAACCTTTTTTTACTACAACAGTGCACTAGGCAAGGATGTCCGCTCTCACCCCTTTTTATTCAACTTGTTTTTGCAGCCTTTGATCAGGAAACTTATTGTTTCCCCACCGGTTTTTGGCATAACCTTAGGGGAGTATTAATGCAAACTTTCAGCATACATGGATGACATCCTGCTACACGTCTCCTCTCCTGCAACATCCTTGCCTGCTGCCCTGAATATCATTACCCAATTTGGCCATATCACTAAGTACACATTGAATTTAGCCAAATCAGAAGTAATGCCACTTAATGGTGTGACTTTGAGGGCAGAGGTGGAGCATCTTGGCCTTGTTTGGATTCAGGATAAACTGAAATATTTGGGTTTCCATTTAAGTGCTTGGCCTGTCAAATAAAAGCATTATAATCTTGATTTGGTGGTTGCCCAAATGAAAACAGATTTAGAACATTGGTTCTTGCTACCTATCTCCATGTGGGGATGTTGTAACATTACAAAAATGAATGTGTTGCCTCACCTTTTGTATCCGTTTCAGATGTTTAATTACACATTGCCAAAATCTTGGTTCACCGAAGTAACCAGGCTACTCACCTCTTTTCTATGGTGGGGTAAAACTCCCTGAAGAGCCCTATCCAAATTAATGCATTCTAAGTAGAGGGGCATTCTGCAACCTCTGAATTTTTCCTATATTACCTGGCCATCCACTGTGTTAGATTCTTTCAATGGCTTAGACCAAACTCTGAGGATGATGCTAGACCTTATGTCCCACAATAGTTAGACATAGAACATTTCAATGCTCGCTATTAGGTCTGGATATTTGAGCACTTCTTTACATTCCCTGCAAGAAACTACCCCAGTCATCGTGGAGCTCCCCTCTAGAAGCATCCCTACAGGATCATTCACAATTATGTTCCCTGGTCAAAGTACAATCACATAAGGATACCATGCAACCTTTAGTAGGGAACCCTAATTTTAAAATTGTTGGGCAGATGCTCACCAAGACTTTTTGGACCTATAGAGAAGTGGATGTAGTTGACGATCTCATACGAGATCAGAAACTCCTCACCTTTCAAGAGGCTCAAGAAAGATATCATTGGCCTCCCACACTATAGTTCAAATACTTCCAGCAGACACATATGCTATTACATCATTTTGGCACCAGCTCATGGGACAATTCTTACAGGAATGCTGTCCTCCCTTTGGCCTTATCCATCCCCACTTTTCATGTTATCTCTAACTACTATCACATATTGCACTATCTCTCAGTTAATATGGAAGGCCCAGTATTTTACTATTGGGATCAGGTTCTAGTGGAGAATAGTTCCTCCCAAAATTGGCCTTGTATTTGGAAGCACTTATGTATAAATACATAAAATGGCACTGTATGGTTTCCTACAATTTCAGGTTCTACACAATCTCTGTTACACCCCTGCCAAATTACATAAAATTGGTAAACTTCTCTCTGATACCTGCTCTAGATGCAAGTAAGAACCAGGCACATGGTTTCACATTCTCTCATCCTGTGCAAAAGTGACCCCCTTTCTGGAATCCATCCAGTCATGATTAGACCCCTTGCTTGGGTTGTCTGATGATTTTCTCCCCAAGGTCTCCTTATTGGGGGAATATGAAACTGAACTGATTGTTAACCAGAGGCTGCATAAGGCCCTCATTCCGGCTTGTGCCAAAAAAGTTATTCTCCGACACTGGCTGGACCAGCATATCCCTCAGTTTTTCAAATGGCACAGGGAGATACCTTTTGCTTTACAAGCAGA
Organism: Neoceratodus forsteri; assembly: GCA_016271365.2. Taxonomy (NCBI): domain Eukaryota; kingdom Metazoa; phylum Chordata; order Ceratodontiformes; family Ceratodontidae; genus Neoceratodus; species Neoceratodus forsteri. Next base: position 685,273,257 of record CM028137.1, on the reverse strand, counting down.
ACGGCTCATAGCAAGTATGAGTAATAGATTCGATAGATATCAGAGCATTTGGGAACTTTTATACACTTTGTTAACTATTTGAGTATCTTGGTTTTTTTTGCCCTTTGTAGATTTTTCACTTCTCGATTGCACCCTATCTGACTCAATGTTATACCTTGTTTTTCTATAGTAGACACCTAAAAGACTGCTGTGTACATTAGCAACTAGATTTCATTAATTGTATCTACTCTCGTGCTTACTTTCTTGGTCATTATTGGTTCTATATCTTCCAGCAGTGGGAGAAGTGGGGTTGGTTGGGGGCAAACCATTCTTTTTTTATTATTAGAAAATATTCCTAGTATAGTGATGTTAAACTCGTTTGTTCAACCCTTCACATTTTAGTGTGTTCTATTCTGGCATGGTGTTGATATTTGTCTGACAGCTTCTTATTGATGTTTGTATTATTGTGGTTTTAATAAATTTTTTCAGTTTGAAAAAAAGAAGTGCCTGAAGGTGGATAAAAGTCAATATCAGCGTAGTGGATCTGTCGACATGATTGAAAGGCAACAAACCTGGAGATTTCCATCAGTGGTGTAGGTCCATTATAGGACACAAGTTTGTAGAAAGCGATAACTCTATGGGTGGAGTATTAGGAGAAGCCAGGATACCAAGGGCTTGCTTTTGAGATGAGAGGCAACTGCAAGGGGAAACCCCTCGGAGGACCAAAGAATCATACTATCCTCAGTGGGGGATGAGGAGCAAAGCAGAGACCTGGAGACCTGTCTGTAGTGATAGGGCCCGTTAAGAGTAGGCAGAGGTCCCTGGGCAAGGTTTTAGTCTGGGGTGGCATCCCTAGGATAGGGACTGGCACTGGAGAGTGGCTTGGCTCTGATGTGAGGTGAGGGAAACAAAGTCACAAAGTAGGTTAGGACCAAAGTGGATAATCCTGGAAATTGGGGGACTGTGCCTTTAAATGCAGTCCGGGCACAAACAGGAGGCTGGGCTGATGCACTGAGCATGGAGGTTATAGTCTACAGAAGGTATGAGCTCTGGCCTAGGACATTGCTGGGGGTGAAGAGCTGTAGATAAATGGCTGCCCAAGGAGCAGCAGAGGAGAAGATCGCTGAATCTTCTGACCAACTAGGACAGGAGCACTGCAGGTCCATGGCTGGTGGGATGAAAGAGAGAGGAGCAGTAGAGTGCGGAGGACAGCCAGGTGGTGACACGATGATCCACCCAGAAGAGAGAAAGTGACTAGAAGCGAGGCTGAGAACCAGCCCAGGAGCTAGAAGGAATACAATCAGGAGCAGTGGAACTAGCCCAGAAGTGAGAGAGGACAGCAGGGGAGTGAGTCCCAAAAGACAAACAGAACAAAACAACACAAGGTAGGGGGGAAGAGACCAGGAGGAAGGATGGGGCAGAGAGGAGGCATGGAAGGCTGCAGAGCAGTGAAACAGGGACAGAAAGAGGATAGAGCAAAGGCAGGGAGGGGAAGACACAGAGCAAAACAAGAAGAAAGGAACAAACATTGAGAGCAAGGGGGCAGTGAGGTAGCTGGCAGCCACTGGCAGGAGGAAGGGGAACCTAAAGCAGGGGAGAGAAGGAGCAGTGAGCAGGGGCAAATAAAGCAGCAAATAGGGAAGCAAAGGGTGAGAAAGCACAACCACAAACCACAAAGCAGCTCAGTCCAAAATGAAATAAGTGCTGAGTGAGTTTGGAGGCATGCTTAAGTAGCGTTGGTGGGTTGAGTTATTCCTCCCCATTGAACCACGGGCTGAGCCCTCCCAAGAGGAAAAATCTATAGAAGACATATGAAATATATAAGCTAAATCATGTCTAAATAGTGTTTTCCAAAGTTTTCCCAAAGTTCTCAGCTGCTGTTTAATTTGGAATGAGATGTCATTTTGTGCCCAAAGCATGATTGCTTTTTATTTTTATGCTCCTTAAAGATATTTTGTATTATCTTATTGAACTTTGCATGTGGTGAGGTATGTGCATTGTAATTTTCCTGCCTGCTTTCCCCAGGACTCCTATGAAAAGGAGATGAGTCACATGAACATACAAAACCTGCCAGCAGAAACAGGCCTCATAGTCTATCAAGTCTGCTGGAATGCACAGTTATCATCCCTGTATTGCAGCTGCCCCACCCCCCTTTCACCTCCAGAAACTTTTCAGCATTATTTACCCAGCTCCCCTGCCATGCCCTATCCCAAGCCATTTTGAAACTTCGCACCATCCTGCATGCCACCACCTCCTCTGAAAGAGTGTTCCATTTTGACGCCACCCTTTCAGTTAAATAATGCCTCCTCATCTCCCTCCTGAATCTGCCACCCTCCAATCTTAGCCTATGCCCCCTTGTGCCCCTTCAATTCCTCAGCTTAAACAATCCCTCTGTGCCAGATTTATTGATCTCCTCAAGTATTTGAAAGTTTCAATCATATCCCCCAATCCCTTTGCTCCTCCAGGGTGTACAAACTCAAGTGACTCAACCTTTCTTCATAGGTTCTGCATTACATCCCCTGAATCATTTTTGTCGACCTACACTACATTGCCTCACGCATCCTGATATCCTTCATCAGATATGGATGCCAGTACTGCATGCAGTACTCCAACTGTGGCTTGACCAAGCACCTACACAGGGGCAGGATCACATCCTTGTGTCAGGATGAGAACCCTCATGCAATGCACCCCAGCATCCTATTCACCTTAGCTGCAGCCTTTCTGCACTGAGCAGAGTTGTTCATGCTCCCTGTTACTATCATTCCTAGATGCATCTCCTGCTCAGTGACACCTAACCACAGCTCATCCAACCACTACTTCCTCCTCGGGTTCTTCACCCCGAAGTGCATAGCATTGTACTTCTTTACATTAAAACCCATTTGCCACCTTGTCGACCACTCCTCAAGCCTGCTTAGGTCACTCTGTAGCTTCTGCCACCCCCTCTATGTCATCCACTACAGCCCCCATCTTAGTGTCATCAATGAATAAACTGATCTGGCTCCCAACCCTGTGTGCAATATCTGATATAAACTGACCAAACAACATTGGCCCCAGCACACAGCCCTGCAGCACACTGCTGGTCACCGGCTTAGGAGATGAGACCCCCCACAACCACCCATTGCTGTCTATCTTCCAGCCAATTCATGATCCAGTAAGCCATCTTAGCTCCCACTCTTACGTATTTCAGCTTTGCCCCCAGGTACCTGTGAGGGACCGAATCAAAAGCCTTGCTAAAGTCCATATAGGACATCTACTGCATGGCCTTTGTCTGACTCCCTTGTGACCCAGTCATAGTATTCTGTTAGGTTGGTTTGGCATGATCTTCTGGAGACAAACCCATGCTGCTGCCTATCCTGGAGCTCATTAACCTCCAGGAAAGTTACCAGTCTCTCTTAAGATTGCTTCCATAAGTTTACCCACTATGGAAGTGAGACTGACATGTCCTTAATTCCCTGGCTCATCCTTTATGCCGCTCTTGTAGATAGGCACCACATGAGCCAACCCCCAATTCTGCGGCATGCACCCCATGTCCAGGGAGATGTTGAACAGGTCAGCCAGCAGCCCAGCCAACACCTCCACCATCTCCCTTACCACACTAGGGTGAATGCCATCAGGACCTGGTGCCTTATCCACTTTAAGTGCCTTCAGACCTTCCAAAACATTACCTTCCAAAATCACCTTGTCAGTCACCCCCATCCCACCCTTATAGTCCATGATGGTAGTGGACCACTTACCTCCCTCATGAACACAGAGCAGAAGTGTTCATTCAGCAGTCTGCCTGTTCCTCCTCCTTCTTCACCCTTCCCTTGCCCTTCTTGATCCAGACTATCCGGTCCCAGCAGCTCTTTTTCTCCCTTACTTATCTAAAGAATTTCTTCTCACCCTCCTTTATGGCCCGAACCAACCAAAGTTCCTTGGAGGCCTTGGCCTGTCTTATTAACTTGGTTACTTCCTTGGCCTGAGGGTGGTGTAGGGCAAAGTATGGCAGGGAGGTAGGGTATTGCAGGACCACAGCAGGCATGTGCCTCCATGCATGTACTGTATGTGCATCCACAACAAGGGGAGGGGAGAAAACATAAAAATGGAGCTGGCCAGCTCCATGATGGTCCTGGCTATGATCCTGGTGACTGGGATGCAAGCTATGGATGAATGTGAGCCCCCCAAGGGGGGGGTAGAGCCCTGTCTGGCAACTCCAGGCATAAACACAATATAAAAAAAAAAGAAAGAAAATGGTCTTGGCGTGATTAAAATAGAAAGTTTAAAAAAAAAGTATAAAAAGTTTTAAAAAATTAATACAAAATAATAAAATACTGGTTTGTGTAAAGTAGTCCCTGCATTACACAGTGCTGGTACTGCCAGTAGAGGGCAATGTAGTCATTGTTAAACTGCAGTCCTATGCAGGAATTGGACGAGGGGTCAGAAAACTAACTTTCTTTTTTTTATTTGTTTTTTTAATTTTAAAATAAAGTTGGGGCATCTGTTTCATTATTCATAGCCCTTTAGATTTACTTGGCATTGGGTCAGTAGTGCCAGTTGCTCTGTAGGCTCGCAGAACTGAGATACAGTGGGGCACCATTTTGTTCTGTGTTCTATTGCTTCTTTGTATAGAACCTCTCAGGGAGGGACTGAAGGTTGGGAGTAGAACATGTATGGAGGTCGAGCGAGCTAGTAGTAAATCAGGTTTTTAATCAGGTACATTTATGTATTCTTTATTTGTTTCAGTGTGTATTTTTGGGTGGAGGTACTCAGTTGGGGTACAGTTTTAAGTGTAAAGGGATCGGTAAATTTGGGAAAAGAAGCAGCATCAGCAGTTTCATATCTTTCACTGCCTAGATAAGGGGATATGATGCCATCTCACACGTCCTAGTAGATCAGCTAGCTGTTGGGCTAGCGGGGGATGTGGCTAGTTCTCTTGTACTAGGGCACTTTACTGAGGCTGTAAAAAGTGTTTTTATTTATTTATTTTTTAAATAACTAATCATTTGGATACATGGGGTTGGGTGGTTGAGGGTACAGTCCAATATGACTTTCTGGAAATCTCAGTTATCAAGAAGAAAAAAATGGCAGGTCTGCATTTTGAAATTAGCTACTCTGTTCATTCAGCTTATGAGGAAGCAGGTCAGGCACAATGATGCCTGAGTGTATGAAAGGGCATTTGGGCTGGAACATTTTATTTCTTGGCCATCTATTTAAGTTAATGTACCCCCTGGCAAGGGTACCAACCAATCAGATGCCCTGAAATAAAAAGCCCATTTTCTAAAAAGATATACATTATTAAAAAAGAGAACACTTCATAACATCAATTCTCATTCCTCACTAATTCATAAATCAATCCTGCCTCAGCTATTTTTAAAAGTGAGCTTTAGACAGTTTTCCTTAACTTATGGCAAAAAGACAGCCACCTACTGATTGTAAGATGATTAGCCAGGTTCGCTCTTACAACCAACTGTTTGACCGCAGATTGTAATAATTATTGTTTTGTGATATGCAGTTTTAGCCCAGAGTTGAAAACCACTTTATTTTTGCAGTTTTGTCTAATGTTAAAGTGTGTCAAGACTAACCCCAGGTAGTACCTGCAAGGAGCTAAAACTCATTTAGGAGCTGAAATTACTTTGTAGCTATAGTGTGTCTGTTCCTCCCCTGAATATTCAACACAGGCTACCCCTCCCTCTACCCTCTATTTAATCTCTGCTGTCTGCTCCTTTTCAGGATCCTGCCATTTCAGGCATCTCGGGGCTCCTCCAAGCTGCCACCAGCTCTTGGACCCACCGGCAACTTCACAGCTTTTTTATTTTTGTCCAGGTTCCCATTAGCAGTTTATACAGCTCTGCCACTAGAGGGACCCTGTTTCTTTCATTTCAAATCTAACTACCCTCTAGGGTCCCTAGAGACAGTATCCCCCAAGGTGCTTCCCCCTCTACTGCTTATCCCTTTTGAGTATCAACCCTGCCTTTTTTTCCTCATAGGTGTCAATATGCAACTCCTTAGAACCCTCTGCATCATACTGTTAATGCCAGCACTAGCTCCCTCAATAGCAAAGGATCTTTCAAAATGCGCACCTGATTATGAATATGACCCTTTAGTTTGCGCACCTCAGAATGTTTAATGCCCCTCAATTCACTGCCTCCAGACTGAAATGTCACAGGAACAAAACCTGAAAAACTCTAAAATCACTAGTACACCAATGCCATCAACCCTAAGCAGCATACACCCTACTACATGGTACCATAAGCCCTGTAGCCATTATGCACATCCCCTCCCACCACCAATCATTGTCATGCTTCTAGCCTACCCAAGTGACAAGCAAAAAATATCCCGCTGTGTCAGCCAATCACAGGCCCTAACATATCAGACATGGGAGGCAATAAGACTAATATGGTTGCTCCTGCTAATCTCAGGGAACATACACCCTAATCCAGGCCCAGTGTCATACAATATAACTATATAAAAAACAGAATAGTCCAGCCATAGCATCAATAAATATCTGCAGCCTACTGGCAAAAATTGACACTCTACAAGTCTGGGTCACACAACACTAGCCTGACATCCTCTCTGTGGTAGAGACCTGACTATTGCCCAGGGAGCCCGACTCTGTTGTACAACTCTCTGGGTATACATCCTTCAGACTAGATAGACTTGTTAAAAGAGAAGGAGGGTGTTTTATCTATGTCAAAGACCACATACAGGGCCAAATGTTAAATCAGTATCACACCAATTGTGGGGCTCAACTGCTGGCCATAAAAGTAATACTCGGTAAAAACAGTAAAACTCTTACCATAGTCTTGGCATACATTCCTCTGAAGGAACAAGCTGTTGGCTTCAAATCTGTGATTGACTACCTCTCAGTTCGGAGCCAGAACACTGAGCTGATAACGGTCAAGGACTTTAATATTAACTGGCCTCCCCCGACGCTGGCCCCTATAAGGACTTGTTATCCTCACTCCGTTTCATGCAACTGATAGACACCCTTACAAGGCTTAATTATCGGACAGGCACAGGTACCATAATTGACTGGATGGTCATAAACCAGCCTGGCAGAATAACCTTCACTTCAGTTCTCCCAGACTGTCTCAGTGACCACTCCCCAATAATATGCAAATGGTCTAATAAGGCCCCAAAGGTGCAAGCCAAAACTGTTAATTCCAGGGTCCTGAAGAAGGGCAAACTGAAACTCTTAAGAGCTCACATCAACCTCCAAGATTGGAGTTTTTATGACTCTATCACTTACATCAACACTGCCCTTGAAAGCTTCATGAACAAGTTTAATGCAGTATGCAATATCTATGCCCCCTGCACTAAATGAAAGGTCCATGATTACAAGAGCCCCTGGATCATCCCCTGCTACTAGCCCTCATGAAACATAGAGACATCCTGTGGTGCAAAGCTAGAAACTCTGGCACCCCAGCAGACTACCAGAATTATAGAACTACCTGTAATAAGTGCACCTGGGCTATACATAAGACCAAAAACAATCACTTTAAGAGTGATCTGACAAACTCCTGGGGCAGCAGCCATCAGTTCTGGGTGTACATTAAGTCTCTCTCTAGCAAACCCAATAAAACTCCTCCCACTTTTTTGAGCATTGAGGGTCATGCAACGCAGTATCACTACCACATAATGTAGCTAATGTTTTCAACAAGGCATTTACTAACCTTAGCAGCATACTGCCTTCTAGCTTCCTCCAAACCCCACCTGATATATACCCCACACAAAACTCAGGGACCCAATCAAACTTCCACCCGCCTTTCTAATTCAGAGTTATCACCCCTCACGAGGCTAAAAAAAACCTCATAAAAGCTCTCGTAAATTCCAGGACTAGTAGGGATCAGCTTGACCTCAAACTATCTAGACTTACCCTGGACATAATTCTCATTTCTCTCACCAAAATCTTAAATCTTTCCCTGATCTCTGGTGATTTCCCACAGATCTGGAAAGTGGGAGTGGTCACCCCTGTCTTCAAACGTGGAGACAGAGCCAACTTTGCAAACTATTGCCCAATAGCAATCTTACCCCTTCTCTCAAAGGCATTAGAGTGCATTGTTTCTGACCAACTGACAGAATATATGGAGAAATACAAACTGCAAAACCAGAAAAAACACGGCTTTCGCAAACAACACAGCACTACAACCACTCTAGTCGAGTATACCAGCTTTATTCACAATGTCTTGGACAGAGGGCTCTTGCTGGAGGCTATGTACTGTACATTGACCTCACCAAGGCCTTTGACACTGTAAACCACATTCTGCTCCTGGGTCAACTCTGCCTTTCTGGCCTCTCTTCTGAATCTGTAGACTGGTTCAGGAGCTACGTACCTCACCGGAAGGGACCAAAAAGTGAAAATACAAGACACCTTCTCCGAAAACTATAGTGTCACCACCCCAAGGCTCTATCCTTGGTCCCCCTACTGTTCAATTTATTTCTAAACAGCTTCCCACAATCTGTAAACAACCACATTCTGCTTTACGCAGATGACGTGGTCCTATATTCATGCAAAGCCAATCCCACTTTACTTGAAAAGCAAATGCAGGCTAATTTTTACTCTCTAGAGCATTGGTTCCTTCGATCCAAATTACTCCTTAATTACAAAAAAAACAAGACCATGTTATTCACGACATCGCGTAACAAACACCGTATTCACCAACCTCACATTCTTAACAGTCAGAACTCTCCCCTTGAAATGGTCCAAACATTTAAAAACCTGGGAGTGATACTAGGCAGCACCCTATCATTCAGCCAACATATTGACTCAGTTGCAAAGTCATGCAGTGTGAAACTGTGACTACTGTACAGACATTGTCAGTGTCTTACTGCTGAAGCACTAAAATTGCAGTAAACAGCTCAGTGCTCTCAGTGATCGACTATGGTCTAGCAGTCTATGTGGTTGCCTCCCAATCCTCACTAAAATGTATCAGAACAGTGCTTAACAAAGCATGTTGTCTAATCCTAGACACACTCCACCTCACCCACACCTGTGACTATACTTTCAGATAGGGTGGCCCAACCTTGATTGCTGCATTCAGTATCAAAAGTTTTCTTCATTGCCAAGAAATCTACTCTTGGACTTACTACTCCAGGACTGCAAAGCCTCCTTAACTGACCTAACACCACAATATACATTAGGGGGTAAACAATTCAACCCTACCACCAAACCACGCAAGGTCAATGGTCCTATGAGGACCAGGCGCCACTATAGCTCAATGCGCTTGACATAGGCATTATAAAAGAAGTAAAGCTAGGATCTTTTAAATCTAAACTCCATACAGCCCTAGCCTCAAACAGCAACTGCAATTGTGGGACCTTATCCCCCTCCCATCTACTCTTCTCTCATCAGTCTTCCACCTTTCTACTTGCCCTCTAATCTTGCTCCTCTCCCTTCCCTACTTTGTGTTCTACCCCCCCGGGCTCTCCTCCTCCTTTCCCTCTAATTTCCCCTCTTTCTCTCCTCCACCCCCATTGTCCAGCATACCAGTGACACTCCTATTTCCCTTATCCCCGCTCCTCTCCCTCCTTCCCCTTTGTACCTCCTCCCTGTTTCTTTCCCTTTGTTTCCCCCATTCCTCTCACCCCACCTTCTCTCTACCCCTGGCTTTTCTCATGCTTTCCCATCCTCCACCCCTCTCTGCCCATAATCATTCCTTTGTTCCCTCCTTCGCCTCTCTCCCCCTCTCCCCATTTTCTAATTTCCCCTACCCTCCCCATCTCCCTCAATTTTCTCTTGCTATCCTTCTCTCTCATGTTTATTTTTGTGCACCTCCTCCTCCAACCCTGGTAAGTCACTCTCCCCTATAGGCTTCAGGGTCTCTGCCTTGTCACTTCTCACCCTGGTAACATGGGACTCCCTGCTATCTATTCTTATTAGCACTTCAGACAATAGAACTGATGCGTTAACATGTTCTGGCAACCTAGATAAGTGCTTTCATAGCTTACCTAATTTTAGTTCTGACGTTCACTGTGTTTTCTGAAACATCCTATATTGCTAACTGCCTTATTTTCTTAACTGGGCAAAGTGACCTTGTCCTGGTTATACTACTGTGTGATACACTGACCCCAAAGCAACTGTTAATATCTGCAAACGTGCATAACTTTACCAACTGAACCTTTTCTAGCATTTTCTGCTCAGTATTTTGTACTCATTGTTTGATACTTTTACTGGTTGTGACATTGCTTTACTATAAACTGAAAATTTGATGATTGTGTATATGTAACCTCTGTATTTTGAATGTGTACATATGTGATTGCTATGACATGGAACCTTTGTAAAAGAGCTTTTGGCTCAAAGGTACTTCCCTAGAAAATAAAGAAATAAATAAAAAATATTCTTGCACTTGTCCCAGCTTATCTACATTCCCCTTTTTTGAGCTTTATAGAATTTATAACATATAGAATAATGCACGGGGTTGTGTATTTAACGAGTTTTTATACACACACACACCGAGGTATTGGATGCTACATAAACCCCAAGAGTAAAGTTCGAGGGGTTTATTTAAGCATCCAACACTGAGAGGTGTGTGTAAAAACTCAAGTTAAACACATGACCCCATGTTTTATTTTATATAATTGCTGGGGAGCGTTTTCTCACCACAGCAATTATATAAAATAAAACTGCTATAGTCAGTGTGGAGGAAGTGCAGTCAGCGCTCTGAGTAACTCCTGAAACCTTTTTGTTTTTTTAAAGTTTAGCATAGGAGGGTGGAGTTAAGTTTCTTTTTTTTTTATTTACTTACCGACGAGCCATACTGGCTATGTACAGTCCCAGACAGTGCAGTGAAAAGTCACTGCGACTCGAGGTGCCATGGTTAGTGGGGAGAGCGGAGCCAGGTGCATGAGTGGAGCATTGGAAACTCGGTGTGTGTTCACCATTATAACCTGTGAGTTATGATGGCCAATTATAACCTGAGTTTCCAATTGGAGAAAACGCTCCCCAGTTATTGTATCAAAATAATTAACACGTTGTTGTTATTATGTATTCATCCTCCATAGTCATTAAAATGTTTGCCAAATCCTCAGACAGCATTGATAATGAAGTTATTATGGGGTCAATCAGACTTTCCTGACTTTATCGTATAGGTGAATGTGTCCCATGTTTTCCCTCTCCCCCACATTACAGCTACACATATTACTTAGTGCATTTGCATGCTTTGAAAAACTAGCTAATTTCACATTTTTCTTAATGATTTCAAATCTATATGTAGTGTAATATTTCCTTTCTGAGGATTTACAGTAACATCTAAGTAATATCTATGTTCACACCAGACATCGTTATCACTAAACCAGGTTGACATTTATTTTTAATTTCTAATCACCTCAAGGTCCCTCATTTGATTATGACCATTGATTCTGTTTTCAAAATATTTTTTGTACCTAGTGTTGAGGGTAATATTTCTCTCCGTATACTGTACCTCCATGAACAATCTAAATTATAGTCCGGAAGTAACTATTGAGCATTATTTAGCCTTTCTGGTGGTTTATACAGTACTTAAGTTTTAGACATTTACACATTTCCTTTAAACACAATTTGGGCATTCTTTCCTCTGTCATCCCTGTCAGCTTTCAACAATAGTTTATTTTGCAAGGCTCTTCCAAAATGTTAAAACTATCCAAGCCAAGTTCTGCCCCCACGTAACTCACTGATCTGTATAGCTGAGCAACTATTCTTTCAAGGTCATCTACTTTCTCAGGCCCCATATCTACACAGCATATATTACTTATGCACTCAATTCCATTGTGAGAATGTGCAATAATAATTTCACACTATTTCCACCATATTAGTGATTATATTTCCTTAAGCCCATCAGAGAATGTCTGAGCTGAACCTTACTGTTTAACATACAGTATGTTTGGACCAAGTGCAATTGACTAACAAATAAGTACTAGATAAGTATCACTGGGTATTGTTGTAAGAACCATGGCCTAGATAGTCAAAGCAGATGTGCAGCACAAAGTGGAGATGCACCGCCCATCTCAGAAGATGGGCAGAACCACGATGTTCAAAAGGAAGAGCTGCATTGCACATCTCCGGATGCACCATTGTGCATCTATAATGTATGCAGCGCATGTAGAGGGGGTATTCCCATAAATGTGCTATGCAGCCCTATATTCATCCAAAATGTGTGCCGCATCTGCAGAGTATCTTAGAGATGAGCTGCCCAAAGTTAGGCATGGAAAAAGCACACCTAAATGGCCAGCCACCAACAGGCAGGCCACGGAACTGCAAACAGGTTGTCTGAACACAGCCCTTGGAGGTGCAGCAGGATATGCTTCAGGCACCCACACATAGCAGTCATGCCAGAATGGATGAACCCTGATCCACTGGCACCATTCAGGGAGCAACCCCACACACTGCACCCTGGACATAGACACCCAGCAGCCACATGCCAATTCTGTTGGGTGCCACCTGGAAACACCAGAGGTGTGGACAGCCACAAGGCAGCAAATGTACCAGGGGCCATGGCCTGCAACCATGCAGCCTACAGGATGTGACCTGGCAGTGGCATGCACCCAGGGTGCCATCTGGGGCAATGTTGCCCAGGTAGTCTGGTGGATTGGTGGCAGCCTGGCACAGGCCAGGGACTGACCTGTGGCACACACTCATGGTGGTACACCATAGGTGCACACAAGTGGGACCCACACACTAGTGTACCCGATCACCTTCTGCACATTGCAATTCCTTGCAGGCATCACCATGTTCAAATCATATGGGGAGGGCACTGCAGGTGACTTTATGCTGCATATGGAGCTGCTGTATCACATGCATGTGGTATGCTGATCAGACTGTGTCACTCTGTGCTCTCTCCTGTAGCTGGTCCAGGTGAGCCCCTGTGGCCACTGTCCAGGTGGGCCCCTGTACCCTTGTCCAACACTGTACATGGCTATGGGGTGTAGCACTGTACCCAGGTCAATGCAGTCCACCCTCACACACACACACACACACACACACACTCCATCACACCTGCCTGCTAGGTTACAGTTCTTTCTGTTCACCTTTGTGGAGTGGTGGGGCAGCCTTGCAAAGCTGGAACTGAGCATTCCTGGGATATGTAAATGGCCTGAATACATTCCAGTAATGAACTCTGGCAAGCGGGAAATGGGCTTGGAATGTGCAATGAGATCATCTGCATATGCCAGCTGAATATTGCTCTTTTGCACACTGCGAAAGTGAATCTGCATCGCACATTTCCACATGCTCCATATAGGACTATGGTCACCTGCTGCACCATGCATCTCCCACTGCACTATAGCACATGTTCAGAATATTCAGCCAGACATGCGCAAGTGCATCTCATGGCGTATCTTCTGAATATCTCATTATTTTGGGCTAGTGCATCTCAGATGTGCAGTGCAGGCACTTGTGCATGTTTGCAGGGGACCTTTGACTATCTAGGCCCATATCACCAACTCGCTAAGTAATATCCCTCACTTTTGATCCAAATACCACAATCTCACTTTTCTGAGGATTAATTTTAAGTTGAAGACTCTATTACTGTTCCTATAAGATATTCAGTTTGGGATATAGACCGGGTCTACTTACTGCAAACAGAGCAAGATTGTCTGCATAAGCTAGGGTAGGCACCAGAGTGGAGTTAATTTTTGGGGAATCTGAGCTACAACATTCTAGCTTCAGGAGTACTTGAGTAATAAATGCCAATATCTAAATACATAGGATACATAGGATAATACAGAATTTATGTAGATATATGTCCATATTGCTCACCATTTCAGTAACTGTAACCCCTAATGTTATTGGTCCTGAAATATTGTCTAATTTACTTTTACATTCTTGCATGGCCCCACTACCTACCACTTCCTGTGGAAGTGGATTTCAGAATGAAACTACTCTCTAGTTGTACCACTTGTACCTTTTAGTTAAGTGGACTATCTCCCCTTTCAGTTGTAAAATATGAGGACTCGTATAGTATATCTGTTCCCTCATTTCCAGGCCCAAATTTTACCACAGGTCATTACTAGTAAATGTCCTGAATAGAAGACACATATCTCCTCTTAATCTTCTGTATTCTAGTGTAAACATCTCTAAGTGGTCCAATCTGGTCTCATAATCCTGGCCTTTTATGTCCCTGAATATTCTTGTGGCCCTTTTCTGGACTCTCTCGAGTACCTAAATGTCAGATTTTTTGTGTGGTGCATGAACTTGGGTGCAGTATTCCAGATGCAGCCTAACCAATGAGACATACAATGGGACAATAACCTCCCATTCCCTATGTATGTATGCCTCCAAAACATCCACCCTCATGGGGGAACAGGCCTTTAGTGCTGCTGCACCCAAACTTTGGAACTCTTTGCCGTTTGCAGTCCATAGCTCCCCCTTCCACCTTCAGTTTAAAAAGTCTTTGTGAGCTCACCTCAAGGCCAACTCTAGCTGTACCTGCAAATGACTTTTGCTGGGTGTCACCCCCCCCGGATGTCTAACCTTGCCATCAGCATGGTCTATATGGTTTCATGTCAAGTCATGGAGAGGAAATCCAGCGTGGCACAAACAGCACAGACAAATCTGTGAAACTCAAAACGGCACATCCAGAATGCTGGCACAGATTTTGGGGAAAATAAGATTTACTATTACAGTACCACACTGTCATGGACCACCATGCCAGTGAAATCTTGCAACTTAGTAGTTTTTCCTTCCCCGTTGTATTCTGGATGCGCGGTCCTGTGTTTCCCAGTTTTGTCTGTGCTGTTTCCAGCTGCACTGGCTTCCCTCTTGAGGACTTGATATGCTACTGGTCTAAACAGAACCAGTCTCTGTGCATCTCTTATTTTTAGGCAAACTGTGCTAGCTGGTTGTACATTTTAGCTTGCTCACTCAGTTTTGTTGTCTATGCACCCAAGCTGGCATGTAGCTTACTATCTCGTCTAGCCAGTTCATGAATTTTTCATAAATGTTGTATTGTATATTTGTGTATTTATATTTCTGTGCCATGACTTGTCTGTCATGTTTATTAATCTGCTGCATTGGACCTTATTGTATTGTACCTTACTTGTTATTATTGTACTGATTTCCCTGCCTGGAGCATCAGTCAGCCAGAACTGCATGGAACATCAGTCAACCAGGACTTAGATAGAATAGGGAGGATAGTGGAGGGGGGAGCTGCAGGTGTTGGTACACCTAGGTATCAATGATCTGGCTAACCAGTTAGTAAAGGCAGTGAAGCAGAGTTTCCATAGGCTGGGGTGTGGATGGTTGTGCACTCGGCTTCCTTGGCTTTCTCCAAAGATCATCCTGTGTGGGGCTAGGTGGGAAGGCAGGACAGGATTAGGGGTACTGAGATAGCAGAATTCAATATTTGACTCAAGGGGTGGTGTCAGGACATGGGGTACCCCCTTTGTAGGGGATTGGGGTGATTTCTGGAAACAGACCATTCTTCAAAGATGATGGGTTTCACCTGTTAAGAGAAGTGACAGCACAGCGGGGCAGAAATTTAATGTCTGTATCTAGCATTTAAACTGTCTGCAGGGAGTTCAGATCTACAGGATCCACAATTGAGGGTGAGCAGAAGGGGATCCAAGATAGTATTCCCCCACAGCCAGGAGATGGTAATAGAATACAGGGTACAGAGAGCAATGTAGGGGTTACAAGAATAAGTGGGGAGAGTTATGAGAAGAAAAACTGCAGGCAAACGTACTAAAGGAGAGGGGAGAAAACATAGCAGGCAGATGGATAGTAGCAGAGTCAGAGCAGAGGTCAAGTGGAAGGGGGTATGCATTAATGCCAGGAGCCTGGGGAACAAACTTAGTGAGCTCCAGACAATGATGGCACACACTAAGGTGGATCTTGTGGCCATCACAGAAACATGGGCCACAGAAAATAACAACTGGAAGATGGTGATCCCTGGATATACATTATTCAGTAGGGATCACAAGACAGATGGGAGGGGGTTGCCCTCTATGTCAGAGAGGGCATTGAAGTGACTGAAAATGGGTGCATTAGAGGTAAAGAT
This sequence comes from Neoceratodus forsteri, assembly GCA_016271365.2. Taxonomy (NCBI): domain Eukaryota; kingdom Metazoa; phylum Chordata; order Ceratodontiformes; family Ceratodontidae; genus Neoceratodus; species Neoceratodus forsteri. Next base: position 685,257,328 of record CM028137.1, on the reverse strand, counting down.
AGGGAAGCAGAGTCTAAATGGGTGAAATTCATGCTGGCCTCTAGCAAGAAGATAAGATTAGGGGTGGTAAATAGGTCACTTGGTCAAGGAGATGAAAGGCACAGGGAGGTGGAGGAGGAACCTTAAAGAGGGGTGGCAAAGGGGGATGTGGCAGTGGTGGGGGATCCTAAACTAGCCAGACATTGATTGGGAGGTCCCTGTGGCCAAGAGCACCAGGAATCAGTCACTGCTGCATGCCTTTCAGAACTGTCTCCTGGTGCAGCTAGTTTAGGAACCCACCAGATAGTCTGCAGTCCTAGATGTGGTACTCACCATCACAGAGTTATGGATGCCATGAGCATTGGGAGACCACTGGAAATAGTGGCCACAGTTCTGTGTTGTTTGAACTGGCCCTAGGGGTTGGTAAGCCCACTAGAAAACCAAGGTCCTTGACTTTAGAAGGTCAGACTTTGACAAGATGAGGGAACTGGTCAGGGAGAAGTTAAAAAGGATGGGAGGCATAGGCAGGGTGGAGGAGAAATGGAAAACAGTCAAGAGGGCTATTCTTGAGGTATTGAAGACACGTGTAAAAGCACTGACAACAAAATAAAGGTAAAAGAAACCACTATGGTTTTCACCTAGAGTCAGGGAAGTGCTAGGGGCCAAAAAGAGGGCCTTTTATAAATATAAGAGCAAGCAAGGAGAGGCAGAATGGGAAAAATATTTTCAGAAAACCTAGGATGCTAAAAGGACCATCAGGGAGGCTAAAGCAGACATAGAACTGTGCATCATGGAGAAGATAAAGAATAGAGAAAACATTTTTTTTAGATATATTAGTGAAAAACATAAAAAGGGGTGGGGGATTGCATGAGTGGTGGAGGGGAGTAGGGCGATAGAAGAGGATGGGCAAAAGGTTGCCATTCTGAATGACTTTTTTGCTCAGTCTTCACCATGGAAGAAGGAAGCCCTCGCCTGAGGCTGACTTAAAGTGGCCTCAAAAGGAATCCCAGAAATGAACTTTCCAGTATTCACTAGTGAAAGAGCCCTGAAGGGGCTGGCAGCCTCAAGGCTGATAAGGCCCCGGTCCAGATGGGTTGCACCTAGGATACTGAGAGAATTAGCAATCAAACTGGCTGATCCAATAGCTGAACCATTCAACAGCTCATTCAGGACTAAGGAAGTCCCAGCAGATTGGAAGTTAGCAGATGTAGTGTCACTGTATAAGGGGGAGGAGACATGGAGCAGCCAGGGAATTATAGGCCTGTTAATCTGACCTCTGTTGTGGGAAAGCTGATGGAATCCCTGATTAAAGAAGACCTCACAGACTACCTGGAGAGCAACAGACTCCAGGAAGATAAATGAAACAGTTTTGTCACAGGAAGGTCTTGTCAGACCCACCTGATAGTCTTCTCTGACTGGGTCACAAAGGAGATAGTCAAGGGACATGCAGTGGACTCATTATACTTTGACTTTAGCAAGACCTTTGATTCGTACCACACAATACATTGATTAAGAATATGGGGATCCTGGGTGCAGCTAAAACTGTAGTGAGTTGGATGGGAAGCTGGCTAACAGGAAGGTGACAGATGGTGGTGGTCAGTGGGGTCAAATCAGAAGAAAAGGAGGTAATGAGCGGGATTACATAACAGAAGTTGTCAGCAGATAAGGACCACTTGGCCCAACTAGTCTGCCCTAAATTGATTCCCTACTTGTAATGCCACCGGAGACCCTACTTGGACCCCAGCTTATGCCCCCCTCTTGCTTCTAAGATTCCCTTGTGTCTATTCCATGCATTCTTAAATCTTGTGACCATTCTAGTCCCCACTAGTTCCACTGGAAGGCTGTTCAAGAGTCCACCACCCTCTATGTGAAGAAGCACTTCCCCATGTTTTCTTTGAGCCTCTCCCACTCCAGGTTCACATTGTGACTGCTTGTCCTTGAGCATCTTTTCCTTTGGAAAATGTAATTATTTATTTAGCTTGTGTTGACCAGGTAAACACACTAGACAAAAATAAGCCTGTTTTCAAGTGTGACCTGGAAGTTTACAAAGAATATGCAGATAAAAGACAAGGTTTACACAGGATTAAGCAAGATTTCAAGGGATATACAGACAAAGCAAGATACAATAATGGAGCAAGCTTAGACACCGTGAGGTAAGACAGTATTCCTGATAATCTCAACATAATAAAGCGGTAGACATATCCAGAGTTATGCTCAACCATAGACTCAAGCAGCCCGGCCTGCGACCATACAAGAACAGTAAAGTGCTATCATAGGCAGTATTGGTAGTGGTTTAAGGCTCTGAGCTGCAAATCTGGAGACCTGGGTTTGAATCCCACAGCCCCCACTTGCATACTGTGTGACCCTGAGCAAGTCACCTAACTTCACTGTGCTCCCAGGTCACACCTGTAAACAAGCTTTCAGCTTAGTGTGCCACTCCTGGTTAAACGGAAGCACCAAATTATCTCATCAGCGAGAATGCCGACCTCCCCCACAGTGACAGCACAATACCAATGCAGGTATTGTGCTGCCTCTAATGGATGTTTTCTGTAGTGGGATGCCCCCCACACCCCAGACTCTAAGATTCCAACTCCAGGTCACAGTTGATCCGGCGGAATTTACTAAGGGGAAAGACGAAACACAAAAGGACCATTACCAAGAATGTCACTGTAATGGTCTTTTTCTGTGTTTCGCCGTCGGGGTGTCAACAACAAGGGGTGATACAGGTTAAACAATTGAAAAAAAAAAGATACAATGGAGGACACATTGCTTAGGTGCAGTTACAGGCTGCGGTGAGCCTTAGATGATTCCAGAGGGTGTTTTTAAAGCTGTTATTCTTTTCTGTACCTTGTTTACACCCCCCGGTGTGTCTACTCTGTTGCAGATTTTTGTGTCAATCGTGAATAGGCACATCTTCCCCTCCAGTCCTTCTGCAATGTCACTAATAAAGACATTGAAGAGGGATTAATGCTGACCCCTGCAGCACCCTGCTAGTCACCCTCCCCTCCCCAGAGTGTACCCCATTTACCACCACTCTTTGACTCCTATCACTAAGCCAGTTCTCCACCCATTTTACTATTTTAGGCCCTACTCTTAGGCTACTCAGTTAGTTTACCAGCCTTCTATGTGGAACGGTGTTGAAGGCCTAGCTGAAATCCAGACAGGCCACATCAACTGCCCCTCCCTGGTCCACTTCCTTTGTTACCCAGTCGAGGAACTCAGTCAGGTTTGTCTGGCAGGACATCCCTCAGGTAAATCCATGTTGTCATGAATCCTGTAGATTGCTGGTAACAAGGTATTCTCCAATCCTTTGCTTCAGTAGTACCAGGTCATTCCTTATACTGTATTACTTTTTATCATTGAACTTTCTATATTGTACTTGAATCATGTTGTCCTTGACAGCACCTCCTAGTAAATGAGTGTGCTTAATGGAGTTTTCCAGAAAATAAACTTGAATTTGAACTTGAACTTTAAGTAGTGATTCCACTACTTTGCCCACTACTGAAGAAAGGTTGACTGGCCTGTAATTTCCCACCTCCTCCCTATTTCCAATTTTTGGAGTGGGACTACAGCTGCCTTGCTGCAGTCCCCTGGTACATCTCCTGTTTCTAGTGACTGGTTGAACAGAGCTGTCAGAGGTGCAGCCAGCTCCTCCATGAGCTCCTTCAGCACCCCAGGGTGCTCTGCATCTGGACCCATTGCATTGTCTAACTTTAACTTTGACAATGCCCTTAGGACTCTTTCCACTGTGAAAGGGCTAGTGTCCACATCATAACCTTTTATGCTCTTGTCTTGTAGCAATGGCCCATTTCCTACCCCCTCCTCCATGAATACTGAACATAAGTATTTGTTCAATATGTCTGTTTTTTGGTAGTCCTCTTCTACAGAACCCCTCTTCCCCTTTCAGTCTTACTATCCCTTCCTTGGACTTTCTCTTTTCACTAATGTATCTAAGAAATGTTTCACCCCCCTTTTTTACTGATTTGGCTATCTGTTTTCACTTTTGCCCTCCTGTCTTCCCTGCCTCCCTTTGTTTTTCCTGGTAACTCTCCCTGCCCTCCTCCTTCTGTGTTCTTTTGTATTTTCTGAAGGCTTTTTTTTTGTTCTTACTTTTTCAATGACCTCTTTCGAGAACAGTAGCAGTCTTTTTTATGTTGTATTGGACAAGTGCAAACAAAATCTTCTGGCAGTAGGAGAAATGCAGAAGTGTGTCAGTGTTGGCGAATGCAGGGCACACTTTAGTAGGTGCATCCCTCATTCCCCAATGATCCAGCATGCTAGTGCTGACACAAGTATATGCATAGTACCACCAACTTGAAACAAAAGTGCCTCTGCAATTGGAGACAAGCTCGTCATGCAGCGGCACAGATGACACGCTTCCTGTACATGCCTTTCATGGTGAAACATTTAAATAAACAATGGTGGCAGAGCTGCCACCACACAATCCCCAAAGGAAGCTGACATTGGGGGTTCAATGCCCGTGTTGACATGTCCCCCTCCCCACTTTGTGTGGCACACTGGGAGCCCACCCCAGTGTGCTGCCACTCACAGTAAGCCAATCATGTTGGTATGTTCCTGCCCCCGCCCAGCTCCTATTGTGTGACGCACTGGGAGCCCAACCCAGTGTTGCTAACCTCAGCCCCCCCCAAAGGTCATGAAGCACACATGGGGCACACTGAGGCCTATTATGCATCTCTCTAACTCCTGCACTACCAATGCCAATGCCAGTTAGACAACATTTGGCATTGACAAATGCTTGTTATAATTTAAGTTCATCTGCCTCTGTAGCTTACTCCCTACTCCAACTCATAATCATCTGTTGTGACATAACAGTCTGTTGCCATGGGAGTAACTGTGAGGTCACAAATAGTGCTCTGTGACTTCAGGTAGGGAGAATGAAACAGGAATAGATGAAGTCTTCAGGAGCAGGAATCCTGTTTTCAAACAAATGACCTCAGTAGTAAATAATGTGGAGGTGAAATACAGAACTAATGGGAAATACAAACTGGAGTGTGTCTAAATATTATGATTTGTTAAAGCTCATGTGAACGTATCTCCAGCTCTTTCATGAGCTTTATTGGAAAAAGGACATATTAAGAGACAATAGAGAAATACTCCCCTAAAGTAGCAGTATTTGTTAATTGGCAAACAAATTTCATCATATATTTTTTCTTTTATCAAAAATGTACCGATCACATAGTTAATTTCATCCTTAGTATATTTTTACTTTCCCCTATATTTGTAAAACAGTCCTTATAGCAAATATTATAATCATTTCCTTTCAACATTAAATATGACCACTACACACAATTTTTTAAAATCTCTTCAGTTGTGGTTACATACTGAATCTATATACTAGGGCTAAGATTTTCAAACTGCACCCAGAAAGGGTGCAAGTGGCTGCCCTGCGCAGCTGAGTTGCGTTGGAGCAAAAAAGTGATATATTCACTTCTGGTTGTGATGGCTGCCAGATAGGTCACGCTGAACATCGCTCCTTGTACTCCTTCCATTTAGACCTACTAAAGTAGCTCCTTTTACGTGCAAAACATTTCAAGAGTAAAGGAATAGACTTACCTGGTATCAACACTGTCTCAAACCGCTCATATCCCATAAATGGACACGAAAATGAAGCAACCTCTCCCTAAACATACCCTGCTGCCAACACCAGAGAAGGAGAAGCCAGTGAAGTGAACCAAAGTGACCGGAGCCGGGATGACTGCACAATCTAACCCCCAGGCCATCCTTACAGAGGCAATATTTTTTGAAGGGTTTGCGCCAATCAAGGAATCTCCCCAGACAGTGGTGAGAGAGCTCCAAACTTTGTAATGCTCCCTGAATCAACTCACTATCTGAACCAGCAGAAACAAGACAGGAATTTCTTCCCTTGACGATTGTAGGGCTCGCCTAGATCCAGAACTAGCTGCTATGTGGCAAAGACAGCACAAGACTGAGGATAAACTAGAAGACCTAGAAGGTCGTTCGAGAAGGTATAACCTAGTATTGTAATTCTAGGTCTTTCTGAGGGGGAAGAAGGAATGAATGCCACCATGTTCATGCAGAAGCTCTGTCTTAAATGTGCCTGGCCCTCGCTTAATGGTCTCATGTACATTGTAGAGCAGACTCATCGCTCTCTGCAGCCCACTCCTCTGCCAGGCTCTCCTTCTCACCCACTTATATTCCTATTGCTTAATTTTCCAGATAAAGTAGTGCTAGACAAAATTAGAGAAATGAAGGAAATCCAGTGGGAGGGCAAGAAAATTCGGGTGGTACAAGATCTCCCATTATCAGTATGACAGAAAAGGACAGCGATGCACCCTCTGGTCAAAAAACTAATAGCAGCTGGCATCAGATACAGAGTTAGATACCCGGTCATACTACAAATCAGCCATGATGGGCAATGGATCTCCTGTGAATCCCTGAAAGCTACAAATGAAGAGCTGAAGATGCTCTTTCCTGATTTATGTAAATGATTGGCCTAAATACTGGTGGCTCGGCTTAAATATCTGAGGGATGTGGTGTCTGTTCATTTTTCACTTGCTGTTTGACTGACTGCTTTTGAGATGGCTTGAGAAACATTACCAGTTTCAACATCTTTAATATGGACATTATGGGGCAGCTATCACATGAAACCTGAGCCTAAGCGAGACTCATATTTTTCACCATAGTTGCAACAGCTAGACCAGAGGCCCATTAGGTACAGAACTGGATGCAGGTTGTGGCCTCTGCCCCAGGTACTATAGAGGATGATCTGATGAAACTAACCACCATGACAACATGCGATGATGACTTTGGTTTGGTACATCCAGAACAGTTCTACATGGGTTAAACAATCATTATATTAATACTTAAGTTTTAACCCTAGTTGGGGTTACAGGTTTAATCTCATTCTAGTCTGTTAATGGCTACCTCATTTACTGTTCTAGTTAATGATAATGGTCTGATTACTGCTTATAAAGCACAATTATAATTATTATAATGGAAGGGGAGGGAGGAAAGGAAGTGCATCTGGTAGCAGAATTGGCATTGCAACCGAAAACATGAGGTGAGATCGGTCATATGGACTGGGGGTATTTTGATTATTCTTTTGGGGAATACTTTGGGCTATAAGGGATGATAATTTTGAAGAGAGGTGCATACACAGTCAGTTATCAGTCATATTTCTGTGCTTTGGGATGGGGTGGGGGGTTTGGGCATGTGTAACATTCTGTTTCATCTCCACTCTCAAATGTTGGGGTTACTTGTATTATGGGATTTGGGGAGGGCGGGTATATCAAAGGGTACTTTACATTATTGTCAGATTGGGCTTTCCTATTTTATTATTGCATCAGGGAGAAATGAAAAATGGTCATATTTCAGATCAGTGGGTGCTACTGGCTGTCTTTAGTTTTGGAGGTATGGGGCAGAGTAGTATGTAACCTTATCATATGCCACACCTTACTATATCTCACCTACATCATGAGATAAGATAGTTTTAATGAGATATATATCCTGGAATGTTAAAGGGGCCCAGAACTGGGTCAAGAGATACCATATTCTAAAACATTTAGAGGCCTTGCACTGCCGTATAACTTTCCTTCAAGAAACCCATTTGCTGGAAACTGAAGGGAACCTATTCAGACTGTGTCAGATTGGTCAGGTTTGGGGAGATCATGTGATACAATCCTCTAGGTAGCTGCTTTTCCGAGTGTTCCCACTACTCCCTCCCATACAACCATTGTTTTTTGTTAAAACTCATCAAGAACTAACTTTGAGTAACATCTCACTGAGAGTTCAACATACTTGCAGGATTTCTAGTCAATCTTTGGGGATGAAATCGACAAAGTGGAAGTGGAGATGCGGTCAGCTCTCCCATGACATATGCCATCTACTACCCCTGAAAAAACAACTAAGAGATCCAAGTCCCAGTCTGGACCTACAGGGCGGCAGTCCTCTGACACCCACAAACAGTTCCCCCTCTCTCTCAATCACTTCCTGGATGAATTGTGTCCATTCAGGGATGAATTGCCGTCTCTAACTGATAAATTTAAAGCAGTCTCGACCAAATTGGAAGATCTTGCAATCCGAACTGGAGACTGCAAAACTCGCGTGACATCACTAGAGTGCAGGGCAGACAAAGTGGATCTGGCAATGGCTGCAACCCTTCAACACCTCGCTAAGCTGGAGGCCAATATTGAAGATTTGGAAGGGAGGAGCCACTGCAATAATGAGGTTATAATCTGTCTTCCAGAGGGTGAAGAGGGGGAACAATCCAGTGCTGTTGACACACAAGTTTGTGGAAAAATTAGCTGGCCCCTCTCCATTTGGCCCATCCTATATCATAGAAAGGGCTCACAGGGCTTTAAGATCTATGCCCCCCCCCCGTGCCCCACCAATAACCTTCATCTTCAGGTTTTTGAACTACCAGGAGTGTTAGCAATTTATGGTGAAGATCAAAGAAATAAAAGAGATGCAATGGAGCAGCAATTCGATATGGGTGGCTCAAGACCTTCCCTTATTGGTGAGACAACGGAGAACGGCCTATCATGGCATTGTTACCAAGTTTTGCCAGCAAATATAAAGTTTTGCATGGGATACCCTGCTAATTTCTAGGTGTATCTTGAAGGGGAAATGGGTTCCCTTTGAAGATCCGAAGATGGCTGAGGATTGCCTTAAGATGGCGCTCCCGGATTTGTTCTGCCTCAGCTGAAAATGGATGCCTATATTAACTGAAGGATGTTACTTTGCTGTAACTCACTGTATTAAGTTGCAGACTGCAAGTGTTTTCACACTGAACTTATGTTCTATTTTTTGTCTCCTCAGTGACTGATTTGGTGAAAGGCTAAATTTTAGGTAAAATGCCACACAGGAGTACTCGTTTATTTAACGTACTTTCCAGCTACAAGCCTGCTCCTGATAGTTTTACTGAACTGTGGCCAGGCATGCAGCTTGGAGGAGGGACCTCTCAGATCGCTTTTCCTATTTGGTTGTTTCCTCTCAAGTTAACGTCCCCCCAAGCTTAGCTTGCTACATAAAGGTACTTTGGGTCCCTTGTTTCAGGGCAAGCTTCCAACATAGTGGGGAGAACCTATGGTATTTGTTTGATGGTAGAAAGTCTACCTAAACCTTCCCTCTTCAAGGCTAGGGGTGGCTCTTTTACTTTCAGATCCTGAATTACCCACCCAGGGACTTTTAGCCTATTCACTGGTTACTGTTTCAATCACGGGGGGATATTTAGCTTAAGCAGAATTTCATGTTAAGTATTTGGTGATGGTTGGAATGGGGGGGAGTAGAGTTACCTCCGAGGGTACATTACGCACCAGAGATAAATTAGTCAGGGTCAGGGCACCAAGCATTGTTTGCAAGGGAATACACTCAATGCCTTGACTCTCAGGGATCCAGGGTGGGAATGGTTTGTTTCTTGTATTGGGGATTCTTCTTTCTTATGGGGTATTGTTATGTGGGGATTGTTTGGGGTGGGGGGGAGGAGGACCAGCTTGGCATCAAGGATGGTTTATCTTTTCTTTCTCTCATGTGGCTTCCTTATATGGTAAAGTACAGAAGTTACTGATACATGGACTCTTCAATGACTATTCCTAAAAAGTTTTTATCATGGAACATTCATGGGGGTTGCAATAAAGTCAAGCGATACAAGGTGTTGAAGCATATTAATTTGCTTAGGAGTGACATCTCCTTTCTCCAGGAAACCCACCTGGAAGAAGCAGATGCTACTCTGTTTCACAGACAGTTTGTTGGGCAGACTTTTAATGCAGGAGACAGCACCTAAAGTCGGGGGCTCACAATCCTAATTGCAAGAGGTCTTCAGTTTGTGTGTGATCAGATTATTAAGGATCAAAATGGTAGATATATCTTTCTACTAGATCATCTGGAGAGAACCACTATGATACTGGTCAGTGTTTATGGCCAAATGTGGACTGCCCTGGGTTCTTTACTGATTTATTGAAGGTATTAGCCCCTTTAACAATCTACCCATAATAATAGGAGGTGATTGGAATCTTCCATTATCCCTAATTTTAGATAAATCTGATTCCAAGCCTTAGGGGTTTTCACCTGCACAGAGAGCCATTAGGGATCTGATGGACCATCTTGGTTTGTGCGATCCTTGGAGAACTCTTTATCTGCAATCAAGAGAGTACACTTTTTGATTCGAAGTTCATAAATCCTAGTCCAGAACTGATTACCTATTAATTAGTAAGACACTGCTTCGGGGGTTGATGGATGCAAAAATAGATCCTGGGGTCATCTCCAATCACACTGTAATGTGGTGCTCCCAAACACTACCCATCGATGTACCTAATGAATCCAGCTGGAAGTTAAACAACCAGCTTCTTAAAGACAAAGGAATTGTTGAATGTATAGGGCAAGAAATAGACCGGTACAGAGTGGACAATTTAAATTTGACTGCTCATCTGGCTTTAGAATGGTGTGCTTTAAAATGTGTACTAAGGAGCTTATTCATTAAACTAGCAGCACAGAGAAAACATCATAGGGAACAAAAGGCTCTAGATCTCCTAGTTGATATCAGATGCTTGGAGAGTTCACTCTCCCCTAATACCTGGGAGTCAGACAGGATCAGGTTATTGTGTCTCCAGGATCAATACTCTAACTTGCTTCGTGAGAAGGCAGAATATGCGATCCTCAAAACAGGCACAAAATATATTGATCTGGGAGAGAAAGCAGGTCACTTACTAGCCCTAAGGTTTAAAAAAGTAGAATCCTCCAAAATTGTGTAAAGTATTCGTTCCCTGATGGATGGATCTCTCCTACTTTCTCCTAAAGAGATCACGGGGGAATTTGTCAAATTCGATGCTGATTTATACAGTCCCGTGCCCCTGAAGCCAGAAGCTGCCGAGTTCATGCGTACCTGAACTCTAGCTCACTGCCTACCCTGGATTCAGCACAGCAGGACTCCCTGATTGCCCCCATCTCTATGGCGGAGATCCAGGAAACTGTTGTCTCTCTTGTAGCCCCAGGACAGGACGGGTTTACCCCAAATTTTTATAAAATGTTTTCCAATCACTCCATGGTTATCATGGCTTTTCACATGGATACTGGGTGCTAACCCTTTGGACAGTACTCTTTTGGAAGCACTAATTATAGTTCTCCCAAAACCAGATAAAGACCCGGAAAATGTTCAGAATTATAAGCTGATCTCACTGTTACATTGCGATATAAAAATGTTAGTGAAATTATTGGCCAACAGGCTTAAACAGATCATGCCTGCTTTAATTCCTCTGGACCAAGTTGGCTTTATATTCAGTAGACAGTCTTCTGACCATTTCACGAAACTGGCCCACATCTTCTCTGTGTCCAGAGTTGCAGAGGTTCCAGCTGGCCTGTTATCTCTGGATGCAGAGAAGGCATTTGACCAAGTTGACTGGCAATTCTTTTTCTGTACCATGCGAAGATTCGGATTCCCATCTAAATTTGTTGACTGGATTCCTTCCTCTTACCAGAATTCCCTGGCCCGGATTTATTGCAATGGCGTGTTCTTCAACCGTTTCTCACTTATTAGTCGGGGACAAGGCAGGGATGCCCATTATACCCTCTCTTTTTCAATAAAAACCTGGAACCCTTGATAACCAAGCTTATAGAACATGAAGGCATCCAGGGCATCTCAATGGGATCCCAGATTTTTAAACTGCCAGCTTATGCTGATGATGTGTTGCTTCACATCAAGTACCCCTTGCATTCATTCCCGGTTGTCCTTTCTGTCCTCAAGAAATATAGTGCAGTGTTCAACTATAAAATGAATTTAAGTAAAACCACCATTTTTCCCTGAATGGGAGACTAACCAAGCAGGATATCACTCTGTTAGGGCTACAATGGAGTCATTACAGCTTAAAATGCTTGGGGCTCTTTCTAACAAGGGGAGAAACCCAATTAAGAAAAGCTAACCTTGATCCTTTACTACTTACTATTCAACAAGACCTTGCCCGGTGGCATTTCCTCCCCATTTCATTATGGGGGCATAGTAACCTGATTAAAATGAATATTTTGCCAAGGTTATTTTACCCCCTCAATATGTTAAATTCATGGATTCCCTTAATGTGGTTTAAAAAACACCTTCATTTATCTCCTGATTCATTTGGAATGGCAAAACTGTAAGAAGAGCCTATAATAAACTGACGGCCTCCAAACAGTTTGGTGGGTTGAGACTTCCACATTGTGGTCTATATTTCTGGGTAAGTCAATTAGGCAAGTATTTGTGGTGGATATCACCTCCTGGAAACCCTGCCTCAGACCTTTATGTTCCTGCATGGCTGACCCTTGAACGTGAACTGATTTTAAATGCTGGGATCTCCCCAGTTGCAATACTGTATATATCTCCCAAGGTTTTACCTAAGAATTTGTCTTACTCCCCTATTGCCTCCTGGATAAGAACACATACCCAGTTGTGTACCTTTTTGAAATATAAGCATACTTCCAGCTCTCTCCAGCCAGTGATAGATAATCCTAATTTTAAATTGGTGGAAAATGTATACCGCCCTCTTGGATTCCCTTACTCAGGGACTCCAATGCTGGATCTTTCTTTTTAGAGGGAAGGTATATATCCTTCTCCTCCATCATGGCCCAATTTCAGATTCTGAAGGAAAAGGTCTTTAAAGTGTACCAATTAAGACACTTTTTGGTCCAGTTTTCAAAGGTACTAGTCTGGGATACTGAGATAGCGGACTGGCTTCAGGGTCTCATGGGTGCATGTGGTAAACCTCATTCTGTATCAATGCTATATGTTTCTCTCTTGTCCAGATCTTTTGATGCCCAAACAGACATCCCAAATTCTGGGCTATCTGATTCCCTAACTCTGTTGGTAGTTGGGAGAAGATCTGGAAAGACCTGCATACTTATATGCCCCAGGACAGACTCTGTCTCACCCAGTTTCAAATTTTACAAGATATGTATTGGACCCCCTTAAAGCTACAAAAGGTGGGGTGTACCCCTCCTCTATGTGCACCAGATGTGGGACTCAAGAGGATAACCTATTACACATGTTCTGGGATTGTCCTTCGGTAAAACATCTGTGGGCCATGATTCAAAAAAAGGCAGACCCCTTATTGGCTATAGATGACTTATTTACCCCAGATATTTGCCTCCTTGGTGACTTTTCTCAAGTCCCTGTATGTATTCGCAGGTTCCATATGGCACTAATCTCCCTCACAGTGAAGAAACGAGTGTTAAGATATTGGCTGGACAGATAGGACATATCATATTTAGAATGGCTGAAGGAATTGTTTAATCTCAGATCTGAACTGCTTAAGCTAGCCTATGGGGATCCATGGCTCACAATAAGAGAACTTGGGAGGATTTTCATGCCCTCTACTTATTACTAGATGGCACCTTCCCTGGTTAATCTGCATAAGGTTTACCCCCATTGGAAGGCCATAGGGCAAAAGATGTCTTGTAAACTGCTTGGAGCCATGGGTTAAGTTTTTCCATAATGCCTTTGGGGGGGTCATGATATGTTCGAGAATTACTCTTTCATGTTCTAATGTTTTGTTTGTACTAGTATCAAGCCTCTGTTGTTATTTAAAAATGCCAATGAAGTTTAGAATTTAAAAAAGAAAGAATATTGGTCAGGTTTATGCCACTGGTAACACCACTGTGCAAAGAGGAGTAGTGATCTTTATCACAAAAGGGGGTCCAATTCCAAATGCTGCAATGTGTTTCTGACCCACAGGGCATATATATTCTCCTAAGGGGTTTGCTTGACTACACGGAGGTCCTTTTGGGGTCAATATATAGTCCTAATAAAGACTTCCCCAAAGTTACCACCCTTACAGTTTCCCTGAGCACCTTCCCTAAGCTCCCCATTATACTGGCAGGGGATTGGAATTTAGTTTTCTCTCCTGAGCTGAATAAATCCTCCAACAGAGACAAAAATCTTTCTTCGGCACAAAAAGCTCTCCACAAATGTATGGCATCTCTCAGGCTTAATGACCCCTGGCATCTTCTAAACCCTTCCATCCAGGATGTACATTTTATTCTTCTTTCCATAAGTCTCTGTCCCACATTGACTACTTCCTAGTCAATAATGCAGTCCTATCTGGTCTTATGGGCTATGGAATAACCCCAAGAACTCTCTCAGATCATTCTCCAGTCTGGCTGGAGGGGTTTGTTGTCACCTAATAATCATAAGGAGAGCGTATGGAAACTAAACTCACAGATGCTTCAAAATAAAGGGGTGTTAGATGCACTTAAAGACACTGTTACACAGTTTACCCACCACAACAGTGGCTCCATAACCGATATAAACAAATTATGGTGTGCACTAAAATGTGTGCTAAGAGGAGAATGTATCCAACTTGCTACAATTAGGAAATGCGAGAGGGAAGCACTTTCTTCTTCTCTCCTCACTCAAATTAGATCTCTGGAAGATACGATATCACAAAACCCATTCAATGATGTCTTAGTACAACTATCCCTCTTGTGAAATCACTATTCAGAGACCTTATGAGAACAAGCTCAGTATGCCCTTTTTAAGACCAAAGCACGATACAGAGATCAAGAAGACAAAGCAAGTCATCTTTTGGCTCTCCAGCTTAAAAAAACAAGCCAAGTTGAGTAGTTAGTGCACTTAATTCCATTAAAAATAATGCTCTTCTCACTACCCTAAAGAAATAGCTCAGGAATTTGAGGAGGGGAAGATTTGCCAGATAAGTGTATATAGCGTCCGGCTGCAGTCCTTATCTGGCAAATCTTTTCCTCCCCCCTCTCTCTCACAAGTGCAACAACATTTTTTATCTCATAGAATAACACAGCACAGACTTACAGAGGCTATACATTCACTTCCCGATGATAAAGCCCCAGTCCAGGTGGCTTCCCGCCTAGATTTTGCAAAACATTCGAAGAACAGTTATCACCCCTGTTACTTCAAATGTTTAGCTATCTTTGTGACTCTGGTATTACAGATCCCTCTCTCTTGGAAGCGCTAATCATCATTTTACCCAAACCAAACAAACCTAAAAATATAACAACTAACTATCGTCCAATCTCTCTCATGAACTACAACATCAAACTCTTTGCTAAAATTCTGGTTACAAGGTTGGCGAGCGTTTGGACTGACTTAATCTGCCCTGAAGAGGTAGGGTTTGTTGAGGGTCATTCCTCCTCAGATCACCTGAGGAAAGTCTTCCATGTTTTTTCTGTGTCCAGGATGGCACTGCACCCTATGGTGCTGGTGTCACTGCACACAGAGAAAGTGTTCAATAGAGTCAATTGGTCATTCCTATTTGCAGTGTTGGAAAAATTCAGACTTCCCCAGACCTTCATCCGATAGATTAAGGTCCTATACTCATATCCCACTGCAAAAATTCACTGTATTTTTTTTTTTCTGCCCTGTTTCTGCTTTACTCAGGTATGCGCCAAGGCAGTCCACTCTTTCCACTACTCTTTAATCTCTATCTGGGGCTTCTGCTATACCAACGTAATACTTCCCCTATCATCAAAGATATTCAGATTGGAGAGTTTGATTTTCGATTGTCAGCTTATGCAGATGTCATTCTGCTTCATGTAATGGACATGGCACTTACACTACCTGCAGTTCTATCACAGAGACATTTGGCACATTTTCTAATTACAAATTGAATAGGGAAAAGTCAATTATGATGCCCTTAAACTCCCAAACCTATCGGGCTGATATTTACACCCTACGACTTGTTCTGGCCTTTCACATTAAATGTCTAGTTATAACTTTGTCTCTGACCATGGCTCAAATGAAACAGCTTAACTTCGACACTCTACTCTTGAATATTGGCCAAGATCTTGATAGATGGTCCCCACTGTACCCCTCTCTTCAGGGGAAAATTAATGTTATCAAAATGAATGTTGTTCCCCGGGTGTTCTACCCCCTAAATATGCTTAACTTTTATCTTCCTCAAACCTGGTTTAAGAAACTCCACAGAATAATCTCAGACTTCCTCTGGTCTAAAAAACCCTGAGGTGATCCTATGTATGTCTGGGAACTCCTAAACAACAAGGTGGACTTGAGTTGCCTAATTTCTACCATTACTACCTGGAGAGCCACATGGTCAAATGCCTTTGTTGGCTGGTTCCCCCTTCCCCAGAGATGGCACCCTCATATATTCCCCTGTGGCTACAAATAGAATGCCATATAATTGCACAGAAAGGTGTCTCTCCTCTCAGTCTTCTTTTTTTAATAGTCAATAGTCTGGCAGCCACATTCTGCACCAGCTACAAGCAGCAGATATCAGTCCCTGGTAGCCCTAGGTAAAGAGCATTGCAGTAGTCAAGGCATGTGGTCATGAAGGCATGGACCAATGTTGGAAGATCTTCAGGAGAGACCAGGTGCTTCACCTGGGTGATATTTCTTGGATGACAGAAAGAGGATTTGACAACGGCTCACACCTGTGACCTAAGTTTCAAACCATTGTCAAAAATAATACTAAGGTTACGCACCCGATCTGAAGTGATAAGCTGGGCTCCCCCAAGTCAAAGACTAGAGAGTTGTCCAGCTGACACCCCCACCCCCTGATGATATGGATCTACCACCAACACCTCAGTCTTCTCTGGATTCAGCCTCAGCCAGCTAGTGCTCATCCAGTCCTGGATCTCTGATAAGTAGTTGTTAAATACAGAGAGGATATCTCCCTTTTGAGTTACATAGGACATGTACAGTTGATTATCATCTGCATAGCAGTGAAAACTCAAACCATGCCACCTAATAATGTCTGCTAATGGCAGCACATAGACAGCGAACAAAATGGGTGCCAAGATTGAGGCCTGCGGTACCCTGCAGGTTAGGGGCAGAAGATCAAAGGAATAACTTCCTGAGACTACTCTCTGCATCCTACCCTCAAGGAAGGATCAAAACCATCTGAGGACAATGCCAGATAGTCCACAGATGAAATACAGTGGCTCCAATAGCACACCATGATCGACTGTGTCAAATGCTGACAAGAGATAAAGGAGGACCAAGATGGAACGGGTCCTCCAATCTCTTGCTATTAGGAGATCATTTAGCACCTGAACAAGGGCCGTATCAGTGCTGTGCTTCTTCCTAAATCTGGACTGGAGAGAATCATAGACATTGTGGGTAGATAAATGATCATCCAACTGCAGTGCAACCACCTTCTTAATAATCTTGCCAACAAAGGGCAGGTTAGAGACAGGTCTTTAGTTGGTGAGAAAGCCTTGGCCAAGGGAGGGTTTCTTCAGGAGTGGTCATACAACTGCCTCCTTCAGGGGATCTGGAAAGATCCTCCTCTGCAATGACATCAAGACTATCTCTGCCAGGACATGGCTGATCTCAACATACCTCATTAAGAGGTGTGTTGGGCCTGGGTCCAAACTACAGTTGGTTGACCACAAAGTCTGGATAGTCCTCACACTGTCCATGATATCTGGCCAGCTGAAGTCAGCCCAGATAGACCAGGCATCCATGACTTCCTGCTGACCACCACAATATTCCAAAAAAGGGGCTGGGTGGATACCAGACCTGATGGTGACAACCTTATCTGCAAAGAACTGAGCAAACTCATCACATCTTTCTTTTGACAAGGCTTCATGAGACTGCAGACAGATTGGATTGTACAAGCTGTCAACAGTCCAGAAGAGCTTAGCCAGTTGATTTTGCATGGTGGCAATCTCCCTGAACCGGAATTCTGCCTTCTAATGGGAGATTGTCGATTGATAGACAGAATAATGATCCATCAATCTAAGCCTGTCACCCTCCAGTCCAGACTTCCACCAAGCCCTCTCTAACCTTCTACCCACTCTTCTCAACTCCTTCTGGTCCAGTCAAACAATGGGGACCTTGAACAAAGAGTGAGTGGTCGAACACGAACAGGAGCAATAGAATCCAGGGCATCAGTAACCACCCTATTATAGGCAAGAACTACACCCCCTTGATCCATACATTGACTTGACAGGTCCAATAGATCTAGCACCACCACCATAAGGTCTTCTGGGGTCATGCCCCTCAAAGGGCAGTACCAGACCATCTCCATGGGGGCAGGCCTATTGTGGGGGAGCCAAGAAACTGAACTCTGTGGTCTAATGGTCAGACCAACTGACTGGTTCCACCACCAAGTCTGAGACCTCCATTCCCAGGGGGAACACCAGATCCAATGAATGACCGCCAATGTGAATAGCGGAGGTAATAACCTTTGTGAAGTCCAGCATAGTCATAAGCTGGATAAGGTCTTGACCTAACTGTGAGAGTTCATTGTCAATCCAGGCATTGAAATCCCCCAGAATCAACCATCTGGGGGATCCCAATACCACATCAACAATGAAATCTGCGACCTCCTGCAGGAATTTTTTCCCATGCCTGGTTGGATGCTAGATGAGCAGTATCCTGCACCCCACACCTGCCCCCACAATACATTCAAAGGATCTGGTGGGCCACACTGGTACATCCACAAAGCCCAGTTCTCCTTTAAAACAAATGGCTATACCCCCACCACTACAATCTGTCCTCGGGCAGTGTATTCCCGAGTAACTGGCCAGAACTGCTGAGGCCAACATTGGGCCTGAATTCTCCTCCAGCCAGGTCTCAGTGATACACACCAGGTCAGATGTACCAAAAAGATCTGCAATTATAGCAGTCTTGTTTTTAATAGACCTACGAACATACGAACATATGAAATTTGTCAGCAGATAAAGACCTAGAGGTCTATCAAGTCTGCTCAAATGTGCAGCTAGCACCCCTTATTCTGCAGCTATCCCTCCCTTCCATCCTCCCCCTGGTGTTACACAACACTGCCCAAGTTGGATGAGCCATCGAGGCAGACCACACCAACTGCATGCACATGACAGAGCCCTTGGGTATGGGAACCAAGCAGGCAGGACCCCAACTTGGTCCCATTTCACCCCAGGGTGCCTCCTGGTTCCCACCACCCTAATCCAGTTACCCCAGTCCATTCCCCCACCAGATTTAGGACCTCACTGCCTTCTCCACCTCCTGACTATCCCCATAGCACGACATCTTTGATATGTCACAGAAGGTAATGAGGGACAGTCAAAAGGGCAGAGGTCCCTAAGCCTGGAAGGGGAATAATGCCTGACTTTCACTGTACCTCTCCAGCACATTTCAAATAGGCAGCAGCGATCAAACTAAAGAAAACAATACACATAAAAAACAGGTAGACAATGTTTTCCTGAGAAATACAGTCACTAGAAGCTGGTTCCCTGCAAAAGTGGATCCTTAATCCTTCAAAAAGTTTGTTTTTCCCTTGAAGCGGTCATCACTCAGCTGACCTAGGAGGGATCAAACAGCCCAGGCAGATATACACAGAAAGCATCCCGACCACACACCAGGAAGCCTGCAACCCTAAGGCCCTTCAGCCGTTATTTCAAGTCCTGGGCAGAGTAGGTCCTATGGCCCATTCCTCTGGGACTCTAGGAGAATCCGAGGCAATACACCTCGCTCTTCAGTGGGCAGAGTTCCTGGGATCTGTACAGCCAATAGCCCCACAGCTGACCCACCCAGTGAATAGCACAGGAACCCTCCCTGCTACTGCCAGGGTAATAACAAAACTGTGAGCCCCAAATCCCGGGGGCTTGAAACCAAGGGTCTGTCAACAAAATGAAAAATCAGGCTGTTCTGGACAGAGTCCACTACATGGAAACCACCCACCACAACCAGAAGTCCTTCTTCGACGGTTCCCACAAACAGTAGTCTCCGGCTCTGGCACCTCTACTTCTCCGGCTCCTCCACTACTCCTGCTCTTCCTGCTCCTCTGTTTATTCCAAGATGGACTTCAACACTCAGTTCCCGGAGAGTAGCAACTGCAGGTCAGATCCACTCCCTTCTCCACTTCACTCAAACCGACCAAAGAATCAGTCAGCGATAAGAAAAGGCACAGGATAGGCTTAGCTTATCTCAGACCAACACCAAGAAAAATATGAGTCCATATCATAGCGCCAGATAGCAGACAAGATGCTGAGGAAAACAGGTAAAATGAGATAAAATGAGTAAAATAAGCAACTTGTTTACTTAAAATTTACTAAGCGGCTTACTAATACAGATTCCCAGAATATGCTCCTCAAGCTCACTGACTCACTGCTTGAGCCCTATCTAACTACCAGTAAAACTAATATCTACTAATTGAAAACAAAAATAAAATAAATAACAAATAAAAATAAATAAATAAATAAATAGTTGGCTAGGTTTAGAGCTTCCATAGTCAGACAATGCTTGTGCCTGTAGAGTAGTTCAATCCACCTATTAACTGCTTTGACAATGTTGTCAGTATGAAGATTATAGGATAGCAAGCTGTCAATCTAACAATAAAGCCCTGCCTGGAAAGATCTCCACCATTTGTGAAATCTTAGTGGTAGGGTCTGTGAAACAAGTTATCAATCCACAGCACAGGTCTTCCCCATCCAACCAATAACTAGGGGCACCAGACCCAGGCATCAAATGCTGTGGCAAACTCCTGTATAGAATATAAATGTGTATCTTGAAAATCCACTACATCAAATCATTGTTAACTAAAAGTTCAAAAGTGGCAAGTCGTTTTACTTCTGATCTAATAATGTTGGTGTTCAAACGAGCTATTTTTGATTCATAACAACACTCCACATTATGCTTAGAGATTTAAGCTGCTGCAGTCGTTCTTCTTGTACTTTTCCTAATCCCCACCCTTGGCCCCATTCTTCTTTTCTTTTTTACTTTTTTCAGGAACTGTGTCAGTTTCTGAGGTAATATCCATTTGAGAGGAGGACCTAGATGCTGTATCTGAGTCCTGATCTTCCTCTACCTGTTCTTGTTGAAGTACCTTATATCTATTCTCCTGGGAACTGTTTCAGAAGGGTTACTACCCTCTGGAGTTTTGAGGGAACCTTTACCTTTTCTAATCACTGTTTGGAAATCAGTGTGATCAGATGTTATAGTTGGAATGGGGGGGGGGTGGCATGGCGGTAACCCTGTGATGCTCCTCAACCGTATTCTCTGATTGTTTGTCACTTGAGCCCGCAGAAATACCAGGCCTTGAAGCCTTTGAGGAGTCACGTTCTGGTGGTGGTGCCTATGGTGGGGGTACTGGCTGCTCTCTGTGCACTGGAGTCTGGTTTGTGGGTTCTCATCTTCTCTGTGGATGTGGCCCAGGGGTATGCCTTCCTCTTGAGGAATCTGTGGCAGCCATAGCTGTTGTAAGGATATAAAAGTCCTGAACCCCATAGTCAGTGTCTTCCATATTATGTGCCACCCATGGACAATCATTTAAGTTGTGCCCACCTTCATCACACAGATTGCATTTGAGTGAGTTGTCACAGTGGAAACCAGAGTGTCCCATTTCCCCACATTGTGTGCACTGTACTATGTCTCAGGCCAAACTGATATGCCTAATAGAGCCACATTTGTAGCACTTTTTGGTCTGACCCTGATAAAAAAATGAACCCCTTATTCCTACCTATATAAAAACAATTAGGCAGGTGTGTAAATTCCTTATCAGATTGAAATAACTTGACCTTTATCCTCCAGCCCCCATTCCAGAACCCTTAGTCATAAAGGATGGGATCTGGAGTGCTTTGTACTTTACAATGTTTGTCCAACCAATAGAACAGATTAACACCCTCATTACAGAAAAGAACTGTTATAACCCTAAAAGACTGTTTTATCAGGGGTACAACTTGAAAAGGTGTCCATAGGGAATTCAGTTTTAATGTCATGCGCTTCACCCAGAACCTTTCCAGGATTTTGGGGGTTTGAAAACTAACATAAAATGTGTGTTCCCCGGTGCATGAATCAGGGGATACACCTCAGCTGGCATGAAGCCAGGAGATTGCTTTAATAAAATTCTCCCCACATAACATCTGTCCAAAGGCAGGTCCAGGCCCCCCAGGTACCGTAAGCATATGGTATTATGGTGTTTTGCAATTAGAACCATTTTTGTTAAATAATCCAGCATATGTGGATCATACAAACTGTTCCAGCTGTCCTGTGTTTGAATCCCCTCTCTCCTGTCCCTCCATTTTTTGTTTGTATTTTGGCCCACTTCACTTTGTTGTGCATCGAAAAAATATCTGATTGAACCCCCTGGGAAAGAATGAGAAGCTACCTTTGTCCATTTGATCCAGATCCAGGGTTGCCCCATCTCTCATGCCATACTGCACCGAGTTCACTTCATTTTGTGACTTTCCTGTGTAAAGAACTCTCTGAATTATAATTTGGGTCAGCAACCCACTGACCACCTACGTTCTGCATCCAGCCAGCTCCTCTCAATGCTTGTTCTGGTGTCCACTGTGCACTTCCTGGAATGTGATCCATCTGTATGTTCTCCCGTGTGGTTTCTAGTTCAATAGTGTTCATGGTGCTCAGTTCTCCTGCTCCAAAAACAAACACCTTCCTGATGCACTGCACACTCCCTGGTAGGTTTTCGATTAAGCATTTACACTTTCTCTCTTCTTCTAGGTGTGTTTCAGCTTCTTGAAATTTGATCTCAGTTTCCTTCATTTGTTCTTGTAGAATCATTTTTTGTTTTTGCATGTTCTGCTGCAGCCAGCATTCCATTTCTTCTGACTCCATGGCCTTAGTTATTGGATACTCTGGTGAAATATTGATGCTTTGTTCCTCCCTTATGGTGTCTCCTGCACCCACAGAGGTCATTTGCACAGGCATGATTTCTTTAAAAAGAAATTAAAGCAGCATCTTTTAGATAGCCTACATTGTCACTGCTATTTCTAAATTTGTATTAATGGACTGGATGTTTATACTGTATGTTCTATTTTGTACTGTTTGTATTAAGTAAATGTATACGTAATCTTCGTATTTTCCTTTTACATCTTGTTGACTGTTTTCAGTCCCAGGATGCATATGAAAAAGGGGCTTGACTCATATGTTTACCCAGTAAACAAAATAAATAAATAAAAAGAGACAATATGCTGGCCACCCTCAGGGTGCATTCCAGCTGTCTCCAATACTTCAAAAACAGCATCGGTCAGAATCCATCCTCCTCCTTCATCTTCTCTTTGTACACTGGAAACCTCCATCCCAGCCACAGCAGAACAGTGGCCCCTGCTGACAGAGTAGGGTATTTTTTATTGAAAACCAAAAATAATTAAACACAATAATACAAATTCATACCACAAATTAGAAAACCATTTTTTTTACATACAGTTGAGCTGACTGCTGGTTCATTATACAGTTCATCCTACCCAGTTCACATTATCCCATAATATTGCACATTGTTGTTCATCCATTTCTTTTTGTACAAGTATATCTTATCTAATTAATCTTGTATCCTAAAGACCACATTCATTACGATCATAGGTTGGCATTGTAACAGTCTTTTGCATGTCATTTGCCAAATTGTCCATTTAAAAAAAACAAGAATGACATAAACAGTATTTTATTTCCATTTTCCCCATTTTGAAGTTAAATTCCCATAAAACTAATGTCTTATAATTCATTTCTTTAAAGACTGGTTCTTGCCAAAGCTGTGACAATGTATTCCAAAGTGGTTTAATAAAAGTGCAAAGTACTGTATAAATGCTAAAGTGTGTCTACTATATTTATACATGTAGTTTCTTCACACATTCTTTCTGACAGTTGCTTATGCTTATGGTTATCTTTAACATTTAATTTATTATGTGCATACGTCCATATAGTATCTTTAATTTTCTTTGGAATTATGGGTTCTAGCATTGCTTCTAGTATTTTCCCTGTTTATATATCCGGTGTGACTTGGAAAACAGGGTCTTCATAATGACTTTGTAAAGTCTCCCTGTAAAATGTTTTTCATGTGCATACTTTTTATGTGTCTATCTGAGTTTTCCATTGTCTTAAATAAATAAATCCCAGTTGTTACATATTTTGGTATTTCATTATGTATTCCTCTGCCTTAAAGTTGCCATTTATTATCCACATGTTCCAATCATTCCTTAACCAAAGGTGTCCAAAACTGTGTTCCTGACTCTAGACAAGGCTTAATGTTTGCATATGTAAATATGCTCTGGAAAAAAAATGATTGGGTTTAACATATCTAAACCCCTTCCTTCCTGAGCCTATATGTTATACTTCTTTTGATTGGATTAAGTCTATTTCTCCGTAAGACTTGAAAGAATAAGCTAAGTATCTTTGTTTGCATCTGAATTGGAATAGAAAAAATATATGCAACATGTAAAAGAATAGGCACTACAATCTTTTTCAAAGGATAGATCCTTTTTTCCTTTTGTCATGGTCCAAGTTTTCCATCTGGTAATCTGGTTGACAGAGAAGGGGAGTTTCCCCTGGTGTCCTGGCCAAATTTCCCCCATTCACTAAACATATCACCAAAAGCTTAATCTGGTTCAATGTCAGTTTGCATCCATCTGTATCCTCCTCTCCCAGGACAAGGATGGAAATAGGCATAATTATCTAGTCCCCCTGTCCCAGTCAACAAAATCTAAATAAAAATAAAATAAAAATAACCCTAGACACACTGTAAAATCTGTACCGAAAAGTCAAGTTATACATGTCAGAAGAAATTGTAGTACAGATGAAGGTTATAAATTTTGGGCTGATGATCTAGACAACAGATTTTTTTAAACGGGGCTAGTACTACAATGATGTGGCAAAAGCAAGGAATGTAGCTGCTAACTGTACTCAATAAATTTTGCTGTTAGATAGAACACTGTCAAGGCAGCAGGAAAACAGATTACATTTTGTTGCTACTTACAGCATTGAATCTAGGAAAATAGAGAATATTTTAAGACAAAATTGGACAATACTGCAGACAGAATTCCCCAGAATGGTTTATAAGAGGCCAACAAAACCTAGCAGATAGGCTCACTTGCAGTTATCAGCCTTTTAACAGTACACCCCCCCCCCAAAAAAAAATGCATAGCCAAGCAGTTCTGCAGCTGGTGCTTTCAGCACCTCATGCACCACCAGGCTTTCAACTTTTCCAAAAGCTGTTATAAATGCCATCTTTGTAAATATTGTGCTAATGTGAATGCCATGAAACAATTTCTGAAGCCAGTAGATGGCACTACAGTGCAAATAGCAGATCTGATTAATTGTGACACTATGTGGCCTATTATGTTGGTCACACAAAAAGAAAATTTAAAGATCATATGGGGGAGCACATGCATGCTACCCTGAATGAAAATCAGGAATATGCTACAGCAAAGCAAAGTATGAGAAATAGGAAGAGCATTCATGCCTGTTCACAGGCATAGAAAAAGCCAAACTTGGTCCGAGAGGAGGTGAGTTGAATGGTGTGTTGGATTGCAGGGAAAATTATTGGATATTTAAATTACAAACTGCTAGTTTTCCAGGTCTCAGTGATAAGATTGGGTTACCACCACATCTTTGAATGCCGTCTCATTTATCAAATGAAGCTATATAATTGATGTTTTTGATGGATGAAATTAAGAAAATAGTTTATCACTGTGTATATATTTAAGCATATCGGGATACTGCAATTAATGTACTATATATATATGATATGTAATTATGCATAGTAGTGTCAAACTGAGGCACATTAAATGAAATTACTGCATGCTGTGTTTTACTTGTGAAAACCGAAGATAATTAAAGATGGTAAGTGATTTCATCAGTTTTGCGTGACACATCGAGGTACTTTTTTCCTGGGTAGGTGTGGCAGTGGTGAAGATGCCTTTTGCTGATTTCGTTAATAAAAAGATTTAAGCATCATTTTGATGTCTGATGCAGTTCTTTTTGGCATGAGTGTGTGCCGCAGTTTGATGTTGGTGTTTAGGCCCTGTTACCAGTTGGATAAATTTAAATTTCACTATTTTTTTTTTAAAATGGACTTTATCCACCTGTCGATCCCCATTGCCCCCCACCCCATTGTCAACCCCCAGCCTCATTACCTCACTTCAGGACTTAACGAAATCTACTTCTAACCCCATTATGTGAGTGTATGCCATTGATGATGGTGGTGCTGTATCTTCAGGTTTCAGCATGATCTTGTAGAGAGGGGTTTTTTTTCTGCCCATTGCTCCCGTTGAGTTACAGATGGTGGCACGCAATGGTGCACATGCAGACTATGAAGACTGTGCACACTTTCAATGCCCTTTTACAATTTTCAGTTATGGTGACTGCTGCTGTGCCACCTACTTTCCAATAGGTGGCAGCCAAGCAGCAGAATACAATGTCCCTCCACTCGGAGGAGGAGGAGATCCATAAATGGAAATTAAATCCTACTCCCCTCCCACCCCACAAGCCCCCTGAATTACCTTGATCAGTTCCCAAACCCAGGTCACCGGTATGACAGGAGATGAGTCAGTCAGCACCTCATCTCTCCATGCCACTGGCCCAACTACAAATCTACAGGAACTCAGATTTCCTTCAACAATATTGTTTGTGGCATGGGGGGTTGGGGGCTGAACCGGCAACCCACCATTTTACTGTTCTATGATTTTATCCTCTGTACCATTCAGCAAGAACAATATATTTACAATTCTTTTCCCTTTTTCTTTATTGCTGAAGGGAGTGAGATAAAAAAAAATAGTCTCCCTTGGACTTTATTAGCTTTGACTCCTTGTCAACAAATGACATCATCATGCCATGTTTATGACATCATAATTATCACCACAGCAACAGATTTGGGTTTCATAAACAGAATCTTGACTGTAGAAGTAAACAAGCAGGCAGAAGAAATAGGGCAGAGATCCTGTTTCCATTCAAATATCATTAGTAATAAACAAATAAGGTGATAATTTTAAAAAGGTGAAATATAAGCTAAATTGTGTTTAGATATGATGTATTTCATAGCTGTCCCAACGGTGACTCTTAAAGCCCAGTTACACTGCAAGCAAACATTCAGCATTGAGAAATGCTTGTTTATTGATAGCACTGTATTTCTAGCTGTGGAAATAAATCATATTCTCTGCAGCATATTCATTTTTGTTTCACTATCTCACTGTGGTATTATTGTGGTTAATGAATCATCAGCAAACCACAACTCTAAAGACAAAGGTTCCATTAACAGCTTCAAAAGTTCCAGCTTCCATTTTTCATGAATTATCTCTTACAGTAACTGCAGTACAACAAATTCAGTAACAATCATTTTAATTAAATACCCAATATTATTGTATCAATAACATTGAGGATATTTTCTTCCTACAACTAAAGAAAACTATAACACATTTATGTGCCATCCCTTTTAACTGGAGCCTAGTTTGTAAACATGGTTTTTTAGAAAACAGAAAGTGATGCAGGATGCTAGAATTAAAATATTTGATCTGCGTTAACCATTTTTATTGTTGAGGTATGTGTTTACTATGATATGTGCATGTTTTGTTTTGCCTTTAGAATCTTCTACTGAGGAGACAGCTGTCATTTCATCAAATATAACTTCTACTACCTATGAAACAACCCTACAAGTTTCTACAACACACCCAACAACAGGTATATTACATGTACAGTATACTCCATAATATTGGATATAACTAATGATACACAGTAAATAATTTTGTATGGCCATGCCAACATAAAACTTTATTCAATGTGCTGTGTATCTATCTATCTATCTATCTATCTATCTATCTATCTATCTATCTATCTATCTATTATAGGGGTGCAGTTGTGCCCCTATATTTAGGGTTATGAAGGCATTTCCATGTTAAACTTGAAATTTTATGCATTAATAACTTCGGACCCATTCAACAGATTTTCATGAAATTGGGTATGCACAGAGGGGCATGGTTGTTCTCTTAACTTGCCAAATTTTGTTTTGGTCGGACTTACATTTTTTGCACACCAAAATGCTGAAAAATTGACTTTTTGCCAGTTTTGTGGGCAGTTTTTTGGATTTTGTTCATGCAGCTGCAAGGCTGATGTATGGTGTTCTTGTCTGTAACTTAGCATGTGGAAAGTTCTTGTGTCACGGAACATGCCACTTTTTGTTTGGTGAAAAAATATTAATCCATTCAAAAGTTATTAAACTTTTTAGCTCCCATTATAAGTCTATGGAAAAATTTACATGGTTATTTTGCAAAAGAAGAATGGGGTTTTGGCCATCTGATCACTCCTCATGCATAGAATTTGCAGGCTCATGATCAAAGAATCTTTGATCGTGAAAAATTTATTGATCGTGATGGCTGCCATCTTGTTTTCAGTTTGTGGTCAGAAAAAAAACAAATACCTCAGCTCAGGGGTGGCTTCTGAAGTAAAACTGCAATGGGGTTTGCTCAGAGGTCTTCCCTCTATTGAGCCATGCCTGTGGTTTACTGTAGTTATGTCAAAAATTAGAGTTTCAAACTTTTAAATTCTTTAATCGCGGCTCGCTAACTATCTTTGATCACGAGCCTGCAAATTCTTTGATCACAAGATTCTTTGATTGCTATCTTCATTCATGAGGGAGGGATGAGATGGACAGATTTAAAAATTAAATATTTCAGCCCAGGGGTGACTTTGGAAGTCAAACTAGGATTGGTTTTGCTCAGAGGGCTTCATTCTATCGAGTCATGCCTGTGATTTAATGTAGTTCTGTGAAAAAAATTGAGTTTTAGCATTTTTAATTCTTTGATCATGTGCCTGCAAATTCTTTGGTTGAGAACCTGCAAATTCTTTGATCATTAGATTCTTTGATCGTGATCCTCGTTCGTAAGGGAGGGACGAGATGGCCAGATTTTTGGGTTGGAAAAAATGAAATATCTCAGCCCAGGGGTGACTTGAGAAGTCAAACTAGGATGGCTTTTGCTCAGGGGGCTTCCCTCTATTGAACCATGCCTGTGGTTTAATGTAGTTGTGTCAAAAAGTTGAGTTTTAATGTTTTTTAATTCTTTGATCGTGAGCCTGCAAATTCTTTGGTTGCGAGCCTGCAAATTCTTTGATCACAAGCTTCGTTCATGAGGGTGGGATGAGATGGCCAGATTTGGAGGGACCAGATAGCCCAATTTACATGACCAGATGTCCCGTCATGATCAAAGATAATCTTTGGTTGCACATTCGAGGTTGATTCTTGTGATCAAAAAATTTTAAAGGTGCTAAAACTTTAAAATTAAATATCTCAGAAACATAGAAACATAGAATTTGATGGCAGAAAAGGACTGCTTGGCCCACCTAGTTTGCCCATTTCCCTACCTGATAGATAAGCTGCAGATTCTAGTTTATCAACAGCTTACTTCCTTCTACCCCCCACTAGAATTGCCTTATGTCTGTCCCATGCATTCTTGAATTCTCCCACTGTTCCTGACTCCAAAACCTCCTCAGGAAGACTGTTCCATGCATCCACAACCCTCTCCATGAAAAAATACTTTCTAACATTACCTCTGAGCCAACCCTCTCTATCTTCAAATTGTGCCCCTTGTTCTTGCACATCTCTTCTTCTGAAAGATGCTACCCTCTTGCACTTTATTAATTCCCTTGAGATACTTGAAAGTTTCTATCATGTCCCCTCTCTCCCTCATTTCCTCAAGAGTATACATATTAAGCTGCTTTAGTCTCTCCTCATATGTCTTCTGATGCAGACCCTGCACCATTTTGGTTGCCCTCCTCTGAACAGAATCCACTCTGTCTATGTTTTTGCGGAGATGGGGTCTCCAGAATTTCACGCAGTACTCCAGATCAGATCTTGCCAACTGTCTGTACAGAGGGATAACAACTTCCTATTTTCTACTGTTGATACCTCTCCCTATGCATCCCAGTATCCCCCCAACCCTCCTTACTGCCTTCTCATATTGCTTGCCCACCTTTAGGTCATCTGAAATAATTACTCCTAGGTCTCTTTCGATTTTTGTTGTTGTTATTAACTCACCCCCAATTGTGTACGCTTCCCCTGGGTTTTTGTTTCCCAGATGCATTACCTTGCACTTCCTTGCATTGAATCTGAGCTGCCATATATTTGACCATTCCTCCAACCTTGACAAGTCCCTTTTCATCCTTCCCACCCCACCTTGTGTAGCAACCCTGTTGGGGGGCAGTATAGCGTAGTGGTTTAAGGCTCTGAGTTGCAAATCTGGTGACATCCAGCAGACCAGACCTGGGTTTGAATCTCCCAGCTTCCACCTGCATACTCTGTGATGCTGAGCAAGTCACTTAACTTCTCTGTGCTCCCAGGTTGTACCTGTAAAAAAGCTTTCAGCTTAGTGTGCTGCTCCTGGTTAAACAACTAAAAAAAAAAAAAAAAAAGATCTTTGTGTCATCAGCAAACAGACATACTTTTCCTTCCAGGTGCTCTCCAATGTCACTTATAAAGACATTAAAGAGGACCGGTCCCAGTACCAACCCCTGCAGTACCCCACTAGTTACCCTCCTTTCTTCACTGTGGACTCTGTTTACTATTACCCTTTGTGTCCTGTTGTCCAGCCAGTTTTGTATCCAGGCTACCACCTTGGGACCCACTCCAAGGCTGGCTAACTTTTATATTAATCTTTTGTGTAAGACTGTGTCAAATGCTTTGCTAAAATCTAGGTAGGCCATATCCACAGCCCCTCCCTGGTCTACTACTTTAGTCACCCAGTCAAACAAATCTATTAGGCTCATCTGACATGACCTTCCTGCTGTGAAACCATGCTGCCTTGGGCCCTGTGCCCCACTGGCCTCTAGGTACTCAACAATTCTTTCCTTCAGAAGTGATTCCATCATTTTTCCTACCACTGAGGTCAAACTAACTGGTCTGTAGTTTTCTGCCTCTGCCCTGCTCCCACTTTTGTGAAGTAGAATCACATTTGTTCTCCTCCTCCAGTCCTCAGGTACCACCCCATTCTCATTGTCACTGGGGTTGTGAGGCCTAAATGTCACCACATTCTTCTTTACTGTGGCATGTCAACATGATTACATGGAATAGGGTGACATTTAGGCCTCCTATATGTTTCTTTCTAGATCTGTCAGTCTGGGGAGATGGGGGGTACAGGTGGGTAAGAGCAACTCTAAAGGTCTCATTTCCTGACTTTTTGTGCTTTAACCCTAAATGATGTTTTAACACAGTTTTTTGCAAATAATATATATATATATATATTTATAGTGGCACGGTAGCACCACTATACATACTAAAGTCAAACATTTGGGGATTAATAATTTTGGACTGTTCAATGGATTTGCTTGATATTTGGTATGTGCAGTGGGGCATGGTAGATCTCTTGATTTGCCAAATTGTGTTTTGGTCAGACTTATGGTCTTTGTGTACGAAAATGCTGAACAATGCAAAATTATCCATTTTTGGAGGCAGCTTTTGGGATTTTGGACGTGGCCCTGCATGGCTGTTGTGTGGTGTGCCACTCTGCAAGATGGCTCATTTGAAAGAGCTTTGGTGGCCGAACATACTGCTTTTTTTTTGGGTGAAAAAAATATTAAGGCATTCAAAAGTTATGCCACCTTTAAGTTCCCAGCATAAGTCAATGGGAAAATTTATATGTATGTTTTGCGAACAAAGAATGGGGTTCTGGCCATCCCGTCCCACCTGGTGATCATAAAATTTGCAGCCTCTTGCCAGCCCACTGGTGCAGTGGTTGGTTTTCTGCTTGCAGCACCAGCAACCCGGGTTCAGGAACAGACCCAGGTTGTCGGAGGGCTGGCCGGGAGAGAGGGATTGAGTGTCCATAGGACTGCTATCCTTCTCTAGGGGGAGGGGGGGTCTCGGTACTCGGTGCCATGGCGACACCTAGTAGAGGCTAGGTTCACCATGGCATCGATGCCAAATTAAACTTAAGGGTGGGGTGGATGCCGGTCATAGATACATAGACAGTGTCGGCAGATAAGGGCCTATGGTCCACCCAGTCTGCCCATTTAAGTTTGTAAGTTCAGTTTATGTTTTTCAGGAAGTCTGTTGCCCCTTACCCCTGATCTCCAGAATTCCTTTATGTCTATCCCATGCATTCTTAAATCCCGTGATTGTTTCAGCCCCCACCAGTTCCTCTGGCAGGGTGTTCCACTTGTCCACCACCCGTTCTGTGAAGAAATTCTTCCTCACGTTTCCTCTGAATCGTCCTCCTCAACTTCATCCCATGCCCTCTAGTCCTGGAACATCTTTTCGCTTAAAATAGTGCATTCCTGCAGCCTGTTCCTCCTGTAAGATACTTGTATGTCTCTATCATATCCTCTCTCCCTCCTCTCCTCCAGGGAGTACATGTTCAGTGCCTTCAACCTGTCCTCATAGGACTTGTGATGCAATCCATGCACCATCTTTGTTGCCCTCCTCTGAACCTTCTCTACCCTGTCTATGTCCTTCCACGTAGGTGGAGGTCTCCAGAACTGCACAGTGTACTCTAGGTGCGCCTCACTAGTGTCTTGTATAGTGGAATTATGACCTCCTTTTCTGCTGGTGATGCCTTTGCCTATGCATCCCAGCATCCTATTTGCTTTACCCTGCCGCCTTGTCCCACTGTTTCCCTGCCTTGAGGTCATCAGAGATGATAACTCCAAGATCCCTTTCCTGCTTGGTGCATGTTATATCCTCACCCCCAAACTGATATATTGTGCCAGGGTTTTTGTGCCCCATATGCATTATCTTGCACTTCCTTGCATTGAATTTCAACTGCCAAACCCCTGACCATTCTTCAAGTTTCTGCAGGTCCCTTCTCATTCTGTCTACACCCTCTGGTGTGTCTACTCTGTTACAGAGCTTTGTGTCATCAGTGAACAGTGAAATTCTGCCTTCTAGGTCCTGTGCAATGACTCTGATGAAGATATTGAATAGTACCGTCCCAGCACTGATCCTGTGGTACCCCACTGGTCACTCTTCCTCTGTGGAGTGACAGCCATTTACCACCACCCTCTGTGTCCTGCTGTCCAGCCAGTTACCTACCCACCGCACTACTGTCCTGCCCACACCCATATTCCCCAGTTTGTGCAATAGTCTTCTATGTGGCACAGTGTCAAAGGCCTTGCTGAAGTCCAGATAGGCCATGTCCACTGCCCTCCCCTGAGCCACCTCCCTAGTCACCCAGTCAAAAAATTCAGTGAGGTTGGTCTGACATGACCTTCCCCTGGTGAAACCATGCTGCCTTGGGTCCTGTAGTCCATTGACAACCAGATGTTCCACCAGTCTCTCCTTCATTAGTGCTTCCATGATCTTCCCCACTACCGAGGTGAGGCTGACTGATCTGTAGTTCCCCGCTTCCTCTTTGTTCCCACTTTTGTATAAGGGGACTACATCTGCTATCCTCCAGTCTTTGGGTACCTCCCCTGTTTCTAGTGATCAGCTAAACAGGATAGCAAGAGGTTCAGCCACCACCTCTTAGTTCTTTAAGGACCCTGGGGTGCACCCATCTGGCCCCCATTGCTTTATCAACTCTTATTACTTCCAGTTCCTTCAGGACCCTTTCTCGGTAAAGGGACTTGTCCATTTCTGCAACATTCTCACCCCTTGTACCCATTCAGACCCATTACCCTCCTCTTCCTCAGTAAAGACTGAGCAGAAATACCTGTTCAATATGTCAGCTTTACTGTTGTCATCCTCCACACAGCCCCCATCCTCCCCCTTCAGTCTCACTATCCCTCCCTTTGCCTTTCTTTTTTCACTGATGTACCTGTAAAAGGTTTTGTCCCCTTCCCACTGATTTTGCAATGTGTTCTGTCTGAGCTTTGGCGTCCCTTACTGACCTCCCTGACTCCCTTTGCTTCTCCTGGTACTTCTCCCTATCCCCTTCTGCCTGTGTCTTTTTGTATTGCCTGAATGCAATCTTTTTGGCTTTCACTTTCTTTGCTACCTCTTTGGAAAACCATAATGGTCTCCTCTTCCTTTTCCTCTTGCTAACCTGCTTAATACATAATTATGTTGCTCTTGTAATCCCCATTTTAAATACTTCCCACTGTTCCTCAACCCCTGATTCCTGCCCCATTCCCCTTAATGCCTCTTTCAAGTATCTCCCCATTTTCCCAAAGTTTGCCCTCCTAAAATCCAGGATACGTGTTTTTGTGGTTTGGTTCTGCTCTTTCTGTGATTTCAAACCACAGTGACTGGTGGTCACTGTTCCCCAGGTGCTCCCCCACTGTTACCCCCATCACACTGTCCCTGTTTGTGAGCACAAGGTCCAGTATTGCCTTCTGCCGAGTTGGTTCCATGACCAGTTTCTTGATGAAGGCACCCTGAAGGGAGTCCAGGATAAATCTGCTCCTAGATGATGCTGCTGCTGGGATGCTCCAGTCCATGTCTGGAATATTGAAGTCTCCAACCAGTACTACCTCACCTTGTCTGCCATCCTTTGGATGGCTAGCATCAACCCTATCTGTTTCTTCCTCCTGGGCTGGTGGTCTATAGACCACACCTGTGCGGATGGCTGGCCCCATTTTCCTTTCCAGCTTAACCCACAGTATCTCTCCCCCATTTTGTTCCTCCTGGATCTGTGTGGCCCTTAAGTCATTTTTCACATACAGTGCCACTCCTCCTCCCTTCCTGCCTGCCCTGTCTCTTCTGAATGTCATCATAGCACATCCCCGACCCTGTTCACAGGGAGAAAATTCTATCCTGAGCCTGGCCGTCTAAATGAAGCTCTGCGCCTGAAGCCTCACTCAGACTCCAGGAGCAAAGCTCCTGACTCAGATATATTCGTGGCCCAATATGCGGAGTCAGTGCCGCGTCCCTGCTCTCTGGGGGGTAAGCCAGAGATAACTGGGTGAGTGCGGGCCAAATTCCGGAGGTGGAGGCAAGGGGTTCCATGACTAGGATGGATTCCGATGGCTAGTAAGGGAGTAAAAAGTAGAGTAATTAAGAATTTGCAGCCTCCTGGTTCAAGAATTTTTGTCCCTAAGAATTTTAAAAATTCTTTGATTGCGAGGTCCACCATCTTGTTTTTGATTTTCCAATCAGAAAAACACAAATATCTCGGCTCAGAGGTCACTTCTGAAGTAAAACTTGAATGGGTTTTACTCAAGGGACCTTGTCAAGCCATTGCTTTGGTATGATTGAACTCGGTCTAAAAATACAGTTCTGAGCTTTTAAAATCTTAGTTTGCAGCTCGCTAATGATCTTTGATCGTGAGCCTGCAAATTCTTTGATCACAAGATTCTTTGATTGCGATCATGCATCGTGAGTGAGGGACGAGATGACCAGATTTAAAAATGCTTTTTCTCAGCCCAGGGGTGCCCTAGAAACTTAAATGAGGGTGGGTTTTGCTCAGGGGGCTTTGTTCTTCCCCATCTAGAAAAATCATGTGTTACATATCCCTGGTAGTCTAGCGGCCCCCCACATCATGATAACATATAAAATTATCTCTAGTGGTCTCTCAATGTTCATAAATACTGTTTTTTTTATATCCCTAGTAGTCTAGTGGCCCCCCCAATCTAAAAAAACAATATTTATCAAATACACATTGGAGGGGC
Organism: Neoceratodus forsteri; assembly: GCA_016271365.2. Taxonomy (NCBI): domain Eukaryota; kingdom Metazoa; phylum Chordata; order Ceratodontiformes; family Ceratodontidae; genus Neoceratodus; species Neoceratodus forsteri. The sequence goes on along the minus strand of CM028137.1, from coordinate 685,222,179 downwards.
CACTAGAATGCCAGGAAATTGCAGATGATTATAAATTTTATTATGATGGGGGGTGGTGCTAGACTACCAGGGATATGAATTACAATTATTATTTTATACAGATCAGGAGGCCACTAGACTACCTGGGATATTTTTTTCATTCAGATGGGGCAGAACAAACCCCTCTGAGCAAAACCTAGCCTTATTTAACTTTGTAGAGCACCACTGGGCTGAGAAAATAAGTTTTTTAATCTGGCCATCTCGTCTCTTGCTCTTTGTTCACGAGTGAGCAATTTCTTTGATCGAGAACCTGCAAATTCTTTGACTGTGAGATTCTTTGATCACAATCATGCATCACGAGTGAGGGACGAGATGGCCAGATTAAAAAATAAATTTTCTCAGCCCAGGGGTGTCCTAGGAAGACAAATGAGTGAGGGTTGTACTCAGGGAGCTTCGTTCTGTCAAACCATGGCATTGGTTAATTCCTTCAATCATTTGACGTATGACATTTTTAATTCTTTGTTCGAGAGCCTGCAAATTCTTTGATCACGAGCCTGCAAATTCTTTGATTGTGAGATTCTTTGATCACGATCATGCATCGCGAGTGAGGGATGAGATGGCTCAATTTAAAAATCAATTTTCTTAGCACAGGGGTGTCCTAGGAAGTCAAATAAGGGTGGATTTTACTCAGGGGTTTCATTTTGTCGAACCACAGTGGTGGTTTACCGCAGTTCTTTCAATTTCTTTATTTATAAGGTTTTTAATTCTTTGTTCATGAGGCTGCAAATTATTTGACCACGAGCCTGCAAATTCTTTGATCGTGAGATTTTTTGATAGCCATCTTTGATTGCAATGGAGGGACAAGATGGCCAGATTTTTTATAATGAAATAGATAGGGAAATTTTAGTAATCTTTGATATTGAATGGTTTGGTCTTTTTACTTTTGGAGGGAAGAAAGGCCACAACCCACAGATGTGCATTTTGGTGGCTTGCTCAAAAAATATTACAGGGTGGCAAACTTATGGCACTGTGAAGTTGACGCTTTTCCCTATAGGATAACATTACAGTGTCCACCGCATTACAGGAATTGTTTGCTGCCCTCCTGCAAATTAACGGTTTGGTCTTTTGGGCTGAAATTTGGAAGGAAGAAAGCCAATATACCACAGATGTGACTTTTGGTGGTTTGCTGAAAAAAATATTACAAGGCAACTAAGTGACAGCACTCTGAAGTTGATGATTTTTCCCATAGGATAACATTATGGCATATGTCACGCCATTTAGGGCCCATATCTCAGAAACGGTGCAAGATACGGACTTTATGTTGCAAAAATGCTTAGCCCCCCAAGTAGGGGCTAAGTACAAAACTAGCCAGGAAAGTCATAATTCATATGAAATTTAAATTTATTTTCTACGTAGTACGGTTCCTGAGATATAAGCAATTTAGTATTCCTAGTCCTAATTTTGTGCTCCGAGGTCCATTATTATGCATACATTCTTTGTTTTCACTGTGTTTTTCAATGCACTTTTTGGGGACAAGAAGGGTGTGCCCTTTTGTTAATGTGCCAGTTTGCATTTCCAGTTGCGCTTCCGTTACCGTTCACGTCACCGTTCCTGTCTACGCCACCATGTGCGTTAAAGTATGAGTTTTCATTTGCACTTGCATTTCCATTTCTGTTTCATTTGGCGTTACTTTTACTTTTACCATTATCATTTGCATTGCAATTGGGGTACTATGCCCGTGCGCATTACGATTTGAGTTTCTATACACGCTTGCATTTGTGTTTGCATTTCTGTTTCCTTTGGCTTTATTGTTGCTGTTACCATTACCATTTGCATTTATAATTGCGGTACCATGACTGTGCATGTAACGGTTTACGTTTCTGTACACGCTTGTGTTTGCATTTGCATTTTTCTTTCCTTTGGTGCTATTGTTGCTGTTACTGTTACCATTTGTGTTTACAATTGTGCTTCCATGACCGTGTGCTTTACAGGTTGTGTTTCTGTATGCACTTGCGTTTTTGTTTCTGTTTCTGTTTCCTTTGGTTTTATTCTTGCTGTTACTGTTGCCATTTACATTTATAATTGTGGTACTGTGCCCCTGCATGTTATGGTTTGCGTTTCCATACATGCTTGCATTTGCGTTTCCGTTTCTGTCTCCTTTGGAGTTATTGTTGATGTTACCATTAGCATTTGTGTTTCCAATTATGGTACTGTGAATGTGCACATTACCAGTTGCATTCTGTATGCACATCTGTTTGCATCTCCGTTTCCATCAGTGTTCACTTTGGCATCACTTTGCCTTTGCATTTCTATTTCCCTTTGTGTTACCATTTACGTTTGCGTCACCATGTGTGTAACTGCTTGCACTTGCATTTGCATTGCTCTTACTGTTACTATGTCACACAAAATCATGTGATGGAAGCACGGGGCCCAAAAGTCTCTGCTTTCCCACCAACTTGAGCAACTTTCTACTGTTCTATTTTTTTCTTAAAAAGTAAGGAAATTCTATGCAAAAAACTTAGTTAATACATCAGTTAGGGTTCTTCTACAGTGAAAAAAGAGAGGAAATTCGATTTTAGGGTTCCCACCCCTTGCACCCCATCCCCAGCCTGCCCCAACCAACAGGCCATTCTTCAAGTTTCTGCAGGTCCCTTGTGTGTTGGGGACATTGGCCTAACTCTCACCCCATCCCATGTGTAAACAAGTTGAGGTGGTGCAGTGTAGGAGAATGGGGTGAGAGTTAGGGCCAATGACCCCAACACACACCCTCATGCCTGTTGGTGGGGTCAGGCTGGGGATGGGGTGCAAGGGGTGGGAACCCTAAAATCGAATTTCCTCTTTTTTGTTGCTGTAAAAAAACTAACTGATTCATTACGAAAAGGTTTGCATATATATATATATATATATAAGAGGCCAAAAACTCCATTTAATGCACCAGTTAGGGTTGTTCCACAGTGACAAAGTGAGGAAATTCGATGTTAGGGTTGAAACCCTTGCCTCAGCCCACTCCCTCAACTAGAATCAGGTGTTCGTGGCGCCGGCCCCAACTCTCACCCCATCACATGTGGAAGAAGCTGAGGAATAGGAGAATGGGGTGAGAGTTAGGACCGAGGACCCCAATGCACACCCTGATTCCAGTTGAAGGGTGGGCTGAGGGGTGCAACCTAACATCGAATTTCTGCTTGTCGCTTCTGGGAAACGTCCCTAACTGATGCATTAAACAGAGTTTTTGCCTCTAATTTCCTTCTTTTGAGAATGATAATGAGCCATTTCTGTTTCATTTGGCGTTACTTTTACTGCTACCATTACCATTTGCATTTGCAATTGGGGTACCGTGCCTATGCGCATTACAGTTTGAGTTTCCATACGCGCTTGCATTTGTGTTTGCATTTCTGTTTCCTTTGGCTTTATTGTTGCCGTTACCATTACCAGAAGAAGCCAGAAAGAGAAGGAAGGAAACATATTCAATTCAGTGCTTTAGAGTAACTGGTAATTGGTATTTTTCTTTTAAACTTAGATTGTAGGCTTGTAGTGACACTATACTTTCTTTCTTTGTTGTCTTTACTTATAATTGTTTTTGGGCTGTTGAAAATTTAAAACATAGTGGTGGTGTAATTCTGTGCTGTCTTTAATTGCTGCAAATTTTATCTTGGCTTGTCTGACTCTCCTGTAGCTGGGTGAAGGGTGTTAATTGTCTGGCCTCTGACCTCAGCTATGTGATAACTGGAGGTGGGCTTAGTCAGAGTTAAAGTAGCAAACAGAGGTTGATTTTCTCAGAAGAAGCCAGAAGGAGAAGGAAGGAAACATATTCAATTCAGTGCTTTAGAGTAACTGGTAATTGGTATTTTTCTTTTAAACTTAGATTGTAGGCTTGTAGTGACACTATACTTTCTTTGCTTTCTCCCTCCCTTCCCCCAACTCTTAATTATATGCCCTGATAAATCTGATTGACAGGAGCTAAACACAGGGTATAGTAAGAGGTGTGAAGTAGGAGGGACATAAGGGGAAGAAGACCACCCTCAGCACGACAAGTGTTTTGACTCATTTATTTATTTATTGGTTTCTTTTTCTAAAAAATATATCAGAGGATCAGTTACAGGATTTTTAGTACTGTAAATTAATAAAAGAGAACTAAGAGAGCTTCAGTAGCAGACAAGTAGTGGAATTGCAGTATAATGTGGGAGTGGTGCAATGCAGTGGCTGTGGGGCAGCCATATTCAGGCAGACCTTCTGGACACTGAGGTGCTGCCCTATCATGCATCTCTCTGGACTGCGGGATGAGGTAGCCAGACCTCGAGCAGAAGTAAACTGGGTCAGGAGTACAATCACCCCTATCCAGGACCACCCAGTCCAATGCAGCTGCCTCAGGATGCTGAGAACGAGGAGCACTTGGATGACAGTGGGCTCAGGGAGGGTTAGAGCAGTCAGGCAGATGCACATCCCAGATCCTATTCCTCTCAAGAACTCATATGCCACACTGGCAAATGAGGACAACCAAATAGAGGTACCCAGAGAAGTGGAAGGAAAGGATGTGGAGGTTAGCCAAGGAGGTGACCTCAGTGGGGAAAGCAGTGGACCCCAGAGGAGGAGGAAGTGAATCCTGGTGGGGGACTCCATCGTAAGAGGGATCCAGCTAGGAACACAGGAGGGGGAAGACAGGGAGGTGAGGTGCTCACCAGGTGCCACGGCATGGAGGGATGGAAGGAAGATACTGGGGATCACTGGGAAGGCAAGACAGGAGGGTGAGCTGGATGTCATTATCCACCTAGGTACTAATGACTTGGCAAATGGGGAGCCAAAGGAAGTTCAGGAAGAGTTTAGGAAACTAGGGAGGGGACTCAAGCAAGTAGCTACTTCTGTCACTTTCTCAGAAGTATTACCTGTGAGAGGCAAGTGAGCATAGGAGTGCATGCACCAGGAACTTTAACTCATGGTTGAAGAACTGGTGCTGTGAGGAAGGGTTTGGATTCATTGGTGACTGGGGACCCACCTGGAGGAATGGAGGTTTGTTCAAGCCTGATGGGCTGCATCCATCCTGGAGGGGAATCCAAGCACTCAATGATAAGTTTAAATGCTACATTGACAAGCATTTAAAGTAGCAAAGGGGGGCGGCATGCCAGCAAGGAGGGTACCTGCTTGCTCACCCCCCACAGCTAGCAGTGGAACCAGTGAACCAGAGGAGTGGCTATCTCTGCAAAGCAGTGTGCAAAAGATGGAGATTAGTGTCCAAAAGGTGGATAAGCAGAAAGGGGCAAAATTCAGCAGAAAGGCAGACAGCAAGGAGAACCAGGGATAAATGACAACCAAGGAAGGGGCTGAGAGAACAGTGAAGCAGTCTAGGGAGGTCAAATCATGGAAAGCCATGTGTGCAAATGCCAGGAGCCTTAGCAACAAGATGGAAGATCTGGAGGCTGTCATGGTACAGTTAGACCAGGACATTGTGGCCATCACTGAAACCTGGTGTAATGATAACCATGACTGGGAGATGGCCATACCTGGCTACAACATATTCAGAAGAGACAGAGCAGGCAGGAAGGGAGGAGGGTGGCACTGTATGTGAAAAATGACATAAGGGCCACACAGATCCAGGAGGAACAAAATGGGAGAGATACTGTGGGTTAAGCTGGAAAGGAAAATGGGACCAGCCATCCACACAGGTGTGGTCTATAGACCACCAGCCCAGGAGGAAGAAACAGATAGGAGTTGATGCTAGCCATCCAAAGGATGGCAGACAAGGGTGAGGTAGTACTGGTTGGAGACTTCAATATTCCAGACGTGGACTGGAGCATTCCAGCAGCAGCATCATCTAGGAGCAGATTTATCCTGGACTCCCTTCAGGGTGCCTTCCTCCAGCAACTGGTCATGGATCCAACTCGGCAGAAGGCAATACTGGACCTTGTGCTCACAAACAGGGACAGTGTGATGGGGGTAACAGTGGGGGAGCACCTGGGTAACAGTGACCACCAGTCCTTGTGGTTTGAAATCACAGAAAGAGCAGAACCAAACCACACAAAAACACGTATCCTGGATTTTAGGGGGGAAGACTTTGGGAAAATGGGGAGATACTTGAAAGAGGCATTAAGGGGAATGGGACAGGAATCAGGAGTTGAGGAACAGTGGGCAGTATTTAAAATGGGGATTATAAGAACAACAGAATTATGCATTAAGCAGGTTAGCAAGAGGAAAAGGAAGAGGAGACCATTATGGTTTTCCAAAGAGGTAGCAAAGAAAGTGAAAGCCAAAAAGATTGCATTCAGGCAATACAAAAAGACACAGGCAGAAGTGGATAGGGAGAAGTACCAGGAGAAACAAAGGGAGGCAGGGAAGTCAGTAAGGGAAGCCAAAGCTCAGTCAGAAGAACACATTGCAAAATCAGTGGGTAGAGGGGACAAAACCTTTTACAGGTACATAAGTGAAAAAAGAAAGACAAAGGGAGGGATAGTGAGACTGAAGGGGAGGATGGGAGCATTGGAGGATGACAACAGTAAAGCTGACATATTGAACAGGTATTTCTGCTCAGTCTTTACTAAGGAAGAGGGGGTAATGGGTCTGAAGGAGTACAAGGGTGGGAATGTTGCAGAAATGGACACAAGTCCCTTTACACGAGAAAGGGTCCTGAAGGAACTGGAAGTAATAAGAGTTGATAAAGCAATGGGGCAGATGGGTGCACCCAAGGTCCTTAAAGAACTAAGAGAGGTGGTGGCTGAACCTCTGGCTATCCTGTTTAGCCAATCACTGGAAACAGGGAGGTACCCAAAGACTGGAGGACAGCAGATGTAGTCCCCTTATACAAAAGTGGGAACAAAGAGGAAGCAGGGAACTACAGACCAGTCAGCCTCACCTCAGTAGTGGGAAAGATCATGGAAGCACTACTGAGGAGAGATTGGTGGAACATCTGGTTGTCAATGGACTACAGGACCCAAGGCAGCATGGTTTCACCAGGGGAGGTCAGTGTCAGACCAACCTCATTGAATTTTTTACTGGGTGACTAGGGAGGTGGATCAGGGCAGTGGACATGGCCTATCTGGACTTCAGCAAGGCCTTTGACACTGTGCCACACAGAAGACTATTACACAAACTGAGGAATATGGGTGTGGGCAGGACAGTAGTGTGGTGGGTAGGTAACTGGCTGGGTGGCAGGACACAGAGGGTGGTGGTAAATGGCTGCCACTCCACAGAGGGAAGAGTGACCAGTGGGGTACCACAGGGATCAGTGCTGGGACCGGTCCTATTCAACATCTTCATCAGTGACATTGCGCAGGATCTAGAAGGCAGAATTTCACTGTTCGCTGATGACACAAAGCTCTGTAACAGGGTAGACACACCAGAGGGTGTAGACAGAATGAGAAGGACCTGCAGAAACTTGAAGAATGGTCAAGGGTTTGGCAGTTGAAATTCAATGCAAAGAAGTGCAAGATAATGCATATGGGCACAAAAACCCTGGCACAATATATCGGTTGGGGGTGAGGATATGGCATGCACCAAGCAGGAAAGGGATCTTGGGGTTGTCATCTCTGATGACCTCAAGGTAGGGAAACAGTGGGACAAGGCATCAGGTAAAGCAAATAGGATGCTGGGATGTATAGGCAGGGCATCACCAGCAGGAAAAGGGAGGTCATAATTCCACTATACAAGACACTAGTGAGGCCCCACCTGGAGTACAGCTGACAGTTCTGGAGACCATACCTACATAAGGACATAGACAGGGTAGAGAAGGCTCAGAGGAGGGCAACAAAGATGGTGCATGGATTGCATCACAAGTCCTATGAAGACAGGTTGAAGGAACTGAATATGTACTCCTGGAGGAGAGGAGGGAGAGGGGATATGATAGAGACATACAAGTATCTTACAGGGAGGAACAGGGTGCAGGAAAACACTATTTTAAGTGAAAAGATGTTTCAGGACTAGAGGGCATGGGATGAAGTTGGAGGGAGGACGATTCAGAGGAAACATGAGAAAGAATTTCTTCACAGAACGGGTGGTGGACAAGTGGAACACCCTGCCAGAGGAAGTGGTGGGGGCTGAAACAATCACGGGATTTAAGAATGCATGGGATAGACATAAAGGAATTCTAGAGGTCAGGGATAAGGGGAAATAGACTTCTAGGAAAACAAACTGAACTTACAAGCTCAAAGGGGCAGACTGGGTGGGCCATAGGCCCTTATCTGCCGACACTGTCTATGTATCTATGTATCTATGTACCATTACCATTTGCATTTATAATTGTGGTACCATGACTGTGCACGTAATGGTTACGTTTCTGTATGTGCTTGTGTTTGCATTTGCATTTTTCTTTCCTTTAGCATTATTGTTGCTGTTACTGTTACTGATAATGGCCAACATCCCCAAAAAGCCAAAAAGATTGCATTCAGGAAATACAAAATTACACAGGCAGAAGGGGATAGGGAGAAGTACCAGGAGAAGCAAAGGGAGGCAGGGAAGTCAGTAAGGGAAGCCAAAGCTCAGACAGAAGAACACATTGCAAAATCAGTGGGTTGAGGGGACAAAACCGTTTACAGGTACATAAGTGAAAAAAGAAAGGCAAAGGGAGGAATAGTGAGACTGACGGGGAGGATGGGGGTCACATGGAGGATGACAACAGTAAAGCTGACATATTGAACAGGTATTTCTGCTCAGTCTTTACTGAGGAAGAGGAGGGTAATGGGTCTAAAGGGAGTACAAGGGGTGAGAATGGTGCAGAAATGGACACAAGTCCCTTTACACGAGAAAGGGTCCTGAAGGTACTGGAATTAACAAGAGTTGATAAAGCAATGGGGCCAGATGGGGTGCACCCCAGGGTCCTTAAAGAACTAAGAGAGGTGGTGGATGAACCTCTGGCAATCCTGTTTAGCCAATCACTGGAAAGAGGGAGGTACCCAAAGACTGGAGGACAGCAGATGTAGTCCCCTTATACAAAAGTGGGACCAAAGAGGAAGTGGGGAAATACAGACCAGTCAGCCTCACCTTGGTAGTGGGGAAGATCATGGAAGCACTACTGAGGGAGAGATTGGTGGAACATCTTGTTGTCAATGGACTACAGGACCCAAGGAAGCATGATTTCACCAGGGGGAGGACATGTCAGACCAACCTCGTTGAATTTTTTGACTTGGTGACTAGGGAGGTGGATCGAGGAAGGCAGTGGACATGACCTGTCTGGACTTCAGCAAGGCATTTGACACTGTGCCACATAGAAGACTGTTACACAAACTGGGGAATATGGGTGTGGGCAGGACAGTAGTGTGATGGGTAGGTAACTGGCTGGGCGGCAGGACACAGAGGGTGGTGGTAAATGTCTGTCACTCCACAGAGGGAAGAGTGACCAGTGGGGTACCACAGGTATCAGTGCTAGAACCGGTCCTATTCAACATCTTCATCAGTGACATTGCGCAAGACCTAGAAGGCAGAATTTCACTGTTCGCTGATGACACAAAGCTCTGTAACAGAGTAGACACACCAGAGGGTGTAGACAGAATGAGAAGGGACCTGCAGAAACTTGAAGAATGGTCAGGGGTTTGGCAGTTGAAATTCAATGCAAAGAAGTGCAAGATAATGCATATGGGGCACAAAAACCCTGGCACAATATATCAGTTGGAGGATGAGGATATAGCATGCACCAAGCAGGAAAGGGATCTGGGGTTATCATCTCTGATGACCTCAAGGTAGGGAAACAGTGGGACAAGGCAGCAGGTAAAGCAAATAGGATGCTGGGATGTATAGGCAGGGGCATCACCAGCAGGAAAAGGGAGGTCATAATTCCACTATACAAGACACTAGTGAGGCCCCACCTGGAGTACAGTGTACAGTTCTGGAGACCTTACCTATGTAAGGACATAGACAGGGTAGAGAAGGTTCAGAGGAGGGCAACAAAGATGGTGCATGGATTGCATCACAAGTCCTATGAGGACAGGTTGAAGGAACTGAATATGTACTCCCTGGAGGAGAGGAGGGAGAGAGGGATATGATAGAGACATACAAGTATCTTACAGGAGGAACAGGGTGCAGGAATACACTATTTTGAAGCGAAAAAGATATTCCAGGACTAGAGGGCATGGGATGAAGTTGGAGGGAGGATGATTCAGAGGAAACATGAGGAAGAATTTCTTCACAGAACGGGTGGTGGACAAGTGGAACACTCTGCCAGAGGAAGTGGTGGGGGCTGAAACAATCACGGGTTTTAAGAATGCATAGGATAGACATAAAGGAATTCTGGAGGTCAGGGGTAAGGGGTGACAAACTTCTAGGAAAACATAAACTGAACTTACAAGCTCAAAGGGGCAGACTGGGTGGGCCATAGGCCCTTATCTGCCAACACTGTCTATGTATCTATGTATCTATGTAAATTGGGCCCCGCGCTCCCACCACATGATGTCTTGTCACATAGTAACATTATGCCCACACACGCAAATCATAATGCGCATGATGACGCAAAGTGAAACAGAAAGAGAAACAGTACTGTAGACAGAAATGTTAAAACAACTCAAACGCAACCGCAAATGAAAACGTAAAGGGTAACGCACATGGTGGCATAAACATGAACGGTAAGTGAAACAGGTACAGAACCGCAAGCAGAAACAGTAATGGTAACAGCAATGTAAGCTCACATTCTGGTTTTCTCAAAAAGCTGTATAGAGAAAGACAGTGAGTACAACGAATGTATGCAAAATAATAACTCTCAGAACAGAAAAATGAGGACTTGGAATAGTAAATTGCTTATATCTCAGGAACCGTACAACATAGAAAAATTTTTTTAAAGTCATATGAATTATCACTTTCCTGGCTAGTTTTGTACTTAGCCCCAAGGGGGGGCTAAATACTTTCTCGACAAAAAGTCCATATCTCGCTCCGTTTCCGAGATACGGGCCCTGAAAGGCGCGGCTAACGCCATAATGTTATCCTATGGGAAAAAAACAGAAGTTCGGAGTGCCATAACTTTGCCTCCCTGTAATATGTTTTCACCAAACCACTGAAAGGCACATCTGTGGGATGTTGGCTGTGTTCCCAGCAAATTTCATCCCAAAAGACCAAACCGTTATTTTGCAGCAGGGTGCCAAACAATTGCTGCAATGCGTCATACGCCATAATGTTATCCTATGGGAAAAAGTGTCAACTTTGGAGTACCGAAACTTTGCCGCCATGCAATATGTTTTCAACAAAACAATGAAATGCACATCTGTGAGATGTAGGCTGCATTTCCTCCAAATTTCAGCCCACAACTCCAAATTGTTCTTTTGCGGCGGGGTACCAAAGAATTGCTGTCATTTTCCCATAGCCTAGAAAAGTACTGTTGCAATTTGCGAAAGCTTTCAAAAATTATGACACTTCATGAGCACACTACTTTATGAAGTACTTTTTCGAAATTGAAAACATATTTCTGGGATGTTTTACCCAAAATAAAGACATGGCTAGCATCCTCAGGGTACAACTAGGTGAATACAAAAAGAATTAGGTTGCTAGCGGGTCCCAAAGTTAAATGCCAAGCATTTTTCTGATCACCAACTGAAAACAAAATGGTGGATTTGCAACAGTAAAAGGGCCATTTGTGAAAGTAAAAACTGCATTTGCCACACTGTCAAACTTTTTGTTAACTTTTCCCATTGACTTATAATGGGAACTTGTTTTCTGAGTAACTTTTGAACCGTTTAATATTTTTTCATGAAATCTTCGAAAGGCATATCGGGGACCCTGGCCGGACATTCCCTGAAGATTTTGGACCAGTTGCGCAAACCGTGCGACCTGTAGGTGCAACCGTAGAATTCCAAAAAAAGTGTAAACGTACACGCAGATCACGTTTAATAACTCCACAGCTGTATATCCGACCGGTACGAAACTTGGCAGATCCCAAGGCATATGGGTCTTGATTCTGTATTCCAAATTTCAGGCAAATCTGTTGAACAGTTGCAAAGTTATTAAGGTGCAAAACTTTGGGTTTAACATGTAAATGGCTCCTCAACCCTAACTATGGTAGCACTACCGTGCTACCATAGTATATATATATATTAATAAGAAATAGATTATAATAGGGAATACAGTATATTCTATAGACAATGTTAAACCATTCTTCTTCACAGACACATTTTTTACTGCAATAGTGTATGCTCAGAATGTTAGCATTATGGTTGTATCTCCACTATAACATCTACTACATTACTGATAGCTATACTAACAGCAATTAAAAAAAGACAGTGGGCGAGATATTCAGAAGGGTTGTGCATGGCGCTGATGTGCCCAGCATGATATTCAAAGGGGGATTGAGCCTGGCACAAATCCCGATGCTCCGGAGTGCATCAGTAATGTATGCGGTGCAGGTGGGGGGGTGTGCCCATGCATACTCCACACATACCGATATTCAGCCCAGGATGTGCTGAGCCCATGCATGTGCAACCCCTACCTGTGCTGCACACAGGTGAGCCAAAAGAAAAGGAGCAACAGCTGGCCACCCACAGGTGAGCTGCCATATTGCAGGGTGCAACACGGCAGCTGCTACCTGTGGGTGGCCACCTGAGCTCCGGCCGCACCTTCATGGTGGCACCCCTGATGCCTGATCATGGGCATTTGTTATAATTAATAGTCCCATATCCCTGGTGGGCCAGTGAACCACTCGCAGCCCGATCGTGGGCATTTGTGAATGATAATCACCCTATATCTCTGGTGGTCCAGTGGACCGCTTGCAGCCTGATCACAGGCATAAGTACATGTCAGACAGTTAACTGTATCCCTGGTGGTCCAGTGGACCACTTGCAACCTGATAGCAGGCATATGTAATAACAAAAAGAGGTCCAAAATCCCTGGTGGTCCAGTGGACCACGTCCAGCTGATCGCTGCGTGCCCAACACACACCAGTTATCTTGAGGGTCCAGCAGGCCCCCTCCTCACCCACCCTGCAAGCCCCAGCACCCCTGCTTCCCCCATCAGCGGGGTGGCAGCCTCACTCAGCCACCCCACCATTTGCCAACCGACTGTGTACGGTAAGGTGGTGCCCATTGGTCCACAGTGTGGGCCAATGGGTACAGATTGTACATACTACAGAGTCCAGATTTGTGAATCATTCATATCTCGGACTGTGTAGTATGGTACGGTCTGTACGCCCATTGGCCCACGCTCTGGACCAATGGGCATACAGCCCTACCGTACGCAGTCAGTCAGTGGGTGGTGGGGTGGCTGGCGGGTGTGGAGCTGCCAACCGCTGCTGACCGGGGGGAGGGAGCGGGCTGCTGGGGCTCAGTGGGCAGGTGAGGCGGGGGTACTGCTGGACCACCAGGGATGGCTTGGTGTGTCCTATTGTGAAACATACACCCGTGATTGGGCTGGATGTGATCCACTGGACCACCAGGGATTTTTGGACCCCTTTTTGTTATTACATATGTCCACGATCGGGCTGGGAGCGGTCCACTGGACCACCAGGGATATAGGGCTATTATTGTTATACATATGCCCGTGATCAGGCTGCAAGCAGTCCACTGGACCACCAGGAATATAGGACAATTATTTTTCACAAATGCCAGCGATCAGGCTGCGAGCAGTTCACTGGACCACCAGGGATATGGGACTTTTATAATGCAACATATGCTCACGATCGGGCAGTGTGGAGCTTTGCTGCTTGTGCAGAGGGCTTCGGTTCCCAATGGCTGCAGCCTGGCAGGGCGCCAGGCCCAAGTCACCAGGGATTGGTACACCTGCATGCAAATGGGGCCATAATAACATGCAAATGGCCCCATTTGCACCTTGCATACATTATGACCCCATTTGCATGTGCACTTTTGAATATCACAGTTCATGTGCCCTGCGCAACGGAATTTGTGCTAGTGCATCCCCCTGCTCCACTCTGGCCACTTGCACTGGTGCAGTGCCACTGCGCTATGCACACTGCAGTTGGCCAAGGTGCGATATTCAACTATGCTATGCCATGGCACAGCTCCGTTGAATATCACCCTATCAGCGTCCCTGCACAGCAAAGTTGCACTGCGCCCAGGCTTGCACCACAGCCTGGTGCAGTCTGAATATCCCGCCCAATGTATATCTTCTTCAACCCATGGACCAGCTCTATTACTTACAAGTTCAATGCATATATCAACATCTGATGTGAATTATACCCATAGATTATTTCTCTATCAAACCAAAAATATGTTTACTGTTCAGTTGATGTTTTTGAATAAAATACTCTAGTAATACATAGCTTTGTAATTTAAAATATTTTAAGCAGAGAATGGTAAAGTTTTTTGATATGTCATAAAGCAGGACAAACTTTGTAGAACAGAAGAAACCAAACAGAAGTTAATTATTAAAGAATTAAACAGAGGTACAAAATAAAAGATCCAGGGAGACTTTCAGCCTTCCATTAAAAAGCTGTATTATGAAAAGCAGGCCTTTAACTCTAATATTTCACTTAGCATATTTAGAGGAATAATGTCCAATTTGGACAGCAGCATAGATGTATAATTTAGGTTTTTATTATCAATAAAGCATTTGCCTATATCTCTTTGTCTGGGAGTGATCAGTTGAGTAGAACATCAAGGTAGCAACCATAATTAATAAAACCAGAAAGGAACTGCTATATTAAAGCAGTTGTCTATGCTATGGTAAAACATTTGAATTTTCACATTGTAATTAATTTTCAATCAGCCTTTTTCCCCATGTTGAAAAATGTCCATTTATCACCATTTTTAGTCTTCTTAATTACTATTTTTTTCAACTTGAAATAATTAATGGAGCTCTTCATTTTATATGGCTATGCTCAAGTTTTCATCAGTATTTTTAACTGTTAGTTGAACATGAGGGGATTTCAAAAGTTATAAAAATTGATTTGACTCCTAGTTATATCTCTGGGAACTGACCAGTTTCATCTTAAACACATTTTTAAATTGTTGGAGCTATTTCTAAAATGTAAGTCTCATTGTAACATTTCAACCTGTTTTATGGTGCTGCATCCTATTTTCATAGAAAAAAATAGCTAGATATAGATGTGTCTCATTCCCAAGTTAATGTAATTGGCAGCTTGATGAGTCACACCTGGGAGTGCAGTGTCAAGCTCAAAGGTGATACTAGTTAGTAGTAAATTATGGAAGCCGGCATCTGCCAAAAGACACAGTGAATAAAACCTTGCTTTAGAAGATCATGAGCTAAGCAGTTAAGTACTTCAGTTTTACACTTTCTATACACTGTCAGAAAAGAAGGAAGACTAACGTTGTAATTTCCAAAAGTGCTTGACTTTATTCAAGTGTATCCAATGCACAAACATAGAAGAGCTCCTTCCACAGATCCTCCCTCTCTTCTCTGGACTCGAACAATGTACACCCCATGTCACCTGATGGGTTTCATGCCCCAGGTGATTTTTGTTAAGATTAATGGGTACCTGTAGGTGCATGGAAGACAAAAGCTACCAGGAGAGCTGGTGGCAATTAACTTGTTCATATTAGAGAAAAGGAGGCTGAGAAGAGATATGTGCTCAGATTTCTGCATATGCAAGGGTTTTGACAAGGTCAAAAAGACAGAGGTGTTTTATTTGGTCTCCCCCAGTAGGACACAGGGACACACCCTGAGATGCAGAGGTCAACATTCAGCAGTGACATTAGTAAGCACTTATTTTCACAGAGGGTGGTGAACTTATGGGGCAGCATATTAACACAGATAGTGGTCATGAAGATAGTAAAATTTTTCAGGATATGCTTGGACAAATTTATGTTTACCAAGGGAATCATTGAATACCCTGGACAACACAGTGGTTAAGAAACCCCTTTAATTTAGTGTAGGTTTCTACAGCTTACATATTCATATCTGCTTATAAAGTGGGGTGGTGGGTAATGGATGTAGAACCCCTTAAAACCTTCTGAGATTATGGTACTATCATAGACGGTCTATCAGTGTAGGCATGCTGTAAGTACACCTTTAAAACACAGCTGATGGATTTGATATGCAGTAGATCCTTTCTGAAAATCCCCCGCCCATATTTTACTAGTCAATAACACTGGTAAAGGTGTCACAAACCCACACTGGTGGGGCCAGGATTCCCTGGGCTACAGTGTAACCTCTTGTGATCTTGATCAGGGATACCCCTCCTCTGTCCTTTTCGTACGCTTGCTGTATTATGACTGAATGTGTACCAGCAGATCCCGATGATCCCTCTCTCTGTGTGAGGGGTACAAATACAGTCTCAAGTCTCTGTTCCTGGGAGAGAACCCTCTTAGGCCACTGAACAACACACCAGAAAAGCCACAGGCACATATAGATCTTCTGAGGTTGCCTATACACTGTATATGTGTCTTTCCCCAGAAATGTAGTGACCAGTTCAAACCCACACAGACCCCGTTCTTGAGACCTTTCATATTCCTCCCCTCCTTTCATCCACAGTACTTTACTTCGGTAGGGCTTATCCATTAAGCAGTCACACAGGCATAGTATCATTTGAACAAACTTTTCCCAAACCAACAAACACAAAAGACACTGGCAGAATTATCTTAAAGTAAGCCAAAGGCTTTAGTAATTAATTACTATGTACAGTAAATAATTTAAAGACAGATAATTTTAGACATTGGTTACTGGATATGGAAAAGAAAATGGAAATATACAATAAAAACCTACACTTTAAAATCCTGAGTTTAAAGTTCTACCTCACTAAGTCCTTGGCTTCTAAATTTGAAGTGCAAAGTGTTCTCAAGAATGATAGCTGAAACCTTGGTTCTTGTGGTCCAGGAGAACTTCTTGAAAAAGAAATGTCTCTAATTTCTCAGCAGGACAGTGTCCAAAGTGCAGTTTATTTCTCAAAAGGCTCTGATAAGGTCCTGCACCCCTGTGTTATGGGGTTCTTAATGGGCAGGTCCAGTGGATACTAGTTTACCCTGTAATTGGCAAGCATTATGTCTCCATGGCTACACAACCAATCAGGTGCTAATATTTTATTACAAAAACAGGTGTTCATTACTGAGCTGAAATAGAGTTTCTTTTTCCTTCAAGCCGGTCTCAACCAGCTTTGGGCTAGCATTAGCCTTCCCCTACCCTCCCTCTAATGACTGTAATTAAGCTAAACTCAGTACAGCCATTTACTTAAATCACTGCTTCATTCAGCTGTAACTAGATTAACTCAGAGTAGACCTTCAGGACAAAAGGGATACATACTGCATGGTGCCATTAGAGGTTCTGGGCCTATTCATACACAAATTGATGTGCCTTACCTTCCAGCCCTGCTTAATTAGCCCTTTTGCTTCCTTTTAAATGGTCTAATCAATGCCAGTCCCTGCCTCTAGCAGCCAACAGTTTCTGCCCAGCAGCAAAAATTATATCATTCTAGAGCCCATGTTTTTTTTAGTACCCGAGATCCTTAGCAAGTTAGACTGGGTCACCATGGGCATCCCTGATGTATTACACACATTAAATAACATGAAATATGATTAGAACAATATGTTCTGGCTTTATCCCACCACATTCTTCCCTCCTTAACAGAACTTGGGGGAAACACAACCCTTTTAATTGCAGTGTTTTCACCAGTTCTGCCCCGTACTCCGATTGGTGGGATGGGCCATCAGCATTGGCATTAGTACCCTGATCTATGTTACATGTCCCAAATATGATACCTCAGCCATGGCCACCTAGCACTTCTTGACTTTGACAGTCCTGCCTCCTGCATCCAGCCCAACCCTTTCCTCACATTGGTCAGGTGTTCTTTCCAACAGGTACTGAAGATGGCAATATCATCCAGATAAGCCACTGCATACTCTTCAGTACCCTGTAACACCTGATTTACCAACCATTGGAAGGTGGCAGTGGCATTCTTCATTCCAAAAGGCATTACCTGGAATTCAAATAATCCTATTGGAGTGATGAAGGATGACTATTCTCTAGATCTGGCAGCTAACTCCATCTCCCAGTACCCTTTTGTTAAGTCAGTTGTGGTAAGGTATGTCACCACTCCCAACTTGTCTGGTAGCTCATCTGTCCATGGCATTGGCTGAGCATCAGACTTTGTGACTACATTGCATTCATGATAGTCCACACAGAAAGTGACCAGACCCATCCAGCTTGGGGATGAGGACTATGGATGAGGCCCAGGGACTATGGAATTCTTGGATTACCCCTAAATTTAGCATTTCCTCTACCTCCCTCTTAATGTCCTTTAGGATGGCTTCAGACACCTGATAGGATGTCCATTGTATGGGCCCTTGTGTCACTGTGTCTACATCATGGGTCACTAATGGGGTTTATCCAGGCTTGGCCATAAATAAAGGAGCAAAGTCCTTTAAAAACCTCCCTCACTTCTTGAGTCTGTTTCAGGGTCAACTGGGGTGACAGCTTGATTGTCTCCAAAGATGACTCCCACTTGTTCTCCTCTAGCAAGTCCAGGAGGAGGTCTTCCTTATCTGTCCCCTACCCAGGACTACACACTGCAAACATCATATCAACCCTATTTGCATATGGCTTCATCACCTTGACATGGTGCATCCTATGGATATGTCTCCTCTCAGGCAGTTCCATAGTATAGTTCACATCATTGACCTGTCAGACTACCTTGTATGGTGCTGCCCACTTGGCCTGCAGTTTGTCCTTCTGGACTGAAATTAGGACCATTACTCACTGGCCTGTGCTGTATGTGCGAACTCTGGCTCCATGATCATACCAGATCTTTTGTATCTGCTAGGCAGTTGACAGGTTGCTTTGGGCCACCCCCCATATGTTTCTTTAGCTTCTCCCTAAACTTAAGGACATACTCCACTATGGGAGTTCCCTGGTGGCATGCTTGCCTTCCCAGTCTTCCTGGATCAAGACTAGGGGCCCACACACCCTATGTCCATATAAGAGTTCAAGAGAGGAGAACCATGTTGACTCTTGGGGCGCCTCCTTGTATGTGAACAACAGGTTGGGAAGGTTTTTCTCCCAGTCCCTCCCATGCTGTTTAGTAAACACTTGGAGCGTTGTTTTTAGGGTACCACTGAATATTTCCACAAGCCCATTGGCTTGTGGGTTATAAGGGGTTGTTTATCTCTGCTCCACCCCACACTTCTCCCACAAACACTTCATCAGGTCTGACATGAAGTTACCCCCTTGATGAGAGTTAACCTCTTGCAGAAACCCAACATGGGAGAAAATCTATAAGAAGGCATCTGACACTTTATCTGCCTTAATTGTGGAGAGGGTGACCACCTCTGGGTATTGGGTGGTGAAATCGACCACTGTCAGGATGTACTTTTTCTTAGAGGAGCATGGGGTTTTTAGGGATCCCGCAATATCCATTCCTACCTTCTGAAATGGCTCCTCCACAATGGTCAATGGAATTAGGGCAGCTTTTGTTTTACTACCTGCCTCCCCAATCTGTTGGAACCAGTGACAAGACCTGCAATAGTCCTTCACCTGCTGGTTGAAGATGGGCCAGTTGAAATTTTGGGCTTATTGTTGCATGGTGTAAGTGATGTACAGATGTCTGGACATGGGGATATCATAATCAGTCTCATGCAACTGATCTCAATACCAGTTGGGAACAACAAGCTGCTGTCAATCACCCCTCCCTCTCTCCCCACATCCTGTGTATACAACATTCCATTGTCCCAAAATACCCTATGTCTCATGTTACCTCCCTGTGTCCCTTCCGATTTTGCACAATCCCTTAGCCTCTTCAAACTAGGGTCAGTCCTCTGAGCGGCTGCAAAATCTTCACATTTTCCCAAATCATGGGACATGTCCCCCCTCAGTTCCTAAATTAGGGGCCTAGCATTAGGGTATTCAGAGTCACTGCTATCCTTAACTTTCTGATCTTTTGCTCTCCCTCCCTCCTCAGAGTAACCTTCTGTAGCTGCTTGGTGAACGGTTACTTAGGGAAGTCCAACCTCCCTTACACTACTCTACCTTTCAGGAAAGACAGGCTGGGGAACCAGCCTCCTATTATTTTCCACTGTGGTTTCTGTTGGGTTCAGGCAATTACAAGGTGCCTTAGCCATCTGACTTTGGGTAACTGCACACACTACCCACGTCTGGAGATTGTTCCCTATAATCACATCCAGGTGAGGTTGTCTGCCACTGTCAATTTTTGCGCCCTCTCTCCTATCTCTACCCAATCCAAGAGATCACTAACTAGTGGCAGGGTTTACTCCTCCACAGTGAATCCCCTCACATTTACAAACTGATTAGTTATAAGCTATTCTGGCCCAATCAAAGCCCCTTTTACCGGGGTGAAAGACATCCCAGTGTCCCTTAACCCATGAATCTTCACCCCATTTACGGTAACTGGGTGTATATACTCCTTCATGTTCATAGTTAAACTCTCAGAGATACACAGTGCACTCATTTTCTTTCAAAGGACACTTTGTCCACTCTGTGCCTTTTTAGGACACTGTCTAATGAGATGCCCTGGCTGCTTACAAAGCAACATTCATCACTTTTTTATCCAAGACACCCCTTTTTGTAACTTGGGGCTTTCCCCTTTCTGCAGAGGCAGTGAGGGTTTTAGGTGCCCTGAAGGTGCACTTTTCCCTTTTGCCCCTACTGCACCTGTTCCCCATTTCCTTTTAGAGTAGGCCTGCTCCTGGCCTAGCTATCTGAGAGCTCAGCAGATTGCTGTGCTGTTTTAGAATCCCAGTCCTCTAGTCAGGTTTTCAGCTCTGCTGGGCAAGCCCAAAAGAACTGTTCTAGTAACACAACCTCCTCACTTTTCCTCACAGAGTTTGCTATACTTGTAAGTCATCTTTCTTTCCTACACTACCACCAGTCTGCCTTTTCTTGCAGGAAAAAAACAAACAAACAGGGTAGGGAGCAATATCTTGTAACCAATGTTCCCATTTTCAGTTTCTGCCTTGTTTGCATGTGACTTGTTCAAACAGTTCACCAGTTGCACCACTGCTCACCAAATCTGCCACAATCCCACTCTGGTGGGGCCAGAATTCCCTGGGCTACAGTGAATCACCTTGTGATCAGAGTCAGGGATGCACCTCCTCTGTCCTTTTAATATGCTCACTGTTTCTCAACTGAATGTATGCCAGCAAATCCTGAGGATCCCTCTCTCCATGCGAGGGGTGTAAATACAGTCTCAAGTCTGTGTTTCTAGGAGATAACCCTCTTAGGCCACTACACAATGTATCAGAAAAGCCAAAGGCATGTATAGACCTTCAGGGATTGCCCTTTACACCTTATATGTGACTTTTCCCAGAAATGCAGTGACCAGTTCAAACCCACACAGACTTCTTTCTGAGACATTTTGTACTCCTCCCTTCCTTTCATCCATAGTGTCCCTTGTGGTACTTTACCTTGGTAGTATTTGGCCCTTAAGCAGTCACACAGGTGCAGTATCATTTGAACAAACTTTCCCCAAACCATCACACACAAAAGGCACTGGTAGAATTTTCTTAAAGTAAGCCAAAAGCTTTACTAATTAATTAGTAAGTACTGTAAATAACCTAAAGACAGATACTTTTAGACATTGGTTACAGGATATGGAAAAAAAAATGGAAATATACAATAAAAATCTACACTTTAAAATCCTGAGTTTAAAGTTCTACCTCACTAAGTCCTTGGTTTCTGAATTTGAAGTGCAAAGTGTTCCTAAAAATGGTAGTTGAAATCTTGGTTCTTGAGGTCCAGGAGAAATTATTGAAAAAGAAATGTCTCTGCTCCCTTACAGGACAGGGTCCCAAGTGCAGTTTCTTTCACAAAAGGCTCTGATAAGTTCCTGCACCCCTGTTTTATGGGGTTCTCAAAGGGCAGGTCCAGTGGATACTGGTTTGCTCTGCAATTGGCTAGCATTCTGTCTCTATGCTAAGCAATCAATCAGTTACTAATATTTTATTACAAAAAACAAACAATGTCCATTTCTGAGCTGAAAGAGAGTTTGTTTCTCTTCAAGACAGTCTCAACCAGCCTTGGGCTATAATTAACCTTCCTCTTCCCTCCCTTTAATGACTGTAATTAAGCTAAACATATTGTGGTCATTTACTTATATTACTGCTCCATTCAGCTGTAACTAGATTAACTCAGAGTAGACCTTCAGGACAAAAGGGACACAGACTGCATGGCACCACTAGAGGCTGTGGCTATTCATATACAAATGGATGTGCCTGACCTTCCAGCCCAGCTTAATTATCCCTTTGATGTCCTTTTACATTGTCTAATCAATCTCAGTCCCAGCCTATGGCAGCCAACAGTTTCTGCTCGGCAACAAGGAATTACATCATTCTGGGGCCCATGTTTTCTTTGTACCCATGATCCCTTGCGAGTTAGACTGGGCCACCA
The DNA here is from genome assembly GCA_016271365.2 of Neoceratodus forsteri. Taxonomy (NCBI): domain Eukaryota; kingdom Metazoa; phylum Chordata; order Ceratodontiformes; family Ceratodontidae; genus Neoceratodus; species Neoceratodus forsteri. The sequence goes on along the minus strand of CM028137.1, from coordinate 685,199,997 downwards.
TGGGCACCCTGATATATTATACACATAAAATGTGTCAGTGGCTCAGCAGGTAGCACACTCACCTCTGAGGCCAGGAGATCAGAAGGTTGTGGGTTCTATCCCCACACCAGGCACTTGGGTTTATATCCCAATACTGACACTGCAGTGCAGCATGAGGGGGGTGCTGCACTCTGGAGGTGCCGTCTTTTGGATGAGACATTAAACCGAGGTCCCATCTGCATATTCTGGTAGTAGTTCAGGTGGATGTTAAAGATCCCATGATACTTCTCAAAAAGAGTAGGGTAATTTTTTATTTATAAATAAAGACAACAGAAAAAGAACAGCACAAATATTACATTGAAAATAAGTTCTAAATACACATATTTACATGATTTGCCATTTCCTTTTCTCATTTCTTTTACTTCCTTCTTCCTTCTTCCCTTATTCTATTGGCTGGCCAACCTTTATCTGTATATAGTTATACACACAAATTTATGTATCATCGTCATAAATCCATGTCACATAAATTCCTAATGAACAAATCCAAAAGGAAAGGAGGGGAGTCATTCTGGTCTCCCTTTTAGAGTGAATTGCACCCCTTTCTGTATGCTCTTATTCCCTTTATCCATTATCTATAAATTTAAAATTGTTCCATATCAACTTATGTTGCTGTACCAGCATATTCCTTCCTTCCTGCAGATAGATCTTCTGAAGTTCCATCCCAACACTAGCTTCTAATTCTAGACTTGTGGTCACTTTTTTGCTGAAATATTCAGGCACAACTTGCCTGCCAAATATAATATTTTAATATTTCTCCAATCAAACATAAAGTGCTTTTGTTATATTTATTCCATTTTGTTCCATATAACGCTAACACCAGTTCTATATATATATCACTGAATGATATAATGGTTTGTTAGCCCAAAATTCCCAAAATGCCTAAGCTACTGGACATTTTATATATAGGTGTTCCTGTGTTTCCAGTTGTTGAATACATCTGTCTCTTTAAAATATCTTTCAGATATTTGTTTGTGCTTGCAGTGTTGGGTAAGTTACTTTTCTATTACTTTCTATTACTTTTGGAAACTTGTTCCAGAAAGCTGTATGCAGTCACTAGCAAGGATGGAGAAGTACTGAAAAAAAAAGTAATACACCTTACAGTTGCAATTACTTATGTCTTTTTATACAAAAGAAATATGTAACTGTAACTGATTACATTTATTTGAAAGTAACTAGTAACTAACCTATTACTTTCAAAACATGTAACATGTTATAGTTATTTGTTAATGTTGTATTGTTTTTGTATAAAAATAGATAAGTAACTATAATTGTAAGGTGTATTACTTTTTCTAGTACTTCTCTGTCCTTGCTAGTGACTGCACAGAGCTTCCTGGAACACGTTTACAAACATAATGGAAAGTAATAGAAAAAGTAACTTACCCAACACTGTGTGCTTGTGTGTGTTCTCTGGACATTGTGGTATCTCTAATTCCTCAGTACATTTGGATAATCTTACAGTTTCATATAAATGCTTCCTAGTTTTTGTAGTAACCATTTCCTCTGTGATGCCCCACTGTTTAATTTTCCTAATTATCCATGCTATGTAATCAGGAAAATCTTTTTGCTTTTTCTGATGTCTCATATTTCCATTCTCCCATTGTATTCTAAAAGGTTCTAACCACTCTCTGACTCCTGCCACCAAAATTTTACCATTTGGTTTTAAAACAGTGCCAATATTGTGTATTAGTATTATACAGTAGTAAAACAATATTGGGTTTACCATTTCACGTCCTCCTTCTTGCTTAGTTCTAGTCATGATATGCATTTTTATAGGGTTCATCCTTCTCACCCATAGACCCTGAAATAATATATTCAATATTCTAGTCTCTAATGCCTCTGGAATAGGGAAAATGAAACTTACAATATTAGAATCAGTTTGCAAACTCTGTTGCCAATTCTTTTCTGCCATGTTCTGTGTACTGAATGTTATTCCTAATATTTTAATATCTTGTTTTATAATAGGTATGTCTGTTATGTTTTCCAGTGGATTTTCATGTTCTCCTATGCACCACCCTACACTTTTATTGTAATTTGTTCTGGATCCTGATATTTCTAAAACTTTGCCTAATTCATAGGTTTCATAGGTTTCATAGGTAAATCAGAGCCAAGAAGACCGAAGTCCATAATGCTCGCCGATATAATTAATCATAACCCTTTATTGATTTTTCTCTTAAAAAATTATCCAATCGAGATTTTAAAATATTCATACTTGGGCTGGTTACCACAGAAAGTGGCAATACATTCCACATTTTAGACACTTTAACAGAAAACCAAAAACTTCTCTGTTTAGTTCTACATCGTTCTACCAGTAATTGTAATGGATGAGCCCTAGTTTCATAGACTAATTCTCTAAAAACCAGTCCCAGAGAATCCCATAAAGTGCTATCATAAAGGGCGCTATACACTAAACACAGATCTCCTCTTAGTCTACGATACTCAAGACTATAAAGTCCTAGTTTTAAAAGTCTATTTTCATAATCCAAACCCTGTACTTCACTGATATTTTTTTGTTGCCCTTCTCTGTATACGCTCTAGGGCATTTATAGAACCCCTGTCACCAGGTGATCAAAACTGGGCACAATATTCAACATGAGGCCTTACTAACGAGGAATACAATGGGAGAAGAACCCTGCTACTTGTATCTGTAATATGTTTTTTAATACAGTGGAGAATACCCCCTGCTTTTTTAATAATTTGTTGACAATGTAAGCCAAATTTTAAATCATTTTTGACACTTATTCCCAGATCTCGCTCGTCTTCAACAACTTTAAGAATTTTATTACCCATAAAGTAATTAGCTAATGGGTTATCCTTCCCAAAGTGCATAACAACGCACTTGTCAACATTGAACACGAGTTTTTTTGATAGTGCCCAATCTTCTAATTCCTTTAATGCACTTTGCAAGGTACATATATCCTCAAGATTATTAATTTTATGGCCTATGCGAGTATCATCGGCAAATTTTGTTAACCAGATATTAAATGATGATGTTAATGAAGAAATATAAAGATTAAAAAGGCAGGGTCCCAACACGGAACCCTGTGGGACCCCACTAGTCACTGGTTCATATTCTGAATAATAACCCTTAATGCAAAATCACTGAGTCCTCTCAAATAGCCAAGACTCTATCCATTTAGATATGTTCCTATCGAGTCCCATTTCTATTATGGAGTCAATGAGTTCACCATGTGGCACCTTATCAAAGGCCTTAGAAAAGTCCAATAGTATTACATCCACAGCTTCTCCACTATCTAAAGCCAAACCAACCCTACCATACAACTCAAGCAGGTTTGTCATGCAAGAACGAGATTTGACAAATCCATGCTGTGTTTGGTCTGGTTGAATATAAGTTTCTATGTGATTCTTCATTATACCCTCCATGATTTTACTCAGAATAGAGGTTAAACTAATGGGTCTATAATTAGTAACATCATGTTTAGACCCTTTGTTTTTATAAATGGGAATGACGGTAGCATGTCTCCATTCTTCCAAGACCTCTCCTTCATTAAGAGATTTTGTAAACATAGCAGCCAATGGGCCAGAAAGAGGGGATGCCAATTCTTTCAAAATACGAGGATGAATTCCATCAGGACTAGCTGATTTATTAGGATTTATTCCCAAAAGTATTTTCTCCATTACCTTATCCTCAATCTTATATTGTGTAATAATAGAATGAATATTATGATTCATAGTAGGAGTTGTTTTATTATTAAAGACTGAAGAAAAGTAGTTGTTACATATTACAGCCATATCAGTTATATCAGTTTGCATTTCACCGTTTTGATTTACTAATGGGCCAATAACAGGTGCTCCACCCCTTTTACTATTTAGATAAGTATAAAAGGCTTTATAGTTATATTTAACATTTACAGCTAGCCTATATTCATAATCGCTCTTAGCTTTCCTAATGCATTTTTTAGATATTTTTAAGCATTGTTTATAGTCAAGCTAATTCTTTTGAGAATTACTTAATTTAGCTTTAATAAATGCCCTATTTTTATTTTTAATTTGTTTCCTAACTGATTTATTCATCCACGGTGTTTTAGGTTTATTTTTGTCCATTTTTATAATTTTGTGAATATATTTTTTGGTAGTAATAGTTAGTTTAGCATTTAAAATCTGCCATATTTCTAAAAGTGATATATGATGAAAATCAGATTTCCAGTCCCACTGGGACAGTTCGTTATGAAAATCCCCAAAATTAGCTTTTTTAAAATTATATACTGAAATAATACTAGGATCAATTTCATGGTTCACCTTATAATTAAAGTATACCATTGAGTGATCACTAGACCCAAGTGGTGGAATAACTTTAATATTTGTTAAGCCAGCACCCAAGTTAGTTAGGACTAAGTCTAATATATTTGTTCCCCGAGTGCTATCCTTAACTAGTTGTTTCATATTATATTCCAAGAATGTTTCCAAAGAATTATTTTCAGTAATAGTAATACTATTAAATGTATTCCAGTTAATACCTGGTAAATTAAAATCCCCTAACAAAAGAGCATTTGTTGATGATGAAAACTCGTTTATCAATTCCAGTAATTGGACATTATCCCTAGGGGAAATGGTTGGAGACCTATAAACAACACCAAGATGAATAAGCTCACCAGTTTTGGGGAAAACTTTAATCCATAAGGCTTCTATATCAGGCCAACGACTCATATCAACATTACCAATAGTGATATTATTTGAAATGTATAGGGCAACCCCCCCACCCTTAACTCCACTTCTGTCCCTATGTCATAAGGTGTAACCAGTAATATCTTTGTCCCAGGTGTCTGAATCTTGCCACCATGTCTCAGTGATTGCACATACATGAATATTTAGTTGCCCCAGAATAAGTATAAGTTCATCAAACTTATTATTTAAGCTCCTTGCATTGATAAGTAGGCAATTCCATTTTTATTTCTTCCCCTTCATTTATTTTATTCAAAGTTAATACTATATTTTCTGCATAGGCTAGTATCTTTATCATGGGCTGTAGCTATTGAGGATAAGTCCTCCAATCTTCTCTGTATTGTTCAGAAGAGACCGAGGTGCAAAAAGGGGGGGAGGAGTGGCCCTGTATGTTAATGAAAATATCAAAGCTACAGAAATTCAGAATACACATAAGGAGCCAGAAGAACCGTGGGTCACCCTGGAAACAGGAAATGGGACAGCCATAAGAACTGCGGTTGTCTACAGGTCCCCAGACCAGAGGGAGGACATAGACACATTACTGTTAGAAGATATACAATACATGACAGCTAAAGGGGAGGTTCTGATAATGAGAGACTTCAACATGCCAGATACAGATTGGTCAATACCAGCAGGAACATCTGCCAGAACTAGACTCATAGTGGATTCCCTACAGGGGGAGGGCCTCAAACAACTGGTACAGCAACCCACAAGAGACAGGGCTATCCTAGATCTAGTACTGACTAACAAAGAAGGGATCACAGATCTCCAGGTAGAAGGTCACCTGGTGGCCAGTGACCATCACATGGTATGGTTCAATTTGGCTACTACATCTAAATCATCCCATTCCAAGGCAAACATATGGGACTTCAGAGGAGCTGACTTTGATAAGATGGCCAACAGAGTTAAGCTAGCCCTGGCAAAAAGAAACACAGGTGAGGGGGTACAGGTAGAGTGGGCAAGCATTAAGGATGCAATACTTGAAGCAACATCCCATTGTGTTAGACAGAAAAGGAAGTGCAAAAGAAGAAGGAAACCACTTTGGTTCTCAAATACAGTAGCAGAAAAGGTCAGAGCCAAAAGGCTGGCCTTCAGGAAGTATAAGGGAACACAGCGGGATGAAGATAGGGAGGCATACCAAACTGCCCTAAGGGAAGCAGGTAAGGCAGTAAGGCAGGCAAAGTCCCAAACTGAGGAAACACTAGCACGAACAGTAAAAGAAGGTAAGACTTTCTATAGATACATTAGTGAAAGGAGAAAGTCCAGAGGGGTATTGCTAAGCTTAATGGAGAAAAGGGAGCATGTGAGGAGGAGGACCCTGTAAAGGCATCTATCCTAAATAGATACTTTGCTCAGTATTTACTGAAGAGAAGGTAGGGCAGGGCCCACAGCTCAGCATCATGGACACAGGGGGGGAGGGAGGTGAGCACTACTCCCTTCACAAAGAAAGGGTCCTACAAGAGCTTGCTAAGCTCAGGGTGGATAAGGCAATGGGACCTGATGGCATACATCCCAGGGTACTTAAGGAGCTAAAGGAGGAACTAGCAGAGCCATTAGCAGAATTGTCTAGTGAGTCTCTGAGCACAGGAGAGGTCCCAGAAGACTGGAGAAGGGCTCATGTGATCCCGCTCCACAAGAGTGGTAGCAGGGAGGAGGTGAGGAACTACAGACCGGTCAGTCTTACCTCAGTAGTGGGCAAGATTATGGAGGCACTCCTTAAGGAAAGGATAGTGCAACACCTGGAATCCATAGGGGCACAGGATCCAAGACAGCATGGGTTTACAAAGGAAGGTCCTGTCAAACTAATCTCATAGATTTCTTTGACTGGGTAACCAGAGTGGTGGACCAAGGGGAGCAGTTGATGTCACCTACCTTGACTTCAGCAAAGCTTTTGACACTGTTCCACATAGAAGATTGATAAATAAGCTGGGTAGGCTCGGGGTGGGTCAGAAGTTGGTCAACTGGGTGGCAAACTGGTTGACGGGCAGAAAAACAGAGAGTGGTGGTAAATGGTATACAGTCAGAAGAGATGCAAGTCACAAGTGGGGTACCTCAGGGATCAGTCCTGGGGCCAGTCCTCTTCAACATCTTCATTAGTGACCTTGCAGATGGACTAGAGGGTAAGGCTTGTCTGTTTGCAGATGACACCAAGATCTGCAACAGAGTAGATGATCCAGATGGGGTGGGCAGAATGAGAAGAGATCTGGATAAACTAGCAGAATGGTCAGAAGAGTGGCAACTGGGATTTAATGCAAAGAAGTGCAAAATCATGCACATAGGGAAGAGAAACCCTGAAGCTACCTATAGGCTGGGAGGAGTTGCTAGCAGTCACAAAGAAAGAAAGAGACTTGGGCATCATCATCATCACTGATGACCTAAAATCATCCAAGCAGACCTCTAAAGCAGTAGGTAAGGCTAGGGGGTGTTAGGGTGTATTAGTAGGGGTATCACAAGTCGTAAGAGGGAGGTAATAATCCCTCTGTACAAGACACTGGTTAGGCCCTATCTGGAGTACTGCTGCAGTATTGGAGGCCACACCTTCACAAGGACATTAACCAAATTGAGGCAGTCCAGAGAAGGGCAACCAAAATGGTGCAGGGACTGCATCAGAAGACATATGAGGACAGATTAACGGAGCTCAATATGTATACCCTTGAGCAAAGGAGGGAGAGAGGTGATATGATCGAGGCATTCAGACTCCTTAAGGGCATAAACAAGGTGAAAGAGTCTAACATGTTTAAATATAAGAAAAATAGCAGGACAAGAGGACACAGCATGAGATTAGAGGGAGGCCGATTAAGGGGGAATGTGAGGAAATTATTTTTCACAGAAAGGGTGGTGGATGCATGGAATGGCTTTACCACAAGAAGTGGTGGCTATGAATACAGTGCAGGGCTTCAAACAGGCATGGGATAGGCATAAGGGAGCAATACAAATGACTATGAATAGATAGGTCACTGACAGAGCAAAGGCCAATGGCACATTTATAAGGTAGAAAAAGAAATGGGCAGACTGGATGGGCCTTGCGGTCCTTATCTGCTGTCAACTTCTATGTTTCTATGTTTCTCATTTTGTTGTATGTGCCTTAGTATAGGATTTAAACACATACAGTGGTGGACTAAAGGGGCATCCCTGTCTCACCATTCTTTTCATCTGTATCTTTTTCCCCAACCATTTATTGACATAAGTTATTAGCCTAGCTTCCTTATACAAACATTTACCCATCCTATAAACTTTATTGGTACCCCGTAATGTTCTAACATCTTGAAAAGATATTCATGTGATATTCTATCGAACACTTTTTCTTGGTCCAAACTGAGTAAATATCCACTTGTTTTTCCTTGCACCTACCTAGTGACTAGTTCTCTTATCCATAATAAGTTGTCCTGTACCGCTCTGTTCCTGATAGAACATGATTGAAAAGGATTCATTTTTCTGCTACTGTACTTAGTCTGTTTTTTAATACTTTCAATACAATTTTATAATCTGTATGAAGTAGGCTTAATGGCCATCAATTTGCTAATTCTGCTTTCTCTCCCTTTTTATGGACAAATAGCAATAGTGCTTCATATTGTGAAGATGTCATCTGATTTCCTGCCAAATATTCATTAAATACTTCTGTCAGGGCAGGTGCTATCTGGTCTTTAAACATTTTATAGTATTCTGTACTTAACCCATCTTTTCCCGGGGCTGTGTTATTTTATAGATTGTCTATTGCCCGTAAAACTTCTATCTCAGTTAACTGTCTTTTTAGTTCTCTTTTTTCTGTACTAGTTAGTTCTGGTACTTTTAAGTTTTCCTGAAAGTCTTCCTCTTGTTTAATTTGTGGTGACTGTTCAAATTGCTTCTTGATGTATGTATTTATTTCTGCCATAATTTCTTCTTTTCTATTTAATAACTTGCCATTTTTCTCCTTAATATTTTTTTATAAATCTCTTTCTGTTCTTACATTGCAGTCTCAGAAAGGATCAAATGTCTGTTTCTGGCACTGTGTTCCAAATCTCATTTCCTAATATAGTGACTGTGCCCTGTTATACTGCAGCTCCTTCCATACCTCTCAACTGTCCCTGATTTTAAGGGACATCCCTCATTTTGACTCAAAATTTTTCTTTGTCCCTCCTAAAATTTGTGGTTCCGTGGCTAAACAGATGGGATTGTAAGCACAAAATAACATTAAGCATTAAAGTTGCAAACTCTTTCTTCTTTTGAAAATGCATTTTGCACTAAGCCCCTTATTCTACCAGCTTCCTTAGTGGATATCATTAATTCTGAAGATGTGTCCCTGATTTTGGTCCTTTGTCCCTAATTTGTTTAAGCCTTGTCCCTGATTTATGAGGCAGGAGATTGAGAGGTATGGCTCCTTCATTTGTTTTTGTATAGTTAGGATTTGTGAGCTGTAATCCATTTTTTTTTGTTTCTGTTCTGGATATTAGCCCTTGCAGTTGATTTCTCAATTGTAAATATTTAATATATTGTGACCCTACCTTTTTACCTGTGTAATTACTAAACAGCTGACTTATGTCCTTTTTTGTATCTTCCAACCATTCCTCCAATTTTTCATAAAAACATCTGTCTGGCGTTCCATAATAGCTGTCATTGCTGAATACGTTTTTTATCAGCTAATTTGCTATTATTCATATGCCATAACCCTTTCCAATGGGTGGGTGTATTACCCCACTGTATAGTACATTTAACTATTCTGTGGTCTGAATATTCATAGCTCTACACTGATGCCTCTACCACTTTAAGGTCTTCATGTATGAATACATAATCAATTCTGGTTGAGCTAACCCCTCTGAAATAGATGTTTCTCTCCTGAGTATGAACTTGTCTATATGCATCTAATAGTTTAGCTACTTTTGTGATTTTGTTTAGGCTGTTAGCATCATTATACAATTTCTGATTTCTTTATACCCCTATCTTTTGTTGCAACTCTGCAATTAAAGTCCTCTGCCCAGATGATCATTTGTGCTATAAAATGATATGACTGTATTTCTGTGAACAGGCTTACTCTAGCTGCTTTAGTTTAGGGTGCATATATATTTATAATCCTTAGTCTATGGTCCTCAAAGTTAATATCTAGGTCTAATGCCCTTCCAGGCTCTATTTCTATCAATTTAGACAATTTCAGATGCACATCATTAAATAAAATCCCCACCTGGTCACATTTGTCTAACCCAGCTGACCAAAAGGAAAGTAATTTTGTCCATAACCTCAGAGTTTTTGTTTATTTCTTAATTTGCCTTTATTCTAATGTGCTGAATTAAAATCAGCTGACTGTTAATCTTGGATAGACTTTTTATTGAAGATAATACTTTCTTATGGCTCTTAATACTGTTTACATTTATTGTTGCTATTTTTAATGTAGACATACAGTAGTATTAAGGATAAGTGATAGTGAAATGCTTCTCCTAAATTGTAGACGTTTTTACTCTGAGACCTAGTTCTTCTGGTTGCTACCCGCTACTGTTTTATCTCTTCCTGATCCTCTGTATTTGAAAGTGTCTCTCTTGATTATGAATTAGAGGAATCTACTGACTCTTCCCCTTTCCTAATCTGTGTCCCCTCAATTCCCTTTTTTTGATAAAATCTGATATTTGTTCTTATATAAGCTTCCAGCTGTATTCTTCCTGTCTTTTTTATCATTACTTTTATTTCCTTTCTAGGCCTTTTTGAGGCTGCTTTACTTCTTGTAACTTGTATAAGTTCATCAGCCTGTGGGGGAAGGGAGAGGGCATCTGACTTTCGTCTTTACATTCTTCTTCTTGCTCACCTACATTTTCTCTTCCCATGTATTTTTCTTTCTCTTTCTCCTGTATTACCATATCTTTGTCTGCCCTTGTAATGTGTTCTATATCAGTCTTTTCAGATTCTTGTTCCTTTCCTTTTTCATTTCCCTCATTTTCCTTCTCATTCCTTATTTTTTCTTCTAGCCTTTTCTCTGAGACTGCTACTGATCTCTTCTGTTGTGCTTGGGCTACCAAATTCTCTGGTGATAGACTTTCCCCTTTGTTGTGTGAGGCCCATGGATATTTTGCATAGGAGTGCCCCTTTGCTCACTCAAATTACATTTAAATGTATTCAAGCAAACTTTCACTAAATTCCCATATTCAAAACAATGATTGCATTTCACACTATCACATGCATTCCCCAGGTGCCCAGGAGACCCACATTTAAAACATGTTTTTGGCAGCCCCATATAAAATAAGGACCCTCTATCTCTCCCCAGAAAAACATTCACTGACAAATGCATAATTCCAAAATCTGTTTGTTTAAGTTTCATTTTTATTTTCCACACCCCCCCATCCAAATTTATTCAGAGTATAAAATTGGCATTGGTGTTTCCAAAACTTCACATCTTTGCTGTAACCATAATAAAATATCTGATATATTAACCCCCTCATTCTTGACTAATACTGTAATGGTTCTAATCATAGGTTTTGTTAATAGTACTTCCAGAAAAGGGCTCCAAAACTGTGTTTTAAACATAGTGTTATACTTAGCCCACAACCTTTCCAGTCCAGTGATAGTCTTAAAACTGACATCAAAATTAGCATCATCTGTATTTATTAATGCATATATTTCTGAGGCAAAAAAAACCCTCATTGAGTCTTTTAATAATGTTTGTGCTATGTAAAGCCTGTCTGGGAGGTGTTCAAGTCCTCCTTTATATATCAACCTTACAGCATTACTGTAAGGTGCTGGCTCTCCCCTTATTGTGAACAGTTCTGCAAATTTTCTAGTTGGATTGTTTTCATTTGGCTTTTCTCCTGGTTTGTTATTTTTATTTTCATTTACTTCAGGGGCCTCTTTAGAAGTACTTGACTGTTCATTATCTTCAGTTATAATTACATCTTCTTTGCCTTGGTTTACTTTAGCAAAACTGCTTTGTTATAATGTTGAAACACTGGGTCTGAATTGTCAGGCAACCAACCTCCTTTATCTTCCTGAATCTAACCTACCGCTAACAAGGCTTTTTCCGGAGACCAGTCAGTTGCATTCTCTTTATTTTGCACATTTGTCCTTCTAATTCCCAAGGACTTCCCTCCATATTTTTGCCTGCTACTGTGGATACATTTAGAGGATCAATAAATGCTACAGGCATCATTAGTGGCACCACTTCATTAGACTGTAAGCTGTCGTCTTTAACAATTTCTTGTAACTTACTTTTTGTGCCATTCTCATTCAGTCCTGTTGTATTTTTTCCCAGTCTTGCCTCTGTTTCTTCTCTCTGTGCTGAGTTGTTTTTACTTTGTCCTGGTTTAATGCTCCCACAGCGTCTAGAACCTTTGTGGGATTTGCCACATCATTGCCTGACAGTAATAGATGAATGCTCAGCTGAGCTGCTTTCTCAGAGGTTTTCTCAGATCTTAACAATTGCTGCTTCTATATCGCTGTTTCCATTTCAGACAACAAAATAAGCAAGTGCTCTTTTTTCTTCCAATGCTTCCAACACAGCCTTTCATCAGTTACTTGCTTTTGTGGGATTTCACTCCCACCAGGACTTTTTCCAAACAACAGTTTTTCTTTCTCAGAAATAGCAGCTGAAATATTTTTAATAGTGATTTGTACCTGAGGCAAAGATATAGATCCTGCATCTGCTTGAGAAAGTTCCATTTCAGTTTCAAAAACTCTTCTGGCATATCCAACTGTGTAGTTTCCAAATTTTTGATAGGTTCAGCTTCTAGTGTTGTAAGGAGGAGGCCACCTCCCCTGCTACATCAACACTTCCTTCTCCTCCTCCTTCTGTGTCCGGCTCCAAACAGGGTCCCTCCATCCTGTCCACAGGAAGTGACAGCACCCCTACAGGCAGAGTAGGGGAATTTCCCTGGTGTCCTGGCCAAATGTCTCCCCATTCACTAAAAGTACTACAAACAGCTTAATATGGTTCAAGGCAAGTTGGCATTCATCTGTATCTGCCCTCCTCCTGGGTTGTGTCTGAAAATAGGCAATAAATTGTCTAGTGTGCTTACCCAATCAACAAAAATGAGAAAAAAAAAATTACATGAAATACGATTAGAACAACAATGTATGGCTTTATCCCACCACAATATGTAGGAGAGAAATGTCTACATTATTAGTTACATTTGATGACTGATCAGTCATACTGTTCCTCTCTCCCAGTTGCACTGACCACATGCTAAAGAATAAAGATGTGATGAGGGAGAGGGACAACTGAGTTAGCTTGGCTTTTGGCAACCGTAATTCTCCAGAATCATAGATTGAGATGAAATGGGGCAATGCCTTGTTCATGACACTTGGGAGATTGGGATTTAGAGTGGGGATTCATTTTAAAGCTAGTCAAAGTCCCTAACACATTGCCATAATCAAGCAATGTTGTAAAGTTAATGAAGTGAAAATGGGGAGGGGGATGTTGAAGCTGGAAGTTGACTGATGTTGGGAGGGGATGGCCATGGAACTAGCCCTGGCAATCTTGATCTGGGGATGAGCAGAGTTGTGTTCTTTGTTTACCTTTTTAAATCTCCCAAAATATATTTCCATGAAGAATGAAAAGTACTTAGACCAGTGAACAGCATAACCCATTGTTCATGGTACAAATAAATTTATATCCATTACTCCACATCCCTAATCTCTAGTGCAGTAAAAAAATTAAATAAAATATCTGCCAAAAGTAAGCTGTACACTGGATGACCACCCTCTGTGCCAGTAAATATACCGAGCCCCTCCCTCATTATGATATCACCACTGACCAAGAAAATCCAAATACCTTCTGCTTATTGGTTACCTTTGAGGTCTCAATAAATAAAGTTACATTTCTCATCAGAAATAATAAAAATAAAATAACTCTGTTAGGGTCTGTCAGACACGTTGAAAGTAAGAAGGCAATTATTTATATAGTATTACCGTACTATGTTCATATCTCAATGTCTGTATTAAAACATTACTTTTTTATATTATTGACAATGCTTTTTGACCATAGTATTCCCTTGATTATATGCCACTTGATTATTTGCCCTCATCACATGTTATCAGCTGATTTCCATTTGCCAGTTGTTCAATATGTTATTTTCCCTTATTTGTATTAAATATAGGATAAAGTATGGGTCAGTATGTGTAATGAGAAGTTTACACACACCCGAGGGGTAGATGCTACTTAAACCTCAAGAGTGAGGCTCGAGGGGTTTATGACTAGCATCTAACCCCCAAGGGTGTGTGTAAACCTCAAGTTTACACACACTGACCCATATTTTATTTATATAATTGCTGGATTTAGTTTTTTCTCCATAGCAATTATATAAAATAAAGAGAAGATATCTGGTGAAGCTGTGGTCTGACAGAGTTTCAGCAGTGTCAGAGGTCCAATGTGACTGTTGGAAGGAGTTTTTTTTTTGTTTTTTTTTCTCCACTTTTGGTAGGAGTCAGTTTAATGTTTTTCTGCAGCCATTTATTTCTTTTTTTTAAAAATGCACTTACCGTCAAGTTAGAGTGGCTATCTCTGGTCATTGGGGTTAGGTTGGCTCGGGGGAATGTGGAAGAGCACCACTGGTGTTAGCCTGGCACATGCACAGCAGAATCGAAACCCAGCACATGTTTAACATAACAAACACTCCTTTATTATGGCAAATCACACTACGGGTTTTCTATAATAAAACATTAAACCCAGTAATTATTGTCTAATTATGTACCACCATCTATTAGTCACTCATTTTTATACTGTATAAATGTTTGTGAGTAGTAATGGGTGTACAGTTTATTGCCTGCAGAGACTGAATATATTGTTTTGAATTACAACTTTTTCTATGAATTCATGTTTGAAGCTTTTAACCCTTATAAATAAACACAGGGGGCTCAATTTTCAAATGCAAATGCAGGGCTTGCATCAAGCCTGGTATCAAACCCTGTACTTGGTGCAGCTACATCAAACACCTGTGCCACAATTGTGCCCAATTGTGGTAGGTCAGGCACTTTTGTGACACTTTACCCAATTTATAGCAGCTCATACCAAATATTGGGCACAAGATCCTTAAAAAGAGTACCAGGAATTGCCACAAACTAGATTAGAAAAGTTTGGTCTAACTTCCAGCAGCTGGCACATGGGATTTAAAATCCCAGTTGCCAGCCAGGAGAATGCCACAAGCCCCATGTGCCACATGGTTGGTGCACTCTGGGATAGCAACATTCAGTGCCATTTGAAAATCCAGGGTGTCATATTATCAGTGACTACTGAGAGTGTTATGTGGTTATTGTGACCATTTAGAGCCAGCAACAACATCTCAACTCTATTAAATTATACTCCACTGAGGGCACAACCTACCTTACACAGAAGAGGTACAGCAGAGAGCACACCCTTCAAAACCCAGCAGACAAAAGAAAATACTTTGAGGGCTAAAGCTCGAAAAGATACACCAGTAATTATTATAGAAATTATACATACAGTAGATATGAAATCTGCCAGCAGAAATTCTTGAATAGCACCCAAGTGATTTACCTTTTTTAGAGGTTTTATCAGTGGGTCAGGTGCTGCAAATTAATGCACCTTTATATAGATCTCCCTTTATGGTATAGACATTTTTGGGGCAACCAGTGGCCCAGCAGGTAGCACATCTCCTAAACCATTCAGGAGCAGACCTGAGAACTAGGTTGGGTGGCTGAGGGAGCTGGGGTAGCAATGATCCTATGCAGTGCTCCCAGCTGTGAAGAGATTACATTGGGTTCCACCACTACAGTGTCCCCTGTTGGGGCACTGCCCAAAGTCAGTAGAGGTGGGCAGGACATTAGGGGATGATGAGAAAACCACAAGAAAACCTGTGTATCTAGACCTCTAGTATGGAGCCTGTCGGTACATTTGGGCCCAGTTCCATGTGGATCCCCACTGCTCTGACAGTGAGGGGAGAGGCTAACAAGGCTGGGAGATCACAGGTAGTAAAACAAATGGGAGCCTAGGACACAATGTTTTATGGCAAAAAGGTATAGACATTTAAAAAAAACATGGAGAAATCCACATATTTAAAAAAATTGAGGCATACTTGATGTAATACAGAATACAGAATATCCTGATAGTGCTGCATGGATAGTAATAAATCCAATTGGATTGGCCATCAAATCTGACCCAAACTCCAACCTAGATGGATCTTGGAGTTTAACTTTGTTCAGATGTTTAATATCCAATCCAAATGTGGATACAGTATATGCTAGCATAAAAAAGTTAAACCATAGTAAATGTAGTACAACAAATCCCACTCTGCATCTTCTCATTTAGTTTTGTTCTTCCAGTCCTCCTTACCTCAATGAGTATTGCGGGGCTATACCATAACGGGTAGGCATTGCACATGCCGCTCGCTGGTGCTACCTTCTGGGCTTCTGCTGTCAAGCCAGTGAACCTGCTGCATGGAAAAGAGAGAGAAACACAAGCATATCAACAAGAGCCACTGTTACATGGGATATCACAAAACCTTCCTTTTGAGGAAAGTGACTTTTAGGATTCTCCTAGTCCTTAGTAGGGATGCAGTGAATTTAAATTCTGCTGGGGAAGTGCTGGTGAAGTGGCCAAATTTGCCTGGTGGAGCAATTCACGAAATTTTTCCACCTAAGTTGGAATTTCACCCAGGTGAAATTTCTCCTTCTGTGGTGAAATTTCACCTTCCGCGGTGAAAGTTTGCCTTCTGCAGGTGAAATTCCACCTTCTGTGGGTGAAATGCCACCTTCTGTGGGCAAACTTTCACTACAGAAGGTGGGATTTCACTGCAGAACAACACTGGGCAAAATTTCACCACTCCACCAGGCGAAATTTCTCAATTAGCTATGCAAAATGGGTGGGAGTTCTTGGACTACTCTGCAAAGTGAATTTTACCCACTTCACCCATCCCTAGTCCTTAGCCCTGCCTGCTATCCTTTGCTTCTGCAATCTATGTCATGGTGCCTGAACCAGGACATCAGCATGCTGAGCAGTGCCCCACTACTCCATGCCAAAGGCTGTGATTAATTTTTTTTTTTCTGTCCTGAACTTTTCTATTTTTTTTAACATAGTAAAACATTCATCTGTAACTGATCTTGGCGGAAAATAAGGCATGCTTAACTGCATTATACTACAGTGTACAGCCAAGGTATTGTCAATGGATATTGCCGATGAAGATGTCCTTTTTAGTGGTATCACATGCTAGCTGTAAATGCCAGAAAGAGGAATTGAAAGTGTGAGGAAGTAGAAAAATCTTTTAAAGAACATTTAGGGCACTCATTTTTAATGTGCATGAGCATTACTGCTTTTGTGGCAGTGGCAGCAGTCTCTGGTGTGTGTGTTCTTTGCTTCAGTCTCTGTAGGTAGTATATATTGTTGCATTTACTTTTGTGTTGTAAATGGATGAGTCTTTGAACACTATGATTTAACTTAACACCAAGATTATCTTCACTGCAATGTTGTATCACAGCAGATGCCTTTTCTGCTGTTGCAGGACAAGGATTATGATGACAGTTGATGCTGTTACTAAGCTGTGAAACAATGCCAGTGCCAAGAGATAAGAGTTTCCAGAAACAGAAGATTGCAGTCCATTGTGGGGGATGGTCTCTGAGGCACTGCACCTACCTTACATCATGGGTTTGTGTACACCAGATAGGTTGTCTTGATGCACATGTGACCTATAGTTGAGAACGTCCCCTCTGGGTGTCCCTGGTCACTTGTAATCAGTTACATTTGTGCATCTATCAAGGTTGTGGCACTCTTCCAGAGCTCCACATTAAAGAACTTTTCCACCACTTGTCTCCAGGTAGGACTACAGCTACATACCTCACATAACTCCCTATTGCTTGAATTGCATGCTTAGACAGCTCAGCTAGTTCTGCGTCTACAGGGCACGTCGGTACAATTCAGCACTTAGCCAGATAGGAATAATGTGCATTACCCACTGTTCCTGTTACTACAGGCAAGTACACTGCACAACAGCCTTTCCTAATGCTGCTCTAATTGCACTGCTCTCACCTTCCCACCAGCCTGGCCCCCGTAGTGCTCTGGACCCCCTCACTGTAGTGGCTCCAGACACTACCTCTGGATCACTACCTCGCTGCAGCTATAACTCACTGCAAAGTACTGCCTAATGCCTCAGCGCTCTGACCACCCTGTTCACGCGCACTCAGATGCTGCAAATAACAGCAACGCTGCCTCAGTGCTCTGGGTTCCCCTACTGCAGTGGCCCCAGATGCTCCATATGTTGCAAGCCAATTACCATGCACCACCAGTTTACCACTGACAAGTAACCTATGGAAATGCCATGCCTTTGCACAGTCATCTCCTACCTGCTGCCAATTCTGATGAGGGACCTTCTATGCTTCGGCAACACTGGTCTGCTTTCCACACCATCTATTACAAGATGGAGCCACTGGCATGTTATTTTTTGACTCCCCAAGGCATCCACGCACCATGCATTGCCATGCCACCACTTCCTGCTTCTCTACGCTTCCCCCCGCGCTGCTACGTACAGTGCGTGCTCCCATTGGGCACGTCATGCTCGCAAGACTTCACTGCAAGTCTCGTGATGAACAGAGCACCGCACAGTGCTATATTGAGCCAGCGCTGCACTCTACAGCAATTCTGAGCCCTGCTGCATTGCACAACTTGCCACATTTCATGTTGTATGGCCACAGTAAGGGCTTCAGCACATCACTGCACTGGTAGCCACAGCTCTCCGATCCTGCAGTTGCTGTCCTACCAGTTCTCCAACCACTTGGCAGAATTACAACTGCACCTACTCTCCACTTAAGGGCACACATCCCCTTAAAGGCATACCAACCTCTTAAAGGCATACCACGTCTACAGGGGTTGCACATAATGATGCATCCACTGGACCACAGCTCACCAGTGACCTGACAAGTGGCAGCCCTTCCTCCTACTTGCCCTGCTCTGAGGGAAGTCATTAATTTGGGCTTCCAGATGTCTGTGATTATTGCTGCTTCTGAATGGTGGTGAAGAGGATGAAGCAAGCAAGAAAGTAAGCAAATTTTATTTATAAAACACTACTCCACAAAGACCATAGCATCATACATAATCCATAAAAACAGTATTAAAAGAATAAAACTAAATAAATAACAGAGTTACTAGATAAATATCCGATACCTAAAACTTGATATAGACAGCAGGTATTCAAATGTCAATTATCAGGGAATGCAAAATCAAATAAATAAAATTTTAAGACAGACATAAAGGCCGCTATGGATGGGATTTCTCTAATCTGACGAGGTAGAGAATTCCACAGTGGCTGGGGCAGCAAAAGCAAATGATCTAGCTCCAGACATAGTCAAATGAACCCTGACAATCTCTGGCAGTCCCTCATTGGCAGAGCAGAGTGGAAGAAGGGGGCCGTAGGGACGAAGGAGGTCTTGCAAGTAATGAGGTCCCTGTCCATCTAGGGCTTTGTAGATCAGTAACCTGACCTTGAAGGTAACCCTCCACCACACTGGCAGCCAGTACAGGCTGCGGAGCACAGGTGTGATATGGCAAGATCTAGGTAAGCCGGTCAACAACCTGGCAGCCACATTCTGCACTAGCTGCAGGTGGTGGAGGTTCACCCCTTAGAGCTCTATGTATAGGGTATTGTAGTAATCAAGGCACGAAGTCACAAAGGCATGGACCAATGTCAGAAGATCATCAGGCAGGACCAGGTGCTTTTTCCGGGCGATGTTCCTCAGATGGTAGAATTAAGTTTTGACAATGACAGACACCTGATATTTCAGTGTCAATTCATCATCAAGGACAATGCCTGCATTATTCACCCAGTCAGAGGTTAGCAGCTGGCTATCCCCCAGCCAAAGCCCTGAGGGTTGCCCAGCCACCTAGCCCTCAGTCTGATGACCTGGGTCCACAACTAACACTTCAGTGTTATCCAGATTCAACTTAAGCCAGTTGACATTCATCCAATCCTGAATCACAGAAAAGCAGTTGTCAAAAACAGAGGTAGACTCCCTATGCTCGGCTGCAAAGGACATGTACAGCTGATTATCATCTGCATAGCAGTGAAAACTCATCCTGTACCTCCCAATAATGTCTCACAATGGCAGCATATACAGCATGAACAATATAGGTGAAAGCACTGAGCCCTGCGGTACCTCGCACGGCAGGGGGTGAGGGTCCGAGGGAAAAAACAACAACTTCACTCTCTGTACCCTGCCGGTGAAGAAAGATTGAAACCATCTGAGGACTGTACCAGGTAGTCCACAGAAAAAAACACAGGTGGTCTAGCAACACCTCATGATCCACGGTGTCAAATGCTGCAGAGAGATCAAGGAGGACTAGGATAGAATAATCCCTCTGATCTCTCGCTGTTAGGAGATCATTTAGCATCCGAATCAGAACTGTCTCAGTACTATGAAGCTTCCTGAAACCGTACTGGAGAGGATCATAGATATCGTCTGTGGTAAGATGCTCCTCGGGCTGCAATGTGATGGTCTTTTCAACAGCTTTGCCCACAAAAGGCAGGTTAGTGACAGGCTTGTAGTTTGTGAGGCAGTCAGGGTCAAGGGAAGGTTTTATAGAAGAGGGCAGACCACCACCTCCTTCAGGGTGTCTGGAAACACCCCAGTCTCCAACAAACACCCGACAATCATTGCAAGGACCAGTCTGATTCTACGCACCCCATCAGGAGACCTGTGGGACCAGGGTCCAAACTACAGTTTGTCAATTGCCGCCTCTGGATAATCTTCACAACATCCTCGATTGTCAACCAGCTAAAGACAGACCAGACTGACTGGGTGACTGTAATTTCACACCGATCACCACTCTGCCCATTTGAGTGGGCTGCACAGATCTGCGACCTATTGATGGCAATCTTATCTGTGAAAAACTGAGCAAACTCCTCACACTTCAACTGTGAAAAAACTCTCTGATACTGGAGACAGGCTGGATTGCACAGCCTGTTCACAGTCTGAAAAAGCTGAGTTGGTCAATTTTGCGCAGCCACAATCTCCCTGGATGGGAGTTCTGCCTTCTACAGGAGACAACGGATTAATAGTCCTTGTAATGGGACATCAATTTAAGTCTGTCATCAGACAGGCTGGATTTCCGCCATCATCACTCCAAACTTCTTTTCACTCTCCTCATCCCCTTTAAGGTCCCATCAAACCATGGGGACCGAGGGTGAAGAGTGATAGGGCAAACACAGACAGGAGCTACAGAATCCAAAGAAGCCACCACTGCCTTATTATAGGCTGGCAGAAGCTCCTCCAGATCCCAGCGTACACTCAAACTCCCAGATAGGTCCAGAACTGTCATAAGACCATCAGTGGTCACACCTCGCAAGAGGCGGTACTGGAAACATCTTCATATGGTCAGGTCTATTGAGGGGGACCATAAAACTGAACTCTATAGTGTGGTGATCAGACCATCTAATGTGTTCCACCACCACATTGGATATCTCCATCCTCAGTAGAAACACCAGGTCCAACGAATGAACTTGAGAGTGGGTCACAGAGGTAATCACCTGTGTGAAGCCCACCAAACTCATCATTTGGAGGAAGTCTTGTCCAAAGTGCAATAGTTCATCATCAACCCAGGTGCTGAAGTTCCCCAGCACTAACCATCTGAGGACTCCAACACCATCCTGACGATGAAATCCATGACTCCCTATAGGAAATCCTTCTCGCTTCCTGGTGGGTGGTAAATAAGAAGCATCTTACACCCCACACCTATGCCAATGATGCATCCAAAGGATTTAGTGACCACAACTGGCACATCTACAAGGCCCAGTTCCATCTTAAAACAAATGGCTACCCCCTCCAACCCTACAATAAAACCTTGGGCAGTGTATCACCAAGTACCCATCTGGAACCACTGAATCCAAAACAGGACCCGCATTCTTGTCCAGCTAGGTCTCAGTGATGTATGTCAGGTTGGATGTTGTAACAAGATCAGCAATTACTGCTGCCTTGCTCCTAATTGACCTAGCACTGCATAACACCATCCGAATCCATCCAGTCGGGGTCAACCATGCCATTTGCCCACAAACAGCAGAACCCTTGGGTATGGGAACCAGGCTGGGAGGATCCCTCTCCTGGGCCTATTTTGCCCCAGAGTGCCTCCTTGACTGCACAACCCCAATTCAAAGGAATCAGTTTGAACTTCTAGATGACAATAATGTATACTGCTTCTAATAGATGAGGAGAATGATGAAGGCATTGACGTAGACATCTAGATGAATGTGTGACATACTTCTGCTGATCTGTTAAACAATGCTGGAGGTGAAAGAAAAGAGCTTTCCAGAAACAGAAGATTGCAGTCCATGTGAGGCATATTAGAACAGTAACTTTGGCTTCTAGATGACTGTGATGTATGCTACTTCATGAAGATGATAAAGTCAGGGAAGATGAAGGCAGTACCTTGGGCCTCTAGATGACTGCAGTGTATACTACTGGAGAGCTGGGAAACAATGGTGGAAATCAGAGAGGTGAAGTTCCAAGTACAGAAAATTTCAGTTCACAAAAGCAGAATAAAGGCATCAACTTGGACTTCTAGATAACTGAGATGCATGCTGATCTGGAAGATGAAGAGGAGGATAAAGGTGACAACCTGGGCTTTAAGATGACTGTGATGTACAGTATGCCACTTTTAGAAGATTAAAACAAGAGTGAAGGCATCAACTTGGGCTCTAGGATGACTATGATGAGTGTTGCTGCTAAGCTGAGAAACAGTTCATCAGGTTAGAGAGAAGAGATTCCAGACAGCTGAGGATGAGGAGGAGTGCATTCTGAAGCCATTACTTGGGGGACTACAATGTAGGTAAATAAGACAAGTATTAGACTTTGGTAAGGGAACTGTAAAGTGAAGAAAATTAATTTATGTAGTACACTGAAAGCACATACCTGTATTTTCTAGTGGCCAAAAAAATTAAGAAACAAAATATAAATAACATTTTGCATACCTTAAATTTGATGTTCTGCTTCCCTTTTGTCTCAAAAGATTGCAGAACAAGCTAGGATATCATTGACCCAGAGCCAGTCCTTCAGGTCATTTGATTTGTCCATCTGCCATGCTGACTTGGTTGCTAACAACTGATCTCCTGTCTCTACAGCTAGCAGCATAAATTCTGCCCTCCAATATTTCAAACCCAATTTCATGTCAGTCTGGGATCACATGTTCCCCTTAGAAAAACTAAAAAACAAGTTCAGAGTTTCTCACCTTCCATGGATCTAGGCAGAGTTGCTGGCCAGCCTCCATAAGTGAGATCTTGCCTGGTAGACCCACAAGTCCACTGGCTCCACTGCTGAGTTAATCAAGTACCAAACCCTTCATAATGCCTGTACCAGAGATATCAGGCTTAAGTCCAAATCCTGTGCATCCACACTCCAGAGCAACTTTAACCACCCCTCCAAGTTCTGGACAGTTTTCCAAAGTCTCTTCTCACTGACCCTGTCCCGTCACCTGTCCTTTAAGATGGGAGACACTTCTGTCTCAGACCTTTCTTCTGTTGCCACAGCTTTCACCTTCCTCTTTATGTCCTGTGCTGACTCCCTCCTCTCGTCCTCTTCTCCCTTTTCCCCCACCAACCACCCCATACCCATTCTCCTTCTCTCCTATCACTCATACTGCATCCTTTAAGGCCTTTTTCACTCTAAACCCCCATAAGGGTGTGAGCCCTGATGGTCTTCACCACAAACTCATGCATCCTTCCATCTATTTCATTACTGTCCCTATTTTGTACCTTCTAAATCTTTTTTTCTCCTTTGGTTATATTCCTGATACTTGGAAATAAGCTACAGTCACCCCCCTTTTCCAAATGGGATAATTCCACCTTTCCTAACAACTGCTGACCAATCTCCCCACCCCCACATACACCACCATGGTTAAGCTCCAGGACCACCTTGATCTTCCCAGCCCTCCAGTTCCTTGATTTATCCTTCTTCTTCACTCCTTTTCTCTCTAGCTTCTGGAATCCTTGATCCAACTTCACTTCTCTCTTGTGACTTACTGACTAAAATATGTCTATCACAGATAAGCTCCTGATCACCACAGTCATCTATGTCAACTTGGCCAAAGCATTTGACACTTTTACTCATCCCATCTTCCTGGACAAGCATAAGACAGCAAGGATTCTTACACCTCATTTGGGTGGTTCCACTCCTAACTTGAGGGCAGGTCTCAAACTGTCTGGATTGGAGATTCCCTATCCCTGCACTCCCTATCTGCTCAGGGTCCATGCTTGGCCCAGATCTCTTTTCCATTTTCCTAAATGACTTTCCAACTGCTTGTTCCTCTCTGTTGATCTGTATGTACACAGATTACATAGTACTCTTTGCCCAAGTGCAATAATGCAGTCCACTTGTCCATTGGCATCCCATTGTAACACACCATCATGTTTTGCTCATTTTGCAGCCCAGTTCCCATTACTGCCAGTCACCATTTGCACACTGCCCATGTAAATGGCCACATGGTACCCATTGCTAGGATGTCATTTCCAGGATCCGGGTGGATGGGGCCATCAAAACTGAACTAATGGTGCGTGGTGATTTTTTTTTTTTTATTTTATTTATTTTATTTATTGCAATCAGTTTACAACCTTTGAGCCAAAGGCTCATTTCCAAAGGTACCTTGTCAACAATGGTAGATAATACAGTTAATACAGAAAACAGGGTACATACAAAGAAAAGCATCAGTATAAACAGACAAGCATTAATGGCACATGGTTACAGCAAACATTGGTGGTGTAATACAGAGCAAAATATGGTATAATTGACAACAGTAGGATAACAGAGTTTAGCAGCAGAATGGTATGTCATGGAAGTGTGATAACAGCCAAACAGGTCTACAGTGTCAGATTCCAAGAAACGTACAGCATGAGACAGGAGCCGTACAGGTAACTCGATAGGGCAGTCACACCGGTCACTAGATATCAGATTACACAAAGTGTAGGGCCTGGGACAGGAGTAGTACAGACAACAGGGTATGATCCGTATAGAGCTGGGTAGCAAATAACTTATGCATAGGTAGCATAGGGAATGCAACGTGGTTCTACCAATCAGTAGCGATACAGTTGGTAGAGGGAAAAAATGGAAGTAGTGAGGTTGTTAGGAATAAGGAGGCGAGGGGATGGAGCAGCCCAGAGGGCATTGTCACATTGTGATGTGCGTGGGCTCTATGTAAACGGCCCCATGATGATGCTAGGCAGAATGATTGTCCACAATGATGTAGACAACTCTGTCTCTATCTGTCTGATGCATGTGCCATCCACATATAAAGTCAAATGACTGAATCTATAAGCTTGAAAGCAACACACTGTGGAATTAGGAAGAGGATATACTGGATCTGGACTACCATGCTCAACCCCAAATCATTGATACAATTCAAAGGGTGGTCCCCTGTTGCATAATATTACTTTGGGGCCTGTGGGTGGGCTAGGGAGAAGAAGACTGATTTAAAAGGTAGTGTTGTATCCTCTTAAAGTGCCAGAAGTAGCATTTGTTTTATATATCAGTCTATTGGAGGTTGGGAAAGGTGGGAAAAGACTGGGGTTAGAGAGTGGATTTAACACTAACAAGAGACTAGTCCTAGATATTTGAGGAGGGCCAGCATTTTTTTTCTACTGAATATTGAGTATTGAATAACAAGTAGTTATGCATATAAGGGTGTTAAATATAAATGGCCCCAGAGAATTCACAAGAAGGTCCTTACACACCTCAAGTTACTGTGCAGTGAAACTAAACATTACAGAAAATGTCTCATCTTACTGTCTGCATTCAGCACTTGGAGGCAAACACTGACTAATAGTATCTGGTATGGTTCAAAATTTCCTGGTGCCCAGTCTATATTATATTTTTTATTTTGAGGACACTTATATTGCAATATGCTGCACCATTGTTTTCCATAAGCAACTATTCTACCCATCATTCCACTGTAGCTCTAATGTCACATTAAAATATGTCTCTGCTGAGTGCTGAAATGGTAGCATAACAATATTGGGAGGAAGAGACAATCTGTAAAAAACTCATACTTAGCATGGCAGGTTAGAAGAAGGCACACACATGCCATGTTCTGTCTCCAAGCACTTTCTCATACTGATTGGCACATCGGGCACATTACACACTTGCTTGTTACATATTACAGAAATCATTGTAAGACAGATTACATTATGTCATCATCACTGCGGTAAGAATGTGGGTTGACTAGTGGATTTTAGATACTTTGGTGCAGCGCATTCTCTGATTTAAGTGTCCAAACAAAGATATACTGTATCTAGCAAACTGGGCATCAAAATATTTGGAACCATGCCAGAAATGTCTAGTCAGACACTGACACATGGGGAGGCTGAAAGCTGACTTTATGAGCCTTTTCCTTTAGTTTTGACATCCACAGAGTTGCTGTGCATATGAAACTATTTTACTTTTCTTATTATTTTATGTTATAAAAATCAGTATGTCATCCACAAGTACACAAATGTCAGAATTACTCATATTATATTGTTTCAATACAGAACCTAGCTATCCACCATTCGTCTCATCTTCTGGACCTGTGATATCTGCTAGAATAGCTTCTACAGTGTTGACCTCAACTGCCATGCTGCCTACATCTCCAACAGTATTCATTACCACCGTGCAGGTTTCTACAACATCATGCCCTGTTATAAGTATGCAAAGTAAGAGAACAAATAATATACTCTATATTGTAATTGCTTATGGACCTTCTTGCCACTCAGAGCATCTCTGATATTGTAGGAAACATTTTGGAAAAATGTATGAAGAATGCAAGTTTGAGATTACATGTCAAATTTTGTCTTTCCTCTTGCATTTATTTTTTCAATACTCATAACAATACTTGGAAGTTATAGACAGGAAGAAGGCATAAGACCATTTTAACCTGCCTCCCCACAAGGGTACTCCAAGTTTTCAGGCACCTAAAAGATATAAATCAAGTCTTTCCTTGTAAATCTCAAATGTGTCTGATTGAATTATAAATTCAGGGAGATTATTCCAGTAATTTATAATTCCTTGTGTAAAGAAATTACTTATAGATCCTTTTCTCTTGTCCATCTCATCTGGAAATACCCCCAGCCCCATCACTGACCTTCTCATTGACTTGTTGGTTATCCATCACTTACTCAGGACCTGATGGTGGTTGGCAAGCTATGTTGGTCATGTGAGAGCTATGGGGATGCCGACTTTGCTGGCCAGTATTTTTTCTCCAGTCTCTGGTCTTTCTCCCTAATGTGTCAGGATGCAATGACATGGCAGCACATATGTGCATTGGCATGCATGCAAGACAGGCATCCAGTGGTGATTCCACCTCCTTTTGGTGCTCCCAGATGTGCCACTGACTAGTCTCCACCAGGCAACAGTCATGTTGTGGCAGCAGCATCCTCCCATCCTGAGGACTGAGAGAAGACCATGGGATGGTCAATCCTTCCTCCCCCAGATGGCCCTTGACAGCCCGTGCTTGCTCCCAAACATGGGTCTCTGGTGTCATGAGCAGTAGAACTAATGCTGCACCGATTGGCCAGATTTCCTCTCACACTATATGACTTATGAAATACATAAATACAGCATATCTTTTACATGGACATCTTCTACTATTGCTTGTGGTTTACGAACAACATCATAAACCCCTGATTATGACATCAGAACTGGTTGCTGTACAATTGATTATGATGCTATAGGAGAGGAGTGTGATGTCACTTATAAACAAGCAATCAAGGCAGATAACATCCAAATGACAGGAAATCCTGTTTTTATGTTATTGTCCTTAGTAACAAAGAATAAGGGGAATGTAAATACGGGGCCTTTATTCTCAGTCATAAATTTGGGTGTAAGTGAGGTTTGCACCCATAATTTCATTGCAATGGAGATTCATCCACAATCGACATACAGTGCACAGAAGGTATCAAATGTAAATGATAAGAACAGTTCAACCATGGTCAGATTTTTACAGCTGCATGGGTGGAGCTCCACAGTTGTTTTGCCATCACTGTAGGAGAGAAACGGGACCATGACCAGGACGCGTCCCTGTGTTCTCCTACAGTGATGCAGTGACTTCTGCATAACGCCTACACCATTGCTGTGCTGTACTGGATCTTCTTGCTCTGCCCTCCATGGACGGAGCTCCCCTCCATGGCACAATTGCCCCTCCCCCCATGGACACACTACTTAATAGACAAAAAAACAATTTGTTTCCCTTTCATTTAAAAAAAACTGTCTTCATAGAGCTGTAAAGGAAAGGGTACTATTTACATAAATGCTAAAACTGCATTTATGCAATGAGCATAAATACAGTTTTGTAGCATTTTAAAAATGTAAACAACAGCCTCTCCTTTCAACAACCTTGCTCTGAGTACTCTACAAAATGGCTCTGGAATGTTAGACATAATGAGATCATTGAAGCAACAGCCAGATTGCTCGCTGTGCACTGCAATACTGTTTTGTTTATAAAACCTGATTTGCAATACTATTTTATAAAAAAATGATCAAAATAATTACTTAACGTGTATCATTTTCCATCAGTACACAAGTTAAACTAATGATTCTGATCATTTTATAGTGCAGATCACCAGTAATATAACCAAAATTGTAGTGGCCGAATGGTAGTACAGGGCAGGATTTGGAGGCAAAATTGTATTTATCTGGAGGTCAAATTGTTTCTGGCATGTTCCTTTGTTCCCACAGAAGTTGTCGAGATGAGTGGAAGCATAATGCTTCTTTAGATTACACATCTTATTCCCCTTAAGTATTCCGTTATCATTTCATGTAATGTGTAAGAGCAACATCCGCCACCCACCAGCTGCTGCCACTGCCATTCCAAAATCACGTAGTACCATGGACACAGACATCCCTGAACAGACTATGGTTTTAAAGTAAATCTCTGTCTCGGTCTGGGTATTTACAGAACTGGACGATGCAGCAAGAAAGCTGCTTCCTATTTTCCCTGATGTATTTCTTGTTGTTAATCCAGGCAAACTTGAAAATGATGAGCCACATCCCTGTACCACTGACCGCTGACTCCACCACTCCAAGATAATTCCAAAATGTCATGGTCCCATGGAAATCATGGAACAGACTGTGTTAAAAAAAAGTTCTCTCTTGTTAGTTTGGGTAATTAGAAAACTGCACTTTGCACTGAGAAGACTACCTCCTTTCTTCCCACTGGCACTAGTAAATGACGTAATTTAACGGTGCCAGTCAGAAAGGGGGCTGCTTTCTCAGTGCAGCTAGAGACATGAACTCCCTCTCATCCACCTCAATCATTTCCTACCCTTTTCCTCCTCCCTCACCAGACATTTATTTCATTAACAAAAAAAAGTTATGGCTCCTGGAACTGTGCAGGTGCTACCTACTTTTTTTTAAATCTGACTGGAGGACCATGAAAAAAGTGGACAAGTTTGGGAGTTAGTTAGTTAGTAAGTTTGTTTCTGTTAGCTGGGAATTGAGGATTTGGCAATTCTGCCATTTTCCAGCCTTGACACGGGGGGGGCGGGGGTGCAGTGGGTACGGATGCATACTGACATATTGAATAATCCGGCTGAACTGTTCGTGATATTTTTAGAGAATGAGAGAAACTGGACACTGGGGAAATTCCCCATCTCTTCCAGTAGGGGGATTCTCTGGCCATCTGCAGACATGGCCACAAGTCCGGAGACAGCAAGGAGATAGATGTGCTGGAGGCTGGGGAGCAGATGTCCTTCCCTGCCTCGTCTTTTCTAGAGACAACTATGGATAATGTATAAGAGAAGATGGGAGTGAGAAATTCAGAGGGAAATTCAAAGGAAACAGAGAATGTAAGTCCTGCACAGGTGCCAGTGATAAAGAACCCGGCATATCTACAGTTGCTGCAACAAGAAAAAAAAAGCATACAAGCAACATTGTAAAATCAGGCAAGACCCGTCAAAATATGAAAGAGTATCGGTTGCTCCTTTAGAAGTAATGTAGCAAACCTCTAGAAATGCTCACTCAGCTGACATGTGGGCTGTTCTGTTAGGAAGCAATGTCAAATTTCAAGTGAAGGACTGGCTGTCAAACTGCAGCAGGAAGGTATTAAGCCTATACAGCGCTCAACGTGAAAAAACACAGAAGGAACAGTGACCAGCGCTTAATTTGCTGACAAAATTGCACTAAGCAAGAGGAAGCCTTGAAGAGAATGGCATATATGGGTGGTGTCCTGCTAGGCCTAAAATGGACTTCCAGTAGCTCAGAGCAACAAAAATGGTAGTAGAGTCTTTGCTGCTAGCTGCAGGATGGGAACATTCACCAGAAGACAGATGGTGGACATCGGACTCAATGCCTATCACGATGCGAACATAAGGAGTACAGCAAAAACCAGTTACTGTTTTATATCTTGGTAATACCTCAGGAAAAGGCACTACTTTTAATATACAGACACATAATACTGAAACATCCAATGAATCAGTGGCAATATCAAGCCCAGGTCCATCTTGCAAATGAGCTGTACTCAACGATGTTCACCTGGATAAATAAAGATTTGATTGATTGATTGATTGAAATGATACACAGTCTTCACCCATGCACCTACCTGAAGATTTGCAGTTAACACAAATTCCATCATTTGACCTTCCTCAACATGAGGTTTTGGGAGCACAGCAAACTCAATCACCATTACAAAATTTGAATAGGAACTTTGTACCAGATGCACCATTAAACAGGATACAGTGGGATAATACTAGGCCTTATGCATCTCTGTTCCATCTACCTATTGAACAGGCAAAATGACATAATGCTATAAGATTATTATATAAAGGTGGATTACCCACTGTCCTAGACAGAGTGTATGTGGGGAAGACTTCGATAAAAAGACTCTTTAAAGTTCTTTGCTATGGAGGTCTATGCACTCATTCATATTTCTGTAGAACATGTGTTTGATATTAGTTTTAAAACAGCATCTGGATTACAAAGATTTTGGAACAAATGCAACAAACTTAAAAATACACCTCTATGGACACCTTTTGAAGCAATTCCTTTGACAAAGCCAACAGTGAAAACAATAACTGTCCTATTCAGGAATGAGGGGCTTAGTGTAGCAGATATAATTTACTGGTTAAAGTAACCTTGCACAGTTTTAAGTAATCCTGAAACCATATTTGACTGTGAATATGTTTGGACAGGGGGATGGAAAATCAAGGTTTTGGTAAAAACAACAGATCCTGGTATGCATCTACCTAATTGTTTCTTTTTAGGAAGAGATAGATGGGTCCTATTTTATACAGGCCAGCATAAGGCCTGCTATAAATGCAGATCTATCGCACATATTAAAAGTGTCTGTGATAAGGTCAGATGTTCACCTTGCACAGAATTGGGGTACACTAGCTGTCAGTGTCTCAATTAACTAATTTTTAATTTATGTGAAGAAAAGGGACACACTTACAGAAGCTGCTCTTGGGCCACTCACAATAAAAGAAACCAAACAGATGGGGAAGAGCAAAGGAAGATGGTACAAACAGCACAAAGGGAACAAGCAAAACAATTACATCCCCCCCTGAGATCAGCCCCCTTAAGAATGCAACATAACACTACTCCCCCTCAGACTAGAGAGGACATTACATCTGACATAACATCAAGAACTATGACTATCTTGGTGACCCGCCTGATGTACAACCAACATCAGACACCTCCAGGGTGCACTCTGATGACCAAATGACAGTAAATGGAACAGACATGCCACTTCCCCTGTCCCCCAAAAAAACATAGAAACATAGACTTTGACGGCAGATAAGGACTGCTTGGTCCACCTAGTCTGCCCATTTCCCTACCTAGAGGCTAAGCTGCAGATCCTATTTAACCAACAGCATATTTCTTCCTACCCCCCACAAAAATTGCTTCATGTCTATCCCATGCATTCTTGAATTCTCCAGCAGTTCTAGACACCACAACCTCCTCAGGAAGGCTGTTCCATGCATCCACCACCCTCTCTATGAAAAAAACTTCCTCACATTGCCCCTGAGCTGTTCCTCCTCTATCTTCAAATTGTGTCCCCTTGTTCTTGCACATCTCTTTTTCTGAATGATGCTTCCCTCTTGGACTCTGTTGATTCCAGTGAGGTACTTAAACATTTCTATCATGTCCCCCCTCTCCCTTTTTCCTCAAGGGTATACATACTAAGCTCCTTTAGTCTTTCCTTGTATGGCTTCTCTTGCAGACCCCGCACCATTTTAGTTGCCCTCCTCTGAATTGCCTCCATCCTGTCTATGTCCTTGTGGAGATGGGGTCTCCAGAACTGGACACAGTACTCCAGATGGGATCTCACCAACTGTCTGTACAGGGGGATAGCAACTTCCTGTTTTCTGCTGGTGATGCCTCTCCCTATACATCCCAGTATCCCCCCAGCCCTCCCTACCACCTTCTCACATTGCTTGCCAACCTTAAGGTCATCTGATATGATTACCCCCAGGTCCCTTTCCATTTTTGTTGTTGTTACTACCTCCCCCCCCCCCACTGTGTAATGTTCCCCAGGGTTTTTGTTTCCCAGGTGCATTATTTTGCACTTCTTTGCATTGAATCCAAGCTGCCATACTTCTGCCATTCCTCCAACCTTGCCAAGTCCTTCTCATCCATTCCATGCCTCCTTGTGTATCAACCTGTTGCAGATCTTTGTGTCATCTGCAAAGAGGCATACTTTTCCTTCCAGTCCCTCTGCAATGTCACTTATAAAGACATTAAAAAGGACTGGACCCAGTACTGAACCCTGTGGTACCCCACTAGTAACTCCTCTTTCTTCAGAGTGGACTCCATTTACAATTACTTTCTGTGTCCTGTTGTACAGCCAATGTTTTACCCAGGCTACCACCCTGGGACCCACTCCCAGGCTGGTTAATTTGACTATTAATCTTTTGTGTGGGACTGTGTCAAATGCCTTGCTAAAGTCTAGGTAGGCCATGTCTACAGCCCCTCACTGGTCTACTACGTTGGTCACCCAGTGAAAGAAATCAATTAGATTCATCTGACATGATCTTCCTGCTGTGAACCATGCTGCCTTGGGTCCTGTGCACCACTGACCTCTAGGTACTCAACAATTCTTTCCTTCAGAAGTAATTCCATCACTTTCACTACCACAGAGGTCAAACTGACAGGTCTGTAGTTGCCTGCCTCTGTCTTGGTCCCACTTTTGTGAAGGGGAATCACATCTGCCTTCCTCCAGTCCTCAGATACCACACCATCCTCCCATGATTTGTTAAAAAGGGTAGTCAGTGGTGTCACTAGTTCTCTGCTTAATTCTTTTAGAATTCGGGGGTGAATTCCATCTGGCTTCATTGTTTTGTCCACCTTCAGTTTTAGGAGTTTTTTCAGAACCCTTTATTCTGTGAAAGGACTGGGACTGACCCCCCCCCATCCAGAGTGCTTCTGTTAATTGAATTAGGCACCTCCCCACCTCCTCTTTTGTGTATACTGAACAGAAGCATTCATTCAGTAACCCTGCCTTTTCACAGTCCCTCTCTGCCGACCAACCGTCCATTCTATTCGGCCTCACTATCCCTCCCTTTGTCTTTCAGTGCTCCCTGATATACCTATAAAAGGTTTTATCCCCCTTCTTAACTGAGTTGGCTATCTTTTCCTCAGTTTGGGCCTTTGTTATTTTGACTACCCTCCCTGATTCCTTCTGCCTTAACTGGTACTGTTCTCTGTCCTGCTCCTTCTGTGTTTCCTTATGCTTCCTAAATGCAATCTTTTTCTCCCTAACCTTCACCACCACCTCTTTTGAGAACCATAGTGGCTTTTGATTTCATTTTGATTTGTTTATTACTTCACACAAAGGCTTGTTGCCTCTGTGATGGCAGTTTTGATATTTCCCCATTGTTGCTCCACCCACCCCTTCTAGTCTATTTGCTAGTGCTTTTCTAAGGCACTCTCCCATCTTGCCAAAGTCAGCCCTTCTGAAGTCCAAAACCCTCACTTTTGTATGGCTTGACTCTGTAGCTGAGTTTATCGTGAACAACACTGGTGGTCACTTGTTCCCAAATGGCTACCCACTTCTAGATCTGAGATCCTCTCACTGTCCCCATTTGAGAGTATGAGGTCTAAGATTGCTCCCTCATGAGTAGGTTCCAAAACTAGCTGTCTGAGGCATGCCACCTGAAGGGCATCAAGAATGGCCCTGCTTTTGGATGTGGCTGCAGCAAAGGTGCTCCAGTTGACATCCGGCATATTAAGGTCCCCCATCAACAGTATCTCCCCTTTCTCTGCCATCCTAAGTATGCCTTCTATCATATTCTTGTCCATTCCCTCCCCCTGACTTGGGGGTCTGTATACAACCCCTGTGTGGATTGTGGTGCCATTTCCAGTCTCAAAGGTGACCCACAGTGCCTCCTCTCCTCCCTGCTTACTCTTTTGTTCAGTTGCTTTTATCCCTTCCCTTACAGAGAGAGCTACTCCACCCCCTCTTTTCCCATCCCTGTCTCTCCTGTAGATTGTGTACCCTGGTATGTTAACATCTCAGTCATGGTTCTCTGTGTACCATGTTTCTGTGACTGCTATGATATCCAGGCATACCTCTTCCATCAAGGCCAGCAGCTCAGGGAGCTTATTGCCCAGACTATGGGCATTGGTACTCATTGCTCTCCATTTCTTGATGGCCATACCCCTTTTTGCCCCATCCCTGTCCATACTGCATTTGTCACTTTCTCCATTTACCCCTGCACTTCTCCCTATTGACATCTCTATGTTGGTGTCTACCTCACTTAGTACCCTGATTTTTTAGGGGGGCTAGGATTTCCCTGCTTCTCTCCAGTGTCTCACCCTCTTGGCTAGTTTAAGTGCTTGCCAATCAAGCATTTAAACCTATCGCCTAGGTTCCTGGTTCCCCACCTGGACAGATGCAAACCATCACACCAGTATAGGCCTGCATCCCTCCAGGTGGACCCCCAGTCCCCAATGAAGCCAAATCCCTGAGCTGTGCACCAGTTTTTCAACCACCGATTAAATCCCATGGTGTGGAGCACCCTAGCCTCACCCGTGCCATAGACAGGCAGCACCTCTGCGAAGGTTACCGTGCACGCTATTTGTCTAAGGCCCCACCCCATCTCCACAAATGCTTCTTGCATTGCTTTGATCCCTTTCTTAGCCAGGTCATTTGTCCCTAGGTGTACAATGACATCCAGCTCCCTCCCATGTGCAGCTGCTCCTGTGATCCTGAGGATTTTCTCCCTGTCCCTCCAAGCCATGGCACCAGGCAGGAACCTTACCTCCCTCTCCCCTTCCTCCCCTGATTCTACCTTCCTAACAATGGAGTCCCCCACCAGGAGTTGTTTCCTTCCCCTGTGGGGTCCCATGCCATCCTCCTGTGGGTCTCCTTTGTGGAGGTTCCCAGCATCCTCTTTGGTCTCCACTGTGGGTGCCTCAATAGAGGAACCACACTTTTCCAGAATGGCATAGAAATTGTGGAGAGGAACAACTGGAGGGACGTGCCTCTATTCCACCACCTTCACCCTCCCTGAGCCCACTGTGGTCCAACCACTCCTTTTTCTTGGCAACCTCTGAGGCAAAGGCAATAACCTTGGTGGTCCCTGGGTGGGAGAGGAGGTCCCACAAATCCTGGCCAACTCAGCCTCGAGATGAGCAACCTCCTCCCTCAACCCAGAGAGGTGCCTACAGATGGGACAACACCGCACCCTCCAGAAAATCTCCCAGAAGACTGTGCACCACAGTCACTCCACTGCACCACTCACATCATGTCTTATTTCTGGCCTCCTAATTGTTGTTTGGAATACTTACTCTTTCCACTGATTGTTTATTTCTTTTTTTTCTGTCCCTACTTACATACTGCCCCTGTGTCCTTTTAGCTCCTGATCTTCCTGTTCTGAGACAAGAAGTTCCTATATTTCTCAGTAGCCTCCTTATTTGCTCAGAATCAGACCTCCATCAGCTGATGGGGGGATAGAGAGCTACTGTTGCCCTTTTAAGATGGTGAGTCTTTGGTGGCTCTGTGATCACTCACTTTCTGCTCCCACACAGGAAGTTCCTCTTGTCAGTTAAATCCTGTGCCTATAAAAGTAGAACTGCCTTTTGGTGGGGTGGGGGTGGAGGGGAGGGAAGGAGGGCAATGTAGTCTCAATAGATAAGTTTAGTTATACCAGCAGCTCCTTCCTCCTAGTACTCTGCTTGTTCTCTGGCAGAAGTTATGTAGGGCAGTGTTTAAATCTGATTTTCACCTGGTCCTTCTAGCTAAGCCAGTCCCTCTACTTTGCAAATCATTCTACACTTGGTTAATTTCACAGATAATTCCCTTCAGCCACCTGTGACAAGCACCTAGATAACTACACAGATAACACAGATAACTGATAACAATTCATTTCAACTTACTCTGACAAACACACTAACTTTTTTTAGCCTAAATTAAAAGTCCCAGTACAAGAGTTCTATTTCTTAGTCCCAGTAGATAAGTTTAGTTATACCAGCAGCTCCTTCCTCCTGGTGCTCTGCTTGTTCTGTGACAGAAGTTATCTAGGGCAGTGTTTAAATCTGGTTTTAACCTGACTCCTTCTAGCTAAGCCACTCCCCCTACTTTGCAAATCTTTCTACACTTAGTTAATTTCACAGATAATTCCCTTCAGCCACCTGTGACAAGCACCTAGATAACTACACATATAACAATTTACTTCAACTAAGTCTGACAAGCACAGTACTTTTTTTTACCCTAAATTGAAGGTCCCAGTACAAGAGTTCTATTTCTTAGTCCCAGTAGATAAGTTTAGTTATACCAGCAGCTCCTTCCTCCTGGTGCTCTGCATGTTCTATGACAGAAGTTATCTAAGGCAGTGTTTAAATGTGGTTTTAACCTGGCTCCTTCTAGCTAAGCCACTCCCCCTACTTTGCAAATCTTTCTACACTTAGTTAATTTCACAGATAATTCCCTTCAGTCACCTGTGACAAGCACCTAGATAACTGCACAGATAACAGATAACAATTCACTTCAACTAAGTCTGACAAACACAGTACCTTTTTTTACCCTAAATTGAAGGTCCCAGTACAAGAATTCTAGTTCTTAGTCCCAGTAGATAAGTTTAGTTATACCAGCAGCTCCTTCCTCCTGGTGCTCTGCATGTTCTATGACAGAAGTTATCTAATACAGTGTTTAAGTCTGGTTTTAACCTGGCTCCTTCTGGCTAAGCCACTCCCGCTACTTTGCAAATCTTTCTACACTTAGTTAATTTCACAGATAATTCCCTTCAGCCACCTGTGACAAGCACCTAGATAACTACACAGATAACACATATAACAATTCACTTCAACTCACTCTGACAAACACACTAACTTTTTTTACCCTAAATTAAAAGTCCCAGTACAAGAGTTCTATTTCTTAGTCCCAGTAGATAAGTTTAATTATACCAGCAGCTCCTTCCTCCTGGTGCTCTGCTTGTTCTGTGATAGAAGTTATCTAGGGCAGTGTTTAAATCTGGTTTTAACCTGACTCCTCCTAGCTAAGCCACTCCCCCTACTTCACAAATCTTTCTACACTTAGATCATTTCACAGATAATTCCCTTCAGCCACATGTGACAAGCACCTAGATAACTACACATATAACACAGATAACAATTTACTTCAACTAAGTCTGACAAACACAGTACCTTTTTTTTACCCTAATTTGAAGGTCCCAGTACAAGAGTTCTAGTTCTTAATCCTAGTAGATATGTTTAGTTATACCAGCAGCTCCTTCCTCCTGTGATCTGCTTGTTCTCTGGCAGAAGTTATCTAGGGCAGTGTTTAAATCTGGTTTTAACCTGGCTCCTTCTAGCTAAGCCACTCCCCCCACTTTGCAAATCTTTCTACACTTAGTTAATTTCACAGATAACTCCCTTCAGCCACCTGTGACAAACACCTAGATAGCTACACAGATAACAGATAACAATTCACTTCAACTAACTCTGACAAACACACTGTCTTTTTTTTAACCTATATTGAAGGTCCCAGTACAAGAGTTCTAGTTCTTAGTCCCAGTAGAGAAGTTTAGTTATACTAGCAGCTCCTTCCTCCTGGAGCCACAACCTCCTCACTATCAAGTATGAACCAGTACAAGAGTTCTAGTTCTGAGTCCCAGTAGATAAGGCTTAGAGGTAATTTAAGGAAGTATTTTTTCACAGAGAGAGTTGTGGATGCATGGAATGGCCTTCCGGAAGAGGTTGTGGAGTCAAAAACAGTGCTGGAATTCAAGCATGCATGGGACAGTCATAAGGCAATTCTAGGGGGTGGGGGTAGGAAGAAGTAGGCTGCTGGTTAACTAGAATCTGCAGCTTATCCATTAGGTAGTGAAATGGACAAACTGGGTGGGCCAAGCGGTCCTTATCTGCCATCAAATTCTATGTTTCTATGAAAATCAGACATAGACAGAACTTGTCCAAACCAAATCCCAAACAAACAAAAACAACAGAAATCCCCCTCACTAATAGATTTCATTTTTTATTAGACCCTTTGGGGGATTCAGATAATGAAACTCATTCCTCTTCTATACCGTCATCTCTGCATGATACACAAACAGATGCAGAAGAATAACTACCTGTGGACTCCAAGACAAAACAGTATGGGGAAGGAAAATATAAGCCCTTGCTTTAAAACCTTTCATAAAAAGATTGCATGCTACTATCTGCATTCCTCTATGGCCCTTACATCCCCTATTTATGCCATTAATGTGAACAGTATCAGAAGTGAAAAAAAAAAATTGGTTGTACTTACCATTTTGCATACCCTAGGTCCAGAAATTTATTTTTTACAGGTCATTAGAATCCACACTATTTCAGGATTTATGTCATAAGGGTGACCGCGATATAGCAATCAGCAAAAGGGTGCCAGCAGGATGGAGAAAGCCCAATGAGCAAAGAAGCAGGTGTGAGACCGGGGGAAGGGTGACCGGCATCACAGGGGAAATGGTGCAGTGACAAAGGGGACAACCTGTGCAGCCCAGGGCATCGCGGTGAGTGACAAAATGGTGAAAGGAGACCTAAAAAAAAACCCACTGCCTCCACCACCAACCACAGAGATGGGAGACGTGGGTGGGTGGGCCATGGAACATGTCCAGGAGGTGAAAACAGCAGCTGGATGGGTGGGTAATACAACAGGAGCACAGTGGATGTGTGGTCAGCCACAGATGGGGCATGGCCTTGATGACACGGGGCAGAGAGTGGAGGCTGCAGGGTGGGCAGGTGAATGGGGTGCTGAGTGTGCAATGGTGATGACCGTCAACAGGAGGATGTAGCTGGGTTATGGAACAGAGCAGCAGAGGCACGGGAAGGACAGCAGAGGTAAACAGTGAAGTGCAGTGTGTGCCGTGGTGAGCAGAGGG
Source organism: Neoceratodus forsteri (assembly GCA_016271365.2). Lineage (NCBI taxonomy): Eukaryota > Metazoa > Chordata > Ceratodontiformes > Ceratodontidae > Neoceratodus > Neoceratodus forsteri. The sequence goes on along the minus strand of CM028137.1, from coordinate 685,161,076 downwards.
CACCACAGACAATGGCACACCCTACCACACCTTCATTTGGAAATTATAGGCCAGCCCACGCAGGTAGTCAGGTGTGGGCCAGCTTCAGTAGGCAGCGACAATGGCCTCTATTTGCTGCATGAGGTCTTTATACCTCCATTTTGGGCATGCCCACCTGGCACAGGACAGCAGCTGCTCCAACCTGATACCCGTCAGGTGTTCCTCCTGCAGCAGGCAATCCAGGAAGTGCCACACATTCAGGTGGGCAGCACTCACATGCATCAAGAAGGCACTTTGCCACCCCTCAACCATGTTGTTGGTCTTGGCATGGCTGTCCAGCATCACCTGGTACATATCCCAGGTGGCCACTGGAAAGAGTGGGCGATGGCATGTGGTCCTGCCCATGGGATGCCCGATCCAGGTCACCTCCATATACTCCAGGAAGGAGTGCAGCTGCTCCTCCCGGATGCTGTAGAATGGTAGGTCCAGCAGCTCTCCATACCCCCCTCCACTGCATCCTTGGGCATGTATGCCAGGGCGAGCAACATCCGGATGTTGAGTGCATACTCCACATCACTGGCATATTGGGCATGCATCTTAGGGTGCTGCTGGATCTTCCACCAGATTGACTGGCAGAAGTGGAAAAATCTTCCAAGGAGCACTGTTCCCTTCAATGCTGTTTGAAGGCACACCAGGCAGCCTGCTCAAAGTTCATCATCACTGTCTGCGGGCACCACCCCATGAGTCTGTTGACCACACTGAAGATGTGTGCATATGCCCTCTCCATATGGTCAGGCATGAGGGCATAGATCATGGGGGTCATGACACCTTTCCATATGCCATGGACTGCATACAGCTGCCTGAAAAGTGGTGGTGAGCAGCAAAATGTTCCATGAAGGAACCAGTCAGCACTGCCTGCCAGGAACTGCAGGGCATGCTGTGTGGCAAAGATCAATGTGCGGTACTCGGAAGGGTCACTGTCGTGCTGTAAAAACAGGTCCCCTGCCCCTGTGATGGTGTATTCAGGGGGTACAATGAGGTCCTGCAGTGTGGCAGGAGTGGCATGGCCACACCTAGCAGCATGCCATGCCCACTGTACCATGCACCGCAGGTCAGCACTGCTGGCAGCCTGCCTGCCATGGCTGGGGTCACACTGGCAGTGCACTGTGCATTGAGCTGCAATGTGCTCTCGGTGCTGGTCCGTGCCCAGTCCCTGACCCTTGTCAGTACCTCCCATGCCCCCTTCTCATCGGCATCGGGGGCATGGTTCTGTGGCCAACCTGTGTATTCCGCTGCAGAAGCAATGATGTATATGCATGCAGAGCAGCTGCCACGGTGGCCCTGCATGCAACACCAGTAGGTTTTCTTCTTTACCTCTTTGTCCTGATGGTATAGATATTCCCAATGGGACAGGAGGGTCTTCGCCTTCTGGCTAACTATCAGCCTGGTTTTGGCCATTTCCTAGTTCACCCAACATTTGGGAGGCTGTTCTGCCAGCCATGCTGTGCTTTCACAGGCAGGGGTGGTGCTTGTGACTGCCCACCTGCGAGCATGTGCTGTTCTGTCCCCTGTGCATTGGGTGCATAAAAGTATCTGTCCCCAGGTGCTGGGCACCTTAGTATGGATGCAGTGACTGTGCAGCAGGTGTGCATGCCAGTTGCATCAGTGGGCTGCCTATGGAGTGTACCCTTTGCTGTGGACCAGTGGTGGTGGACGGCCTACAATGTCTACCCTTGGTGGCCGGGTGGTGAGTACTGGTGAGCACTGTACTGGAAATGTCTGATGCCGGGATTCGAGATGCTGGCAGGTTTGGTCCCTACTATGGCAGAGGCAGTGATGGATGGCATGTGCTATGATGGCAGTTCAGTTGCAGACACTCCTCCACTGCATACCTTGGTGTGTGGGTGCCCAGCATACTGCTGGCTGTGGCAGGCAAGGGGTGGGGGGCTGTGTCTTGTACTGGTGGCTGGGGTGATTGAGGGGTTGGGGGCTGCACCCTGTACTGCTTGCTGGGGGCAAGCAAGGGGGGGCTTATGGCAGGGTGCCTTACCTATCCACAGGCTGTCCATACCTGCTGTCATGACCCCACGCTTGTCGCTGTTGTGGTCTGGCTTTTTTCCTTCTTCACCATCAAAGGAGGTGCCATGTTTGCCAGTCACCCGTTCCACAGTTGCCGTACAGGGGAGTCACCGTTCTGTCATTCAGGCACAAGAGCGACTGAAAACAGGCATGACGCCAGCATCCACCCTTCGCCCACATCACAGTCGCTGTTATATTGTCACCATACAATGGATAGCCCCTATGTTAAAGCCCTTCTCACAGGCTGCCTTATTTCAGAAGTAGCAGAAATTTCTAAATTATGGTATACAGGCCCATCTTGTCAGTCAGTAGGTACTGATTTATGCTCAGAGAATGGAATTCTATTTCATTCTGTGGATGTTTAAGTTATAGCACTTATAGGTGGCTTCCCAGGGAAAGCATTGATATTGAATACAACAATAAAGGGCACTTTAATACGGTTTATAAATATATATATATGCAATGCAAATAAAAACAGAAAGAATAGAACTTTTTAAACTTATACAACCTTACTTACATTCTGCACAATCAGTAATATTAGGAGGAGACTTTAACTGTGGGATTACCTTACAAGATAGAGGCAAACACGCAAATACTACAACAATTCATAGTGATATATCATACCTCTCAAATATGATACAAACAGCAAATCTAGTAGATGCATATTTTCAAAAAACATAATTGATCTGAACCAAAATTTTATAAAGCAAATCTACCTATCAGAATAGACTTTTTCTTTTTAGTCAGGTCAACCCCTATTAATTCAGTTATGACAGAAATTGTGGAATTTCCAGATCATAAATGCTGAAACTCTTGATAGGACAGAATGATAGAACTAGAACATTTCTTTGGCACAGAACTCAAAGCATGATTATGCAGAACAGATTAAAAAAAAAACAAGAAATGGCAGCACATCGTTTATTGAAGGCAGAAAGTCTAAAACAGCAACAAATGTTTAACACACGTGGCACTATGGAACAAGTATGTCCATACAGTATCTGAACTGTAATAACAGAATTCATCACAAATGGATTGCTTGATAGACAAGAACCAGGAAATTCATAATAGTAAAAAAATAGATTTTATGGTAACACAACATACACTAGACCTATATAAGGAGAAACCTGTCTCTCCTCTTGGGAGGTAGTAACAACAGCCAAAATGGAAAGGGACCTGGGGGTAATCATATCAGATGATCTTGAGGTTAGCAAGCAATGTGAGAAGGCAGTAGGGAGGGCTGAGGGGATACTGGGATGTATAGGGTGAGGCATCACTAGCAGAAAACAGAAAGCTGTTATCCCTCTGTACAGACAGTTGGTGAGACCCCATCTGGAGTACTGGGTCCAGTTCTGGAGACCCCATCTCTGCAAGAACATAGACAGGATGGAGGCAGTCCAGAGGAGAGCAACTAAAATGGTGCAGGGACTGCAAGAGAAGCCATATGAGGAGAGACTAAAGGAGCTTAATATGTATACCCATGAGGAAAGGAGGGAGAGGGGGGACATGACTGAAACTTTTGATTACCTCAGTTTAGTCAACAAAGTCCAAGAGGGTAGCATCTTTCAGAAAAAGAGATGTGTAAGAACAAGAGGACATAATTTGAAGATAGAGGAGGGACAGCTCAGGGGCAATGTGAGGAAGTATTTTTTTTTACGAGAGGGTGGTGTATGCATGGAACCGCCTTCCTGAGGAGGTTGTGGGGTCTAAAACTGGGAGAATTCCAGAATGCATGGGACAGATATAAGGCAATTCATGTTGGTGATAGGAATAAACAGGCTGTTGGTCAACTGGGATCTGCAGCTTTTCCAGTAGGTAAGGAAATAGGCAGACTAGGTGGGCCAAGTGGTCCTTATCTGCCATTAAAGTCTATGTTTCTCTTCAAAATATCTCTAAGGTCTTACAAGATTTAAACTTCCACATTGTCCTAGGGAAGTACTGTAAAACATGATTCAACCAATAACAAAGGATGACACAGAGACAGCATTTACTTCTGTGCGATTATCCAGGTTGCCCTCCCTATCTCTAAAGAGTGTTCAATTTGTACTTATTGGGTCATCCAAAAAAACAGAAATCTGTTCAAAATCAAAAATACGGATGAACTCCACTCAAATGAAATTGCTTACTGTAAAAAAATATTTTTATTTTCCATATATTTATCCAGGGAATGTTTCACGGAAACTCGACTTCTTTAGCTCCTTATATCAGTTTTCTCCTGATTTTTAGTGTTAAAATTCTTATTATAATATTGTGTCCTGCTTCCTTCCTTCCACTAAATTCACATCCAATTGTATACTGAGTTTTTTCCTTTTCTCTCTATTTTTCTTTTCATATGTCCATTAATCCTGTCTTGCACTAAAGACTGCACTTTTTCTAAAGAGTTTCTCCTGCTCATTCAGTAATGTGCTCTCAACGGCACTACTGCATTTGTTTCAATAAAGTCTTCCCTTTCCTCTCTTATCAATGTGCTCAAATGGCACTAAGTTGTTTCTAGAGTGGTTTGCTTCCTTGCACTGTTCTCTCCTTGGCCTTCTGCTATAGAGCAAAAGGCCAAGGAGAGAACCGTGCAAGGAATTTTAACACTATAAATCAAGAGAAAACTGATATAAGGGGCTGAAGAAGTGGAGTTTCCATGAAACATTCCTTGGATAAATATATGGAAAATATAAAGATTTTTTTGCAGTAAGTAATCTCATTTGAGTGGAGTTCGTCCGTATTTTTGATGATAAAGACAGCATTAACATCTTTAAAAACACAAACCTCTCCGGGTAAAGATGGTTTAACAACAGACTTTTTATTTTTTATTTATTTATTTCATTTGCAGATTAACACTTTTGAGCCAACAGGCTCTTTTACAAAGGTTCCATGTCAGGTATAACAAACAGAACAATTTACAAGGTTACATTTCAAACAGACAGAACAAATTTACAAGGTTACATTTCATTAGTGGGAGAGACAAAAATAGAGTGGTAGTTTGATGGGCATTGCTGATGTTGTTTGCTGATAACAGAATACTGACAGGCTGTACATGCAGGCAAGTAGTCTGTATAAACTATTGGGGCCAGAAATACTAGAACAGCTTGCAATAACTTTGAACCACATTCTAGATACATCTATGCCCATTAGTATGTCAGAGGGAGTGGTAATCTAGTTATACAAAAATAGAGATAAACAACACTTAAAGAATTGGAGGCCTATATGCCTACTAAACACAGATTTTAAAATATTAACTAAAATCCTAAATGCAAGATTACTTAAAGCAGCTTCTCATCTTATACTGGAATCGCAAACAAGTCTGTTCCTGGTAGGTCAATAACAGACCATCTGATATTATTCAGAGAGCTGGTTGAAAGAGAAAACTTAGGGAGGACTTCAGAGATTCTACTTTCTTTAGACCAAAAAGGAGCTTTTGATTCAGTAAATCATACTTAACTTTGGAGAGTATTAAATACATAGAAGATACCACCTGAATTTATTTCTTCTTATATAAAAATACAAATGTAGTTCCTTTTATTAATGGGAGAGTAGGACCTGATATTCTAATAAAAAGTGGAGTTAGACAAGAGTGCCCATTAACGCCCTTTGTTATTTATATTTTGTATAGACCCTTTACTTCATGCAATAAACATTTCGACACAAGTTCAAACAAATCTCAATAGAGGAAGGTCTAATTCCAAGAACAATACTAGCATACACAGATGACATTTGTATTTTGGAATGGAAATGCCATACAACAAGATCTTGTAATTTGCATAACCTATAGTTTAGCATCAGGAATTTAGCTTAATAAGGAAAAATGCTCAGGGTATTGTTTAGGGAATGATAGTGATATACCTAATACAATTGTAACCACCCAGTCCCTTGAGGTTACTAGAAGCCTATCAGTATTATTGTTAGTAAGGCAGCAGACAGCTAGTAGGGAGCTCATTAAGGGCTCCTTACATAATGACATCATTATTTACTCATCTAGTCTGAGGAAACAATGATTAGGTCATTCTGAACTCTCACAGCAGCATAAGCCACACTGTGTGGATAGCTGCTCTGGGGAGCTTAGAATGCTCAGTTTGAGCTGTTCTGTGCAGTGAGTTGTTAAGTGAGGAGGTGCGAGTGGCAGAAGGACTGTCAGTGGGTTCTGAGGAGAGGGTCCAGGATTTATCACCCTAGTGGAGTGACATTTCCAGCTTCCAGTGAAGTGTTGGAGACCAGTGCTACAGCAGGATTTCCTGATTTCTACCCCCAGTGAAGTGGAAGGAACTGCTTGTTTTCACTGGACTCAAGGGGCAATACCCTGAATGTTTTGTGATGTTTCCAGCTGTCTTGGATAGGACCTGAAAAGAGACTGTTTTAATCAGCTACCCAGGAGATTGCCTTTCTTTTCTTTTAATGTTCCATGCCCTGTGGATGGGACAACCTCTATGAGTACTGTTCTAGGAGACCAGATCTCCACATTTCTTAGGGAATTTGATAGTCTGGGTGCTTGTGCCCTAGATAAGACTGGATCACACCTGTCAGTGCCCCTAGTTTCACCCAAGTTAATGAAGTACTGTTAAGCTGTTCACCCAAGTGAGTGCAGTTTATTTTCTGGTTACCCCAGTGAGTGACAAGTTAAAGTGTGGGACCTCTTGCATTTCAGTGAGGAATGGGGGTTTCAATAGTGTAACCCTGAAGAATGGCAGAGACTGTTGGTTGAGGCTAAGGCTGGGAGGAATGCCATCTAAGTGCTTACAAGGTAGAGCTTCCTGGTTTATAAAGGGCACCAGTTTTTACCTGAGCAAGGGCCAAGCTGCAGGTTAAGGTGTGTGACTAAGTACCATTAATGTACACCTATGTTTGAGAAGAGTTCTGAGTGTGTGGCTTAGATTCACTAAATCACATTCTTGGGAGGAAAATGTTCATGTGCATGGCCAGGTGTCCACTAATGCATCTTTTGGGAATTTGGGAAGAAGATTGCTCTGTTGTTGTTCATGAACTATACTGCATGGAAGAAGAGTTTGTGAATTGTACCTGTCCAGGTTGAACTGACTCTTGGGGGTCCACTTCTGCTTTAACTTTCCAACTGTTGAATAGAGCCATACTGCAATCCCAGTCACTGTTATGGACATTCTGATTATTGCTTCTGGTTGTGTGTATTTACTGGGGCCCCCTCAGCAGGTTAGATCTTGCATATACCTAGCAGCCTTTACCCACAGCCTGGGTTGTGTCATTTAGACAAGGTTCATGCTGTTTTGTTTCTGTACCTCTACCCCCTCTTCCTCTATATATTTAGTCAGGTATACATCCTAATGCCAAGGGTGGTACCTACCTTTTTGTAAAGTAAAATGGTATGCCAGTATATTGGTAACAGTGTTTCCATATTTGAATGGCTGGTGTGCTCACTAGTTAAAAAGTGGCCTGGGGGTTATACAAAATGGGGGCTCATCTTGAGATATTTAATTGAGGGTGAGAGGCATGCTAAGGGGATGTCTAGTATATTCCCATCTGGTGGTGGTGGTGCCCCAAACAGAAGATCGTGTTGCAAGAAAGCAAAGTTGTGCCAAGTAAAATGCCAATTGAAAGTCTTTTGCTGCCTGAGTTTCTGTGGAAAAGAAGGAGAAAGAATTTGCTGCATGTGTGTTTACTTTGAAACTGTGGACTAAGAAATAATTGCTCTTGACTTGTGGTAAAAACACTTAAAAACTATTTAAAAGTTGCAAATTTCCAGAGAAAAGTATTTGTGGACTTAAAAGACAGTGTTTTCTAAGTGTTCAGAAAGTTTCACGTGTGTACAGTGAAATTTTGGGGAAGTCGCTAAGGAAAATGCATCATGTACTGAGTGAATTGCCTTAAAATGCTTGCCCCGCTGAAATTTCAAGCTGAGAAAAAAGTGACAGTTTGCAGTTTAAATTTTGCTTTCTCAGTGATCACCATGCAGAAATACAGCAGAGGGAGAGAGAGAGCTTATTTGCATGGCGTTGTGTGATTTGTCCCAGTGCACCTAAGCCCCACCCTTGCCTGAATCTCTGTGGAACACTCATGGAGGAGGAGCCTGCAGTGTGTGAGCAGTGTATTGTTCGTGTGGCAGAAAGGCAGAATCGTTTATAGCAGAAGCATTTCTGCAGCAGCAGTTTTTCTGACTTTTTTTGCAAATAATCTGGGCTCAACCCATATTCTGACTGACTGGAGAGTGATTGAGGTGATCATAGCGATGATCAGCAGGACTGCCTGCCTGTTTCACTCCAGAGGCCTTCTTCAAGTCGGCAGCAGGCCATATTCCATCAACTGTGAAAATCAACTACTGACTCAAATACCCTTTGCAAAAGAAACTGACTGTAATGCTAAGATCGAAAAATGGTGTAAGAACTTGAGCAAATGCAGCAAAGGTACTAAGAAAGAGAGAGTTTTGTGAACTGTTAAATCTTGGACTTTGTGTGTAAAAGTGCTGTTTTCAAAGAAAGTAAACTTTAAAAGAGACAAATCCCTCTGGCCCAAGAGCTTGTAAAGTAATAGAATGAGAAAAAGTAAAGTGAACTTGTTCTTGAAAGTATCAGTTGCAATGCAAAGGATCCAGACAGAATCCTAACAATTTTTAACTGAGTTTGATGCAAATTTACAGTTGCCATGTTGGGGTGTAGCCAGCAATGTAAACAAAACAGTGCTATTTTAGAACAGTGTTTTCAAACCCCAAACAAAGTTTCATATGGTTTCTTGATAAGTTGTGGAATACAACTGCAGCATCCAGGCAGCATGTTTGTGAACTTTTTTCCAGTGTGTTAAAACCAAATCCCAGTGGTGCCTCCAAGATGTAACCACTAGGCGGGGCTATTCCAAGGGCTGCTACCCCTGCCTGTATGGCAATACACAGGTTGAAGGGCCTGAGTTCTGAAATCAGGTACTTCCACCCAGAGGAATGGTATTGGCGTAGCCTAATTGTTCTGGTATAGACTTCTGGGACACTATAACCACCTACCAACCCTTCTAGTGGCCTAGGCAGTAACACAATGGTACAGTCACATTCAATAGATAACAGTAATAATATGCTCATGCCTCTTTTTACTTACCAAGATGGCTGAATCTGCTGCAACTGCCCTGGAGACCTCCTAGAAAATAAGATCAGTAATGCAACAATACAATCTTACCACTGTAACCCAACTAAAAATATGCACACTAGCCAGGTTAAACATGAAAAAGGCAATCAGATTTATTTAGGGGAAGTGAACAAGGGAAGTGCATGAATCTAGCAGTATGATTAGCAATCTGATTCGAATCAGGATTGTTCTGCATGCACTGTAAGTCCATTTTAAAAAGTTCAACAACCCTGGGCAACCAGTATGTCATGCAGGCTAGCCTGAAGTGTTGCCTGGGGTGGCAGGTGCTGCAGCTGTTGTTGGGGCACTTTGAAAGAGAAAGACTGTTAAACATGCACACAACCCAATTATTTGTAATCCAAGGCAGAGGGCTCAGTCCATTGCAATAACCCAAAACAAGAAACAATTAGATGGTAACACAATGATTGTTGCTTTTGTTGCTGGGTGCTACCCTGATTTGTACTCACACTACCGGGACCTGGCTACAGCATAGGCAAGATGTAGACCTTGTGGTGATGATCAGGGATGCTGGGGGAAGCAGGGCCGACACGACTCGCCTCCGGGTGGTCGCTGCCTGTTCGATGGTGTTGAGCAGGGAGCCAAATCCCTAAGCCAGTTTTTCACTGAAAGGGTCTCTGAAGCATGAGTAGCAGCCTAGGGTGAGGTGGCAGGGCCCAGGCAGGATGAACAGTTCTGCAAAAGTTCATGATTTTCTGCTGGTGAAGCCTCCAGCTGGCATAAAAGATGCTGCTGTGGGGAACCGAATCACGACCCATGAAACACATTTAGCACATTCAGCACATTTAAATAACTACTTTCTCTAAATAACAGTTTGGATACAGCCTGGTTGCAAATGACAGCTTCACTGTGCAAACCTTTCAATCCAAGACAAATTCTATCATCAGATAGGTCGATCACTTCTGGAGCAAGTATTCGGTCCAAATCACAAGTCGCAATAACAAACTTCTTTCTTTCTTCTGCTGCAGATTCCAAACATGGAAATCAGGACCAGGTCTGACTTCTGCAAAAGGCAGTTCACTGGCAGGAGAACATGGCAGGAAGGCCAGCAGAGCCTCTTCCCACTGATTCCCTTACACTCCTTCTAGGAGCTGCTGCTTGAAAACTCGAGCTGTTCACACTTCATCCTCCAACTCTAACCGATACACTGCTTCAGGCAGTTCTGACTATTTCCTTTGTAATCCAAAAGGTTCTGTTGACTGAGGGAACTGTTAGTCACAGCAAGGGCTCCCCCTCCAGGTCCATTTGGTCGCCAACACTTAAAAATACAAAAACTACATAATTCCTTCCCACAAGACCCCTGGGGACAGTCTCCATTTTAGGTCCACAGTGGTTTGATTGGTCTAAATACTGGAAGTCCAGAACCTAACATGGTGGCTCCCATCCAAATGTTCGAGCTGCAAGAAAAGCAGGTTAGACAAACTTCACTATTTTTTACCTATAACAGCATATCAACACTAAACAATCACAGTTCCTTAACAGGACTCCCTCTGCACAAGTAGCAACTGCAGAATGGAGCAAAATAACAGACTGTCTGGCTGGTCACAAGCCTTAAATCACTCAGCCCCAGCCTAACACAGATTAGCTATTTTCTTAAAGAGACAGGCACGGAGACTCACTAGGGCAGTATCACGCACACAAATAGAACTACTAAAGACAGGACACCAGCCTGACAGTGGGCATTAAGGAGCACAGGAATACATTATAGTAAACCCCAATTTGTAGGGGGGGTTACACAATGATGGATATTAAAGTCAAGGTACAGCAAATTAAAATATTAGGGATTCAGTTTAGCAAGCAACCTTTAGATGTACTTAACTGGGAGCCAAAATTACAAATGGGTAAAAGTATGGTCACAAGATTGAATAAATGCCAACTTAGTAAACAAAAAAGGATATATTTAATTAAAACCTATCTAATGCACATATGTCTATACACTAATAATATCTTCCCTCCACCCAAGAACTTAGAAGCCACACCATATAGCATATTCTTCTAGTTCTACAATGTTGGTTTTAACAACAATTTCATCGACCGGCATCACAGCAAAGGAATTTATGTCAACCTGTGGTCGACATAAATCCCTATGGACTTCTGGTCCATTTTTTTATCAGGGGGCTTTACCCCCAGAACAGCCATGCTGGGACTGTGCCCCCTACATCCTCATTCTAATTATAATCAATTCTGAGTTGAAGTTGATTCTGGGAGGAGTACAGGACTGGGAGACAATGTGTCACTGTCTCTGGCACACCGACACAGTGCCTTGTTGACAGACTGTCGATTTTGTCGGCATCGATGCAGGTCGCTGTATTTTTGTCATTGTTGGGGGGGGGGGTATACCTATTGTTCCAAGCAGTATGGGGGAGCACACTTAATCCAATAAAATAAAATGGCACATACTTGCCACTAAAATCTGGTGGTTTAAATATGATAAACCCTCTGGTTTTCTATTACAGTATATTTTTTATCAAAATTTAAAACATATCCTCATAAACACAGGGAAACCATGGAATCAGTTGATTTATACTAAAAGTAGAATTTGGTTCTCAGACTGGGATAATGGAAGACTGAAACATCTGAAAACAACAGTCACAATTCCAAAGTATGTTCAAGAAATGTTTTAAAGCTTGTAATTTAGAGAATAACTAGCCATCATCTCATAACTTTAAACAGAAGGGCTTTATACAGCTACATAACACAGGAACATTTTTGCAGAACAGATTACATTTCCTTCATGCTCTGGTAAATATAAATCGCAAGTACTCTCTATGTTATCAGAAAATAGAATCCCAGCTAAGATGTGGGATATAGTTTGGCTTTCTTGTCATCAGAAAATTAATGTTAAAGGATACCTAAACAACATTTTGACAACAAACTATTCAAAAATCTGAATCTGTAACTGACTAAAGGAAAGACTGCTGCATTCAGTAATGCTAAAACTGCATTAACATAATTGACCTAAATGTTGTTCCAGAGCATTTGAAAATTGTAAAATCAGCCTGATAATTTCAAAAAAAACTGTCTTACCTGCTTCCTAAAATGGCCGCCAAGTATGTTATGTGATGACATAATTTGAGCCAAAGTCAGTGAGATATATGGCTCTCTATAGTGCAAACTAGTTCTTTTTTCCCTTTGTATGGAATTGTTTCACCTAAATGGTCAAACCTTGTGCATTATTTAATAAAAATTTTTTCTAATGTATCGCAAAGCTTTTACATCTGAATGAAGTGCACTCAAAATCAGCACAACAGCTATTGCTTGTTCTGCTGAACAGTTATATTTATTCTTGTCATAAACACACAATTCCAGAAAATGCCTCAAAACACCTTTTATTCAAAGCCCATAATAATGTTCTTTAGCTTAAAGCACCCTTATAATTCAATACATTACTTTAGAATTTGTCAATAGACAGGCTCGCAAGACAGTCATAGATAGCTCCTTCTTACTTTATCGAACTTCCTTGAGCTTCACAACTCACCGTTACTTCATGGCTCAATTACCTAATCCCATTTGTACTCCGAGCCGAGTCACTTTAACATTATGTTGACATTTATGAGACCACAACCATTTTTTTGTTTCATGTGCATTATTTTTTATAATGCACATATCAGGCTATGGTTCTGTTCATTTTGTTTACTTTAACATGCTGAAAATGTGTTTTAATCTAACCGACTTTCTCTGTGGCAAACCACAGTGCAGTACAAATCTTGAATAACCTGGTGGTCTAATGGTTATGGTGGATCCAGAATGTTACAATAGGGGTGCTGGGGTGGTATGCATGCATAATACACACATTTTAACATTTTTATTAAACCTTTATATTTTCTGCTATTATTCTTTTCTAGTATGTTTTTGAGAGAACCTACAAATGTAAGCCATAGTTTGAATGTAAATATTTGTACAATCAATAAATTAGACTACTTCAACAAAGTGAAATGCAACAGCAAGCAAGTACGTTACTATATGGGGGGGGGGTGCAGCCACACCCTCTACCACCCTCTACAGCCACTACTTTTTTTAGTAAAGTTCTTGTGCAGTCTAATGTTAGAGTTCATACTTTCTCAAAACTCAAACATATGCTTGTCTTCTATTCTTTTTCCATGGGAAATAATAATAATAAGAATTAGCATTTATATAGTGTTTTTCATACACATTGTATCCCAAAGTGCTTTACAAGCAATACTAGACAGCTAGTGAAGTGACTGAATGTGTAGCGGCAGCCATTTCATACATTAATATCCACACACAGCCTTGGACAATTGTATGAACTGATTTTATGGGAAGGGGAATGTTGGCCAGGACAACGGGGTCAGGTAGTGATCAAGGTGCTGGCAGCCCTACATCTTATTTCTCACAGCAATCTGCTCATATTTCTCTTCTTTTGTCTTCCCTTTCCCTGAATATAGCAGTACCTTGTAAGAGTGGCCTTCTCAGCCCCTCTTTGGTATTCTTTATTATTCCTCCTCACACCAAAAACTGGTGAGCTCATCACCTTTCTGCATCATGAATGCAAGTAGTACAGTCCCTGTTTTATTGTGACACATCAAATATAAACAGATCTTTCCAGTAAGTCAGACTCATAGCAGCAGGGAACAAGGGGAATGATGGGCTTTCCTAACCTTAAAAGATCTAGGCTACCTTTGATTTGGCACTATTAAATGATGGGTGTGCACATCATTATGCACGTCATGTAATAGTGCCTAATCATAGGTTGCTTAGATCTTACATGGGTAGGAATGCCTATTTTTCCACTTGTGCCATGCTGCTATCAGCCTAGCTTACCAGAAGATCATGTTTATTATTAATATATAAATATAACATGTGAGACTGTACTAAACACATTCATGATGCGAAAGGGTAGTGAACTCACCAGTTTTAGGTGTGGGGAGCAGGTGAGAAGAACGAATGCCAGAGAGGGACTGAAGAGGCCATTCCAGCAGGGTACTGCTATGTTCAGGTTAGTTGAAGACATGAAGGAGGATGCTGAGCAGATCACTGTGAGATCTGAAATGTGGGGCTGCTAGCATCTTGATCACTACCTGACTGTGGATGAGAGTAGCCAGTGATGACAAATACTCAGAGTGGCAGGGCTCCACCTAAATTGTTACTTGAATTCAGTATAGGGAAATTACCCTTGGGTGGGGGGGTGGTGTTGATGTTTGTTAGGACAGTATTGAGGGAGTTGTGTATAGCTCATTCAAGATTTGGAAGGGTGGTAGCCAGCCAACTCACATTATGGAGTAGAGCACAGAAAAGTACTGGAGAAGAATTGCTGGGAACTGTCCTGTGGGATTCTGCAGATCACAGGTAAAGGAGTATACTGACACTGGAAGTCAGGTGGATTCGCTCAAGGTATTACTGTGCCTCTCCTGCTAATAATATTGTTATCCATTGTAAGTGCAGCCCTTATAAGGGCATGAACAGCAATTTTTCTGGTGGGTCATGATGCTTATTGCTTGGCCTCCAGGAAGACCTAGTTGTTGATGAATGAGGTGGGAAAAAACACAACAAGGAACTGTGCATACAACCTTCACTGTGCAGAAGGGTTGTGATCCATTCACTGTTTACTGTGGGAGCAGAAGTCAAACACTGAGAATGTGGTCTGGAGAGTGATTTGGGAGGCATTTTTTAACACGGCCAGCTGATAATGCACATCAGAATAGGTGTGCACAACTCTCTGAGGTACAAGACTACAATCTGAGGTATGATAATTCTCTTCATGAGACCGCAGGCAGTACTAAGGACAGGGTATGGATGGTGGGGTGTTCAACAGAAGGCAGGCTAGGTGCAGGGTGTTCACATGGAAAAAGAAAGCCTTATTTGTGGATTAACAAGACAGCATGAGCTTTGGAACTGAACAAGACCAGTACTTTGGTGTGTGACCCTGAGCAAGTCACTGAACTTCCTTGTGCTCCCAGGCCACATCTGTAAACAAGCTTTCAGCTTGGTGTGTCTCTCCTGGTTAAAAAAAAGCAAAATTCAATGCATCATATTACCACTAGATCATCAGGTATTTGAAGTGTTGTATTGTAATGCAGTTTGCCAAAGAAAAAGTCAGCTGGATTGCAAAACATTTACTGCAAGTTAAAGTAAACAAAATGAACAAAATCACAGCCTATCATGTGTACTGATCAAAATAATCCATGAGTTAATACATGGTGTTGATCATTGTGGTACAACATTTCAAAATAAAGAGGGAAAGAAGAACTAGTTAGCACTATAGAAATATATGTGGATCTCTGGCTTTGGCTCAGATGATGTCATCATGACTCAACACTTAATACACTTGGCAGACATCTTAGGGGGAAACCAAGGCTGTTTTTTGAAAGTGAAAGGCTGATGTTTACATTTTTGAAAAGCTATGAAGCTGCATTTATGTTATTTACATAAATGCAGTTTTAGCATAAATGTAAGCAGCACTCTACTTTACATTGCTATGAAGCCACATTTTGGAGTTTTCAGTTTTAAAAAACTGTTTGTTAAGTACCCTTTAAGGGGAATCATAAACAAACTGATGCAGGAGAGATTATGCCCTCAAGAAGTGTGTATGCAACAGGTGGAAACAATCGAACACTTATATTTAACATGCTGTTATATTAAAGATTTCTGGAATAGATTAGCTACTAAATGGGAAGAACCACAATTTTCCAAAGTGCAATATGATGTTTTAATGTATGGGAATTATACAGGAAAATGGAAAAACTGGGATGCAATTACCTTGCATGTGGTATTTGCAGTGATAAAGTGGAGTAGTTGGAATGCAAGATGTTTATTTTCTTTATAGTGGAAGTTTGCCCCTTTGGACATAATGGTAAAACAAACACAAACTGAATTAAGGAACATTTATTATCAAGAAGCCAGACATAACACAGTCCAAACAATGGAGAATAAATAGAGGATTATGTCATGGATGACTAACATGGACTTGTCCATTACTTGAACTAAGGGAGAAATTAAAATACTTATTAGACATAAGTTATATAAGAAAAGAACAAACATATGATATCAGTATAACATTGTAAACATTTCTCTGTATTTGAATGTTTGATATCTTTATTTAATAAAACTCCCCTACTCCTTTCAAAAAGTGCCATGGAAACTTTAACATCAACTTTGAATGACCACCACAACTGGCAGACAGAACTTAAAGCTTCACTGTCGGGGTTTGTGAAGCATCATGCACCTGAGTTGCATATACAATTTTCATTGTGCACACCTACCTATGTATTATTCCATATTTAATATACAAAGAATAATAGTAATTGTAATACATTTTAACATGCAACTAATTAGTAATTATGCTTTGAAGAAATACATCAGTCTATCATTACATTTAAATGACAAAGGCACATTTATTACAACAATTTAGTGATACTTGTTTAAGATTATTTGAAGTTTACTAAAAGAAAATAAAATGCATGTATTGCCACTAGTATTTGGTTCAGTAATTATTGACTACCTGGATACTATATTCCATATAACCTGGGTGAAAGTCCAAAGGTTGAATGCTTACCAGTTTTTGCCACGGGACACAGCCTATAGGTTCAAGTAGGATGGTTCAAGTGGATTGCAGAAATATAATAGCCAGAGAGTTGTAAGAGTATGAAATGGATTACCCAAAATAGTGGTTTATGCCATGAATTCCTAGGAATATAAGGGAAGTTAGTTTAAATTACTATTATTACTGAAAGGTTGGGGTGGTCTCAGTGGCAAAAATACCAGCTTAGGTGCTCTTATAATCATTTTCTGATTTGTGGAGCAAAAAAGTCTGCAAAGTTTGCCAATCCCAAATTTTGTACTATTACTACTTTTCAGGCATTTATTTTAAACTGTGACACTAGTATATTGTGTGGCACACAGTCCACAAGTCACATGCATAGTACTTGTTTTATCCCAGTTAAGATTACAGCAACTTGGGAGACACAAACAACATATGGTACTGAACAGTATAAGAAGATTTTCCACACTTGCACAAGCTTTATAAATGGCACTACCATGCATAATGCCAAAGCAGTCTGCTCACACTTGGGACACAGGCAGTACAGGAATGTAATAGCATATGCATGCCAGCATGTATATTTTCAGAGGCCACAAAGGGGACAAAGAGGATAGACAGGATGCTGAAGTTATAGGTATCAAATTTTAATACCCCCTCAAATTTAAGACATGACATTTTGATAAATGTTTTGTAGTGTATATGGACTACAAGCCACATTAACATCAAACTTGCCAAAATGTCTGGTCCTGAAAAATAGAAAAATTCTATCTTGAGCAGGAATCTGTTGTTTTCAAACTAGTACTATTAAAACATATACAAACATACAGTAGACCTGTTTCACTCACCCACAAAATGTATTACATTTAAGTTTTTGTGGACAGCTGCAGGTTTATACAGTATGCATAAAGTGTAAAAAGAAATATTTTGCAGCAACTCATTGGGCCTGATTTTAGAAAGTTGATGCAGGGCTTGTGTCAATCCCTGCATCAACTGCAAAGATTGGTGCAGCTGTGCCAAGGTCCTTGGATACAATACCATCCTAGTTTAGAAGGCCTGCTGCATTTGCAACATTCTTCCCACTTTACAGCAGCTTGCACAGTAGGTTTGGCACAAGACCCGTAAAAATAGATCCCCACAAATTCAAAGTTAAACCAGGGAGGAGCTGGTCTCACTCCCTGCATTCAGTGCCAAAGACCTGCAGCAGGGATTTTGCAGCAAGCGGCTTCCAAAATTGCACTTGCTGCAACGTTTGACACAAGTTGTCACTTGCATCAAACTCCTTGCTGCAAGTCCCTTGCAGCACTTTAAGTCCATTATAAAATTGGGCCCATTAAGTCATCAGGACACTAATCAGCTGTATCTAAATGTAAACAACTTTAAAATAATAATGGGGGCATTTTCAGAAGTGTTGGATACAAACACAAATGCAAGCTGTGACTGCATCTGCATCCATACACTTGTATCCTAGCAGCCATGTTGCTTTCTTCAGATGCTGCATCTATGTATGATAAAAATTCACAATTTACAACAGAAAATAGATACAGTTGTGAGTTGCATCCAGTTTGGAAGCAAATGGATCTGTTTTTGGATACAAACTTTGGGTGACTGTTAGGCCATCTAATAGGTTTTCTAACAGGTGTGGACACATTTCTGCTTTGAAAACAATAGCAAATGCATCTTGGGAAGATTCTTTTGAAAATCCTGCCCATTATTTTTATATTCTGTTCAACACACACTCATTGGAATTTCATACTGATAATTGATATGACAATGCTGGCCAACTGAGTTAACAAAACAAACAAATTTATTCATCTGTTATATAGTTTAGAATGTTGTGTTTGACAAATGATATATGTTAGTATGTGTATCATAAGTGATAGTTCCCTGTATCACATTGAGGTACCTCCCTGAAGTATAAGGATTTACTTTTTCCAGAACATTAAGTTTCACACCATTAAGCAACAAATCTTAGTATCGGTTGGTGATCATCTAAGCAAGTACTTGCTCCTGAAGCCCCTTACCCACCCAGAGTTAAATGATATGCTGTTATGTGCCATAACAACACACATAACTTGCTCCTCATGTTAAACTTTATTTGATGATCTCTGATGATGAGCATACTGCCCCTCCCTGGCAGTACTTGCGATCCTGTCTACCTTCTAGGTTCTCACCTGCTTTAATGGAGCAATGATACAAGGGTAGCGAAAAGGGCTACAGATAATGTAAGATGTCCTGAACCCTGAACTCAGTTTGATCACAGGCCAGCAAACAGAGGTTAGGCATAGGGGAAAATAGGTAGAAAAATTGTGTGGGAGGAAGAAGGATGGGGAAGAAATGAAGAAAAAAATGGACAGAGGAATAAAGAAAACCCCTGTGAAGCATTTTATTCAGTTGCTTGGTATTAGCTAGCCAGTAAAACTGTTATGCCACTGTAAAATGTTCCAAGAAAAGTGGTTTTACCTTAGGCGCTAACAATAAAAATAATTTCAATGTTAGCTACCAACACGGTTACTGCAACTTTGTTTTAAAGTTTGCTACCAGATCCAGAATTGTCCCAAAATGGCTTAACTAATGCAAGATCACTTGTTCCTATAAAGGGCTTGCGCTTTACACATCTAATTGACTATAACAGGCTATATTGCAGGGTTGTACTATCCTATTGTACAGTTAGGTTTCTGAGGACCACACATACTCCTGAGCAATATGTGTTCTGATATATAGTATCCTTGTTTGAGTTGTCATACTGTTCATGGGGATATGGCACAAAAACCTGAAGTGGTAATTTCAACATTGATGTATACTACATTTTCTTCCATTTTTCTAAAGCGTTCTTTTTTTTATCAACTATATTCTTTCAGATCTGGGAGAGATATCAGTCAACAATATACAGAACAGCAGCTTTTCCTTGAACTGGATGGATAATGTCCTTTCTAGCTGTGGCAATTATAGTATTGTCACATTGCCAAATGATGGGACCTTTGAGTGCCTATTCAATTTCTCCACAAACATCTGCCACTTTTACAACCTTACCTATGGCCAGACCTACACAGTTAAAATTGTCAGCAACTTTGGTACTATGCTGACTCGTTCTAAGAATGTCACAACAGGTAAATACTTCATTAAAATGTGTTCTGTAAAGGTCACCATAAGCAGACTTGGAAATAAATGGAGATACACAGACAATAATAGCTAGTAGCTATTTCAGGTTATTGCCATTTGGGACCTAGATCAGACTGTAGAGATCTCATAGTCAGCAACCCTGATCATTATAAGGTGAAGTTATATGTAGTATCAGGGATTATGCCGTCAAAATATTAGCAATCTGGGTATATTCATTTGGATAAAGATTTTTGTGGTTGAACATTTTCTTGACATTCTAAACATAAAGAAGAAGTTAGAGAATCTAGGTGCAGCAAATTATAATTATACTGGTGGGATGCTGGCTCGGGGAGACAGCAGATGGTGGGGATAAACAGGGTTAAGTCAGGGAAAAGGGGGTCATGAGTGGGGTACAACAAGATTCATGTACCAGGGCTCATCTTTTTCAATATATTCATCAGTGAAATAGGAGAAGGAATATAGGGTGAGATGTGCCTCTTTGCAGATGATGCTAAGCTCTGAGGCAGGGTAGACAGTGAGGAAGGTGTTGTGCACTTGCAGAAGGATCTGCAAAAGTTAATGTAGTAGTCCAAAGTCTGGAAGTTAAAGTGCAAAGTGATGCACATAAGGAATAAGAGCCCCAGGATGGAATATTGGATGGGAAGGGCTAAGTTGGACAGTACCTCTGAGGAAAGGGATCTGAGGTCATCATAAGCAACTCCCTAGAACAATCTAGCCAATGTAACAAGGCCAATGGCAAGGAAGCCAGTCTATTGGAGTTTATTGGGGGGGTACATCAGCCGGAGGGAAGAGGTGATACTACCACACTATTGATCACTGGTAAGGTCATATCTGGAATACTTTGCCCAGTTCTGGGTTCCCCACCTAAAAAAAACATAAAAAGAGGCTAGAGGTGGTCCACCATAGAGTAACCAAAATGTCTCTGGCTCAGCAGGGCATATCCTTGGAGGATTGCTTAAGGCTCTGAACATGTACTCATTATGGACCAGAAGAGAGAGGTGTGATATGACAGAGATCTTTAAGTTACTGAAAGAAATGAAGAAAGTGGATGTTCAGTAAATATTCAACAGAAGGTGCAAGTCAACACAGGGTCATGGGTGGAAGCTGGCGGGGGTGCAGGAGGGACATGAGAAAGTTTTATTTTACAGAGACAGTAGTAGAGCCATGGAACAGCTAGCCAGAAGAGGTGGTGGGTGCAAGAACCATCAATGGTTTCAAACACAGCTGGGCTAAGTAAAAGGCTTATAAATTTCATAGGGGGAAGCAGTAGGGCAAGGTGAACGACAATGATAATAACCCCTACTACACAATAGGTCCCTGATAGGATATGATAAAAATGGCAGACTGGATGGACCAATGTTCTTTTTCTATCATTTTCCTTGTTTCTATGTCTCTGTGGAATACACAAATCACAAAGTATCTCATAGAAGTATCAATACAATGCCATATGATGCAATACAATACAATGCAAGTGTTCAGGTTCATTGGATACAGATTTTCAGTTAAGGATGGTCATCCAGAGATGATGATATGCTATTTGTGCATACCCAGCATAATGAAACCAATTTGGAAAACATATAATTTATTAACTGTTTTACTTTTTAGATAGAATTACAAGTTTAGTAAACATTTATAACAAAGACAAAGAATTATATTATAAGTAAGTCTAAGTGCACTGATTTTGAGATTAAATAACTTATGGTATGGATATCTTATTTTTAACATACTGTATGCAGTTATTTTTTGAACAGCATTAACATTCAGAACAGGTGTGATGACTATATGAGTATTGCAGATTTGTGCACATTTTAGGAATCCAGATGTGTGGTTTACATACAGTGTACAATAAATGATTGGTAACTGTTAATTACATGGCTATAATTCCAGAAAGGGGATCTGGTGAGCCAACCTACTAGTGTAGTGGTAGGGTTAACACTTGCTTTAACAGTGATCCAGTTTCAGGAATAAGCCTGAATCACTGGGGGTCAGCCTGGGGGAGGAGAAGCAAGTGTTTCTAAGGATGCTGTTGTCATCTGGAAAGTAAGTAAATAGATTTTTATTTCCATAGCTCCCCATCCCAGAGGCCCAGAGTGTAGTACATATAATCATAACAGAAATATAAACAGATAAACCATGGATAAAAGTATGCAATTTAGTAAATACAACAGGAAGGTTAACCAGAGGAAGGACAGCTGGTTACACAGTAATACTGCCACCTGGGTAACCACAAGAGGCAGTACAGCTGGAGCTACTTAATGTGTAGAAAGATGCAGGCTGGTGCCATGCTCACATGCAAGCAAGCCTGTGCACATACACCCTTATTCATCAGTAACCCGAGGGCCAGTACCTAGCAAGGGAAAAACAGCCATTCAATCAAATTGAGATCTGTTCTCCCACAGGCCCCAACTGGATTCTGTTCCAACGTGGGTTTAGGGGTTCCCTGTCTCCCCCACAGTGTGGATAATCCATGGAAGCATGAAGTGATTGTAAGTGTATGAGAAGCCAGGTGACTTGGGAGACCAGGATGAAGGAGAACTGATCAGAGAGGAGCATAGACAAAAAAGGGGTTTAGAAGAACTCATAAATTATGAAAGTAGACTGCAAAATGTTATATATCTTACCTGAACCCAGCAGTACTAAAGAAATAGAGTATCAAAGCATTTTAATTTTGTCTGTTTAATTACTTTGGGAAATACCACCCAGGTAGTGAATTTTCAAAAATTATTAACTGGGGAAAATCCTAGTCATGTCAGGTGTTATTTTTAAAAGTCACAAAATGGGCACAACTTCTTGTTAGGATGGGATTTTCTAACTGCCTGTTTGTATTAATGATGCTGACTGTACTGGTTACTTTGTCTGTTAGTTATGACTGTACTTTGTGCTCTCCTGGGCCGTGCCTGAAAATGGGCAGGTCTATTGCCTAGTGTACTTACCCGGTTATCAAAAGTTAATGAATAAATAAAATGAATGTAACTTCTAGGGTGGTATTTTCAGTAGTTACAGAGTGGTCGAAACTCATGATTACATTAGTATAAGAAATTGCCTTAATATGTCTAGATCATGTTCTATCTTGGTGGAGCTATTTTAAGAAAGTTGAATACCACGAGGCCTGTCTTAAGCTGAAGGGAATGAATCAAATATGTAGGGCACTCAGTGCTGGAACTGTTGCACCAAATCTCGATAGATAAAAAAAAAACCAAAAAAACAGAGGTGCGTAGAAACAAACTAACAGCAAACAAGTAAAGCTTTTGCAAACAATGTGGCTTTATTGTGAATCACACAGAATAACAGACACACTGAAAAACAGCCGGGGGGGGGTTCTATGTGATTCACAATAAAGCCACATTTTTTTGCAAGACCTTTACTTGTTTGCTCTTAATTTATTTCTGCACACATCTTTGGTTTTTGCTCAAGCTGAAGGTGAAGGTTTGAAAAGCACGTTAGAAAATATTACTTTGTGGAAAGTGTGGTGGAAGACTGAAAGAAATGTTTGGCAGGTTATGGAGTCAAAGACAAAAATGAGTTTCAAAAGGAAGAGGGATGCTTACAGTATGAAGTAGTTATCAGATGAAGCCATAAGGGAGGGGAAGAGGAGACTGAGATTGGAATATGGGGAACTGAGAATTTCCAAGTGGGGAGTCTTGAAACAAGCAAAATGAACTATTAAGGTCTTTTTCTGTCTGTCACTTTTCTGTGTCTCTTTTTTCACTTAGAGTTATGAAATATGTTATACCAATGCACAATGTTTTACCAAAGATATTTGTGCACATAACCACAAATAAACAGCCTAGACAGCACAGTTTCCCTCTTTTTGAACTAGCTGGGTGACAGGGAAACAAAATCATAAGTGGACAGAGAGACAAATCTTGACACACACATAGTAGAATTTGTCTAAAGCTCTGGCTTTCCACACTAAATTGTTTGCAGCCACATAAGTAATCCCCTCAGTTCAGTTTTAGCATAATGCAGACAGCCAGCAAAAAAATCAGTATCACAAGGAGAAACACTGGTTATCTCAGAATGTGTCTGCTATGGGAAATTCTGGCGCATGGTTTTTAAAGAGAAGCTGTAAAACATAGAAACATTGGGCTCAGTTCTCAAACAGTCCTCTAGAGTGGCAAAAGGTGCACAAAACTGCCACTTGTGGTGAAGCTGAGTGTGCCAGGGACCCTGTACCAGATTTTCGTACAGCACAGGTTCCCATACCAAAGGCCTACGGTAGCCGCAAATGGGGTCATGTGCCAACCTGGCAGTGAAGTGGGGGATTTGACGGAGGCCACCGACATCCCCACCCGTCATGGCATGGCTGGTCACATGACTTGCCCACAGTGTGAAGGGCATGCTAATGAGGCAGTGCTCCTGAAACAGTGCCTGGTGGTACACAGGTGTGGCATGACATATGCCTAGTGCACCTGTGGAAGGCCAGACATCTGCAGAGTGAGCCTCTAGTAACATGAATATGACAGCAGATAAGCACCAACCACCTAGTCTGCCCATTTCCCTATTTGATTTGGCAGTCCCTATTCTCATCTGGACTGCAGTTCCCCTGCTCTGCTGCACAGCAGGGTGCCTTTATGCTTATCCTATGCACATTTGAATCCCCGTTCTGTTTTTGCTTCCACCACCTCCACTGGTAGGCTGTTTATGGCTCCATCACCCTTTCTGTGAAAAAAATACTTCCTAGTATTCCCCCTAAGCTGCCCTCCCTCCAGCATCATGCTATGTTCCCTTGTCCTTGTGCACTTTCTTCTCTGACATGTGCTCCCCTCCTGTATCCTGTTTATTACTCTAAGGTATTTGAAAGTCTCTATCATATCCCCTCTCTCCCTTCTCTCTTCCAGTGAATAGATGTTAAGTTCCCTGGGTCTTTCCTCATAAGGCTTGTGGTGCAGTGTATGTATTATTTTTGTTGCTCTTCTCTGGACTGCTTCCATTCTATGTCCTTCCTGAGATGTGGTCTCCAGAATGGGACACACTATTCCAGATGAGGCCTCACCAGTGATCTATACAGTAGCATCTCCACTTCGCTCCTCGTACTGGTAATGCCCCTTCCTATGCACCCCAGCATTCTGTTCACTTTCCCCAGTGCTTTTTTGCATTGTTTGGATGACTTCAGGTCATTGAATATGATAACCTTCAGGTCTCTCTTCTGATTTGTGGTAGCTAGAACCTGCACCCCCCCCATCCTGTATTCCTCTCTTGGGTTTCTGTCTCCAAGGTACATTATCTTGCACTGCTTAGTGTTGAAACCCAACTGCCAAACCCTTGACCATTCATCAAGTAGTCTTAGGTCATTTTTGATTTTGTCTAGCCCCTCCTGTGTGTTGACTCTGTTGCAGATCTTGGTGTCATCTGTGAACAGGCATTCTTTCCCCTCCAGTCCCTCTGCAATGTCACTTATGAAGACACTGAATAGGACTGGACCCAGCACCGATCCCTGTGGCACCCAGCTGGTCACCTCCCCCTCTTTGGATTTAATACCATTTATTACCACCCACTGAGTCCTGCCTTTTAGCCAGTTTTCAACCCATTTTACCACCTTAAAGTCCACACCTAGATTCCCCAATTTGTTAAGCAACCTTCTATGTGGAATGGTGTTGAAGGTCTTGCTGAAATCCATGTTGGCCACATCCACCACCCCTCCCTGATCGACCACCCTGGTCACCCAGTCAAACAAATTTGATATGATCAGTCTGGCAGGACATTTCCTCAGTGAATCCATGCTGTCTTGGGTCTTTTGCACTGCTTGACTCCAGGAATCTCACTACCCTCTCTTTAAGCAGGGACTCCATCATCTTCCCCACTACAGAGGTCAGGCTTACAGGTCTGTAATTGCCTGCCTCCTCCCTACTTCTACTCTTGTGCATGGGGAACACCTCTGCCCTCCTCCAGTCCCCAGGTACATCCCCCATCTCTAGTGATTGGTTAAAAAGGGTCATCAGCGGTCCTGCTAGGACTTCCCTGAGTTATTTCTAAACTCTAGGGTGAATCCCATCTGGCCCCATTGCCGTATCTGTCTTTACTTTCCCTAGTTCCTCCAATACTCTATCCACCTTAAATGGGCTGGTGTCCACCCCTCCCCCAGTAAACCTTTCCTCATGAGTCTTGGCCCCTCACCTGCCTCAGTAAATACTGAGCAAAAATACTTGTTCAGCATCTCAGCTTTCTTAAGGTCATCCTCCACCCACTCACTCTTTCCCTTTTTTAGCCTAACAATACATTTCTGATCTTCTTCCTCTCACTAATATAATGGAAGAAGGTATTGCATCCCTTCTTAATAGCCTGTACTGTTCCTTTCTCTGTTATTGCCTTAGCCCCTCTAATGTCTTTCCCATCTTCTCTGTGCATCTCCAGATATTTCACTATGTCTTCTTTCTTTGTCTCTTTGTATTTCCTGAATGTCTTACTTTTTTCCTCACACTTTCTCAGCTACTAACTTAGAGAACCACAGCGGCTGCTTCTTTCTTTTGTTTTTGCTAGGCAGTCTGACATATTGACTTGTCACTCCTGCTATGGCTCTCTCTTAGCCTAACCAACTGTTCTTCTACCCCTCCCCCAGTACTTTCTGGTGTCAAGGCAATTTTGAGCTGATTCTCCATCTCCATGAAGTTGGCCTTTTGGAAGTCTAGGACCTTAATCGTTGTATGGATTTCTCTGCCAACATGTTGACTCTAAACCACACAGTTCTGTGGTCACTGGTACCAAGGGGACTGCCCATCTCAACATCCATGATTCTGTCCCTGTTTGTCTGCACTAAGTCCAGTACAGTCCCCTCCCTGGTGGGCTCAACCACAAGTTGTCTTAGGTTTGCTCCATGCATGGCAGGCATGAAGTCCCTGCTCCTTGATGTACTCACAGTCTGGGTATTCCAGTCTGCATCCAGCACATTGAAGTCACCTATTAGTAGTACTTCCCCTTTGGGCACCATATTAAGAATGGCCTCCACTAATACTAGATCTGTATCCTCCCCCCACGTGGTAGGCCTGTAAACTACTCCAGCATGGATGGCTATTTTGTTCCCTGACTCCAGAGTGACCCACAATGCCTCTGCTTCTTCCCTAGATTCCTGAGCCACCATAGCTTTAATCCCTTCTTTCACATACATATCAACCCCTCCTCCCTTCTTCCCATCCCTATCCTTTCTAAAAAGTGTATATTCTGGTATGGCTGTATCCCAGTCATATTTCCTTGCATACCGTGTCTCCGTAATAGTGACAATGTCCATGTTTGTGTCTGCCATCAGTGCCGGTATGTCTGGGATTTGGTTCCCAGACTGAGGGCATTTGTGTACATGACCTTCTACTCTGTGTACCCCCCTTAACATTCCTTGTATATTGGTCTTTGCCCTGTGCTACATTAGAGATATACCTTCTGTTCTCTTCCCTATTGTAACCATGGTAGTTTTATGGTTAGATATTATGCTAGTTATTGGGTCCTCACTGCTTTCAGTTATATCCTGTAAAGGGGGGGGGGCTATGATAATCCCCTTGACTGTCTATTCCTCTCCCCTTGGTATATTTAAATGATCACTAAGGATGCACTTAAACTTCTCCGAGAGGATACCTTTGACCCCCCTGGATAGATGCAGACCATCTGGAGAATATAGTCCTTCATCCCTCCAGGTGAGGAATCAATCCCCAATGAAGCTGAACCCCTCTCTGCACCATATCTTCAGCCATTTGTTGAATTCAGTGATGCAGATGTCCCTCCCTCCCTTCCTTCCTTCCCCCTTGCTATGGACAGGAAGCACCTACAAGAAAGTCACAGAGTATGCTAGTTGCCCAAATCTCCTCCCCAGCTCCCTGAACTCTTCCTGTACTCTTCCTACATCTAGCCCCTCTCTAGTCAGGTCATTCGTCCCTAAGTGAATAATGATGTCCAGCTCTCCCTCCTTGCTACCACCCTTGCAATCCTAAGGATTTGCTTGCCATCCTTATGAACTATGCCTCCAGGTAGGCATATTACCTACCTCTCACCATTGCTACCTGACTCCAACTCAATCCACAGGACAATGGAGTCCCCAACCAGGATCTGCTTCCTCCTCCTGTGTGTTCTCCTCATCCTGGATGACCCCTCAACCCCATGGTGTTCACTTCCGGAGATGCTGCACAACCTCCATGCTCTACCAGGATGGCATACAAGATGTGAAGTGACAGTGGCTGGGGGATGTGGCTCCATATCACCTCCCTCACCCTCCCTGAGCCCACCATAGTCCATCCTTCCTTCTTTCTTGGCAACCTCTGAAGTGGTGGATGTAGTGGTCTCTGTTTGGGGGGTAAGATTACCCGTGTCATTGCCAACTCTGCTTGGAGTTCAGCTACCTCCTTCCTTCTGCACACAGAGGTGCCTGCAGATGGGGCAGCACTGCAGTATCCAGAAGGTCTTCCTGAACACTGGTACCACTGACATCACACAGATTGTAGCAAAGTAATAGGTAAGATTTAGGGATGGACAGACTGAATGAGCTAGCAGGCATTACAGACTATACTTGTGCCTAGTGATGGCATGCAAGCCACTGGTGCAGTGCCTCTAATGCCCTGACACACACAAGCCACTACTCCTTGTAGCACACCAGATACACACGGTAGACACAGAAACAGAGATATATGGGCCAGCTGGCTGAAGGGGTGCTCACAGATACAGCTGTGTGCTGTCACTAGGCATGACTGCCAACCATCTGTCCATGTGTGCTATGTGGTAACAGCAGGCATAGCTAGTATGTACAGAACAGTTTGCTCCTATATTGGTTAAACATGGGAGCTACCTACACTGTTGACATGTGGTGGGGAAGGAATCTGCACAATATACTGCCTTTTCCTGGGACAGCCATACAGCCATGCCAGTCTTACCACATGTTGCCCTGACCACCACTTCATATATTCCCTGATGTCTGTAGCTGCAGTGGGAACATATGCAGCTGGTTGCACAGACACAGTCCCTCACCACTCGGCAAAGCGTGTCAGGGTGGTGCATGGGGTGTTAGACAAGTTTAGGGCTGGTCTTTCTTAGGTTAGGTGCTACAGACCTAGGAGATCTTGTGGAATCCCACATAATGGGATGTTGCATGCAACATCAGGTGCACAGTCCCATCCGCCATAGAGCACGCCCGACTGTGGTGCATGGTCAGTATGGCACAAGGGCATCCAATTTCAACACAGCTTGTGTTTGAAAAGCAGGACTGCCGCAACCGATGAAGCATGAAGCCACGTGCATCAATTCTGTTTGCTGCAGGCTCCTTGCATCAATCTCTGAGCTTTGAAAACTGAGCCCATGGAACCTGATGGCAGAAAAATGCCTGCTAGCTCATTCAGTCTGTCCATCCCTAAATCTTACCTATTACTTTGCTACAACCTGTGTGATGTCCCTAGTGACTTTCTTCCTCCTCCTCCCTTTTTCCCTTGGCATTTACATCCTCTCCACTTAGCAAGCCATTGTGTCTGTAACATCCATGGCTGAATGCACTCAGTGTTTTGTCAGTCTGTTCTGCTTGTCAATCACTCTTTCTCTGATGAAGTATTTGTAAACATCCTTCCTGAACCTACCTCATTCCTGAATCTACCCCCAGTCAGCTTCAGTCTTCCCCTTGTGTTTTTTCCTCCACACCAAGATACCTAGTTTTTTTTTTTACCAGTCTCCTTTCGGGGGTTGAGTCAAAGGCCTTCCAGTAGCCCAGGTACAGTATGTCTGCTGCCGATCCTTTGGCAGTCAACCTTGTTGCCCACTTGAAGAATGACCATCCCCTTTTGAATCCATGTTGCCAACTGTTATGTAGATTGAAAGGCAAAGAATCAGGACACTCACCACTGATGGTCCAAAAGTACCTCAGAAGTCAGCAGATACAGTAAGTGAAAATGTGCTGAATGCATTGGTGCAATGAAACAGACACATTTTGAAATAGATCTGGTTAGTCAGCATGTAATGTGTTTCTCAGCTGAACACTTTAAGAGCCTGTAGATTTTTTTTTGCCTTGAGAAAGTCTATCAGGCCTTCTTTTAGAATAGATTCCAGTACTTTCTCCACTACTGACATCAGGCTGACTGGTCTATAGTTTCCTGGATTATCCCTGCTCTTGTGCAGGGGCACAATGTCAACTGTTCTCCAATCCCTGGACACCATCCAAATGTTTGAAAAGCAGTTAAAGATGTTCACTGGTGAAGTTATAAGTACCTGCATAATAACTCTGTGTATAGTATTCTTGCATGCATACTGTCTGGACTCAGTTGTTCACCTTTAGCATGCATAGACCTGTAGCCCCCTTTCTTTGGTGATACAGGTGTCATTGATTCCCACCCTTCCCAGATTTAATCTGATGACACGGTATGGCAGTGGACCCTGCAAATACTAAACATATGGCATACATCCCAGGGTACTTAAGGAACTAAAGGTGGAACTAGCAGAGCTTTTAGCAGAACTGTTTAGTGAGTCTCTGAGCACAGGAGAGGTCCCAGAAGACTGGAGAAGGGCTCATGTGATCCCGCTCCACAAGAGTGGTAGCAGGGAGGAGGCGGGGAACTACAGACCAGTCAGTCTTACCTCAGTAGTGGGCAAGATTATGGAGACACTCCTTAAGGAAAGGGTAGTGCAACACCTGGAATCCATAGGCACAGGATCCAAGACAGCATGGGTTTACAAAGGAAGGTCCTGTCAAACTAATCTCATAGATTTCTTTGACTGGGTAACCAGAGTGATGGACCAAAGGGAGCAGTTGATGTCGCCTACCTTGACTTCAGCAAAGCTTTTGACACTGTTCCACATAGAAGATTGATAAATAAGCTGGGTAGGCTCTGGGTGGGTCAGAAGTTGGTCAACTGGGTGGTAAACTGTTGACGGGCAGAAAACAGAGAGTGGTGGTAAATGGTATACAGTCAGAAGAGATGCAAGTCACAAGTGGGGTACCTCAGGGATCAGTCCTGGGGCCAGTCCTCTTCAACATCTTCATTAGTGACCTTGCAGATGGACTAGAGGGTAAGGCTTGTCTGTTTGCAGATGACACCAAGATCTGCAACAGAGTAGATGATCCAGATGGGGTGGGCAGAATGAGAAGAGATCTGGATAAACTAGCAAAAGGTCAGAAGAGTGGCAACTGGAATTTAATGCAAAGAAGTACAAAATCATGCACATAGGGAAGAGAAACCCTGAAGCCACCTATAGGCTGGGAGGGGAGTTGCTAGCAGTCACAAAGGAAGAAAGAGACTTGGGCATCATCATCACTGATGACCTGAAATCATCCAAGCAGATCTCTAAAGCAGTAGGTAAGGCTAAGGGGGTGTTAGGGTGTATTAGTAGGGGTATCACAAGTCGTAAGAGGGAGATAATAATCCCTCTTTACAAGACACTGGTTAGGCCCAGTCTGGAGTACTGTGTGCAGTATTGGAGGCCACACCTTCACAAGGACATTAACCAAATTGAGGCTGTCCAGAGAAGGGCATCCAAAATGGTGCAGAGACTGCATCAGAAGACATATGAGGACAGATTAACAAGCTCAATATGTATACCCTTGAGCAAAGGAGGGAGAGAGGTGATATGATCGAGGCATTCAAACACCTTAAGGGCATTAACAAGGTGAAAGAGTCTAACATGTTTAAATATACAGGACAAGAGGACACAGCATGAGATTAGAGGGGGGCCGATTAAGGGGGAATGTGAGGAAATTATTTTTCACAGAAAGGGTGGTGGATGCATGGAATGGCTTACCACAAGAAGTGATGGCTATGAATACAGTGCAGGGCTTCAAACAGGCATGGGATAGACATAAGGGAGCAATACAAATGGCTATGAATAGATAGGTCACTGACAGAGCAAAGGCTGATGGCACATTTATAAGGTAGAAAAAGAAATGGGCAGACTGGATGGGCCTTGCGGTCCTTATCTGCCGTCAACTTCTATGTTTCTATGTTTCTATATATATTGGCTTACTATATTAGCTTTACCAATCTCCCTGCCTCAGCCTCATAGAAACATATAATTTGACAGCAGATAAGAACCATTTTACCCACCCAGCTTGCCCATTTTTTCCCTTGCTTATACTTTCACTGCAGACCCTACTTGTTGTCTGTCTGCCTCCCACTTGCTTCCTACTAAAACTCCCTTGTGCCTGTTCCTTGCATGGTTCAAGCCCAACACTGTTTTTGCCCCCTACCATCTCCACTGGAAAACTGTTTCTGGCATTCACTAGTCTTTCAGTGAAGAAGTACTCTTCACATATCACTTGAATTTACTCTCTTCCAACTTCATTGCATGTTCCCTTGTTCCTTGTGTATCCTTTCCTCTAAAGAATACTCCCCTTCTATACCTTAATTATGCACCCATGAGGTATTTATAACTCTATCATATCTTTCCCTCTCCCTCCTCTCTTCCAAGGTGTACATACTGAGGTACTTCACTCTCTCCTTCTGATGCAGCCCCTCCACCATTTTAGTGTCCTCCTCTGGACTGCCTCAACTCTGTCTTTGTCTTTCCTGGGATGTGGTTTCCAGAACTGGACACAGTACTCCAGAAGGGGGCTCACCAGTGATCTATACAGTGACAAAATCAGCTTCCTCCTTCTGCCAGTGGTTCCCCTTCAGATGCAACCCAGGATTTTGCTAACCCTACCCAGTGTCTTGTCACGCTTCCTCACCACCTTGGGATCATAAGATATGATTATTCCCAGGTTCCTTTCCTGTTTGGTGACCATCAATATTTCTTCTCCCGTATTGTACTCTGTCTCTGGATTTCTGTGCCACAAGTCATGAATTTGCACTTCGTTACACTGAAAGCCAACTGCCATGCCCTTGTTCACTCCTCAGATTTTCTTAGATTCATGCAAATTCTTTCCACCCACTCTGACATGTCCACTCTAGTGCAGATTTTGGTGTCATCCACAAAGAGGCACACCTTCCCTTCCAACTCATCTGTAATGTCACTTAAAAAGACATTAAAGAAGACTGGTCCAAGTACTGAGCCCTATGGCACCCCATTGGTCACCATCCCTTCCCTGGAGTGAACTCTGTTTACCACCACCCTCTGTTGCTTACCCCTTAACCAATTTATTACTGAGTCAACCACCTTTGGACCCAACTGTAGGCTGCCCTGTTTCCTTATGAGCATCATATGTTGAAAAGTGTCAACAACCTTACAGAAATCCAAGAAGGCCACATCCATCAACAAACTCTGATCTAATTCCCTGGTCATCCAGTTAAAGAAACTCTCAGATTTGTTTGACGTGACCTCCCCTCATGAATCTGTGTTGCCTCAGGTCTTGTAACTCACTGGATTTAAGATACTCCACAATCCTTTCCTTTAGCAGTGACTCCATTGTCTTCCTCATCACCGATGTCAGGCTGACTGGCCTACAGTTGCTATCCTTCTCCCTGCTGCCACCTTTGTGAAGCAGGGCTACATCTACCCCCTCCAGTCCTCCGGAACCACTCCTGTTTCCAGTGTGTTTTTAAAAAGGACTGTCAGAGGTGCAGCAAGTACCTCCTTGTGCTCCCTCAGTACTCTTGGGTGTACCTAATTTGGTCTCATAGCTTTGTCCACTTTCAGATTTGCAAGTCTGTTCAGAACTCTTTCTCTCTCTCTCTCTCTCTCTCTCTCTATCTCTTTCACCTCTCTCTCTCTCTCTCTCTCCTCTGTAAAGGGACTTGTGTTAACTGCAGTACTTTCAGATTTGCAAGTCTGTTCAGAACTCTCTCTCTCTCTCTCCCCCTCTCTCTTTCACCCTCTCTCTCTCTCTCCTCTGTAAAGGGACTTGTGTTAACTTCCCCCTCTTCTGTGCACCTGCTGCTTTATATGGCCCATCCCCTTCTCCTTCTTCTGTGAAGACTGGACCACAGTTATTGTTCAGGATATCTGCTTTTTCCTGATTCTTCTGTGCACAATCCCCCCGCCCTTCTTAACCTCACATTCCCTCCTCTAGTCTTCCTCTTTTCACTTATGTACCTAAAAATATCTTGCCCATTTCATTGCCCATTGGGCTATTCTTTCAACAGTTTGCACCTTTATGTTCCTCACCACTTTCACTGCCTCTCTCTGCTTCTCCTGACACACCTAACTGTCCTCTTCCCTCTGCATCTCTTTATACCTCCTGAAGGCTACTCATTTACTCTTAATCTTTTCAGCCTATTCCCTTAAAAATCTGCAATCTCGTTTTTCTCCTTCTTCCTCATTTCATTTGCACAGCAGTTTGTTGCCTTCAGTATGCCTTCCCTATGCTTCAACTTATCTCACTGTTCCTTCACTCCACTAATGTCATTCCCCCGATAGGTCATCTTTGAGGCATTCACCCTTTTTTAAAATCTACCCTCCTTTTGTCCAGGACTCTTGTCCTTGTGTGGTTCACTTCCATTGCTGTCTTTATGTTGAACCACACTGTACAGTGATCACTAGTCTCCAGATGGCCTCCCACCTTGATGTCTGCAGTACTGTCCCTGATACTGAGCACCAGGTCCAATATTGCCCATCTCAAATGGAATCTCTGACTGGTTGCCTGAGAAAAGACCATACAGGAAGTCTAGGTTGTCTTTGCTTCTAGCTGAAGTTGTGACTGGGAGACTCCAATCTACATCTGGCAGATTGAAGTTCACCATCAGTGGCACATCCCCTTTTGCTGCCTTTGGCCTCCACCAGTGCATTATCCAAATTCTCCCCCCATGTTGGAGGTCTAAAGAGCATACCAGTGTGAATAGTGGTTCTGTTTCCCATCTCCAGGCTGACCCATAGTACTTTCAACTCCTCCATTACCCCTGAATTTTCTGTACCTCCATCGCTGTGATACCCTGCCTTACATAAACACCACCTCTCCTCCCTTCCTTCTCACCCTATTTTTCCTAAATTGAGTATAGCTGGCTATGGCTATGTCCATGTCCCAGTTGTGGTTTTCTGTGTACCACAACTCAGTAAAAGCCATGACATCCAGGTCTGCCTCCACCACAATGGCCTCTAGGTCCAGAACTTTATTTCCTAGACTTCTTGCATTTGTACACATAGTTTTCTACATTTTGTTACTATTTTGCCTGCTACCCCTTTTTTTCCTTTATGCCCTGCCTCCTTTTCCACTCTTATTGTACAGCTCATGTACCTATAGCCTTTCATTTGAATCATATTGCTTTTCTTGGGTATGCTGACAGTACTTTGACACTGTGACCTTGAAGACCAGCATAATGACAGATTTCACCCAGAATCCTTGGGTAGGTGTGCTGGTCCCTGCAGACACTGGTGGTGCATCTTCTGGTGTTGTGCCCCCTTCCTGAGACAACTCTGACTCAGAGTTATATAGTTAGATACCAGAGTGTGTGGGGGCAGAGCACCCCCACACGTGGGTGATCAGGAGGAGGTGCATCTCCCCAATGAAAACATGCCAACATCCCTGACAGTACCATGCTGACACTCAGCATTGTGTCTGTCGCTCTGAGGGATGTCGGCATCTGTGCTGTCACAGTGCTATAGGTAACCCTTATTTTATTTGGCAGCCTACAGGATTTACTTTCCCTCAAGAGCTCCCTTCTCTCTACTTCTGTTTGCATGGAGGAGTAATGAATGCCTCCTGGATTTCTTCTTCCACCCCCATCAGCTAGTTTAAATGTTCATGAAAGAAACATTTAAACCATTCACTGAGGACTGTGATACCCTTCACAGATGGATAGAAGCCATCATCCCTGTATTGGCCCTTTTCCCGCCAGGTTGGTCCCCACTCCCCAAAGTAGTCATACCCCTTCTCTCTGCACCATTCCTTCACCCATGAATTGGAGCTAATGGTGCAGAAATCTCTATCCCCCCACCATATACGGGCAGCAATTCAGTGAAATCCTCTGAGCCCACTACTGACCTAAGTCCCTTCCCAGCTCCCTAAAATCTCCATGCATATTCCCGGCTCAGTTCAAAGCCAAGTAATTTCTCCCCAGTTGGACAATGACATCTGGCTCTTCCTCCTCCTCCTGCCCTTCCACCCTAGTGGTCTTTAGGATCCACTTTCCATTCCCCTGAGCTGAGGCACAGAATAAGTCTCTCACCTCCCTTTTTCCTTCCCTTCCTGTTTCCAAATCTACCCCTGACAATTGAGGCTCCCACCAGAAGTTGCTCCATCCTCTGCAAGGGGTTGTCTCCCTCTTACCTTGGAACCTCCTCTATGGAGGACCACCATATCCTCCCTAATCACTTTCACAGCTGCCTTCTTCCAGCAGTCCCATTTTGCCAGGGTGGTGAATGAGTTTCATAGTGGCACCATCCCAGAACCTGCCACAGTCCAGCTGGCCCTCCCCTTTGGCATCCTCTGGGGAAACAGTGGTAAACTTGGTGATTCCTGGGTTGGGGGTGAAGCCCTCCAAATCCTAGCCAGCTTGACCCAGAGTCTGTTGACCTCCTACCTCAGCCCAGAGAGGTGCATGCTGATGAGGCAATACCTCAGTCTCCACAAAATCTCTCTGATAACTGCTTCTCCACAGCCACTGCACTGCATCACTCCTAACATTTTGGTTCCTACACTCACTATGTTAAGTGGAGGGTGTTTCTAATTTCTCCCTTGCTTGTCCCTTTGTTACATGACAATAGAAAGACTCTGTTATGTTGTCCCTTTTTGCTTCTTTTATCCTCTTTTTATCCTTACCCTGTAAAGGGTGTTACCACTATTTCCACACTATAGGTGCTTTTAGTTTGCCCCTTTAAACTTTGCCTGAATTCATTTGTATGTCCACTCTGGAAAGATTTTTTCCTCCCTTCTCACACAACAGGTAGTAACTACTTGCATAAACTGGTTTGCCCATGCTGTTTCTCCCTTGCCTTCTTTCAGCAGTCTCTTACACAGGCAGTAGCAAGCAACTGGTACTTTACTTTACTTTACTTCAGTGGACTGGTAGAATTCCATGCAGTCCAGGGACTGCAGAAGTGCTAGATGAGAAGAGACTGAGGGATCTTTACGTGAAAACCCTGGAAGAGCGGAGGGAGAGAGATGACATGATAAAGATCTACACGTACCTTAAAGGGGTAAACAGGGTGAAGGGGAGTCTTTCAAATGGAAAAAAGCAATAGAAACAAGGAAAATGCAATGAAGCTGGAGGGGCAAGCTTCAGAGAGATGTGAAGAAATATTTCTTCCCTGAAGGGATGGTAGACACCTGGAACAGGCTGCCAGCAGATGTGGTGGGGGCCAAAACAATAGGGGGCTTCAAACATGCATGGGATAGGCATAGAGCTATATTAGACAATAAACAAAGAGGGGGGAAGGTTGCCAGACAACAGTTAGCATCTGCAGAGACAAAGTAGGCAGGGAATATCGGGCAGACTAGGTGGATCAAGTGGTCCTTTTATGTTGACAAATTCTAAGTTTCTTCATACTGGAAAAATGTCTTGTACCCCAGCTCCACATTTCCCAGTATTCTAAGTTGTATCCTACTCTTTGATTTCTTCTATTATCCTGGAGTGAAATCCTCTGATATCATCCTTTTGGCTCTTCTTCTTCTAACACATGAATGCTTTTATTTTATTTATTTTATTTTATTTAAACAGCAGTTTGGAAAACCTTTGAGCCATAGGCTCATTTACAAAGGTACCTTGTCATTTCTCCCACACCATTTCACTCACATCCTTTGTAAATCACAATGGTTTCTTTGATCTTGTGCATTTGCTTAACTCACTGATACAGAGTCCTGCAGCGTCTGCCACTATTGTCATAAAGATTTCTAATTTTATAGCCCACTTCATTAGTTTACGTAGTTCCCCCATTGCTGTCATCTAATATTTACCACATACTGTAAACATTTACTCTCATATAGTTTCCCTCTATATTTGGATACCTGTCCTGCTAAATTCCAGTTGGCTCTTAATCTACACAATGCCATGTTTACTTGTTCCTGTTAAAACTTTTTTTTCTTTTGACAACCAAATCACAAGAACGTATTTTGCACTGTTGAGAATAATGAGTCCTTAAGACATGCAATTAATTGATAAGAAATTACATCCTTTTTCTAATTTTACTCAGTTGCCTTACCGTCCTCATTGAGGTAACATTTAAGTGAAGGATGGATAATACATTTGAGTGAGTGAGTTGCTTCATATGCAGCTGGCACTAATGGCAATCTATGACCACTTCTCAGGATATGCTTATTTACCACGCAGACTGAAGCCCCCCCCACTCCCCAAATCATAATAACCATTATATTCATGGCAAAGTTAGCTTTCTGCTTTTTGGTTCTGGCCAGAATTGCATAAAATTATTTATTAAAATGGCAGATATATAGAGAGCTGTGACTGGCCAAAACCGATCACAGGATGGTGCAATGGTATTGCTTAATTGGCAGTCACATGCTTTGGCTTCTTTTTACATATTTTCTTTGTCAAAGACAAATTGTAAAAGTAGAATAACACACAACAAAGTGTCTATTATGGTATAATTGCTGCACTTCCTGGGTTGTTAAAGGATCTCAGCCTGTGGCCTTGTGCCTAAAAATGCACGTGGGTGTATACGACGTTACCTAAGAATACATAACTTGTTGTGTGTTATTGTTTAAATGTGTTTTATAGTTTCTTATGATCAGTATGTTGGCCAAAATTACCTAGAGACTAAAATGATTATTGTGATTAATGAAGCCAAATCATATTTTATCATAGTAACATTTACTTTTTGTTCTCCTCCTTTTTTTAGTGCCAGGAATTGTATCAGGCATTTCATTTCCATCAAATGAAACCACAAACACCACAATTACTGTAACCTGGTCACCTGCACAAGGAGTTGTTGAATATTATCTTGTGGTCCTAAGTAACACTACACTCTCTTTGGTGAGGGAGATATTTGTTTATCCTAGTCAAAGTTTACGAGCACAGTTTAAGAATCTGCAACCAGGATATGTCTACAGTGTTTTTATTAAAGCTGTAACCACAGGAAATGTTTCCAACACTGGTGTATCATCATTACAGAATACAGGTAGGCTGCTTAATACCATACAAATCATGTTTCTTTTCAATATTTTCAGGTTACATACAGTATGTTCCAAGTTATTTGACCTGAGCAAATGCAAATGTTTTTCACAACCTTTAAACAAAATATGTACTGTACTACTGTATGTTGTGTTTTGTAGAGTTAATTATTTCACTGTACTTTGATTATATTGCATATTAATGCCAGGTCACCCCTGTAAAAGAATTTCTTTCCCAGTGAGCTTACCTGGTTAACAAATATAAACAAAACAATATTGTACAAATCCTGTAGCTTTCATAAGTTGATCTATTTGAGCTGGATTTTTTCATCCCTGTGACAGAACGAATCATAATGTGAAGCACCAAGTAGGTAGAAAATATAGAATTCCATAAACTAAAATCCTTTCAACAGAAAAATGCTAGTTTAGACATTTTCTACATGTGGAATTAGAGCATTAGAAGGACTTCAAGATGCAAAATACATTTAGCTATTGCAGTTCTAATTCCAGGAGTCCCTCACTTAAATGTTTACACATTATGCAGTCACCTCAGTTGAGAGTGATGTCCCAAAGATAATACCAATGCATATTTTCAAATTTGGAATGTAGATTTAAACTCTGCAACCATGCTCCACTCTGCACTGTGCTCAGATCTGCTTCCTCCCCTGAAAAGAGCAGTCACCTCCTACTGAACTTAGGTAATGACTAGTCCTTCAGCTAGGTTTTTATTTGTAGTTATATCAAAAGAAAGTATTTTAGTTAGTTTCTCATTTACACTGTTTAACTACAGTATGTTTTCTGTAAATTAAGGATTATCTGGTTCCCATTTGATTTCCAGGAACCAGATAAAATCCTATTTGGCTACTGTGACTAGTATGGCTAGTAAACCACATTCTTTTTTTTAAATGTTTAGTGGTTTACTATTTTAAGTTACCCAATTTACAAAGAAGGGAACATTTTCACTTTCTGTTTCAGTCTGTGCCCTTTCATTTTAATTAATCGGTTCCTTTAACAGGTGCTGAAATTTGACCTTTGGCACACTTTCATCAGTAAAAGAATCATTTTTTGCTACTCGCCTCTTGTACTGCATTGACATTTTTGGGCATCATTTTTATTATCAGTGAGACCTTCAGGATCATCAAAAAATTGTACAGCTTGTTTTCAGTTAGAGATGTGTGAAAATTGGAAATTTTGTTACCCTAAATATTTTGTGAAATGTGTGCATCACAAAATATTTTGTGGGTGCAAAGTGCAAAATTCAGAGGGCAAAATGTGAAATTTCACCAGCGGAACAGAGAAGGTCAAGAAAAATGTTGATGTTTCAAGCAAAATTATGCATTTCACAGTGAAATACCAGGTTCCATGGGCGAAATTTTGCAACTGCACCTGGTGAAAAATTTCACTGAATGGCAGAATTTCATGAAATGTTACACATGGCAAAATTTCTGGTTTTGTGGCAATTTCCCCAATGAAATTTTATTTAACAACATCTCTATTTTCTGCTACTGGCAATGACAGACTGTCACAGGCTTTGTTTAAGGTGTTTAGGGCCACAAGGACAACTTAATAAATTATAAGTCCTGTCATATTTTTTGGCCAAAACAGAGTTGCTCAGATAGTATCCTAGCAACTAGGGTACCAACAGATACCACACATTTGGCCAGATAGTTGCTGATGTCAGATAGCAGTGCTACCTGACCATAGATCCGTCCCTCTTGGATCCAGTGCATAGATCCAACAAACATCATGGATTCCATGGATCTGAGCAATGGATCCATAGATCTGAGCAACAGACCCAGCATGGATCCTAACTATCTGAGGATGGATTTAATGGATGTGATGGATATGATGGAACTGCAACTTTAACTGTGTGCAGACAGACAGGAAATGGCAGTCTACACTTCCTGCTTGCTCTGGAGGTTGTTGTTAAAGTTAGTGAAGGTTAACATATTGTGAAGGCATAGATCTAGCTGCTGTCTAGATTATTTCTGGCTTTTTTCTAGGTATTGGCTATTTTTGGTGTTTTGGACCAAGTGAGTTGCTTCTGTTCCATCCTGTTGGCCTGACTTTCATGAGTCACAAAAATAAATACATTTTTACAGTTTAGACTTTGGTTTGTTTGAAGTGTACTTGTCTGGATTAGGTGGTGCTATATGCAGTGAGGAGGAGGTCAGGGATTGGCGTTTGTGAGAGTTTCTCTCCCTCTCATATTTGTCTCTGTTTGTGTTGTTGTTTCCATCCCTTATTTTTTTTTTTCTGATCACCACTGTTCTGAGTTCTTCAGGTCAGGCTATATATATAACTCCCATTGTAATCAGTGTTCAACTTCATCAATGGGCAAGCAACTGGGCCTGCCACTAGTACTACTGAATTAGTAGTGAAAATTAAATTGATTTTCCCATGCTCCTGCTATGTTTGTGCTGTAGTCTGTCCTGTCTGTCTGACACTTATCAATCTCACAGTTTGCAATCCCCTCCCAGAGTGTAACCATGTGTCTCAGAGACTGAATCAGTAAAGGTGTGGGTGGCCAGGTGCTGTTTACTGTACTTACAGTCCTGTAGTACGGTTACTTTTTCAGCTGCTTTTGAGTGGACCATCACCAGCTAAAAGAGCTATGTCTGTTATTCCTCTCTGTGTATCAAACACTGTCACATAGGTGTGTGAGGGAAAAAAGTTTGTGCATTTGGCATTTGCTACTGTATTGTGTGTGTGTGTGTGGGTGTGTGTGGTGTCTTTACATTATTTTAATTTTAAAGCTAAAGAAACATAACAGCCAAGTCACAAAAACATGCACAGGTTTTGCTGTTGAATCTTTGGAATGGCTGCACTTAAGCTTTTCTCAAGTGACTTACATAACAATAATTTGTCAATGCCAAATGTTGCCTCGTTGGAATTGGCATTGGTAGTGCAGGAGTTAGAGATGCATAATAAGAACGGCAGTGAAGTATTGAACTGAAGCCAATAACAACCACACCCTGCAGAGACTGACAGGTGTTGGGGTGTGCCTTTGTGTCATCAGCTATAATGCTCATGCCATTCTACCTCACCCTACCCTGTAGACACTGACAGGTGTCGTGGTGTGCTTTGGGGTCTTTGGGCATTATACTTACACCATTCCATAAGGAAATACGCTGAGGTGGGTGCAGTATAGGAGAATGGGGTGAACTTTAGGGGCGACCACTCCAAGGCAGACCTCAATGCCTGTCACTGGCTGCAGGGTGGGGGTTGGGGTGGAATGGCATGAGCATTACAGCCAATGATCCCAGTCACACCCATAACACCTGTCAGTCTCTACAGGGTGGGGAGTTACAGTTGGAAACCCTAATGTCATAGGCGTTTGTTGGTATTTTGACTCCAAACGTTCAACATAGGCTGTTTGTGAGCTCACCTCATGAAAAGCGGCACCACCAGTTTGTTAGCTGAAAGGTAGTTTTGCACAGCGACTATGCCATTTGGCGACACAGGGATGAAAACACATTTTGGGAAGGATGTGAAAAATGACAACTGTACTGTTCATAAGGAGGTATACAAAAATTGCAATATTGAAAATCTGGAGTGAAAATATGAAAAATTGGTGAAGTCATGAGCATGCAGAGAAACTGTGCAACACACGTCTGTAACCCAATTATTTTCAGGATTTTTTTAACCACATTTTCAACATAGGCATTTTGGGACCTCCTCTCATGAACAGTGGCACTGTGATTTTGTTAATTTGTCCCAAAAGTTGATTTCCCACAGCGACCACGCCATTGTGCACCACAGATGTGAAAACACATTTTGGGTAGGATGTGAAAAATGACAGCTGTACTGTTCATAAGGAGGTGTGAAAAAATGCCAGCATTGAAAATCTGGCATGAAAATATTGAAAATTTGCAAGGTTACAAGGGTGCATGGAAACTGTGCAACGCACAATTATAACACAGTCATTTCATGGATGTTCATCACCAAATTTTCAACATAGGCATTGCAGGACCTCTGCTCATGAACAGTGTCAACATCATTTCCTCAAATTGTTCCAAAAACTGATTTCGCACAGTGACCGTGCTATTGTGCACCGGACATGTGAAAACACATTTTGGCCAGGATGTGTAAAATGAGAGCTGTACTGTTCATAAGGAGGTGTGAGAAAATGCCAATCTTGAAAATCTGGAGTGAAAACATTACAAATTCATGAAGTTACG
Source organism: Neoceratodus forsteri (assembly GCA_016271365.2). Taxonomy (NCBI): domain Eukaryota; kingdom Metazoa; phylum Chordata; order Ceratodontiformes; family Ceratodontidae; genus Neoceratodus; species Neoceratodus forsteri. Next base: position 685,118,251 of record CM028137.1, on the reverse strand, counting down.
AGTGTGCAATGCACATTCATAAAACAGCCACTTTTTAGATTTCTTCCACCAAATTTGCAACACAGGCTTTTTGAGAGCCCCCCTCATGAACAGTGGCACTGTCATTTTGTTAATCAGTCCCAAAAGGTGATTCCATGCAGTGACCACAAAATCACCTTTTGGGACTGAATGACGCCATGATAGTGACTTAATTCATGAGGAGGGGTCCCAATAACCCCATGTTGAAAATATGGTGCCAAAATTCCCAAAAATGGCCATGATATGCACCAAAGTTGAAAAAAACCCTATTTACACCATTATACAGCTCACCAGTATTTCTTCAGTTCGTGGTCGACTTTGAAGCATACAGACGTGTTCCCAGTCCACTGAAGATCATCGCACCAGGCTCTGGAGGTAAGTATGGGATGAGGGGGGTGTGAGGAGGCAGGGCGTGTAGAGGGTGGGTGCAGGTTGGAGGAGGGGGCAGGGAGACCGTGAGTGACTGTTTTCTTCTTTCACATGGGCTCCCCCATCAGCAAGTGAAGTGGGTCGGGGCAGTCTACAGGTGCTGAACAGGCACATCGGCAGGGTGTGTTATTGTGGCACTGCATGATTGCAGCAGACCTTTTCTCAGATCTGGTTGCCACTTGACATATGCCTGGTGTCAGCACCTGCAGCTGCCTTATTGGGGAATGAGGGACGCACCTTCTGATGTGTGCCTTGCATTTGCCCACAGTGACCGCATCTCCAAATCTGCTACTAATGCAGTATGTTGGCTAGTGCGCATACGCAAGTCAACATAAAAATGAGGACAATATGTCTAGCAGTGGTGATGCAGGGGTTAGGGAGGTAAAGAAGGAAATTTTCCATGGCCATCAGGGGGCTGTACAAATCAAAACACCAGGAACTCTCCTGCTGCTCCTCAAGCACCAGCAGCACAAGCCAGCCATTAAAATCTGTACAAGCAAAAATGCCATGATCTCTCCTCCTCCTCAAGCACCAGCAGCATAACCTGCACTTTGGCATCATCGTACAAGCCAAATTCAACTTATGGACTTACTTCTCCTCCTGCTGAAGGACTGGTGGCAACATAAGCCAGGAAGAAACATTTTTTCACAGTTCAGCAAACTTAGAGAGCAACAGGCCCCTCATCCTTGCAATTTATCCCAATAAGGAGCAGACGAAGAATGGCATTAGGGCACCATCTCACTGTATACTGGTAGAAGAGACACAGAATGACTACTGTATAACATCATCACCACCAGTACAGACCGCAGTGTCCAGAAATGACTGCTGCTATGCCATCACTACCATTAGTGCCTACCAGCCCCTGCTGCCATCAAGGTTTTTTTTCTATTATTTGTTTATGCTCCCAGAGCCTGGCAGGTGGCAATGGCCCTCCCTTGGAGGACTCATCCTCCAGCTCTGCACATCTCTGCTCATGCCATCTCCCTGTTATTGCCCCAGTGATTTACCCACCATGGTGGGGCTAGGGAGGAAAGTGCCAGCTTTCTCCCCCCAAGAGCACAATCCAGAAGTTGGGGGTGGCCCAGGACACAGGGTCATCATGGAGCCTGCCAGCTCACTTTTTCCACATTTCCTCCCATCCCTCCCTCTCCAACAATGTGAGGACACCAGTACATGCCTCCCAATCCATACTGCCTTCCATCTACCACCAGAGGACAGCCAACAAGCATGATGACAATCCCCCCCCCCGAGAGAGAAGAGCAGTTCTCCTGATGCTTGATCCTCCCTTGTCCCAGCTGACCCCCAATTGTCTGGGCTCATTCATGAACCAGGGTAGCTAGTGTGGCGTGAGGTGTAGTTACCAGTGCCTCAGTCTCCAGCACCACTGGACTTGCTGTGGCATCAAGGTTTTCAATGAACAGATAGAGAAATATTCATAATTATTCTCCATCATTCAGTGAACACCTTGAGAGCAGTATGGCCATATAAGTGATGCAAATGAAGATATTCAGCTAACTCAAGGCAAGTGATGCTGCTAATACAAGGTAAGCGTATAATTTTTTAAAACATATTTGAGTGTCACATGATGAGGTATATCTTTATCTTCATGGCAGCATATTACTGACTGTTGTTATCAATGTTTGAGATGTTAATGCTTAAAAAGGGTTGTATTACTGTTTACAACATTGATCGTTCATGTTGAAGATCTGATACAAATGTCCTATCTCAGATCCTTGAATCTGACCCTGGATCCAATCCCAGATCCATGGATCTGACCTCAGATTCATCGCTATCTGACCCTGTACCTGATGTCCGACTATGGTCAGATACCTACTCTGATCCAGGGTCAGATACCAGCACTATCTGACTGAGGGAGTCGAATAAAAAAATACTCTCTGAGCAACACTGACTCAAAAAGCTAATTTAAAAGAGTAACATTTTTAAAAAGAAACATGCCTGCTCAGTCTGCCTCTCTGTTACCTAAAAATATTAACAAAGTCTCTGAGGAACCCGGCCCAGTGGTGAAGAGGGCTGAGATGCTGTAAGTGCCCTACCTTTTCCCACGCTGGCAGTGCATGTTTGGGAAAGGAGGCTCAGGGGTCAGCCAGGGGAGGGAGGATTGAGCATGCATTGGACTGCTCTCCTCCCTTGGGAAGGGGGGACTGTGTGGCTCAATGTTTGACACCACCTGGAGGAATCTATCGGGGGCACTATGACAGACCACCAGGGGCATAACTCCATGGGGGCAGAGCATACACATTGTGCTTATTGCACATCCTGTGAGGAGGCGGGGAGAAAAACTTAAGTAGAAAAATCTGGGGGACAGGTTCCATGATTATAAAAATTTGAATTGTATTGCTGATCTTAACAGACTCTGCACACTAAGAAACAAGTGTAAAAATTTAACACAAAAAAGTAAATTCAAGTTCTTTAAAAAAACTCAGTTGGATTCATTAGGTGATCCTAAAAAATTTTGGTCATCAGTCAAGGCATTGATTGATCCAGCTAAGATTACAGCTTCTGGTACTATTAAACACAGTGAGTCAGTTCTAACAAATCCTAATATCTGTGATTTATTACTATCCAAATTTATGGACTTTTCAAAATATGTGACTAGTTTTGATTGTATAACTTCTTCAACTAACGTTGCTTTTACGTAAGTTGACCATACCAACCCACCTTTTTATTTTAGAAGAATCTGCCCTCAACTGGTGCTTAAACTATTAAGACAGATGCCAGTTAACATGAGTGCAGGATTGGATGGGCTTGAGCCTAGGGTTTTGAAAATATTTAAATGATGGTCACACCAGCTTAACTGCTGTACGCATGTCAAGTGTGCAACATACAAACCTGATGTAATCTTTAGAAGATGTTCACTCCAGCTTACCTGCTGGGCACATGTCAAGCTTGCAGCATGCAAACCTGATTTTTTTTTAGACCTGGTTTGCTTATAATCACTTTGTGTATGCAAACTGCATGCAAACAATGTAACATTATGCATGTGGCATACATTCCACATGTACACAGTACACCTATATTTCTATAAGGGATCCCCTTTAAGTCCAGCATGTTATTATATGCAGATGATATTATTCTGTTTACTAGCTCAAATTCAGTGGATGAAATAAATTTATCTCTAAATGAGGATGTTTCTGCTTTAAACAAATGGCTGAAGTTGCATCGTTTGACGTTAAACACTACAAAAACACAATGCATTCTTTTTTGTTCCAAACCCAAATTAAATGCATGCAAACATCTTCATATATTTGATTTGGCAGGTATTATGTTGCAGCAAGTTACTGAGTCAAAATATTTAGGAGTCTTACTTGACCCTAACTTGTCCTAAACAGCATGCATAAAAAAAAAAATGGTAAAAAAAGTAAAACAGAAATTGGGTGGTCTTTATAAAGTAAAGGACTGCCTAACATGAGAAGCCAGGGAAACAATAGCAAAGAGTGTACTTTTGCCAACATTGTACTATAACTTATTCTTATTTACTATGTTAAGTGATAATGATATTGATTTAGTTAACAAAACCTTTAACAAAGTTTGTCGTTTTGTCACAGCAAAACCTTATACACCCACCTGCAGTCTCCTTTGCCCGTTGTCATAATGTGCCTGAGCATGGGGATGTGGAAGACAGCTTCAGTGAGGGGGGGGGGTCATAAGCCTGACTATAATGGGGCTCCAATAGACTGTGCATACCATACCGCTTAAAGGGAAATTGTTTAACCAGGAAAGGCACACTAAGCCAAAGCTTGTTTCCAGATGCTACCTGGGAGCACAAGGAAGTTAAGTGACTTGCTCAGGGTCACATAGTATGCAAGTGGAAGCTGTGGGATTCAGACCCAGGTCTGGTCTGCTGGATGTCACCATATTTGCATCTCAGAGCCTTAGACCACTGCGCTACACTGCCTTAACTGTCTGTGAATGCAAGGGACAGCTCTAGAATGTCTCTAAAAGGTACAACTTATTTGTTTTGACTGAAAAGTGATATGCAAATCAGGAAACATTTGAATGTATAAGATTCATCTGTATATACTCTGGAGCAGTGCATCAGATTTGGGCTTAAACCCACCCGGCGGTTACTAAACAATTATTTTCCTGACTGAAGATTTGTCCCCACCCCCCAAAACATAATTTTGTCCCAATTTTTCTCCTCAATTCTATTCCATTCACTATCCATTTCCTGTGGGTCGAAAAGCTGCCCAAAAGTGAAGAAATATGAAAAACACATTGATAATTCAGTCCTTTCTACTTCCCCAATCCCCCTGTAAAAAAATGATTTACTTTTACTTACAGTACCTGGCCATGTGTCCAGAACCTGCAGCCTGTCACAGTGTGCCACCAGCCCAGTTTTCAGTCTGCTTCCCCTCTCTCCTTCCACCAGAAGCTGGATGCTAGAAGTGACCATCACTGTTCCCCAATGTGATCTGTGACCAAGTCACCGAACCTACCCAACCTTGGTTCCTTGCTTTTTGCTTGGTTGCAGATGTGGCTGTTGTCACACTGCACTGATCAAGACATATGAAGGCCACCCACATCGCTGTCACTACTGCTGCTAAGCCTAGCTTGCTGCCATGATGCTCTTGCTGTTTTTTGTTTTGCAAGACAGGCCTAGTAGAGTAAATAGGTAGCCTAGTCTTGAGTTAGCTTCTAGCTCACCCTCTGCCCCTTCAGCTACCAGGAGAGACGGAGACTCACTAAGAGTAGACCAACAAAAATATGCTGCCACTGCACTGCTATTGAGAATTCAGTGCTCACTGACTTCTCCAAGCTGTAGTGTGCAGGCTGTCTACTCTGTGGTGGGAAAACCAGATTAACACTTGCAAGACTCATGCCCTCTTTCTTGGCTGGAGCTCATCCACATCACATGTGATTGTGCCACCGCTAATAGGTGGAGAGAGTGGACAACACAATACAGACACAGTTGAGTCTGGAGAGTACCTGCAGCATGAGCACACACAGGACAAGTGGGCACTTACTGTGCAAAAGATTAAATCCAAATGTAATGCCATTATTGCCACACCAGAAGAATAACCTAGGCACAAATACGGGAGGGGGGACTGCCCCCTCTGCTCTACCTAAATAGCACCACTGTTTAATGGTAGAAATTCATTCTCAGGTGCTAATGCAATGCTTTCCACTGTGTTCTGAGGTACTGCATCTCCATGTTTCATGATGTGTCCTGATCATCATGTGGGTTAGTGTGCCTCATTGTCCCTCATTTTGAGTGTCCATATCCCTCATTTCAGTGACACAATGTGAGGTATGGTGCATGCTTCCAAGACCCTACTCAGCACAGAGCGCTGAGCGTGCCATAGTGTACAGTATATGCTCAATACAGAATAACAAAGGGAAAGTAAGTGAGATGAAACAGTCATGGAGAAACACATTTGTAGCACTGAATATGCATAAGGGATTTGCATGGTGCAAAACAAAAAGAACAGGCTTCACAACACAGAGGCCCCTCTTAGTACATCTGGAATGGGGATATTGATTGGTTATATCCTAGGCATTTAATGCAGTAAGCAAACAATACTTTATAAATTAATGGATATTTAATGACAAGCATCAAAAGCCATTAAACAACTTGCAAAAGGATTAGAATTGAGTTTACCTAATTTTTATGGGAATTCAAATAAAAATGTATTCTAATGAGTCTAATTGCTAGCAATAGTATAAGAAATAGAAAATGATGTGTTTTTTTTAGATTAGATTTGCACCAGCTTAGCTGCTGCACACATTACAAGCGTACAGCATGTGAACCTTTTGCAATGTTTAAATGATGGTCCCACCAGCTTAACTGCTACACGCATGTCAAGCATGCAACATGCAAACCTGATGTAATTTTTTGAAGATGTTCACACCAGCTTACCTGCTGGGCACATGTCAAGCTTGTAGCATGCAAACCTAATTTTCTTTTTAGACCTGGTTTGCTTAGAATCACTTTGTGTATGCGAACTGCATGCAAACATTGCAAAATTATGCATGTGGCATGCATTCTGCATGTACACAGTACACCTATATTTCTGTAAGGGATCCCCATTAAGTCCACTATGGTATTATATGCAGATGATATTATTCTCTTTACTAGCTCAAATTCAGTGGATGAAATAAATTTATCCTTAAATGAGGATTTTTCTGCTTTAAACAAACGGCTGAAGTTGCATCGTTTGATGCTAAATACCACAAAAACACATTGCATTCTTTTTGGTTCCAAACCCAAATTAAATACATGCAATCATCTTCATATATTTGATTTGGCAGGTATTATGTTGCAGCAAGTTACTAAGTCAAAATATTTAGTAATTTAATTGGCCCTAACTTGTTCTAAACAGCACGTATAAAAAAAAACTGTAAAAAAAGTAAATCAGAAATTGGGTGGTCTTTATAAAATAAAGGACTGCCTTACATGAGAAGCCAAGGAAACAACAGCAAAGAGTGTACTTTTGCCAGTATCGTACTATAACTTAATCTTATTTACTATGTTATGTGATAATGATATTGATTTAGTTAACAAAACCTTTAACGCAGTTTGTCATTTTGTCATGGCAAAACTGTATAATACTCATCACTGCTTGTTATACAGTGAATTGGGATGGTTACCTCCTAGGTTGAAATTGTCATATAGTCTGGGTTGTTTGCTGGACATCATAATGAAACTTGAACACCACTTTCCATTATTCAAGTTAATTGAGCCGAAGAAAGATTTTAGGACATGTAGGCCCTCTTCAAATATTCATTTAAGTTTACCCAAAATCACAACTTGTATCGATCAGAGGGTTTTTTCATTTCAGACACCCAAGCTTCAGAATAATATGCCTCAATCATGTCTAGACTCTAAAAGCCATATAAAATTTAAAAAGGAGATAGAAATCCATTTGCTACATCTATCTACGGTACTTGTAAATGTTTTTAATGTTGTTAATAACTTGTTATTGTGTGCTGTTTCATCTCTTGTGATGTTTACTGTATGTATATTTATGAATTTTTCGTAGACAACTAAGTTGCTTGTTAAGCAGTTTTGGATCGCTCCTGAAAATGGGCCTTGGCTCAGTGTGCTTACCTCGTGAACAAAGTGAAAATAAAATAAATAAATAAATATGATGCCCTGCCCATCACTGTGCTAGCCTGCCCACTCACTCTGGGTTCTGGGGTCCAGCTGGATATGTGTTCCGGGTGGAAAAGAATGGCCCTTGCTTCCTGGTCTGCAGGGGATACTGGTCTCTGGACCTCTGGCAGAAACAAGGAATGGTGGCAGTTGACAGGACACTGGCAGAACCAGTCACTCCTCCTGCCACATCAGATAAACACCTACAGTATATAGCAAAAAAAGCAAAGACTCTGAGGGTTGTGCCAGCAATGGCAAAAAGCACACATCTAAAGGGGTAATCTCCATATGTAGTGCAGCAAATATTGTAAAAGGTGACAAGAAAAAAGGAAAAGATAAAGCTGTACAACAATCACAAAGACTTACAAACATATGAATATAAGAAGAAGCCAGCAGAAGAAGGTCTTTTGGTCTATCAAGTCTGTTCTTATTGCAGGGTACACAGCTTGAGCTAAGAGCTAATGTTCCTGCCCTCCCTCCCCACTCCTCCCATTCTCCCTACTCATGATCCTTACCTCCACTATGCCTATTTCAGCCTCTGTTGATGCTGCCCACTGTCTTCATCGAGATGACCTCTTCCGGCAGTGCATTCCAAGTGTCCAACACCTTCTCTGTGAAGAAGTGCTTCCTGTCCTCCCTCCTTAACCTTCCACCCTCCAACTTAAGACTGTGCCCCTTCATATTATGGTTGCCACTCAGCTTAAAGAGACTCGCCTTATAAACCTTTTTTATCCCTTTCAAGTACTTAAAGATCTAAATCATGTCCCCTTTATCTCCCGTCTTCCAAGGAGTACATGTTCAGTGCCCTCAACCTCTACTTGTATGCCTTACCCTACTGACCCACTATCATCTTTGTAGTCTTCCCCTGGACCTTCTCCAGCAGGTTAATGTTCTTTTTGAGGTGTGGGCACCAGTACTGAACTCCATACTCTAGATGCAGCCTTACCAGTGACCTGTACAAAAGCAATATAACCTCCTCTCTCCTAGTACTAATCCCCCTACATTTGCATCACAGCATCTTGTTTGCCTTTGCTGCTGCTTTCTTACACTGTGTGGAGTTCTTCAGGTCACTAGTGATCATCACTTCCAGGTCCTTCTCCTCTTTCTCTGATGCAGATACTCGGACTCCACCTAGATAGTACTCTGTTCTGGGATTCTTGGCTCAACTATGCATAACTTTGCATTTCTTGACATTGAAGCCAAGCTGCCAGATCCTGGACCACCTCCCCAGCTTTCCCAGATCTTTCTGTAGGTCCTGTATCCCTTCAGCTATGTCAACTGTCCCACAGAGCTTGGTGTCATCAGCAAATAGGCACATTTTACCCTTAATGCTGGCCCCGATGTCATTGGTGGAGACATCGAACAATACTTGATAAAGATGGACCAGCTAACAGGGTGTCCAAAGGGGGGGGGGGGACTCTGAATCCAGTGATAGCCAAAATAAAAATAAAAAAAGCCTTAAAGGAGGCAGCAGAACTGATGACTGCCAAAAAGAAATTGAAAGAAAATAATGTCACTGTAAGAGCAGGCAGATGGCATAGAAGAAAATGCCCTCATCAGAGGACATATCAAAAATGTGGTAATTTTTCCAGGTGGTCAAGGCCATAGGAAATTTAAATAACTTACCTGCTACTACCTTCCCCAGACTACTACATATTTGCCTGAGTAGATGAGGAAGAAGAATTTTATGTGCATATGGAGGAAGGTAACTCCATGGAGTTCAAGGGCACATCTGAGCATGATTTCAAACCCCCTCCAAGACAAACTGGAAATTATTTATTTTTTCCCCTCATTTATCAGATGAATTGTTGATAGCCTCAACATCCCCCCCACTAGAAACAGAGGGGGATGAAGAGGATGCTGATTTTATGGACATGGTGAAAGTAGCTCCTTTTGTTGTTTCGTTACTGCCTCCCCTCACCTCACCTCACTTCACTTCATGCACCACTGTCTTCTATACTCTGCATTCTATCTCTAGCACCTCTGTCTCACAGAAGATTGATTCACTGTGCCTCCCTAGTTGCTATGTTCTGGTTCAGGATTCTCCCCTTCCTCCTCCCACCTCTAACAAGAATCTAATTCTATGTATTCTGTCCACAACAGAGATCCCCTCACCTTCTCTATTCCTCATTCTTATTGTGCCGCTGGCCAATCTGCCTTCTCTTACAGACTCTCACTTCTCTGGAATAAACTTCCCTCGGACCTCCTCCTCCTTCTCCTCCATTAAAAGACTTCTCAGCTTGCTTCCCTTCCCTCAGTGCTCTCAGTGCTCTCTAACCCCACTGCCATGTGGATGGTCTCCTCCAGTTTTATTTCTGAACTTCTTAGCTTACCTCTCCCCACCCCCTTGCAATGGCACAAACCTAAGTCATCTGTCCTACTGATAAACTGTGAGACTGTTACACAAATTTCTATCTTGTCTGTACAGCACCCGAAGTGTTTTCAACCTTTCTCTGTATAATTGAATAGTTTTTTTTCCCTGAAATTATTATTGCACCTACTGTTACCTTGGCTTTGTATGCTTTTTGTGGATTTGTATAATGCTGTAATTTGCATTTTTATTTTGTATTTCTCAGTCTTCCTTTATGTTCCTATACCCCAGGATGCACCTGGAGACAAGCTTTGGCTCAGTGTGCCTTTCCCAGTTACCAAATTTTAAATAAATGATTAAATAAAAAGGATGCTATTTCCCATACATATGTAAGCCACTTAAAAAGGCCATAGCAAAAATCATGGTTGCACCCACTTCAGCTGTGGCCATTGACAACAAAATTGAGAGAAAATATCAGATGAACAAGTAGGGCATGAAATATCTGTATGCCCATCCTGATCATTATAGGGTGGTCCATGCTGCTGCATGTGAGACAGCTAAATCACTCTATTTGCATAGCCCCCTGAAAAAGATGCTAAACTATCAGATACTATGGCAAACAACATTTATACAACAGCTTACCTGCTGACCAGACTGTCAGCTTATTCAGCACATATAGCACAGTAGCGGAAAGTACTTTGGGTAACGATTCTCAACCTGCAGAAAGTGCAGAAGATGGTTTGGCAAATTACCTGATTGCTACAGCAAGATCAGCACTGGATAACACAAAATATCATTTTCACTCTACAGTGGACACCAAAGACACTGCTGCAAGAGTATTGGCTCATACTCTGTCCTTAGGAAGGTTTTCCTGGCTGAGAACTACCATCCTTTCCCAGAATACTCAAAACAAGGACGTGAATTTCTCCTTTGTGGGAGATTTGTTATTTGGTGATAACAGAGGCCTACATGAAAAAATTGGATGAACACAAAACCTCTTTCAAAAATAACAGTGAGAAGGAAAAGGCCTCTACCTCCTACAGGTCATACAGAAGGGGAGGCAGAGGCAGGGGATAGTACCCAAGATCCTACAGTATGTCTCATACATGAGTAGTTATATCAAAGTTGATTGGTATCATGGTATATGCCACAACCACAGAAAAACAATACTGTGGTTTGCAGCTACCATAGTAAAAAAATGCATGAAATAACATACTTTTTTTTCCACAACATGTGGCAAATCTGTGATATTTTTTTTTCCACAGTTGCCGCAATGCTGCAGTACCGCAGTCAGCTTTTATATAACTTCCACTGTATGTCCCCTATGAATACCAGTCACAAGGAGTTTACTATGAGGGAAGGAGTAAAATGGCTTCCATGTGTAATGCTGCTGATCCAGTGCCTAAACCTCAACCAAAACAAAATCCCAGACAACTGTGCCCAGGTCTTCCAACCATTGTTAGTGGGAAGAAGGCTGGCACACTAGTTTCAGGAATGTGTAAACATTATCACAGACAAGTGGGTACTGTAAGTGATTCTATGTCATAATGGTGATTGCAGAAAGGCACTTGCTGTTAGCACGAGTGTACATCGCTGAGAATCCATTTTAGTGATGTACATTCCCGGCGCACAGCAAAAGAAACTGGGGACTTAGGTTTTACTTGTTTATGTTGGGGGCTGTGCCCCTGAACCCTCCCCATGGGGGCCTTTGCCCCCGCACCCCCTACTAAAGGATTCTCAACTCCACTGGGGTGCTTGTCGGGGGGGGGGGATGCAAAACCTAGAAAACAAAATTTGGGCTGGGTGGAAAAAAATGTATGCATGCACAGACCTAAACCCAGCACCCTCAGAACCTCAGTCTGCCGCCCACCCACCATGCCATGGGGCCAACTCAGCAGCCCATCACCGCATCACACCTCAGAAACACTCCCTCCCCTTCTACCTATTGCTCAACATGCTCTCTCCTCCCAACATGCTTGCACATATAGTGACATCCTGTTACTATATTCGTAGACCCCCCCAATCCAGTCACCCTCCCTCCTCGGTAGCCCTGCCAACAGGAGCCGCAATCAAATCACCATTTTTAAAAGAACCCAGTCACAGTCACCAATGTCACAGGATATCCTGGAAGTAGGGAGCTGAGGGTTGTGCCTCCAGTTCAAACACTTTCCAAACCTGCAAAAACATTTACGTTTTCCAGCTCACTCTTCCACAAGGAACAGTCTACTGGAATCAGATGTAAGAAAAACTGTTAATAACAAAAACTATAGAAAAAGTCCTTGCCAACCAGTGGAGAAACTTTCTGACCCACAAGAAAAATGGAGAGTGGCAACCAATTTTAGACCTCAGGTTTCTGAAGAAACATTTTAAAAAGAAAAATTCAAGATGGTCACATTAAGAAGAGTTGTACCACAGTCTGCATCTGAAATATGTTTTTTTTTTCATATCCCAGTCAGACAGTCTTGCAGAAAATACCTCAGATTCAAGCTGGGAACAGTTCATAGCTCTCCCATTTGGTTTCACTTTAGCTCTAAAGGTTTTCTCAAAGTGCCTGGCTGTGGTGGTTGCACATTTGAGAAAACAAAGCATCTCGGTTTTTCCCTACGTGGTGACTGACTAGTCACAGGGAAAAGAGAACAATCAGCAAAGTGCTCAATTTAGTTGGTAAAAAGTACCATTGAGAACTGGGATTCTTGATAAACCTGCAGAGGTTCCAACTAGAGCCTGTTCAGGTACTAGACTTCACAGAAGCAGAGATAACAACCCAGCAGGTGATATCCTTCCTCCCAGAAACCACAGTTACAGCTTCGATAGCAACAGCAGAGTCCTTCAAAACAGGTCAGTCAAGACAATGCAAGAGACTTACTACAGTTGCCTAGTCACATGCCCACATCCACAGGTGTGATTCTGTGGGCCAGGTTCCAAATGAGAGATACCCAGTAGTACTTAAAGGACAACTGATCCCAAAGATGGGGTCCATTTTCAAAGCTAGTGCCAGTGACACAACTACAAGTGGAGTAATTACAGAGGTAGATGGAAGAATACAATCTCAAAAACTGCATCACCTTTCTTCAGCAATCATTAACAAATATCCTTACTACAAATGCCTCGCTCCTGTGGTGGGGTGTCCACCTGCAGGACTTCAAAGTGAGTAGCACATGGAGCCCACAGGAGTCACTAGAGCACATAAACCTCCTGGAGCTCAGAACAGTACTACTAGCAATGCATTTTTTCTCCTTCCAGCTACAAGGTCAGACTGTTCAAATCAGGACAGACAACATCACAACAATGGACTACAAAAACAAGCAGGGAGGAACAAGATCCTCAAAACTACATACAAAGGCAATGAGAATCTGAGTCCTGGCATATTCCTTAGAGGTAAATATATTTTCAATGCATCTGCCAGACAAAGACAATGTCCTGGCAGATTCCTTAGACAGAACCAGTCAGAGAAACCATGAATGGGGCTTAAATCAGCAGGTTTTGGCGACAGTGTTGAGAAGGTGGAGCACTCACTGTATAGACCTGTTTGCATCTTGGGAGAACTATCATCTCTCACAGATTCATTGCAAACCACCAGCTAGAGGAACTGTTCCAGAGGATGCCCTGGTACTGGACTGGACAGGGAAGTTTCTATATGTCTTCCCACCATTTCCACTCATTCAGAAAGTACTCCTGAAACTCGAGAACGAACCTGTAACAATAAGCATGATAGCTCCAGACTGGAGCAGACAGGGCTGGTACTCAATTCTCTTGGTCCTATCTGACAATAGTCCAGCCAACTTGCTGCTCAGTCACAGTCTGTTGACTTTGTTCTGGGGCATGATGACATTCCCAAATCCCAGGATCCTGTGCCTGAGAGCATGGTTCTTGAAGAGTTAACATTTTCCCGACTGGATGTCTCAGAAGAAGTCCTGAAATGCTTAAGGTTTCAAGGAAACCAGCTGCCAGGAAAACATATTTCTCGAAAAAGAAAACGTTTTCTTACTGGTGTGCCCCCAGAAAATGAAACTCAATAGAGGCAGGGTTCTCTTTAGTTCTGCAATACTTAGTACAGCTGTAGTACACCTGCAGTAGTCAGGCCTGTGGCCTTCAGCTTTAATGGTACACACAGCAGCAGAATCAGCAAACATAGCTGGCAAGGAAAGTCTTTGGCCTCAAAACCCATTTTAAAAAGAGTTTTCAAAGTCCAGGCCGGCCCGCTGGTACAGCGGTGGGATTTCCGCTTGCGACGCTGGCGACCCAGGTTCAGGAACAGACCCGGGTCGTTGGAGGGCCGGCCGGGGGGAGTAGGATCGAGCGCCCGAAGGGCAGCTCTCCTACTCCGGGGGAGGGTGCGGGTAGTGATCAGTGTACTGGGGAACCCTGGCGGAGGCCGGGGTGTGCCCAAGCATCCGACACTTACGGGTTCCCTGGAGGCAGGGCGGGTGGTGATGTACGGCATCGGGAAGTGTGGCCCCGCCTCCACAGAAAACCGGAAAAACACCAAGCGCCTGCCGACATGTATGAAGCCTGCCGCGGCTTCCGATGTGTCCTCAGGCCGACCCCCGACCTATTCTACAGTGCCCGGGACATTCCCTGCCGTGTCCTAGGCCCCCACCGTGGGGGTAAGCCACGGGGTATCGGGGGGGCCGCCGATTTGGGGACAGAAGCCGGCGAGCCTCGAACGAGCAGATGTGAAGGTGGCAGGCGGCTCGAGGGGGAGAAAAAAGTAAAGTGAATTGCAAAAAAAAAAAAAAAAGAGTTTTCAAAGTCCTAAACCACTTGTACCCACCAGTGAGAGACCCTGTTTTACCCTGAGACTTCAATATATGCCTTGCTCAGCTCATGGAGGCTCCTTTTGAGCCTATGGAAACTGTTGACCTGAAGTATGTTACATGGAAAACTGTATTCCTGGTTACAATGACCTCTTCTAGGAGGATAAGTGAACTGCAAGTCCTCTGCAAATAGCCAAATTATATAATTCCTCAAAGGGACAAAGTAGTTCTTAGAACCAACACAAAATTCCATCCGAAGGTGGTATCTGAATTCTACCAGAATTGGTCAGTGACCCTCCCTGTACTCTGTCCAGAACATTCCAGTGCAGGTGAGGAAAAGCTGCACAGCCTGGACCTAAAGCAGGTCCTGACTATTTAAAGGGACTGGACAAAAGATGTCAAGTCCCAGAGTACACAGCTTTCATTACCTATGGTGAGGTTGGCAAAGGCAAACCAGCTACAAGGAAATCTATCTCTCACTGGATAGTCTCTTGTATTTAGTTCTGCTATAAAAAAGCTGGGAAAATGCCACCAAGAGGCCTAAGAGCACACTCAGCAAGGGGTAGTCCATTGTTAGACATTTGCAAAGCAGCTAGTTGGAACACAGTACACACCCTCACAAAGCATTACTGTTTGGTCACATAGTCCAGACCAGATGACAACTTTAGATGCCAACTGTAGTCTTGCAGAACCTTTTCCCTAACTAGGTTCTGGCCCCAGTCTCCCAAGGTGCTGCTACAGAGTCTGTATAAAATGTAAACATGTAGGTTAGGGATTCCTGGTTTAGAAAAAAAAATACTCACTATAGTAATGTTGTCTTTTTGGAACACATACAGACAGAGGTGAGAAAGAAGTAAGTGCCTCAGCTGGGACTTGAACCTAGGCCACCTGAAATACCGTTCCGATTGCTCTAACCACCTGCATCACTGAGACACCTGGAATCTCAGCTGTCCCCATTCACATTACTCTTTCTCAAATGCATAACCTGGGCTCTCCCCAAGCAAATTACTGTTTCTCAAATACACAATGGCAACACAAATATTTACTTGTAACAATGACACAGGAGAGCAGTGTGCATATTTATGGAATACATATAAATATAGGTGAGAATGAAGTAAGTGCCTCAGCTGGGACTTGAACCCAGGCCTCCTGGAATACCATTCTGATTGTGCTAACCAGCTGTGCCACTAAGTCAACTGGAACCTCAGCTGTCCCCATTCACATTACTCTTTCTCAAATGCATAACCCAATGGCAACACACATATTTACTTGTAACAATCACACAGGAGTGCAGTGTTCATATTTATGGAACACATACAGACAGAGGTGAGTAAGAAGTAAGTGGCTTGGCTTCCAGTTGCCTCAGTGGTGCTGCTGGTTAGCTCAATCAGAACAGTACTCTGGGTGGCCTCGGTTCAAGTCCCAGCTCAGACACTTACTTCTTTCTCACCTCTGTTTGTATGTGCTCCAAAAAAGCAACATAACTAGTGTGAGTAATTTTTTTTCTCTGTCTTGAGCATTCAAAGCTTGGCGTGAGGTCCTGCTCACCTGGCCCATAGCTGGGAATATCCTCACTCTGGGTAGACCTTCAGTTGTCAACCGTACCAATGGCACCTCTTGATGTAGCATTAAGATTTCAGCAGAGAAGGGGTGGGGCTCTCATAAAGGGCTCCTTTACCTGCTGAGCTAGTTCAGAGGCACCACTTCAAAGCTATTCCTCCTATGACTGACTGATTCTGGTTCACCTGATTTGTGTTAAGATTGGTAGGCCAGCTGAGCACCTCAGCAATCATTGCACTCCTTCTCCCGCCTTGGAGGAGTAGTGTTGCAGAATTAGGCTCACAACCCTTTGTGGCATTCTGGTTAGAGGGATAGAGGAGAGCTTTCCTCCAAATTGGAATATTTTCCACCCTCTTTAATTCAGTTTTCAAATTGCAGCAGCAGAGCTGTCACTAATCAAAAACATCCCAAGCCTGGAGGGAAGGCGAACTAGGCTTTGGATCCCCAGAGATTTCCTCCTCAAACATTTTTTTTTCTCTCCTCCATGACACAGGTGATAGTATTTAGTTAGCTTTAGGCAATAATCCCTAAGTCACTTAGGTAGGTTTCTGCTGTTGGATGAAGCAGGTGACTATCCTGTAAGTGACCTGTCTCATCCCTGTGGCTGTTCTCTCTCTCTCTCTCTCCTTAGGATGCCAGACCTCCATGTCCATTCAGTCAGACCTCCAAATGTAACACTATTTACCTGTTGTTTCCTGCCTACTCAAACAATACTACCAACTAACCCATATTACCAACTGAACCCATACTACTAATCAACTTATGTACAGGTCCTGAAACATGATAAGTGTTCACTACCTTGCATGCTTTGCTTGAATCTTTTGAAGATTCTTCCTAAGCTACCTTTATCCAAGGGAATCACTCCTGTGCTCTCTAAAGGGGTTGAACCCTCCCCTAGGGTTCCTTGCCTTCATGCCTTCAGGGTGGTAAATCCCACAGATAGAGAGGCAAACAGCCAAAGATTATCTGTGTTACACAAGCACAAAACTAGTTGCACAGGCACATTGAGTAGGAAGGCTATAGCCTGTTTTTCAATGGGGTAGTGCAACTGGCCACACCTACCCTTATCCTGTTTAAGGGATGCTCTCTTTACTCCACACACAAGCAGTTTTTCCTTGCCTTTCCTTCCACCCCCCCCCCAGCAGCACACCTCTCTCCTGTGGGCTTCTTCCTAAGGTACCTTTAGCCAAGGGACTTCTTCCTGAAGCACATCAAGGTGTGGAGCCCCCTCCAGGGTTCCTTGCCTTCGTACCCCTATAGGGTGGTATATCCCATGGATAGAGAGAGCGGTGAACTGCCAAAGATTATCTATGCTACATAAGCACAAAACCAGTTGCATAGGCATATTGAAGTATATTTTAAGTGCTATAAAATGCTGCTAGTATCCACTTTGTAGACATGCTATTTTAAATTCCTAGTCTGTCTATTGCAGATATGCATAACGCTGCTAATATTTATTATGTAAACATTTTCTAATTTCATTATCTGTTTGGCATGTTGTAATATGTTATTTTTATTGTAATGGCATAAACTGCTGATCAATAAACAGATCTGACTAGACTCAAATCCAGAGGACTATGGTCATAAGTTAAAAAGGGGGAGTTGCAGGGCAGCTCAGTGAGACGCTAACCAGGACTAGCTAAGGTGGTTCTGCCAGTGGTGTTGGCAAAGGCCTTGCTTCCAGTGACAGTGGTATAGCTTTACATACTGCACCCCCTGCTTTATGTTCATGGAGTTGGGAACCTGAGATATTAGATCAGAGTTGGTAAGCCAACCAAAATCATAAGAGTGATATACTGTCCTAACAAGAAAAGCAGTCACTGAGTTATACTACAATTGCCACAACAAAACACCACCATACAAAACAGTCAAAGAATGTTGTAACAAATGAAAATAACATTAAAGAAAAAAGAAGTGTGAACTTAAAAAAAAACACTTCAGACAGTGTGGATGCAAAACAAAGAAAACAAAATACTGTCTGGCAAATATTTGGAGGTTTCGTAACGTATCCTGAACAATACTGTATGTAACTAGTCTTTCTGAAGTAGACATTGATAAAAAAGTATTTAAGTAGATTGAGTTGGGAACCTGCAGTGTTTTTTGTAATAAAAAAAAAACAAATACCAACCTCAGCATTATATACTGGCTGAAAACACACTCCATCTACAACAGGAACCATTGCCAAAAAAAGGTTTTATTTTATTGAGACAAGCATCTCTCTCTCTCTCTCTCTCTCTCTATATATATATATATATATATATATATATATATCTCTATTTCTCTCTATATATATCTTTCTCTCTCTAAAAGATTAACAGATTTGCTGAGCATATAAAATTTAATGCACAGACAGAGTTGCTTGCACGCCATAAAGACATGAAAAAACCTGAAATATCACAACCCGGATTCTAACACAGGGTCCCTCAGAGGGTGTGAAACATCAGTTCTTTCATACCTTCATGGTGTGTAGCAACTCTACCTGTGCCATTCAACACATATGCACCTTACACCATACAGTGCATGCATCAAGTTCTACACAGCTTGCTCAGCACTGTGTGGAGGATTTTCAGAAGAGCTGGAAACAGATGCAACTCTAGGCTGTGCCTGTATCTGCGTCTCTTCACTTGGGTCAAGGCAGCCCTGCTGCTATTTTTAGAAGTTGTGTCTGGTTATTTAAAAAAGTCACAATTTGTGACAGAAAATGGATGCAAAAAGACAATAAAAAAGGAACATGTACAAGTTATCTTATTACTGTGGATATTTAAAATCTCAGGTGGAGAAACTGCACATATTTGTGCCCATTTATGTAAGGCATGAAAAGCAAAACTTGCCATTCCAAAAGTTACATGTTCTGAATCAGAGAAAATATTCAGTCATTTTGCTTTTACTACTGTATGAATATTTATCAGTTCCTAAGGAGCTCAACAAGTGTCACCTGTCTTTTTCTAGTAAGTTGCATTCTAGCATGATAATCTTACCCCATGGTTACATTTATTTTTAAGATTTCACTTATTCACCATCTCTTTCCTAAACAATGCATAGGCAGTTTCTAAAATTTTAGGTCTGAACCTACAGATGGAAGGTCTATGCTTCTGCTTTTCATAGTATTTCAGATATAATTATGCTTTTCTATAAAACCTGCATTCTATACAAAAGTATAGACCTGGTACATCAGTCAACTTTGGATATGTGTTCTGGAAAAAAAGTAACCCAGTTTTTCTGTTTAGCTTCTGTAAATATGTTTCAATGTGTCTCTTTCAACTTTTGGAAGCAGTTATCCTCATTTTTAATTTTACCTGACTTCCAATATTAGTGTTATAATACTGTCAGGTCTGGCCAAGACTACCTTCTTTCACCGTCTTACAGCCCTAATTAGAGTATTAGTTTCTGTAGGGATTGTGTTTGTCTGAGCATATAATAACGCTGTTGTAGCATCCCAGGGCAGTAATAAAATGTTCCTCAGGAACATATTCTGAACCACCTCTAAACTTTTTATATTTTTCTTTCCACATATTGGTGACAAATCTCATTATTGTACAGCATTTAACTTGATGCTGATGTCTTGATGTCAAATGTCTTTTTTAATGGATCAAAAAAACTTCCTGCAAATTGTCTCCAAACCTTGTAATGCTTCTAGAGGTTTGTTTAGCTTTTTTCTTTATTCCTTCTACATGGGAACCCCAACTATGCTGTTTTTCCAAAGTGCCTCCTAGATATTTATATTCCCTAACATTATATAACTGTAAGGACCCCCTTGCCTTTTATTATGCTTACTCATTTTCTTCCATGTGTAATGACTTTAGATTTCTTTCCATTAATTGCAATATGTAGCTGTTTCAGATTATTTTCTGTACCTGCTTGGGCTATCTTTAGGTCAAGTGGAGTTTGGGATAACAAAATAACATCATATGCACAACTTAAAAATTGTGCTTTAGTGTTCTTAATAGATGGAGCAAAAGTACACATTTTTCTAATGCTGTGGCACACGATTATATATAAACATTAAACAGGAAGAGGGCCATCGGGCACCTCATTTTGCATTTATTTAACTTTAATCTTCCATGTTAGTTTCCCACCTCTTTCAGCTCTTATACAAGCACTATTATTAGTATGACTCAGTTGAACAATGCGTTTCTCCTTAGTCATCCCTGGTAGTTTATTTACCTGGTAAAGGTGATTGTAGAAGAAAATCTCTGAGGCACTTCAGACCTTACAAACTGGATCTCATAGCCACCTAACAGGTACAATGCACATGTGACTTCTAACAAAGTCCAGCCCCTACTAGACCGCTCCTCTGCCCTTACTTGGTCAGTTAGACTTCTTCCATAGCTGTACCTGTGTACTTAGAATAAATAGAAATTTGGCTACAATCATGCCTTAAATATGTATATGCCTCATACTCGAGAGTTCTGAATTTTGGCCTTTTAATTCCTATTAATGACATTCTAATACAAACCGGCCATACAGCATGCCGGTAATTCAGATAATTTCCTCATCTAGACATTGCTTATACATCATTTCTGCCATGTCCACGAACTGTGTCCCATCAGGGAAGGATGTGGAGTGCCTCAGAGATATTCTCTCACAATAATCTTTACCAGGTGAGTAAACTACCATTGGGTGGAGAAATCTCTTAGGCACTCCAGATTTTACACAATGGGTCATTAAAAAGCAGTTCACAGTCCCAGTCAGGGTGGGGGAGAAAGTTTGTGCATGGACGAATGTTCCAGTGCTGTTTTTAATACAGCTGAGTCAAATTGCCCTTGCGGCAGACAGTGTATCCAGTCTATAATGTCTTATAAACCTGTGCACTGAAGCCCACTTTGCTGCCGCACATATCTCATCAGTTTTTGCGAAGTTTTGTTCTGCCCATGGGGTAGCCACTGATCTCATTCAGTGGGGTCTTATGCCTTTTGGTGGCACTAAGTCCTTGGCTTTGTAGGAATACAACATTGCTTCTTTCAGCCAAGCCACAGTTGTTGACATGGAGGCTCTGCATCCTTTTGTCTTGTCCCACCACAGATGAACATCTGGTCCTTTTTCTTCTCTTGCTCTATTCAGGTATGTCACCAACAGTATCTTCATCCCTAATGTGTGGAGTTTGGTTTGCTATGAGGTTTCTGCTTCATGTAGCTTGTTTGGCAGCTCTGTTGTTTGTGAGGTATGGAAACTTGAGTTGACTTTGGGCATAAATTAGGGAACTGTTCTCATAGTGATCCTGTCATGGTGGAATACTCTGAATGGAGTTGTAATGGCCAG
The DNA here is from genome assembly GCA_016271365.2 of Neoceratodus forsteri. Taxonomy (NCBI): domain Eukaryota; kingdom Metazoa; phylum Chordata; order Ceratodontiformes; family Ceratodontidae; genus Neoceratodus; species Neoceratodus forsteri. Next base: position 685,096,803 of record CM028137.1, on the reverse strand, counting down.
TGCCTTTAGCTCACATGTCCTTCTGGCTGAACATATGGCCATGAGTAATGCTGTTTTTAGTGTCAACCACTTCAGGTCTACTTCTTCTAGGAGTTTGAATGAGTAAGAAGTGAAGGCTTGTAGTATCATTACTAAGTCCCATGGCACTGTGGTCTGTCTTGTCCTTGGTTTGATTATACTGACTGCCCTGATAAATCTAATTACAGCTGGGTGAGACACAGGTGCTGAATCACCTATTTAGCCCCTAGCAGCTCCAATTGCTGCTACTTGCACTCTCATGGATGATGGGGAGAGGTCTTTTTCCAGTCCCTCCTGTAAGAATAAGAGGATAGTTGGGACCTCAGCCCACTCCAGGTCAACCCATCTCTTCGTGCACCAGTCAATGAATATGCCCCACTGTCTTTTGAATGTGTTTGTGGTGGATGATCATCTGGACATAGTCAATGTCTCCACCATTTTCTCTGCATAACTGGCCTTCAGCAGTCTCTCCCCTTCAGGAGCCAAGCAGTAAGCTGTAGACTGCTGGGGTCTGGGTGTAGTACTGGGCTCTGGTGGACTATGTCTCACCTATCCGGCAGTATCCAGGGATGCTCCAATGCCATGGCTACCATCATTGTGAACCATGCCCTTCTTGGCCAGTTTGGGGTCAGTATAGTCACCCTTGCACATGATTGTCCCACCCTATGGAGCACTTGTGGAATGAGTGACATGGGTGGAAACTCATAAGCTATTGTGAATGTCCATTCTCTGGATAGAGCATCTACACAAGCTGACAGGTGTTCCTTGTATCTGCAGTAGAGCCTCTGCACCTGTGAATTGTCTGTGGTAGCCATCAGGTGCAACTCTACCAGTCCCCAGTATGAGTTGATCTCGTGAAAGACTTTTAGGTTGAGCTGACATTCTCCCAGGTGAATGAGTTGGCAGCTCAGCCAGTCTGTGGTCCAGTTCAATTTCCCTGCCCTATGTATCACTGTTTGGGAGGTAACATTGGCTTGGGCCCAATTGAGTCCCTTGGTTGCCTTCCTCTGCATTGCCATGCTCCTGGTGCCTCCCTGCTTTGCCAGGTGTACCACTGTGGCCATTTTGTTGAATCCGAGCATGGAACGTCTGCAGTATGTTGAAGACTGTGTGCATTTCCAGTACATTGATGGGAAGCCTCGCCTTGGTGGGCTTCCACCTGCCCTGTGCCAAATGGTTGCCCAGGGACACCCCACAGTCTTGCAGGCTGGCATCCATTTCTATGACCACCTCCATGTGTGGATCCACTGCCACTCCCTTTGTCAGGTTGTCTACCTGCAGCCACCAGGTCAGGGACCCTTACACCTGTGGTGACATGATGAAGGGAGCCGATCAGTTCTGCTTTTTCCACTGCCCTGTCTGATGTAATCCAGCAGAATTGGCCTCATGTTCCACCATGCTCAGGGAATCAGTTCTCTGTATGAGGTCATCATGCCCAGCAGTTAGGAGACGTCGAAAAGCGACGGCACCTTGTGGGCTATCAGCCCTCAGATGAGGTAAAGCAGTGCCTGTATCCAGTCATGTGATGGGTTGACCCTGCCTTTTGTGGTGTCTATGAGGGCACCTAAAAGCTCAGTTTGTTGGCTGGGTGCTACGGTGCCCTTCTCCCTGCTGATCACTCAGCCATGGCTCTCTAGGCAGTGTATCACTATATCTGTGCCCTTGTGGGCCTGCAGTAGTGATCTCACTTGGATCATCCAGTTGTCAAGATCAGAGATCATCTGGATGCCCTGTTCTCGCAGGCTGGCAGCCAACACCACTGCTGTCTTGGTAAAAACCCGTGGGGCCAACACCGGTCTGAATGGTAGTGCCGTGTGCTGGAAATGTTGGACTGGGATGTGAAATCTTAGGAACTTGTGGTGAGACAGATGGATCAGAATGTGTAGGTATGTGTTCTATAGATCTATGGACATCAGGTAATCTCCTGGCCTTAGTGCTTTGATTGTACATTGGACTGTTTCCATCTTGAACCACTTCTACTGGATGAAACAATTCAAGAATTTTAAGTCTAGCACTCTGTAAAAAGTCTCCTGTCTTCTTGGACACCATAAAGAAAGCAGAATAAATTCCATGACCCTGCTCTTGTTTTGACACCTCTGTAATGGCCCCGGTTTCTATGAGTTTGACCAGTGAGTCCTTGTCTTGGTCTGGTGAGGCCCTCTTCTTGAACACTGTGGAGATGACTAACCTGTCCTTCTGAAGTGTTTCTGTAAATTCTATTGCATAGCTCTCTGTTACTACTTCCCTGACCCATCTGTCTGTTGTGGCTCTTATCCATTCATGGGCAAACAGTTTCAGTCAGGACCTGATGGGGGGGGTATGTCGGTCTCACGTCCCATGTCCTGTAGTCATTGTTTATTCTGCTTGGACTTGAACATATTATTAGGTAGGTTTCTGTTGTGATGGAATTTGTTTTGGGGTTTGTATTGGTAACTTCTTTTGCCTTGCTGGCACTGTCTTTGGTAGTAGCTTGAGCCCTGGTTTTGTCATCTATCATGAAAATTGTGGTTCTTCCTGGATCTTGACCTGTCTGGTAGGTATGTGTCAGATGATGACTGGTCCCTCATCATCTCCCTACTGTTATTTTTTTCCTTTCAGGACTCTCTCCATTTCTTCACTGAACAGTGATGTTAATTTGAAGGTATTTTCAATAGCATGGCCTTAGATTCTAGGTCTATGTCCATATCTTCATCCAAATGAGCTTCCTGGCCCTGTTGGTTACAGCTGTTGACCTGGCATTAATTCTCAGTGAGTCCACCACCATGTCTGCCAAGTATTTTGCCTCTAGTATGGACTGATCTAGCAGAGTCCTTTCTGGTGAGTTGGGTGTTATAGTATTCTGAATATTCTGGAGCCAGGAGACCTGAGCCCTGGTCGTGTAAATTGCCGTGGTTGCCTCTCTCAGTCCCAGCTGACCAGCTCATAGTTCTTTTTGAGTAACTCTTCTAATCTTTTATCTGTCAGCTCCTTAAGAGATGAAGCCCCTTCAGGTGGTTGTACCATCTCTTTACTTAGCAAGGTAACCTGTGGGTCTACCTGAGCCGCTGTGCACCTTGATTTCAGTTTGTTCACTTGGGAATGGGTACATCTTGTCCCATGACCTCTGTTCTGGGATTCTGGTAGGTTCCACAGATTCCCATTCTTTCTGTATGACCTCCTGCAATGACACGCAGATCAGAATGGTGTTTGAGGATTTCAAGGCTGGATTTAGGGAGGCAATCAGTTTCTACGGGGTTTCTACAGGAGGTTCTGTGAATCCTACCATTTCTTTTATTGTCTTTATCAGGTTGGGGACTTGATCAGAAGTACAGTATTTAGCCATTAGGGTGTGTGGGTCCTGCTCCATAGGTTCCTGTGGTTCAGGCTTGCCATGTGATGGTGTAAGATTCATTGTCTGATTCCTCCAGGCACTCTTAGCATGATGGGGAGTGGGGCGGCCTTGATGGTTGTGGTGCTGTGCCAGCTGGTGTCTTGGTCTGAGAGATCTCAGCCAGTTTTGCACCATGGACATCATGAACTGCTGCTGCTGTTGGATAAAAGAATTCCTCTCCTGTTGGTTCTGTAGGAGCAGTGCTGTAGTATCCAGCTGTGAGTTCTCCATGGAGAAAGTATTGGTTGGTGCTGCCACTTGAGAGGATGGGCCATGGTCCTGCTTGAACTGGTCAGAGTGCTCAGATATTTCCTCATCCAAATAGTTGGGGTAAAGCTGGCTCATATTAGCTGAAAGTAGAGGTATTTTGCAGGTCTTGCATATCCTGGTCTTCACCATAGTTCCTCGTTCTGCAGAGATATAATGGGGGAGAGCACTTTTAATGGCATGCCTTGTCTGGGCCCCATCCATCCTATGTGTTCCTCCTCTTGCTCTCTCTGTTGTTGGTCTGTCATAATGGGAACATGTGTTCTTCTTGGAGAACTTCTAAAATGGTCACCCATGTAGCTCTGTAGTACTGTCTGTAGAACTACCAAGATGGCCACATGTGTAGTCTTTTATGGGACTACAAGTATGGCTGTCTCCATTTTGCCTCATTGACCCTCTCTTTACATCCTGTTATTCCCTCTGCTCCAGATAAAGACTGCAGTTCTACCCACTAGGCCCCTCAGAACTGTCTACCTCCTGCTTATCTGTGGGTCAATGTTCCCCTTCCCCATTAGTCACCAATTCAGTGCTGGGGAAGTGGAGGCCGCATGGGGTGAGCATGCCAGGAAGTTCGTGCTTATCGCACATGTGCCAAGTCCAAAAAATCCCTTAGAACTATCAGGGAAGACACAGCAGGGGTCACATCAAAATAGCCAAGGCCTTCACCCCTCCTCCCCAGATGGACTTCCTTGTGGTGACTGCCTCATCTCCTGCCAAGTAGAAAACTTCTTGTTCCTCTGGTGTTTTTTTACTGCAGGATCCTCTTCTCCGGTGGTGGGTAGATCTCCATGAATCTGCTAGCGGGAACTGCACAGTGCTACCCACAATGCCAGTGGACCTAGAGCACCTCACTAGTAGGGAGGTGCTCCAGTGGCCCTACCACCTGGTATTAAAGAACCGATCAGATCGATGATTCAGGGATCTGATTGGTCTGCCTGCAATACCGTCATCTTCTCTTTTATTCTGCCTCTTTCCCTGAAGTAGCAGAGTTATCATCCTCCTTCTGAGTTTCCTCATTCTACAGCCTATTCAACACACCAACATGGTTCTAGAACAGAATAGAGCCTACCCAGACCTAAAATGTGAGGTAGTCATGATAGTAATAGCCTGTATTATTGAGGTTTTTTTGTATAAGCTATATTACCTTCTAAAAAAAACTTTTTCTTCTGTTTTGCTCAGGAGCTGCATCCTGTGCATGTAGCCTGATCAGATACACATGAATAACTGACCAAGTAAGGACAGAGGAGGGGTTTAGTAGGGGTTGGATTTCATTTGAAGTCACATGTGCATTAAGCCTATTAGGTGGCTATGAGACCCAGTGTGTAAGATTTGGAGTGCCTTAGAGATTTCTCCATACAGTAGGCATTGTGTTATCTAGTACACCTACCTGGTAAACAAAAACAAAATGAATAAGTACATGTATGATGCTATGCAAATTTTCTAATAGAATTCAAAGTGTATCTCTATGAACATTATGAAAGCCACTATACATGTCTAAGTATACTACACAATTCTTTGCTTTCTCTTAGTAACATGTCTATTTATTATATGATTCAAAATGAATATGTTATCAAGTATTCTTTTCTTTCTTCAATGTACTGCTTGAAACTGTGAGAAAATATCAACATTCTCTGCCCATGTTTCATGGTCAGTTAAAATAATTCTCAAGAAAATCTTAAAGCCGATAAATACTATAACAATCTGATTCTCCTATAAGGTTAGAGATTTCAGGGTCACCTTTTTTGAATGACAGTGCAATTGCACCCTTAGTTCTGTCCAATGACAGTACTAACTTCCCAATGATTCTGTTGGATAACAGTGTAAGGATCCTACTTTTTCATAGCACTCTGCAAAAGGTTTTTCACATGATGCATCTGCCCAGCTTTTAAAGCAACATGTTTAACTCAGTAAAACAATATATATTTTTGCACAGAATCCTGTGGTGCACATGATGTATTTTCAGCTGGCATGTAATGCTGAGAGATGGGTGCATGAGTATTTCTTATAGATAACCAATGTTGTTGTTTACTATGGCTCCACTACTCTATGATGGAGCGACCCTCTAACTGTCCTTAATATTATTTTGTACTAATATTGACAGTGTCTCAGCAGGTTGCACATTCCTGTTTAAGGCCATATGATTGGAATGCTGTAGGTTTTAGTTCTACACCAGGAACGTGAGGTAAATCCTAATACTGACACTTCAGTGGAGTGGGTGTGGGGGTGAAGCTGCACTCCTGAGGTACTATCTCTTAGAAGAGATGTTAAACTGAAGTTCTATATGCATGTCTTGGTAATGCATAGGTGGACATTAACGATTCCATGACACTTCTCAAAAACAATAGGGAAATTTAAGCAATATGCTGGCCAAATGTCTCCCATTGATTAAATCCCCAACAACTTAACCTGATTCAATAGGTCGCTTTGTATCTGTAACCCCAGGACAAGGCTGAACATTAACAGAACTGACCAGCCCTCCTTGCACGGTCAACAAAAACTAACTAAATGAGTATTTTAACTGGAATGGATTTGTCAAAACACCAAAGAACACGTTTTTCAAAAGTTTTGATGCTGGTAATATCCTTGTTTTTAGGCTATTCATGTGTGAAAATAACTGTGTCAAAATGTTTAAGTATTATTTTCCAAAATTTTGGAAGATTTGTGATGTTTTAATTGTTCCAGTCTTACTTCTTTAGTCTTGCTTTTAATACTCTGTTCAATTACTGTTAGGAAATAGCCCATGTTAGCATAATTAGGTTACATTTTTTAACCTAATGAGGCACTTATTTTATATTACACTATATTGATTTTACATGCACAGTATACTCTAACTTTTCTCTCCAACATCCTTGTTGTTCTTCAGATATTTGCATTTTTTCTTAATTCCATCAATTCAAGCCAATGATACATTAAATCTAACAGTCATTGCAAGAGTCTTTAGCCACACAGATTTAAACTGCATAATGTAGTCATGCTCAGCAGTTGAAAACTAACTTATTGTGTCCAAGAACTGTTTGGACAAAAATCTGCTGATATTTTGTTTTTGGTTATTTACTGGTTAATGACTGGTACCTATATCCCACTCAGGTATTCATACTGCCAGATACCTTCTTAGAAAGAGATTAAGAGATTAGAAATCATGACATACGTTTCAGTCATTCAGGATTACAATAGCAAAACTTCCACTTTTTAAGGCACAGAATTTGCAAACAGTTTTGCCCTGCAATTAAGTTATTTGGCAGAAAACTGAAACAGATTTCTAATTTATGGAACATACAGTAAACTCCACAAATCTCATTCTTAACACTGTTTATGGCATTTTTCTAGGTGTTTGACTTGCAGATTTCAGTTCTGCAACTCAGTTATTTTTTTAGAACTTTGTAAATTTTCATAAATTTTGTACATTTTATTTGCCGCTTTGGACCATTCTTTTGTACATAAACTTAGTAAAGGTTGCTCATCCTTCTTTACAACTGGTGGGAATGTGTTGCAGCAGGTGATATGGATAGTAGACATGTTTATGCACATTTCCAGCACCAAAGTAAATGAGAAAGAGCTAAAAAAATAGTATTTTCCCCATGATAAATCCAGCAATTGACTTTTCTAGTGTGCCACTCAATTTTTAGCAGTCTATGTTAAATCTAGGACTACTGTTTTTCTAACTGTGACTCTGATGTTTACAGATACTGATGAATGCAGCACTGGCCCTGAGAAATGTGGCCAAATATGCATCGAACGGAATCAATTTGAAGTAAGCAAGGGGTATGAATGCAGCTGCTACAGTGGGTTTGAGCTTAATCCTGACAAGATTTCTTGCAAAGGTAATGGGTTCCATCTTTACATTTACCAGTATTTGCTTAGATGAATCTGAATTGCTTACTATACTAAGAGGGATCAGCAAGACCACAGCCCAACAGCAGATGCCCACACACTTTGAACTTGCAAGCCTTAGCAGAAGATAGGTGCAATGTGGCTCTGTCTGGCCTGTCTTTGTCTATGAGTATAGAAATCTACTCTCCCTGTCTTCTTGTTCTACTTATACTATTATGTACCTTTTTCAGTCAAGATCCCCTCAGGGGTGTCTCTAATCAGTGCTATTAAAAGTAGCACTGGTCTTTCCCACTGTTAGATGAATTATCTTGTGTATCCACTAAAGTACTGCACATTACCTCCCTCGAGAATATAATTGCCTTGTCATGTTTTGAATGCATCTTTTGTATTACTATTTATGTGGCCTATATCTGAGGTGCATAGCCATTCTGCACCCATTGCGCCCCCTGCACAGCATGCACCAAAGGGACGCGCAGCCCCTATGCTCCTGATCCCCTGGCTACATGGACAGCAATGTGCTATTGGTGGGTGGGGGCATGCTGGGAACATTCCTGCACTACCTGCCATTTGCAAAGGCATGCAGTGCATCTCTCAGGGGAGCATAGCAGGTTACACTAGGATAGACCCTGCCATAACCACAGTACAGACCTGGCCCTGCACACTTAGAATCCCCAGCCAGCCCCAGTGTCAGAATGGTAGCCCCCCACCGAACACAAAATGACCAGTGCCCTATGCCTGCAAGTCAGCCACTCCTCTGCTCTGGCCCATCCTCATAGGTGCACAGCAGACCCTCCCCCTGAACATGACTACCCTGTCCTGTAGGAGACAATGCCGGATCCACCCCCACCCACCCAAGCACATGGTTGCACCAACACCAGTGACTTACACATCAGCGTTCCAGCACACACAGAGGTATAGTCCCCAGGACACAGCAGGAAATAGGCTGGTGGTGCCTGTTATGCCATTCCTGATGCAACCTGTGCAACATAAACAGATATATATCAATGCCCAGTGTGTAACCCCCACCCTGTCACCCAGCATTTGCATTGGTGGCCAGTGCCCCCCACCCCATCATGGGAGAGACATCACACCCCCACATGACAGCTGTATCCCCAGTGTGGCACATGCCTCCCCATTACTGCCCCATCACTGTCTGTGTTTGGTACCCCCCACGGTAGCACATCCAGCCTGGGACCCAGCCCAGTATGGAAAATCCCTACCCATCCCCTGGCCAAATTCCCCAAAGTCCCTTCTTGGTGGCCAGTGTCCCCCCCCCACCCACAGTACCGGCATCACCACTCCTCTATACCTCATACCTGCCCATTGGTTCTGCAGCCAGGAATGGCTAATGGCATAGCCCTCCACACACCATCTCAGTTGGTGGACATCCAGCTGATGCTTGGAGCATGCCCCTATATATAGGTAGCATGCTCCCAGCATCAGTCGGAATGCGTGGAGGGTTGTGCTGCTGGCTATACAGGGCAGCAGCACAGACTACCAGGTAAGGGGTTGGGGAGGGGGTTTGTCAGTACTACAGGTGGGTGGGGGGGTTGACTCTAAATCCCTGGTACTGTGGGGCACTGGGATAAGGGCACATGGTGGGTGGCCTAGGCACAGAGTATGTGCAGTGGGGGATATCATCATGTATACTGGGTAGGGTGCTGCCATATGTTGGGGTGGGCAGGGTGCCTGGAATGCAGTACCAGGGTCGGGGACACCATGTGTTGGGTTGGGGGGGGTTGTTGCCATGTGGGACTGGTGTTGTGGCTGACATGCACTAGAGTAGGATGTAAGACAGGATCAGGTTGAGACGGCACTGTGTTTAGGTGGGGGTGCTTCTGGTCATTCGGTGTTGGGGTGGTCTTGTGTTGGGAGGCTGTGCAATGGGGCAGGGCTGCAGTGACCATGGATCTCAGGCAGGGAGACTTTGGTCAATGTGGCCACATGGGTCCTGGTGCCTGCATTCGCTATTCCCACACCCAGACCTGTGCATCACTGCACCAGTGATCTACTCCAGCACCCAAGATGGGCATCTGATTGGATGCCCACCTGGGACTGCAACTCTGCCCCCAGCCACCCTGAGGAGGCCTGTACATTGGGGTTGGGGTGTAGAGCTGCAGACAGGTGGTGGACATTCATGAGTGCCATCCTGTGTGTGCACACCTGTCCATAGGTACGGAGCTATGCAGGTGGGGTACATGCCTATGGCGTATACTTTTCACCATATCATGCATAATCTCCAGTTATCTCATCTGATAATTTGTACCCCAGTCCCACTGCACTTTAAGTGTAGAAATGCTTCATGTAGTTGCTCTTGATGTTTCCTCCTTTGAATTGGTAATTGCACCCTCACACGTAGTGCGGTAGATCCTTAAAGTCTAGTTTTAATTTCAAGATCACACTATAATTACTTACTAAATTATGTCATATAGCCACTCCTCTAATGGTAGCTCACTTTACTCCCTACTGTGCAAATCCGTAATTTTACTGTCAGACTAACCATCTCCCATTCCCCTTATTTATTGTACCATTTATCTGCCAGCTTGTCCCTGATCTGCCCCCTCCATCCACCCACCTACCTACTCCAATCTGCTGAATCTAAGCATTTCAGCATCACTTACTGCAAAACTACTGTGGAGCAAACTGCCTTCCTGTTCATCCTTTCCTTTCTCTGAAATAGTCTATGCTTTCAGTTCTGCCCTGCCTATGACTCAAGCAAGCAGCTCCTAACATCTCGCATTATTCCCTCCTGTTCCTGTTTCTAATTCCCCTGTGGCTACCCAGTGCACATTTTGGAGGCTGCTGAGTTCTGTACCCCTATCTGTCCACCCAGTATTCTTTAACTCCAAGATGGCTAATTTTTGCCACCCCTAGTTATATTGTGCATTGTTTATCATGTAAGTTATTATTACATACCATGATACCATTGTTGTTGTTTATATTTTAGGTCTGTTCCACTTTTCACTTACACTAATTTGTATTCATTTGCACTCTATATACAGACTGTTATATTGTTTGTGCCTATATGAGGTATTCTCCTATATACCTCTTCTGTAGGTCTCACCTGGAACTTTGGCTCAGTATGTCTTTCCCACTCACCAGTTTCTAGATAAATAATCTTCCTTTCACATGCGGCACCCTGTTTTATAATATTTGGGCACTAGGTTAAGGCACTTGAAGTCCAATTGTTTTAGTAGTACTCTGCTGTTCTTGTGATGTTTACTCTGTTTTCATGATTTATAGTATGCACCTTATTTCTCACATGTACCCCTCCTCTTATGTTGTGCCTGGAAATGAGCCTTGGCTAAATGGATCCTTCTGGACACCTAATTTATAATAAATTAGTGAATAATTGTTTTCTGTGCTAGAGTCTATGAGACCCATTCACTCCCTCTTATCGAATTTCCCAGATAAAGTTAAAGAATTGTTTATTGTTTGCTATCTCTTAACTTCAGCAGAGGCAGTTTCTTGGCCTTTCCATGCCTTGGCCTATCTCAGTGAAGTATTGTTTTCCAGAAACCTAAGAGATTTACTCTACCCCACAATTCATGAAGCAATTTTTCAATTTTATTTTTGTTTTTTTACATCTCTTATTGTGGTTTTCATCCACTCTTTGTTCTTCATGTCTATCTGTTGGAAACAGAGTACTGTGAAACAACAGTTAAATAGTGCAAAACCAAGCAAAGGTAATCCTGAAAATGTGCTTTATGAATAACATGGTAAAATAATGGCAAAATACAAAGTTGTTCATAAAGATAAGCCTGTGTCAAATGTCTTTTTTCCATAAAGACAGAAACTGTTTTGGTCACCTGATGGTTCAGAGGTTGTGTTTTGTGCCATTGTGTGAGTAACCTGAGTTTGTATCATAAACCTGGAACCCTGCACTCTGGAGGCTCTGGGGATGGTTCTGTCCAAAGCAGAGTTCTTCATCCATGGAGCTGGAGTGCATGTGATACTACTCCTCATTCAGTCCCTGTGGCTGGTACAGGAACTGCCTAACAGATTACATGTTGGGCAATTTTAACCACAAGGGGAAAAAGAATAGCTGCACACTTGATCAGTGAGGGAGAAGGGATGCATTATGCATGTGTGTATTAATGACCTGATTTGTGCATGATACAATCAAAAAGTTAGGGTGAGTGTTCCAAGAATGGTTCCTGTTCTATGGTGGCAGCTGAGGCATTCAGTTCTGATGCCACCTTCTGGTAACCTCAGACACTAGCTAGCATAAATGAACTCCATATCAGTTCTTGCCTATCACAGATAAGTGACCCCATTGTTAGTTTGGGTGGCATGTAAGCCACTAAATACCTAAAGGGTCAGGTCACGATTGGGCCAAGAATGAAGTTAGAATGACAAGAGTGGAAGCCATCCTTCTGAGGAACAGAGAAAGGTTAGGAAAAGAGGCAAAATTTGTTAAGTACTCTGTGCTTATCCTTTTTAGCCTGTTAGCAATATAAATTGTTTGCAATGTAGATTTTCAAGTTACAACTTGTTTGTGTCACATTTCATTGCAGACTGTACACAGTTGTACTGTTGGATTATGAAACATTCTCAGTTTCACATTCGATTGACATTTGCTTATCATAAGAATTTCAAAGAAAATCAGAATGTTTGTTTTCAATTTGTGTAGTTTCATAAGAATTGTTCAACATCAAGGGTATTCAATGTTTATAGAACAAAATCTACATATGCATTTTGCAAGCATTATGGAAACATGAATTGCAGCACATCATTTGCTGTGAGCTTTGGCATAACTTTATTTTCTGCACCTTGCTAATTACAGTTAGCCTGCTCTTTTCAGGAGACAATAACTTATGTAAATGGCAGCTGTTGTCAAATAAGCCCAGAAACCAGAATGAACCCCCATAAAGTTGCCTTTAACTTTTCTTTTCTTTTGTAGCTGTAGTGTCATGTCCAAAAAGCTGTACAAATGGAAATTGCTTCATTGACCCACAAGTCAATCAGCCAAAGTGTCAGTGTAATAATGGCTTTAGCCTTGATCAGGGACAAACAAACTGTATAGGTAAGTGAACATTAAAGTCATTAAATTTTGACTAAAAATGCTCCCTATGGAAGAGACCACAGCCAAGTCTTTTCAGGCTCACTGTCTGCCATTGCATGTTTCAAAGGTAGTGCTAAAATGAGGTGCAACATTTTGTTTCTGTCAGCTCCCTGCAGTATGTTGGCTTTTTTTCATTCTGACACATTTTGGATAGAAAATAGAAAAATGCCATATTTAACACTGATATGTATTTTATTTGTGAGAAAAACATGGGAAATAGATCTGCAGTTCATAATCATTTCTGCAACAGTTCTTCAGTTCATATTGGTGTTTATTCGCCTGTTTTATGCCTCATGTGTGAAAAATGTTATGCATGACAAATGGACCTGGGTGGTCTTCAAAGTTTATGTTCTGTATAAGTAAATGGTCACAGAGTGATGTCTCTTGGCTATCCCCGACAAAGCCTTTGGTCTTGGGGTTATACTATTCTCAAGGTCAAATTGTTTCCTTTGGTATTTTGTCCACTGCAGTAAATCGGTTCACCAGCTATCTTGGCAATAGACAGCAGTTTGCAAAAGTAAATAAACCTGAATGTGATCTTAACATTGTTAACTTTTGGGTCCCTCAAGGCCCCACACTTGGTCCATTACTTTTCTGCATTTTTATCAATATATCTAGGATTCCTGCTTTATGATACACCATGCTTTATGTGGAGGTTATGGTGCTCCACTCTAGTTCCAGGTACATTGCAAATATTGACTTACTGTTCAATGCATACATCTGTAAGGTTCAGTCATAGCCATCACAGAATATGTTATTTAACTCTATCAAGACTCATCCATGCTATTTAGTTTACCACCCAGATTGAAGACATACAGGGGTAACCTGACAATCCCCTGCATAGATGGCTTTCATTTTACCACTGTCACCTCTTTCAAATGCCAAGTCATCACCCATGATCCAGCCCTAGATTTTACGTTGTACATTGCTACTGCATGCAAATTGGCCAATGATAATCTTGAACTTGCCTATAGAAGGAGGTAAATCTAACTAAATAGATTACCACCTATAACAACGTCTGTGCTTTGCTTTGTGCATGACTTAACCTACTTATTGTACACTCTATACTAGTTTAAACTGGCTCCATCCTCACAGTGACAGTATGCCCTAAGTTGTTCCATGGATAAGATTCTATGGAAAAGGCAGTATGGCATAGTGATTAAGTGCACTGAGCTGCAAACCTGGAGACCTGGGTTTGAATCAACCAAAACACATTTACCAGAGGCAAAAGACAGTCAGTACTCCATCAATCAGTACAACGCTATTTCTTTAATCAATTCTGTAGTTTAAAAATCCATCATGGCACATTTCAAAGTAGCAGGTAGATGCAGGCTGAAATATCACAATGCTACAGAGGTCCATAAGCTGTTCAAATGGTAGAGTCACTAGTCCACAGACCTGAAAGATATTCAGCCATGCATCAGATCACGCAATCATTAACGTTTCAATGTCTCACACTGACGTCATCAGAACATGTGGCTTAGCTAAGGAGGTGCACTTACCTCTACCTGCTACTTTGATATGTGTCATGATGGATTTTTAAACTACAAAACTGATTAAAGAAATGACTTTAAATTGACTGGTGGAGTTCTGTTCGTCTTTTGCCTCTGGTAAATGTGCTTTGGTTGTTTGGACTACCTCTGGCAAGGTGCACCCACTTTGATTTATACATGAATGTCAAAACAAACTTCCTTTGCCTGAGCCAATATACTTGTGCTTTTCCTGGGTTTCAATCTCATCAGCTCCAACTTGCACACTGTGTGACCCTGAGCAAGTCAGTTAACTTCCTTGTGCTCCCAAAGTTGACTTGCACCGATAGCTGGTGCACCAGGGATTCTGCACCTGATTCCCTATCAGGTAGGGTACCAGCAGCAAAGTCCTGCAGCTTGCAGCAACTTTGGCCATGTGCCAAACAGACAAAGCTTCTGGATGGGTTGCCGCAAGCCACTCTAAGGCAGCCCTGCTGACTAGAACACCCGCATCCCTTTGTTATTTATTTTTTTTTCCCCATCGATTGGCCCCCATCTCACTGACCCCCCCGACCCATCCCCCAGAATCACCGGCTCTTACCTGCCTGGCCCAGGATCGGCTCCTGTGAGGGGTCGGTCTTCACCCTGCTGACAGGCATTTTCTCTGGTTTTCTCTCGGAGACCCCAGGAGTCAGAACACATGCACTTGGAGGTGCGCATGCATCAAACAGCCCCAGTAATGGACTCCTTTCCCCACCCCCTGGCCTACTGCCTAGGCCCCCTGTGGTCTGAGCTTCCTCCAGCCTCCACTGGGGGTCGGCCATCAGCCAAGGGACACCGCGCTTCCTCCCCGGAGAGGAGAGCCTGCCTGTTGGCAGCTCCATCCAGCTCCACCCTCCCCCTCCATGCCGACCTTGATGCCCCGAACTCGTTCCCGAACCTGGGTCACTGGTGTGGGTTGAGATAAGGTGCCAGCACCTTAGCCCTCAATGCCACCAGGCTGGCCCCTTTTTATTTATTGATTTATTTATGACTTTGGTAACTGGGTAGATGAAATGATCCCAGGGACCATTTTCAGGCATGACCCGGGCCACATACTGTGACCAGAGTATGTTCAATAAGGAGCATACAACAGTGTTACATAAAAATAGAAGATAGCAAAATTACAATGTAATCATAAATGTCAAGCATCAAAATCACAAGCACAAGAAAACAGCATGAGAAATCACAGGTAATACAGTGGTCTGAGAAATCAAAATGCCCTGACAGACTAAAACTGTATTGTGTAGAAAGAATCAGTCAGAAATCCAACAGGTACATTGGCTAGGCAAGGTCCAACGGTGAGTAAGATAGGACTCAGGGGTAAGCTAGGCAGGAGGTGGGGGAGTAGGGAAGACTGAGGGGGGAGGGGAAGGGGATTTGGCAGTAGCAGAAGTGTAGGGATATTAGTCATGTAGAGAGGGTGGTAGTGGGGGATGGGAGGCTACACCACAAAGCATTTGCTGGGGGATACCAACAGAAGCCAGTCCTTAAGATGGATTTTGAACTGGCGGTGTGTACTGGTAGAGCACAGTTCGGTAGGCAGATTATTCCATAGAGTAGGGGCTGCCACTGATAGGGCTCTACTCCCCATGTTAGTGGATACCCTAGGGATGTGTGGGGGGATACAACTATAGTGGAGGCTGCGATACATGGTGCAGATGGAGAGGAGGGGAGAAAGAGGGGATTCCTGGCCAATACAGATGGCAGAATCAACCATGCAGTACAGGGTGAAGTCGAAATGTACCTGCAGTGGTAGCCACCCCAGAGAATTGAAGAAGGCACAGTGGTGTGTTGTGTAGGGAACCAACAGGCACTGTTGTAAGCTTGGGAGAGTTTGGCCATGCTAGTTGCAGATGTCCTGGAGAATATAGGGGAGCAGTAGTCCAGGATAGGGAGAAGATTAACCTTGACGGTGGCAAGGCTGGCCTCCAAGATGAGGTATTGTTGTATTCTGAAGGCAGTTCCTAGTTTTTGATGGAACCTTAGGACTAGAGCATCTATGTGATTGGAGAAGGAGAGGGAAGGGTCAAGCACTACTCCAAGGTATTTAAAATAAATGACTTCTTTAAGGGCATGACCATCAGAGGATACAACGTTTAGAGGGGAGAATAACTTGTATTTAGCTAGGAAGGGCTTTAATCTGAACAACATTGACTTTGTTTTTTAGCATTGACCAGAAGGAGGATATAAATCATAATCCCATCCCTGGTGGCCTAGCAACCCCCCCAGCCCTGATCCCCTTTTCAAATAGTACGCGTGTCCCTGGTGGTCTAGCAGACCCCCTCCAGCCCCAATGTGCCTGAATAATAAAGCATCTGTCCCTGGTGGTCTAACAGACCACACCCAGCCCCAATCCCCTTATTACTAAAATAATCAGGTCCCTAGTAGTCTAGCAGAGCCCTCCATCCCTGATCTGCATGCATAATATAAATATCTGTCCCTGGTTGTCAAATGGACCCCCCCCCAGCCCCAATCCCCTTATCACTGAAATAATCAGGTCCCTGGTGGTCTAGTGTAACTCCTGCCTCGATCTGCCTGAACAGTACAATATTCCTTTCCTGATGGTCTAGTGGACCCCCCTCCTTGTCCCTGATAGGCCTTATAATATAAATATATATTTCCCTGGTGGTCTAGTGGACCCCACCACCCCACTCCTCCTATCCCATCCTCAAGCCAGCAACTTGCACAGCCCTCCACTCTCCATCATGGCCAGCCACTGACTGAACTGCAAGAAGTGCTACTGTATGCAATATGCACTCATTGATTGACAGAGCTGTCAGTCAGTGAGCACATACTGTATACAGTATGTACTCCTTCAAAATTCAGTCAGCAGGTGGCTGTGGTGGAGAGTGGAGGGCTGTAGCAGTCACTGGCTTGGCGATAGAATTGGGGGAGTGGGGTGGTGGGGCACTGTCTGTAAGGGTGGGAGTCCACTAGACCACCAGGGAAATATATATATATTTATATTATATGGGTCGATCTGTGATAGGGAGGGTGGGTCCACTAGACTACCAGGGAAAGAATATTTCACTCTTTGTGTAGATCAGTAGGGGGGCACTAGACCAGCAGGGAAAAAATATTCTATTATTCAGGTAGATCGGGGTGGGGAGTTCACAAGACCACTGGGGACCTGATTATTTTAATGATAATGGGATCAGGCTGGGAGGGTTCACTACATCACCAGGGACCTGATTATTTTAATAAAAATGTGGACAGTGCTGAGGGAGACTGCAGCACATTGGCACATGTTGCAAAATCCTTCCAGAGGGCAAATTTCTAAGTACTCTTAGACAAGCCCTGGCTGGTCTAACAATACTTAGACATTGGCACTCTGGAAGAGTTTTGAGAATCCTGAATTAGGGGATATGACAATCTGCATCTGCTGCAAGCCTCCTAGCACCATGCCGCAGCTGATTTTGTGTCACAGGGAACAGTGCAAGCCCCCTTTGGTGCATGGAGCCTGTGGCTGATGCAGACTGTGTTTGAGAATCACTCCTGGCACACGGGGCACTTTTTGCCATTCCTTGTGGTGAAAGTTCCATGTGCCATTCTGGGAGCTTTGAGAATTGGGCCCCTTGTGTTTCTCCCATACTGTGCCATAAATGCATGTCTTTGAGAACCATTCACAACTATTTAAACAAAGGGAAGACACTGACAAAGGGTTTTAACTTCCTGCATATGCCCCAGGCCAGTGTTCCAGGAATTTAACACATCCTTTGTCTTGTTACCACAGATCAAACAGTTTACTGGTCATTTTCCTGTGGATTTGATTATTTTACATCATTTAGCAATGGGGCAAATCCTCCCCCTGAAGGCACACCACCGAAATTGATCTGTCCCTGCTCTTGTGTGAGCCTTGGGTTTACCCATGTAAACCTCCTGCTGTCTTTTCTAGCTCTCTCCATTTGTTATCCACTGTGTCAACTTCCTCTCTCCTCCTACACCACGCAACCCCCCACTGTAAATATCTTGACATCCTACCTTCATTATGGAACCATGGCAAATACCCTTTATTTCTATCTGAGGCACCCCATTACTAAGGACTGGGTGCAAACGACCGCCCTGGCAGGAAAAATCATATTTGAGCACCTGTCGTTAGCAACCCTCCTTTGTTGGGACCCTAGGCGACTGCACTGTATCCAAACCTGCAGCATGCAAAGGAAAGATGTTATATGGTATGAGCTACAGAAGATATCCCTCAAATTGCTGCTCCTTCTTTTTCTCATGTCTGGTGGGATCCACTCAAACCCTGGCCCTGGCTCAAACATTAAGATAAAGCCTGCAAAAACTGAAAATGGGCTATCCATTGTTACCCTAAATATCTGCAGCCTCCTTCCTAAGCTGGCATCTCTTCAAGCCTTTATTGGGCAACATAATCATGACATACTTGTAATTGTTGAGACCTGGCTAACACCTAGCACTCCAGATCATGCAATCTCGCTCCAAGGCTACAACCTATTCAGACTTGACCGGGTAAAAAGAAAGGGGGGCGGATGTGTTATCTATATAAAGGACTACCTCTTGTGCCACCTTGCCAGTTTCTCCCTAGAAAACACCCTAGTACAACTTCTCCCTGTCAAGCTTCTCCTTGATGCCCATAACAAAGTGCTTACCATGGCTGCAGTCTATATCCCCCCTAAAGACCCACGAGTGGGGCTCCAGTCTATTCTTGAATTTGCAAGATTACAACCTCCTGACTCTGAGCTCCTCCTTCTCGGTGATTTCAACATAAATTGTCTTGCCTCAGATATCAGAACCAGCAGGGATGCTATCCTAGCAACCAACCTAACACAGATGGTAAACTCCCCTACTAGAAAAACTACAAGACTGGAACCAGCACTCTCATTGACTGGATTCTTACTAATCACCCGGATCGAATAAAAAACACCACCATTCTCTCCGACTCCCTCAGTGACCACTCCCCTGTGATCTGTATCTGGACAAATAAATTCCACAAACCACCTCCTAAAACCATCCTAAGTCAAATGCTACCACATGGAAACCTTGCTAAGCTAAAGACCTGCCACCTACAACAAGACTGGTCCCCTGTCTACAATACGCTGGATGTGGACGCTGCCCTAGACTTCTTCATTAAAACTTTCAACACTGCCTGTGACACATACGCACCTTTCAAAAAACATAAAATCAAAGCCCTCTCTAATCCCTGGCTAACAGCCAAACTACTGGCTCAGCTTAAAGCACGTGACCATCTTTGGGCTATAGCCAGGGCCACAGGCTCCATAACAGACTCACTTAACTATAAACAGGCATGCAACCTATGCACTTCACAAATCAGGCAAATGAAGAGCTCCTATTTCAAGAATGCTCTAGAAACCACCTGGGGTGATGGGAGATCCTTTTGGGACAATATACATAATATTACGGGCAAACAGTCTAAATTCTGTCCCACGGCAATGAACATTGATGGCTCCACTACCCGTGACCCTAAGACTATGGCCGATACCCTAAATAAAACCTTCACTGACCTCAGTGGTGTCCTCTCATCAGACTTCTTCCAGGACTTGTCAGTTCCAAAACTCGTATCCCAAACCACCTCACCAAACAAACCGCTATTTCACTTTAAAATAGTTAAGACATATAGCCTACAGATACATAAAAAGGCCTGCTCTAAATCTAGAAATAGCAGTGACACCATTGATCTAAAACTTCTGTCCCTCACCTTGGAAGAAGTGATCCACCCTTCACCAAAATTCTCAACCTCTCCTGTGCAAAGTCAATTCCCCAAGACATGGAAGGCCGCTATAGTCACACCAGTGCATAAAGGGGGTGACAAATCCACACCATGGAACTATCGGCCCATATCTATACTTCCACCCCTCTCCAAAGCTCTTGAACGGATCATGGTGGATCAACTATCAGACTACCTGCAAAATGCAGTCTACTCTGCATTCTTCTTTACGGATTTAGGAAAGGACACAGTACGTCGACAGCCCTACTTGATTTCTCTAGTGAAACTCACAAAGCCTTGGATGTGGGTTATTTAACTGGAGCTGTTTTCATAGACCTCACAAAGGCCTTTGACACTGTTCACCATAGCCTTTTAATCTCTCTTCTGCTCAACATTGGGCTAGCTGAGGAACCTGGAGCCTGGGTAAAAAGTTACCTGGCACAACGTTCTCAAACAGTAAAAATCTCTGAGGTTCTCTCTGACTCCAAACCGGTCCTCTATGGTGTCCCCCAGGGCTCAATTTTAGGTCCTCTCCTCTTCAGCCTATTTCTAAATTTGCTTCCCAAATCCTGCCCTGAAAAATTAATACTTTATGCTGATGACGCTGTAATTCTCTCCTCCCATAAGGATCCAAATCCACTATGACAGAGCTTTCAGCTTGCTTTCTCATGTGTTGAAAAGTGGTTCCTTGAGCAAAAACTGGTCCTAAATCAAAAAAAAACAAAAGTCATGCTTTTCGCCAGTCATCAAAATGGAAATAGGCATACTCCACTCATCAAAATAACTTCTCTTGGAAATACACTAGAACAAGTGAACACCTTCAAATACCTTGGTATCACTTTTGACAAATGTCTTACTTTTGCGGCTCATATCGATAACACTGCAAAAACAGTGCACCAACACATTTGAATTTTGTACCGGAACCATCAATTTTTCAACCAAGCTGCCTTGAGGATTGCTGTTCAAAGCTCCATCGTCTCAATCATAGACTATGGTTTAATTGTCTATGGCTCAGCTACTACCACTGCACTAAAGTGCATCTCAACAGCACTAAACAAAACCTGTCGACTCGTCACTGGAGCACAGAGATGGACCCACACTTGTGACTTCTACATGGAAACTGGTTGGTTGCATCTTTCCAATCACCTCATGTATCTCACCTGCGTGATGGCAGAAAAATCAATCTTGGGACTCACTCCTCCATGTATCTGGGACCTGCTCTGCCTGAACAATGGCACTCATACCACCAGAAGATCTGACCACCAACCTTTCCTTGTCCCTAGATGCCGGACTGCTCAGGGACAAAGATCTTTTACATACCGTGCCCCTATCTGGTACAATGCCCTTAACCTGCTCTCCCTATCCTCCACGACATTGGGAGCTTTCAAATCCATACTTTACACTCACCTCACAGCCTCCGGCTCCTGTGACTGCTTTGACTAAAGTCTCATCCCACTGAGTGCACTTACATTTGTTTCAATCAACCACTATGGTCTCCTCTTTGACAAAGACAACCTGAGTACCACTAACCTGGTTCTGTCTGCTCCTAAATTTCTTATTTCTCCCTCTCTTCCCTCTCAAGCTCTCCAATCCTTATTCCTTGCCCTTGACACTGCCTCTGAGTTCCTTTTTCTTTTCTGTACATAAATGTTACTGTCTAAGTTGTGGCCTTGTTAAACGGCTTACTGATTGTTTGTAACACTGTCTACTATGTGTTTGTATTTAATGAAGTGGAACCTTTGTAAAAGAGCCTTGGCTCAAAGGTATTAATTCCATGAACAATAAACTTCAAACTTCAAATCGGCATTGTATTGTCCAGTGCACCCACCTGATAAATAAAAACAGAAGAAAGAAAGAAAGAAAGAAAGAAAGAAAGAAAGAAAGAAAGAAAGAAAGAAAGAAAGAAAGAAAGAAAGAAAGAAAGAATAAAAAAGTGTCTTATTGTGTCATCTTAGTGTTCGAGAACCATGAAGCAAAGCTGAGCAGTTCTGGAACACTAAAACGTCTCAAGTTGATGCTCTTGATTAGGCAAGAGGCATCACTCAGTGACCTTACCAATCTTTCCTTCTTTTCTACCTTATGTTAGTAGGAGTTTATACGTGATTTCTTTTTCTGTAAGTTTGCTGGTGACTGAGGTCTTAAGGAGGAAGACTGTGTTATCATTTTTCATAGCACTTAGCATAACAGCACTTCATAGCATCTTGAATGAGCACTGATTGTCAAATGATGGCATTTAAAATTAGTTATTTGAAAACTGAGAATTTATGATGTGGGGCATTAAAGCTGCAACATGTGAAGTACTCTTTGCTCTATAAGAAGTCTCCCTGTTCTGCCACTTCTACCATTCATATTAAAGGGACCTGGAAAAAAAGACATGATTTATAGTGCCACCTATGTATAATTTCTTTGTTACATTAATCGCAGGTATCATAGTGTTCCACAAATTCAGTTTTTCCAGGACTAACACAGCTGTAAACATTTTTTGTCAAACTGGACAGATCTGACCCCCACACTAAAGGCCACAGTACAGTACTAAATGCCCCCTGCAGTTTGATTTCAACTAATCAATGATGTCCTTCTTTTCATTTTAAATACCATAATGTACAGGACATTCTAAAATATCTTGCTAGAATGACTCTATACCACTGATATAGATGTGTGCCTAGTAAAAACAGTGATGGAAAACTAGCACTTCCACTTTGGAAGCTGTTTAATTTGTCCTTGTGTGAATTGATGAGCTGCATGGCTTTTTTTTTTCTGCCAACAGTGTCTACTGTATGTTTGTACTTTATGTGCACTGGGTCTATTCCTGCATTTTAAATGTGGTCCCCATTCATAAACCTGGAGACATTGCACAAGTCAGTATCTAATGCCCCATCTCTCAATTAGCCCCACTCTCTAAAATGCTTGAAAGAACTGTTTGATCAGCTAGAGCTAACATTACATCTATCAAAATACAACTTAACAACCCTGGTTTGATATGGGTTGGCACCCAATAATAATACTTCCACAGTACCTTTTGGTTTCACTAATTAGTTGCATATGACAAATGAGAGTGTTCATCTTGGCCCCTCGTATTCAAAGGTTAGCGTAGGCATGACTGTGGTTTTACCATGGCACTTTAGGCTTGGCCATATACAAAGGCCTGGGAGCACTGCCAAAATCAATTGACCTTATCACTGTTCCTATGCAAATAAGTAGGTCCCTCATTCATGCTGGTACAGAAGTACAGTCAAAGGTTTAAGGCAGTGCTAAACATTTCCCTGGGTGGTGCTGTTTACTGCTGGAAAAACCATGCATTAGCTGGGCATTAAGCCCATTCCTCCACCGCTTCTAAGACAGAGTAGCCATACATCAGCCATCTGCACCCATGGCAAGTGATTCCCCAACTCTCTGATCACCCATCATTCAATGTACAGTGACATCCCTGGTGGTTTAGTGGCCCCTCCCTGATCACCCATCATTAGGGCTGTAAGAAATTCACGGCAAAAATCGCCGGTTTTCACGGCATCTGC
This sequence comes from Neoceratodus forsteri, assembly GCA_016271365.2. NCBI lineage: Eukaryota > Metazoa > Chordata > Ceratodontiformes > Ceratodontidae > Neoceratodus > Neoceratodus forsteri. The sequence goes on along the minus strand of CM028137.1, from coordinate 685,073,537 downwards.
ACGGCAAAATATGCCAATTTTCACGGTAAAACGCTAATTAAACTAAAGCGAAAAAAGCGATAAAAATAACAACATAAATGTTTAAAGATTATTTTATTAAGTAAAATGCTTAGAAATAGCATTAAAATCATTAAAAACATGCCTATACATAGCCTATACCTGAATCGAGCTGACGTTAACTATTTTATCCTGCAGAGCAATTATTCAATAAATTCAAGAAAAGGTCACTAACAAGCTGTGATTTAACTACCTCGTTAACTACCTTGTTGCCTCTAGTGCTGTAACAAAAGACTACCATTAGCACTTACTTGACATGGCATTCAAATAGGTTAAACTCGTTGAAGACAGGTGATGTGAATCCAGCAATTCAATCAATCTTTGAATGGGTTTTTTGATCTTGGGCCATCATTCAGTGTACAGTGACATCCCTGGTGGTTTAATGGCCCCTCCCTGATCAACCATCCTTCAATAATTAGTGACATCCATGGTGGTTTAGTTGCCCCCACCCACCCCAATCATCCATTCTTCAATGTATCGTGCATCCCTTGATGTTTACTGGTCACCCCAAGCAGCAGACACCATCCTGCAGTTGACATGTATAACTCAACTCCCCCACCCACCTGCTGAGGACTCCTGCCCTGCAGCCCCCTCACCCAAATTGCACCTAACCATCTGGACTGATGTAGAATGATGAACAGCATAACCCTTTGCTCATCTCCTCCACCAGCTGTTGTCTGACAGTCATGGAGTGTGAAAACATAAGTCATGGCCAAACACATCTGAATCAATAGAAATATGTCCATGTAGCCCCGGATACACTGGGAAACAAGCTGTCACAGCATAGTGTGCCTTTCCTAGTCAAGAATTACAAATAAAAAATAAAAAAAATAAAATCATTGTCACTTACACAGTACACCCATCATTTCTGCAGATTACATTTTTATTTTCTTAATCTCTAATTATATTGCAGATATTAATATATGGCTATCCTCTGAGGTCCTGGAGGTGCAAACATGGTTTCATACTAACAAGCTACTCTTGAATATCACATAAACCCATGCTATGCTTTTTGGCTCAGATCCAAGGCTTAAGGACTGCATTTCCCCCTTTCTGTCTAATGCAGTGATGGAACCTTTATCTGGTGTCATCCTTTAATTACTTAGGTGTTATGTCAGACTTTTCCCTGCATGTCCTGCTGTATGTTGCAGGCATCTGAAAGGTTGTACTCCAGGCTAGGGCTTTCATACAAGGTCATCAGAATATTGCCCATAAACCATTATAACTATAGTAGTGATATCCTACACCCAGGGCCCCTAGTGCTCTGTGGGAGAATTTTCTGATTTAATTTTTTTTTATTCAATATACTTTATTGAAATTTTAACAGTACGTCAGAGAGTACACAGCAGATATAACTGATCGGGGTTAATACACAAAAACCCACACATTCCCCCCCTTCCCCCACCCCAAGTCTGTGCTCATATACAAATAAAGCTAGCTGATCCGGAATATATATCTGGTACTATAAAACAAAGAAAATATCCATACGTCACCAGTTCAATAAAAGATATTAAAATTTTACTAGCATCGGCAGGGACAAAAGAGGCTCCCAAATCTTTTTTAAACTTATGATACACGTGCCGCAGGTTTGCTATGTGTCTCTCTACCTGAATTGCCAATAACATTTCATGGTACCATTCAACAATAGTAGGATGGGAGTCATCCTTCCAATGTCATAACATGACTAATTTTGCAACAGCTGATATTAAGGTTACAGTGGCGTGAAAAAGTATTTGCCCCCTTCCTGATTTTCTCTATTATTGCATATTTGTCACACTGGATGTTTTCAGGTCTTTAGAGAAAATGTAATATTAGATAAAGGGAACCTGAGTGAACAAATAACACTTGTTTTTTTTTTTAATTTCACTTATTTAATGAAAAAAAAGTTAACCAACACCAACTGGCACTGTGTGAAAAAGTAATTGCCCCCTTACACTTAATAACTGGTTATACCACATTTAGCTGCAATGACTGCAACCAAACACTTCCTATAATTCAATATCAGTCTTTCACATCATTGTGGAGGAATTTTAACCCACTCTTCCTCGCAGAACTGCTTTAATTCAGTAACATTTGGTAGGTTTTCGAGCATGAACTGCTCGCTTGTGTCCTGCCACAGCATCTCTATTGGGTTTAAGTCTGGACTTTGACTAGGCCACTCCAAAACTTTAATTTTACTTCTTTTAGCCATTCTGATGTGGACTTGCTTTTGTGTTTTGGATCATTGTCTTGCTGCATGACCCAACTACGCTTCAGCTTCAGCTGACGGAAGGATGACTGGACATTCTCCTTAAGAATTTTCTGGTACAGAGCAGAATTCATGGTTCCTTTAATTATGGCAAGTCATCCAGGTCCTTAGGCAGCAAAGCATCCCCATACCATCACACTACCACCACCATGTTTGACTGTTGGTATGGTGTTCTTACTGTGGAATGCTGTGTTTGCTTTACGCGAGACATTATGGGATCCATGTTGTCCAAAAAGTTCCACTTTGGACTCATCTGTCCATAGAACATTTTCCCAAAAGGCTTGTGGATCATCCAGGTGCTTCTTGGCAAATGAGAGACAAGCATTTATGTTCTTCTTGGTTAGCAGTGGTTTCCACCTTGCTGCTCTCACATGAAGCCCATTTTTGCCCAGTCTCTTTCTGATTGTGGAGTCATGAACACTGACCTTGGCTGAGGCAAGAGAAGCCTGCAGTTCTTTGGATGTTGTTTTAGGATCCTTTGAGACTTCTTGGATGATTTTACACTGCACCCTTGGAGTAATTTTGGCAGGCCACCCACTCCTGGGAAGGTTCACTACTGTTCCAAGTGTTCTCCATCTGGAGATTATGGCTCTCACTGTGGTTCGATGGAGTCCCAGAGCCTTAGAAATAGCTTTGTAACCCTTTCCAGACTAAAAGAGGGCAACAAATTTTTTTCTGATCTTTTCAGGAACTTCCTTTGATCATGGCATAATGTGCTTGTTGAATCTTTGTGCTGGCAGCGTGACTCTGATGGTAAGGGCCAAAATAAGTGAGGTTTATATTGAGCAGGGCTGGCTGTAATCAAGCCTGGCTGTGTTCAATCAGCTGACTCTAATTATCCCTTTAATTGGGTTGATTTAACTAGGGGGCAATTACTTTTTCACACAGTGCCAGTTGGTGTTGGTTAACTTTTTTCATTAAATAAATGAAATAAGTGAAAAAAAAAAGTGTTATTTGTTCACTCAGGTTCCCTTTATCTAATATTATATTTTGTCTAAAGACCTGAAAACATCCAGTGTGACAAATATGCAATAATAGAGAAAATCAGGAAGGGGGCAAATACTTTTTCACGCCACTGTATATGCGCTTTATGCATCTGGGGTGTCCCAGATGGGAAAATCTCCAGCAGACAACACTCCTGGGTAAAAAGAGGATCCAGTCCCAGAATAGGGTCCAGGACCCACCGTATCACTCTCCAAAACTTCTGAGTATGCGGACACAGCCACAACATATGATACAGCGACCCAGAGACCGAACAGTCTTGAGGACACATAGGGGAGGAAGTATAACCTATATTATACGGTTTATCCAGAGAGTAATAAATATTATGTAAGATATTAAACTGAATTAACCAGAGTTTATCCTGTTTAATATTTTTATAAATTCCTCCCCATACTTTCTCCCAATAAACGGTGTCCACAGGCAGAGGCAACTCCTGCACCCAATAATAACACACACCCTTAGGGAGAGATGTATCTAAGCCTTGAAGGTGCTTATAAATATTAGAGACTGCATGGGGTTGTTCTGCATCTTGGAGGGCCTTAAAGACACCATCCACTGACTGTGTTGTCCATTCTTGGTTACCTTTACATGCACGTATAGCCACTTTAATTTGCAAGTATTTAAAAAATTTCTGGGGTCTTAGTTGAAAGCGACTCCGCAATACCTGAAAAGAAACTAACTCTGTACCCTGGAGAAAATCCTGCAGTTTACAATGCTTGAGTTGCGGACAAAAGGAGGGTAGTATCAGACCATGTCCAATCTGAAAATGGCAATTATTAAAAAGTGGTTGGGCCCGAGAAGTGTACCAGTTTTCTGAAAAATACAATTGCATTTGTCGAAGAGCTTTCAGAGACCAGGCTATTGGGGTTGCTTTAAGCAGGCCGGGAAGATGGGAGGGTTTAGAAAATACAGGGGCGTACAATGTACTTGCCGAACCTCGAGCTAGTCTACAGTCAATGTCAAGCCAGACTGGTACACATGAAGACTCCTCTTGGGGTACCTCCGCCTTTATCCAATGAGCTATCTTACTTAGGTGTTGGGCCCCATAATATAAAAAAAGAGAAGGGAGGGCAAGGCCACCCTTAAATTTTGGTGCAGTTAGCTCCAAATATGCCCTTCTCATTGCCCTACCCCTCCATAAGAATTTATTAAACACTCTTTGTATTTGCAAAAACCAAGACTTAGGCAGGACGATGCTCATCATACCCAATGGGTATAACAGTCTCGGTAAGACATTCATTTTAAGAATATTTACCTGACCCCAAAGTGATAGTGGGAGGGCACTCCATCTCTCCAGATCAGACTGCACTAGATGCACAAGACTGGTCCGATTAAGGTTAATCATCAAAGGAATACTCCTGGCTATTTTGATTCCCAGATATGTCAGAACCCTAGACTCCCATGACAGTCCCATGGAAGTACACATATCTTTAGTACAAAGATGGTTTAGCGGAAATACCTTTGTTTTAGAGAGGTTCAGTTTATAGGAAGATACCACTGAGAACTTATTTAACTCCTCGAGTAAAGCTGGTAATGAATCCTCAGGGTCCTCTACATGCAATAGAAGATCATCAGCATATGCTGAGATCATGTACCTCTCCCCTTGAATTGGAATACCCTTTAACAAGGGAGAAGATGCTAATTTATGTATCAAGGGCTCCAAATAACAGTTAAAAAGGAGTGGGGAGAGTGGGCATCCTTGACGGGTGCCCCTCTCAAGGATAAATGGGTCAGACAGGCAACAGTTACACCAGACCCTGGCCCTTGGGGAGGAGTATAGCACTTTAACCCATTGTACAAAACCATCAGGTACTCCAAATTGCCGGAGAGTCGCAAACAGGAAACACCAAGAAACCCAGTCAAAGGCTTTTTCTGCATCGAGGGATACCAGGGCCGCCGGGAACTCTGCATCCCTCGAAGTTGCCATTAGATACATTAGCTTCCTCATATGACCTGCTGAGGCACGTCCTTGCATAAAGCTGACTTGTTCTTTACCAATAATCCCTCCAATTACTGGGGCTAACTGATTAGCCAGAATTTTAGCAAGAATCTTAACATCCGAATTAATAAGCGATATCGGATAATAGCTTCCAGGACATAATAAGTCCTTGTCCGGCTTCGGAATTAGGGTGATCCAGGTCATCAAAAAAGCAAGGATCTCTTATTCTCTTTTGAAACCATAAATTAAAGACATCCCTCAACAGGACAGCCAACTGAGGAAGACAACTCTTAAAATTATTAGGTAGCCCATCTGGCCTGGGGGCTTTGTCCAGTGGCAACTACTTAATGGCCTGCTCTACCTCAGTTAGGGTGATTGGAGCCCCTAATTTCTCTGCCTCTCGAGGGGGTAGCATAGGAATGCCAACTGAGTGCAAGTAACCTAAGATCTCCTGATCTGTCACCCCTATCGAGTCTGCTGAGGAATAGAGGGTCTCATAATACTCCCCAAAGATGTTAGCAATGTCTTGGGGATGAGAAACTATGTTATTACTCATAGGAGACCTCAGCCCAGGAATGAATTTGGACATTTCTGTCTGTCTTAATCTTAAGGCAAGGAGTTTCCCTGCTTTCTCCCCAGCCTCTTAATACTTTAATTTGGTACGATGAATGGCCAGCTCTGCTTTTTGCGCCATCAAATCACAGTAATTTGACCGCAGTTGTTGGAGCCTTACCCATTCCTGTATATGGGACATAGCTTAATCCGTTTTCCAGTTGCTGAATATCACTTATTAATTGACCCAGCGCACATCTATCCTTCTGGGCTCGGGTAGCCGAAATACATATAAACTCTCCCCATATAGCACATTTAAGGGTGGCCCATACCGAATCAATCCTGTCGACTGTCCCTAAATTAATATTGATAAGTTGACTATAAAATCCTGAATATGTTTCAGTGTTTTGGTACATTTGAGTAACCGAGTATTAAGGCACCATCTTTTCCCATCCCTGCACTTGGAACCCAGCATATAGGTTACCCCCACAAGAGAGTGATCTGACAGCACCCTCGGAAAGATAGATGCATCTATCACTCCCGGAAGGCCAGAGGCACTCACTAACCAAAAGTCAATCTGGGAAAGAGTGGCATGTGGCGGAGAGTAATAGGTATACTGCCGCTCCGAGGGGTTAAGAGTCCGACACACATCAACAACACCTAACCTAGAAATAAGTTCACCCAGGGCCCTCTGTGCAGGTGATAACCCAACTCTTCTGCTATCTGAGCGATCAATCTCTGAATTAAGGACTAGGTTCCAGTCTCCACCAAGGAACGTCAAGGGGGGGGGATTAGAGACTAGTAAGGGTATTAACCGAGTAAAAAACAGGAGGAAGTCTGTATTAGGGCCATATATTGACACTAGTATTATTGGATAGGACTCCAACCTACCCTGTACTATGATATAACGCCCTTCCAGATCCCACCATTCCCTGCACATAACAAATGGCACAGTTTTAGCAACTAATATGATGGCGCCACTGCGTTTAGTAGAGTTCCCAGTGCTGAACACCTGACCCACCCAACTTCTTTTAAATAGGAAAATATTATCCCTCAATAGGTGTGTCTCCTGCAGACAGGCAATCTCGGTACAGAGCTGGGAAAGGTGCTTTAATATCATAATCCATTTCTTTTTACTTTGGGACCCTTTAATATTCCAACTAATAAAATTATAAGAACCACTCATTCTCTATCATGAACCCCAAAATTAATAAGTGAGAGAAGGAAATACTGGGACCACTACAAGGTTTGTCATATTGTCCTCTGATGCATACAATTAAAGAGAACCCCCATAATGAGCACAGACTTGACCCGACCCCAAAACCCCACAAGACAAAGACATTAGAATTGGAATCGAAAAGAACACCCCCCAAAAAAAAACCTGCACCCCAAGGACTCCACCCCCTTCCCCTCTTTTCCCCAATACACACCAAACAACATTATAAATTTCAACAAAACTATTTACAATTCTACCTTGCCCGGCTCTAATAACCGACCTCCCACTATATTTATAGGTACATGACAATCCCTCTCACTGCCATACCAAGGCCCACCCTCCTCCCTCCCCGACAAAGAAATACCTTGCATACCAAAAAAGCAATCGCACCCATGATAGAATGTTTAAAGTTGCCATAAGTTACAATGCTAACTCCATAATAATGACTGGGAAGAAGGAAAAAAAATGACAAACAAGTCCAAACCACAGTATATATATGGTAAAATATTGCCCCCTTGTGGCCTTCCCTAAAAGTGTCTCCATCAAATAAACATATTGGCCTGTATAGCAATTTAAAAGGAAACTATTTGCATCTTTCACTTATAACTTAAACGAGTGAAAGAAATGCATCCCAAGAAAATCACCCTCAGCCCCACAATATCAGATTATACAACCAACAAAGTAAATAGTAATGCAAGACTAGTGATGGGGGACTAAGAGTGAGCCCATTCAAAGTTCTCAACAGTTCAGGACCACAAGTGGATAACGTAGGCTCCAGAACACATGTTGGAAGTGCAGATCAGGCATATGCTGATGACAAGAGTCTTTGAGTAGGTTAACCGTAGAGCTCTCTCAATCTCACCAATACCACCTTCAAAAGCTAGACACCATCATATTTCGAGAAGCGGACTTCTTCAGAAACTATAAGAATTATGTTACATGATGCTATTCCTTCCAGAATTTTGTGAATGGCTCTCACAAATAGTCTCCCCTTTACTTAAAAAGGTCAGGAAAAAGATTTCGAAGTGCTTCTGAAGCTTTTGCAGGGGAGTCAAGGCTGATCCACTTCTCATCATGTTTCACCTGCAAAGTCACAGGATAGCACATATGAAATGCTTTTCCAGCAGCAATAAGCTTTGACACTATGGAATGAAATTCCTGCCTCTTTGAGCGGACTGACTGGGGCAGATCCTGTGATATTCTCAACTTGTGGCCCTCCCATTGTAATCCCTGGACTTCTTTGACCCTGGTTAATATATGTCGCTTGTCTAGGTAGTTAAGAAGCTTGAATATCAAGGGTCAGGGAAGGGAGCCAGGCAAGGGGGTGCAGTGACCGATGCGCTCTTTCCACCACATAGCTTGAGCCGTTGGGTGATGGACCAGCTATTCACTCACATAGCTTTTGCACAAAGGCAACAGGATTGTTGCCTTCCTCCTTCTCAGGTAGCCCAAAAACTATTAAATTATTACGCCAACTGCTCCCCTCTAAGTCCTCCAATTTATCCTCGCTCTTCTGAATCCTTTGCTTCAGGACTGAATTATCAAGATCTGTCTTGTCTCTCCATTTATCCAGAGATGTAAGCTGGGTTTCAACATCACCAACCTGAAGATTAAGTGAGTCCATATTCTTCCTGATAGATTGGACGTCTGCCAAGATTGTAGAGATGGAGTCTTGAAGGGGCTTCATAATTTCAAGAAAGCACTCCTCCGTGAGTGCTGCCATGGGTGAGGGAGAGTTACTGTACTTGATTCCGTGGTTTGTGACTTAGGCCTCTTAGGGGCCTTCTGCTTCTCCGGAGTCAGCGGTGGCGTATGGCGCGGTGGCGCTTTCTGCATTTCCTTCTCCATTTAACACCGCGATTGCATTCTCTACAGCAATCAAGGTCTGAAGTGCCGAGATACTGCCCCGAAATTCATTGGCGACTTCACTATAGGTTTAAAATCACCAGATTTGCCGGGGAGCAAGGGAAGGTAGCAGCTCTTGCTTAGGCAGCCATCACGTGACCCTCAGAATTTTCTGATTTCTGCAGCAGGGCTCCTAGGCTTCTGCAGCAGCATTTTCTGCAGCATGATTTATTCATTTCTGTGGCAGAATGCAGTCCTACCATTTGCTAAAATATGATGTGATGTCATAGATGACATCACCTGCCAAGCATAGAGGAGGGGCTTCAGGATGAACAAGATGGATACTGGAGCCTGGCATTATAGATAAACTGTATATTTGAATGAAAATTCACCAAAAAACAATGTGTTTTGTGGCACTATATGAATTCTGCAGCATGATGTAAATTTTGAGGAAAATTCTGCAACCGCAGAATCACATAATTCCAGGGACCTTGCCTACGCCTGACATTTTTTATGGTTTACCTGTTTTCATGGCCTCTGGCAAGACCACTTTACAGAAAGAAAGCATTGTAGCAGCTCAAGAAAGCTAAATCAGTTTAGATTGTTTTACTATTTAAATATTTATTTGAAGTCAGGTAGGTGCAGCAGATGAGTAGGGATTTGGGGTGCAAATTACATACATAGTACTGTAATTGTGTACTGTGGGTATAAAAGACTGGAAATGTCAGCAGAGTTCATTGTTTTGCACGGAAACACACAGCTCATACATATGATATCCTACCCATAAAAAGGGGGAATTTTGACACCTTGCCTGTGAATTAAGATTTATTTTTGTATATACTATTTTATAATTATTAGCCATTGAATGTATTACATATAGAAATATATGTTGAGTAACATATGAACAGCTGAGTGTAATGATTTTTTTAAACACTCAAGGTGTGTAATGCCACATAAACCATGAGACTAAAGATATGGTTTACACTGGGAATCACACAGAGGTTGGATAACAAAACAAGAAACACACTCTACTCATATTTTTGTGTATTACAGGACTTTGGTAACACATTTATTTTTTAACTATGCCAAACCAGTAATTAGATAGCAATTATTTTCTTCAAAAAGTCCTGTATAGTTAAAAATGTAACTAATGCAGTGCAGTTCCCTGTTGTGTAAGAAAATGAAGTAATATGAACATTAATTTTGTGCCCACAGTAATTCTAACCAATTTTTTTCTCTTTCCTTTTCTGAAAGACATTAATGAGTGTGCAAGTAATGCTGGTGGTTGTAGCCAGGATTGCATTAATACCATTGGAAGTTTTAATTGTGTCTGTAGAACTGGTTACACGTTAAGCACATCTGATGGGAAATCATGTAAAGGTAAGTCTTTCTGAACTCTTCTATCTTTGTAATATAGTTATCTGTTTTTCTCCCTTGAAGAAGTAAAAACATTTATTTATTTATTTATGTAATCTGCAGAAACTAAATCTACAATGAACTCAGTTTGTCACTATCTGAAGCGGGATTTGGTCAGAGCTGATAGGGCTGCAGCAGAGGAATTTGTGGTACAAACATTGAAAATGTGTTTTTTTAATATTTTTATACCAAATTTTCAACACAACCTTGATAAAACCCTGCCTCATGAAGAAGGGCAGAGAAAATATTTAACTCCTGACCTAAAGGTGATTTTGTGCAGGGACTGCAAAATCAACTTGCTGGATGCAAAAATACATTTTGAGTCAGAGCTGCAAAACTGCAGCTGTCACATTCATGAGGTACTGTAAAGAAATGGCTGTGTTGTAAATTTGGGGTAAAAATATAAAAAATTACCAAAGTTATGAGCCTGCTTTAGCAAAATTCAATGTATTCTCATAACTTTATTGTTTTTTAATATTTTTACACCAAATTTTCAACATAGCCTTCTTATGACATCACCTCATAAACAAGGGCAAATACATTTTTTAACTCCTGCTGGAAAGGTGAGTTTGCACAGAGGCCACAAAATCACCTTTCAATTTGTAAATTTTTTTTTTGCCAGGATCTGAAAAATGACAGCTGTCACATTCATGAAGTGTTGTAAAGATATGACTATGTTGTAAATTTGGGGTAAAAATATTATAAATTACCAAAGCTACTAGCTTGCATTTGCAAAATTTAACCTAGACTCATAACTTTATTGTGTTTTTTTATATTTTTACACACATTTTTAACATAGCCATCTTATTACCCACCTCATGAACAAGGGCAGAGAACATTTTCAACTCCTACCTGTAAGGTGATTTTGTACATGGACCACAACATCACCATTTGGGATGTAAAAAAATACATTATGGCTAGGATTTCAAAAATGACAGCTGTCATACTCATAAGGGGCTTTAAAGATATGGCTGTGTTGCGAATTTGGGAGAAAAATATAAAAAATGTCCAAAGTTATGAGCCTGTTTTGCAAAATTCAACACAGGCTCATAGCTTAGTTACTTTTTAATATTGTTACACCAAATTTTCAACAAAGTCTTCTTATGATCCCTCCTTATAAACAAGGATAGAGAAAATGTTCAACTCCTGCCCAGAGAGGTGATTTCGTGCTTGGACCACACAATCACCTTTCAGGACAGATTTGCCTAATGACAGTCCATTTATTCATGAGGTAGGGTCTCAAAAAAGGTATGTTGAGAATCTGGGCCAAAAATATACAAAAATGCCCAAGTTATGCAACTAAGTTCAAAACCCCATTGAAATACATTGAACTGCATACTTGTTTCTTTAGTTCCTTATCAGGCTTTGAAGAGTGAAGATGAGTCTGTGTTCCAGATAGGATTATGGTGTTGGACCCCCAATGGTTAAGTAAGGGCTTTGGGGGTGCAGGCTGGTGGGTGTTGTGTGGAAAAGGTTGGGTGGGAGGATGTTAACAGTGCAAAAGACATCAAAGAACTTTTTTTTCAGGTTCAAGAAAAAGAAACAAGAACAAGAACTCCCGATCATGACACTGGGGAATTTGGCACCCCAGTGTCAGTCTTATGTTCTGGGGGTAGTAGGATGGTGGTTGCCAAGAGGGAGGGTTGGGTGGGAGTAATTAAAAAAATAAATAAATAAAATGAAATGCCTACGAGTCCTGGAGCGTGACACTGGGGATTGGGCACCCCAGTGTCACCAAAAGGAACTGGAACTCTCAATCATGACACTAGAGATTGGGCACCCCCAGTGTCACTTATCTTTTTTTGGGGGGTGCTGAGAAGAAGGGTCAGGTGGATGGGGGGATTTAGAAAAAGAGACCAAAATGCTGAGGAGTTCAGAGTGCAACACTGTGGGATTGGGCATCCCAGCATCACTCTTATGTTTTGGGGGTGCTGAGAGGGAGGGTTAGGTGGGGAGGCAATTTGAAAAATCAAAACAGAAATGATGAGGAGTCCAGTGTGTGACACTGGGGAATTGAGCACCCCCATTGTCACTCTTATGTTTCTGGAGGGGAGGTATGTGGGTTGGTTAGTACTGAGTGGGAGGGTCAGATGGGGGGTATTGATGATTAAAAAAAACAGTGGACATGGTGGAACACAGCACACTCCTCCATGTCCAAGATGAACACTTATTACACTGTGTATCTGCCAAAAGCTGTGAATGCACAATACAGTTTGGCGGTCATCTTGGACACGCAAGCGAGTGCCATGTTCCGCTGTGACCACTGACACTAAAAATAGTGCAGTGCTACTTCCAGTCCACACAACAAACAGACTGCTTCACAGTTGTGGAGGAGATTGCAGTACAAGTGCAGCAGGTTGTTCAGTCAGAAGGAATGCAAGAAATGCAGAGTCCTTTTCTCTCAGCAAAAGGGCTCCGCCCACTGCAGCCCTGAAAAGATGGCCAGGTCATTTCAGCTGCTTTGGTCCCCCAGTTTCAAAACGAAACTAATGGTAAAAGTCAGTTGCATGTCTATTCATCTCATACAGTATAGCTGGATCTGGATTTAAAATGAGTCAAATGATTAAGCTCAGAGCCACAACAAGACCTTACCAAGAGCTAAGACCTAACTTTCCATATCTAAAACATTTTGTTAATTATAAATGCTGAACAAAATATTAAGAGGTGCCTCATATATATTGTTGCTAGTATGCCAGTGTGGGACAGCAGCAGTGTGCCCTTCCCAGCAATCAAGACAACACTTGGAACTAGTGCTGCAAGTACGGTTGCACTCAGGAATCGAACACCTCAAATTTAGAGTGTTTGATTCTCATGAACTCTTACAAACATTTGCAACCAAATATAAGCTATTGGTTGGATGGATTCAACTGGTGTCAGTGGAGCTATCAAATACTGATTCAAAGAAAAACACAAATGCAGTGCACTACAACAGCCAAATTACACCAGACTAACAAATGCAATCAATGTTTTCAATTGGTTGGCACCAAAAGGGTTGCATGGTAAGGAGAACTGTGCACAAACTATCTCAACAAATTACCTCACCCTGGGGTTTCCAAAAGCAGTGATGGTTCACTTATCATGCCAGCTTAAATACTCCAGGTTGGATTTTCAGAGGCACTTATAATGTACATGCCAACTTTGCAGCACCATTTTAGCGCAATTGTGTCACTTGCAGTACAGCCTTTAGACCATATGAAAAGTGGTCTGACATTTTGCCTCTAGTGCCACAAGTTGTGCACAATAACTGATGCATCCAAAATTCCTTTACCATAAAGCAGTGAAAGCATTCAAAATGCATTACTTTGTTTGAAAATGTGGCATGCATCGTTATGAACATATAAAGAAGTGGCAGCTGCAATATACAGTAGATCCAGCCTATATTGTTTAAAGGCATACAGTATATGTATGATTCTTGTTTCTTTTATTCATAATTTGGGGGGGAAAGTTGTTTTATAAAAAAATATATTTCTAGTGTGTGGATGTGTAGTGCAACCCCCCACCCCTTTGCTTGTGTGTTTTCACAAAAGACTGTTTTACTCAACACTTTCACTTACCCCTTTCAGAATTGTAAACTCCACTCTCAACAAATGCAAACATCTTAAAACTGTTCAGGTTGGTCCTGCTAGTCTCTTCCATCTTTGTTGTTACATTTACACTCCTCTGCAGTTTATTTATATCTGCCAATTGAGACAGCATTAAAGAGGGAGTTCAGCCAATATTTCTGGCACCTGTAAATTTAGAAATTTGATCAGCATACTCCCAATCAGCCTCATGCCAAAAATGTGATCTCTAGGTTGCTTTATTCAAATGTTACGAATCATTTTGTAACCTTAAATTCACTGCAAGTTGGAAAAAAAAAACAGGTTCAGTAAAGAGCTACTGCTGATGTCATAACTGGAACTAACATCCTAGATCTCAATACAAGCTACTTTATATGATTTATTTCTCCCATGTTACATAAACCTACAGCTGCAGTAAACATTAGAAAAATTAAAGCTGACACTGTGTGGGTCAGAGCATGCATTTCCCTAATGTTCAGAAGCAAGGTATAGTGCTTTAGAATGTGATGGGGGGTGGGGGCGGAATCCAGTGGCAAATATGACTTTGGAATGGTTAAGCTATGTACAATTTTTAGAACACTACAGGTTTGAGATTTTCAAATGCCACCAAAATTATAATTGTGGAATGCAGCAATGACACAAGGTTAGAAAATAACTGGGACAGATATTGGATCTGGTACTATCAAAGGGGAGATGGTGAGGGAGCTACCGGTGGAGGATCCACTATCCAAGAGTGACCACCTGTTAGTGTGGTTTAGGCTAAGCACGAGCAGGGAAGCAGTGGGGTCAGCAACAAAGGTAGCAGACTTCAGATAGGTGGACTTTGGAAGGATGAGGAAAATACTGCAGGTGAGCCTTGATGGAATTAGGTCAGAGATGGATATGCACCAAAAGTGGGACATCATAAAATCTGGCCTGAGAGAGGACACTGTAGCATGCACCAGGACTCTGAGCAAGAAGTTCATGGCCCAGATGCTGAGCTGGATGACCAGGAGGGTGTTGGAGGGGGTGAGAGCCAAGAAAGCTGCATTTAGGTGAATGACAAGAACTGGGACGGGGAGAACAAGGAGTTGTACGCAAAGAGGGCCATGGAGGTAACCAGGTTAATAAGGGAGGCCAAGGCCACCAAGGAGCTGAGGCTAGTTCAGAGCATAAGGGAAGGGAAGAAGGAATTCTTTAAGTACATGAGGGAAAAAAGGAACTGTAAGAACCAGATAGTTTGGATTAAGAAAGGCGGGGGGTGGAGAAGGAGGGGGAACAGGCAGAGGTACTGAATGAATACATCTGCTCTGTATTCATGAGGAAGGTAGGAGGATCACTACCTCCATGGACTGGAGGGAAAGGGAGGAGGTGGCTGACATAGTGATTCAAGAAATCGGGGTATTAGAAAGTCTGAAGGCACTTAGGGTGGATAAGGCACCAGGTCCTGATGGAATTCACCCTAGGGTGTTGAGGGAGATGATGGAGGTGTTGGTCAGGTTGCTGACTGACCTGTTTGATGCCTTCCTGGACATGGAATGCATACTGCAGGACTGGAGGCTGGCTCATGTGGTGCCTATCCAAAACAGTGGCCCAAAGGATGAGTTGGGCAACTACAGACCTGTCAGTCTCACTTCCATAGTGGGTAAGCTAATGGAATTGATCTTGAAAGACAGACTGGTAACCTTCATAGAGGTCAGTGATCTCCAGGATAAACAGCAGCATGGGTTCATCTCAGGGAGATCATGCCAGATCAACCTGATAGAATACTATGACTGGGTGACAAGGGAACTGGACAAGAGCCATGCAGTGGATGTCCTATATTTGGATTTCAGCAAGGCCTTTGACTCAGTCCATCATGGGCAACTGGGGACAAAGCTGGAACACATAGTGGTGAGGGTAAAGAAGGCTGGCTGGATGAGGTATTGGCTTGGGGATAGACTGCAATGGGTGGTGGTGAGGGGAGAACTCTCATCTCCCAAGCCAGTGACCAGTGGTGTGCCGCAGGGCTCTGTGCTGGGGCCAGTGTTGTTTGGACTGTTCATATCAGATATGGCGTATGGGGTAGAGAGCTGGATCAGACTGTTTGCTGATGACACCAAGATGGGAGCTGTAGTGGATGACATAGAGGGGTGGCAGAGGCTACAGGGTGACCTTACTAGGCTTGAGGAGTGGTCAGTGAGGTGGCAACTAGGATTTAATGCAAAGAAGTGCAAAATTATGCACTTCGGGGTGAGGAACCAGAGGAGGAAATATTGCCTGGGTGGGGTGCGGTTAGGGGTCACGAGGGGGAGAAGGACCTGGGGGTCATAGTAATGGGGAGCATGAATAACTCTGCCCAATGCAGGAGGGTGGTGGCTAAGGCCAATAGGATGCTGGGGTGCATCATGTGGACTTTCTCATCCAGTCAGAAGGAGGTGATCCTGCTCCAGTACAGGTTCTTGGTCAGGCTGCAGTTGGAGTACTGTGTGCAATATTGGTGTCCATACCTGAGGAAGGATATCAAGCTTCGCGAGGCACTGCAGTGCAGGGCAACAAAAATTATACAGTGGATGGAAGGCAGAACCTATGAGGAAAGGCTGAGTCACTTGAGTTTGTTCACCCTGGAGGAGAGAAGGGATGGAGGGACATGATTGAGACACTCAAATACTTGAGGGAGATCAACAAATTGGGTGCAGAAGGGCTGTTTAAGCAGAGGAAGGGAAGAGACACAAAAGAGCATGGGACGAGATTGGAAGGAGGCTGGTTCAAGAGGGATATGAAAAGACATTATTTCAAGGAGAGGGTTGTGTTGAAATGGAATGCTGTGCCAGAGGGAGTGGTGGCATGCAGGATGGTGAGTTTCAAAAGGGCATGGAATAGGGCATGAAAGGAGGACTGGGTAAAGGAAACTGAGCAGTCCCAGGAGATGAGGGGGTGGGGCAGCTGTAATATTGGGGTGCTAGCTGCACATATGAGCAGACTTGATAGACCATAAGACCTGTTTCTGATGGCAAGTTTCATATGTTCATAAATTTGGGATATGGCAGGGATGCTAAAATTCATAAAGTGGTAGTGTCATATATTTTTAGAATGCGGCAGAGATACACAATTTTGAAATGTGGGTGACACATAGTTGTGGATGGTGGCAGGGATATGTAATTTCATAATGCATCATGGATGCATACATTTGGCATATGGTGGTGATGCACAATTTCAGAAAGTGGCAGTGATGTGCAGTTTCAGAATGTGGCAGTGGCACACAATTTTGGAATTTGGCAGTGACACAATTTCAGAATGTGGCAGTGCCACACAATTTTGGAATGCAGTGGTGATGCACAATTTTGGAATGTGGCAGTGATGTACAATTTCAGAATGGGGTGATGACACACAATTTCAGTGATGAACAATCTTGGAATGTGGCAATGATGTACAAATTAGAAATGTGGCAGTGACACAGAATTTTAGAATGGTGGTGACGCAATTTCAGAATGTGACATTGAGCTACAATCTCAGAATGTGGTGAGGATGTTCTGTTTTGGAATGTGGCTGGGACACATAATTTTAGAATGTGGCTGGGACACTCACTGTTGGTGTGTGGTGGGGTTGTGATGGACAATTTTGAAACGTAGTGAGTTTGTACACTTATGGAATGTGGCAGGGACAAGTAATTCCAGACAAAATGGTATGTCCTGTCACATTTCAACTGTGTGCATCCCCACTATATTCTGAAATTGCCAGTCACCGCTAAATTCCATGATGTGTGTTCCTGTTGCTTTCCTTGATTGAGTGTCCCACCACATTCTGAGAATGCATTTCCCCCAACATTTTAAAATTGTTTAACACCTTGATATTCTATATCTTGGTTCAGCACTGTATTCCAAAACCACCTCTTGACACATTCTAAAGCATTGTATAGTACCATGCACATGAACATTCTGGAAATGCAAGCACAGCAGCCAACCCCTTGTCAGTTTTTTTAAAATTCATTTTTCTCTCCTTGTTTGCCCTGGCAGCCCCCAGCCCCATCACCTCACTCATCTGGGACTTACTTTGACCATGTCCTTTGCAATGGCCATGCCCAGCCACTGGTGCACAGCCTGCAGGTGGTCAATCTTCATTCTGCCACCAAGGGAGTTTTTCCCTGGTTTTCTCCCACTCCCTCCCCTTTACTGGGTTATGACATGTCAATGCATGTACATGGAGGTGTACGCATGCTGTGGAGAGCTGCAGCACCCTCCCTTCATTGGCATCCCCATCCCGTCCTACCCTAGGCTTCCCACTGGGGGCAGTCATTTGGCAGTACTGCCAAACCACCATCTTCAGGAGAGAAGAGCAGTCCTCCAGATGCTCAATCCTCTCACTTCCTGGCCAACCTCCAGCAACCCGCTTGCACTGCAAACATAGGTTGCTGGCATGGCAGGAGGTAAGGCATGATGTCTCAGCCCTCCATGCCATGGGGATAGCCTCCTTGTCAGTTTTTTTAAAGATAAGTTCAGCTACAGTTTCTTAAACTTTGGAGAAATAGGTCCTAGTAAGGTTGCTGATGGGGAGGATTAGGCAGTAAGTTCTGGTTATGACATTGTCAGTGGCTCTTCACTGAAACTGGGTTTTTGAACAGGGAGTGAAATTAGGGTTACAAAACAGCTCCTAACTTTAAAATGCAGTAATGTAGAAACCTAATTTTTAGTACAAGATTTCCTGGGGGTATGCTGATTTCAATTCTGCAATGTAGCACTGTTGGCCTGACTACCTCATTATTATTGCTTGTATAGTAGATACAGAGCACAGTAGAACCTGCAGGGTGCACTACTGATATGCTTAGAAAATAGTAGGATCAACCTGATAAGTATTAAACTATATTAGTTCGTTGGGATTCAAAGCACACAAGGTATTTCAACTTGAAAACCAAGGAGACATTATTCAAAGTGCTGGGACCAAGTAAAATGGCTTATAGTTATTCAGAATGATAGCAGTATGACAGGGGGTGAGACAAGGACAAAACTCCAACTAGGCAGTTGGTCCAGGGGTATAACAGGACAGACCCAAGTGGACAAATGGCCTTTTTCTGCTGACAGTTTATATGTTTTATGACCTTGTGACATGTTTTGACTAATAAGGTTACAAGATATGCATGACCCATTGTATAGTATGGGATTTTGGCAATCAATATTAGGTTAGTGTTTGACCAACCTAGTAATTAGATCACAATTATCTTCCTTTTCAGAAAGTCTTATATGGTTGAAGAATGTAAATAAAGGAATGTTTGCTCCTGTATGCTTACCTAATTACCAAAATGAAAGAAAGAAAGAAAGAAAGAAAGAAAGAAAGAAAGAAAGAAAGAAAGAAAGAAAGAAAGAAAGAAAGAAAGAAAGAAAATGCATTTATGTGTTCTGTAAGTCAATGAAGTAAAGCAAATGTTTGTTTTGTGGTCAAAGTATTTCTGACCTTTTTTTGCTTTTCTAATAGACAACAATGAATGTGAAAGCAATAATAGTGGCTGCAGCCAGCAGTGCTATAACACACCTGGAAGTTTTTATTGTGCATGTAGCACTGGTTATCAATTAAATGCAAGTGATAGAAAAACATGCAGTGGTAAGTCTTTCTGAACTCTCTAACTATATCTCAAGAGAATGTAAAGAATACTTAATTTGGTCTGTTGTGTCTAAATACATTATGAACTCAATTTGTTAATAGTTAAAAAAAAGATTTAAACAACACTGAAGAGCAGAAAGTTTAGTTCCACCCAGGAATCTGACACTGGACATTTAATTCTAATGGATTCTTGCAATCTTGTGCATCCAAACTCAATTTTTATGAGCTTGGCTGGTGTGAACCCATTTAACTCTTTAAACTAGCACATATTACACATCCTTATCCATTACATTCTATATGCAAACAAGTTAAAAGAACATGCCAGCTCTTGGGACTATACAAGTAGCCTAAACCATCTTTTAAACAAAGATCAATCCATTTCCTACACCTCCAAGGCCCTTAAATACTTTTAATAGCCCCACACCACAACACAGACTGACTCCCAATCCATGATTGGGTAAGAGCAATCACAAACATAAAGCACCAGGATAACTCAGGAATCCCAAAGTCCAGACCAAGTCTGCACTCCACATACCCATGCCCAAAGCACTGCTCCTTAATTGAAGTAGTTTGAAGCAATCTTTATTTATTTAATAAATATCCCAGTTACTCTTCATCATGGCAAACAGCCATCAGACATGGGTGGTATTGAGTAATAGTCAACCACACTTCAAGTTTGACCAGGTGCCTGGGAAATATAAAGTCTCATGATAATACAGAAGCTGAACATTCCACTATCCAACAACATTTATTGTGGTGAGCTGAAGTGTAGAGTGTATAAAAATAATACAAAATCACAAATATGGAGTGTGCTGATCTTACTGATGAGCCCCGGTACTTTGAGGGATTGACCTCTTCATCAGGGGAGCTATGGACAAGGTTATCCCAATGAGTCTTCAACTGCACTTTGACATGGACACGGTTGCAAGAAACATTATAGCATAATGGTCTATGTCTTCAAACTACCCAAATTTAGCAGTGGTGCTTCTGACATGTGGAATATTTCCTTTGTGTGGGTTTACTTAAGTAATAATGCCCGACAGGGTGTGTATCATGCTGGGATAATGTCACGCCTCAGGTGGTTGGGCACGAGGCCACAGGCCGAGTGCGTCCAACAACTGAGGTGTGACGTTATCCCAAATGACACACACCCTGGAGGGCATTATGGCTATTATACAATGGCTCGTTGTTATATATAAAATAAAAAAAAAATTTTAAAGAATGTTTTTATTATTGTGGGAAACTATTTTTGTTTCTTAAGAAGAGATGCAAAAAAAGAGCTCATCTAGCTCATCATCCAAAAAATCTTCTCCAGGTTCACAGTGAGGCTAAGACTAGTGATATTGTACTGGGATGACATCTCCGGTCCAGTCCATGGCTGACCAATAAGAGTCCAGGATTTTTTCTTGCCATTGTATAATAGACAGTGTTTTTTGCAACAGCATGGAAACACTCTGTACAGCCTTTTCTATTGTTATATGTATGGTGTGCTATAGTAACAAAGTCACCCCGCCTCATCCTGGCAGACTTTACCAAAATAAGAAATACAGCAGCCCTATGGGACTGGAGAAAAAGGAATTTGATTGACTAGATGCTGTACAAATGTGGAATGTTTTCAAAATGAGGTTATGGGAACTAGGAGATAGGTTCATACTCACCAAAATTAAATACAGCAATAGGGCAAAGGTCCCACTGTGGCTAAATAACAGAATACAGAAATTAATTAAAGGAAAAAATAGAGTGTGCAAAAAAAAAACAGAGTGGAAGGGTCCATTAACTCCAAGATTAAATATAAACTCAAATTACTCGAATTAAAGATGACTATCAAACTAGCCAAACAGAACTTGGAATTTAAATTAGCTACTAGTGTAAAGGAGAACAGAAAGACTTTTTAAAATTATGTGAGCAGTCTGAAGGGCAACAATAACACAACTGGACCAATCCAGCAGGGCAACTCAATGATTAGTGATTGCCAGCAGCTGGCAGAAACATTCATTGATAGTGTTTACCTAAAGGGTGATAAGATAAACCCAAATGGTTTAATTTCCTTGGAGTGTAAAGTGGAAATCTCTTTGGAAAAGATACAAAAACTGCTTCTAGCATTGGATCATAACAAATCTCTGGACCCAGATAACCTTCACCCTGGGTTGCTAAAAGAGTTGGCAAACACCATTAGTAAACCCATACAGGTAATAGCCCAAACATCGCTCCAGCAGGGGTTAGTCCCAGAAGATTGGACAACTGCTCATGTGATGCCAATCTACAAAAAGGGCCCATAATCACTCTGTAGTAATTACATACCTATTAGTCTCACTTCTATTGTGGGCAAGATAGTGGACGTCATCATTTAAGATGAGATAGAAGAACATTTGAAATGGGAAAGCCATGCAGATATACTTCAGCATGGTTCTTGTATGGGAAAATCATGCGTTAACAACCTGCTCCACTTTTTGACCCTGTCAATTCTGCACTAGATAAAAATATAGTAGTGGATATGTCAACTTTCAAAGGGCTTTTGATAGAATCTAACATTCTGAGTTTATATCCAGTTTAAGAGAGATTGAATTGGATGAGATACTAGTAAGGTTGATTTCAGCATGGTTGACTAAAAGGAAGCAGAGGGTGACTATTAAGTGGCATCATTCAGGTTGGAGGGAGGTGACCAGTAGAGTTCCACAGGGCTCGGTGCTGGGGCCAGTGCTGTTCAACATATTGATATCATCCCTCTCATGTACCAACATAGTATGGATGACAAAATTTGCAGACAATATAAAAATGGGAGCTTTAATTACAAATGTTTCAAGATAACATAGACTTTTTAGCTAAAGGGGCAAGAAGGAAAAAATTGAGATTCAGCCTAGACAAGTGTAAGATAATGCATCTGGGCAAAAATAATCTAGGGTTTATTTATTTATTTTCTGAAATGTTTCACCAGGAAGTCACACTGAGCAACAAGTCACTCATCTCTCGGTGCCACCTGGTGGGGCAGGGGTACAACTGGAATGAGGCATTAAACATTCAAGTTACGAGATTAATAAATATTACATAGAGGGAAATGAACTTCAGAATACTACTTCAGAAAGTGACTTGGGGGTTTTGGTTAACAACAAACTAAGTTCATCGTATCATTTCTCTAATACTATTAGGAAAGGCTATGGCATTCTGGCAGCAATCAAAAAGAACATTAAAAGTAGGGGTAGAGAGTTGGTGATCCTGCTTTAAAAGTCTCTGGTGTGTCATCATTTGGAGTACTGCTCCCAGTTTGGGGCTTCCCATTGAAAGATCGACGTGAGGAGAATAGAGGGGATCCAATGTCAGGTGACTAAGCTTGTGGGAAACATCGGTATGCTCTCAGATGAGGAGAGACTGGAGCACTTGGGGCTATACTCACTACAGTACAGAAGGCACAGGGGTGACATGTGCCTTGTATTCAGGCCACCAGGTTCAGGGCTTATGGGAGTGTACAGGATTAAAAGTAAGACCCGATACTATATCAACAAGGGGGCACTGTAAAATGCTAAGAGGAGATCACTATAGGACAAACTTAAGAGGGATGTGGTTTTCACACAGAGTAGTGTCAGGGTGGAATGCCTAGCCATCTGAACTAGTATCGAGCAAAACAATGAACCACTTTAAAAAGTCACTAGATGGACATTATATGTCTGTCTACCATGCAGTTATATTTTAGTGGGTGCAGGTCTAAAAAAGGCTCACATTATTGACCTGTACAACTTCCTATAAATCCTTCCAATGAATCCTTCCATACTTCATAAGTTGAGATAATACTGCCTGCTCCTTGCGGCATGCTAAGAGACAACATCATCGTAATATTTAACCCCACTGCTGGTTCACTTCCTCATGGTCAAAAAATGCCTTTATTCTAATGTTGGTCACTCTTCCTGACCCTGCTTTGGTAGAAGGTACCATTGTGTCACTGTAAAGGGAGAAATCCTTAAAACTTCAATGAAAAGCTTGGCTTGAAAAAACTCAGAACTTCTAGCAGTTTTTATTTTTTCCTTAAGCTCTGAAGCTTAGAAAAGCTATGTATGTACTGTCACCTGGATATTGTAGGAAATGGTTAAATCATCTGTAAGTCTCTGTCCAAGCTTTGCCAAGCTATGGTAGTACTGTAGCTTGCTAAACACAAACTCTGGTCAGAGCTGATATGGCTGTGGAGTACTTTTAGGAGTGTCAAGAGCATTGAAAAGAATATGCGGTGCTCTTACCACACCAGAGTCAGCCATAACTAATACTGTAGTGATTACAGTATTGCACATGTGTGATACTAGTGCATGCACAGTTTGCCCCAGAGTCAGTCATGGGCAACATGGTGGCATTGACATGACTATGTACTGTATGTGGGATATTCACACATTCACATTTTAGGTCAGCATCGACACATTGCACATGGTGAATATCACCTCTGCAATTGCGGAAAGGAAAAATAATGCACCTGGAAGGAGGTGTGTTTATGTGGCCTGTGGAGGGGAATGGCTACATAAACAGAATGATTGGAAACTATGCCAGAGCACTGGCAGTGCACCAGACAGCGGTCCTGTCACGTGCTTCCACAGTGCTTTTATACAACTCTGATGGTGGCATAATGTCTGCGAACCTTGGCCCATGCAGTTGTAAAAATCTGACTGCTATTTATCACTTCAGAAAGCAGATTATTGCAAATGCCTAATGTCCTTTGTGTGTAATAAATCTTATGTTTGCTTACGCTTGCTTATTTTAAAATTGTTTGGTCTAATTTGTTGTTCACATCCCTTACTTTTTGTTCCATTTTAAAAACTGTTATTACATTTTTCCATTAGATCCTCCTTGTTAATGATTTTGTACATCATCAATGCATTCCTCGTAATATGCCTGTTGTGCAGAGTATTTACGCCCATCCACTCCCTCCACACTCACAATATAGGACCCTTGCCCTCCCTGCCTGTATTTCCACTTCAGGGGGAGCTGCCTTCTCCTATCACATTCCAAACATTTGGAACTCCCTCTCCTTAGATATCCATTCTGCCCCGTCTACTTGTTTGTTGTCCAATTTTCTTAGACAATCTATTTCCCCATCCTGCAATTGCACCTGACCCACCTCACCTTCCTTACCCCTCCCTGCCCTCTTTTTTGTTCTGTTTCCACTAATCTACCCCTTTCTACTCCTTCCTAGGCATCCCAATAGCCTATATCACTAGCTGGATTAATATCAAGTAGTGCTCATACCCTTGGTGTTCCACTTCTGAGGGTAAAGCTTGCCTCCTCCCCTTCTCTACACTCCTCTTTAATTCTTCCCTTTCACAATTTCATACCACCTCCTCCCATCCCCTTTGTTCCCAATCCTCCCCCACCCTTTCCTCAAGTTAGCTTCACCCACCTCTTCTGTACCAGTATTGTTCCCCATTTTATCCCTCACCACTCTCCCCTCTTCCCTATCCCCTTCCAATCCCCTTGCAGAGTGTGCATTCTGGAAGGGTGAAGACTCACCTACTCTCCAACTATCTCCCACTCCCCCATCCCCCTACTCTGACAAGGTTTCTCACTTATTTCTTTATTGAATTTTGTTGACAGTATAGGCCCACTGAGACAAAAAGTCCCTTTTTCAGAGTTGACCAGCAGTGGTGAGGGGGGATGCAGACAGTAACCAACTGAAATTTAACCAGAATAAGCTCTTGGTTGTATTTTTAGTGAATGGGGGAAGTTCGGCCAGGACAATGTTGAAATTCCCCTACTCAACAGTAGGGGGAACCGCTGGCCATCAGAAGATGGCTGACTCAGTTCCTGAGCAGATGGAGTTGGAGGAAGATGTGCAGGCAGTTGGGGAGTTTGTCTCCTCCCCAATTATGGCTGGTTGGGAGACAGCAGATTTTTCATCTATAACTGGCACTGGTGGAGAATTAATCTATACCTGATTCTCCAATGGAATCAGCTCCAGGGACATGAGAGGTACCAGAATCGAAGAATGAAGGCTCTCCAAAAGCAACTAGGATGTCAGCAGGTGAATTAAAAAACTTACTGGAGGAAGAGGAAAAGACTTCCCACAGGAGAAGACAGGAACTTACCGCTGCCTTGGATGAAACAACAGTGGGTGAAGACGAGGCTGGCTTGGCCTTCAATGGCAACCAAGCCCCTCCGTTTATTTTCTCCAGGGACACTGCCAGATTGCTACAAGGTCAGCAGCACCCTTCAAATGGAATTATCTTTCGAACACATCTGCAGGACCAAAATGTAGCAACTGAACAGTGAAAAAAGCAGTAAAGCACACAGTAAAGCAACCAAGTTTGTGGGCAGAACAATCGGAATCCACAGACACACTTTGGAAAATTGAACAGTCCTTGAAAGCAGCAGGTTAGGCATGCTTTCCAGATAACAGCAAATGGATTTCAGGATTCTCACCCATAAAGATACCGGAGGTAAGCATGACTGAACCTTTGAGTACTAAAATGCTGAATAATGACAATGTAAATACAGCATAAACTGATGAACGTAATATAAGGGCTAAAAAGAAAGAAAGTTCCAAGTCTGTGGCTTCCCAAACAGAGGTTTTAGCATTTGAGTCACCTCTGGCATTACCTGCTGAACTTACTGTAACACAAAACCCTGTCTTACAACTGGTAAGCACAGATTGAATCCCCCCCCCATGATAAATGTGGAGAACAGAGAAGATGCCCTAAGTGACATATATCTTTCTATGAAACATGTAGCAGAACCAATGAATAAGGAGCAACAGGAGGGCCCTCCACCAACTTCAAATAATGAAAAACAAAGACAAAACTCTACATCTTATGCATCCTTTTTCCAAATTCCTATTTATGCAGCTAAAAGGCATATTACTGTTCACATCCTATATAAAGGAGGAATTGAAACGTTTCTTGATAGGAATTTTATAGCCAGGAAACTGTTAACGGAAAATCTGCATTTTTATTCTTCAGAATTTTATGCACTTATACATGTTTCTGGGAAATCCTCCTTTGATGTGAGCTTCAAGCTCTACAGTGGGTTAGAGAAGATCTGGAAGAGGTATAATGCAGTTAAAAGATTGCCCCATGGTCTGTCTTTAAGGTTATCCCATTAACTAGGCCTCCCCATACAGCAGTGACTGTTTTATTCAGGAATGAGGGGGTGAGTGTCACCAATTTAACATACAGGCTTAGGCAGAGATGTACAGTTGTAGGCCATCCAGAAGCCACCTTTGATACTGAGGATATCTGGATGGGAGTTTGGCAAATATAAGTGATTCTGAGATAGGTGGAGACTGGGTTACAACACCTACATAACTTATTTTTTCTGGGCAGAGATAGGGCAGTCTGTTCTATGCAGGACAACCCAAAATCTGCTATAAATGTGGAATGCCAGGACAAATAAGCAGCATGTGTGACAGGTTGTGCTGCATACTCTGCAATAATGTATGTCACATAAGTGGGCAATGCAGGAACACTGCCATTTGCAATTTATGTGGGACCCCGCCTCACTCTTATGCCACATACCCTAATGCTGCCCATAGATAAACTACTTCAAGTGACTTACAAGAACAGAGCCTTTTGATTGCTGTAGCACAAAGGGCTCACTCAGCCTCTGTGCCCCCACATCCTGTCTCCCCCCCTTTCACACCCTCAGACACAACAAGAGGCAGTAGAGCAATACATCACCGAGACACCAGACCCCCCCCTTACAGGATGATAGTGATGCCAGTACATATGAAGAAAAAGTCTCAAAAATACCTAGATGGAAACTGCACACGCAATACAGATAAGTTGTCAATGCCTCACTTCCCTCCTCCTCTCCCCCAATATACTAGGTACAGACAAACAACAAAATCAGATTGTGACTGGTGACATGAAGACGTCGAACATAGGGGCAACCTGTCTCCAAAGTCCCTAAAATTGCTACAACTCCCACCTCCAATTGTTTTCAGTTCTTACAAAACACACCAGACCCATCCAGCAATGAGTCAGAAGATTCCCAGGTGGGCTTAGAACCTGTGGAGGGTAATTCAGACACAGAAAACAGTGAAACAGAGGAAGGGTCACATCCCAAACCAAAACAATGGGGAGGGACTAAGAAACAAAGGAAAAAAAGTTAAGTCTACAAAGAGAAAACCTTCACAAATAACACATCTTCTTTTAAAGCCTGAATGGCTGCATCCAATACACATTGCTTGGTTAATGTGAATAATGTTAAAAATGAACAGAAGCAAATGTCTGTATATTCACACTTACAAATTACTAACACAGCGGTGATTTATTTACAAGACACTAGGCTACACACCTTAGCAGAACTATCACATGCAACTAAGTGATGGCATACTGGGGTTTCTTTTTGGTCCCTAGAGCTGGAACCCTGCTTCGGGGTTGCTATAGTTTTTAACAAAATTACAATGCACGTGTTAACATTAATTGATTTAACCCAGGACGTGTTTTGATCTTAGATATAATTTATAATGATACCTATTTCCATCTTGTCAATACTTGTGCTCCACAAAAGAAATCTGAAAGGGTTGAACTAATTCAGCACATTCAGCCATACTTACATACTTCACACAACATTATATGGTGTTAAGATTTCAATTGAGGTATATCCATATAAGATAAAGGTCATGGCACAACTACCAAAAAATATATATTGTGACAAGACATGTTTAAAGAATATTCTTCAGACTGCTGGGTTAAAAGATGCATACCATCAGGTAACCTCTAGAACAGATTCCACCTTCCATATAGGAATTTTGGATACATGTATAGATTTTTTTTTCACAAATAAAACTTTACCATTTTCAAATGCTTGGGTAATACCAGTTAAATATTCTGACCACAGTGAATTGCACCTCGTAATCAGATTACAGCCTGTCCATCCACAGGGTCCAGGACTGTGGAAACTTAATTCTTCTCTTCTTTTACAAGAAGGAGTTAGGCAGCATAAACAATATTTTATTATTGCAAGGAAATCTATATATGAGATGTATGATGACCTCATATTATGGTGGACAGATACTAAAACTGATACGACAAAGCTATTAAAATCCATTAGTAAAGCTTTCAGGAATAATGATTATTGTCAATATTTAAACAGCATAAACAATTACAGCACCTTATGTCCCTGACACAAACCACTAAATATAACTTCAGGGATCAGATTAGAGCAGTTAAGAGGAATATGAGACTTTATCACAATAAACATACTCAAAATCTAATGATGCAACAAGAATTTGATGCACAAGGGAAGTTGGTTATATTATCTGTCACTTCATGAGTTGCAAAGAAAAGGTAAATAAAAAGACTTTAGAAGCCATACAGGGAGTAGAGAAAGTTATAAAAACTGACTGATGAAATGATGTTAGAAGTTAATAGGTTTGTAAGAAACCTATTTCAGGAAGAAACTATGGATACAGGGGCCATTTTCAAATTTTTGGTCTCCCTCGAAATCCCAAATTGTCCTTCTTTGATACTACAAGAGCTAATGTAACCAACAGATCCTACAGAAATAGAACACAACATAACTTCACTAGGAACAGGAAAGGTGCCAGGGAAAGATGGGTTGACTGCAGAACTGTATAAGTTAATAGGCAAATAAATCATGGTAGAGTTAGCTGCAGCTTATGCAGTTTCAGACATACCATTAGAATTAACGGGTGGCATTCTCATTTTTCTCCAAAAAAAGGGGACAAAAAGATTTAAAAAAACTGGAGAACATAAGTTTATAAAATATTGATTTCAAAAATGAACAAAAATCGCAAACAAATGTTTACTAACCATGGTTCCCTACCTCATCAATCCAGTACAGTCTTGTGCAGTACCGGGTAGGTCAATTACAGATCAGTTAGTTCTCCTTAGAGAATTATTTGAAAGGAAATGTACATTAGGAGCCATTGGCAATGTTCTTTCCTTAGATCAGCAAGGAGCTTTTGATTCTGTTAACCATGAGCTCTTGTGGCTTACTTTAAAAAAAATATGGGATCCTACACATATTTGTATTATGACTCCAAAAGCTTTATAAAAAAATGCTACAGTAACACCTTATATCAATGGACAATGTGGAACTTTAGTGCCTCTCAAAAAAGGAGTCAGACAAGGATGTCCTATTAGTCTCTTGTACATATTTAGCATCGACCCTCTACTAAGGAAATTAAATACAGAAATCCCAAGAATTACTACAGAAACAGAATTAGTTCCCTTCTCTGCCATGGCATATGCAGACAATATCTGTATTATGGCATCTAGTGCAGAAACAGAGGTGTTAGCACTTAATCTGTGCCTTGAGTTTGGAAAAATATCAAGGGTCTCTTTAAATAAGCAACATTGTACAGGCTGTGAATTTGGGACACAGACCCCAAAGCCATTTTGTCTTAGAGTTTCTAACTATCTGCCTTTCCTATCCCAAGGCCTGATGTATGTCTCTATCATGTTATTTTGGGTATCTGTGGTTAGCTGTGCCTACTGGACTGCTCGCTCCCAGCTAGGCCTCCTGAATGATTGCCTACTGCCTGTTGTTATTTATGGCTTGATGCAATAACTTCACACTGTTTGCTGTTATCCATGTTTTGTACTATCCTCTATGGCAGTACTCTGTCAATGTATTTTTATAGACAGTTCCACTGCACTTATCTAATTGTTTGTCACTGCTGTGTTATGATTTTGTACTCTGCTGTATTGACATATTGTACTCTCCTGGGTCATGGCTGAAAATAGCAGGTTATTCTGCCTAGTGCACTTACCCGGTTACCAAAAGCAAATAAATAAATCAGACACAATATAATAGATATCAACATAACAACTGACCCTATAAAAATATTAAGGGTAGAATCTGGAACAGTCTTTCAGGACTCACATAACTGGGACCAAAAACTGGAAAAAGGAAAAGAAATGGTGCAGTGGAGGAACTGCGGGCCAATAAGTAAAAAAAAAAAAAGAGTATATTTGATAAAAACATTTTTATTGCCTATTTTTATTTTTTTAAGTCACATATTTCCCCCACCAAAATCTCGAGAAACAACTTTACTAAGCATATTTTTCCAAGCTGTCTGGGGGAGCTGATTTAATCCACTAAAAAGGAGCATCTTATATTTGTCAGTGAAACAAGGAGGTCTGAACATGGTAAACATTGTTCTATTTTTACATTGTCAATTATTTTTACAAATCTGCAACCCCTACTTAAACAAGCAGGGAAAATTTGGACAGATTTAGTTTTTTCTTCAGTAGCATCATGGTTTAAGAATTGGGAAGCTGGGACATAAACTATTTTAAAATCCAGTCCCAGACTATACAGTATCTAAGAGAAATTTCTATGAAGCTGAAATCTTGGAGAATTTCCAGTATTACGATATTAACAAATAGCAAAAACCAGATTTATACAAAGGTACAGTATTAGAGACTTATTTTACAGAATCCATTACCTTTCCAAAATGTCCTCAGGTTCATTTGTTGTCTTTACAAAATTTAATAAAGGAACCACTCATTATGTCAAAACTAAAAGATATACACTCGCTCTGTTGCCATGAAAAATTAAATGTAAAAGACAACCAGAAACATAAACAGGTGGAAGAGAGGATCTGTTCTAGGCCAAGAGGCATTCATGAACCAGAAACTATATCATATATGAAGTCCTTTTGGACTTATTTGTCACAGGTCTGGAATGAGCCAAGTCTTTCCAAAGTCAAATTTGATAATCTTATTTATAGTGTATACACTGATTATTGGGGAAAGTGGGATGCAAGTATTCTGCATGTAATCTTTGCAGTTTGTAAATGGTTCATTTGGAACAATAGAAGTCCTTTCACGTTGCAGCACTAATAGATACCACATGTAGAACTTCTACAAAAGATTACAACAGAACAGAAAAATATTTATTTTTTTAATCTTAAAGGTATGAACGGAAAGATTTACTTCAAAAATGGATAAATTTGCCTTGGGTCACAGGCAATGATGTCCCAATTACATAATGTGTTAATCATTTTATTTTATTATCAGTCAATATTGGAATTTTTCGAGGACTTGTTTACATCCTAAAGCTGTAATTGTTTTCTGTAAATCAATTTTTGATATATCTTAGTTTTTGTGTGGAATTCTTACTTGCTTATGTCAAAAATGTAATTGTTTTCTTGTATCATATGATTTATCAATAAATAAACAAATCCCTCTACTCTTTTTGAAAAGTGACATGGGATCTTTAACATTCACCTGAACAACCACCAGAACCAGCAGACAGGACCTCAGTTTAATGTCTCATCCAAAAGACAGCACTTCAGGAGTGCAACACCCCCCCCCCCATGCTGCAATACAGTCAGTGTCAGTATTGGGATTTATCCTAAATGCCTGGTGTGGGGCTAGAACCCACAACCTTTTAGTTTCCAGTCTCAGAGGTGAGTGTGCAACCTGATGAGCCACTGACACTGCTACCTACTACCCCCTGTGCTATACAAGCAAAATACATTTGTGTTGAAATGTTTTGTGCGCATATATATATATATATATATATATATATATGTATATGAGCATAAAAGTAAGTTCATGTATATATGCTTAAAAACATATATGTGTGTATATCTAGATAATGTTTATATCTATATAGACTATATTCTGAATGGCAAGTGCTGCCTACCAATTCCACAAAAATCTTTGGTATAGCTTAAAATTTATTCAGTAGTATGTACGTACTTAGCTCTATGTATATTTTTTATTTGGATCTTGTATTTGAAATTTTTTTCCCTTTTCACCTTTCCCCCAGGACACATATGGAAACAAGCTATTGCAGCTCAGTATACCTTTCCTGGTGAAACTTTTTCCAAATTAACTAAATAAATAGATAAGCAGATAAATAATGTAGTCTGAGGAGCTTCAAACATCCCTTAAATGTATTATGTTCCAACCCCTTTCTTGTTGCCTTCCTCTGAATAAATACAATTGTCTTTCTATTAGTAATAGTAGTATTTAATGCTCCCCAAAACTGTGAGCAGTAATCTATGAGAGGTGCATATTATATGAAGTTACTGCATTATGATGGTATGCAGCTCTATACCAACTACACTATTGGATTTTATTTATTTATTTTTAATAATCCATGCATTGTCTACATACTAATGACACAGTCAAGGATGCTCCTTATAATCTGTGACTTTTTTTTTGTATCACTGTATTCATTTTTGGAAAATCATTTCCAACCTGGGATGTGCTCTGTTTTGTT
The DNA here is from genome assembly GCA_016271365.2 of Neoceratodus forsteri. NCBI lineage: Eukaryota > Metazoa > Chordata > Ceratodontiformes > Ceratodontidae > Neoceratodus > Neoceratodus forsteri. The sequence continues at coordinate 685,040,976 of CM028137.1, read as the reverse complement.
AGGTTAACAATGGGTTAACCCTATCAACTACAAAATGCTAGCTGTCTTCCCCTCCCCTTCCCTCTCTTTCACTCTCTCAATCTCTCTCTCTCTCTCTCTCTCCACAAATTTATAACACAGGGATCACCCCTTACCACCCACATCAGAAGTGATCATTCACACAAGAAACTATTTAGCTTCACATCACAAGGCAAAGTACAGGAATTCAAAAATAAATCTCACTGAACTAATTGTTTTATTAGGTCTTTGACTATAGACCCTTCTCTGCACTGTGCTTCACTGACTTCAACTTTGGAATGTCAGTACTGAGGATGAGACGCACTGACTTGTAGCATAGCATAGCATAGCATATCATAGCATAGCACAGCACAGCAGAAATGTGATTCTTAAACACAAGGGGCCCAATTCCAGGATGGGCTATGCCAGTATAAGGTAAGATATGCCAGACCCTTTGGCATATCCTGTGACATATGAAGAACAGTACACCAGTTGGAATTCTAAGTGGCAACTTGCACAATGGTGGATGCGGGCTGCACATAACTGTGGGTTATGCTACCCATTATGCCGCAGCCCAGAATGCCTGGCGCAACTGTGAGTTACAACAGCTGCCCTACTAGAATTGGGTCAGTTGCTGTCACAACTCGCACTTGCGCCAGGCATTCTGGGATGTGGCATAACCTGCAACTGCCATTCTGAAAGGCCCAATGACATAGCGAGGTCATGGCAGCTTCTACCTGTCCTAAGTGGCATCTGATGGCTGCCACCATTGGATGCTGCCACACAGTGCCACAGAAACCAAGCCATACTGTCCCCAAAGCCCCCTCAAGTACACACCTGCCCCAACATCCTGATTGTCTGGGGCCCCAGGGGTCCATTTCTGGTGTGCCCCCAACCCCAGTGTCATCTGTCCTGCCCCCCATGCCACAGGTGTGTGCTAAGGTGGTCTGGAGTGGGGGGGCTTTGGGGGTGCTGCCTGTCACCAGCCATTATGTGTAACATGTGGGTTGTATATGCCAGGCATGTGGCAGTAGCCTACACCTGGTGTATACCGCATGTCACAAGTGCCAGGACCCTGCCACTCCTGGAATGTGGCATAGGGTCCCTGGTATAGGGGTGAATGGTGTAACTCGCAACTGCATGCAACTTATGCCATTCATCCTGGAACTGGTCCCCAAGCTTCTCAGCCTAGAAAAGCTGTGAAGGGATCATCTGAATATAAAGGAGGTACATATCAACAAAAATCCCATATAATCAGATCAGGTCACTTAAAGCAGGCATGAGGAGAGAAACAAGAGAGAGAGAGACCAGCAAACTGAAAAAAAGTGCTGCAACTGGTCTACTCAACAGAGAGAAGAGAGTATTTCATTCAACTGGTGTAGTGATTTGTAGTTGTGGAAGGATACACTGAAACCTCCAGAAAGTTGCGCTTCGGTATCCCATTTTTAAAGCTAAAGCAAGATGGCTGAAGGCTCTGCCTACAGCCATAAAAATTGTTTGTTGCTGGTTAAAGTGGAAGTCCTCTTAGCAATTGTTTAGATTATTGGACCAGTGTAAGTAAGGTAATGTAACTGAATAGTGAATACATCAGTTCACAACCCATTACAATGGCCCAGTACACCATTCTTCAGCCACGCCACATTACATTACATTTTATTCATTTATTTGAGTTGGGGGGCTTTGCTCCCCAACCCCCATTTTATAAAACACAAGTGTGGTGTGGGTGGAGAAGCCCCCAAACTCAAATAAATGAATAAAGAGTAGCAGAATGGGGGCACAGCTAAATTTACTTTACTTCATTCAATCACCCATGACCTTACTTTTTACTTTTTACTAGTTTGCTTGAGTTGGGGGGCTTCACCCCTACACCCCCCTTTTAAAAAAAACACAGGGGGAATGTGGGAGGCAGAGCCATCCAACTCAAAGTAATAAAAAGTAACAGAATGGAGGCACATGCCAAAACAGCATAAATGGAAGCTATGCAATTAGCAGCCAGCATTTGCTGGTCCGATAATCTTCACAATCTCCATCCCCTCAACTTGTTTTCTGTATACCTGTGTAGTTTGTAATCATGAATAATGATTTTCTCTCTCTTGAATCCCCTAATTTCATCCTAATTTATTCCACACTGTTTTGCCCTGTTACGAAAACCTGTTTGTTTCCATTGCAAAGTTTATGACCCCACACATGCAAGGCATCATGGGAGTTGAGAATGCCTACCTGCACAAGCCAGCATAAGTTATACTATCATTCAGTTCTGTTACATGTCTTGTGACATCACTGTATTCTCTAAAAGCATTTTTTGTCTAACTCAGGTACACTTTAAACTACGGAAAAAAGCAGAGCACTTACTATGCCCTGAAAAGTTTCATGACCAGCATAGGACAAAAAGATAGGGACTACAGAGGACAGAAACAACACTGACAAAGACAGTGTAATTACTGAAGGCTTTAGCACTAAAACATCATAAAATTACAGCGTGCCTTACATGAGTCGGGTCATGACATTTGCAATGGAGTCCAGCAAGGTTTCACACCAGACTTAAGTACCTTCATTTATATTTAAATCCTGATGAGCTTAGGAGAGTGCAATAGAGGCAATCATTGTTCATGGCTACAGACTATACAGGTAAACAGAATAAAGGCTGAGGGGACCGTCCTTTTAACATTAGATTAAATTTATTTAGACACAGTGATCCGTGCCCCTAAGAGAAATTAACCTGCAATAGTTTTATTGTAGTCCTCTTCTTGTATCCTCAGTGCCATCCAGCCAGTCACATTCATAAAAGCACAGAAAGTGCCCACATTCTTCACTTGTTTATCCCAGTTTTTCTAAGTGTTTTCCCTTGGCAGCCTCTGTTCTGAAATGGTTTGGACTACCGTATTTTACTTGTAGCATCATCAGCTGTAAGCTTTCCCCATACAGTGAAATTGCACCTACAACACAACATTTAAGTAGAGGAGCATTGTAACTAGTGGTGGGCAAAGTGGACGAAATTTGTTCTGCAAAGTGATTTGCAGAGTAATGCGGAATCCGCAAAGTACCCCCAAAGTGAAGTGGAGTACTTTGCGTCATAATGGGGAACGTGAAGTCCATTGAAAACTGACTTCACATTATTTCGCCTTCCCCAAATCACTTCTCCACCAATTTTAAGGTGAAGTACATTGAAATGAATGTACTTCACCTCACTTTGCCTTGTTTTTGAGCTCCCAAGGCAAATTTTGCAGTGCTTCATGGGATTATGTCACATGGGCTCTAGATTGTTCTGCAAAGCCTCAGTGTTTTGTAGTGCATGTGTAGTGGAAGATGATGACAGTTTCCTCTCAGAGCTCTGCAATTCAAATCCTCTAAAAGCTGTTAAAAAAAACCTTTTTGAGCTTTTTTTTTCTCACAATTTAGTACATCAATTGTAGAAAACCCTCCTGTGCTCATATCATTGAGTGTTTATTGTTTGTGTGTGGATTTTGAATGTTAATTTAGAACAGTCAGTCTGTGTACTGTGAAGTGTGCTTGGGGTGTATCTGTGGTGTAGGTAGATTAACTTGGAGTTAAAGGCAGTCTTTCTGTTTCTGTTAAATTTTTCTTGTATAAATGTGTTAATGTACACACAGTAATATTTTCAGTAATTATTGACATATTTTGCTGATTGCTGTGGTGCAGCAGTGTATAATTTCAGTTTGTTTAAAACATTTGGTTATATTACTAAAGGTTTCAATTTGCTACGCATTACTTGTAGTGTGTGTGATTGTGTGTGCAATGCGTGCCATTTAATCAGACACCTTTTATTGTGCCACAGAGTAACTGCAGCAGTGTGAACCTGCTATCCACCGCACCTACATTAATTTTTTATACTGCTTTGTGGTATCTTTACTGGTAGTGGACTGTTACTGCCGTGCACTACCCCCCAACCAGCAAAATGTATTCTTTTCCAGATTTGGATTTGTGACTTGTGAGCACTGGTTATGTGTTGTTGTGCCTTTGCAACTGCATCTCTGGAGTGTGCAGTACAATCTTAATCTGTCTGTGAGTTTGCAGTACATCATTAATTCTGGGAGACTTCACATTTTTTATTACCCTCTCATTTCACTTCATCTGCACTGGAGAATTTTCTGGACACAGGATAGTAGCATTTTGGGGATGCATATTAATTCTGGTGACTGTGTGTGACCACTAAGCGCATGACGGAGTGCACCATTAATTCTGGGAGATTTTGCATTGTTTGTTACCCTATCATTTCACTTCGTCAGCAATGGGGAATTTTCTGGACATAAGACAGCAGCATTTTGGGGATGCAAATTAATTCTGGTGACTGTGTATGACCAATACGTGCATGACGGAGTGCACCATTAATTCTGGGAGACTTTACATTTCTTCTTACACTCTAATTTGACTTCCCCAGCACTGGGGAATTTTCTGAACACAAGAAAGTAGCATTTTGGGGATGCACATTAATTCTGGTGTCTGTGTGTGACCACTGTGTGTATGACAGAGTGCACCATTAATTCTGTAAGACTGCATTTCTTGTGCTCTCATTTCACTTTGTCAGTGCTGGGGAGTTTTCTGGACACAAGACATGAGCATTTTGGGAATGCACATTAATTCTAGTGGCTGTGTGTATGAAGGGCTGCTGATATTGTTGTCACTTCGCATTAAGGTGGAATGATGGTGAAAAGTAATTATTACAAAGTGAAGTGAGCCTTTTGCATTGGCCACTTCACATAGTGGAGTGACAACACAAAGTGCCAGCTGGCAAAATTTTAATTTGCTGCATCTCTATATATAACCTGTGATGTTTCATTAGTGTGAGGTACAAAGCAGTATTAAGAAATTTAGACAAAAGTTCACTCCTTTATCTGATGCACAGCAGTATTGATGCCCAATAAATAGTACACATAATAAAACCACAGCCCATCTTAATACGTGACATCTATTTTTAAAGACCAGCTTTAAAATAAGTTCTTTATCCTAAACTACTAGCAACAAATGTATTAGGGCTTAAATTCTTGTACGTATGAGACCAAGAAGAAAAAACTGACAGATAAATCATCAGAAATGTATAATGCAGGAAAGTGGTGGTACAGGATATGAAAAAGAGGTTGTTAGAACTGTCAAGACCAGATGGCAATACTATGCAACTCTTTAGCTTACGTCACTGGAAAACAGTTGACTTCTTAAATATGCTTTAGTCAACATACCAGGCTTTTTATAATCCCAAGAAATTCACAAATATTCAAAAATAATCATTTTTTTATTCTCAGAAATTTATGAAAATCAAAGCAGAACAGGACATGATGAGCAACTTTTAGAGAGTTTTCAAAGATGCAAAGAAGCTCGGATAACTGTACAGTGCACATATAGTTTCTATTGTCTGGATTCTATCTGCATAGAGTACTAAAAATGTTAAAAGCAGACTGCTGCCCTTGCAGTTTCAGCCGGCCTCAGTTATTTTATATTAATCCTACTCCCTTGATTGAAATGTGTGTGTGCATTGGGTGATTACTCAAAGAAAAAAGTGAAATGTCTCCTGGCACCTCTCCCACACACCAATCCCCTAGCTCCTCTAACTATGATGCAGGAACACAGGAATGTAGGAATCATGTTGACAGATGGGGATCACATGATTCATCTAGTCTGCCTGTGTTTCTGTCCACCTCCCTATTTAAATTGCACCCTGATGTGTCCACAATGTCTGTCCCATGAGAGTTTGAACTTGTGTATAGTCTTGGATTCCACTACCTCCTGAGGTAGGCTGTGCCATCGGTCTATGACCCTTTCTGTAAAGAAGTACTTCCCAAGGTTACTTTTGAACCTGCCTCCCACCAGACGCAAGTTGTGCCCCCTGTACTCACCTGTTTTGCTTGAAGAGGTTCCCTGCTTGTGCTGTGTTGAGTCGCTTAACATACTTAAACGTTTTGACCACATCCCATCTCTTTCTTCTCTGCTCAAGGCTGTACAGATTTAGTTCCCTGAGTCTTGCCTCATATGTCTCATGTTGCAGTCCATGCACCATCTTTGTAGCCCTTCTCTGTACTATCTCCAGGCAGTGTATGTCTTTTTTGAGGTGGGGCCTCCCAAACTGACCACAGTACTCTAAATGTGGCCTCACCAAGGACCTGTAGAGAGGAATGATAACCTCATGCTTTCTACTTGCAATTCCCCTACCAAGGCAGTCAAGGATACCATTCACCCTTTCTGTTGAATTTTTACAATGTTTTCCAACCTTTAAGTCATCTGCAATGACTACTCTCAGGTCTCTGTTTTTGTGTACTCCAACTGATGCTCTTCCAGAGTGTACATTATCCCTGGGTTTCTTTTTCCTATGTGCATAACCTTGCACTTCTTGCATTAAACTTCAACTGCCAATCCCTGGACCATTCCTCAAGTTTCTTCAGGATTGCTTCCGTATCTTTCACGCCGTCCTGCATGTCTACTCTGTTGCAGAGTTTTGTGTCATCTGCAAACAGGCAAACCTTCCCCTTCAAGTCATTTGCAATATCCTTGATAATTATTTTAAAGAGGATAGGTCCCAGCACAGATCCCTGTGGAACACCACCAGTCACTTTGTCTTCCCTTGATAATGATCCATTGACAAGCACTCTCTGCATCCTATCTTGAAGCCAGTTGGTAAACCAGTTAATGATCTTATGACTGACTCCTGTATGCTCTAATTTGTTAGCTAGCCTTCTGTGGGGAACGGTATTGAAGGCTTTGCTGAAGTCCAGGTACACAATGTCCACTACTCCTCCCTGGTTGACTGCTTTGGTGACCCAGTCAAAAAGTTGAGCACATTGGTTTGACAACAGCATCCTGCTGTGAAGCCATGTTGCCTGGGGTCAGTATTTCTGCTATCCTCTAGGCACTTCACCATCCTCTCCTTTAGCAATGACTCCATAATTTCTCCTACCACCAAGGTCAAACTGACCAGTTGGTAGTTTCCTGCCTCCTCCCTGTTTCTGCTCTTGTGTAAAGGTACTATTGTTGCCCTTTTCCAGTCCTGATGTATTATTCAGCTTTCCAGTGACTTGCTGAAAAACTCAGCCAGTGATGAGTTCTTCCTGAAGCTTCTTCAGTACACTAGGGTGGATGCCATCTGACCCCATTGCTTTATCTACCATGAGCCTATTCAGCTCTTCTAAGCCCTTTCCCTTGTGAAGGGTCTTGTGTCTGCTCCTGTGGTGTTGTGTACTGACCTACTTACTGTAGGACCCTTTCCGCTGTCTTCTATGGTGAAGACAGAGCAAAATAAATAATTTAGTAACTGCTTTGTCTTTGTCTGTCTCTGCCATCTTACCTTCCTTTGTTGCTAACCTGGCTATCTCCCCTTTACTCTTTCTTTTGTCCCTTATATAACTGAAAAATGTTTTGTCTCCCTTCTTGACCCCCTGTGCTATTTTCTTCCCCAGGATTTGAGCAGTTATGATAGTAACAACAGCAGTGATGGTAGTAGCAGTATTTGATAAAGGCAGATAGGAGATATGTAGCAGCATTTGCAACAGCAGTAAAGTGGGCAGCAGCAGCATAGGTAAGCATGATGCATCAAAAATGAGGTAAGCTGAAATTACATATATGCTTGGCTAACCAGTTCTGGAAAGGAGTCAAAATATCTATGACATTCGAGCTAGCATGACTGGAGCAGCAATGAAACTGCTAGAACAGCAAGTCAAAAGATCTTAAACAGAAAACAATACATATAGTCACTCAGGGCATGCTGAAAATGCCAGTAATTGAATGAATGAGGTGTAGATAACTAAATCGATATGTTGCATGCATAAATACTTAAAGGGCCACATAGGCTGCAAAGGAGCAGGGCAATTCACTTAACATACATAAAGCATGCTTCTACCACTTGGAACCATGATGCCCCTCTGTGACACCACAGTCACCCACCATGGGAATAACAGGGAAGACACATGAACACCATGAGACCAGACAGCCAATGTAATAGCTGAAATTTTGAATATAGTAATGCAGCAGCAAAATGAATATCCTGGAAGCAACACAACAAATTTGGAAAGTAGGGAGATGCAGCTGCCTGAGTGGAGCTAGCATTGAATATATTAAGAGCAGAGCTGCTGAGCAACAAACACAGCACATCAGGGAGTGGCAGCTAGCTTGGAGAAGACGATGCCTGGATGAGGTGCAAACAATTAAAGTGGAAAAGACAACAGAGACAGGGATGCAGCAGTTTGAGCTTAAGCATACAGATAATTGCAGGTAAACTGAGGGATTTCTAAAAGTATAAAAATTGATGGGACACTAGAAAAATGAGAAAGGCTGAAAAGAAACAAACAAAAGCAAATGGAAGCAAGGAGGGAGCAGAAACAAACAACAGAGAGAGAAGCACAGACAGACTGTAGCCAGAGACATTGAACTAAAAGCGGGACAAGCACAAACCAGGCAGAGTGTCCAGCACAAGTCAGCAGAAATCCAAGCACAAGGGAAGGCAGGAGGCAAACATAACAGAAAGGGGTGGAGGGGACAGAGCCCAGGGAGAGGTCAGGCAGATCCTCCATCCACAAACAAACAAAAAAATGCTTCTGTGGGAGACTGGAATGAACTGCTTGTATAGTGCAGGAAGGGGGCATGGCTGATTGCTCCACTCCATTGAACTACAGGCATATCCTTTCAAAAATTAATATTCAATTCATAAAAAAAGTTCATAAATAAAATTGATTCAGTTGATAACATTAAGAACATTCTAGCTTTTTAAACAGTCACTTATAATTTTCAGGCTTTAAACTATCTTATGATCAAATTATCAATAGTATTCACAGTATGTCAAAAGCATTCACAAATATTTTCACTGAGCTGATGGTGCCTTTATTAGTGATATTATAGTGCTCACCATGACAACAGATTTTGCTGTCATGTGCACCACACTAATGAGGTCAGTCAGGACAATCAAATGTTCTTTTTTTAGTACAGGGTTAATTTGATGTATTTAAAGAACAACTATGGATAAAAGACAAAATATAGATATTACAGTAAAAATGATTGTTGTAAACACATGTTTTGAAATGTTTTATTTTATTAATACATTACAAAAAATTGTTTACATTTGAAATATTCCATTAACTGTTTTTTCTGTTTTTTCTTACTTCTAGATGTGGATGAATGCCTTACAACCCCTTGTAGCCGACATAGTACCTGTATAAATACTGTAGGATCATTTACCTGTAGCTGTGCAGTGGGATGGATGGGCAGAACCTGCTCTGATGGTAATAAAGCGATAATTTGGTTAAATCAAGCAACCAGAACTCATATTAGGGAGTCCCACCCATACAACTTGGTATAATTAACATGAGCTTTACAAGAACAGAATACAGTATCTAAAAGTACTGCTGGGTATTATGCATGATGGATGGGGATGAGAGTAAAAGGGCCCTGCAGGGGGACTTGGAGACTTTGGAGTGGTGGTCACCCACTTTGAAACTGAGGTTCAATGCCAAGAAGTGCAGTGTTCTGCACTTGAGGATTAGTACTTTTTGAGTGGGCAGAAATTGCAGGTTTTAGGTTGGGCAAGGATCTCGGGGTGGTTGTGGATGCCAGAATGAATAATTCTGAGCAGTGTAGGAGGGCTGCTGTGAAAGCAAATACAATGCTCTGGTACATTTTCAGGATGATAACATTGAAGAGTCAGGAGGTGCTTCTCCCTCTGTATAACTGCCTGATTAGACCACATCTGGAGTACTGCATGCAGTTTTGGCATACGTACTTGAAAAGGGACATTGCACTTCTGGAGAGGGTCCAGAGGAGGGCAACCAGGATGATGCAGGGTCGGGGGGAAAGATCCTATGAGGAAAGACTTGAGGAGCTAAATTTGTACTCCCTGGAGGAGAGGAGGGATAGAGAGGATATGATTGAGGTTTTTAAATATCTAAAGAGAGTAAATAGAATCAGCTTTAATAGGGTATTCCAGCTGAGGGAGGAAGGAGCCACCATGGGGCATTCCTTGAGGCTGGTTGATGGGAGGCTTGGGGGGGGAGACTAGGAGAGGGTACTTTATTGAGTGGGTGGCAGACCTGTAGAATGCACTGTCTGCAGAACTGGTGGATGTTGATGCAGTGGAGGGATTCAAGAGGGGCTGGGACAGGTTTAAGTGGAAGATTAAACTGGGAAAAGTCAGGTCTGGATGTGAAACCCTGATGAGGGATGGGGTCTGGGAATTTACAAGGAGGGAAGGGAAGGGGCATCATTGGTACCATGACTGGGTGCTGATTTTTGAGCAGACTTGAAACACCTTTGGGCCTACTCAACTGGCATCTTAGCAAGTTAGCATGTTAGTGTACCTGTATGAGTTTCTGAACCATCCAGTTGGTCTTGTTAACCACAAAAAAGTGATGGGGATATTTGTTTTAAGAAATAATCATCATAGTCATGTAATAACTGAAGGTTCAAACATTACATGAGGCATTGATTATCCCTATCTATCAAGCAGGGAAAGCATTCTTGAAGTTACGTGGAAACAAGATATCAGTCATATGAGTCCATGAGCTAACCAGTTGGTCTTGCTGACTACAAGTACTACAAGGGAAGTGGGATGACATATTGTTTTAGAAAATAGTCATTATGATCATCTAATGGCCCTAGGTTCAAACCTTTCAAGGGGCATTACTTACCCCTATTTCTCAAATTGTGAAAACAACCATGAAATTGGGTGGTAACATGAAACATTCAGCAGAGAAAAGAAACACTGACAGAATGCCCTGGAGCTTCAAGCATCACTGGCTATTAATCGGGAAGGGGCCCTCATGGAGAGCTACTGAAGCTCAACATGCTTGGGCATTCTGTCATCATCACTTTTCCCTGGTGTTATGGATCTGTACTGACGTGATTGCCACTACTTAATTTCTGCACTGATGCGTTTTGAATCCAGTATGCCTAAGTGAATGTTATTTTTTTTTAGGATTCCTTAGACTTCAGCTGTTAATCTTACTTAATATATGGATATGTTGTTTAATATACTCTTAAACCATACCAAAAAAAATTGGTAATACCATTGTGCCTCCAGTGTTATTAGTACTATCAATCAAAGTAATTAGTACTGTCAATCAATGTTAATACTATTGTTACAAAGCTGAACTATAGTATTAACACTAGTATCAAACAGTGCAAGCACCCAGAAAGTTGCTGTCTGGCCCCACTTCATCCTAAGCATGCCTCCCAGTTGGTTGCTATTCATGAGTGGGCAGGCAGCACATTTTGAAAAATATGGTGGCCATCTCTCGCTTAGTGAGAGATTATCTTGTGATCAGTCTTCCTTGATTTTTTTTTTATCTTCCTACTCAAAATAGAATTATCTGGTGGATCCTGCATTCTTTCACAAGTAAAAAGACAAGACTGCCTTTTTCCAAAACAAATAAACAAACTGTTTGCACTTGAGACCAAAAGGAGCACTGAAGAGGAGAGAAGGTGGATGGGGTTTACAGAACTGTTTGAGGCATGTGATAAGAGTGAGACAGTGTGGCCGTCAGCCAGGGTGGAGTCTTCACAACAGTGGCTGACCAACACTTCCAAATGAAATCGGATCCATATATTAAACAAATAACAAATACCTAAATATCTATTACATAGAAACATATAATTTGATGGCAGATAAGGACTGCTTGGCCCACCCAGTCTGCCCATCCCCCTACCTAATGGATAAGCTGCAGATCCTAGTTAACCAGCAGCCTACTTCTTCCTACCCCCAACCCCTAGAATTGCCTTATGACTATCCCATGCATGCTTGAATTTCATGGCTGTAATCCCATCTCGAGGTTCCAAGTCCCCATAACCTTTTGATGGGATTACTGCCTTGTAATAGATACTTAGTTATCTATTATTCTATTTTTATAAAGTAGATAGAGAAATCCCTGTACCCCTGATTGGCAAGGAACTGTGCAATGGAACAGGATATCCAAAGGCAAAAAACAAGTCCTTCCAACCAGGAAGCAAGGAAATCATTATGTCAGCCTATAGAATTAAAAATATTAAAACAGCAGTCATTGTTCTACAGAGTCTTAGCAGCCTTTTCCGATATTCCCTCTAAACAACAGAAAACAGATGAAAAGTTAAAAAAAACATTTCTGCTTGCTTTTTTAGCTTGCTACCAGGTTGTTTAGGCAATTCTCTGCACATCTCAGTCCAGATCCCATTCATGCTTGCCCATCCACTCTTTCAATGAATCTTTCCCTTTCTTGTGCCACATTCATAGCAATACTATGAGGTGACCCAAAGAGAGGAGGACAGGGATGTGTACATTGAATGTCTCAGAGAGGTAGGGAAGGCTGTTAGGAAAGGCAAGGCACAGACAGAGGAGGCTTTAATGCGGTGTGTTAAAAAGGGGACAAGACATTCTATAGGTACATCAGCAATAGAAGAAAAACCAGGGGAAAGATTGTGAGGCTCAAGGGGGTGGAGGGAGAGTGTAAGGAGCAGGATCTAGACAAGGCAGAAATATTGAACAAAAATACTTCTGTTCAGTATTCACTGAGGAGGGAGAGGGTCAAGGACCACAGTTGGGGAGCAGATGCAATCAGGGAGGGGGAAGTGGACACCAGTCCATTCACAGAGGAAAGATTTCAGGAGGCACTCACAAAGCTGAAGGTGGATAAAGCCAAGGGACCAAATGACATACACCCAAGGATATTAAAGGAGCTGTGAAAGGAACTAGCAGCTCCTCTGGCCACCCTGTTCATAGAGTCACTCAACAAAAGCATGGTTCCAGAGGACTGGAGGAGGGTGCATGTAGTCCCACTGCACAAAGGTGGCAGTAGGATGGAAGTGGGGAACTACAGGCCAGTCAGCCTCACCTGAGTGGTGGGGAAGATCATGGAGACACTGCTGAAAGAAAGGATAGTGGCACACCTGGAATCAATTGGTATCCAGTATCTGAGGCAGCATGGATTCACATTAGGAATGTCTTGTGAAACAATTCTGATAGATTTTTTGATTGGGTGACAAGGGAAGTGAATCAGGGAGGGGCTGTAGACATCGTCTACCTGGATTTCAGCAAAGTCTTCGATACTGTCCCACACAGTAGGCTGATTAACAAGCTCAGTAGTCTGTGCATGGGACATAAGGTGATACAGTGGTTTAGAAACTGGTTGACAGACAGAAGGCAGAGGTGGGTGGTAAATGGGATCAAATCTAGGGAGAAAGGGGTGATCAGCGGAGTGCCCCAAGGATCAATACTGGGACCAGTCCTGTTCAATGTCTTCATTAGTGACATTGCAGAGGGGCTGAAAGGAAATGTCTGCCTATTTGCAGATGACATCAAGATCTGCAACAGGGTGGATACTCAAGAAGGGGGGCAGATAATGAAGAGGGACCTGGAGAAAACTGAAAGATGGTCGGAGGTATAGCAATTGAGGTTCAATGCAAAAAAATGCAATATAATGCACCTGGGTAGGGGGAACCCTGTGGAGACCTACAGATGGCGGGGGTGCTGATCATCACCAAAGAGGAAAAGGCCCTAGGGGTTCTCATATCTGATGATCTGAAGGTATCAAAGCAGTGTGCAAAGGCCGCAGGGAGGGCCAGTGGCATGCTGAGTTGCATAGGCAGAGGTATTACTAGCAGGAGGCAGGAACGGGTGATGCTGTTGTAAATTACACTAGTAAGGCCTCACCTGGAGTACTGTGGGCAGTACTGGAGACCACACATGCATAAGGACATAAACATGGTGGAGGCTGTCCAGAGAAGAGCGACAAGGATGGTGCATGGTTTGCACCACAAAACATATGACGAGATTATTTAGTTAATATTATACTACCTCATTATGTATTCACTGGAGGAGAGAAAGAGGTGACATGATAGAAACTTTTAAGTGCCTCATGGGCATAAACAAGGTGCAGTTGGGAGATCTTTTCCAGTGTAGAAAAGATACCAGAATAAGGGGGCACGATATGAAATTGGAGGAGGGAGGTGAATAGGTAACATGGAGAAGTGTTTCTACATGCAGAGGGTGGTGAAAGCTTGGAATAGTCTGCCACAAGAGGTGGTAGGGGCAAGCACAGTGGAGGGGATTAAACATGCCTGGGACAGGACAGGGAAACCTTGGGTGGGAAGGGAGTGATGCAAAGCCATTGACCACTTAAGGTGAGTGGATGCATACATGTATAGGGCCTACGGGCAGACTGGATGGACCTAGCAGTCCTTATCTGCTGACAATTTTTAAGTTTCTATGTTTCTAATATATCACCAAATCTCCATTTCTCAACAAAATCATGGCAGTCAAAATCACTGCTCACCACTTCACTTTCTGGCTGATATTATCAAATTATACCAATGTGAAAGAAACATACCAGCTATATTTTATACTATTCCCTAAGTTGCACTGCCAACACCACCACTGCATTTGTGCATACCTGATGCTTTTAATTTATCACTCAGTGGGCTTTCATTTATCCCAGCACAAATAACACCATGACCACATATCTTGGCTTGCTTAGTAGGCACTTGAAATCTGAAGCTTGTGTTTATCACATCTAGAGATGCAGCAAAATTAAATTTCACTAGTGAAATTGCGGCAAAATCGGCAATTTCACCAGGTGAAATGTTTCATGAAAATGTGGCAAAATTTCACAATTTCACCTGCATTTTCACCATCTGAAGAGTCCATTACCAATGGCGAAATTTCACCCGCGGGTGGCACAATTCTGCCAACTGTGGCAGAATTTCACCACAATGGTGAAATTATGCCCACAGGAAAAATTATGCTGGCTTAGGTGCAAAATTTCTCTCACGACCATGGGCAAAATTTCACATTTTGCCCAGCTAAATATATCAGTAATGCACTAATTCATCAAAAAAGTTCACTGGGTGAAATATTCCAATTTTGCCCAACCCTAATCACATCATAGTCATTCTCTTGCCAAACTATTTTAATGTCACACACAGAGAAAATGAAATGATTTCCATTAAGGAATGAGCAACAGAAGGTGATGTCTCTGAAACAAAGGACCCAGATTTCTGGTAAATGTCCTTAATAATAAAGAACCTGCATAACATTGGAAAGTTTTGAAATACAAGCTGTATTTTGTCAATATCATTTTTCACCAAAGTTTTCTTAGAGGTATCAAATGCTCATTTTACTTGGGCTGTTGCCAAAAGGACTAGATGTTTCCCAACTCACCCATTTGTCTTTCCAGCATAGCTTTTGTTTTAAACCTTTTGACAGCCATGATTTGCTGTTTTTTTTCTTCTTTTCCTAGTAGTCCTATGGTTACAGGACTTTGCAAATTTCTTACAGTATGTGTGAAACAGTACCCACCAAGCATGGCCACAGCACATGTCCAGTACCTTATGCGTACCTAGGATTATGTTCTTGTCCTCATTTTTCACAATGCAAGCAACCCTATGGTTGTCTCATTTGTAACATGTGTGTGTATAGCAGTGCAGGAATTTAAGTTTCAAGGGGATACTTGGTTTATCATGTCCACCCTTCCCTTGCTCAATAAACCATGATAAAGAAGAACTTTACTCTGTCAATGTCCTGTTCATTGGGATTTCCTACCCACTCTACTGTGCAGGATGCTACCTAACTGTTAATGTTACCAGCAAATTATACAAAGTGAACTTTTTTGCAATTTACTTATAGAACAGAGATTTACAACTGTACTTTGGGGATGAATGTTGCTTATTCAAAGGAATTTTTTTCTGCACTTTATTTTCAGACATAAACGAATGCCTCTCATCACCCTGTGTGCACGGAGATTGTATCAACATTCCTGGTAGTTACAATTGTGTTTGCAGGCCTGGCTGGACTGGTGCTGCTTGTGACAGTGGTATGTATAATACTATAATTACTTGAAAATTTGTTTTCTTTGATGTATAATATTTGACTAATTGCAAAAGTGTTCTGATGCTATTATATTGAATTATAAAATGGGCATGTAAAATAAAGAAGTCTCATTGGTCAAAATATACCATGTGACCATAAATGAAATCTGTTTCACTCACAGTCATCCTGGTCCTAAACCACATCACAGAATAAACAAATCATTCTTCCTACAAACAGAACTATTGTCAATCAGTCCCCCTACAACCACAATTGATCTTCCATCACAAACATGGCTGCTACCTTTACACTGTAAAAAAACCTTTCAGCTGGGCCCTAAAATAAAACTACCTTAAATAAAAAATAAAAAAGATTAGTTAAATGTTGTTTCCCTGATCATCACACACTTTCCTTACACATATAAACAAATTAGAAACATTAAATATTGTTTATAGTTTTCATTACAACTGAATCTTTGCTGACAATGAAAAATCCCCCTTCTATCTGTACCTGCTTATCAGGGAAATCTCTTCTACTTTCCCTGACAGTGAGGTAATTGAGTATCTGGCTGTAGGAGAGGCTGTTGTTGTGTTTGTGTGCAGTATGCTAGGAGGGGAACATTCTGCCCATGGAACTGAGCAGGATTTTGAAGCCATGTATTCCATGGTAAACATTCCATGATGAACATTCCATATCTTGAATCTTGATGCCAGAAAAAGACACACTTTGTCCAGCAGTAATACAATGACATCATCAATGGCATCATTTGCAGTGCCGGAAGGACTGTTGTATCATAAATGTACACAAGTAAATCAATTGTTTCTACATTTAAACATGTTTTTCCTAACTATAAAAAGTTAAAAAGGAACCCATTTTATAAGTGCAATAAGACACTCTGGGGTGTGCATGGAACTGATTTTACCACACTTCCAGGGGCTGAAGGAATTCAGTCTATGGTGTCGTGCCTCACTATGCCCCGGGTGTGCAGTAAAATCTGTTCCATTCATACCCCATCATGCCTTATTGCTTACTTAATGTTCACAAAGTTTATTTCTATTACTCTATGAACTGGTCATAACAGCACTTCACTGCATTCAGTGATTTTCTTCATACCAAATACAGTACACAGAGAATAATGCATTGGCAACAGTGTGTTATGATGTTTTTTTACACATCCCAGGTATGTGGTGCCACATAAACCACAAAGGCAAACTTGAGTTGTTTGCAATGCTTTCCTATACAGAGGGTGTATAAAAATGAGTGACCCATGTGTAATGTACTGATAGGGACCATGGTGTGACTCAGACACAGTTACTTTGAAAACCAAAGTGTACAAATTCCATAACAAGGTTGTGACATCACAACCACATAATACAGGATTTTGTATATACTTGTTTAGCCTATTTACCAGATGCAGCCCTTGTCTGCCTAGTTACTCCTCAGTCACATAATTTCCTTTTCTGGCACATTCCTTGAGTTACAAGGTATCTGGTCAAGACAGCGTAGGTATTATCATGTTGTACAAAGTCAGTTAGGTATTACAGCATTAGTAAAAACAGCTACAGGGAAAGTATATAACAGTGGACATAATAGTGCTATGCCTGTAGCTTTTTTTCACTGTCTGAATGGGTACTGGATTAGTGCACTGGCTCTGTCACTCAGAGGTTATAGTAACAGAATGTGGATGAAGCTGGCTCATAGGGTGACACGGGGTTTGGATCTCACTTCACCGTGAGGCATTTCAAACTTATTTTTTGACTTGCTGTGATGCTGCCCCACCACCTCCCCTCCCTCATTTACTGTATTAAATCTCCCCATTCTCCAGGTTGTTCTCTCCAGACTTAAAATAATCCATTCACCCCAACATGTCTTTCTTCCCCCCAATCTTCCATCTGCCAGTGACTTCATTACATAACTCTGCCCACCCACCCATATTTCACCCCTCTCCATACTTGCATTCCCAGGGTGTTAATTATAAATTAGTAGGGGGTGCAGGGCATGAGCATTCACTTCCCAGTGGTATTTTGGTGCCACAGTTGTCTACCATGCCATTGTATCCTTGCTAGTATGACCTAGACCTGGGTTCCAGGGGTCCACCATGCAGATATTGCAGGCAAAATGAGTTCCATCTGGGGGGGTTGCAGTGTCTCCCCATTATGCTCAGATTGCATATGGCTTCCCGAGTGACTCATTTGGTCAGCAGGGCTAAGGCTTTTCTTCCTTGAGTCTTGTCCTAGAGGATGCTGGAATGCAAGGCATCAAGAATCATGGGCAAATGGTGAGCATGTTTGTGCACTGACACTGCAGACATCCTTCTGCCTGTTTGCCACTCAAGTTACAGAGTTACCTGTGGTCAGACAGGTGACAGTATTGCAGATGAAAGTACAGCCCTCCTTTCTAGGATGAGGAAAGTGTTATGTGGGAGCACGATCCACTACCCATCAGCTGCCCCTGATGTCAAGGGCTCATTCCTGAACTTGGGATGCTGGCATATTGAGCCGCAGCCCTGCTGTACTGAAGAGCTGGAGTATTACATGACTTTCTGAGCAGTGGTTTTAGAATGATAACAGACTTTACCACTAACTAAAGCATAACACAGAAAAATTATATTTGTAGCATATAGCCAATTTCACACAACTATAACCCAAAACACATAAGATAGCCAAGAGGAGGAGGTTCAAAAATAAAAGAACCAACATAGTCAACATAAACTATTATTAACATGGTGTACATTGTTGCAAGTTTAAAGAATTCCAAAGTAGAAAGTAGAGGAGGAGGAAGGAGTTACTTCTCAAAGGCAAAGGGGAAGAGGTACTGAATGTTTTGGCTGAGATTTAAAAGACAAACTACTTTTTTGTTCATTGTTTTGATTATGTAGTGTTTGCAAACACCTATTTAAAGTACTTAAAAATCATAGATAAGGTACTTCAGGCTGGCAGAAAACTATGAGGTAGTTTTAGGGGCAGTAGTTTAATCTGAGGGTATGACTACATAAAGCAGAGCTATGCATCTACCAAAACATGCACATATGTAAACTACTTGAGGCAGGAGCCAGCTGACTATGTCAAAAGTTAGTGCCCCCCAAGTAAGGGTGAGAGAAGTAGGAAAAAGGTAAATTGTGTTTGGCTTTGCATCAGACACAAAGTCTTTAGCTTACATCAGGCACTTTAGCCAGAAGCACTATGGATCCATGGTATGGTGGTTCCAGCAGCCTTAAAAGGCACCCAGAAAGGATTACCCCAGCCCTCTCCCTCTAGTCACTTCCCACGCTCTTCTCTGGTCTCTCACACTTACCCCAGTTTGAAAATGTGTTAACTCCTGGAATGTCTTTTCAAAGAGGCCCCCAGCCCTAACCTTATCCCCTAGTTCCTTAACCCATCTTCTTTTGTAGATGCCCCCTCATGAACTCAGTCATTGATTTTTGGGAGGCTAGTGAAATAGAAAACCATGCTTGCTCAATTATAACCCCTGAATGGAGTGGGAGTGTGCATGATTGGGAGGGAAGGGGCAGAGTAAGTGTATCAGTAGTGATGCATGGCAGACTGATTTAACCAATCCACCCTGCATCACTACTGACACAATGCACCTCTTCCCTCCTGATTGCACACACACTCACACCATTCACAAACAACATTCAAATGGAACAGGCACATTGTGAGAGGGAACAATACAGCTAGCCTAGATTTCTGTTTTACTAGCCCTCCCCCTGAAATAAAGGATCAGGGGTTGGGGGGTACAAATGTAAATTGGTGTACAGATTGGGGGTTGGTTCATGGAAGGGGGTGTTTTTGAAAATACCCAGTCAGCTACAGCCATAGTGCCAGGAGAAGGCTTTTTCTCAAATTGTAAGCAAACAAACAAACAAACAAAAAACGTTTGAGGAAACTGAGGAAGGGAAGAGGGAACAGCTGAGTGGAGACCAGAAACTTTGGACTGACATGCCAGTTTAAAAAGTGTTAACATTTTAGCACACTCACCAAAGTTCTCCTTGGAATGATTCATCCTTACCCCAGGAGCCTGTACTTTAATCAGTTTTCAGGTCACATGTGACAGGAGTCTTCTGGTAGTTTCTGCTGAACTGTGAGTCAGTAATAGTCTATGCTGCAAAACCACGACTAACCACTTAGCAAGGTTTGGAAAAACATTCAGATTTTGCTCAGATGAAACCCCAAACAGCATATCAGCATGATGAGGACTGCTTATATAATAACTCAGCTGCCATTCAGAGTCTCCAAAATACCTGATTATTGATATGCACACCCTTTACCATAGGGACAAAAAGTCTCCCAAATGTGACAGTCTGTTTGGTTATTTAGTTGTTGACATGGATTCACAAATTTGTGATTCATTTAGCAACATTCTGTGAAAATGTGCAGAATATTTTTTTATAACTAAATCTCTTGTAAAACTACTGAACAGAATTTTAGCATGTCTGCTGTTATCAAATTGGCCCTGCAAACTGTAATGTGTGGTGACTTTATCTTCAAACTGAATTTTGATGAAATTTCATGAACATTTCCTGGACATTTTTCAGAAGCTACATTATTAATTTAACACACCACCACCAGAAAAAATTTATTTTGACATCAAAGGAAAAATGTGCCACTCCAGAGAATGGGGGTATCTGGCTCTAATGTAATGTAATCTAATAAAAATGCCCCTTCAGTATTTTAAATAATGGAAATGCATGGGATCAGAATGTCAGTATAGATAGATAGTCTAGATAGATAGATAGATAGATAGATAGATAGATAGATAGATAGATAGATAGATAGATAGATAGAGGTAGATACTGATGATGAATCTGACAACATAGGGAATGTAAAGTAATTTCTACCAGGAAAGGTCCACTCAGCTGTGACAGCTTGTTTCCAGGTGCATCCTAGTAGGTGGGTTACTTGGACATGATTTTTTGACAAGGGAGAACGTCATCCAGAACTCCAGAGGAAATCCCTAACCCTACAATAAAAGCCACGTGAACTTTAACTTCCACCTGGACAGCACACAGAGATAGGCAGAAGGGACCTTAGCATAAGGTCTCATCATTAGGATGGCACCTTGACAGTATAGCACCCTCTAGTCCTACACATCAGTAATAGTATTTGGCATTAGCCTAATTTTCTGGTATATGTTGATATGTACAGTTATAAGAGTGCATTCCTGAATTATTTGGGTGAGGGAACTGTGAAGCAAAGCTAAGCACTTCTGACATACAGGATTTGCAAAGAAGCTTTAATGATCACAAGAGGCACAGGAACTGTATCTAGAGACATATGATAAATCATGTTGAAGTTTTCTGTTTTTTTAATGCAACTTGAATAAAAAAAAACTGTAGAAAACTAGAGAAACCCCTGTCTGAACAAATAGGGTATGCTTACTGAACTTAGAACTGTAGAAATTTAGTACCGTTTGCGTGATACCACATCTTGTGGAAAAAAAAGAGTGACTTTAGTGCTTAGAAATAAACAATGCTTATTGGCCAATAATGATGTTATTTATAATATGAGACTAGAGCCACATCCTTCTAATCTTTGAATCACAGAGGCAAACATTCAACCAACTAAGGCAATGACACTTGTGGAATAAATGTTTTTGTAAAATTCAGTGCAACTATTTGATGAAAGAGGAAAAAGAAAAGCATAGCGATTGTATTGTTTTCTATACAGTCTATGACAATGGCAGGAATCTGCAGACTTATTAATCTCACAGTAATATATGTAACCAAACAAAAGCTCAGTTTTTCCACTGTACAAAATTTAACTTGCTTTGACTACTGTCCAGAGGAAGGCTTCAAATTAACAAAACTATACTTCCGACATGCCTCAGAATGATCAGTTTGCATTTGTATTCTTGCAGATATTAATGAATGTTTAAGCAATCCTTGTCTGAATGGAGGAATGTGCCAAAATTTAGAGAATGCATTTGCATGTAATTGCAGTGCTGGGTATTCTGGCAGGCTCTGCGAAATAGGTAAGAGAATAATTTTGCCATTACTAGGTGTTGTCATCTTTACATTTCTTTCTGTAGGTGAATGTGGATGTCAGAGTGGGGGAGAAGATGGGAGGGTTCAGTGATATACAATAATGTGTTTTGCTCTAAATTTTAGTTTTCAGTTCCAGTGCTACGTAAAAGGTACATTTAAGTTTCCAAAATATTTTAGGTTTATTAGGAATTCTGAAGGATTGTGATCCATTTAACCACATTTTCACTTTCCATAAATCTGCTGAAGAATATACTGTTTAAAAAATGTCCCCTCTACACAAAGGAATGTGACTCATTATGCATCTCTGTTTAACCAGGTACACAAAAGGTCACTGTTGTCCATTAATTTTTGTGTTTACTACTGCTAAGATATTCTGGTCCCTCAGTCAGGTACTGGAGCAGAGGAGGCCAGTGATTTTAAACCTGTACCTGTTACATACAGTAACAATGTTAAGATTTGTTCTCAGTACCTCCCAAAATTGTTCAGAAATGGTGGGTACAAATGGGGAAATACTGTATATAGTTCAGCATATTTGAGCACAGTACAATATGGACCAGGAATTATAGTATACCTTATGCTCTATGGAACTACAATGGGACAGGGGGAGGCCGCAGGAGAGTGGCAGAATATGGCTACTGGGTCAATACCGCACATGTAGACAGCATGGTATTAACTGCACTGTACATGCAGCACTTGAAATCACAGCAACAGGGGTAGACTAGCGATAGGGATTTACCGCTATGCCTATCACTGCACATTGATGTAAGGAGAGGAGAAGGTGCCATGTGCTGGGTGCCTGGTTGAGCCACTCCCATGGTGGAGTGGCTAGGGCACCAGCACATGGCACAGGAGGGAGACCTGGGACTGTGGTTCAGTTCTCCCCTCCAGGTCTCCCCTGCTGCAACATTTGCTGGCATGTTTAAAAAAAATCAAACTCCCCCCTCCTGAGTTTCTTCCCCATCCCTGATGTTCCCTCCCCCTTGAGTTTGTTAACTAAGTTCTGGGGGGCGTCGGGGGTGACATCACCCTGCAAAAAAACATGAAGACCCATTGTTGTCAATGAGCACAGTGCGTGGAACTGGTCAGTGTTTTGCCCAACTCTGTTTTTGTGCGGCACTGTTTTGCTACTGCATTTTCAGCTGTGTAGTTTTGTCAAATGGTGATTTGATCCCTTGCCCTGAATATGCCTCCAGGCAGTGGGGGCATTTATTTTATTTATTTTTATTTTTATTTAGCTTTTGTTGACCGGGTAAGTGCACTAGACAAATCCTGCCTATTTTCAGGCACGACCTGGGGGAAGGGGGATACAGATGAATTCCAACTGACCTTGAACCAGATTAAGCTGTTGGTGGTATTTTTAGTGAATGAGGGAAATTTGGCCAGGACACCGGGAATATTCCCCTACTCTTTTCGATAAGTGCCATGGGATCTTTAACATCCACCTGAACTACCACCAATCCAGGCAGATGGGACCTCGGTTTAATGTCTCATCCGAAAGACGGCACCTCAGAAATGCAGCACCCCTCTCATGCTGCATTACAGTGTCAGTACTGGGATATTAACCCAAGTGCCAGATGTGGGAACTGAACCCACAGCCCTCTGATCTCCCGGCCTCAGAGGTGAGTGTGCTACCTACTGAGCCACTGACACTTAAATTGCATTGATTATACTGTACCACAATTGGGGACAGGAGTTTTTGGGAAGTCCATTTAACTCATGAACACAATGGTCGATATTGAATAGGAGAGTGATTTCTACTTTATTGGGCATTGATTTATTTTATTTTATTTATTTTTATTTTATTTAGACAGCAATTTGGAAAACCTTTGAGTCATAGGCTCATTTACAAAGGTACCTTGTCACAGTAAGACAAACGAGAATACACAGTATAACAGTATAACACAGTATAACAGTAACTTAAGACAGCAATAAGTACATAGATACAAACAAGCTGGTACAGGTAGGATTGATGCAAACAATACCAGAGTTATGTTGTCCTTAGCAGCTTAGTAGTAAGCTTTGTCATAAGTATTGAGTACGGCTTTGACTAGTGGCAGTTAAAGCTTTGGGTGTTAACAAGGTGGTTCCGTAAGGACGTTTTGAAGCATGATATAGTTGGAGCTTCAGAGATGGAGGGGGCAGTGTGTTGAACCAGAAAGGGGCCCCTAAAGCTGAAGGCTCTTTGGCCGTGAGAGGTCCTAGCTCTAGGGATAACAAGAGAGGTTTTCTCAGAGGTCCAAGTATGAACTAGTGGGACAGAGCGGCGGTTGGTGGTGGTCAATCCTGCCGGGGATAGCCCAAGGAGTGTCTTTTTTGTAAGGGTACAGGTCACATATTTGAGGCGCTCATCAAGATCAAGTATCAGCGCTTTAGCGTACAGTAGACAGGTGTGTGTTAGCCTAGGTGCCCCAGTAATTAACCTGCAGGCCTTATTCGGAGTAGTGTGAATTTTATGGAGTGCGGTATGATCAGCAGCACCATACACCAGCAGTCCATAGTCCACTAGCGACAGGATAGAGGAGGTGACTGCGAGATGAAGAGCCTCTGGGGGGAGGCAGTGTTTATACCGATGTAAGATGCCCAATCGGATATTAGTAGCAGTGGCTAGGGCAGCGATGTGTCCATGGAAAGAGACAGAGGGGTCAAAATGGATCCCTAGGAATTTATAGGAGCAAACTTGTTCGAGTGGGAAAGAGGACCCAGGGTGAATGAGGAGTTTGAAGTTGCAGGACTTGTTTTGAGGATGAGTGAAGAACAAGTTTTTTGTTTTTTTAAGATTTATCACCAATCTATGTTCCTTGAACCAGCCCTGGGCTTCGGTGAAGGACTTCTGCAGCGAGTCCTGGAGGGCAATAGGGTTACGACTTGAGACAAAGATAACTGCATCATCAGCGTACAATAGAATGTTCCCTGAGCAAAAGCATGGAAAGGTGTTAAGGTAAAGGGAGAATAGTAAGGGGCCCAGAATGGAGCCCTGGGGAACCCCAGAAATGATGGGACAGATGTCTGAGTAGGTCCCATTAATTTTTACATGCTGTGAGCAGTCAGACAGATAACTGGTGCACCAGGAGATAGGCCAAGCAGCAAAACCAGAGAGACTAAGGGCATTAAGAAGGAGGTGGTGGGAGACAGTGTTGAAAGCTTTAGAGAGGTCAATGAAGACCGCACCAGCCAGAAAACCAGTGTCTAAGGAGGAGTGGAGAAAGTTGGAGAACTCAAGGAGGGCTGTGTTGGTACTCTGGCCCACTCTGAAGCCATGCTGCTCAGAACATAGGGCATTGTAGGTGGAGAGGTAGTCAGAGATTTGAGAGGCCACCACTTTTTTCAAGGCCTTGGAGAGAGGAGAGAGAATACAGATTGGCTGATAGTTTCCAACCACAGTCCTATCACCACCTTTAAAGATAGGGGTGACAGTGGCAACTTTCCAGGCAGTTGGAACCTTCCCCAGGCAAAGAGAATGGTTAATGAGGCACGTGATTGGGGTAAGGACTATGTCTAAGACCAGCTGTAGGATACATGGATCCAGGGTGTCACTGCCCGTACTATTACTCTTGAGGGCAGTGACAAGGTGCGGCCCAAGTTCTTGGGCAGAAACACGGCAGAGGAGAAAATAATGGTGAGAAAGATATACGGCAGGCGCCGGGGGAGGAGGGTCAAAAAAACTTGTAGGGAGGATAGGGCTAAGGTCAGTGAATGAGGTGTTGAGGTGGTTGGCTATGAGGGCTGGGTCTGAGGAGATAAAGCCATTAATGTTGATCTGGGAGGGTGGGGGTGTGCACTCCCATTTAACTGTTTAATGTTATCCCAGAAGGTTCTAGCATTCCCAATGAGGCAGTGAGTGAGGACCGATAGTGCTCAGACTTGGCCTTTCTGATGGCCCGAGTGCATTTGTTTCAGGCGACAGCATATAACTGCCTGTCACTGGGATGGCCAGTCTCAATGGCATGGTGCCATAGGTTATCCCTATGTTTGAGTTGGTGGATCAAAGCTGGGGTTACCCAAGGAGCATTCTGCCTTTTAGAACGGTGGGTCAACATTGGGGCAAAGATATCATAGGCATTATTAAAAGTTCGGGTAAAGAAGGAGAGAGCTGTGTCGATGTCAGGAGTTGCCTGTATAGGAGACCAGTCAATTTGGGACAGAAGTTCCGTAAGTTTTATCAGTCCACCAGGTATTAGACGCCACCAGCATGTGGACTGTGCTATGGGTTTGGGGACTGAGGATGACCAGTGGAATAGAATGGGGAAGTGATCACTGAGAGAGTCTGGGAGGACTTGAACATTGGGGATCCAATTAGGGCAGTTGGTGAGTACCACATCAAGCAGGGTACTGGAGCATCTCTTCGGGTTAGTCCTGGTAGGTTGGGGAACTAGTTGTGTTAGGTCTATTGCAGAAAAGGAGTCACGGGTAGAGGAGGAAGAGGGGCGCTGTTGGAATTTACAAGTTTCATCCATTCCAGGCTTGACCAAGGGAACTGTGTGGGGGCAGTATTTATTGACCTAACAAAGGCATTTGACATTGTAAATCATCTAGTCCTACTCAGGCAATTGTCTACTATTGGGCTTTCCAATGACACACTGCAATGGTTTGCTAGCTACCTTGGGGGCAGGGTGCAACGCGTTAAGATTGCAGGTGTCAGCCCAGATGGAAAGCCAGTGCTCTCTGGAGTCCCGCAGGGGTCAATACTGGGACCCCTACTCTTTTCCCTTTTTCTAAACAGCCTCCCTAGCATCTGCCAACAAAAAATACTACTCTACGTGGATGATGCAGTCCTGTTCACAAGCCACCATGATGCCAAGCTCCTAGAAAACCGTCTGCAGCTAGATTTTAAGCATGTTGAAGATTGGCTAAGTACACATAAACTCGTCCTGAAAAACAGCAAAACTAAAGTCATGACATTCTGTCATGCACGGCGCAAGTTTCAATCTCTGTCCCTTTCCATCAAGAACCACTCAGGGACTTCACTCGAACATGTCTCTGAGTTCAAGTACCTTGTCATCACTCTGGACAGCACCCTCTCTTATGCTCAGCACATAGACAATGTAGCTAATGCCGCAAACATAAGAACTGGTATGTTCCACAAGCACAAGCACAGTATGACTACAGATGCCCTTAGATTGGCTGTCTATAGCTCTGTCACTTCCATCACTGACTACGGTCTTGCCATCTATGGGTCTGCCTCTACAACTGCCCTCCACAGGATATTAGTGTCGCTCAACAAAGCCTGCAGGCTACTAATGGACGCTGCCCACCTAACACATACCTGTGACCTGTATGCCCAGGTGGGTTGGCTTCCTTTACATAGTCAAATGCAATACCAGACCTGACTGTTATCAAAAAAGGTACTCCTCGGGCTCATGCCTCCAGGGATTGAAAAGCTCCTTATTACCCATAACAGTACCCATCATACATGTAGTACCCAACATCTAACCTTCCAGGTTCCCAGGTGCAGAACTACAATGGGCTAGCGGGCATTTATGCATAGGGCTCCTCAGTGGTACAACACCCTCAACAAAGAAGCACTTTCTTCTGCTTTGATTGGACCCTTCAAAAGGAATCTCAGACTCTACCTCACCACAACCATGCAATGTGACTGCTTCTCCTAAGGGACTGGCTCTCCATCCACCTGGTCATTTCTGACCTGCGACCTGTAACCATTAACAGCTAACCACCTCTTGGCACCTGCTTTCCTGCTCTACCCATGCCCCCCCCACCACATCACTCCTGCCCTTCCCCCATCTTTCACACCACCTCCTTCCTCTACTGCACCTTTCAGACATCTGCCCCTTCTTCCCTAACTCTGCTTACACTCCTTCTAACCACCCATCACTCCAACAGAGGCCCCTCAGCCTGCCTACCTCTTCCATTTCCCCTCCTACCCTGCTCACCCCAACTGTCCTTCCTATGTCATTTTTTTTGTTGTGTTACTCTGAGACTTCTTTTAAGCTGCCATCTGAATTCTCGCTACACTTATGACTGTAACTGTAAAACGTATTAAGACTGTAAATCATTGTCTACCTTTATATGTCTATTACCCTCCATCCTCTGACATAGAACCTTTGTAAATGAGCAGTTCTTGTGCAAAGTTATTTATAATCCTAGAGTTTAATAAAATAAAAAAATAAATAAAAATCAGGACATAATGAGATGATAATCTAGATGTTTGCCTACAGACTGCCTAAGTAGGCTAATTTGCATGTCACTTTTGAATATAGCAACTTTTTGCCCTGGGCAAATGTGATAGCACTGGGCAAACAGCTTAGCTCCATGCAAAACCTGTGCTAAACCTGCACAACACCTGCGCAAAACCTGCACAACACCTGCGCAAATGTGTCTGCACCATGCAAACCTTTTGGGAATATGGTACATTGCTGCAGAATTTCACATGTGCTGGTGCTTGCAGCTTTAATGATTCCACTCCTTTGTTAGCACACACTTTGGCCACATAGTTCACCTCTACCTTCCTTCACATCGCTGTGCACGGGGCTGGTGTTGTGGTTTGCACTTTCTGGTTGCTATATTCAGAGCTGTCTTATTTCCTGGGCTATTTTTGCACTGCACACCCAGCCCAGTTTGCCCAGCTTCCTTAGCATGCTATATTCAGCAGGTTTAGCACCGGGGCTATCCCTTTTGAATATAGAGGGCTATTGATTCTGGGCTAATTTAACATGCTAGGCAGTGCTAATTTAGCCCCAGGGCAAAGTTTTGATAATACTCATTCAATTATACTGCCCTACGTCCTCTATATAAAGATGAATTCTGTGGCACGGTGTGCCTCACGTGAATAGAAATAGTTCAATGTGCTTATGTAACTTAGTGTAGTGTTTTGCTTATGCAACTTTTAATTTTAATTTTAGTCTTTGGTAACCAGGTAAGGCCCACTAGGCACAAGTGCCTGTTTTCAGGGGTGACCTGTGAGGACTGGGTGGTTAAGTGACTTGATTAGAGTCACACAGTATGCAAGTGGAGGTTGTGAGAATCAAACCCATGTCTGGTCTGCTGGATGTACCAAGCTCATTTACAGCTCATTACTCTAACCTCCAGGCTATACTGAATTAAGTTTATTCTTGGTTTATTACCTTCTTTTCTGTTTTGCAAATTACGGCCAAAAATTCTATCCAAATACACCTTGCGAACCTCCTTTACTAATAATTCCCAAATTCCCAAAACAAAAACTAAACATGGGGATAAGTTTATAGCTGTATTGGTACCAAAATGTGGAATCAGATCAAAATTAAGATCAGTGTTTGTAAACTGCCTTCATTAGCACGTTTCAAAGCAAATATTTTAAGATCTGTCAGTAGGCATCAATCAATCAATCAAATCTTTATTTATTCAGGCGAACATCATTGAGCACAGCTCATTTGCAAGATGGACCTGATAAGGTCACGGTTCAATAATTGGTACATGTATAGGAAGATTTAAAACATGTATAGACTTATATACAGTAATCAAGGTTCAATAATTGGTATATGTACATGAAAAATTAAAACACTTATATACAGAAATCAAGAACAGAAATTGTTTAAACATAACAGGATATGGTAGGAACATATGAGATGCACTCTAGGTAAACCAGTATATACATATCAACATTGGCAGTAAACATGGCATACATTTAACATGATATACCCAAGATTCCAAAGATCCAAGGGAAGTCAATGTGGACAAAGAGAAATAGTGATTGGATGACTGAAAGAGGTGGTCATAGACTAGGACAAGTGACATGGTAGGAAGGAATACGCATGACTAGAGCAGGGGCTGGTGTTAGAACTAGGAGGTGAAAGGCAGTGATAAGGGCTAAGGTAGGAGCCTGGAGTTAATGGGAGAAGATTATAGCCAGGGGGTGAGGTATCTGTGGAGATGAATTCTAGGGAAGTGAATTGTCATGATATGATGGCAGCCTGAGAGGGGGAAGGAAAGAACTGCGAATAAACTAGAACTTGTGGAAGCAATTGCATTTTTCAGGGAAGAGACTTAGGTATAGATGCTTGAAGGATGATAAGGATACCCGTTGAACAGCTTCAGGACTTTTGAATCGTATTCCATCATATAGCTAGATTATAGCTGATAGCAGATCTCCATGCGGTGTTGACTTTAGGCACTTTGAGCATAATGAAATTGTAGCTTCTTAGGGCATAGGTGCCAGCTGTGGCCTGTGCGAAGCAGTCTAATATATAGTTTGGAAGCATCTTAGTCAAAATTCTGTATGTCCACACTGCAGCATTTCTGTTTCTTCTGAGATGTAGAGATCTCCAACCGACTGCTGCATAGAGAAAGCAATGGTGAGTGTTAAATGGTAGATCTGTTATGAACCTCAGAGCTCTGTGGTATAGTGTATCCAATTTGCATAGGTAGGAGATAGGGCAGTGACTATAGAGGAAGTCTGCATAGTCAATTACTGAGAGAAATGTGGCCTGGACCAACCTCATTTTGGAATCTCTGTTTAGAAAGTGCCTTATTCTAAAAAATAGCCAAGTCTCTGGTGAAGCTTTTTTAAA
Source organism: Neoceratodus forsteri (assembly GCA_016271365.2). Classification (NCBI taxonomy): domain Eukaryota; kingdom Metazoa; phylum Chordata; order Ceratodontiformes; family Ceratodontidae; genus Neoceratodus; species Neoceratodus forsteri. The sequence continues at coordinate 685,010,732 of CM028137.1, read as the reverse complement.
AGTTCTTCAATATGAACTGTGTAGTCAAGTTTGCTATCTATCTACACCCCCAAATACTTGAATTTTTCTACATAATCAAAGCTTTCACCAAGGATAGTGGATAGCTGGGGGAGGTTGTTCAGTAATGAGGGATTTGTATGGCTTTGGGTGGAGAAAAACATTGCTTTTGTTTTCTTTGCATTTAAAAGAAGCTTTTTTTCCAATAATTGATGTTGTAGTATACAGAATTCTGTTTGTAGAACTTCACAAGCTGTAGCAGGTGATGGGTTGCTGACATATAAAACAGTGTCATCTGTGAACAAGTGTACAGTGGCTTTGGTAAGATTCGAATCAATATTGTTAATATAAATGGCGAAAAGGATAGGGCCCAGGATAGATCCTTGTGGAACTCCTCTTAGAAGTGGTTTTAGTGGAGATAGGTCTCCTTCAGCTTTCACTTGCTGTGTTCTTCCTGCTAGGTAACACCTGAACCATGTAAGGGAGGATGGATCCAAGCCTATGGAGTGCAAGGAAGAGAGTAGCAGCTCATGGTCCACTGTATCAAATGCCTTGCTTAGATCAAGGAATACAGCACAAACGCTATTCTTTTTATCCAGTTCGGTTTGCCAATCGTTTGTAACTTTAGCCAGTGCAGAAATAGTACTATGCTTAGACTGAAACACGGATTGTGCTAGATTTAAAAGATTAGATTCTTCAAGGTAATCTCTTAATTGGATGCTTACCAGTTTTTCTAGCAGCTTAGATAGTACTGGAAGGACACTGGAAGGCATTATAACTGCTTTGGTTAAACCACACTGAAACATTTGATTACTATTTAATGTTTAATATGATTGTAACCTTGTTTGTGTAGTTTATTCATTTTGTACTGTTTTATATGTTTGGATGCATTTGTAAAAGAGAATGCATTTTCTCAATTATGCTATCCAATAAACCAATTAAAATTGAAATTGAAATTGAATAAACCTTTGTGGCTGATCACCTCTTTTTCTCGGGAATACCACCCTGTAGGGATATTGAAGGCAAGGAACACTGGAGGAGGTTTTCAACCATATAGATGCCCCAGGAAGGATTCCCTTAGGCGAAAGGTACCTTAGGAAGGACCCCCAAAAAGATTGTAGCTCAGAAAGCATTGCAGAAGCTTAACAAGTAGGTATCGTGTACTTAGCACCTTTACGTAGGTCAGAGAAGACAACGGGTAATGTTTAGCAACCTTCATGTAGGTATGAACGACCAGATAGCAAGGGGGCATGACTTCCTGAGGAGACATGGAACTGTAAAGGAGGGCCACCATCCATCTCCATCCAACAGTAGAAACCTACCTATGCAATCTAGGGAATATGTTATTATAACAACTAACTAGGTATTATGACCTTTGACATAGAGGAGAGGAAAAAAAAACAACCTTTGAGGAGGAAACCTATGGGGATCCAAGGCCTAGGTTGCCTTCTCTCCAGGATTGGGATATTTTGTTTAGTGATGGCTCTGCTGCTGTAATTTAGAAACCCAATTCAGGGGAGCTTCAGTTTGGAGAAAGGCTCTCACTCTATCCCTCTAACAGGAATGCCATAAAGGGTTGCAAGCACACTCAGCAGCAATAGGGTACTCCCAGACAGGAGTACCATCCCCCAAGGCAGGAGGAGGAGAGCAATGACCACTGAGGCAATCAGCTGGCCTTCATAAGCCTAAGAACAGACCAGGTGAACCAGAGGTAGTCATAGGGAGAATAGCATTGTAGATGTCACCAAACCCGCTTGATGAGCTAAAGGAGCACCCTTTGGCTTAAGGGCTTCAACCATCACATCTGAAGTCTTAAATTCTACATCAGGAGATGCTGCCATAATGTCTACATGGCTAAAGATTTGCTCTGAGTGAGGACATTCCTACTATGGGTCAAATAAAAGGACCCCGCCCCAAGTTTCACATGCTCAAGATGTGGATTTTGTGGGTGCAGAGCAAGCCCATTGGCTGCAGGGGAGGCCCTGAGGCACAGTAATTAATGGTCATAGTTGTCATGCCTTCGATGTATGAAGGAGAGCATAAATTCAATAGTGAAACATTTGTGGACCCTCACGTACTGTAGGTCATGCATGCTATTGATCAAACACAAAAGAAGACTACACCTCCATGTAGGTTAGTCTAAACAATCATCAGACCCCCATGTGAGTCTAAGAAACTGAGCAGAACATACATTCCCATAACCTCCAGGGAATGCATGCCAACCAGTTCCATCAGAAAAGCCAAATTATTGTGAAATTCAGAATTCTCAGTACTATACATTATTAGCAAACTTAGTAAATTAGGTAGTCCATTGTTGGGCAACTTAGGAAATTAGATAGTCTGGTGCATGTATTCACATTCTTTCACATATTTCATGCACACAGTATATTAATATAGGAGACATACCTTGATACATGAGATATAGCATAACTAAATATATACAGGCAATCCATGCCAACTAGTTCTGTTAGGGAGTTCAGATTATTGTTAAATAACATTTTCATTACTGCTCAAATTCAGAAGCTTACACAGAAACCCTTGAATGCCATCCCATAACTAGGGAGGTTATTAGTAGTTACTGACCACAAATAAGTTGAACACCTGAAACACTGGAAATGCTGTCCATGAGAAATGCAGCATGAATTATTCAGATTACTAAGGAGCAGACTTAAAATTCATACAGTTTACATAAAAGCTTGTTCCTTCGACTACCTGAAACCACGCTGCCCCACTGTGAGACCACAGTCCCCTGCCATGGGAATAAATGTGATGCTACAAGCAGATCACTGTTAGTGGTAGTTACTGGCTCACTTTCAGTACATTAAACACATGAGACATACCATAGCATGAGAACAGACTCATATAGAAAACTGTGTACCACTAGCAGCAGTGCTTCAAATTCATAAAGTTTATGCATAAATACCTTAATGCATCCCAAAACTTGCATAGGAAGTCCGTTACAATTATGACACATGCTAGACCTCCACATTGCAAGTAGGCTGAGAGAAGTCAGGTGTAAATAATTAAAGGTGCATACTCCAAATTATACAAGACTCTTTCTATGGGGTCGATTCAAAAAGCTGGGGAAGGGCTGCGCAGATGTACCATGGGGAGCACTACCACTGTGCGGCATACAGGGTATGCACAGATGGCATGCCCAAAACATGCATAGTGCACTGAGTAAGAGTCTGACATGTAGGTGTGCAAGTATGCAACATGGGCCGTATGAAGGGGTGTGTCCACATAGTGCACAATGCACACCCCTGGAATGCGCATACATGTCTGAACATAGATCGTTAAGGTGCTTGGGAGCACATGCGCAGAACTACACCAGGGGTAGAGCTGCTGTAAACCCCCAGGTGCAGTGCACAGTGCAAGAAGAAGCCTGGTAGGGGTGAGCACAGCCACAGACTGTGCCATGGTCCCCCGACACACAGCAGCCACCAACCTAGACAGCAGGGACGCCCCACACTGTGCACTGTGAAAAACAGCCATATCCCTTGCAGGGCACTGCACGCTGCCACACCTAGGTGTGGTGAAGCACACATGACCTGTAATAGGAACAGTGATGGACACACCTGCTACATAGCCCCCAGTACAGTACATACCCCGTAACCTGCCACATGCATGGCAGCCCAGCACCTATATAAGGACACTCCCCTGTCTATGGCCCACAGACATGATGTGCAAGATGCCAGTAACATGGCCACACAAACAAAATGCAGCTGTACATGCATGCCAACCACCCCCCCCTCCCGGTGTAAGCCTAGTGGTGCCAACCAGTAAAATGGCACCGACACTGAGTATCAAATGCATAAACCTTTAATGACCTTAAGGCTGACAATGCAGCAGTGCCCTCATACAATCAGTCAATATTCCCTCTCCAGTGAGTCCCCTAAGGATGTGGGTGGTGTGCTTCAGGTGGATCGGTAGAGGGCCAGGACTATTTGGTGAAGTGGATGGGCGTAACCCTGCAACGACATAAAAGACAGGACTGGCAGGGTGTGAGTGACAGGCCTATGCTGTAAGACATCCATCCAAACAACACACACACACCACAATACACTCACCCTAGAGAGCTCCTCCAACACCCATGTCTTGCCCACGTCATCTCTGAAGAAGATATCCCTGGTGCCAACCCTCAGTGACAGTAGGCGTGGTATGGCTTTGGGCTACCTTCTCCTCCTTGTCACCATGGTCCCGACCTTCCCTGGTCCAAACTCCCTTTGCTTCAGTGTCATCTTCTGCAGCTTCCCATTGAACTCAAGGGGAGACACAAAGACAGGCCATCATCCACATGAACTCTGTTGCACCGCACACAGAATGCCACCCCCATGTGACCAGCTACTCACACCCACTGGATCAGTCATGTCCCATGTGTTGCCACCTTCCTTGTGATCTTGGTAAGTAAGGACAACCCACCTCCACAGTTTGCCAGGTTTAGTCCCCTTTATGTGTCCCATGCTGGCAGCAGTTCTCGCTGATACCTCCACCATGTTGGACTTCAGAATGGATGTTGCCAGATGAAAGATGCCCTATCACATCACGCTACATACCAGCGTGCACCGGAAGGGCCACATAATGGCCTATGGTGCGAATTGGCGAGCACAGACTGTACAGGTGGGATACACTGCCACTCTGTAAAGCACACTTCCACAGCACGACAGGCATTGCTGCACCCATTGGGGCACCATGTGTCCAGGGCTGTTGCTGAATGCCATCCTGTGTGAAGAGGAGCTTTAACGGTTATGGCGGAATCGTGCACACCATCATCTTAGACAGTTTCAGAACACGCTACTGCTGCAATCACTCAGGGACACATACTGCATCCAGTGGTTCCAGCTGGGTCATGCTGCCATAGCACAGCTGTGACATTGGTATGGCTACAGGTCACACTGCACACCAGATGGTCCAGAGCAAGAACCATAGAAATGAAAGTGCTGTGTGCATTTGCATACTATGCCACAGGCTCCTTCTAGAGGGTGGCTGGAGATGTCACTGGTGTGAGCCCACCATCAGTATCCTGTGTCCTACACCAGGTCATGGATGCCCTGCTGTGCCATGTGCAAGCACACATAATCTTTCTAACCACACCTGTGGACCTGTAAGCCATGAAAAGGGGTTTATAAGACATGTACAGCATGCAGAATGTGATAGGCACCCTCAACTGCACACATGTCACCATCTTGGCCCCTACAGTGGTGGAGGAGGCATTCTGTAACTGCAAGGGGCTTCATAGCATAAGCTAACAGTTCTTGTACAATACTGATGGCATCTTAATGAATGTGTGTGCTAAATACCCAGGCTCATGCTATGACTCATATACCTTCAACTGGTCTGGCCTGCTTGCCCTCCTTGATGGACGTGCTGGGATGGATGTCTGGTTGCTTAGTGGGTACCGTGGAGAGGGTTTGGGTTGCATGCCTAACATGCCACACACACTGACATTGTTTCTTCCCATTTTAGGTAATAGCAGGTACCTGCTGTGACCATACCTACTGACACCATACTTGGAGCCACAAAGGCACAGAGGAGGCATACTGTGTGGCACACAGGAGGACAAGATTGGTGTTTAAATACATATTTGTGTGGGTTAAGATGCAGTTCCAGCACCTGGGTCATACAGGTGACACAATGATGCTTGCCCCAGGAAGGCATGCAGAGTGGTCAAGGCCTGTGCCATGCTACACAACATCTGCAAATTGCACAGCCTCCCCATGCCAGCAGATACACCCATGGACATGCTGCCTGGAGATGATGATGACCCTGCATGTGGCAGGGGGGGTTGATACCCTGTTGGGATGTACCATTTGCCACATGGTAGCACAGGGTACATTAGGCTGATAGATTTATGGCCAGGGTGCACTGTGATGATGTATCACTCTGAGTGCACCTGTGCCAGCTATAACACCTGCATGGGCACTGTGCAGATGTGCCAACTTGAGGTGCTGCAGCCAGCATGCCTCTGGGAATGCACACATATGCATTGCATGTGTATGTGAGGGCCACAATCTGTGCATGCCTGTGTGTTCCCAGGGATGACACCCTGTGGGATACCTGTGGACCCATGTGCTGGGGGTGTTCTATGGTGCATTTGGTGTCCTGGTCTGTCCCAGGTGTGGCCCTGTGTGAGGACCATGGAGTGTGTGTGGTGGGCGGGGTGATATGGGGGCCATGTGATCCTGTGCAGTGCATGTGGGGTCCTCTGTGGAGTGTGCAGGAACATGTGAGGTGCCTGTGCAACGTGTTGTGACCACCGTTGAGTGCCATGTAGTGCATGTTGGAGTTTACTGTCTAGTGTTCAGTGTTGAACTTGATATTCCACCCTGTGGCATACCATGCTTGGGTGAATACCTTCGTGTGGTGGTATTCACTGCAACCGGGTCCCTTGTCCAGCCCATGTCCACAGGCATTGTCTTGTTGCTACAATATGTCCCCTGTACCCCTGGTGGCCCCTTGTGGTCTGCCTCGCACCTGTGCTGCATCCTGTCTGGGGTCTATCTGGGCCTGTTGTGCCCTGTACTTAGCTTTCCATCACCCCATATGTTTGACTGGCCTGTGTGGCCACATAGCAACACATGCTGGTGGCATACTCTGCACTAGCATCTCCAGGAGGTCACCAATCCTGCTGACGCACCGACACATGCCCCTCACATCCTTGGTTAGGCCATGCAGTGCTCCTGTGATGTCCTGCTGTGTCACCAGGTGGTCACAGTCAAGCTGCTGCAAGTCATGGTAATAGACCTGCAGCATGCCTGCCCCCCGTGTTCAGTCATTTGGCTGAGCCCTCATCTTCCTCCTAGCTACCGTGGCCATGGCAGGGTGACCCTCACAGTGTGTCGACTGAATAATGAAACTGTTACAGCGAAATCCCCCACAACGACAATTTCGACAGGTTTCAAAATTGTCGCTCTGATGATCCTGAGGGCGAAATTTCACTATGTGTCACCCCCCCCCCCTTCAAATCAACTCTGACTCGGAGTTGATAATCTTTAGAAGGTGGGGTGCGAGGGTTGCAGTTCCACACATGGGGGGTTTGGAGGGGCACAGCACCCCGAGAGAAACACTCCAATGTCAGACAGGTGAAATTTTACCTGTTGACATTGAGGATCTCGCTATGCCAAACTTCTACAACGATGCTGTCGATTCTGCAGAGGTAAACTGACACCCGCCTGTCAGGCATGTTCTGCTGTGCACTCATTCCTGAGGGTGGCATTGTAGGGGAGTCATCTTGGAGTGGCATGGTATAAACTGAGCTGTCTGCTGCCATGTACCCATCTGAGCACACGGTGTGCCCTGTGGTGGTGTTGTGGCACATGTGTGTGGTGTTGAGGCTGGTGCAGGATGGCTGTTGTGGGGAGTCAGCTGCTCTCTTCATTGTGTCCCCCTGGCTTCAGTCTGGTGTCCTGGGGTGGCATGCTGCTCTCCTCCATTGTTCTGGCCTGGTCCCTCTGTATACCTGTGGGGGACATGGTGGTGGTTAGTATAGACATTGCTATGGCACTGGGTCCTAGCACCAGCCCTCACCATTTTTCCTCTTTCACAGGACTGTGGCTGTGCCCGGCCACCAGTGCGAAGCCTGGGGTGAGGATAATGTTCATCCCACCACCTACAGTGTTTTCCACCTGTTTTCTCCCTTTCCGCAGTTGTTGGGATGTGACACGTCAGTACACATATAAGGAGGCATATGCACCATGCGGAGTCCCACGGCACCCTCCCTTCATCGGTGTCCCTGATCCGTTCTGCCCTCAGACCTCCACTTGGGGGCAGTCATTCATCGGTACTACCAGATCACCCTGCCAGGGAGAGGAGGGCTGTCTTCCAGATGTTTGATCCTCTCCCTCCAAGGGCAAGCCCCAGCAACCTACTTTCACCATGAACACGGGTCATTGGCATGGCAGAAGGTAAAGCACCAATGCCGCAGCCCTCCACACCACTAGGCTAGCCTAGGTACTACACTTTAACAACCTCAGTTAGCCAGTCCAGGAGAAGCAGAAAGCTTACAAATGGATCCGAGAACACAGCACATGTCAGCCAGGTTATGTTCAGGATAGTTGTCCTCACCCGCATGATCGTTGAGCTGCCATCAGGAGCCTATACTTTTGAATCGTCAGTGAACAACTCACAGCAACTCCCTACACTACTGCCCAGGCTTTTTCCAGGGAAACCATGCTCACCAGCACAGGTCAGCATGGACCGCTAAATGCAGACACTAACCTCTTCCCCTTTCTCTTTGCCACTCCACAGACAGGATCAGAGAACAGCTCATGGTATGAAGAGGTACTTAACTAAGCCATCAGCAAATATACTGTATCTCTGCAGGTTATCACTTTTGGTGAACATACAGCCAAAATAGAAGGCAAAAAAGAAGTCAGGTCTACGATGCCGGTTCGACAGAAAAGCTGTTGACTGCTGTCACAGCAACAGCACTATATTGACTGCAATTACGGTCATCATTGTGCCATCAGAGAAGTAATGTGTTTATTGTGGGGGCTGTGCACCCCCGCAGCCTCCCACACCCCTAATATTTTATTAGAACCAACTCCAAATCAGAGCTGATTCGAGGAGGGGGTGCAAGACCTGGGGACACCGTGCTGAAGTCTTGAGCCGACTTTACAGTGATGTGTCATTGCTGTCACCTTCGATGGCATCATTGTAATATTTTTGCTGCAGCATCAGGATAAGTAAGAAGCCTAACAGGATCATACTCCACCCCAGCAACAGAACAACTGACCACTAAGAGCCATTCATATTGTTTTTCTCCACCACAGCTTGCACAACACCATTACTGCTGGCCATTTCTGCCCGCTTACCTCTCTTCTGCTGTCCTTTAAGGCACCACCATTTTCCCCACTGTCCTGCCCAGTGAGCTGACTGCAACATCCACACAGCACTACTTTTGCAGCCTTGATACTCTCAGGCCTGACGTGGGACATGGAAGCGAGTAGGGATATCCCACCCCTACTGCAGGCAGAGCACACACCCACTAACAATATCCCTCAGGCAGCAGTAAGCAGACAGACTTACTTCTCCCTCCCTCTGGAGCATAAAAAAAGAGGCCAAATACAGGCAACAGGATTGCATCAGCTAACTACACCATCTCACACACAGGCCTCCTGTTCCTACGCAATGGTATGCACTCCAAGACAGCATCAACTGGCAAACTTGGAGACAGACCTTACAGGCCCTGACTCTTGTGAACAACCTACTACCTTGTATCTAGGACCCATGAATGGTGAACTGCCCCAGGGCTAAATGGCAGGGGGGGGGTCTGCAACTTGGGCTAACAGAATGCACCTACATCATTATCAGAAAAAAAAGATAAGGACTCGTCTCTGGCCACTTACACAATGAAAATACCCTGTTCTATTACTTAAATTTGATGTTTACATAGTATTGTGTCTTGTGATATACTATGTAGTGGTTACACTTTACTTCAGGAACATTATGAAGGTACAAGGATGAACTATATGACTTTTTTGATAAATTGTTTTGACATCGGGGGAGGGAGGGGCTCCGTTAAAACACCACAACAGTATCACTGGCCGTGGTCCCCTTTGTGTCACCACAACCAAAGGGTCCTCCCCAATTGGTAAGTGAGGAATGATGGCAAGCAGTCACTCTGCTTTCTGGAGCATGACAATAACACTCACACCTCAAAGGGACCACAACTGGACCATAGGCCAGGATCTAGAGCAAACAATTGCTGCTGCACTGCAACACCATGGAGGGGAAGCATTACTCTTAGATGGGGGGGGCGGTTACTGACTGTTATTTTTATTTTATGGTTTTATCATTAGAAAATGTTTTGGGGGGGATGGACCAGCACAGTTACAAGCATGGAAATTCTCTGACTCACTCTTGCTACAGAGTGGAAGCCTGTTTTTTCAGGTTGAAGTAGTTACTAAGGGTTATTCTCAATTTATAGTCTTATTGTTGAGGACTGTTTTGGGAGGGAGGACCCACTCAGCCACAAGTATGAAATAACTTGGAATTTCTCTAATCCTACTGCTGTGCCATTAAATGTCCCCCCTTGCCTGGGCCACTGTCCCCTACCAGGGTTATATACCGCAGGTCTTATCATACTGTACCTCTCAATGGCTAGCAACTCCCACATTTTCATCATCTGGAATATGAAAGGGGATCCAAGCCTGCAGAAATGTGCACAGATCCGGACCAACTTGAAACACCCCTTCAGTGGTCATCTTTCATGAGACATCCCTCTTTACACTGCATGCCTATCTCCTCCAGAGGCGGTGGGTGGATCAAGCCTTCAAGACAGGCCTTAACTCAAAAATAGCTGAGATGGCAATTTTGGTCACCAGAAACACCCCTTTCTAGCTGCCAGAGCAAGTGGCAGACCCTCAAGTAAGGTACATCTTGCTGAATGGTGTCCTAGACCAAACCACAGTGGTACTGGTAAGCATATATGAACCAGTCCACTGCAACCCATCCTTTTTCGCCAACCTGATGGCACATCTAGATGAATGGGTGTAACATTCCATCAGCCTGGGGGGAATTGAAACCTAGTAATGGATGCAGATCTGGACAGAATCCTGCCCCCCAAAAAGAGCCTTTCTCTAGACCAAAGAGTATTGTGGGAATTGGTAGACCCACTTCACTCTGTGGACCCCTGGAGATCACTTCACCCTACTATGAAGGACTACACCTTCTTGTCCGTACCTCACAGTTCCCATTCCTGGCTGAACTACTTCTTTGTCAGCAAATACCTTCTTCCAGGGTTGTCTATGGCACAGATCCTTCCACAAGTAATCTCGGATCACTCTGCAGTGCAGCTCTCCCTATCCCTGGCTGGGGCTGGGGAAACAGATAGGACTTGCAAAATAAATAATCACAACTTACAGAACACAGAGATATGGGAATCTCTTAAGCTCTTTTACTGACACCTTCTTTAAAAAGAATGCAGGCACAATTTACAGTACCATCACCACCTGGAATGCTTACAAATGCTCCACACAGTGAAAGAAACTCAAACAGGAGCAAGCCTCCTCTCTCCTCTCCTGCATATGAACCATCAAAACATCCCTCACCAATGACACCACTCTGGAGACCCAGGCGGAATTGAGTGTCCTTTGGGAGAAATACCATGAGGCCAACAGAGACAGAATGGAACTGGCCCTTTTTTGAACTAAAACCAAATATGTTTCCGATGGGAAAAAGGGGGTCAAGCTTCTCACTTCCTGTCTGAAGTGGCAGGAGATGCAGTGAACAGTCCCCTTGCTCATGGATCTGGGCAGTGGAGATATCCTCACAGACCCGTGCTGCATTTCCATGGTCTTCTAAAAATACTATTCAAACCTATACAATTCAAGAGCCATGTCAAATGCTGTCACGGATGTCGACACATACCTCAGATCCATCCCTCTGCTCACTCTCATCCTGGACCAACAAGAGTTTCTGAATCAACCCATCACCTCACTGGAAATTCACCAGGCCATCAACACCCTAGCACTCGACATAGCCCTGGGCTCAGAGGGCTTCTCAACCAGCCTCTACAAGGCCCTCTGAGGTGGGCTGTCAACTCCCTTACATGAGATGTTTGTAAAGGCAAGCAACTATCTTTGTTGTAGCCAAACCAGGTAAAGATACCACCCAAGTGCACAACTACTGCCTGATCTCACTATTGAATACAGACCAAAAAATCCTAGCAAAACTCCTAGGAATCAGACTGCAACAAGCATGGACCACCTTGATTGGATCACAAAAAGTGGGGTTCTTGTAGGGAAGGGAGTCATCACCTCTGGAAGCTACATCACCTCATGGCATCTAGGGATGCAAGGACCCCTGCGGTGCTCTTCTCCCTGGAAGCAGAGAAAGCTTTTAATTCAGTGTTGTGGCCCTGACTGTTCAGGGACCTGGAGCACGTTGGCCTCCCAAACAACTACATACAATGGGTCAGGCTACTCTACTCCAATCCTTTGGCCAAGGTCAGCTGCAACAGGATCCTGTTGTCTGGCTTTCCCTTATTCAGTGATATCCACTAGGATTGCCCCCTCTCACCCTTTCTGTTTAACCTCTACCTTGAACATCTCTTCATCAAGCTCAACTTAAAACCATCAAGGGCATTCCATTAGGTGGGGGAATAATACAAAATGTCCCTTCAGATGGATGACATCCTGCTGCACCTTCAGAAACCTGACACATCACTGACAGAAGTTATCCAAGAGGCAAACAAATTTGGTATGCTTTCCTCTTATAAGTTCAACCTCACTAAAATGGTAGTATTCCTTCTGAACCATAAGGCCAGGTGTTGCCTTCCCAGGGCTTACTTGGTCAAACACCTCCCTATTATACCTAGGCATCCATATCTCTACATCATGGTACAAAATGCTCATGAATAACATTGCGTTTCTACTGTCCATCATAAAGCTGGACTTACATAGATAGTCCTCCATCCCCTTCACTTTGTGGAGTAGGGAAAGCATCATCAAAATGAACATTCTCCACACCTTCTGTACTCACTGAGGATGCTGATGGTCAAGTATCCCCTCCAATAGTTCTAGACAGTATATGGGATCATCTCACCCTTTCTCTGGTAAGGCAAACATTTAAGAAGGGTCTACACTAAAGTAGGTGCTCCTAAACAAACTGCAGTACTTGGCCTCCCAGACTATCCCATCTACTACCACATGGCCCAAAGGGCCAAATATTTTCTTTTTTTTTTTTTTAAATTCAAAGTTTATTCATTTTACAGATACAATATGGAACAGTCCCATAATATACATAATGACACAATGACATAATAACATTTCTCCTTCAAACCTTCTTTATAGTTGTAGAAAAGAGAGACTGCCCCCCACTTCCCCCTTCCCCAGCACAGCTTATCCTTTATATAGAGTCCTAAGCGGGCATGCAAGATATATCTTATGTGGTTAGCAGCGTATGTAAGGGTTCCCAAATAGCATTGTATTTGGTCAGTTTGTTATTTAGGCTGGCCATCATTTTTTCCATCCTGAGGTTATGTAAAATGTCTTTGAGATATTCCAAGTAAGATATGTTTGTATTATCCTTCCAATGCCTGAGAATAGTTTTTTTAACCGACAGTGAGATTAAGGCCATTTGGTACCTTCTGCGTACCACTGGTATGGAAGCATAGTGACCTAGCAAACATATCTCAGGATGGAAAAGATCGGAGAGACCCAACAAAGGATCAAGTCTGTCCTGTATTTCCTTCCAGAGAGGAGTCACTTTCGAAAATGTCCAAAATATATGGTATAATGTGCCCTCCTCCTGTCCACACCTAGAACAGAGAGAGGTGTCTTTGAGACCAAGCTTATAAAGCTTCTGGGGAGTATAATACAAATTATGTAGTATATAGAACTGTATCAATTTTAGCCTATCCTGTTTAATGTATTTGTGAACATTTTTCCAAAGGGCTGCTCCATCTATTTCTAACCGTGGGAAATAGTCGGCCCAGTAATTTCTGGGGATGAACTCTTCTGGATATTTGCAATCATATAAACCTTTAGTGATCTTGGACACAGAGTGCCTGTGGCCTACAAGTGTACTCAGAGTCTCTTGAAATCTATTCTTGTGGATGGGAGAAGGAGCCGGCCTGAGAACCTTTGTTATCAAGTGTAGTAGCTGGTAAACCTTGAAAATAGATGTGACGGGGATGCCAAAATCAGTCAATATAGTAGAAGCCTGGAACCAGGTGCCATCCTGAGCCACCAGTTGGGCGGGGGTAATGTCACCGAGCTGGGGGAGCCAGGACCTGTTGATTGATCTACCATCGAGCTTTAGATTAGGGTTACCACATAGCAGTTGGGCCAGGTCTCTCTCTTATCTGTAATCCAAATTCACGCATACCTGTGTGTGCACCTTAACTGAGGTTGCAATTGGGGTGAGCCTCAGGTTTGGGGGATGGTCCTTCAGTTTAATGTGCAGTAAGGCTAGTGGTAACAGACCTTCTTGCTTAATGTAGGTCAGTTCTATCCGTAGCCATGCCGGCTGGGATTCTGCAGCAACCAAGCCCTCTTCCCCTTCCAGCCACCTTAAGTACTTAGTCATATGGCTCGCCCAGTAATAAAAAAGAAGGGACGGTAGGTGGAGACCCCCTCTGTCTTTTGGGGCCGCTAATTTGTGGAATGCTAGTCTGGATCGCTTATCGCCCATATGAAGGAGGCTGTTATTGCGTTAAGTCTACGGAACCATGCGTACGGTATCCATGTGTTGAGCATGTGTATTGGATAAAAAATCCTAGGAAAGAAATTCATCTTAATAAGCATTATATGTCCCCAGAGAGTAATGGGTTATTTTGCCCATCTCTTCAAGTCCCCCTCCAATATTTTGGCTAGTTCATCCAGATTGAGCTTGAAGAGCAGGGTTGGATATCTTAACATCTGGAACCCCAGATATTTCTGGGATTTCGACGTACAGGACATTCCTCACTGAGTGACTAGGGCTCTGTTCACTCTATAATTGAGTGGAAATATTTGAGATTTACCTATATTCAGTTTATAGTTAGAGAGGTTGGCGAATTCTTGTATTGCCCCTAGGAGCTCCGGTATGGAGTTGCTTGGGTCTGTCAGGTACAACAATAAATCATCTGCATAGGCCGATATTTTAACCTCTACCCCTTGAATAACCACCCCCTTTATGGGGGAACTCTGCTTGATCCTTCTGATCAGAGGTTCTAAGTATAGGATAAACAGTAACGGTGAGAGGGGACAGCCCTGTCTGGTGCCAGAATGTAATGAGAACCTATCGGAGATCATTCCATTTACCATCACCCTAGCGGATGGAGCACTATAAAAAATTCTGATCCATTTTTGAAAGAGTTGGGGAACGTTAAATGCATTCAGGGTTCTGATAAGAAAATTCCAGTCTACCTTGTCGAAGGCCTTCTCCGTGTCCAGAAAGATAAGGACTGCCAGATAAAGGGCATCCCTGGACATGGAGAGGACATGCGACAGGGTCCTTGGATGGTCTGTCGCTGACCGTCCTCACATGAATACCACTTGTTCTGGCCTGATCAGATCATTGAGAAGCAGCAAAAGATGGCTTGCTAAAATCTTGGCCAGAATTTTGATATCCTGATTCATCAGGGATATCGGTCAGTAGCTAGCAGGTATTTCTGGATCCTTCCCGGGTTTCAGGATCAGGATAATTAAGGCCTCCCACAGGGTCGGATCGGTCTCCGCTCCTGATAGGATGTATTGAAAAAGGGACAATAACATGGGAAGTAAGAAATTTGTAAATTTTTTGTAAAAATTTGCTGAGAATCCATTAGGCCCAGGAGATCTGTCAGAGGGTAAAGCCCTGATAACCTGTAGGACCTCCTCCCTAGTTATAGTGGCCGTTAACCCATTGTGGTACTGATTATTCAGGAGAGGTAGCCCAGTAGTTCCTAAATAATTATCGATATTCACATCTGAGGCCTGTTCTTTGTGACTATACAACTCGGCATAATAACCTCGAAACACTGAGACAGTCTCCTCAGTAGAGGTTAGGAGGGAATTGGTAGTCGGGGAACGGATCACCAGAACATGCCAGTCCACCTCCATTTGCCTAATTCTCAGTGCCAACAACTTCCGTTCCTTTTCCCCAGTGTCTGCATATGCTGCCTTGGCCCTATGGATTGCATACTCAGCCCTATCCCTCAGCAACTTCAAGTACTCCTCCTCAAGTTTGACTAGTTCTTGTTTCGGTTCGTTCAAAGTTGTACTGCCACTGCCTTCTTTATCCTGTATTTCCTGCAAAAGCCCCTTCAACTTACCCTTCTTTTCTTTCTTCCGGGAAGTGGCTAGACTGATTAAGACACCCCTTATATATGATTTGAAGGCTCCCCACATTATGTCCGGCCTCTCTACCAAGCCGGCATTAGACTCTATGAACTGCTGGATATGCTCCTCGATTTTCCGGGCCGACTTCTCCTCCATTATCATGTAATTATTTATTTTCCATCTGAAAGATCTCTTAAGTGAGTCTAGGGACAGTAAATGGCATGCTACTAAAGCGTGGTCTGATGGGGGGACCAGGTTGTATTGAGGCTTCTGCCACATTAGGGATGAGGTTATGCGAGATAAATATATAGTCGATACGGGATGAAGTATTGTGAACCGGGGATGTATATGTAAATGCTTTGTGCTTCGGGTGAAGTACACGTCAGATATCACAAAGAGCGTACAGTTCTAAGAGCTCAGATAGCGCTCTTTGGGCTGGGGATCGTGGTCCGCTCCTGACAACGGAGCAATCCATAACTGGATCCAATGCCACGTTTATGTCCCCGCCAACCACCATTGGGAATGTGGAAAACGGTTGCATGGTATCAATTAGTTTCATAAAAAAATCAGGAGAATCTGAGTTAGGTCCATAGACCGTTCCCAACAGAAGCTCGGCGGTCCACCACAAGCCATGAATAAAAAGAAATCGGCCTTGTGGATCTTTGATTACTTGTTTCAGTGTGAATGAAACCCTTCTATGGATAATTATGAGAACTCCTGCCGCATTTGTGGAACCTTCTGCTGAAAAAACATGACCGATTTGCATTTTCCTCATCCACCTCTCCTCAACATCTAATAAGTGGGACTCCGGTATAAAACCGATATCTACTGATAGCAAGCTAAAATGCTTAAGAACTTGATAAAGCTTGCCATGCTTCCTCAGGCCCTTAACATTTCAGGTAGCAAACTTTATGCTAGTGGCCATGTACAATAATTAAGAAAGAAAAGACATCCTGACTGGACCCAGGCCACTGGCATCGTGTTAGTAACATGTGACCCCTTGAGGTGTGCTGAGGATCCCTCCCCCTTCCTTCCCCCTTTTAGACCCCCCTCCATAAGCATCCCCAAACAATCCAGATGAACATCAAATCGTTATAATTCCCCCAGTCTAACTCCCCTGTCCAAACAGTAACCCCCCCACTATTAGTATTACTAAGAAACCTGTATCCAAAGTCCATGACTAACCTCTTATATCTAATACTCTCCCACCCACTTCTTGCAGTTGCGCAATGTAGCGTACGCCACTGTAGAAATCTGCCTAACTCCTCCTGCCATCTCCCTCCCTTGGTACATGTAGATCACACTGGTGGGGGGGGCGGGCGACATCCCCAGGGTGGCAACTTGAGTTGGCACCTGTGCCTCAAGACCTGGGCAGAGAAAGTAAACTCTAGAAAAAAAAAAAACAGCCCTAGGGTGGTCTTCACCTTGAATTCCCATGGGGAGTATCTTACAGGTGCTGCTAGGTTTAAGTGGGGGCCCACCAGATCTTTGTCCAGGGTCTAGTCTGCTGGGTAATCCCTTTGGCAGAATTATTCTCACCCAAGAGGGTTTCAGGACAGATCTAGATGAGGGCTATCTTTATTTTGCATACGGGAAGGATCCGACATCAGTCCTTATGCCCCCCCAGACCTTTGAACATCAAAACCACTGTGAACTAACATTATCACCAGTCCCCTACAGTTAAGAATATATAATTTCTGGTAACTATTGTCCAAGCAATAAGAGCTGGTGAAAAAAAAGGGGGTAATTCTTTTCTTGCTGAGTCTGCATCAAAAAAAACTGTCATTGGAGCCTATAAGGCAACAGGAAACCGATTCTCCTGCTGAACTCATCTCAGGCAGACTTCCCCTTCAACACTCTTCATTTGGGTCTAAAAAGATCCGGGAGTTCCTTCTGCAGAGATCGGCTGGCTGATTCTGCATTCTCAAAAGAGAGCCAGGCCCCAGATACCAGGACTTGCAAACGGGCTGGGTACCAATCAGTACGGGTAGAAAAAACATTTCTCTGGTAGGAAGCACCACCTGCAGCATGTAAGGCCCAAAACACATCCGTAAGGCCTGCATCTTTAACAATCTGCCGTAAAGCAAGTGAGTCACAATACATTTTTTTTTTTGAGAATCACTCTTAAATTTAAGGTCAATGTCACAATTAAAGTCACCCCCCCAAATGATATGCCATCTGGTATAAAGAAAAGGTTTAATATCCTCAAATAATTTAATCCAGGCTGTCTTGGTTTGTGGAGCGTAAATGTTTACTAGGTGGAAATCAAAGTCCCTAAAAACACAATCTAGGAGCAAAGCACACCCAGGGCAGACATCCACTAATTTGGAAACCCTAAAAAGGGTAGAGGTAAAAAGAATACCAACACCATCTGCCACATCAGGCCCAAAGGTCCAAAACGAAGGTCCCACACCCATCTCTTCTGTGCTTGGGCAATCTCTGCAAGAGAAGACAATCTAGTCTCTTGCAGAAAAATGACATCAACTTGTAAAGTACTAAAAAAAGAAGAGTGAAAGCCTTTTCTTAAAATTTTTAATACTACACATGTTGAAAGAAGCAATTTTAAGCGTATCTATGATTGAATAGATTAGCTGCAGGACCCAGTCTTCTGTGAAAAACTCGCCTTTCTTTTTTTTCCCTTCTTCCCCTTCCTTTCTTTAGCAAGTTCAGTAGTTTTACTATCCTCCTCATCTGAAATCAATTCTGAACGATGAGAGGTATCAGATTCTAAGTCAGATTCCCTTCCCTCACCTTGTAAAGGAGAAAAAATTTTTTCCACCAAAACAGGGGTAACAGAACAGTGCTTAAGAGAGGCCCTAGTAAACCTCCTAGGTTTAACAGTCTCAAAGGGAGGGGGCATAGAAGAAGATGCCAGTTGTGAATCCGATATATCAGAGGGAACAGAAGGCACAGGAACCTGGGACACAGCCACCGTAGCAGAGGGGGCTGCCTCAGAGGTAGTAGAGGGGGGCCTATCTATATTTTCCTGGAGTGATCCACCATCACCCCCAGCCGAAAGCAAAGAAGCAGCATCATCTCCCCTTTTAGCCTGGGCTTTATGAACCAAGTCATCAGTATCCCAACCTCCTGATTTATTGTGCGTAGCCCACGGGCATTGGTGAAAGGCATGACCCTTCTCATCGCATAAATTACACTGGAAAATATTTTGGCATCTGTCCACTGAATGCCCAAACCCCCCACACAGAGAGCATTTCAGTAGGTCACAAGAGCTACTAAGATGAGTTCGAGCACCATATTTATAACAGGTACGAGGTTGTCCTCCATAGAAGCAAACCCCCCTATCCTTACCCAGAAAAAAACTATTGGGTAAATGCATAACCTCGCCATCCACTTGAGACAGTTTTACCTTAAATTTCCAGCTGCCTGTCCAAATTCCCTCTAAATCTAAAATGGCTTCAGGGGGACCCAGAAATTCACATCGATTTTGTAACCAGTGATATATATTGCCAACATTCACCCCTTCATTCCGAAACATAACCATAATGTATCTAATCAGGGGCTTCCTAAGGGGAAGAGCTTAGAATGGGACCCAGAGAGGAGAAGATTTTAACGTAGAATATTTATCCCAGAATTCCTCCAAACCACGAGATGTCTTAAAACTAACATCAAAGGAGTTTTCACCTGAAATATGAATCAGAGCAAAAATATCAATAGGGAAAAAATTAATTGAACCCTTCAGTAAAGTATTTGCTACATAATATCTATCAGGGTGAGATTGCAAGCCTCCCCTATAACGTAGGCGAACTGCATTTCTCCTAGGAGCCTGTTCCAGTTGATTTTTAAACAGTTCGGACATTGGAAGTCTAGGGCGTTGCAAGCCAGGTCGAACTTCTGAGGGCTGAAAGGCAGTAGCGTCTTGCAATTCAGGTACAAGTTTTTCAACACCCGCCAATGAACTTAGCCTAGAAAAGGCCAAAGAACGTTCACCTAAAGGCTACGCAGCTACAACAACATCCTCCCCCATGGCAGTCCATACCTGAGCTCAGTGGTGCAGACACGTTGGCATGCTTTGGAGAGGCAGTAGAAGTTTGTGGGCAGTCTTTCCAGGCAGGGTCAGGGATCCATTGTCCAGTAGAAGTCCGAGTCCATCCAGAGTCAGCAAGCACATCCTCAGCCGACCAGTCCATGGAAGGATAGGAAGATTTCTGCTGTGAAATCCCAAACTGCTGCCTAATTAATTTAAAAGCACTCAGTGTAGCAGGGGAACACTCAGAGGCCACATCCAGAGCAACCAGTAAAGCAGGCGAGTGCATTCCCAGTTGAATCCCCTCAGTCATTTCCGGTGGTACGCTGCAACTAGTCAGTCAATCCGCATCCGGCGGCTGCAAATTTTGATCTGCTGAATGATGCACCTAAGTAGGTCAAAAGAAGTGTTTGTAATCGGAGAACCAAGGTTAGTAGCACCCAACTCAGACTGCGACTCAGTCTGAAACTTCTCCAAATTTCGCCTGCAATGCTCCATGTCCCTTAAAGAAACCTCCGTAGAAACAGCCATAGCTCCCATAGACTCCGACGAGTCTAACACCACAACCTCCTTCTCCATCGTGAACAGAAAGCACACTGAGCAGCCCAACAGGCTGCGAACAGTGTCCTCTGCCGGCAGCAATGCACAACAGAGTAGGGGAATTCCCCTGGTGTCCTGGCCAAATTTCCCCGATTCACAAAAAAAAATACCAACAGCTTAATCTGGTTCAATGTCAGTTGTTATCTATCTGTATCCCTATCCCCAGGGATGAAGCTAAAAATAAGCAGAGTTGTGTAGTCCTCCTTTCCCGGTCATCAAAAACTAAATAAAATAAATAAATCCCTGCTGTTGAAGGAAAGGCAGGTCATCCCGTCTCTGATAGTTTTCATCTGACTATGCCAGGCAATTTTTGCTAGTGTTTGGTTGCCATGGTTTTTCTCTTTATGCCACATTGATTATTAAACGTAAAAGGCTCAGAGATAGCTGGGGAGATGGACACATCTTGACTCCTCTAAGCTAAGCAGCCATTAATTCTACATGCACAAGAGGCTTTTCACCTGCCCCACATCCCCTTGGGGAAATAACCTGACTTTTCAAAAAGAAAGAATTCCACTTCAAGCACCATGTTTTCTTATTCAGTCATTGCATCTTTTCTTCTACAGTTTGATACATTTGTACCATCTCATTTATAAGGGGGTCCCAATTCTATTTGCATACCCAACATGAGTTGACTGGCAGAGCCACATTTTTACAGGGATGCTGCGTTACTACAACTACCCCTGCACTCACTAGCTAGTGGCATTTGAGGCTCCTGCTCCATGCCCAGCAACCTCTCTATGCCACTCAATGTGCCCCTTCTTCTCTGTCTAGAGGTTGGTAGTTAGGTTTTTGTTTTTTTTTTCTTTATGTTCCTATATCCTTTTCACCAATCCTTTGGGCTAGAGAACTTTTTAAGCCCTCTGTTGTTTTTGCCCAATTTTGTTTCTCTCTCCTGGTTAACAGACCTAAGGCTGGTGAGGGAGCTGGCAACAGTTACTGGCTAGTGAGTGGCCCCATGTAGTTGCATGCAGGTGCCATGTCCAAGTAGCTGTTGTCAGCCCCCTGTCCAAAGCTTTGCTCTTGCAGGGTCTTAGTGCATCCAGCCCAGACCCATAACCAAAAGTTGTTTTCAATGGGTAAGATATTGTGGAAGATCAACAGTTATGGTAAGTACGTAGCTTTCAATTTTGTCAAGGCCATCATGACTGCCACTACCCTTGTGCAGTAAAACTGGCAAAAGCTATTAGATGCCAGCACACAGAGGGGAAAAGGTATACAATCACAGCAGCTGACTGCAGCAAACCAAATGTGTTATTGTTATTCGTAGTGGAACACTTCAAATCAATTGTGCTTTAGCACGTCTCAATTTATTGTTTCATTTCTTTTTTGATGGCAACCATGTAAACACAGTTTATTAACAACATAAGTATGCGGACATGTGCAGGCAATATCATTGTTTGTAATAAATAGACATACTTAAAAACACTCAGTTATTGTACATAAATACTTTGCTGAAAAATGGGTACAAAACACTTGTTCAGTTTTGCTCCACTGTAATGTATTATGCAACTATATACTATACTATACTATACTATACTATACTATACTATACTATACTATACTATACTATACTATACTATGTTATGCTACACTGTGCTGTGCTACACTGCACTACACTGCTATGTATGCTATGCTATGCTATACTATACTGTACTGTATTGCACTATGCTATGCTATACTGTACTAGACTATGCAATTCTGTAATCTAATACTTGTATTCTTCTTAAGGAGTAAAACAATATAGCCAGTAAAACATAGCCTACAGTAAGGCAAAGCGGATGCTGGGGTGTATTAATTGTGGAAGGGAGGGGTGCTATTACCTCTCTGTAGATCACTGGTGAGGACCCACAAGGAGTACTTTGTCCAGTTCTATAGTCTTTACCTGAGGAATGATAAGGACTGGCTTGAGACAGTGCAATGCAGGACGACAACTGTGATTCAGGACCAGAAGGGCAGACCTTATAGGATCAGCACAAAGCACTGAACATGTATTCACGGGATACCAGATGAGAGAGGGAGATTTGATAGAGACCTTTAAGTTACTGAAACAAATGAACAAGGTAAACTGTGTTGAACTATTTACCCTCAGTAGCAGCTCAAGAACATGAGGAATGTATGGAAACTGATGTGTGTGTGTGGGGGGGGGCTCAAGAAGGACATGTCAAAGTTTTATTTTACTAAAGGGGTGGAGAGCTGTAGAACAATCTGCCAGCTGATGTGGTGGGTGCTAAATCATCTGTGGTTTCTGGAATGACTGGAATAGAGTGAAGGGCTTAGTGGTTGCTCAGGGTGGTAGCAGTAGGACAGGGAGCATGGGGATGGATAGTGTGGGTTAGAAGCCTGTATGGACAGTAGGTTTCAGGTTTGTTAGGGTTTTATGGGCAGACTGGATGGAACATATAGAATAGTGGATGGGTGAACATCCACAACAAGTCTGTGTTTCCATCGAGGGAGTTGATGACATTACAGAGACCTCGAGAGCGAAGCTCAAGAGGTCTCATTGATGTCATCAACTCCCCGAGATGGGGACGCAGACTTAGTTGTGGATGTTCACCCATCCACTGTTTTTATAGTATATGGGTTTTTTGTTTTACTTTTTTTTTTTACTTGCCTTAGGCGCTGCTCCTGCTTCCTCTTGTGCTTCTGCTTGTGCCCGCTCTCGCTTATGTCTGTCCCTGCTCTCAGCACATCATTTTTTTTTTAAATCGTGAGAAAAATAAAAATTGTTTTTAGAAAGGGAGCCATGTATGGCTCTCTGTGTCCCGATTCCCGACTTCTCAGTCAGTGGCTCCACTGCTCGGCGCTCACTAAATTGCGCCACCATGTTTTTTCTTTTTTTTTTTCTATAGAGCATCGTCTGAGCCAATCAGGCAGCAGGTCAATGGTAAAAAGTTGTTGTACTATCGATGTGATGTCAGAGCGATAGTACAACAACTTTTTTGATCTTTGAACTGTACTACAACAAGATTTCAGCAGTTGCTGAAATCCATTGACAATAGGCAGCACCCATATACTATAGTATGCTTTTATCTGTCTTTGTCTATATTTCTATATTCAAATACATTTAAACTTAAAAACTTACGTTTCTTATGAAACACTGAAGGACTCACCACTTCCCAGCTTTATTACTTTGTAGAAGGAATAAATAGACATTCAAAAGCAATTGAAAGAGACAGCTAAAAATCTGTTCTCCCCTTTTCCATGTTGTTTGATGTGGCTATACCAGTAGTTTATGTTTTAACATTGTTGTTTTCTCTTTGCTTTCTCATAGTGATTGATAACTGTGCCAGTCTTCCATGCCAACATGGAGGTGTCTGTGCTAACTCGATCAATGCCTATTTCTGCCACTGCCCACAGAACTGGAGGGACAGAAACTGTGATCAAGGTACTGTATTATAAGAAGACCTTCTATGTGTTCATAAGGATTTATCAGACTATGTATCATTATATCCATTCCTTATGTATTTACAAGCACAATTCTGTTTTTCTTCCATAAATTGCAGTGCTTTAATTGGTCTTGCTTAACAGCATAAGACAAGGTTACTGCTCTTTTACTCCTGCCTTGATTGATAGTATGTGCTATAGGCCTATAGGCTGCCATGTGTTTTGGCCCAGGTAAATTAAGTGACAAAGAATATTTCAAGGAATATTCTATGTCCAACTGTATATGTTATATTTACCCTCAAAAACCAGAGATGCTAGCTAGCAATGTTAATACTTCTAAATACATTCATTTCCAACAAGAGATATGATAATTATACCTATCCAGCAATTCCATAGAAATCCAAAGGTTCTGATATAGTTTGGGATTTTTTTAATTAAACTGGAACATCATATAGATATCAGAACTCACATCATAAACAGGAGCATCTTGCAGATGCCATAACCCGCCAAATATTCATGTTCATTCATTCCTATGACATTTTGTCCTTAACAGAATTAGAAAATTAGTTTAGGGTGGACCCTCCCAGCTATCTAGGGGTACACAGATAGAAGGCGGTCACCTGGGAGTTACCTACACCAACAAACACACAAAGTCCACTTACTTGACCTCCTGAGCATTGAGTGGACCTCTGCTCAGACAATGGTATGTGGCAGAGCAAGTTAAACTGTGGAAAAAAGGGGTTAGCAAACTTGGAGGCATAACACATAAATGTCGAGACAGGGATATTTTTTCATGAGCTCAGATGATGTTAGTCTTTTACCAGATGGCACAATTCATTTTGCAATCACTATATGATGGTATTTTCCTAAATGCCTCTGAGTTGGAGTCAACCCTGGTAGGGTACTTTATTTAATATTTTCTGGCCCCAAAAGGAAGCACATTTACTTCAGGAGTTCCCCACTTCTAAACCAGAATGGGAACTGCACGGTCTTTTGCAAGCTCATTTTCACAGAGAATAGCAACTGAGCTAATTCAAAGTCTCTCTGTAGGCAGCATTTCAGTACCATTTGATTCTCTGAGGAATTATCAGGGATCCACTTTATTCTCCACAGATCACATCCTTTCTTTATACTCTTTCACATTTTTCATGTAATTTTGAAATCACATACTCTGAGCTCATTTGGGCATAGGTGATGTGCATAACATATGTTCTATTTCAGACAGAATGGCTCACACCACACACTTTCCAAGGCAAGAATCCTGTTGCTGACAGGAATTGATATCCTGACTGGAACTTTCCCTCACTTGGGGATGGAGGGCAATACTAACCACCACCTTTCATACTTTACTTTGAATAAGGAATAAGCATCGCTTCAGATCCTTGACCCACACTCTTGAATACAGTTTTCCTTACAGACAAACTTCTGAAATTTTCTTGAAATTGATTTTTTTTCCTTCTGGAGAGGGACTACTCCACTCTGAGGTCCTGGTTCAATAGCAGCCATCACAAATGAGCACTTCTTCATGATGCAAGCCTCTACAGAGAACCTTACAGACAGTGGGAACTGGCACTGTGTGCCAGTGAGCCCTCCTCACCACTCTCACTTAGCAGAATCCCAGCTCCCCCTTTGGTATATCAGGGTAGATAAGCTGACTCAGTCTTCCAAGGGCATATAAATTGGCATCACCCTAGAAGCTGAGAGACACTCTTAAAGGGATATTTACATAACTCTTGGGGGTTTACACTTACTGTACTCACCACTAAATGCTCAATAGCCCCAGAGAGCACCAAGACATCAAAATCAATCTTCCACTCAGAGGCCCCTCCAGCAGAGTGTTGGCCACCCCTCCAACAGCCAAGATCCAAAGGGGAAATATGGCTGGTCACTAAGAGTGTAGTACATCAAATACGAAAATAAAAAGGAAAAATAGGAGCTTCCTAAGCCTAGAGATCCTGGCTTACACGCTTGGCTTCTCTGAGACCCTAACCCCCAGACCCGCTGGGGGTGCTGTGCCCAGGAAACCCAGAGTGGAACATTAGGCCTAAATTGCCATAACTGGCAACACAACAATAACCATATGGCTATACCAGGACAACTAAGTCAACAATATGTTTATGACTACATTGCATCCCACCAGATATGTAAATTTACCCAGTATGCCATTGTTACAATGATGCCCCAACTGTGAGGAGAAGGACAGCGAAACCATGGAAGCAAAGTCACTGTTACCGATGTGTGTTTTACATCAGAAGGTGTTTCAAATCAGGTTTGGCTGTGTCAGCAGGTGTTGTATGGCAAATCTAAGTGTGCTAGTGCTGCAGGTGTCTTACATCAACTGCTGCTAAGTGAGATTGGGTGCAGAGTCTCTTGTGGTACTGGGTGCAGAGTCTCTCATGGTGTGTGGGTCGGTCTGTTTGCTATGTCACTGGAGTTTGTGAAAAGCGCTCATGGGAAAAACCTATTAGTATGTCACAGGTTTGTGTACCAGAAGGAGCGTACTCAAGGTGCCATGACATATTGGACATGTGTCGAGTACCACTCAGGGAGCTGCAAGTGTAATGGTCATGTCAGAGGTTCTGGGTACAGAACCAGATTGTAGAATGTACTGTATGCACTGCACTGGGTGTTTGTGGTGGTGGGGTGGGAAAACAACAGTATGATCCTGCTGGCTGTGTACATGTCTCACTAATAAAGAGCACTAAAACATCACCCCAGTCTGCTTCCTGAAACTACACGGTATGTGCACCGTGGAGTTTTTTATTTAAATTTTGGAGGTTGCGGTGATGGAGCCCTTCCACATTAAAAATATTGTCTTCCTGTTGTGGTAGGTGCTCTTGTTGTTGCTGTTGTTGGGGAATTGTGTGAGTGGTATAGTTTTTGTCGAGGGGTTCATGTCACTGTAAATGCCGTCTGTGTTGTTTTTGTTGAAATAGCATCATAGAACCAATGCACCCCATCATAACATGCAATTACATTTTTTAAAGACATGTAGTGTTCCAATTTCAAATAATCATGCAGTGACAATTACGAAGATGCTTGTAGTGAAACCTGACACTACTGCTACTACTCTAACAGTTATCCTATTACATGTAGTGAATGCTACAACATTTCATGCAGCGTACACCCAATACCTTTCATGCAAATAAGCTCTAAGCATGCAATACTCGTACCTAGCTCTAACATCCTACTTTATACACAGCAGTACAGCTGTATATGGAATCTAACATCCCATCTATTTGCCAAAGTACAGACTAACACTAGGCATTTTGCAATACATTCTACACAATAATATTCTAAGACTACTTCCTAGCTAAGCTCACTGGAGCTTCATGAGGACATCGGGGGATTTTTCTTCCAGGCAGCTCATAGGAGATGCAAACTGTGCTTTTCTTTGCACCGGATCTCATCGGTGCTCACTTAGAAGGACTGCACTGAGAGGTTTGGAAGCTCCACAAAGCTAACCCTCCTTTTCTGGGACCAGAGCCTGACTTTCAATTTTCCCCTCCTCCGCTACAAATAAATGGACTTTTGCTCCTCTCCGGGGGTTTAGATTGGTGGTGAGCATTCTGCTCGGTGTACTGTAGCCTATAACCTGTGTTCTACACTTTGACTAATCATGTTTTTCTTAGTGTTAATCCCTTTAACTGCACTGTTTCCAGGCTTACAGGTCTTACCTCTGATTACAATGCTGCCTTGTTGCTAATTGTCTTATCTTAGGCTGGATTCAATCTAGTAAGGTTGCACCCTTTTTTCTGTATCACGCTACTGGAGTGATTAGTCAATTAGGGTACTCAAACTGCTATTTATTCCTGTGATTAGCAATGAGCCTGGTCTATTAATATTATTCTTATGTGCCAGGACCCCTGCTGTTGTGGGTAGTCCAGTGTCTAGGGATTTCTTAGTTCCTATGAATATATGCCAGTGTATGTGTAATTTTCTTCCTGCCCCATTAAGCTCCAAAACAATAGTTACTGCTTCAAGCTCTGCGTATACTCACTTGGGCAATCCTGTCCCCTGTGTGGGTCACCAGAATGTTGTCATAGAGCAGCTGCTCTGCCTTCACTGGTTCGAAGGCTGCTATGTGGTCATGTCTATCCTATACCTCTGCCTCCCAACTACTACCGTTACTCCTAGTGGCTGCTCTCCCCCTACTTGCCCCCCACCCGAATCTAACCTCTGCCCTTAAGGGGACGATTATTCCTTCTCTAACCTCATAGCTGCTAATCAATTTTGCCTCTGTCCCATCTGGTGTCTGAATCTCCAGACTATCTCCTATTTTACCTACCTGTTCCAACACTCTGTCCCCAGGTCAAAGCCCAATAAGAAGCGAAGCATACTGCCTTGCCTTGTTTTATTTCTGCTGTCACTCATTTTGCTGGCTGGAGATGTTGAACTTAACCCTGGGCCCTCTTCTGCCCTGCCCACCTTCCAGTCTGCCCTACCCCCCCCATGGATATTCTGAAAGGGCATACAAAATGCCCATCACAATGTCTGTATCCTCCTATCTAAACTTGCCAAGCTATCAATGTAGGTGGCTCACCACAGCCCAGACATTCTGGGGGTCATGGAAACATGGCTTAAGCCCACCACCCCAAATTCTGCATGTGCCCTTCTGGGGTACAACTCAATCAGGCAGGACAGTGCCAGGAATAAATGTGGGGGTGGCCTGCTTCTCCACTATAAGATACACCTTAATGTGTCAGTCATATCACACCTGTCCCGTCCATCCCCTACCTGTGAGTTTGTTCATGCCCTACTCTTACTAGGTAACTCCAGAAAGCTGCACCTGGTATGTGCCCATAATCCTCCCAAGGGTGGCGTGCAAGGACTCTCCTTCCTCCTTGACAGCTTAAGGTCTAAGGTGTGCTCAAGCGAACTGTTAGTGTTTAGTGACTTCAATCTAAACTGGCTTGGCTGTAATGTCAAGCAGTTTGAACTCCTGTTATCAGGCCTTGCTCTCTGCCAACTTATTACTGAGCTAACTAGGCTTTCCTCCTCTTGGGTAAAAGGCACCTTCCTAGACTGGATTCTGAGCAGCAGACCTGAATGGATTGTCTCATCTGGTATCTTCCCTGATGCTATGTTTGATCACTCCCCCACCTACTGTAACTGGTGAGTCTCCACACCCAAAACTCCCTGCAAAGTGACCCAGATGAGGGACTTCTCCAAATTTAAGATCAAAGCCTACCATGCTGATCTGCCATGGACAGACTGGTCCCAGATCTTAGCCACAAATGACCCCTCAGCTGCCCTTGACAACCTTCTTGCAATAGTCACACCCTTTCAAGATAAATACGCCCCTCACTAAAAAGAGAGTGAGAGGTACTGTCAACAAATGGCTACATGGTGGCCTATTTTCCTTTATGAAGCTAAGGGATAAATGCTGGGCTAAATTGAATGCCTCTCATGATATGTCTGACCTCCTGGAATATAGGTAGCTCAGAAACATGTGTAAAAGAGCCATCCACTCTGCCAAGAGCAAATTTTGTAAATCTGCGTTGCTATTCTTAGCCAGGGATCTGAGGAGCTTCTGGCGTAACATCAATACTACTGTAAGTGGTCCTTCAGTGCCCAGGTTACTGACATGCTGATTGGCAGGGTCAGTTGTAACAATGCCCTGACAATCGCAAATGCTTTTGATTCGCTGTTCTCAGATCTGTCTGCCTACTTCTCTCAGTTCCCTGACCCTAAGGAGCCAAGTCCCTCCTGTAGTGGGATGACCCCCCCGATCCCCCTTTTACTTCAAGGCAGTCTCTGTCAGTGAAACTTGCCGGCCTCACCCCCCCAATACTGGTGCTGGTCATGATAACATAAATCCCAAACTTCTTTGTCTTGGGGCCCCTTTTCTGGCCCTGCCATCTCCCATAGCTTCAATGCATCTCTTATTACTGGAATCATCCCTGACATATGGAAGGTGGCTAGGGTTGTCCCTGTCTTCAAACAAGGGGACCCATAAATTCTTGAAAATTATTGCCCTATTGCTATCCTGTCAGCTATTAGCAAACTGCTTGAAAAGGTGGTTGCTTCCCAAATCACTGTCTACTTCCAAAACTATGACCTTTTTACCGCAGCACAACGTGGCTTCCGTAAGGGGCATAGCAGCTCTACTGCTCTCGCTAAAGTCACCTCTGAGATCAGGGCTGCTATTGATCAAGGAAAACTGACCTGAGCCATCTTTGTGGATCTCTCAAAATCCTTTGATCTGGTTGATCACTCAGTCCTGTGCTTTACACTTCGGTCCCTCAGCCTCTCCTCACCTGTTCAAGCCTGGTTTGCCAAATACCTGTCTGGCAGGGAGCAATACACTAAATTCAACAAGGCCCTTTCTGAGTCCACACCTGTTAACCTTGGGGTGCCTCAGGGATCTGTTCTAAGGCCTATTCTGTTTTCCCTTTTTGTCAATGATCTGCCCTTGGTCCCAGCTCATGGACACTCCACCTTGTTTGCAGATGACCTTGTTATGCTAACCAGCTCCCAGGACATCAGTGTCATCAACTCCCGGCTCATCTCTAACTTTGACCTTACACAGTCCTGTCTAAAAGACCACAAGCTAACAATCAATCTCAGAAAAACCTAGGCTATGCTCTTTGATGCCCTGGACAAGTCCAAAGCTTGCCCTGCTCTTCTAAAAGTCACTGGAGCTGATGGCTCCCTTTTACGAGTTGCTGACTCCTTGAAATACTTGGGGGTTACCCTCGATCCTCAGCTCAGCTTCTCACTGCACATACATACACAGTGTATGCAAGGCTGATAACTGCAAGTTGGGCTTGGCATACAGAGTTAAAAGTTGTCTCACCCCAGCAGCACATCTCGCCCTAGCTAAGAGGATTCTACTTCCCATGCTGTAGTATGGCCTGGTCTCCTTTGCACACACCCCAAAAACCTGTTTATCAAAATGGGATATTGCATACAACAATATATGCCACTTTGCTGTCTCTGCCTCTGTCTCGTGCATCACTGTGAGCTATGCCACAATCTTGAGCGGCTGTCCACCAACAATCACTGCATCTTTGTCATGGGCAACTTTGTTGACAATATCATCAGAACTGCCACTCCCCCTGCACTAGTTGAGCTATTCAAGCCTACAAACCTCCCTACCTATTAAGATCTAGCAACTCGCAAGTATTCCTAGTCCCCAGAATCCATTCCCTAACAGGTGCTTGTGCTTTCGCCATCTATGCACCCAGACTGTGGAACTCCCTCCCTGCCCATGTACGTTCCTCCCCCTCCCATTCATGCTTCAGAAAATCCCTCTGTGGCTTGCTGAAACTTACCTCATCTGGTCTATGTACCTAAAGGTACCATCACCCCGTTTCCAGATGGTGCTGTACTTTATGGTCTGATCACTGAGACTGATGTGTCTATGAGATTATAGTTCATGTTATGTTAAATCTTATCTTGTTACGTGCAACACCTGACTGTCAGTTGCTACCTTGTCATGTTATACCTTGCTGAATGTTCTCCTAGCAAGTCAAGCTGTGTCTGTTTCCTTTCTTGATATCCTGTAATGACTGTTTTTGCCTGTACCTTGTAATCTCCTGGGTCACACCTGAAAATAGACACTTGACTGTCTAGTGTGCTTACCTGGTTAACAAAAGCTGAATAAATAAATAAGTAAATCAATAAATAATACATCATCTGTAAACTATCACTAGACTTATCCTTCCTGCAGACATAAAATGGCATCTACCTCTCTAGTGGGCATCACTGTTATTACACAGTCTTCAATTTCCTCTTTTAACCATTTACTTGTAGTTCCCCCTGGAGCTTGGATCTGGTCACTGGAAGGCTGTGGAAGAAAAATAAACACCCCCACACACATAAACAATTCACTGTTATCTTTACTAAGATCACTATACCCACTTGTCATTTTTCACGTTTTCATAAAACTTCAAATTATAACATGATCGATTTCCCCACATTTCTCGACTTGGAAAGCCACACCCTCTTTTAGAAGTGTCTCTAGTCCCACTAAGAGGTGGAGCCCCACAAAGAAAAGTCAGACAATGAACTCACTAAAATGTCATAGGAGGGGTTACAATAAAAAGAAAACTGTACATCACCATTTTCCGCAGAGTGTGCCTCAAACTTTCAGTCCCCACAGAGATGTTTGTTGCCTCTGCTGCTTGGTGATCTTGGGTGGTGAGTTATCTCATTCTTCTTCCTGGAAGGGCTTGGTCATATAATGAGACTTTGCAAAGTCTTTAGGGCTTGGGATACCCCTTTACTTGAAAGGTTTGGGTGCTTGAAGCAGTTGGAAACAGGTAACTAGAACTTTCAGTAATAGGCAGAATGTGGAAGGGTGTTCCTCACTCCAAATGGGAGCAATCTGACTCCACGGGGCTACATTTCATCTGCAGAGTTATTAAAGAAAATCTGGATGCCAGGCTTCATACATGGGGCACCTTAGCTGTCCACAGCTTCCAACTGTTGGAGGTCAACTGTCCAATTTATCTTTTTCATCACTGCATGGGTCTTGAAGAGGTTTAGGCCATGATAGGCCCTGCTGATCACAGTATCAGCCACATGGTTAGCATCCTCCCCTTGCTGGCAACATCACTAGAGTATGCTTCCAGATTTTGTCCAAGATGGCTCTTCTGACCAACTCTTTCCTGTTCTTTTCTATCTGATCTCAGATTGCCTTGGAAACATAGGGATAAGTGAGCTCAGAGTATTCATCCTTCATCCTACATCTTATGATCTGCTCTGCTTGGTTCGGCTCAGGCAGTGATCTCACATTTGTAGGGGGGGGCCTATCCAGATGGTAACAAGATATAATTGTAATATTTCCTCAATGACTCAAGCATCATGCCGATCCTATGCCCAACAGTGGGGTCCTTATTAACCTCAGCTGTCCCTGCGGGCCTGAAGGCCGTCTCTCTGAGGATGTCCTGCTATTTTCCTGAAGTAAGCCCCCTTTCCTTACTGATGGTTTTCAGGGGGGCCCTGTACACTGGAGATGGCAGACAGTAATTCTACCAGTCTTCTTCTACCCCTACCAGCAGGTTTCTGACTGGGAGTGGAGACTTTAGACTGATCTCCCACTGCAGGCGCATATGGGGATTTGGGGGGGTGGTGGTATTTTCCTCCTCTAAGGAGTGGCACTATCCACAACAAGGGTGCTGGCGTCACTTGACTGGGACTGGCAGCTCTGTTTGAAGTGGTCCAGATTTCAATGGTTTGTTTTTGCTCAGCCTCTTCTGAGGGGTACATTCTCCAAACTCCTCTCCTTCCTCACCCCAGCTGGTGGGCCTTTTCTAGGATTCAAAAAAGGACTGTTCCAATTCTTCCTCCTTCTCTTCCTTTAATGTCTGAGCAAGCCACTTGGCCCTCAGAATAGTGGATATGCCTCCATCTGTACAGACACCACACAGGGGTACATACACTATATCCTTCTCTTGGGCATTACATCTGAAGCATGCCAACACTTTCTCCTTCTGACACTCTGACACTAGCACCTTGTGGCTTACGACGTCCAGCAGGGACCTTATGATTGTCACCTCTGATTCTGTGGTGTTTCCTCTTTTAGCCATTCTTGGGTATAATAAACAGCTTCAATTGAATTCTAGTCAACTGTCCCTTTTCTGCAACAACAAAGGAATCCCCAGCTCATTCCTTGATCTCATACAGTCTAAGCATACTTAAATAAAACAGTCTCTTTGTGCTCTTTGATGTTATTGTTTTTCCTCTTTCTTTTCAATCACATACAAGCACTGCTCTGGTTTTCTGGCTAAAAACCACATGCCTCCATTCAGTCATTGCAATCACTCTCTGAGCACTGTATACACAATTATTTTCCTTAATTTCATTCATCCTTACTTTGCATACACTTACCCCTTTCTTGCCATCAGTTCACCAATTACAGGTACTTACAGGGTGGAGTTTATTTCTCTTTCTCCTCTCTAGGCTTCCACTCAGGAAGATCAAACTCCCCCATAGAAAAGATGCTCTCCCACACTGGACAGTCATGAAAAGGGGTGTTTTTTTTCTGCCCCAGGAGGTTTTCTCTAATTGTAAGTGCTATTGCACAGCTGTTCCCTCTTGTGCTTATCACTCTCTCGCTTTGCTCAGCACACTGATTACATGTTGTCCCTCCAGCTGCCTCAGCCACTCCTGAAATGATGACACTCCACCAACCATTCAGTGCCTTTTTTCTTACATTTACATATTCTTTTATTTTTTTGCTCTGGGCTCCCTCACCCCAAGTTGGAGGGTTCGGCCTCCCACCACACTCAACCTCCCCATGCCCAGGTTTATCCTCCTGGGTGGGGCCACTGGGCGGGTTCCCCCTCCCCAAGGAACATGGCCTTTTGCCCTGGATTACCCCCAGGGTAGGACAATGGGAGCAGGAACCCCCTGGCAGGCATTAGTCACAGCAGGAGTGGCAGCAGAGGTGGGGCCATCATGAACAGAGCCGGACTTTTTCCAGTATGCTGAGACTCCTGTGGGCAGGCATGTGCAATGACACAGGATCTGCCCCACCCTGAGTGAGGCACCGGCAGCGGCAGTACTGCTAGCCTCTGCCAAAGGTCCACATAGCACCAGACACTCTTCTGCCCTCCCCCCAGAGAAGGAGAGCAGTCCCTGGGAGGCTATATCCTTCTTCCTCTGGTCGGCCCTCTAACTCCCGAGTCCATCACTGAACCCAGGATGTAGGCACAGTAAGCAGACACCTTTTCACTGCACCAGCAGGCCAGCCTTAGATTTACATATTCATTATGAGCTCACGTGCTGCTGCACAAGTCTTTGAACTGCCATTTCCTCATCATTCAGCACACAGCTCATGCTTCCCATCTCCTACAAATGTTCAATTCAGTTAAACTCTTCAGTGTTATTTTTTCTCTTCAGGCAGTGCACTTAACACTACTATAAAAATCCAAAACCACATCTTTCACCCTCTGAAATGCCAGGGATCCCAAAAAGGTGCCTCAAAATCCTGGACTC
This sequence comes from Neoceratodus forsteri, assembly GCA_016271365.2. Taxonomy (NCBI): domain Eukaryota; kingdom Metazoa; phylum Chordata; order Ceratodontiformes; family Ceratodontidae; genus Neoceratodus; species Neoceratodus forsteri. Next base: position 684,976,073 of record CM028137.1, on the reverse strand, counting down.
GAGACCCTAATGTAGGGTGGACCCTTCCAACTATCTAGAGTATACAGATGGAAAGCAGTTGCATGGGAGGGACCCTACACCAAAAAAAAAACACAAAGTCAACTTACTTGACCTCCTGAGCACCGAAGAGACCTCCAGGCATCCACTGGCACACAGCAGGGCTAGCTAAGCTGTGGAATAATAGGGTTAGCAAACTTGGAGGCATAACACATGAATGTCCAGACAGGAATTATTTTAAAGCAGACCAGGATCCTTTATTTTGTTTTACTTTCCATTTTTGTATCCCATTTTCACTGCCAACTACCGGGACCTCCTTCCACTTACACAAGCCTTTGTACTTGCCTAGTCCTTCAGTGGTCCTACTCACCACCAATCTTTGCTTGACAACCTTCCTCATATTCCCCATCCATAACCCATGGCTTATTCCCTGCAGGTGGGATCCCCCTGTTCCCCAAGCAAAGAGGGGATAGTTCACTTGATGGTCAAGTTTTGTTAGGAGGAGGCAGTGAGGCATAGGAGGAGTCAAAGTGACTTTCCTGTGTTATGGAGGGCAAGGTTACTTCATCTGCCCAGCACTGCTGGAGGTATTTTATTCCCTGCTAGGGACATCCCCTTATCCAACATTAGGGCATAGTCCTGTGGGGTGACCCAGCATTTGCCTATTAGGGCTCTTGGAAGGATAGGTAAGCCCCTTCCTTCCTTCCTTCAGTGTTCCCCTGCCAAACCCACTCTTGAAGGTGATGCATCCATGTCACTTACTAGATGAGTGGGCATGTGCCAATATGAAGTCACCCCAGAGGGACCACATTCCTTCCTACATGACAATGCCCTCCCCCTGGATCACTGGGGGAGGGTGTGCAGCAAAAGGAGGTTCCCTTCCTCCCTGATACAGGAGGAATCTGAAGGATGCCTGAACCCACCTTGCTGGTCAGTACCAGATGTCCCTGGCTTGGGGCATGAACCTGAGTCATCTGGATGGCAAGCAGTAACTCTACCACTGGGTTAGCTGGCCATCTTTCTTTATTTTTCTTGAGCTCAGATGATGTTGTTCTTTTACCATCTGGCACAGTTCATTTTCTAGTCACTTTAAGATGGTATTTTCCTAAATGCCTCTGAGCTGAAGTCAACCCTGGTGGGGTACTTTTTTTAACATTTTCCCTGCCTCAGAAGGAAACACATTTACTTCAGGGGTTCCCCACTTCTAAACCTGAGTGAGAACCCAAAGGACTTTTGCTAGCTCATTTTCACAGCCAATATCCACTGGGCTCATTCACAGTCTCTTGGCTGGTGCCATTTCTGTGCCACTTGATTCTGTGAGGGATTCTCAGGGATCCACACTGTCCTACACAGAGCACATCATTTCTTTATTCTCTTTCACATTCTTTTCTGTAACTTTGAAAATCACATACTCTGAGCCCATCTGGGCATAGCTGAGGTGCCTAATGGGCACAACACATCTTCTGTTTTGGATGGAATGGCAGACACCACACACTTTCCAAGGCAAAACTCCTGATGCTGACAAGAATTGGCATCCTGTCTGGAACGTTCCCTCTCTTGGGGAGGGAGGGCAATATTAAACACCTTCTTTCAAATGTTACATTAAACAAGGAGTAAACATCATCTCAGATTCCTGATTCACAGCACCCTTGGACACAATTTTCCTGCCAGGCAAACCTCTAAACTTTCATTCAGATGGATTTTTCTTCTTCTGAAAAGGGCCAACCCCATTCTGAGGTCCTTGTTCAATGGCAGCCACCATGAATGAGCACTTTTTCATGGTGCCAGCTTCTAAAGAGAAACTTACAGGCAGTGGGAGCTGGACTGTGTGCCAGTGGTACCCTACCACCACTCTCACTCAGCAGAAACTTTGCCTTCCAGTAGAAAACACTGACTCCTCCCTTTTGAAATGCCAGGGCAGACTAACTTGACCCAGTCCTCCAAGGACATAGAAACTGGCATCACTCTAGAAGTCAAGAGACATTCTTAAATGGATATAATGTAACTCATGGGGGAGGGAGTTTACATTAGGGCTCAGGGTTGATGCACCGAAAATCTCAATTAAGGTGTCCCATGTGTTTTTAGTCTATATCCAGTCAATCACTGTGGCGATGCAGCTGGGAAATGGTGTTGCTAAACCCTTTCAAAGTGCATCACATAACCTAATAGCGCAGTATTTCCTAAAACATGCTAACTGTGAAATATCATTGGGAAATGCTCTAAGACTTAGAGATAAAGTGTGACAGGCAAAGTGCCCAACAGGTGATTCAGTAATACACAGTATGTAATTTTTACACATCCCACCTGTATCTCCCTTCTACTTTTAGACCCTGTGTTGATGTATTGAAATAATGCATAACTCTTTTTTTATCAGTCTGTGGTACACTGTATCAAAAATATTAATCTTAATGAATTGGGTGGGGTAGAGGCAGAGTTAGACTACCAGTAAAACAAATTGAAATTGACATCAGCAGAACTGGTGTAGACAAATCTTGTCCAAAAGTTTGAATATAGACTTTGATGGCAGATAAGGACCACTTTGCCCACCTAGTCTGCCCATTTCTCTACCTACTGGATAAGCTGCAGATCCTAGTTAACCAACAGCCTATTTCTTCCTGCCCCCCACATGAATTGCATTATGTCTGTCCCATGCATTCTTGAGTCATGCCATTTTCTCTTTTGATATTTGTGCACATGCTAGATTTTTATTTATCTTAGTTTTTCTGCTCCAGATTCAGAAATTCCTACCTGAGTTCAAAATCCTTAGTGTGTAATGTTAAACCAATGTTCACAGTACCAGACATTGATGTCTCAAGCATAAAACATCCCATCCTCCTCCCTCCCCTCTCCATTCCTTCCTACCCTTACTTGCCTAACCTGCTGTGCCCATACCAAATCTCTCCTGACTTGACAAAGCCAATGACTGCTTATTTTTCTTGCAGGATGCTCTCACTACTTCAGTCCTGCCCCTGCTAATACTAATCTGCATCTCCTAGGTTCTTAACCTACCCCCCAATTGTACCGTTTTGCCTTACCAACATTTGTTTTATTTTTTACTTTTTTGCCTTGCAAAATGTTTGTATGTGCTGCTTGTCAAAATGTCATGTAACAACTACCCTTGTTTGTTTGTCACCCTCTCTTTGACGTGGAACCTTTGTAAACTAGCTGCTATTCTTGGCTCAAAGGTATGGTAATCTGAGAAATAACAAGCATTTGCCAATGCCGAACATTCGCTTGCAGGTATCTGCAGTGTGTGTCACTTTTGGAACTAAACTGCAATCCCAGTGAAATGAGGCAGCAGGGTGCACTGTGGATTGTGTATTGGCATATGGCAGTATGCAGTGGCATGGTTATTTCCAGACATGGTGGCATACAGTGGGTGATCAGGTAAGTGAGATAGAAATTGTTTGGTTCTGGTGAGTTATAGGTAGACATCAGCAGGTAGGCCCAACCACCAGTGGCAAGGTGAACTTCTGAGGCTGTGGAAAGAATTACACTAAGGCAGCATGTCGTAGCATGCGTTGTTTATTGGCATATGACAGTATACAGTGCAATGTTTATTTCCAGACATGGTAGCATACAGTGGGTGATCACATGAGTGAAGTAGGAGTTTTTTGGGTCTCTTGACTTATGGGTAGAAGTCAGCAGGTAAGCCCAACCACCAGCGACAAGGTAAACTCCTGAGGCTTGGGAAAGAATGACAGAGAGGCAACATGTTGAACTGTGCATTGTTTATTGGCATATGACAGTATACAGTGGGATGTTTATTTCCAGACATGACAACATACAGTGGGTGAGAAGAATAGGGGTGTAGAATGATGTTGAGACAGAGAAGTGTAGAGGATAGGTGGTGGAGAGAAGATATGTGAGGGAAAGAAGAGTTGCAGTGTGTGCAAGGAATGTGCATGGTAGTGGGTGGGGAATGGGATTGATATGCGAGAGTGGATTGAGTGGTAGTGATGTGAGGGACTGCAGTGGTGTTTCTCTTTGAATTGAAGACCACTGCTGCCCAACTGCGGGCATAGACAGCTCGCACATCCATTGTTGCAGTATGGGCAGGCCTGCTACATGGAGTACTGCATTGCACAGGAGGGGCAGACACCTCTACAAAGTGTCATAGACCCAAAACTGTCCTTGCACAACTCTGAATGTCAAAGCAGGGGATCTTGATAATGGGTTCAATGTAGAAATAATTTATGACTTAGCTATATTGGCACTGGAGCCTGCATAAACCATAAATATCTGCAACATTTTGAAGTGTCCCAGCACGTGAGATCTCAAGCTGGAGTGTGCAAAAAGCAACAATAGTGGGTGATTGCACAAAAAAAATCAGGCTGGTCAGTTTGCACGTAGAATATAAAGAGACATTTGTGGTGGTGTGTGTGTGGGAGGAGGTGGGAGGGGTGGAGAATTAAATGTTCCCCTTGCTGCCACTTAATTATTTATAAAAACCAAAGTATGTCCGATAGCATTATAAATGAGTAGCCTGTTTGAATAAATGCTAGAGGCAAATAAGGGAAGATACAATTAATGTTACAATAAAAATGTCAATAAAGATGACCTTCTAGGACATGGGAGTGTAGAGAACAGCAACAGTGATTGCAGTGGTGTTTCTCTTTGAACTGAAGACCACTGCTGGCCAACTGCAGGCATAGACAGCTCGCACATCCATGGTTGCAGTATGGACAGGCCTGCTACATGGAGTACTGCATTGCACAGGAGGGGCACACACCTCCACAAAGTGTCACAGACCCAAAACTGTCCTTGCACAACTCTGAGCGTCAAAGCAGGGGCTCTTGATAATGGGTTTAATGAACAAATAATGTATGACTTAGCTATATTGGCAGTGGAGCCTGCATAAACCATAAATATCTGCAACATTTTGAAGTATTCCAGCACCAGAGATCTCAAGCTGGAGTGTCCAAAATGCAACAATAGTGGGTGATTGCACAAAAAAAAGCAGGCTGGTCAGTTTGCAGGTAGAATATAAAGAGACATTTGTGGAGGTGTGTCGGGGGGGAAGGGAGGTGGAGAATTAAATGTTTCCCTTGCTACCACTTAATTATTTATAAAAACCAAAGTATGCCCGATAGCATTATAAATGAGTAGCCTGTTTGAATAAATGCTACAAGCAAATAAGGGAAGATAGAATTAATGTTCCAATAAAAATGTCAGTAAAGATGACCTTCTAGGACATGGGTATTTTTGCTATACACATGAAATCTATTCTATGCAACAGATTCATTAATCGCTGCCTAATGATTGTGAATACTGAAGTTGAGGGAAGGATATTGTGACTTCTTTGGAACACTCAGCAATAGAGAAAGTACACTGGAGATGCATATTGTGTCTGCATGCGTGTGTGTGTCACAGATTGTGTACCAGCAAGCATGGAAGACCCCTGACTGCACCGGCTTGAGACAGTCGGTCAAATAGTACTGCACAATTAGTTTTTCGTGTTCCAAGTGAATACCAGATCCTTTGTCCTTCATAGTTTTATTTCATTGCTTCTGTTCAAATTCACAGTTTTTTTACCTGAGTGTCCTACAAATCACAATTGCACATTTCCATTCAGCAAGCCCATCTGTAGTTCAAAAATATGGTTTAAATAATGGCTGAACTAGCCATACTGGACAGTTCCAGATGTAACACTCCATAATAAGCATACTGCCGGCTGGATTAGGATGATATCATCATAATTTGGACATTTACAATTACCAATAATTGCACAGATCTGCCAGGTGTTGATTACAATGTTTTTTGTTACCAAGCTCACCATAATTAAATAGTGCCAGTAATAACAGTTGTTTTTGCTGGCAATACAAGAGGTGCTGGGTGTGCAAACAATTTGACACCTTCGTATACTGAGCCACGCAAGAATGGGGGAGAGAAAGAGAGAGAGCTTCTGCTCATAGGCATCGCAAAAATAAGCAGACAATGCTGTTGTGAATAAGGGATTGCCGGACAGATCCAGGGACAGGAAGAGGGCTGTGGCACAGAAGGGATTGCAGGAAAAATCAGGAGCCAAGGTTCTGGAGCCAAGGAAGCTATGACATTGTGCAAGCAAGTTGTTCTTGTGCCAACAAATGTCTCTCAGTTTGTGGGGGGGGGGGGGAAGGTAATTTGCACCAGTGCTAGATGCACTTTAACAACGTGCTGTCAATTGAAAACGTATAGCTGTGTGTTCTTTGTATTAAAACAGTTCCACTTCAGTGAAAGGGCAGGGCAGCTTTGGTACTTCTGGCAATCCACTGCTGTTTTGTGTGCGATCATGCATTGGTATTTCAGCTGGTGGTGCCGATTATTGGAATACTATGTAGTGGGGTTCAGTGATAATTGGGGCAAGCAGGAAAAGGGAGTGCTTGTAGTCTATGTGAGTCAGTAATAATGACACGCAAGGAATTATTTATGTTATTTCTTTTTCTAAGGCTGACTCACATGCAGGCAAACATGAGAAATTGAAACCAAGGTTCCCAGCAAATGAATGCTATTGCATGACTTGCATTTTTTCCCTTGCTGGGTGTGCAAACAATTTGACACCTTGATATACTGAGCCACGCAAGAATGGGGGAGAGAAAGAGAGAGAGCTTCTGCTCACATGCATCGCAAAAATAAGCAGACAATGCTGTTGTGAATAAGTGATTGCAGGTCAGATCCAGGGACAGGAAGACTGCTGTAGCGCAGAAGGGATTGCAGCAGAAATGAGGAGCCGAGGTTGTGGAGCAGACAAAGCTATGACATTGTGCAAGCAAAATGTTCTTGTGCCAATGAATGTCTGTCTGTTTCTGGGGTCAAGGTAACTTGCACCACTGCTAGAAGCACTTTAACAAGGTGCTGTCAATTGAAAATGTATAGCTGCATGTTCTTTCCATTAAAACAGTTCCATTTCAGTGAAAGGGCAGGGCAGCTTTGGTACCTCTCCTAATCCACTGCTGTTTTGTGTGCGATTGTGCATTGGTATTTCAGCTGGTGGTGCCGATTACTGGAAGACTATGTAATGACGTTCTGCGATAATTGGGGCAAGTAGAGAAAGGCAGTGGTTGTACTAAATGTGAGTCAGTAATATGACACGAAGGAATTATTTATTTTATTTTTCTAAGGCTGACTCACACGCAGGCAAACATGAGAAATTGAAACCAAGGTTCCCAGGAAATGAATGCTACTGCATGACTTGCATTTTTTCCCTTCCCACCCATTAAAGGAGTGGTAGTCTTAAATATTGAAATATCCAAGGTATAATGCTTGTGTCACTTATGCTTGTCAAGTAATGCAGCAAGATTCTGCTTGGACACAGATGCAAAGCATTATTTTGTAACAGGCAGTCAATATAAGAACACCAAACAACTCATGTATCTGCGCACACACACACACACTTACTTCCCGGATTTTCATATACACACTTTCTGTAATCCTGCATATCTCATCAACACTGTTCTAAGTACTAGGGGTTGGGGGATAACTCACTTTTTCTCCTTGTCGGGGGGGGGGAGAAAAGAGGGCAAATATTTTGAAGGTATTCTCACCAAAGCACTATATATTCACTGTTTATATCTATGCTGTCACTACCATAAGACGCGGAACAGGCAAGCAAGAACGGGAAAAAGTATTGTTTCTTGCCTATCTATACATGTCGCTGTTCCAAGACAAGTGGTTCTTTTAATGACAGCTTCGCATTTTGTGAGATGCCTTTTTATCTTTTGGATTTGCAATGTTAATAAAGAAACACCATTGCCTTGCACATGTTCTCCATGACAAACTGACATCTGTATCTGTCCCTATCAAACTACAACATTAAGTACCAAGTGCACACGAAAACACATCTTAATGCTTTGGTTAAGATGCATTTGCATGCAATGTTAATCACTTGGCATTTTGGCAAGCATCTCAGTTCATTTAACTGTTAATCACTTGGCATTTTGGAGAGCATCTCAGTTGATTTAAATAACTTTGCGAACCATTTTAAAAAGTGTCTCTTGGAGAAAGGAGTGCAACTACTGTGTGGAAGGCAGCCTCTTTATCTTACACACGCCTATTGTGTTTACAGTCGATCGACTGTAATTGTTGACTCTATGAAAACTTCCATCCATTTGAAACACTTTGCACTGCATTTGTTATACACATGTGTACTGTAGGCGCATTTGCAAAAATCCACTGTAACTCAAGTATTCTTTTCTGGGATCCAGTCAGCTGAACGAAATGATGAGTAGGCAATCAATAAGACAACGGGGAGGACAGCAACAGGAGGAGGAAGCTGGAGGGATTTTGTTTCGGCAGGTCATACAGAGGCGTCATTATGCTAAACCCACACGTTACCACCGCTGATTGCAGTGGTGGTTTTCTTTGAACTGAAGACCACTGCTGTCATACACAGTTCCCGCATCCATTGGTGCAGGACGGCCGCGCCTGCTGAACGGAGCATTGCATTGCACAGGAAAGTCACACCTCCAAAAAGTCCTATTCTCTCAAGACGTTCCTTGCGCATGTGCGCAAGCGAACGTAATAAAAAAAGAAATAAAAATAAATAAAATTACAACCTCAGCTATTCTAAAGCAAAAAGAACATTAAACAATAATGGACAGGGATCCTGTTTTACTGTACTGGATGCGGAGAACCAAAGACTTCTGTTCTGGCTGCTTGTCTACATCTGACATAATAATTCTCTGTTTATCACTTTATAATTGTTTATACAGGGATGGATAATATCATGAATAGTGGATTGTGATGGCAGGTATGGACAGAAGCTAGAGTAGATGAATTAAATTGGGAAGTAATGCTTTGTTGATGCTAATATATACAGTTAAAAAGGAAAATGGGACTCTAAGCAGGGCCGGCTTTAGAGGTTTGGGGAGCCTCCAGCAACATGAGTCATGGGGCCCTTACCCAACTCAACTTGACTACGTCTTCTTCTCTGTCTAGAGTTCACAGCATTTTATTTTCAGTGCAATAAGTTACATATCTATGTTTTTAGTGGGAGGTAGCAATGTTAGTCCTTGGGGCTGCATTACCCATCCAATCCATGTCTGTTCACCAGCCTCTGACTGGCTGGGCCATACCTTGGTGAGTAATTTCATTATGTTATGGCAGTACATAACAGTATTGCACAGTGCTCGGTGATGGTTCTTAATGCTATTTTGCTTTAAACATGAACAATTATTAAAAAAATGAAGTAGTACTGTGGCTCTGACTAGGAGCCTTCCCATGAGCAAGGGCCCCCAGCTACCACAGGGTTTGCTGGTACTTAAAACGGGCTATGCTAGTAACCATGTTATCACACAAGTCCTGTTATGTACAAATTAAGATTGAAATACATGTACTGTTATTGTGACCATTATTTCCCATCGAAACATAAAAACACTGTCAGAGTTTAAGAATAGAAATGCTCCTTACCAACCGCTGCACTGCACTACTGCAGGATAGCATAGTTGGGATTTATTTACTTATATATCTAATCCTAACGTTTATTGTATATAGGATAAGTAATGTGCTGGGCTCCCAAATCAATATGGATTCCTGAATTTTACAGGAAAACAAAACCATTTACAGGAAAATTGTCACCATTGACTTATATTGGTTATATATAAACAGTCATTTGGGTTCCATAGGAAATAATGTAATGTACAGGAGAACACAGGTAAATTGCTGCGAGGTTACAGGAAAAATGCCAAATCAATCTGGGAGCACTGACTAACACATTAACAAACATGCACTGCTTCATGTCTGAAAAGTGCACACTTCTACAACATAGCATTAGAGCCATTTGCAAACTGACAAAAAAAAGGTTAATGTACCAGGAAAGGGTTAACAGAGCTCCACAAAGGGCACACACACACACACTCCTCTTTGTCATATAGGGAAGCACACACACGGCTCTTACTCTTTGCCTGCATGCACATCCTTTTCTTATGCATTTTTCTTGTACTAACTTTCACCAATTAATTAAAAACATAAACAATAACCAGAATAGCCAATATGAAAAAAAAACTCATTAAGTGATTTACATAAGATAGTGTGTTATTTACTGTTGTCCTTTTTAACTCTTGCAGATCTCCTGCACTGATTAAGACACAACTCTGTGTTGATCTAACCAAAATCTGAAACTCATTTCTCACTTTGTTACAGCCTGGGAAACATTAAATTGACATGTTTACTAACGACCATAAGCTATGATCTTTCTTGTAAGACAATTCTACTTATACTGAAGCTAGTAACCAGGGCCAGTTTTAGAGATTTGGGGGGTCCTCCAGCAACATGAGTCACGGGGCCCTTATGCAACCCAGCATGACCACATCTTCTCTGTCTAAAGTGCGCAGCGTTTTATTTTCAGTGCAACCAGTTACATACCTGTGTTTTAGTGGGAGGTAGCAATGTTAGCACTTGGGGCTGCACTACCCATCCAATCCATGTCTTTTCACCAGCCTCTGATTGGCTGGGCCATACCTTGGTGAGTAATTTCATTACGTTATGACAGTACATAACAATGCTCCACAGTTCTCGGTGATGGTTCTTACTGTTATTTTACTTTAAACATGAACAATTATTAAAAACAATTAAAGTGGTACTGTGGATCTGGCTGGGGGCCTTGCCATGAGCAGGGGCCATTAGCAACCATAGGGTTCGCTGGTGCCTAAAACTAGCTATGAATCTACATGACAAAAATACATGTAATGTAAGGGAGAACATAATGTCAGGGGTTCATTAATGTTACCCTATCCTTATTTTTCATTAATACCTTGCATGCTGGTTGTTATATTAAAATGCAGCTTTTCATATAAAAAAATCCTTAGGTAACATAAGGAGTTATAAACTATAGGTAATCTTTCTTGCACTTTTGAGCATCTTGTATACTTAAACAGGACAAATAAACAACAGATGCATGTGTAAGCTTTTCCATTATGTGGCCATAATCATATATTTCTGTTTCTTTGTACCATCTTGTATTCAAGAGAATTATGCATAACATACTTACTTTACAATATATTTCAACTGATGCAAAAACAGTGAATTTAAGAAAAAAAGTACTATCATGTTTTCTTTTCTTGAGCAGATGTTGATGAATGCACCACAGGGTTAAGCTACTGTGATAAGAATGCAGTCTGTCAAAACACAATTGGATCGTACCTTTGTAATTGCAAACAGGGTTACGAAGGCAATGGCTTTATTTGTAGAGGTATGAATATCTAAAATGTTTTTTGTTTCTCTTGCTTTCTCAAAGTACTGGTGTACCAGTTAGAATATGTGCCTTTAAAGACAGCGCTGTAATGAGAATAATGCCAGTGCTATGTGAAGTAATGTATCCAACCGTGAAGAACACTATACAACACAATCACAATGATTCTTTACTTTTACCCTAATGTTGCATTTCCCTACTTCCCCTGCTATGTGCTTCAACCATAACTGATGCAGTACATACAGCATATGGGACACATGATGGTCTGACTCAAAATATACTATTTCTCTAAATGAGTAAGGGAAAAAGACAATAACTCATGCATCAGGAAGACAGAAGTGAGTTTTGTAAGTCCTGATCCCATACAAGTGAAGGTAAATTATGAATTTTCAGTCAGGTTGTTGAGCGCTTAAAGACAAACGACCAACATCAAGAGCCCCATACCCAAGTGTGGGGCTGGTCCCCATTTGCACTTCATATGCAAAAACACCTTTATTACTGTTTACTGTAGTATAATAGATTGTATCAGACTAATTTTGCTTACTTTCGCACTGCCATTTTCTATTACTACAAATCCCAGAATCTCCTGCAGATAATGTCAGAGCAGGATTGCAGTACAGGGACATTCAATGGCCTGCAGTGCACGTTATGGTTTATATAATCTCTGATGTTTTGTTTGGTAGTTCTGCTGTCCTCCATGGGCTATGTACAGTCACAAAAGACTGTACTTGGTCCCAAAACAACAGTACAACCAGCAAACATCTGATCAGGCCTGGCAGATTGGAGCAGCCTTGCCCCCGTAGGACAAGTCTTAAACTTTCTCTCTCCAAATGCTGCTGCTTTACCAGCACAGATGTCCATGTGGATACCTTTCTCCCTGAACCACACTTCTTATCCTGTTCACCAATATTAATTGATTTGTATAGCCTCCATGTATGTGACTACCATTTTCTTATGTACTATATAAGAGTGGTGTGAGAAATTAGCCAGTAGTAACTTTGGTTTGGCTTTTATTTGTGGCCCTCTTATGCTGGTTCAGTTCTGCAGAAAACATTTGAAATGTAGACACAAACTTGGAGAAAAATTAAGCTACAAATAGTGGTTTATGATACCTCCTCCCATTCCAGTTATTTCTTGCCCTCTCAATCACATTTTAAGAAAAATGGCCATGGAAGATGCTGTTGGCTCCTAGCAGAGGGACAGGTGATGGAATTTTAAAACAAAACTATCTTGGATAACATGGGAGGGGGATGGATGGTAGAAAATGACTGGGATGGAAAAGTGGGTGGCCATAGAGTCTGCATTAGCCACCAAGGGAGGGCTAAAGTTTTTTTTTGAAGAGTTGATTTAGTCAACGTCTCAAAGTGCCCCAAAACTTTGCCATCACCTTTACAGAGGACAGATCATATTCTTTCAGTCTTTCTGCTAAATACTTCTTTAGTTTTGATTCTTCCCTGTCTCTACTTGTCCTCCCCTTTTGCCATGATCCTTCTTGTACAACCAGTAACTTGCATTTGGGAATCATTTTGAAACTAGTACTTACTGTATGGATCTGATTCTAGCGCCTTACAAACTGAGTACTTCTTGTACCCTGCTGTACCAAGTAGTCCTACAGAAAAGTGATAGTACATCTTATATGGGTTGATATCTAATTTGATGCAAATTTCATATGTACCGTATTAACTAATTAATACAGTCCATAATGCATACCATTTGGTCTGTGAGAACTTGAATGGCCAAGTTCATTATGTGTCTTTCTGCTAGAAAATGAACCTTTCAGCTGTAACGAGAATTAAAGATATAACTGCTGTGGGTCCAATCCACAAAGTAGTAAGTAAGTAAGTAAAATTTCTTTCTTTCAAGTGCCCTTCCCAAGCTCAGGGTGCTTTTACAATAATTCAAAGCCACTTTAAAAACACTACACAAAACAATAAATACAGCAGTCATAAATAACTCCCACTTATTACGTCCCAGCAAATGCTTGGGTAAAAAGGAAAGTCTTTAGCTGTTTTTTAAAACTTTCCACAGTCAGGCAATCTCATATCTGATGAGGTAGAGAATTCCACAGGGTCGGTGCCATAAAAGCAAAAGATCTACCTCCAAACGTCTTTAGACGTACCCTGGGTATCTCTAGCAATCCCTTGTCAGAGGAGCAAAGAGAATGGGTAGGACAGTAAGGGATCCAGAGCTCTTTCAAGTAGTGAGGTCCCAAATCATGTAGGGCCTTAAAGGTCAGCAATGTGACCTTTAAGGTGATCCGCCACTGTATTGGCAGCCAGTGCAGATCACACAGCACAGGTGTCATATGGCTAGATCTTGAAACTCCCATCAACAACCTGGCCGTCACATTCTGCACAAGCTGCAAGCGGCAGATATCCACTCCTGGCAGCGCTAGATAGAGGGCATTGCAGTAATCAAAACGGCTGGTGACAAAGGCGTGGACCAGGGTGGGAAGATCTTCAGGTGGGACCAAGTGTTTCACCCAGGCAATGTTCCTCAGATGGAAAAAGGCAGATTTAGATATGCACCAAAGGCACAGGTCTGGCTATGAACCCCTTCAAACTAGGATGCCTGCACTAGTGGTGGCACCAAATGCTCATAGGCCTCCACTACACATGAAAATCAGAGAGGGATTCTGAGGTGCACTGGTGTGAAGCAAGGCAGGACAACTGGCATCCGTTCAAATGCTGGACCAGCACTGGAATGCATCTCCAGCTCCATCCAGAACATGAGACTATGTGATATGGCATTTCTCCTGAAGTCCCCTTAAAGGGGAGCAGTCAGCATCATGAGCTCCACACCCAAGTTTTTAGACTTGTCCCAATTTGCATTTTGTGTGCAAAATCATTTATTTTTACTTACTTTGTACTGCAGAACTGAAGCTTGTATCAGACTTGATTTTGTTGACATGGAAGCTGACATTTTCTATAACTTTAAATCCTAGAATCCCCTGCAACTGACATCAGAGGAGGGCCGCACCCAATGGGAGATTCAATAGCCAGCAGTGTATATGTTATAACCATTGATTTTTGGTTTGCTGGTTCTGCTGTCTCACCTGGGTTAAGTACAGTCCCGAAGGGCTGTACTTAGCCTGGGAGAATAGTGTGACAGGCAACCATTTGATCAGAGCTTATAAGAGCTCTAAAATGCACTGAATACTACTGAATCTCCCACCACTACAGCCCTCCTCTAATTTCAGCTGCAGGGGATTCAAGAATTTTTAGTTACAGAAAATGTGACCCTGCAGGGTAACAGAATCAGTCCAATAAATCTATTATTCTGCAGTAAAAAGTATGTAAGTAAAAAACAAAAGATTTTGCACACAAAAGGCAAATGAGGACCAGTTCCACACTTGGGTGTGGAGCCCTAGTGCTGACTTTTCCCATTTAGAGAGAAGCAATGTAATAATTGAGAAGAGCAAGCAGTGTCTGTACATTGCCTTCAGCCCTCCATGCCAGCTCAGAAGGCTGGGAGCATGTGGTGGCTAGGCATAATAGGCACCAGAATGGTCCAGGAAGTACAAGGAGGTGTTATGCCCAGGGAGATCCAGCATAACATTTGATCCCTAAGAGGCACAATACTGCTGTTCTTCACACACCCTCCCAGTCATGGATTCCATGATGTGGATCATGCAGACACATGTCCAGGCCCCTGTACCACCCCTTATCACAACACTCTCATAATAACATGTGTCAGGCCAAGACAGACCTCTGCATGGGGCACAGTGTGGGTTGTGGAAGGGCAGATATTCCTACATGTGCTTTGTAGGACCTCTGAGTGGCCTCAGTCACCCTACACACACTTTTGTAGGTGCATAAGGCCTACCCAGCATTTTTGGGATCATGTCTTGTGTTTGGAACTTAAGACCAATGTTGTGATATCGAAACATGCAATTTATTTTTTACATTTTTCAGAGAAACGTCTGTTTGAATATGGCCCACAGACTGGAGATATTAGAGCTACTATAAGAGCAAAGGACTTTGTTTCTCCAATACTTGAGATTCCAATGGGATTTCCATTTGATACTACATATTATTACAAACTTTATGTAAGTTTTATTTCATTATTTACTTATAGTAAAGAAAGTTGTTTTATATATTCGCAGTATTGTTTACAACTATCTATAGCTCAGGTTTGGAAAGAGGTACCACTAGAGCCAGGAAGCATACAGTATATGGGGAATCGGGAGTGACATGGATGACAGCCATTTGATTTCAGTATTGATGGTGATGAAAACCCTGGATTTTGATTTTATTGGACATATGGCCACAAACAGCAACTCTCCAGATAACGTTTCATTATTATCAAAAGTATTTTAAACATATGAATGACCCTAGGTAGAATTTGTTACCTTACAAGTGATTCAGACTTCTTCTATAGTCAACTGCTTTAGCACCAATATTGGAAGAAGAATTAGCATTTATTTAGCAATTTGCAAACACATTACATCCCAATGTGCTTTACAAGCAATGAGAGACTGGTAGTAAAATTACTGTGAGCGTGTAGATGCAGACATTTCACACATCAGAACCCACACATAGCTTTGGACAATTCCATAAAGGCGAATGTTGGCCATGATACCTGTGAAAAATCCCATAAAGTGCCTTGGGTTATTTTACTTTCATCTGGTCACCCACCAGGACAGTACCAGAGATACACAGCAGGGACATTGGGTTAACATCTCATACAAAGAACAGTGCACCTTGACAGTACAGCATTCCCACAATACTGCACTTGAGCAGCAGCATTTATGATATGACCCCGATGCAGGTGTGGGACTAGAACACACAACCTTCTGACCCAAAGACATATGTTCTGCCAGCTGTGACATGACAACACCTTACTTTGAAGGTATGCAAACAAATCCAAACCATATAGAATAGTGAATGATCGCCCATTCACAACAAGGCTGTGTTTCCCTCGAGGGAGTTGATGACATCATAGAGAAGTCTCACTGATGTCATCAACTCCTGAGAGGAAAATAGCCTTGTTGTGGATAGGCAATCATTCACTGTTTTATACAGTATATGGAAAGGCTTTATTGTCCACAGAAACCAGTGGCCTTTTGAATGTTTACCTTTTTTTTTTTTTTTTACTCGTGCCATTCCCTGTCCTGCTCACTCTGACTTCTCCTGCTTCTGCTTGCTCCATCTTCTCACAGTCGGACCGTATCGGTCTGAGTAAACTCCTCCTTTTGGTTTTCTTCTTCTGCGGCCGAGCAGTTTAATTTTTAAATTAAAAAAAGTAATTTTCTTTTCTGACAAACAGCCGTGTGCGGTTCTATGGATGTCACTTAATGGAATGTCTACTGTTCGGCGCTTGGTAAATCGTGCTGCCATGTTTTCTTTTTTTGTTCTGGTGGGTCCTCAATGAATGAGCCAATCAGGTGAGAGAATGAGGCTAAAAAGCTGTTGAACTATCGATGTGATGTCAGAATGATAGTACAACAGCTTTTTTGACTTTTGAACTGCCCTATAACAACATTTAGAAAGCCACTGGTTTCCATGGACAATAAAGGCTATCCATATACTAAAAATGATTATAAGGTCAACTATAAGGGAATAAGAAGTAACATTCAGGAATGGGATTGAAAAGTGAAAATGAAGGGAATAATACAGACCAAGCATGGACCATGCTAAAGGAGAAAATACAAGACATACAGGAAAATCTTATCCAAAAGAAAAATGTTTATAATAAAAAAGGCAAGGTACCACTGTTGCTAAATTCTAAAATCAGAAAATATCCAGGAAAAAAGGATTTTATAAAATTATGAGGTACAACCTCATAGAGAAAAATATGAAAAGATAATAGAGAAACTGTAAGGGTATGTAAAGAGGAAATAAGGAAGTCCATGAAACTGGTGGAAGAGGAATTGGCTACCAATAAACTGAATCCAAAGTTGCTGTACTGTTGCATAAAATTGCTCAGGAATACAACACAAGCAGTGTGACCCCTTAGGAAGGACAGATTAGAGATAAATAACAACATGGAGATGGCTGAGGTGCTAACTAGTTATTTTGGTAGTGTTTACCATAATATTGGCAAACAAAGTAAGGAACATAGGGCAATGGTTACAAATGATGATATACTGTAGATTAAATTAATACAAAGGTTGTTCTAAATAAACTCCTCACCTTAGATTTAACAAAATCACCTGGACCAGATGGCATGGAACCAAGATTACTAAGAGCAATTGCT
Source organism: Neoceratodus forsteri (assembly GCA_016271365.2). NCBI lineage: Eukaryota > Metazoa > Chordata > Ceratodontiformes > Ceratodontidae > Neoceratodus > Neoceratodus forsteri. The sequence continues at coordinate 684,958,711 of CM028137.1, read as the reverse complement.
AAGGAAATGTCACCCTCATTAAGATACATGTATATAATAAATCATTAAGGAGTACCCAGAGATTGGAAAGCAGCCATAGTGGTGCCAATATACAAAAAAAGGCCAAAATGGGACCCACATAACTATAGACCTATTAGTCTAACTAGTATATTGGGAAAAATAATGGAGAGTTGTATTATGGACATGTTGACTGTGCAAAGAGAACAGTTAGATTGGGTAGATAAGCAACAGCATGAACTGACAAGGGGTAAGTTATGTACAACTAATTTACTGTGTTTCTATGAGAACGTTAGTAATAATTTAGATAATGGAATAACTTCCTATGGTATTTAATTGGGTTTTAGGCAGGCATTTGATGTAGTCCCCCACATACAACTTATAAAATATTAAAGGCATTTACAATTGCCCATAATTTTAAGAAATGGACTGAGGAATGGTTAACCAACAGGCAACAAATAGTCAAAACAAATGGATGTTTGTCAAAGGCAAATAAAAGGACTAGTGGGGTACTTCAAGACTCAGTATTAGGCCCAGTTTTATTTAGGTTGAAGTCCTATTATAGTTTATTTACAGATGACACCAAAGTAGGGCGTAGGGTAGATACAGCAGAGTACCATGAGGTCCTGCAGACTGACACTGATGGGCTGGCAACTTTGACACAGAGATGAGGAATGCCGTTTAGTACAGACAAATGTAAGGTGATGCATTTTGACAAAAAAAAGATACTTGTTTTAATCAATCACCATCTACTGGAAGAAACAACCAGGGAAAATAATTTAGGAGTAATTCTAACAAATGACTTTATATGGCAAGGGCAGTACTCTGAAGTATTCAAAAGGGCTAATTATTTAATAAATGCAATCGATAAGAGTTTTGTGAGTAAGGCAAGAGATGTGAGACTTTTTCTTTACAACACTTTCTCAAGACCACACTTAGATTATGGCTCCCAGTTTTGGGGTGCATTAAATTCTACTAACAGGCATAAGCTGGAACATGTACAAAGAAAGGTGACAAGGTAGATAAAAGGACAAGAAAGCCAAACTTATGAAGAACAATTAAATACTCGTAAGTTAACTTTCTCCACAAGAGACATATCAGAGGGAACATTCTGTTAATGCACACATTTATTAACAATATGGGTCTTATGGAGGGTATGAACATAAAATTTAGAGGTCAGGATAACTTATGAGGCCACAATAAACAAATTAAGTGGATCAGTTTTTAAAACAGAGAAGCACAGGAAATACTTTACTCAAAGAATAGTTAATATCTGGAATGACTTGCAATCAGAGGTGCTGGATAGTCAGAATTCTGAGACCAGCAAGGTGAAGTTAGATAAATATCTAGCTTGGCAAGGTTTGTTGAACTATTATTATTAGAATGGAACAGTATTTATAGAATTATGCCTTCTGCTGCTTCTAAAATTCTAAGTGATTTAATGTGATTCAAAATACTTAATCATAACAGACTTTAAACAGTTCTGGGAGATAGGCAGGAGTACTAACTACTGTACAGAAAATGTCTTGCTACCACTGATCCTTGCATTTGGGGAAGGGAATGGGACAGCAGAGGAAATACTTGACAAAAAAATAAAATCCTACTATTTTCAAATATTTATAGAAATGTTTAAATAAATATTTTATTGGAAAAGAAAAGTGGGTGCTCTAGGAAATACTTATATTGTTGCCACAGAGAATGGATGTTTGTCTAGGTCTTTGGTAAATACTCCTAGTGACTGTTAGGTGTAGATGATACCAAAGGTTGTGCCCACTTCACCCCAGTTTGATTTGTGATGCATCTTGCCTGGTTTCTTTTTCATTGTATATTTTGCCACACTAATTGAGACCAGTTCATTAGTGACGTGGTTCTGTACATCTCCAAAGGTTTTATGGCTAAGGATATTTACAAAAGATTGTGACACTTGGGTGCTGAATAAATGTCTCACTAAGATCCAGGTCTGGATGAACTCTAACTGGTTGAGACTTAACCCTGACAAGACAGAGGTTCTGGTGATTGACCATGGTCATGGGCAGGATGGGGACACCTCCAGGATGACAATAGATCTAGTCCTGGGGTCAACACTGTTGATGGCACCCTCTAGGGTGAGAAATCTAGGGCATTGCCCTCGATGACAGGCTGACATATGAGCTGCAGATATCAGCTGTTGTCAAAAATAGTTTTTATCATTTGAGGAACATTGACCGGATTAAACTCCTTATCCTTCCGGAAGACCTGCCATCACTAGTGCATGCCTTCATGACATTGAGACAGTAACACTCTTTACCTCAGGGTCAGTGGGCGGAACCTCCACCGGCTGCAGCTGGTGCAGAATGCAGCAGCCCAGCTGCTAACAGGATTGCCTAGATCCTGTCATGTGACCACAGTCCTGTGGAGTTTGCACTGGCTGCTGGTCAGGTGGTGGGTTCTCTTTAAGATGGACTTGCTCACCTACAAGACCCTATATGGACTGGGCCCTGGCTACCTGTCTGACCTCCTTACTCCTGCCATTCTGGTTTGCTACCTTCGTTCCTCCACCCAGGGCTTCCCAGTGGTTCTGAGGACCAGGCAGAAAACCTCAGGTGATCATTTGTTTGGGGTGGCTGTCCCGGTCTTCTGGAACTTGCTTCCAAGTTCTTTGAGGGAGGCCCCTATTGTGGAGGTGTTCAGGAGGGGCCTAAATATCCACCTTTTTAAATTAGCTTACCCAGCTGACATATTTTAAACTGTATTGGAAATTCTGAACATTTTATGGAATGTTTTATGATGCAAATTGTGACCCGCTGATTATTGATGTTTCCTGTACCATGCCCAGTGCCCCAGGAATAGGGTGCCTGAAAAATAAGTTTTTACTCACTAACTTACCTTTTTATTTGTCTTTTGTTTTTAGTTTACGGACAATGGGTTAATTGTATTTCAACAAAATGAATTTCAGTCTACCTACTCTTATCCTTATCCATATTGGCAGTTCTACCAATACTACTATTACTACTACTACTACAACAACTACTACTACACAACACCAATGATTGGCGTGTTCTGGGCAGATGCTGATTTGTCTATAATTGGTGAAATCTATTACCAAGTAAGTAATAGATCTAAATTAGCACTATAAATATGAGTAAGGCAGTAACTGTTTATGAGTGCTTATTCTGTTCACCATTGATACTTGTGTATGGTACTTCATGAGGGTTGATGCAGTAATGTAGGAGCAGTCAGGTTCATCATGCATAATCAATCAATAATAACTGATTATAGTCTTTTCCCATAGGGAAACCAGGTTATAATTCCAGCGTTATAACCAGCTGGTTATAATGACATTCATGCCCCTGGTTTCCCTACTTCTGCACATGCGCCTACCACAAATGTCCCCTTTTTTGCTCCCATCATGATGCCTCAGTGCTGCAGTGTTCCCCAATAGAAAAAGTCAGTGGTAAGTTTTTTCTTTTAAAGAAAAAACATCTCTTGGCGTAGCAAACCTTCATCCTGGCAGTTAAAAATAAAATAAATAAATAAACATTGCTTCCATTTATGGACAGCTACCTACCGTGCTTAAGTCTCATCTTTCCAACAATCGGTGGCTCAACTCCATAGATACATACATTTATTTTGTGCAATTGCTGTGGCAAAAAATGATCCCCAGCAATTATACAAAATAAAAGATGGGTAGCTAGTTCATAACCCCCTCGAGCTTCTCTGGGTGTATAAAATCTTCATTATAATTAGCTACCCATCCATTATTCTTTATGTCTTCTTAACATCATCCTTGATACAACTACTCCACCTTCTCCCTCCAAATCAGTTAACGGCTTGCCCCTGTCTTTCAAAAAATGCTTGCAATAGAGTGTGTGTGCTCATGAAGGGGCTGTCTGGGCTAGCTGGAATAGAGTTACTACTGCCCTCTCATAAAATCATCCATTTGAGGCCAAGGGAGAAGGTAAATACATATGCTGTATGAGGCGGCAGTGATTAGGCTTGCCTGACTTGAGTTACTGTTGCCCTGTAAAACCATTTACCAGGAGTCAGAGGCAACATTTAAACAAACATATTGTGAAAGAGGAGCAAGCGGGCTGGCCAGATCGGAGCAGCTACTACTGCTCCCTCCTGAATTCATGCAATGTGGAGCCAGGAGAGCACATAAACAAAAACACTGTCTCATACAGGTTGACTGAGGTAGCCAGCCAGGAGATACTCCTGCTTCCCAAACTCATCTGATAATGGTCAGGGCAGCACATAAGCTAATACTGAGAAAGGGAAGCTGCTAGGCTAACCAGACAAAAGTTTCTACTGTCCTGTAATTATCCACCCTAGAATTAAGGGGAGGACATAAACCAACACTCTATGAAAGAGAGAGTGAATGGCCTAACACAAACAGAGGTAGCAATGCCCACATCAGAAGTCACCAATACATCATCAGGACAGCACATACACAAATATGCTATGTGACAAGGTGACTGGGCTTGCCAGACTGAAGTTACTACTGCCCCCAATCATCCATCAGGAGTCGGAGCAGTATATAGCCAAACATGTTGTGGTAAGGGCAGCAAGAGTAGCCAAATTAGCTACTACTACTACCCCTTATGTTTCTCCATCAGGGGTCAGGGGAGTACACCTAAATACCCTGTGGGAGAGGGTGAATGGGCTAACCTGATAGGTACCACTTATGGCTCCCTGATATCACCCATCCAGCATCCTGGGCAGCACATAAGCAAATATGTTGTTGGGGGGGGGACTGGACGAGCTAAACTGGAGCTAATACTGCCCCCAAATCATTATTATCAGGTGGTAGGGTAGTACAAAAAAGAAATAAATATTTTGTGGATTGTGGATTAGGCTATAGAGGGAGTACAAGGAAAAGACATCTGCTCTTGAGCAGGCTATGTTATTGTTTAAACAATTGTGAGATGCAGGGAAAGGGAAAGAAGGCTGGAAAAAATGACCTGGGGAGGTTGATGGTAAAATGACTAGCACCTGCAACCCAGACAGGGTCAAAATTTATTTAATGGTTTTTAATTAAAGAGTCAATCCCTTCTCCTGACCTCTGATCCATAATTGTCAGGCTTGAGATAGCTCACCATCAGGCTAGTTAAGTGACTCCTCCAAAGTGCAGTATGGATCTAAGTCATATTGGCACACTGAGGAACATAATGAAGTTGATTGCATTATTAATGATGCAATGCAGACTAACCAATCAATCTACTTAGAATGGTCAAATACATGAATAGCTTCACCCCTCCCTTCTTTCTAAACACATTCATACTCAATCTGTCAATGGAATTGTCATTAGTGCTGCAGGTTAGAGAGGGGTGAGTTAACTGTCTTGGAATTCTTCTGTTAGACCCCCATATCAGGGGGTCAGAAGATGGGCTGGTGCTCTAAATAAACATATGAGAGTTGGCTAGGGAGTTTATACTGTATAATAATAGCCTAGGTTAAAATTTGTGTCTTTCCCCTGTGGCCTTGTTGTTCAGATTTGATCCACCATGTCACACATGCAAGCCTATGCTAAGAACCTCCCACATATCCTCTGCAGCTCAACTCCCCCAAGACTCCCACATACCTTTTTGAGTAGAGGGCCATCACTCATGACCTGTGTTTTCCTGGGTGATGGGGGGGCAGCAGTCCAACACCCAGATAGTTCAGTTGCCACCCTTTCTATCTGGCAGTGTATGTTGCAGCCTCTTTAAGAGACTGAGTAAACTTTGCCTGTGAGGAAGAAGACTGGGCTGATTGGTCACTTGGCACTGGACTACTGACCCACCAAACCAAATCGGGGAATGCAAGTCCAGGTGGTGTCTTTTTGTACATGCTGTGGGGGAGGGGGGTGTAAACAGTACAACAGTGTCTCCTGAAAACAGCAGAAATTTGGTGGTCTTGTGTAGGGAAGGCTAAAGAGAGGGGATCTGAGCCACAGTTTCACTAGGTTTCAAGACATGTTTTCACCAGTATTCCTCTAGAGTTTGTAATATAGTTGTCCATATGAACTTCTGAAACTGACACAAAATTAATTGTCTGTATTTTGCACCCCCCGTATAATTTGGTTTGGAATAAAATGTCAACAACAAAAGCATAATAAAAATAAAACTGATAGATTATAAAACATCATGGCTGACACCAATGTACTAAACAGTGTATGATTGTTCTTGCATGATAGTAAACGAAGGTTTTACATAAACTGGCAATATAGGAGGCCAGCAGGGAGGGTAATTATCAATAGGTTCTGTATGCAGCTGATTCCTCCTCTCAAGAGGAGAGTTGTATTGTACACCACTTTGAAGTGACAACTTGTGGCTACAAGGAAGTGGTGCAGTTGCTGAAATGGATAACCACATGGTACCATGTACCCTCCAAGACACTGCAGCATTGTACCCTAGTAAGGGAAGAGGGCACATTTTGAAAAATGGGGAAACATTTGCTCCCTGGAAAAAGTCATTCCTTTGATGGGGCACATACTTAACTGGACAAGGAACACAAGTGTTTAAGACAGTAATGATAGGCAGCCAGACTAGATATCTGATCTGGCGATGTTGGTGATGAGTGCAAGACATCATGCATAACTACAGCAAATTTCTACCCATTTTCGTATCATGCATTTTCCTCCCTTTCTAATTTCATGATGCTGCTTGACAGTCTGCCCTTCTGCCACCCTGGTGCAGAGGATATAAACTTGAGTTTCCAGCATAGGAAAGTGTTCCTAGACTGTTTATTGCCAAGGAGCTGGCATTAAAATATGTGATGTTTGATAATTAGTTAGCATTTATTATGATTTAGAAGGTAACTGTTTTTAATGATCCTGCTTTTTCTTGGCAAGAAAATAAAGGATAATAAATTGTAAAAGTACACAGAGAAACACATATTACAAACATAAAAACTGTAAGGGTGAAATTAAAGAGAAGCATCTATTTTATGAAAAGGTAGAAATGAATCTACTGTTTCTCATTTAAATATTTGGGCTCCCTAGTAACCGAGATTATTTGATATCACAATGCCAGTTCAAGGATCTATTCATACCTCTCAACCTTTCTTCACCAAAATGTGTGACACGATGTGTGATAAATGAGCAAAATGTGTGACATATCGTCTAACGTGGCACTGCAAGCTCAGAACACTACAGCTTTCAGTGGACTAACGTTCATAATCTTTTTTGATAACTGAGCATAATAGATTATTATGAATTTCTGCTTTAAAGTCTCAGTGGGGAATGTGGAATATCACCTTCCCCATGATGGACAAAGGGTTTCTGAGAGGTAAAATGAGTGACGTACCGCATAATGTGTGACAGTTGAGAGGTATGGATCTATTAAATTCTTTTTACTATTCATTTCAAAAGTAAATATGAAAGCTCACTAGTTTCATTGCATATACAAAGTACATATTAGACAAATAGAGCATATTTTAGTTAAGACACTAAAACACAGTTTCTAAAATAGTTATTTGCCTAGTCAATAGATGTGAATACACTCTGTTCATAAGTTTTCCTATGACATCACTTCTTGTCTCTAGTTAATATACATAGAAACATAGACAGTGATGTGGATTAAAATTCCATCTAGCTTGCCTTCTCTAAATTGTTTCCTAATGCCCCATAGGCCTTCTACATTAACATAGCAAATGTCTTGCTTTGATTTATGGCTAATTTAATGCTAAAACCAATAATTAAGAACAATTCCTTATTTGAAAGAGCCTTTCTTGTCTTCAGCTTTTAGCAAAGTTTACTTCTCCTTTAAAAAAGAAAACCTTACTGAGATTACATGTGGATCTTGGTTTTACAAACATGGTGTTTAATTTTCAAATGGCCCTGAATGCCATAAGCCCTGGGTATACCGAACATATGGTGCATAGAGATTCAGCAAAGTTAAATTCTGCCTTGGAAGTGGATACAAAGTGGCCCACTTTGCATTGCCATTCCACTATGCGAAGTGCCCATTTAAAACTGTTACTTCACCACTTCGCATTGTAATTATGAATTTGTGTTGCTCACTCCACCTTACTTCACTTTAAGGCAGAGTGAGACTTCATAGGCAGCCCACACACATCACATGGCTTACACAGTGTAGATCACATGAGAACATGTTCCAACCACAACATCATTATCATCACCCAATATTTTTGCGCCACACTTTGAATCATTGGATGGCAAAGGCATGACCTCAGCAGTGTCGAAAGAAATGTGACATTGGAGTTATCATCATCAGGATCAGAATTATGTTCACCTATCATGGTGATGTTGGGGAGTATGACATCACCTACACTGCCAGTCACAGCTTTAGACTCAACTATATTTCCTAAAATGATTAGCTGGTCAGAAGTGGAACTTGGGGCAATGATACTCATGCCAGCAGTAACTGCACTAACACCACCAGTGAGGACAATGTCATCTCCTCCAACTATCAGTGAAGCAACAGATTGTGCTGTAAAAAACATTGATGGAGAAGTCCCTTTACTGACATCAGTTATGCACTTCTGCGTACTACCACGCCCATGGCCATTCTTGCCACTGGCAGCAGTGCTATGGCCAGAAACAGCTTTGCTTGCATGTCTCTTTGCAGGCAATTTTGGGGATCACCAAGAAAATTCTAAACACATTTAGATTTCTGAACTTTCAATCTTTGCCGGTGGATGGGAAGCCAAAAAACAACAACTGTGGCTTGTAGATGGAGATTGGGCACTTAACAGATAGAACACACAGACAGATTAAGATTGTGCTGCACACTCAAGAGATGCAGATGCAAAGGCACAACACTTTAACCAGTGCTCACAAGTCACAAATTCAAATCTGGACAAGAATACCTTTTGCTGGTTGGGAGGGTGGCAGTGCACTGCAGTAACTGTCCACTACCAAGATACCACAAAGCAGTACAACATAATGCAGATGGATAGCAGATTCACAGTGCTGCAATTACTGTGTGGCACACAATAAAATGTGTCTGAATTGATGGCATGCATTGCACACATACTCACACACACTACAGGTAATGTGCAGCAAATTGAAAACTTCAGTAATATAACCAAATCTTTTAAACAAACTGAAATTATGCACTGCACCACAACAATTGGCAAAAAAAAAAAAAAATGCAAAAATTACAGAAAATATTACTGTGTGTACATTAACACAGCTTTACAAGAAAAATATAACCAAAACAGAAAGAATGCCTTTCTCCCAGTTTATCTACCTCCACCACAGATACACCCCTTCCCCAAGCACACTTCAGGTGTCTGTAAGTACACTGACTAAATGTTCTAGATTAACATTCAAAATCCACACACAAATAATAAATACTTGATGATATGAGCACAGGAGGGTTTCCTACAATCGATGTACTAAATTTTGAGTAAAACAAAATGGCTCAAAAAGGCTTTTTGAATGGTTTTTAGAGGGTGTGACTCTCAGAGCTCTGAGAGCAAACCCTGGGAGCAAACTGTCTCCAGCTACCACTACACATGCACTACACAGAACTGAGGCAGTGCAGAACAATCTAGAGACCATGTGACCTGCAATCCCATGAATCCCTGCAAAATTCACCTTGGAGCTCACCAACAAGGTGAAGTAATGTGAAATTCATTGATTTAAATTTTTTTTTTACATTAAAATGGGTGTAGAAGTGATTGGGGAAAGGCAGAGTAATGCGGAGTCATTGTTTCCGATGGACTTCCTGTTCCTCATTATGATGCAAAGTACTCTGCTTTGTGTTGCGGATTACTTTGCAGTTTCTGCCTTAATTCGTGAATTGCTTCACGTAGTGGATTTTGGCTTGTTGCCCACCACTAACGGCACACGGAGCTTGCGACATTCTCTTGTCCTGTGACCAGGACTTTTGATCCAGGGTGCCAACTGGCACATGTTAGACCAACTTTCTCTGCTCTAGCTTGCAGCAACCCCTTTTATGAAGCTTGCTCCAAGCTGACGTAAATTAGGTAACGTGTCAAAACTGCATTCTACCTACCAAAATCAAGCACAGTTGTGTCAAAGGTGTTTGGCACAGCTGTAACAATGGGGCAAGGTTTGATGCTGGGCTTGACACAAGCCTTGCATAAGTGTTTGAAAGTCAAGTCATTGGTGAGATTGGAATCTTTTAAATTTGTTGGACTGATTTTCACCCTCTTCTACCATACTTTTTTGACTGAACTACAGAATAATACACATGAACTACAGAATGACAGTTCTGAGGAATTTTTTTGGCAGTTTAATGGATTACTCCACAATACATGCAATTATTCTGCAGTTCAGGGATCAGTTTTGCAGAATTTCTTTCTGCAATACAATTAATTAATCCACAATGTATACATTAATTCTGCAATTCAGTGACTCACTGAACTGCAGAATGAAGTGTGGATTAATGTATCAAACTGTGGGGGACAAAACTCTGCAAGACTGACCGCTGACAGTGATTAGTTCTAAGGAATTTTTTCCTACCATTTAATACAAAAATCTGTAATTCATACATTTAGTCCACTGTTCTAAGTCAGAATATCTGTGAAAGTTGCCAAAGTGCATTACGAAATTTCACAAAAGTGAAATTCTGACTTTCACTAAAATTTCACCAGCAGAAGTTTAATTTTGCAAAGCCCTTTTTATGAACAGTAAATTGTCAGTTAAATTATGTAATCCCTGTTCTAGGATATTATTGAAAATAATTTTTTTTTTTTATGAGATTACTCCGGTTAAATAAAACTTGAAATTTAAAGTGTCATAGTTCATAAAATGAGAAAGCTTATACAATTTTATTTTACATAAAAATTACCCTTTTCTGTTTTAGATACACTTAATTGCTGTGTTTAAATGACTAATCTTTATTTACCATGGTAGTTCTTTTACTAGGTCCTCCTTTCCACAGTTGTCTAGGACCAGACATTATCAGTGTCAGCATCATCTTCTTTATGTAGTTATCATTGATTTATTTATTAAAAGTTGCTATACATGATAGGTACATTGTGCCCCGGGAGCTTGTTCACAAGAACATCCTAAAAATAATCAATGTACAGACTACCATAACATTATAATGGAAATATTTTATTTATTTATTTATTAAATTCTCAGATTACAAATAGCTTTGAGCAGAAACTGCTCGTTTACAAAGGTTCCACGTCAAAAGATGAGGGTTAACATACATACAGAGGTAGTAAAAGAATGCACAATAAACCACCAAAACAACTAAAAGAAAAAATAAAGATACTCAGTTATAACATACTTTGAGATAATATTCATATAACGAGCAGCTTGAGTAGGCAGCCGGCTGCCGGAACAATAAGAGATAGAGGGCACCATAGGCAGTTAGTATTACAGGCGTGTGACCGGGAGAGGAAGTTGGCAGGCTAATGGGCCACTGTCCGATGGTGGTGGAAAATGTCTTGTACCAGTGGAGATGTGAAGCAGGAAAGGAGTCACAAGGAAGGCCAGAGGGAATGAGACTGGGAAAGGGCGGACTGTGAGACATGAGTGAGCTGGGAGGTGTTTAGAGAGATCTCTGTTAAGAGAAGCAGTCACATTGAATGGCAGAGGTGAGGTAAAGTTTGAGATTCCTTTTGAAGGGTCCCAGTGTAGTAGAGGAAAGTGCTTCTTTATTGAGGGAATTGAACCATTGAGCGGCTCTATAGATAAAGGACCATTGACCCATGGAGGTATGACATCTAGGAACCTGAAAGTTTAGAGATTGGGCACCACATGTTTGTTGAGTGCTACTGTAGGTAGTAAGGAGTGAGCTAACACCAGGTGGCATGAGACCGAGGAGAATCTTTTTGGTAAGTAAGCAGGTCTGGTATTGTATTCTGCTGAGTAGGGGTAGCCAGCTGGCCTGTGCATAGAGGTCACAGGTGTGAGTTTCTCAGGCCGCACCCGTTAGTAGTCTACAGGCTTTGTTGAGAGAAACTGAGATCCTGCGGAAGGCACTTGTTGAGGCAGAGCCATAGATGGCAAGGCCGTAGTCAATGATAGAGGTGACAGAGCTGTAGATGGCTAATTTAACAGCATCCGCAGGCATACAGTGCTTGTGTTTGTGTAGTAGTCCAATCTGTATATTGGCAGTCTTGGCAACAGTATCAGTATGCCGAGTGTAGGAGAGGGTACTATCCAGCATAATACCAAGGTACTTGAACTCCTTGACATGTTCGAGTGGATTCCCAGCGTGGTTCTTGATGGTGAGAGACAGAGAGTTGTGCCTGCTCTGTCGGTTACAGAAGGATATGGCTTTAGTCTTGCTGTGGTTCAGGACAAGTTTCTGAGAATTGAATCAGTCTTCGATGCACTTGAAATCGAGCTGCAGCAGGGATTCAAGGACTGTAATGTCATGGTGGCTGGAAAACAGGACTGCATCGTCTGAGTATAGTAATATTTTTTGGTGGTAGGCACTGGGGAGATTGTTGATGAAGAGGGAGAAGAGTAGAGGGCCCAGAATAGACCCCTGGGGGACTCCGGAGTGGACCGGTTTCTCATCTGAAGAGATCCCTGCAATCCTTACATGTTGGATCCAATTATCAAGGTAGCTGGTGAACCATGGAAGTGCATCACTGGAGATCCCAATGGAGGACAGTTGCTTGAGCAGTAGGGGGTAGTTAACTGTGTTGAATGCCTTGGTAAGATCTATAAATACTGCCCCTCCACAATTCCCTTTGTCAAGGGTGGCATGGATGAAGGTTGTAAATTCCAGTAGTGCAGTGGTGGTGCTGTGCCCTTTTCTGAAACCATGCTGCTCTGGGCACTGTACATTGTACTTATCCAGGAATTCAACTAGTTGGTCCAACACTATTCGCTCCAGCACTTTAGATAGTGGGTGGAGGAGTGAGATAGATCTGTAATTGGTGTGAAGCGTCCTATCTCCACTTTTGTGAACCGGTGTGACAGTGGCTTTCTTCCAGAGAGAGGGGAAATGGCCCAATCTAAGCGAGAGATTGAAGATCTTTGTAAGTGGTTCTAAGATTTCATCGAGGACTTGTGCCAGCAGCTTCAGGTCAAGGGAGTCACCACTGTACTCTTGTTTGCTGATGGCCTTTTGAATGTATTTTCTAGTTACTTGTGGTGGGACCTCCTTAAAAAAAAACTTTGGGGTTGTACGTTCTAGTTGGGGGGTAACTTGGGAGGAGCTGGAGGGGAGGTCGTCGAAAATATTTGGTGGAAGGACACTGTCCAGGTTTGTAAATGCATTATTTTTTCTTTGAGATCAAAATTGCTGGTGGAGATTTTAATTCTGAAAGCCCAAACAAAGTACTAGCCTACCTGTAGGTTACAGATGAGAGAGGTGCTGCCTCTCTCTAGGTGACTCACCCTGGGCTCTCTGTAAACCAGAAGGTGAAAGGGGGTCTTAGCTTGATATAAGGCCTAAGATATTTGTTTACTGAGCTCCTCTAATTTTCTCCCTCAGGCCCTGTGGATAGGATGGCTGGGTGGACAGTCAGTGAAGCAGGTTTCAGTCTCACTACCAGAGGGTGGTGATTCCTAATTGTCCAGGGCAGGCTAACGGGGGGGGGCAGAGGACCTCTGTTTGGGCCTGCCAGACCCTTTGGTGGCTGAAAGCCCTTGCCCTCTGTCTGCTGGCAGGCATATTTCTCCCTCAGAAGGAACTATTGAAGGATCCACAAGTGACACTCTAGGGACTTGGATAGGAGTCTGCTGGAAACTACATTTGTCAGACATTATTGCATTATCGGGCAGTAAGACAACCCTTCATTCAATTTAATGTCAGCATAGATTGTTTGGATTGGCCTGGACAATTTGGGCAGTGAAAGAGCCCTATAACCGCTGTCATTCTGTTGGATTGTTTTGGTGGGAGCACAGCATTTAGGTCAATGTACCGTGGACAGGCAGGAGTGGGTGACTCATCCGGTCTATGACACTGACTTTAAGCATGGCATGTGTAACCCCAGTCTGGATTCTTGAACTTTTTAACTTTTCTGAACTTTAAAGTGTTGTGTTGTGATTTATTTTTTAAGGGGATTGGTTGGGAGTGGGGATATAGAATTTTATATTTTTGAGTATTTGTGGTATCTGTGACAATTTATTGGGGGATTGGTTATGGGTTGGGATATAGAATTTTATTTTTTATTTATTTTTTAGCACTTGTGGTAATTTTGTTATTTATAGCTGCTATTGAGTGGTCTGACAGTTGTTTTGATATGTGTTGGCCAAGAGCTCCTCCGGTTAAGCACTAGCCCCATTCTGAACTACATGGCCTTCAGTCATTTGATTGCCCCCCCTTACCCAGTGAGGTTTATGGGTGGTGTTGAGCTTTGGGGAGTATGAGAAAGAGGTGTAGGGCTGGGGGCTGTGGACCTGGAGGGGGAGTGGAGTGCATTGGATGGATTGGGGTGGAAGGGCCCAGGAGGTGCCCTGGGGTGAAATGGGTTCTGGTGAGGGTTCCCCCATCTAGTCCCCATACCCAAGGGCTCCACTTTGGGTGGACAGTTACCACAGTTCACCCCAGTAGTTCATCCTACTCAGGCAGGGTTCTGGCAATGCCAGATCCATTAAAAACAAGATAGCAGTGATTGCTGATCTGGTTGGTCATTGGACCTGGCATGCCTCACAGAAACCTGGCTGGATGAGAATGTTGTCCCAATTCTGGAGTCAACTGTTCTGGCAGATTCTTCAGTGATACACTGCCTGAAGGTGGATCACAGGGGCCGGGGTGTAGTGATCTGTTTTAGAACTGAATTGGTCCTTACTGATGTACCAGTTGAGGGACCCAAGTCCTTTGAGCGCGTCATTGGCGCAGGTGTAGGGTGCAGAATCCTTCTCATCTACCATTCACCAGGTGAGAAGAAACAGTTTCTGCAGGAAGTTGCTAACTTCAATATTGATATGGTGTTTGGGTCCCACAGATGGATGGTGTTGGGGGACTTCAATGCCTGGGTCAATGATGAACTCTCACAATTTGGTCAGAACTTCCTCCAATTAATGATTTCAGTGGGCTTCAAACAGGTGATTACCTCTATGACCCACATTCATGGTCACTCATTGGACTTGGTCTTCTTTCTGAGGATGGAGACCTCTGACGTGGTGGTGGATCTGGTCAGATGGTCTAACCATCACATTATAAGGTTCAATTTCACGGCTTCCCATAATAGGACTGCCTCTGTAGAGATGGTCCAATTCCGCCCTTTGAGGGGTTTGACCCCAAATGGCCTAATGATGGTGCTGGACCTATTGAGCCTGCCGAGGGTTAGCACAGATCCTGAGAATGTACTACATGCTTATAATAGGGCTGTGGTGGAGACACTGGATTTTGTTGCTCCTGTTAGTGTTCACCCTCTCACTCTTTGCCCTTGGTCACTTGGTTTGATGGGACCTTGAGGGAATTGAGGCAAGTGGGGAAAAGGTTGGAGTGATGCTGGTGGAAATCAGGTCTGGATGCCGACAAATTTAGACTGATGTCTCATTATGAAGAGTATCAGTCAGTTATCTCCCATAAGAAGGCAGAATTCCTGTCCAGAGAAATAAATACTGCACAAAATTGACCAGCTCAACTCTTCCAGACTGTTGATAGACTGTGTAATCCAGCCTGTCTATAGCCATGGAGAGCACTGTCACAATAGAAATGTGATGAGTTTGGTCATATTTTTGCAGATAAGGTTGCCTGCATCAGAGTTGAGATCTGTGCAGCTCACTCCAAAGGTATTTCGGCAATTAAAGAAGGTTACAGCCCTTGGACCTGTTTGGGTGGATTTCTACTAGATGGCAATTGAAGATGTCATAACGATCATCCAGAGCTTGTGGCCGACCTGCTGTGGTTTGGATCTGGGTCCAACATGCTTCTTTGTGGAGTGTATGGAGGTCATCGGTCTAGCCCTACAGGAGATAGTTGGATGTTCTTTAGAATCAGGTGTGATCCCAGACACCCTGAAGGAGGCTGAGGTTACCCCACTCCTGAAGAAACCCTCTCTAGACCTGGACTGTCCTACCAACTACAGGCCTGTCTCTAACCTAACCTTTGTAGGGAAGGTTATAGAGAAGGCGGTCACACTGCAGCTGGAGGATCATCTTACCATTCACAATATCTATGATCCTCTCTAGTAGGGATTTAGGAAGAGGCATGATGATGATAAAATGTTATTTTTATACAGGAGCAAATAGATTAGGACCTAGGCCTTGTTTTCAACTAAAGTCCTGTTGTCATAAAATACAAGCATACATGAAATATACAAAATATAACACAGGTACAGACATTAAATAATCATAATCTAACATCATACTACTTATGTTTTACAAAAACATCATACATAGCATATACATTCAGTCTGTAAGTGTTCAGCCAAAATTATTTTAAAAGTGGGCAGATTATTTATACTCTTTAAATTTTTTGGCAGGTTATTCCAGTAGTCAGCTATTTTATTTTGCAATTTGGACTCTCCAATTTTGTTATGATATTTTAACATAGAAATTCTTGTATTAGCATTTCTTGTTTGGTGTTTCTGATTATTTGATTGTTGAAATATAACAAATGTTGCTAAAGGATGTTTACTTTTAGCAAATATAATTTTATGACAGATAGTTAACCCGATATAATTTCTTTGGGCATCAGGGTTTAACCAGAGTAATTGTTTATATATTTCACAATGATGAGTTCTGTTTTTTCACTTATTGATAAATTTACCCAGTCTATAGTATGCTTGATTTACTTTATTTAATGATTTTTGGGTGGAGTGCATATATATGGGTGCTCCATATTCTAATACCGGTATTATCGTTTGCTTAACCAACTTTTCTCTGACTTCTCTAGAAAGAACTCCTGCCACCCTCCTAAGATCTCCCAGCCTTTGGTTTATCTTTTTGACCTGTATGTCAATGTCATCTTTAAACATCATATATGAGTCCATTTGCACACCCAAGTATCTGTATCCCTTTACTTCATTCTTTCCTTCACTTTGCTAACATTAGTTAATTGGATCTGCAACTGGGGACCACTCTTAACACACCCCGTATGGAACATCATACACTGTTTTTTTTTTTACATTTAAGAGTAGTCCAGAGTCACCCATCCACCCTTCCAACTGGATCAGATCTCTTTGCAGTTTCTGCTCTAGTTCCTTCATATTTTTGGCTGAAACCAATAAAACTGTGTCATCTGCATACAATCTAATTTCCCCATTGTTAATATGTTGCACCAGATTGTTAACATATATGTTAAACATTAATGAACCTAAGATAGATCCCTGAGGAACCCCCCATTTTATTTTCTCAAGATTCGATACTGTTGCTGTATTAAGGACACATTGTTTACAGTCAGCCAAATATGAAGCAAACCACTTCAAAGTTCCCTTTTGTACTCCTACCTGCAAAAGCCTTTCCAATAGCTTTTTGTGCTGAACCAAGTCAAATGCTTTACTAAAATCCATGAACATCACCCCGTACTTCTCCCCTGGTCTAAAGATGTTACAGCCAGATTATGGAAGTCTATTAGGGCAGTGTTCATGGATCTATTAGGTCTGAATCCATGTTGTTTTTCAGTCAATATTGCATTTTCTTGTAAGTATTGACTAAATTGAGAATGGACTCTACGTTCCATTATTTTTGAAAGTACAGGGAGAATAGTAATGGGTCTATAGTTTGATGGTACTGTATTATCCCCTCCCTTAAAATCTGGTATTACTTTTCCCCTTTTCCAAATTTCAGGGACAAGGGAACTATTAAGGCTCCAATTTATTAAGTAAGTCCTTATGGGTGCAAGGACATCCGCCCCAATTTTTTTAAATTCTGCCTCAATTTCATCCAATCCACAGGTTTTATAAATATTTACATTTTGCAATTCTGTTTGTATCTCCTTCAGACTTAATAGTCTGAGGTTAAATTTAGTTTCTAATTGTCTAGTTTGTTCTATATTTAATTCTTCAATTATTTTATCTATTTGCAAATCAGCTGTACTTTCTTCTAGTGGGGGAATATTTGCATCCCCCTAATTCAATAAAATAAGAATTTAATATTGTAGCCACCTCCATTGGTTCTTCAATCAACTTTTCACCTTGCATCAAATTAATCTCTTTGGTGTTCTGGTAGTATGTTTAATTTCAGAAACATACCTCCAGGACTTTTTTTGATCTTTTACCTTATTTATTTTATCGAGATGGTACTTTTTTTTTTGCATTTTTAATATCTTTACCACATTTGTTTCTCCATTTTTTAAAACTAGCATAGTACCAAGATGGCTCTTTTCTGGGTACTAAATGATCTCCTGATAATAAGAGATTGGAGGACCCATTCCATCTTGGTTCTTCTTGATCTCTCTGCCACATTTGACACTGTGGACCATGGTGTGCTTTTGGAGTGCTTGAGGGTCATCTGTGGAGTGCCAGGAGCAGTCTTTGGATGGTTTCACTCATACCTCACTGGCAGGTCTCAGAGAGTGGTGTCAGGGATTTATACCTCTGGCCCAGTGTCCCTGTGGTGTGGGGTCCCTCAGGGCTCTATGTTGTCACCCATGTTGTTCACAGTGTACATGTTGCTGTTGGGGACATTGTGAGGTGGTAGGGAATATGTTTCCACTGCTATGCAGATGATAGTCAACTCTACATGTCCTCTGTGCCCAGGCAGGATGACTCTGTCTTGGTATTTAATAACTGCCTCACCAAGATCCAGGACTGGATGAGTGCAAGTTGGTTGAAGCTAAACCCAGACAAGATTGAGGTGTTGGTGGTGGACCCAGGACATTGGATTGAGGGGCAACTGGTGGGTCGGCCTTCTGGGCTTTGGCTCAGTGGCATCCAGCTGCCTACCTCAGATCAGGTGCGGAACCTGTGCATTATTTTTGACGAGGGACTGACACTTAAAATACAGGTGTCAGCCATCATCAAATCCTCTTTTTACAACCTGAGGAATATTACCTGGATAAAACACCTGGTTCCCCCAATGACCTTCCAACGTTGGTCCATGCCTTTGTGACCTCATGCCTGGATTACTGCAACTCCATCTACCTAGGTCTTCCAGGGCTTGAGCTTTGTCACTTGCAGCTAGTGCAGAATGCGGCTGTCAGGTTGTTGACTGGTTTGTCTCAATCTTGCCATGAAACACTTGTTCTTTGCAGACTGCACTGGCTGCCTGTTCAGTGGAGAATCACTTTCAAAGTCAACTTGCTGACCTATAAAGCCCTACATGGACAGGGTCCACATTACTTGCAAGTACTCCTGCATTTCATTTGCCTCCTCTGCCCACTCTCCTCCTCAGATGAGGGTTTGCTAGAGATTCCCAGGATTCAACTTAAGTCATCAGGTACAAGGGCATTTGCTTTTGTGGCACCAACCCTGTGGAATTCTCGACCTCATTTGGTAAAGGAGTGCCCAACTGTGGAGAGCTTTAAGTCAGCATTGAAAACTACTTTATTTCAGCTCACCTTTTCAGATTATGGATGATAATTAATATGTTTTTTCTGTCTTAATTAATGTAGAATTATTATATGCTATTTTTATCTCTGTACAAGTGCTTTGATACTTTGATATGAGCTTTTTAAAAAATAAAGAAGTTGAAATTGGAGTTAAAAGGTTCTGATAAGCCATAAAATGTTCCAATGGTTTTCTTTCATCTACAGTTTACTGGTCAGACATAATACCTATTTGACAACATGGCATGTTTCAGTGACCTGCTATTGTGTTGTTTTAAGGCTAAAACACATTGATCTATGCCCACAAAGATGTGTGGTATAGAGGGCAGCAGGAGATATAACAGTCAAAATCTGATAGACAAAACAATTTGATTTTAATAGCAATCATGTTTCTGCCAAAAATAACTTAATTGTATTCTGTATATAATTGTTGGGTAGCAGCTGTTTAACATAGTTTATTTATGACCCATGAAGAGGGCTCCAATTAAGCATTTCAATGTCTACAGTATGCTTCTTTAGATGACCTGCGCCCACACGTACTGTAGTTTGGCAGAAATTAAGAATCTCAGCATAGTCACGACTTCAGTGTCTGACATGTAATTATTCTGTATGCTTCGTATAGTTTACTCTAGTATTGATAATAATCTTAGGTTCATGGTTCTAGACCTCCCTTAATTATTGTCCAGAAGTCTGAAAAAAATATAAATTAAAAATTAGTCCTATACGTTGTAAAGAAAAAAAGCATAATGGACTTCTTTCCATGCTCACTTTTAATAACATGCAAAAAGATTTACCAGGCTTCAGAAAATAATAATTTTTATCTTTTGTTGCAGGTATATGACTTCAATGTAAATTCATATTCAAATAATGCTCAAGCACTTACTTTCAAGACTTCCATTGAAAATGCAGTACAGAAGTATTACAGATCTGTGCTGGGCAGAACATTTTCAGCCATTTGGGCACTCAAGATCACCTGGGAAAATGTCTTACCATATACTTATTACAGTAACACAGACTACTCATATGTAAGCTGTTATTCCTAATTCAAAAGATTATCAACAGTAGACATGAAGTTATTAACACTGATGAATTTGCTTGGAGAATATCAGACTGTTCCAAGAATCAATCTTCTCCATAGAGTCCCACTCAAGAGTTTGAGATGGGAGGCTCTAGGACCTTGTGGGAGTTAGATTTTTTGTGGGGACTGATGGCATAAGAATACACCATTTGCATGTCACTACAAGTGCTCTTTGATACAATGCAGCACCTATCCCCAACCACCTCAGTTCCTTTTTTCCTGCTGTCGAATCACATCATTTCCCTCACTCTCCTCTTTTGGGCCAGAACGTATCCAACAAATAGCATTCTGTCTAGTTGTCATTGTGTTTACAGTTTAATTGAACTGCCATTTGTTATTTTTATTTTGGTGTAGTTAAAAAAAATTTTAATCACAGTCCTATCTTTTACTCAGTGGTCGACAACATGACAGGCAGGGCGCATAAAGGAGCTGATTGCTTCAGCAAAAAGGTTGCATCTGATCACCACTTCTCTCTGGGTGAGTGTTCAGGCTCTGGGAAATCATATGCCTGGGAGGAAGAGTAGTCCTGCCTAAGTCACAAAAGGAAATTATCCTGATCTCACTTATGCTTGTCATCAGTTTCCAAGGACCATTTGACCTTGACCTGTTCTTATGCAAAGCATGAAGAGAAGAAAAGGCACCATTCAAGATTGAGCTCAGGCCACTCTGCACCATGGCAATCAACACTTACAGGCCCAGAATCTCCATGGTCATTACCAATGATGACACCAGATTTCATAAGGCCTCCATGACCAGTTTCTCCTTCCCCCAACCTCCCCCTTTCCAATGGGGAATCCTCAGGTGAGCAGTTTGATTACTGTGTAGCTCTTTTGGAGCAATGTATTCCATGCCTAAGTACAATGCTGCTGTTGGCATGGGGCAGCACTGATTCTGATGGCCCCTCTGCTGTCAGGGCATATGACTGTACTGTCTTCACCACCATCACACTTAGTGGTGCTGAATCTGACTTCAGTATCAAAGCCCTTGGTGTCACTGCTTGTGGTGCCACCAACAGCACCAGCTTCATCAGATCAGCCTTGGTATCATCATCGGTGATGGTGCCACCTCCTGTGTTAACTACCCTCACTTCCATGGCCAGACTTGCTGTTAGTGCTACCCATGACACTGGTGCCATGTGCAATGCCATTCTTGGTGCTTAGGCTGATTTACTCAGTACCATCCACATCAGTTCCTTTTGATCTGTTTGTGAAACCTTATCCATATCCAGATGGTGATGGGTCTGATACTGACTTAGTCAGTGGTGATGACTTTTGGGATGCTGAGGATTCTCTGGAACCTGAAGGTCCTCATCTGTCCCCATTAAGATGCCCCAGGAAGATCTCTCATTTCAAGTACTGCTCAAAAATAGTATTTTGCAATTTGAGACAGTGGCCATTGACCAAGCTAGGAATTCAAATGGTATTTTTAAATATGAGTGACCCTGATTTTGCCAATCCAGAGCACTCTTGAGACCCTCACATGGGTGTCCTGCAGCAGGCCAGTTTCTATTACAAGTGTCCCTTGACAGTAAGACAAGAAGTATTTGGATCCCAGGAAAAAGCCTAAGTACCAAACTTAGCCTGTAGTGGATACTATTGTGACTGTCTGAAAGTGACAGGACCATTGCCAAAAGAAGTCACTGTGCAACCTACTAATAGGGAGTGACACAAATTGGCTTTATGGAGAAAAGGAGAAAAGTGTATTTGCTTCAGCTACTCTGGGACTGAGGATACCAAGCTATAATGCCCACATTTCAAAGTATGAGTACAATTTTTGAATTAAGCCCTTAAGTGCTCCAGAGCAAATCTGCCTAGTCCACACATAAGAAGAGGACATGGTTTCTACCACAACAAATAGTCCTTTCATGGTAGTGGCCGATAAGGCTACCAGAACAAAGCTCACCCTACTCAGAAACAAATGAAAGGGCAACCAAAGGCCCAAGCACTCAAGGCATGTAGTACTACCCTCTGAGTTTCAGACTCTGTGTCCACCTCAGCTGCCTGAGGTGGATCACTCCTCTCCAGTGGGGGGACAGCTTACCCACTTCTATTGTCAATGGGAATCTGTCATCACAGACAGATGGGTCTAAAGGGGAGTCTAGGAGGGCTATTCCCTGGAGCTGTTGAAATCCCCCCCATGTCAACCACCCAGAAAGCAATTTCTACTTTTAGCACACATGGTGGAGCTAAGTGAGGAGATTGTGGGACACTTACTCAACAGCACATACAAGGTATGGCTAGAGTCAAATTGGAGCAAAGAGTTCTACTCCCAGTAATTCCTTATAGCAATAAATCTGGGGTATGCTCCCTATTCTCAATCTAAGGAAACTGAACAAGTACCCTACATGGATCAAGAAAAGCTTAGGGTTTCCTCTTCCATACCTTAAGTCTCCAGGACTGGCTAGCTTTACTGGACATGCAGAATGCATACCAGCAAATAAACTCCAAATACCACAAGTGCCTTTGTTCTGTGTGGGGAAGAGCATTACCAGTTCTCAGACCTTCACTGTGGACTTTTTTCAATGAATTTTTTACAAAATGTTTTGCAGTTCATGTGGCACACCTCAGAAATTTATATCAGATTGCAAGTGTGTCCTTATCTAGAAGACTGGTTCCTAAAAAAACTGTCCAGGCTGCAAATACAACAGGCAGTGGCTACTGACTCACAGTTCTTTACTTTCATTGAAGTTATACTAAACCCTCTCAAATCTCAGTTAGTTCCCTCCCAGTGACCCCTATTCATGTGGGGAAGCCTGGATAAAACTCAGGCTCGAACTTTCCTCATGGATGGCAGAGTGAACTCTATAGCTCAAATATTATGCTTTATTAAGGAATAACACACACTTATAATAGCCTGGAAAGGTTGCACATGAGAACAACTTCTTGGATGCACAGCGCCCAGTGGTTGCAAACATCCCGCCATCAGAACTACCACATACAGGTGACCAAATAACTAGTATGGTCCCTCCTGATGTGGTCAGTAAAGGAGAACCTTCTCCAGGGCTTCCCCTTCTCCCCATTATATTCAGAAGTAACTGTCACTATGTATGCCTCCCTAACAGGGTGATGAGCCTACTGTTAAGATCTCCAGATACAAAGAGTCTGGAATGACTCAGAAATGCATCTCTCCATTAATGTTGAAGTGATACAGGCAGTCCATCATGCCTTCCATGTTCTATTGGACCTGGACAGCAAAAAGACAACAAACGTACCATGTACTATGTCGACAAGCAGGGAGGTGCACACTCTTACACTGTCTGAGGGGAGGAAATGAGAGCATGAGAGTGCGAGAATGGTATCTGGAATAGGGGACCCTGTTTCAAGGAATCCATCTGTAAGGGTCCAAAGCACTCTGGCAGATGATCTCAGCCAAGCAGTAGAGATCCTCATGGGTTGTCTGTAATGGACAATATCATGCAGTCTCTATTTGACAAGTTAAGGACACCAGATGTGGATTTTTTGCATTCAACTTCAATACCAAACAGCCTCAGTACTACTCCAGAAATCAGAATTTGGCACTTTTTGTCAGGGTGCATTGACTGCAGGGGAAAAATATGTTTTTGCATGCTTTCCCTCCAATCTCTCTCATTGGGCCCTATTCTCAATCAGGGCATAGGTATGCACGAAATGCATGTACCCCACCCGTGGAGTTGTGTACTCATAGACAGGTGCACCGGTACTGGCATTGACAAATTCCATCCACCTGTTTACGGCCCCGCCCCTCTGGTGTGCAGGTCCACACAGGGCGTGCATGGGTGGAGACGGGGAACCAATGTCTAGCATGGGTCTGACAGTGGATTCCTGGCACAGCAGGGTGTGTGTTGGCAGCATGCCCTGTGGATGTCTGAGGGCTCTCACCATTGGCACTGATGAAGTGCCATGTGATGGGGGAGGGGGGCTTGTTTGCTGACAGCGGTGGAGGGACACAGCCTCCAGTAGTGGGGAGGAGTGATGGCATGCAGTGCTGCTGAAGTGGGCAGGTGTCAGCCTAGGTCCAGTACCCCTGTGAAGGGTAAGAGTGTTGAGGGGCTGCACCACACACACTGCTGCATGCAGGGGCAGGTGGCATCAGGCAGCCATGACCTGTGGCCCTGGTGCTTTGGTAGGCTGCTCATCCACTCCTGTGGGGTATGCATGAGGTGCATGGGGGTTTATGACTGGGTCTCCCTGGCATACCCCGTGACCCCCATGCACCCCTGCTGCCAGCACTACATGCCTTAGTGCATGGCGCATATTGCCAGCCCACCCTTCACAAATGCCTGGTGCATTGCTCATTGCACAGCTGGGGGTTCTGGTGCATATTTACTGCATGCCTCCCCCCTTGTGCATCCTGCACAGGGGCACAGTTGGTGTGGGGTGGCTACTCACCCCAGATATGTGCACATAGCCACTCTGCACCATTCATGCATAGGCTTATTCAGAGAGTGCTATTCAAGCTGGAGGCTCAAGGAGGTAAGATGATTCTAATAGCTACTGACAGGCCTCAGCAGATTTGGTTCTCACTCCTTAACCAGTTGGTATGCGGCAAACTGAAGACTCTGCCATTCAGAATAGACTCACTGACTTCAGCTCAGGGCTGTCTAGTTCCTCCCAACCTGTGTACTCTCCATGTCAAGGCTTGGTTTCTGAAGAAGTAGAGTTGAACAAGTTCAATATCTCTCAGAGGATGTCTTCAGTACTCCCTACACCTTACTGTTCATATGCACTGTACCAAGAAACCATATTGGGCCAAATGTTAGCATTTTTTCATCAGATGTACCAAAATCTCCATGGACCCTTTTAAACATCCCCCTGAAAACATTATAGAATACTTATTGGACCTGTCACACTCAGACCACAGTCCCCCATTTGCTGTTTCATCATATCATGAATCTGTGGGCACCCTGTCCTTGGCTTAGCTGCCGCATGTCAAAGGACTGTTCAGGGGAATCTTGTACACAAGATTCCCAGAACACCAGCTTTGCTGTCTGGCATATTAGTCTTGTGATGAGCATGCTCAGTCATAAAGCTTTTGAGCCAATTACAATGTTTTACATAAAATTCCTGACTTGGAAGGCAACAATATCTTGTTTTGTAATATGTGTGTAACGTTTGTATTTTGTACTTTGTAAACTTGTCACATATGAAAATGGACAAAAATGCTCATCATGCCTACAAGTATAAACTATAGAAAAAAAAATATTTCTAGTGGACATCACCTCTGCATGCATAGTGTCTGAAATCCATGCTTTGGTTATAGATACTTGGTATACTGTTTTTCATAAAGAGAAAATGGTTCTGTGTACACATCCCAAGTTCCTACCATAGGTGATGTTGGATTTCCACTTGAACCAATCCCTGTTTTTCCCATGTACTTTGCCAACCATCAGAATGAGGCAGAAAGAATATTACACTTCCCTGTCTGTCAAGAGTCCTTAGAATCACTCTGCAGTAGATACAACTAAGGACTGTTGACAAGCAAGGCAGATGTCATATTCTTATATCCCAATTAAAAAGGCCTCTCTGTCACTATCAAGTAAGTATCCATTTGGCTTGTGAATTTATTTCACCAGTGCTACACCATGGTGAGGGCAAAGCAGGAGGGCAAAATACAATGCTAGGCACCTCAACTTTCAAAGCCATCATAAGTTGTGGTGTGCTTTGGTTCAGTACCTTTGTTCAAAGCTGCACTCAGATGAATGTGGCATCTTCAATATTGGAATGTGCTGCATCGTGCCACTGTGTGTTACTGATGAAAGTGGCAGTGGCTGCCATTGTACGCGCCTATTCTACAAGAGCAGTTACCACTTTCTTAATGGACATTACCTCAGCGCACATTACAGAAATCTGCATGGCTGCCACATGGAGCACTGTGAATAGGAAGGAAAAGAGTCAGGCATCACTGTATACTGACACAAAAACACCTAATGTTAGGTCACATTGAAAAAACATTTAATAATCAAAATATACAGCAGTAAAACTCCCATACTAGCACCAGCATTTCACGCCATACTCGATGCTTTATCAAGGTGTCGAATATGACATGAAATACTGGTACTTGTAGAGGTGTGAATAGTTTTACAAAGAACTACATGTATATCCTGGATAGTCATGCCAGACAGCATGCCAGCTTTGGAAGAAACATTTAGAAGGGATTGTTATCCTTAGTAAGTCTTAGACTCTAACATCCCCAGGACTGCTTTTTAAGCTTGGTACTATACTCTGACTACTAAGTGGGACTCTATGAAGAAGATCAGTTCTTGGAAGATAGAAAAGTTACATACTGTACTAACCGTAACTTATAGTTGTTCTGAATATCTTCACCATAGAGTACCACCACCCACCCTCCATCTTCTGGACTCATTTCAGTATCCTGTTGTGTTACTGTCTTCAACCTCATTTGGAAGGTTTGAGCTGAGAAGAAACTGTTTGCTTTATGTTGAAGTTGGTGGCACTTCTTGCATGGACCAACAAAGCTACCTTATGCCCTTAGTTAGTGGTTATGTTGCTCATAGGTTTACACTCATGCCTTCTTGGTTAAAAAGGTACTCAGTAGGACATGGGGCAGGTGTGGCTATGTATCAGCAAACACTTGTGGTGACATGTGCAGACCATATTCGCACCCCCAAACTGCAGAAAATGTCTGGGTTCCACAGGGTCGTAGTGCCTTCTCATTCAGAGCCATAAGTGGTACTCTATGGAAATATATTCAGGAAGATCATCAGTTATGGTAAGTCTGTTACTTTTCATTTGGGGCATATACCACCTCTGCTGCATTTTAAGGGCTAAATTAACAATAATTACAGAACATCTGATAGACTTTAGAATGGTTCAGTAATTTTAGTTAACTATTATGATTTTTTTTTATTTCAAAGGTTTCCCCAGCAAAGACATACTGAGCTCATAAGCACTCATTTCCAGATGCAGTCTCGGGGTATGTGGGAGGGGAGTATATAATACTGGATGTGCAATTAAAAGTGCATAATGTAAGGTGCAACAGAGATAAAAAATAAAATACAATAAAAAAATAAAATTTAATAAATGTCAGAATACATAAGTGTACAGTGAAGAATTACAGACAGTCAGTGTTATACAAAATAAGGATGAATACAATGCAAAATTAAGGTAGAAGTGCTATACAGTACTGGAGTACAAGTGCAAAATGGAACTGGAAGCAATGCCAGATAGCAGCGGATTACCACCACCCATACTGCTAGCTGCAATAGCTAACAAACCAAGTGCAGCAGGAAAGCTAAAGAGTTAACAATAACTGATTTAGGCACAGTTACCTGGGGGGGGGGCAGATAATTTTTCACAGCCAAAGGGGGGCAAGGGGGACATCAGAAACACAGAGAGGAGGGAACAGGGGTCAGGGACCAGAAGAGTTGCAGCAAGGGGTAGTAAAGTCATGAACAAGGGCCTTGAGTAAGTGAAAGGATGAGGCTGAGGAGATGGATGGAGAAGAGAGGACCAGAGCTTAGGAAAACATTATGAAAAGGCAGCTTGGCCCATGGAAATTTTCCTGAAGTGGAGAGAAAGCAATAATGTATAGTTAAAACATATAGTTAAACTTTGTAAACAAAAATCTTTGTGTCAGACTGAATAGACCAGATTTTAAAAAAGTGACTACAGTATCACACAATACAGCTTTGATAAACATATAAATGCATTTTCCAGTTTCTTGTAAAAAAATGTTATAGTTTAAATTGACTAGACCAATTCTTCTACATTTCCACCCAAAACTGAAACTTCAGGACATTCCATTTTTATCCCTAAAGACATTTTCATGAAAACAAGTTCTTTGTCTCGAAACCTTTATCTGTTTTGATACTTTTCCTGTCCTGAAGGCATCATACTGTACTTTTGACATTAGAACTATTCTTGTGATAAATAGATGTATGTTATAAAACAGGGAATTATGACTTCTGGTTGGGGAAAACAGCGGAAACAGATGTTCGAAGAAATATCCCATTGTAGTGATATTGAATTCAGAAATAAAAAAATGGAAGTTCCTGAAGTAGACATTGGTGCAGTTTTATGTAACTGATTTCTGCTTATTTCAAGTGTAATTTCTTTTGAAAAGTGGACAGTTGATTTAACAATAAAAGCAGATGACTACTCCAATGACTCTGCATCAGAGCATTGTACTGCCATGCCAGGGATCAAAGTTCAACTCATAACTTGTTATACTGCACTGAGGTGTAAGCCAGGTAGAGGCAACTGGCACTTGGCATTGCAGGTTGACTGGTGAGTAAGATTGATGTAAAGTTTTAATATGCCAGTGAAATGCTGAAATTTGTCTTAGCAAAGCACTTTGCAGAATCCCCAGTTTCTCCAAACTTTGCACTTTTCCACTTTGTGATAGGTTTTCTGGTGAAGTGGCACTTTTTATTGTCAGAAAAAGTGCCACTTCGCCTACTGAAAACATTGTGAATTAATTTGCGAGGCCAAGTCTGCCACCTTTGCACATCTCTACTGGTGAGTGATGCTAGCAGTGCTTGGTAACACACTGGCCTCTGCTGTGAGACCAGTGAACTTCCTCCTTCCACAGGGGTTGCTTTGCATGTACCTGGTCAACATTGCCTGTGCTCCTGGGGTAGGAGGGAGGACTCTAGGCACAAAAACTAAGATAAAATCCCATTCCCAGGCTTGATGGCAATTGCCATCATATTCATTCCCCACACTACACAGCTCATTTCCCACTGTCAGATCTTGCTGAGGCTGAGGGAGAACCACCCTTACATGAATTATCTTACAAATGTCAAGTCATGGAGGACAGAAGCAAGTGGTAGTTTGGGTATCCCATTTAGCAGAATGTAGTTTTCAATAACATGATTATATTACACAGTAATCAACATATGAAACACTTTAAGTGCATTGTGTGGGTTTCCAGCTGTCAGGTGTGAGCTGAGTTCTGTATAATGGGTTGTATTTTTGAAATGTCCATCCCTGATAAATCCTTGTCTTCACAGACTAACACTTATCAAACAGTATTAGTGACAGATGGCGTCTATTCGTTCTGTCTAACACAATTCAAAGATGGTGGAATGAATTGGAGATATGAGGCACTCCCACCTTATTACCGACCACTCATGGGATATAACAGGTAAAGTAATTAATTAATTAACTGGATGTGGTATAACTTGTCTGAGTCACATGACATGACCCAAAATACAATAATTAGACCAGGTGTATAGGGTGGCTCAAAAGACTGATGGTGCACTAGAAGAATATGTGTCAGCAAGTCTGGGGCCTGGGGCAACTAGGCCCCTAGAATCTATAGCCTTTTAAGGATACTACTTGGTACATTAACTGCATTCTGAACTCAATTTTATGATAATTGTAATTTTGTTGTCATCATAAAACAAATGACCAGAAACATCATTAAATACACTTATTCTTTATTTGTAGAAGCACGACATCATCTCTTGAAATCATTATTTTACTATTTTCTTAAGGGCAAGTAATACTTCTAGTATAATATATAGAGAATAATGGATGGGTAGGTGTTTATAATGAGGATTTTACACCCTTACTCCAAGGTGTGGGATGCCACATAAACCCCGAGAGCGAAGCTCGAGGGGTTTATTAAGGCATCCCACCCTGAGGAGGGGTGTAAAATCCAAGTTTTACACACCTACCCATCCTTTATTTTGTATAATTGCTGGGGATCGTTTTTTCACCACAGCAATTACACAGAATAAAGGTATCTGTGATCAGAGCTGAGCTGCGGACTGTTGGGATTTGAACGTGGTCTGTGGTGGCTGGGCTCCTGATGTAAAGCATTGCTTACACTTTTTTTGTTTAACATTTTCCACTGAAAATACAGCTTTGTGCCCAGTGATATTTTTGTTTTTGAAAAAAGAACTTACAGCCGAGTCCTACAGAGTGTTGAGGAGTGGGACGGCAGTGAACAGCAGAGAAGCAAAAGTTCACGGGTAGCGCACCGTACTTAGTAAAAGTAATGTTTAATTTTTTGTTTTTGAAGCAGCATTGTTTAAAACTGCGGAAACTTCTTTTTTTTTGAGGGCACATGCCCATGTCAAGTTGGGGACGGTGAATATTCCAGCATGAGAAGTGGCAGCTACGGGGGGAAGGGAACAGACAGAGCTGGCGCATGTCCTGTACAAGGGAAACAGGGCGCATGATTGTCGTTATAACCAGCTGGTTATAATGACAGAATTATAACCTGGTTTCCTTATGGGAAAAAAACTATAACCACTTCTTATATACATTTATCACAATGACTTTAACACTGCATTGGAATATTCTCCATTTCCAATCAATGAGACAAAACTGGAAAGGATCTGCTACCATTTCAGATAACATTTTTCCTGATTAAAGTTTTCAGTTACATACTACGGACTGAAATTCAAATTGTACTGTATTTTTTGTCTGTATTAACTATGTGTTTCAGATCACTGCTAAATATATTGTCCTCTTTTTAACAATAAAAACAACTTACTTAGAAACAGAACCTGTCGGCAGCAAAGGACCGCTTGGCCCACCACATCTGCCCAGATGATCCTTGCCTAGTCTGTCTCCACAGGCCATAACATGTCTCTGGAGACTCTCCCTCCTCTCTGTCTGTTTACTTATAGTCCCTTATGGCTATCCCATGCATGCTTGAAGCCCCCTACTGTTTTCTCCTCCACCACTTCCACTGGTAGTCTGTTCCAGGTTCCCACCACTTTTTCAGTGAAGTAGTACTTCCTCACATTCCTCTTAATCTCCACCCTCATGCTTCATCACATGTCCTCTGGTCCTGGTGCTCCTTCTGACTTGAAAGACTGATTTCCTGTAACCTGTTCACCACAGTGAGATATTCGTAAGTCTCTATCATGTCCCCTCTCACTCTTCTCCCTTCCAGGTTGTACGTGTGACACAGAAACAGAGAAACACAGAAATTGTCTGCAGATAAGGACAACTAGGCCCATCCAGTCTGCCAGTATGTCCCATACTTGTTTATAGCCTCTGATCCTATCTGGTCAATGGCTTTTCACCATTCCTTACCACTTCTACGGTTCCCTTATGCCTGTCCCGGGCATGTTTAAGTCCCTTCACTGTGCTCACTCCCACCAACTCCTGTGGCAGACTATTCCATGTCCACCACCCTCTCTGTGAAGAAAAATTTTCTCACATTTCCTCTTAACCTGCCACCTTCCAATTTTCATATCATGTCCCCCTCTTTCTTGTACTTCTATATTGGAAAATGTCTCCCCCTAAACCTTGTTTATGCCCTAAAGGTACTTGAATGTTTCTATCATGTCCCCCGATCCCTCCTCTCCTTCAGAAAGTACATAATCCTTTAATCTCTTCTCATAAGTTTTCTGGTGCAAGCCATGTACCATCTTTGTCACCCTTCGCTGGACTACCTCCACCCTGTCAATGTCCTTATGAAAGTGCAGCCTTCAAAATTGCACACAATACTCTAGGTGAGGCCTTACTTGTGTTTTATGCAACAGCATCGCTACCTCTCACCTTCTGCTAGTGAAACCTTTGCATATGCATCCCAGCATGCCAATGGCCCTTCCTGGAGCCTTTGCACTCTGCTTAGACACCTTTAAGATGTCTGAAATGACAACTCCCAGGTCCCTTTCTTCCTTGGTGATTGTTAGCAATCCCCCCCCAATACTGTAGTTTTCCTCAGGATTCCACTGTCCCAGGTACATTATTTTGCACTTCTCTGAATTGAATCTCAGTTGCTACACCTCAATCCATTTTTCAAGCTTCCCCAGGTCCCTCTTTATTTTCTCCATCCCGTCTGGAGTATTCACTTGATGCAGATCTTGGTGTCATCTGCAAACATGCAGACATTTTCTCCTACTCTTCTGCAATGTCACTAATGAAGACATTAAACTGGGCTGTCTCAAGTACTGGTCACTGAGGTACCCCACTGGTCACCCCCCCCGGATTGGATCCCATTTAGCACCACCCTCTGTCTTCTATTTGTTAGCCAGGTCCTAACCCAGTTTACCACTTTGTGCCGCATGCCCAGACTACCCATCTTGTCAACCAGCCTTTTTTATGGGATGGTGTTGATGGACTAGCTGAAACTGAGGTTGAGGCATGTTGAGGTCCCATAGTCTCTCAGAGGGTTTCTGATACAACCCCTGCATCATTTTAATATTGCCCTCCTCTGGACTGCCTCTAACCTGTCTATTTCCTTTCTGAAGTGCCTTCCCCAGACATGAACACAATGCTCCAGGGGGGTGTCACTAACAAGCAATACAGAGGCAACACTACCTCCTTCCTCCTGCCGGACATACCTCTTCCTATGCATCCCAGCATCCCATTTGCTATACTTACTGCTTTGTAAAACTGTCTGACACTTTGAGGTCCTTAGCTATAATACCTCCATGGTTCCTTTCATGCTTAGTGACTGTCTGTGACTCCACACCCATCCTGTACTCAGCTCCAGGATTCATATGCCCTAGGTGCATGATTTTGCACTTTTGGGAACTGAACCCCAGCTACTACGCTCTTCGCCACTCCTCAAGTTTTCCAAGGTCCCTATACATTCTCTACACTCACTCCTGAGTGCCCACCCTACTGCAAATTTTTGTGTCATTTACAAAAAGGCATAGCTTTCTTTTCCAGTTCTTCTGCAATGTTCCTTATAAAGACATTAAAGAGGACTGTTCCGAGTACTGAGCACGGTGGCACCTCACTGGTCACTCTTCTTTCATTAGAGTGAGTTCCATTAACTACCACCCTCAATTGCTTATCCAGTAACAGTTTTCTTACCAAATTCACCACCTGGGACCTCACCTCTAGGTCACTCTATCTGGTACAGTGTTGAAAGTCTTCCTAAAGTCCAGATATGCCACCTCCATGGCCCTCACCCAATCTATTTCTCTGGTCATCCAGTCAAAGAAATCCATCAGATTCACCTGGCATGACCCCCCCCCCCCCGTGATTCCATACTGACTTTGGTTTTGTATCCCATTGAATTCAAGATATTTTGCCAACCTTTCCTTTTACAGGTACTCCATTAATTTCTCCACCACTGATGCGAGTTGGACTGGCCTATAATTCCTATCCTCCTCCTTGCTGCAGCTGCTCTTATGGAGAAGGACCATGTCTTCTCTCTCTTCCAGTCTTCTGGAACCATGCTTACTTCCAGTGACCTGTTGAATAAAGCCATAAGTGGGAGAGCTAGCACCTCCTTGAGTCCATTTAGTATTCATAATCATGATGGAAATGTGAAAGAAAAAGTGTAACCTACTGGGACTTGAACCCAGACCCCTGGCATACAGTGCCAGTGCTCCAACCACTAAGCAATGGGCTCACATGGTTAGCACTAGGCCCCTGAGCTTTCCCTTCAGAAACACACATTCCTTTATATGTGTTGTGTAATCTGCAACTAAGCACACATCAGGGAGACAACCAGATAACTTTCTCAGTACAGTAAAGCCACTGTGAGGCAATTTTAAGTCATGATGGAAATGTAAAAGGAAAAGTGTAACCCACTGGAACTTGACCCCAGGCCGCTTTTTATGTTGACTCGCACATGTGCAGACAACATATTGCAGTAGTAGCAGACTTGGAGGTGCGGTCACTGTTGGGTGAATGCAGAGCATGCATCAGTAGGTGCATCCCTCATTCCCCAATCAGCCAGCAGCAGGCGCTGACATCACACATCCCTAATGTGGCCTGCCAGATCTAGAAAAGGTCCGCTGGGAATGCTGAAGCTCTCATGCAGCAAGGACCACTGTATACACGCCTCCCGATGTGCATGCAACATGGCGGCAGTGACTGCCACCACCTCCTGTCACAATGCTGATGGGGGAGCTCACTCCCTGTTGGCATAATTACCCCCCCCATTTAAAATGTATGCCAAGGGGGCCCAATCCCCCTCGGCATCATGTGCCTCCCCAAAGTTTTTTCTTTGCCGACAGGGGGCCCAATCTCCATCAGCATTTATCCCCCATCCCTGTTTATTTTGCCAGTGGGGGAGCCCACTCTCCGCTGGCATAATGTCTCCCCCCTTTTGTTTTGTGCCGAGGGGGGTGCCAAATCCCCCTCGGCTCATGTCTTCCTCCCTCAGTATGTGCCAACGGGGTGCCCAATCCCCCATCGGCTACAGCATCCCCACCAAAAAACACTTTATTGGCACACTGGGAGACCACCCCAGCATGCCAAATCCCCTGCAAAAAAAACCTGTCTTGCAATTTTTTTTGGTTTTTTTTTAAACCTGTAAAGAAAACAGTCCCTCACAGTCTCCCTGCCCCCTCCACAGCCCACACCCACCCTCTGCACACCCTGCCTTCCCACCCCCCTCACCCATACTTACTTGAGTCCAACGTGACAGTCTTCAGTGGACCAGGAACACATCTACACTCTTTGAAGCCGACTGCGAACTGAAGAAATGCCGGTAAGCTGTATAATGGCATAAATATGTTTTTTTGAACTTTGATGCATATCTCAGCCATTTTTGGGAATTTTGGCACCAAATTTTCAATATGGGGTTATTGGGATCCCCTGTCATGAATTCAGGCACTCTCATGGTGTTATTCGGCCCCGAAAGGTGATTTTGCGGTCACTGTGCAGAATCACCTTTCAGGACCAGTTAACAAAATGACAGTGCCACTGTTCATGAGGAGGCTCTCAAAAAGCCTATGTTGCAAATTTGGTGGCAAAAATCCAAAATATGGCTGTTTTACGAGCGTTTGCTATGCAGTTTTCAGGCACACTCGTGAGTCTGTGAATTTGTAATATTTTCACTCCAGATTTTCAAAATTGGCATTTTTCCATACCTCCTTATGAACAGGACAGCTTTAATTTTACATATCCTGGCCAAAATAGGTTTTCACATGTCTGGCGCAGAATAGCGCTGTCGCTGTGCAAAATCAGTTTTCAGGACAGTTTGAGGAAATGACAGTGCCACTGTTCATGAGCAGAAGTCCTAAAATGCCTATGTTGAAAATTTGGTGATGAAATTCCATAAAATGACTGTTACAAGTGTGTGTTGCGCAATTTCTACGCACCCTTGTAACTTCGCAAATTTGCAATATTTTCATGCCAGATTTTCAACACTGGCATGTTTTCATACCTCCTTATGAACAGTACAGCTGTCATTTTTTACATCCTGCCCTAAATGTTTTTTTGCACCTGTGGTGCACAATGGCGTGGTCACTGTGCGAAATCAACATTTCAGATAAATTAACAAAATCACAGTGCCACTGTTCATGAGGGGAGGTCCCAAAATGCCTGTGTTAAACAAGTGGTTAAAAAAATCCCAGAAATAATTAGGTTATGGATGTGTGTTTCACAGTTTCTTTGCATGCTCATAACTTCACCAATTTTTCATATTTTCACTCCAGATTTTCAACGTTGCCATTTTTTTACATCTCCTCATGAACAATACAGTGGTAATTTTCCACATGCTGCACAAAATGTGTTTTCATCCCTGTGTCGCCAAATGTCATAGCCGCTGTGAAAAACCACCTTTCAGCTAACAAACTGATAGTGCCACATTTCATGAGGTGGGCTGACAAACAGCCAATGTTGAAAATTTGGAGTGAAAATACTAACACACACCTATGGTGTTAGGGTTTCCAACTGTAGCACCCCACTCTGTAGAGACTGACAGGCATCAGGGGTGTGACTTGGGATCATCAGCTGTAATGATCACGCCATTCCACCCCCACCCCCACCCTGCAGCCAATGATAGGCATCGTGGTGTGCCTTGCACTGTTCAGCCACAAAGTTCACCCCATTCTCCTATACTGCACCCACCTCAGCATATTTCCTTATGGAATGGTGTAAGTATAATGCCCAAATACCCAAAAGCACACCACAACACTTGCCAGTGTCTACAAGGTAGGGTGAGGTACAATGGAATGAGCGTTAAGCTGATGACCCAAAGGCACACCCCAATGCCTGTCGGTCTCTACAGGGTGGGGATGGGGTGGGCTTCACTTCAATACTTCACTGCCATTCCTATTATGCATCTCTAACTCTGGCACTACCAATGCCAATGCCAGCAAGACAACATTCGGCATTGACAAATGCTTGTATACCTTGCCAGTGCTCTACAATTGCCTTGCAGTTGTTTTACTGTACTGAGAAAGTCATCTGGTTGTCTCTCTGACATGTGCTTAGTTGCAGAATATGCAACACATAGAAAGGAATGTGTGTTTCTGAAGGGAAAGCCCTGCGGCCTAGTGCTAACCATGTGAGCCCATTGCTTAGTGAGTAGAGCACTGGAATGGTGCACCAGGAGCCTGGGTTCAAGTCCCAGTGGGTCACACTTTTCCTTTCACATTTCAAATATGATTTAAATTTGCCTTGTAGTGGCTTTACTGTACTGAGAAGGCTATCTGTTTCTCTCTTCAGTACTTTTGGGACTATCCCATCCAGTCCCATAGCCTTCTCCTCTTTCAAATTTGCAAGTCCTTTCAGGGCTCTTTATTCCAAAAATGGACCTGTATCCACCTACCATCCTTTGTTCTGCTCCTCCTTAATGACCTCTCCTCCCCTCCATCCACTGCGAAGACTGAGCAGAAGTACCTTTTCAGGATGTCTGCTTTTTCTAATTCTCTTTTGCACAGCTGCCAACCCAGCCTCGCTCCTTATCCTCACCCCTCTTATAAATATAGAAACATAGAAGTTGACAGCAGATATGGACCGCAAGGCCCATCCAGTCTGCCCATTTCTTTTTTTACCTTAAAAATGTGCCATCGGCCTTTGCTCTGTCAATGGCCTATCTATTCATACTCATCTTTATTGCTCTCTTATGCCTATCCCATGCCTGTTTGAAGCCCTGAACTGTATTCATATCCACCACTTCCTGAGGTAGGCCGTTCCATGCATCCACAGCCTTTCCTGTGAAAAAGAACTTCCTTACATTACCCCTTAATTAGCCTCCCTCTAATCTCATGCTGTGTCCTCTTGTCCTGCTATTTTTCTTATATTGAAACATGTTAGACTCTTTCGCCTTGTTAATGCCCTTAAGGTGTTTGAATGTTTCGATCATATCACCTCTCTCCCTCCTTTGTTCTAGGGTATACATATTGAGCTTCATTAATCTATCCTCATATGTTTTCTGATGCAGTCCCTGCACCATTTTGGTTGCCCTTCTCTGGACTGCCTCAATTTGGTTAATATCTTTGTGAAGGTGTGGCCTCCAGTACTGTATGCAGTACTCTAGATGGGGCCTAACCAGTGTCTTGTAAAGAGGGATTATTACCTCCCTCTTCCAACTTGTGATACTCCTACTAATACACCCCAACATCTCCCTAGCCTTACCTACTGCTTTAGTAATCTGCTCGAATGATTTCAGGTCATCGGTGATGATGATGCCCAAGTCTCTTTCTTCCCTTGTTGCCAGCAACTCCCCTCCAAGCCTATAGGTGGCTTCAGGGTTTCTCTTCCCTATGTGCATGATCTTGCACTTCTTGGCAATAAACCTGTCGGCTGCTCACTGGTGCACATCGATGTACCCACACATGTGAACTCTATGCGGACTCAGGTTGGTTGCAACTCTCAAACTGGATAAAGTACCTTACCTGCCTGATGGTGAAAAAATCCACTCTGGGCCTCACTCCACCCTGTATCCAAGACCTGTTATGCCCAAGTGCTAGCACCCATTTTACCAGAAGATCAGAACACCAGCCTCTCCAAGTCCCCCGATGCCGGACTTCTCAGGGACAAAGATCATTTGCCTATCGTGCCCCCAGCTGGCTAAATGCCCTGAGCACTCTTATTACTGCCTCCACCTCTCTAGGTATTTTCAAATCAAGGCTGTTCTCTCACCTTGCCACCTCCAGCTCCTGTGACTGCCCTGATTAAACCTCCTATTTTCTCACTACCCACCCTATTCCGTTATTTGACAAAGACATGTTTGGGGAACCTTTTCTCCAGCTATTGTCTGCTCCCCACACCTTTCACTTACCCTCTCTGTTCTGGACTTCTTCCCTATTTGTTTCTCCTAATCTGGCATGGCCTCTTTCTTGTAATAACAATGTGATTATTGATATCTCATGTCCTTTTGCACAAATGATTTGATATGTATTTGTATATGTTTTCTTGCTCTTGACACAACACAAATTGTTATGTTATCTATGTAACCTTTGTACTGTACCTAATTGACTTGGAACCTTTGTAAAGAGCCTCTGGCTCAAAGGTAGTAATTCCTAGAACAATAAACTAAACCCCAGTTGCCACTCTTCTGACCATTTTGCCAGTTTATCCAGATCTCTTCTCATTTTGCCCAACCCATCTGGATCATCTACTCTGTTACAGATCTTGGTGTCATCTGCAAACAGACAAACCTCACCCTCCAGTCCATCTGCAATGTCACTGATGAAGATATTGAAGAGGACTGGCCCCAGGACTAATCCCTGAGGTACCCCACTTGTGACTTGCATCTCTTCCGACTGTATACCATTTACCACCACTCTCTGTTTCCTTCCCATCAACCAGTTTGCCACCCATCTGACCAACTTTTCACCCACCCCGAGCCTACCCAGCTTATTAATCAATCTTCCGTGTGGAACAGTATTGAAAGCTTTGCTGAAGTCAAGGTAGGTGACATCAACTGCTCCCCTTGGTCCTCCACTCTGGTTACCCAGTCAAAGAAATCTATGAGATTAGTTTGACAGGACCTTCCTTTTGTAAACCCATGCTGTCTTGGATCCTGTGCTCATATGGATTCCAGGTGTTGCACTATCCTTTCCTTAAGGAGTGCCTCCATAATCTTGCTCACTACTGATGTAAGACTGACTGGTCTGTAGTTCCCTGCCTCCTCCCTGCCACCACTTTTGTGGAGCGGGATCACATGAGTCCTTCTCCAGTCTTCTGGGACCTTTCCTGTGCTCAGAGACTCACTAAACAGTTTTGATAATGGCTCTGCTAGTTCTACCCTTAGCTCCTTTAGTACCCTCAGATGTGTGCCATCAGGTCTCATTGCCTTGTCCACCCTGAGCTTATGGAGCTCTTGTATGACCCTTTCTTTTGTGAAGGGACTAGTGCACACCTCTCTCACCCCTGTGTCCATGGTGCTGAGTTGTGGGCTCTGCCCTACCTTCTCTTCAGTAAATACTGAGCAGAAGTATCTATTTAGGATAGATGCTTTTACATGGTCCTCCTCTTCACACTCCCCCTAATCTCCTTTGATCATAGCAATACTCCCTCTGGACTTTCTCCTTTCACTAATGTATCAATAGAAAGTCTTGTCACCTTCTTTTACTGTTCGTGCTAGTGTTTCCTCAGTTTGGGGCCTTTGCCTGCCTTACTGTCTTCCCTACTTCACTTAGGAAAGTTTGGTATGCCTCCCTATCTTTATCC
Organism: Neoceratodus forsteri; assembly: GCA_016271365.2. NCBI lineage: Eukaryota > Metazoa > Chordata > Ceratodontiformes > Ceratodontidae > Neoceratodus > Neoceratodus forsteri. Next base: position 684,919,064 of record CM028137.1, on the reverse strand, counting down.
CGCTGTTTCCTCATATTTCCTGAAGGCTAGCCTTTTGGCTCTGACCTTTTCTGCTACTGTTTTTGAGAACCAAAGTGATTTCCTTCTTCATTTTCACTTCCTTTTCTCTGTAACACAATGGGATGTTGCTTCAAGTATTGCATCCTTAATGCTTGCCCACTTTGCCTGTACCCCCTCACCTGTATTTCTTTTTGCCAGGGCTAGCTTAACTCTGTTGGCCATCTTATCAAAGTCAGCTCCTTTGAAGCCCCATATGTTTCCCTTGGAATGAGATGATTTAGTTCTAGTGGCCAAATTGAACCATACCATGTAATGGTCACTGGTCCCCAGGTGACCTTCTACCTGGAGATATGTGATCCTTTCCTGTTAGTCAGTGCTAGATCTAGGATCTTGTTTGCTATTTCACAGTTATGTACCTGAAGAAAGTCTTATCCCCTTTAGCTACCCCATTTGGCTATTGTTTGTCGGTCTGTGCCTTTGTTCCCATCACTGTTTTTCCTGATTCCCTCTCATTTACTAGTATAGGTGCCATCAGCAGAAAAATGCCACTTTTCGAGACAGTCATCCCTGTTTTATTTTCCCTACTGGATTTGGCTTTATTGGACATGCAGACCAGTTTATTAAGGGCAAGAAAGACCTGAGAGTTTCTCTGGCAATTTACAGTTGTATTTAGATGTTTTCTAGCTATACTATACTACCAGGTCATCTTCATACAAAACAGAGAAACAAGAGGCAGAGACATTAGGGAGATTAATAACAGAGAAAAATAAATGTTTCAATAAACCAATAACTGAGTCTTGAGGGACACTAGTTTAGATGGTTTCCAAATTAAAAGAAAGACTGGCAAGTTTTAGATGTTGGCCCTATTTTCTAAGAAACATTATAACCAGAAAAACTAAAGGAGAGAGAGACATGTTTTGGAGCAAGGTATAATCAACCAGTATCATCACCCAGTTTTGCCAAAGCAGTATCAATACCATGCCTCTTTCTAAAACCATGTTACTGTAGCCAGGGTTAGAATGTTGTGTAAAGGAAGGTAGTCATTAACTTGAATAAAGACCAGCTTTTCAAGAAGCTTGCTAAGTACTAATAAAATAGAAATAGGTGGATAGTTATCCATAGACTTAGGAGCACCATTTCTACTGTAAACACAAAGACAATCTAAGCAACTTTCTAGGTTTTGGGGAGAGAGCCTGTGATAAGAGCCAGGATATAAATGAGACCATGAACTGGCACCAGAGCAGTATCAACAAGCTTAAGGAGCCACAGGTTCAGCTCATCAAAGTCAGAGCAGCTACCTCCAGAGAAAGAACATAAGAATTCTAACAATAGTATCTGGCATATGCATTATGGGGTCTAGTCACCAGTGGGTCTGAATGCATGCACACCATGTATCTGAAGCATTCAGGGATTCCTACACATGAATTCCACACAGCGGTGATTGGTCCATCCCCAGAAAAATTCATTATGGGTGCATTGGATCCCCTGGCCACCTGAGCGGTTACACACCAGGGTGAGCTGTGGGCATGCTGGGGCATACCCCATGCTGCACCCATGCACAATGGCACTGCACACCATACCAGAGCTGAAAAGTGTACGTGAAGAAGGACCCTGTTGTAAATATTTATGCCTCCCACAGGTTACCAGTGTGGCATGGAGGCAATGGCATCCCCTGAACATAGCTGTACCATTCTGCTGGACTGCCTGGGTGGGCTAGGAGTGACTGACTGGGCAACTGCAGGGTGTTTAAAACAAACAGAGTGTCCACCATCCTAGGACCCCCCCTTGTGTGCAGATGGGGATCCACTGTGTGACCTGGGATGTGCATCCCATTGGATGCTCACAGCAATATATGCAATATATGTTTTTTTCACCGATCCCTTCATAGTACTGTGTGTCAACACTTAATTTGAAGTTTGGAGGTAACTGTGATGCTGCAGCACTTAGTGTTTAATATGAAAATTACTGTATATTCTCATCTGTATGTCAACTTTATTCATAAATTAACCCATGTTACCTTGTCAGTTTTAGTAAAATTATAGCCATTTTTGTGCTACCATACTGGATGGAAAAATCTGTTTTGAGACCACAGGCACAGAATCTGTATTTATGGCTATACCTAGACATAAAATTAAGTAATACATTTGAAAAAATGGTTTGCCATTGTAAACCTTGCAGATAAGTGGACCTCCTAAATATATTACATTACCCTTCTTGGGCCATTCAGAGCATCAAAAACTGGATTTATATTTGAGTACATATAGTAATGAACAACTACCGTTTGTAGTTGAAAATAGGGCTGGGCAACAGTAGATGCACTGCAAAACATCTTCAAAATGGATTTCTAAGAACTATCTTGCAGAGAAGTGTTTGTAGTTGCATTGGTCCTAAGTAATTTGATCCAATACAATCATAGGAAACAGACTTGTGTGCTATGGGAAGCATTCAAGAATACTTATAGGTAAACAAAGTAGGTTATTTGTTATTTTATTGGACTAGCATGACATTCTTGATATGCAACCTTTACATTTACACAGAGCCCGTCTTCCAGTAAAGAATAGTTCCATGTATCCCTGAAAGTAGAGCTGCTTGAAGTCACAGAAATTCACTTCATGTAATACTTCACTAAAGTTTCCTAGACTTTGCTTTCCTGGGGTGGCCTTTCAAATTTTCACCTGGCAAACTGCCCACCATCAAAAGGCAAAGACAATGTATAGTGGCGCTTCACTGGTGAAACTGTTGGGGAAGTGATTCTGTGCACAGTGTTCACCAGGCAAAGTAGCACTGTACTGGAGAAACTACTCAAAGTGTTCTTTGTGTTAAAAATATATATTTTCTTGAAGTTTAATCCTCTCTCATACTCAAACGCACTCTTCCTACCACTCTAACACCCAGACCTTTTACAATGCACTACTCCCACCTAGCCAACCGCTAGCACCCTCTTCACTCCTCACTCCAATCCCAGCAAAGTTTACTATAAATTTTGATAAATCATAGTAACTGAGGCAGCTGCCATATACCATTTGATTAATTTAATTCTATTTCCTCATCCCTTCCCCCATATCCACACCAAATCATCTGAACCACCCACCTCCCCATCCCATGCACAACAGTCAAATTACATATAACCTGTCCTAATGCCTTGCACCCAGCAACCCTCCCTCCATCTCGCTGCCACACATTGTAAGCATTTAAATACAAAACTATCTGAAACAAAGATGAACAGCCAGCATTACCGCAAGGAAGATGCTGTTTGCACTCATCATTTTCCTGCAAGTGTAACTCTATTTTGGGTATCACAGGTTAGTTCTAAAGGAAAGACAGGTTTGTACTCCCTGGGCTTGATTTTCAAGAGGCTGACAGAGGGCTTGTGTCAAGCCCTGTGTCAAGCCTGTTCTTTGGTGCAGCTGCATCGGACTCTAGTGATACAGCTGCACTTGACTTTAGTACATTGGCTGCAATTGTGACACTTTCCACACTTTATGGCAGCTTGTGCCAAATATTTGGTGTAAGCCCCAAAAAAATGGTACCCCACATGGCACAAGTTAGACCACAGCAAAGCTGGTCTAACTTGCAGCATCAGACCCTCTGGATTGAAAATCCAAATTGCTGGTCAGGAGAATGCTACAAGCCTTGTGCACCAAACCATTGGTATATCAGGGGAATGTAACATTCTTGGGGCTCTGAAAATTGTGCCCCTTATCTACATTTACTTCCTGATGGCATCAGTAATATATATATATATATATAGGCGTATACCTCTCCATTGTATGTGTGTGTGTGTGTGTGTGAGAGAGTGTGTGTGTGCATGCGTGCACGTTGGGGGGGGTGTTCTTTGCACTTTGAACACCTGTTAAAGTCCTTGTTAGGGTTACACTATATTTAGCTATACTACAATGCATTTAGGGCACTCAAACCGTGCTCAGAACTTGTTTGAATATAACAGATTTAGAGGAATGTGCAAATTTGAACTCTGAATAGGGACTTTACAAGGGGCAAAGTCTTACTTTCAAATATTGGAGCTAATGACTTTATGAAAGGAAAAAGCAATGTGAAACACTAAAGGATCTTAAAAGGGTCTGATGAAAATGTCAAGATACATTGCACCTGCCTCCAACTGATTATGTTTGAGCAGCCATGCTGCTAATTCCAAAAATGTGTCCTTTTAGACAAAAGTCACGATTAGCAGTAAACAAATACTACAAATGTGACATGCATCTTCTTTACGATGCAATTGCACCCTTTATTAGTTCCAGATTTGGATGTTAGATCCTCTAATAGCTTATCTAAAGGTCCGGAATGATTTTTAATTTTAAAACAGCGGTTGGTGGATCTTGTCTGGATTCTTCTGTAAATCTTAAAAGAAAGTCTGTTTGAATGAAAATGCTTTCAGTAACAAAAATGGAATGTGCTACTGAGCAGTTCTTATTTGAGAGGAATTTGGTGGAATTGAGTTCTGCTGGTGTCAACTATGATAAGTATGATGAAGGAAACAGAAAAATATCTTTAAGGCCAAAGATGGATAAAATAAAAGTAAATGTGGGACCACACAAATTTATGTCAAAATATAAATTAAGAGTAGGGATCAACTTCGGCAGCTGAAAACATGCAGTATGAAGTACATGAAAATGTATTTAATATGAACTGTTGCTTTAAAAGAGAATGAATTGAGTGCTTTAAAGAATAAGACACATAGTAAATTATACTAATACAACTTTTATGTATTCTTATATCCTAGTGGGCAGTACTCATATTATTACTATTATTATGCTAACAACATGTTCCCGACTTTTAATGATCCTCAAACTTACTACTACGTAAGTGACAAAAAAAGATACCGACCAGATCAGTACCCAGGATACAATACAGGTAAGCTAACAGCAGTTTCGTTTTCACTTTACATCCCTGACAGTGACATTGTGCAATAATTCTTGACAATTAGGGTACAATTGAGTATGTGAAAATGGGGTGGGGGCCTTAAAGGAAAACAGCAGACTTCAGTCACTTGAATCTTTGTTTTATTTCATCCCCACGTTTCACCCACATTTTGAGCTTGTTCATGGGGTATATTTTCAATCTTTAACAATTCTTTTGAAAAAGCAATCTAAAAAATATAAAATAAATCATTGTTTAGTACTAATACGAATGAGCTAAATTAGGTATTTTCCAACTAAACATTTAGTATTTCACATACCTGTGAAGCCAATTCTTAAATTAGCTTATATTACCAGAATGTTCTCTGGTTATGAATTCTTCATAAAAATTTCTTTAAATTCTGAAATCTGCAAACAAAACACAAAGGGCATTTTTTAGGGAAGAAAAGGAAAGAGAGAAATGTGACAGTGATAGTTTTAACAAAGTAATAAACCTGTGCTCCTTTATCACTAGAGCATTCTCATACCCTGTGTTGTGATGGCTGTCACTCTGTAAATGAAATTGATCTGTGAAATATTTAATAAAGTCAATTCATTTAGTCAGTTGTCACTGAAGTAATTCTTTGGTATAGCCATTTTTTAGAATCAAATTCTGTTATTGTGAGGTAAAGAAGTACTCACATTTGTAAGTTTCACCAACCAGAATAGCAGGAGAACTGCATTGAGCAATACAAAATGGTTTCTTCATGCAAACCACATAAATGTTGTTGTGAGAATGCTCCTGGGTCCTCTTGTGTCTGTTTTGCTGTAAAATCACGAGAGAACATCATAACGTGATGACGTCACGCTACCGCAATCGCGCATGCTCGAGCTGACTGATTCCACTGTCAGATGTTGTCTCCAAATGGAGACAAGCCTTATACAGCAAAACAGACACTATTTCAATGCCACATATCTCCCTCTAGTATGGCGGGGAGTTGATTCAGTTAAGCTACTACATTTCATGTTTGTATATTATATACAATTCCTTCATATGATTTTAAATGAAAAAGATTCTTAAAGAAATAAAGTGAATAAAAATAATCTTAATAAATGTGAATGTAGTATTCATTTATATCATGACAGACATAATAAAATAGTATAAATGGAAGGTATCTATATATGTAGATAACAATTATTTATCAATGACATATAATGAATTTGAAATTTCCTAAATTATTACACTGTTAATGTGCTTATTACTTTAACATAGCCTCTATGGTTATATTGTTTTTATATGATAAAAACATATTAGGACCAATACTACTGGGCATTATGGACACTTTTCATGAATAGTTCTTAAAAGATGAATATATAGTGATTGCAAAAGAACTAATAATTAGTAATTTAAATGTGTTTAAGCCAACAAAATATGTTAACCAGAGGTCAAAGGTCATCCTTAGATTAAAAACATTTTTGCAACAAAATCAATTTACAAACCACTCTATATACAATCATTTTGTAGTTATTGACAATCGTTACTAACACTCTGATGGGTCAGGTCAGAGCAGTTATATTATGAGACCCCATGGCATGATACAGGGAGGTCAAGGGTCACATACAATTTTTTCATGGCTTTCATTCTAGCTATATTTTAAAGTTATCAGTTTATGGTCAGTAAACAATGATATCCTAAAGTGCTGATAAATCAGGTCAAAACAATTATTTTATAAAACCCCATATCATGATATAGGGAGGTCAAAAGGTCACATAAGATTTTAATACATTCTAACAATATAAGCATTATTATGATATTGAAGTATATATAATATTATGTTAAGATAGTCTATCATGCCCAGTAATAATGTTCCATTGGCAGTAACAGATCAACCATGGCCCTACCTATACCTGAATTTTAAAAACATGTTAACCAGAGGTCAAAGGTCATCTTTAGACTGAAAAGCCTTTTTGCAACAAAATCAATTTATAAACCACTCTATAGACAATCATTTTGTAATTATTGACAATAGTTACCTAACACTCTGATGGGTCAGGTCAGAGCATTATTATGAGACCCCATGGCATGATATAGGGAGGTCAAAAGGTCACATACAATTTTTTTGGGGTTTCTCATTCTAACAATATGTTTTTTTGTTATCATTTTATGATTGATTATACCATCCCTAACTTGCTCAACTACAGGATGTCACTTATTACATATCTCTGAGTCACACTCACGTAGAGGTCTCTACCATCCTCTCTCAAACCATCGACTCAGTGATGGCAGACCACGTGGGGTCCCGCTATCCCAACACAAACATGCCCGCAGTGGACATTACTTATTACTCATTATGGACATTATGTATTTCTATTATCTACATGAAGTCTCAGGTAACATAGAAGCATAGAAACATAGAAACATAGAAACATAGAAACATAGAAGTTGATTGCAGATAAGGACCGCAAGGCCCATCCAGTCTGCCCATTTCTTTTTCTACCTTATAAATGTGCCATCGGCCTTTTGCTCTGTCAGTGACCATCTATTCATAGTCATTTGTATTGCTCCCTTATGCCTATCCCATGCCTGTTTGAAGCCCTGCACTGTATTCATAGCTACCACTTCTTGTGGTAAGCCATTCCATGCATCTACCACCTTTCTGTGAAAAAGAATTTCCTCACATTCCCCTTAATCGGCCTCCTCTAACTCATGCTGTGTCCTCTTGTCCTGCTATTTTTCTTATATTTAAACATGTTAGACTCTTTCACCTTGTTTATGCCCTTAAGGTGTTTAAATGTCTCGATCATATCACCTCTCTCCCTCCTTTGCTCAAGGGTATACATATTGAGCTCTGCTAATCTGTCCTCATATGTCTTCTGATGCAGTCCCTGCACCATTTTGGTTGCCCTTCTCTGGACTGCCTCAATTTGGTTAATGTCCTGTGAAGGTGTGGCTCCAATACTGCACGCAGTACTCCAGATGGGGCCTAACCAATGTCTTGTACAGAGGGATTATTACCTCCTCTTACGACTTGTGATACCCCTACTAATACACCCTAACACCCCTAGCCTTACCTACTGCTTTAGAGGTCTGCTTGATGATTTTAGGTCATCAGTGATGATGATGCCCAAGTCTCTTTCTTCCTTTGTGACTGCTAGCAACTCCTCCCAGCCTATAAGTGGCTTCAGGGTTTCTCTTCCCTATGTGCATGATTTTGCACTTCTTTGCATTAAATCCCAGTTGCCATTCTTCTGACCATTCTGCTAGTTTATCCAGATCTCTTCTCATTCTGCCCACCCCATCTGGATCATCTACTCTGTTGCAGATCTTGGTGTCATCTGCAAACAGACAAGCCTTACCCTCTAGTCCATCTGCGAGGTCACTAATGAAGATGTTGAATAGGACTGGCCCCAGGACTGATCCCTGAGGTACCCCACTTGTGACATGTATCTCTTCTGACTGTATACCATTTACCACCACTCTCTGTTTTCTGCCCGTCAACCAGTTTGCCACCCAGTTGACCAACTTCTGACCCACCCCGAGCCTACCTAGCTTATTTATCAATCTTCTATGTGGAACAGTGTCAAAAGCTTTGCTGAAGTCAAGGTAGGCGACATCAACTGCTCCCCCTTGGTCCACCACTCTGGTTACCCAGTCAAAGAAATCTATGAGATTAGTTTGACAGGACCTTCCTTTTGTAAACACATGCTGTCTTGGATCCTGTGCCCCTATGGATTCCAGGTGTTGCACTATCCTTTCCTTAAGGAGTGCCTCCATAATCTTGCCCACTACTGAGGTAAGACTGACCGGTCTGTAGTTCCCCGCCTCCTCCCTGCTACCACTCTTGTGGAGTGGGATCACATGAGCCCTTCTCCAGTCTTCTGGGACCTCTCCTGTGCTCAGAGACTCACTAAACAATTCTGCTAATGGCTCTGCTAGTTCCTCCTTTAACTCCTTAAGTACCCTGGGATGTATGCCATCAGGTCCCATTGCCTTATCCACCCTGAGCTTAGCAAGCTCTTGTAGGACCCTTTCTTTTGTGAAGGGAGTAGTGCTCACCTCCCTCCCCCCTGTGTCCATGATGCTGAGCTGTGGGCCCTGCCCTACCTTCTCTTCAGTAAATACTGAGCAAAAAGTATCTATTTAGGATAGATGCCTTTACAGGTCCTGCTCCTCACATGCTCCCTTTTCTCCATTAAGCTTAGCAATACCCCTCTGGACTTTCTCCTTTCACTAATGTATCTATAGAAAGTCTTGTCACCTTCTTTACTGTTCTGTGCTAGTGTTTCCTCAGTTTGGGACTTTGCCTGCCTTACTGCCTTACCTGCTTCCTTAGGGCAGTTTGGTATGCCTCCCTATCTTCATCCCGCTGTGTTCCCTTATATTTCTGAAGGCCAGCCTTTGGCTCTGACCTTTTCTGCTACTGTATTTGAGAACCAAAGTGGTTTCCTTTCTTTGCACTTCCTTTCTGTCTAACACAATGGGATGTTGCTTCAAGTATTGTATCCTTAATGCTTGCCCACTTTGCCTGTACCTCCTCACCTGTGTTTCTTTTGCCAGGGCTAGCTTAACTCTGTTGGCCATCTTATCAAAGTCAGCTCCTCTGAAGTCCCATATTTTTGCTTTGGAATGGGATGATTAGATGTAGTAGCCAAATTGAACCATACCATGTGATGGTCACTGGCCCCAGGTGACCTTCTACCTGGAGATCTGTGATCCCTTCTTTGTTAGTCAGTACTAGATCTAGGATAGCCCTGTCTCTTGTGGGTTGCTGTACCAGTTGTTTGAGGCCCTCCCCTGCAGGGAATCCACTATGAGTCTAGTTCTGGCAGATGTTCCTGCTGGTATTGACCAATCTGTATCTGGCATGTTGAAGTCTCCCATTATCAGAACCTCCCCTTTAGCTGTCATGTTTTGTATATCTTCTAACAGTAATGTGTCTATGTCCTCCCTCTGGTCTGGGGGCCTGTAGACAACCCCAGTTCTTATGGCTGTCCCATTTCCTGTTTCCAGGGTGACCCACAGTTCTTCTGGCTCCTTATGTGTATTCTGAATTTCTGTAGCTTTGATATTTTCATTAACATACAGGGCCACTCCTCCCCCTTTTGCACCTCGGTCTCTTCTGAACAATACATAGCCAGGTACTGAAGTCTCCTAGTGTGGTTACTGGTAAACCACGTCTCACTAATTGCTACTATGTCCAGTTTAGCCTCTGACATTATTGCCTGCAGGTCTGGGATCTTATTTCCCAGGCTGTGAGCATTTGTGTACATGATTTTCCATTGGCCAGATTTTTGTGTGTTAGTTGTTGGGTGAAGTTTGGCATTACCCCTGTGCATCGTATGGGGAGACAAACCTTTTTTCTTACCTGGTGATGCAAATGAACGGCAAACACGCTGAATTCCTGTTTGACCACTAGCTGAGGGGAGGTGTTCTTCCCATTCGACGATGGGGTGCTGCACCCTCTCCCCATTTGCTAGTTTAAATATTCTGCAAAGACGTCAAACTTCTGCCCCAATGCACTGACTCCTCTTTAGTCAGATGCAGTCCATCAAATTTAAAGAATTGGCCCCAGAACTGTTGCCAGTTCCCTACAAATCTGTGTCCTTTTTCCTGGCACCAGTCCTTGAGCCACGTGTTTAGCTCCCCTATCTCCCCTTCTCTGACCTTCTGTCCATCTGCTCCCTTCTCCCAGACTGGCAGGATCTCAGAGAAGGAGATGCCGGACGAAATAGATGATAGTTTGTCACCCAGCCTAGTCAGGTGTTCCTTGGTCTCCATAACTGACCGGCTGGCGAGATCATTAGTCCCTATGTGTACTAGGACATCAATGTTTTCTCCTGCTTTGTGAACAATTTTAGCAATGCGGTCAGTGTCTCTCCATGATGATGTACCTGGGAGACATCTGACCATCACCCCTGGCTGGAGATGGGTATCAACTCCCCGAATCATGGAGTCTCCTATGATCAGAAGTTTTTTGGATTTCCTTTGTGCTTGTTTAGTTTTGGTTCCTGATTTGGGTGAGTATTGTTGTGTTAGCTCCTGTGCCGCAGTGTCCTGCTCTGCAGTGTCTTCTGCCTCTTTATTTGATTTCAGAGATAGAGGCAGATACCTGTTTGTAGTGTTTATATGGTTTTTGAGGTAATGTGTTGGAGAGCAGAGAGTGATGGGGCACCTGATTTGTTCCTCCTAACCACCTGCCAACCTCCTGGACCAACTACCCTCTGGCGGTCGAGGTTTTTCTGTTGGATGCTGGGGAAATGGCGGTGGTTCTTATAATGTATTTCCTCTTCAATATGAAATTTGAGGCGTGCAATCTCTGCCCATGCTGCCTGGAGCTGAGACCTAAGATCTCCAAAGGCCCAGCATGTAGGACAGTGTCCTAAATCCTGTAAGACTGTCCTTCTGAAAATTGTTCCACAGTACCTGCAGTTAATGAAATCCATTCCAAATAAGTTGTTGGGTTTGTAACCTAGTCAGAGTAATTAGAAGGAAAAAAATGCAAGTAATGGTTTAATTGTGCTTTGTTTAACTTGTTATAACAAGTTAAATTACTAGTGCCCTGTAAATGAGATCACCTTGTGGAGGCCCCACTGATCCGCCCCTTCCTGCTCTGCCACAGGAAATGTCACAACTGTGGTACCCTATAAAAGGAGTGTAGCGGGGTGGTTGGGAATGGGGGTGGGTGGCTGGGTCCTTCCCCTGCCTAAAAAGAAGAACCACGGACGAAAGAACAAGGAGGTAAGAGCAGAAACAATCAGTCAACAACAAATGCAGTAACCCTGAAAGCTTATCCTAATGTTAGATAAACTGTAAAACCTGTAAAGCACCACCTGTAATAATTTCAGAGAAGATATACCCTGTAAGAAACACTTTGCTCCAGAGAAAAATAAAGCAGTAACAGAAGATATACCTTGCAAAAGACAATTTGAATCAGAAGATTACAGCAGTAATCTGTTAGCACACACCTGTAGGCACACCTTGTAATAATGCAGAAGAAGGTATACCAGCAACAACAATTTGAATCAGAGAAAAATAAAGCAATGAAATGTTAACAACAAACAGTAGCAATCCCTGTGAGTAAAAAATAAAAACACCACCACACAGTAAATCTGCTTAGCCAAACTAAGTCTTAATCCTTCTCCCTTGCTCTGGTAAGTTTCTCTACTCTGCCTTTCAAGCAGTCTTAGAAGGAAAGAGCTCAGGTGAAGCTAGGTGCCTTGGCCAGCAAACCAAGTCTTCTACCTGGGGGGTTCACTGCCTTACTTTGGGGGTTCACTGCCTTACTTTGGATCATGTGATGCGGTGATGGCGAATCCAAGTGAGGGTCTCGCCAACCCGAATCCATCATGCCCCACGATGGGGCATTTCACATTACTCAAACGTATTTCCATCTTCAGTAAGGCAGACCCACATGGGAGTCTCACCTTCCTTAGTCTAACCACCTGTCTTGCCTAATTGAAGAGTCACAAAGGAATAATCATACTTGGCATTCACACATCAGCACAATTTATTGCAAGCAAAAGATAATTACACTTCATTTAGCAGCAATATCACTATCAGCATTAATGATTACACTTTAGCATTCATTCATTAGTAATATTACTATCAGCATTAATATATACTTCAATTAAGCAAAACATGATACATCACCAATTCAATAAAGCATCATCCAAGCCTTTTCCCAGTAGCTGGGGAAGCCCCTAAATCATCTCACAGCCTGGCCAGGAGTTTTGAACCGGGAGAAAGTTCCACAGCGATGCGTCCACCCTGCAGATGAGGCTTCCAACCAGGCATTGAGAAAGCTACATTTATATCTTATTCTATGCTAAAAATAACCGTGCAGCCTTTATAGTGTTGTTTTCCCACATTCTAGAAGCTGGCGGGCTCCCAGGATGTTACTACACCACACGATAAGGACTGCTCAGAATTCCACACCTGCTAGGTCACTGTGCTCCAAACACTGGCCGGGTGCCTAGAACACTATGAGCTAAGCAGAAGTTTAAACAAAACTGCAAAAACAGGTTGCCTGATAATATCGACCTTCAAGTCAGCAAAATACACTGTCTGAAGCAAAACATAATAATGAGGCTATCTAAAGAGCAAAACACCAATTAAATGAAGCAGCATGTAAAAATGGAGTCACACAATACAAAATGGAGTATAAATGACATACATTACATGAAATAGCATACAAAATGGAGGACAATAATCAACATATATACTATCACTACATTCGGTCCTTTTGATTATTGTGAATACGATTTGTATGATATTGGTACCATAGAAAATTACTACTAATATAACATGATAAGTAACAAGTCCAAATAAGCAAGATAATTGTCACTACAGCAATGATTATCAGAATATTTAACACTTTTGTAGCTGATGGAGACCATCCTGTAACACGGTCCTCCACGCATATTCATTATTACTCATTAAATCACTCTGGGCCTTATTTCTTTGCAGTATAGAATACATATGTCGTTATTGCATTCTGTCCAATCAATAAATCGCGAAATATTTTCTGCTACTCCCATTCCCATACCTGTGAAGTATTAAATAACTGCAAGAACTCAAAATCATAATTCAAAGTTAATCTTTGGGGTAAGAAAACAGTTGGCATCCATTGAGCTTGTAAGTTAATTAAGCTAAATACATCAATTCCTACTGCCTGAAGCCTGTTAGTCAGTGTTTCTATATCAACACTATTTAAAATTCCCATGCCTGCCCCTGCTCCACCTAATAGCGTATCGTACCAAGCTCTTTTATATTTGCATTTTCTACTAAACATAAACGTTATGTTAAAATGGATTACATTTTTCTGATACAGCTGCGCTACTGATGTACATGTAGATGGATCCTTAACTATACTATCATTGCTAATTACAGGATGATTTTTCAACACTGTAATGTGATCTGCCCAAGTAGTTCTATTAGTTATTGCAGTAGCATTCATGCAGAATAATGTGTCTATGTCAGTCAAAGTAACACTTGCATTGAAAATGTCTGTTTGATTCATGCAGCAATCAAGTCTATGTTGTACAGTCACCATGCAACTATTCGGTAAGTTGCAGCATTTAATAGCAGTCTTATTCTGCAAAGAGATTTCATCTGTTTCGTAGGCATATTGTCCTGAGCCACCAGTTGTCATCCAGAGATTGACCCCTGGTGAAAATGTCATGTTCAGTACCACACACTTCTGTCCGGATGGGCAGCTAAAGTTCCCCTGGGTTCTATCTGGAATCATTTTTCCAACTCCAGGTTCCTTTACAACCAGTGTCATTACAGTTAACCCTTTGAATCCTTCCTCCAGGGTAACTAGCTCTGCCAAATGGACCATAAGACACACCAGCATTCCTTTTAAAATCCATTGCTGGACCTAGAAAGACACAAATTTCATTATTCTCGAAGATAACATTTATGTGCAGGCACGTATTCCATTTTTTTTCCCTGATCTGATGACTAGCACAGTGTTGTCTCGTCCGGTGGCTATCACCTCAGCTGGTTCAGGAGGGCCATTTGGGTTTGTAACCCATATTTTGGCACCTTTGTTAAAACCTCCTGTAGATCTAAAACCTTTACCCCCCCTTGCTGTTAAGAGTGTGGGGGCTTGTCCCTTTATAGGGGTCACTTTGTTAACTGGAATAATTAACAATTGAGCCACTCTGTCATACTGTTGAATTAACAGATTTTGTTCTCACTATTCAACAAAATTACTTTCACTTCTCCTTGGTAATCACAATCAATCACCTCCCAAAATTTGTATTCCCTTGAGGGCTAGTTCTGATTTAGGTGCTATCCAGCAAAAATGTCTCGGTGGAATTTGTATTCCAATACCAGTTTCTATCACTTGAATGTTTCTGCTGTTTATTCTTATTCTTGAAGGCATGTAAATCAAGTCCAGCAGTTTCTGGGGTTGCCCTGCAAGAGACAGAACTCCTAGTGTAATTTCCCAATATAACACTGTTTCTGTAGTTGAGTAAGCCTGCACTTGCAAATTAGGAGTTATCATTCGCATTAAGGGGGTCTCAGATTCTCCAATTGGTCTATTATTTAAAATCTTGAATGCTTCATGCAAATTCTCTTTCCATTTTCGTAGGCTCTCCCCCCCCAATTTCCTAAACTGTTCTTTCAGCAATCCATTCATTCTCTCAATTAACCCTGCTGCTTGTGGGTAATAAGGGATGTGAAATACCACTGTATGTTATGGCTGTGAGCATAAGCTTGTACATTTTCCCCTAAAATGGGAACCATTGTCACTTTGTATCTGCAAGGGTATTCCATAGTACAGCATAATTAAGTCAATTGCCTTAATGGTGTTTTTCTGTGTAGCTTGTTTACAAGGGTATGCCAATAAATACCCTGAATATGTATCTACAACTGTGCAAGCATATCGACATCCTCCACTAAGGGTAGAGGTCCAATGTAATCAATCTACCAAATTTGTCCGGTAATTTTCCCTCCCAATTGTCCTTTCACAATATGAGGATTGGTCTTTGTTGCCCATGTTGGCATATAGGACACTGAGCAATAACAGTTTTAACCAAATCCAATGTTAGGTACACCCCTACTATATGCCCACCTGTAAGTGGCTTTCTCCCAAATGTCCACATTTTGATGTGCCCATTTTGCCAGCCCTGATAACTGCTGACTTTGAGTTTCTTCAATATCCACTGGAAGAATCTTAGCTCTTTCATCTGCAAAAGAATTATACCATCGTTCTAGTGTATCTGAAGCACAATGAGCATCAACATGAAATACAGTAGTCTGAGTATTTTGCACCATAGTCCATATTTCCTGCCACAGTTCTTTTCCCATATTTCTTTGAATAAATTTCCACTCATCCTTAGCTCCAAGTGGGCAGCCAGGTTGTTAAACCATTGGCTACAGACCATGAATCAGTATAAATATGACATGTACCTGGGTTTTCTTGTCTCAAAGCCTGATATACTGCATACAACTCAGCATATTGACTGCTTTTCCTTCTCCTGATGTTACCAAAAACTTTTCAGTGTGTGGACAATAAGCTACTGCTTTCAGTATCTCCTATTTCCCACATATTTGGCTGAGCCGTCTGTAAACCATACATGTGCTCGGTCAGAAACGGGCAGCTCTTCAAAAGGCTTGCCCCATTTCACAGTGTGATTCTTGAATTTCAGGCATTTTTCCTCAACCTGTTCTTCCTCTAGAGGAATTTCAGCTACCTTCTCATGGAGGCTGCTATTCCCCAATTCCTACCTTTGCTCGATCCTGAATATACCATTTCCATTTGATAATGCTAGCTTCCTGAGCATGTCCTATTTTGTGAGTTCTGGGGAGCTTTTACCCATTGCATAATGGGTATCTCTGGTCTCAATGCTACCTCATGACCCACTGTCATTTGTTCTGTCTCTATCAGAGCCAGTAGCATGCTAGTAGTTGTCTCAAAGGTGAGTATCTGCTACCTACCTCTGGGAGTTTCCTATTTCAAAAACCAAGTGGCACTTTCTGTCTCCCTTGCTTCTGCCACAAACTCCAGTTTGCATACTGCCCAGTTACGGACACATTTAATTCTACCTCCCCCTCCTGCAGGGGCCAAAGGTCTAAGGCTTCCTGCACTGCTTCCTTAGCCTTATCAAATGCTTTTGTTGCTCATCCCCCATTCAAACTCGTATTTTTCTGGTCACTTTAATAAGGGAGCTAGTATTTGCCCTAAATGGGTATATGCTGTCGCTAAAATCCAAACAAACCCACAAATTTTTGTGTTTCAGTTTTGTCTTGTGGAGTCAAAAGTCCAGTATTTTCTGTCGTGCCTTGGGCAATATTTCTATGCCCCTGTTCCATTGAATTCCCAAAAATTTTACTGTTTGGGAAGGACCCTGTACCTGTCTGGATTAATTTCCCATCCTTTCTTCCTCATATGATCAATGGTCTCATCTAGAAACTGCTGTACTTTATCTTGATCAGCCCCTGGATCAAGATATCATCAATGTAATGAGAAATCTGCATGCCATCTGGCAGCTTCAACTCATCAAGTGTTCTGCCACCATCCGGTGGCAGATGGTGGGCTTATGTACATATCCTAGGGTAATCTAGTGGCATATTGCCTCCCCTGCCATGTGAAGGCAAACTGGTCCCAAAACTTTTCCTCAATCGGAATAGTAAAGAATGCATTAGCTAAATCAATAACTGCATACCATACCCCTTTGTGCCTTTGTATTTGCTCTATCAGGGTGACGGTGTCTGGAATGGCAGCCGTCAATGAAGGAATGTACTTGTTCAATTCCTATAATCTACTGTCATCCGCATGACCCGTCACTTTTCTTGACCGGCCACAGGATTGTTCCAAGCTGTTGTTGTGGGTTTAAGCACTCTGCCTCTAATAGATCTTTAATAGTGGCAGTTATCTCCTCATGCCCTCCTGGTATTCTATACTGTTTCATACAGATAATTTTTGTAGCAGGTGGAATGGCTACTGGAGGCATCTGCACCTTCCCCACTACTACTGGTCTTGCTGAAATGTAAGGTTTTACTCCAAATTGATATTGTCCATCAGACAATTGCAATCATCCCTTTAGTATGTCTATTCCTATAATGTATTCCGGAATCGGAACAATCATTACACAATATTTTCTCCAGGGCAGCTGACCTATTTTCAGTTCCAAAATGGTCTACTGCCTCCAATTTGTTACCTCTAATCCTGTAATTACCACCGCTGACCTTTGTGTTTTGCTGGGTTCCCATAAATTAATGAGGCCTCCGCCCCAGTGTCAATTAAAGCTCGTACTTTTTGGGGTGAGCCACTCTTCCAATTAATTTCCAATTCTACATGAGGTCTAAAATCCCTCATAGCCCACCCCTTCTACTGGGGCTTGGCCTTCATTTCAGTCATATTTTAGGTTTTCAGTTGCTGCAACTCCTAACCGGTACAAATCACTAGGATACGGATCTGCATATTCCTGCTCCGGTCGGGTGACTCAATGGATCCCTGAGTGGGAGCCCCCACCCAGGACATACTTTCATCATCAAACTCTGCCGGGGAGCAGTTGGACTTACAGACTCCCTGAAGAGACATGTACATCTGTCTTTAACTTTGAATTGATCTGCTTATTTACTCGCTTCTTAGTGTTCAATCCCCTCTTTTGTACATTTCCCACATATCAGGGTACTGATCCATCAATGTTTTCCTTGCCACCCCATCCTGTAAGAGAGCCAGGAACATATCTCTCCTAGAAACTCGACCCTCAGGATTGGACCGCTGTTTATCCTGTCCTGAAGAATCATATAAACTAGACCCCTTGGGGCCCCAATCTCCCATGTTCCCCTAACTGCCGTGTGCTCTAGCACTACACCTACTGTTTTCCCCATCTGATTAATCAACAAAGTCATCATTACTGCTTTATATGCAGGTGGTGCAGTTTTGATAATCTTATTACGATAAAACACTGGCACAACAACACTCATTAAATCAGCATGGTCTTCTGTGGAGACACAACTTTCATCATTTCCATTTTAATGTTTTGTATACAGTCCTTCTAGGTAAACCATGGTTTACTATCCTCCGACCAGTCACTCACCGTCAGATACTTGTGTTTTCAAGCCATAGCCACCACGTCCAGCATCGTGGCATAGCCCTGCCCTGTATTTGGAGGGTCCAAACACCTCCTTCACCACAGGGTCATAGCTAGTGACAGAAACCTAGGGGCATCAGTTTCATCTAAGCTTACTCCATCTGCCCCTGTGTCATACAACCTCACCAGCCATCTCAACAAACTCTCCCCCCCCGGGTGTACCGCTCCAGGAGGTCTGATACCTCCTGTTGAGAAAAATCCTCCACTACATCTCGATTCCTAGGAGTTCCCTGATCCAACACTTCAGTACATCTTCTAGACACTGGCCGTGCATGCAGTATTGGAACCTTACGTCCCTCAGCCTTTTCTTCTTTATCTGAGGCTGACCTTTCCTCATCTGTAGAAAACAAATATCTCCATCCATGTTTCAGGATCCCAGTGGGCTCCTGCCCTAGCTATTGCTAGCTTACCTTTTCCTACTAACTCTGCCCTCCTCTTTTATACTTGTACTGTGCCACTCAGACAGCTGCATTTTCTGCAACTGTCCGATAGGTATCAATTTATCACTCAGCAAATGTTTTTGACATTGTAACATCACAGCTTTACTTTCCAAATCACAAACCTTTCGTTCCAACTCTGCCTTTTCACTAAGAAGTCCCACTACCTTTTCATGCATCTTCCTATAGGCAGACAATAAAATCCACCCCCTGCGCCCCAAGGCAGCACATTCTTTCCCTTTTGCCAGAGGCACTCTTTTCATACATGTAACAACATCTGCAGGCTCAGAATCCTTTAAACAGGATTCCCAGTGTTCACTCAACCCTGCACAACATGACCACTCAGTGGCTAAATCAGCATAAGGTTGGTTTTCCCAACCAGGAATTTCCACTTGTGCACATGCAACATTAGACTCTTTCCTTTTAAACATTTTTACTTCACCTTAGTGTATACTTTCCCTTATGAATCCTGCCGACTACGTAAAATTGTCTTGCCCAATCAAGAGTCACAAAGGAATAATCACACTTGGCATTCACATCAGCACAATTTATTGCAAGCAAAAGATAATTACACTTCATTTAGCAGCAATATCACTATCAGCATTAATGATTACACTTTAGCATTCATTCATTAGTAATATTACTATCAGCATTAATATATACTTCAATTAAGCAAAACATGATACATCACCGATTCAATAAAGCATCATCAAGCCTTTTCCCAGTAGCTGGGAAGCCCTAAATCATCTCACAGCCTGGCCAGGAGTTTTGAACGGAGAAAGTTCCACGGCGTCGTCCACCCTGCAGATGAGGTTTCCAACCAGGCATTGAGAAAGCTACATTTATATCTTATTCTATGCTAAAAATAGCCGTGCAGCCTTTATAGTGTTGTTTTCCCACATTCTAGAAGCTGGCCGGGCTCCCAGGATATTACAATTCACGATAAGGACTGCTCAGAATTCCCCACACCTGCTAGGTCACTGTGCTCCAAACACTGGCGGGTGCCTAGAACACTATGAGCTAAGCAGAAGTTTAAACAAAACTGCAAAAACAGGTTGCCTGATAATATGCGACCTTCAAGTCAGCAAAATACACTGTCTGAAGCAAAACATAATAATGAGGCTATCTAAAGAGCAAAACACCAATTAAATGAAGCAGCATGTAAAATGGAGTCACACAATACAAAATGGAGTATAAAATGACATACATTACATGAAATAGCATACAAAATGGAGTGACAATAATCAACATATTATACTATCACTACACCACCTGAGACTTACTCTGTTGCTTGAGCGTTCATACATTTGATACACCAGACTTACATGAGGGTCCCATGCTCCAGCCAGCCTGCGTCTGGGCCTACCTTACTCCATCAATTCATTCACTTCTTCTGCTGCAATCCACTTTCCTTTCTGTTCCATTTCCAGCCTAGTTCTCTGCCAAGATGTCTCCAGGAAGCACACCTCAATTCCTTTCATGTCCTAGGACCATTTCTCCTTTCTGACAAGGTACTCGATTGTACCCTAACATTTCAATAGATGTAAAACAGCCATGTAAGCTTCCCAAATTGCATAGACACAGGCCTCCTCAGTACTTCCAGCTGAGCTACACTCCTACCTTATCTTTGTTCCTGGTCACACAACACTCCCGACCACTTCATCATCTATAGTCTACGTTCTCCAATTTTGCAACCGGGGCATGCAGTCCCCAACCATGCTGACTGTATATACACTTTATATTTGCTTCACCTACAATCACCTTGAACAAGGATTACCCATCATTCTTCATCCAGATGTCACTCCAATTTGGTCCTCTTTTCATCACCTGGAACCTTTATCTTCAGCATTGACCTTTCTGCTCATCGTCAATTGTGGAAACTGGAATCTTTGACCAGAAAGATTCAGACTTAATTCACGGACATAACCAACAGAGACCTCAGCCCACATATAGGATTATTCTCATCTTAGTATGCCCAGAGGACAGGTAGATCAATAGCCATGGGTCCTCTGAGGTTTCCACCAAGGGAGGCTCCTCTTCTGTGTGCTACTAGCCACACTCTCCAGAGTTGGAAGAGGTAATCACCATGCTAATTCTTTTTTGAGGGGGGCCCTAAATCTTACGCTTACCCAGTATCCTACAGAGGGTGGGATATAGAGAAATGCCAAAGCTCAAGTTATAAACATCAAGCATATACCATTCAGCTCATAAGTATACACAAACACTGAGCTATGTACCACACATTGAATCCATTTTTTAAAAATGTCTGACCATGGACTGATAAATCAGTCCAAAATTCCTATACATTCTAATTCTGTTGGCAGCCTAAGGGTTATGCAAACTTACTGGGTCCAGACTATAGCATCTGCAAAGCATCTTTGAAAATGGTTTATGGTTGAGTCTGGCAATATTGTCTAGACCAATTAGCTGTGAATGAGCTTTGTACATTCAGCAGCCCTGGGTTTGATTCCGTCAACCTCCACTTGCATGGTCTGTGACTCTGAGCAAGCCACTTAACCTCCCCAGTGCTCCTGGGTGGTCACAGAAAACAGGCCTTGTGCCTACTGGGCCTTACCCAATTTCCAATGGGGAAAAAAACTCACACTTTAAACAGATTTGTGTTGCATATACACTGCACTTTCATTAATGGTATTTGAAAATGTTTTAAACTTATACTGTTATAAGTTACAGTTGGGGCACAGTTGACATTACTGTTTAAACTGCAATGTAAAAGTGTAGTTGGTTTAAAATGTTTTTAGACATGGATTCAAGACTGTTCTGGATCTGGGCTTGAATATGGGTTTAAAAGTGTTTTAAAACCATGTTTAAGGTAAATACAATGTATGCCGACTGATTTAAACACAAAAGCTGATCTACAAAAGCTATGCTGCATAGCATTATATAGATGGGGTCTAAAAGGATTGTCCTCACACAATTCTGAATACCTTGGGGTGCTTTATTGAGATTATACTAGAGAATTGCCTGATTTGTAATTTTAAAAATGAGTGATAAAACTCAGAAAGATAAGCATTTCCAAGCTGTACCATTGTGCTGGAATAATTTATGATCATGTGATCTCATTCCACCAGTCACAGAGCTGTTATGTATTGTTATCCTGACCTCAGTAGATACAATTGCTTAAAGCACTAGTCTATTTTTAACTGAATCAATCTGGAAAATACACTGAGCTTGGAATGCAGCTCCATTTATGTAATATCATTTTTAATTTAGAATTTTCAAACTTGTGTCTGAACCTCCATTACATTACTCTGTTTTGTTGCTCAGTTTCTTTATAAATGACAAAAGAACACATGAAATGCTCAGAGCAGGTTACAGAATACTAGGGTGGATTTTTCAAGGCCCTTCTTGGACTTGGAATTCTTTCAGAAGCTTCAGTAAAATTAGTCACACTTTGAGCAGAATCTCAAGCCATTTTTCAATAATGTCATAATTTTCACAAAGGACATGACAAATGATTTATCAAAATAAAAGCAACAAGGCTCACAACTTTGCATTTGAGTTGCCACTGCTATTTTTAAAGGGGCTTCCTGCACATGGACCAAATTCTGATAAGAAAGGCAACTGCACCCAATCCTAAATGTAAACTAAATAACATATTAACAAAAGTACTAAATGGACTGAAACAGGAGACAAGGATGGCCATCCTCCCTATGTTGCATACCATGATGATACTTCCACGGGGCCCCCATGGAAGCATCAGCATGACATAGAAATTTCAAGGAGTTGTCAGTGATCCATCTCTGGAGCACAGACAGTCATCTGAGTACATTTTGCACTTTTATTAAAACATTAAGCTTTGATTAGGAGTACATTTTACCAGTAGTTAATCCAGCCCTCAGGTATGTAATTTATTTATTTATTTACTGTAGCTTTTTTGAATAGGTAAGCACACTAGACAAGTATATGCCTATTTTCAGGTACAGCCCAGGAGATTACAAAGAATACACAGAAAATGCAAAGGTTTAACAGGTTTCCAAAACAATTCACAGACAGTTCAATGTTTAACAATGAGAAGGCACGGTAACAGCACATAACAAAGTTATTGATGCAGCAAAGTTTCAATATGCTTGTGAATTTTCAGTGAAGTCGCAAAATTTGCATCAGTCAATCAATTCGTGAAATTGCGGATGTCACCTGAAAATTCACCATTTGTAACCTCACCTTGCTTTTGTTTTTTTTTAAGTGCAAATTGCACTTAAAAAAAAAAAACCAAAGCAAAAAGAAGTTACATATGTCCGGCCACTTCACCCCTTCCCCTACACATACACACACCTGCCAATTGTGGGCAGTTGACCACATTGTGAAAAAAAAAAAAATTAAATTCAATTTTGGAGGAGGGGGTGTTCAAAAAAACAATCTGAAGGTTCAAAACCTTCCATAAGCCCCAAAGATTCTGCAGCTGCAGAAAAAAGGTGAACTTGCTCTGAGTGCTACACACAAAACACACTGAGGACTATGGAAAAAGGTGCAGCTAAAGGAGTTTCTGAGGAATAAAAGCCATTGAAAAGCATGGAATATCCCCTTAGAGTCTATTCACAGCCAGTGTTTTTCTGCAGTTGTGGAAAAAATGTTGCACACATGCTGCACAAACAGTGAGGTGTAACTCCCTGAACAAAGTGCAGTGTACCAACAATGGTTTCACCCGTTCTTTTAATAAAGCATGTGACATCTATGCCCCACTAGCAAAAGTGTAATCCAAGAAATGTTATACCCCCGGGTCATGCCTGCACTGCTCCAACAGCTAAAGCACAGAGATGATCTCTAGCATAAAGCAGTCACATCCAGCACACAGGCCGACAGGCAAGCCTATAAAGCGGCTTGTAACAGATGCACTTGGGCCATAAAACAGGCCAAATTGGGCTATAACAAAACAACCCTTGCGTCCTCCTGGGGGAATGCTCGGTTGTTCTGGGACAATATCAAGGAACTCAACAGCAAATCCCAGTTTTCCACTTCCTACTAACTGTCAACAATGTCCCTACCACTGACCTGCTGGCCATTGCCAACTGCCTCAAACTCATAATTCTCTGACTTTAGTGCATAACTCCCAAATAACTTCTTCGACACCACTCCTGCAATCTCACCCTCTGACACCCAGCATCCCCCCTTCCATCTCAGGGTGATCTCTACGAATGAGGAAAGGCCTTATCTCATTAAAGCCTCAGTGGCTCTTGCTATTGCAAAGATTCTTTTGATATGAGAATCCTACATCAAGTACTAGATACAGTCCTCCCCCCACTGACTGACCTCATTAACCTCTCCCTAAGTCTGAGGCAGTTCCCCACAGCCTGGAAGACTGCCACAGTCACCCCAATACTGAAGAGTGGTGGCAGCACCCCCCCAATAACTACCATCCCATATCCATTCTCCCACCACTCTTGAAAGCCCTCGAAAAAATTATAGCCACCCAACTCACTGAGTACCTGCTTGCTCATAACCTACTTTGCAGGGAGCAGAATGGCTTCATATCTGGGCACAGTACAGCTATGACTCTCACTGAGTTCTCCAATTTTATTCACTCTGCCCTGGATAGAAAACACCTAGCTGGAGCTGTCTTCATCGGCGTGTCAAAGGCCTTTGATACAGTCTCCCATCCCTTACTCTTAAACACACTCCGCCACACAGGTCTGTCCCAAGGACCTGTTTCCTGGTTTACCAGTTACCTCACAGCTAGTTCACAATGTGTCAAAATAAACAACACCCTGTCCGCCACCCTGCCAGTCCACTCTGGGGTTCCCCAGGGCTCCATCCTTGGCCCTCTATTGCTATATTCAGCATCTACCTAAACACCTTGCCCAATTCCTGCTCTGGCAACCTACAACTCTATGTGGACTATGCGGTTCTTTTTCCCTCACACCCAGATCCCACGGTATTGCAGTCCTCCCTCCAACACACATTTAACCAGATTGAAAACTGGTTCATAGACCAAAGACTTGTGGTAAATGTTAAAAAGACAAAGACCATGCTTTTTGCCCACTGACAGAATAAGGTCAAGAATGCACACCTAACAAAACTGGTCCTTACATTTGATTCCAGCCTCTCCTTTCACTCACACATTGATACTTTATCATCTGCCACAAATGTCCTTATAGGCCTATTATATTTACACAAGGATTGCCTACCTCCGGAAGCCCTTAATCTGGCTGTCACCTCCTTGGTCCTCTCCCTAGTCAATTATGGACTCATTATCTACTCAGTTGCTGACCACACAGTCCTTAACAAAAATCCACCTGGCCATAAACAAAGTGTTCAGATTCCTCACCGGGGCAGACACATGTACACATAGTTGTATCCTATATGCCCTGACAAATCTCTTCACCCTGGATGAAAGGCTACCTCATCAAACATGTCTCCCTACAAAGAAAATACACCTGGGGCTTACCCCCCTTGGGGGTTTCTGCCTCTCTCCTATCCTCCCACACCTCGGTGAACACCTGCACTGCCAACTGACAGGCGTGGTCCATCCCGAGGGTTAGAACGTCCTTGGCCCAAAGATCATTCCCACACAGGGTCCCAGTCTTGTACAACAAACTCCCCTATGACATCTCCTCCATCGCCAAATTAGGACCTTTCAAGTCATCCTCAGAGAGCACATTCTCGCGTCATGGTACTACCAATTTACCAGCTAGTGCCTGGTTATCTAGCTATCATCTTACGGGTCACCCTGTCACTGAGGGCCACCCGACATCACCTATTAACAATGTCTCCTTTGGCTGCACTCACAAGATATCTGTCGAGTTCTCTACTTCACTGTAAATATCAAACCTGTTACTCCCTCCCTCTATCAACAAACTTATTGTTCTCTTGAAAACTGTAAAATACAGCTCTCTGTAACATGTTCAATGCAATGTACTCTACAGCTGATCTTGAATCTGCAATATTGTATAACTGAAAAAACTGTAACCTTTAGCTTCCATTCTATGTCTATATGTATTAAGTGTTTGTTTGTTTTTTCTGATGCGGAGCCTTTATAAATGAGTCCCTGACTCAAAGGTTGTAATCCTAAAGTCTGTAAATAAATAAATAGACATACAATTATAGTGGAGGTGCAGGCACAAGTAATAGCACACCTATAGTAGTGTCAGTTGTTACAACAAAAATAGCACACATTTTCATTGAAATACAACAAACTTCTACAATTTGACCCAGTGCAGACCATAAAAGAGCCCCACAGGCAGCAGAGGCAGAGCTGATAACAGACTGCAGTGAGTGTTACTGAAGCAGACAACATAAACACTCCAGGGAGAGATACAACCATCAGTTCCACCAACAGTTACAGAAGACCACTGAGGTGCATGGCCCCGCTGGTTCCAGTGATACTGGGGTGGTCTGAGTTGAGGGACTGGCTGCTGGTCTCTCTGTGAGTCCTTACTGCTGCATCTATGCAACAACCATCTAAGTTTGGTGTTTTGTGGACCCCCCACCCCATCAGAGGGTGCGCCACCACACCACACTGCTCCCCCAATCCCAATCCAAGTGGGCAACCAGCACAGTCCTCCACTGACCTCCATGGCCGGCAGCCTGACTGAGTTCTTTATGAATAAACATATACTTGTCCAAGCATGCATTTATTCATTGACAGCTCTTGGTCATTTTAGGCAGCTTTTCAGAGGGGTGGAGGACACCAGAGGGCTGCTTCAGTCACAGGTGGGGGGAGTGGCAATGTGGACACGAAGTTGTTCTCCTCCATCCTGCCACACCCCCAACTGGCGACTGGAGTAGCCCTCTCCCATTGTCTACCCCGCTGAAAAACTGCCTGAAATGACTGTAAGCTGTCAATTAATGAGTGTGTGCTTGTACAAACATGTGCTCATTCATTAAGAGCTCAGTCAGGCTGCCAGCTGTGGAGGTGAGTGGAGGGCTGTGCCTGTGGCCCTCTTGGAATTGGGATGGGGGAGTGGGGTGGTGTGTTAGGGACACCAAGGATTTGATTTTTTGTTAAATATGTATATGTGTATATATATATATATATATACACACACACACACACATATATATATTTTTTTAGTTAGTACTTTTTTACCTGTGGCCCTTAGGTCTGTATTCTTCACATCCCCGCATCTGCCCATCTCGGACTACAGTCCGGTCCTGCCACGACCCCAATGAAGCCCCAACCACCATCTACCTCCACGGCTTGCCCCCTACGGCAGGGAGTTCCCCCTTACTCACCACTGACACAGGATCCAATATTGGGCAGTGGTGCCCCCAAGATCAGGCAGTTCCTCAGACAGTCATCAAGCTGCTACGACCATGTGCCATACTTTCCCTTTTTCAGCTTGACATGGGCTGGGGCATGCAATGATACTAATGGAAGGGGTGCACACGCATCCGCATGTGTTCTCTCCTGGTGCCGTGCCCCAAGCTCATCCCTTCCATACAGTGCCAGTGCACCACCCCCCGGCCTCTGCAAGAGGTCACTAGTGTACCGACAACTGGGAGCCCCTCTTCCCCAGAGAGGGAGTGCAGTCTACAGATGCTCAATCCCTCTCTGCCCCTGTCGACCCGAGTTTGTTCCTGAACCTGGGTCGCCAGCGTGGAGCGAAGTGTGGCATCCAGCGCTTCAACCCTCAGTGCCACCGGACCAGCAAAAAAATATATATTTTCACATTGTGCTCAACTGACCAGTGATCAGCAGGGATGTGTGGGGGCTGGGGGTGATTTTGCTTATTTCAGCTGTGGCCCATGATCAGTGGGATGAGGGGTGTGGGGACCAGTAAACCACCAGGGATATCATTTAAAAATTATTTTTATACAACACATGTGCTGGGATAAATTCTATTATAAAAAGTGATATCTTAAGCAGCCAGTGGAGATAACACTGATATCTCCATGTTCCTATACATCATCGTGATATCTTCAACACTCCTATATGTTACAGTGTTATCTTATAAACTCCTATACGTCATCTCATAAATCCTACTGGCCTCTTTGAAAATGAAAGTGCTCCTGTGCTGCTTTTCCATAACCTGCGCCCCCCCACAATGCGACTCTTACACCTAGTATATCCTACGTGCCACCATTTTCAAACAAGTATTAATTAAAAAAAAGTATCTGATTGATCCTGCTGTTTCCCTGTGGTGTCACCAGTTTCATTTCTCACATCCTAAATTGGTAGCATGACCGAGTGCTTTCGGAGCTGACAGAGATTCAAAAAAGCGCTCTCACTGTTAAATGTTAAAAAATACAGTTCCTTTTTGCTAATATTGCAGGGCTTTGTTACAATCTAGCTGCCAAAAGTAGAAACAAAAGAGAGCGTGTGTCACCAACTTCAGACATATGAACGCGAGTGCGAGTGAGGTTTACTATAGCAATGCTCGTTCCATTCATATCTCTGAAGCTGTCACCTCACGCTCTCTTCTCTTTCTACTGTCAGTAGCTGGATTGTAACAAAGCTCCAAAATATTAACAAAAGGCACTGTATTCTAACATTCTCACAGTGAGTGCTCTTTGAATCTCTGTCCACTCCGAATCTGTGTCCACTCCGAAAGTGCTCGGTCATGTTACAAATGTAGAATCTCCAGAAATGAAGCTGCTGGCACCACGAGGAAACATCAGGATTAGCCAGATATGTTTTTATTTTAAAAATTATTTACCAATTATAGCTACAGGGCTCCCACCTCTACAGGGATTTCTATAAAATCTGAAGCCATGTACAAATAAACTTGTTCCCATAAGCTTTTTTTGGTTATACTGCAAAAGAGAACAATTAAACAGCCATAGAAATTAATACAATATTCATGACAACACAGCAGCATTGCTCTGCAGTTACTGGAAAAATGCCAAATCAGTCTGAAAGCACTGTGTCAGGACTGCTGGAGAAAGAAGAGGTTGGCTGATAGTCCTGCCTCATCAATAAGATATGTGGT
Source organism: Neoceratodus forsteri (assembly GCA_016271365.2). Classification (NCBI taxonomy): domain Eukaryota; kingdom Metazoa; phylum Chordata; order Ceratodontiformes; family Ceratodontidae; genus Neoceratodus; species Neoceratodus forsteri. The sequence goes on along the minus strand of CM028137.1, from coordinate 684,890,276 downwards.
GGATTGTCAAGTGGGGGATGTGGTAAGTTGTTTAAAACTTATGTAGGTGGTTGTCTTGACAACCCAGCACATATGTTGTATAAACAGAACATGACATGGCCTGACTGAAGATATCATATTTATCTTCACTCGAGGCCAATGACATCAAGATATCTCACTCGTGGCTTCGCCACTCGTGAGATATCATGATATCATTGGCCTCTCATGAAGATAAATATGATATCTTCAGTCAGGCCATGTCATATCCCCTATATATATTTTTTTTTACATTGTGGCTAAATGTTCAGGGATCAGTGGGGGTGGAGGTGATTTTGGGGGTGATGTGGGTGGGGGGGTGGTGTGGCTGGCAATCTGGTGCATTTATGTGGCAGTCCTGTGTTTAAATGGAGTTTGAAGATAATCTTTAATATAAAATGCCAGACTGTACATAGAAAAGTAGATGTCTACTGGCTAATGCAGTAAATAACTCATGTGAACTTTAAATGGTCTGCTGGACAGTTTTGCTCAGATTGCTTGGAATTTTAGACAGACATTGTTTTTCTCATTCTAGATTATACATCTGTTGTGCTAAATGTGATGAGGCTCAACCTAAGGTTGTCAAGCAGTTAATATAGGGATTAGAAATGATTTTGAGTCAATCAGATTGCAATTTTCTCTTTACTCTCTTATAACAATGCATTATAGATTTTATATTTAGCCTTATGTGTGCCTGCCTTTTTCTCAGTGTCATGAATGAATTATAGCTGTTTAAATATATTTGCTGGTCATGGCTGATTTACATATGTTAAAGTACATTACATTTTATCAGCCCAACAAATTGCAACTAAAGCATTTTAATTTTATGCCCAAAAGACAAGTAAGTTAGATCTTATAGCACTTTATGGGCTTTTCCAGATAGAAAAACTTTAGATAATCTGGCCTTTGACCGCTAGCCATCCAAATTATTGACAAGTGCTTTGGCAAAAACGGATTTGACTTTTTGCAAGGTTACAAAGGATACGAAGATTGAAATGCTCTGTTGTATCAGTTTAAAAGATTGAAAACTTTCTGTATTTCTTTATCAGGCAAAAATGGACTATGGGCTTACCGTCTGGAGAGAAACACAGCAACCACCATAAACCCAAGGCAAAAGTGCTTGAACTGGTATTATAATGAACCCTACCCATACTGGTCTTTTTATACCCTACCTTGTCCTTGTAGCTACTGGCAAGCTATTTGGGATTCATCCTACACATGGGGAAGTGAAATATACTACTACTATGGCTTTCCAGTGAAACAAATGAATGGTAATCATTTTCATTTCTTTTTCTGATAAGCGTTATAGTATTAATTTACTGTATAGGCTGTATTGAAACAGAAAATCCAAGTTAATTTGTAGAGCATGCAATGGTTTATTGCCAAGAAGTGGGCTGTAAACCCAGTACCTTCCATGGAGTATCGCAATCAAGACACATTACAGCACATTACACAGTACAGCATTATGTAGTGTTAAGTTATGTAACAAATTATTGGTTTCAGTAAGTTCACTGACACTTGCATGAAGAGTAGTCAGCTGCCATTACAAGAGGTATACCCTTACTTCTGTAAAGTATGGTGAAAATCATGTAATTGTCATGGCCAGAATGACAAATGTCATGAAAATCATAATAATGTCATGGTTCTAGTGTGGGATAAATAAATAGAGCATGATTTTCAATAGGTTGCAGCTGGTGCAACATAGGATAATGAGATGATTCAGGGCTAACAAAGCAGATCTTACGAAGACTGTCTCAAGTAACTGAACATGTACTCTCTGAACACCAAGCAAAAAAGAGTGTATATGATGGAGACCTTCGAGTTCCTGAAGAAAATAAGCAAGATGGATTGCAAGGAACTATTTAGCAGGAGAACAGAGTCAAGAACCTGAGGTCACAAGTGGAACCTGTCAGGGGGAAAGGTTTTAGAGGGATCTGAGAAAGTTCTATTTTACAGAAAGAATTGTGGAGCCATGGGATTTTCTGCCACTGGAGATGGTGGGTGCAAAAAATATAAATGGTTCCAAGCATGGCTGGTACAGAGTGAAGGGTTTGGTGGTTGCTCAGGTTAGTAGCAGTAGGGATGGGAGTGGGGAGGGGGAATTTACTGCAAAGGATTAAAGCCCTGTTTGGACAATAGGTCTGTTTGTTTGTGTGTTTCTTTGTTTATTCTTATTAACAAGGCAGATCCACTGAGGACAGCATCCTAGGGTAGATAGGGGACTCCAGGCATACCTGATTAACCTTTTGTGTTTTTCTGCCGTCATTGCCTATATTTCCTTCTGGCAAAGATGCATCCATTGCTAGTTTCAAAGCAGAATTTTGACCAAACCCATTAGACCATCTAAGATGGCCTAAGAACATCCAAAATTTGAATTCAAAAACAGACACAGTAGTGTTAACACTGAATGCATCCATTTCTGATGCATATTGCAACTTTCTATTATATATGGGCACAATTTCAATTTCAAAATAGTATCAGGGTTCACTGGGTGTAAGTGAATGAATATAGATGCGGGCACAGGATCCATTTGTATCTCTCTCTCCAGCCCTTTTGAAAATCCTCCCCCTTACATCTATTGTGACATGTATGTTCTACATGCATATCATAAATGTTTTAAAAATTACAGTTTTAAGACAGCACAGAGGCAGGGGCACTGCAGTGTGATACCATTCTCTGTATACATCTCCCCTCACAACCAAAAACTGGCATTTCGCTCCACCCTAAACTACCTCTCCCACCTGCCTTCTGAAAATGAATGCATAACCCTTGGCAATTTCAATATCAACTGGTTATCAAGCTCCTCTTCCTCTTTCAAAGATGCCATCGCCACCATGGACCTTACACAAATTGTCACTGCTCCCACTCCTCACAACTCAAGAATTTGGTCAGCCTCCCTCCTGGGCCTGATCCTCACCAACCATCCCAACAGAATTAACAGTGTCTTAGTCCTTCCGGATGCCCTGACTGACCACTCTCCCATGCTCTGCCTGTGGTCCACCAGGGCTACATCCCCCCAAAGTCTCCTTCCAACATAGATTAAAACCCAGAAGCCTCAAGCACCTAAAGTACCATCTTGCTCTTTGGGACTGGTGCCTCATAAATCCTGCCCCCAACATTGACTCGGCACGCAACTATTTCATCCACTCCTTTAACTATGCATGTGATCTATTTGCCCCTTTTACTAATTGTCTAATCAAAGGCCACTCCACCCCATGGCTCTCCTAAACACTTCTTGACCTAATGCTCCACAGTGATGCCCTCTGGCAATTTGCCATTGACACCGGCAGGTCTGATGACAGACAACGCTACCACACAGCAAGAAACAAATATACTTGGGAATTACGCAAAGCCAAGACTGAACACAACAGGACCTCATTTAGTATGTATTAAGGCCAGGGTAGAACATTTTGGAACACTCTAAAAGAGCTCTGTGGAAAAGCTGTGCCCCGCCCTCACAACTCAACTCAAATGACACTGCTATCACTGACTCCAGACTAATAGCCAAGAGCCTTAACTCCACTTTCACAGACCACAGCAGTATTCTACCACCCCACTTCTTTTATCCTCCAACCTTGTCCACCCCCTCCATCCCCACTTTTCACTTCAAAGCTTTGTCCTCAAGGGATGCAAAGCCTTACCTATTAGAGGCTTTAGGGAGCTCCCAATTTAGCAGTGACTCCCTAGACCTCAAACTCTTGCACCTAGCCCTTGATGAACTTCTCACCCCCTCACCTCACTTCTTAACTGTCCCTTTGCCTTAGACAATTCCCTGCCAAATGGAAAGCTGTCTTAGTTAACACAATCCACAAAGGAGGTGATCCAACCTCTGCAAGGGACTACTGTTCCATCTCCATCCCCCCGTCTAAGGCTCTGGAGAGGATCATTTCAGCTCACCTAACATCTCTCAAGGTACAAACTGCTCAGTCAAGAACAACATGGATTCTGCAAAGCTCACAGCACCACCTCCACCCTGATTGAATTCTCCTCAGCCATTCACTCTGCCCCTGACAAGGACCACCTGGCCGGTGCAGTCTTCATGGACCTGTCAAAGACTTTTGACTCATTAAATCACTCCCTCCTCCTGGAAGTCCTCCCCCTCTCCAGCCTTTCCCAGGATGCTTCCAACTGGTTTTCCCACTATCTAACAGACAGATATCAAGAAGTCAGGATTGACAGTACACTTTCCTCCAGACTCTCAGTTAGAGCTGGTGTTCTCCAGGGCTCCATTCTTGGACTCCATCCTTTTTAGCATATTTCTAAATACTCTCCCTAGTGCCTGCTTGGGCAAAGTACTACTTTACACTGATGATGATGGTCTTTTCACCTCCTACTCTGACCCTCACATACTCCAGGTATCCCTTCAGAAAGCCTTCTCAGATGCAGAAGCCTGGTTTGCTGAACACCGCCGTATATTAAATTATAAAAAGACCAAAAAACATGTTATTCTCCTATCACCAGAACAAACACAAAGGCCATCCCCTGTGTATCCTCAATTTTCAGCATCAGTCCTTGACCAGGTCACTATTTTTAAATATCTTGGTATTACGTTGGACACCTCTCTTAATTACCACAAGCACATCCATCTCCTCTCCATGGCTGTCCACACCACAATTGGCCTTCTATATAGACACAAGCACTGCCCCACCCCTGAATCCCTACATTTGGTGGTCTACTCTTCAATACTCTCACTTATTGACTATAGGCATCCTACTCGATGCTGCTGCTGCTGACAATTCCTCTCTCTCCAGAATTAGAGCTGCTCTGAACAAAGCCTGCTGACTAGTCCTCATTTGTGATGGCTTAACTCACACGTGCACCCTCTACAATCTCTCTAACTGGCTTAATTTCAACAACAGGATGTGGTATCAAACCTGTCTCCTTGCTAAAAAAAATCTCCTCTGTTTTTTCTCCCCCAGGATTCTCTGCTCTGTTATGATCAGCCTGTTCTCTAAAAGCTACATGACTCTCCACCAAGGCCCCTTTTCTTACTCCTTGGGGATGTACCTCCCTCTTCCAGAGAACCTTCATTTAGAGAGCCCCACAGTGGATGAATGCCCTCCCCACTAACATTGCCACTGAAAGTAAACTGGGTTGTTTCAAATCTCTCCTTAGGACACATCTTTTATTTAGTAGTGCCTATGACTGCTAGTAGCTTAGCTGCCACATGTCCCACCTCATATCCTATAACCCTGTGGACTTCTTCTAACTTTACTACCCTTCTTCTCCCCCACCCCATCCCCGGTCCTCACCCTTTCCTGCTTCCTCCCTCCAAGGGTCCCTCCTCCTGCCTGCTTATTGCGCCCTCCCCCACCACCCTGCCCCTTCTACCTATTATGGTTATTTGTGTCCTTTTTTTCCCTCCTTCCTGACAAAGGAACTTCCTCCTGCCATTGACCTTCTACCCTTAGACAGCATTTAGTTTAGAGCTACACTATGACTGAAATTGTACTCTCTACTCCCTGCGTCCTGTATTCCTTCATAATGTTTCAGAATTATGCACAATCTCTGTATGTATCTCTGGAGGCCCCTGCGTCTGTGATGTATTATGTCTTGCTGAATCCTGCTACTGTACATTACTGTTCTTTATTTGTCTGTATAATGTCCTATGATGTGGAACCTTTGTAAAACAGTCCCTGATTCAAAGGTATGTCTGATTCTTCTCAATAAATAGAATATATAAATTCTGAAAGCCAGGTCTCTGATGCAAGCCCTATACTCTCACACTGTGGAAGACAAGAAACCAAGCCTAATGTGGACTTTAGTTGTAAAATTACATGTGTGTCATTAGCAAACATTTAATGCTATGATTTTTCATAGAATATACTGAAAAGCTTGCTGTTGCTATGGAAAATTCCCAAAACAATGGTATTGTCAAGGGTAATGGCAAAACTTCCAGTGTCATCATAAAAATTTCACATTCATTGAGTTTTCACAAACATTAAAAATCAAGATACGCATGACTCACATGACAATGGTGCAGTCCTAGGCATTAGTCAGGCACAGTGGGCAGGCACAGAGATCAAGTGGGATGGAGTTGTGAATGTATGGTAAATCTCATAATGTGATAAATGGCTTACTTTGTTTCATTTTATTTATTTTTATTTATTTATGTTGTGTTGTTTTAGTATTATGATGCCAGTGTGTGTGCCTTTAAATGCATACTTTACATACAGTATATGCAGGGCAGGGACAGATAATCCATTATCTAGAAACAGCAGCAAATGTTTTTCTCTATGCAGTAGAATGCTATTGGAAAGTGATGCTTCCAGATGCTGGACAGATCAGTACAGGCAATAAAGGTTTGTCTGTGTTCCTGTTAAGTTTACTTTCTAAACTGTAGTTACACCACACTGATGACATTTCATAAGCCAAGGATCACTGGACACTGAGACAATAAAAGAGAGAGAGAGAGAGAGAGAGAGAGCAACAGAGAGAAGGAAAGAGAGACAATGTTAAGTACAGGAAGGCTTAGTGACTTCCTCAGAGCTATACAGAGAGAAAGTGTTGATAGATTTATTAGTCAGAAAATGTACTATGTAGATTACAGATGGGTTGTTGAGGGATCTTAGCTTAACTGACTGGCCATTTTTGGATGCTGTACCTGAGTTGGATGCATCTGTTGATTATTTTACAAATTCTTTATTAAAGATACAGAATAAGCATTTTCCCAAGGTGACTAGAAGAGTCAGAGGGATGATGAATAAGTGGATAATGCTACAACTTTTTCACTTCATGAAATTAAGAGACAGTACATGGAAGTATTTTAAATTATCAAATGGTACAAAGGACTTGAATACCTATCATAGATTAGGAAACAAATATAACATTAAAATTAGACAAAATAAATCAGATTTCTATCAAAATAAACAAAATGAAAATTTGAGTAGTCCCAAAAAGGGTATGCGCCAGGTACGGTGACACCAACACAGTGAACTACAATCCTGTTGGCAAAATCAACACTTTGCTGACAAGTTGCTGTGTTGGTGTGCCCAAGATAGGGGCACACTGTCTCTTGGTCCTGCACCCCCACCCCAAATCAACTCTGATTGTAGTTGAGAATCCTAAAGATGGATGGGTGTGGGCAGTGCTCCCCATATGGAAGATTTGGGGGCAAAGGCCCCTGTTAAAAAAAAAAGGATGGGGAGACACACAGGGACCATGTAAACCACAACTTGCAGTTGACATGATTCCTGTCAGCAAGACGCCAGTCAACAAAAGGGTTGCCGAACTGGCATTGTAGAGCCCCCAAAAAGTTTTGGACTTTAATAAAAACTGTAATGGATTGTATAATTAGACAATCATTCGGAACACTGCAAAACAATGCTAAAATACTTTCAAACAAAGTAGAATTAATGAATCATTCCTTAATAAGTTTACAGATTTGACTAAATACACTAATGGTTTTTGTTCAACTGAAAATAAAGATTATGTTAAATTAAAATCAGAAAATAACCAAAATCAACCATTTTACTTTCAGATTGTTAAGCCAAAACAGGTGTTAGAATTATTAAATTGAATTTCCATTAATAAAAGTTCAGGAGGGGAAGATTTAGAGCCTCACATTTTAAAATTAATTGTTGTATATAACTACTACTTGTTGACTAAACTATTCAGTCCATTCCTAATTACAGGTCAGTTTCCGGGTTAAATGATTGGCTTACAAATCATCATTCACTGTTGAACAGCAAAAAAGCCTAAGTGTATGTTATTTGGTTCTAAACCAAGCCTTGCAAAATGTTCCCCTCTTATTTTATCAGATACAACTGGAGCTCATCTTCAACAGGTTAACCAATTCAAGTATTTTGGGTTATTACTAGATCTGAATTTAACTTTCTTGATACAGAAAATCAGTTTATAGACAAACCATTCAGAAATTGGGTGCCTTATTCAAGCTTCAAAATTGTTTGACACTGGGGGGAAGGGGGGCTTCTGGGAGAGTTTGATGGCTAACGCTAGTTCCTGTGCTCTGCTACTAAGTTGCATTTGGCATGGAATTTTGAATTAATGGCCTCAGTTATGAGAAATAAGATTGAAAAAGAAGTCACTGAAGGCAAAGCTGTGCCCATAGAGAAATTTCTTACTCCACAACAGGGGAAAGCAACTCTGATGTGGGGGGGGGGGTGTTGAAGCTCCCTTCTCAGGAATGGCTTCCTTGGTAATTGGGCATCCTGATCTGGGAGCAAAACTGAAGCAGCCTGCAAAGCTCTCACTGCTATCAAGTCAGAACACAATATTTGAATTTCAACAAGAGATGCGCATATCCTTAGATAGGGTGAATCGTACTTTGGGGAGCATTTTGAGCTGCTGCCAACCAATTGAAGATAAAATCTGTATGGTGGAGGGAGGAATGAATGGAAGCTACAGAAAAAGCAACAGAAAAACTTTCAGCTTGAACCTTGACCTCAGACAGTGCTCTGAATGCAGTGTTACATGAGCAACTCGCAACGATTACCAAAATTAAAAAAATGGAGAATGCTTTGCTTTTGAAGAACCTGCGTATTGCTGGCCCGGTGGTGCAGAGGGTTGAGGTGCTGAACACCACATCTCGAACCATGCCAGTGACCAGGGTTCAAGAACAGACCTGGGCACCGAGGACTGGCAGGGGAAGGAGAGGATTGAACATCTGGAGGACTGCTCTCCTCTCCTGGAGTGGGCTAGGGATAGCCCCACTTTGTAGCGGCTCTTGGTGGAGACCAGGGGCACTACAAACAGTGGTGCAGGAGGGACTCAAGAGGAAAAATGTTCAAATGACATCATAGCAATTAATAAAGCTTCAAATTTGAAAAGGCAATATCAGCTGAGAGGCCAATAATACGCAGGTTCTATATTTTTTGTATTATCTTTTTACCCCATCGACACTCTGGAATCCGCCTTTCCTTCAAACCTCCTAGTGCTCCACTAACCTATGGTGATCCTGTTCAGGAGTTCTCCCTCCACATATTGCAGCCAACCCCTGAGTTCTGTCCTGGTATATCCCTTTGCTGGGTCGGTCTGCCTCCTTCGAGGGGGAAGGCACTGGGGAAGGGGAAACCCAGCAGAAATTACCCCCCCAATTGTTTAGTGCTGAGAGGGATGCCCAATCCCCCCTCAGCTCTGCACCTTCCCTTCTTTGTGTGCTGATGGGGGTGTCCAATCCCCATCAGCATAAATTCTGCACCCCTTGTTGTTTGCTGATGAGTGTGCCCAATCCTCCATTGGCTACCAACACCCCCCAAACAGTTAGGTGGCATGCTGGAAGCCCACCCCAGTGTGTCAAATCCCCTGGGAAAAAACAATGTCCCACAATGTTTTTTGTTTTTATTTCCTTTTTGAACCTGTAAAAGAAAATGGTCCCTCGTACTCTCCGTTTCCCCCTCCCCCACCTGCATCCACCCAATGTGCACCCTGCCTCCCCACACCCCCCTAACCCCATACTTACCTCTGGAGCTCAGCGCGATGATCATCGGTGGACCGGGAACATGTCTGCACTCTTCAAAGCTAACTGCGAACTGAGGAAATGCCAGTAAGCTGTATAATGGGAAAGATAGGGTTTTTTCAACTTTAGTACAAATCTCAGGCATTTTTGCAAATTTGGGCCCCAAATTTTCAACATGGGGTTTTTATGACCCCTTCTCATGAATTCTTGCACTGTCTTGGTGTTATTCGGTCCCAAAAGGTGATTTCGCTGTCACTGCATTGAATCACCTTTTGGGACCATGTAAGGAAATGACAGTGCCACTGTTCATGAGGGGGGATCTCAAAAACCCTATGTTGCAAATTTGGTTGGAAAAATCCAAAACAAGACTGTTTTACAGCATGCGTAGCAACTGCCCAATGTACACTCGTAAGTTAGTGAATTCACAATATTTTCATGCCAGATTCTCAACATTGGCATTTTAACACACCTTCTTGTGAACCATATAGCTGTCATTTTTTCACATCCTGGCCAAAATGTGTTTTCACACTTCTGGCGCAGAATAGCACGGTTACTGTGCAAAATCAGTGTTTGAGACACATTACAAAAATGGCAGTGATACTGTTCATGAGCAGAGGTCCTAAAATACCTGTGTTGAAAATTTGGTGACAATACTCCATAAAATGACTGTTTTACGAGGTGCATAACAACTGCGCAATGCACGCTCGTAACAGCACAGTCACAATATTTTCATGCCAGATTCTCAAATTTGGCATTTTACTACACCTTCTTGTGATCTGTACAGTAGTCATTTTTCACATCCTTGCCAAAATGTGTTTTTGCACTTTTGGTGCAGAATAGCACATTCGCTGTGCGTAATCAGTGTTCGGGGGCACGTTATGAAAATGACAGTGACACTATTCATGAGCAGAGGTGCTAAAATGCCTGTGTTGAAAATTTTGTTACAATACTCCATAAATGACTGTGTTATGAGTGTGTGTTGCGTAGTTTGCACGCATGCTCGTATGTTCATAAACTTCTAATATTCTCCCTTCAGATTTTCTACAGTGCCATTGTTCTGCACCTCCTAATGAACAGTACAGCTGCCATTTTTCACATCCTGACCAAAATCTGTTTTCGCAGTTCCAGCGCAGAATAGCGAGGTCGCTGTGGAAAGTCCGTGTTCGAGACACATGATGAAAATGACAGTGACACTGTTCATTACCAGATGCCCTGATATGCCTATGTTGAAAATTTGGGAATGAAAGTCAATAAAATGAGTGTTTTATGAGCGTGCATTGCACAGTTTGCACGCACGCTCATGATTTTGTGAATTTGTAATACTTTCACTCCAGCTGTTCATCATTGGCATTTTTCCAATCCTCCTTATGAACACTGCAGCTACCTGAAATGTGTTTTCACACGTCTGCCACAGAATTGCACGGCTGCTGTGCGAAATCAGTTTTTGGGACAGTTTGAGGAAATGACAGTGAAACTATTCGTGAGCAGAGGTCCTAAAATGCCTATGTTGAAAATTTGGTTTCGAAACTCCATACAATGACTGTGTTGCAAGCATGCATTGCGCAGTTTCCACGCACCCTTGTAACTTCGTCAATCTGCAATATTTTTATGCCACACTTTCACCACTGGCATTTGTGCACATCTCCTTATCAACAGTCTAGCTGCCATTTTTCACAGCCTGCCCAAAATGTGTTTCCACAGCAGTGCTGCACAATGGCGTGCTCGCTTAGCAAAATTACCTTTTCAGACACATTCACAAAATCACAGCACTATACATCTCTAGCTACACCACTCCCACTGCCAATGCCAGTGCAACAACATTTGGCATTGACATATGCTTGTTTCTTTATAGTGACTCTTTCATTTTTCCTTCTTAGTGGACTTTCAAATTGCTTTATTTTTGGGGTTGTGATTCTGGTTCTTTGGTTTAATGAAATTGTTATATAAAGTGTGCTTTGAATAGGGTGTTAAAGCTTGGAGCCAGCAACTGTTAAAACAAAATTGAAATAATGAAGATAGACTCCTTTGATATTTAATTTTAAGTTAAATCTACTTGAACCCTTGAAAATAAGAAAAAAATCATGCTTTTTGATTTTTATCCTGTTAAATAGTTCGAGAAGAAGTACTGGTATGTTTATTTTATGTTGTAAATGAAAACTAAATATCTCTCTGAATAAAAAATAAAGTATATAAAAAAAAATTGTTTGACACCAAAGGCCAGATTTTCTGTTGCTAATCGTATATTGTTATCTATGTTGAATTATAACTCTTATTTTTCCCAGACTTGCCAAGGCTGAATTGTCTTTGTTGAATAGAACTTTATACAGGATTTGTAGATTTACATTAAAATTGCCTTTTAAAACATATCATTGAACTCTTTATGATCAATCAGGCTAGTTACCATGCAAACTCAATAGTCTAACTTAAACTGTTTTACTGATAACACCTTAAGGCAGAAATTTGATTCCCCTCTTTTTTCATTGTTCAAATTTAAAACGGAAGACAGATTATTAAGAGCCAGCCAAATGCCCTTTGGGGTAACCCTTGCCTCAGTGTTTGCACACAGAGGTTCTTTGTCTTTTAAATAGCTTTTTATTTTAATGGGTTCACCACAATATATCCAAGGCACACTGCCTTAAGGGTAGCTGGTCCATTCCACTAGGGTGTCAAACAGATGAGGCATACTGATGAGTCCTGGTAGGACGAAACACGTGTCTATGTCTTCTGTTAGCACCTTTTGCAAACTGTGTGAGAGGCCTTTCGGCACCATGCAATTCTGCTTAAAGTTGGACCAGCATAACATTCTGTGGTGATTTGCATATGCAGCCCATGATGCTTTGCATTGTGGGGGCATGTGTGATTTTGTATTTTCTTGAAACTTGGCTTCCCAGCCAAATGCCCTTTGGGGTAACCCTTGCCTCAGTGTTTGCGCACAGAGGTTCTTTGTCTTTATTAAGATCAAATTGCACTTGTAAATTAGTAATACCTAGCACCAACATGAACATTGGTGAATGTGTATTTATGGTCTGTGCAGCTAAGAATTAAAACAATCTACTGTACCTGGTTTTTTTTTACAGGATGCTCATAGCCATGACATTTTTTAAACTGCAGTTAAATATTTCTTTTCAGGCTAGCCCAGTGGCATTGAGGGGTGAGGCGCTGGATGTTACACCTTGAACCACACTGGTGATCTATGTTTGGGAATGAGTACGGGCTGTTGGGGGTTGACAGGGGAGGGAGAGAGTTGAGCATTCAAAGGGCAGCTCTCCTGTCTTGGGGAAGGAGGACTGGTGCTACTGTTGAATGACTGCTCCCAGGTGGAGGCCTGGTGGAGCTGCAGGATAGAGGGCACCATGGAAGGGAGGGTGTGGTGGGACTTCCGTGGGCATGCACGTGCATCCATATATGCGCATCCTGAGTGTGCGCCCCATCAATGGGGAAGGGATAAAAAAAATGGAGGAAAATACCTCATGGCTGCAGGATGAAAATTGATCCTTCACAGGCCCTGCAGCCAGTGAGCGGGTGAGCTCTGGGTAAGTCCTGGCAAGACTGGGGTGACGGGGCTTGGGGGGGTGTCAGTTAGATGTTGCAGTCTTGAGGAGGTAGGTGATAAACACCTATATAGGAAAAAAAAATATTTTAATAGTCAATTGCAATGTAACTGTTTTACACAGCTCTTTACATTTTCTTAGGATTACATTTTATGTTAAATAAAATAAGTTTGTCTTTGTAAACACCTTGTCTGTCTGTAATGCAGCCCTGCATCATGCATGAAAATGGCCTTGGCTCATTGTACTTACCTGGTGAACAAAAGTTAGATAAATAAAAGGATTTCAATACTGATTATCCTTGTTTAAACCTCTGTGGTGGAATCAGTAGGCTACAATAACTTTTGGTCCTACCAGGTCATAACGTTGCACGCTTAATAGCGTATGACATTACGGCTAAACAGTGCTGTTGGTTACAGCGAGTGGTGCAACACCGTGAATACTGCTGTACGTGGTATTGCACCACTCAAAACATCCCAGGCAGAGGATAAGACTTCTGATGGGATAGGGTTCCACCAAGTAGCTGCTGTGGCTCAATGCACTGAGCCACTGCAACCATAAAATCAGGCATGGTGTTTGGGACCAGGTTTGATTCCTGGTCCCAGTAACTTTTATTTTTTTTTTTGAAACTTTGTGCACTCCCTGAGTTGACCCGCCCCAGTTGACAATCCTTATTGGGGGAGTTTGGGGGGTGCAGCCCCCATAAGGAGGGTGTGAGTTGATGGATCCCCCCACAAAGAAAAGAGTTATGCCAAATGGCAGAAGTTGCACTGTAATGGCAGTGTGATTTTGTCATGTGGTATAGTGTCTTGCGACATTATGACCCTGTGCCCCTTTTGGTAGTGTATTCTATGAGTCGCTGTGCACATTGTGATGGGGAATTACAGTTTTTAAGTTGCATTTAGTTTGAACCAGATAAAGAGAATATTGCCTGTAACAGGGGTGTGTTAGAAGTATTCTTCCATACCTAAGGTGCATCATAATTCATAGTTTATAAGATCATCACACACTGAGGGTGTGTAAAAATTCTCATACAACAAACCTTGCACAGGCATTATTTTTTTTATGATAACTGGTGCACATTTTTTTGAGACAGTGGATTGAGCCAGAGTATTTTTCACAGTTGACAGTGGTGACAGCATGAGGACAAACCAGTAGCAGTGATAAGGCAAGCATGAACGACATTTTAACCTTGTATCGAGTTACAGTATTACAGCATTTACCAGGTTATTATGGCATTCTAAAAGCAGTCTGCAGTGACTTAACTCATTATTATCTGGGTGGCCATTTTGCATCGGGTAAACAATGGATAGTTCAGCCTTATTGTGGAACTATTAGAAGTAATGAGTTAACCAGTTATTACTATAGAATCTTGGATAGAAAGCACCAAATTGATTCAACATGAAAAATTAATTAACATTGGTTCAGTGAAAGTCCAGGACACCAGTAACAAAGCAAAGAAACATAGAAAGCTTCAGGCATAAGAAGACTTGGAGTCCATTGGGTCTGCACAGTACTACCTAAATACACTGCAGTCTATCGCCAAGTGTAATTTGTCTGAGCACTCAATGAACTCTGATTCCTCCTGTAATGCTGTCAACCTCCTTGCTTCCATGGTCCACAATCATTATCCTCATTCCCCCCAACTTGACTACCGGTTGTCTGTAGATTCCATGACCCACCACTCCATTTATCTTAAACTAACAACCCTTGGTAAGGTACATCAGCTTCCCAAGAATCTGAAGGCTGATAGCTCTCCAGGACATGACACCCTTGAACTGAAATTTCTAAAGCTGGAGGTTGTTGCCCTTGCTCATCCTGTTCATGATCTGTTTAATCGATCATTCCTTACTAGTACTGTCCCTGAGAAATGCAAAGTATTGGTGGTTGTGCCTGTCGATAAGGGAGGTCCTACCTCTACCATTGAAAACTATTGACCTATCCTGATACTTTGCCCACGTGCCAAAATCCAAGACTGTATAATTTATAACCACTTGCAGGATTACCTGGACCACCACCCTCTGTTCTTAACCTCTCAGCATGGGTTCAGGAAAAATCATAGTACCCTTACAGCCCTGATTAAAGTCACCTCAGATGTTTGCCAGATAGTGGACCATGGCCGTGCTACTGGAGCTATATTTGTCATCCTGACTAAGGCCTTTGACCTGGTCATCCATGGCCTCCTGACATGGTAACTTCACCACCTTGGCCTTGATGCCAATGCACTAACCTGGACCCAAAGTAATCTCCATGGACACACTCAGAGAGTTAAGTGGGCAGGTTCCTTATCAGACCCTCAGTCCATAACCCATGGTGTCCCCCAGGGTTCCATCATGGGCCCATTACTGTTCTCACTCTTCATCAATGATCTCCCACATAACCGCAGTGGGGCCTGTGTTCCTCTTTATGTGGACAATGCTATCATTTATCATTCTTCTTCTTCTTCTGATGTAGGGTGGATCAACTCTGTGCTAGCCTCTGAATTTCACACTCTAGAAGACTGGTTTCTTCAGAAGCAGCTTGTCCTTAATACTAAAAAAAACAAAATATATGTTGTTCTCCAATGCAGCTACACAAACCCTCCCAGCACTGGTTGTATTATCACACACTGGGGCTGTCCTTGAACCTAGCAAGGCCTTCAAATACTTGGGAGTCACCTTGGATTCCTCACTTTCCCTGGACATGCATGTCACAGCTCTAACCAAAACTATAAACCTAAAGCTTGGTGTCCTATATTGCATTTCTCCCTTCATCACATTGACCTTCTGCCTCAAGATAGTGACTGATACTCCTTACATATGGTGCCCCCTTACTACTCTCAACATCCACTATCATACTATCTCATCTGTCGCAGGTCTACCACTGGGTGGGAAGATTTGCTCTGGGGGTCAATGCCTGACATCACCACTGTGATGTCCTATCTTCTCTGAGATGGATTCCCTATGAATCTAAATTACAGTATACCACTCTATGCTTCCTATACAAGCTGGCCCACCACTATACTCCTCCCTGCCTTGCTGACATTATCCAACAATGACACCCACAACACGTTCTTAGATCTGCTTCACTACCCCTTCTCCAACTGCAAAACCTCCGGCTCACCGTGGCCCAGAGATCATTTTCCTTTTCTGCTGTGTCCTGCTGGAACTTGCTGCCTCCAGCTATCTTAGCCTGTGCCTCTCTCACTATGTTTCAAAGCTCATTGTTACCTCACCTTTCTGCCTCACCTTGCTTCTGTTTTCGATGACTCCTAACTCTGCCAACCTCCCCAGGCATGTTCTCTTTGCACAACTCTGCACTCCCTTGTACTTTGCCTTATTCAAAAATGTATATAAGTTACTGTTTGTTTACAGTGTTTGTCGTTTTGGGGTACCATTGTTCCTTTCCTATTGATTCAACTGTTAAAGCCGTTGACTGTAGCTGCATATTTGCTAGATCCCAGAACTATTATTGTTACTGATGTTTTGTACTGCCA
Organism: Neoceratodus forsteri; assembly: GCA_016271365.2. Taxonomy (NCBI): domain Eukaryota; kingdom Metazoa; phylum Chordata; order Ceratodontiformes; family Ceratodontidae; genus Neoceratodus; species Neoceratodus forsteri. The sequence goes on along the minus strand of CM028137.1, from coordinate 684,873,820 downwards.
ATGTACTGCATTTCCTGGGTTGCCCTGAAAAAGGTACTGCCATGTCTCAGTGGGCCCACCTGGTTATAAAAATAGGGCATGACCACCTCACTACATCTGAACAGGTTTCACCAGTCACCACTGATGAGACAATGGATGTATTTAAATATCTCAGTCATATCATCCTCTCTTCTTTAGTTATGAGCATGTACATGTTTTTGGCAAGATAGCTGATCCTCTTATGTCTTTGCCCGCACATCTTCTATCATTTTAGTGGCTGTCTCAGTCCTTCCTGTTATAGGGGCTCCAGAACTGTGTGCAGTACCACATATGCAGACACTCAAGGGGACCTGCATATTCTCAGGATCCCTTCCTGCCTCTACTGGTGATACATCTCCCTTTGCAACACAGCATGCAGTTGGCATCATAGATGACCTGTTGCACTAAGGTGCCTGCTTGAGACTCTCACTAATGACGTCCCCCAGGTCCCTCTCGCTAGTAGTTCGGTTTACACTGGCACCCGCTGACCAATACTCCATTTGGGGATTCTTATTTCTAATATGGATCAGCTTACATTTCTCTTCTTTGAATTTGAACTGCCATATCCCTGACCACTTCTCCAGTTTGCCCTGGTCACTTCTCAGAACTCCGATTCTTTCTTCTGTGTTGAATAAGTCAATTTATATTTTAAATTCTGGACTAGGCTGATCTTGCCCTGAGTACCCACTCCTATAGCACAAATAAATACGTTGAAGAGTAGCAGTCCAAGAACCAACCCATACAGAACCCCTCTCATCAAGCTTCTGACCTTGAGCTACTCCTGTTTATCACCACCAAATGAATCCTTTCCCCCAAGCAACTCCCAATCCACTTAACTAATCTATCCCCCATTACCAGGCTTTTCAGATTGTTCAACAGCCTCATGTGCAGGACCAAATCAAAGGCCTCACTGAAGCCCAAGTTCAGAACATCCACAGCTTGGCTCCTGTCAGCCACCTCAGTTATTGTGTTGAAAAGTCAGCTTAGTTCATTTGGCACGATTTCCCCATTACAAAGACATGCTGCCTTGTATCCTGCAGTTCTTCAGTCTCAAGGAATTCCATCATCCTGCTTTTTTTTCCCTTTTTTTGTAATAATCTTGAGTGGTTTCTCCACTGTAGAGGTCAGACTAACCAGTCTTTAATTGTCTAGATGCTCCTTAAACCCTCCTTTGTGAAGAGGAATCATGTGTACCTCACTTCAGTCCCTTGAAACCTTCTATATGGTCAGGAAACACTTGATCAGATCAGCTAGTAGCCCTGCTAGAGCCTTCTTCACCTCACTCAATATCCAGGGGTGGAGTCTGTCAGGGCTTGGTGCCTTATTTTTATTTAATTCCTACATCCTCTTAAGGATCGTGTCCTCTGTGACCAGGTCCATGTCCGGTTACTGTCCTGCCTGCATAACTTCTTTTTTATCTGTTTTCACTCCTTTCTTAGCAGGCATGTTCCCCCATCAAGACTGCCTCTTCTGGCCCTGTCACTCAGCATTTCTCAAACTTACCAGCTTCCTCCCCTATCTTCCTTCTGACTTCCCACCATGGCAAGGGCAGCAGTGCCCAAACCGCTGCAGAAGGATCAGATTCTGGAGAGGGCATCCACATTGCTGATGTGGTGCCTGTGGAGGGTGGTCTTTCATGAAGCTCTGGGTATGTAGGGTGTTCTCTTATTTCCCCTTTCCCTCTGAGATGTCAGTCCAGGGAGTGCTGCAAGCATGTATGAATGTGTTCAGTGCACTTAATCCACTGCGCCTCCCCACCTACTGAGCTGCTCCAATCTGCACTGCCACCTGTGGTCACCCAGGTGGTATTCAAGCACTGGAGCAGGCTGCCCTTCTTCCATGGAGGAGGAGAGCATCCTCTGGAACACTTGGCCCTTCATTCCCTAGCTAGCCCTCAATAACTTGGGCTCTCTTCTGAATCCAGGTCACTGGTGTCCCAAGTGGTAGCACTGCTACTGTGCCAGCAGCTGGACACCTCCAAATCTTCTGCTGGAAGGATTGTACTCTCTGGAATGTACTGTGTCCCACATTTACCTCTGTACACACTAAGGTGAGGTATTCATTTAGGACATCTGCCTTGCTTACATTGTACATTACACATTCCACCTCCTTACTCAACCTCACTATACCCTCCTTTGTTCTCCTATTTTCCCTTATGTATCTGAAGAAGTATGTGTCATTCTGTTTGACCCCCTATTCAGTTCTGAGCTCTGCAACAGCATTGATCTTCCTGGACATAAGTCTCCACCACTCATTCACACTAGTGGGATTAGCGCCGGAGGCACTAAGACCCATCGGGAGCAAACTTTTGCTGGAGGGTCGGCGCGAGAGGCAGGCGCGAGACACAGCGCCCATGGGCAGCGGCCTCGGCGGTGATGACCATCTCGGCGGCGACCCTCAACACGCCTCAGTTCCTTTCCCGCCCGTCAGTGCGCTTCAGTGACGACGTCGCTCGCCTGTCGGGAGTCAAACTTCAAACTAGCGCATAGTTTTCAGTTTGTTTTTTTGTAACTTTATCACGATAAGTAGTATCGCTCAATTTTATTCTATTTTCGTTAAATTTTTCTAATATTTGAATTTTACTTGAAGAAGTCTCGCCTACTGGACGAGTCGACCATGAGCAGGTCAGGTGGCGGTAGGAGACTTCGTATGAAAACTTTCAGTCAGCGGGCTGGGTCGGTCAGCCTCCTTCTCCTCAGCGGGGTTCCGACAACGGTCAGTCCGATGCCGGGGATGGGCACTCCCCGCCAGCATAAAATAAGCGGTCGCATTCTCGGCACCGTTCGACCTCGACTCTTCTTGACCCACAGGTCAAAAGAAGGCATCACCGCGGTCGCCTCTGCGTAATGTCGTGCGTCGATGCTCGGTTGTATTGTTGCTAGTTGCGGTCTCCTTCTTGGTGTAACTTCGATAAATGAGTCCTTGACAGGAGTCCCTCCGCCTATAGGTAGGACTCCAGATAAGCAGTTTCATCAGTGGGCGCTCTTGTGGAGCAATGGGCTCGGAGGTTGGTTCTTCTGCCTGGCTCGGTTGCCTCGGGCCTCGGGCCCCTCCGGCGATCAGGTAGGGCGGTTGGACCTTCCTAGTCGCGTGGCACCTTGATTGCCAGCGACTCCGTCTTAGTGTTTCCCCTCACATGGCTTGCGGCACGGGGGCCTCACCGATGCCCTTATCTCCTGGTTTTTCCTTCTCTAGCTTTCCAGGTTCCTGGGGCTTTCCGGCGCCGGCAGGGTCTGTTGGCTTGTCGGCACCGTTTCGGTGCCACTGGATCAACGGCGCCATCCGCGGTGCGCGAGGTACCGTGGCGCCGCCCGGTGGTGCCGTTGATATGACGGCGCCATTCGCGGTGTAAATCCCGCTGTGATGCCGTCTGCGTATGTACGTCGTCCCGCACCGTCGCGTTCTCGTCACCAGCGCTGCTGGGGGCGCTTGCGGGCAGCGTGCCTCTTTGGCGCTGTCGCCTCCTGATGCCGTCTTCAGCCCGTTTTGCCGTCTACGGCGCGGCAGCCGCCAGGGACTCTCCTTGTTTTTCTGCTATTTCCTCCTCTCCTAATTTTCACTCCTTTCCTGTCCAAACAGTCCTTTCTGGACCATCAGGAGATGATGTTGAGCCTGACCCAGACCTTGGTTGGGTGATGAAGTGGAGAAACAGGATCTTTCTTTGCTACAGAGCCTGTGGTCGAGACCTGTCCTTTAAGTCTCTGTTGAAGAACCTGGGATCCACTCTTTCTCTCCAGACTACAGACATCGATCCTGGGAAGATATTAAGACTCCAGTATCTTCATGGCTGGAGGATCCTCTGGTTTGACTACTCCGATCCAGCCTTCCTTGAGGCGCTGTCTCAAATGGTATGGAATAATCCTGCTCTTATTCCTCAGTGGCTAAATCCATTGATAAGAAGTATTCAGCTCCCAAGGATCGTCCCATTTTGGCATCCCAAGCCTTGCGGATCCTATTGTAGTCCTGGCAGAGAATGACAAGGTCATTCTTCCTCAAACTCTACAGCTCGACCTATTAACAAAGAGTCTCGTAAGATTGATACATTAGGTAAGAGAGTCTTTGCTGTCTCCACTCTAAGTATGCGTATTGCCAGTTATCAAGGCTATTTTTCTCAGTATGAGTATATCCTGTGGCACTCTATGAAAAGAATGGTTGAAGCTCTTCCAGATTCGGATTCCAAGTCAGAGCTTCTTCTGACCGTTATTAGAGTATTGAGTCCAATAACCAACAGGTCAAAGCATATGGACGCTTTAGACATGCTTCTCGCTCAGCAGCCGTGGAGATTTGTACTGGCGCCATTCTGGCTGCGTACTTCTGGCTTCACGAATGATGCTCAGCAGCAGGTGATGGCGCTGCTTTTTGATGGCTCCTTTCTTTTGGCCCTCAGGTGGAGCAAGCCTTAGAGGCCACTCAGAAGACTAGATCGGCCATTAAGTTGGCCAGACCTCCGCCTGTCCCCTCTCGGGGGCATGTGAACAGACGTCAGTTTCATAGTCGTCAGTCCTTTCGAGGCAGAGGCAGGGGAAGCTTCCATAAAAGCCAACCTGCCCAACCTCAAAAGAAGACACAACAGAAAGTGCAGGGGCCTAAAGCTCCCAGTGCTACCTTATGAGTCGTTGGCCCAAGTTCCATCCACTCTGCCCGAGGTGGAACTTTCTCCTCCCGTGGGAGGTCGTCTGATGTACTTCTACAACCAGTGGAAGTCCATAATTTCAGGACAAATGGGTCCCGGATAATTCCGAGGTTATTCTCTCAATTTCTTGAAACCCCGAATTGTCCTCCCAGACGACAACCCAGGTTGTCGGCCTCTCAGTTAGACCTCCTCACCGCGGAGATCCAGGGCCTTCTGAACAACAGGGCAATAGAACTGGTTCCCCCGCATCTGCGAAACTCAGGGTTCTACTCCCATTACTTTCTGGTTCCAAAGAAATTTGGGGGATGCGCCCCATTCTAGACCTCAGAAAGTTAAACAAATTCCTCCCCAGGGAGAAATTCAAGATGATTTCCCTAGGTACCCTGTTACCCTTGCTGCATCAGCACGACTGGCTGGCCTCTCTGGATATGCAGGATGCTTACCAGCATATCCCCGTCCACCCGACCCACCGCAAGTTCCTCAGGTTTGTAGCTTTGGGTCAGCATTATCAGTTCAGAGTCCTGCCCTTTGGGCTATCCTCGGCGCCGCGAGTTTTTACAAAGTGTTGTGCAGTTCTCGCGGCGCATCTCAGGAAAGTCGGACTCCGAGTGTTTCCCTACCTGGACGATTGGCTTCTAGCAAGCCCTTCCATCAAGGGACTTTGGAAGCCGTGCAAACGACTTCTCGTCTTCTCACGTCCGTGGGATTTCTGCTGAATTTGAAAAATCTCAACTGCAACCTCCCAGAGGCTCCTTTTCATAGGGGCCTTCTAGACACCTCTTCAGCGAGGCTTTCCTTCCAGAGGACAGGAGACCGACATCCTTGAATGGCCTGTTACATCAGGGAGAACCAATCGGTTACAGCTCTCTCGATGCAACGCATGTTGGGTCTCATGGCATCCTCGGTCTTCACTGTCCCTCTGGCCCGACTGCACATGAGAACCACCCAATGGATGCTCTCCACTCAGTGGTCCCCGACCTCTCACCCCCAGTCTTATCCCATCAAGGTGAGGAGCCCTTAAGGTCTCTCACTGGTGGTCTCAAAGAGCAATCTCCTGGAAGGATTCCCTTTGCTCCCCGGATCATCAGATCTCCATCACCACAGGCGCATCGCTAATGGGATGGGGCTCACTGTCTCTCCTCTCACACTCAAGGTGTATGGACTCAGTTGAAACTCATCTCCACATAAATGTCCTGGAGATGAGAGCGGTCTCTATGCAATCCGAGCTCTGAAGGATGTCCTTTGTCACAAGAACATTCTCCTTCAAACGGACAACAAAGCAGTGATGTATTACATCAACAAGCAAGGCGGTGCTCATTCTTATCCCTTTGCAGGGAAGCAATGAGGGTGTGGGAGTGGTGCTTGGAGCACAAGTCTCTGATTCAGCGGTTTATCTGCGGGTATACAAAATGACCTAGCAGATCACCTCAGCAGAGCGAGGCAGACCCTCACAGTGGTCTCTCGATCCAGCCGTAGCTCGGTCCCTGTTCAAGAGTGGGGGACTCCAGACCTGGACCTTTTTGCATCCCCACTCAACGCAAAACTGCCTCTCTTCTGCTCCAGAAATCCAGGGCCTGGCATTTTCTGTCAGGATGCGTTCAGGCTGCGGTGGACAAACGCTTTCTTTACGCCTTTCCACCGCTTCCTCTAATCCAGAGAGTACTCCTCAAGTTTGAGTCTCAGGGGACCAAGATGATTCTCATTGCTCCTTCCTGGCCTCGGCAACTATGGTTTCCTCTACTCAACAGTATGTTGGCAGCCCTCCGAGACCACTTCCTTTGCAAATCAGTCTTTGACTCTGGGTTCGTTGGTCCATCCAACCTGAAATCACTTCACCTTCATGCTTGGCTCCTGAAGAGATAGAAGTGAATCGGTTCAACGTTTCTCGTAGAGTCTCAGACATCCTTCTGGCTGCTCGAGCCAGCCACCCAGAAATCAGCTTCAAATGAGCGTTTTCTCTCTGGTGTGCAAAATCCTCTTGGAATCCCTTTTCCTGTCCTCCTGGCAAGGTTCTGGAGTATCTTTTGGACCTGTCAAACTTAGGTCTTCAGTACTCCACAGTTAAAGTTCACCTTAGTGCCATCTCAGCGTTCCATGAGCGGTTTCTTCCTTAACTCTGGCTCAGTTACCTATGATGAAGAGATTTCTTAAGGGATTCTCCATACAGACCCCTGTTAAGCGTCCAGTTGCAGCCTGGGACATTAACCTGGTGCTGGACATGCTCACTAGGAAGCCTTTCGAACCCTTAGCTACCTGTGAGCTAAAATTTCTTACCTGGAAGACTGCCTTCCTGGTGGCCATTACCTCCAGCCCGCAGGGTCTCTGAGATACATGCCTGGTTACTGGACCCTCCGTATACTGTATTCCATAAAGACAAGGTAGTTCTCCTACTCATCCTAAATTTCTTCCCAAGGTTGTGTCAGAATTCCATCTAAACCAACCTCTGGTACTTCCTGCTTACTTAGCTAATTTCAAAATGAGAGACAGCTCTTCATTCCTTGGATATTAAGAGAGCCTTGCGGTTCCTATTTAGATAGAACCAAGTATGTTCTAAGACTCAGCAACTGTTCGTTTCTTTCAGCGACCGGCTGGGTCAACCTGTCGCTATTAGATGCATCTCTTCATGGTTAGTGGCGTAGCCGTCATTGCTATTCCATGGCTCAAGTTAAATTAGAAGGTAGAGTGTCAAACTCCACTCTACTACGATGGCGGCATCAGTATCCTTAGCGAAATCGCAATGTTCCAATTGCAGATATATGCAACGTGCCGCCACCTGGAGCTCAGTGTATACCTTCGTTAAGCACTATGCACTGGATGTTCATGCTAGGCGACATTCCGCATTCGGCAGAACTATCCTTAATGGGCTTCTATCTTAGACGCATGAGCTCTGGCTCTCCTGCCGCCCTTTTGGGGGATTATCAGCTTGGTACTCTCCCACTAGTGTGAATGAGTGGTGGAGACTTATGTCCAGGAAGATAGGAAAATTACGTACCTACCGTAATTCTTGATCTTCTTGGACGAGTCTCCACCACTCATTCACACGCCCACCCTCCATCCCCCGAGCTCACCGCTGTATTGGTCTTCACTCCCTCAAATCTTTAGGCCGTGAGGACTTCTTTGCTGACCCTTCTTACACGGGTCATACGGACTATCTTATGTCCGTTTTTAATATTGAGTTTATCTTTCGTTAGTTGCGCTGCACCTCCTTGGTAAAAAAGTACTGGGCGGTTGGAGGTCGTCGCCGAGATGGTCATTACCGCTCGAGCGCTGCTCACGGGCGCCGTGTCTCGCTGGGCGCCGTCTCTCGCGCCGACCCTCCAGCAAAAAGTTTGCTCCCGATGGGTCTTAGTGCCTCCGGCGCTAATCCCACTAGTGTGAATGAGTGGTGGAGACTCGTCCAAGAAGATCAAGAATTACGGTAGGTACGTAATTTTCCTTTTTGTGCACAGCTGTCCCTACTTCTCTCTGTCTCTAAAAGTAGATGGACCTACACTCCTACTACTGCTCCTTCTTGTACACCATGAAAGCTAACCTGTTCTTACCTACTGCTTCTATAATGCCCCTGACAAACTAAAGAGGTATCCTATTCTTCCTGGCCTTGCACACCATCCTTATACAGCTCTGAGGCACCATCAGAACTGTCTTCATGATGATACCCCACTTTGCCTCAGCCCCATCACCTTGCTGACACCCACTAGCTATTCCATGTATATCCTAGTCATTTAAGCATTTTACCATTCTGAAGTCTAGTACCTGAGTCTTTGTTTTTGTGGGTTCTGTCAGGAGTGGAAAGGAAAACCACACTGTTTCTGTCGCCTGTACCTAGAATGACTTTGCTAACATTATCCAAGGTGTCCACATTCATGACCACCAGATGTAGGATTGCTCCATGTCTGGTGTCATCACTGGCATGATGCGATATGCAGTAGTGAAAAAAGTTCACCAGTTATTAATTGCTATTGCTCCAACGCTGGAATGGTCCAGTCCATGTCAAGCACATTGAGATGACCAACCAGGTCGGTCCTCACCATCACTGCTTCCTCCCTTCTTGATCTCATTAGCCAGTAGGTGGTTGCTGACTTTCAGCTGGTTAAGGGTCCCGTAAGTCACACCCATCCTTATATTTCACACCCTCTACTATTAGCTGTACCCACAGCATTTCCATTTCTCTGAGTACCATGAATGTCTCTTCCATGCACCCTTCACTTTCCTTTACATGCAACACAAACCCTCCCTTTCTCAGTTCTCTATCTCTCCTAAATAGGTTATACCCAGACATCCTGGTATTCAAGTTGTGGCAAGGAGTAGCCTCCATTTCTTTAATCTCTACAATGTCAGCCACAGCCTGTGAGGTCCGTACCTGCAGATTTCTCATCTTAGAAACATAGAAACATAGAAGTTGACAGCAGATAAGGACTGCAAGGCCCATCCAGTATGCCCATTTCTTTTTCTATCTTATAAATGTGCCATCGGCCTTTGCTCTGTCAGTGGCCTATCTATTCATACTCATTTGTATTGCTCCCTTATGCCAATCCCATGCCTGTTTGAAGCCCTGCACTGTATTCATAGCCATCACTTCTTGAGGTAGGCCATTCCATGCATCCACCACCCTTTCTGTGAAAAAGAATTTCCTCACATTACCCCTTAATTGGCCCCCCTCTAATCTCATGCTGTGTCCTCTTGTCCTGCTATTTTTCTTATATTTAAACATGTTAGACTCTTTCACCTTGTTAATGCCCTTAAGGTGTTTGAATGCCTCGATCATATCACCTCTCTCCCTCCTTTGCTCAGGGTATACATATTGAGCTCTGTTAATCTGTCCTCATATGTCTTCTGATGCAGTCTCTGCACCATTTGGTTGCCTTCTCTGGACTGCCTCAATTTGGTTAATGTCCTTGTGAAGGTGTGGCCTCCAATACTGCGTAGAGTACTCAGATGGGGCCCTAACCAGTGTCTTGTAAAGAGGATTATTACCCCTCTTATGACTTGTGATACCCCTACTAATACACCCTAACACCCCCCTAGCCTTACCTACTGCTTTAGAGGTCTGCTTGGATGATTTCAGGTCATCAGTGATGATGATGCCCAAGTCTCTTTCTTCCTTTGTGACTGCTAGCAACTCATCTCCCAGCCTAGAGGTGGCTTCAGGGTTTCTCTTCCCTATGTGCATGATCTTGCACTTCCTTGCATTAAATCCCAGGTGCCACTCTTCTGACCATTTTGCTAGTTTATCCAGATCTCTTCTCATTCTGCCCACCCCATCTGGATCATCTACTCAGTTGCAGATCTTGGTGTCATCTGCAAACAGACAAGCCTTACCCTCTAGTCCATCTGCAAGGTCACATCTTGCACCAAACTCCTGACTTTAAGGCTTATTGTTCCACCATACCATTTTATTCCTCCCAGTTACTAGCCTATGTTCATGTCTAAACCTTTGATACTTTGTTTACCATCTTTCTGCTCACTCCCTGCTGATCTTGTTTCAGTGCCCTGACCACTTACTGGTTGAGTACTAGCCGGGTTCCCTTCCACCTCAACCATGCTGGAGGAGCCCTCAGTACTAGCATCTCTCAAACTAGTTTAAATGTTTTTCAGATCTTCAGCCTTTTGCCCCCAGTTCATCAACCCACTTCCTTGTTGGATGGTGGTCATTCCACTTCAACAGCATTCTATTCCAGATTTCTTTCCCAGTTGCCAGTGAAGTTATACCCTCATCACACCACTTTTTTTGCCGGGAATTAAATGTTAATATTCTCTCCATTCTCCTATATGTATTATGGCAGGAGCTTAAATAATGTTATTGACAATGGCACTGCCTTCAACTTCTTCATTTAGTGTTCAGAAGTTATTTTTTACCTCCTCCGTTTCTTGATTGACTAAATCATTTGTCCCAGTGTGGACAATCACCATACGCTTTACCATCCACTCAGTCCTAATGGTGTCACTGTCCTCTCTAGCTGTGGATGCTATTAAAATTCCACAGTTCAGACAGCTTTGCCTCATGTGCCTAGAGGGAAAAAGAATGACAGGTAGGAGCCCACACTTGACAAAAATGCTCCATTTAAACTAACAAATCCTCTCTGGCTACTGTAAAAAGCATCCTCAGACTAATTGTATATTTTAAGACTTACCCTTGAAGTCACAATTGTTATTATGTTGTCTTGAGCATGGGCAAGCAACATATTAAGATAGCTTGGAATAGTAGGTTTTGGAGGTCCAGTCCTGTTGTGGCTAGTGCCATCACTGCTTTTGGGGCTGGTCTCTGTAACACCAGTAAATGTCCATGCTGTCTAGGACAGCAGTTGAAAAGCATGCCACCAATCTGAAATGATTTTGCCACTGCCATGAGGGAGCTCCCCCTCATTGCAGGGAGTGCCTTGCCTGGTGTAACATTTCAATAAACATGGTAGCTGCTGTTGCCATCCACCTCTCAGTGTCCCAGGAAAGCCAACCTCAGTGGTGCCCAATCCCCTGTTAGAATCCCCCATCCCAGTTAATTTGCTGATGGGGGAACCCAATCCCCATCAGTATAATGTCCCCCCAAAAATCATTTCTCTAGCAGAGTGCCCAACTCTCCTGAATCATGCATGCCCAAAACAGACCCTTTTCTTTGCTAATTGGGTGCCCAGTCCCCTGGCTTTCAGTCCCCTCAAAAACACCCAGGTAGCACACTGGGAGCCCACCCCAGTATGCCAAATCTACCTGTAAAAAAAGAAAACCTTCCTGCAAAGTTTTTTTAATTGTTTTACCTGTAAACAAGAAAACTCTGCACATTCGCATCCCCCTCACCTCATACTTACCTCCAGAACTCTGCGTGACAATCTTCAGTGGAGTGGGAACATGTCTGCACTCTTCAAAGCCGACCATGAACTGAAGAAATGCCTGTAAGCTGTATAATGGCATAAATGGAGTTTTTTCAACTTAGGTGGATACCTCAGCCATTTTTGCAAATTTTTGTACCAAATTTTCAACATGAGGTTATTGGGACCACACCTCATGAATTCAGTCACTGTCATGTTGTTATTCTGTCCCGAAAGGTGATTTTGCAGTCACTGCATGGACTCACCTTTTGGGACTGATTAATGAAATGACAGTACCACTGTTCATGAGGTGGCTCACAAAATGCCTATGTTGAAAATTTGGTGATAAAATTCCACAAAATGAGTATATTAGGAGCGTGCATTGGGTACTTTCCATGCACACTCGTAACTTTGAGAATTGTTAATATTTTCACTCCAGAATTTTTTATATTTTCACTCCAGATTTTCATCATTGCCATTTTTGCACACCTCCTTATGAACAGTACAGCTGTCATTTTTCACAACCTGCCCGAAATGTGGTTCTGCATATCTGGCTTGCAATGGTGTGGTCGCTGTGGGAAATCAATGTTCAGGACAGAGTAAGAAAATCATAGTGACACTGTTCATGAGCAGAGATCCCAAAATGCCTGTGTTGAAAATTTGGTCAAAGAATTCAAAAAAATGACTGTGTTATGAGTGTGCACTGCACAGTTTTCATGTATGCTTGTAACTTCAAAATTTTTTAATATTTTCATTCCAGACTTTCAACATTACCATCTCTTCACACCACCTTATGAATGGTGCAGCTGACATTTTTCACATCCTGCTTGAATTGTATTTTCTCACATTTGACAGAGAATGGCATGGTTACTGAGGGAAATCAATGTCTGGGACAGATTAACAAAATCACAGTGCCACTGTTCATGAGCACAGATCCCAAATGCTTTCATGAGGTGGGGTCACAAAAAGGCCATGTTGAAAATTTGAAGTGAAAACATCAACAAACGTCCCGGGGCATCAAGGTTTCTAACAATAACATCCCACCCTGTACAGACTGACAGGCATCAGGGGTGTGCCTTTGGATTGTTGGCTGTAATATTCATGCCATTCAACCCCCACCCCTACCCTGCAGCCACTGACAGGCATCAAAGTATGTCTTGGACTCTTTGGCCCCAAAGTTCACCCCATTCTCCTATATTGCACCCATCTCAACATACTTCCTTATGGAATGCGATGAGTGTAAGGCCCAATGACCCCAAGACACAATGCAATACTTGTCAGAGTCTGCAAAGTGGGATGAGGTGAAATGGCATGAGTGTTATAGCTGAAGACCCAAAGGCACACCTCAATGCCTGTCAGTCTCTGCAGGGTGGGGTGGGGTTGATGTTGATTCCATACTTCACTGCCATTCCTATTATGCATCTCTCTAACTCCTGCAATACCAATGCCAATGCCAGCAAGACAACATTCAACATTGACAAATGCTTGTTTTTTTGTATATTTCATGCTGCATCCAGTAGTTCCATAGAGAATAATGCATAGGTGACTGTATGTTATGAAATGTTTTACACATATGAGATGTGTGATGACCCACAAACCTCAAGAGCACATCTCAAGAGGATTATTAGGTCATCATACATGAAGGGTGTATAAAAAACTTCATAGAGAAACAGTCATCTGTGTTTTATTATTTATAATTACTGGTGCAATGAGTTGATTCCTGTGACCATCAGAAAGCAGATGATCTTTTTCCAGTGGTCATTAGCCCTACTGCCCCTTGGTCAGTGTCTCTCCTCCACACATTTACACACACACACACACACAAACACACACTCTCTCTCTCGCTCTCTATCACACACTCTGTCTCTCTCACTGTCCAGTATCTACATTCTATTTTTTTTTTACTTAAACTTCTGAACCACACCCAGCTAGCCCTCTAGGCTGTCAGCCACGGCACCATCCTGGATCACACTCACCGTCTCTTCAGCCTGACACACACCAGGATCAACCACTTAAAGATAAAAAAGGTAAATGATGAAGAATGAAAGTGAATGCTAGGGGCTTCTCACTAAGCAAGCCAATTTCTGCTACTCGTTCAGGGAGTAGAGGTGCAACAAAATGAAATTTCACTGGTGAAATTCTAGCAAAATCATGAATTTTACCATGCAAAATATTTTGCGAAATTCTGGCATTCAGCAAAATAGTTTGCAGGTGTGAAATGTGGAATGTCCCCCACTAAATGCAGAATTTCACCAGCAAAATGTGGAATTTCACCTGCAAATTGCAGAATATGGCCCATGAGTGGGGCAGAATTCTGCATTTCACTAGTGGAATTTTGCATTTCACACCCTTGAAATATTTCTTGAAATGTGCAAATTTCATGAAATATTTCAAGGAAAGAAATTTGAGGATTTCACCCATCTGATACAGTGGAGTGTGAGCCTGCAAATGCCTTAATAACTCAGCTTTTGAAAACTAATTGAAGTGATTTGATATAGGGGTCACCAGTAATTACATAATATTAATGTCAACGTCTAAAAAATTTACAAAACTTGCTTTAATAAGATGTCATTGTCCACCTAGGGATAAATGACCTGGCTGAGAAAGGGATCAGAGCAGTGCAGGAAGAGTTTGTGGAATTGGGGAGGGGCCTTAGACAAGTAGCACACATGGTAACCTTCTCAAAGGTGTAACCTGTCTATGGCATGGGTGAGGCTAGGGTGCTCCACACCATGGGATTCAATAAGTGGTTGAAGAACTGATGCACAGCTCATGGATTTGGCTTCACTGGGGACTGGGGGTCCACCTAGATTGATGCAGGCCTATACTGGCATGATGGTCTGCATCTGTCCAGGAGGGGAGCCAGGATCCTAGGTAATAGGTTTAAATGCTTCATTGGCACGCATTTAAACTAGCCAAGGGGAAGGCACTGGAAAGGAGCAGGGAAATCCTAATCCACCCCAAATAAATAAGGGTAGTAAGTGAGGTAAACACCAAGATAGAGATGTCAATAGGGAGAAGAGCAGGGGTAAATGGAGAAAATGACAAAGGCAATAAGGACAGGGATGGGGCAAAAAGGGGTAAGGCCATCAAGAAATGGAGGGTAATGAGTACCAATGCCCATAGTCTGGGCAACAAGATCCCTGAACTGGTGGTCTTGATGGAAGAGGGATTCCTGGGTATTGTAGCAGTCACAGAAACATGGTACATTGAGAACCATGATTAGGATGTTAACATACCAGGGTACACAACCTACAGGAAAGACAGGGAGGGGAGAGGATGGGGAGAAGTAGCTCTCTATGTAAGGGAAGGGATTAAAACAATGGAACAAAAGAGTAAACAGGGAGGAGAGGAGGCACTGTGGGTCACCTTAGAGACTGGAAATGGCACCACAATCCACACAGGGCTTGTAGAGAGACCCCATCTCGGGGGAAGGAATGGACAAGGATATGATAGAAGGCATCTTTAGAATGGCAGAGAAAGGGAAGATACTGTTGATGGGGGACCTGAATATGCCAGATGTTAACTGAAGTACCTTTGCTGCAGCCACATCCAGGAGCAGGGCCATTCTCGATGTTCTATAGCTGGCATGCCTCAGACAGCTAGTTTTGGAACCCACTCATGAGGGAGCAATCTTAGACCTCATACTCTCAAATGGGGACAGTGAGAGGATCTCAGATCTAGAAGTGGGTAGCCATCTGAGAACAAGTTGCCACCAAACAGTGTGATTCACTGATAAACTCAGTTACAGAGTCAAGCCATACAAAAGTGAGGGTACTGGACTTCAGGAGGGTTGACTTTGACAAGATGGAAGAGTGCCTTAGAAAAGCACTAGCAAACAGGCTAGAAGGAGGAGTGAAGCATCAATGGGGAAACATCAAAACTGCCATCACAGAGGCAACAAGCCTTTGTGTGAAACAAACAAATCAAAATGAAAGAAAATGCCACTATGGTTCTCAAAAGAGGTGATAGGGAAGGTTAGGGAGAAAAAGATAACATTTAGGAAGTATAAGGAAACACAGAAGGTGCAGGACAGAGAACTGTACCAGTTAAGGCAGAAAGAAGCAGGGAGGGAGGGAAGTCAGAATTGCAAAGGCCCAAAACTGAGGAAAAGATAGCCAGCACAGTTAAGAAGGGGGATACAACCTTTTATAGGTACATCAGGGAGTGTAGAAAGACAAAGGGAGGGATAGTGAGGCTGAATAAAATGGCTAGTGGGCGGGCAGAGAGGGACAGTGAAAAAGCAGGGATACTGAACAAATACTTCTGCTCAGTATTTACAAAAGAGGAGGAGGAGGAAGGGGAGGTGCCTAATCCAATTAACAGAAGTACTCAGGATAGGGGGTCGATCCCAGTCCTTTCACAGAAGAAAAGGTTCTGAAATAACTCCTTAAACTGAAGGTGGACAAAGCAATGGGGCCTGATGGAATTCACCCCAGAATTCTAAAAGAATTAAGGGAAGAACTAGAGACACCACTGATTACACTTTTTAACAAATCATGGGAGGATAGTGTTGTACCTGAGGACTGGATGAAGGTGGATGTGATTCCTATTCACAAAAATGGGAGCAAGACAGAGGCAGGAAAATACAGACCTGTCAGTTTGACCTCTGTGGTACGGAAAGTGATGGAATCACTTCTGAAGGAGAGAATTGTTGAGTACCTAGAGGCCAGTGGGGCACATGACCTAAGGACGCATGGATTCACAGTGGGAAGGTCATGTCAGAAGAATCTAATTGATTTCTTTGACTTGGTGACCAAAACAGTAGACCAGGAAGATACTGTGGACATGGCCTATCCAGACTTTAGCAAAGCATTTGACATAGTCCCACACAAAAGAATAATAATCAAATTAACCAGCCTGGGAGTGGGTCCCATGGTGGTAGCCTGGGCAAAACATTGGCTGGACAACAGGAAACAGAAGGTAATTGTAAATGGAGTCCACTCTGAAGAAAGGGGGGTTACTAGTGGGGTACCACAGGGTTCAGTACTGGGTCCAGTCCTTTTTAATGTCTTTACAAGTGGCATTGCAGAGGGACTGGAAGGAAAAAAATATGCCTTTTTGCAGATGACACACAGATCTGCAACAGGGTTGATACACAAGGAGGCATGGAAAGGATGAGAAGGGACTTGGTAAGGTTGGAGGACTGGTCAGAAGTATGACAGCTTGGATTCAATGCCAAGAAGTGTAAAATAATGCACCTGGGAAACAAAAACTCAGGGGAAGATTATACAATGGGGGGGGGTGGTAGTAACAAAAACAACAAATTCTGGTCAGATCCACCATGGCTGCATGATGAAGTTAGTGAGGTTGTGTGAAACTGTTAAGGAGACATGGAGAAACTACACAATGATTTTTAACTAGTAAGATTTGTTTTATTTTGCATTCTAAGGAAAGCAGACATTATTAGGAAAAGATATGGAGGTGTACTGTAGATTTCAATGGAAGGAATGGTAAGCAAAATAAGTTTGACTGGTAGAATAGGTGGCAGTACATGAAAAAGTAATGGCTGGCATACGTTCAGTCTTGGGATTATTTACACAGTTTTATAGAGAAAAACAGCGGGTTTGTCCATGCGGCAATGTAAGTTAAATTTAAGTAATGTGTTGATGTCAGGCAGTCAGGTGTAATGATGGACTTCATTATTATGTTGGCTTGCGTGCATGCGCAAGCAACATCTTGCGCTAGAGCGGGTCTTGCGGGCACGGCTGCTGTTGGGCGAATGCAGGGCATGCATCAGGAGGTGCATCCCTCATTCCCCAATCAGCCTGCATGCCACCATCATACCATGCATTCATAATGGGATGAGCACACCAAAGCAAAGGTCCACTGCAATCCAAGCAAAGTTTGCCATACGCAGCGGTCCTTTGCTTGCCGTGCTCACCACCATTATGACCATAGTCGGCGAGCAGGCAGCCGCCTCATGCTTCCCGATATCGGGGTGCCCAATCCCCCTGTCAGCAACCACCCCGTGTTTGTGTGCCAATGGGGGAGCCCACTCCCACATCAGCAGACGCCCCGCAAATGTGGAATGCCGAGGGGGTGCCCAATCCCCCTCGGCTCAAGCCCCCCTGCTTTCTTTGCCCGCCGACGGGGAGCCCACTCCACATCGGCATCACCCCCCCAACTGTTGAATGCCAAGGGGTACCCAATCTCTCTCAGCTCATGCTCCCCCCTTTCTTTGTTTGCTGGCAGGGGTGCCCAATCCCCTGCAGACATTACCCCCGTGTTGTGGCCAACGAGGGTGCCCAATCCCCCATCGGCTACTGACACCCCCAAAAACCCACTTAGGTGGCACACTGGGAGCCCACCCCAGCATGCCAAATGCCCTGTAATGAGAAATCTGTCCCACGATGGTTTTCCTTTTTTTTTAACCTGCAGAACGAAAACCATCCCTCGTAGTCTAGATGCCCCTCCCCCACCCGCACCCACCCACCCACTGAACACCTGCCTCCCTCACCCCCACTCACCCCATACTTACCTCCAGACTCCGGCTCGACGATCTTCCGTGGACTGAGAACACGTCTCCACTCTTCAAAGCCGACCGTGAACTGAGGAAATGCCGGTAAGCTGTATAATGCAATGAATAGGGTTTTTTCAACTTTGCTGCATATCTCAGGCATTTCTTGGAATTTTGGCACCAAATTTTCAACATGGGGTTTTTGGGGCCCCTCCTCATGAATTCTATCATGGCGTTAATCGGCCTCTAAAGGTGATTTCGCAGTCAGTGCGTGAAATCACCTTTCAGGACTCATTAATGAAATGACAGTGCCAGTGTTCATGAGGTGGACTCTCAAGAAACCTATGTTCCAAATTTGGTGGAAAAAATCCAACAAATGCCTGTTTTACGAGTGTGTGTTGCACAGTTGCTACGCAGGCTCATAACTTCGCGCATTCACAATATTTTGATGCCATATTTTCAGCATTGTCATTTTTGTGCACCTCCTTGTGAACAGTACAGCTGTCATTTTCCACATCCTGCCCAAAATGTGTTTCCGCACTTCCGGCGCACAATTATGCAGTCGCTGTGGGAAATCAGTGTTTGGGCCAGATTATGAAAATGACAGTGACACAGTTCATGAGCAGAGCTCCTAGAATGCATATTTCGAAAATTTGGAGCTGATACTCCATAAAATGACTGTGGTACAAGCGTGTGTTGGCAGATTGCACGCATGCTCGTACCGTCGTGCATTTGTGATATTTTCAGTCTGGATTTTCACCATTGCCATTTTTACACACCTTTTGATGAACAGTACAGCCATCACTTCACATATCCTGCCCAAAATGTGTTTCTGCACTTCTGGCGCAGAATAGCGTGGTTGCTGTGCGAAATCACTTCTTGGGACACTTTGAGGAAATGACAGTGACACTGTACATGAGCAGAGGTGCTAAAATGCCTATGTTGAAAATTTGGTGCCAAACGCCCATAAACTGGCAGTGCTGCAAGCGTGCCTTGCATATTTCCCGTGCACCCTTGCAACTCCACAAATTCCGCATATTTGTATGCCACATTTTCAGCACTAGCATTTTACTACACCTCCTTATGAACTGTGCATCTGTCATTTTTCACATCCTGCCCAGCATGTTTTCCCGCACTGCACTAACAAACACCCACAGGGACACCCTAATGCCTCTCACTCTCTGCAGGGTGGGGGTGGGTTGGCATCAGTTCAGTACTTGACTGCCACTCCTATGCTGCATCTCTCTAACTCCTGCACTGCCAATGGCAGCAAGACAACATTCGGCATTGACAAATGCTTGTTAGACAAAATGTAATAGTAACTTTTATAAGGGGTCAACCTGAAATCATCCAAGCAGGCCACTAAAGCAGTAGGCAAAGTTAGGGGGATGTTGGGGTGTATTAGTTGGGGTATCACAAGTCAGAAGAGGGAGGTAATAATCATCCCTCTTTACAAGAGACTGGTTAGGCCCCATCTGGAGTATTGCATGAAGAACTGAAGGCCACACCTTCACAAGGACATTAACCAAATTGAGGCAGTCCAGAGAAGGGCAACCAAAATGGTGCAGGGACTGCATCAGATAACATATGAGGACAGATTAAAGGAGCTCAATATGTGTACCCTAGAGTAAATGAGGGAGAGAGGTGATACGTGTATGATCGAAACATTCAAACACCTTAAGGGCACTAACAAGGTAAAAGAGTCTAACATGTTTCAATATAAGAAAAATAGCTGGACAAGAGGATACAGCATGAGATTAGAGGGAGGCCAATAAAGGGATAATATGAGGAAGTTCTTTTTTACAGAAAGGGTGGTGGATGCACGAACGGCCTACCACAGGAAGTGGGGGATATGAATACAGTGCAGGGCTTCAAACAGGCATGGGATAGGCATAAGGGATTAGTACAGATGAGTATGAATAGATAGGCCATTGACAGAGCAAAGGCTGATGACACATCCATAAGGTAGAAAAAGAAATGGGCAGAATGGATGGGCCTTGTGGTCCTTATCTGCCATCATCTTCTATGTTTCTATGTCACTATTGATAAGGTTAAGGTAGTTATGCCTGTGATAATGGGAATATCAGGACAGTATGAGGTATATTCAGTAGTGGAGTTCAAATATGCACTGTATCATAAGTATGTGTTCAGAGTACAGGCACATGTGATATGCAGGTCTATTTTACATATACAGTAGGTAAAAATAGGAGTAGATGCAATTGATAGAAAAATAGATAATTACATAGATAGACATACAAACAGACAGACAGATAGACAGAGAGAGAAGTTATAGTCATGACAGTCTTTGGAGAGGCAACTGCCCCTACAGTCACAGTCATGTTCACTAATTTGGGTTGAAAAACATTTCAAGCAGCACTATTTTGCTGTCAGTAGTTGCCTATGGGTTTAAACATGTATTGGAATGTCTTAAAACAGTTATAGTACAAGAAAAACAATGAAAGCAATTGTGTTACAGTTGCGTACTGAAACATACATGTAATACACATGTTGTAACCTTGCTCCAATGAGCATTCTCCCCCAAGCAGAGTGCCAGTCCTAAAGCGCATCTGATGCCTTCAGGATAACCGAAAGAAAACATAATATTTAGATACAGATCAGTTTATATTTCACATTAGTTCTGTATTTTTCCCCCATTATTTTTTACTGAGGCCATTTGCAAGAAAAGAGGACTGCTGCTCCTGAAGTGCTCATGTATTCCTGGTGCTTTCTCCCTACCTGAGGTCATAATGCATGGCTTGTGACATTACAGTTACTCCCATGACAGCAGACTGTGATGTCACAACATAGCATTATGACCTGAAGTAGGGAGTAAGCTACAGAGGCAGATGAACTCTAACACATAAAGATAATATATTCATGCATATTTCCTCTGTAATAAAAGATAGGCAGGAGAAATCTACAGAATATATTTAAAATGTAAGCTGAGTTGTACCAAGTTATTTGTTTTTTCAAAGTTTTCACTGTGGCATCAGCAGCTCTGATTATAAAGAGGAGACCAGAAAAAATGTGTCTCAAAGTAAATGTAGAATAATGTTTCTTAAATCTGTTTCAAAATATTAGGCTTTTCCTCTTTTTTTTAATTTTTTTATTTAATGATAAAAAGAAGTAGCACCTTTCTTCTGACCAGACTAATGTAAAGTATGACAGTCAGTGGTTTGGGATGTGCTAAGTGTCCCCTGGGCAAAGTGTGCTCCTTCTCTCACTAGACAGTAAACTGCATAAAAAAAAAAAAAAAAAAAAAAAAACACACAGATCAGTCATTCTGTATGACATGCAGAGGTACAACAACAGGGGGCAAGAGTTGTTTGGGACTACAGCTTCCATTTTTGAAATGGAACTAATTTCATGTTGATCTTGTCTCCTGTTCTAGCCTGAAAAGAACATATTTTAAATGCCTGTTTTTAGTGTGCATGATGGACTGTTTTGCCATTTAGGAGCCAAAGAATGAATGTGTAACAGGTGACATTATGCTTACCTAGCAATTGTATGCCAGAGCAATGTAAGCTTGTAATTAAGAACTGGATCAGTGGAAGGCCATTGCCAGGTTATTAAACACACTGGCAGAACTTAGATGTATAGCTAACAAATTGCTGCACAGTACTTTGAGAATGTGCAAAGTGTAAAACATTGGTTGGGAATTTTAATAGCTGGACACTGAGCTGGTGTCTTAAACAAATATGTAAGAATTCTACATGGATGTTATTTTTTCTAGCTGCTCTTTATCATCTTGTATGGAGACACCTGCATTTTCAATAAAGAGCTGTCTTAACACTAGTATCACAAGATCTGCCAATGGTAATATCTGAAGCCACATAAATGGAAAATTAAGAATGCCTGCTTACTCCATTGAAATGAGATGTATGCTGTCCCATTGTGTGTCATAGCAGCATTTCTAATTTTGAACTTGGCACCACCACAACAAAGAGTTCTCAATTTCTTCAATGACAACAAATAAAAAACACACTTCATCATCAAAGTGTGTGTTTACCAAGTACTGTGCCCAGGATTAAAATACTTTGAACCCCCTCTCCTCAAACATGTGCCCTGACATGAAACTGCATGTGTGACTGTAAAGATAATTAAAAATGGATTTCTAGATGCATTACTAAAACCAATGCTTCATAGAAACATAGAAACATAGACTTTGACTGCAGATAAGGACCACTTGGCCACCCAGTCTGCCCATTCCCTACCTATTGCATAAGCTGCAGATTCTAGTTAACCAACAGCCTACTTCCTGCAACCCCCCACTATAATTGCCTTATGTCTGTCCCATGCATGTTTGAATTCCCCACTGTTTTAGACCCCACAACCTCTCCAGGAAGGCGGTTCCATGCATCCACCACTCTCTCCGTGAAAAAGAATTTCCTCACATTACCCCTTAGCCGTCCCCCCTCTAACTTTAAATTGTTCCCCTTGTTCTTACACATCTCTTTTTCTGAAAGATGCTACCCTCCTGGACTTTGTTGGTTCCCTTGAGGTACTTAAAAGTTTCTATCATGCCCTCCCGTCCCTCCTTTCATCAAGGATATACATAAAAAGCTCTCCTAGTCTCTCTTCATATGGTTTCTGATGTAGATCCTGCACCATTTAGTTGCCCTCCTCTGGACTGTTTCCATCCTGTCTATGTCCTTGCATAGATGAGGTCTCCAAAACTGCATGCAGTACTCCAGATGGGGTCTCACTAATTGTCTGTACAGAGGGATAACCACTTCCCTTTTTCTACTTGTGATGCCCCTCCCTATGCATCCCAGTATCCCCCTGGCTCTCCTTACTGACTTCTCACATTGCTTACCCACCTTTAGGTCATCTGATATGACTACACCCAGATCCCTTTCCATTATTGTTGTTGTTAGTACCTCCCCTGCTATTGTGTACTCTTCTCCTAGTTTTTTATTTCCCAGGTGCATTACTTTGCACTTCTTTGCACTGAATCTAAGTTGCCATATGTCTGACCATTCCTCCAACCTTGCCAAGTCCCTTCTCATCCTTTCTACCCCCTTGTGTATCAACTCTGTTACAGATCTTTGTGTCATCTGCAAAGAGGCATACCTTTCCTTCCAGACCCTCTGCAATGTCACCTATAAAGACGTTAAAGAGGACTGGACCCAGTACTGAGCCTGAGGTACTCCACTAGTAACCCCTTTCTTCAGAATGTGTTCCATTCACTGTTACCTTCTGTGTCCTGTTGTGCAGCCAGTTTGCTACCCAGGCTACCACCCTGGGACCCACTCCCAGGCTGGCTAACTTGATTATTAATTTTTGTGTGAGACTGTGTCAAATGCCTTGCTAAACTCTAATTCATGATTGAAATAATTTTAACCCTCCCCAAAAATGTGCTCTGAAAACTGCACTTTGGGAAGATTGCCTGGGACAAGATGTAATAAAAACCTGAATAACAGGTTCCTGGGAGTAAATGGTAACCACCTGTTTCAAGTACCCTGATAAAATGAAATAAAAATACACTTGAAATTGTTTTTAATGTCAGCTCTGTTCAAATAGCTTTTAAAATCACCAGTTGTTTTCTTGTTCAATATTTTCTAATACATACTTCTCAAACATAAAAGAAAAAACACACTTTATCATCAAAGTCTATATTTACCAAGTACTGTGCCCAGGATTAAAATAATTTGAACCCTCCCCCCAAAAATATGTGCCCTGACATGAAACTGCATGTTTAATTGTAAAGACAATTAAAAAAATTATTTTTAAATGCATTACTAAAACCAATTCTTTCAAAGGTTTGAAACTACTAAAAAGACAAATGATATATAAACTGTATATTAAATATGATAAACAAATATTCTTAATCACAAAAGCTGAACTTTATGTTTTTAGTATATAAATGTTCAGGAAAACGAGTAGCACTTACCGTAAATTAAAATGCTATGTCTATGTTTGCCTTGGGAGATGTAGTTTCACTTATTGTCTCCTTCTAAGATCCCAGGTAGCTCTGATAATCATTTGTACCAAAGGTTTTTAAGCAGTTTGAAGGCATTAAATATCTTCTGTTCTCCTAGTCCTTAAAGGCATTAAGTAACTTCTGTTCTCCTACTCCTTAATAAAATGCAGGGGCTCCACAACTTCACAGACTTGTTCTGTTGCTTGATACAGGTCCCAAACTAATGTGTCTTGTCACAGCATGATAGAGCCACCTCATGCCCCTCCCACATGAATAAGAAAAAGTTGGGGGTGAATCTTCAGGAGCTTCTTGGGTGGATGGGGTGGATCTTACTCCCCAAAACTAATGCTGCCTCCACTACTCAGGTTTCAATTCTTGTACCACCCATTTAAGAAAGAAAATAGTACCCTACAATCATTGACTAACATGAAACCATACTTTTTGAGGGTGGAAAGCATTGCTTGGAGGAGGGTAAGGTGGAGGAGACTATATACACCTTCAGTCAGTTCCACGGACAGATAACATGACATCACTCCTTTTGTACATGTAAAACGTCTGCAGGCTGTGCCTACTGCAGCCATAAAAATGGAAAGGGACCTAAGAATAATCATATCAGATAACTTTAAGGTTGGCAAGCAATGTGAGAAGGCAGTAGGGAGGGCTGGGGGGATACTGGGATGTATAGGGAGAGGCATCACCAGCAGAAAACAGGAAGTTGTTATCTCTCTGAACAGACAGTTGGTTAGACCCCATCTCGAGTACTGTGTCCAGTTCTGGAGACCCCATCTATGCAAGGACATAGACAGGATGGAGGCAGTCCAGAGGAGCCCAAATAAACTGGTGCAGGGTCTGCAAGAGAAGCCATATGAGGAGAGACTATAGGAGCTTAATATGTATACCCTTGAGGAAAGGAGGGAGAGGAGGGGGACATGATGGATACTTTTAAGTACCTCAGTGGAATCAACAAAGTCAAAGAGGGTAGCAGCTTTCAGAAAAAGAGATGTGCAAGAACAAGGGGACACAATTTGAAGATAGAAGGGGGACGTGCTCAGGGGCAATGTGGAGGAAGCATTTTTCACAGAGAGGTGGTGGTTGCATGGAATAGCCTTTCTGAGGAGGTTGTGGGGTCTAATACTGTGGGAGAATTCAAGAATTCATGGGACAGACATATAAGGCAATTCTTGTTGAGGGTTGGAAGAAATAGGCTGTTAGTTAACTAGGATCTGCAGCTTATCCTGTAGGTAGAAATGGGCAGACTAGGTGGGCCAAGTGGTCCTATCTGCCATCAAATCTATGTTTCTATGTTTCTATTGAAGTAACTGTAAAGATATTCATGCTTCCCTGCCTCCCCATGTCCCTGTCCTCCATCTACCCCTCATCCTCCTCTGAGGCTCTCCTCATCCCTCCTCCTCCTCCCTCCCCTCCCTCCTTCCTCTGCTTTGCTCCTCTCTCCTCAACCCTCCCTAGGTCATATTCTGACTGTTAAATTCTCTGCACTGTGCACTTTGAGGCCAGTCCTGCTTTTACAATTTGTAACACGCTTGTACTTGGAATCATACTACAATGTAACCACCTTGGTTTGTATCTTCTGTTTTATTATTGTATCTATCCTTGTTTCAACACAGAACCTTTTAAAAGAACCCCTGGTTCAAAATATTTGTAATACTAGCTATCAAACAATAAATAAAATACATAAATATATTTGTACATTTAATTAAACGAGCTTCCATATCTAACACAAATCATCCCTAGCACACCAGGACCAATTATAAAACAGGCACCAATGATGCTACTTGACTGGGTACTAGTTACAGACCCAGATTGGGTAAAAGTTGTCAAAGTTCTGCCAGATACCTAAAGTAACCAATCCCTGTACACTAGTTAAAAGCAAAGCCTCCCCCGATCACAGTCAGCTGAGTCTTAAACAAAATAAAGATGTCTGAATTTAAATCTTACTTAGCCAAAATGGATTGGGGTTTCTTAGATTCCATTCCTGATATTGACTCCACCCTAGAATTCTTTCTCTTTGAGTTCACACATGCCTGTGATAAATTTGCATCCTTTAATTAAAAAAACACAAGGCAAGAGGAACTCTATCCAGAAGGATAACCTCCAAACTCCTTGCCTGCATGAAGGAGAGGGACAATCTGTGGGCACTGGCCAGGGAAAGATGGTCCCCTGTCCACCTCCAGAAGTACAAGGAAGCCAACAATAACTGCACCAATATGAACAGAAAGGCCAACTCTGATTTCTATAAGGTGTATACAGTGAACTTGAGCAATGGCAAACAATTATGGGAGAACATATCAGAGCTCCTTAGCAAGGGAATTGAAAAATCTCCTCAAATGCTCATGGTGGAGTTTCATGAGGCACTTGATCCCACTAAAAGTGACAATTCAGAATAGCCTTTACTGACCTCACAGTACCCACCACCTCAGAACACCACCAGATGCACCAGGGGTCATGGAGGGAGCAGGACAGGTTACACAGGTGTTGGGATGGGCACAGTGGAGAACAGACCCCTGGGGGCCCCTGCTATTTGGTGGTATGGGGGCAGGTGTATGCATTATGGGACATAGGAGACACATCTGGACCTTTGCAGTGGTGCCAGGAGGTGGGCAGCCAACAGATGGCACCGTCGGTTACCACTTAGAGCAGCTCAGAGCTGTTCTAACTTAGTCACAAAACTGTGGCTTCTGTAATTGTGCTTGTGGGTTACGACAGCTGCCCTACTGGAATTAGGCTAGGTTGCTGTGATAACCTGCAGTTGCACCAGGCGTTGCAGGCTGCGGCATAAGTGTTGGCACAACCTGTATTTGTCGCAGCCAGCAGATACCAAGGCACAACTCATCTTTTGGGATAGGGGCTGGCGTATCAACTGGCATAAGTATAGGGATACGCCATGGGGTTTGGTGTATCTCGTCTTATGCCAGCATATGCCCTTCTAGAATTGGGCCCCATGTTCTTCTCTAGCCTTCCACAGAAGATGAAAATTCCAAATTTCATCATCCAAAACAGCCAAAGGAACAATCTTGAAAAGGTGGAGACCTTAAAATACCTTGGAGCAACTCTGGATGACACCTATCTTTGCCCTCCATGATGACAATTTGGTGGCCTTTCTGCAGTTAACAAAAGACCGGATGCTCTGTACAATAACCATTACTGGCCCACTGGAGATGCTAGATGCCTTACTGTGGCCAGCTTCTTTCTGTCACTTAGAGATTATGACCTTCTTAACTACACAATCACCCTGTGACAAATGCTAAACAGAGTCAAACTGATCTGTAATAAGATGTACCACTTTGTACTTGATACAGCTAACCATACTCATAGTTGCACCCTTTATGCACTCACAAACTGGCTACCTTTCCATAGCAGAATAAAACTCTATATATGCTTGCTAGCCAAAAAGGTGATCCTAGACCTAAAAGTCTCTGCTTTAACAAATTGCTTTTGCACTATCTCCAACCATTAGGACACCAGGAACATGGCCAGGAATGCTCTTAAGTCTCTTTTTCTTTGTACTCAGCTGACAAGCAGTCATTTGCTGTCAGGGCCACTAACTAGCTAAATGAATTTCTTGAGACACTGCTAAATCTTCCCAAATGTAAACTAGTTTAAGATCTTTCAGCCCTTTGCAGTCCAATGCAACTGTAACTGTCAAATAGATTTATTCAGTGTCTCTCTGTACATAACCTGTGATTTTTTGTACAATGATTTATTTGGATTTTTTTGTAAAACTGTATGTAATTGTTCAGTCTTAAGTGCTCTGAGCTTGACTCGACTGCATTTCCTCTGGAACTACTTATTATACTTGTAATATTTTTGTGACTATGTATTTGATGTGGAAGCATTTCAAATGAGCATTTATGCTCAAAGTTAATCTCTGAAGTTTTCAAAAAATAAATAAAAAAGAAAATGTATTTACTTCATTAAATTAAATATCCCTATAGTCAGAAATTCCTATGGGCCAGAAGACATATACTTTTGTTACCTATTAGAATAGTACTTTTGTTCACAGTGCTCAGCATTCATATTTCATATTTTATGACTTTTACTCTCAGTCTGAACCTATAAACAAACTGTTTTATGCACATTTTTATAAATGTATCTATTTCCTAGTCTAGTAATGATTTAAAATATTCTTTTTAAAATTATATAAGCTACCATTTAAACTTGACCATTAGTTATTTGCTGCAGCAGCTTTAGCTCAGTCTTTTTTTTTTCCTGTAGTGAAGCTCAGGTCTATTAAGAATAATTGTGTATTACTTCATAACTTAAAGTACCAATAAAATATTATTCAAACAAACTGAAACATTTGGTCTAGTAAAAGTTTCTGAACTGCCCATCCCTCAAGTATTAGGAATGAATGCATCAGAAAAATAATGAGAGTTAGGATTATAAAATTAATTAATAAGAAATCAGAGACACGTTTCAGTTTGTTTCAATAAGATATTATACAATCAAATTAAAACTTGTTTTATTGTAGCTCACCATCTGCACTGTTATTGTAGAAAGATGTGCTTTCATTGAATTGTGGAAGCATGTCTTGATTGCCACATCTAGTATTTACATGTGGCAAAGCATGGTTGCAGAACTACCAATTTGCATGTACTTTGGACCACCTTTAGTGTTGTACTTCCAAGGGGTCTCTCTGGCTAGGCCTGTTTTATTTATGCTTAGTGGTCCTTGTTTGTCAAATTTTCTCTTCATAAAACACGATAAAATTTGAATTGGAAGAAAAAAACTTAACTTACACCATATCTGGGTGCAAGGGGCCAGATTCTAGAAGGGTTATGCCTGGCATAACAGCAGTTGCGCCAAGTAGAATGGCGCATGAAGCAACTTATGCCAGCAGTTGCGACATGAGCGATTCTACAAGCAGGCCGCTTGTGCTAAATAGGGCAGTTATATGGGAAGGCATAAACCCCCTGCAACATGGCGCTAGGGGGCTTAAGGCAGCAGCTGCACCCCATTCTAGAAGGGCAGCCACAAAGACCCCACATTGGGATTCTACAAGAACCCCCGGAGGAGAACCGGCAACATATGTAACATACGGCCTCCCCCCTGGGGGTCCTGTAGACCCATCTGCAGACATGCCAACATGTCCACTCCCATCCCAGCATACCCCAGTGGGGCCCCGCAGGGATATCCAAACTCCATCCCCCAAACCACCCATCAACACAAGCCCCACAGGGTGGTGCTGTCATCCTCCCACCCATGCCCCGAACCATGAGTTGCCAGCCTCATATGCGGCAATTACCCATCCCTGTTAGTCTACCGGCCCTCCCAACAGTATAAACTTAATAAAGTTCCCCAAATCATTGTTAGTCTAGCAGCCCCCAATTTGTACATAATTAATATATTCCCCAAATCCCTGGAAATCTAGTGGCCCCGATCTGTATATAAATAATACATTCCCTAATCCCTGGTAGTCTAGTGGACCCTGATCTATACATAATTAATATATTCCCCAAATCCCTGGTAGTCTAGTGGCCACCGATCTACATGCAATAAATACAGTTTCTCAATTCCCTGGTAGTCCAGTGCCCCCCTCACCCAGCCGTCCCAGCCCACCCAGCACCCCCCCACCAGTCTCCAGCCAGTGACTGGCACAGTCCACCCCTCACCTCCACAGCCAGCCACTGACTGAGTGCAGTATTAGCGCGACTGCAAAGATGTGCTCAGAAATGAATTACTACCGGGGATTTGGGGAATTTATTATTTATATACAGATGGGGGGGCCTCTAGACTACCATTTTTTAACACTTTTGGTGGGTAACTAAACTACCAGTGCAGGTAACATGCTGCATTTGCGGTGGATGACTCAGGGGTCAGGACAAGGGTGGGGGTCTGACAGCGCCACCCTGTGGGATGCAGGATGTATTACAAGGGGGATCCAGGGGCTGGGGGTGTGGGCCACCCTGCGGGGTGGCTTTGGGGCTTACTGGGCAGGGGGTGAACTTGTGATCTGCGGCAGTGGGTTGCAACATGCTGGCCAGGTACGCCCTGTGTGTGGCATACCTAGCCGCATGTCGCAAGTCACAGGTCTTTGCTGTGGAGACTCTGCCCCTTCTAGAATAGGGCACAGGATCATTGTCACAGTTGTGGTGGCACAAATTGCATTTGGTGCCAACTTGCGCCGACCTTCTAGAATTGGGGCCAATGTGTTTAGTTATCCACTGTAGTCATTCATTGGTCTAGTAAGTGTCCAAGCTGAAACTGTGAGCACTACCGTGGACAATATGATTCATTAAGGCATTTTGCATCAGCTCTCTGCAACTGTGAGGGTGGGACCAAAGTCCATCTGTTACTGTTAGTACTACTGGAATAAGTTCTGGAGGCTACTCATTCTAGCATAGGGTAAACTAAATGTATTCCATGGTCAGGATGCTCAGTTCAAGTTGACACTATGTATATCTCCTCATGCTGTTATTTCAGGATGATTGACTTGCTAGAAGTTGTTTTTGGTTTTTCTTATCATGTTTTGAACATTAGACACTGTTTATCCGGTGCACATCATTACTGCATAGGGTCCCCAAGAAGTTTTATCTGCGTGGTCCTGATATCCTAGAGTATATCTGCATTTCTTGTATAGGGGCCCCAGAAAATTACTATCTGGGTGGCCCTGGTATCCATGTGTATATATTACCTACTGTAAGTTCCTACACAGATAGTTTTGCAATTCCCTATGAGTTGTGTACCCTTCCTTGCACTTGTCAAAAGGTTTTTTTTATATCCCTTTCCCAGGCCAGGATCCCTGCTTAGGTGGTTCTGAGACCCCTAGTTCCTGACAGGAAAGTTGTTATAGGCCACCAGTGTTACTGATCTGGGTGGTCTTGTTTATTCTGGCTCCCAACAAGTAACCTGGCTGATAAGTGTGTCATAGGAAATTTAACTTTAGCCCCACTCCTTCTTTTAGGAGCATGATAACAGTGTGGTCTCATTTAAACACATTTCCCCAGCCAGAAAGAATACTAGGTCCATGTCATCTGCTTTTGTCTCCCTTGTCTCTAGAATTTACCTCACTCTCCTCACAGTGACTCCATTAGTTTTCAAAACTCTGTTTGGGCTCCTTCTTGATATGGTTAGTAATGCCACGAGAATCACACACCTACATGCTAGGAACCAATCCACATTGTGCCTATGCCATACTCAGCCAGTCATTACTCCAGCCTCATAGTTATCTACCATCTTGCACTGCAGAACAAGAGACAGGGCTATCCTAGGTATGTTTGTTTACATCAGGAGTCTTTGTGAGTGCCACTTACAATATGGAGAACCTCTTACTCTCTTGCCTCCCTTCTGTTAATACTTTTTTTTTAGAGGGGTGACATACAGAGCAGCCAAGGCCCATTTTCCTCTGCACTACATCACAAAGATGCCCTGTCGACTAATCATCATTTGCTTAATATAGTGCACCTCAGTGTATGTAGCCAGATGTTTAACATCTTCAAATTAAAACTTGAATCTCCCTTTACAACCCTGACATAATTGTAATCACCAAAATCTGACTAATATCCATCCCTGACACCTGTTGCTACGTCAGATGCTTCCATATGGTCAGACAGAATAGGCAGAGCAACAAAAAGGGAGGTTAAGTCCTTATTTATTATAGGGTCTCTATGAACCTCTGCAATCTTGAGCAGCTCCACTGGTAACTCTGCATGTGAATGGCTCATTACTGAGCTTGGATCACCAAGACATTATACATAGGAAGCACCTTCAACCCCCAAAAGGTGATCTAAATGGCCTCATACAGCTGACCCTAAACATTTTTTTGTAACACCCCTTGAGGTAGCTCATAATACTAGAAGATTTCATATCAACTGGTTGGACAGCTCCCTATCTGAGTTTGCTGATTTGCTGAATAAGTTTAATCTCACCCAATTGATTGCCAACCTTTCTCAGCCCTAAATCCTCCTGCTATACCCTCTTGAATTGGAACTTACAAACCATGAGGACAAGATCCTACAAGCTGGTGCTCTATTTGAGTCCATCAGTGATCACTGCCCCACTTTCTGCATCTGGTCCTGAAAGCATCCCCCCCCAAAAAAAATACTCTCCTATAGAGACTTCTCAAACTGTAACCTGGCACAATTACATTTGGGGATTATGGCTGTGAACTGGTAGGTACTCCACACCCCACCTGATCTCTGCTCTGGGATTTGTCACAACTGCACTGTCCTGCATTCAGCACAAGCACTTTGCCTTCAACTCTCAGAGATTTTAACTTAATCTGGTGTACCAAAGATCTTCTTTGTAAAATGAATCAGAGGGACATCCTGTGGAGGTTCACAAATCCTCTGCATCCCCTACAATTTGGAATAGCTACAGGAGACTCTGCAAAAAAATGTAAATGGAAATAAAATCCCTCAAGAAGGCATACCCCAAAACCTTCTGGTTAGCAAAATGGGTGACTCAAAAAAGTTATGGGCCTTGGTGAATGACCCCTCAAAGTCAGGGACCAAATAAAGTAGAATTAAATTGTGCACAGAATCGCGACCCTATTTGACCCCATCATGTGGCACTGAACCTGAACAATTAATTTGTTAACCTTGCTGAGTAACTGGAAAAAGCTTTGACCTCTGGGAACTGTTCTGTTTGAAAACAACAAAAATTAAGATGGTCTGAGACCCTCTGTATTGCATTTCAATCAAGGCTTCCTTCCCAAAGTGATCTGTCAGCTCCTTGTGGCTCTCCCAACTACTGAAGCACTGGTAGTGATAGTCTCTACCTAAGATTCCTTAAGCTGACAGGTGACCTTATTGCCAAACCCTTTTCTAGTCAGCTTCATTTGCCGTTGTCTTCCACAACCATTCAATCAATATGGAAAGAAGCTGGAGTTATCCTCACATTTAAATCAGGGGACCCTAACTCAATGGACAACTACAGCCCAGTATACATTCTCCCCCACCTTAGCAATATACAATAGAAAATCCTGTTTAAGCAAATTTCTGAACGCATGTCTAACTATAACCTGCTTCCCCCACCAGCACAGCTTTAGAAAAGGTTATGGCTTTCCAGGATATCTGGTTTACTTGGGGATTTTGCTATAACCTTTAAGCTTCCCATTCTCTAGTGTGAGCAATACCTTTGTACCTTGTTCCTTTATGTACACATCAATATGATTTCAGATTTTTTTACTTCTAACCCTTTTCCCATTGTTGTCCCCAGAATTCCTCTCTCTATGCTGAGAGCCTTTTCCTGGGGCTAACTTATGCTGCCTTCATGTGAAAGCTTAGGGCATCATTTCCTGGTGAAGTCCTCCCCCAGCCTAGTTAAAAATAATTACTTGCATACTGATCTAGCCTCATGGCAAGTGCACTGATTCTTTGTCTGCTGAGGTGAAAGCCATATGTTACATTTATTCATTTATTATTTATTTCAATTGTTTTACAGGAAAGTCATACTGAGCTGGTACCAGCTTAATTCCATAGGCATCCTGGGTGGAAGGAGAAGGAGAGAACAGTGCAACTACCAATTACAATGTTCAAAATACAATAATAATGGAAATATGTTCAACAAAATAAGTAACTACTGGCAGTGCTTCAGAGACAGACATTTTCAGTATAATAAATGGCAGAAGGAAGAGCAATTGATACAATAAGCAGTGAGCAGTAATTGAAAACTGGGAAACAGGTGCTGTACCAGTGCCTGTGTGGGGGTTTGGGGGGCGGAGACAGAAGTTCAGTCCAGGACCAGGAGCAACTGCAAAGTTTGTAGACAAATATTGGAGTAGACAAATATTGTAGGAGAGATTTCAGAACATGAAGGAAGGACTTGAGTGAATGGAATGAGGAGGGGCCCCAGAGTGTAGGGAAGCAGAAAGAGAAGGCAGCTTGACCAGCAATGAATTTTACTGGGAGGAGAGAGTGTGAGTGAGAACAAGCATTGTAAAGAGAGAGGAGGTAGAAGGGCAAGGGAAAGAAGAGAAGCATGATTTAAGAGGGAGAGTGAACCAAAATGTAGAGCTAAAGGGTGGACAGTGGGTAAGGGGTTTTGGTGGTGTCTGAGTCTCCAGTTTGTGTGGTTACTTGTACTGTTACAATATGCATAACAGTGTATTATTTTAGCACACGGTGCTGTTGGCAATAAATATATTATTGAATGGACCTTTTGTGTGCACTACCATCTTTTTTTTTTCTTGTTTTTGGTTTGCATTCCTACAGTTGGTAAGCCACCTGGCTTGGGGGGGGGCATATAATGACTTGTCTTCCCAGAGATGCTTCCTCCTTCTCCCTTAAGGGCTGCATGACGCACAGGATAAAGATGATTGAAACCAAAGGAGAAGAAGTGAAGCAGTCACCCCTGCACCACACAATAAGGCAAAATCCTGTCACATTTATTGCATTCCTGTTTCTGATCAAAATAGTGTTGCTCCCAATAACCCCATTGTTTGTACTTACTGCTACAGTAAGTGCTTTTTCAAGATTAACAGCTTTTTGCACTTTATCTGATTATAATCTTTGGTGCTATATAGAACAAATTCTCCATTTCTCATAGTTTGTTTTAAAAGCAGTGGCATAACAAAAACACTATTGATGGTTATAAAATGTAAACATTTGTTATGATATTTCCATTGATATTGTAAACCATAGGGCTTTTTAAATGAAATTTTATTTTGATCCAGTTTGAATATTATAGCTATGCAAGAAATAAATAACTGGTGAGCGATAGTGGTGTTCATTAATTGGGATGTATCAGTAGGTAGAATGATGGGAACATACTTTCTATCCTCTTTGCTCTCCACCCTCGACCTAATAGACTTTGCCTCAGGACCTGTTTCTGGTGCACCAGCTATCTCCGCCCTCCCAATGTGTGAAAGTCAACGGTACTCTCTCACAAACATGCCCCATTCGCTCTGGGGTGCCATGAGGCTCAATTCTTGGACCCCTACTATTCTCACTCTTTCTTAACTCCCTACCCAGCAGTTGTACGGGTAAGATGCTTCTCTATGCTGATGATGCTGTTCTCGTTGCCTCCCACAATGACCCCATGCTGCTACAGTACTCCTCCAACTAGTCTTTGACTCTGCAGCTACCTGGTTCACTGAGCACCGACTTGTTATCAACCTTAAGAAACAAAACGATGCTCTTCTCCACCCCCAAAATAAGTACAGCAAGTTTCCTTAGCTGTCCACTCCACACCATTCGTCATTGACCAGGTGCAGTCCTATAAATATCTTGGTATAACCTTTGACCCTGCACTTTCATTCCATGGACATATATCCTCCTACATTCTGTCGCCAACTCACGGCTAGGCATTCTTTACTGGCACAAGAATGCCTCCCTCCTGATCCCTCCACCTGGCTGTCACCTCCTCTGTCATGTCTCTCATTGACTATGGCCTTCCGGTCTATGGCTCAGCAGATCAGACTGCCCTCAACAAGGTTAGCCTCACAGTTAATAAGGCCTGCAGACTTATCACTGGTGCTCCCAGACTCACTCACACATGTGGGCTGTACACCCCTGGCTACCCTACTCAACCTGGAAGAGCGACTCATGTATCAGACATGCCAGCTCACCTTTAAAGCCCTGAGTGGCCTATCCCCCATAGGCCTATCCAACTCCATTCACTGTACTGCACCGACCCTGATCACGCCCAGCTCGTCAAGAGCTAACCTAGTTATTCCGAGAGCCAGGACCTCTCAAGGTCAGAGGGCATTCCCCTACCGTGTGCCCCACTGGTATAACTCCCTCCCTGCCAGTGTCTCAAACTCACTAACCTTAGCCTGCTTTAAGCCCAGGCTCAGAAACTTCCTGCTTAGCTCTCACAAATGCAACTGCCGCTAGCCTAGTGTAAAAAAAAAAATATATATATATACTCTGTTTGACAATGCTCACTGAGTGGCTCCCCCCCCCTCCTTTCACTACTAATTCCTCCTCCCCTA
The DNA here is from genome assembly GCA_016271365.2 of Neoceratodus forsteri. Lineage (NCBI taxonomy): Eukaryota > Metazoa > Chordata > Ceratodontiformes > Ceratodontidae > Neoceratodus > Neoceratodus forsteri. The sequence continues at coordinate 684,838,093 of CM028137.1, read as the reverse complement.
TCTTCCTCCCTTCTACTCCCACCAGCTCTCCCCCGACCATAAGTTTTGCACCTTTTGTTATCTTTTGCTTCGTTGGAGATTGTATTCTATTGTAACAAAATTGTAATTGAACTGTAACTTTTTGTTTGTAAGTACTGTGTCCCTTGTACTACTGTTCTGATGTCCTCTTTGTGACGAGGTACCTTTGTAAATGAGCCTCTGGCTCAAAGGTTTCTAAACTGATGTTTAACTAAATAAATAAATAAATAAATAAATAAATAAATAATTGACTGCTTTCTTTTGTAGAATATTATATAACTGTGCAGAATAGATTTTCTAGTTGGAATGGAGGTGGTGTAAGATGCTACTACAACTGGAATGGTGCCCTGATATATGGAGAAAAAGAGAAAGTTAGTCCAGTTCCATGGACATATATGAACTTCTGGTATTACTTATGGAATCCCTACTGGTATACTAATTATTGGTATAATACATTATCCTCTTTAAGAAGACAGTATCAAGGTATGTATTACACATGATTAAGATGTGTATGTTGTCTTTGTCAATTATTATATTGAGCCATAGCTCAGACATAAACATCTTATCTATTTTGTTATACATCTCCATTTGTGCCACAGTTTATTTACACTTACTGTAGAGGTGGGTTTCTCAAAATTACTCTTAATATACACTATTGAAAAGTGCATCAAAATTTACATGAAAGTTTCCAGAAATTGATGTACAGTATCTGAGTACCTCAAAAGGAAATTGCACATTTTATTGTCCTTGGAAACTGTAAGACATTATCTATGCTTTTTAAGAATTTCTTTAAAGTTTAGGTACAGATTCAGTCCCTAGTGCCTAATAGCAGCTCAGTTAGGAGCAACACTTGCTATGCATTCATTCCACATTCAGTTCCTAAGTCTGGAACACTTTAACAGGTTAGCAGGAAGAAGATGTACCTCCCTATGAGACAGTTACCTCTAATGTATAAGACTGGTGGATGTCTCCAATATACTGCTGCCTATTGGCATTGCCATGAGGATGATGTAAGCAGTATGCAGATGTACTCAGAAGCTACATGTAGCAGGGTTGAGCTTTATGCACAGCCTGGTATAAGGAGAGCAAGAATAAATGGAGGCATTGGACATATGACTTTGTCATGTCACTTCATCTGTCAGTGCCACTGTGCACTCTTAAGTGCTCCACCTCTTCATTAACCAGCACTAGAAGAACTCAGCCAGCTATTTGGGTAAAGCCATATCAGTTCCACTATGAAGGTAGTGGGGGATGGAAGGGATTCAAAAACTGCAGAGAAATAGTGTAGGGTCACATTGGCGCTCGTGGGCAGCAGTCAGTGTTAGCGTGCAAAGAAGACAGGCCCGAAGACATCCAAGCAAAATCTGGGCACCTCTTTAGGAAAAGGCAGGAATAAAATTATGAACACAAACTAAAGGTGCATGTTTTGAAAAGACTATGATGCAATTGCTTTAGAAAACTTATCCTTAAGGGTTTGATTATTGAGTAGTTCACAAGTTGTGGTCATGAACCTACATTTTGCATTTTACGGGGAGGGTGTTTTTAAAGGTATTTATAACATGGGATGCAGTTTTAAGTCACATTTGCAATCCTCAAATCAATTACAATAGCTATCCTTCTGACTTTAAACTAATACTTGCAGACAAAATGATTAGTATTAAAGAATACCAATGAAAGAGGTGTATAAGGTTTAGTGTTGCTTAAATAGAAAAAATCGTACCTCATGTCAATCACCATATACAGTAGGTGGGGAAATCCAAAATTTTACTCTACAGTAGGTACTATAGGATCAGATTTTGGCTCATGGATATGTGGTGCAGATCTGACTATCCAGAATCCAGATGCAACCCCAAATAATGTAGGAGTGGGCCCTACTACCTAGTGCCACCCCCTTTCTTACCTGATGTCCCAAGGACCCCCCCCTTTATCTCAACAGCATGGAGCAACAGAGCTAGTCAGAGAAGTTCAACTGGACAATGGGTATTTACTTGAGATCTAGGAGTGGGAATGGGGCCACTTAACCCTAAAGAATGGCTCTTGGCAACCTAAATAATAGAAACAAATAGTACAGGAGATCATAAAGAAGTAATGCAGCCAGGTGGGAGGAACATTGTGGCATTTGATCCACCACACCCAAGTTTCGTATAAAATCATATCATGTGACTGGGCAGACTGGGCAGACTGGATGGGTAGTAGTCCTTATCTGCCAAAACAACCTACATTTCTGAGTTTCACAGACCTCCTGCTTCTATCACTAACCAGATGGGGGTAAGTCCTGGTCCAGATGGTATACATCCAAGATTCCTTATTGAGACTTCTAAATTATTGGCCTTTCCACTCACAATTCTTTTTAATAAATCTTTAGCAGAGAATGATATCCTAACAATTGGCAATATGCCATAGTGACACCAAATCACAAAAGGGAATAAATCAAATGTTCAAACTTACTGCCCAATCAATTTGACATCTATTATTGGGAAGCTAATGGAACACCTGATCAAATATTTTTGGAACAGGATATACTAAGATTGGGTCTACATGACTACTTCCAACATGGGTTTAGGCCTGGCTACTCATACACAAGCAATTTGATATCCTTTTACAATAAAATAAGTAGATGTCTTAATGCAAATATCCCAACTGATGTCATTCTCTTAGACTACATTAGGGCATTCGATAAAGTGTCATATTCACTATTGATTAATAAACTATACTCCATGGATTCTCTACGGTCAGGTCAAATGGGTGTTCATGTTGAATAGAACCCAAGTAGTTTGACTAAATGTTGGCAAGTCCAGTGCTGGCAATGTCCCAAGTGGTGTGCCCCAGGGCCCAGTGGATCGCCATCCTTATTTGTTATTTTTATCAGTGATATGGTCATTACTTCAGTAATACAATCTCCAAGTTCACAGACAACACACCAAACTTGGAGGTAGAGTTGATAACCCAATTAATGTAACCTTATTGGAAAATTATTTACAAAAATTGAGCTTTGGGCTGAACAAAATTATATGGAATTTAATGTCAAAAGTGTTTTATACTCCATTTGGGCAAACATAACCCAAATAATACTTATTATCTCAATAGTGTATGTCTTAAATCATCTGTTTGTGAATGGGATTGAGGTATTTTGATTAATAACAAACTCTTCTTTTCCGACCACTGCAATAAAGTAGCAAGAACAGCAATGGCATCATAAATCAGGTGAGAAAGACCTTCATTAACAAATCTGAGTACTGTCTGGTCCCTTTATATAAGGCATACATAAGACCCTACACAGACTATGGTTCCTCATTTTGGAGTCCATCTCTCAAGAATGATATTGGTCATATAGGGCAGGTTCAGAAAAGCCACCAAGATGATCCCGATTAGCATCCAAGACTATAATACAAGACTGAATGAAATGGGATTACACCCTCTGCATCTTAGAAGATGCAGAAATGATATTCTCTTTACCTTAAAGTTAGTTAATTTACCCAGTTCAATGTCACAATGTAGACTTTCTTTTGCTCAGAAACGTACTGTTGGCAGACTGCATGATCGTCTGCTAACAGTAGATTGGGCAAACACCAACAATCATGATATCTTTTTCTGTATAAGAGCATCCAAACAGTGGACTTCCCTACCTAAACATCTAATGTATCTAACCAATTTTGAAACCTTCAAAAAGAAGATAGATATGTGACTGATATCATAAGTATTGAACTCCAATGATCCATATATTAAGTGGGGCAATCCTGATGGGCCTTGAGCCTTCTTTTGCCTAACTAAATTCAGTAAACTTAGTTAACATGTTTCAGCATAAACAGCAATTTAAAAGTCACTTTTCCATACTGTAGAGCACATGAGAGAATTAACAGGATGTTGAGATGTATTAGTGGCATTTTACAAGTCATTCCAAACAGGTGATAGTGCCACTGTATATTGTAGGTCTTGCTTAGGTCAGACCTGGAGTACTGTGTGGATGTTTGAAATTTGCATCTGAAAAAGACAAAGGTGGGAAACTATCAGTAGTGGGCTAGAAACTTGAATCAGAGGCATCAGAATAGGACCAGTATCAGAAACAATTAAACAGTCTTAACATGTACTGGCTAGAAGATAGGAGAGAAATGTGGAACATGATAAATACCTACAAAACATGCAGAAACATGTGGTCTTAGAGTGACTTAAGTGAAGGAATAACACAACCACAAAGGAACAGCACCACAAACTAATGAAGGGACCTCATGCAGGATGTTACAAAACACTTCTTCACTGAGTGGGTGGTCAACAGGTGGTACAATCCACCCAGTAAACTGTTTAATGTAAGATATCATGAAGCTCAAAACATAATGTAAAGTTTTAATTGGTCAATTACAAATACAAGGAGGATGTATAGGTATGCCCATGTTGCACTTGCTTTAAGGGTTAAGAGCATGTCAAGAAGAATCTCAAGATGCACTATGGTAATGCATCAAATGGATGCACTAAATTGCATAAGTGACATGCAAAGATCTTGCCTGGCACTTAATATGCCACACACTATACTGTATATGGAAAGGACATAATGGGACTTCACTTCCATGCTGTTAAGTCATGGGCTATTTTTTATAACACAAGAACAAAAAAGGGCTATATCTGGGTGCATTGTAGTTCATGGTAATGTGAAAACTGAGCAGATGTGAAAAACAGGCACACATTGTCACAGAAATAAAACAAATACTAAAAGCCTGTAATGCTTGTGCAGGCAATTCATTTATTGCAAGATGCAGATACAGCTTAAGAGCAACTTGCTGACACAGAGGACTAACAGCTTCAGTGTTTTGCACTCTTGAGGTTTTTCATGAGACCAATGCCCCCAGCTGCTAGCTTACTACATCTATTCATCTATGTATCTATCTACTCATGTATGTATCTATTTATGTATGTATATATGTATCTATCTCTCTCTCTCTTGACAGTGCAGGGGGTGAACATACAAATAATGCTACTGTACATACAAGAATGAAAATGTATTTTGTACCTAGACTACTATACTAAACTGCAACAACTTTACATTCTTTACAACCTTTTAGATACAAGTTAATTAATACATTTCAGTTAGAGAAAGGTTCCACCTTTGATAACAGACTATTGTCTGTTTTGTTTCTTTCTGCAGAAAATGAAGTTGACCCATATAATGCATGTTGAAGATTCTCGATCAAGTTACTTTTGTTATCTATACCGTTTAAAGGGCCACTGGATTACTGCTGGGGATAAAATACCCAGTTGGTAAACATTTCACAAGAAAGCTCCAGAATGACATAAACAAATAATTGCATATCGAAAATTGGCAAATAATCTTTATGATGGAAACTACAAGATTATATTTCATGGCATTAAAAAAATAACAGATCAAATTACAGTTTAAAAGGTACAGAATTTATTACCAGCTAACAAGAAAAGAACTTGAGTGTCGCTGCAGGGGACACTACATAATGGTTGCCAAAATGCAGAGTCCCGTCAAATAAAGCAAAGAGAAACCTTGCCTATACTAAGAGAAATTAAAACATAATGCTATTGTTTGGATCCTTGGTTAGGCCATATCTACAACATAATGTGCAGTTCATTTACAAACATATGAACATACAATTTTTCAGTAGTAGAAGGCCTTTATCCATGTATTTACTATCTGACAACTTTTGTACCCTTTGCCTTGGTTAAAGGTACACAGTTCACGTACATTGGCAGACACAGTTTGAAAGCCCATGACAAACTCAGTCTAAGAAGGTACTGGTCTCATCTGTAGCTGGAAGCATCTGCAGAGATGTAGATGACCGAGTCTACTCATTATTAACACTACTTTGAAAACATTGTTAAAAAAATTGTGAGGTCATTAAGGAACAAGCTGTACCTAACCACATTGAGTCAAGCATAGTTTGTTTCTTGAGGATATTGAAGTGTTCTAATAAAGGCTTCAATGTAGTACTAATATTGAATAGATTCAGTCATCCAAATCTAGAGTGTTTCCAGCTACAGATGAGCCCAATACCTTGTTTGAAAAAGTTTTCTTGGGCTTTCAAACTAGGAGGGCAACTGGGCATAAATGTGCCATTTTTAATTACTGTATTTACAATGCAATTGTTCTGGACTTGTATATAATTTTTATGTTTCACAATTATGTACCATCTTCATTGTCTGTGTCATGAAAAAGAACCTGTGACCAGTGAACCCACCTGGAAATAAAGTCATGGGCTACTGAGTCTGGTTGATGTGGAGCTCATGCATCTTTGGTTACATAGCTCTCAGCCCCCCCCACCCATGACACTTATTCTGTCCCACACCTTCGTAAATCCCCCAACTGTTTTCAGGTTCACTATCTCCACAGGCAGCCTGTTCACCCTGCCACCTCTCTGTCCATGATAATATACAGTACCTCCTGGGATCTTTCTGGATCTTTCCTTAAACCAGTTTGTAATTGTGTTCACTTGTGGTTTGGATCTCGCTGACACAAAACTATCATTAGGTCAACCTTGTTTGTACCTTTTGGTACTTGAAGGCCTCTATCATGTCTTCTTGTTCACATTTTTCCTTAGGCAAGTAAGCATATTAAGGTACTCTAGCCTCTGCATGTATGAAAGTACCTGCAAGCTCTGAAACATTTTTATGGCACGTCTTGTACCATCTCCAGCAGGTTGATGTCCTTTTTGTGGTTGAGGCTCCAGTACTGCATACAGCACTTGAGATGCAGCTGCACCATCAATATGAACAGCAGCATGACCACCTTCCTTCTGTTTGTGAACCCTTATCTATGCAAACCATTGCCCTTGCTGCTGGCTTGCTGCATTTTGCAGAGAGTTTAATATTACTTGCAACTGCAATCCCCAGTTCGTTCTCTTCCCTGGAAGCTGCAATGTTTCTGCCCTGTAATCTGTACCCTGCCATGGGGTCTTGCTCCCTGTGTGCATGACTTGGCATAGAACCCCAGTTCTCAGATGCTGAACTATCTTTTTAACTTTGCCAGGCTCTGTCTCTCAGACCTCTGACCCACTCCTCCATGTCCATCCTTCCACAAACCTTATTGTCATCCACAAAGAGGTAGCTGTTCCCCTTGATACTGTCCCCAAAGTCATTTATGAACACTTTGAACAACACTGGACTGAGCACTGACCCCTGGGAACACCACCACCCTTTGGGTTCTCCTCCCCCCCTGCCAGTTTGCCACCAATCTATTCATTGTGTCCCCTGTTCCCAGGTCTTTCAACTTTCTGCTCAGTCTGTTGTGGGGGCTGAATCTATGGCCTTGATGACAGTGTGTCTACTACCTGACCCCTGTCCTCCACTTTTGCAACATAGTCAAAGAAATTTAAAAGTGTTTTGGGGCATGGCCTCACTGCCATAAACTGATGTTGCCTATCATTCTAGAGTCTGTTTGCTTCAAGATACTTGACCACTTTTTACTTAACATTCATTTTCATTAGCTTGCAAACTATTGAGGTCAGGCTGGCTGGTCTGTAGTTTCCCAACTCATTCCTTGACCCACTCTTGGACAGGGATACTATGAAAGCAGTCTACCAGTCTTATGACATCACCTCTGTGTCAAGGGAATTTTTAAACAGGTCTGCAAGAGGGATAGCTAGAACTGCTGCCAGCTATCTCAGTACCACAGGGCTAGGATACATGCCATCTCACTCATGAGATTTACCTCAAGTTCAAGTGTTTTAAGCATAAACTGCTTTTATTTCATTGTAAATTCACACCTGGAAAACCAGGGTGACAGTTTTATAGCTGACGCCACTTCCTCAGGCCCATAACAGTGTTGAATCAAAACCAAAACATACAGAAAACATTTTTAGTCATCACGTAGTTACTTTTTTACATAAAACACTTGTGACTGTTCTTCTGCCTCAGTCTAAAACTGAGTATCACATCACCCTATACTCTAAATACTTAAACTCTGTATCTTTCAGAGATAGTGTGTTTCAGAGAATCTTTAAAAAATCTAAACACAGCACTGGGTGAGCTCTACTATTGTCTAGTAAACTCTTTGTATTATAAACCTACCTTTCTATCTAGAACATTTGTTCATCCTGTGTATCTATACTCATTGTATGATATCATTAATTTCTCCTGTAAATACAAACAAATGTGTGTGAGGCCCTATATAGTTTAAAACCTCATATAATACAATTCTTATAGTAGTACAATTTCTTACATCTAATTCTCCCATAGGCTCTCCTAGGTTCCATGTCTTCCTTCCCGAGGCTTAAAATTTTCATTCTTTTTCAATTCTTAGAGAAACAAAATTAAAGCAAACATTCCTGTTTAATTTTTCCAACACAAACTCGTTCTACACTTAATATTTTTCTTTATACACCCTTTTAAAATGCCACACTATAGTTCACTGCTCACCACTTTTTAATCCTATGGGATTATGTTGCTTTCCTTATTATTTTTTTGTCTCTATAGAACAAAATTGCAAAACATTCCTTTTAGTCCTTTTTATAGGTTAACTGTCTTGGACTTTAAAATTCTATCTTCTGATATTCTGGTTTCTATAAATGAGTAAAACTCACCCAGTGACATTCATCTCTCAGAATCCAGCCATGTCCATGGTGGCAGAAGTGGCTGGAATCACAGACATGTGTGATTTAACTATCATGAGATGGTGGGGGGACCAACATCACTGTGACATCATCACCTAACAGACTGGAGGCACAGAATAGTCTTCTGCTGTAGTTACACATCCTCCCTTCCCCTCCCTTTACATTTCTATCTTTCTGTGTGGACATGGTCCATCCCTTTCCATAGTGTGTACTGAGGAGAAGTATTCATTTAATAATCCTGCATTTCCTCTGCTCCCCTCCACCCCCTCAGGTCCTTTTTCTTAATAATACCTTTCTTTATCATCTTTTTTTCTTAAATGTACTGAAGCAAGTATTGTCCATTTCTTTGACCTATTTGAAATCCTTAACTCTGTGTCTGCCTTGGCCTTGCTTACCTCTCTTCTGACTGTTTTTACCTTTTCCAGGGTGCATAGCCTATTTTGCTGCTGAGTCTTCCTGTATTTCTTAATGGAAGTTCATTTCTTCCTTTATGGTATTTCCAACTTCCAATGTGAAAGAGTGTTTTCTTATGCTCATTCTTCTTACCCTTCTGTGTCAGACAGCTGACTACAACTTTCTGGACTTCATCATGAATGATGGGCCACTTTTCTTCCACTACCATGTTTACCCTGATCGTGTGATCAGCTGGTTTTACTATGCAACCAAGCATGAAACTATATTTATTTAGAAGGTGGCCGGCCATGGACTTAGAGTGGTGGACTGTGTTGGTCACCTTCTTCCATTCCTGTGTGTGACTGCAGGTGTAGCACGGGATGGTGGTGCTATGAGGGTCCTGCTTATCCTACAATGGTGAAGCTACCAGGGTGGAGGGAGGGTGTAGTATCACTAACCAAATCATTACTTAAAGTCAGTTGCCTGCCATGGGGGTGGGTGGGTTTTGCTTGCTGCCCATTATTGGAGTAAGCAAATTTTATCAGAACATGGGTGCTGTTGTTTTAGGGATGCATCATTTAGGTGATAACTGAGGGTGGGGTCCGTTTCTTGCCTTTTTTAAATCTGACTACTTAATATTTGGCTGAATAATGAATACCTGATGCCTGTATACGAATATTAAGCTCAATGCAGTGCATGCCATTTATACCAAACACACTTTGTATGGACAGTTGCTTAGTATGGACAGAAGTGTCTCTTCGAAACCCATCCCATAGCCTTCCCATTTTAAAAACTATATGCAGTGTCAGTGGCTCAGTAGGTAGCACACTCGCCTCTGAGGCTGGGAGATCAGAGGGATGTGGGTTTAGTCTCACATCTGGCACTTAGGTTAATATCTTAGTACTGACACTGTAGTGCAGCATGAGAGTGCTGCACTTCTGAGGTTGCCATCTTTCGGATGAGATGTTAAACCGAGGTCCCACCTGCCTGGATTGGTGGTAGTTCAGGTGGATGTTAAAGATCCCATGGCACTTACCGAAAAGAGTAGGGGGAAGCTTTTTATTAATAAACAGAACATTAAATCAGTAAACAGCAATACAACTCTGGAAAAAAACACAAATAAGAAAACATAGCAAATAACATGTCAGCAATAATCAATAATCCAACATAAAGAAAATAATTCAACCTATCAACACTTTTAGAAAAGGAACTGCTTTCCACCTCATAAGTCATACATTGTTGGGCAAATATTTGCAGTCAGAATCACATTGTAACAACAAATCATGTTCAATATGTTGAAGAACATCAAGTGGTGAGTGATATAACTGTCTCAGAGTAAGGTGACATCTGATTTGCCATAAATGAAACTTAAACATGGCAAACAGAAGCCGTAATACACCAGCATCCAGCAAAGTACAATGAAGTAAGAAACCCCCCACAACTTCTACATATGTAACAGCCCACCAAAAAGGCTGGTTCCAATGAGCAGAAAGGGTCGACCAGAATTCTTGTACAAAAGGACAGGAAATAAAAAATGGGACTTTGATTCCTCCTGATTTATGCAAGTATCCTCGGACAAGTCCTTTCAGTAACCATCTTATGCTTTAAATTCCTCTAATACTGAGTCGCCCATGACAACTAAGCCATAAGACATCCCACAATCTAGGAGGAGTTAGTTTATCAACCAGACTTTTAAGGAGATTATCAACACAACAATCCAAGATATCCACAAAAGCAGGGACTATGGAATGAACCGTAGATTGCAGGACACTGTAAATAGATTTGCGCGTTTGCAAAACACTTGAGCCAGAAGTAACTTCCTTCTATTAAGCTTCGTTATCACAGGTTAGTTGGAAGTGTATATTTTCTGGCACAATCTAGACCAATCTGAAAATAAGCGGGGTAACCAATTATGTGCAGAAATGACAGTGGTAGTTTGGGGACGACTAAGGTCTATCAAATTCCAATGAAAAAAAATACTGTAGTAAAAAGTGACTGGATTCACACAATTCAAACTGCCCTGTGCAATTGGAAGATTCAACATATCTCTTTTAATGGGATTTAGATGACTCCCCCATATAATTTGGAAAAAAGACCTAATAAAGTGGCTTCCAGAACAGAAGGAATGGGGTATACCACGCTGAGGTATAAAAAATGAGGGAGAAGCAAAGTTTTGGTAATAACAACTTTTTTCTTTTTAGTTTGTTGCCATGATATCCATAATTTAATTCTGGACTGCACCACATCAATTTTAGCAGCTAATTAAGTAATGCATGGAAACAGAGAAACATAGAATTAGACAGCAGATAAGGACTGCTTGGCCCACCTAGTCTGCCTATTTTCCTACCTAACAGATAAGCTGCAGATCCTAATTAACCAACAGCTTACTTCCTCCTACTCCCACTAGGACTGCCTTATGTCTGTCCCATGCATTCTTGAATTCCCCACTGTTCTTGACCTATGATCTCCTCAGGGGGCTGTTTCATGCATCCATAACCCTCTCTGTGAAAATACTTCCTCACATTACCTCTGAACCATCCCCCTCTATCTTCAAATTGTACTTGTGTTCTTGACATCTCTTTCTGAAAGATGCCACCCTCTTGGACTTTGTTGATTCCCTTGAGGTACTTGAAAGTTTCTGTCATGTCCCCCTCTCTCCCTCCTTTCCTCAAGCGTATACATATTAAGCTCCTTTAGTCTTTCTTCGTATGTCTTCTGGTGCAGACCCTGCACCATGTTGGTTGCCCTCCTCTGGATAGCCTCCACTCTGTCTATGTCTTTGCAGAGATGGGGTCTCCACTATCACCTCCATTATCACCTTTACCAAAATCAATGTCTAAGATTTGTACTGGGCCCAGTAAAACAGGAATTCCTTGTAAATCCATAACCTCAGGAATCCCAGTATGCAGTGGATATAAAAAACTCTTAACCTTATTAAGGGAAGAACCCACAACAACTGAAAAATTAGAAAAATGGTGCAACACCTTTTCACCAGAGGGCATATCAGCAACAAAAACACAAACATCATCCGCATAAGCCGAAATCTTGGCCTCAAGGGTACTATGAGGGGAAACAATACCAAAAATCCATACATCTTGGGCAATAGTACGTAAAAGTGGTCCAAAGTAAAAACATAAAGTAAAGGGCTTAGAGGGAAGCCCTGTCTCACCCCCTATGAATAGGGATATATGAACCCAAGTAACCGTTCACCAAGGGCAAGGCATAAGCATGACTATAAAGAAAATTGATCCAGGCTATAAAGTGTTCAGGAATACCATAGGTTTTTAAAACCTGAAATAAATAACAATGTGGCACTTGGTCAAAAGCCCTTTCCTGATCCATGGACATAAGAAAACCCTGTATAACATCAGCTTTACCAAGTTCAATTAGTTCCCTAAGCAAGAGGAGGTTAGTATATATGGATCTAACCAGAACTGAACAGGACTGGTGCAGAGAAATCAAGTTTGAAGTTATGGACAGTAATCTGGTATTCGATACCTTCATTAATATTTTAAAATCTGTATTAAGGAGACTTACAGGTCTCCAATTTGAAAGTACTTTCCTACTGCCTTTCTTATATAACAAAATCTGAATCGAAGTACAGAAATGAAAATCAAGGGTTTGTTGTTGCAAGGCCCAATTAAACACTACTATTAGTATTTCACAAATCAAAGGACTACAGGATTTATAAAATTCTGCAGGCAAACCATCAATATCAGGTGCTGTGTTGTTTCGTAAATGAGAAATTTCCTTCTTAACTTCATCCGTACTGATAGGAGCAGTTAAAGCCTGTAACAGTACATCTGAACAAGGGGCAATATGGAGAGAGAAAGAAAATTCCTGGCACAGAGCTATCCACTGATGATGCAGTATATAAATCCAAAAATGTGGGAGACCACCTGCAATATATCCTGGAATGTAGTGTAACTGTTACCATCAGTACTCACAACTTCCGTTATAATGCATCCTCTGAACACCTATGACTACAATCCAACACATCACCTAAACCAGATTTATTAGCAGAACAGACCCTATGTTTATGCAACAGGGAGGTAGCTGTAGTATACTGTAAAGCTGCCATTTCCTTTTTAACATTCTGTACCTGTGTCATCAAAGATAAACCCTGTGAGTGTATAGCAGAATATAAAGTTTCCAACTGCATTCGTAAAGACAAATATCTTTTATATTTAGTCACTGCAGCATATTTCAATGCTCTTTTCACCAGGGAAGAGGTTTCAGATTTAGTGAGAAGCCACCAACCCAATAAGTCCTCGGAAAGTCTAGATAGTGACATACGAGCCTTCAACAAATCATGTACTTGGGCCAGAAACCTGGTATCAAATAACAGTAAAGAATTCAGTTTCCAATATCCCAGCCCCAGTTTAGTATGAAGGCCTACCCCTAATGTGGCAGTTACCACCATGTGGTCCAAAGTCTCCACTGGAATGGTTCGAGCCTTAATTATCCGTAGTGCTGCAGTGACAAAAGAAAATCAATCCTAGTGGATAAGGAGCCTTTAAAAAAGTACATCCACCACTAGGCAAAATACTCTATAAACATCCTGTAGATGACCCTGAACTATAATGTGATTGAGACAATGTGTATTGCAGAAATCCTTGTCAGTCAGTGCCCCCTGTTGGATTTATGCACTACACAATTAAAGTCACCACCCCATATGAGAAAGCGAGATGTGAACAAAAAGGGCTGCACCACACAAAAGAGGTCCACTCGACCCTCCTTTGTAACTGGTGCATAAATCACAATTAACCTCCAAGTTGTATTTAAATAAACAAAATCCAGTATTAAGGCCCGTCCCATAACTAGCTCAACCAGCTTTGTGACATGAAATCCATCACCCCAAAACAACACCCCAACACCACTACAGATTTCCAATCCTAAAGAAAAAAAGATGGACCCCATAGCCAAAGCTTCTTGGCCATATTAACCAAAGAAAGGGTGTTGAGACAGGTATCTTGAATAAGGCAAATATCACATGCCAAATCACATAAAAATTGGAAAGTAAGTAGGTACCTACGTGCATTTTTAACACTGTTTACATTTAGGGTGGCAACAGTGAGGTGAAATGCCGTGGCCATGAAAGAGGACTAGAAAAAGGAAAAAGGAGAAAAAGAAACAAACATTAGGTAACCCTTCCCAATCTAGTACTTCTGCAGAGTCGTACCACCGGCCATAAAGGCCAACTGTCAAGGGGTATATCCTTTGATTTATCACTCTCAGAATCAGAGGACACTACAGGTTGTGAGAAGGTATCAGAATCAGCCTCCATATCTGAAGATTGAATGTGGCGGGACAGGACCTCAAATTTACTATGCAAGGGAACACAGCCACCAGGAGAAGATGCTTTAGCCAACTTGACTCTATATTTAGTTTATTTTTGAGCCTGCTTTTTCACCTGAACAGTAGGCTTGGGAGGAGGCATTATAATATTATCCAGATCCATTTCAGGGACAAGCATAGGTACAGCAGGGACTGGGGCTACAACAGGAGGAGGGGGGAGTGTAGTGGAAGGGTACTGAACAACTGGCCAAGGCACGTCCTGTAAAGAAGGCTCAGGGGAAGACCCAGTCAATAAAGCAACATCCTGGAGAGAAGGGACAGTAACATCAGGGAATAAAGGGGGACCAGAAACTACCAGTACTGGTGAGATAAGGGATTTTGCAGCATCAGTATCCTTTTTCTGAGCATTTATAAGGATCAAATTCTCATGGTTGTGGGAAGCCCAAGGACAGGATCTAAAACCATGGCTAAAGGATAGACAAAGGGAACACCGTAGTTTATCACAGGCTGCACTGAGATGGGAAGGGGAGCCACATTTAAAGCAGGTATGAGGTTGCCCCACATAGAAACAATGACCCCTGTTTTCTACCTAAAATGGACTATTCGGCAAATGTATTGGACCAACATTGGCATGCCTAAGCCTCACTTTATAATGCCAACTCCCAGTCCACAAATGTTGGAGTCAAAGATAGGCTGAGGTAACTCAATACATCACAGCATTGTTTCAACCAATGTGTAATAGCACGCTGCCACATTCTCATTTAGAAACAAAGTAATAACATTTTAATAGAAGGTCTGGTAAGGGATAGCCCAAATAGAAGCTACAACTCAAAATATTTGAGGTGTCATACTTAGTCCAAAACGGTCTAACACCTGAGGGAGTTTAAAACTAATATCATATAAGGAAGAATCAGATACATGAATTAGTGCAAAAATCTCATTAGTGAAAAAAACAATGATCCTTTCAAAGAGACTTTCCCACACAGAGACGGTCAGGAACAACATCAAGACCCCTAATATACTGAAGTCGGACCACATTCTGATGCTGAAGGGGGTTCCTAAATGCATCCATTTCCAATATTCCTCCCAAGTAGATTTAGCCTTTTCCCAGTGTCAAGAGAAGAGTCAGAGAAGGGTCAGGGAGGGAATCCATGTCGTGGCAATCACCCAAGCAGGGCCCCGAGTGCTAGGGCCTTCATCTCCCGAAGAGAGGGAGGCAAGGAAGGAATTTTAGTGAGCAGTGTAGTGTCCAATTCAGGATGTTGAACATCCTCTGCACGTAAATCCAAATCCAAGTCAACAGGAGGAAGTATAGGCAAATCCACCAAGGGAGATTGCAGCCCACCACCACTACTAGGTATCAGGCTATGGGTTGGGTCAGGTATCCAATGCCCAGAATCACCTGGTTTCCAGCCCACATTGCACAGGGAGGCCTCCAAAGAGCTAGATAGGGGGCTGGTACAGGGCAGTAGTTCATGAGTTGATGAAACAGGTGAAACAATCGATGCATTAGAAGGTGTGAGACAAGGACAAGAAAGCATAGTATTCACAGTAGTGTGAGGTGGAACAGCCTCCGAGACAAACAGCGGAGAAGCCGCAGCCAAATCCAGTGCAGGAGGAGTCACAAACTCTGATGCAGCACGGTGCAATGCTAGCATGTCTGGTGCAACAGGAGACATCCGCCGACCCGGCACCACCGATGAGCCCAAAGGTACGCTGGCTGTAGAAAATGTAGGTTGCTGCTACACATTCTAGCCCAGGTGCCAGAGTCCGTGACTCAGGAGAGGAAGACTCAATAGGGCTAACAGCATCAATCACTGCCATTACCTAATTCCGAAGTGTAGCAAGCAAGGATTTCAACCAGAGTTTGTCAGCAGGCAAAAGTCAGATGATGCACAGGAAGACAGGGCAGGTAAAGACTCCTCAGGTACTTTGGGATCCACAGATATAGCATTCACACTTTCAGATGTTCTCAGCAAGGTTGGCTCCAAGCTGGACCTGCAGGAGCGGAGCTCTGCTCTCCTGCAGGTACATCAGCAGAGTGACTGATTCCCATGGACGAATCCATGGTCCAACAGTGCCCCACAAAGAGTAGGGAATTTCCCAGTGTCCTGGCCTAATTTCCTCATTCACTAAAAAATACCACCAACAGCTTAATCTGGTTCAAGGTCAGTTGGCATTTATCTGTATCCTCCCCTGGGTTGTGTCTGAAAATAGATAGGATTTGTCTAGTGCACTTACCCGGTCAACAAAAATGAAATAAAATAAAAATAAATAAAATATATCAGACACCAGTGGCACCTAATGTGGTGCCAAGAAGCTCACTCACAGCCACAGACTACTGGTGATGAGGTGTTACTCAGGTGTGGGAGGCAGTAAAATACAATGGGCTGGATATTCAAAAGGGTTGTGCCATGCGCAATAGGGTTGTGCCTGCACAAGTCCGAAATTGTGCCATACTGCCATATTCAGCAGGAGGCAGTTGCGCCCCCCAAGTCAAGCTGAGCAACAGCGCAATGCTAATGAAGGCATGCTGAACCGGAGGGGGAGGAACCATGCATAAACTGCACAGCCCGATATTCAGTGGGCTGTGCATAGTTGTGCAGGCGCAACACCCAACCTGCACCTGCACAACTTTGAGCCAAAAACAAAGGAGTAAGTTGAGGGCCACCCACAGGTGAGCTGCCGCATTGCAGGGCACAACACAGCAGCTGCTACCTGTGGGTGGCTCTCAACCTACTCCCTGTGCCCCCTGCAGCCCAATCATGGGCATAGAGTAACCCCCACCTCGACTGGCCCGATCGTGGGCAGAAGTTCAAACATCCCCGACTGGCCTAATCACGGGCATAAGTTCACCCCCACACCTGACTGGCCCGATCGAGGCAGAAGTGAAAGAAGAACCCACCCCCACTAGCCCGATGTGGGCAGAAGTGAAAAAGAACCCACCCCCAATGGCCCGATTGCAGCATAAGTTAACTCCCCACACCCTGACTGGCCCGATCGTGGCAGCAAAGTTTTCAACCCCCAAGGACACATACAATTCTGGTGGTCCAGTGGATCGCCAAGCCCGATCAGGCAGCAATCGGGTTCAAACCCCCCAAGGACCACCTACCCTGGTGATCTAGTGGCCCCCACCCCACCCACCCACGGCTACCGTGATTCTTGAATGCTCCACTCTGACCATTTGCGGTGGTGCAAGTTCCACTGTGCCATGCACAGTGGCTGTGGCCGGGGATATTCAAAGGAGTTGCTCAATAGCGCAACTCCATTGAATATCGCCCCTGCCACACCCCTGCGCAACTATTTGTGCAGCGCAAGGGCTTGAGCCACAAAATAGCGCAGTTTGAATATCCAGCCCAATATCTACAGGTATCTGAGACTAATTTCCAGGCTGACAGAGAGAAATCTTATGTTGAACTACCAGGCTTGAGTGTAGTTGGAGGCTGTATTTTTGACAGTGGGTTCTCTTCCATACGGGTATTGTTTATGTGTCTGTATCCCTAGTGCTAACAAAACAGTTTTTTTATTCATATTTGCTGGCAGTGACTTTCAGAAGTCAGGATAAGAGAATCTCTGGGCTGGTCTTTTCAGTAAAGTCTGAATGTGGTGGCTTTTGAAGCCGCAGTGAGCTGGGCTTATTGTTATTAAATTTAATGTGAACACCAGCCTCTGGCTAACTACTGTGAGTAAACCAGTGAAGTTGGAGCATACTGCTGGAATCTACAAGACTGAGACATAACTATTCTCGAGGTGTGTTTTAATGAAGTTGGAGCATTGTGCTGGATTCTTTGAGACACAGACACAGGTGTAGTTTTCTGTTGAAGCCACAGCAAGGTGAGCTTGTGGTAATTAAATTAAACTTGAACACCAGACTCTAAATAACTAACTAACTAACTCAACTAAGGATGGAGCACTCAGCATTTCACCACTGCCTCACTGAAATCCAGGATTGGATGAAGTCCAGCTGGCTGAAGTTGAACCCTGGGAAGACTGAAGTGATGGTTGTGGATCCAGGTAACTGGATAGGGGGGTTGGGGGCAGGTCAACCCATGTGATTATTCCTGGGGGACTCCAAGCTCCCTACCTCTGAATGGGTTCCGGACTTTGGGGTGATACTTGATGAAGGGCTGACACTTCAGTCTCAGGTGTTGGCTATCGTTAAGTTATCCTTTTACCATCTGAGGAACATTGCTAGGATCAAGCACCTTGTTCCGTCTGGTGATCTTCCTACATTGATGCACGCCTTTGTGACCTTGGTCTGGATTACCGCAACTCCCTTTGCTTTGGGCTGCTGGGGGTTGATATCCACCACCTGCAGCTGGTGCAGAATTCTGCAGCCCGGTTGCTGATGGGGACTCCCCGGTCCTCCCACATCACACCAGTGCTGTGGGAACTGCACTGGCTGCCAGTTCAGTGGCAGATCACCTTCAAAGTCAGATTACTGACATATAAAGCCCTACACAGACTGGGTCCTGATTACCTGAAAGAGCTTCTAGTCCCTTACCACCTTGTGCATCCATTCCGCTCAGCTGACGAGGGGTTGCTAGAGATTCCGAGGGTTTCTTTAAAATCTTCGGGAGCACAGGCATTTATGTTCATGGTCCCAACCCTCTGGAATTCTCTACTCCATCGGATAAGGGAGTGCATGATCATGGGGGGATTTAAACAGGCATTAGAGATGCATTTATGGAGCATGGCATACTGTGATGTGGAAGACAGATTTTAACTGTATAGTATATTTATTACTGTGGTGTAGCGTTGTTTTAAATTGTTTTAATTTGTACTGCACCTTGATACTTGAAAGGCTCATTAAAAATAAAGATTATTATTATTATTTATTATTAAAAACTAAACTAGAAAAGAGACTCTGGTACACATATGACTATAGTGGAAGGTTACAAAAAGTGGTGTCTCTAAAAAACAATTCTTTAAGTTGTTTAAAGCTCCTTTTTAAAGTTTATTCTGCTCATACTAAGCTGCTAATTACTCCAGAGAAGGAAAAAGCAGAACAGGACTCCTATATGCCCTATTTGCATAGTTTAATACATGTGTACTGAGGAGTAATGAGCTGTAATGGGTAAACTGGATTCAGGTAAACTGGTCACCGCTAGACTAAAGTGCTTTGGGCAGAGTAGTCCATGATAAGTGGCTTGTACTGTATTCAGATGAAGGTATTTATTTTCACAGCCTTAGTGAACACAGATTGCATCTCTTGCCTGCTATTGCCAGCACCACAGTTCTTCTTAATCTACAGATGCTTATCAGATACTTCATGTAAGAAAAGAACAGAACAGCTACAGCTGAAACTACCTTAGTTGGATCTCTGTTCAGCAGATTAGCCATATCTTTTTGCATTCAAATCCATTTGTTTTACACTAACAATTTCTGTTTATGTTTTGATTTCATTGTTGTTTTCAGCTGCTTGGAAATGCATTGCATAAATGGTGCTCAGTATAGGACTCTAATGGTAGTATATGTTATGTTGCACAGTGCTAAGCTATGATGATATGATATGGTTTGACATTGCTTCATAAGTAGAGATGCCATAAAGTTTTCATTTTGCCAGTGAAGTTCCAGATAAGTTGCAAAATTTGCATTTGTGAATTGCCTTTCAACTCTTTGCAATTAGTTTTCCAAGGGAAGTGGCATTTTTTCAGTTGAAGTTAGGTGAAATGATCTCACTTGAAAAGTAAGCAGGCAGCATGATCTGCAGAATTCAAAATCAGAAAGAAATCTGAAGGTGCTAGTACTGAGTCTTTGACACAGCTACATAAAATGATCAAAACTCAGTACTACTTCACCTTCTGGAAATGTTGCAAAGTTGACACTTCACAAATTTGGCAAAGTCTGTGAATATATTTACAAAGCAAAGTTTGCCAACTTCAGATATGTCCAGATGTAAGTAACTGACACTGGCAACTCATGGTACTTTGTAAACTGAGTGCTAGCAATGCATTAAAACCATTTTATAAGCTTACCATCTCCATTTATTACTCATTTGCCAATTATAGATCACTTCTGAAATGTGTGCTAATAAATACATTCTTTATGTCACATATTCTATAGTATGATTGTATTAGAGTAGTTCATAACCTGTTCCACTAATTTATCATGTCCATAGCATAATTCCATTGAAGAATTTTGTACCCTAAAATATTTGCAGAAACAGGAATCTTTGAGATTGTTTTTTATGGATATTAATATTAGTTATCAAAGAACTGGCAGCTTTTCTTGTTCAGTGATTACATGTGTTCTCTTTTTATCAGGCTGGTTCTTTGGAGATCCACATATTACCACTCTGGATAATGTGGGATACACATTTAATGGCCTTGGAGAATTTATCTTGGCAAATGTGAAGGATGACAATGGGACAACAATTTTCCAGCTGCAGGGACGAACAGGCAGAGCTGGGAGAAATGCAACTTGATGCCACAAATTTTGTAGCACTGGCAGCATATTTAAAGAATGGCACAACGGTAAATAAAATACAAAGCAATTATTTTTATAATAACTTTAACGCAGCATGTTCAAAACTATAGTAAATAAAGCATAAGCTGCTCACATTGAAAACAGTAGGCAGGTAAAACTAGGTATAATAAAGAAATATTTGGGAGAGATAGAGATACATGAATTTTCAGTTAGCGTAAGTCAAGAGTGAAGAATTTTAGTAGGTGTGCCTTACAGTGCCTCAGAGAATTGAACTTATGTAGATTCCTAAGGGCACTTGGATACTTATTAATGACATGTCTGTGCCAATACAAGTTGTAAATTCTGTTTACATTTTGGCTTGGATAGTAAAAGTACAAAATATTAGTTTTCATGTTGAATCAATTAATATGCAGCTTGATGGCAGCTACTTTGATTTGCCAGATTATGTTGAAAGTGTTTATAGTACTTTGTTTTTTGGTAGAAGTGGCTTAGTTGGCAGCATGCACATCTCTTGGATGAGTGTAGGATCATGGGTTCTAGCCCCAGACATGTGCTTGTGGTAAGGCCCATAACTGAAACTGAAGTGCAGTTTTGGGGGGTATGGCACTGTTAAAGTACTGCCCTTCAGATAAGATGTTAAGTTCCAGTCCCTTCTGCCAGTCTTTGGTCACTGGACAAGAGGAAGTAAAAAATTCCAGAGCACTTACTGAAGAAGACTAGGCAGTTCCCCAGGTGTCATGGTCATTCCCTTTCCAATAAAAAATATCCATTCAACCCATCCTCAGGAAGCACCTGGAAACAAGCTATAATAGCTTATTGTGACTTTTGTGGCTAAATTAAAAATAAAGTAAATAAAGAAAAGTTAGCTCTAGTGGAATCATCTTCCACAGTTCAATATGAGAGGAATAAGCAACTGAAGAGGATGGGCAGAATAAGAAATTTGGTCAAAGCAAGGAATAATTTATCAGTTGACAAAGGGGCCTTCAATCAGCATGATCAAACTGGGCATTAAGAAAAGCTACAAGTTTAGTCAACCAAAGACTCAAATAGTTGAAACATTGGCTGTTCAAACATTATTGAAACAACTCAAACATTTGGAGAAAATTGGGATCTGATTTACGTACTTGGCTCAAGATACTGTAACAGGAAGCCAGCCCAGTGATATGGGGGTCTAAGGCTCTGAGTAAGGGAATGGATGCAGGTTGCTTGGCAGCTGGTGAGGGGATGGAGGATTGAGCATCCATAGAATGGCTCTTCTCCCTCAGGGAGGGGGGATAAATGCATCCCACTCAGTGGTCTCCACCTGGAGAAATCTGGGTGGCAGCACTGTGTGATGCAAGAGAAGATATCCCACCTACTTGGTGAGGTTGGGTGGCATCTGTACAGAGGTAGAACTTGCACAGTGCATCATTGCATGTGTATGTGAGGCCATGGAGAAAGATATCGGGGAAAAAAACAACTGTGATAATGGTCCAGTCCCCTGCAGACCTCACACCATTGTTTGAGCACCTCCTGGTCCTGTGGCAGCAAACAACACAGCATAGTATAAGTCCCAGGAAAGCCAGGTGATGCGGCTGGTCCAGATGGGGGCATGTTGGGAGATGAGGAAATAAAGGACTGGTTAAAAAAAAACTCTGCTGGACTATTGACATAGAGGTAGCATTATGATTCGTGATTGCTGGACCTGTGTGGGAACAAGTCTGGCTCACAGGGGCTGACAGGAAGGAGGAGGAATGAGTGTCATAGCAAATGTTCTCTTCCTCTTCCTCTTCCTTCTCCTGTAAGGGTAGGTCACCAACATTGCTGAAATACTGCCACCTGGGTGGTTACAGGTTGTCATGGGAGGGATGGATGCAGGGTGGATGCTCAGACCAGAAGCACTTATTCTGTGCACATCCGCCTTGAACTTGCAAGCTGCACCCATGAGGATAAAGAGAATACAAGGAAACCCCCACACCCAAGACAGACATTAGATCCCAGTGAACTGAAGAGGACCAGCACTAACCTCCTCTTCTGCCACCCTGAGAAATATCAATATCATTGGGGAGCACCTCCCTTCCTGACTGAGGGAAATTCTTGGCTACATGGAAGAAGAAGATGGTTGATGGGTGGCGTCAGATCGTGATGAAGCAAGGTGCCTAGTGCATTCCAGAGAGAGGTTAAAGTAGGGGTGTAGGAGGGGCATAAATAAAGAATAAAAAAATACTGTTGGAAAACCATGTTGAACACTTAGTTCAATTTTGATTTATTTTTCCAAACAACAAAAAAGCTTTCCAGTGCCTGTAGATTGTATACCCACACACAAAACAACTGCCCAAAATGCCAGACACCTCCATAAAGATGTTACAAAGGAAAAAATATCTTGTGAAGCTGTGGTGAAGTGGAAATCTTTGCCTCTTCATGAGAAGCTGATGAAGCACTGTCAGATTTGGCAGTTGACTAAAACTAACTTAAAATCCTCTTAAAACCATGGTGATGTGTCTTTGCCAGAAAACGTCATAGTTGTACACCATCAGAGCCTTCTGTCAAACTTGTAGCAGATCCTGGGATGAATACCTGTGTAAAGATAAAAGTAAAGTATAAGTAATCTCATCCTACACTTTTGCACTCCATCTCCACATTCACCCTGATCATGGTCCCAGCATACTCTGAATACAATAACAAGCATTTAATATTCCCACATCCCCAATCTAATTAAAACTCACTATCACTCTCTCCCCATGTACCTATAAAACTGATACAAAGCTCTTTATACAATAGGGTGAAGAGATATGCTATCACTTAAAATGTATATCCCTGCCCCTACTGATAACTGAAACGTGATGTGTACACAGTGGAAAACAGGTAAAAATAACACATCTATCTACATGTCACCTACTAAAGAAGCCAAAATACTTCTTAAAATTAATGCTGGGCACCTGCACTTAACAAAATGAACACAGTTCCCCATACAGAAAACCCTTAAAAGAGCAGTTAAACATTAAATAAAATTACACAATACCCACAAACAGCACATTTTACAAACATCATTCATTTCTCAATTACTTACTGGTGCAAGCAAAACCCCAAAATAAAATGACTTGTAGCTCTGAAAAATGAACCAAAATACCTTGCAGTCCAACTTGAACTTTCGATTCTCCGATCCCAAATACCTCATTCCAGTGTCCAGTAAGCAGCACAATGTACTGGGGCACAATATCACTGCATACAAAAGACAACAAAATAAAAAATTGCTAGTTTAATGAAAAAAAAAAAAAATTAGGCGAAGAGTGAAATAATGCCGAAACCACACAGGTGAAACCAGAAACACCAAATAAGGACACACAAATTAACTCAGACATGCAAAAAATAAACTGATCAAAATGAAGCACAAAACAACATCAACCAGTGATGACACATTAATCAAATAACCAATCAAAATGAATACAGAACATCCATTCACAAAACCACAAACAACACAGCATAACCCCGAACAAAAATAAAGCACAGAAAATGACATGAAAAGTCAGCAATATTAAATAAAAATAACCAAATAAATGCACAAAACCGAAACCCCATTGCATAAAACATATATGTGGTAGAGATGTGATATGAGATATATATTTTAACTCATGGTAAGTGAGCTTGAGATTAATCACTCATGGCTCCGCTATGCAGAGCCACTTGTGATATTCCTGAGCTCACTTGTCACTTATTAAAATATATTTCATATCACATCCCTTGCTATTACATATCATCTTATTCTGACACCTACTTAGCTCCCCCAACTCTCACCTTTGGCCTCTTTATGTGCATCAACACCCCAATATGAAGGTTGTTGCTAAACATAGTTAGATGATAACTGGCATAGTCTTCCTCACACCATCTTGGCTAGCTACCATATAACTTACAAAAATTCTATATTCATATAACACATTGTACATCTACTATAGTAGTTGTGCACTGTCTCACTGATGATCTCCACTTATCCAGTTACCCAGTCTTCCTGTGGATGTACGGACATTTAATTCGTCGACGTTTAAGGCTAGCCGCTGAGCCGAATGGATGCCTAAAACGTCAGCTCAAAACTCCTCAAAAATCCTGCTTTAAGGACTCGCTCCTTCATAACGGCACAAAGCTAAACCAATAACCTAATAGGGGTCATCCCGATAACTATTTCTTGATCGACAATTGATATCTATTTGATTGCAGCCATATATCGGGTGTCCCGCTCGCTTATGCCTACCAGTGCATCAGAATGGAGCCAGTTCCTACACAGACAACACCGGAGAGCAATCTAATCAAAATCCAGCAGATGTTTGCCGAAATTCTACACCATGGAGAGACTAGGTGGCTACACAGAAAACACAGAGGATATCGTGGACTTATCACAACGTGCCTGTATTTCTGAACATAAACTGGAAGAGGCTGAGGATGGCTGGCATAAGGTTGGGCTAAATTATATGATCAGGAGTGGCTCATACATCTTCTATGGACCCGTGTTGAAGACCTTGAAAATCGCAGCCGCCGGAATAACCTCAGGTTTGTGGGTTTTCCGGAGGGCTGCGAGGACAATGATGTTATACGATTCTTACAAAAAGAGCTTCCCTCCTTGTTGGATGGGCCATGTGAAACCTCTTGGGAGATAGACAGAGCACATAGAACCCTAGCTCCTTGCCCTGCCCCTGGTGGATGCCCCCACACCATCCTAGCCCGATTTTCTGGTTCCAGGACTGCAAACTGATCACTCATTTGGCTCGGCAAAAAAGAACTGTTTTGGAAGGGTAACAAGATTCAAATTTTTGCTGACTATTCACCAGTAGTCTCTAACAGGCAAAGGGCCTTTACAGTGGCTCATAGGGTGTGTGCTGAGTTGGGTCTCGAGTATTCTCTCTGATACCCTGTGTCTCTTCAAACCGTGGTGAATGGGTCGCCACGGTCTTTGACAACCCAGCATCTGCAGAGGACTTTATATCATCCCAATCTCCTAAACTAAATGGGGCAAGTTGCAGACAACTGCAGCACTAGGGTCTTGCCTGTACACCCTGTCTCGATAGACACTGCTAAAACCAGGGCTTCTGGAGTGTTATCAGCTTCTCCCCTCAGTCAGTCAAACATCCTGAGACTCCTACCCGGCTTCTTCCTTAAAATCTCCTGGCAGCAAGAAAAAAAAAGAAAGAAGGCTAGGCTTGAGGGGGAGAATGTAGACAAAACTCCAAGGCTTTGTTCTAGAAGTAGAAGCCGGGTTGTAGCCCTGAATTCAAGGGCTCAAGATACGCTGATTCCAGACATGAGTAACAATCAGTTTAAGGCTGATGGATCTCCTCTGAATATGTTCCTGTGATTTGCCTCTTCCTCCTAGATGCCCCCACCAGAGGGTTCAAAGTCTTCAACTGTAAAACATCCTCTTTGGGCCGAGAAACCAGTGGGCACCCCATCGGAAGACTATGCGACTCGGCAGCTGTGCCAGTCATTGAAAATTCGCGATATGGATATCTCTACTCCAGCTGTTGAATCTGCAGGCTGACTGTGGCTGTTATATTCCTTTTTCAGCACCACGTTTGGTCGTGGAGAAGGCAGCCCTCCTCTGATCAGGGAAGTTTTTCAGGGGCCCCAGTGGTAAAGGGGTCTCCCTTAGAGGATGGCTGTGTAAGACCAATGAGATATACATGGTTATTTATTTGGGACTTTATCTTTTTTTGGTTCCTCCTTTCTATATATATCTCTGTTGTTTCAGTATGCACAAGTACTATATCTGTTAGCCCTCTAACTATGGTGACTGACGATACAGGGGGATGCATATATACTTTTTTTTTTACTTAGGCCCAATTATACTCATTCTCGACAATACTACTGGGGTATGTAGAGGCAATTGGTGGGCCTTTAGCATTCCTCCCATCAGCCTGATGGATGGCAGATTATAGGCCGTTGTTGCATGGAAGTTTTCATTTCTCCTTCCTTTTCATTTTATAGGGGTTGCAAGGAGAACCACTTACTTTTTGTGATATGAGTATCTGGGGCGCTGTACCTCCCAGCGACTTCTACTGGTGTCTGGGCCTGTTCTTAGCTGACACATACAGTGGATGCTGGTCATGTGTGGGTCTGTGGGGTAGTGAACAGGGGAGCGAGGGAATGGGTACTGTTAACAAAAATGGTTTGAATCTCCTCCTGTCACTGGGGGTTGTAAATATTAGATTTTTTTTGTTTCAGGTTAAAAAGTTTGTATTATGTTATAGTGTTAACTATTCATATGGCAATCTTACTTATGGGGTGAGGATATGCTCCTCAATATTATAAGGGGGGGGTAAGGAAGGAAATGGTGCCAAACTCAGACCTTTTCTATATTGTTTCCGGTTACATTTTCCTGTTGTTTTTTTTTATGGTTGGTTCAAATGGAGACTAAGCTGATTTCATGGAACATGAGGGGGTTAAATTCCCCTATTAAGTGGGAGAAAGTTCTACTGCACTTAAATAAAACTAGGCCCTATGGTGGCCTTCTTGCAAGAGATGAAACTCTCCTCCGGGGAAGCCATGAAGCTTAAACAGGGCTGGGTGAGTAAAGAACTTCACAGTGTGGCACCATCTCATAAGAGGGGGGTTTCTATACTTTTTCACAAAAATTTGGGATGGAAGGTGAAGGACTTTATACGTAAATCATGACGGAGATGGATTATAGCAGAAGTTGAAACACCTGAAGGTCCCTGGTCCTGGCTAATCTATATGCTCCCAACCAGGACTGTCCTCAATTTTTTCATACAATCAATCAGGCCCTGTTGGATTTTAACAAAAATAAAGCCCCAATACTTTTAGGAGGGGATTTTAGTTTAACATTAGATCATTCAATAGATAGAAGCAATAAATCCTCTGAACCCCATAGACAGGCTAGGAAAGCAGTAGGGAAACTAATGTCCGAACTTGGGTTACTGGATGCATGGAGGGCACTGCACCCAGGAATGTATGATTACTCATGTTTCTCCCCGACTTATGGAACTTCCAGCAGGATAGATCGCTGGCTAATATCTTCTGGGTTATATGAAAAGGTGGTTACAGCCTCGATGCATCCAATTTATGTTTCCGATCATGCCCCTCTGGAATTAGTTATAAAAAGGGGACAGGATTCTTATCAGTCCCCCACATGGCGTTTAGACCCTCTCCTGCTAGAGGACGGTACCTTTCTAGACTGGATTGGTCCAGCAGTATCAGAATACTGGATGGACAATGATAAAGGGAGGTATCCGATTCGACGTTATGGGAGGCCTTTAAAGTTACTATTAGGGCAGGATAATTGCCTTGCTGCTGCCAGGAGGCACCGTGGAAGCGGACCAGAGGGCATTGGAGAAGCAACTATATAATTTGGAATCCCAATACAAAGCTCTCAAAATCAATCCCTCGCTTCAACTTTATTAGCACAATTAGCCAGCACAGAATTTCACTTAATGCCCATCTATCTCGACAGGTTGAGCTAAATCTCCGACGATCCGTCATGCTTTTTGGGAAGGGGGAGAAAAGGCCAGGAAGCATTTGGCCTACCGTCTAAAATGACAACAAGCCTCCAAGGTGAAACATGTACTAGAGGATACGAAAGGGGCTCCATGTCGTACAAACTCCGGGATAAACCTAATCATGTCTCAATTTTATGAAAATTTGTATGCTTCTCCAAGCCCCCCTGATCCAACTAAGATCCAAGCCTTCCTAGCCTCACTACCTATTCCCAGAATTTCAGGCTGTGAGACCAAACTATTAGAAGTTCCAATAACAGTGGAAGAAGTGACCCAGGCAATTAAATCTATGAACCCATGTAAAACCCCAGGGAAAGATGGATTGCCTATAGATCTGTATCGACTACGGGGAGTTGATTTGTCCCCATACCTGGTTCGGGTATTCCAACATTCCTTACTTAAGGGACATCTGCCCCCCTCCATGAGAGAAGCCATTATTACAGTGTTTCCCAAAAAAGGAAAGGATCCAGTGCTTCCAGGAAGTTATCGCCCCATTTCCCTTATTAATGCAGATGCCAAGATACTGGCCAAGGTTCTTGCTGGCCAGCTTGAACCTTTTCTTCAAGGTCTGGTTAACCCATCACAACCAGGCTTTGTTAAGGGCCGTCTGGGGTCAGATCATCATAGAACCCTAGGGTCCCTATTGCATTCTGTCAAACCTTCATCAATCCCCTCAGTAGCTTTGGCTATCGATTTTGAAAAGGCCTTTGACTCAGTCGAGTGGCCCTTCCTATTTCATACTCTCTCCACTATGGGTTTCGGCCCGGAGTATATTGCCTGGATAAGGCTTCTATATACTGCTCCCTTAGCCTTGGTTCTGACCAATGGCATGCTGTCTCGCCTTTCCAATTACAGAACGGCATGAGACAGGATGCCCCCACTTCCTTTTCATTCTAGCTATAGAACCCTTGGACATTGCACTCAGATCCTCCAATCTTATCCCTGGCATTCAAGTGGGTAATGCCAATTATAAAACTTTTTTATACGCAGATGATCTCCTTATTACTACTGAACATACCTCATTAAGGATCCAGACAGTCTTTAACATCTTGACCGATTTTGCAAAGATATCTGGGCTAAAGTTAAATCAGTCCAAAACTGAAATCCTCCCACTGACCTCTTCAGCCTCTGGAGAGGAGTTCATTGCCATGGGGCTTAAATGGCCCCCCCAGGTATAAAATACCTTGGCATTATCTTATAACAGATCCATCTAAAATGCTTGCATCTAATTTCAATCCCCTGATTGATACCCTGAGGCTAGAATTCAAAAGATGGAAAACATTAAAGCTCTCACTTGCTGGTAAAATTGACTCGATCAAAATGATGGCTGCCCCTAAGATGCTTTACCTACTGGCTCACTTACCCTTGTCTATACCCCAAATGGTTCCAGATATTGGAGGCCCTGATGGGCAATTTCTGTGGAGGGCACACCCTCGATATAGTAAACTTAAACTCGACAACACTGGAAAAGGGTGGCTGGGGACTCCCTGGTTGCAGCGGTATCATATGGCCTTTGTTCTGTCTCAGACTCTTAGATGGTTTTCAAACTTGGACAGGCCTCCCTAACTGGCTCCATCTAGAAGCCTCCCTAACTTACTCTCCCTCCCCAGCATTCACCCTATATGTTAAAGAAAATTTTACCCACGTGCCTTTCTCCTGTTATTTTATTATCGATAACATATTGGAGGCAAGCAATGGCTCTGTTGGGCCATGACATGGCTCCTTGGGATCATATGCCTATATGGGACAACCAGCCCTGAAAATAGGGAAATCCTCCTTGAATGGGAAAGTCTGGATGGGACAGGGTATCTCTTCAGTACAGGACCTCCTAATCCCTGGAACTTCTGTTATAGGTTCTTTCGAATCTCTGAAGGCACGATACCATCTCCCTGCATGTCACTTTTGGAGATACCTTCAGTTAAGAGATGCCATATCTCACCTTCCAAATTTCCCCTACCACAATACACCAAGAAAAAGCCCACACCCCATTTTTTCATGGGGTAGGCTAACCAAGAATAGAGCCAGCTGCATATACAGTATAGTGCGCTTAGACAATCCACCACAGACCCCTCCCAAAAAGCCAGATTGCAATGGGAAAAGGAATTACAGATTTCCATCTTGGAGCAACAATGGGAACAAGGATGGGTGCGAATTCATTTAGCCTGCCGGGATGGGCGTACATGACTTATTATGAATAAGACCCTCCCTAGATGGTATAGAGACCTGGCTAAACTAGTTAAGATGGGACTTATATCGGCAGATACATGCTGGAGATGTGGTAACCCCAGTGCCCACTTGTTTCATATACTCTGGGACTGCCCCAATCTTCAGAACTTTTGGTCAGCAATCCAGGACATGTGCCAACAGGTGTTCCCCAATACTGGTCCATACCCTCTTTTGCTCCTTTTGGGCTGCAGTAGCTCGACCGTGCCCAAACACAGTCCTGCGGCACAATGGATCACAGTGGCTGGGGCACTGGCAAAGAGACTCATATTGAGGAGATGGAGAACCCCGGAGATTTCGACTGCATGAGTTCCTCCTGGCACTTGCCCAAGAGGCCACATTCGAGAAGATCTCCAGTTTTGCCCAATGCTCTCTAACCCGGTATGATAAATGCTGTCAGCCTTATTTAAGGTCTAAGTATTGTCACAATACATTTTCCAATGCTGTTTCTTAGATTTTCCCCCTTCACAATCAGGTCTGGGTTGTGTATCAGTACTCCTCTTGTCCCTTTCTTTAATCTGGTTATATGTATGCGTCAGTTAAGATTGCCTTCTGTACATAGTTGATATTACAATATGCAGGGCAGATAGACATGCTTGAGGTAGAGAAGGTAGATTACAAATTAGGCCTATTTGTTCCATCTTTCTCTTCTCTGCAACAAATGTATTTTCCTTTTCACCCGGCTCCCTTCTTTTGGGGGGAGCGAACCTACATCGGCTTATAAATTCATGGAGCCAAGGACTGTAATATAGTCATTATGCTAAATTTCATGGTTTTAAAGTTTGCAACCAATGGAGTGAATATGTGGTAATTGTACTCGCTGGCCATGCTAAATGTTGTGATATGATTCAGATATGTATGTGCAATACTCTGCCTCTATGTGTGTGTACTGTCCAAAATAAATAATACTAATAAAATATTAAACAACAATTCATCGACATTTGCCGTTAGTCATTAGAACCTTACATTCTGCAGGTGAAAATAGAATAAATGAACACTTTTATTTACTTATATACTGTGCTACATCACTTACAATATTAGCACATTTATTGTCTCACTGTAATACTTAACAAATGACTGCTGTATCGTATGTAAGGTCAGATTGTATTATAGTGGTGCATTAGTGCCAATATAGTTAGGCTTGGTAGGCTGTTTAATGTTAACCACCTAACTTTGCACTTTAATAGCTTCATGCCTGTTCAATGGATTTGAACAAAGTTGTGCATGTATGGCTTTGGGCAAGGTTTTGACATTCCAAATACTGTTCTGGTTGGATGTGCAGATTCTGAGATCCAGATAACAAAAAGAGAAAAAAATATTTTTCCATTTCTTTTTTCTCATCACTTAGCACCTAGAAGGTTTTTGGAATTTTGGCCTTAAGTTTTTTAGGGTAGAAAGGGCTTTCAACAGAGTGGTGACTTTCATGGGTTTGCTGAAAAAAATAATAATAGGTTCCAGAGTTACGAGGATTTTTAATTTCAGTTCTGAGCATGCTCAATATGCTCTTTTGGATAGCTTTCCGTTCCACTGAGGGTTAACTCCTTGATGTTCCTAGGGTGAGGCTGCTACACTTGGTTGATCTTGCATTTTTTGTGGCCATGACCACCCTATGGAACTCCCTTCCTAAACAGCTTTGAGAGGTACCCTCAGTGGACTCCTTCAAAAAGGGATTAAAAATGTTTTTATTTAACCAGGTGTTTAATGGGTTTTAATTACTGATCTAGTGATAGATGGTTTTATGTATTAAACCAAGAATGTAATGGAGTTAGCACAAGGACGTGGTGCTTCCATACTCACTTCAAGTTACAAAAACATAAAAAAATAGAGCGCACATGCCTCTAATAACAAGGGCACAGGTCTGTAAAAAAAACTTTATTCACATATGCCAAAAACCTGACGTGTTTCGGATGTACACCACATCCTTTCTCAAAGGTGAGACACCAATAGTGAATGGTCCCTTAAATACTCTAACTAATTAATTACAACTGGTATCATTAATTAATACAGCACCGTGATTGGTTAAAATGACTACATACTAATAATCTTAAAATGTATGTGTGTATATTTACGATTATTAGTATCGTAATCATTTCATAATCCGTGCTATGATGTGCCAGTACTCGTGAATAAACATTAGAGGACAAATTCACTAACAATCTACTGAGAAAGATGTCATCAAGCGGCGTCGGGGCCACAACATATGTGAAATAAAGTTTTACGAACCTGTACCTGACAACAAGTGTGTGCTACTATGTTTTTATGATTTATGTATACAACTGTTGCTGCACCTGAAGTGTTTGTTTACTATGATGTTGTCTGGTGCATTGTATTTTTAACTGTACCGTGCTCTGAGTCCATTGGAAATGGGTGTTATATAAATAAACTATCTATCTAGCTATTTCAGACAAAAAAAAGTGGCCGTATGAAAAAGGATTGTGTTTTGTATGGGGGTAAACTTGTTTGTGAGAAAAAATTCTTCTTATATATGGCTAACATCTTGTTTCTGGGATTTCTTCCAAAGAAAGCATGTAGACCCATAAAAACTACCATGAATACATACCAACACATATATCTTGATAATTAGGACCCTATTAATTGGATTCTGCAGTTACTTTTTGGAAAAAATGGCCCAGAAATGTGTTTTAACACATTTAGACACTTTTTGTGACCCGATTTTCTTTTTTTATATGGCCATATATAACAGGAATAGGGCCATACAAAACAAGATTGCCTTCATACGAAAAAAATAATTTGGACTTAGATTTTTTTCTCATTCTATTTTCTTGTATGAAGTAATTTTTTTTTTTCATTAGAATGACACAATCTCTTGAAAAAAGATTCCTTTATATGAATAAAGAATTTGGTTTTAGTTTTTTTCACATTCTTTTTTCGTTTGAAGGAATCTTTTTTTTGAGAGTGTGTCATTATCATAAAAAATATTTTTTCATATGAAAAAAGAATTTGGATTTAGTGTTTTTCTCTACATTTCAACTTTAACAAGCCTTAATTATTAATTTTTGCAGTTGAGGACTATATATATATATATATATATATATATATATATGTGTGTGTATATATATATATATATATATATATATATATATATTTTTTTAAGAAAATGCTTAAAGGGGTACTGTCAACCCCATTAGGCCTCAAATTGTCCCTAGTTTAAAAACACATTTTATGATTTCTAATAGTCTATAAAGGTTGCTGATGCAGCTGGACATTTGATTCTGATTATATTTTTCTTTTTAAAAGTGAAAAATAGACTACACACCACACTGGTGTCACCACACCAAAACATGTTTGCTTGCATATCTTGATCAACTTCTACTGCATCTTTCCTGGACATAGGAACACCCCCATATAATTCTAGCCATCATGATGCTGTGAGAATAGAGGATACTATTGTATCATGCATGATTGCACTGTTTGGAGGTGTTCATGGTGCTAATAAAGTGTGCAATAGCAGCTGATCAAGGATTTGAAACAAAACAAGGTTGTTTATATTATACCATTATCATACATTTCAATTCTACTAAGAAAAAAGAAAGAACAGCAACATCAGTGAATTTTAGAGAATGCAAGTAATCATAAAATGTAGGTTCTTATCTAGAAATGTTATGATGCAAAATAGTTGACAGTGTCCCTTTAATTAGTACATCACTAACACATAATACCCTATGAAAATTGAAGGGCCCAATAAAACATATAAGACTTAAAAATTACAATTCCCATAGTATAACCTTGCAACTTTGGCAAGCTATAGGTCTGTGAATCTTTGAAGTTAAGGGACAATCTATATATGAATAAAGGTCTTAGTACTACATCAGTGACAGATGATACCCCCAAAAAAGTTTAGAGGCCATATAAAAAACATAAATGTAAAAAATGAAAATTCCTATAGGATAACTTTGCAGTGTTATAAGGCTATAAGTCCGTCATTCTATGGAGTTAATGGACAATCTACAGTATGTATCAACAAAAAGGTCTCAATGACTATTACAACACCAACCCATAATACTCACAAAACAGTGTAGAGGGCCATATAAAAAACATAAAATATAAACAATGACAGTTCCCATAGAATAACATTGCAACTTTAACAAAACATAAATCTGTCAATAATTGGAGGTAAGGGAAAATGCATATACAAAAAAGTATGAATACTACAAAATTAACACATAATCCTCTAATAACATTCATGGGGTATACACTGCACCCCAAAATTACCTCCACTCTTCACCATGGTGCTAAAGGCACAATGAAAGCACCATCACCATCAAAAATGCACTAAATGTGTATCTCACCTTCCACTACAACCACTGTAAATTTTACAGCAAAACTAACACAACTGCTCTGACTTAGAGGGTAACAAAGCAAAAATCACATTTTGCCTAATCACTGGCAATTAAGAGGAACACTTAATATATTTTTCCTTTTAAAAATACCCAGAAAAATCTGTTACAACAAAGCACATGAGTTACTTTTTTGGACCCTCACAGCTGGATGTGTGCATCAGTGGAGGGATGGAAGGGCAAGGCCCATGGGGCCTTGTATTTCCATAGCCTGATGGATGCTTTCACATAGGTCCCAAAGGGACCTGCATGAATTAGGATACAATTCCAGTACCGCAAGAAATAAGGACATTCTTTGCAAAAAAAAAAAACTACTCTAATGCATAAGTTAAGGTACAGATTAAAGCAACAAAAATAGGGAAATGTGGTGTTAGGATTTCTAACCCTAAGTCATCTCCCCAAGCAGGAAAAGGAGAAGGAAAAAAACATTTATGGTTTCACTGTCCTGACTCTTGGCGAAACAGGGGTGGGGTCATCCTTGAGGTTCTCAGTCCTTTTGCTCTCACCATTCCATGACCAAATAATGTAACATGTGATATGTTTTCTTGAGGCAAGGCCTACAGGTTGTTGGCAGCATGTTGGGAGGCACAGTTCTATATGCTTGAAGGCTATATCACAATGGGGTGAGCATTTGGGTTGAGAACTCCAAGGACCACCCATATCCCAGTTCAGCAAGAGTCAGGATGGCAAAAACCATACTGCTCTTTTCCTTTTCCTGTTTGGAAGGTGGGGGGTGGGTATTTAGGGTTGGAAACCCTAATATCACATTTCTCTACTTTTGTTGGTTTAATCTGAACCCTAACTGATGCATTAAGGCCATATAGTTTACAAAGAATTTCAATAAAGATGTTTTTTTTTAAAGAAAAAAGGTCATGCAACTTCTGTATTGATATCTCAATGGTTTAATAACACATTTGAGTTGGGGAATTATGCTTGATAGTATTAGCCCATCTGTTTGTTCACATTTGTCAGCTGATTGCCTCATGAAATAACACTTCAGTCAGGATGTTAGTAGAGCATGTTGCCCATTATGTAATATGACTTTGCAGCTAACACCCTATTTAAAAGACATTTGACCCATTGCTTTTGCAATGACATTCTTATTATAAGTGTTTTAAATAGTTAAGGTAGGAATGCAGTGTGCTGTAACAGTTATAGCAAAGAACTGCAAAAATGGAGATGCCAGGTTCAGACCCTATCATACTTTCTCACTCTGTGACCTTGAGCAAGTTATTAGAATGCCCCATGGCATAGTTCATTGAGGTGTAAAACTGGGTTGAAGAAGGACACCACAAAGAATGTTATGCTGCATCTCCTTTGGGGAAGACTAGGTAACTAAACAGCAAAACAACCGTCCCAGTTTTCAGTGGGGTTAGAATGACACAAGGGACTTGTTTCCAAAGGTTTGATGGAAGTGGTGACTTTGCGTCACCACTTACACAGTTTGTAAAGCAACCTGTTGCTGATCAGACACTACTTTGCCAAGGCCCTTGCACTAGGGTTGTGTCAAACAACCAAGTGCACCAGGTTATAATGGGGCTTGGGCCATGGTGAGGCTGCAACATCCCCTTTTTGGGGACTTTTTAAGTCACAACATGTATGCAAGAGGGGTCACCACAGAACAGGAGAGCAGCAGATCAAATAGGATCTGGGGCTGCAGCAGTGAGTAGGGAAATGGGCAGACGAGGTGGGACACATGGTCCTTATCTGCTGAAACAGTTTATATTTCTATATATTTCTAGACCAGCCAGGAGGTGGTCTAAGAGGGTTGTGCCAGTAGGTTGCTGTGGTACAGAGGCAGAAGGGGAACACCAGGGGCACAGGAGGTGGCAGTATGGGTGTTGGAGTACAAGTGAACATCAGCTGTTGTTGTATGGCTCTGGCTGGGGTGCTGTTGTAGTGTGCTATAATAAAAATGTTTTGTCCACAGTGAGCCCATACTATAATCATCTCTGCCCTGGTAGTCTAGTGGGCCTCCATCCTTGATGTTGACGTTGACATTGACCCTACTCCAGAGGATTCAATGGCAGCCATGTTGGGCTAGCTACACCACAACAGTAGTAGATCAGCTCATTTTATTAGTTTTACATATTCTGTTGTTTTATTTTGTTTTTTCTGTTATTTGTTAAGCAAAATATCTGCTGGTAGCTGTCGGGCGGAATAGCAACAGTGTGCTGCTATTTTCTTAATGTTGTTAACTCTTCAAGATCGAAAGACACTCAGGAGCAGGTTTAAGACCTTTAGGATTACTCTGATTTAAGACCTGGGAAGTTCTTCATTATTTATGTTGCCCAGACCTGGAGTCTGCTGATCAGGACTGTGGGCTCGACCACTAGATTCATGCTGCCTTGGGATTGTTCTGTGGAGTGTTTGGAGTGTTTAGAGATACAGCCTGGAGTAGTGCTACTGGGATTCTGAGGCCAGTTTGGGAGACTCAAGCGGTTCCTGTTTTCAGGCCTTGTGGACTGTAGCAACTCGGTGTTGATCCCGGAGTGTTGGTTTCCACAGCGAGCTGGGCTGAACCCAATCTGAACCCAGGGAGGTTTACTGGGGCTGTTGGCTGTGAGGGGAGATCTGGGCTGGTGCTGTTGGAGGATAGGCTCCAGTATGCCCGTGGTTCCTGGGTTTTTTGGTGGGTGGGCTTGAGAGCCTGCTCACTTGGAACCAGTTGCAGCTTGACTTTCCTGGTAACCCCTCGGGGGTCGACCAGGGTGAGAATTTCTTTCAGTTGGGTTGCTCCCATTTATTGGAAACCTGAATAAGGCTGAAGGACCGAAGTGATTTTTTGGCTACCACAGAAGTCTGATTATGTTATCGTGAAACTGATGTAATAGTGAGAATGTCTTCCTTCATATGAGAACAACCCAGGTCAGACTGTTCCTTTTCTTTCCCTATGTACTTTGGTGAAGCAGTGAGAGTGCTTTGCATTCTTTATCAAGAACAATTTGTGTGACTGATTGAACATTTACCCCGCCTATGTGAGAGATAGGTTTGGGGATTAAATCCTCAGAGATAAGAGCTCTGAGGGTCCTTATCATCTCAAGACTTCAGTGGTATATAGGTGGAAAAGTGACTGGGGCTCTGTGCCCAGATCTTTTGAACTCTTTTTGAGGATCTAAAAACCTGTCTGAAGGGGAAGAGTAGATGTTTTATTTGTTTTTTTGTTAAGGGCTCTCCCTCACTACGTGAGAGGTGGGGGGTGTTTGGTTTAATTTAGTTTTATAATAATTAAATTATAGTTTTCTTTTTAGAAATTGGTTGTGTAAGCTATTTTAAATAAGCTAGTGGCGTTAATGGTGATTATTAAATCTGTTGATTGACATTAGTTTTAACATTGGCAGCATGTGTTGGGACCGAGTTTCTGTGGGCAGATGCTACACCCTTCTAGGCTGAGGGACCTATACCCTTCGACAGTCCCCGTTGCAACCTGAGGTATATAGGCAGAGGGGGAGTGGGTTCTTCAGCTGGGGGGAGGAGGGTGGTGAGGTCAAGAGAGAGACCCTGGGAGAAATGGGTCCAGGATAGGGGTCTGCAATGTCTGGTTCCCATACCCAAGGGTTCCACTGATAGTGAGCAAGTGGCCGCTCTTCCAAGGCCTCCCATCCAACTTGGGTGGTGTTATGCAATGCCAGGTCTATAAAGAAAGACAGCAATTATTGCTGATCATGTTGAGGCCTGACCTGGCTTGCCATCACCGAGACCTGGCTGGACGAAAATGCTGGTCCCATATTGGAGACAGCTGTTCCAGCTGGGTACTCAGTGATACATCACCTGAGATTGAAACGAGGGGGGGGGCGTTATTTGTTTCAAATCAGAATTGGACCTTGTTGAGGTTCCAGTGGTGACCTCTAGATCCTTCGAGTGTATCATGGAAGAAGGTGTGGGTTGCAGAATCTTACTCATCTACCATCCACCCGGTGATGAGAAAGTTTTTCTGCAGGAATTTGCAGACTTAATTGCTGACCTGGTGTTGGAACCCTCCAGGTGGTTGGTCCTGGGGGACCTCAATGCCTGGGTCGACGATGAACTCTCGCATTTTGGTCAAAACTTTCTCCAACTGATGATTTTGTTGGGCTTTGCATAGGTTGTTACCGCTGCAACCCATATTCGGAATCACCTTCTGGATCTGGTGTTCACCCTGGGGATGGAGATCATGGAACTGGTGGTGGAACCAGTTGGGTGGTCTGACCATCACTCTATAAGGTTCAATTTTGTGGCCCCCCCATGAAACCAACCCCATTCGAGATGGTCCAGTACTGCCCTTTGAGGAGTGTTACCCCTGAGGGTCTGATGGCGGTGCTGGACCTATCGAGTTGGCCTATTGAGTGCATGGAACCAGATGTCTTAATAGTGCACTATAATAACATGGTGCTGAGGGCTCTGGATTCCATAGCACCTATCCATGTTCGACCCCTCTTCCACCGCCCTCAGTCCCCTTGGTTTGATGGGACATTGAGCGAGTTGAGGAGAGTGAGGTGAAGATTGGAACACTGCTGGTGGAAATCCGGCCTGGAAGGTGACAGGCTTAGATTGATTGCCCATTATATGGACTGTCAATCAGAAATCTCCCATTAGAAGGCAGAGTTCCTGTCTAAGGAGAGAGCTGCATCAAGGAATTGACCAGCTCAACTCTTCCAGGCTGTGGACAGGCTGTGCTATCCAGCCTGTCTGCGGGGTCAGAGAGCTTTTTCACAAATAAAGTGTGATGAGTATGCTCGGTTCTTTGATGATAAGGTGTCATTGATCAGGTCAGAGATCTGCAAAAAGCATTCAAATGAGCATGACAGTAATCAATGCGAGGTTACAGGCCCTCAGTCTGCCTGGACAGATTTCGACCAGACAGCGATCATGGATATCATGAAGATTGTCCAGGGCTTGTGACCGATTTGCTGTAGTTTGGATCCTGGTCCTATGCGCCTCATTGTGGGGTGCATGGATGCGATCAGTCCAGTCCATGCTGAGATAGTCTGGTGCTCATTGGACCAAGGGTGTTTCTGGAGTCTCTGAATGAGGCTATCGTGACACCCTTTTGAAGAAACCTTCCTTCACCCTGACTGTCTCGCTAACTACAGACCGATCTCTAACCTGTCCTTTTTGGGCAAGGTTATTGGAAAGTAGTCACTTTGCAGCTCGATGACTTTCTTACCACCCATGAAGTCTATGATCCTCTCCAGTCTGGTTTCAGGAAGAGGCACAGTACCGAGACAGCGTTGGTTTGAGTACTGAATGATCTCCTAATAGCGAGAGATCATAGGAGCCATTCAATCTTGGTTCTCCTTGATCTATCTGCAGCATTTGACACCGTGGACCATGGGATGTTGCTAGAACACCTGTGACTCCTCTGTGGACTGTCAGGAACAGTTCTCAGATGGTTCCATTCTTTCCTCATGGGCAGAACTCAGAGGGTAGTATCAGGAATTTTTTTACTCTGCTCCCTTTGCTCTGCCTTGTGGGGTTCTGCAGGGTTCTGTGCTTTCCCCAATGTTGTTCACAGTATATATGC
Organism: Neoceratodus forsteri; assembly: GCA_016271365.2. Classification (NCBI taxonomy): domain Eukaryota; kingdom Metazoa; phylum Chordata; order Ceratodontiformes; family Ceratodontidae; genus Neoceratodus; species Neoceratodus forsteri. The sequence goes on along the minus strand of CM028137.1, from coordinate 684,797,829 downwards.
TGCCGTTGGGAGACATTATAAGGCATTATGGGCTGAATTTTCACTGCTATGCAGATGACACTCAGCTCTGTATGTCCTTTGTACCCGAACAGAATGACGCATTATCAGTCTTTAACAACTGCTTCGCTGAAATTCAGGACTGGATGAGTGCTAACTGGTTGAGGCTGAATCCCGACAAGACTGAGGTGTTGGTTATGGACCCGGGTCACCATGCATCAAAGTTGATTCCTGGGTCTCCCTCTGGCCTTGTGTTAGGGGGTAACCAGTTGAGACCTTCTGAACAGGTGCGGAATCTGGGCATAATACTTGACAGGAAGCTGATGCTTAAGATGCAGGTGTCAGCCATTGTCAAGTCTTCCTTTTACCGTCTGAGGAATATAGCCCAGATAAAACACCTTGTTCCACATGATAACCTTCCTGTGTTGGTTCACGCCTTTGCTTCTTCACATCTTAATTACTGTAATGCTCTATATCTAGGATTGCCGGGGTGGATCTCCGTCCCCTGCAGCTGGTGCAGAACGCTGCTGCCAGGTTGTTGACTGGGTTACCAAGAACTTGCCATATCACACCTGTGCTGTGTGAACTGCACTGGCTGCCTGTGTGATGGAGGATCAACCTTCAAGGTCTCGTTGCTGACCTATAAGACCCTACATGGACTGGAACCGGGCTACTTGCAAGATTTCCTTCGACCCTACCACCCTGTCTGCCCACTCCATTCCACCGCTGAGGTATTGCTAAAGATTCCCAGGGTTCACCTTCAGTCATCTGGGGCCAGAGCTTTTTCTTTCGTGGCCCCAACCCTGTGGAATTCTCTACCTCATGAGATTAGAAAGTGCCTGTCTGCTTAGTCATTTAAAGCCTTATTGAAGAGCTACTTATTCAAATTAGTTTTTGAATAAGCTTATCCTGTTGCCTTTTAATTGTTTTAATATTTGTATTTATTGTCGATGTATGTTAATTTTGCTATGTATTCATGCTTTGGAATTTTGAAAAGCGCATAACAAATAAACATTGATTTGATTTGATTTGATCCTTAATGGTGTAGGACCCTCCACCGATCCCCGATCTCCCTGACTATACTGATAAAACCATCCCAATCCTATTGCACTCCCAATACCTGGTCTCATCTAAACACAGGACAATAAAAGTACCTGGTAGTCTAGTGGACCCCACCTTCCCCAACCCATCAGGCATCGCCCAACCACCTCTCTCCACCCCGAATCCCTGGCACAATCCTGTGACCAGCACCACCCCTGACACACCACCACAGCCAGCTGCAGAAAGCATTATGCATGTACTGTATACAGTACGTGCAAGTGATAATGCATTCTGTGGCTGGTCATGATGATGTGCAAGCTCAGTGCTGGTTGCAGGCTCATGCCAAGGGTGGTGGGTGGGAGTGAGTGTTTGGGCAATTCCTGATGGGGTGGTGAGGTCAGGGTCCACTAGGCCATCAGGTACTTTATTGTCCCATATTTGGTGGAGATCAGGGATGGGGGACGCTATACAACCATGGTGGTTTTATCAGTATAGTCGGGGAAGATTGGGGATAAATGTGGGGTCCACTACAACATCAACGATCAGTGTCAACATCAGAGATGGGAGGCCACTAAACTACCTGGGCTGAGATAATTACAGTATGGGCTCACTGTGGACAGAACACTTTCATTACAGCACACTATGATGGCACCCTGCTCAGTGGCACATCATAGTGGCTGATGTTCACCTATGCTCTGGCACCCACACTGCCTCCTTCAATCCCCCTATGTCCTAGGCCCCTCCTGGCAATATGTTTAATCACCCCTCCAACATCCTGTCCCCTCTAGTGTTGCACTGGGTGGGGTGGTGGATACCTACACCAGTTTCCACAGGTGTGTCAAGTGTTAGTACACTCTGTGCTCTGCAGCACACTCAGGAAGTTTGGTACAGGGACCCTATATTTTATAAAATCTGGTGGAGAGTCCTGGTGTAGCTGGGTTTGCTGCAGAGCTTAGATTTGTGCAGCTTGCATCAGTCTAAGGATGCTCTTAAAATCAGGCCCAATGTTTATTTCCAAGATACTGACTCACAAAACTCAGAGCTGGAAATATAACAAAGCTTTTTAAGGAGTCTGCTGGTATGTGATTCATGAAGCTGGCAAAGTATGCCATCCTTATGAAATCTGTCTAAAATATATGTTTCTCACAGCCATATTTATTGTCTTCTTTGAAAGTGAGTTGAAATGTTTAAGCCTATTTTAACCCATCTTTTATCAGGTTCAGTGGCATGCTTATGAAGAAAATTCAACTACTCTTCTGGTTAATGGAAGTGATTTCACCCTTACAGGTAAGTGTTCTAAAAAAACACTCATACACCAAGCTAGTATATAATCTCCTGCATTACATTTCAATAGCAGTGCAACTACTGTGTGTTTGTAATGGAAAGCATGGACACTGTACTATGATGTAAGATATTTCTCTCCAAATGGAATCTTAACCAGCATTTACAGTTTCAATGCTGAACATTCGCTGCTTGTTAAACAATTTGCTGTTTGCAATTCTGACCCCAAATTTAGAAGATACTTGTTTTAAGATTCACCTTATAGACATGACATATGCAATTTATACTGACCAAAATGTAATTCTGCACCAGAGGTACGAAAACACATCTCTTCCAGGATTTTAAAAATGACATGTCACATTTATGAGGTGGTGTATAAAACTGGCTATGCTGAAAGGCTGGAGCCAAAATATGGAAAATTTGTGAAGTTATGAGTGAACACTGAGATAGTGTAATGTTCAGTTATAATCTGGGCATTTTACCAATTTATTTGCACACCACAGTTTCAGCATAGCTTTCATATTACCCTCACTGTAAACATTTTTATATTCCAGGCAAAATATAATTCTGTGCCACAGGTACAAAAACAGCAGCAGGGCCCAGCACACATATTGATACCTTGGGAGTGAGGTTTCCCAACCTACCACAGGGTGTGGCGTCTGTGCCAACACACTGCTCCATCCCTACCCAGACCAGGGCTGGTGCTGCATGCTGCAGCATCTTCTTCATCAGCCTTGTTCCAGTAAACTGCCTCACTGGGTTCACACCTGAACTCAGCTTACTGGCATAGTAAGGCAGCATGTTACCTGATGGTGCAACAGACATCCCTGCAAATGTTACTTAATAAATTCTTAGTTTTTTAATATATGACCCCAACTCATAAACCCCAGGTGAAACTTTTCAAATTCATACCAAAATGCCATTCCAAGCCACTGGTGCAGAAACACATTTTGGACAGGTTATAAAAATAAAAGCTGTACAGTCCATGAGGTGTTGTGAAAATGGCTATATTGAAAATAGGAGTTAAAATACCTAAAAGTAATACAGTTATGTCTATGCGTACAACAATTTCAATAAATGCACATATCCACGGTCATTTTAGGTATTTTCCATCAAATTCCAACAAGGCCTTTTCAGGATCCACCTCATGAACACTGGTGGTGAAATGTCATTATTTCATCCTGAAAAGTGATTTTGCACAGTGACTGAAAATCACCTTCCGAGCCTGATTAATGAAATGACATTGCCAGTGTTCATGAGTTGGGGTTCCTCAAAGGCCATGTTGAAAATTTGGGTATGTAGATTCTAAGATTCAGATAGTGCTAAAACAAGAAAATTGGGAGGGGAGGGGGGGGGGTTGTTCTCAGTTACAGCCCAGACAGTTTGGAATTTTGTTCAGAAAATTCAAGGTAGAAAGGGCCTGCCCTGAATTGTGCCATTTGTTGGTTTGATGAAGAAAATATTAATCCATTCCAAAGTTATAAGGATTTGAAATTTCAGTGCTGAGCATGCTCAGTAAGGTCTTTCAGAAAAATGTTTGATAAGAAATATGAATTTCTGTTCGCAAAAGATGATTCTTGTTTCATGAGTCAAAATTCTTCTTTTGAAAGGCAGCCATCTTGTTTCTGGTTTTTTGTTTCAAAAGAAAATGTGAAACCTATAGAAATGATGCCCTGGAGAGAAAGCAGCACATGAATCTAGGTAAACAGTAGCCAATTAGTTCAATTATGCACTTCATTCTTCAAAATATTACCTTGAACTATGACTTTGGGGCATCCCAAACTTTTTAAGGAGGCTTATTTTGTGAGCCTATTTCTTGTTTTGTGAGGCTCACAAAAAAGGAATATGGCCTCATAAAACAAGAATTTCAGCTCATGAAACAAGATTTTGGGCTTAGTTTGTTTTTCAGAATCATGTTTTCTGAGCACACATCTAGTTTCATGAGCTTACAAAAATCTTACTAAACAAGAAGGTGGGCTCACAAAACAAGATATTGGACTTCATTTTTTCTCAGAATCTTATTTTCTGAGCCAATAGTCTTTTTTTGTCACCCTCACAAAGCAGGATTACTGGTTCAGGAAACAGAAATATGGGCTCATGAAAGAAGAATTGTATTATATTGGCAGAAGGAAGATTTTTGCTCATAACTGTGCTGTTTTTGACAATTTCAAAGCCAAATTTTTATCATGTGCTTTTATGACCCTATCTCATGAACCATTGGAAAATACACTAGACACATGATTGAAAAGGTGCATCTGTAGCCATACGGAAGTGTAGGGCACCTTCCATACCAGACAAACTCTTGACCATCTGCATCTGTAGCAACATATAGTGGAAGGCCCAGAACGCCTGTGCTTCCTGGTCACATGAACTCCTCTGCTGGTGCTTGGCCTAGAGGCCCTGCTTGTCTGCATTCAGCTATGTGAGAACTGTAGGCCCAGAGGTTCCTACATTTCTACAGCAGGATAAGGAATATATGAACATAAGAAGAAGCCAGCAGATGAAGGCCATTTGGTCTATGCAGTCTGTTCATATTGCAGAGTCCTCAGCCTATGTTACTGGCATTGCCCTCCCTCCTGGGCCTCCTCCTCTTCATCTTCCCCTCATCCCCTTATGTTCTCTTATGCCTATCACAGCCTCAGTTGAAGCTGGTCACTGACTTCATTGAGACCACAATCTCTGGCAATGCATTCCTGCTGGCCACCACCTTCTTGTGGAATAAATTCCTCCAAACCTTCTTCCAACCCCCGTCTTGTTTTAGCTATGTCCCTCATGGTTCTCCTGCCATTGAGACTGAAGAGACCCTCCTTATCCACCCTATTTATTCCTTTTAAGTACCTGAAGGTCTCTAGCATATCCCATCTGTCCATCCTCTCTTCTAGGGAGTACATATTCAGGGCCCCCCAGCCTCTTTTCACGTCTTACCCTGCTGACCTGCAATCATCTAAGTTGCCATCCTCTGGACTGTCTCCAGCAGGTTATAGAAACATAGAAACATAAAAATTGACTGCAGATAAGGACCACAAGGCCCATCCAGTGTGCCCATTTTTTTCTACCTTATGAATGAATTGATATCTTTCTTAAGTTGTGTCTTACTCCATACTCTAGATGTGGTTTCACCAGTACAAGGACAGCATGACCTACTTTTGCCTATTGCTGATCCCTCTGGCTACATACTCTAGTATCTTTTTTGCCTTTGCTGCTGCTTTTTTTGCACTGCATGAAGTGATTCAGGTTGCTAGTGATCATCATCACTGTTAGATTGTTGATCCTTCTCCTCCTCCATTGCTGCTACCCAGCCCCCTGGTATTCGTTTCTTGGATTCCAGGCTCCAATGTGTATAACTGTGGATTTCTTGGTATTGAGGGAAGCTGCCAAATTCCTGACCACCTTTCAAGTTTTCTTAGGTCTTCTTGCAGATTGTTTATCCCTCCCACTGTGTCCATCCTCTCACAGAGTTTGGTTTTATTGGCAAATAGCCACATTTTGACCTTGATGACCTCCCTAATGTCATTGATGAAAACATCGAACAACACTAGCTCCAGCACCAGGCCCTGCAGGACCCCACTGGTGATCTCCCTGTTGCTAAATAATTCTCCCCTACCATCCTCTGAGTCCTCTCCTTCAGCAAGTTTTCTACCCATCTGGCCATTTTCTCCCCAACTCCAAAATCCACCAGCTTCCTGATCAACCTTTTCTAGGGTATAGAATCAAAGTCCTTCCTGAAATCCAGATAAAGGATGTCCACCACCAGGTCCCTGTCCACTGCCTTAGTGACCCAGTCAAAGACATCAATGAGATTCATTTTACATGATCTCCCTCTCACAAACTCATGCTGCCTCTCATTCTGGAGACTATCCTCCTCTAGATACTGTATCAATCTTTCCTTGAGTGTGGTCTCCATAAGCTTGCATATGGTTGAGATCAGACCGACCAGTCTGCAGTTCCCCATGTCATCCCTGGAACTGCTCTTATGAATGTGCCATTCTCCAGTCGTACAGCACCATGCCTGACTCCATAAAACTATTGAACAGGCCTGCCAGCTGCCCTGCATGCTCCTCTGCAAGCTACCTCAGTACCCTTGGATGTATGTCATCCAGGCTTGGTTATTTGTCCACCTTCAGTGTTAACAGCTCCTCTGTCACTTTGTCCTCCTCTATCACAACATCTGTGCTCCCTTCTCACTGCTATCATCTTCCCTCATTTCCCCCAGTGATGAATTCCATATTTGACTCAGGGCCCTAAGGGCCCTGTGTGTCTACATGTATAGATGCCTGAGGTGAAGAGCCCAAGGATATGATTCTGTTGTCTCAAAAAGAAAGAACATTCATTGTAAAACACTTTTTAATGCACCAATTAGGGTTCAACTTAAAGCAATATAAGTAGGGAGATGCGGTACATAGATACATAGATACATAGACAGTGTCGGCAGATAAGGGCCTATGGCCCACCCAGTCTGCCCATTTGAGCTTGTAAGTTCAGTTTGTTTTCCTAGAAGTCTGTTTCCCCTTACCCCTGACCTCTAGAATTCCTTTATGTCTATCCCATGCATTCTTAAATCCCGTGACTGTTTCAGCCCCCACCAATTCCTCTGGCAGGGTGTCCCACTTGTCCACCACCCGTTCTGTGAAGAAATTCCTTCTCATGTTTCCTCTGAATCGTCCTCCCTCCAACTTCATCCCATGCCCTCTAGTCCTGGAACATCTTTTCGCTTAAAATAGTGTTTTCCTGCACCCTGTTTCTCCCTGTAAGATACTTGTATGTCTCTATCATATCCCCTCTCCTTCTCTCCTCCAGGGAGTACATGTTCAGTTCCTTCAACCTGTCTTCATAGGACTTGTGATGCAATCCATGCACCATCTTTGTTGCCCTCCTCTGAACCTTCTCTACCCTGTCTATGTCCTTACGTAGGTATGGTCTCCAGAACTGTACACTGTACTCCAGGTGGGGCCTCACTAGTGTCTTGTATAGCGGAATTATGACCTCCTTTTCCTGCTGGTGATGCCCCTGCCTATACATCCCAGCATCCTATTTGCTTTACCTGATGCCTTGTCACACTGTTTCCCTACCTTGAGGTCATCAGAGATGACAACCCCAAGATCCCTTTCCTGCTTGTTGCATGATATATCCTCACCCCCTAACTGATATATTGTGCCAGGGTTTTTGTGCCCATATGCATTATCTTGCACTTCTTTGCATTGAATTTCAACTGCCAAACCCTTGACCATTCTTCAAGTTTCTGCAGGTCCCTTCTCATTCTGTCTACACCCTCTGGTGTGTCTACTCTGTTACAGAGCTTTGTGTCATCAGCGAACAGTGAAATTCTGCCTTCTAGATCCTCGCAATGTCACTGATGAAGATGTTGAATAGGACCGGTCCCAGCACTGATCCCTGTGGTACCCCACTGGTCACTCTTCCTCTGTGGAGTGACAGCCATTTACCACCACCCTCTGTGTCCTGCCACCCAGCCAGTTACCTACCCACCACACTACTGTCCTGCCCACACCCATATTCCCAGTTTGTGTAATAGTCTTATGTGGCACAGTGTCAAAGGCCATGCTGAAGTCCAGATAGGCCATGTCCACTGCCCTCCCCTGATCCACCTCCCTAGTCACCCAGTCAAAATTCAATGAGGTTGGTCTGACATGACCTCCCCTGGTGAAACCATGCTGCCTTGGGTCCTGTAATCCATTGACAACCAGATGTTCCACCAATCTCTCCTTCAGTAGTGCTTCCATGATCTTTCCCACTACCGAGATGAGGCTGACTGGTCTGTAGTTCCCTGCTTCCTCTTTGTTCCCACTTTTGTATAAGGGGACTACATCTGCTGTCCTTCAGTCTTTGGGTACCTCCCCTATTTCCAGTGATTGGCTAAACAGGATAGCCAGAGGTTCAGCCACCACCTCTCTTAGTTCTTTAAGGACCCTGGGTGCACCCATCTGGCCCCATTGCATTGTCAACTCTTATTACTTCCAGTTCCTTCAGGACCCTTTCTCGTGTAAAGGGACTTGCTGTCCATTTCTGCACCATTCTCACCCTTGTACTCCCTTCAGACCCATATCCCCTCTTCCTGCAGTAAAGACTGGAGCAGAAATACCTGTTCAATATGTCAGCTTTACTGTTGTCATCCTCCACGCGGCTCCCATCCTCCCCCTTCAGTCTCACGATCCCTCCCTTTGTCTTTCTTTTTTCACTTATGTACCTGTAAAAGGTTTTGTCCCCTTTAACCACTGATTTTGCAATGTGTTCTTCTGTCTGAGCTTTGGCTTCCCTTACTGACTTCCCTGCCTCCCTTTGTTTCTCCTGGTACTTCTCCCTATCCCCTTCTGCCTGTGTCTTTTTGTATTGCCTGAATGCAATCTTTTGGCTTTCACTTTCTTTTGCTACCTCTTTGAAAACCATAATGGTCTCTTCCTTTCCTCTCTTGCTAACCTGTTTAATGCATAATTCCTGTTGTTCTTATAATCCCCATTTTATATACTGCCCACTGTTCCTCAACCCCTGATTCCTGTCCCATTCCCTTAATGCCTCTTTCAAATATCTCCCATTTTCCCAAAGTCTGCCTCCCTAAAATCCAGGATACGTGTTTTGTGTGGTTTGGTTTTGCTCTTTCTGTGATTTCAAACCACAATGACTGGTGGTCACTGTTACCCAGGTGCTCCCCCACTGTTACCCCCATCACACTGTCCCTGTTTGTGAGCAGAAGGTCCAGTATTGCCTTCTGCCGAGTTGGTTCCATGACCAGTTGCTTGAGGAAGGCACCCTGAAGGGAGTCCAAGATAAATCTGCTCCTAGTTGATGCTGCTGCTGGGATGCTCCAGTCCACATCTGGAATATTGAAGTCTCCAACCAGTACTACCTCACCCTTGTCTGCCATCCTTTGGATGGCTAGCATCAGCTCCCTATCTGTTTCTTCCTCCTGGGCTGGTGGTCTATAGACCACACCTGTGCGGATGGCTGGCCCCATTTTCCTTTCCAGCTTAACCCACAGTATCTCTCCCCATTTTGTTCCTCCTGGATCTCTGTGGCCCTTATGTCATTTTTCACATACAGTGCCACTCCTCCTCCCTTCCTGCCTCCTCTGTCTCTTCTGAATATGTTGTAGCCAGATATGGCCATCTCCAGTCATGGTTATCGTTACACCAGGTTTCAGTGATGGCCACAATGTCCAGGTCTGACTGTACCATGACAGCCTCCAGATCTTCCATCTTGTTGCTAAGGCTCCTGGCATTTGCACACATGGCTTCCATGATTTGACCTCCTAGCCTGCTTCACTGTTCTACTCCAGCCCCTTCCTTGGTTGTCATTTATCCCTGGTTCTCCTTGCTGTCTGCCCTTCTGCTGAATTTTGCCCTTTTCTGCTTATCCACCTTTTGGACACTAATCTCCATCTTTTGCACACTGCTTTGCAGAGATAGCCCTCCTCTGGTTCACTGGTTCCACTGCTAGCTGTGGGGGGTGAGCAAGTAGGTACCCTCCTTGCTGGCCTGCCACCCCCCTTTTTTAGTTTAAATGCTTGTCAATGTAGCATTTAAACTTATGATTGAGTGCTTGGATTCCCCTCCAGGATGGATGCAGGCCATCAGGCTTGAACAAACCTCCATCCCTCCAGGTGGGTCCCCAGTCACCAATGAATCCAAACCCTTCCTCACAGCACCAGTTCTTCAACCAGGAGTTAAAGTGGTATTAGGGCTTTCAACCCAAACTCCCAATCCCCTCTCCCCAAACAGCAAGAAAAAAAAAAAACTGGGGTTGTTGGTCTTCTGAATCTTGACAAATAAGTAGTGGCGTCTTCTTTGGGGCTCTCCCTAAAGCTCACCCTCCCTCCCCCAGCCTGTAGCCTCCTGTCCATTGCACAAGGTACAGCTTGAACCCCACTGTCTTATACTGATACATGCTTCAAAGGTACAGAAGTATGTCTCACCACATGATGCCAACAACATCTGTTGTAGCTTTCTTCACACAAGACCCTGTGGATCCTGCCACAACAAAACAAATCACATCTGACCTCTTTGCTCAGGGGAAGGGCTGAGCATTAGGTTTGACAACCCCAAGGAAGATCTCATCACTGATTTGTCAAGACTCGGGAGACTCAAAACCCTAATGTTTTTTTTATTCACTGCATTGGGTGGTGGGGGTGGGGAGATAGGGTTGGAAACCCTAATTCCTCATTTCACTACTTTTGTTGTTTTAAGCTGAACCCTAACTGCTGCATTAATGCAGTTTTTAACAATGAATATACAGTATATCGTAAGAAAAACATGAGCCCTCACGAGACCAAATCCTTAAGAGGACAAGAAATAATTTCTAACTGCAGCTGTTTATAAAGTTCTTATTCTCAGAAATGATATGCATTCACCTAAATTATCCATATTTAACTGTACCTGAACAAAAAGTGATATAAAAATCTGTATTTTGCATTGTCTTGATCTTCCTGGACATAAGTCTCCACCACTCATTCACACTAGTGGGATTAGCGCCGGAGGCACTAGGACCCATCGGGAGAAAACTTTTTGCTGGAGGGTCGGCGCGAGAGATGGCACCGTGAGGCATGGTGCCGCGAGTGGTGGCTCACACAGCAATGACCATCTCGGCGACGACCCTCCAACCGCCTCAGTTCCTTTCCTGCCGTCAGTGCGCTTCAGTGACAACGTCAGCTCGCCCTATCGAGTCAAACTTCAAACTAGCGCATAGTTTTCAGTTTATTTTTGTAATATTATCTCGATAGTAGTATCGCTTAATTTTATTCTATTTCATTAAATTTCTGTAATATTTTAAATTTAACTTACTTAAAGAAGTCTCGGCCTACTGGACGGAGTCGACCATGAGCAGGTCAGGTGACGGTAGGGAGACTTCGTATGAAAGCTGTTCAGTCAGCCAGGCTGGGTCCGGTCAGCCTCCTTCTCCTCAGCGGGGTTCCGACAACGGTCAGTCCGATGCCCAGGGGGATGGGCAGTTCCCCCGCCGGCATAAAAATAAACGGTCGCATTCACGGCACCGTTCGGCCTCGAGCTCGTCTTCGGCCCACAGGTCAAAAAAGAGAAGGCATCACTCGAGGTCACCCTCTGATATGTCTGCGCGTCGACTGTTGGTTATCGTAGCTAGTTGCCAGTCTCCTTCTTCGGGGTCGCCAACTTCCGGTTACTGTCGTCCTCGACATCGCAGCCCCACCCCGCCTATAGGTAGGGCTCCAGATGAGCAGTTTCATCAGTAGGCGCTCTTATGGGCGATGGGCTCGGAGGTTGGTTCTCCTGCCTGGCTCGGTTGCCCGACCGCAGGCTCATCGGGCAATCAGGTAAGTGGTTGGACCTTCGCACCAGGTGTCTCCCCCTCACATGGCTGCGGCAGGGGCCACACCGATGCCCTTATCTCCTGGTTTTCCTTCTCTTGCTTTTCAGGTTCCAGGGTGTTCTCGGCACCTTCATGAGTCTCTCTGGGCTTGTTGGTGCTGTTTTCGATGCCGCTGGGCCGTCGGCACCATCCGCTGCACCACGGGGTCTCGCGGCACTGTCCGCTGGCGCCGTTTAATGATGGCGCTGCCCGCTGTGCCGGCTGCCTTTGCGGCACCGTCGGCCATGCCGTGTGCCTTCACAGTGCCGCCGGCACCCCGAAACGCGTCTTGACTCGCTTGGTGCTGCATGCCTCTTTGGCATCGTGCTCCTCCAGCGGCGCCGTTTTCGGCTCATTTTGCCTCCTTGGTGCGGGGCCCTCGGGGACTCTCCTTCTTTCTCTGCTCTTTCCTCCTCTCCTATTTATCCTCCTTTCCTGTCAAACAGTCCTTCCTGGACCATCAGGAGATGATGTTGAGCTGACCCAGACCTTCGGTTGGGTGATGAAGTGGAGGAAACAGGATCTTTCATTGCTACAGAGCCTGTGGTCGAGGGACCTGTCCTTTAAGTCTCTGTTGAAGAACCTGAGATCCACTCTTTCTCTCCAGACTATGGACATCGATCCTGGGAAAATGTTAAGACTCCAGTATCTTCATGCTTTGGAGATCCCTCTGGTTTGACTCCTCTGATTCAACCTTCCTGGGGCAGCTGTCTCAAATGGTATGGAATAATCCTGCTCTTATTCCTCAGTGGCTAAATCCATTGATAAGAAGGATTCAGCTCCCAAGGATCGTCCCATTTTGGCATCCCAAGCCTTTGCGGATCCTATTGTAGTCCTGGCAGAGAATGACAAGGTCGTTCTTCCTCAAGCTACTACAGCTCGACCTATTAACAAAGAGTCTCATAAGATTGACACATTAGGTAAGAGAGTCTTTGCTGCCTCCACTTTAAGTATGCGTATTGCCAGCTATCAAGGCTATTTTTCTCAGTATGAGTATATCCTGTGGCACTCTATGAAAAGAATGGTTGAAGCTCTTCCAGATTCCGACTCGAAGTCAGAGCTTCTTCTGACCGTTACCGGGTATGGAGTCCAATAACCAACAGGTCAAAGCTGCCATGGGCGCTTTCGACACTGCTTCGATCGCTTAGCCGCAGGTATTTGTACTCAACGCCATTCCTGGCTGCGTGCTTCTGGCTTTAGAATGATGCTAGCAGCAGGTAATGGCTCTGCCCTTTGATGGCTCTATCTTTGGGTCCTCAGGTAGAGCAAGCCTTAGAGGCCACTCAGAAGACTAGATCGGCCATTAAGTTGGCCAGACCTCTGCCTACCCCCTCACGGGGGCATGTGAGCAAACATCAGTTTCATAGTCATCAGTCCTTTTGAGGCAGAAGCAGAGGTAACTTCCATAAAAGCCAACCTGCCCAACCTCAAAAGAAGGCGAAGCAGAAAGCACAGGGGCCTAAAACCCCCAGTGCTACCTTATGAATCGCTGGCCCAAGTTCCACCCACACTGCCGAGGTGGAACTTTCTCCTCCGGTGGGAGGTCGTCTGATGTACTTCTACAACCAGTGGAAGTCCATAACTCCGGACAAATGGGTCCTTGGATAATTATGAGGTTATTCTCTCAATTTCTTGAAACCCCAATTGTCCTCCCAGATGACAACCGGGTTGTCGACCTCTCAGTCCAGACCTCCTCACGCCCGAGATCCAGGGCCTTCTAAACAACAGGGCAATAGAACTGGTGCCCCCGCATCTACGAAACACAGGGTTCTACTCCATGACTTTCTGGTTCCAAGAAATCTGTTGGAATCGCCCCATTCTAGACCTCAGAAAGCTAAACAAATTCCTCCCCAAGGAGAAATTCAAAATGATTTCCCTAGGTACCCTGTTACCTTTGCTGCATCAGCACAACTGGCTGGCCTCCCTGGATATGCAAGGCGCTTACCAGCATATCCCCATCCACCCGACCACCACAAATTCCTGAGGTTTGTGGCTCTGGGTCAGCATTATCAGTTCAAAGTCCTGCCTTTTGGGCTATCCTCGGCGCCGCAAGTTTTTACAAAGTGTTGTGCAGTTCTCGGAAGCGCATATCAGGAAGCTTGGACTCCGAGTGTTTCCCTACCTGGACGATTGGCTTCTAGCAAGCCCTTCCAGCCAAGGGACTCTGGAAGCCATGCGTACGGCTTCTCACCTTCTTACGTCCATGGGAGTTCTGCTGAATCTGAAAAAGTCACAACTACAGCCCTCCCAGAGGCTCCTTTTCATAGGGACCCTTCTGGACACCTCTTTCACGAAGGCTTTCCTTCCAGAGGACAGTAGACTCGACATCCTTCAGATGGCCCGTTACATCGGGGAGAACCAATCGGTCACAGCTCTCTCGATGCAACGTATGTTGGGTCTCATGGCGTCCTCAGTGTTCACTGTACCCCTAGCTCGACTACACATGAGAACCACCCAATGGATGGTCTCACCCAGTGGTCACCGACCTCTCACCCCAGTCTTATCCCATCAGGTGGCAGGAGCCCTTGAAGGTCTCTCACCTGGTGGTCTCAAGAAACAATCTTCTGGAAGGATTCCCTTTGCTCCTCTGGATCATCAGATCTCCATCACCACAGACATCACTAAGGGGATGGGAGCTCACTGTCCTCTCTCCACACTCAAGGTGTATGGACTCAGCTCAAGCTCAGCTCCACATAAATGTCCTGGAGATGAGAGCAGTCCTCTATGCGATCCGAGCTCTGAAGGATATTCTTTGTCACAAGAACATTCTCCTTCAAGCGGACAACAAAGCTGTGATGTATTACATCAACAAGCAAGCGGTGCTCATTCTTATCCCCTTTGCAGGGAAGCAATGAGAGTGTGGGAGTGGTGCTTGGAGCACAAGTCTCTAATTCAAGCAGTTTATCTGCCAGGTATACAAAACGACTTAGCAGATCACCTCAGCAGAACGGAGGCAGACCCTCACGAGTGGTCTCTCGATCCAGCCATAGCTCGGTCACTGTTCGAAGAGTGGGGGACTCCAGACCTGGACCTTTTTGCATCCCCACTCAACGCAAAACTGCCTCTCTTCTGCTCCAGAAATCCAGGGCCTGGCATTTTCTGTCAGGATGCGTTCAGGCTGCGGTGGACAAAGCGCTTTCTTCGCCTTTCCACGCTTCCTCTAATCCAGAAGTACTCCTCAAGTTCAGTCTCAGGGGACCAAGATGATTCTCATTGCTCCCTCCTGGCCTAAGCAGCTATAGTTTCCTCTACTCAACAGTATATTGGCAGCCTCTCCGAGACCACTCCCCATGCAGATGAACCTGTTGACTCAGGGTCCGGTGGTCCATCCCAACCTGAGATCGCTTCACCTTCACGCTTGGCTCCTGAAGAGGTAGAAGTGAACCACTTCAATGTCTCTCGAAGGGTCTCGGACATTCTTCTGGCTGCTCAGAAGCCAGCAACTTGGAAAACTTACACATCTAAGAGGAAGTGTTTTTCGCTCTGGTGTGCAAAGTCCTCTTGGAATCCCTTTTCCTGTCCTCCAGACAAGGTTTTGGAGTACCTTCTGGACCTCTCAAATTCAGGTCTCCAGTACTCTACAGTCAAAGTTCACCTTAGTGCCATTTCAGCGTTCCATGAGCCGTTTCTTCCTTGACCCTGGCTCAGTTACCTATGGTTAAGAGATTTCTTAAAGGAATTCTGCATACCAGACCCCTGTTAGGCGCCCAGTTGCAGCCTGGGACATTAACCTTGTGCTGGACATGCTCACTCGTAAGCCTTTCGAACCCCTAGCTACCTGTGAGCTAAAATTTCTTACCTGGAAGACAGCCTTCCTGGTGGCCAGTACCTCAGCCCGCAGGGTCTCTGAGATACATGCCCTGGTTGCGGACCCTCTGTATACTGTGTTCCATAAGGACAAAGTAGTTCTCATTACTCATCCTAAATTTCTTCCCAAGGTTGTGTCAAGATTCCATCTAAACCAACCTCTGGTGCTTCCCCTCTTAAGAGCTAACTTCCAAAATGAAGGAAGCAGGCTCTTCATTCCTTGGATGTTAAGAGAACCTTCTTGGTTCTACTTAGATAGAACCAAGACTTTTCATAAGACTCAACAGCTGTTTTGTTTCCTTCAGCGAGACCGGCTGGGTCAGCCTGTCGCTATCAGATGCATCTCATCATGGTTAGTGGCATGCCTTCATCATTGCTATTCCATGGCTCAAGTTAAATTAGAGGTAGAGTGTCGCTCACTCTACTAGAATGGTGCCGGCATCCTAGCGGAAGTCGCAATGTTCCAATTGCAGATTATCTGCGCCATACCTGGAGCTCAGTGCATACCCGTTAAGCATTATGCACTGGATGTTCATGCCAGGCGTCATTCCGCATTCGGCAGAACTATCGCTTAATGGACTTCTGTCCTAGAAGTGTGAGCTCTGGCTCTCCTGCCGCCCTTTTGGGAAGTTATCAGCTTGGTACTCTCCACTGAGTGTCGAATAGTGGTGGAGACTTATGTCCAGGAAGATATGAAAAGTACGTACTACCGTAATTCGCCAGTCTTCTTGGGTCTCACCACTCATCTATCTCCCTCCATCTCCCGAGCTCACTGCTGTGTTGGTCTTCCTCCCTCAAATGTTTGGGCGAGGACTTCTTTGCTGACCCTTCTTACACAGGTCGTACGGACTATCTTATGTCCGTTT
Source organism: Neoceratodus forsteri (assembly GCA_016271365.2). NCBI lineage: Eukaryota > Metazoa > Chordata > Ceratodontiformes > Ceratodontidae > Neoceratodus > Neoceratodus forsteri. The sequence goes on along the minus strand of CM028137.1, from coordinate 684,781,507 downwards.
TAAGTTAGATTTGTTCTTTCGTTAGTTGCTGCACCTCCTTGGTAAAAAGGTACTGAGGCGGTTGGAAGGTAAGTCGCGAGATGGTCATTGCCCTTGAGCCAGCATATCACGCGTTACATGCTCGTGAGCCATCTCGCGGCCGACCCTCAGCAAAAGTTTGCTCCCGATGGGTCCTAGTGCCTCGAGCTAATCCCACTAGTGTGAATGAGTGGTGGAGACTCGTCCAAGAAGATCAAGAATTATGGTAGGTACGTAATTTTCATTTTTTATGGGCAGCATTCAGTTATAGTTCTCTTCAAGGAACCACTAATTTGGAGTTTTAACTATGTCATGGTTTGTACAGAGAACTCTAAATATGGTTCTGATAGGTCAGCGACTCATAATTAGCATTCTGTACACAAACCGTGACATAGTAAACACTCCACATACGTGATTCCATGACGTGAACTGTAACAGAATGCTGCCCATAAAAACACAACAATACAAACTACAGTTCCACCTTTTCCTTTTCATTCAGGTACAGTTAAATATGGATACTTTAGAATACACATCGTTTCTGAGAATAAGAACTTTATAAACAGTTGCCAATTAGCACATATTTTATGCCCCCATTTAATTTAAAGCTTTCAAATTACCAAAAATCTATCTTCAGTAGCTCCCAACTGCCTGATATCTCATATGTAATTGTACATATTTTTAAGTTCTAACAGCCTCTGCTCCCAGCTAACCTATAAGTTATATTGCTTTAGTGAACAATACCCTTATCAGCTTTTCTTAATTTCATTTATATCATGGTCTGATGTTAGAGTGATGGTATGACAACATGAAGATGTCAGAATGATGGTACAGCAGCTTTTCATCTGCAAAAGAAATCTGCTTACAATAGACAGCATACAATAGCAGTAGTGCAGAAACTTTTCTTCACTGAATGCTAGTTTCCAGATTCTGTTAAGAAAAATATTAGCATATAAACACAAGAAGACGCCAGCAGAATATGGCCTTTCAGTCTATCCAGTGTGTTTGTACTGCAAAGTCCCAATGCCATCTAAGAACTCTGCCACCCCCAAACCAATACTATCTCCTTTTTGCCTACCCCTCTCTTGACTTTACATCTCCTCTTTACCCTGACTCAGCCTTGTTTGAAATCATCCACTGTTTCTGGTAATCCCACATCATCTAGGGGCACATTCTAATCTGCCACATCCCACTCAGTGAAGAAATGCCTCCTGATCTCTCTTCTAAACCTCCCTCCATCTAACTTAAGATTGTGCCTCCTCACATTTTTGTTCCCACTGAGCCTGAAGCCTTCTTGTCCAACCTGTTTATACCTTTTAAATACTTGAAGGTCTTAATCATATTCCCTCACTCCCTTCTCTTCCCCAGGGGTTACATGTTCAGGGCCTCCATTCTCTCCTTGTATGTCCTGCCATGCTGACCATTAATCATCTTTGTTGGCCTCCTTTGAACCATCTCCAGGAGGTCTATATATTTCTTAAGGTAAAGGCACTTGTACTGTACACTGTATTCCAGTTGTGGCCTCAACAGTGACTTGTACAATGGTAGTATTACCTCCTTTTGCCTACTGCTGATCACTCTAACAATACTCCCCAGCACTCTGTTTGCCTTTGCTGCTGCCATCTTGCATTGTATGGAATAGAGATGCAGAAAAGTTGGCCAGTGGAATTGTAAATTTCACTGTGCAAAATATTTTGAGAATTTTACATGTAAGCCCTCCTATCGGTCACTTATTTAACTAGTAAGCACACCTCCCATACCATTTCTGCCTGGGGGAAAAAAGAGGGGTGGAAGTACAAAGCAGCTGCTACTACAGTGTGTACAAGACACAAAAAGACCTTTACCAAACCCAGGTCCTGAGGAGAAAACATTTTGCTAAGGGTTATGCTAGGGTTGCACCTCTGACAAGGGCACTCAGTAAGTCCACACAGGAAGTAGTAACTAGATTGTCCATACCAGGTTGGAATTCTAGAGTGTGGCTTCATTACAAAACAGTTGGTACACAACAGCAAAGATGGACTCCCAAGGGTTTATACTTCATGGCACAAGGCAAATGCAGAACACAACATCTGTACTCTGACAGAAACTTACTACTTCCCATAGTGCATAGGATTTAAACTCTTTTCAGCAGCAAGCCTGATCTGAAAAAACATCTTCTAGTGGCAATATCCACCATGGAGCACACAATTTCTTCTTCTAGTGGCACTGTCCATGACTTTGAACATTACCTATATGGCATAGGCTTTAAAATAGGCAATGTGGTGTCTTGCCGTGATGGAGCACACTGATGCTCAAGACTAGGACAACATACACTCTGGGGGTAAACTTTACTCTTTAGGCATTGCCCAAATGCACTGAACAAATAGGCACCCTTACAGAACTCAAAGTGAACTGGTCACTCCAGATGGGGGATTGCCCACCTTTTGCTCCTTTGTCCATACCCAGCCATTCTTTCAGAGTTACACCTCAACAGCTACCAGTAGAACCATGCTTCCTCAAATGTTATGTTTTAGCATAACAGAACACTACATAGGAGTGTAAATGGTAAAGTTCTGGTACAAAGTGTTAAGTCACACTGGGACTTCACTATTGTCAGCCAACGTTGGGAAAACTTCTTGAGAACAGTCTCAAAATAGCTACTGGGTGCATGGATCCTTTTTTCTGAGTGACACCCCGAAGAAAACAAGGCAGGTACATTTCTCCTGGGGACTCTCAGACAGAAATTACTCACAGTTTGTGCACAAAGGCAGCTTCAATTGTCCTGGATAAAATCAGGGGATTGCTTCTTGAATCCATTCTGCAGTCCTTTTCATCTCACTGGGGATAAGGACATCAGGAAATCCTGAAGACCATTTCTGCTACTTCTACAAGGCAAGCAAATGGTTCTCAGACAAGGGTGAGAAAAAGTAGGCTGTCCTCAGAGCCCACACTGCAACTCTTCAGTCCTCTAACTGCTCACTCTGAACTCCTACTGCAGACTAACTGAAAATTCTAAACTCCCCACTTACAGCTATCTACGTGGCTTGTGATGTTGAGAGTTCTAAATGACATCACCTCTCTGCTCTCAGATGAGACCAAGCAAGCAATCAGGCCCAGGTGAAAATCTATCTAACTAGTTATTTACCAGCTGCTTTCCCTACCTACTCTAACACTGACACTGATAGGATTCTAGTAACCCCAGAGAACAGGGGGTTGCAAACATTGCACAAAATATTTTTCAGGTGCAAAATGCAGAATTTCACTGGTGAAATGTGGAGTTTCACCAGTGAATGGCAGAATTTAGTCCACAAGTGTCAAAATTTTACCGTTCATGAGCAAAATTCTGCATTTTGCTGTTAGAATTTTGCATTTTGCACCCGTGAAGTATTTGCAAAATGCGTACATTTTGAAAACTATTTCATGTAACAAAATTTGTGGATTTCACCCATCTCCAGTGTGGAATGCTTCAGGTCACTAATGATCATCTTTCTCAGATTAATTTCCTCTTCAGATTTAGTTTCCAGGATCCCTCCCATGCTGTACTCCATCTGCAGGTTCTTACAGCAGCTCCAGTGTGCGTAACGTGACATTTTTCTTTTTGCATTGAAGCCAAGCTGCCAGGCTCTGGACCACCTCTCTAACCTTTCTAGATCTTCCTTTAGGTCCTGTATCAGATCCACTGTGTCCTCCCTCCTACAGAGCTTGATGTCATTAGTGATTATGAAAATCTTGAGCTTTATGCCCTCTCTAGTGTCACTGATGAAGACATTAAAATGCACCAGAGTAAGCACCAACCCTGTGGGACCCCTCTGGTAACCTCCCTACTACTAGTGAGCTCCCCTACCCCCTGGGTCCTGCCTTTCAGCCAGCTAACAACCCCCCATCAATACCCCCTTACCATTAGGTGCACCAGTTTTTAGATCAATTGACAGTCCCCACCACTCCCCGAGTCTTGCCTTTTAGCCAGCGTTCTACCTCGATCATTCCTCCCACCCTCAGAGTTACCAGTTTCTTGAGCAATTTCTTGTGGGGCATAGAATCAAAGGCCTTGCTGAAGTCCAAGTATAGGATATTTGGAAGGCTATAGCCTGGAGTTCAATAGGGGGGGTAGCTCCTCCCCCTTCCCTATTTAAACTTCAGGCTGCCTCTTACTCTGCTTGGAGCATTTGGCGGCACTGGAGTTCCTGGGTGGCCAGCTGGTGGGGCTTTCTTCCCTGTTCTCTCCTTCTCCTCGTTCTGCCATCCATTGGGACTTGCTGTTTTCCCTGTTGGTTCTTTTGCTGTTGTCTCCTTTTTCTCCCCATGCCTCTTCCTCATTGTTTTCTTCAGCATCTGGCCCTCATCATTCCTCTCTGCCCTGCCTTACCTTTTTTCCTAAGTCCGTCTCTGCCTTGGTTCTGGTCATTTGTGCCCCCCCCCCTTTCCCTGTACCTCCTCAGTGCCTCCTCTGGGTTTTTCTTCCATTCTGTGCCCTTTGTCATTTGCCATTACTCAGGCCACAGTTGCTGGTGCTGCCTGCTTCGCCATTTGCTTTTCGTTTCACTGTTTGCCCCCCTGGCCTTCTGCACCTCCCCTCTTCATGGTGTTCATTGTGTGTTTCACCTCCCCTGCTGCTCCATGGTGCCCTGCTCTTGGGCTCTTGGCCAGTTGCTGAGTTTGTTTTCTTTTTGTGCTTTTCCTTTCTTCAGCAACTGGCTTCTCTGTCAGTGCTACTGCCATTCCACACTAAACTATAGCTAAAGGAACATCTGAGCAAGCAGTATCAGGAACTTTACAGAACCCCTTTCAAGATTGGCTGCATCTTACATATCTAATATTTATTAAGCAGGAAAGAGATCTTGTGGATATCCTATAAAGATGAAAGCCTGCTCCTCCATGACTCGTACTGATTCATCTCTTTATTTTAAACTCTTGGATGGCTTACTAAGCTTAACCTTATCAGATGACTACATTTAAAGCCTCAGTTCTTCAAGAGACACATGCCAGGCCTTTGCCTGCTGTAACTTATGACTTTTGCCTATCTTTAAGTAATTACCTCCCAGCCTGAAGTCAAAGCTGTCGCTGTGCTCTCTGAGCTCTGTTCTGCTGCAGCATGTGTCCGTGCATATTCCTCACATGTTGTCTAAATCACCAATGTTCTCTTCTCAATGTATAATCCCTTGTGTTTCTGATACCTCTGCTGGCTGGCTATTACCCTTACTGACCATGACATTCCACATCACTAACTAGGGAGATATACAGTAGCTAGTTCTTCTCAGCTGCCTAGATTACAACATTTTTAAAGGGGCAGCAACACAGCTCTGTGTGCTGCCAATTACCTTGCAAGCCCAGCTCAGCTACAGCCAATGATTTCAGTGTCCTTAATTCCTGTCCCAGCTTCAGCCTTCCTCCAGAAATACTTAAGTGCCATATTTATGCCTCTGTCCATCATCTAAAGTCCATTCTGCCCATTTACCTCATTTCCCTCAAATGCACTCTCCTTCTACATGGCCTATGCTTCGCATACAATAGCAGACCATGGAATTCTCTTATGCTGAGAATACTCTACCCTCCATCCCGTACATTCTATAATCTGTACCCGCCATCCCATTTACACTTTCCTTAATACGGGTGATGGTGGACCACATGGGATCCAGCTATCCCCCTCATGCCTTCTTTTTGGAATTTGCAATGGCAACCATGTGGGTCTGCCTTTCTACTCCTGTTCTATTCAGTGATGCAGCAATGGCAGACAAAGAGGGGGTTTTGCCATCCCTATTACACCCACTCACTGCCATCACCGACGGTGACCACATGGAGTCTTCATCTTAACCATCCATGCTAATGAAGATACATTACTTATGGCTCAACCCCATTCTATTGACTGCAAGTGGCCTCATCAGATATTGTCCACCCTACTTCAATCTGTTCACTAATACTGTGTTGATGGACCATGGGGGGGGTTCTGCCACCATATCTTCTTAGTGCTATACTGCAGTGATGGAGGACCATGTGGGGTCCCCCCATCCCTTCCATGCTCTTCTCAATCCCGAACTACACATCCCATGAGGGAGCTTCTGGCACTTCTAAGTCATTATAAGCCTATTCACCTGGGAGTCTAGTCCTGTACTGAAACTATTGAAGACCTAGTGATGGTGGACCCTGTGGGGGGGGTCCTCCCACCCAACATTCTGCTGTATACCATGGCAATGGCGAAACATGTAGGGTCTCACCATCCCACTCATGCACTTCTCAGTGGTATGGTGATGGCAGACCATAGGGGTTTTGCCATTCCTATCATGTACTACTCAGTAGTGTGCAGCAATGGTGGACTAAGTTGGGTTCCGTCATCCTAATATATATGCCCTTCAAAGGCCCTACCAGAGAGTCAAAGTATTTCCTAATCACTTCAATCATCCATTCTCAGGGGTATTGCCCTTTGGATTGCAACTTACTCTAGCTCACGAGCATACCCTCTTGACACCTGGATTGTTATATGCTATGGCGGACCAAGTGTGGTCCCTCCATCCCTCTTCCTATGCCCTTTGAAAGCTTTTTGTATTCCTTGTCTTCCAGTCCTACTTCCAAGACTCTAGCATTGACTTGAGCTATGCAATAGGACAGCAATTATGGACTTAATAACATACTAGCATACTATTTGCCAGCAGATTAGGCCTTACGGTCTATCAGTCTGCTCGAACTTTAGATCCTTAGTTGGGTGCCAAGACTTATCTTGAACCATTTTATTCAGCGTTTCAGGGTATCAGGCATATCCGCTATCTTATCTCATTGTACTCTCATGGGCCCTCCTTGCTCAATTGTATCTCTGTCATAATTCAGTTTTCAGTGGAACTCGCCCATGGGTTCTTAGAGGTTTCCCCTAAGGGTTTTTCTCTCCTGCATGCTACTGATCACACTCTCCTGAGTTGGAGGTGGTAGTCACTTTGCTAGTTCTTTTGGGCCTTATTTCCTACCAGTATCCTATAGAGGGTGAGATGTGGGAAGCACCAAAACTCATGTCATAAACACCAAGCATATACCATTCAGCTCATAAGTATACACAAGCATCAAGCTATGTACCTCACATTGAACCACCTCTTGGCCCTTATCCACTGTTTTAGTGACCGAGACAAAGAAACCAGTGAAGTTTGTTTGCCACAATCTCCTAGCCATAAATCTGTGTTGCCGATCATCCCAGAGGCAATTTTCATCCAGGAATCCTAATAGCCTTTCCTTAAGTGTGGTGTCCATGAGCTTACACACAATCGAGGTCAGGCTGACCCTTTTGAAGATGCCCAGGTCATATCTGGCACTGCTCTTATGGAGAGGCACTACATATGGTATTCTCCAGGCATGAGGCATCACCTTGTCTCCAGTTAACCATTGAACAGGTCAGCCAAGGGGCCTACAAGTTCCTGTGCTACCTCCCTCAGCACCCTTGGATAGATGCCATCATGGCCTGGGGATTTGTCCACCCTAAGAGCTAACAACTCTTTACTTACTCTATCCACCACAACCCATTCATCTGTACTCCCAACCACCGCTCCTCCATTCTATCCCCCTTGCAGTACTTTGACATCCTCTTCTTAGCGAAGACTGACCAGACATATTTGCTCAGTACCTCTGCCTTGTCCCCATTTGCTTTCACCCACACCTTCTCCATTCTGAGCTGTATTATTCCATCCTTCATATCCCTTTTTCACTGATGAACCTAAAAGGCTTTTTCACCTTTTAAAATCTCTCAGCTAGTTGTAGCTCTTTCTGAGCTTTAGCCAACAGGATTATCTGTCTTGCCTCACTAGCCTTCTTCAGATACTCCTGCCTGCCTCCCTCTGGGTACCCTAAACCTCCAATGACTTGTCCCTGCCTGAGGCCCTTGAGTTTTACCCCTAGAGCCTAACACATTCCTTTGTGTCTGCCACTGGTCCTTCCTTAATGATTGACCACTTTGGTTCACCCCCATTTCCACATTGATGTTCTGCAGGTGCTCCCGAGCTGCTCCCCTATCCTTCTGAAGTCTCCCTTTCTGAAGTTCAGGACTTTAGACTTTGTTGGTACCTTCTCCCTGCCCATGTCCAAATGAAATGATTCCCCATTTGTCAAAACCAGATTAAGGATTACCCACTCTCTGGTGGATACCATGACACCCTGGTTAAGGGATCCACTCTGCACTGTATGCAGGATTACCTATCTTCTGGAGAAGGTCATATTGGTGATCTTCCAATCTACATTAAGTAGGTTATAGCCCCCACAATTGCTACCTCTCCCTTCCCTGCAGCTGCCTTTATCATTGAATCTAGTTCCCAGTCCCTTTTCTCCTCCTGATTGGGTGGTCTGTAAACCAACTCCAGTCTCACCTTCCTCCCTTTATCAGACAGTAACTACACCTACATCCCCTCTAGCATCTCCTCTTGCAACTCTTCTCCTGTACAAGTTATACCTTCCATTATATAAACCTCTACTCCCCATCCCTGCTATGTATTTTGTACCCAGGGATCAAGAGATCCCAGTCATGACTGGTGAAAGCTCATGTTTCAGAGTCTGCTACAATATCCATACTCCTCTCCACCAACAATGCCTGCAGATAACCCATCTTGTTTATGAGACTTCTTCATTCAGAGATACCACCTTCCACCTAGAATCTGAGCCTCCTTCATCCTTCCCAAAGACTGCTTCTCCCCCCACCCTCTCTCTCCCTTATGCTTTCATTACAGACCTACTCTCTACTTCTCCCTGCCCAGTATCTAATTATTCATTATGGCGCTCTAATTTGACATCAATTTGTCACATGCTTAGCATATAATTGTGTAAAAGTATGTAAGTTATTAATGACTGCTAAACAGCTGTGGGCAAGGGTATTTAAAGAGACATTGCCAACCCCCTGAGGCCTCAAAGTGTCCATAGTTTAAAAACACATACTATGACTGTTCACATTCTATAGACTGTTGATGCAGCTGGTAGTTTAATTCAGATCCCTTTTTTCTTTTAAAAAGGGAAAAATGTACTGCCCACTCCCTCAACACAATCTAGCCACTGATTATGCAGTGGGAGTAGAGAGTTTATTGTATCACAAGTGGCTGCACTGTTTGAGGTGTTTCTAATGTTCAGGAAGTGTGCACTAAGAGTAGTTCAGTGATATGAAGCAAAACAAAGCTGGGCATAGCTATACACTATCATGTATTTCAGTTCTAATAAGCAAGGAGACAGATAAAACAACCAGCAACATTAATGAATGTTAGAAAAAGTAAGCAATCATAAAATGTGGGTTTTACCTAAAAAATAATATGATGCAAAAAGGTTGACAGTGCCCCTATAAAGAATGGCTACTAATACAGCTGCACCTCTCCTGATAAAGAGCTGGATAAACCTCAACACACTGGGGTCTTTCTTCTCCTGGTCACCACTTTGATCTTTGTCAGCAAGATGCCTGAATAAAACAGAATAACTAGCAATTTTGGTCTGTAAATGCTTCTTCCGTTTGCCAAGCTGTGTTTGGTTGAACAAATTATTGAGAAGGCAGAGGGTTTGCTGAGCACATTGCATTCCACCCCAGGATTCTGGTATGGGGAGGCTAGCCAGCCTCCTCTTCCTCCTCCCTGAAATACAGGGGCTGATGGCCCCCCTCTGCCCCTCTAATAGTTTAAATGAAGGTCCTTGAATATGTACCCCCTTCAAAAACTATCCTCTAGAACCACTTGAGTCCCCTGCACTGAGGTGTAACTTGTGTGGTACATAAAGGAATTTGTAAGACCAGGTCTCCTTCAGCCCCAAAGCAGCTATAGCCACCCTCCTTGCACCATTCTCATAGCCAGCCATTAAACATCTCTGTTGCATTATTCCTGACCATGCTGGCTGTCAGTACTGGTAACACCTCTGAGAATGCAACTGATCAGGCTACCATGGAGATCCTCTCCACTTCCCTGAACCTGTGCTTGTGACTAGCCCCTACCTCCTGTCCAGCGAGGTCATTCATACCTAAATGGATAATTACATGAGATTCTCCCAACCCCTGCACTAGCTGATCACTTCTTGGACTACACCTTCTCTGCTGTAGTCACTGGCATACATATCACCTTTGTCCCAATATGTGAGCCTCAATTTTACCTCAGTGAATACCCTTAACTATTTAGTCTTCCAAGATTAAGACTCTTCCTCCCTCCCCTGTCCTGTCCCCTCTAACTAGACCTTGCTTTCCTTCATGCCTTTCTGATCCATCCCTACCTTGTGCCACTTCTCTATGTGCTCCTCATCCTTGTCAGAATTATCACCCTCTGCCTTCAGCCTCTTTATTGCATTCCCTCCTGTGCTTCCAATCTGCTGCCTTGCACTGCATGAACACCCTGTCTCAGTCCTTGCCCCGTCCCACTTCCCTTCCCTAGTACATACCACAAACCCTTTGACACTCTTCCTCCTCCACCCTTCTCCACTACTATCATCACTCTTCCATCCCATTCTCCTGCCTAACCCCTGGTCCATCATACTTGTACCTAACCCTCCTTCTTCACCTTCAGTCCCTCCCAACCCATGTTAGATGGGAGGAATCGCCCTTACTTTCACCCTTCTAGGTACTACCACTCCAGTTCTACCCCTCATGACCCCACCTCTACTTTATATCACTGTTCATTCCTCTTCTCTTGGACTCCTCTCCCTCACCCTCTGATATATAGTTTTTCCATTGCAACTGGGAAGTCTCTCTATCCTCCCTTGTTTGCATATCTCACTCACCCTGTGCTGCCCCACCTGCCTTTTTCTCTCTCCAGTCCTATTTCCTCCCCTCTGTTCATTACTAGCCTTCCTAACTCCCATCTAATGTACCTCACTTCTGCCATGAGGTACTTCAGATCCCTATACACCAGACAACCACTCACCTTTCACAGCATCCCCAGGATTACTGTATTCCTATAATCCCTACAAGATACCACCCTACTCCTGGTTGCTAGCTTCCTGTACATGCCCCACCTCTCTCACATGCTACCTCAATCCAGGTCCTTTATTTTTTGTATAGATTTGTTATCTTAGCCTAACCCCCAATGATCCTCTCCTGCCATACCTATGAGCCTACCTTAGATAGGGCGTGGATGCACTCCTCTGTTTCCTTGTATGCTGACCTTAGATGGAGTTGGCTGCCAAGCTACAACCCCTTAGTATCCTATGTTAGCTTTAACTTTCTTTTAAATTGGAACTAAATGGGGCTGGCCGCAAAGCTACAAACCCTTGTTTACTCTATTAGCTGATCCTAGATCAGAACTCTCTGAAGTTGAATCTTAGATAGGGTTCATTATCAAGCTGAAACTGCTAGTTTGCACTATCACTTGAAACTAGATTGTGACTTGCTGCATTCGCTCGGAGTTGCTGGTCTGTTTCCTCATTTGTAAACTGATCCTAGAAAGGGGCTAGCTGAATTTCCTCCTAGACCCTTGTCTGCTTATTCATTTGTAGGCTGATTCTACACAGGGACAGCATACATGTTAAATTTACAAGAAATAAGACATTACAGGGTTGGCATTATTCTGAGATAACCACCCACCTGGGGGTGTAATGAGTCCCTAAGCCAAAAGTAGAAGGCCTCACTACACCACTTGGCAGGTGGCTATCGCAGCATAATGCCCACCCTGAAGTGTCTTATTGCACTTATAAAATGGATAAGTGGGTGATCACATGATGCCTTTCTGTTAAACAGACGCGCGGTGCCCTCGCTCCTGCTTCATCTCACAAAAATACTTTTCATTTCACTGGATTTGGTGAAAATCTTTATAGCGCTTTAATTACCTGTGTGCCTACAATCAAACAGCAGCATCTGAACATTGGATTTGATCACTTTCTGTGGGAAATTGTTTCCGATGGAGGCAGGCCCTCCCAACCTACACACTACCCCAGACACCAGACAAAAATTCCACGAGGACCAAAAATCAAGGCACTACATCAGAGAAGGGTAGTCAATCTGCTAGCACTCCAGGACCTCCCTCTGGGGATAAATTCCTCACTGAACTGACACCTCTTAAAGTGGCATTTCTGGATTTTTCATTGGATCCTAAAAACAATAAAGGCTGATCTGAAGGAGACAAATTAGCAACTCACAGATATTTTAGCCCGTACCTCCTCTTTAGAAGCATGGCAAACCTGAGTGGATCTGGAACTTGTCTCATTGTGGCATAAACTTTCCAAGGAGAAGCTAAAGCTTGAAGATTTGGAAAGCTGAATCAGACACAATAATCTAGTAATTTTCAGCCTTCCCAAAGACGCACAGGGCTTGACACCAGTGCTATTTGCTCAGAAGTTACTGGCTAAGCCTACATAGTGGAGAGAGGTCACAGATCTCTGAGGCCTCACCAACCCCAGGTGCCCAGCCCAGACTCTTTATTCTTAGGCTTCTAAACTATCTAGATAGACAGTACATACTTACAAAAATCAAGGAACTCCAGGCTATCCAGTGGGAAAGTTCCACCTCAGAATCACTCAGGATCTCCAGCCATTGTCCACCAGAAAAGAGCACCCTACCACTCCTCGATGTCTAAGTTAATCACAGCAAGCATAACATTTCATATGCTGTACCCCACTTGGCTATCCATTCACCATAATGGATCATGGAAAGCCTTTGAGAATGCTGAGTCAGCTGCTAAAGAACTCTCGATCATCTACCCAGACCTCTTTAATCCCCACTGAACCATCCTGATTAATAATCAGAGAGATGCTGGAGCATTATTTGTTTAATCAACCTAAAAAAAAAATATCACCCAAGTAGAAAACAGGACTTTTGTCTTTGTACCTGGCTATGGACTGTCATTTAACCTTAAAGAGAATTTAGTCTGTTGTGAGATGTGTAGTGACAGTAATCTGTTGAATCTTTGCATCTTGGCTCCCTCACCTATCCTGATTGCTCAGGGTCCCACTTTCCAACAATTTTTCTGCTATGGCCTGTGCACGATCTGCGATCGTGCCTGCATGGTTTATGTGAACAAAGGTTACCCTCGCGGAAGATGCGCATATTCGTGAGGATCAGAATGGAAGCAATCTGATTCTCTGATCCCCAGGAACAAACTTTCTACAGCATTTCCAGAGCTGGAGCGTTATATACGATACTAATTGGGGTCTTTGAACAGAAATACTTTTCAGTTCCTTCCCAGTTGGGAATATGTGATAGTCTTTGTTTGGAACCTTTAAAGCTGCCCTTATTTCTGTTATTTCTTTCAGGATACAGGAACTGCTCAACTGAAGGACCTGTGACTGAACCACAGGGTTTATTCATTCCTTTTAATATATTCAATGGGTACTATATGCAAAACTAATATAGTCCCTGACTGATTAGTGCTTGATGACGATTTATTTCAGATGACACTGGCAAAGCATGAATCTGCCAGGCCATGGCCCGACACAGAATCAGAGCTTTCAATACCAGGGCAGCAGGTGGCAAGATCTTTTTGGTTTTTATTTCTTTGATTAATGGAAGATAGGGTCCTGAGTATAATCTGGATTACATTAATGGTTTCAGCAATATTCATTTAATCAGTCATTTAATCCTTTTTTTATTTGGTCTTTTTCCTGGTAACCTCAGTCTGTATATTTTGAAATTTAGATCAGTCTGCATATTTAAAGTTACATAGTTGAATCAAGTACTTGGTTACTGAGGTAAAAGGATGGCACATGTTTGTTTTAAGATTATACTTAGAGGTTTTAAATTCCAAGTTTATGGTGGAGTGGGAGGGGAAGGGCATAAGGACTACTAGTGGAAGAGCAGTCATGCATTGGCTTTTGGTCTTGGGACCTCATTTAGGGTTAAGTCCTAATGGGACATACTATAACATTAGACTTAAGGTCATAAGTGAGGTCCCGTGGGGAAGGGGAGTTCTGCTAGTGGTTAACTGGTTTGAAGAGGGGGAATTTTTCTGGGGGCATTTGGGGAGGCTTGGGTGCCAGGAGGAATGGGTGGGGGAGGGTGCTCCACTGGAGGTTGCAGTTTGGGTTAATCCTTTTTTCTCCTCTGTCTCCTTCTCTAGGTTTGGGATATGTTCTTGTTATAATGTATGTTTCCTAGTAGTTAGGAAAGGAAATGTTCACTCTTAACTTTTGCTCTTGGAACACCAAGGGGATACAGTCATCCACCAAAAGAATGAACATTTTACTGCACTTGCAAAACCACAAACAGATATTGCCTTCCTGTAGGAAACTCATCTTCCCATCTCAGCTTCTTCAATTAAGGAGGTCCTGGGTGGGGCAGGTTTATGGCTCAAGAACAGATTCAAGGAAAAGAGGATAGCTATCATCATTGTCTGCAGGCTACCATTCCATCTCCTTCAGGAGATTGTTGATCCACTCGGTAGATACATTTTACTGTGAAATCATGGATCACTTAGAAACTGTGTTAGGTTCTATTACGATCCGAACAGCGATGACCTTTATTTTTTTCCAACAATAACTATATTTTGTCCTGGTCTTCATTACCTATTATACTGGGGAGACTGGAATCTTGTCCTGAAAAATCAATCAGACAGAACAGACCATGAGGCAAGTCCCAACCCGAGTCAGAGGGCATTAGTGGTCTTCATGCATTCTCTAGGTCTCGTTGAGCCCAGAGAATTCTGAACCCAAATGCTAGAGAATACTGTTTTATTCCCTCCTCACTGCACACATTATAGAATAGATTAGTTGTTATTGGGTGTGAATCACCTTCAAGGGATAGGGTCTTGTTTTATTTGCCTAAAGTTCTATCAGACCACCACAGTAATTGCTCGAAATAACCTTTCCCCTCCTTGGTCAGAGACAAGATTTGGAGATTTAATAACCAATTGTTAAAATCTGGGAATACCAGGAACACCTTCAAACTTTTATCACATCCTTTATGGAAAATAATTCTCCCACTTTGGCCAAGCTAGACATTCTAAGGGGATCTCTTAAGTGCGGGCTTAGGGCTAAAATCATCCACTGGGCCACAAAACACAAAAGTCAAGTATCGGCTTCTCTCTCTTCACTACTAGAGTGTATATAGAGTGAGGAAAGCTGTCTTTCCCTTACCCCTCCCCCCCCCAGAGGACTAGGAGTAGTTAGAATCTCTTCAGGCTCAATATAACTGGATCATCGGGGAAAGGGCAGAGTACCTACTGCTTCACTCCAAAATTTCCTACTTTGACCAAGAAGAGCAGGTTGAGAAGCTGCTAGCCCTGCGATTGTGTTTGCAGGAAATGGACAGAATGGTCCCCTCCATTTTATCAGAAGAGGTCCAACTAGCACAGTGGTCTAAGGCTCTGATCAGCAAATCTGGGGACATCCAGCAGACCAGACCTGGGGTTTGAATCCCACAGCTTCCACTTGCATACTGTGTGACCCTGAGCAAGTCACTTAACTTCCTTGTGCTCCCAGGCACTCCTGTAAAAAAGCTTTCAGCTTAGTGTGCTATTCCTGGTTAAACAACTAAAAAAAAAAAAATCTTTGTATCTCCCTCAGGATATAGTTGAAGCATTTAAACACTATTACCAGGAACTATATGCACCACCTCAAATCCCCTTCTCTGCTACACAATTGAATTTATTCCTCCAAGACATTGCCCTCCCACAACTTTCAGACCACCAAGCTGCAATATTAAGTGCCCCCCTAATTCTTAATGAAATCTACACAGCTATCGACTCACTGACACTGGACAAATCTCCTGGCCCCTGACGGCTTTACATCAAACTTTTATGAAGAGCTTAAGGTCCAACTTTCTCCTATCCTTCTGAACATCTACCAATATCTTTTTGAAACTGGGCTGTCACACCTCTCATTAACCACCACAACAATAATTGTTCTCCCAAACCAGGCCAGGATCCCCTTAGAGTTACAAACTAAAGACCAATTTCACTTATTAATGTCAATATTAAAATCTTAGCCAAAATCTTGGCTAACAGGCTGAACTTGATTTGGGACTCACTGATTAGTAGGGAGCAAGTTGGTTTTTGAGGGTCAGACTCTCGGCTGACCATTTCAGGAAACTGTCTTACCTTTTCTCTATGTCCAGTGACTCCCCAGTGGCAGTGGCATTGATCTCCCTTGACGCAGAGAAGTCTTTTGACAGGGTCTCATGGGACTACTTATTCTTCATTTTACCCAAATTTCACATCCCCAATACTTTTGTCTACTGGATAAGTGTGCTTTACACCTCGCCATCAGCAAGAATCTTTTGTAATGGGTCCTTATCCTCACCCTACCCTCTGTACCAAGGTACAAGACAAGGATTTCCATTCTCCCCATACCTGTTCAATTTGTTTCTAGATCCCCTAATTCACAAACTCAATATCTTGCTTAGCAGAACTGGTATATAAGTTGGTGATATTGAATACAAATTGTCTGTATACACGGATGATATACTAATGCATATCTCATCCCTGCCACATCAATACCTGCTGCCCTGCAGCTTATTTCACAGTTTAGTTTGCTTTCTAATTATAAGCTAAATCTACACAAAACTGAAGTGATGTCGCTCAACAAATATACCAGTAAAGCAGACCTGCAACACCTGGGGTTTCTCTGGGTGAAATATAATCTGAAATACTTAGGGATTGTCCTCAGTACTTCTCCCCAGAAAAATCAAAAAGAATAATTTTGACTCAGTGGTGGCCACTATTAAAGCAGGCTTAAATTGGTGGAAACTGCTACCCTTAACTCCATGGGGCAGGCTCAGTATCATCAAAATTAATACATTATGCCATCTATTGTATCCTCTTAAGATGTTTAATAGGTCATTGCCCCAGAGTTGGTTCTCTCAAATTAATAAAGTCTTAACCTCCTTTCTCTAGCAAGACAAAAAGGCTAGAAGGGCATATGTTAAATTAATGTGGCACAAGAGAGATGGAGGATTACAGGCCCCTAACCTCTACTTATACTATCTTCTATACAACTAGCAAGGTCTTTATACTAGTTCAAACACTCCTGAGTCTTCCCAACCAGTTCATACATCACTCTATGGATAGAAATTGAACTAATGCTATGCTCGACTCATGGCTTAGATGTTCAGTGCTAATGTATCTTTTGAAGAAACAACTACCTACCCAGCTATAGGACATTTGTTTAGGAGACTCCTTAGTGTCTCAATCCCAGTTAAACACCTTGTTAAAAATTCATCTGAACCATGACATTTCCCAGCCAATATTTGGGAACCCTAATTTTCAGATCTCAGGCAGGAGTCTTTTGAGGATAAGTTTGCCTAATATGGGAGTGGAGAGGGTGGAGGACCTGGTAATCCAACAAAAACTAATGACCTTTCAAGAAGCTAGTCATGTTTACGATTGGTCCCCCAATTTGGTCTTAAAGTTCTTTCAAATTGCTTGCATGTTACATGCCACACTGGGCAATGGTCAATGGATTAAACCTCTCTATACTGTCATCTCTCCCTACTTGAGTTCTACCCCAAAAACAAACTTGATTTCATACCCCTACCAATTCCTGCAATCCTTTTTCACTCCTCAGGCAGTCCATGGTTCTACTGGTGGGATCAAGTCCTCCCCTCTACTTCTCTGTCAAGAGACAGGTCCCAGATATGGAAGCATTTGTACTCCATGGTATGTTGGGACCATTACCGGTTCATGCAATTTCAGATCAACCATAACCTTTATTATACTCCCTCCAGGCTACACAAATCGGACTGTCTATCATCGGACCTTTGCACAAAATGTGGTAAAAAACCTGGTATCTTTCTACATATGCTATGGTTGTGTGAGACTGTCACTTCCTTCTGGTCCTCCATTCAGAATAGACTTGACCCCCGGCTAGGTCTGTCCCAGAAATTCAATCCTGCAGCCTGGTATCATAGAAGAATATGCAGACCAACTGATTGGCAACCAATGTCTACACATAGCTATGATATCAGCTTGTGCCAAAAAAGTATTACTCAGACACTGAAAAGATCAGATCACCCCAAGTTACATAGAATGGTACAAGGAAATAATGTTTGCATTATGGACAGAGACGATGATAGTGAGTAGACCAACAGAATGCACAGATTTAATCGCATCTGGGAGCTCCCTATATACTGTCTTTTCAATACAGCAAGTCACAAAGATCTATTACGTACCTGGTAAGTCCCTGACTGGGACATAGAATCCTCTCCTTTTGTTCACATACCTAGTTGTGGTTTTCCTGATATCTCAACAGATAAAATCTTATTAAATTGAACCCTAAGCACAACTCTGGTGAAAGGGGTGGAAGGAGGAGGGAGGAAGGAGCTTTAGGAGTTGTATAGGTTTTGTAAAATGTTCTTAATGTACTACATGCAGTTGACTAAATGTATATTCAATGATTGTGTAAAGTACAGTATATGGTATGTCTGTAATGCAATTGCTTATCAATAAACTATACTACATGAAAAAATAAAATAGATAAGTACTTTTGTTTAACAAGCATTTGTCAATCCAAGCGTTAAGCTTGCAAGGTATTTCCAGTGGTGTTTGGCATGTATGGTGCTTTACCCTAATGCCTTGTGCGATTGCTGGTATTTGCACAATAAATTGTCAGCATGAACTTTTTGTTACCCCACAGCGCTACATAGGCGGAAACACATTTTGGGCAGGATGTGAAAATGACAGCTGTACTGCTCATAAGGAAGTGTGGTAAAATGGCAATGTTGAAAATCTGAGTGGAAATATTGAAAATTCTGAAACCTAGGAGCGCGGGAACTGTGCAATGCACGCTCGTAAAACAGTCATTGTTAGGAATTTTTTCACCAAATTGTCAACATTGGCATTTTAAAACCTCTGCTAATGAACAGTGTCACTGTGATTGTCTTACTGTGTGCCATACATTGATTTTGCACACCGACTGCGCCATTGTGCAGTACATGGGCGGAAACACGTTTTGGGCAGGATGTGAAAAATGACAGCTGTACTGCTCATAAGGAGGTGTGGTAAAATGGCAATGTTGAAAATCTGGAGTGAAAATATTGAAAATTCGCAAACTTACGAAAGGCAAGGTAGAATCCACAACGACGCCATAAAACAGTTATTTTTAGATATTTTGTTCACCAAATTTTCAACACAGCCATTTTAAGATCTCTGCTCATGAACAGTGACACTGTGATTTTCTTAATGTGTCCCATACACTGAGTTCACAGCGACTGTGCCATTGTGCGCTACATGGGTGGAAACACGTTTTGGACAAGATGCAAAAAATGACAGCTGCAGTGCTCATAAGGAGGTGTGGTAAAATGGCAATGTTGAAAATGTGGAGTGAAAATATTGAAAATTCGCAAACTTACGAGCGTGCACAGGAACTGCACAATGAACACTCGTAAAACAGTCATTTCTAGGAATTTTGTCACCCAATTTTCAGCACAGTCATTTTAAGACCTCTGCTCATGAACAGTGTCACTGTAATTTTCTTAATGTGTCCCATACATTAAGTTTGCACACGGACTGCGCCATTGTGTGCTACATGGGTGGAAATACATTTGGGGCAGGATGTGAAAAATGACAGCTGTACTGCTCATAAGGAGGTGTGGTAAAATAGCAATGATGAAAATCTGGAGTGAAAATATCGAAAATTCACAAACTTAAGAGCGTGCGTAGGAACTGCACAACGCACACTCATAAAACAGTCAATTTTAGGAATTGTTTCACAATTTTCAACATAGCAATTTTAAGACCTCTGCTCATGAACAGTGTCACTGTGATTTTCTTAATGTGTTCCATACATTGATTTCACGACATACAATTGTATGTCAGTCTATTGTAAGCAGATTTCTTTACAGATGAAAAGCTGCTGTACCATCATTCTGACATCTTCATGTTGTCATACCATCACTCTAACATCAGACCAATGATATAAATGAAATTAAGAAAAGCTGATAAGGTATTGTTCACTAAACAATATAACTTATAGGTTAGCTAGGAGCAGAGGCTGTTAGAACTGAAAAATATGTACAATTACATATGAGATATCAGGCAGTTGGGAGCTACTGAAGATAGATTTTGGTAATTTGAAAGCTTTAAATTAAATGGGGCATAAAATATAAGCAACTGGCAACTGTTTATAAGTTCTTATTCAGAAACCTGTGCATTCTAAAGTATCCATATTTAACTGTACCCGAATGAAAAGGAAAAGGTGGAACTGTAGTTTGCTATTGTTGTGTTTTATGGGCAGCATTACGTAAGAGTTCACGTCATGGAATCACGTATGTGAGTGTTTTACTATGTCATGGTTTGTGTACAGAATGCTAATCTATGAGTCCTGACCTATCAGAACCATATTTAGAGTTCTCTGTACAAACTGCGACATAGTTAAACTCCAAATTAGTGGTTCCTTGAAGAGAACTAGAACTAGAATGCTGCCCATAAAAAATGAAAATTAATGCACTACCATAATTCTTGATCTTCTTGGGACGAGTCTCCACCACATTCACACTCAGTGGGATTAGCGCCGAGGCACTAGGACCCATCGAGACAAACTTTTTGCTGGAGGGTGGGCCCAGAGATGGGCGCCACGAGAGCGTGCGCCGCTGGCTGTCAACGGCAATGACCATCGCGCATTTACCCTCCAACTGCCTCAGTACAATTTACCAAGGAGGTGCACAACCTAACGAAAGAACAAATCTAACCTTAAACGGACATAAGATAGTCCGTACGACCCGCGTAAGAAGGGTCAGCAAAGAAGCTCCTCGCCAAACATTTGAGGGAGGAAGACCAACACAGCAGTGAGCTCGGGAGATGGAGGGAGATAGATGAGTGGTGAGACCCAAGAAGACTGGCAGAATTACGGTAGTACGTACTTTTCATATCTTCCTGGACATAAGTCTCCACCACTCATTCACACTCAGTGGAGAGTACCAAGCTGATAATCTCCCAAAAGGGCGGCAGGAGAGCCAGAGCTCACACTTCTAGGACAGAAGTCCATTGGGTCGATAGTTCTGCCGAACGCGGAATGACGCCTGGCATGAACATCCAGTGCATAATGCTTAACGGCGTATGCACTGAGCTCCAGGTAGCGGCGCAGATACATCTGCAACTGGAACATTGCGACTCCGCTAGGATGCCGGCACCATTCTAGTAGAGTGAGCGACACTCTACCTTCTAATTTAACCTGAGCCATGGAATAGCAATGATGAAGGCATGCCACTAACCATGATGAGATGCATCTGATAGCGACAGGCTGACCCAGCCGGTCTCGCTGAAGGAAACAAACAGCTGTTGAGTCTTATGAAAGTCTTGGTTCTATCTAAGTAGAGACGCAAGCTCTTTAACATCCAAGGAATGAAGAGCTCGCTTCCTTCATTTTGGAAGTTAGCGCGTAAGAAGGAGAAGCACCAGAGGTTGGTTTAGATGGAATTCTGACACAACCTGGGAAGAAATTTAGATGAGTAATGAGAACTACTTTGTCCTTATGGAACACAGTATACAGAGGATCCGCAACCAGGGCATGTATCCCCAGAGACCTGCGGGCTGAGGTACTGGCCACCAGGAAGGCTGTCTCCAGGTAAGAAATTTTAGCTCACAGGTAGCTAGGGGTCTGGAAGGCTTACGAAAGGAGCATGTACACAAGGTTAATGTCCCAGGCTGCAACTGGGCGCCTAACAGGGGTCTGGTATGCAGAATTCCTTTAAGAAATCTCTAACCATAGGTAACTGAGCCAGGGTCAAGGAAGAAACGGCTCATGGAACGCTGAAATGGCACTAAGGTGAACTTTGACTGTAGAGTACTGGAGACCTGAATTTGAGAGGTCCAGAAGGTACTCCAAAACCTTGTCTGAGGACAGGAAAAGGGATTCCAAGAGGACTTTGCACACCAGAGCGAAAACACTCTCTTAGATGTGTAAGTTTTCCAAGTTGCTGGCTTTGAGCAGCCAGAAGAATGTCCGAGACCCTTCGAGAGACATTGAAGTGGTTCACTTCTACCTCTTCAGGAGCCAAGCGTGAAGGTGAAGCGATCTCAGGTTGGGATGGACCACCGGACCCTGAGTCAACAGGTTCATCTGCATGGGGAGTGGTCTCGGAGAGGCTGCCAATATACTGTTGAGTAGAGGAAACCATAGTTGCCGAGGCCAGGAGGGAGCAATGAGAATCATCTTGGTCCCCTGAGACTCGAACTTGAGGAGTACTTCTCTGGATTAGAGGAAGCGTGGAAAGGCGAAGAAAGCTATTTGTCCACCGCAGCCTGAACGCATCCTGACAGAAAATGCCAGGCCCTGGATTTCTGGAGCAGAAGAGAGGCAGTTTTATGCTGAGTGGGGATGCAAAAGGTCCAGGTCTGGAGTCCCCACTCTTCAACAGTGACCGAGCTATGGCTGGATCGGAGACCACTGTGAGGGTCTGCCTCCGCTCTGCTGAGGTGATCTGCTAAGTCGTTTTGTATACCTGGCAGATAAACTGCTTGAATTAGAGACTTGTGCTCCAAGCACCACTCCCACACTCTCATTGCTTCCCTGCAAAGGGGATAAGAATGAGCACCGCCTTGCTTGTTGATGTAATACATCACAGCTTTGTTGTCCGTTTGAAGGAGAATGTTCTTGTGACAAAGAATATCCTTCAGAGCTCGGATCGCATAGAGGACTGCTCTCATCTCCAGGACATTTATGTGGAGCTGAGCTTTGAGCTGAGTCCATACACCTTGAGTGTGGAGAGAGGACAGTGAGCTCCCATCCCCTTAGCTGAGGCCTGTGGTGATGGAGATCTGATGATCCAGAGGAGCAAAGGGAATCCTTCCAGAAGATTGTTTCTTGAGACCACCAGGTGAGAGACCTTCAAGGGCCTCGCCACCTGATGGGATAAGACTGGGGTGAGAGGTCGGTGACCACTGGTGGAGACCATCCATTGGGTGGTTCTCATGTGTAGTCGAGCTTAGGGTACAGTGAACACTGAGGACGCCATGAGACTCCAACATACGCTGCATTCGAGAGCTGTGACCATTGGTTCTCCCCGATGTAACGGGCCATCTGAAGGATGTCGAGTCTACTGTCCTCTGGAAGGAAAGCTCAGGAAAGAGGTGTCCAGAAGGGTCCCTATGAAAAGGAGCTCTGGGAGGCTGAAGTTAGACTTTTTCAGATTCAGCAGAACTCCATGGACGAAGAAGGTGAGAAGTCGTGACGATGGCTTCCAGAGTCCCTTGGCTGGAAGGGCTTGCTAGAAGCCAATCGTCCAGGTAGGGAAACACCGGAGTCCAAGCTTCCTGATAGCGCCCGAGAACTGCACAACACTTTGTAAAACATGCCGCCGAGGATAGCCCAAAAGGCAGACTTTGAACTGATAATGCTGATTCCAGAGCCACAAACCTCAGGAATTTGTGGTGGTCGGGTGGATGGGGATATTCTGGTAAGCGTCTTGCATATCCAGGGAGGCCAGCCAGTTGTGCTGATGCAGCAAAGGTAACAGGGTACCTAGGGAAATCATTTTGAATTTCTCCTTGGGGAGGAATTTGTTTAGCTTTCTGAGGTCTAGAATGGGGCGATTCCAACAGGCATTGGAACCAGAAAGTCAGTGGAGTAGAACCCTGTGTTTCGTAGATGCGGGGGCACCAGTTCTATTGCCCTGTTGTTTAGAAGGCCCTGGATCTCGGGCGTGAGGAGGTCTGGACTGAGAGGTCGACAACCCTGTTGTCATCTGGGAGGACAATCTGGGGTTTCAAGAAATTGAGAGAATAACCCCGACTATCCAAGGACCCATTTGTCCGGGTTATGGACTTCCACTGGTTGTAGAAGTACATCAGACGACCTCCCACTGGAGGAGAAAGTTCCACCTCGGCAGTGTGGGTGGAACTTGGGCCAGCGATTCATAAGGTAGCACTGGGGGTTTTAGGCCCCTGTGCTTTCTGCTGCGCCTTCCTTTGAGGTTGGGCAGGTTGGCTTTTATGGAAGTTACCTCTGCTTCTGCCTCAAAAGGACTGATGACTATGAAACTGATGTTTGCTCACATGCCCCCGTGAGGGGTAGGCAGAGGTCTGGCCAACTTAATGGCCGATCTAGTCTTCTGAGTGGCCTCTAAGGCTTGCTCTACCTGAGGACCGAAAAGATAGAGCCATCAAAGGGCAGAGCCATTACCTGCTGAGCATCATTCAGAAGCCAGAAGCACGCAGCCAGGAATGGCGTTGAGTACAAATACCTGCGGCTGCTGACCGAGAAGCAGTGTCGAAAGCGTCCATGGCAGCTTTGACCTGTTGGTTATTGGACTCCATACCTCGGGTAACGGTCAGAAGAAGCTCTGACTTCGAGTCGGAATCTGGAAGAGCTTCAACCATTCTTTTCATAGAGTGCCACAGGATATACTCATACTGAGAAAAATAGCCTTGATAGCTGGCAATACGCATACTTAAAGTGGAGGCAGCAAAGACTCTCTTACCTAATGTGTCAATCTTTATGAGACTCTTTGTTAATAGGTCGAGCTGTAGTAGCTTGAGGAAGAACGACCTTGTCATTCTCTGCCAGGACTACAATAGGATCCGCAAAGGCTTGGGATGCCAAAATGGGACGATCCTTGGGAGCTGAATCCTTCTTATCAATGGATTTAGCCACTGAGGGAATAAGAGCAGGATTATTCCATACCATTTGAGACAGCTGCCTCAAGAAGGTTGAATCAGAGGAGTCAAACCCTGAGGGATCTCCAAAGCATGAAGATACTGGAGTCTTAACATTTTCCCAGGATCGATGTCCATAGTCTGGAGAGAAAGAGTGATCTCAGGTTCTTCAACAGAGACTTAAAGGACAGGTCCCTCGACCACAGGCTCTGTAGCAATGAAAGATCCTGTTTCCTCCACTTCATCACCCAACCAAGGTCTGGGTCAGCTCAACATCATCTCCTGATGGTCCAGGAAGGACTGTTTGGACAGGAAAGGAGTGATAAATAGGAGAGGAGGAAAGAGCAGAGAAAGAAGGAGAGTCCCCGAGGCCCCCGCACCAAGGAGGCAAATGAGCCAAAAACGGCGCCGCTGGAGGAGCACGATGCCAAAGAGGCATGCAGCACCAAAGCGAGTCAAGACGCGTTTCGGCGGTGCCGGCGGCACTGTGAAGGCACACGGCATGGCCGACGGTGCCGCAAAGCAGCCGCACAGCGCGGCAGCGCCATCAATAAACGGCGCCAGCGGACAGTGCCGCGAGACCCCGCGTGGTGCAGCGGATGGTGCCGCAAGGCCCAGCGCATCGAAAACAGCACCAACAAGCCCAGAGACCAGGAAGGTGCCGAACACCCCTGGAACCTGAAAAGCAAGAGAAGGAAAACCAGGAGATAAGGGCATCGTGTGGCCCCGCCGCAGCCATGTGAGGGGGAGACACCTGGCGCGAAGGTCCAACCACCCTACCTGATTGCCCGATGAGCCCGAACGCTCCGGGGCAACCGAGCCAGGCAGGAGAACCAACCTCCGAGCCCATCGCTCCATAAGAGCGGCCTACTGATGAAACTGCTCATCTGGAGCCCTACCTATAGGCGGGGTGGGGCTCCGATGTCGAGGACGACAGTAACCGGAAGTTGGCGACTCCGAAGAAGGAGACTGGCAACTAGCTACGATAACCAACAGTCGACGCGCAGACATATCAGAGGGTGACCTCGAGTGATGCCTTCTCTTTTTTGACCTGTGGGTCAAGACGAGTTCGAGGTCGAACGGCGCCGTGAATGCGACCGCTTATTTTATGCCGCGGGGAACTGCCCATCCCCCTGGGCATCGGACTGACCGTTGTCGGAACCCCGCTGAGGAGAAGGAGGCTGACCGGACCCAGCCTGGCTGACTGAACAGCTTTCATACGAAGTCTCCCTACCGTCACCTGACCTGCTCATGGTCGACTCCGTCCAGTAGGCCGAGACTTCTTTAAGTAAGTTAAATTTAAAATATTACAGAAATTTAATGAAATAGAATAAAATTAAGCGATACTACTATCGAGATAATATTACAAAAAAATAAACTGAAAACTATGCGCTAGTTTGAAGTTTGACTCCCGATAGGCGAGCGACGTTGTCACTGAAGCGCACTCGACGGCAGGAAAAAAGGAACTGAGGCGGTTGGAGGGTCGTCGCCGAGATGGTCATTGCTGTGTGAGCCACCACTCGCGGCACCATGCCTCACGGTGCCATCTCTCGCGCCGACCCTCCAGCAAAAAGGTTTCTCCCGATGGGTCCTAGTGCCTCCGGCGCTAATCCCACTAGTGTGAATGAGTGGTGGAGACTTATGTCCAGGAAGATCAAGACAATGCAAAATACAGATTTTTATATCACTTTTTGTTCAGGTACAGTTAAATATGGATAATTTAGGTGAATGCATATCATTTCTGAGAATAAGAACTTTATAAACAGCTACTAGATTAGAAATTATTTCTTGTCCTCTTTAAGGATTTGGTTCGTAGGGCTCATGTTTTTCTTCACGATATACCGTATATTCATTGCTAAAAACTGCATTAATGCAGCAGTTAGAGTTCAGCTTAAAACAACAAAAGTTGGGAATGAGGCATTAGGGTTTCCAACCCTATCTCCCCACCCCACCACCCAATGCAGTGAATAAAAAACACATTAGGGTTTTGAGTCTCCAGTCTTGACAAATCAGTGATGAGATCTTCCTTGGGGTTGTCAAACCTAATGCTCAGCCCTCCCTGAGCAAAGAGGTCAGATGTATTTGTTTTGTTGTGGCAGGATCCACAGGGTCTTGTGTGAAGAAAGCTACAACAGATGTTGTTACATCATGTGGTGAGACATACTTCTGTACCTTTGAAGCATGTATCAGTATAAGACAGTGGGGTTCAAGCTGTACCTTGTGCAATGGAAAGAAGGCTACAGGCTGGGGGAGGGAGGGTGAGCTTTAGGCGAGAGCCCCAAAGAAGACGCCACTACTTATTTGTCAAGATTCAGAAGACCAACAACCCCAGTTTTTTTTTTCCTTTTGCTGTTTGGGGAGAGGGGATTGGGAGTTTGGGTTGAAAGCCCTAATACCACTTTAACTCCTGGTTGAAGAACTGGTGCTGTGAGGAAGGGTTTGGATTCATTGGTGACTGGGGACCCACCTGGAGGGATGGAGGTTTGTTCAAGCCTGATGGCCTGCATCCATCCTGGAGGGGAATCCAAGCACTCAATCATAAGTTTAAATGCTACATTGACAAGCATTTAAACCAAAAAGGGGTGGCTGGAGCCAGCAAGGAGGGTACTACTTGCTCACCCCCACAGCTAGCAGTGGAACCAGTGAACCAGAGGAGGGCTATCTCTGCAAAGCAGTGTGCAAAAGATGGAGATTAGTGTCCAAAAGGTGGATAAGCAGAAAAGGGCAAAATTCAGCAGAAGGGCAGACAGCAAGGAGAACCAGGGATAAATGACAACCAAGGAAGGGGCTGAGTAGAACAGTGAAGCAGGCTAGGGAGGTCAAATCATGGAAGCCATGTGTGCAAATGCCAGGAGCCTTAGCAACAAGATGGAAGATCTGGAGGCTGTCATGGTACAGTCAGACCTGGACATTGTGGCCATCACTGAAACCTGGTGTAACGATAACCATGACTGGGAGATGGCCATATCTGGCTACAACATATTCAGAAGAGACAGAGGAGGCAGGAAGGGAGGAGGAGTGGCACTGTATGTGAAAAATGACATAAGGGCCACAGAGATCCAGGAGGAACAAAATGGGGGAGAGATACTGTGGGTTAAGCTGGAAAGGAAAATGGGGCCAGCCATCCGCACAGGTGTGGTCTATAGACCACCAGCCCAGGAGGAAGAAACAGATAGGGAGCTGATGCTAGCCATCCAAAGGATGGCAGACAAGGGTGAGGTAGTACTGGTTGGAGACTTCAATATTCCAGATGTGCACTGGAGCATCCCAGCAGCAGCATCAACTAGGAGCAGATTTATCTTGGACTCCCTTCAGGGTGCCTTCCTCAAGCAACTGGTCATGGAACCAACTCGGCAGAAGGCAATACTGGACCTTCTGCTCACAAACAGGGACAGTGTGATGGGGGTAACAGTGGGGGAGCACCTGGGTAACAGTGACCACCAGTCATTGTGGTTTGAAATCACAGAAAGAGCAAAACCAAACCACACAAAACACGTATCCTGGATTTTAGGGAGGCAGACTTTGGGAAAATGGGAGATATTTGAAAGAGGCATTAAGGGAATGGACAGGAATCAGGGGTTGAGGAACAGTGGGCAGTATATAAATGGGGATTATAAGAACAACAGAATTATGCATTAACAGGTTAGCAAGAGAGGAAAGGAAGAGACCATTATGGTTTTCAAAGAGGTAGCAAAAAAGTGAAAGCCAAAAGATTGCATTCAGGCAATACAAAAGACACAGGCAGAAGGGATGGGGAGAAGTACCAGGAGAAACAAAGGGAGGCAGGGAAGTCAGTAAGGAAGCCAAAGCTCAGACAGAAGAACACATTGCAAAATCAGTGGTTAAAGGGGACAAAACCTTTTACAGGTACATAAGTGAAAAAAGAAAGACAAAGGGAGGGATCGTGAGACTGAAGGGGGAGGATGGGAGTCGCGTGGAGGATGACAACAGTAAAGCTGACATATTGAACAGGTATTTCTGCTCCAATCTTTACTACAGGAAGAGGGGTAATGGGTCTGAAGGAGTACAAGGGTGAGAATGGTGCAGAAATGGACCACAAGTCCCTTTACACGAGAAAGGGTCCTGAAGGAACTGGAAGTAATAAGAGTTGACAAAGCAATGGGGCCAGATGGGTGCACCCAGGGTCCTTAAAGAACTAAGAGAGGTGGTGGCTGGAACCTCTGGCTATCCTGTTTAGCCAATCACTGGAAATAGGGAGGTACCCAAAGACTGAAGGACAGCAGATGTAGTCCCCTTATACAAAAGTGGGAACAAAGAGGAAGCAGGGAACTACAGACCAGTCAGCCTCATCTCGGTAGTGGGAAAGATCATGGAAGCACTACTGAAGGAGAGATTGGTGAACATCTGGTTGTCAATGGATTACAGGACCCAAGGCAGCATGGTTTCACTCAGGGAGGTCATGTCAGACCAACCTATTGAATTTTGACTGGGTGACTAGGGAGGTGGATCAGGGGAGGGCAGTGGACATGGCCTATCTGGACTTCAGCATGGCCTTTGACACTGTGCCACATAGAAGACTATTACACAAACTGGGGAATATGGGTGTGGGCAGGACAGTAGTGTGGTGGGTAGGTAACTGGCTGGGTGGCAGGACACAGAGGGTGGTGGTAAATGGCTGTCACTCCACAGAGGAAGAGTGACCAGTGGGGTACCACAGGGATCAGTGCTGGGACGGTCCTATTCAACATCTTCATCAGTGACATTGGGGATCTAGAAGGCAGAATTTCACTGTTCGCTGATGACACAAAGCTCTGTAACAGAGTAGACACACCAGAGGGTGTAGACAGAATGAGAAGGGACCTGCAGAAACTTGAAGAATGGTCAAGGGTTTGGCAGTTGAAATTCAATGCAAAGAAGTGCAAGATAATGCATATGGGCACAAAAACCCTGGCACAATATATCAGTTAGGGGTGAGGATATATCATGCAACAAGCAGGAAAGGGATCTTGGGTTGTCATCTCTGATGACCTCAAGGTAGGGAAACAGTGTGACAAGGCATCAGGTAAAGCAAATAGGATGCTGGGATGTATAGGCAGGGGCATCACCAGCAGGAAAAAGGAGGTCATAATTCCGCTATACAAGACACTAGTGAGGCCCCACCTGGAGTACAGTGTACAGTTCTGGAGACCATACCTACGTAAGGACATAGACAGGGTAGAGAAGGTTCAGAGGAGGGCAACAAAGATGGTGCATGGATTGCATCACAAGTCCTATGAAGACAGGTTGAAGGAACTGAACATGTACTCCCTGGAGGAGAGAAGGAGAGGGGGATATGATAGAGACATACAAGTATCTTACAGGGAGAAACAGGGTGCAGGAAAACACTATTTTTAGCGAAAAGATGTTCCAGGACTAGAGGGCATGGGATGAAGTTGGAGGGAGGACGATTCAGAGGAAACATGAGAAGGAATTTCTTCACAGAACGGGTGGTGGACAAGTGGAACACCCTGCCAGAGGAATTGGTGGGGGCTGAAACAGTCACTGGATTTAAGAATGCATGGGATAGACATAAAGGAATTCTAGAGGTCAGGGGTAAGGGAAACAGACTTCTAGGAAAACAAACTGAACTTACAAGCTCAAATGGGCAGACTGGGTGGGCCATAGGCCCTTATCTGCCGTCATATGTATCTATGTATCTGTACCATCTCCTACTTATATTGCTTTAAGTTGAACCCTAATTGGTGCATTAAAAAGTGTTTTACAATGAATGTTCTTTCTTTTTGAGACAACAGAATCATATCCTTGGGCTCTTCACCTCAGGCATCTATACATGTAGACACACAGGGCCCTTAGGGCCCTGAGTCAAATATGGAATTCATCACTGGGGGAAATGAGGGAAGATGATAGCAGTGAGAAGGGAGCACAGATGTTGTGATAGAGGAGGACAAAGTGACAGAGGAGCTGTTAACACTGAAGGTGGACAAATAACCAAGCCTGGATGACATACATCCAAGGGTACTGAGGTAGCTTGCAGAGGAGCATGCAGGGCAGCTGGCAGGCCTGTTCAATAGTTTTATGGAGTCAGGCATGGTGCTGTACGACTGGAGAATGGCACATTCATAAGAGCAGTTCCAGGGATGACATGGGGAACTGCAGACTGGTCGGTCTGATCTCAACCAGATGCAAAGCTTATGGAGACCACACTCAAGGAAAGATTGATACAGTATCTGAGGAGGATAGTCTCCAGAATGAGAGGCAGCATGAGTTTGTGAGAGGGAGATCATGTAAAATGAATCTCATTGATGTCTTTGACTGGGTCACTAAGGCAGTGGACAGGGACCTGGTGGTGGACATCCTTTATCTGGATTTCAGGAAGGACTTTGATTCTATACCTAGAAAAGGTTGATCAGGAAGCTGGTGGATTTTGGAGTTGGGGAGAAAATGGCCAGATGGGTAGAAAACTTGCTGAAGGAGAGGACTCAGAGGATGGTGGGGAGAATTATTTAGCAACAGGGAGATCACCAGTGGGGTCCTGCAGGGCCTGGTGCTGGAGCTAGTGTTGTTCGATGTTTCATCAATGACATTAGGAAGTCATCAAGGTCAAAATGTGGCTATTTGCCAATAAAACCAAACTCTGTGAGAGGATGGACACAGTGGGAGGGATAAACAATCTGCAAGAAGACCTAAGAAAACTTGAAAGGTGGTCAGGAATTTGGCAGCTTCCCCTCAATACCAAGAAATCCACAGTTATACACATTGGAGCCTGGAATCCAAGAAACGAATACCAGGGGGGGGGGCTGGGTAGCAGCAATGGAGGAGGAGAAGGATCTAACAATCTAACAGTGATGATCACTAGCAACCTGAATCACTTCATGCAGTGCAAAAAAAGCAGCAGCAAAGGCAAAAAAGATACTAGAGTATGTAGCCAGAGGGATCAGCAATAGGCAAAAGTAGGTCATGCTGTCCTTGACTGGTGAAACCACATCTAGAGTATGGAGTAAGACACAACTTAAGAAAGATATCAATTCATTCATAAGGTAGAAAAAATGGGCACACTGGATGGGCCTTTGTGGTCCTTATCTGCAGTCAATTTTATGTTTCTATGTTTCTATAACCTGCTGGAGACAGTCCAGAGGATGGCAACTTAGATGATTGCAGGTCAGCAGGGTAAGACGTGAAAAGAGGCTGGGGGGCCCTGAATATGTACTCCCTAGAAGAGAGGATGGACAGATGGGATATGCTAGAGACCTTCAGGTACTTAAAAGGAATAAATAGGGTGGATAAGGAGGGTCTCTTCAGTCTCAATGGCAGGAGAACCATGAGGGACATAGCCTAAAACAAGACGGGGGGTTAGGAAGAAGGTTTGGAGGAATTTATTCCACAAGAAGGTGGTGGCCAGCAGGAATGCATTGCCAGAGATTGTGGTCTCAATGAAGTCAGTGACCAGCTTCAACTGAGGCTGTGATAGGCATAAGAGGAACATAAGGGGATGAGGGGGAAGATGAAGAGGAGGGAGGCCCAGGGAGGGAGAGGCAATGCCAGTAACATAGGCTGAGGACTCTGCAATATGAACAGACTGCATAGACCAAATGGCCTTCATCTGCTGGCTTCTTCTTATGTTCATATATTCATATCCTGCTGTAGAAATGTAGGAACCTCTGGGCCCTACAGTTCTACGCAGCTACGGATGCAGACAAGCAGGGCCCTCTAGGCCAAGCACCAGCAGAGGAGTTCATGTGACCAGGGAAGCACAGGCGTTCTGGGCCTTCCACTTATATGTTGCTACAGATGCAGATGGTCAAGAGTTTGTCTGGGTATGGAAGGTGCCCTACACTTCCGTATGGCTACAGATGCACCTTTTCAATCATGTGTCTAGTGTATTTTCCCAATGGTTCATGAGATAGGGTCATAAAAAGCACATGATAAAAATTTGGCTTTGAAATTGTCAAAAACAGCACAGTTATGAGCAAAAATCTTCCTTCTGCCAATATAATACAATTCTTCTTTCATGAGCCCATATTTCTGTTTCCTGAACCAGTAATCCTGCTTTGTGAGGGTGACAAAAAAGACTATTGGCTCAGAAAATAAGATTCTGAGAAAAATGAAGTCCAATATCTTGTTTTGTGAGCCCACCTTCTTGTTTAGTAAGATTTTGTAAGCTCATGAAACTAGATGTGTGCTCAGAAAACATGATTCTGAAAACAAACTAAGCCCAAAATCTTGTTTCATGAGCTGAAATTTTGTTTTATGAGGCCATATTCCTTTTTGTGAGCCTCTCACAAAACAAGAAATAGCTCTAAAATAAGCCTCCTTAAAAGTTTGGGATGCCCCAAAGTCATAGTTCAAGGTAATATTTTGAAAAATGAAGTGCATAATTGAACTAATTGCCTACTGTTTATCTAGATTCATGGGCTGCTTTCTCTCAGGGCATCATTTTCATAGGTTTTCACATTTTCTTTTGAAAAATAACAGAAACAAGATGGCTGCCATTCAAAGAAAATTTTGACTCATGAAACAAGAATCATCTTTTGCGAACAGAAATTCATATTTCTTATCAAACATTTTTCTGAAAGACCTTACTGAGCATGCTCAGCACTGAAATTTCAAATCCTTATAACTTTGGAATGGATTAATATTTTCTTCATCAAACCAACAAAAGGCACAATTCTAGGGCAGGCCCTTTCTACCTTGAAATTTTCAGAATAAAAATTCCAAACTGTCTGGGCTGTACCTGAGAACCCCTCCCCCCATTTTCTTGTTTTAGCACTATCTGGATCAGAATTTACATATCCAAATTTTCAACATGGCCTTTTGAGGAACCCCAACTCATGAACACTGGCAATGTCATTTCATTAATCAGGCTCGGAAGGTGATTTTTCAGTCACTGTGCAAAATCACTTTTCAGGACCAAATAATGACATTTCACCACCAGTGTTCATGAGGTGGGATCCCAAAAAGGCCTTGTTAAAAATATGGTGAAAAAATACCTAAAAATGACCGTATTATGTGCATTTATTGAAATTGTTGTACGCACAGACATAACTGTGGTCATTTTTAGGTATTTTAACTCCTATTTTCAATATAGCCATTTTTCACAACACCTCATGGACTGTACAGCTTTTATTTTTTACAACCTGTCCAAAATGTGTTTCTGCACCAGTGGCTTGGAATGGCATTTTGGTATGAATTTGAAAAGTTTCACCTATGGGGTTTATGAGTCGGGGTCATATATTAAAAAACTAAGAATTTATTAAGTAACATTTGCAGGGACGTGTGTTGCACCACTGGGTAACACGTTGCTTTACCATGCCAGTAAGCTGAGTTCAGGTGTGAACCCAGTGAGGCAGTTTACTGGAACAAGGCTGATGAAGAAGATGCTGCAGCATGCAGCACCAGCCCTGGTCTGGGTAGGGATGGAGCAGTGTGTGTTGGCATAGATGCCACACCCTGTGGTAGGTTGGGAAACCTCACTCCCAAGGTATCAATATGTGTGCTGGGCCCTGCTGCTGTTTTTGTACCTGTGGCACAGAATTATATTTTGCCTGGAATATAAAAATGTTTACAGTGAGGGTAATATGAAAGCTATGCTGAAACTGTGGTGTGCAAATAAGTTGATAAAATACCAGATTATAACTGAACATTACATTATCTCAATGTTCCTCACTATCACAAATTTTCCATATTTTGACTCCAGTCTTTCAGCATAGCCAGTTTATACACCACCTCATAAATGTGACATGTCATTTTTAAAATCCTGGAAGAGATGTGTTTTCATACCTCTGGTGCAGAATGACATTTTGTGTAAACTATAAATGGCATATGTTATGTCAATAAGATGAATCCTAAAACAAGTATCTTCTAAATTTGGGGTCAGAATTGCACACAACAAATTGTTTATGAACAATGTTCAGCATTGACAAATGCGTGTTAAGATTCCTTTTGGAGAGAAATATCTTACATCACAGTACAGTGTTAATGCTTTCCATGACAAACGTACAATAATTTCACTGCTATTGAAATGTAATGCAGGACATAATATACTAGCTTGGTGTATGAGTGCTTTTTAGAAGAACACTTACCTGTAAGGGTGAAATCACTTCCATTAACCAGAAGAGTAGTTGAATTTTCTCATAAACATTCCACTGCACCTGTTAAAAGATGGGTTAAAATAGGCTTAAACATCTCAACTCACTTTCAAAGAAGGCAGTAAATATGGCTATGAGAAACATATATTTTATATAGATTTCATCAGGTCAACATACTTTGCCAGCTTCATGAATCACATACCAGCAGACTCCCCTTAAAAAGCTTTGTTATATATCCAGCTCTGAGTTTTGTGAGTCAGTATCTTGGAAGTAAACATTGGGCCTGATTTTAAAAGCATCCTTAGACTGATGCAAGCTGCACAAATCTAAGCTCTGCAGCAAACTCCAGCTACACCAGGGACTCTCCACCAGATTTTATAAAATATAGGGTCCCTGTACCAAACTTCCTGAGTGTGCTGCAGAGCACAGAGTGTACTAACACTTGACACACCTGTGGAAACTGGTGTAGGTATCCACCACCCCACCCAGTGCAACACTAGAGGGGACAGGATGTTGGAGGGGTGATTAAACATATTGCCAGGAGGGGCCTAGGACATAGGGGGATGGAAGGACAGTGGGGTGCCAGAGCATAGGTGGACATCAGCCACTATGATGTGCCACTGAGCGGGGTGCCATCACAGTGTGCTGTAATGAAAGTGTTCTGTCCACAGTGAGCCCATACTGTAATTATCTCAGCCCAGGTAGTTTAGTGGCCTCCCATCTCTGATGTTGACACTGATCGTTGATGTTGTAGTGGACCCCACATTTATCCCCAATCTTCCCCGACTATACTGATAAAACCACCATGGTTGTATAGCGTCCCCCATCCCTGATCTCACCCAAATATAGGACAATAAAAGTACCTGATGGCCTAGTGGACCCCCTGACCTCACCACCCCATCAGGAATTGCCCAAACACCCACTCCCCACCCACCACCCTTGGCATGAGCCTGCAACCAGCACTGAGCTCTGCACACCACCATGACCAGCCACAGAATGCATTATCAATTTGCACGTACTGTATACAGTACATGCATAATGCTTTCTGCAGCTGGCTGTGGTGGTGTGTCAGGGGTGGTGCTGGTCACAGGATTGTGCCAGGGATTCGGGGTGGAGAGAGGTGGTTGGGCGATGCCTGATGGGGTTGGGAAGGTGGGGTCCACTAGACTACCAGGTACTTTTATTGTCCTGTGTTTAGATGAGACCAGGTATTGGGAGTGCAATAGGATTGGGATGGTTTTATCAGTATAGTCAGGGAGATCGGGGATCGGTGGAGGGTCCTACACCATTAAGGATCAAATCAAATCAAATCAATGTTTATTTGTTATGCGCTTTTCAAAATTCCAAAGCATGAATACATAGCAAAATTAACATACATCGACAATAAATACAAATATTAAAACAATTAAAAGGCAACAGGATAAGCTTATTCAAAAACTAATTTGAATAAGTAGCTCTTCAATAAGGCTTTAAATGACTAAGCAGACAGGCACTTTCTAATCTCATGAGGTAGAGAATTCCACAGGGTTGGGGCCACAGAAAGAAAAGCTCTGGCCCCAGATGACTGAAGGTGAACCCTGGGAATCTTGCAATACCTCAGCGGTGGAATGGAGTGGGCAGACAGGGTGGTAGGGTCAAGGAAATCTTGCAAGTAGCCCGGTTCCAGTCCATGTAGGGTCTTATAGGTCAGCAACGAGACCTTGAAGGTTGATCCTCCATCACACAGGCAGCCAGTGCAGTTCACACAGCACAGGTGTGATATGGCAAGTTCTTGGTAACCCAGTCAACAACCTGGCAGCAGCGTTCTGCACCAGCTGCAGGGACGGAGATCCACCCCGGCAATCCTAGATATAGAGCATTACAGTAATTAAGATGTGAAGAAGCAAAGGCGTGAACCAACACAGGAAGGTTATCATGTGGAACAAGGTGTTTTATCTGGGCTATATTCCTCAGACGGTAAAAGGAAGACTTGACAATGGCTGACACCTGCATCTTAAGCATCAGCTTCCTGTCAAGTATTATGCCCAGATTCCGCACCTGTTCAGAAGGTCTCAACTGGTTACCCCCTAACACAAGGCCAGAGGGAGACCCAGGAATCAACTTTGATGCATGGTGACCCGGGTCCATAACCAACACCTCAGTCTTGTCGGGATTCAGCCTCAACCAGTTAGCACTCATCCAGTCCTGAATTTCAGCGAAGCAGTTGTTAAAGACTGATAATGCGTCATTCTGTTCGGTACAAAGGACATACAGAGCTGAGTGTCATCTGCATAGCAGTGAAAATTCAGCCCATAATGCCTTATAATGTCTCCCAACGGCAGCATATATACTGTGAACAACATTGGGGAAAGCACAGAACCCGCAGAACCCCACAAGGCAGAGCAAAGGAGCAGAGTAAAAAATTCCTGATACTACCCTCTGAGTTCTGCCCATGAGGAAAGAATGGAACCATCTGAGAACTGTTCCTGACAGTCCACAGAGGAGTCACAGGTGTTCTAGCAACATCCCATGGTCCACGGTGTCAAATGCTGCAGATAGATCAAGGAGAACCAAGATTGAATGGCTCCTATGATCTCTCGCTATTAGGAGATCATTCAGTACTCAAACCAACGCTGTCTCGGTACTGTGCCTCTTCCTGAAACCAGACTGGAGAGGATCATAGACTTCATGGGTGGTAAGAAAGTCATCGAGCTGCAAAGTGACTACTTTCCAATAACCTTGCCCAAAAAGGACAGGTTAGAGATCGGTCTGTAGTTAGCGAGACAGTCAGGGTGAAGGGGAAGGTTTCTTCAAAAGGGGTGTCACGATAGCCTCATTCAGAGACTCCAGAAACACCCCCCTTGGTCCAATGAGCACCAGACTATCTCAGCATGGACTGGACTGATCGCATCCATGCACCCCACAATGAGGCGCATAGGACCAGGATCCAAACTACAGCAAATCGGTCACAAGCCCTGGACAATCTTCATGATATCCATGATCGCTGTCTGGTCGAAATCTGTCCAGGCAGACTGAGGGCCTGTAACCTCGCATTGATTACTGTCATGCTCATTTGAATGCTTTTTGCAGATCTCTGACCTGATCAATGACACCTTATCATCAAAGAACCGAGCATACTCATCACACTTTATTTGTGAAAAAGCTCTCTGACCCCGCAGACAGGCTGGATAGCACAGCCTGTCCACAGCCTGGAAGAGTTGAGCTGGTCAATTCCTTGATGCAGCTCTCTCCTTGAGACAGGAACTCTGCCTTCTAATGGAGATTTCTGATTGACAGTCCATAATGGGCAATCAATCTAAGCCTGTCACCTTCCAGGCCGGATTTCCACCAGCAGTGTTCCAATCTTCACCTCACTCTCCTCAACTCGCTCAATGTCCCATCAAACCAAGGGACTGAGGCGGTGGAAGAGGGTCGAACATGGATAGGTGCTATGGAATCCAGAGCCCTCAGCACCATGTTATTATAGTGCACTATTAAGACATCTGGTTCCATGCACTCAATAGGCCAACTCGATAGGTCCAGCACGCCATCAGACCCTCAGGGGTAACACTCCTCAAAGGGCAGTACTGGACCATCTCGAATGGGGTTGGTTTCATGGGGCCACAAATTGAACCTTATAGAGTGATGGTCAGACCACCCAACTGGTTCCACCACCAGTTCCATGATCTCCATCCCCAGGGTGAACACCAGATCCAGAAGGTGATTCCGAATATGGGTTGCAGCGTAACAACCTATGCAAAGCCCAACAAAATCATCAGTTGGAGAAAGTTTTGACCAAAATGCGAGAGTTCATCGTCGACCCAGGCATTGAGGTCCCCCAGGACCAACCACCTGGAGGGTTCCAACACCAGGTCAGCAATTAAGTCTGCAAATTCCTGCAGAAAAACTTTCTCATCACCGGGTGGATGGTAGATGAGTAAGATTCTGCAACCCACACCTTCTTCCATGATACACTCGAAGGATCTAGAGGTCACCACTGGAACCTCAACAAGGTCCAATTCTGATTTGAAACAAATAACGCCCCCTCTGTTTCAATCTCAGGTGATGTATCACTGAGTACCCAGCTGGAACAGCTGTCTCCAATATGGGACCAGCATTTTCGTCCAGCCAGGTCTCGGTGATGGCAAGCCAGGTCAGGCCTCAACATGATCAGCAATAATTGCTGTCTTTTTCTTTATAGACCTGGCATTGCATAACACCACCCAAGTTGGATGGGAGGCCTTGGAAGAGCGGGCCACTTGCTCACTATCAGTGGAACCCTTGGGTATGGGAACCAGACATTGCAGACCCCTATCCTGGACCCATTTCTCCCCAGGGTCTCTCCTTGACCTCACCACCCTCCTCCCCCCAGCTGAAGAACCCACTCCCCCTCTGCCTATATACCTCAGGTTGCAACGGGGACTGTCGAAGGGTATAGGTCCCTCAGCCTAGAAGGGGTGTAGCATCTGCCCACAGAAACTCGGTCCCAACACATGCTGCCAATGTTAAAACTAATGTCAATCAACAGATTTAATAATCACCATTAACGCCACTAGCTTATTTAAAATAGCTTACACAACCAATTTCTAAAAAGAAAACTATAATTTAATTATTATAAAACTAAATTAAACCAAACACCCCCCACCTCTCACGTAGTGAGGGAGAGCCCTTAACAAAAAAACAAATAAAACATCTACTCTTCCCTTCAGACAGGTTTTAGATCCTCAAAAGAGTTCAAAGATCTGGGCACAGAGCCCCAGTCACTTTTCCACCTATATACCACTGAAGTCTTGAGATGATAAGGACCCTCAGAGCTCTTATCTCTGAGGATTTAACCCCAAACCTATCTCTCACATAGGCGGGGTAAATGTTCAATCAGTCACACAAATTGTTCTTGATAAAGAATGCAAAGCACTCTCACTGCTTCACCAAAGTACATAGGGAAAGAAAAGGAACAGTCTGACCTGGGTTGTTCTCATATGAAGGAAGACATTCTCACTATTACATCAGTTTCACGATAACATAATCAGACTTCTGTGGTAGCCAAAAATCACTCGGTCCTTCAGCCTTATTCAGGTTTCCAATAAATGGGAGCAACCCAACTGAAAGAAATTCTCACCCTGGTCGACCCCAGGGGTTACCAGGAAGATCAAGCTGCAACTGGTTCCAAGTGAGCAGGCCTCAAGCCCACCCACCAAAACCCAGGAACCACGGGCACACTGGAGCCCATCCTCCAACAGCACCAGCCCAGATCTCCCCTCACAGCCAACAGCCCCAGTAAACCTCCCTGGGTTCAGATTGGGTTCAGCCCAGCTCGCTGTGGAAACCAACACTCCGGGATCAACACCGGAGTTGCTACAGTCCACAAGGCCTGAAAACAGGAACCGCTGAGTCTCCCAAACTGGCCTCAGAATCCCAGTAGCACTACTCCAGGCTGTATCTCTAAACACTCCAAACACTCCACAGAACAATCCCAAGGCAGCATGAATCTAGTGGTCGAGCCCACAGTCCTGATCAGCAGACTCCTAGGTCTGGGCAACATAAATAATGAAGAACTTCCCAGGTCTTAAATCAGAGTAATCCTAAAGGTCTTAAACCTGCTCCTGAGTGTCTTTCGATCTTGAAGAGTTAACAACATTAAGAAAATAGCAGCACACTGTTGCTATTCCGCCCGACAGCTACCAGCAGATATTTTGCTTAACAAATAACAGAAAAAACAAAATAAAACAACAGAATATGTGTAAAAACTAATAAAATGAGCTGATCTACTACTGTTGTGGTGTAGCTAGCCCAACATGGCTGCCATTGAATCCTCTGGAGTAGGGTCAATGTCAACGTCAACATCAAGGATGGAGGCCCACTAGACTACCAGGGCAGAGATGATTATAGTATGGGCTCACTGTGGACAAAACATTTTTATTATAGCACACTACAACAGCACCCCAGCCAGAGCCATACAACAACAGCTGATGTTCACTTGTACTCCAACACCCATACTGCCACCTCCTGTGCCCCTGGTGTTCCCTTCTGCCTCTGTACCACAGCAACCTACTGGCACACCCTCTTAGACCACCTCCTGGCTGGTCTAGAAATATATAGAAATATAAACTGTTTCAGCAGATAAGGACCATGTGCCCACCTCGTCTGCCCATTTCCCTACTCACTGCTGCAGCCCCAGATCCTATTTGATCTGCTGCTCTCCTATTCTGTGGTGACCCCTCTTGCATACATGTTGTGACTTAAAAGTCCCCAAAAAGGGGATGTTGCAGCCTCACCATGGCCCAAGCCCCATTATAACCTGGTGCACTTGGTTGTTTGACACAACCCTAGTGCAAGGGGCCTTTGGCAAAGCAGTGTCTGGATCAGCAACAGGTTGCTTTACAAAACTGTGTAAGTGGTGACGCAAGTCACCACTTCCATCAAACTCTTTTGAAACAAGTCCCTTGTGTCATTCTAACCCCACTGAAAACTGGGACGGTTGTTTTGCTGTTTAGTTACCTAGTCTTCCCCAAAGGAGATGCAGCATAACATTCTTTGTGGTGTCCTTCTTCAACCCAGTTTTACACCTCAATGAACTATGCCATGGGGCATTCTAATAACTTGCTCAAGGTCACAGAGTGAGAAAGTATGATAGGGTCTGAACCTGGCATCTCCATTTTTGCAGTTCTTTGCTATAACTGTTACAGCACACTGCATTCCTACCTTAACTATTTAAAACACTTATAATAAGAATGTCATTGCAAAAGCAATGGGTCAAATGTCTTTTAAATAGGGTGTTAGCTGCAAAGTCATATTACATAATGGGCAACATGCTCTACTAACATCCTGACTGAAGTGTTATTTCATGAGGCAATCAGCTGACAAATGTGAACAAACAGATGGGCTAATACTATCAAGCATAATTCCCCAACTCAAATGTGTTATTAAACCATTGAGATATCAATACAGAAGTTGCATGACCTTTTTTCTTTAAAAAAAAACATCTTTATTGAAATTCTTTGTAAACTATATGGCCTTAATGCATCAGTTAGGGTTCAGATTAAACCAACAAAAGTAGAAATGTGATATTAGGGTTTCCAACCTAAATACCCACCCCCACCTTCCAAACAGGAAAGGAAAAGAGCAGTATGGTTTTGCCATCCTGACTCTTGCTGAACTGGGATATGGGTGGTCCTTGGAGTTCTCAACCCAAATGCTCACCCCATTGTGATATAGCCTTCAAGCATATAGAACTGTGCCTCCCAACATGCTGCCAACAACCTGTAGGCCTTGCCTCAAGAAAACATATCACATGTTACATTATTTGGTCATGGAATGGTGAGAGCAAAAGGACTGAGAACCTCAAGGATGACCCCACCCCTGTTTCGCCAAGAGTCAGGACAGTGAAACCATAAATGTTTTTTTCCTTCTCCTTTTCCTGCTTGGGGAGATGACTTAGGGTTAGAAATCCTAACACCACATTTCCCTATTTTTGTTGCTTTAATCTGTACCTTAACTTATGCATTAGAGTAGTTTTTTTTTTTTGCAAAGAATGTCCTTATTTCTTGCGGTACTGGAATTGTATCCTATTCATGCAGGTCCCTTTGGGACCTATGGCAAAGCATCCATCAGGCTATGGAAATACAAGGCCCCATGGGCCTTGCCCTTCCATCCCTCCACTGATGCACACATCCAGCTGTGAGGGTCCAAAAAAGTAACTCATGTGCTTTGTTGTAACAGATTTTTCTGGGTATTTTTAAAAGGAAAAATATATTAAGTGTTCCTCTTAATTGCCAGTGATTAGGCAAAAATGTGATTTTTGCTTTGTTACCTCTAAGTCAGAGCAGTTGTGTTAGTTTTGCTGTAAAATTTACAGTGGTTGTAGTGGAAGGTGAGATACACATTTAGTGCATTTTTGATGGTGATGGTGCTTTCATTGTGCCTTTAGCACCATGGTGAAGAGTGGAGGTAATTTTGGGGTGCAGTGTATACCCCATGAATGTTATTAGAGGATTATGTGTTAATTTTGTAGTATTCATACTTTTTTGTATATGCATTTTCCCTTACCTCCAATTATTGACAGATTTATGTTTTGTTAAAGTTGCAATGTTATTCTATAGGAACTGTCATTGTTTATATTTTATATTTTTTATATGGCCCTCTACACTGTTTTGTGAGTATTATGGGTTGGTGTTGTAATAGTCATTGAGACCTTTTGTTGATACATACTGTAGATTGTCCATTAACTCCATAGAATGACGGACTTATAGCCTTATAACACTGCAAAGTTATCCTATAGGAATTTTCATTTTTTACATTTATGTTTTTTATATGGCCTCTAAACTTTTTTGGGGGTATCATCTGTCACTGATGTAGTACTAAGACCTTTATTCATATATAGATTGTCCCTTAACTTCAAAGATTCACAGACCTATAGCTTGCCAAAGTTGCAAGGTTATACTATGGGAATTGTAATTTTTAAGTCTTTATATGTTTTTATTGGGCCCTTCAATTCTTTCATAGGGTATTATGTGTTAGTGATGTACTAATTAAAGGGACACTGTCAACTATTTTGCATCATAACATTTCTAGATAAGAACCTACATTTTATGATTACTTGCATTCTCTAAAATTCACTGATGTTGCTGTTCTTTCTTTTTTCTTAGTAGAATTGAAATGTATGATAATGGTATAATATAAACAACCTTGTTTTGTTTCAAATCCTTGATCAGCTGCTATTGCACACTTTATTAGCACCATAACACCTCCAAACAGTGCAATCATGCATGATACAATAGTATCCTCTATTCTCACAGCATCATGATGGCTAGAATTATATGGGGGTGTTCCTATGTCCAGGAAAGATGCAGTAGAAGTTGATCAAGATACTAACAAACATGTTTTGGTGTGGTGACACCAGTGTGGTGTGTAGTCTATTTTCACTTTTAAAAAGAAAAATATAATCAGAATCAAATGTCCAGCTGCATCAGCAACCTTTATAGACTATTAGAAATCATAAAATGTGTTTTAAACTAGGGACAATTTGAGGCCTAATGGGGTTGACAGTACCCTTTAAGCATTTTCTTAAAAAAAATATATATATATATATATATATATATATATATATATACACACACATATATATATATATATATATATATATATATATATAGTCCCTCAACTGCAAAAATTAATAATTAAGGCTTGTTAAAGTTGAAATGTAGAAAAAACACTAAATCCAAATTCTTTTCATATGAAAAATATTTTTAGATAATGACACACTCAAAAAGATTCCTTCAAACGAAAAAGAATGTGAAAAAACTAAAACCAAATTCTTTATTCATATAAAGGAATCTTTTTTCAAGAGATTGTGTCATTCTAATGAAAAAAAAAAATTACTTCATACAAGAAAATAGAATGAGAAAAAAATCTAAGTCCAAATTATTTTTTTCGTATGAAGGCAATCTTGTTTTGTATGGCCCTATTCCTGTTATATATGGCCATATAAAAAAAGAAAATCGGGTCACAAAAAGTGTCTAAATGTGTTAAAACACATTTCTGGGCCATTTTTTCCAAAAAGTAACTGCAGAATCCAATTAATAGGGTCCTAATTATCAAGATATATGTGTTGGTATGTATTCATGGTAGTTTTTATGGGTCTACATGCTTTCTTTGGAAGAAATCCCAGAAACAAGATGTTAGCCATATATAAGAAGAATTTTTTCTCACAAACAAGTTTACCCCCATACAAAACACAATCCTTTTTCATACGGCCACTTTTTTTTGTCTGAAATAGCTAGATAGATAGTTTATTTATATAACACCCATTTCCAATGGACTCAGAGCACTGTACAGTTAAAAATACAATGCACCAGACAACATCATAGTAAACAAACACTTCAGGTGCAGCAACAGTTGTATACATAAAATCATAAAAACATAAAAAAGTAGAGCACACACACCTCTAATAACAAGGGCACAGGTCTGTAAAAAAAACTTTATTCACATATGCCAAAAACCTGACGCGTTTCAGATGTATACCACATCCTTTCTCAAAGGTGAGACACCAATAGTGAATGGTCCCTTAAATGCTCTAACTAATTAATTACAACTGGTATCATTAATTAATACAGCACCGTGATTGGTTAAAATGACTACATACTAATAATCGTAAATATACACACATACATTTTAAGATTATTAGTATGTAGTCATTTTAACCAATCACGATGCTATAGTAATGATACAGACAACAGTGGTTAAATGAGACCATTCCTGTGATCTCTGCCCAAAGGATATGATCTATCAGGCTGCGTCAGGTTTTGTATACAGACTCTGCCTGTAGCTATTTTTATGTTTTGTAACTTGGAAGTGAGTATGGAAGCACCACGTCCTTGTGCTAACTCCATTTACATTCTTGGTTTAATACATAAAACCATCTATCACTAGATCA
Organism: Neoceratodus forsteri; assembly: GCA_016271365.2. NCBI lineage: Eukaryota > Metazoa > Chordata > Ceratodontiformes > Ceratodontidae > Neoceratodus > Neoceratodus forsteri. The sequence goes on along the minus strand of CM028137.1, from coordinate 684,736,616 downwards.
GTAATTAAAACCCATTAAACACCTGGTTAAATAAAAACATTTTTAATCCCTTTTTGAAGGAGTCCACTGAGGGTACCTCTCAAAGCTGTTTAGGAAGGGAGTTCCATAGGGTGGTCATGGCCACAAAAAATGCAAGATCAACCAAGTGTAGCAGCCTCACCTAGGAACATCAAGGAGTTAACCCTCAGTGAACGGAGCTATCCAAAGAGCATATTGAGCATGCTCAGAACTGAAATTAAAATCCTCGTAACTCTGGAACCTATTATTATTTTTTCAGCAAACCCATGAAAGTCACCACTCTGTTGAAAGCCCTTTCTACCCTAAAAAACTTAAGGCCAAAATTCCAAAAACCTTCTAGGTGCTAAGTGATGAGAAAAAAGAAATGGAAAAATATTTTTTTTCTCTTTTTTTGTTATCTGGATCTCAGAATCTGCACATCCAACCAGAACAGTATTTGGAATGTCAAAAACCCTTGCCCCAAAGCCATACATGCACAACTTTGTTCAAATCCATTGAACAGGCATGAAGCTATTAAAGTGCAAAGTTAGGTGGTTAACATTAAACAGCCTACCCAAGCCTAACTATATTGGCACTAATGCACCACTATAATACAATCTGACCTTACATACGATACAGCAGTCATTTGTTAAGTATTACAGTGAGACAATAAATGTGCTAATATTGTAAGTGATGTAGCACAGTATATAAGTAAATAAAAGTGTTCATTTATTCTATTTTCACCTGCAGAATGTAAGGTTCTAATGACTAACGGCAAATGTCGATGAATTGTTGTTTAATATTTTATTAGTATTATTTATTTTGGACAGTACACACATAGAGGCAGAGTATTGCACATACATATCTGAATCATATCACAACATTTAGCATGGCCACAGTACAATTACCACATATTCACTCCATTGGTTGCAAACTTTAAAACCATGAAATTTAGCATAATGACTATATTAAGTCCTTGGCTCCATGAATTTATAAGCCGATGTAGGTTAGCTCCCCAAAAGAAGGGAGCCGGGTGAAAGGAAAATACATTTGTTGCAGAAGAGAAAGATGGAACAAATAGGCCTAATTTGTAATCTACCTTCTCTACCTCAAGCATGTCTATCTGCCCTGCATATTGTAATATCAACTATGTACAGAAGGCAATCTTAACTGACCATACATATAACCAGATTAAAGAAAGGGACAAAGGAGTACTGATACACAACCAGACCTGATTGTGAAGGGAAAATCTAAGAAACAGCATTGGAAAATGTATTGTGACAATACTTAGACCTTAAATAAGGCTGACAGCATTTATCATACGGGTTAGAGGCATTGGGCAAAACTGGAGTCTTCTCGAATGTGGCCTCTTGGGCAAGTGCCAGGAGGAACTCATGCAGTCCGAAATCTCGGGGTTCTCCATCTCCCTCAATATGAGTCTCTTTGCCAGTGCCCAGCCACTGTGATCCATTTGCCGCAGGACTGTGTTTGGGCACGGTCGAGACTACTGCAGCCCAAAAGGAGCAAAAGAGGTATGGACCAGTATTGGGGAACACCTGTTGGCACATGTCCTGGATTGCTGACCAAAGTTCTGAAGATTGGGGCAGTCCCAGAGTATATGAAACAAGTGGGCACTGGGGTTCCCATCTCCAGCATGTATCTGCCGATATAAGTCCCATCTTAACTAGTTTAGCCAGGTCTCTATACCATCTAGGGAGGGTCTTATTCATAATAAGTCATGTCGCCCATCCCGGCAGGCTAAATGAATTCACTCCATCCTTGTTCCCATTGTTGCTCAAGATGGAAATCTGTAATTCCTTTTCCCATTGCAATCTGGCTTTTTGGGAGGGTCTGTGGTGGATTGTCTAAGCGCACTATACTGTATATGCAGCTGGCTCTATTCTTGGTTAGCCTACCCCATGAAAAAATGGGGTGTGGGCTTTTTCTTGGTGTATTGTGGTAGGGGAAATTTGGAAGGTGAGATATGGCATCTCTTAACTGAAGGTATCTCCAAAAGTGACATGCAGGGAGATGGTATCGTGCCTTCAGAGATTCGAAAGAACCTATAACAGAAGTTCCAGGGATTAGGAGGTCCTGTACTGAAGAGATACCCTGTCCCATCCAGACTTTCCCATTCAAGGAGGATTTCCCTATTTTCAGGGCTGGTTGTCCCATATAGGCATATGATCCCAAGGAGCCATGTCATGGCCCAACAGAGCCATTGCTTGCCTCCAATATGTTATCGATAATAAAATAACAGGAGAAAGGCACGTGGGTAAAATTTTCTTTAACATATAGGGTGAATGCTGGGGAGGGAGAGTAAGTTAGGGAGGCTTCTAGATGGAGCCAGTTAGGAGAGGCCTGTCCAAGTTTAGAAAACCATCTAAGAGTCTGAGACAGAACAAAGGCCATATGATACCGCTGCAACCAGGGGAGTCCCCAGCCACCCCTTTTCCAGTGTTGTCGAAGTTTAAGTTTACTATATCGAGGGGGTGTGCCCTCCCACAGGAAATTGCCCATCAGGGCCTCCAATATCTGGAACCATTTTGGGGGTATAGACAAGGGTAAGTGAGCCAGTAGGTAAAGCATCTTAGGGGCAGCCATCATTTTGATCGAGTCAATTTTACCAGCAAGTGAGAGCTTTAATGTTTTCCATCTTTTGAATTCTAGCCTCAGGGTATCAATCAGGGGATTGAAATTAGATGCAAGCATTTTAGATGGATCTGTTATAAGATAATGCCAAGGTATTTTATACCTGGAGGCCATTAAGCCCCATGGCAATGAACTCCTCTCCAGAGGCTGAAGAGGTCAGTGGAGGATTTCAGTTTTGGACTGATTTAACTTTAGCCCAGATATCTTTGCAAAATCGGTCAAGATGTTAAAGACTGTCTGGATCCTTAATGAGGTATGTTCAGTAGTAATAAGGAGATCATCTGCGTATAAAAAAGTTTTATAATTGGCATTACCCACTTGAATGCCAGGGATAAGATTGGAGGATCTGAGTGCAATGTCCAAGGGTTCTATAGCTAGAATGAAAAGGAGGGGGGGGAAGTGGGCATCCCTGTCTCATGCCGTTCTGTAATTGGAAAGGCCGAGACAGCATGCCATTGGTCAGAACCAAGGCTAAGGGAGCAGTATATAGAAGCCTTATCCAGGCAATATACTCCGGGCCGAAACCCATAGTGGAGAGAGTATGAAATAGGAAGGGCCACTCGACTGAGTCAAAGGCCTTTTCAAAATCGATAGCCAAAGCTACTGAGGGGATTGATGAAGGTTTGACAGAATGCAATAGGGACCCTAGGGTTCTATGATGATCTGACCCCAGACGGCCCTTAACAAAGCCTGGTTGTGATGGGTTAACCAGACCTTGAAGAAAAGGTTCAAGCTGGCCAGCAAGAACCTTGGCCAGTATCTTGGCATCTGCATTAATAAGGGAAATGGGGCGATAACTTCCTGGAAGCACTGGATCCTTTCCTTTTTTGGGAAACACTGTAATAATGGCTTCTCTCATGGAGGGGCAGATGTCCCTTAAGTAAGGAATGTTGGAATACCCGAACCAGGTATGGGGACAAATCAACTCCCCGTAGTCGATACAGATCTATAGGCAATCCATCTTTCCCTGGGGTTTTACATGGGTTCATAGATTTAATTGCCTGGGTCACTTCTTCCACTGTTATTGGAACTTCTAATAGTTTGGTCTCACAGCCTGAAATTCTGGGAATAGGTAGTGAGGCTAGGAAGGCTTGGATCTTAGTTGGATCAGGGGCTTGGAGAAGCATACAAATTTTCATAAAATTGAGACATGATTAGGTTTATCCCGGAGTTTGTACGACATGGAGCCCCTTTCGTATCCTCTAGTACATGTTTCACCTTGGAGAGGCTTGTTGTCATTTTAGACGGTAGGCCAAATGCTTCCTGGCCTTTTCTCCCCCTTCCCAAAAAGCATGACGGATACGTCGGAGATTTAGCTCAACCTGTCGAGATAGATGGGCATTAAGTGAAATTCGTGTGCTGGCTAATTGTGCTAATAAAGTTGAAGACGGGGATTGATTTTTGAGAGCTTTGTATTGGGATTCCAAATTATATAGTTGCTTCTCCAATGCCCTCTGGTCCGCTTCCCACCGGTGCCTCCTGGCAGCAGCAAAGGCAATTATCCTGCCCCTAATAGTAACTTTAAAGGCCTCCCATAACGTCGAATCGGATACCTCCCCTTTATCATTGTCCATCCAGTATTCTGATACTGCTGGACCAATCCAGTCTAGAAAGGTACCGTCCTCTAGCAGGAGAGGGTCTAAACGCCATGTGGGGGACTGATAAGAATCCTGTCCCTTTTATAACTAATTCCAGAGGGCATGATCGGAACATAAATTGGATGCATCGAGGCTGTAACCACCTTTTCATATAACCAGAAGATATTAGCCAGCGATCTATCCTGCTGGAAGTTCCATAAGTCGGGAGAAACATGGTAATCATACATTCCTGGGTGCAGTGCCCTCCATGCATCCAGTAACACGATTCGGACATTAGTTTCCCTACTGCTTTCCTAGCCTGTCTATGGGGTTCAGAGGATTTATTGCTTCTATCTATTGAATGATCTAATGTTAAACTAAAATCCCCTCCTAAAAGTATTGGGGCTTTATTTTTGTTAAAATCCAACAGGGCCTGATTGATTGTATGAAAAAATTGAGGACAGTCCTGGTTGGGAGCATATAGATTAGCCAGGACCAGGGACCTTCAGGTGTTTCAACTTCTGCTATAATCCATCTCCCGTCATGATTTCGTATAAAGTCCTTCACCTTCCATCCCAAATTTTTGTGAAAAAGTATAGAAACCCCCCTCTTATGAGATGGTGCCACACTGTGAAGTTCTTTACTCACCCAGCCCTGTTTAAGCTTCATGGCTTCCCCGGAGGAGAGTTTCATCTCTTGCAAGAAGGCCACCATAGGGCCTAGTTTTATTTAAGTGCAGTAGAACTTTCTCCCACTTAATAGGGGAATTTAACCCCCTCATGTTCCATGAAATCAGCTTAGTCTCCATTTGAACCAACCATAAAAAAAAACAACAGGAAAATGTAACCGGAAACAATATAGAAAAGGTCTGAGTTTGGCACCATTTCCTTCCTTACCCCCCCCTTATAATATTGAGGAGCATATCCTCACCCCATAAGTAAGATTGCCATATGAATAGTTAACACTATAACATAATACAAACTTTTTAACCTGAAACAAAAAAAATCTAATATTTACAACCCCCAGTGACAGGAGGAGATTCAAACCATTTTTGTTAACAGTACCCATTCCCTCGCTCCCCTGTTCACTACCCCACAGACCCACACATGACCAGCATCCACTGTATGTGTCAGCTAAGAACAGGCCCAGACACCAGTAGAAGTCGCTGGGAGGTACGCGGCCCCAGATACTCATATCACAAAAAAGTAAAGTGGTTCTCCTTGCAACCCCTATAAAATGAAAAAGGAAGGAGAAATGAAAACTTCCATGCAACAACGGCCTATAATCTGCCATCCATCAGGCTGATGGGAGGGAATGCTAAAGGCCCACCCAATTGCCTCTACATACCCCAGTAGTATTGTCGAGAATGAGTATAATTGGGCCCTAAGTAAAAAAAAAAAAGTGTATATATGCATCCCCCTGTATCGTCAGTCACCATAGTTAGAGGGCTAACAGATATAGTACTTGTGCATACTGAAACAACAGGAGAAATATATAGAAAAGGAGGAACCAAAAAAAAAAAGATAAAGTCCCAAATAAATAACCATGTATATCTCATTGGTCTTACACAGCCATCCTCTAAGGGGGAGAGACCCCCTTTACCACTGGGGCCCCTGAAAAAACTTCCCTGATCAGAGGAGAGGGCTGCCTTCTCCACGACCAAACGTGGTGCTGAAAAAAGGAATATAACAGCCACAGTCAGCCTGCAGATTCAACAGCTGGAGTAGAGATATCCATATCGCCGGAGGAATTTTCAATGACTGGCACAGCTGCCGAGGTCGCATAGTCTTCCGATGGGGTGCCCACTGGTTTCTCGGCCCAAAGAGGATGTTTTACAGTTGAAGACTTTGAACCCTCTGAGTGGGGGCATCTAGGAGGAAGAGGCAAATCACGAGGAACATATTCAGAGGAGAGATCCATCAGCGCCTTAAACTGATTGTTACTCATGTCTGGAATCAGCGTATCTTGAGAGCCCTTGAATTCAGGGCTACAACTTCGGCTTCTACTTCTAGAACAGAGCCTTGGAGTTTTGTCTACATTCTCCCCCTCAAGCCTAGCCCTTCTCCTGTTCTTTTTCTTGCTGCCAGGAGATTTTAAGGAAGAAGCCCGGGTAGGAGTCTCAGGATGTTTGACTGACTGAGGGGGAGAAGCTGATAACACTCCAGAAGCCCTGGTTTTAGCAGTGTCTATCGAGACAGGGTGTACAGGCAAGACCCTAGTGCTGCAGTTGTCTTGCAACTTGCCCCAGTTTAGTTTAGGAGATTGGGATGATATAAAGTCCTCTGCAGATGCTGGGTTGTCAAAGACCCGTGGCGACCCATTCACCACGGTTTGAAGAGACACAGGGTATCAGAGAGAATACTCGAGACCCAACTCAGCACACACCCTATGAGCCACTGTAAAGGCCCTTTGCCTGTTAGAGACTACTGGTGAATAGTCAGCAAAAATTTGAATCTTGTTACCCTTCCAAAACAGTTCTTTTTTTTGCCGAGCCAAATGAGTGATCAGTTTGCAGTCCTGGAACCAGAAAAATCGGGCTAGGATGGTGTGGGGGCATCCACCAGGGGCAGGGCAAGGAGCTAGGGTTCTATGTGCTCTGTCTATCTCCCAAGAGGTTTCACATGGCCCATCCAACAAGGAGGGAAGCTCTTTTTGTAAGAATCGTATAACATCATTGTCCTCGCAGCCCTCCGGAAAACCCACAAACCTGAGGTTATTCCGGCGGCTGCGATTTTCAAGGTCTTCAACACGGGTCCATAGAAGATGTATGAGCCACTCCTGATCATATAATTTAGCCCAAGCCTTATGCCAGCCATCCTCAGCCTCTTCCAGTTTATGTTCAGAAATACAGGCACGTTGTGATAAGTCCACGATATCCTCTGTGTTTTTCTGTGTAGCCACGTCTAGTCTCTCCATGTGGTGTAGAATTTCGGCAAACATCTGCTGGATTTTGATTAGATTGCTCTCCGGTGTTGTCTGTGTAGGAACTGGCTCCATTCTGATGCACTGGTAGGCCGCAAACGAAGCGGGACACCCGATATATGGCTGCAATCAAATAGATATCCAATTGTCGATCAAGAAATAGTTATCGGGATGACCCCTATTAGGTTATTGGTTTAGCTTTGTGCCGTTATGAAGGAACGAGTCCTTAAAAGCAGGATTTTGAGGGGTTTTTTTTTCGGAGCTAGACGTTTAGACGCCCATTCGGCTCAGCGGCTGGCCACGCCCCCCAAACGTCGACGAATTAAATGTCCGTACATCCACAGGAAGACTGGGTAACTGGATAAGTGGAGATCATCAGTGAGACAGTGCACAACTACTATAGTAGATGTACAATGTGTTATATGAATATAGAATTTTTGTAAGTTATATGGTAGCTAGCCAAGATGGTGTGAGGAAGACTATGCCAGTTATCATCTAACTATGTTTAGCAACAACCTTCATATTGGGGTGTTGATGCACATAAAGAGGCCAAAGGTGAGAGTTGGGGGAGCTAAGTAGGTGTCAGAATAAGATGATATGTAATAGCAAGGGATGTGATATGAAATATATTTTAATAAGTGACAAGTGAGCTCAGGGAATATCACAAGTGGCTCTGCATAGCGGAGCCATGAGTGATTAATCTCCAAGCTCACTTACCATGAGTTAAAATATATATCTCATATCACATCTCTTGCCATCACATATGTATTTTATGCAATGGGGGTTTCGGTTTTGTGCATTTATTTGGTTATTTTTTATTTAATATTGCTGACTTTTCATGTCATTTTCTGTGCTTTATTTTTGTTCGGGGTTATGCTGTGTTGTTTGTGGTTTTGTGAATGGATGTTCTGTATTCATTTTGATTGGTTATTTGATTAATGTGTCATCACTGGTTGATGTTGTTTTGTGCTTCATTTTGATCAGTTTATTTTTTGCATGTCTGAGTTAATTTGTGTGTCCTTATTTGGTGTTTCTGGTTTCACCTGTGTGGTTTCGGCATTATTTCCTCTTACGCCTAATTTTTTTTTTTTTCATTAAACTAGCAATTTTTTATTTTGTTGTCTTTTGTATGCAGTGATATTGTGCCCCAGTACATTGTGCTGCTTACTGGACACTGGAATGAGGTATTTGGGATCGGAGAATCGAAAGTTCAAGTTGGACTGCAAGGTATTTTGGTTCATTTTTCAGAGCTACAAGTCATTTTATTTTGGGGTTTTGCTTGCACCAGTAAGTAATTGAGAAATGAATGATGTTTGTAAAATGTGCTGTTTGTGGGTATTTGTGTAATTTTATTTAATGTTTAACTGCTCTTTTTAAGGGTTTTCTGTATGGGGAACTGTGTTCATTTTGTTAAGTGCAGGTGCCCAGCATTAATTTTAAGAAGTATTTTGGCTTCTTTAGTAGGTGACATGTAGATAGATGTGTTATTTTTACCTGTTTTCCACTGTGTACACATCACGTTTCAGTTATCAGTAGGGGGCAGGGATATACATTTTTAAGTGATAGCATATCTCTTCACCCTATTGTATAAAGGGAGCTTTGTATCAGTTTTATAGGTACATGGGGAGAAGAGTGATAGTGAGTTTTGCTAATTAGATTGGGGATGTGGGAATATTAAATGCTTGTTATTGTATTCAGAGTATGCTGGGACCATGATCAGGGTGAATGTGGGAGATGGAGTGCAAAAAGTGTAGGATGAGATTACTTATACTTTACTTTTATCTTTACACAGGTATTCATCCGCAGGATCTGCTACAAGTTTGACAGAAGGCTCTGATGGTGTACCAACATGAACGTTTTCTGGCAAAGACACATCACCATGGTTTTAAAGGATTTTAAGTTAGTTTTAGTCAACTGCCAAATCTGACAGTGCTTCATCAGCTTTCATGAAGAGGCAAAGATTTCCACTTCACCACAGCTTCACAAGATATTTTTTCCTTTGTAACATCTTTATGGAGGTGTCTGGCATTTTGGGCAGTTGTTTTGTGTGTGGGTATACAATCTACAGGCACTGGAAAGCTTTTTTGTTGTTTGGAAAAAATAAATCAAAATTGAACTAAGTGTTCAACATGGTTTTCCAACAGTATTTTTTTTTATTCTTTATTTATGCCCCCTCCTACACCCCTACTTCAACCTCTCTCTGGAATGCCCTAGGCACCCTTGCTTCACTTGAGATCTGAGCCCCCATCAACCATCTTTTTCCATGTAGCCAAAGATTTCCCCTCAGTCAGGGAAAAGGGGAGGTGCTCCCCCCAATGATATTGATATTTCTCAGGGTGGCAGAAGAGGAGGTTAGTGCTGGTCCTCTTCAGTTCACTGGGATCTAATGTCTGTCTTGGGTGTGGGGGGTTTCCTTGTATTCTCTTTATCCTCATGGGTGCAGCTTGCAAGTTCAAGGCGGATGTGCACAGAATAAGTGCTTCTGGTCTGAGCATCCACCCTGCATCCATCCCTCCCATGACAACCTGTAACCACCCAGGTGGCAGTATTTCAGCAATGTTGGTGACCTACCCTTACAGGAGAAGGAAGAGGAAGAGGAAGAGAACATTTGCTATGACACTCATTCCTCCTCCTTCCTGTCAGCCCCCTGTGAGCCAGACTTGTTCCCACACAGGTCACCAGCAATGCGAATCATAATGCTACCTCTATGTCAATAGTCCAGCAGAGTTTTTTTTTTTAACCAGTCCTTTATTTCCTCATCTCCCAACATGCCCCCATCTGGACCAGCCGCATCACCTGGCTTTCCTGGGACTTATACTATGCTGTGTTGTTTGCTGCCACAGGACCAGGAGGTGCTCAAACAATGGTGTGAGGTCTGCAGGGGACTGGACCATTATCACAGTTGTTTTTTTCCCCGATATCTTTCTCCATGGCCTCACATACACATGCAATGATGCACTGTGCAAGTTCTACCTCTGTACAGATGCCACCCAACCTCACCAAGTAGGTGGGATATCTTCTCTTGCATCACACAGTGCTGCCACAGATTTCTCCAGGTGGAGACCACTGAGTGGGATGCATTTATCCCCTCCTGAGGGAGAAGAGCCATTCTATGGATGCTCAATCCTCCATCCCTCACCAGCTGCCAACCTGCATCCATTCCCTTACTCAGAGCCTTAGACCCCATATCACTGGGCTGGCTTCCTGTTACAGTATCTTGAGCCAAGTACGTAAATCAGATCCCAATTTTCTCCAAATGTTTGAGTTGTTTCAATAATGTTTGAACAGCCAATGTTTCAACTATTTGAGTCTTTGGTTGACTAAACTTGTAGCTTTTCTTAATGCCCAGTTTGATCATGCTGATTGAAGGCCCCTTTGTCAACTGATAAATTATTCCTTGCTTTGACCAAATTTCTTATTCTGCCCATCCTCTTCAGTTGCTTATTCCTCTCATATTGAACTGTGGAAGATGATTCCACTAGAGCTAACTTTTCTTTATTTACTTTATTTTTAATTTAGCCACAAAAGTCACAATAAGCTATTATAGCTTGTTTCCAGGTGCTTCCTGAGGATGGGTTGAATGGATATTTTTATTGGAAGGGAATGACCATGACACCTGGGAACTGCCTAGTCTTCTTCAGTAAGTGCTCTGGAATTTTTACTTCCTCTTGTCCAGTGACCAAAGACTGGCAGAAGGGACTGGAACTTAACATCTTATCTGAAGGGCAGTACTTTAACAGTGCCATACCCCCAAAACTGCACTTCAGTTTCAGTTATGGGCCTTACCACAAGCACATGTCTGGGGCTAGAACCCATGATCCTACACTCATCCAAGAGATGTGCATGCTGCCAACTAAGCCACTTCTACCAAAAACAAAGTACTATAAACACTTTCAACATAATCAGGCAAATCAAAGTAGCTGCCATCAAGCTGCATATTAATTGATTCAACATGAAAACTAATATTTTGTACTTTTACTATCCAAGCCAAAATGTAAACAGAATTTACAACTTGTATTGGCACAGACATGTCATTAATAAGTATCCAAGTGCCCTTAGGAATCTACATAAGTTCAATTCTCTGAGGCACTGTAAGGCGCACCTACTAAAATTCTTCACTCTTGACTTACGCTAACTGAAAATTCATGTATCTCTATCTCTCCCAAATATTTCTTTATTATTCCTAGTTTTACACCTGCTTACTGTACTTCTTCAATGTGAGCAGCTTATGCTTTATTTTACTATAGTTTTGAACATGCTGCGTTAAAGTTATTATAAAAATAATTGCTTTGTATTTTATTTACCGTTGTGCCATTCTTTAAATATGCTGCCAGTGCTACAAAATTTGTGGCATCAGAAGTTGCATTTCTCCCAGCTCTGCCTGTTCGTCCCTGCAGCTGGAAAATTGTTGTCCCATTGTCATCCTTCACATTTGCCAAGATAAATTCTCCAAGGCCATTAAATGTGTATCCCACATTATCCAGAGTGGTAATATGTGGATCTCCAAAGAACCAGCCTGATAAAAAGAGAACACATGTAATCACTGAACAAGAAAAGCTGCCAGTTCTTTGATAACTAATATTAATATCCATAAAAACAATCTCAAAGATTCCTGTTTCTGCAAATATTTTAGGGTACAAAATTCTTCAATGGAATTATGCTATGGACATGATAAATTAGTGGAACAGGTTATGAACTACTCTAATACAATCATACTATAGAATATGTGACATAAAGAATGTATTTATTAGCACACACATTTCAGAAGTGATCTATAATTGGCAAATGAGTAATAAATGGAGATGGTAAGCTTATAAAATGGTTTTAATGCATTGCTAGCACTCAGTTTACAAAGTACCATGAGTTGCCAGTGTCAGTTACTTACATCTGGACATATCTGAAGTTGGCAAACTTTGCTTTGTAAATATATTCACAGACTTTGCCAAATTTGTGAAGTGTCAACTTTGCAACATTTCCAGAAGGTGAAGTAGTACTGAGTTTTGATCATTTTATGTAGCTGTGTCAAAGACTCAGTACTAGCACCTTCCAGATTTCTTTCTGATTTTGAATTCTGCAGATCATGCTGCCTGCTTACTTTTTCAAGTGAGATCATTTCACCTAACTTCAACTGAAAAAATGCCACTTCCCTTGGAAAACTAATTGCAAAGAGTTGAAAGGCAATTCACAAATGCAAATTTTGCAACTTATCTGGAACTTCACTGGCAAAATGAAAACTTTATGGCATCTCTACTTATGAAGCAATGTCAAACCATATCATATCATCATAGCTTAGCACTGTGCAACATAACATATACTACCATTAGAGTCCTATACTGAGCACCATTTATGCAATGCATTTCCAAGCAGCTGAAAACAACAATGGAAATCAAAACATAAACAGAAATTGTTAGTGTAAAACAAATAGATTTGAATGCAGAAAAAGTCTGGCTGATCTGCTGAATAGGGATCCCCTAAGGTAGTTTCAGCTGAAGCTGTTCTTTTCTTACATGAAGGCTAAGTAAGTATCTGATAAGCATCTGTAGATTAAGAAGAACTGTGGTGCTGGCAATAGCAGGCAAGAGATGCAATCTGTGTTCACTAAGGCTGTGAAAATAAATACCTTCATCTGAATACGGTACAAGCCACTTATCATGGACTACTCTGCCCAAAGCACTTTAGTCTAAGCGGTGACCAGTTTACCTGAATCCAGTTTACCCATTACAGCTCATTACTCCTCAGTACACATGTATTAAACTATGCAAATAGGGCATATAGGGAGTCCTGTTCTGCTTTTTCCTTCTCTGGAGTAATTAGCAGCTTAGTATATGAGCAGAATAAACTTTAAAAAGGAGCTTTAAACAACTTAAAGAATTGTTTTTTAGAGACACCACTTTTTGTAACCTTCCACTATAGTCATATGTGTACCAGAGTCTCTTTTCTAGTTTAGTTTTTAATAATAAATAATAATAATAATCTTTATTTTTAATGAGCCTTTCAAGTATCAAGGTGCAGTACAAATTAAAACAATTTAAAACAACGCTACACCACAGTAATAAATATACTATACAGTTAAAATCTGTCTTCCACATCACAGTATGCCATGCTCCATAAATGCATCTCTAATGCCTGTTTAAATCCCCCCATGATCATGCACTCCCTTATCCGATGGAGTAGAGAATTCCAGAGGGTTGGGACCATGAACATAAATGCCTGTGCTCCCGAAGATTTTAAAGAAACCCTCGGAATCTCTAGCAACCCCTCGTCAGCTGAGCGGAATGGATGCACAAGGTGGTAAGGGACTAGAAGCTCTTTCAGGTAATCAGGACCCAGTCTGTGGAGGGCTTTATATGTCAGTAATCTGACTTTGAAGGTGATCTGCCACTGAACTGGCAGCCAGTGCAGTTCCCAGCACTGGTGTGATGTGGGAGGACCGGGAGTCCCATCAGCAACGGGCTGCAGAATTCTGCACCAGCTGCAGGTGGTGGATATCAACCCCAGCAGCCCAAAGCAAAGGGAGTTGCGTAATCCAGACCAAGGTCACAAAGTGCATCAATGTAGGAAGATCACCAGGCAGGAACAAAGGTGCTTGATCCTAGCAATGTTCCTCAGATGGTAAAAGGATAACTTAACGATAGCCAACACCTGAGACTGAAGTGTCAGCCTTCGTCAAGTATCACCCCAAAGTCCGGAACCCATTCAGAGGTAGGGAGCTTGGAGTCCCCCAGGAATAATCACATGGGTTGACCTGCCCCCAACCCCCCTATCCAGTTACCTGGATCCACAACCATCACTTCAGTCTTCCCAGGGTTCAACTTCAGCCAGCTGGACTTCATCCAATCCTGGATTTCAGTGAGGCAGTGGTGAAATGCTGAGAGTGCTCCATCCTTAGTTTAGTTAGTTAGTTAGTTATTTAGAGTCTGGTGTTCAAGTTTAATTTAATTACCACAAGCTCACCTTGCTGTGGCTTCAACAGAAAAACTACACCTGTGTCTGTGTCTCAAAGAATCCAGCACAATGCTCCAACTTCATTAAAACACACCTCGAGAATAGTTATGTCTCAGTCTTGTAGATTCCAGCAGTATGCTCCAACTTCACTGGTTTACTCACAGTAGTTAGCCAGAGGCTGGTGTTCACATTAAATTTAATAACAATAAGCCCAGCTCACTCACGGCTTCAAAAGCCACTACATTCAGACTTTACTGAAAAAGACCAGCCCAGAGATTCTCTTATCCTGACTTCAAAAGTCACTGCCAGCAAATATGAATAAAAAACTGTTTTGTTAGCACTAGGGATACAGACACATAAACAATACCGTATGGAAGAGAACCCACTGTCAAAAATACAGCCTCCAACTACACTCAAGCCTGGTAGTTCAACATAAGATTTCTCTCTGTCAGCCTGGAAATTAGTCTCAGATACCTGTAGATATTGGGCTGGATATTCAAACTGCGCTATTTTGTGGCTCAAGCCCTTGCGCTGCACAACATAGTTGCGCAGGGGTGTGGCCGGGGCGATATTCAATGGAGTTGCGCTATTGAGCAACTCCTTTGAATATCACTCCCCGGCCACAGCCACTGTGCATGGCACAGTGGAACTTGCACCACCGCAAGTGGTCAGAGTGGAGCATTCAAGATCACGGTAGCCGTGGGTGGGTGGGGTGGGGGCCACTAGATCACCAGGGTAGGTGGTCCTTGGGGGGTTTGAACCCGATTGCTGCCTGATCGGGCTTGGCGATCCACTGGACCACCAGGGTATGTCCTTGGGGGTTGAAAACTTTGCTGCCCACCATCGGGCCAGTCAGGTGTGGGGAGCAACTCATGCCCGCAATCGGGCCATTGGGGGTGGGTTCTTTTTCACTTCTGCCCACGATCGGGCTAGTGGGGGTGGGTTCTTCTTTCACTTCTGCCTACGATCGGGCCAGTCAGGTGTGGGGGTGAACTATGCCCCGTGATTAGGCCAGTCGGGGATGTTTGAACTTCTGCCCACGATCGGGCCAGTCAGGGGGGTTGGGGGTTACTCTATGCCCATGATTGGGCTGCAGGGGGGGGCACAGGGAGTAGGTTGAGAGCCACCCACAGGTAGCAGCTGCTGTGTTGTGCCCTGCAATGCGGCAGCTCACCTGTGGGTGGCCCTCAACTTACTCCTTTGTTTTTTGGCTCAAAGTTGTGCAGGTGCAGGTTGGGTGTTGCGCCTGCACAACTACACAACCACTGAATATCGGGCTGTGCAGTTTATACATGTTCCTCCCCTCCGGTTCAGCATGCCTTCATTAGCATTGCGCTGTTGCTCGAAGCTTGACTTGGGGGCAACTGCCTCCTGCTGTAGATAATGGCAGTATGGCACAATTTCGGACTTGTGCAGGCACAGCCCTATTGCGCATGGCACAACCCTTTTGAATATCCAGCCCATTGTATTTTACTGCCTCCCACACCTGAGTAACACCTCATCACCAGTAGTCTGTGGCTGTGAGTGAGCTTCTTGGCACCACATTAGGTGCCACTGGTGTCTGATATATTTTTATTTATTTTTATTTTATTTCATTTTTGTTGACCGGGTAAGTGCACTAGACAAATCCTATCTATTTTCAGACACAACCCAGGGGAGGGGGATACAGATAAATGCCAACTGACCTTGAACCAGATTAAGCTGTTGGTGGTATTTTTAGTGAATGAGGGAAATTAGGCCAGGACACTGGGGAAATTCCCCTACTCTTTGTGGGGGCACTGTTGGACCATGGATTCGTCCATGGGAATCAGTCACTCTGCTGATGTACCTGCAGGAGAGCAGAGCTCCGCTCCTGCAGGTCCAGCTTTGGAGCCAACCTTGCTGAGAACATCTGAAAGTGTGAATGCTATATCTGTGGATCCCAAAGTACCTGAGGAGTCTTTACCTGCCCTGTCTTCCTGTGCATCATCTGACTTTTTGCCTGCTGACAAACTCTGGTTGAAATCCTTACTTGCTACACTTCGGAATTAGGTAATGGCAGTGATTGATGCTGTTAGCCCTATTGAGTCTTCCTCTCCTGAGTCACGGACTCTGGCACCTGGGCTAGAATGTGTAGCAGCGCAACCTACATTTTCTACAGCCGCGGTACCTTTGGGCTCATCGGTGGTGCCGGGTCGACGGATGTCTCCTGTTGCACCAGACATGCTAGCATTGCACCGTGCTGCATCAGAGTTTGTGACTCCTCCTGCACTGGATTTGGCTGCGGCTTCTCCGCTGTTTGTCTCGGAGGCTGTTCCACCTCACACTACTGTGAATACTATGCTTTCTTGTCCTTGTCTCACACCTTCTAATGCATCGATTGTTTCACCTGTTTCATCAACTCATGAACTACTGCCCTGTACCAGCCCCCTATCTAGCTCTTTGGAGGCCTCCCTGTGCAATGTGGGCTGGAAACCAGGTGATTCTGGGCATTGGATACCTGACCCAACCCATAGCCTGATACCTAGTAGTGGTGGTGGGCTGCAATCTCCCTTGGTGGATTTGCCTATACTTCCTCCTGTTGACTTGGATTTGGATTTACGTGCAGAGGATGTTCAACATCCTGAATTGGACACTACACTGCTCACTAAAATTCCTTCCTTGCCTCCCTCCTCTTCGGGAGATGAAGGCCCTAGCACTCGGGGCCCTGCTTGGGGTGATTGCACGACATGGATGTCCCGCTCCCTGACCCTTCTCCTGACTCTTCTCTTGACACTGGGGAAAAGGCTAAATCTACTTGGGAGGAATATTGGAAATGGGATGCATTTAGGAACCCCCCCTTCAGCATCAGAATGTGGTCCGACTTCAGTATATTAGGGGTCTTGATGTTGTTCCTGACCGTCTCTGTGTGGGAAAGTCTCTTTGAAAGGATCATTGTTTTTTTTTCACTAATGAGATTTTTGCACTAATTCATGTATCTGATTCTTCCTTATATGATATTAGTTTTAAACTCCCTCAGGGTTAGACCGTTTTTGGACTAAGTATGACACCCTCAAATATTTTGAGTTGTAGCTTCTATTTCGGGCTATCCCCTTACCAGACCTTCTATTAAAAATGTTATTACTTTGTTTCTAAATGAGAATGTGGCAGCGTGTGCTAGTACACATTGGTTGAAACAATGCTGTGATGTATTGGGGTTACCTCAGCCTATCTTTGACTCCGAACATTTGTGGACTGGGAGTTGGCATTATAAAGTGAGGCTTAGGCATGCCAATGTTGGTCCAATACATTTGCCGAATAGTCCATTTTTAGGTAGAAAACGGGGTCATTGTTTCTATGTGGGGCAACCTCATACCTGCTTTAAATGTGGCTCCCCTTCCCATCTCAGTGCAGCCTGTGATAAACTACGGTGTTCCCTTTGTCTATCCTTTAGCCATGGTTTTAGATCCTGTCCTTGGGCTTCCCACAACCATGAGAATTTGATCCTTATAAATGCTCAGAAAAGGATACTGATGCTGCAAAATCCTTATCTCACCAGTACTGGTAGTTTCTGGTCCCCTTTATTCCCTGATGTTACTGTCCCTTCTCCCAGGATGTTGCTTTATTGACTGGGTCTTCCTGAGCCTTCTTTACAGGACGTGCCTTGGCCAGTTGTTCAGTACCCTTCCACTACACTCCCCTCTCCTGTTGTAGCCCCAGTCCCTGCTGTACCTATGCTTGTCCCTGAAATGGATCTGGATAATATTATAATGCCTCCTCCCAAGCCTACTGTTCAGGTGAAAAAGCAGGCTCAAAATAAACTAAATATAGAGTCAAGTTGTAAAGCATCTTCTCCTGGTGGCTGTGTTCCTTGCATAGTAAATTTGAGGTCCTGTCCGCCACATTCAATCTTCAGATATGGAGGCTGATTCTGATACCTTTCTCACAACCTGTAGTGTCCTCTGATTCTGAGAGTGATAAATCAAAGGATATACCCTTGACAGTTGTGCTTTATGGCCGGTGAGTGCGACTCTGCAGAAGTACTAGATTGGGAAGGGTTACCTAATGTTTGTTTCTTTTCTCCTTTTCCTTTTCTAGTCCTCTTTCATGGCCACGGCATTTCACCTCACTGTTGCCACCTAAATAAACAGTGTTAAAAATGCAACGTAGGTACCTACTTACTTTCAATTTTTATGTGATTTGGCATGTGATATTTGCCTTATTCAAGATACCTGTCTCAACACCCTTTCTTTGGTTAATATGGCCAAGAAGCTTTGGCTATGGGGTCCATCTTTTTCTTTGGATTGAAATCTGTAGTGGTGTTGGGGTGTTGTTTTGGGGTGATGGATTTCATGTCACAAAGCTGGTTGAGCTAGTTATGGGACGGGCCTTAATACTGGATTTTGTTTATTTAAATACAACTGAGGTTAATTGTGATTTATACCAGTTACAAGGAGGTCGGTGGACCTCTTTTGTGTGGTGCAGCCCTTTTTGTTCACATCTCGCTTTCTCATATGGGGTGGTGACTTTAATTGTGTAGTGCATAAATCCAACAGGGGGCACTGACTGACAAGGATTTCTGCAATACACATTGTCTCAATCACATTATAGTTCAGGGTCATCTACAGGATGTTTATAGAGTATTTTGCCCTAGTGGTGGATGTACTTTTTTTAAAGGCTCCTTATCCACTAGGATTGATTTTCTTTTTGTCACTGCAGCACTACGGATAATTAAGGCTCGAACCATTCCAGTGGAGACTTTGGACCACATGGTGGTAACTGCCACATTAGGGGTAGGCCTTCATACTAAACTGGGGCTGGGATATTGGAAACTGAATTCTTTACTGTTATTTGATACCAGGTTTCTGGCCCAAGTACATGATTTGTTGAAGGCTCGTATGTCACTATCTAGACTTTCCGAGGACTTATTGGGTTGGTGGCTTCTCACTAAATCTGAAACCTCTTCCTGGTGAAAAGAGCATTGAAATATGCTGCAGTGACTAAATATAAAAGATATTTGTCTTCTGACTGCAGTTGGAAACTTTATATTCTGCTATACACTCACAGGGTTTATCTTTGATGACACAGGTACAGAATGTTAAAAAGGAAATGGCAGCTTTACAGTATACTACAGCTACCTCCCTGTTGCATAAACATAGGGTCTGTTCTGCTAATAAATCTGGTTTAGGTGATGTGTTGGATTGTAGTCATAGGTGTTCAGAGGATCGCCTTATAACGGAAGTTGTGAGTACTGATGGTAACAGTTACACTACATTCCAGGATATATTGCAGGTGGTCTCCTCACATTTTTTGGATTTATATACTGCATCATCAGTGGATAGCTCTGGTGCCAGGAATTTTCTTTCCTCTCTCCATATTGCCCCTTGTTCAGATGTACTGTTACAGGCTTTAACTGCTCCTATCAGTACGGATGAAGTTAAGAAGGAAATTTCTCATTTACGAAACAACACAGCACCTGATATTGATGGTTTGCCTGCAGAATTTTATAAATCCTGTAGTCCTTTGATTTGTGAAATACTAATAGTAGTGTTTAATTGGGCCTTGCAACAACAAACCCTTGATTTTCATTTCTGTACTTCGATTCAGATTTTGTTATATAAGAAAGGCAGTAGGAAAGTACTTTCAAATTGGAGACCTGTAAGTCTCCTTAATACAGATTTTAAAATATTAATGAAGGTATCGAATACCAGATTACTGTCCATAACTTCAAACTTGATTTCTCTGCACCAGTCCTGTTCAGTTCTGGTTAGATCCATATATACTAACCTCCTCTTGCTTAGGGAACTAATTGAACTTGGTAAAGCTGATGTTATACAGGGTTTTCTTATGTCCATGGATCAGGAAAGGGCTTTTGACCAAGTGCCACATTGTTATTTATTTCAGGTTTTAAAAACCTATGGTATTCCTGAACACTTTATAGCCTGGATCAATTTTCTTTATAGTCATGCTTATGCCTTGCCCTTGGTGAGCAGTTACTTGGGTTCATATATCCCTATTCATAGGGGGTAGGAACCAGGGCTTCCCTCTAGCCCTTTACTTTATGTTTACTTTGGACCACTTTACGTACTATTGCCCAAGATGTATGGATTTTTGGTATTGTTTCCCTCATAGTACCCTTGAGGCCAAGATTTCGACTTATACGGATGATGTTTGTGTTTTTGTTGCTGATATGCCCTCTGGTGAAAAGGTGTTGCACCATTTTCTAATTTTTCAGTTGTTGTGGGTTCTTCCATTAATAAGGTTAAGAGTTTTTATATCCACTGCATACTGGGATTCCTGAGGTTATGGATTTACAAGGAATTCCTGTTTTACTGGGCCCAGTACAAATCTTAGACATTGATTTTGGTAAAGGTGATAATGGAGGTGATAGTGGAGACCCCATCTCTGCAAAGACATAGACAGAGTGGAGGCTATCCAGAGGAGGGCAACCAACATGGTGCAGGGTCTGCACCAGAAGACATACGAAGAAAGACTAAAGGAGCTTAATATGTATACGCTTGAGGAAAGGAGGGAGAGAGGGGGACATGACAGAAACTTTCAAGTACCTCAAGGGAATCAACAAAGTCCAAGAGGGTGGCATCTTTCAGAAAAAGAGATGTGCAAGAACAAGGGGGCACAATTTGAAGATAGAGGGGGGATGGCTCAGAGGTAATGTGAGGAAGTATTTTCTTCACAGAGAGGGTTATGGATGCATGAAACAGCCCCCCTGAGGAGATCATAGGGTCAAGAACAGTGGGGGAATTCAAGAATGCATGGGACAGACATAAGGCAGTCCTAGTGGGGGGTAGGAGGAAGTAAGCTGTTGGTTAATTAGGATCTGCAGCTTATCTGTTAGGTAGGAAAATAGGCAGACTAGGTGGGCCAAGCAGTCCTTATCTGCTGTCTAATTCTATGTTTCTCTGTTTCCATGCATTACTTAATTAGCTGCTAAAATTGATGTGGTGCAGTCCAGAATTAAATTATGGATATCATGGCAACAAACTAAAAAGAAAAAAAGTTGTTATTACCAAAACTTTGCTTCTCCCTCATTTTTTATACCTCAGCGTGGTATACCCCATTCCTTCTGTTCTGGAAGCCACTTTATTAGGTCTTTTTTCCAAATTATATGGGGGAGTCATCTAAATCCCATTAAAAGAGATATGTTGAATCTTCCAATTGCACAGGGCAGTTTGAATTGTGTGAATCCAGTCACTTTTTACTACAGTATTTTTTTTCATTGGAATTTGATAGACCTTAGTCGTCCCCAAACTACCACTGTCATTTCTGCACATAATTGGTTACCCCGCTTATTTTCAGATTGGTCTAGATTGTGCCAGAAAAAATATACACACTTCCAACTAACCTGTGATAACGAAGCTTAATAGAAGGAAGTTACTTCTGGCTCAAGTGTTTTGCAAACCGCGCAAATCTATTTACAGTGTCCTGCAATCTACGGTTCATTCCATAGTCCCTGCTTTTGTGGATATCTTGGATTGTTGTGTTGATAATCTCCTTAAAAGTCTGGTTGATAAACTAACTCCTCCTAGATTGTGGGATGTCTTATGGCTTAGTTGTCATGGACGACTCAGTATTAGAGGGAATTTAAAGCATAAGATGGTTACTGAAAGGACTTGTCCGAGGGATACTTGCATAAATCAGGAGGAATCAAAGTCCCATTTTTTTATTTCCTGTCCTTTTGTACAAGAATTCTGGTCGACCCTTTCTGCTCATTGGAACCAGCCTTTTTGGTGGGCTGTTACATATGTAGAAGTTGTGGGGGGTTTCTTACTTCATTGTACTTTGCTGGATGCTGGTGTATTACGGCTTCTGTTTGCCATGTTTAAGTTTCATTTATGGCAAATCAGATGTCACTACCGCTGAGACAGTTATATCACTCACCACTTGATGTTCTTCAACATATTGAACATGATTTGTTGTTACAATGTGATTCTGACTGCAAATATTTGCCCAACAATGTATGACTTATGAGGTGAAAGCAGTTCCTTTTCTAAAAGTGTTGATAGGTTGAATTATTTTCTTTATGTTGGATTATTGATTATTGCTGACATGTTATTTGCTATGTTTTCTTATTTGTGTTTCTTCAGAGTTGTATTGCTGTTTACTGATTTAATGTTCTGTTTATTAATAAAAAGCTTCCCCTACTCTTTCGGTAAGTGCCATGGGATCTTTAACATCCACCTGAACTACCACCAATCCAGGCAGGTGGGACCTCGGTTTAACATCTCATCCGGAAGATGGCAACCTCAGAAGTGCAGCACTCCTCTCATGCTGCACTACAGTGTCAGTACTAAGATATTAACCTAAGTGCCAGATGTGGGAACTAAACCCACATCCCTCTGATCTCCCAGCCTCAGAGGCGAGTGTGCTACCTACTGAGCCACTGACACTGCATATAGTTTTTAAAATGGGAAGGCTATGGGATGGGTTTCGAAGAGACACTTCTGTCCATACTAAGCAACTGTCCATACAAAGTGTGTTTGGTATAAATGGCATGCACTGCATTCGGCTTAATATTCGGTATACAGGCATCAGGTATTCATTATTCAGCCAAATATTAAGTAGTCAGATTTAAAAAAGGCAAGAAACGGACCCCACCCTCAGTTATCACCTAAATGATGCATCCCTAAAACAACAGCACCCATGTTCTGATAAAATTTGCTTACTCCAATAATGGGCAGCAAGCAAAACCCACCCACCCCCATGGCAGGCAACTGACTTTAAGTAATGATTTGGTTAGTGATACTACACCCTCCCTCCACCCTGGTAGCTTCACCATTGTAGGATAAGCAGGACCCTCATAGCACCACCATCCCGTGCTACACCTGCAGTCACAACAGGAATGGAAGAAGGTGACCAACACAGTCCACCACTCTAAGTCCATGGCCGACCACCTTCTAAATAAATATAGTTTCATGCTTGGTTGCATAGTAAAACCAGCTGATCACACGATCAGGGTAAACATGGTAGTGGAAGAAAAGTGGCCCATCATTCATGATGAAGTCCAGAAAGTTGTAGTCAGCTGTCTGACACAGAAGGGTAAGAAGAATGAGCATAAGAAAACACTCTTTCACATTGGAAGTTGGAAATACCATAAAGGAAGAAATGAACTTCCATTAAGAAATACAGGAAGACTCAGCAGCAAAATAGGCTATGCACCCTGGAAAAGGTAAAAACAGTCAGAAGAGAGGTAAGCAAGGCCAAGGCAGACACAGAGTTAAGGATTTCAAATAGGTCAAAGAAATGGACAATACTTGCTTCAGTACATTTAAGAAAAAAAGATGATAAAGAAAGGTATTATTAAGAAAAAGGACCTGAGGGGGTGGAGGGGAGCAGAGGAAATGCAGGATTATTAAATGAATACTTCTCCTCAGTACACACTATGGAAAGGGATGGACCATGTCCACACAGAAAGATAGAAATGTAAAGGGAGGGGAAGGGAGGATGTGTAACTACAGCAGAAGACTATTCTGTGCCTCCAGTCTGTTAGGTGATGATGTCACAGTGATGTTGGTCCCCCACCATCTCATGATAGTTAAATCACACACATGTCTGTGATTCCAGCCACTTCTGCCACCATGGACATGGCTGGATTCTGAGAGATGAATGTCACTGGGTGAGTTTTACTCATTTATAGAAACCAGAATATCAGAAGATAGAATTTTAAAGTCCAAGACAGTTAACCTATAAAAAGGACTAAAAGGAATGTTTTGCAATTTTGTTCTATAGAGACAAAAAAAAATAATAAGGAAAGCAACATAATCCCATAGGATTAAAAAGTGGTGAGCAGTGAACTATAGTGTGGCATTTTAAAGGGTGTATAAAGAAAAATATTAAGTGTAGAACGCAAGTTTGTGTTGGAAAAATTAAACAGGAATGTTTGCTTTAATTTTGTTTCTCTAAGAATTGAAAAGAATGAAAAATTTTAAGCCTCGGGAAGGAAGACATGGAACCTAGGAGAGCCTATGGGAGAATTAGATGTAAGAAATTGTACTACTATAAGAATTGTATTATATGAGGTTTTAAACTATATAGGGCCTCACACACATTTGTTTGTATTTACAGGAGAAATTAATGATATCATACAATGAGTATAGATACACAGGATGAACAAATGTTCTAGATAGAAAGGTAGGTTTATAATACAAAAGAGTTTACTAGACAATAGTAGAGCTCACCCAGTGCTGTGTTTAGATTTTTTTTTTAAAGATTCTCTGAAAACACACTATCTCTGAAAGATACAGAGTTTAAGTATTTAGAGTATAGGGTGATGTGATACTCAGTTTTAGACTGAGGCAGAAGAACAGTCACAAGTGTTTTATGTAAAAAAGTAACTACGTGATGACTAAAAATGTTTTCTGTATGTTTTGGTTTTGATTCAACACTGTTATGGGCCTGAGGAAGTGGCGTCAGCTATAAAACTGTCACCCTGGTTTTCCAGGTGTGAATTTACAATGAAATAAAAGCAGTTTATGCTTAAAACACTTGAACTTGAGGTAAATCTCGTGAGTGAGATGGCATGTATCCTAGCCCTGTGGTACTGAGATAGCTGGCAGCAGTTCTAGCTATCCCTCTTGCAGACCTGTTTAAAAAAATTCCCTTGACACAGAGGTGATGTCATAAGACTGGTAGACTGCTTTCATAGTATCCCTGTCCAAGAGTGGGTCAAGGAATGAGTTGGGAAACTACAGACCAGCCAGCCTGACCTCAATAGTTTGCAAGCTAATGAAAATGAATGTTAAGTAAAAAGTGGTCAAGTATCTTGAAGCAAACAGACTCTAGAATGATAGGCAACATCAGTTTATGGCAGTGAGGCCATGCCCCAAAACACTTTTAAATTTCTTTGACTATGTTGCAAAAGTGGAGGACAGGGGTCAGGTAGTAGACACACTGTCATCAAGGCCATAGATTCAGCCCCACAACAGACTGAGCAGAAAGTTGAAAGACCTGGGAACAGGGGACACAATGAATAGATTGGTGGCAAACTGGCAGGGGAGGAGAACCCAAAGGGTGGTGGTGTTCCCAGGGGTCAGTGCTCAGTCCAGTGTTGTTCAAAGTGTTCATAAATGACTTTGGGGACAGTATCAGAGGAACAGCTACCTCTTTGTGGATGACAATAAGGTTTGTGGAAGGATGGACATGGAGGAGTGGGTCAGAGGTCAGAGACAGAGCCTGGCAAAGTTAAAAAGATAGTTCAGCATCTGAGAACTGGGGTTCTATGCCAAGTCATGCACACAGGGAGCAAGACCCCATGGCAGGGTACAGATTACAGGGCAGAAACATTGCAGCTTCCAGGGAAGAGAACGAACTGGGGATTGCAGTTGCAAGTAATATTAAACTCTCTGCAAAATGCAGCAAGCCAGCAGCAAGGGCAATGGTTTGCATAGATAAGGGGTTCACAAACAGAAGGAAGGTGGTCATGCTGCTGCTGTTCATATTGATGGTGCAGCTGCATCTCAAGTGCTGTATGCAGTACTGGAGCCTCAACCACAAAAAGGACATCAACCTGCTGGAGATGGTACAAAGACGTGCCATAAAAATGTTTCAGAGCTTGCAGGTACTTTCATACATGCAGAGGCTAGAGTACCTTAATATGTACTTGCCTAAGGAAAAATGTGAACAAGAAGACATGATAGAGGCCTTCAAGTACCAAAAAGGTACAAACAAGGTTGACCCTAATGATAGTTTTGTGTCAGCGAGATCCAAACCACAAGTGAACACAATTACAAACTGGTTTAAGGAAAGATCCAGAAAGATCCCAGGAGGTACTGTATATTATCATGGACAGAGAGGTGGCAGGGTGAACAGGCTGCCTGTGGAGATAGTGAACCTGAAAACAGTTGGGGGATTTACGAAGGTGTGGGACAGAATAAGTGTCATGGGTGGGGGGGGCTGAGAGCTATGTAACCAAAGATGCATGAGCTCCACATCAACCAGACTCAGTAGCCCATGACTTTATTTCCAGGTGGGTTCACTGGTCACAGGTTCTTTTCATGACACAGACAATGAAGATGGTACATAATTGTGAAACATAAAATTATATACAAGTCCAGAACAATTGCATTGTAAATACAGTAATTAAAATGGCACATTTATGCCCAGTTGTTCTCCTAGTTTGAAGCCCAAGAAACTTTTCAAACAAGGTATTGGGCTCATTCAGGCTGGAAACACTAGATTTGGATGACTGAATCTATTCAATATTAGTACTACATTGAAGCCTTTATTAGAACACTTCAATATCCTCAAGAAACAAACTATGCTTGACTCAATGTGGTTAGGTACAGCTTGTTCCTTAATGACCTCACAATTTTTAACAATGTTTTCAAAGTAGTGTTAATAATGAGTAGACTTGGTCATCTACATCTCTGCAGATGCTTCCAGCTACAGATGAGACCAGTACCTTCTTAGACTGAGTTTGTCATGGGCTTTCAAACTGTGTCTGCCAATGTACGTGAACTGTGTACCTTTAACCAAGGCAAAGGGTACAAAAGTTGTCAGATAGTAAATACATGGATAAAGGCCTTCTACTACTGAAAAATTGTATGTTCATATGTTTGTAAATGAACTGCACATTATGTTGTAGATATGGCCTAACCAAGGATCCAAACAATAGCATTATGTTTTAATTTCTCTTAGTATAGGCAAGGTTTCTCTTTGCTTTATTTGACGGGACTCTGCATTTTGGCAACCATTATGTAGTGTCCCCTGCAGCGACACTCAAGTTCTTTTCTTGTTAGCTGGTAATAAATTCTGTACCTTTTAAACTGTAATTTGATCTGTTATTTTTTTAATGCCATGAAATATAATCTTGTAGTTTCCATCATAAAGATTATTTGCCAATTTTCGATATGCAATTATTTGTTTATGTCATTCTGGAGCTTTCTTGTGGAAATGCTTACCAATTCGGGGTGGCCTATATCCCCAGCAGTAATCCAGTGGCCTCTTTAAACGGTATAGATAACAAAAGTAACTTGATCGAGAATCTTCACAACATGCATTATATGGGTCAACTTCATTTTCTGCAGAAAGAAACAAAACAGACAATAGTCTGTTATCAAAGGTGGAACCTTTCTCTAACTGAAATGTATTAATTAACTTGTATCTAAAAGGTTGTAAAGAATGTAAAGTTGTTGCAGTTTAGTATAGTAGTCTAGGTACAAAATACATTTTCATTCTTGTATGTACAGTAGCATTATTTGTATGTTCACCCCTGCACTGTCAAGAGAGAGAGATACATATATATACATAAATAGATACATACATGAGTAGATAGATACATAGATGAATAGATGTGTAAGCTAGCAGCTGGGGCATTGGTCTCATGAAAACCTCAAGAGTGCAAAACACTGAAGCTGTTAGTCCTCTGTGTCAAGCAAGTTGCTCTTAAGCTGTATCTGCATCTTGCAATAAATGAATTGCCTGCACAAGCATTACAGGCTTTTAGTATTTGTTTTATTTCTGTGACAATGTGTGCCTGTTTTTCACATCTGCTCAGTTTTCACATTACCATGAACTACAATGCACCCAGATATAGCCCTTTTTTGTTCTTGTGTTATAAAAAATAGCCCATGACTTAACAGCATGGAAGTGAAGTCCCATTATGTCCTTTCCATATACAGTATAGTGTGTGGCATATTAAGTGCCAGGCAAGATCTTTGCATGTCACTTATGCAATTTAGTGCATCCATTTGATGCATTACCATAGTGCATCTTGAGATTCTTCTTGACATGCTCTTAACCCTTAAAGCAAGTGCAACATGGGCATACCTATACATCCTCCTTGTATTTGTAATTGACCAATTAAAACTTTTACATTATGTTTTGAGCTTCATGATATTTCTTACATTAAACAGTTTACTGGGTGGATTGTACCACCTGTTGACCACCCACTCAGTGAAGAAGTGTTTTGTAACATCCTGCATGAGGTCCCCCTTCATTAGTTTGTGGTGCTGTTCCCTTGTGGTTGTGTTATTCCTTCACTTAAGTCACTCTAAGACCACATGTTTCTGCATGTTTTTTGTAGGTATTTATCATGTTCCACATTTCTCTCCTATCTTCTAGCCAGTACATGTTAAGACTGTTTAATTGTTTCTGATACTGGTCCTATTCTGATGCCCTTGGATCAAGTTTCTAGCCCATTACTGAGTAGGTATCCACCCTCTGTCTTTTTTCAGATGCAAATGTCAAACCTCCGCACAGTACTCCAGGTCTGACCTAAGCAAAGACCTACAATATACAGTGGCACTATCACCTGTTTGGAATGACTTGTAAAATGCCACTTAATACATCTCAACATCCTGTTAATTCTCTCATGTGCTCTACAGTATGGAAAAGTGACTTTTAAATTGCTGTTTATGCTGAAACATGTTAACTAAGTTTACTGAATTTAGTTAGGCAAAAGAAGGCTCAAGGCCCATCAGGATTGCCCACTTAATATATGGATCATTGGAGTTCAATACTTATGATATCAGTCACATATCTATCTTCTTTTGAAGGTTTCAAAATTGGTTAGATACATTAGATGTTTAGGTAGGGAAGTCCACTGTTTGGATGCTCTTATACAGAAAAAGATATCATGATTGTTGGTGTTTGCCCAATCTACTGTTAGCAGACGATCATGCAGTCTGCCAACAGTACGTTTCTGAGCAAAAGAATGTCCACATTGTGACATTGATTAAACTGGGTGAATTAACTATTTTGGCGGTAAAGAGACTATCACCTCTGTGTCTTCTAAGATGCAGAGTGTGTAATTATGTTTCATTCAGTCTTGTATTATAGTCTTCAAATGCTAATCTTGGGATCACCTTGGTGGATCTTCTCTGAGCCTGCTGTATATGACCAATATTGTTCTTGAGATATGGACTCCAAAATGAGGAACCATAGTCTGTGTAGGGTCTTATGTATGCCTTATATAAAGGGACCAGACAGTACTCAGATTTGTTAATGAAGGTCTTTCTCACCTGATTTATGATGCCATTGCTGTTCTTGCTACTTTATTGCAGTGGTCGGAAAAGAAGAGTTTGTTATTAATCAAAATACCTCAATCCCATTCACAAGCAGATGATTTAAGACATACACTATTGAGATAATAAGTATTATTTGGGTTATGTTTGCCAAAATGGAGTGCCAAACACTTTTTTGACATTAAATTCCATATAATTTTGTTCAGCCCAAAGCTCAATTTTTTGTAAATAATTTTCCAATAAGGTTACATTAATTGGGTTATCAACTCTACCTCCAAGTTTGGTGTGTTGTCTGTGAACTTGGAGATTGTATTTACTTGAAGTAATGACCATATCACTGATAAAAATAACAAATAAGGATGGCACGATCACTGAGCCCTGGGGCACACCACTTGGGACATTGCCAGCACTGGACTTGCCAACATTTAGTCAAACTACTTGGGTTCTATTCAACAATCACTTGAACACCCATTTGACCCTACCGGTAGAGAATCCATGGGAGTATAGTTTATTAATCAATAGTGAATATGACACTTTATCGAATGCCCTAATGTAGTCTAAGAGAATGACATCAGTTGGGATATTTGCATTAAGACATCTACTTATTTTATTGTAAAAGGATATCAAATTGCTTGTGTATGAGTAGCCAGGCCTAAACCCATGTTGGAAGTAGTCATGTAGACCCAATCTTAGTATATCCTGTTCCAAAAAAATATTTGATCAGGTGTTCCATTAGCTTCCCAATAATAGATGTCAAATTGATTGGGCAGTAAGTTTGAACATTTGATTTATTCCCTTTTTTGTGATTTGGTGTCACTATGGCATATTGCCAATTGTTAGGGATATCATTCTCTGCTAAAGATTTATTAAAAAGAATTGTGAGTGGAAAGGCCAATAATTTAGAAGTCTCAATAAGGAATCTTGGATGTATACCATCTGGACCAGGACTTACCCCAACATCTGGTTAATGATATACACGGAGGTCTGTGAAACTCAGAAATGTAGATTTTGTTGGCAAATAAGGACTGCTTGGCCTGCCCAGTCTGCCCAGTCATGTAGTATAATGCCATACATGAAGCTCTGGTGTAGTGGAACAAATGCCACAATGTTCCTCCCACCTGGCTGCATTATTTCTTCATGCTCTTCTGTGATCTATTTGTTTCTATTATTTAGGTTGCCAAGAGCCATTCTTTAGGGTTAAGTGGCCCCATTCCCACTCCTAGATCTCAAGTAAATACCCATTGTCCAGTTGAACTTCTCTGACTAGCTCTGTTGCTCCATGCTGTTGAGATAAAGGGGGGGGTCCTTGGGACATCAGGTAAGAAAGGGGGTGGCACTAGGTAGTAGGGCCCACTCCTACATTTGAGGTTGCCACAGGATTCTGGATAGTCAGATCTGGATCCACATATCCATGAGCCAAAATCTGATCCTACAGTACCTAATGTAGGATCAGATTTTGGATTTCCCATATATATATGGTGATTGACATGAGGTACGATTTTTTCTATTTAAGCAACACTAAACCTTATACACCTCTTTCATTGGTATTCTTTAATACTAATCATTTTGTCTGCAAGTATTAGTTTAAAGTCAGAAGGATAGCTATTGTAATTGATTTGAGGATTGCAAATGTGACTTAAAACTGCATCCCATGTTATAAATACCTTTAAAAACACCCTTCCCGTAAAATGCAAAATGTAGGTTCATGACCACAACTTGTGAACTACTCAATAATCAAACCCTTAAGGATAAGTTTTCTAAAGCAATTGCATCATAGTCTTTCAAAACATGCACTTTAGTTTGTGTTCATAATTTTATTTCTGCCTTTTCCTAAAGAGGTGCCCAGATTCGGCTTGGATGTCTTCTGGCCTGTCTTCATTTCATGCTAACACTGACTGCTGCCCACGAGCCAATGTGACCCTACACTATTTCTCTGCAGTTTTTGAATCTCTTCCATCCCCCACTACCTTCATAGTGGAACTGATATGGCTTTTACCCAAATAGCTGGCTGAGTTCTTCTAGTGCTGGTTAATGAAGAGGTGGAGCACTTAAGAGTGCACAGTGGCACTGACAGATGAAGTGACATGACAAAGTCATATGTCCAATGCTCCATTTATTCTTGTTTCTTATACCAGGCTGTATAAAGCTCAACCCTGCTACATGTAGCTTCTGAGTACATCCGCATACTGTTTACATCATCTCATGGCAATGCCAATAGGCAGCAGTATATTGAGACATCCACCAGTCTTATACATTAGAGGTAACTGTCTCATAGGGAGGTACATCTTCTTCCTGCTAACCTGTTAAAGTGTTCCAGACTTAGAACTGAATGTGGAATGAATGCATAGCAAGTGTTGCTCCTAACTGAGCTGCTATTAGGCACTAGGGACTGAATCTGTACCTAAACTTTAAAGAAATTCTTAAAAAGCATAGATAATGTCTTACAGTTTCCAAGGACAATAAAATGTGCAATTTCCTTTTGAGGTACTCAGATACTGTACATCAATTTCTGGAAACTTTCATGTAAATTTTGATGCACTTTTTCAATAGTGTATATTAAGAGTAATTCTTGAGGAAACCCACCTCTACAGTAAGTGTAAATAAACTGTGGCACAAATGGAGATGTATAACAAAATAGATAAGATGTTTATGTCTGAGCTATGGCTCAATATAATAATTGACAAAGACAACATACACATCTTAATCATGTGTAATACATACCTTGATACTGTCTTCTTAAAGAGGATAATGTATTATACCAATAATTAGTATACCAGTAGGGATTCCATAAGTAATACCAGAAGTTCATATATGTCCATGGAACTGGACTAACTTTCTTTTTCTCCATATATCAGGGCACCATTCCAGTTGTAGTAGCATCTACACCACCTCCATTCCAACTAGAAAATCTATTCTGCACAGTTATATAATATTCTACAAAAGAAAGCAGTCAATTATTTATTTATTTATTTATTTATTTATTTATTTAGTTAAACATCAGTTTAGAAACCTTTGAGCCAGAGGCTCATTTACAAAGGTACCTCGTCACAAAGAGGACATCAGAACAGTAGTACAAGGGACACAGTACTTACAAACAAAAAGTTACAGTTCAATTACAATTTTGTTACAATAGAATACAATCTCCAACGAAGCAAAGATAACAAAGGTGCAAAACTATGGTCGGGGAGAGCTGGTGGGAGTAGAAGGGAGGAAGATAGGGGAGGAGGAATTAGTAGGAAAGGAGGGGGGAGCCACTCAGTGAGCATTGTCAAACAGAGTATATATATATTTTTTTTTTACACTAGGCTAGCGGCAGTTGCATTTGTGAGAGCTAAGCAGGAAGTTTCTGAGCCTGGGCTTAAAGCAGGCTAAGGTTAGTGAGTTTGAGACACTGGCAGGGAGGGAGTTATACCAGTGGGGCACACGGTAGGGGAATGCCCTCTGACCTTGAGAGGTCCTGGCTCTCGGAATAACTAGGTTAGCTCTTGACGAGCTGCGCGTGATCAGGGTCGGTGCAGTACGGTGAATGGAGTTGGATAGGCCTATGGGGGATAGGCTACTTAGGGCTGAAGGTGAGCTGGCATGTCTGATACATGAGTCGCTCTTCCAGGTTGAGTAGGGTAGCCAGGGGTGTACAGCCCACATGTGTGAGTGAGTCTGGGAGCACCAGTGATAAGTCTGCAGGCCTTATTAACTGTGAGGCTGAACCTTGTTGAGGGCAGTCTGATCTGCTGAGCCATAGACCGGAAGGCCATAGTCAATGAGAGACATGACAGAGGAGGTGACAGCCAGGTGGAGGGCATCAGGAGGGAGGCATTTCTTGTGCCAGTAAAGAATGCCTAGCCGTGAGTTAGCGACAGAATGTAGGGCAGATATATGTCCATGGAATGAAAGTGCAGGGTCAAGGTTATACCAAGATATTTATAGGACTGCACCTGGTCAATGACGAGAATGGGTGTGGAGTGGACAGCTAAGGAAACTTGCTGTACTTATTTTGGGGTGGGAGAAGAGCATCGTTTTGTTTCTTAAGGTTGATAACAAGTCGGTGCTCAGTGAACCAAGTAGCTGCAGAGTCAAAGACTAGTTGGAGGAGTACTGTAGCAGCATGGGGTCATTGTGGGAGGCAACGAGAACAGCATCATCAGCATAGAGAAGCATCTTACCCGTACAACTGCTGGGTAGGGAGTTAAGAAAGAGTGAGAATAGTAGGGGTCCAAGAATTGAGCCCTGCGGCACCCCAGAGCGAATGGGGCATGTTTCAGAGAGAGTACCGTTGACTTTCACACATTGGGAGTGGGCGGAGAGATAGCTGGTGCACCAGAAACAGGTCCTGAGGCAAAGTCTATTAGGTCGAGGGTGGAGAGCAAAAGAGGATAGAAAGTATGTTCCCATCATTCTACCTACTGATACATCCCAATTAATGAACACCACTATCGCTCACCAGTTATCATTATTTCTTGCATAGCTATAATATTCAAACTGGATCAAAATAAAATTTCATTTAAAAAGCCCTATGGTTTACAATATCAATGGAAATATCATAACAAATGTTTACATTTTATAACCGATCAATAGTGTTTTTGTTAAGTGCCACTGCTTTTAAAACAAACTATGAGAAATGGAGAATTTGCTCCTATATAGCACCAAAGATTATAATCAGATAAAGTGCAAAAAAGCTGTTAATCTTGAAAAAGCACTTACTGTAGCAGTAAGTACAAACAATGGGGTTATTGGGAGCAACACTATTTTGATCAGAAACAGGAATGCAATAAATGTGACAGGATTTTGCCTTATTGTGTGGTGCAGGGGTGACTGCTTCACTTCTTCTCCTTTAGTTTCAATCATCTTTATCCTGTCGTCATGCAGCCCTTAAGGGAAAGGAGAAGCATCTCTGGGAAGACAAGTCATTATATGCTCTCCAAGCCAGGTGGCTTACCAACTGTAGGAATGCAAAACAAAAACAAGAAAAAAAAAAGATGGTAGTGCACACAAAAGGTCCATTCAATAATATATTTATTGCCAACAGCACCGTGTGCTAAAATAATACACTGTTATGTGCATATTGTAACAGTACAAGTAACCACACAAACTGGAGACTCAGACACCACCAAAACCCCTTACCCACTGTCCACCCTTTAGCTCTACATTTTTGGTTCACTCTCCCCTCTTAAATCATGCTTCTCTCTTCTTTTCCCTTGCCCTTCTACCTCCTTCTCTCTTTACAATGCTTGTTCTCACTCTCACACTCTCTCCTCCCAGTAAAATTCATTGCTGGTCAAGCTGCCTTCTCTTTCTGCTTCCCTACACTCTGGGGCCCTCTCCTCATTCCATTCACTCAAGTCCTTCCCTTCATGTTCTGAAATCTCTCCTACAATATTTGTCTACTCCAATATTTGTCTACAAACTCTTGCAGTTGCTCCTGGTCCTGGACTGAACTTCTGTCTCCGGCCCCCCCCAAACCCCTACACAGGCACTGGTACAGCACCTGTTTCCCAGTTTTCAATTACTGCTCACTGCTTATTGTATCAATTGCTCTTCCTTCTGCCATTTATTATACTGAAAATGTCTGTCTCTGAAGCACTGCCAGTAGTTACTTATTTTGTTGAACATATTTCCATATTATTGTATTTTGAACATTGTAATTGGTAGTTGCACTGTTCTCTCCTCTTCTCCTTCCACTCAGGATGCCTATGGAATTAAGCTGGTACCAGCTCAGTATGACTTTCCTGGTAAAACAATTGAAATAAATAATAAATGAATAAATGTAACATATGGCTTTCACCTCAGCAGACAAAGAATCAGTGCACTTGCCATGAGGCTAGATCAGTATGCAAGTAATTATTTTTAACTAGGCTGGGGGAGGACTTCACCAGGAAATGATGCCCTAAGCTTTCACATGAAGGCAGCAATAAGTTAGCCCCAGGAAAAGGCTCTCAGCATAGAGAGAGGAATTCTGGGGGACAACAATGGGAAAAGGGTTAGAGGTAAAAAAAATCTGAAATATTGATGTGTTACAAAAAGGAACAAGGTACAAAGGTATTGCTCACACTAGAGAATGGGAAGCTTAAAGGTTATAGCAAAATCCCCAAGTAAACCAGATATCCTGGAAAGCCATAACCTTTTCTAAAGCTGTGCTGGTGGGGGAAGCAGGTTATAGTTAGACATGCGTTCAGAAATTTGCTTAAACAGGATTTTCTATTGTATATTGCTAAGGTGGGGGAGAATGTATACTGGGCTGTAGTTGTCCATTGAGTTAGGGTCCCCTGATTTAAATGTGAGGATAACTCCAGCTTCTTTCCATATTGATTGAATGGTTGTGGAAGACAACGGCAAATGAAGCTGACTAGAAAAGGGTTTGGCAATAAGGTCACCTGTCAGCTTAAGGAATCTTAGGTAGAGACTATCACTACCAGTGCTTCAGTAGTTGGGGAGAGCCACAAGGAGCTGACAGATCACTTTGGGAAGGAAGCCTTGATTGAAATGCAATACAGAGGGTCTCAGACCATCTTAATTTTTGTTGTTTTCAAACAGAACAGTTCCCAGAGGTCAAAGCTTTTTCCAGTTACTCAGCAAGGTTAACAAATTAATTGTTCAGGTTCAGTGCCACATGATGGGGTCAAATAGGGTCGCGATTCTGTGCACAATTTAATTCTACTTTATTTGGTCCCTGACTTTGAGGGGTCATTCACCAAGGCCCATAACTTTTTGAGTCACCCATTTTGCTAACCAGAAGGTTTTGAGGTATGCCTTCTTGAGGGATTTTATTTCCATTTACATTTTTTGCAGAGTCTCCTGTAGCTATTCCAAATTGTAGGGATGCAGAGGATTTGTGAGCCTCCACAGGATGTCCCTCTGATTCATTTTACAAAGAAGATCTTTGGTACACCAGATTAAGTTAAAATCTCTGAGAGTTGAAGGCAAAGTGCTTGTGCTGAATGCAGGACAGTGCAGTTGTGACAAATCCCAGAGCAGAGATCAGGTGGGGTGTGGAGTACCTACCAGTTCACAGCCATAATCCCCAAATGTAATTGTGCCAGGTTACAGTTTGAGAAGTCTCTATAGGAGAGTATTTTTTTTGGGGGGGGATGCTTTCAGGACCAGATGCAGAAAGTGGGGCAGTGATCACTGATGGACTCAAATAGAGCACCAGCTTGTAGGATCTTGTCCTCATGGTTTGTAAGTTCCAATTCAAGAGGGTATAGCAGGAGGATTTAGGGCTGAGAAAGGTTGGCAATCAATTGGGTGAGATTAAACTTATTCAGCAAATCAGCAAACTCAGATAGGGAGCTGTCCAACCAGTTGATATGAAATCTTCTAGTATTATGAGCTACCTCAAGGGGTGTTACAAAAAATGTTTAGGGTCAGCTGTATGAGGCCATTTAGATCACCTTTGGGGGTTGAGGTGCTTCCTATGTATAATGTCTTGGTGATCCAAGCTCAGTAATGAGCCATTCACATGCAGAGTTACCAGTGGAGCTGCTCAAGATTGCAGAGGTTCATAGAGACCCTATAATAAATAAGGACTTAACCTCCCTTTTTGTTGCTCTGCCTATTCTGTCTGACCATATGGAAGCATCTGACGTAGCAACAGGTGTCAGGGATGGATATTAGTCAGATTTTGGTGATTACAATTATGTCAGGGTTGTAAAGGGAGATTCAAGCTTCTAATTTGAAGATGTTAAACATCTGGCTACATACACTGAGGTGCACTATATTAAGCAAATGATGATTAGTCGACAGGGCATCTTTGTGATGTAGTGCAGAGGAAAATGGGCCTTGGCTGCTCTGTATGTCACCCCCCTAATAAAAAAGTATTAACAGAAGGGAGGCAAGAGAGTAAGAGGTTCTCCATATTGTAAGTGGCACTCACAAAGACTCCTGATGTAAACAAACATACCTAGGATAGCCCTGTCTCTTGTTCTGCAGTGCAAGATGGTAGATAACATGAGGCTGGAGTAATGACTGGCTGAGTATGGCATAGGCACAATGTGGATTGGTTCCTAGCATGTAGGTGTGTGATTCCGGTGGCATTACTAACCATATCAAGAAGGAGCCCAAACAGAGTTTTGAAAACTAATGGAGTCACTGTGAGGGAGAGTGAGGTAAATTCTAGAGACAAGGGAGACAAAAGCAGATGACATGGACCTAGTATTCTTTCTGGCTGGGGAAATGTGTTTAAATGAGACCACACTGTTATCATGCTCCTAAAAGAAGGAGTGGGGCTAAAGTTAAATTTCCTATGACACACTTATCAGCCAGGTTACTTGTTGGGAGCCAGAATAAACAAGACCACCCAGATCAGTAACACTGGTGGCCTATAACAACTTTCCTGTCAGGAACTAGGGGTCTCAGAACCACCTAAGCAGGGATCCTGGCCTGGGAAAGGGATATAAAAAACCTTTTGACAAGTGCAAGGAAGGGTACACAACTCATAGGGAATTGCAAAACTATCTGTGTAGGAACTTACAGTAGGTAATATATACACATGGATACCAGGGCCACCCAGATAGTAATTTTCTGGGGCCCCTATACAAGAAATGCAGATATACTCTAGGATATCAGGACCACGCAGATAAAACTTCTTGGGGACCCTATGCAGTAATGATGTGCACCGGATAAACAGTGTCTAATGTTCAAAACATGATAAGAAAAACCAAAAACAACTTCTAGCAAGTCAATCATCCTGAAATAACAGCATGAGGAGATATACATAGTGTCAACTTGAACTGAGCATCCTGACCATGGAATACATTTAGTTTACCCTATGCTAGAATGAGTAGCCTCCAGAACTTATTCCAGTAGTACTAACAGTAACAGATGGACTTTGGTCCCACCCTCACAGTTGCAGAGAGCTGATGCAAAATGCCTTAATGATCATATTGTCCACGGTGAATTACTCACAGTTTCAGCTTGGACACTTACTAGACCAATGAATGACTACAGTGGATAACTAAACACATTGGCCCCAATTCTAGAAGGAGGCGTAAGTTGGCACCAAATGCAATTTGTGCCACCACAACTGTGACAATGATCCTGTGCCCTATTCTAGAAGGGGCAGAGTCTCCCACAGCAAAGACCTGTGACCTTGCGACATGCGGCTAGGTATGCACACACAGGGCGTGCCTGGCCCAGCATATTGCAACCCACTGCCGCCAGATCACAAGTTCACCCCCTGCCCAGTAAGCCCCACAGCCACCCCTGCAGGGTGGCCCACACCCTCAGCCCCTGGATCCCCTTGTAATACATTCCCGTATTCCACAGGGTGGCGCTGTCAGACCCCCACCCTTGTCCTGACCCCTGAGTCATCCACCGCAAATGCAGCATGTTACCTGCACTGGTAGTTTAGTTACCCACCAAAAGTGTTAAAAAATGGTAGTCTAGAGGCCCCCCCATCTGTATATAAATAATAAATTCCCCAAATCCCCGGTAGTAATTCATTTCTGAGCACATCTTTGCAGTCGCGCTAATACTGCACTCAGTCAGTGGCTGGCTGTGGAGGTGAGAGGTGGACTGTGCCAGTCACTGGCTGGAGACTGGTGGGGGTGCTGGGTGGGCTGTGCGCTGGGTGAGGGGGCACTGGACTACCAGGGAATTGAGAAACTGTATTTATTGCATGTAGATCGGTGGCCACTAGACTACCAGGATTTGGGGAATATATTAATTATGTATAGATCAGGGTCCACTAGACTACCAGGGATTAGGGAATGTATTATTTATATACAGATCAGGGCCACTAGATTTCCAGGGATTTGGGGAATATATTAATTATGTACAAATTGGGGCTGCTAGACTAACAATGATTTGGGGAACTTTATTAAGTTTATACTGTTGGGAGGGCGGTAGACTAACAGGGATGGGTAATTACCGCATATGAGGCTGGCAACTCATGGTTAGGGGCATGGGTGGGAGGACTAGCACCACCCTGTGGGGGCTGTGTTGATGGGTGGTTTGGGGATGGAGTTTGGATATCCTCGGGGCCCCACTGGGGTATGCTGGGATGGGAGTGGACATGTTGGCATGTCTGCAGATGGTCTCAGGACCCCCAGAGCCGTATGTTACATATGTTGCGGTTCTCCTCGGGGTTCTTGTAAGAATCCCAATGTGGGGTTTTGTGGCTGCCCTTCTAGAATGGGGTGCAGCTGCTGCCTTAAGCCCCTAGCGCCCATGTTGCAGGGGGTTTATGCAGCATAACTGCTGTTTGGCACAAGCGGCCTGCTTTGTAGAATCGCTCATGTCGCAACTGCTGGCATAAGTTGCTACATGCGCCATTCTACTTGGCGCAACTGCTGTTATGCCAGGCATAACCCTTCTAGAATCTGGCCCCTTGCACCCAGATATGGTGTAAGTTAAGTTTTTTTCTTCCAATTCAAATTTTATCGTGTTTTATGAAGAGAAAATTTGACAAACAAGGACCACTAAGCATAAATAAAACAGGCCTAGCCAGAGACCCTTGAAGTACAACACTAAAGGTGGTCCAAAGTACATGCAAATTGGTAGTTCTGCAACCATGCTTACACATGTAAATACTAGATGTGGCAATCAAGACATGCTTCCACAATTCAATGAAAGCACATCTTTCTACAATAACAGTGCAGATGGTGAGCTACAATAAAACAAGTTTTAATTTGATTGTATAATATCTTATTGAAACAAACTGAAACGTGTCTCTGATTTCTTATTAATTAATTTTATAATCCTAACTCTCATTATTTTCTGATGCATTCATTCCTAATACTTGAGGGATGGGCAGTTCAGAAACTTTACTAGACCAAATGTTTCAGTTTGTTTGAATAATATTTTATTGGTACTTTAAGTTATGAAGTAATACACAATTATTCTTAATAGACCTGAGCTTCACTACAGGAAAAAGAAAAAAGACTGAGCTAAAGCTGCTGCAGCAAATAACTAATGGTCAAGTTTAAATGGTAGCTTATATAATTTTAAAAAGAATATTTTAAATCATTACTAGACTAGGAAATAGATACATTTATAAAAATGTGCATAAAACAGTTTGTTTATAGGTTCAGACTGAGAGTAAAAGTCATAAAATATGAAATATGAATGCTGAGCACTGTGAACAAAAGTACTATTCTAATAGGTAACAAAAAGTATATGTCTTCTGCCCATAGGAATTTCTGACTATAGGATATTTAATTTAATGAAGTAAATACATTTTCTTTTTATTTATTTTTGAAAACTTCAGAGATTAACTTTGAGCATAAATGCTCATTTGAAATGCTTCCACATCAAATACATAGTCACAAAAATATTACAAGTATAATAAGTAGTTCCAGAGGAAATGCAGTCGAGTCAAGCTCAGAGCACTTAAGACTGAACAATTACATACAGTTTTACAAAAAAATCCAAATAAATCATTGTACAAAAAATCACAGGTTATGTACAGAGAGACACTGAATAAATCTATTTGACAGTTACAGTTGCATTGGACTGCAAAGGCGGACTGCAAAGATCTTTTAAACTAGTTACACTTGGGAAGATTTAGCAGTGTCTCAAGAAATTCATTTAGCCAGTTAGTGGCCCTGACAGCAAATGACTGCTTGTCAGCTGAGTACAAAGAAAAAGAGACTTAAGAGCATTCCTGGCCATGTTCCTGGTGTCCTAATGGTTGGAGATAGTGCAAAAGCAATTTGTTAAAGCAGAGACTTTTAGGTCTAGGATCACCTTTTTGGCTAGCAAGCATATATAGAGTTTTATTCTGCTATGGAAAGGTAGCCAGTTTGTGAGTGCATAAAGGGTGCAACTATGAGTATGGTTAGCTGTATCAAGTACAAAGTGGTACATCTTATTACAGATCAGTTTGACTCTGTTTAGCATTTGTCACAGGGTGATTGTGTAGTTAAGAAGGTCATAATCTCTAAGTGACAGAAAGAAGCTGGCCACAGTAAGGCATCTAGCATCTCCAGTGAGCCAGTAATGGTTATTGTACAGAGCATCCGGTCTTTTGTTAACTGCAGAAAGGCCACCAAATTGTCATCATGGAGGGGCAAAAGATAAGGTGTCATCCAGAGTTGCTCCAAGGTATTTTAAGGTCTCCACCTTTTCAAGATTGTTCCTTTGGCTGTTTTGGATGATGAAATTTGGAATTTTCATCTTCTGTGGAAGGCTAGAGAAGAACATGGGGCCCAATTCTAGAAGGGCATATGCTGGCATAGGACGAGATACACCAAACCCCATGGCGTATCCCTATACTTATGCCAGTTGATACGCCAGCCCCTATCCCAAAAGATGAGTTGTGCCTTGGTATCTGCTGGCTGCGACAAATACAGGTTGTGCCAACACTTATGCCGCAGCCTGCAACGCCTGGTGCAACTGCAGGTTATCACAGCAACCTAGCCTAATTCCAGTAGGGCAGCTGTCGTAACCCACAAGCACAATTACAGAAGCCACAGTTTTGTGACTAAGTTAGAACAGCTCTGAGCTGCTCTAAGTGGTAACCGACGGTGCCATCTGTTGGCTGCCCACCTCCTGGCACCACTGCAAAGGTCCAGATGTGTCTCTATGTCCCATAATGCATACACCTGCCCCATACCACCAAATAGCAGGGCCCCAAGGGTCTGTTCTCCACTGTGCCCATCCAACACCTGTGTAACCTGTCCTGCTCCCTCCATGACCCTGGTGCATCTGGTGGTGTTCTGAGGTGGTGGGTACTGTGAGGTCAGTAAAGGCTATTCTGAATTGTCACTTTTAGTGGGATCAAGTGCCTCATGAAACTCCACCATGAGCATTTGAGGAGATTTTTCAATTCCCTTGCTAAGGAAGCTGATATATTTCTCCATAATTGTTTGCCATTGCTCAAGTTCACTGTATACACCTTATAGAAATCAGAGTTGGCCTTTCTGTTCATATTGGTGCAGTTATTGTTGGCTTCCTTGTACTTCTGGAGGTGGACAGGGGACCATCTTTCCCTGGCCAGTGCCCACAGATTGTCCCTCTCCTTCATGCAGGCAAGGAGTTTGGAGGTTATCCTTCTGGATAGAGTTCCTCTTGCCTTGTGTTTTTTTAATTAAAGGATGCAAATTTATCACAGGCATGTGTGAACTCAAAGAGAAAGAATTCTAGGGTGGAGTCAATATCAGGAATGGAATCTAAGAAACCCCAATCCATTTTGGCTAAGTAAGATTTAAATTCAGACATCTTTATTTTGTTTAAGACTCAGCTGACTGTGATCGGGGGAGGCTTTGCTTTTAACTAGTGTACCGGGGATTGGTTACTTTAGGTATCTGGCAGAACTTTGACAACTTTTACCCAATCTGGGTCTGTAACTAGTACCCAGTCAAGTAGCATCATTGGTGCCTGTTTTATAATTGGTCCTGGTGTGCTCAGGGATGATTTGTGTTAGATATGGAAGCTCGTTTAATTAAATGTACAAATATATTTATGTATTTTATTTATTGTTTGATAGCTAGTATTACAAATATTTTTGAACCAGGGGTTCTTTTAAAAAGGTTCTGTGTTGAAACAAGGATAGATACAATAATAAAACAGAAGATACAAACCAAGGTGGTTACATTGTAGTATGATTCCAAGTACAAGCGTGTTACAAATTGTAAAAGCAGGACTGGCCTCAAAGTGCACAGTGCAGAGAATTTAACAGTCAGAATATGACCTAGGGGAGGGTTGAGGAGAGAGGAGCAAAGCAGAGGAAGGAGGGAGGAGAGGAGGTAGGAGGGGAAGGGATGAGGAGAGGCCTCAGAGGAGGATGAGGGGGTAGATGGAGGGACAGGGACATGGGGAGGCAGGGAAGCATGAATATCTTTACAGTTACTTCAATAGAAACATAGAAACATAGATTTTGATGGCAGATAAGGACCACTTGGCCCACCTAGTCTGCCCATTTCCCTACCTACAGGATAAGCTGCAGATCCTAGTTAACTAACAGCCTATTTCTTCCAACCCTCAACAAGAATTGCCTTATGTCTGTCCCATGAATTCTTGAATTCTCCCACAGTATTAGACCCCACAACCTCCTCAGAAAGGCTATTCCATGCAACCACCACCCTCTCTGTGAAAAAATACTTCCTCACATTGCCCCTGAGCCGTCCCCCTTCTATCTTCAAATTGTGTCCCCTTGTTCTTGCACATCTCTTTTTCTGAAAGCTGCTACCCTCTTTGACTTTGTTGATTCC
This sequence comes from Neoceratodus forsteri, assembly GCA_016271365.2. Taxonomy (NCBI): domain Eukaryota; kingdom Metazoa; phylum Chordata; order Ceratodontiformes; family Ceratodontidae; genus Neoceratodus; species Neoceratodus forsteri. Next base: position 684,693,437 of record CM028137.1, on the reverse strand, counting down.
ACTGAGGTACTTAAAAGTATCCATCATGTCCCCCTCCTCTCCCTCCTTTCCTCAAGGGTATACATATTAAGCTCCTATAGTCTCTCCTCATATGGCTTCTCTTGCAGACCCTGCACCAGTTTATTTGGGCTCCTCTGGACTGCCTCCATCCTGTCTATGTCCTTGCATAGATGGGGTCTCCAGAACTGGACACAGTACTCGAGATGGGGTCTAACCAACTGTCTGTTCAGAGAGATAACAACTTCCTGTTTTCTGCTGGTGATGCCTCTCCCTATACATCCCAGTATCCCCCAGCCCTCCTACTGCCTTCTCACATTGCTTGCCAACCTTAAAGTTATCTGATATGATTATTCTTAGGTCCCTTTCCATTTTTATGGCTGCAGTAGGCACAGCCTGCAGACGTTTTACATGTACAAAAGGAGTGATGTCATGTTATCTGTCCGTGGAACTGACTGAAGGTGTATATAGTCTCCTCCACCTTACCCTCCTCCAAGCAATGCTTTCCACCCTCAAAAAGTATGGTTTCATGTTAGTCAATGATTGTAGGGTACTATTTTCTTTCTTAAATGGGTGGTACAAGAATTGAAACCTGAGTAGTGGGAGGCAGCATTAGTTTTTTGGGGGGAGTAAGATCCACCCCATCCACCCAAGAAGCTCCTGAAGATTCACCCCCCAACTTTTTTCTTATTCATGTGGGAGGGGCATGAGGTGGCTCTATCATGCTGTGACAAGACACATTAGTTTGGGACCTGTATCAAGCAACAGAACAAGTCTGTGAAGTTGTGGAGCCCCTGCATTTTATTAAGGAGTAGGAGAACAGAAGTTACTTAATGCCTTTAAGGACTAGGAGAACAGAAGATATTTAATGCCTTCAAACTGCTTAAAAACCTTTGGTACAAATGATTATCAGAGCTACCTGGGATCTTAGAAGGAGACAATAAGTGAAACTACATCTCCCAAGGCAAACATAGACATAGCATTTTAATTTACGGTAAGTGCTACACGGTTTTCCTGAACATTTATATACTAAAAACATAAAGTTCAGCTTTTGTGATTAAGAATATTTGTTTATCATATTTAATATACAGTTTATATATCATTTGTCTTTTTAGTAGTTTCAAACCTTTGAAAGAATTGGTTTTAGTAATGCATTTAAAAATAATTTTTTTAATTGTCTTTACAATTAAACATGCAGTTTCATGTCAGGGCACATATTTTTGGGGGGAGGGTTCAAATTATTTTAATCCTGGGCACAGTACTTGGTAAATATAGACTTTGATGATAAAGTGTGTTTTTTCTTTTATGTTTGAGAAGTATGTATTAGAAAATATTGAACAAGAAAACAACTGGTGATTTTAAAAGCTATTGTGAACAGAGCTGACATTAAAAACAATTTCAAGTGTATTTTTATTTCATTTTATCAGGGGTACTTGAAACAGGTGGTTACCATTTACTCCCAGGAACCTGTTATTCAGGTTTTTTATTACATCTTGTCCCAGGCAATCTTCCCAAAGTGCAGTTTTCAGAGCACATTTTTGGGGGGAGGGGGGTTAAAATTATTTCAATCATGAATTAGAGTTTAGCAAGGCATTTGACACAGTCTCACACAAAAAATTAATAATCAAGTTAGCCAGCCTGGGAGTGGGTCCCAGGGTGGTAGCCTGGGTAGCAAACTGGCTGCACAACAGGACACAGAAGGTAACAGTGAATGGAACACATTCTGAAGAAAGGGGGGTTACTAGTGGAGTACCTCAGGGCTCAGTACTGGGTCCAGTCCTCTTTAACGTCTTTATAGGTGACATTGCAGAGGGTCTGGAAGGAAAGGTATGCCTCTTTGCAGATGACACAAAGATCTGTAACAGAGTTGATACACAAGGGGTAGAAAGGATGAGAAGGGACTTGGCAAGGTTGGAGGAATGGTCAGACATATGGCAACTTAGATTCAGTGCAAAGAAGTGCAAGTAATGCACCTGGGAAATAAAAAACTAGAGAAGAGTACACAATAGCAGGGAGGTACTAACAACAACAATAATGGAAAGGGATCTGGGTGTAGTCATATCAGATGACCTAAAGGTGGGTAAGCAATGTGAGAAGTCAGTAAGGAGAGCCAGGGGGATACTGGGATGCATAGGGAGGGGCATCACAAGTAGAAAAAGGGAAGTGGTTATCCCTCTGTACAGACAATTAGTGAGACCCCATCTGGAGTACTGCATGCAGTTTTGGAGACCTCATCTATGCAAGGACATAGACAGGATGGAAACAGTCCAGAGGAGGGCAACTAAAATGGTGCAGGATCTACATCAGAAACCATATGAAGAGAGACTAGGAGAGCTTTTTATGTATATCCTTGATGAAAGGAGGGACGGGAGGGCATGATAGAAACTTTTAAGTACCTCAAGGGAACCAACAAAGTCCAGGAGGGTAGCATCTTTCAGAAAAAGAGATGTGTAAGAACAAGGGGGAACAATTTAAAGTTAGAGGGGGGACGGCTCAGGGGTAATGTGAGGAAATTCTTTTTCACGGAGAGAGTGGTGGATGCATGGAACCGCCTTCCTGGAGAGGTTGTGGGGTCTAAAACAGTGGGGGAATTCAAACATGCATGGGACAGACATAAGGCAATTATAGTGGGGGGTTGCAGGAAGTAGGCTGTTGGTTAACTAGAATCTGCAGCTTATGCAATAGGTAGGGAAATGGGCAGACTGGGTGGGCCAAGTGGTCCTTATCTGCAGTCAAAGTCTATGTTTCTATGTTTCTATGAAGCATTGGTTTTAGTAATGCATCTAGAAATCCATTTTTAATTATCTTTACAGTCACACATGCAGTTTCATGTCAGGGCACATGTTTGAGGAGAGGGGGTTCAAAGTATTTTAATCCTGGGCACAGTACTTGGTAAACACACACTTTGATGATGAAGTGTGTTTTTATTTGTTGTCATTGAAGAAATTGAGAACTCTTTGTTGTGGTGACATGGCATTACAAGGTCAATGGACTAGATGGCTGTCTTGCAAAGAGGAACAAACCATGACATAGATCACTGCAAACTGCATCTAGGCACATCAGAGCACAGAACATTACTACTTTGCTCTCTATTCCTATTAGACCCTGGAGGTGGTCTGAATTAAGGTGACTCTGACACATTAAAACAGTTCAATCTCACTGGAAAATTTCAAACTGACTACTCACAAACATACATACAAGACTAAAGCTGAAACAACAGCTCGAGCAGGCAAAGAGCAACAGGAAGACACTCCAGTTAGTTCACAAGATAACCCTTGAGTCCAGGCCAAGGTGATACAAGTGACCCTCTGCCATTAATGCTTAAGAACTGTTAATCTCCAGAAATGGAGACAGCCATGCAACATGGCACACACTCTATAGTCAACCCAGCTGACATAAAGAAGGCTAAATCAGCTGCAGCATGCAGTTCCTCCAAGTGGTTCAGCTTCAACATGGTACTACAAAACAAAAAAATGTGACTGCATTCGCACAAACCACTACTAATGTTTGTCAGTGGTTCAGCTGGCACAGGAAAGATTTCCTGATTGACTATCACTTCAGAAATACGAGTGTGACAGGCTCTTCAATATATTTGCTGTGACGCTCCCCAGGACTAACAGCATACAACGATAATTGGAAGTAACAATACACTGTCTCTTTATGGCATGATCGAACATGGGAGGGCACAAGAGTGGCAATAAACTGTCATTGAGTTGCATCTCAGCTCAGTCCCATGTTCACAAGATGCAACCTCATCATTGACAACTCAGTGGTCTCAATGTCATGCTAGCCTGTATTCTCGTCTACAGCAGATCTTAGGTACTGTGATGAAGTGCCATTTAGTGCAAAGTATACTTGTGTTGGGAGACCTTTTACAACTTACAACAATGTGCAGAGCTGTATTCACAACTCGACTGCCAACAAGCTGGCCTCAGTTTGCATACCAAGCTACAAATAGAAATTATTTTATATTAAGTTGTCTGAACATCGACAAATGGGTGAAATCTAACACAAATCACTTTTAGATGAGCTCCACAGGTTTCTATCACCAGAACATGTTTATATGTTAATGATCGAAAAATCACAGTAGATAGTACATGCATAGAAACAGCATGTAATGTCTTCAGCGACATATATCACTGCAGACACATAGTTGTCTTATGCCGACTAAAATGCACCGTTCAACAATCTATTACTTACAAAGGGCCAAAGTTGTCACTCACATGCAATTGATATAGTTGATGGCGTTATTAGTCGGCTGGTAGCAAAGACACTGGCGACTAAGTGAACAGAAGTCAGATGTTTCACGAACAGCTGGCCTGAAACTATTCTCACCTTTGCAAAATACACGTATCATGCTATGACGTAATCTGGAATGTCAAACAAGGCATAGTGGCAGGTACCATAAAAATCATGACTATCCACAATGTACAGAGACATTTATTAGACACTTCCATGGTGGGTTGACAACATGCAACCTCTGTACACATAGATCAAACCTGCGTAAAATTCCAGGTTTTAGGATATCTACTAAACGAAACAGTTCCATTATGTGTTGCATATGCTCCATTCACAAATCTCAAGGTTAAGTTTGATTCAATGAGAGACATAGGTACAGACATTTTCCAAGATGGCACCAGCTCGTTGCACTTTCACGTGTCTGAAGCCTTTCTGGATGCATCATGGTAAAGCACCGCAGAAAATACGGCTGAAAGCGTGTATTCTTACACAACAGATCAGTACACGTAGCACAAATATCTTTAATACCACTGCCTACGTATATATCGGTCTCACAATTCAGTCCAGCAACGGAAGCAACAAACAGCAAGCTACAAAGTGATTAAAAAAAAGGTTCAGCAAGGCCACAACCTCAAGTAAACATTCAGCAACAATTCATGAAATCAGTTGGTGTAGCTGCTATACCGCTGTTTGACAACAACAGTAGAGTACTTCATATACTAACTCAGCCGCAAGTTTTACACACCACAGTTTGTGCAAGCAATATCTGCTCACAAGACATCTATCAAATGCTTTGAAGCAGATTATCAAGATGACTTCAAACCACTCTAACAATGTACTCACTAACACCACTAAAGTGTTATCTACATATGCTGGATGTAGTACACTTGCTACAGACATACAACAAGACAGTATGAGTTTATAAAATGGCTGTGACAACCTTGATGAAGCGGCACAATCAGCCGTACTTCACGGTAACATACATTACAAGATATGTGTTTCCTGTGGCATTCAAAGTGAAACCACAAAGACATGCTGAATAACTCTCTTTGTTCCTAAAGCCAAAGTGTCAAATTCGATAGCTGTTCACTAATGCTGATGGTCTGCCGTGGAAGGTCAGGGCAGAGCCACCAGTCCATCGCCTGAGGACTTCATCTCAATATCCGCCGCAGATTTGACGACGCAATAGGCTCGAGTTGATACTCTATCACAGACTACACAGCTGAAGAAGTCTTCAACCAATCATATTTGACACTCACAGCATTATCTATCACTGGTCAATCATGCATTGGACATTACACCTCGTTACTGGGTGCACAGCTGGATGGTTAGGTGTGACGACTCTACAACAACAAATGAACCTCACATCACCTGAAAATGCATATCTAATATTGAGAATATGACCTTCATATTTCAGAAGATAGGACAAAACATGTACCATTTTAACAAGCTACTTTGCCCCAAAAATATAACTAGTTACAATGTTGTACAATTTATGTAAATAAACAATACAATTTCAACAAAAGAATTAAATACAGACATACATAAACTGTGACATGTTACATCTGTGTGATCAGTGACTACAAAAATTATTGTAATGGCTTCAATCGCCAACAATATTACAGTCACCAGAAACATGATTACATATATGAAGATTCTACCATATAACATTCAACAAACATTCCACTCTCTAAGTAGTCTTTTAAACACTTCTGACTCTTCATAGAGAGAACATCTTAGTCCCCAGCCAACAGTGTGAACATCAACGGCTTTCAGGCCAGTAGTACTAATGTGTACATATGTAAAAACAACTACAGGTATTGATAATAAAGCTGACTTACACAACCATTAATAATAACCAATTACTGAATATAATTTAGTGACTCTTACAACTGTTTAAAATAACATACATAACAGAAAACATGTGTTTTCAAGTGTACATTGTTAATAACTTGTTTAATTATTGAACTAAAATAGCAGTGTAGCACTACATTAAAGTGAATGTCTTACATATTACACGGTATACTAACAACATGTAACTAAGCATAAGTTTAAAATACATTCATTACAGTTTTAGTATTTATAAGTTAAATTTACATAAACCAACGTAAATTGATAACATTTTGTTCATATAAAACATTTATTTTTTGTACTTGTCACATAACTAACTCTACGTATGTACAAAATATTGACAATTGTAAATCAGGCACTGTTACTGATCACAACAAACAACATACCTTTCCACAACAATATTTATATCGCCTCAATTCAGAGGTCCAGTGGAATTTTCCATTTTGCGCCTAGTCAGTGACATATTATTTAATAGTAGATCAAATGTCACTAAACTTACAATTGTGTAAACTACTATCAACAATCAGCATATAGTTTTTCGCCACCCAGGAACAAAACAGCAGTCACACAATTACAACAAAACTTGTCTATGTCACACTTCACAACCAACTGACATTCCATATAACATAGCAGACGGTAATACTACACATAGTTGACATACAACCATTTTTAAAAGTTACATTTTTTACAAACTATATTTCACATTTAATGACGTAAGCTTCGTACAGCTATTACAATTACAAGTCAAATGCCGAAAATAGTTCCACACATATAAACAGAGTACGCAGCACAACAAAACCCACAACATCTGATTAGTTTCATATAATATCATATTAGTCAATCCATTATACACGTATTATTCTTACACATTTACAAATTTCACAAATATGTTGCACACACAAAAGTGTATTGTGAGAGCTGCTGTTAACAATTTTAATTTTGATTTGACCCTTTCTCCATTTGACAAATTGGCAATAAATTTTTAAAACCATAACCACCTGTCGACTCATTACTTCGTACTGAAATGAAAATAGAAAAAATTATCTCTATGACAAGCATACAAATCAATGTTTACTAATACTGCTACAACCACTCCATCTGTTGTTTGACCTATGACATACAGTCAGTAACACAGCAACACAAAGGGTAACACACATGGTGGCATAGATGGGATCATCAGCCTAAGTCTCACCCATGACATGTTTAAAGCAGCGAAATATAAAATGGGGTGAGGATAGCTGGTCAATACACACCAATGCAGGACCCCAGGGGTGACGGTGCAGTACAGGCCATGCGCTACCGCCACAAGTGTGTGGCTGCAATAAAACAGACAGCACCAAAACATAAATATAAAAGTGCCACGGGGGGGAGTGAGCAGCGGGGAGCAGTGGGTGTTCACTAACAATTTCCTCACTTTTGTCGCTGTGGAACAACCTAACTATGCATTAAACAACTTTTGCCTCTAATTTCCTTCTTTTAAGAAAGATAACAAAAATAGTAAATGTAATGCAGCAGCGGGGCGCAGGGCACTGGGCCCGTGCTCCTAACCATGAATGAGAGAACAGAAAGGCTAATCATACAGTGGCATACACAGGAATGCTGCCGCAATGATGCCCATCTAAGTAACGTGGTGCCCTGGGTCAAAAAATGTCAATGGGCATGGTGACACGAGTGAAACAAGAAAGCAAAACAGTAGTACACAAATGGCTAAAAGTAACAAAACATAAACAAAAAAAGCAAACAATGGTGCATATGGTAGCATGCAGTCACATGGATCTCAGCCCTAACTCTCACCCATGACATGTGTAAAACAGCAGAGTATGAGACAATGCGATGAGAGTTAGGACCCACAATCCCAATGCGCACCCCACTGCGGTTTGCAGGGGGGATGGGGCGGGGGTCCAAGGGGTTTTCAGCCTTAACAACCAATTTCCTCACTTTTGTTGCTGTTGGAACAACCTAACTAATGCATTAAACACAGTTTTGCTCTATTTCCCGCCACATGATGTGTTGTGGCATACTAACAGGGACAACAATACAAAACAAATGCTAACAGTGGCGCATGCTACCAACAGAATGAGAACAGAAGATGCGCACATGGTGGCATAGGAGAGGATCACACACATGATGTGTTGACATAAAGTAAATGGTGCCTGCAATCACAAATGGCAATGGTCATGGGTAGTAAAGAGTGAAACAGTAAAGAAACAGTACTATTTTTTTGAAATAGCACAAAATAACAAGCATAGCGCAAATGACGCAAAGGATAGCATGGTGGGCGCAGGCACGTCAATGGTAAGGAAATTAAGCAGTGCGGATCCACTTGGCCGAAAGAACGCTGTAACAGTAATGTAAGCATAGCCTGGTTTCCCCACAACCTGCATGAAAAAAGACAGTGGTACAAATAATGGATGCAAATAATAGTATTGGCGGAAAATGAGATCTTGGAATACAACACATTATATCTCCAAGAACCAAATCTATTTGATAGAAAAAACTTAAAGTCATAATACTGCAACTGTCCTGGCTGTTCAAATCTTATTCAGTAGGGACCAAGACATTTTGACAAAATCCGTACCTCGCACCTTCGAATACAGACTGAAAAGTCGGCGAACACCATAATGTTACATCCTATGGGAAAAAGCGTCAATTTTGGGTACGTAACTTTTGTAAGCCATGTGATATTTTCACAAACTACAGAAGGCATCTGTACTGTTAGCCGTCTTCCTTCAAATTTCAGGAAAAAAGACCAAACCGTTATTTTGCAGCAGGTTGCCAAAGAGTTCCTATGTTAATGCTTAGGCATACAGTAACCTCCTATGGGAAAAACTATCAACTTTAGGAATTTTGCATAACTTTGCCACCGATATGATATTTTTCAATGCAACACGAAAGGCACATCAGCGAGATATCAGCTCGTTCCTCAAATTTCAGCCAAATCTCCCAACGGTTATTTGCAGTACAGTGCCCAAAATTACTGTCATTTCCCCACAAGACTAGAAAATTACTATCGCCAATTCACTGACTTCGTAAAAAGTTTGACACTTCATTGACGAAAGTAATTTAACGATACTTTCAAAATTTGAAAAACATATTTCTGGGTGTTTTCTAAAATAAATACATAGCAAGCATCCTCAGGGCGAATAAATAAAAAAAAAATTACATTACTAGATGTCTCAAATTTAAATACCAACCATTTTCTGATCACCAACTAAAAACAAATGGCGGATTTGCGAAAGTAAAAATGAACTGCGACACTATCAAACTTTAACTTTCCATTGACTTATAATGAAACTGTTTTTGAATAACTTTGAACCGTTAATATTTTCACCAAATCTTGAAACACCGGGACCCATGCATTCCCTAATTTGGACGTCCACCTGACCATTTTGACCTGTCGTCACAGAATTCCAAGCGTAGCAGGCGCACAATCACAACCAATAACTCCACGCCGTCGTCGATCGTCACGAAACTTGGCAGATCGAAGACTATGGGTCCTGATCATACATTCCAAACTCAGCAAATACACACATTATGGTAGCTAATTGTCCACCATAGATTAAGATTGAGGAGCCATTTCCATGTTAAAATCAAACTTTGCACCTTAATAACTTTGTAACCGTTTGATGGATTTGCCTGAAATTTGGAATACATGATCAGGGCTCTATAGACCTTGGGATCTGCCAAGTTTCATACTGGTTGAATATACAACTTTGGAGTTATTGAGCATGATCTGTGTGTGCTTTTTTCTGGAATTCCCACGGTCGCTGCCTACAGGTCGTGACGTACTAAAGAATGGCCTGAAATCTTCAGGAAACATGAGGCCAGGGTCCCTCATGTGCCTTTTAAGATTTCATGAAAAAATATTAAACGGTTCAAAAGTTATTCAAAAACAGTTTCCCATTATAAGTCAATGGGAAAAGTTACCAAAAAGTTCAACACTTTCGCAATGCATTTTTCTTTACAGAAATGGGCCTGTTACTTTACCCCAATCGGCCATTTGTTTTCAGTTGGTGATCATAAAAATGGTTGGCATTTAAATTTGGGACCATTAGCAACCTAATTCTTTTGTATTCACCTAGTCGGACCCTGAGGATGAACGCCATGTCTTTATTTGTGGTAGACCCCAGAAATATGTTTTCAATTTCTGGAAAAAGTGCTATAGTACTTTCGTGTATCACGAAAGTGTCGAACTTTAGCTTTGTGAAGTGCAACAGTAGTTTTCCCTCTGTGGGAAAGTAACAGCGATTCTTTGGCACTAATATAAAAAGAACTGTTGGGAGTTTTGGGCTGAAATTTGGAGAACGGGCTGACATCTACAGATGCCTTTCAGTGTTGTGTTGAAAAAATATTACTCAGTAGTAAAAGTTACAGCACTCCAAATTTGACAGTTTTTCCAATAGGATAACATTACGGCACCCGACGCATTACAGAAATACTTTGGATCCCTGCTGCAAAATTACGGTTTGGTCTTTTTTCCTGGAATTTGGAGGGAAGACAGCCAACAGCCCACAGATGTGCCTTTCAGTGGTTTGGTGAAAAAACATTACAGAGAGGGAAAGCTATGGTGCTCCGAACTTTTCTTTTTTTCCCATAGGATGACATTACGGCGTTCGCCGCACCTTTCAGGGCCCGATTCGAAACGGTAAGTAGATAATGGACTTTTCCTCAGAAAATTAGCCAGGACAGTTGTAAATAATATGACTTTTTAAATTTTTTTCACGTCAGCATTTAAGTCTTGAGATGTAACGTGATTTAGCATTCCAAGTTCTCATTTCTCTTCAGATACTCATTATTATGCATACGTGTGTTGTACTCACTGTCTTTCTCTATGCAGGTTTTGAGGGAAAACCAGCCAGCGCTACATTACTGTTACTGTTGCCTTTTCAGGTTTCCGGTTCCATACCTGCTTTCACTTCATCAAGCTGACGCCTCGCGCCCACTCACGTGCATTATCCTTACGCTTACTTGCTTGTGTTTCTGTTACTTTTATGTCGCTTTGTGTCTACCGTACTGTTTCTCTTTCTGTTCCACTTTGCGTCACCATGCCCATTGACATTTCCATTACAGGCACCATGTTACTGTGACAAGACATGCGTCGCCACCATTCCATCATACCACCGTGTTCGTACCTTTTTGTTCTCATTCAACACGTTACCTTGTGTGCCACTATTAGTGCTTCTGTTTTGTGTTGCTCTTCCTGTTACTATGCCAAAGACATCATGTGGTGGGAGTGCGGGGTCCTTGGGTCCCACGCCTCCGCTGCTGCATTACATGCCAGGAGCACAGGCCCTATGTGCTGCTATCCTTTGCTTTTCATTTGCACTTGCGTTTCTGTTATTTTTTGCCATTTGTGTCTACGAACACTGTTTCTCTTTCTGTTTCACTTTGCGTCCGTGCCATTGACATTTCCATTGCAGGCACCATGTTACTATGTGAACAAGACATCACGTGGCAGACTGTTCCGTCTATGCCACCATGTGCATTGCCCTTTCTGTTGTCATTTGAAACTATGCGTATCATGTGGCACCACTATTGAGATGCTTCTGTTTGTGTTGCTCTTCCTGTTACTATGCCACAAGACACTGCGGCGGGACCGGGCCCAAAAGGGCCCTCACGCTCCCGCTGACTGCATTACATCTACTATTTCTCGTTATCATTCTTAAAAAAAAGGCAATTAGAGGCAAAAAAACTCCATTTAATGCATTAGTTAGGGTTGTTCCACAGCCACAAAAGTGAGGAAATTCGCTGTTAGGTTGGAAACCCCTTGACCCCTACCCACCCCACCAACCGGCATTGGTGTGCATTGGGACTATGGGTCCAACCCACGCTCCCACTGCTGTTCACATGATTGGTGGTACCACCTCAGTTGGTAGTACAAGCACTCTATCAAATCTCAAGTTACTACAGTAACATATCCATTTGTTCAGTAGATGAACCAATGGGTCCATATCATGTCATATAGTCTTTTAGTCATGTACATCTTTTTCTTTACATATGTGCTCACAAAGAAAAGGAGTAAGACACTTTTACATAAAAAATATTACATGGAATAACAATGACAAATTACAATTAATAAAGTTATAAAAACAATATGATTCACAGTGAACTACTGTTACTGTTAATAACAGTAAATGCAACTACAAGAGTTGAAGTATTCCTGATATTGGAACATTTTTTTTATGTATGTGCAGTATTCTTACAACTATAAATCATGTACTATACTGAGTAATAGTTCTGAAAAAGTCAGGATATTCATGGCAAAAAACTCCGTTTAATGCATCAGTTAGGGTTGTTCCCAGCAACAAAGTGAGGAAATTAAGCTGTTAGGGTTGAAAACCTAACCGACCCACCCCCATCACGACATACACACAGACACACACACACACACTAGTGCAGGGAGGGACCAAGTCAACACAACCAATGACAGACATCCAGCAGCAGGTGACAGAAATAACAAACAATTGTCTAAATGTACTACGAGACATCCCCACCCACCTGACCAGGTACTGCATGCTCAGTGGAGATCAACAGCAAACTGAGGCCATGTACACCAAACGTACACATCCCTGATTGCAGCTGCACAACATACCACACTTAGTAGTTGCATGGCCTTACCTACCGATGCCCCACACCACACCACAACTGGTACTGTGCCGTTAGTCAATATAAATGCTGAAGGTGCATGATGACAGTTGTAGAAAGGTTTTAACACTAGTGAGTATACATTAATTAAGAGAAGTACATAACTTAAGTACAAGACACTAGGATGCTCAAGATAAAAGTAGTGTTACATTTAATATGTGATTTACATAGTAGTACATTTACTGCAATGGTTTACTCAAGATAGAGAGGCTGATGTAAACGTATGGAAAAGCATTGCCTGTTCAACGCTGTGAAATTTGTACTGCCAGTATCAGATGCATTCTTACTGATGAAGGTGTACTGCTGATGTATATACATAGACCTTCAGTGTGTTTCAATACTAAAGATGCAGTAAGTATTCTTTGTAAGAAACAATGTAATTGCATGGATCAGGCCAAGCAACTTCTAAATATCATAGCACTACTGAGCCAACAATGACGTACCTGTATCGGAGATGTATATAGGATAGATTTTCCTGTAGGCACTTACTGAGTATATGTTGTACCTGAGAAAGACAATCTCATTGCATCTGTGATGACTACCTTATTCAAATAGTGATACATTTACTATTGTTGCAATGAGTAATCTATGCCACTTATGGACACAGTGTAATTTTTTTAACAGTTGTTTCATACTCAGGCTGTATGCCTAGTGTTTGGGTTTGCCACACTTCTGTCACTGATGCTATCAAAATGATAACTATGTTAATTGTGGTACAACAGGAATCAAGTAGGTATAGTGTAGATAATAACAGAATGTCTTTCAGTATTGATTTAACTCACAATGTGGTAAGTGTACTAGGACAGCAAGGGTTATTCTCTATCACTGACTCTGTCACTTATAATCACACTAAGGTTTCAATGACTGTGATGATCAAGTTACACTGTTCATCTTCATGAGTTTATATTCACAGCCATTCTCCAGTAACTAGACAGTGTATGGTGTAACTGGGTGGGACACTGTGTTGCAAAGCTGCTGCAGTGCCTAGAAGAGGGAGAGTATCTACTCATAAAGACAATTAAGCAATAAGGCATGACCAACAGTTATGTTAAATGGTCTGTTAATCACCCTGTAGGGGTTTAATGTTGAATGAGGTGTAGCTGAGTGCCATATGTTGCTAGACAGTGATAAACTGACCATTAACATAATACCTGGGAGTGGCTTATTGCTATCATAATAAAACTGTTTTTTAAACATTAAACCATGTTCAACATATGGTTAGGCTCTACATGTATGTTAATAAAAACTAAACATAAGGCTGTTACAATGTTTACAGTCAATTAGAAAGCTGCATTTCTCAAACCCTTGTTATAATCAGAGATATTATATCTGTACAACTCCTAGGTTTTGCTGAACTCTATTGCTCAGGTGGCCCACCACATGTGGTGTGGTCTGGTGTGGGGCATCAGTAGGTAAGGCCATGCAACTACTAAGTGTGGTACGTTGTGTGCAGCTGCAATCAGGGATGTGTACGTTTGGTGTACATGGCCTCAGTTTTGCTGTTGATCTCCACTGAGCATGCAGTACCTGGTCAGGTGGGTGGGGATGTCTCGTAGTACATTTAGACAATTGTTTGTTATTTCTGTCACCTGCTGCTGGATGTCTGTCATTGGTTGTGTTAACTGGTCCTCCCCATACTTGCATATGTGTGTGTGTGTGTGTGTGTGTGTGTATGTATTAGGGTGAATTCGGAGTTAGGGTTTTCAACTCCTATCAGCTTATTTCTCACTTTTGTCGCTGGGATTATTCTCTAACTGGATGTATTAATGGAGTTTTTGCCATGAATATATATATATATATATATATATATATATATATATATATATATATATATATATATCTATCTATCTTTATATTCATTGCAAAAATCTCCATTAATGCATCAGTTAGGTTCATAGCACAGTGACAAAAGTTTTGAAATGTGCTGTTAGGGATCAGTCCCCTAACTCCTCATTCCCCCCCACACACACATATGCAAGCAGGGGAATGACCAAGGCAACACAACCAACGAGAGACAACCTGCATCAGGTAAAACACACAGTATGTCATCCACAGATAATTTATTGGAAATTAGAGTTTGGATAAGCCTATCAACAGCCATCGGATGCTTGCATTTATTTTTCTGATAGAGTGAATCAGTCCTAATAAGAAATTGCAGTAATAATAAAAGTAATGTTTTGTGGAATAGTTTACAAGAAAGATGTAAAAGCAACAATTGTAACAGCCAAAGCTAACCATAACATACTGCTAATGAGTATTTCCAAGTAATGCAGCAGTATAACAACATGTGGTACTGCTAGTTTCATGCCTGAGCAGTATCTGAAAAGTACTATGTATGTGTCAACTCTATTCTACAGCAAGCCAACTGTTGAATTATGACACATAAAAATCAATATTTTGAAAATTTATACAGACTATGTCTCATTGTATGAAGAAGATATGCCAGCAATAATGTGTCATCATACTCTGCTGGCAGTACAGAGTCAATCATACTGTATTTGGTTTTTCATTACACAGCGTTATGTGAAATTAGTAGTTTTGTGATTATTGTGCTTACAGATGTGACAGAGTGGTATAGCATCTCACAATCTTGAATGTGTCTTGCATGTGTGTGATTGTGTGTGTGTGTGTGTGTGTGTGTGTGAGTGAGGGGCAATGTTTCTCCAAGTTTTGCAAGATGGAGGTGGTGTGTGAGCTGCCTGAGCTGTGTTTGTTTCTCTGAGCTCTGAATTTTGTTTTTAAGTTGTTTTTGATTTTATCTTTCTTTAGTTCATTTGTTTTACTCGCTTGTTTGTTTATCCACTACTGCTGTGGTTCTGTGGTTTTGGTCTTTTGCACTATTTATAATTATAAAATTTGACTGACTCTTTGTGTTGGAGTAAACATCATAAGTCATGGCATTGCGGTCTCGATAGTGACCTGGATCAGCACTCAGCATTCTTAACGTACTTCTCCAAGAAGACCGCTGATGCTATGGGGCAGCCCTGGAATATCAATGGATTTACAATTCGAGGAGAGTTTGCTACCTCGGAGCCCTTTGTGATATCTGAAAACATATCCATCATACCCAATGGGATTGTGGACTTTGGTCTGTGAGTGAAACCCTTCTATTTCCTGCTTTATTTTGATCAGCACTGATATATTGCGGTGGGAGTGCTTGAAGTCTTGAGCCAGTTGTGGGTTTTTGCTGCCTGCCTGTGAATTAACGTTGGGGCAGTGAGAGCACCCGGAGCCCAGAGGCAACCTATGGAGGATTTTCTACTCCCATTCAGGTTGTCTTGGATGTGGTGAGATCACTTTCTTCTGGTGTACCAAGGACAGAAAAAAGCACCTCCTTCCCTTGGATTTTTAGGTAGGTGATCCTTTCCTCCTGATGTGGACGACTGGCAGGATCTTGGGTTGTTTAGGGAGGAACTGCTGGGGTTTGAACCAGAGGTTTCTTTCCCCTGTGGTTGTTGGTGAGGGGACTTCAGTGGCTGGTGGGTGGCTGGGGTTGAAGATTCCCCTCCTAGAGCAGCCTGCTACTACTGTAGGCTTTCCACTCCTGAAGGGGGGGTTGCATTCTGCCTTCAGGGCCATGACACCTGAGTAGGGATTGTGGCTGAATTCAGGTTGTGTTTTAGAGGGAACTCAGTGGGGCTTAATGGTGGGGGTCCCTCTGGGGATTCCTAAGATTTCTCTGTGGCGGGAGCTATTGCTTCCCTCTCAGGGGCCTATTTCTGGTCACAGCCCTTCAGCTTGATCCTGAACTCTGGTGTCTTGGCCTGAGTTTGGGAGTACTCTCAGGAAGGTATCAGAGAAGAACTGGCCTTCTGGAGCAATTTTTTGGTGCCTAGACTAAGAGGGGATGACAGCCCCTCCTGTTACTTTAAAGGAATCCTTGTTTGATCTTGGAAGACATCATTTGTACTTGGACGCTGACTTATTGAGATCACTGCAAGACTTGCATTGTCTGACTTTGCTTTAGAACTGAAAGGGTGACAGCCTCTCTTGTTTCAAAATATCCATTGAATTTTTGGACATTTGGACATCACATATTTGGACATTTTTATTTTTGTTTGTTTGATTTAATTTTGTTAGTGTCTTCTTTATATTTTATTTGGTTTAATTTGGGGTGGTTTATATAATTTTGTTTTGTAGAGTTTAGGTGTGAGAGTGTGGGGTTTTTAATATATGTGGAGGGCCTGCCACCACAGTCGTACGCTATTCGTCCTCCACTCTTCATGCTCTCAGCCCTTTATCCCCCTTGCCATTACAGCTGTCAACTTACGAGCACGGTAGAGTGCTGGGTATTGTGAGGAGGGGAGGAGGAGTTTTGGGGGGTGTGAACAGTGGAGGCTGAATGAGTGGGGACATCGTATTGGGGTAGTGGAAACCAGAAGATGCCCTGGGGTGAAATGGATTCTGGAGTGAGGTCACTCTTGTCTGGTTTCTATACCCAAGGACACTACTAATGATGTTGGGCAAGTGGTCTGTACCACTCCAGAAGTCCGTCCAACCCGGGTGGTGTTGTGTAATGCCAGATCCATAAGAAACAAGACTGCAGTTATTGCAGAACTTGTTGAGTCTGTGGATCTGGCTTGCATTACCAAGACCAGGCTGGAAGAAAATGCTGGTTCAGTTTTGGAGGAAGCAGTTCCAGCTGAGTACTTGGTGTTACACTGCCTGAGGTTGGACTGTGGGGGGGGGGTTGCGGTCTGTTTCAAGACCAAACTGGGCCTCGCACGTGTACCAGTTGAGGGAGCTGAGTCCTTTGAGTGTACTGTAGTGGCAGGTGTGGGTTGTAGAATTGTTCTTATTTATTGTCCACCAGGTGATGAGAAACATTTTCTACAGGAAGTAGCAGACTTCATCATTGACATGGTATTTGAGTGACCCAGGCTGATGGTCCTGGGTGACTTCAATGCCTGGGTCGATGATGAACTTTCGCAGTTTGGACAACACTTCCTCCAATTAATAACATCTTTGGGCCTTACACAAGTGGTTACTTCTGCCACTCATAAGAGTGGTCACTCCTTGGACTTAGTTTTCCTCCTGGGGATTTAGGCCCTTGATGTGTGGGTGAAACCTGTCACCTGGTCCAATCACTACACTGAAGGGTTCAGTTTTTACATCCCCCCTTGTAGGCCTACCCCTGTGGAGATGGTTAGGTACCGATCTTTATGAGATGTTAGTTCTACAGGCCTGGCAGTGGTGCTTGACCTATTGGAGTTTTCTGGAGTAAGCAATGATCCTGATGCCTTGGTGCTGGCCTATAATAGGGCCATCTCCTTGGCTCTCGATCAAATTGCTCCTGCCTCTGTTCGTTCTCTCCCCCTTCTACCTCGGTTCTCAAGGTTTGACAGGACCTTGAGGGAGATGTGGTGACAGGGACAAAGATTAAAGCATTGTTGGCAGAAAACTGCCCTTGATGCCAACCATCTTAGACTGATGGAACATTACCAACTCTATCATTCCGCAATCTCTCGTAAGAAGACAGAGTTCCTGTCCAGGGAGATTGTGGCTGCTCAGAACTGACCAGTTCAGCTTTTTCGAACTGTTGACAGACTGTGCAACCCAGACTGTCTCCAGGTTCGGAAAGCTTTTTCACAAGTGGAGTGTGATGAGCTTGCTCACTTCTTTGCAGATAAGGTGGCCAACATCAGGGCAGCACTCCAGCCTGCTCCCTCTATGGGAGAAGCTACAGATCGGCATTTGATCCCAGCCCCCGGTCTCTCCTGGAGTTCCTTTGACTGGCCTGAGTTCATTGATGTCATGAAGATTGTCCATAGTATGCACACTATATGCTGTAGTTTGGACCTGGGCCCAACTTCCCAGATAAAGGGTTGTCATGACATCATTGGCCCAGTCCTAGCACTGATAGTCTGGTGCTCCTTGGCTATGGGTAAGTTTCCTAGTTCCCTGAAGGAGGCAGTGGTGACATCCCTCCTGAAGAAAGCTTCCTTGGACCCCGACTGCCATGCCAATTACAGGCCAATCTTTAATCTTCCCTTTGTAGGGAAGATTATTGTGAAAGTAGTGGCTGCACAATTGGAAAACCATTTAACCATCCATGACATCTATGAACCACTCCAGTCTGGTTTTCAAAAGAGGCATAGTACCGAGACAGCACTGGTTTGGGTGCTCAATGATCTCCTGATGGCTAGAGATCAGAAGAGCCATTCCATCTTGGTTCTTCTTAATCTCTCATCAGCTTTTGACACCGTGGACCATGGGGTACTTCTCACACACCTGGAGTTCATCTGTGGCCTGTCAGGTACAGTCCTCAGGTGGTTCAGATCTTTCCTCACTGACAGAACTCGGAGAGTGGTGTCAGGGATAAATTCTTCCTGCCCAGTCTCTCTGATGTGTGGGGTCTCCCAGGGCTCAGTGTTGTCCCCCATGTTGCTCACAGTGTATATGCTGCCCCTCGGAGACATTGTAAGAAGGTATGGGCTAAGGTTTCACTGCTATGCAAATGATACCCAGCTCTACCTATCTTTTACACCCTACCAGGATAGAGCGTTCTTGGTCTTTAATAGCTGCCTCATCAAAATCCAGTGCTGGATGAATTCAAGCTGGCTGAAGTTGAACTTGGAGAAGACGGAAGTAATGGTTGTGGACCCGGGTCATAGGGTAGAGGGGATGGGAGCTGGTTTACCCTAAGGTTTATTTCTGGGAGATATCCAGCTCCCTACCTCCGAACAGGTGCGGAACTTGGGGGTGATTTTCGACAATCAGCTGACACTGCATTCGCAGTTGTCGGCAGTTGTCAAACTTTCCTTTTATCATCTTAGGAACATAGCCAAGATTAAGCACCTTGTTCCACCTGTGGATCTGCCTATGTTGGTCCACGCTTTTGTGACCTCATGCCTTGATTATTGCAACTCCCTTTATCTAGGGCTTCCTGCGGTTGATATCCGCCACTTGCAGCTGGTGTAGAATGCTGCGGTCTGGTTATTGATGGGTACATCTTGTGCCTGTCATATTTTACCAGTGTTGCGTGATCTGCAATGGCTGCCAGTTTAGTGGCAGATCACCTTTAAAGTTGGTCTTTTCACTTACAAAGCCCTACACGGACAGGGTCCAGACTACTTGAAAGAGCTTCTGGTTCCCTACTGCCCTAAGTGATCTCTCTGCTTGGTGGACGAGGGGTTGCTAGAGATTCTGAAGGTTACTTTAAAATATTAAGGCACTTGTGCTTTTATGTATGCTGCTCCCACTCTCTGGAATTCTCTACCCCATCCACTTCATAAGTGTGCATCCATGGAGGAATATTTGTGGTTGAAGATTTATTTTAATTAATTATTGTGATTTTAAGAGCTTAGACTATTGTTGGATTATGTTTTATTTATTATATTTGTAAGTACTGTAAGGCACCTTGAATTTAAGAAAGGCATGATATAAATAAAGTTTCATTATTATTATTTATTAATGTGGAGTTAGGGGATTGAACCCTAACAGCACATTTCCAAACTTTTGTCACCGTGGTATGAACCCATAACTGATGCATTAATGGAGTTTTTTTGCAATGAATTTCCCTTCTTTTTGAGAAAGTGCAATGTAACTGGTAACTGGTATGTGTAGTGGGAGCGCAGGCCCTCCAGGCCTTGCACTCCCTTCACATTGTCCATTTCTTTGTAATGGTGTGTGTATGTATGAGTGCAGGCCCTCTTGGCTCTGTGCTCCCACTCTCACATAAGTATGGAGCCATACAGCAGCTCTATAGGGCAAGGAACTCTTGTGCAACTGATGTGCCAATATCTCAGCAACTGTAGCAGCTACAAAAAAAATTCAAGTGTCATTGTAATCATGGCAGCAAGTACTCCATGCAATATAAATTGACTGATTACGTATCTCACATGGTTTGTGAGATACAGGCACAGAAATGCTCTGAAAAGACACCTTTGGAACCCTTGTAATATGTTTTTGCCAATATCTCTGTAACCATGGCAAGTAGGAAAAAAATTCCACTGCTTGTGTAATTGAATGTTTACAAAATTGTTTCTGCAGGTTAGCTTGTGAGCTAAGCTGCAGCTAGTGAAAAATTCATAGCTAGCTTTGTTTTCAAGATATGGGCGCCAAAAGGCTTCACAGGTGCCACAATGTTATCTTATGGGAAATTTCTCAACTTTGGAACACTGTAACGTTGGTCACCTTGAATGTTTTGGCACCAAACTATGAAAAGGCACATCTTCTGGACCAAGACTTTCCACCCTGCAAATTTCAGCCCAGAAGACGAAATTGTTCAATTGCAGGGTGATAGCAAATATTTGCTGTTTTTAAAAAAAATACTTTCACAAATCACGAACGTTTCGCAAAAAGTAGCATGAAACTTTTGCATTTGCAAAAGTATTTTGGCAGTTTCTTTCATGATTTGCAAAAATATTTTTTCTCCAATGTTTAAAACAGCATTTCTGGGGATCCCCCCCCAAAAAACAGATAGGGCTGGCATACTCAGGACCCGACTAGTTAAGCCCAACAATCAGTGTTTACCTAAAGGGTCCCAAATTTAAACACCAGACATTTTTCTGTCTCACTAACTGAAAACAAGATGGAGGCAGCATGAAAGTAAAAGGGCCATCTGCGAAAGTAAAATTGCATTTGAGAAACTTTCATGAGACATATATATATATTTTTTCCCTATTGACTATAATGGGAAATTTGTTTTTTGAATAACCTTTGAATGGTTTAATATTTTTACACCAAATCTTTGAAAGGCACATCAGTGACTCAGATTGCATGTTACCTGAAGAGTTTGGACCAAATGGACAAATTGTGCGGGCTCTGTGGGCGCGAGCAAAGAAACATGCAAAAAGTAAATTTGTTGTGTTTTTTGGGTGTTCTTTAGCTCCTCAATCATATATCTGACCATACTGCAACTTGGCAGATCCAGAGATGCATGATATCAGACCGCTCATGTAAAATTTCAGGCAAATCTATCTTATGGTGGCAAAGTTATTAAGGTGCAAATTTTAGGTTTGACATTAAAGTGCTTATTCAGCCCTGAATATACTGGCACTACTCACGCCAGTATAATATATATATATATATATATATATATATATATATATATATATATATATATACTATTGTACACCTTGATTGATGTTTCTGGCACTTAGTTGTTTGTTGATTACCTTGCCAATGAATGTTAAAGTGACTTGCACTTGATCTGGTTACTGTTTATGTCTGTGCACTGTTGTGTGCCCTTACTGTATCTCCCAATGATTGTGCCAGTTTCTAGCCTAGGTCGTGCCTGACAAAATGTCTTTGTATTAGTGTTCCAATCCAGTTAACAAATGAATAAATAAATAAATAAATATAGTTCTGCCTGGATGATTGCTATGACTGTTATTTATTCTGTTTCTTGTTCCTGCTATTTTCATGGCTAGGGTTTCTAATTTTCTGATTAATCAATATTTAGTTATTTGTTCTAATTGCTCCATAATTCAGCATGGTGTTGCACTATTTTTTGTTACTTATTATTGTAAAATAAGCACACAGAGATATGTGGATACTTTACATATATTTTATTTTTCCAGGTTATTTGTTTCATATGTAACAAAGAAAGTCATCCATCGATGTCTGTTACTGGTGGTCTAGCAACTTTCCCCCTCATCCGACCCTCCATTTCAGCACCCATCACCCCATACCCTCCCATAAACATAACACCAGTACTTGGGGTACCCAATCCCTCAGTGTCCCCTATGATTATCCATCATAGTTTTTGTTTTAAATACACCCTGCAAAAGAGAAAACTTTCCATCGATGTCTGTTGCAGCTGACACTGTAGTGACCACCCTCAAAAGCCCAACCCATGTTAACCCTTGCTGTGCCACCATAATTGCCACCACCCACTGCCCCCAAGCTCAACCAATGCCATTCAGTGTCACAGACATATATATCTATCTAAAATTCATTTATCTTCTAATTCTATCAGCTGTCTATTTCTTTCGCAGGGATCATAGTTTTTTTTAATACACCCTGCAAAAGAGGAAACCGTCCATCAATGTCTGTTGCAGATGACGCTTTTACTGGCACCCTCCCAAATCCAACCCATGTTATCCCTTACTGTGTCACCATAACTGTCACCCTCCACCCCCAAGCCCAACACATGCCTTACTGTGGTGCAACAGCAATACCAGTGGTGAACATACAGCATAGAGTAATGCTTGTTACCATTGTGTGTGCTTTTGAACAACAACTGGCTCTTTGTTTTTTTCTGACTCCCCACAATACAAGAGAGTCTGATTTTTAAAGAAATGTTTCTGAGATAAAATGACTCTCCACTATTTTTGTTTTAGTTTTTTCTTGAATTGGCACACATAAATACGTGGAGCTGATGAAGGATGTTTTGCCTCTTATGAAACCCAGCAGCTGGATGTGTTACACATAAAGTGGTTGACCCTCATTTGGCAACTTTAGATTCTTCACACTGCAGTATGCATTTAGCACACTGTCAGCACCTACACTTTATTCAGCACAATCAATAAAGTATAGGAACAGAAGTACAGAAAAGAGGGAGCTGCAGTCCATCTAGTCTTCCAGCAGCTTGCTCAACAGAAAGTACCATTTAAATCTTCCCTTTTAAGATGACTGTCTAGTCTATTCTTAAATGAATTCAGGTTGATACTGTTTATCATTGACATCAACAGTAAATTCCATGACTGCACCACTATTTGTGAAAACCACTGTTTTCTTTTGCTTGTTTTAAAATGTTTACCAGCAAACTGGAATGTGTGTCCACATATATACCTCACATTTTATTTTATTTCCGAACTTAAACATGTCCATAAATCAAGATTTGATACTGATTTGTAAACAGTAATTAAGTCCCATCTCATCCTCCTAATCTCCAAAGAGAACAGCCCCAGATTCTCCATTTTTTTCTACATAGCCCATGTCCTCTAGACAACTTATTATTACAATTGATCTCCTCTAGGCTCTTTCTGGGGTGGATGGGTGAGTGTAAAGTGGTCGACCCTCATTTGACAACTTTAGATTCTTCACACTATAGTATGCATTTAGCATCAACAACTATGCTTTATTCAGCACAATCAATAAAGTATAGGAACATAGGAAGTACAGAAAAGAGGGGGCTGAAGTCCATCTAGCCTACCCCCAGCTTGCTCAGCAGAAAGTACCATTTAAATCTTTCCTTTTAAGATGACTGTCTAGTCTATTCTTAAATTAATTTAGGTTAACACTGTTTATCAATAACATCTACAGGAAACTCATTGACTGCACCGCTGTCTGAGAAAACCACTTTTTTCTTTTGGTTGTTTTAAAAAGTTTACCGGCAAAATGGAATGTGTGTCCACTTATATACCTTACATTTTATTTTATTTCCAAACTTAGACATGTCCATAAATCAAGATTTGATATTGATTTGTTAACAGTAATTAAGTCCAATCTCATCCTCCTCATCTCCAAAGAGAACAGCCCCAGATTCTCCAACTTTTCTACATAGCCCATGTCCTCTAGACCACTTATTGTTACAGTTGATCTCCTCTGGACTCTTTCTAACCTGGTAATTTCACTCATGTTTGCAGTGACCAAAACTGGACACAATACTCTATATGTGGTCTGATGTCAAGAGCTCTGTAAATAGGAAGTATGGCACCTCTGTTCATAGAAACATAAAAACATAGTAGTTGATGGCAGATAAGGACCAGAAGGCCCATCCAGTCTGCTCATTTTTATGTTGTCACGCTTGTGCAGCCAACATCTTGTGGTAGTGCAGATTTGGAGGCACAGTCACTGTTGGGTGAATGCAGGGCACACACCAGTAGGTTCATCCCACATTCCCCAATCAGCCAGCAGCAGGGGCTGACACCCTGCCTAGCTAATGAGGTGAATACATGAGAGTAAAGATCTGTTGTAATGAGAGCAAAGCTCTTATGCAGCATGACCACAACAAGCCTCTCCCTACATGCAGGCAACATGGTGGCAGTGACTGCTGCTGTTGACTGTCAACACCCATATTTATTATGTGCTGATGGGGGTGCCCAATCCCCATTGGCATAATTTAACCCCCCCTTTTTTGATTGCTGAGGGGGTGCCCAATCACCCTCAGCATCATGCACCCCCCCAATAGTTTTTCTTTGCCAATGGGGGCCCAATCCCCATTGGCATGTATCCCTCCCTCCCTCCTCTTGAATTTTGCTGATGGGGGCTCACTCCCCATTGGCATAATGTGTTCCCTCCTCCCGTTTTTGCTTGCCGAGTGGATGCCCAATCCTCCTTGGCTCCTGTGGCCCCCCTTTCCTTGTTTGCTGATGGGGGTGCCCAATCCCCCATCAGCTAAAGCACCCACCCACACACACACACACACTCAGGTGGCATGCTGGGATCCCACTCCAGTGTGCCACAGCACCTATTAAAATGAAAATGATCCCCCGATGTCTTTTATTTTTTTTCACCTGTAAAGCAATAACGGTCCTTCGTACTCTTCCATCCCCCCTACCGCACCCACCCACTGTGCACCCTGCCTCCCCACACCCCCCACACCCCATACTTACCTCCAGAGTCTGACACGATAATCTTCAGTGGACCGGGAACATGTTTGCACTCTTCAAAGCCAACCGTGAACTGTGGAAATGCTGGTAAGCTGTATAATGGAATAAATAGGGGATATTCAACCTTAATGCATATCTCGGGCATTTTGGGGAATTTTTACACCAAATTTTCAACATGAGTTTTTGGGACCCCTCCTCATGAATTCTGGCACTGTCATATCGTTAATCGGTCCCGAAAGGTGATTTTGCAGTCACTGCATGGAATCACCTTCTGGGACCAATTAACAAGATGACAGTGACACTGTTCATGAGGTGGACTCTCAAAAAGCCTATGTTGCAAATTTGGTGGGAAAAATAAAAAAAAATGACTGTTTTACGAGCGTACATTGCACAGCTGCTACACAGGCTCGTACCTTCATGAATTCAAAATATTTTCATTCCAGATTTTCAACATTGTCATTTTTGTACACCTCCTTTTGAACAGAACAGCTGTCATTTTCACATGCTGGCCGGAATGTGTTTCCGCACTTCCGGCGCACAATAGCGTGGTCTCTGTGGGAAATCATTGTTTGGGCCAGATTATGTAAATGACAGTGACACTTTTCATGAGCAGAGGTCCTAAAATGCCAATGTTGAAAATTTGGTGACAATACTCCATAAAATGTCTGTGTTACGAGCGTGCGTTGGCAGATTGCAGGCACGCTCGATACGTTATGCATTTGTAATATTTTCACTCAGGATTTTCACCATTTGAATTTTTCCACACCTCTTGATGAACAGTACAGCTGACATTTCACATATCCTGCCCAAAATGTGTTTTCACATGTCCGGCACAGAATAGCATGGTTGCTGTGCAAAATCACTTTTTGGGACAGTTTGAGGAAATAATAGTGACACTGTACATAAGCAGAGGTGCTAAAATGTCTATGTTGAAAATTTGTTGCTGAACATCCACAAAATGACTGTGTTCCAAGCGTGCATTGCATATTTCCCATGCACACTTGTAACTTCACAAATTAGCAATATTTACATGCCACATTTTCAACACTGGCATTTTTTTACACCTCCTTATGAACTGTACAGCTGTCATTTTTTACATCCTGCCCAAAATGTTTTCCTGCACTACACTACCAAAGCCAATGCCAGCACGACAACATTCGGCATTGACAAATGCTTATTTTTCTACTTTATGAATGTGGCATACGCCTTTACTCAGTCAATGGCCTATCTATTCATACTCAGCTGTATTGCTACCTTATGCCTATCCCATGCTTCTTTGAAGCCCTACATCGTTATCATATCAACCACTTCCTGAGTTAGGCCATTCCATGCATCAACCACCGTTTCTGTGAAAAAGAACTTTCTCACATTACCCCTTAATCAGCTTCCCTCTAATCTCATGCTGTGTCCTTTTGTCCTGCTATTTTTCTTATATTGAAACATGTTAGACTCTTTCACCTTGTTAATGCCCTTAAGGTGATTGAATGTTTTGACCATATCAACCTCTCTCTCTCCTTTGGTCTAGTATACATACTAAGCTCCATTAATCTGTCCTCATATGTTTTCTGATGAAGTTGTTGCACCATTTTGGTTGCCATTCTCTGGGCTGCCTCCATTTTGTTAATGTCCTTGTGAAGGTGCGGCCTCCAGTACTGCATGCAGTACTCCAGATGGGGCCTAACCAATGTCCTGTAAAGAGGGATTATTACCTCACTCTTACAGCTTGTGATACCCCTACTAATACACCCCAACATCCTCCTAGCCTTACCTACTGCTTTAGTGGTGTACCTGGATGATTTCAGGTCATCTGTGATGATGATGCCCAAGTCTCTTTCATCCCTTGTGATTGCCAACAACTCCCCTCCCAGCCTATAGGTGGCTTCAGGGTTTCTATTCCCTATGTGTATGATCTTGCACTTCTTTGCATTAAACCCCAGTTGCCACTCTTCTGACCATTTTGCCAGTTTATCCAGATCTCTTCTCATTTTGCCCACCTCATCTGGATCATCTACTCTGTTGCAGATCTTGGTGTCCTCTGCAAACAGACAAACCTTACCCTCTAGTCCATCTGCAATGTCACTAATGAAGACATTGAAGAGGACTGGCCACAGGACTGATCCCTGAGGTACCCCACTTGTGACTTGCATCTCTTCTGACTGTATACCATTTATCACCACTCTCTGTTTTCTGCTTGCCAACTGGTTTGCCACCAAGTTGACCAACCTCTGACCCACCCAAAGCCTACCCAGCTTATTAATCAATCTTCTATGTGGAACAGTATCAAAAGCTTTGCTGAAGTCAAGGTAGGCGACATCAGCTGCACCCCCTTGGTCCACCACTCTGGTTACCCAGTCAAAGAAATCTATGAGATTAGTTTGACAGGACCTTCCTCTTGTAAACTCATGCTGTCTTGGATCCTGTACTCCTATGGATTCCAGGTGTTGCACTATCTTTTCCTTAAGGAGTGCTTCCATAATCTTGCCCAGTACTGAGGTAATACTGATTGGTCTGTAATTCTCTGCCTCTTCTCTGTTACCACTTTTGTGAAGCGAGATCACATAAGCCCTTCTCCTGTCTTCTGGGACCTCTCCTTTGCTCAGAGACTCACTAAACAGTTCTTATAATGGCTTTATTAATTCCCCCCTTAGCTCCTTAAGTACCCTGAGATGTATGCCATCCGGTCCCATTGCCTTGTCCACCCTGAGCTTAGCAAGTTCTTGAAGGACCCTTTCTTTTATGAAGGGACTTGTGCACATGTCCCTCTCCCCTGTGTCCATGATGCTAAGCAGTGGGCCTTGCCTTACCTTCTCCTCAATAAATACTGACCAGAAGTATCTATTAAGGATAGATGCTTTTCCTTGGTCCTCCTCCACACACTCCCCCTTATCCCATTTGATCTTATCAGTACCCCTTCTGGACTTTTTCCTTTCACTAATGTTTGTCTAGAAAGTCTTATCCCATTGAGGTGCCGTCTTTCAGATGAGATGTTGAACCGAGGTCCCATCTGCCTGGATTGGTGGTAGTTCGGGTGGATGTTAAAGATCCCATGGCACTTATTGAAAAGAGTAGGGAAATTTTTTTATTGAAAATATAACACATTATATACAATGCAGTATTACAGCATACAAATTCATGAAAAAGGAAAAATCAAGAACATAAAAAATAGTATAACTTACAATAACCTCAAATATAAGAAATACAGAATAAACACCCCCCCTTCCCCATGAAAAAAAGCAGTGTCCATTACAATAATCTGTTCCACCATACAAAGTAATCCATTCTAACAATATAATGGTTATAGTATAAAATCATATTCTGTCCATAATGATCTCCAAATATTACCATTGATGCTCAATTTCTCATTCAATTTTAAATGGACCAAATCCTGATAAACCTTAAAAAACAAATCAAGTATCAAAATATTTTGTTGTTGCAATACTAAGCGTCATCGCGATATCCAAATCCAATATAAAAAAAAAACGTGGATAATTTGCAAGGTATTAAGAGAACTGTTTGACATTTTATTGTAAGAAAACCCAAAAAATAAAAGATCAGCAGAGGGCGGGACCACTATCTTATTCTTCCAGCGATGTTTGACCACATCCCAAAAGTCTTGTACATAAGGGCAATGAAAATACATATGCTCCATAGTTTCTAAAAGAAAAGTACAACAGTCCCTCAGGAAATAACAATCTTGCAGTTGTTTATGCTTTTGATTATTGCGAACATTAATTTTTAAATGTAACTCCAACCACGCTGAATCCCACATATGAATAGGAATATGATCATTCAAAATATATGTAGCAATACCCTTTTGAACCTGCAGAGGTTTATCCACTAAAGGAGATTCAAAAAAGGAGTTACATAAAATCTCAAAATACAACTTCTTCCGAGGGAGACGTAAAACTTTATCCCATTTAACATCCCAGTGCTGAATTTTATCAAAAACTTCAGACCACTCCCTGGGGAGTCTTGGACGCCTTTTGTTTTTGTGGACAAATCGATCTGTCAACCATTCTTTCAGGACAACACAAAGTTTACTAGTAACAAAGGGAATCCAAAAAAAGATTGATGTTGCAACCATGGCAATATATTAGCATACAAAAAAACTGAAAAAAAAATATAAGAGGATTGAGCATGTTCAGGCCCCTGATTTAATATCTAAATATAGTATATTCCATTTAATTGGGTTCAAACGACTCCCCCAGATTCCCCCAAAAAAACATTGCATAACCGCCATTTCCAACCTTTTGGGTAATAAAAAAAAACAGAACTTAAATATAGGAAAACCGGAATCAAAAAGGTTTTTATCAAATAAACTCTTCTTTTTTTGAGACTTTCCATTTATTCCAGCCCACCACTTTCTTATAACCCGTCTGCAAGGCTATCGACCAACTGAAACCTGCACTATCATTACCCCCGAAGTAAATGCCTAAAATTTTGCATGGGGCTTGAGCAACTACAACCCTACCAGCCATTTCAACAGTAGTAGGGAATCCAGACAGCTGTAAGCAATGGGATTTTTGTACGTTAACTCTAGCTCCCATTGTATAACCTATGACTGTGATTAACTCACAGGCAGATTTAATGGAATTACAATCACGTAATATTAAACATAAATCATCTGCATATGCTACAACTTTCTCATACATCCTGGTACCATCGCATACACTCAATATCCGGGGAGATCTATTTAGGACTCGCAACATAGGGTCCAAAGCCAAAACATATAAGCATGGACTGAGGGGACAACCCTGGTGCACTCCCTTCAGAATATGATGTCTATTACCTAGCCAACCATTTTCAAATGGAATACTATATGCCAATGCATAGCAGAGTTGTAGCCAATGTATAAATAAAGGGGGAATTCCAAACCCTGCCAGGCATTGCCATAAATAAGGATGTGAAACTTCATCGAAAGCTTTGGCCTGGTCCAAACACACAATGTAACCTTCTATAGGAAGCAATCCATCCTTTGGATCTCTAGATGCCGAAATTTCCCTAAGACACAATAAAATATCCTTAATATTTCGTCCTGGGATAGAACAAAATTAAGAGCTGCTAACCAACTCGGGCATTACAAAGGACAGTCTATTACCTAAAAGTTTGGAAAAAATCTTGAAATCCACATTAAGCAAGGTTAGAGGCCACCAATTCCCAATGTCCGATCGATCTCCCTTTTTATAAAGAAAGATCAACAAACCTTCATACATTTGGGAGGGTAAATAAAATTTGTGCAAAAAAAAATTATATAAATTCACAAGTTCTGGAGCCATAATCTGCCACAAAACTTTATAGAACTCATTGAGCAAGCCATCTGATCCAGGAGAAACATTTGATTTAAGAGATGAAATAACGGCTTCTAGCGCCAATAATGTAAAATCAGAAGTCAAAACCTTTTGCTTTTCACTCGGAACTTGGGGAAGATCAGCAGCTGGTAATATCCAGTCCACTGAAGCAGAATTCTTATGATTCACCGCAAAAGTACAATTAACATGTGCATCTAAGGTTCGCATAATATCTACTTTATTCATAGCCAATAATCCTGCAGATGTCCTTAATGACGAAATCAACCTACGCTCACGAAGTTTCTGACAGGCTAAAAAAGGATT
This sequence comes from Neoceratodus forsteri, assembly GCA_016271365.2. NCBI lineage: Eukaryota > Metazoa > Chordata > Ceratodontiformes > Ceratodontidae > Neoceratodus > Neoceratodus forsteri. The sequence continues at coordinate 684,662,593 of CM028137.1, read as the reverse complement.
AGCATAGGCTGATTTGCCCTGTGTACCGAAAGATTGTTCCTTATTCAAAGATTTCAACCTATCATATTGGTATTGTGCCATATGCAATTTAGTAATCTTAATATCGTGTGACACATCTATCCCCTCCCAAAGTTTGAACAGACAAAAGTGACCGTAATGATTTCCTAAGGGCTAAATATTGTTCATAGTCTGTCAGTGCTCTATATTTCCCTATCGATTGGAGATAACTAATCAAACACTTTTTCAAATCAACCCACCAATCAGCAATAGAGTCATATTAAAAAATGGTAGTTTTCTTATCTTTCACAATAGCATGCAAATCCAGTACCACAGAAGATTGGGACAATAAAGATATGTTTAGTTTCCAGATCCCAGGACCCCTTTGTCTAGAGGAGGGTTTTCCAGTTTAACTCCAATCAAGCAATGATCCGAAGATTCTACAGGGTCATAAAGAAGTTTCTCAATTTTTAAAGATTGATGAATAAATAAAAAATCAATCCTAGAAGATAAAATACCCTTAAAAAAAGTGGGCTTAGCTTTAACCTTACCTAAAGAATGTGAATCCACCAACCCTGCAGAAGGAACGAGAGATTTTAAAAAGGATTTATCACAATATTGTTTACCTACATCAGTTCTAGTCTGGAGATTTATGTTAAAATCTCCGCCAAAAAATAGTTGGCGACTAGTATAAAGGAAAGGTTGAACCTTTTTCAACAAATCAATTCAGGATGCCTTCGTCTGTGGCCTGTATAAAGTAATTAAGTGGCAAGATAAACCTTTTAAAACCACATCCAATATAAAAACCCTCCCAGGTTCTAAATCGATCAACCTTTGTAAGCGTACCTCAGATGTATGAAAACAAACACCAACTCCGCTGCACGCTTCCTCCCCTATAGACCAATAAGATGGTCCCCAATGCCAATCCTTTTCTGCCTGTGAAACTTCAGTGCATGAGTGTAATCTTGTGTCTTGCAAAAAATAGACATCATAATGAAAATTAAATAATATACTAAAGGTAGTCAGCCTCTTCCTTGAGGATTTCAAACTGTTAACATTTAGCATAGTAATCGATATCGTAGAACATTCAGGGAGGGGGTTTAGGGCATTTCACACTCTACCTAGTTTGATGTTTTCTAGATCCTAGTTTAGTAGTTTTAGGAGGAACAGGCTTGTTTTTAACTAAAACTGCCTCATCATGCAAACCATAAGAATCTAACAATGGTTGAGCTTCATCCACCTGATCTCCCAAGGAAGAAAAAGCCTCAAACCTGTTTGCCAAAGGTAGAGGAGACAAAGTGGGATTACTCTGGCCAGACAAAGGAATGTCTTCTTGTTCCATTGATTCAACACTATGCAACTCAGAGTCTTGGTCAGGAATCCCAGGCAAATCATTTATCGTATCTTGTATTCCACTCACTGAGGGGGACACAACTAAAGCAGTCAAAGGTATCTGTTGCTGAGGGGAACCTTGAAGAGGCACAAGAGAAGTTCTCCCAACATCCAGGCTCTCAAGCCTAAATGGGGGATGAGAAGCACCATTTAAAAGAAGGGACCGATCCCCCAGAGAACCCATAAGCCTTGAAGGGATGGACAATCTATTTTCAACAAAATCTCCTCCACCTCTATCCCTCCCCCTATGGCTATTCCCCTTAAGGGGGTCAGGGTTAGTAAACTGTCTCCGAGCTTGAGCCAAATAATACTCCTGGTCTGAAGAGTCATCTGTGTCTATAGAAGCCCATGGGCAGTCTGAAAAGGAATGAGAATGCTCTTCACATAAATTGCATACAGGTAAAGCTACACAAGTCTGTGCAGCATGACCTAGTACACCACACCGAAAACATTTAATTTGATCACAAGAAGTATTCAAATGAGACAAGGAGCCACATTTACAACAACTCTTTGGTTGGCCTGCATAAAAAATAATACCTCTATCGTGGCCCAAGAAGAAGGAACTGGGCAAATGTTGTATACCTTCTTCAGTTTGGTGCAATTTGACTCTTACCAACCATCCCCCATTCCAAAAACCATTTTCCTCAATAATAGGTTTAGGTTTGTCATGCACTGAACAATGTTTTTCTAGCCAAAACATTATATTGGAAATATTCACACCTTCATTCCTAAAAAGTATTGTCACAAACTTCATCATAGGTTTCGTAATAGGAATTGCTACAAAATCTTTCCTAATCTCCTGGTCCTTAACATCATAGTAAATACGCCAAAATTTATCAAGAGAATTGACAGAGCAAAAGCTAATGTCATAAGTATGATCTCCGGGTGGATGAATTTATGCATAAACTTAAGGTCTTCCCAACCCATACCCGGTCCGGAACCACTGGAGCAGTCCCTTTGAATTTAAGTCTAACTAAAAACCTGCGCTTAGCTGCAACAGCAGGTTTGCGAAATAACCCAGCATCAGTTTGAGGGCCAGCGGTCTTGGTCAAATCTGGAATACTGCGAGAACAAACCGGTTGAAGAGGAGGAACTAAGATTATACCTGAGTCTGAGACAGGAACAGCACAATGTTCAGTTCTTAATGGAAAAGAGCCTTTATTTACAACACATCCAGCAGCAACAGTGGCTTGCGTCAAAACAGTGTCCAGGGAAATGTCAGCGCCTGGCGCAGCAGGTATTCTAGTCTGCTCACTTTGAGGCTACGCATCCTCAGTAACAATTTCAAGAGACTTAGATTTAGTAGAAGCATCTTCCATCAAAGAAGCTGGAAATAGTTTGAGAGGGGCAGACTGATGAGAAGAACTCAGAGGAGAACCTGGAATTGGTATATCTGGGTCAGGTATCCACTTATCCTCCGCCCATAGCCAGCCAGCCCGACTCCATGCAGTGTCCGGAGAACATTCCGACAATTGATCAGGAATATCCATGGATAATGAAGTATCATAAAAAGGTTCTGAATGCATCATTGGCACATCTGTCGTATCTGAAGGTAAATGTTTATTCCCTTCAGTCAAAGATCCAACAATGGAACGCTTTCGTTTAGAGCATTCTGCATCCAGTTTTTGTCGACACGTCAGGTAATCCTGCTCCGCAGCCAAAAGCAAATCCAACAAATGTAACTTTTTCTGTTCTAACTCTCTATGGAGCCATAATTCTTCTGCCTGAGTGTCAGCACAACTCAAATTAATATCAGGAATAGCCATATCATCTTGCAGTAAAGCAGGAGACAGCACTGAACCGTCCATATCCAAAACGGGAAAAGCAATAGTCAAAGGTTCAAAGCTCGATACAGAATGACCATTCTCCTTCACCACCTTCTCACAACTGAGGTCGTCCATCTCTGCAGACCGATGGACAGTGCCACCCGCCTACAGAGTAGAGGAATTTCCCCCGTGTCCTGGCCAAATTTCCCTCATTAACGAAAAATACCACCAACAGCTTAATCTGGTTCAAGGTCAGTTGACATTCATCTGTATCCCCCTCCCCTGGGTTGTGCCTGAAAATAGGCAGGATTTGTCTAGTGCACTTACCCGGTCAACAAAAACTAAATAAATAAAATACAATTCTTTTACTGTTCATGCTAGTGTTTCCTTGGTTTGGGCCTTTGCCTGTCTTACTGCCTTCCCTGCTTCCCTTAGGGAAGTTTGGTATGCCTCCCTATCTTCATCTCACTGTGTTCACTTGTATTTCCTGAAGGCCAGTCTTTTGGTTCTGACCTTTTTTGCTACTGTTTTTTAAAACCAAAGTGGTTTTCTCCTTTTTTTGCACTTGCTTTTCTCCCTAATACAATGGGATGTTGCTTCAAATATTGCATCCTTAATGCTTGTCTACTTTGCATGTCCCCCCTCATCTGTATTTCTTTTTGCCAGGGCTAGCTTAACTCTTTTGGCCATCTTATCAAAGTCAGCTCCTCTGAAGTCCTATATTTTTGCTTTGAATGAGATGATTTAGTTCTAGTGGTCAAATTGAACCATACCATGTGAAGGTCACTGGCCCCCAGGTGACCTTATACCTGGAGCTCTGTGATCCTATCTCCATTAGTCATTACTAGATCTAGAATAGTCCTGTCTCTTGTGGTTGTTGTACCAGTTGTTTGTGGCCTTCCCCCAGCAAGGAATCCACTATGTGTCTATTTCTGGTGGATGTTCCTGCTGATATTGACCAATCTGTATCAGGAATGTTGAAGTCTCCCATTATCAGAACCTCCCCTTTAGCTGTCATGTTTTGTATATCTTCTAACACTAATGTGTCTAAGTCCTCACCCTGGTCTGGAGGCCTGTAGACAACCCCAGTTCATATGGCTATTCCATTTACTGTTTTCAGGGTTATCCACAGTTTTTCTGGCTCCAGATGTGTATTCTGAATTTCTATAGCTTTGATATTTCCATTAGCATAAAGGGCTACTCTCCCCCCCTTTGGCACTTCAGTCTCTTCTGAACATCACATAGCCTGGTACTGAAGTCTCCCAAGTGTGGTTACTGGTGAAGCATGTCTCGCGAATGGCTACTATGCCCAGTTTAGCCTCTGTCATTCTTGCCTGCAGGTCTGGGATTTTGTTTCCCAGACTGCAGGCATTTGAGTTCATAGAAACATAGAATCTGATGGCAGATAAGGACCACTTGGCCCACCTAGTCTGCCCATTTCCCTGATTTTCCATTAGCCAGATTTTGGTGTGTTAGTTTTTGGGCAAGATCTGGCATTTCCCCTGCGTATCATATGGGGAGCCAGACCTTTTTCTTTACTTGGTGATGTAAATGAACTACAAACATGCTGAACTCCTTTTTGATCACTAGCTGAGGGGGAAGGGGTGTTCTTCCCATTTGATGTATCAGGTGCTGCACCCCTCTCCCCATTGGCTAGTTTAATATTTTGCAAATATGTCAAACTTCTGTCCCAATTCACTGACTCCCTCCTTAGGCAGATGCAGTATATCAAATTTAAAGAACTTTCACTCCCAAAACTGTTGCTAGTTACCTACAAATTTGTGTCCTTTCTCCTGGCACCAGCCCTTAAGCCACATATTTAGCTCCCCTATCTCCCCTTCTCTGACCTTGCGTCCATCTGACCCCGTCTCCCAGACTGGCAGGACCTCAGAGAAGGAGATGCCAGATGAAAAAGATGACAGTTTGTTTCCCAGCCTAGTCAGGTGTTCCTTGGTCTCCACAACTGACTGGCTGGAGAGATCATTAGTCCTTATGTGTACCAGGACATTAATGTTTTCTCCTGTTCCCTGCATGATTTTAGCAATGCAGTCAGTGTCTTTCCATGCTGATGTATATGGGAGACATCTGATCATTACACCCGGCTGGAGGTAGGCATCAAATCCCCAAATCATGGCGTCTCCTATGATCAGAACTATTTCTTGTGTTGTTGTTTTTTGTTGTGGTCCCTGTTTTGGGTGAGTTTTGTTGTGCTAGCTCCTGTGCTGCAATGTCCTGCTCTGCAGTGTCCTCTGCCCCTTCGTTTGATTTTGGAGATAGAGGCAGATACCTGTTTGTAGTTTTTATATGGTTTGTGGAGATGATATGTTGGAGAGCATTGAGTGTTGGGGCACCCAATTTGCCCCTCCTAACCACCTGCCAACCTCCTGGACCAACTACCCTCTGTGGTTAAGGTGCATCAGTTGGATGTTGGGGAAATGGCAGATGGTTCTTATAATATATTTCCTCCTGAATATGAGATTTGAGGCACGCAATCTCTGCCCATGCTGCCTGGAGCTGAGCCTTTAGATCTCCAATGGTCCAGAATGTAGGACAGCACCCTAAATCCTGTATAACTGCCCTTTTGAAAAGTGTCCTGCAGTGCCTGCAGTTAGTAATATCCATTCCACTTGAGTTACCGAGTTTATAACCTGATCTGAATAAATAGAAGGAGGAAAATGAAAGCAAAAGTTTTATTTTATTTTTATTTGTTTGAATTTTTTTTGGTTTGTTCTTTTAAGTTGTTTTTTGTTTTTTACTTGTGTCCTTGTAAGTGAGATCACTGTGTGGCTGCCCCTCTGATCCTTCCCTTTCTGCTTTGCTACAGGAAATGTCATGACAGTGCTATTCTATAAAAGGAGTGTAGCATGGGGTGGTTGGGGATGGTGTGGGTGGTGCGCCCTACCCCTGCTGAAAAAGAAGAACCACTGATGAAAAAAACAAGGAGGTTAGAGTGTAAACAATCAACCAACAACAAATGCAGTAGCCCTGAAAGCTTAGACTAATGATAGATAAAATTGTAAACCCTGTAAGCACCACCTGTACGAATTTCACATGAGATATACCCTGCAAAAAAACACTTTGTTACAGAGAAAAATAAAGCAGTAACAGAAGACATACCTTGCAAAAAACAATTTGATTCAGAGATTACAGCAGTTATCTGTAAACACAAGACAGTAACAACCCTGTAGGCACACCCTGTAATAATGCAGCAGAAGGTATACCTTGCAACAGCAGTTTGCATCAGAGAAGATTACAGCAGTAAAATGTAAGCAAAAAACAGTATCTAATCTTGTGAGCACAAAAGAAAATAACAACAGACAGTAAATCTGCCTAGCAGAAAAAAACCTTAATCTTTTTCCTTGCTCTGATAATGTTCCTGCTCATTGTGTTCCTTTTAACACATCCTATGAGCCTATTACACTTTCTGATTCTCTCATTTGTAGACTGCATAAATATACCTGACCCTGTTATGTTGTATTATGGAATGTATATCTAAAACTCTCTATTTCTTCAGTGGATTATTTTTTTTTTTCCTGCAGATGTGCTGCCCTCTCTTTTCATCAATTTACTAAAAAAATTAAAATATAGTGGTTGGCAAAATTGGGAAAATCCTGCATGTTTGATTTGAAATGCCTGAATTGTACATAATCTTTGCTTAATTTCATGCATTTTTGTTAATTATTGCAGTACATTTTAATAGCACAAATTCACATTAGGAAAATGTGCAATTTTCAAATAGCACTTTATTACTGAAAAGAAATATGGAGTCTAAAAATAGTGCCACAATAACAGATGTAAGATTGAACAGGGTTGCAGTTACAAAAACATGGCTAAATGAGAGCCATGAATGGGATGTTGCAATCCCAGGTTGCAAATTATTCAGGAAAGACAGAAAAGGATGTAGTAGTGGGGGGGGGTGTTGTGTTATATATAAGGAAGGACATAAAAGCTATGATGGTCCAAAGGTCCCAAGATGAACCTGAGGTGCTCTGGGTCACTCTCAAACTGGGCTTATGCTCAGCCCTCAGATTAGGAGTGAGATACTGGCCTCCCTCACCAGGGGCAGAAGGAAACAAAGCAAAGCTTGAAAACATACTAAAGATGGCCGAAAACAGAGAAATCATGCTGCTGCTGCTGGGGGACTTCAACCTCCCAGACATGGACTGAAACTCCTGCACAGCATCCACAACTAGGAGCAGAAATTTCCTAAACACCTTGAGAGGGGCTGGACTTAATCATCTTGTCATGGCCCTCACTAGAGGAAACACAGTCCTGGACCTAGTGCTCACAGACAGTGGCAAGGTCCAGGAGATGGAGGTGGGGTGCCATTTGGGATCAAGTGACCACAAATCTATCTGGTTCAAGGTCCAAAAGGCCAAGGAACAAGTCACACTAAGACATGAGTCATAGACTTCAGAAGAACAGACGTCGATCAGATGAGAATATGCTTTAGGGATATCCTCAAGAAAAGGCAAAAGGAGGGTAGAGGAATGGTGGATAAACATAAGAAACACACTAGTGGAGGTTACTGCAAAATACTCCACGCTAGTCAATAAGATGAAGAAAAAAAATGTTATGGTTCACAAAGGAGGTGGCAGCTGCAGCAAGGGAAAAGAGACTAGCATTCCAAAGATATAAGGGCTCAAACAGCAAAATAGATAGGGAGGCATACAAGTGCAGCTTGAAGGAGGCTGGAAGGGTGATCAGAAAATCAGAGGCACAGACTGAGGAAGACATAGTGTGTGGGTTAAAGGAGGCAATAAGACCTTCTTTAGGCACATAAGTGACAAAAGAAAAAACAAAGGAGGCATTGTCAGGCTCAGAAGCAGGGGTGGAAAGAGGGTAGAAGAAGACATTGAAAAGGCAGAAGTCTCAAATGAATACTTCTGCTCAGACTTTGCTAAGGAGGCACCTGGTAATGGACCCACCCCAAAGTGGGATAGAAGTCACCTAGGGGGAATGGACACAAGCCCATTCACAATAGAGATGGTAAGGACAGAATTAAAGAAACTAAAGGTAGATAAAGCCATGGGGCCAGATGAAGTCCACCCATGCATATTGAGGGAACTTAGTGATGAACTGGCAGCACCACTAGTGGATCTTTTTAGCGGATCACACAGAAGGCTGCTAAGCACACTCAACCATAAAGGAGTGGGGCAGGAAGTGATAACATGGATGACTAGCTGGCTTGGACAAATAACTCAATCCATGACAGTAAATTGGGCAGCATCAGGAGATAGGGAAGTGACAAGCAGGGTGCCACAGGGATCCATTCTCGGATGATTACTCTTTAATATCTTCATCAGAGATATCACAGAGGAGTTGAGTGAGAAGGTCTACCTCTTTGCAGATGACACAAAGCTCTGCAACAGGGTGGACACTGCACAGGGGGTAGAGCAAATGAAAAATGACTTACTCAGGCTGGAACATTGGTCCAAATTGTGGCAATTAAAATTCAATGTGAAAAAGTGCAAAGTTATGCATCTAGGCTGAAGCAACCCAGAGACAGACTACTACCTGGGAGGGAAGAAGCTAGCAACCATCCATCAGGAGAGGGATCTAGAGGTTATCATATCAGACAATTTTAAGGTAGGTGGACAATGCAAAACAGCAGCAAAGAAGGCCAGCAGGACACTGGGATGCATAGGAAGGGGCATCACAAGTAGAAGAAAGGAGATGATCCTGCCACTGTACAGGTCCCTGGTGAGATCCCACCTTGAGTACTGCATCCAGTTCTGGAGACCTTATCTCAGGAAGGACATAGATAGATTTGAGACAGTACAGAGGAAGGCAACAAAAATGATACACAGTCTCCATAAGTTGTCATACTCAAGCAGGTTACAGGAACTCAACATGTACTCCCTGGAACAACATAGGGATAGAGGGGACATGACTAAGACATTCAAGTTTCTGAAGGGTATAAACACAGTCTCCACCCAGGAGCTCTTTATGGTCAATAGCACCAGTAGAACAAGAGGACATGAGAGGAAATTGAGGGGAGGAAGATTCAGGGGTAACATGTGAAGGTTTTTCTTCACACGGAGAGTGGTTGACCTATGGAATGGTCTACCAGCTGGAGTAATTGACTCCAAAACAGTAGGGAAATTCAAAGCAGCTTGGGACAGACACAAGGGAATTGTCTCACATAAATCCTAAAAAGGGGAGGTAGGGCTCAGGGCAGACTAGATGGATCTTTGGTCCCCATCTGCCATCAATTTCTATGTTTCTATGACAGTATATGGATGGAAATTTGTGCAGTTTCATGCTTTTTGTAAACTGCTGACATTTATCACCAAAGAAGTAAAATTATCCATAGATAAAGTAAAAAGATCAATGTGTTTTTGTGGCAATTTTTGAAACCCCACATTTAAAGGAACACTGTGTCAACCCTCTTAGGCCCCAAAGTGTCCCTAGTTTAAACAAACTCTGGTCAGTATCAATATGGCTGTGGAAAGCTTTTATGAGTGGCAAGAGTGGTGAAAAGAATACGCGGTTCTCTCGCTACACCGGAGTCAGCCATAATACTGCAGCAATTACAGTACTGCTCATGCGTGATACTCGCACATGTGCAGTTTGTCCCAGAGTCAGCCTTGCACAACATGGCAGTATTGACATAACTATGTGTAGCAACCCAGTCCCCTGGGGTTACTAGAATCTCGTTAGTACTGGTCTTAGGCAGATAGGAAAATGCAGATGGTTGTTGGGAGCTCATTAGAGGCTTTCTAGATAGTGAAATTATTGTTTACTCAGCTAGCCTGAGAGAAGGATGATTATGTCATTTAGAACTCTGGCAGCAGCATAAACATTTTAGAGTCAGCTGCTCTCAGGGAGCTTAGAATGTTCATCAGTAAGTTCAAGTATGGCAGTCAGAGTGGAAGGAGGTCTGCCATTGGGGCTCTTTCAAAGGGAGTCCTGTTATTTCCAACCCTAGTTTGGTAAAATCTTCACTTTGCCTGTGAAGTTGTAGAGACCATTTGCCTGCAGGACTCTTTAGTTTCACTCCAGGGGGAGTGAGAGGGACTGCAGTTCTAATGGATCCAAGGGGCAATCCCTTGAAGATTCTGAAGTTTACAGCTGCCCTAAGGAAGAACAATGAATAGAATCTGTTAGCTACCATAGAAAGAAAGGTGCCTTTTGTTCTTTCCATTATGGGGAGTAAGGAACAACTAATCTGTGAGTATAAAATTGAAGACTGTTCTGGGAGGGAGTTGTATGAGGTGTGTGTGCCCTAGATATGGCTTGATCACACCAGTCAGGACCCCTTTGACCACAACTGTGCTGAATTTAAAGTTAAAAGTTGGGAGTCTTTAGCAATTCATTGGGGATTGGAGACTCATTTTATGTATCCCTGAAGGAATGGCAGAAGCTGTTTGGGGCAAAGGGTGGGGGGGAAACCATCTGGAATTTCAGGCAGAGCTAACTTGTTCATGGATGGGCACCACTGTTCTCTAAACAAAGACCATGCACCAGGAGGATTTTAAAGTGTGTGGCACAGCCCACAGATTTACACTTTGGAAATGAAAATGTGTGGATAATGTTTAAATGTGTGCCACATCCCACAGATATACACTTTGGAAGAGAGAAAGAGATGTTTTTGTGGAAAACTGTACTGCCTAGCAAAGTATCCTGCAAAAGGGAGTGTGCCTGTATTGCACTGACAAACCTTTGGGGGGGATCACCCTTACTTTAAGTAACATCTGTAAATAAAGCCATACTGCAAAATCCCAGTTACTGCCTTGGACATTCCACTTATTGCTTCTAGTGTGAATGTTATTGGATCCCCTCAGCAGTTAGGGCTAGCATACGCCTAGCATCCTCTCCCCTGGACCTGGTTTTAATAAAAAGGTTTATTTTAGTATATATCCCCACCCCCATCCTCAAGATAATGAGCCTGGTATACACTGGAATGCTAGGGGTGGCACCATCTGTGTAGTTCTGCCAAAGTAAATTGTGGGGAGCTGGCTAGCCAAAGGTGGCATGGGGGTTAAATATGTATGCACGATACTTGTCCATGCACAGTGTAAATCAGTGCTTCCATGTTGCACATGGCAGCCTTCACATCCACAGTTGTGGAAAGAAAAAGTAGTGCACCAGGAAGTGGGTATGTTTATGCAGCCCACGGAGGGGAAGGGCTGAGTAAACAGAATCACTGAAAACTATCCCAGAGCACTGTGGCAGAACATCAGACAGCGGTCCAGTTACGTGCTTCCACAGAGATCTTATACAAATCTGATGATGGCATAACATCTGTGGAGCTTGGCCCACACAGCCGTAAAAATCAGACTCAAGAGGAGACAATTTACAAACTAAAGATCAAGTCTGGGACTTGCTCTTCATCACAGTCAACTTTGCATCCATTTTTAAGCAGTAATTTCTGTAAATGTGCCTTAACCATCTTGATCTCAGTGCTGGTAGACTACGTCTGGTTTGCTTCTAATTGCATTAGGAGAGGGTAGTAGCAGTCTTGAAGTGGTAGCTGGTGGTGGTGGCATGCTCTGAAAAAAAGTGGTCCTCATGCTTGTCTGCGCATTTTAGAAAGGACCCTTTTCCTTGTTTTTGCTGTAAAAAACTGATCTCTTCAACACAAAAACAAGAAGTCAGATGTGGTCTCCAACCCTTTCCCACCTTTTTGCTTCAAGTGAGGAATAACGTGATTATGGGTTTGCATCAGATGTACAGTGGCACCTATAGTTGTATAATATTGTTAAACAGCAATCAACTGTACGTAAAAGCTTTCTTTTTTAAAATGCGTGTTTTCTCAATGTTGTCAATACCACTACACCCATTTTGTACTCTGCCTCTGGATTTCTTTGCCCAAAGTGCATTATTTTACATTTTTTTGTCTAGGACAACAAGGCATTTCAAATGAGGGTATTCACTAATCTAAATTCTTTATAGTTTTTTTTTTTAAATAGCCATCAGAAATGTGAATTTTGTAAAAATAAAAATTGAAATACAGGTAATAAGATGTCAATATTTTACATAATATAAGGAATTCAGATTAGTGACTACACTCATTTGAAATGTCTTTTTGTCCTGAACAGCTTTCACGCTGGTTGTGTTTGTGCACCTGGAACAGTTTTAAAGGAATTTAGATACATATGGAATGTGTACACATTTGCTAAAAATTCTGCCCAGTGCCTTAGGAAGATTTTCAAAGAAAAGCAATTTGGAGTTCTGTCTCCAACATTCTAAACACACAATAGGTCTGAATGAGTTAAAGAGGACAGGAATTCATTACTTATGTGCAGTTGTTTGAAATGTCTCTATTTTTGTAAATTATATTCATACCTCCAAAGGATCTCTATTTAACTGTGCCTGAATAAAAGTTGAAGCTATCAGTTGTGTTTTGTTTTGGTGTTATTTAATACAACAGCAGATTAGGTCCATATGGGCATATGTTCATACATGGACATATTAGGATATCGGTATCTCTGTTACAAGGGGGTCTGTGTTAGGTTTGAGTTTTGAATGGACACATACACTACTCACTTGTTACAGAATTGCAGCTTTATCATGTTTAAGATGGTATAGGTTTGACTATTCATGAGTAATATGGACTACTTATTGAGCTGGATTCACAAAGCACTTGTGCTTGGCACATCTCGGATGCCCCGGCATAAATGAGATGGGCCGAGCACAAACTGTGATATTCACAGAAGATGCACTGGGGGATGTTCCTGGTTCAACCCCTCTGTGCATATTACACTTTGCCCAGCCTGAGAAACGAAGGCGCATCCCCCTTCTAGGGCTAGGAAACCAATGGGGTAGCACATCTCCAGATGCACTGCTCCCAAAGTTGCCATTCACAGCCACTAACATGCAAATGGGGCCATTAAGCATGCAAGGTGCAATGGGGCCATTTGCATGTCATTATGGCCTCATTTGCATGATTATTGCAGGAATGCGCCAGGCAGGATGCGCCAGGCACCCTGCAAGCAAAGCCCAATCATGTCCAGAGTGGAAACATGAAAAATTCCCCTGATTGCTGTGTGTACCCCCCTCCCACCCTGAAGTCCAGTCATGTCTGAAAGAAACCCCAAACGCCCTGGTAGTCTAGTGCCCACCTCCCTCCCTGACCCAATCACACCATGGTCCCGAATTCCAAATTCACCCAGTGGTCCAGTGGCCCCCCCACATATTCAGGCACCCCTCCCCACCCTGGTCCCCATCCCAGCAAATCCTGAAGATCGGCAGGCAGCACTACCCACCTGCATACCACCATAGTTGCTCAATGACAGAGCCATCTGTGAATGACAGCTACTGTACTACTGTAAGCAGATTGGAGATGCTGTCAATCAATGGGGTTGCAATGCATACTGTAGGGTGTCATTCACAACTTTGTATGCCTTGTAAGCCCATTGGTTGACAGGGTCTCCAATGGGCTTCAGATAATACAACAATGCATTCACAGACAGTCATGTCAGGCAGGCAACATCGCGGCATGTGGTGGCTTGTGCTGCCCATCAATCTTCGGACTTACTGGGACAGGTGAGTGGTGGGGAGGGAACTGAGGGATGGGGGGTCCACTGAACCACCAGGGTGGACTTGGAATACAGGGTGATAGCTGCAGAATAAGGGGTGCTAGCTGCACATTCAAGCAGACTTGATAGACCTCTAGGCCTTTATCTGCTGGCAAATTTTATATGTTCATATGTTTGTAATTCATTGGTGCAAACTGGTCAGGGTGGGGGGTTCCATTACACTACCAGGCCTTCCGCAGAATGGACATTACAGTTACCAGTGATGTAGGCAGGAAGGGGGGTTACACTGCACTACATGGGATGTTACCAGGGAATATCATAGTATTGCAGGGATTTGGGCAGGGATGGGCCACTGGACCACCAGGGATAGATGTGGTTTCAGATCATCAATGCAATCATGTTTAGGCAAGGTGGGGATCCAATAGCCTACCAGGGCTGACTTCCTGTCATCATGGCATGATGGGGCTACAGACAGGAAGGGGGTGACCAATGGACTGCCAGGGTAGGTAGTCTGCCATGCTGCTGTCTGCAGTACAGCAGCCTGCCTGTTGGTGGATACCCACTTAAGCCTACTTATTGTAGACTTATCTTTGGGAGGCGTATCTCTAGAATTGCTCTGGGAATGTGCCTCTGAGTTGGGTTGTGAATGGGGCTGCACACCAAATGCATGGACTTTCCCCCTGCACAACCCTTACAGATGAGCTGCATAACATTATGGGTGGTGTGCGGTGTCTCAGTCTCCTTAAAGAATTGTGCCAGTGTGGAAGTCGGAGATGTGCTGGTGCAAATCAGAGGCACAGGGAGCATGCCTTTTGTGAATCCTGCCCATTGTACACAGAGTTAAAGAAAAATATATCTGAACAGTACTTACCTTGTATAAAATTTGATTGACACCACTGTGTGAAACAGCCGGTGAATGCTTAATTTACACTAGGGCAGGTTGTCTTCAAACCTATTTTTTACTTAAGGCATAGATATTTTCATATTTATAAGACTGTTAACATCATTTACTATGTATTGCTTAAACTTATTTTTCTTGTGGTTTTTAATCATTGTCATTTACTAATGCTGTCACAGACACAACCACAGATGGTTTTAAAATGAAGCTTCAGTTGGTTTATAAGCTTTTCTCAGGGAGTGAATTTTCAGGTCAGTGACATTTGACCTTGGGACAGCTTTCTTTTGATGGAACATTTGCTGTCTTTATATGGTTATGTTGTTTTTTTTGAAAGCAGTTTTAACTAATATCATCCTTACCAACTTTTCATCTGGTTTTTTTTTGTATGAGCTGGGTTTTGAGAAAATATGTTCTTCTAAAACAACTGCTAGTGTTTTCTGATGAAGGATTCTGTGTAACCTGAAAGCTAAAAGCACATGTGTTCTTTTGTAACAACACTGTTGGTCCAATAAAATATATCAAATCATCTGTTTCTGTGGATCTTGTGT
The DNA here is from genome assembly GCA_016271365.2 of Neoceratodus forsteri. NCBI lineage: Eukaryota > Metazoa > Chordata > Ceratodontiformes > Ceratodontidae > Neoceratodus > Neoceratodus forsteri. Next base: position 684,647,508 of record CM028137.1, on the reverse strand, counting down.
TACAAGAACCAACATGGCAACAAGTTTTTCTGTAGCTTCATGGTTTCAGAAATGTTAGCATGAACTTATTAGTACAGTGCCCACAGTTCTGAAACCATGAAGTGACATAGTCAAAACTCCAAATTCTTGGTTCCTTAAAAGGAACTGCACAGAATGTTATCCATACAAAGAAAACAATACAAAACACAACTGACAGAGTCAGCTTTTATTCAGGCACAGTTAAATATGGATCCTTTGGAGGTATAAAGATAATTTATGAAAATAGAGACATTTTAAACAGCTGCACTTAAGTAATCAATTCCTGTCCACTTTAAATTAGGCATGACAAGAGATGAACAAAGTGGTCTGATTTAGAATTTCACTTAACATAGAAACATAGACTTTGATGGCAGATAAAGACCACTTGGCCCACCCAGTCTGCCCATTTCCCTACCTACTGGATAAGCTGCAGATTCTAATTAACCAACAGCCTACTTCCTGCCACCCTCCACTACAATTGCCTTATGTCTGTCCCATGCATGTTTGAATTCCCCCACTGTTTTAGACCCAACAACCTCCCCGGGAAGGCGGCAGAGTGGTCTGCAAAACTGAGCCTGTTCAGAAGTACAATAGGAGTTATGCCAAAAAAATGTAAAGATCTCTTAAACTATACAAGCTACAGATACAACACCAATATGGAAGTTGTTCAGGACAAAAACGATCTTTCAAATGAGCCTATTTATTAAGCTGCAATAATTATATGTTTAAGCTATGGCCATCTGATTACCTCAATTTTAATTTTTCGTAGGAGTTATGCCAAACAAATGTAATTATCTCTAAAAGTATATGTGTTACACATAAACAAGCAGAATGAAAATTGTTCAGGACAAAAATACATTTCCAATGAGCCAATTCATTAAACTGCATTAATTATATTTTTTTAAACTATGGTCATCTGATTACCTGAAGTTTCATTTTTCTTCACAATTTTCACCTTTGGATGGCTATATTTAAGAAATTCTAATGAATTCAGATTAGTGACTACCCTCATTTGAAAGGTAATTTTGTCCTGAACAACTTTCATGTTAGTTGTGTATTGATAACTTTTACACTTTCTGAGTTATTTACTTTTGTTTGGCATGACTCCTATTGTGTTCATTCAGAGAGAAAATAATTAAAGCTGTTTGGAAGACCATATTTTACAAAATATAAAGAATTCACATTAGTGACTACCTTCATGTGAAAGATCTTTTTGTCCTGAAAAACCTTCACACTGGTTGTTTTGCACACCTTGAATAGTTTTAAAGATACTTAGATGTGTTTCAAATGTGTGCACATTTGCTCTCAGAGAAAAGCAGCTTGGAGTTCTGTGTCCATCATTCTTAACAGAAAGAAGGGAGTATTTATTTAACTGCCATAGAGATTTGCAGTCATGAAAGGATACACTGAAAAGTGCTAAAAAATGTGTTCCACAATAATCTCATTTTTCTAGTTAAATAAAGATGGCTGTAGGCTATGCCCACAGCCATAAAAAGAAACACAAGTCATAATTGGTCACATTCTGTAGAATGAGTTGATGTAGCTGGTAGTTTTATTCTGAATCCTTTTTTCTTTTTAAAAGTGAAAAAGACAAACTGCTTACTATACTGGTGTTATCACACTCCTTGATCATATCCCACTGCATCCTTCCTGGACTTGGGAATACCCCTAACAAAGTCTAGCCACTTATGGTACAATAGGAGGTGGTGAGACAATTGAATCATTAGGGGCTGCACATGTTTTCAGTGTTTCTAATTTTCAAGATGTAAGCAAGAAGAGTAGATCAAGGATTTGAAACAAAACAAGGTTGTGTGTAATTACACCTATAACATGCATTTCAGGTCTACTAAGAAAGGAAGCAGCTACCAACCATCAATATAAATGAACTATTGAGTCTGTAAGTGATCATAAAATGTGGGTTTTTAGCTAGAAATAATATGATGCAAAAAGTGTTGACTATGTCCCTTTAAGATATGTGTTCTTTCCAAATTGTACCTTTTCATTACCAAAAAAAAGTGTAACTTGAACATATATTTATTTTTCTTAGGGTTCAGCTCTGCTTTTTCCATGATTCCTTGTTGTTTCTTACTAAGCATGTGTCCACTCAGTTGTAGATGCCATGTGCAGCTGAGACAGTAAAAGTGCTACTGCTGTGCTGCCTCTACAGCTTCTTATTTGTAATTTTTGACCAAGAAAGACACACTTAGTTATGACATCTAATGTCCAGGTTGGTGCTGGAGTAGATTACACTGAGCTGTGTTACTGACATGGGAAATGTTGGCCAGAACCCCAGTGTACATCCCCTACTCTTACAACACTGTACTTGTAAGCAGTACAGGATACTTAACTTTGACATGGACAGCTTCCAGAAACTGTCAGACTGGACCATGATTAATTGTTTCATCTGAATAGCAACTTCTCAATCTTTCAGCCTGTGTACTACACTACAGTGTCAGTATTACATATTAGGTCAAGTTCATCACATGCTTCAAGAATTCACAACTTTCTGATCTTCTCAACACATATGCCCTTATTAATAATAAAATACACATCATAAAGTAAACAGAGATTTTGTTTTAATCATGCTTGCTTTATTATATTCCATCTAACTAGGTTCTATATAATAAGTAGTATTAATAGGTATTTTTAATCAATCTATATTAATATATTATGTTAAATAATTCAATGTGTAAACAATAGAGTTCTCATTTGTAATACCATTAAGGGCAACAGAAAAGACAGTCTAAATATGTTCAAATAAAAATAGACTATAATATACAAAATATGTTTTTCATTGCAATAGGTTTGTAGCAGTAAAAAGCTATATTGTGCAAAATGTCTCAAAAAGAACAATTTATTTGGCTTAAGAGGCAACGGAGTATAAATAAAAAAAATTACTTCATGAAAACTTCACCAGCAATATGTACTGTTGTCAAAATATGCAATTCAATACAGACTAAAACAAAACGTTTTCTTAATAATTTTTCTAAAATCTTTTGAATTGGCTCACATTTATAAATATGTATAATGTATCATGCAAAACAAAACTGTTTAGTGATTTTGTGTGTTTTAAAATCATGACACAGAACAACATGCCTATTCATATAAAAATATGCATAGCTTCTCAAGTTTTAGTTTTTCAAGGTGTTCCTTGTCATAGTTTATAGTATCCATATTTCTCCAGTTTCAGGAACCAGTAGAACCTTCTCAGAAATACGATTTGGGGTCTTTGGTTTAAGTATCACTACTGTTTGTTGTCAGTCTTTATGGATGGTCTCTGGATTTTAGTCTGTAGGAATGAAGAACAGCAAGTTAAAGCAGAATAGAATAAATTTAATTAGTCATATGTTGACAGTTAAAAATACAAACATCTGAATCAATGGGCCTGATTTTAAAAAGAAAATCTTTGATTCAAGGTGGCTTCACCAATGATTATGATGCAAGTGGCACCTTGCTTCAAAATTTGTGGCAATCCCAAATTTCAAATACAGGCTGCCTTGAAATTGAGATGCCATGCACCTACATCACCCTTCACCACCCTTGCAGAAGAAGTGCCCTTGCACCAGGTCACAAGGGGGCTTGCACAATGGCAGGGCTGCACCACAGGGTTTTATTTAACTCTAGAAATTGATTAGCGTTTTGCTCATAAAAGTGCTAAAACTTTGTGAAAATGCATAGTTCTTGTCTCACTGTGTTTAACAAACACAGCACTTCTAGAAAATCTATATAAATACTTTCTGTACAGTTAGTATCATCAGAAGAAAAAACTGCTAATCAAGTATTTAAAACCCTGTACCATCCTCTTTTTTGAATTTACAAAGTCTCAACATGGTTACAAGAGAGGGCTGATCTTAGACCAGCTAGACAGGGGTCTAAGGGCCACAAGCCACAGCCCAGACTGGGCAGCAATTTCAGTGGGCTGCAAACATGGGATTGGCACAGGAGCATGGGATGGTGGCCTTGGGAGTCAAGAGGGCATAGTGGCAGTGGAGGGGGATAAGGTGGCACCCTGTGTGGGTGCCCTGCACTAGTGCAGACAGCCAATAGGCCTGGGTACAGGGGGTTGGCAGGAAGGGACTGGGACCTGGCCTCTGGGTGACACAGCCCTGTCACTTGCCACATAGGTGCAAATGACCCCAATACCATCATTGTGCAGCAGGGACTGCAGGTTACAGGGTGCAAGTGGTAGATGGGAATGGTCCCTAGGCACTGTGGCAGTCCCGTGAGATCTGGTTCCCCACTTAGAGACTGACTGCTGCCTGATGATTGTGTTTGGGTCATTTGCAGTCATGGGACATGTGCCAGGACTGTATCCCCTGAAGGCTGAGTCTCAGTCCCTTCCTGTCAACCCCTTGTGCCTAGGCCAAAAGGCTGTACTAGCACAGGGCACCCCCCCAGCAGGGTATCACCCCATCACCTTCACATTGCCGCCATGCCCCCATATCTCCCTAGACCATGTTCTGTGCTCCTTCTGCCCCGATCCCCTACTGGCAGACATATTCACACCCCTTCCCACTTTTTCAACACCTCTAGCATTTTGCCAAATGGGAGACAGAATAAACCCCACAAGTCTGCCAAATGTTTGTTGTAACCCTGCGGCTACAGCAACTCTTGGGTCTTTAATACAGGGACCGTCATTTTTATAAAATTTGACTCAGGGTCCCTGATTCACCTCATGTTTACTGCAGCCCTAGATCATGCAACTTGCAATGATGTAAGGGCTTATTAAAAATTGAGCCCCATGATTTGATCTTATATGCTCTTTAGGAATGATCTGGAAAGGAAAAAGCAAGCATATAATTCAATGCAGGACTTTGTGTATATAGCTTGAAGCACAAGATCATCCAGCCAGCTATGACAATTAACTGGACTGTGGTGAGCCAAAACAGGAAAGTGATTTAAATGAAAAGAACTGCGGCACAAAATTACTATTAAGAAGTTATTGATGACAAAGAAAGTTGTGAAGAAACATTACATTAACACCTAATGTAGAGCATTGTTGATAATTTATGCAAATTACCACAAAAGAAAGTTGGACTAGCTTAACCTTAAGAAGGATTGTATCATGTCAATAGGTCTTATAAATAAGGATGGGAGAAATCTAATTTTCAATGAGCAGGTTTTTTGCAAAACAAATCATTGGATTCATGAAAATGGTAAAACCATGTACTGTAATAATTGTGCAAAAAATTACTGTTTTCTGTCAAATTATGATTTTTCTGTAACAAAAACTATACAAAAACATTTTTTGCACAAAAATGCAGTTTTTATACTTTTTTTAAAACAAATATAGTTGATTTTGTCATGAAATTTCTGAGTTTTATAAAAAAACAAAATGCTCCAAAATATGCAAGGCAAGTTTGCTCACTAAATTAAGGAAGTGCTTTATGAGCACAAACAATGGTTAACTCAGGAGGTTGGTTCAGGGCTATTTGTCAGCTACTTTGTGGTGTGGATCAGGTAAGGAAGTGAGGTGCTACTGGGATTGGGAGGAAAAGATTTTACAGATTTGAATTAGGGGGAAGACAGGTCAACACTATAATTAGATATTGTTTAACTGGGGACAAAAGTCAACCAAATTGCAGTGTTATTTCAAAGTATGCACAGTAATTGCCTGAAGCAGAACTCCCTGGAATGTCAGTTCCAAGGGATCCTACCACAATGAGTGGGCAGGTAACCATTAGGCCATCTGGCTCCATCTGTGTCCTATGGGTGGTGCATTGTAATGCTAGGTAAATGAGGAACAAGACTCCCATTATTGCAAATTTTATTTCTGGTTCATCACTTATTCTAGCTTGCATCACAGAGACAGTCAAATGGAAACAAAGGTGCATGGAGCAACCAAGCTAAAAGCAGCCACGGTAACCCAAACAAAAATGAAAGTTACAAACAAAGGTGGACTTCAATTAAAATGAAACAGAGATTGTCACTATTGAAAATGCACAATTTATTAAACACTAAGTTGAATGGACAAAACAAAGAAAACAATGGCACCAGTACCCCGGTGTTTCGAACCTTACAGTTCTTCCTCGGGGGGCAGGGACTCGACAAACTCTTGCTCCTTAAGTTTAATTAACTGAAATGTGAATAGCCCACTGGATAGTGCATCTATCAAAAATACATATAGAGAAGCCTTTACACATAATACACAACAATACCCCATGCTAATGAATAAAATGCTAGTTCAGATTACCAATATTAGCTAGCAAGATGGGTAACATCAATTAAAAAACATTAGATATTAATTTAAATAACTGCCAATATATAAATACAATAAAATACAGAATCTAATTAGGAAATCTTCAAAAAATGTCCAATTTCATTGACTTGTTACTAAGCTCATATTCAGAATCTATGTGGAAAATAACAGGTACTTAATGCAAGTAGCTAATCTAATAAATATCAGACTGAACCAACAGAAAGAACACAGGTCAATGACAGAAACTATGTAGAATGGCAATGAGATAGAAACAAAAAACCAAAAATGGTAAAGGGAGGGAAAGGGAAAGAAAGAAGCAATCAAGAAAGGGGATATGGGTAGGGAGAAGGAAACAAGTGCTGAGCCATCTCAACAAAAGAGGAACTGTTGTTATTAAGGAAACAAAGTATTCTCTCCCAGAGGCATCATCACAACTTAATAACCCTCTTCACTATAACAAGCTGCAGCAGGATCCATCAATGGATTTCCAGACAAAGTTTCATGACTTGCACCAAATGCAATACAGTATATACTTGGCTATACAACTAAATCTGAATTACAGTAGTTTCTTAACTGTGAAACCCCAACAGTTCAGACTTCATACTTGACAAAAATTTCATAAGGACCTCCACAGCCCTCTAGGTCATCCCATTATTTCTTCAAATGGATCACTTACAGAAAACCTTTCTGTATTCATTGTTAGTTTTCTACAAGACATTGTGGTTACCCTACCATCTTATCTATGGGACACCTTGGCAGTTTTGGAGGCCTTTAGCAAGTTTAGGTGAGGTGCTGGTTGCTCACGGCTCACAGTAGATATGAGTTCACTTTACACCAGCATCCAACATTATCTTGGGTTAAACACTGTTAAATATCATATGAGAAGTGAGATACTGTATATGTTATTGATCCTGACTTCATTCTATTGGCATTAGAATTAATTCTAACAATGAAATGATTCACATTGAAGTTTTTTTCTACAGATATGTGGCATGTTGATGGGGTCATCAATGGCACCATCCTACATTAACCTCTTCATGTGATGGGGAGGAGGGTTCCACCTACAGTATGACCCCACTGCAAACTATTTTGGTCCCAACATTGCCTACTGGAAGCAATATATAGATGACATCACTGTTGTGTGGTGGAGCACTGAACAAACAGCTGCTGATTTTGTCAGCCAACTTAACAACAACAACTGGAATCTGAATTTCACACATGCATGCTATCCTTCTACTCTACACTTCCTGGACTTTACTTTGAAAGGTGCTCCCAGTTGTATAGTTCAAACGGAGAACTACTGTAAACCCAGTTCTGGGAATATCATGTTACTTGCAGAAGGCTCCCACTCTAAACATCTCATAAATAGGATACCATAGAGACAGCTCCTGCACATTCACAGGAATTGTTCAAATGAGTACACTTTTGGAAAACATGCAGTTAACCTTAAAAGAGGTTCAAAGAAAGAGGTTATAATCCAGTCCTTCTTGAAGAAGCCAGAACTTGAGCTACTGTAGCAATAGAAATAAGACAGAGCTCCTAGCACCAAAACTCAAGAATGATCTTTCTGAGACAGGCTCAGTTAATTTATTTTGGATTTCAATGCTACCCCAATTGTATCAAGTATTCTTACAAAAACATCAGGGTGTGCTATGGGCAGATTTAGATTTTTACCTTTCATTAGGGTCAAGTCCACTTGTGGTTTATAGAAGAAATCATTTTAGCTTCAGAGATAGTCTGTGAGCAGTCATTTTGTGAATAAGACAGTGCCATAGCAAGCGCGCCGCCACCCCTCACCCCCGTATTCCTCCACATCCTGACTTTTTCTGCAAATGTGCTACCTGCCATGTTTGCAATTTAGTTAAATAAGAAGGTTCATTTATTAGCCCTACAAATCAGGCTACTTATAATAGACATTAGATATTTTAAGTGCTGCACAGAGTACGTGATATATGCTTTATGGTGTTTATACATCTCTCTTTACATAGGCAGAACAATAAGGCATATTAAAGATAAGATACAAGAACATGTATGTCCTATTAATATTAGTAGTAGTAGCATTTTTTATTCATCTGAGAAAAACAATGAATAGGTACAACTCAACTGAGGCAAGGTAATTTCCAGTGAGATCCTTAGTGCATCTTAAATATAGTTGCAAAATCAAAGTATACAAACATTATCATTGATACAACATATAATTTAACAAACACAATAAATATACATACAGACATACATACAAATACTTAAGAATGTGCAAAAACAATTTAACACATATAGACATATATACAGATGCCTACATATGTGCATAAACTTAATCAGATAGAATGCTCAATAACTTTTCCCTGGGCTTCTTGAAGACAAATACACAATTTAATCTCTCCCAATTTAATATATTTCCTAGCTGATCTAGGAGATGATGGAATAATGTTCCAGGTATGAGGACCTCTGTAAAAAAAGTGAGATCTTCCAAATTCTGTTCTAGCTCTTGGAAAGATATATTCATTACATTCTGCAGAGTGCAACCCTACCCTTATTTCCCTAAATTGTAGCCCTTCCAAAATATATTCAGGGAACCTCACACCTGAATCATTTTACCATGTAATTAAGAACATGGGATAATCTCCTATCTTTAGGATAAACCCAATTCAAAGTGTTATATAAGTACTATCTATGGGTCCTTCTTGGGATGTTTAAAATAAATCTGGCCAGTTTATTAAATAGAATATCTACTCTGGATAATTGTGTAGATGTTGCACCCATATACACCATATCCCCATGATCCAAGAGGGGCAATACCAAAGTTGTAACTATGTGTTTTCTTACATGCTCAGTCATGCAGTTTCTAATCCTACATAATGCTTCCAGGCACTTTCTCACTTTCTTTATTACATAATATACAGTATATGACTAGTCCATTTAAATGCACTATCCAAATACAAACTCAGGTATCTATAGTTCTGTGTTTGCACAAGAATAATATTATCAAAGGTACTTATTCTTAAACAGGATCCTGGCATCATATGATTACTCTCTCTCGTAAATAATAGGGCTTGATATTATTTTTATTTAAGTTAAGTTTTGACTCCAAGAAAAATTTCTAGAGCTCATCAAATGCTGTTTTTAATGTGGCCGCAATCAATTGCAGTGATGAACCTTCTGTATAAATAATTGTATCATCTGCATACAGGTGCCAACCTATACCCAGATGAGACAATTTGAGACTATTCATATACAGATTAAACAAGATGGGGCCCATAATAGACCCTTTGAGCACTCCAGAGAAATCAGTTCTAAGTCCTGACTTCCAGTCATTTATAAATACCAGTTGCCTCCTGCTTAATAAATATACCCTAAACCAACTGATCACTTTCATGGATACTCCCAGGTTTTTTAACCTGGACAGGAGGATGTCATGGTCCAAGGTGTCAAATGCTTTAGACAAATCAATAAAAATTGCCCCCACTGACAGTCTCCTGTCCAGAGCCCTGGTAGTATCACCTGGCACCTTTAGCAGGGCAGATGTTGTACCATGCAGGAGTCTAAACTCTGACTGATGTTTACTTATGATCTTTTGTTTTTCTAAAAAGTCCTGCAGTTGTTTAGCTACCAATTTTTCAAATACTTTTGCAACTATAGACAACAATGAGATTGGCCTATAGTTTTCTATTTGATATTTTGATCCTGACCTTAGAATAAGGATTAATTATTGTTGCTGTTTTCCACATGTCCGGGAAATGTTCTTCAGAAATCGACATGTTAAAAATTTTTGCTAGTCAAAGGAGATAATAGAAGCCACAGATTTAAATAAGATGTTAGGGATATTATCCAGCCGCCCAAATTTCCTAACATTTCATTTTAGCAGGGCTACCTGAACCTCTCTGGGTGTTATTGTGTTGAATTCAGATCTGTCATCCTTCTGGGGTTTTACATCCTGATTAACAGTATTACTTTTTGGATTTTTAGACAAGGACGCTGTACCCATGGTAATAAAATAATCATTACAACTATCTACCACCTGGGTGCCTAAGGGAGTTGTTATATTATTAATGTCAAAAGTTTCTGGGAACTCTGTTGCTTATAATCCTTTTACTTTTTTATGACTTCCCAACATTTCTTAGGATCATCAGTAACATTTGATGTCAATTCTCTATTGTAATAATTTTGCCTATTTTTCTTAATTTCAGTAATGTATTTATTTCTTAATTGTTCATAGTTAATTCAATCTGAGTCTACCCTACTAGTTTTTTATAATACAAGGGACACTCCAGTAGGTTTGCAATAGTCTAGATACCATAACAGTGATCCTAAAATTTTGTGTTTGATGAAAATTGACCATATCCCTATTAGACAGCATTGAGGAGACAGACTCAATGACCTCCTCAAACATGAGAGCTGTCTGATTTATACACTAGGTGCTTTAGCCACCATGGGGTTGAATGAGGATTAGGACATTTCTCCTTTTCTTAAGTAGTCTAATTACTGCTTTCGGCACTTGTTTCATTCTGCTTCCCTATACCCCCCCTTTCATGTTTGCTTCTATCCTTCCCTTTCCTTCACTGATTTCTCTTGTTTTATTGTTTCCATCTCAATGCCATTCTACATGGTTTCTGTCACTGATCTGTGTTCTTTTTGCTGGTTGGATTTGATATTTATTAGATTATCTACTTACATTATATACCTGTTCTTTTTCCCACAGGTTCTGAACTAGGAGCTTAGCAATGAGAGAAGGAAATGGGACATTTTTGGAAGATTTCCTAGTTATACTCTGTATTATATTGTATTTAAGCATTTATACATTGGCATTTATTTAAATTAATATCTAATGCCTTTAATTGATGTTGCCCATTTTGTTAGCTAATATTAGTAATTTTAACTAGCAGTTGATTCACTAGTTTAGAGTATTGCTGTGTTTTATGAGATTAGGCTTCTCTATATGCATTTTAGTAGACATACTATCCAGTGGGCTAGTCACCTTTTAAGTTACCTGTACATAAGAAAAAAACAGGTTGGTGGGTCCCTTTCTCCTGAGGAAGAACCTTAAGGTTCAAAGTGCTGGAGTACTGGCATTTTCTTTGTTTTGTCCACTCAGCCTGGTGTTTAATACACTTTACATTTTCAGTAGAGACTGTCTCTCAATACCTCACTTTTAATGTTGCTCACCTTTGTTTGTTTGCTTTGCATCATGGGGACCTGGCTGAGTGATGATGCAGGGGTACCCTTATGGGTTCCTGAGGCTGACTGCCTCAGCACTGACCTGCCCAGGCACAATTGCCTGACAGGTTCAGTAGCCAGATAGTGTGCAGCCCAACAGTGTGGAAACCCATTGGACATTACAGGGGGTAAGGTTGCAGATGCAACACCTTGCTACCTTACCCCTGTACATGCACTTGAAATAGTGCAGGAATCAGAAGACTGGCCTAGTTATCTCAGTGGTGTTGAGGGCTAAACCACTAGCAGCTCAGCCAGTGTGTTCTGGGAGGTATGGGTTCTATCCTATGTTGCACCCTGTACATTTTGCAGTGTTGCACCCCATAACTGTTTTTTACTAACTCCAAGGTCTGCTCCCCCCTTAAAGTAAGATATTTTAGTTACAAGGAGTGTGGGGGTATCTGATTGTTTCAGCACAATGACTTTCAGGCCACTGGGGTTGGTATTCTGAGACTCAGGAAACTGAGTTTAGGGATATCATAGTATATCCAATGCAGATTCAGTCTTGGAGGCAGCAGTCCAAGCTAGATTCTCCATGGTATACTGCCCTTAGATAGATCATGGGGGGTTGGCCATATGTTTTAATTGAGTTGAATTCCTCTGTGCACCCAATGAGACAAACTTCATTATTTGATTGTGTGGCTGTATGTGGGAGTCCAGATGTAGGTTGTAGGATCCTTCTCATGTACCAGCCTCCAGGGTGAGAGGGCAATTTCCTGTAGGAAATCAAGGACTTCATTGCCAATAAGATTTTGGAGGCATCCAGATACTTGGTTCTAGGTGATATCAGTGCCTGAAGAAATGATAAATGCTCACAGTTTGGACAAGATTTCCTCCAGTGAATGTAATTCCTGGGCCTAGCACAAGTGCTCACTTCTATGACCCATCAACATGTTCACAACATGAACTTTCTTTTTCCTGGGGCTTGAGACTAACAATTTCATAATTTTTCCAGTCAGTTGAATGGATCACTACACAATGAAGTTCTCCTTTGATGTTCCCTTGTAGTCCACCTTCTGTGGATATGGTTCAACCACCCTTTGAGAGGGTTGTGACCAGAGGGAACTTCAGGCACTAATGGACATCTTGAGTGTGATGGCAGCATATGAGACACGACTGGAGGAGGCAGTGGTGGCCTATAACAGAGCAAATGCCTCAGGCTTCAATTTATTCACATCAGTTTGTAGGTGACTGTGGGTTTCATGCCACAGATCCCTGTGATTCAATGGGGAGCTCAGAGAGTTGAAGTCTAGGGGTCAGAGGTTACAGCATTTTTGGAGGTGATCCAGGTCCTGAGAGGACAACCTCATTTTGAGTAGTCACTGACTATGGTAAATACTTAGAGGAATCACCCAAAATAAGGCAGCGTTCTAGATCCGGGAGATTTTTGTGGGGAGTAAGTGTATGGTTTAGCTCTTGCAGACTGTAGAAAAGCTACAGTACTTCATCATACAGCCCTTGCCATCGCTATTTTGTATTTGTTAACTATTATACATCATTGTAGCTTTGATAATGTTCCTTTGTGTGCTGCCTAAGATTATGTCACAAATGTCATGTCATTTTTATTTTTGATTCTTTGTTTACTTGTAGTCTATCTATGACATGGAACCTTTGTAAATGAGCACTTGTGCTCAAAGGTGTAACTCTGAATTTACAAATAAATAAATACCTGTCTGCAACCAATGAAAGTGTATTGTTTTGCTTAATGTAAGGAGCTTGCTAAGTTCTTCTTGAACAGAGTGTCTTCAGTTTGGTTCAGTGTCCCACCGACTGGGCTGTTGCAACTCGGCAGGGCTGAGCCTCACACCATGATCACACTCCTCTGTCCTGGGGACAGTTTAGACCCATTATGGTAGAGGAGTCTGTGAGGTGATTTTTGAGCTGCAGCCCACTTTCTTCAAGCTGGATCTATGCCCAACATATCTACTAGTGAGTTGTGTGGGGTTACTGAGACCTGAGTTTGCTGGGATGTACAGTATTCCCTCTCTGAGGAGGCATTTCCAAGCACATTGAAAGATGCTTTGGTAAGGTCCCTTTCTAAAGAAAACTTCTTTGGACCCAGACTGCCTAGCAAATTATAAACCTGTCTCTAACCTCACATTTTTGGGAATGGTTATTGAGAAGATTGTGGCACTGCAGATCAAGGCACACTTCACTGCCCTTGATATCTATGAGCCTCTCCAGTCCAGATGTAGGTCCAGAAATAGTGCTGAGACTGCCTTGTGAGTTTCTCAGGGTGAAGGAAAGAAACAATCATTTCTCATTCTCTTCATTCTTACCTCAGCATTTGACATTGTGGATCATTAGTTGTTGTTGGATCACCTAAGGGAGTACTGCATACTCACTGGTACTGTCATCTGAGGGTTTGAGTCCTACCACAGAGAAAATATGCAGAGGGTAGTAATGGGGAATGTTTTCTTACTCTTGATGACCCTGTTCTGTGGCATACACAAGTGGACAGTCCCCTCTCCCATTCTGTTTGTAGTGTTCATGCTACCACTGGGAAAAATCATTAGATGTTACAGGTTGGGTTTCCATTGTTATTCAGATGACACTCAGCTGTACCTGTTATTTGCACCCAGGGTGCCTGACATGGTCAAAGTGTTTAACTTGTGTCTGGCTGAGATCCAGAACTTAATGGCATCTAGTTGGCTGAGACTTAATCTGGACAACACAAAGGTACTGATGATCAAGTCAGATCAGAGGAGGTATGTGGAGGAAGACAAAGAAGTGACAGAGTTGATGCTTGGTTCCTATTGACGTGTGGTGTCTGCTAAGGTGAAAAATCTGGGGGAGGCATTCTGTATAAGAGGCTGACCTTTGAGGCTTAGGTGTCAGACATAGTCCAGAGTAACATTTACCATCTCAGGAATATCATCCGGATTAAGTCCTCCCTTAAAACCAGCCATCGCTAATGCATACGTTTATGATGTTCAGGCTTGATTACTGTAGCATCCTTTACCTTGGAGTAAATTGAGGTGTCCTACAATGCCTGCAGTTAGTCCATAATGCAGTGACCAGGTTGCTAACAGGCCTTCCCAGATCCTGCCATGTGACCCTGGTCCTGTGTGAGCTGCACTGGCTGCACTGGCTGCTGATAAAGTGGTGAATCACCTTCAAGGTCAGATTACTAACCTACAAGGCCCTGTATGGAGTGAACTTGGATTACCTGACTCCTCATTGATCTTCCTACCCCTATGCTCCTCAAAGGTAGGCTTCCTTGTGGTTCCCAGGACAAGACTAATATTTTGGGAAACCGAGCATTCAGAATAGCTGGTCCAGTCTTGTGGAAATCATTACCTTGATCTCGGAGGGAAAGCCCCACTGTGAAGGCCCTCAAGAGGGGCCTAAAGACTTTTTTCATTTAGGGAGGCCTTTGGGTATCATTAGTAGCCTATATATTTACATATGCTAATGCAGTGTGCCTTTCTGATTTTATTTTTAATTATTTCATATATCGTAGTCTTAATGGATTTGATTATTTCACTATACATTGTGCTTACATCTGCAATACTTTACTCTGTGTAAGGTGCCTTGAGCATCTGAGAAAGGGCGTGGTATAAATAAAATACTACTACTACTCTCTGCTATCAATCAATAATTTTTTATTTAGCCAGGTGTAATGCTGCTGAGGTGAACTCATTTACAGAGTGGGCCTAGACAAAAGTACAATGATGATCATACAAACACAGTTACACAGCAACAAGGAAAAACCAAAAATAGAAAAAAACAAAAATATGCACTCATACATGGTGGATTAATGCAAAAAGGAGGAGAAGGGGAGAAATGTACAATATACAGTATATACAATATATGCATAACTCTGCATTGCCTGACATTGGATCATAGTGCATTGAGAGAGCAAACAAGTTGTATGCAAAATACCTTCAACTTAAAAACATGACAGTATCTCAATAGGGTTATATATGGATATTGGTCAGTTGGGAATGGTACTGGTAAGGCTTGCATAGATAGAAGGAAGGAGGAAGGGATGCAGAGGCAATGGGATGAGATGAGGGGAAGGGACCCTCAAGGAGGTAGAGGTGAAAGGAAGATGGTAGGGGAATCGGTGGGATTAGTTCCAATTTATTAAACTCACTTAGTAGAGCCCAGCATCATTCTCTTGAACTTGGAAGGACAAGGATCAAGAAAAGCAGTTGCTATATTTATATGCAGCAATTCATGTCTGCAGGAAAAATTCATCACAACCATTTTTTGTTGTCTAACTTTTCCTGACATCTACATATTCTGTACTGCAATATTTTGGTTCATCTACAGTATATCATTCTATTTGTTTTGTAATTAGTGTGGCTCCACAGCAAACAACAAAAGCCCCAAACAGTTTATTTTTTTTATCTCCATTACTTGAGTGCTCTCCTGATGGATGCAAATGCTATATTCACAAACTGGATAAGTCAAAATGGTGGAGCATTCATTTGTGATAACTGACAGTGTAGTACTGCCCTAACCTACTTATGTTTATCAGATTTGGCCTGAAACGTAGAGACATAAATTCTGATAGCACATAAGAACCGCTTGGCCTAACTAGTCTGCCCATTTCCCTACCTACTTCATAAACTCCAGATCCTAATTGATCTGCAGCATACCTTCTCTTTCGTACCACTAGGGTAGCCTTCTGCCTGTCCCATGCATTCTTGAATCCACCTATCATTTTTGCTGCAATGATCACCACAGGGAGGCTGTTCCAAGCATCTACCACCCTTTCCATGAAAAAATACTTCCTCATGTTGCCCCTGAGGCTCTCTCTTTCTAGCCTCATATTGTGACTCCCTGTTTTTGCACATTTCTTTTCTGAAAGATGCTGCTCTCTTGAACTTTGCTTAGCCCCTTGAGGCACTTGAATGTCTCTGTCATATACCCTCTTCCTCTTTCCCTCCAGGGTATACAAACTGAGGTCCTCCAATCTCTACTCATATGACTTTTGCTGCAGGCCTGGTGCCATTTTTGTTGACCTTCTCTGAACTGCCTTTACCCTGTCTATATCCTTATGGAGATTCAGCCTCCAGAACTGGTATACAGATTGAGGTCTTCCAGTCCCTCCTCATATGGTTTCTGGTGCAGTCCTTGCACCATTTTTCTTGAACTTTTCTGGACTGCCTCCACTCTGTCTATGTTCTTTCAGAGATGTGGCCTCCAGAACTAAACACAGTACTCTAGGTGAGGTCTCATCAACTGTCTATACAGTGGTTTCACCACCTCTTGTTTTCTACTGGTGATACCTCTCCTCATGCACCCAGCATCCTTCACAGCCTTCTAACAGCTATCTTCACTGCCATCTCACATTGTTTAGCTACAGACAGGTCCCTTTCCAGTTTGGTTGTCATCAGTATCCCCCCCGTGTGTTCCTCACCCAGATTTCTTTGCCTCAAGTGGATGATTTTGCACTTTTTTGCATTGAATCCAAGCTGTCACCCTCTTGACCACTCTTCCAACTTCCCTAGGTCTTTTCAGATTCTTTCCAACCCCCCCCCCGGAGTGTCAACCCTACTGCAGATCTTAGTGTCATCCGCAGAGAGGCATACCTTCCCTTCCAGCCCCTCTGCAATGTCGCTTATGAAGACTTGAAAGAGGACAGGCCCCAAGACTGAACGCTATGACACCTTGCTTGTTACCCTCCATCTCCCCAGACTGAACTCCATTTACCACCAGCCTTTGTGTCTTATTGCTCAGACAATTCCTGACCCATTTTACCACCTTTGGACCCACCCCAGACTCCCCAACGTGTTTACTAGCCTCCTGTGTGATACTGTGTCAGATTTCATGCTAAAATCTAGGTAGGCCATGTCTACCGCTTCTCCCTGATCAACTAACCTTGTCACACAGTCAAAGAAATCAATCAGATTTGTTTGACAGGCCCTTCCTGCTATGAAGTCACGTTGCCTTGGGTCTTGTGCCCCGCTGGCCTCAAGATATACCACAATCCTTTCCTTTAACATTGATTCCATTATTTTCCCTACCACTGAGGTCAAAGTGACAGGCCTGTAATTTCTGGCCTGTACCTTGCTGCCACTCTTGTGGAGAGGTATCACATTTGCACTCCTCCATTCCTCGAGTACCATTCCCTCCTCCAGTTATTTGTTGAATAGGACTGTCAGTGGTGCCACTAGCACCTCTCTGAGTTGTTTTAATATTCTGGGATGCATCCCGTCCGACCCCATTCCTGTGTTCACTTTCAGTTTCAAGAGTTCCTTTAGTACTCTCTCCTCCATAAATGGACTGGTGTCCACCCCTCTTCCATGAGTGTTTCTTCCTCCAAAATTGTGGCCCCTCCCCTTCCCCTTCATTTGTGAATACTAAGCAGAAGTATTCATTCAGAATTTCAGCTTTTTCTAGGGCCTCCTCTTCACACTTCCCACACCCCATTTAGCTTCACAATCCCTCTGCTGGCCTCTTTTCCTTCAATAATATACCTGAAGAAGGTTTTGTCTCCTTCATTTACTGTCTGGGCTATTTGTTCCTTTGTTTGCACTTTTGTACTCTTGACTGCTTTCTCTGCCTCTCCCAATTTGTCTGATAAAGTTCCCCATCACCCTCCCTCTGTGTTTCTTTATGCTTCCTGAATGGCAGTTTTTTTCCTCTCTAACCTTCCCTGTCACTTCTTTTGAAAACCTTACTTTTTTTTATTTCTTTTTGCTTTGTTTACTTTCTTCACACAAAGACTTGTTGCCTCTGCTATGGCTTCTTCAAGGATCTCCCACTGCTCTTCTACCCCCTCCCTCCCTCTTCCATTGCCAGGATTTTCTTGATGCATTCCTTCATTTTTTTGAAGTCAGCCCACTTGAAATCCCAGACCCTTGCTATTGTGTGGCTTGACTCTTCTACTGTCCTTACCATGAATGACGTTGAATAGAGATTGCTGGTCCCTAGATGGCTGCCCTTAGATACATCTGTTATTTTGTCACCCTTGGCCTAGAAAAAAGAAGCAGAAACTTTTATCAATTTCAAAAGTTTCTCTTTGCAAAGACAGAAAATGGTACCTCAAGGGAGACTCCTTGTACCCAATTATCAAAGTTCAGGGAATGATGCAAGGTGCCTACATCAAACATAAATCACACAAGTGACACCTTGCATCAAAAAATTCATACACGCTTATTCATTCATGTGCTCAGTTGTGCTTCGTCAGGCTGTTTGATGTGGAGGTGAGTAGACAGCTGTGCTGGTGGACCAATTAGGGTATGGGGGGAGCTGGGTGGTTGCTGCTACCTAATGATGGGGTGGGGCTGTGGAGATCCACTAGACACCAGGGAATGAGGGGTGAATTTTGTTTTTTTTTTAAATAAAACAAAGGAGGGTGCCAGTGAAACTTTGGGGGGGTACTCATTTAATTCAATTATGGCCTGTGATCAGGCAGTTGGAGGGGAGACCACTAGACTCCAGAGAGTGACACCAGGAAGTGGGGGTTGATTTTTGTGTATGTGTGGGTTGCTTAATGTAATTTGGGGTAACCGGTGGTGGCGGCTGAAATTGTAAACTTTCACAGCAATTTTGTGAAACATTTCACATGGTGAAATGGCTGATTTTGCCACAGTTTCACGATTGAAATTGTTATTTCGCTGCATCTCTAGCCATGGGACTTTGTCACCAGGACCCCAACTAATCGAGAATCTGGCACAGGGTCCCTGACACACCACCAACTGGTTCAAGCCACCTTTAGCGAAGCGTGTGCTGACTTTGGAGAATCAAGTCCTATATGCCTTGTGCACCAATTCCTAGCAGAGAAACAAAGATTTACAGTCAAGGCAGTCTCCACAGTAATCAGTCTCTCTTTGTCTCTCCCCCCTCACACACTCAGTAGTCTCCATGGCAACTCAAAAATGAAACTCAAAACTCTTGAGATAAGACCTAAATTTTGACCAAAATAAGAATGCAACAGTTACAACCAGTATCGATTTTGTAGTATTTTCTTGCCTGTAACCATTTTGGAGTTATATTTACTGGTTTAATCAACTAATTGGAAACTCAACATTAGCTCTACATTATGTTTTCAATCATACAGTTTTTTTTAAATTGAATATACTTTATTGAAATCCAAACTCTCCATAGTACATACATTTGAAGGAATTAAAAACAGCCATGACATTGTGACAGAGATTGAAACAGGAAATTATAGAGACATGGAAAACTTTAGATAAACTCTAAACCGTAAAAGAAATGCAATAACATCCATCACCCCTTCCCTAACCCTTGCCACAGGAGGGACTCAAAAAAAGGACCAACTGCTTGCAGCAAATGGATAACACAGCTTATTAAATATGATAATAGAAGAAATGTTCACAAACTTAAACAGTTAAGAAAGTATACAGAGGTTCCCAAGTGCTACAGTATTTTGATAGTTTATCTGAGATACCGTCAATGAGGCACTCAGCTTGCAGAGTGAACATAATTTTCTTAAAACATTTCAAATAGGTTGGAATGCACTGGTCTAACCAGTGCCTAAGCATAACCTCTTTTGAACATGCAGATACCAAATCAATATGAGGTCTTTGGTTTCCAATCACTTTGTCGGAATAATCACCGAGGATGCAAATCTCAGGAGAAAATTTGTCTGATAGGCCTAACAGGGGGTCAAGCTGGGATTTTATAGAGGTCCAGAAAGTGGTCACCTTTTCGCAAGACCATAAAATGTGCAAAAGGCTACCAGATTCTTTACCACATCTGGAACATAAATTTGATTGTAATAGGCCCATTCTATGCAATCTAACCAGTGTATAGTAGAGATTATGGATGATTCAGAATTGCAGAAAATGGTAGTGATCACATTTTATGCATTTGTATAAGTGTTTCCAGATGTGGGGCCAGTTTCTAGGGGAAGCAGATGATGAAATGGCCCGATCCCCCCAATAAACCATCTTTATCAGCCAAGTGGAACTGTAGGGAATGGTAATAATGGGCTGTTAGGTACATATCTGGAGCCAATTCCAAAAAGGGGGAAATAGTTGACTGAAGGGGCTATGCCATAGTCTATTATGAAAATGTTTTAAATGCTTATGGGAAACCTGGAAAAAATGAAAAATGGAAGTAGTAGGCCAACCATATTTGGAACTAGCTTCCTGAAAGGACATCAACTTCTGATTGGAAACTAAATCCTGTACAGTGTACACTCCAATATCAGGCCAGAAGCTATGTTTAGTTAGCATTTTCTCAGCTATCAGAAAATTGGGATTCCCAAATAGTAGTTGGGAAGTGTCTTGGTAGGAGCAGATCTTGAGTAGTGAGTTGAGTTGTAGGTGAGTCTGAAGGGAGGTTCTCAAAGGTGTATCAAACAGTTGTCAGGGGAGTTTATTTATGGCAAGAAAAGAGAGCAAACAAATGTCAATCCCATTCTTGTGACAAAGAGAATGTTCGATTTCTAACTACAAAGGAGTATACACACTGGTGGGAGAGGGGGAATTCTGCACAGAGAGGTTGAACCAATAGGAAAGCCATGCAAGGTGTAGGGCTATATAGTATAATAAAAAATTAGGTGCTTGTAACCCCTCATCTTGCTTATGATGCATTACCTTGATAAAAGCTTGCCTGGCATGCTTGCATGCCATAAGAAGGATGTGAGAATTCTATTAATTTGGGGAAATCATGACTTGGTAAGGACCCAGTTATGAATTTGCAAGGGATATAGCAATCAGGGAAGGACATTCATTTTAATAATGCTCATTCTGCCCCATATTGAAAGAGGTAACAGGGACATGCGACCCAGGTCTGTCTTAAGATTGGCTACTGCGGAGGCATGGCCTAGCTACAGAGCAATATGGAGACTTAATCTAGAGCTCTGTCTTAATCCACCAAATATCACCCCCATCCTGCATTAATTTGTGCTTATTTGAACAAATATTTATATGCCACAAGAAGTTCAGATGCCTAACATCACTAAACCTCTGAAAAAGCAGGCAAAACTATCATTTAGCAAGCCTAGCACTCAGTCAGCAGGTAGGGGCCTGTCTCACTCTCCTGCACTAACTGATCACCAGGGCTCACCTGAGGCCTCATCTGGCTTGGTGCATTCTCAGGAAGGAATGGAACCTGAACAGGCAATGGAAGACCACTACCACTCCATCGAGAGACTAATACAAAATCTGAAACATGATTTGGGGACCCCTATGGAAACAGGTTTTGAAAATGTAACCTATCAACTACAACATCTACAGCAGAATGTAAATATAATTTCTGAGATGGTAGATGCCCACAAAATTCACATTGAAGAAATGGAGGCCTGTGTGAGCTCCCAGCAAGATGCCAGCAATGTGATGCACATTGATCTGCAAAAAGCCCTAAAAGAAATTGAAAAACTAAAACAAAGCATTGATGACCATGAGAATAGAGAAAGACGTTGTAATATAAGAATTGTGGGCCTACTGGAATCTGTGGAGGGGCACGACTGTGCTACTTATATCCAAATGTGGTTGATACAAGCCTTGAACCTTCCACCTGAGGCAATGCTGGAGATCCAATGGGCCCATAGGTCTCTGGGGGCTAAACCCCTTCCAGAACAGAGACCTCACCATGTAATCATGAAATTTCTTCGGTACCAAGACTGGCAGAAAGTGCTGGAAAATGCCAGGAAGCAAGGTCCCTTGATGGTACAACAAAGTTGGGTGAGCATTTTTCATGATTATTCCTACCAGCTTCAGCCACAGAGACAGGCATTCACTGAGGTGAAAAGCAAACTGCACACACTAAACTGCCAGTTCTCCCTTATTTACCTGGCTCGTTTGATTGTTCGGCCCCAAGGAAAAGCTACGCTCTCATTCACATCGGTGGAAACTGCCCTGTTGTTTGTAGGGGAGCTGGAGGAAGAGAACAGGTGAGGAGGCATCTAGGGTAACTAAAAGTGGACTGTAACATGAAAAGTTTGAGAACTGGTGTACAAGATCTGAGATCTTATTAAATCAAGGGGGTTTAGCTACAATCATGTTATTTCTTTTAGTGCTGAGTCACATCTTCGATGCGTAACACCTGGAGGTGGCCTATCAGGGCTGGGGTGAAGAGAATGATTGTGGCTCCCCTCGGGTCTCAATTTGGCTGGCAATTTCTCTGGGAAACTGAATGGTCGAGTAGTGGGCCACTAAAGTAATGAAAGGCAGGACTGTGGAACTTTGGATTCTACCACATTTCAGTGAATGTGGTAAAGCTTCGTTCATGAAGGGTTGATTATGGATGGTAAATAAAAACCTTGAGGGGTTTCTTTGATTGTGACTGGGCCCCAAAATCCATATTGCCCAAGACAAATAGTTCTGGTGTTGTGGCAAAAAAATATACATAAGCAAAGTGTTTGTTAGATCTTCTCCCACTTAATCTGGCTGACAGGGAGAAGGAGATGTTATTTTTATTTTACGTTCATTAGAATTGCATACAGCAGGGATGTGCTTTTAATAAGGGTATGGTATAGCGAGAGGGAGGTGCCCATACATGACTAATATTTGGATCATTGGTGGGCCTCCCCCCTCTCCGGGGACTATGGATGGGAGAGGGATGGCTCCAGATATATTAAGGGTCTCTCACTTTACACCTGAACGTGGGCATGGGAACTGTGCTAGTTGTAATCTGGTCTGAGCCTTTCTTTGGGTTGGTCCCCCTCTTGGAAACTCAGATGGGGGGCAACTCGGAGAGACACCTAAAGAAACTCTTATCAATATTAAAGAGAGGAAGGGGGCAATTTTCTTCTCTCTCCTCCACTCCAGGGTGATTTCCCTGTTTCCTTGTGGGAGTTTAGTAACCCTAGAGCTCATCTCGTGCTTTTCAAGGTACAGGCACTCTCTGTTGCCGGACATGGAGAGGGTATAAAGGATGGGGGGAGGTAACGAGAGTACCTATGTTGTCCTCTCTTACATTACCACATAATGGACAATAGTAATTTTAGGTGGATTAAATAGCTCAGTCCATGAAGGTTAGAGGACTGTTCAGTAAAGGAAAGCAAGGGAGGAGGGAAGTGGGTGGGGGAAAAACACAGGAAGTTTTTCAGGGGTTAAGGCCTCTCCCATTGGGGAGATGGAAGTTTAAAATTGTTATTAAAGTTTGGTTATTAAGGGGGGACATTTTGGGGTCTGTTTGGTATCTTTTTTTTACTTTATTCAGAGTTAAAAATGTGACTATAGGTCTTAAACAAAAGGTCATGGATAGGTTTATTATGGGGATTTTATGGATCAGTTAACCTTTTTGTCATGGAATGTAAATGGTCTTAAAACAGTGGTTAAACAGAAAAAAGTCTGGACTTTTATTAAAAAGATGAAGGGGGATAATATTTGTTTGCAGGAAATCCATATGGATAAACAAGAAGTCTCAAAGACTCTTGGGAAGGCTCCTTTTTGGTATTCCCCTTCACATCAAAGATAGAGGGGTGGTTATATGGATTCACCCTGGGGATCCTCATAGAGTACTGTCAACCCTCTCTGACCCTCAGGGTAGATATGTGTTGGCGGAGGTGGAGGTGGGGTCTCTGAGGCTTGCTCTCAGCTTGATGTATGGACCAAACTTTGACTCTCCAGATTTTTTTACTCGCTTAGAGGTTACACTGGGCTCATATCCTGATAAGGTAATACTAGCAGGGGACTTTAACACCTACCTGGATCCAAGTTGGGATCACTCAAGGGGGAGAGCTGGACCTCCACCTAGGAGCTCAGCAGCCCTTAGGACACTGGTCCAGAGCAGAGCACTGAAAGAGGCATGGGGGCATAGACATCCTGGGGAAAAGGAATATTCATTCTACTCCCATGCCCATGAGATATATACTAGACTGAACTATATGTTCTTCCCCTCTGAGCTTCTGGGTGAGGTCAGGGAGGCCTGTTATGGCCAGATGGTTGTTTCAGATCATGCCCTGTTGAAAGTAATAATTTCCTTACCAGAGGGCCAACAAGTAGAAACCCAATGGTGCATGGACCCAGCCCTGTTGTTAGATCCCCAATTTATTACACAGATTGGGGTAAAATAGAGGAATGTATGGAATTTAACCCCCCAGAGGATACCAGTGTTAATAACGTATGGAATTGTCTGAAGGTCTTTATTAGAGGGGAGACTATTTTGTATGTTGCCTTTTAGAAAACAAATATGATTAGAGATGATGTGAAACTAGAGACCACAATTAGGGACCTAGAGGGGAAAAATATGAGAAGTCAGTCACCTCACACCTCCAGGGAATTGCGCAGTCTTAAGGGGCAGTTATCACAGATGACTTCTCGAAGAATAGAACTTAGTCTAATAATAACTAAGTTGCATAATTATTTAGATGGGGACAAGGGAGGGAAGTGGCTTGCCAGCCTGATCAAGGGAAGAAAAGCAGACAGGTCGATCGTCTCAATAGAAAACATCCCAGGGAATATCACTGATAACAAACAAGAAATTAATAATACTTTTAAAACATTTTACTCCTCCCTTTATACTACTGAATTCCCTCCAGGGGGCAGTGTGAACACTTTTTTGGACAATATCCAATTGCCCTCTCTGAACCACCATGAGGTAGCGATTATGGACTCATCACTTTCCATCGATGAGGTAAAAAGTGTGCTATGGAAAGATAAGGGAGGCAAGGCACCTGGACCTGATGGAACTCCGGCAGAATTCTATAAGTATTTGTGGGACGCAATAGGCCCCTTGATGTACCAGATGGTCATGGACTCACTGAGCTTGGGGGAGCTTTCCCACTCTCTCACACTGGCCACAATCATGGTATTAACCAAGCCAGGGAAGGATCCTAATAAATGTGAATCTTACCCTCCCATATCTTTGCTCAATTTGGATTATAAAATCAAAAGTAATTGCCTCTAGATTGGAAAAGTATCTGCCAAAAATGATACATATAGACCAGGTGGGATTTGTGAAAGGTTGGCAGGCAAAGCACAACCTGAGAAGAACTCTTAACATTACGCATAAATGGGAAGGTGGGGGAGAGGAAGGTCTTTTGGCCCTCAATGCAGAAAAAGCCTTCAATCGAGAGGAATGGCCATTCATGATGGCAGTAGTGCAAAAATTTGGATTTGGGGAGGGGATCATGGGTTGGATCCAAGCTCTATATATGAACCCTAAGGCCCAAATTTTAACAAACAATATGATTTTGACTCCATTTACCTTAACCTGAGGAACAAGGCAGGGATGTCCCCTTTCTCCCTTGATCTATGTCCTCACAATTGAAGTGCTGGCTGAAGCAATTAGAAGTGAGGAACAGATCAAAGGTCTAATTTGGAGAGGAGAGAAGAATGTGATATCACTGTTTGCGGATGTTATCCTGCTCTTCCTTAAGAATCCACCTAAGGTGATTCCAATACTGCTTAAAATCTTTCAAACATATGGTCCAATATCCAGACACAAGATGCTGATGGGGAAAATAAAAAACTCCTTATCCCTAGGAGATGTGATGATCCCCCCTCCACCTCAATAAAATGCCTAGGGATAAACCTTATGGCTAAAATGTCCATCATGGCCAAATCCTATCTCCTCCCGGTGATACAAAAAATAAAAGAACAATGCACTAACTGGAGGACTTTGCCCCTTACCTTACTGGGATGGGTAAATCTAGTCAAAATGAGTGTTGTCCCTCTGTTCCTCTATATGTTTCAGACACTACCAATAGGCATACCTAACAAATACATTAGATCAATAGAAGGAGCCATTACACAGCTGCTATGGCAGGGAAAAAGGGCAAGAATAAAAAAGGAAATTCTATGGCTTCCTACTGATAGAGGGGGCCCTAGGGCTGCTGAATGTTAAACATTATTATATTGCTGCACAACTGGCTCATATTCAAGATCTAATAAGAGAAAAGCCAGAATGCCCGGGATGGGTGGTGTTCGAGGATGGAGAGAGAGGATCACGATATTACTATAATATGGTCAGATACCTTTATGATGGTGTGCCTGACAAATTGCCAAATCCCTGTTCAAACACTACCCTTAGGGCATGGAGAGAAGTGCATAACATGCTTCAGCACCCCAGTACTTTCTCACCAGACCTGGAACTTGTCACCCTATTAAAGGGTGACCATGACAAGGATGGGTGGGAATGCCAATTTCTTAAGAAATGGAAAAAACAGGGTCTCTACAAAGTGGGCCAACTGTGGCAGGATGAGGAGGCAATCCCTTTCAAGACACTGGCAGGAAATTTTAAGTTAGGTGTTTCACAATACTTTCTGTGGGTTAGGCTCCAGGGAGAAATCCACTCCAGATGTCTTAGGGGGGCAGAAGCTGTTACATTCCCCACTAGAAGAACTACTTATAGGCAGGAAAGATGAGACTTTTAAGCCTCTGCAGAGCTGTTAAAGGTAACTGCTGGGGGCTATTGAAGACCCTTTGGGCACTTTTAGGGTGAAATAGGAACAAGACCTCCTTCCAGATGGGCTAACAGGTGGAGACTGGGTGCAGATTATGAAGAACCTATTGAAATATTCAGTTAATAATAAACTCTGGACAATCCAATACAACTTTTTGTGCCAGAACCTACTTTACCCCAGAATTAGCCAAGAAAATTGACACACAAGCTTCGGACTTGTGCCCAAAATGCAATATCTACTCAGGTTCTTTCTTTCACATGATATGGTATTGCCCAAAAATCCAAACTTGTTGGTGAGGTGTATTGGATCTATTGACAAATGTGGTGGGGTATCCCCTGGGGTTAGACCCTATAGAGAATCTCTTGGAACTGTCCTCGGGGTGAAGAAGCCCAAATCAGTCACAGAGGGATCTCCATAGATTGGGGGTTGTGGTAGCACTCAGATGCATACTGATGTATTGGATGTCTAGAGAAGTTCCTACAATTGCTTATTGATTAAATTCCCTACTGGACTGTATGAAATTGGAAAGACTTCAATATAAAGTGAGAGACCAAATGAACAAGTACTTAAAAATGTGGGGTAAACTTGAGTGGGCAGTGACTCAGGATTGGTTCCTGATGTTCTAAATGTTTGGGGAGATGGGGGGGTATGAAATGCTTAATGACTCTTAAATGTCATATTGTTGGGAACTTCTTCCTTGTCTCATGTACTCCATATATCTCCTATAATATAAGTATTTTGTCATTTTCCTGACATCATAAAGTCGTAACTGATCAATTGTATGGAAATGATGAGTAACCTTCTGTAAACCTAAATTAAAATATGAACCCTGTAAACTGGAAAAATAAAGTTTTACAAAAAGAAAAAAGGATTGGCTACCGTGGAGTCAAAATTAAACTGTTGCATTTTGCATGGGGAGGTGCTGAGATAGATCTCCAAATATTTCAGCTTGTCGTTCTTCCATAACAAGCATAGATGCTCAACATCCACTCTAAGGGTGGCATAATTGAGTGGCATGAGTTCAGGTTTGTTGAGGTTTAGTTTGTAATTGGAAATAATACCAAATTGGGAAATTATCTGGAGGGCTGCTGGAAGGGAGGTAGCAGGACAGGAAACATGTAACAAAATATCATCCGCATAGACTCATATTTTGTATGCCTTACCTCCTATAGGAATACCAGATATTGCAGGGGAGGAGTTAAGTTTTCGAATTAAAGGTTCCAAAAATAAATTAAATAAGTATGGTGAGAGGGGACAGCCTTGCCTCATGCCTTGACGGAGGGAAAAGGACGAGGTCAGCATGTCATTGTGGAGGACCTGTACTGAGTGAAAAGAGTAGAGGACTTTGATCCAGTGTATATACTCCTGAGGTACATGAAATTTAAGTAGCAATTTAGGGAGCAAGGAGAAAAGATAATCCCATGAAACCCTGTCGAAGGCCTTCTCAGCATCCAGGGATGCCAGCACTGTAGGGGTGGAGGAATCACTGGACACTGAGATAAGATACGACAACTTTCTGAGGTGATCTGCAGAGAGCCTACCCTTAACTAAACCAGTCTGTTCCCTACTGATCAAAGATGCCCAAACCTGGCTAAGATCTTAAGGTCAACATTAATGAGTGATATGGGTCTGTAGCTAGAGACGTCCAAGGGGTCCTTCCCAGATTTTGGTAGAACGACGATAGTAGCCAGTGGCAGTGAGGGGTCAGCTAAGCCTTCTTTGAAAATATAATTGAACATGTTGAGAAGAATAGGTGCAATTTGCTCTTTGAACATCTTGTAGAAATTGGTAGAGCAGCCATCTGGACTAGATTTGTTCAGAGGTAACAAGTCAATGGCTTGAGAGATTTCAAGAAGGGATAAAGGGGTTTTTAAACTGGTGACTTGAGAATCGCTTAGCTTCAGGAGAGAACTATCCTGTACAAAGGATTTGAATTGCAATGTGGAGAATGGAGTGGAAGGAGCAGAGTATAGTTGGTGACAGAAATTTTTAAACATCTTCACAATATCTCTAGGAGAGGTGAGACGTTGGCCAGAGTCTGAGTAGATTGAAGGGACAATTCTGTCCATAGCTTGAGAACGAAGGCATTGGCCCAATAATTTCCCTGCCTTTTCCCCTTGGTCAAAGTAGTGGACCCTAGAATGTAGAATGAGGTGCTCAGCCTTCTCTCCCAGTAAAGAATTGTATTGGGCTCTAAGAGACTCTAGTCTCTCCCAAGTAGAAGGGGAGGAGAAGTTGGGGAAATGTGCTCCTCGGTGGATCATATACTGAATAGCAAGGAGGAGCGAGAGTAGATGACAATTGTTTTTTTCCGTTTGGAAGCAAGATGAATTAACTCACCCTGAAGAACACATTTCAGGGCACTCCACAATATATCCAATTTAGGCATAGAAGGAGGGTTAGTTTCCATAAAAGTACTGATTAGAGATCTAAGCTGTTGTAGGATTTCAGTAAACTTAAACAGCTGGTTGTTAAGATACCAAACCCTATCCTTGTTTAGTGAAAGGGAAAGGTTGACCTGAATAAAAACCGGATGGTGGTCAGATATAACTTTAGCTGAGTAGTGACACAGGAAAATACAGGAAAGGTGGTTCACTCCTAGTAGGAAGTAATCAATCCTAGAGAAGGAGTGATATAGTAAGGAGTAGAAGAAATTCTTCTGATGATCAGAGTTCAGTAGTCTCCATGGGTCTACAAGCCCCAGAGAATGCATCAGATCCCAGATGGCCAATTGTGGGTGATAAAACCTGTCTAGTTGGACCGGCCCTATCTAAGTTATACAAAGAACCAAGTTCCAGTCTCCTCCAAGAATGATAGGGAGTGAGTTCCAAGGGGTCAAAAGTGACATCAGAGTGGTAAAAAATGGAGGATCATCACTATTTGGCCCATATACAAAACCCAGAACTATCTCCAAATGCCCAAGAAAGACACATAAAATAATATAGCGGCCTTGGGGGTCCACCAACTCTTGAAGTAAATTAAATGGCACCTTACGAGCAACAATAATGGCAACGTCCTTCTTACGGGAGTCAGAGCCAGCTCCAAAAGCCTGTCTAACCCAGGAATGCCTTAACTGGAGTATCTGAGTGGACGGCAAGTGGATTTCCTGAAGAAAAGCAATGTCTGTTTGTAGTTTATGCAACTGAAGTAATGTTTTAGATCTTTTAATGGGAGACTGAGTGCCCTTGATATTTCATGAGCAAAAGTTCAATAGGGTAATGGTACCCTAAACAAAAGAACAAGTGATGATGTAATGCAATTGTGAGAAAGCAAGCATGATGATTAGGGCCAAAAAAACTAGAAACCCACCTCCTGTGGCACCCATAAGCCCTAAAACCAGATACCCTACCGTATCCACCCCTGGCATAACAGTAGAAACAAGTAAAACAACCAAATAACCCTCCTCCCTCCTCCTTCCAAACAAAAACTCCAAAACCCTTACCCATTTAGTACATCAGAAATTGACCTTGGCACTACTCCCCGGGCTGCTGATTTGTAACTTAAGTTGGCTGAAACCAGAGTTAACTGTAATAACCCTCAAAAAGACCCCAATCAGCCCTACAATCCACCCCCACCCAGCATCTTGGTTCATGTTACCTACTGAATCTGGTAGCAGAATCCCAACCCCTGCATCCCCCCACCCCACTCCCCAAAGTGAAAACAGTAACAGTAACCAACAACAATCACTCTGGCAAAGATTAGTCTCTAAAGATATGAGTTTAAACAGTCATAGAAATTTTAACAATAGAATCAACACCAATTCCTACACAACACCCCAACAATGGTTAAACAACTGGGGATAAAAATAGTGGTGGGGAAAGGCAATCTGGTACCACTGGTTTCCATCTCAGAAAGTAAAATGACCCCTAGCCAATGTCCTGGCAAGAACCTTCTGAAGAAGTTTACAGTTAGTTGTAACTGGGGCTGGTGGCAGTAGAACCAGGAGACAACCAGAAACAGTAAACATTTGAGGAGGGTCTCCTAGCATTGAAAACTGAAAAACCTGAAAAAGGACCTGAAAAGGAAATAGTCAGGTATTATAAATGAAAATCAGACTGGGAGGGAATAAGTCTTGAACCTTGACCAGGCTCATATTAAACAGCTGACGAGTCACCATTTCAGTCAGAGGAGGAAATGAATTGGATACAGTCACCTGTGAAAACTGCCCATGGCAACTGTCTCCTCAATCCAGGGCTAGAACAGACAGAAATTGGTGACTAACCTCCAGCAATAACCTGTAAACTCAAAACTTTCAGCAGCAATAAACCAAAAGGGTAACCGCATCAGCCTTATCTGAATAAGTCCGGCAGCAGGCCCTGGAAGTCCTGAAGTGCTTGATCGTTAGAGTCATAAGAATGCCACTGGTTGTTGATACGGGTTTGTAGTCTGGTGGGATACAACATCCTGAAATGGATGCCCACAGAGATAAGTTTGGTGACAGCAGGATGGAATGGGGCTCATTTTTGCCAAACAGGGATAAGTAAATCTTGGGACACTCTTAGTTTTGCACCCTCCCAGGATAATGCCTGAATGCCTCTCAGCTTGTTGAGAGCATGTAGTTTATCAAGCTAGTTCAAGAGCTTTAGTTTGGGATGCAGAGGCCTGTACACTCTCTCAACAATATAAAGCGTGCCATTAGGCAAGGGGCCTTCCAGTTTTTCCAGGAGATGCTGTGTAAACAGAATTGGCGTTGGGCCTTCAGCTCCTTCAGGGAGCTCCAGGATTACTAAATTGTTCCTGCTGCCTTGTCCTTCAAGATCTTCAAGCTTAAGTTCAGTTTTGTGGAGCTGTTGGCAAAATGAGATAATTTCAGGGTCCAATTTGGTACGCCATCCCTCCAGACAAACTATACAGGCCTCCGTGTCATTAACTCTCCAGGAGATAGTTGCTAATTCCCCATGAAGAGAGGTAATCTCTGAGGTGAGTAGACCAAAGGCTTCCTTTATAGGTTGGAGTTCCAAGAGAAACTGGTCCTCGGAGGGTGGAACCATGGCCACTTTAATAGTAGAGGGCTGGCTGGGTTTAGCAGGCTGATTCTTGGGCTTCTTTGAGGCCTTGTCTGGGGTAGACGGAGGACTATGGTGCATGGTGTGGGCATTCTTGCCACATTTCTGCCCCCATTTCTGGCATTCTCAACATGTATTGATCCAAACTATATAGTCTTTCAGCAGCCAGTCATCCAAATAGGAGAACACTTTCCTGCGAAGGACTGCTGCCACTACTGCCAAACATTTGGTAAAGATCTCTGGCACATAGAACAAGCGAAAGGGCAATACTCTGAACTGGTAATGTTCCAAGCAGCACAAAGCAAAGGTATTTCCTGTGAGCTTTAACGTAGGTTTCCTTCATACCCAGAGAACATATCTAGTCCTTTTGTTGCAGAAAGGGAATAAGAGCAAGGCCCCAATTTTTCAGCAGCAATCTGGGTCTAAATTCTGTGGCAAGTCCCACTGTTACCATAAAACTTCTATGGCATTAGTTTCCTATTTCTGTGGAAATGCTGCTGTGGCAGTTGGGGCCTTTTGTAACAGTCAGCAACCCCACCCCCCAAGCACCTAGGTAGGGAAAAATTTTAGTTTTGGGGCTAGGAACCTGCAGACCAGAGCAGTTAGGCAATTAACTCCTGTGTTCTTAGTATTAGTAAGTAAAAAATCCACCCCATCCATCTCAGTCCTGTCACCCTCTCCACCCCAGCCTGAGAGTCCCCAGGGCCTCCAAATTTGAATGAGTAATATTTTTAATGGCTACCACACTGCACAGTGATCCTCATCCTTGCAGTTTTACCACTAGACCCAGAATTCCACTTTTTCATTCCAGTAGTGCTTTGTGAGGCAGTGCTCAGAGCACTCCTGGGACAAGAAACCAGATTTCAGGCCTGGTGGTGAAATTAAAAGGATGAAGATTATTGCACAGTATGGGACCTGATAAAAAATATTTCTACTTCAATTAAAGGGACTCAAGGACATTCTCATGGTGGGGTAGGGAGGGTGGTGGGGCTGAGCTGGATGTGAGGGGATTTACCTGTTTTGATTTTTAAAGTAGATTTCAAAGATATGGTAGTGGCTTCATAGCCCACTACCTTAGGGGAACAGTAGCTCCTTTCTATAAGAAGTTTAATTTTTCATCAAGTATTTTTTCAGAATGAAAATGATCATAAATAAAATTGAAGCCACGGTGAACCAAACCCTTTCACTTTCCAGTCCACCTGCTCTGCCCCCATAGTCCGTTAACATGCTGACTCATTCTTGCTGTCCCAATGTTGCTGACGTAATCATATCTTGTGCTTCTGCTATGAATTTGATTTTTTGCAGCCAGCCAATGTTGCTTTTTCCTTGTCCCCCCCATCCACTGGGGCATGACCTGAAGCTGATTATAAAATATCTGGGGTGTGCAGGTGACAAAGCCCCCTGCAAAAAAGGTCACACCTACTACCGCACAGCAGATTGTTGGATTGTGGTGGCTGGTGTTGGTGAATTACTGGTGCTGTGTTTTACACTGCCAACTTAGTTGTCACTGCAGCATGGGTGAAGCCACTTCCCCCACACTCTGACATTTTATGACATATAACCAGGGACAGCATGGGGGCTGTGCCCCATTAAAGTTTATGGGGCTCATTTTCAAAACATCTTTACAGAACTTTAAGCAACCTTTGATAAAAATGAAAGCCACCACTTGACTACTAAGGACCATATTTAATGAGCAGTGGTTTTCATTTTTATCAAAGGTTGTTTAAAGTTCTGTAAAAATGTTTTTAAAACAAGCCCCAAAGACTTCCACGGGGTGCACCCACATGATCTCCCTGGTTATACATCACAAAACGTCAGAGCGCAGGGGTGGAGCAGGCTGACAAAGAAGTGGAAGGTAGGCTTGCCATGGCTTTGCTTTTATTTATGATCCCTTCCTTTCCAAATAATACTTGATGAAAATTTCAACTTATTACAGAAATGAGCTACTGCTCCACTAAGTTAATGGGCAATGAAGCCCAAATACTTAAACAAATGTATTTGAAATTTACCTTAAAGTAATGACCTAGCAGACAAACTAATGGGCAGGGGCTGTTTCAAAATGATTTTCAGATTTTTGTTTTTAAATTCCACAGAATTCCAAAAAGCATTCTGCAGAATTTAATATAAACCACAGAATAGTCTTCTGGGGTTTATATGAGACATCGAATGACTGCAGTTTATACGATCCTTGGAATAATTTTCCTTGGTCAGAGTCAATGTAAACTGCAGATTTGTTTTACATAGATACATAGATACATAGACAGTGTCGGCAGATAAGAGCCTATGGCCCACCTAGTCTGCCCATTTGAGCTTGTAAGTTCAGTTTGTTTTCCTAGAAGTCTATTTCCCCTTACCCCTGACCTCTAGAATTCCTTTATGTCTATCCCATGCATTCTTAAATCCCGTGATTGTTTCAGCCCCCACCACTTCCTCTGGCAGGGTGTTCACTTGTCCACCACCCGTTCTGTGAAGAAATTCTTTCTCATGTTTCCTCTGAATCGACCTCCCTCCAACTTCATCCCATGCCCTCTAGTCCTGAAACATCTTTTCACTTAAAATAGTGTTTTCCTGCACCTGTTCCTCCTGTAAGATACTTGTATGTCTCTATCATATCGCCTCTCCCTCCTCTCCTCCAGGAGTACATGTTCAGTTCCTTCAACCTGTCTTCATAGGATTTGTGATGCAACCCATGCACCATCTTTGTTGCCCTCCTCTGAACCTTCTCTACGCTGTCTATGTCCTTACGTAGGTATGGTCTCCAGAACTGTACACTGTACTCCAGGTGGGGCCTCACTAGTGTCTTGTATAGCGGAATTATGACCTCCCTTTTCCTGCTGGTGATGCCCCTGCCTATACATCCCAGCATCCTATTTGCTTTACCTGATGCCTTGTCACTGTTTCCCTACCTTGAGGTCATCAGAGATGACAACCCCAAGATCCCTTTCCTGCTTGGTGCATGCTATATCCTCACCCCTCAACTGATATATTGTGCCAGGGTTTTTGTGCCCCATATGCATTATCTTGCACTTCTTTGCATTGAATTTCAACTGCCAAACCCTTGACCATTCTTCAAGTTTCTGCAGGTCCCTTCTCATTCTGTCTACACCCTCTGGTGTGTCTACTCTGTTACAGAGCTTTGTGTCATCAGCGAACAGTGAAATTCTGCCTTCTATATCCTGTGCAATGTCACTGATGAAGATGTTGAATAGGACCGGTCCCAGCACTGATCCCTGTGGTACCCCACTGGTCACTCTTCCCTCTGTGGAGTGACAGCCATTTACCACCACCCTCTGTGTCCTGCCACCCAGCCAATTACCTACCCACCACACTACTGTCTGCCTCACACCCAGATTCCCCGTTTGTGTAATAGTCTTCTATGTGGCACAGTGTAAAGGCCTTGCTGAAGTCCAGATAGCCATGTCCACTGCCCTCCCTGATCCACCTCCCTAGTCACCCAGTCAAAAAATTCAATGAGGTTGGTCTGACATGACCTCCCCCTGGTGAAACCATGCTGCCTTGGGTCCTGTAGTCCATTGACAACCAGATGTTCCACCAATCTCTCCTTCAGTAGTGCTTCCATGATCTTTCCCACTACCGAGGTGAGGCTGACTGGTCTGTAGTTCCCTGCTTCCTCTTTGTTCCCACTTTTATATAAGGGGACTACATCTGCTGTCCTCCAGTCTTTGGGTACCTCCCCTGTTTCCAGTGATTGGCTGAACAGGATAGCCAGAGGTTCAGCCACCACCTCTCTTAGTTCTTTAAGGACCCTGGGGTGCCCCATCTGGCCCCCATTGCTTTGTCAACTCTTATTACTTCCAGTTCCTTCAGGACCCTTTCTCGTGTAAAGGGACTTGTGTCCATTTCTGCACCATTCTCACCCCTTGTACTCCTTCAGACCCATTACCCCCTCTTCCTTAGTAAAGACTGAGCAGAAATACCTGTTCAATATGTCAGCTTTACTGTTGTCATCCTCCACGCTGCTCCCATCCTCCCCCTTCAGTCTAACTATCCCTCCTTTGTCCTTCTTTTTCACTTATGTACCTGTAAAGGTTTGTCCCCTTTAACCACTGATTTTGCAATGTGTTCTTCTGTCTGAGCTTTGGCTTCCTTACTGACTTCCTGCCTCCCTTTGTTTCTCCTGGTACTTCTCCCTATCCCCTTCTGCCTGTGTCTTTTGTATTGCCTGAATGCAGTCTTTTGGCTTTCACTTTCTTTGTACTCTTTGGAAAACCATAATGGTCTCCTCTTTCTTTTCCTCTTGCTAACCTGCTTAATGCATAATTCTGTTGTTTTATAATCCCCATTTTAAATACTGCCCACTGTTCCTCAATCCCTGATTCTGTCCCATTCCCTTAATGCCTCTTTCAAGCATCTCCCATTTTCCCAAAGTCTGCCCCCTAAAATCCAGGATACGTGTTTTGTGTGGTTTGGTTCTGCTCTTTCTGTGATTTCAAACCACACTGACTGGTGAGTCACTGTTACCCAGGTGCTCCCCACTGTTACCCATCCACACTGTCCCTGTTTGTGAGCACAAGGTCCAGTATTGCCTTCTGCTGAGTTGGTTCCATGACCAGTTGCTTGAGGAAGGCACCCTGAAGGAGTCCAGGATAAATCTGCTCCTAGTTGATGCTGCTGCTGGGATGCTCCAGTCCACATCTGGTATATTGAAGTCTCCAACCAGTACTACCTCACCCTTGTCAGCCATCCTTTGGATGGCTAGCATCAACTCCTATCTGTTTCTTCCTCCTGGGCTGGTGGTCTATAGACCACACCTGTCGGATGGCTGGCCCCATTTTCCTTTCCAGCTTAACCCACAGTATCTCTCCCCATTTTGTTCCTCCTGGATCTGTGTGGCCCTTATGTCATTTTTCACATACAGTGCCACTCCTCCTCCTTCCTTCCTGCTCTGTCTCTTCTGAATATGTTGTAGCCAGGTATGGCCATCTCCCAGTCATAGTTATCATTACACCAGGTTTCAGTGATGGCCACAATGTCCAGGTCTGACTGTACCATGACAGCCTCCAGATCTTCCATCTTGTTGCTAAGGCTCCTGGCATTTGCACACATGGCTTTCCATGATTTGACCTCCCTAGACTGCTTCACTGTTCTACTCCAGCCCCTTCCTTGGTTGTCATTTATCCCTGGTTCTCCTTGCTGTCTGCCCTTCTGCTGAATTTTGCCCCTTTTCTGCTTATCCACCTTTTGGACACTAATCTCCAACTTATTCACAGTTCATACTGACTCTTCAGAATAAACTGCAGAATAATATTTCAAATTTTTATGTAAACCGCGGAATAATATTCTGCAGTTTGTGTAAACTACAGAATAATATTCCACGATGTACATTATATTCTACATCAAACTCTGCAACTGTGGAATCATGGAAAATGTGGGGCCTTGAATAAGAGTTTGCAGTGATACCATTCAAAACATCTTATATTCTATGTAGAAGCTGAGGTCCCTGAGATCTAACAAAAGACACAGATCCCTTGTCCATTTTGGCAGTAGAAAGTATCTGCAATAGACCCCAGTGTATTGCTATGTCTATACATGTCAATATAATATTTTGTTAAAAATGACATAACTTCTAATATTTAGTGAACCATTGTATGTTTTTATTTTAAATGGCTATGTAACATTTTGTTTTTATATCGATATATAGTTCCTGTAATACTATATTTTCAATACACCTACTTAGCTGACCCCACACTTTCATTTAAAAAAAGTCTCTAGCACTAACAGTTCCAAAGTTATCATATTT
This sequence comes from Neoceratodus forsteri, assembly GCA_016271365.2. Classification (NCBI taxonomy): domain Eukaryota; kingdom Metazoa; phylum Chordata; order Ceratodontiformes; family Ceratodontidae; genus Neoceratodus; species Neoceratodus forsteri. The sequence continues at coordinate 684,610,039 of CM028137.1, read as the reverse complement.
TAGATTAATTATCTTTTAAAAGGTCTAACTTTGGACTGTTAGGGATAGAAACGTATTTCATTTTTAAATGAAAGCTTTGAGTACAACTGTTAAGAATTATCTTGAAAGATACAGTTTTTATGTATTGAAACTATGGTGTATGTATGTATCAATACTATCTGACCCTGCTTTTTCATATATTAACGATACATGTTTTTTTTTATTTATTTCGTTTGTTTATGTATTTAAAAAATGATGACTGGGAAAGGCACATTGAGCAGAGGCTCATTTCCAGATGCAACCAAGGGGGAGAGGAGGCAACATACAGACCAGAAAGCAGGAGAATAGTACAATATACAGTTCAGGTAGGGATCCAAATTACAGGTGATAAGAAGTATAAACAGTGGTGCAATGTAAAGGGAAGATAAATAACCAAATTACAGGTAATGTCATATACATTAATTTATAAATAGCAGCAGGCAACTGTTTAACAGTTATAAAATCCAGCAAGGCATCAGGCAGGAGCTGTAGGGGGAGCAGAGAATGGAAGTAAGTTAGGAGCAGGGCAGGAGAAGGAAGGGACATAGAGATGTTTGGGCTGGTGTTTGAAGGAGAGACGTAAAATCATTTAAGTTGTGACAAAGGCAAAAATCAGTAAATATATAATGTCAACACTTTTTTTGTAACGATAGACATACCTAAGTAAAATTCTGGAAAAACTTGTTGCAAATCAAACCATTGACTACATCACAAAGTACAGCCTTCTCTCTGACACTCAACATGGTTTCCATAAAGGTCATAGTACCTACACAGCTCTTCTCAAATTCACTACCAATGTACTTACCAATGTGGATGCTGGCCAGCTGATGGGCAGTTTTTATAGATCTTACAAAGGCCTTTGATCATGTTGATCACCCCTTGCTTCTCTCCACTGTTTGCAATCTGAGCTTTTCACCCCCAGTTGTTGCTTGATATGGAAGCTATCTATCAAATAGAACTTGAATTGTGAAATTCAACTCCTCCTTATCTGCTGGTGCTGCCATCAATATTGGGTCCCCCAGGGCTCTGTTCTGGGAACTCTTCTTTTCTCACTTTTTATCATTAACATAGCTGAGTTTTTTCTCTCATGATGGTCTATTCTCTATGTGGATGATCTTGTACTCTACTCAAACTCTGATAAGGTCACCAGCATAAATGCATCCCTTTCCTCAGATTTCACAAATGTCCAGAATTGGCTTTCTGCACATAAGCTTGTACTTAATGCTAAGAAAACCCAAGCAATGTTACTTGGATCTGCCCTTAAACTTCGGACATGGCAAACTCCTCTGTTGGTGCAAGACCACAGTGGAGCACAAATAGAATGTGTTACATCTTTTTAGTACCTGAGAATTCTTCTGGACCAATCTCTGGGCACATATACAATCCACCAGCAAGGCAGCGAATGCTAAACTGGGGGTCGCTTACAAGTCCAGTTTCATGCTACCTCCCTCTGCTAAACTTTCTATTGCCAGAGGCATATTACTCCCTGCCCTCACCTACAGCACATCAACCTTTGCTGCTGCACACAAAACCATCCTTCGTTAGTGGGATGTCACTTATAACAATATCTGTTGGTACGCCCTCTCGCCACCTTGGCTTAAACTCCACTGCCAACTGTACAAGGACCTGGGCTGGTTATCCCCCTCAGCTTGCCATCAATACTGTCTTGGCTCCCTGATTGGCTCTATACTCAGAAACCAGACCCCTTCAGGGATCACAACATTGCTGGTACCTCAAATCTCCTCCTATGGACTGCACTCAGAAGATAAATCCTTGCTGAATATATCTATATGTAAAACATCATTGGGGCACAGGACCCAAGGCAGCATGGTTTCACAGCAGGAAGGTAGTGTCAGAAGAACCTAATAGATTTCTTTGACTGGGTGACCAAAGTAGTAGACCAGGGAGGGGCTGTGGATATAGCCTACCTAGATTTTAGCAAGGCATTTGACACAGTCTCACACAAAAGATTAATATACAAGTTAGCCAGCTTTGGAGTGGCCCCCAAGGTGGTAGCCTAAATAAAAATCTGGCTGGACAACAGAATGCAAAGGGTAACAGTAAACAGAGTCCACAGTGAAGAAAGGAGTGTAACTAGCAGGGTACCTCAGGGTTCGGTAGTGGGACCAGTCCTCTTCAATGTCTTTATAAGTGACATTGGAGAGCACCTGGAAGGAAAGGCATGTCACTTTGCAGATGACACAAAGATCTGCAACAGGGTTGATACACAAGGTGGGGTGGAAAGAATGAAAAGGGACTTGGCAAGGTTGGAGGAATGGTCAAATATGTGGCAGCTCAGATTCAATGCAAAGAAGTGCAAGGTAATGCATCTGGGAAACAAAAACTCAGGGAAAGAGTACACAACGGGGGGTGAGTTAATAACAATAACAAAAATCCAAAGAGACCTAGGGGTAATTATATCAGATGACCTAAAGGTGGGCAAGCAATATGAGAAGGCAGTAAGGAGGGCTGGGGGGGATACTGGGATGCATAGGGAGAGACATCAACAGTAGAAAACAGGAAGTTGTTATCCCTCTCTACAGACAGTTAGTGAGACCCCATCTGGAGTACTGCATGCAATTCTGGAGACCACTTCTCCACAAAGACATAGACAGACAGGAGGCTGAACAGAGGAGGCAACCAAAATGGTGCAGGGTCTGCACCAGAAGACATACGAGGAGAGAGTAAAGCAGCTTAATATTTGGGGGAGAGGTAGTAACAACAACAAAAAAGGAAAGGGACCTGGGGGTAATCATATCAGATGACCTTAAGGTTAGCAAGCAATGTGAGAAGGCAGTAGGGAGGGCTGGGGTATACTGGGATGCATAGGGAGAGGCATCACCAGCAGAAAACAGGAAGTTGTTGTCCCTCTCTACAGACAGTTGGTGAGACCCCATCTGGAGTACTGCGTCCAGTTCTGGAGACCCCATCTCCACAAGGACATGGACAGGATAGAGGCAGTCTAGAGGAGGGCAACTAAAATGGTGCATGGTCTGCAAGAGAAGCCATATGAGGAGAGACTAAAGGAGCTTAATATGTATACCGTTGAGGAAAGAAGGGAGCGGGGGGACATGATAGAAACTTTCAAGTACCTCGGTGGAATCAACAAAGTCCAAGAGGGTAGCGTCTTTCAGAAAAAGAGACGTACAAGAACAAGGGGACACAATTTAAAGATGGAGGGAGGGCGGTTCTGGGGCAATGTGAGGAAGTATATTTTCACAGAGAGGGTGGTGGATGCATGGAACAGCCTTCCTGAGGAGGTTGTGGGGTCTAAAACTGTGGGGGAATTCAAGAATGCATGGGGCAGACATAAGGCAATTCTTGTGGGGGTAGGAAGAAATAGGCTGTTGGTTAACTAGGCCTGCGGCCTATCCTGTAGGTAGGGAAATGAGCAGACTAGGTGGGCCAAGCGGTCCTTATCTGCCATCAAAGTCTATGTTTCTATGTATACCCTTGAGGAAAGGAGAGAGAGGGGTGACATGATAGAAACTTTCAAGTATCTCAAGGAAACTAACAAAGTACAAGAGGGTAATATCTTTCAGAACAAGAGATGTGCAAGAACAAGGGGGCACAATTTGAAGATGGAGGGGGACAGCTCAGAGGAAATGTTAGAAAGTATTTTTTCACAGAGAGGGTTGTGGATGCATGGAACAGCCTTCCTGAGTAGGTTGTGGAGTCAGGAACAGTGGGAGAATTCAAGAATGCATGGGACAGGCATAAGGCAATTCTAGTAGGGGGTAGAAGGAAGTAAGCTGGTGATTAACTAGAATCTGCAGCTTATCTATCAGGTATGGAAATGGGCAGACTGGGTGGGCCAAGTGGTCCTTATCTGCCACCAAATTCTATGTTTCTATGTTTCTATCAAAAGGCTCTGTTGCCTTCAATCACTCTGCTCCTAAGCTCTGGAACTCCCTCCTCCAAGTTCTTCGGATATCAGGATCCCATGGCAGCTTCAAAAAGGAGCTGTGCCTGCATCTATCTCTTGCTGATCTCTGCACTTGTTTTAATCCTCCTTAATTCACTCGGCCACCAGATGCTCCCTCGCCTAACTTTCACCTTCCTACCTCATAGCACTTCTTACACTTACTATCTCCTTGATGGCTAATCTACCCCCCTGCACACCTAAGTCTTGTCTCGGAGGCCATGATAATGCATCCTGCCCAGTCAGGAATTTGACCTTACCTTTTTGCTGCCTATTTGAGCCTTCATTGTTGTGACTAATCTGACCAATATTTGTTTGTTGCTATGTCATGTTATTACCTCCCTAACTGTGTGTTTTTTTATGCCCAAAATTCGATGTGAATTCCATTAATTGTTATTGTCCTGGCTGCATGTATTCATTACTACTGACTGTTTTGACATGTACTATTGTAATTTCACTGTACTCATGCTATGTACCTATCTTTGATTATTGTACTTTCCCAAGTCATGCCTGAAAATAGTCATTTCGTGGCTAGTGCACTTACCCGGTTAACAAAAACTAAATTAATAAATAAATAAATAAAACTGATACTATTTTTTGTATGATACATAAAATTACATGACAGTTTTAAAAAATGTTTCAATAACAATATTTTTCAACTTTTTCTGAATTCTGGTATTACTACACAACATTTAATTAGTAACTATGTAGTTTTCAGTTTGATTTTCACTCATCTTATGACCTTAATCATGTGGTAGACATTTCTGGCTCCCCTAACAGTACCAAATCTTTTTCACTTTCTCAGGCTTTAACTGCTAAAATACTAGAAGATAATAAAACATGGGTAGGTGTGCTCAAAGCTAAGCTTTATGTACAGCCTATGTGTGTGTGATGTTGTTATAACCCCATCAAGCTTCACTCTCAGGGTTTATGTACAGTAGCATCACATACCTCAGGTGTGTATAAAATCCTCATTATGCACACCTACCCATGCATTATTCTATAGGTAAAGAAATGGTATACAGTCTTCAGTAAATGATTTTTTTAGCAATAATCTCAGGGAGCAGTTTGTGACCTGTTTCATCACAGAGACTCACATAAGGAATCTGGGTCTGCAGCAAAGCATACCATGACAGATTAGCACATTGAGATTCTCTATATTACAATATCCTGTACCCTGCTACAGTAGAATACAGGACCTGAAATATACCTTCATAGATGTGTCAACATCTTGTAGGTGTGGACGCCAGCTTATCAGGTGTGGTATGGAGGCATCTTCAAGTGATGTCACTTGCATCTTGGTAAATGCTGCAATGAATAAATGCAACAAGTTATAAGTAAATACATTTCAGTTTATATAGTTCCTTTGGAGAACACTGAGTAGAATTTTCAAAAGAATCCATCCCAGATCTGTCTCCTGTATTTGGACAGGTGGCCAGTACCTGCTGCATCCATAAGAACCTGTTGGGCCATCAATTAGATTAACAGTTCTGTGCATATATACAATTTTGTGGTCAAATTATACATACAGTACAGTGCATTCATTCTTTCTTTTTCAAACAAATTTGAGTTTATAAGAAAGAGATGTTAATTGAATTTGCATTTATTTCAAGATGCAAATTGCTGCAAGATGCACTTTTTCATTTCAAATGGATACAACTTTTAAAAATGAGGAACCACTGACCCCGGGATGGAAGAGAGACAATCTAGACAGAAGCAAAGCACGCATTTGAGTATTAGCTGTCTGCTTTGAAAACCCAGTCCACAGTATGAAAGAGCATTTGCAAGCCAAGAAGCAGCTGGTAGTTTGTGCATATAGAAAGGTAGAAAGGAGAACAAGGTAGATGAGGTATAGCTGAGGAAGATAAAGCCTAGTAAGACAGAAAAGGTTGAGCACAATGAATTTCAGTAATTTTCCAAAGATTACATGATAAACTGCAGTGGTAGAACTCAAACATAAGATCTAATAGGGGTATGCAGATGATTCATTGTCCACTTTGCCAGATAATTTGACAATTCTATTCATTAATATTAATTTGGTTATGATTTAATAAATGTGGCTAATATTTATTTATATTTGTTTGTTGACTGAGTATGTGTCCTAGGCTGATATAGTCAATATGCATTCATGACCTGGGTACACTGACAAAGTACAACGGCACCTTGTTTAACATGATTGGTACTAGTGGCAGCAGCATTGCAAAATGAAATGAAATTGGATGGTTCAGCAGCAATGCAGGTTTCATTTTTATTGGTTATACTAGAAAGGCATGTGAGCATTGCTGCCCATTTACACAAGTGTCCAGTTACATACAACAATCATGAGACATGACATAGGCTTAACCATTTAACTAACAGTGAGGGTTAATAAAATGGTACATAAATTTAGGATAATTTATACTAAAGGGAAAACCATTAACTAGCCTTGGTGAATAAACAAATATAAGGTGACATTGACTCAGTGTCAGTGGCTCAGTAGGTAGCACACTCGCCTCTGAGGCCGGGAGATCAGAGGGCTGTGGGTTCAGTTCCCACATCCGACACTTGGGTTAATATCCCAGCACTGACACTGTAGTGCAGCATGAGAGGGGTGCTGCACTTCTGAGGTGCCGTCTTTCGGATGAGACGTTAAACCGAGGTCCCACTTGCCTGGATTGGTGGTAGTTCAAGTAGATGTTAAAGATCCCATGGCACTTCTCGAAAAGAGTAGGGAAATTTCCCTCATTCACTAAAAATACCACCAACAGCTTAATCTGGTTCAATTTCAGTTGCTTACCATCTGTATCCCACCCCCCCCCGGTCACCCCTGAAACAGGGACTTCTAGGCCCAGTGGGCCTACCGGGTCAACAAAATTCAACAAAACAACAAAACAAACATCGAGCATTCACTGAGTGTTTAACAATAATATAATATAAAAGTGGTAAATACAAAAATATCAAGTGCAATCTAAAAACTAGCCTAGGTGGATTGAAAATACTACAAATGCTAGAAAGAGAGGGTAAGTGACTAAGGTGGATAACCAGAGAATGAGGGGAAAAAGTGCAGAATGGGAGCCAGAGTAGGGCTGCGAGCAGGTGCAGGTGGAAGAGAAATGTCTCCTGCTATTCTGTTTGAAGGCATTTGTGGAGGGACAGAGTTTTAGTTCAGAAAGGGAGAGAGTTGAAGCGCATGTGCCCCATAAAAGAGAGTGTTTTCTGGCCTTGAGTGGTCTGGCAGAAAGGAACAGTGAAAGAGAGAGTGCAGGATAGTCTAGTGGTCCTGGTGGTGGTGGTTGTCTGGAAGAGAGAAGTGAAGCAATAAGGAAGCAGTCCACAGGAGAGTTTGAAGAAGAAGGTGGCCATCTTGCAGTTGAGGTGGGCCTCAAGAGAGGGCCGACTGGTGAGCTTATAAAGGTCACAGTGGTGTGTGAGTTTAGGGAGACCAGAGGCAAAGTGGATAACGTTGTGGTAGGAGCTTTAAAATCTGGAGACATTTTTGATGGAGAGGTAGGGGAAGGAGACAAGTGAACCTTAGTTAAAGACAGGAAGGAGGAAGCTAGAGACTAAGAGGAAATGCTTGGTTCTGTGGAGGATACCGAGGTGTTGGTGGGCTTTTTTGATTGTGAGGCAAGTGTGAGCATCGAAATTGAGGTGGCTATCTAGGAGTAAGCCAAGATATTTGAATTCACTGACTCTTTCAATGGCATTACCAAGGTTGTCATAGAGGGAGAGGTCAAAGCCAAGGGGTTTGTGGGGGCTAGAGAAAACTACAAACTTAGTTTTCTTGGAGCTGAGTACAAGACTTTTGGATGTGTACCAGGTGTGAAGTCTGCTGAAATCAAATTGGAGTTTGTTAATGAGAGCATTGGGGTTTTTGTCCTGACAGAAAAGGGCTGCATCATCAGCATAGAGGATGAGTTCTGAGGTGCTGCAAATATCAGGCATAGAAACATAACATAGAAACATAGATTTTGATGGCAGATAAGGACTGCTTGGCCCACCCAGTCTGCCCATTTCCCTACCTAATGGATAAGCTGCAGATCCTAGTTAACCAGCAGCCTACTTCTTCCTACCCCCACCCCCTAGAATTGCCTTATGACTGTCCCATGCAAGCTTGAATTCCACCACTGTTTTTGACTCCAAAACCTCCTCCAGAAGGCCGTTCCATCATCACAATCCTCTCTGTGAAAAAATACTTCCTTAAATTACCTCTGAGCCACCCCCTTCTATCTTCAAATTGTGCCCCTTGTTCTTGCATACTCTTTTTGAAAGATGCTACACTCTTGGACTTTGTTGATTCCTTGAGATACTTGAAAGTTTCTATCATGTCCCCCTCCCTCCTTTCCTCAAGGCTATACATATTCAGCTCCTTAAGTCTCTCTTCATATGTCTTCCAGTGCAGACCCTGCACCATTTTAGTTGCCCTCCTCTGGACAGCCTCCATCCTGTCTCTGTCCTTGCGGAGATTGGGTTTCCAGAACTGCATGCAGTACTCCAGATGGGGTCTCACCAATTGTTTGTACAGAGGGATAATAACTTCCTGTTTTCTACTGGTGATGCCTCTCCCTATGCATCCCAGTATCCCCCCAGCCCTCCTTGCTGCCCTCTCACATTGCTTGCCCACCTTTAGGTCATCTGATATGACTACCCCCAGGTCCCTTTCCATTTTTGTTGTTGTTAGTATCTCACTCCCCATTGTGTACTCTTCCCCTGGGTTTTTGTTTCCCAGGTGCATGAGCTTGCACTTCTTAGCATTGAATCTAAGCTGCTATACATTTGACCATTCCTCTAACCTTGCCAAGTCCCTTCTCATCCTTTCCACCCCACCTTGTGCCTCAACTCTGTTGTAGATCTTTGTGTCATCTGCAAAGAGACATACTTTTCCTTCCAGTCCCTCTGCAATGTCACTTATAAAGACATTGAAGAGGACCAGTCCTAATACTGAACCCTTCGGTACCCCACTAGTAACCCCCCTTTCTTCAGAGTGGACTCCAGTTACTATTACTCTCTGTGTCCTATTCTACAGCCAATTCTTTACCCAGGCTGTCATCTTGGGACCCACTCCCAGGCTGGCTAACTTGTATATTAATCTTTTGTGTGGGACTGTGAAAAATGCCTTGCTAAAGTCTAGGTAGGCCATGTCCACAGCCCTCCCTGATCTACTACTTTGGTCACCCAGTCAAAGAAATCTATCAGATTTGTCTGGCATGACCTTCCCGCTGTGAATCCATGCTGCCTTGGGTCCTGAGCCCCTCTGGCCTCTAGATACTCAACAATTCTTTCCTTCAGAAGTGATTCCATCATTTTCCCTACCACTGAGGTTAAACTAACAGGTCTGTAGTTTTCTGCTTCTGCCTTGCTCCCACTTTTGTGAAGGGGAATCACATCTGCCCTTCTCCAGTCCTCGAGTACCACCCCATCCTCCCATGATTTGTTAAAGAGGGTAGTCAGTGGTGTCACTAGTTCTACCCTTAGTTCTTTTAGAATTCTGGGATGAATCCCATCAGGCCCCATTGCTTTGTCCACCTTCAGTTTTAAGAGTTCTTTCAGAACCCTTTCTGCTGTAAATGGGCTGGTATCAACTTTTGTATCCAGAGTGTTTCTACTGTTTGTTTTAGGTACCTCCCCCACTTCCTTTGTAAATACTGAGCAAAAAAATTTGTTTAGTATCTCTGCTTTTCACAGTCACCCTCTGCCCACTCTCCCTCTTCTTTATTAAGCCTCACTAGCTCTCCCTTGGTCTTCCTTCACTCCCTGATGTACCTATAAAAGGTTTTATCCCCCTTCTTAACTGAGTTGGCTATCTTTTCCTCGGTTTGGGCCTTTGCTGTTCTGACTGCCTTCCCAGCTTCCTTCTGCTTTAACTGATATAGTTCCCTGTCCTGCTCCTTCTGTGATTCCTTGTACTTCCTGAATGCTTTCTTTTTTCTCTTGAACCTTCACTGCCACTTCCTTTGAGAACCATAGTGGTTTCTTACATCGTTTCATTTTGTTAATTTGCTTCACACAAAGGCTTGTTACTTCTGTGATGGCAGTTTTTATTATTCCCCATTGTTCTTCCACCCCTCCTTCCTGCCCATTTGCTAGTGCATTCCTTAGGCACTCACCCATTTTGGCAAAGTCAGCCCTCCTAAAGTCCAGTACTTTTGCCTTTGTATGGCTTGAATCTATTGCTGTGTTTATTGTGAGCCATACTGTTCGATGGTCGCTAGTTCCCAGATGGCTACCCACTTCTACATCTGTGATCCTCTCTTCATCTCCATTTGAGAGAACCAGGTCTAAGATTGCTCCCTCTCAAGTGGGCTCCAATACTAGTTGTCTAAGGCATGTCCCTTGTAGGGCATCTAGAATAACCCCACTCTTTGAAGTGGCTGCTGCAACTGCACTCCAGTTAACATCTGGCATATTCAGATCACCCATCAGCAATATCTCCCCTTTTTCTGCCATTCTAACTATTCTTTCTATCATTTCCTTGTCCATTTCCTCCCCCTGAGAAGGGGGTCTGTATACAACCCCTGTGCGGGTTGTGGTGCCATTGCCGGTCTCCAAATTTACCCACAGTGCTTCTTCTCCTCCCTGTTTTCTGTTTTGTTCTGTTGCTTTGATTCCTTCCCTTATGTAAAGAGCTACTCCTCCTCCTCTTTACCTCCTGTCCCTCCTGTAGATAGTGTATCCTGGTATGTTTATGTCCCAGTCATGGTTTTGTGTGTACCATGTTTCTGTGACTGCCGATATCCAGCTGTTCCTCCTCCATCAAGGCCACTAATTCAGGAAGCTTGTTACTCAGACTACGGGCATTGGTACTCATTGTTTTCCATTTTTATGGCTTTACCTTCTTTTGCAGCATCCCCCACTGACCTGTCTACCTCGGTCTTTTTCTCATTTAGTACCCTGTTTTGTAGGGAGAGGCTGGGATTTTCCTGCTGCTTATCAGTGCCTCCCCCTTTGACTAGTTTAAAAGCTTGCCAATGAAGCATTTAAACCGATTGCTCAAAAGACTTTTTCCCTTCCTGGACAGATGCAGACTATCCTGCCAGTATAGACTGGTGTCCCTCCAGGTGGAACCCCTGTCCCCAATGAAGCCAAACCCCTGTTCTCCACACCATTTTTTCAACCATTCATTAAACTGCATGGTGCAAAGTACCCTCGCCTCACTCATGCCATTGACAGGCAGCACCTCAGAGAAGGATATTGTGTGTGCCACTTGTCTTAGGCCCCTCTCCAATTCTACGTCCTTCTGCACTGCTCTAATCTCATGATTAGCCAAGTCATTTGTCCCTAGGTGGACAATGACATCCAGCTCAGACTCCCGTGCAGCAGTTCTCGTGATCCTGAGGATGCGCTTCCTGTCTCTCCAAGCCATGGAACCAGGCAGGCACCTTACTTCAGTTTTCCCTGCTCCCCCCAGTTCTATCCCCCTAATAACTGAGTCCCCCACCAGGAGCTGCTTCCTTTCCTTGTGGTGTTCTTTGCCTCCTTCCTGTGGGCCTCCCTTGTGACAGTTGTCCTCAGCCTCCTTAGTCTCCTCTGCGGGTGTGTCCATGGGGAGCTATGCTCCCCCAGAATGGTGTATGGATTGTGGTGTGGAACAACTGACTGGGTGTGCCTCTTTTCCACCATCCTCACCCTCCCTGAGCCCACTGTGGCCCAACTGCTGTGCTTTCTTCACATCCTCTGAGGTAGTGGTGGTGGCTCTGGTGGTCCCTGGATGGGGGGGTTCCCTTCCTACCATCCAGTGTGGCCTGGGGGAAGGTCCCCTTACTACTGTCCAGTATGGCCTGAAGATGGGCAACTTCCTCCCTCAGGGCAGACAGTTATCTGCAAATAGGGCAGCATCTCAGCCTCCAGAAAGACTCCTGGAAGACTGCTGCCTCACAGCCATTACATTGCACTACTCCCCACATTTTTTGTGTGTGTGTGTGTGTGTGTGATTGGTTTGTAATATAGAAATATATATATATATATATATATATATATATATATATATATAATTATACAATGTGTATGCTTATATTGCCAGTGCAGTGTGCTAGAGAGGATATGACAATGATATGCACCTTGCACTCTTGAGGAAATGATGTCAGATCCCCAGGTATAAAGGAACTATTTCCAGGGGTGGGTGGGGTGAGGGGTGGGAAGGGGTTGGGCCTAAACTGTGCCTCACAAAACAATCAGCTAAAAGCTCTGACCCACCACTGCGATGGAGTGCCTTCCTGTCAGCAAGATGCCCTACACAGCAATTTGACAGAGAAAATACCCTGCTAATCAAACAGAGAAAAATCCACACATCCAAGTCAGACACAGGTAAACCTCCCCAGCCCCAAAACAGGCCTGGTGGTTTGTGCTCTGAAAGCTGTCAGACCCAAAATAAGTCAGCTGTGCTTTAAACTCTTCCTGCACTGAAAATGTTAAGAATTGTAACAAACAAACGTAAACCTAGATCCACCTCCCTCTGTTGCTTGAAAGACTGTCTTTTCCTGTTTCACACTGCAGGTTTTTCTATGACAACTCCTTAACCACAGTAACTTATTTAAAAATAGTTTAACTATCACAAACTCCTACGCACCAGTAGATTATTTAACAATAGTTTCTGTCCCAAAATCCTAGTAGTCAATCCAGTTACCCCCAAGGGACAACCAAAATGCAGTAATCAAACACTTATGAAGTTACTTCCAAGATAAGCAGAGTTAGCAAGGTTCTTTTTCAACTCCTCAGCCACCTGTAATGTATTTAAAAATAGTTTAACTGTCAGAAAATCCTAGTAGACAATCTAGCTACCTCCAAGGATCTACCCAAATGCAGTATTTAAATCCTTCTGAAGCTACTAACAAGATAAACATAGTTTGCAAGCCCCTTCTTGGTTAAACACTAAATAAATATGTGAATAAAAAGCAATTACCAAGGGTAGTTAGTTTCACCTCCCACAGAATTAAGCACAAGTGCACGTTTGTTGCAGATATCAAGTGCAATATAGAATTTATCACACAGCTCACAGTTGAATAAAGAAGTAGTGTCTTTCCAGGTCCAGAAAATGTGCTTTGTGTCTTTAAAAATTGCAGCCTCCAGTAATTTATAGTAATCTGATCTAGTCTGGATATCTCCACCCAGGGCAATTTGTTGACAATGGTTATGATACAGCCCTTTCTGTTCCAATACAACACTTTTTGGTCTGAAAACAATGTCCTGCCCCTAAGGCTGTCTGTGTTTCAATTCACACTGCAGGTTTTTCTATGACAACTCCTTAACCACAGTAACTTATTTAAAAGTAGTTTAACTATCACAAACTTCTACGCACCAGTAAATTATTTAAAAATAGTTTCTGTCCCAAAATCCTAGTAGTCAATCCAGCTACCCCCAAGGGACAACCAAAATGCAGTATTCAAACACTTATGAAGTTACTTCCAAGATAAGCAGAGTTAGCAAGCTTCTTTTTCAACTCCTCAGCCACCTGTAATTTATTTAAAAATAGTTTAACTGTCAGAAAATCCTAGTAGACAATCTTGCTGCCTCCAAGGATCTACCCAAATGTGCTATTTAAATCCTTCTGAAGTTACTAACAAGATAAACAGAGTTTGCAAGCCCCTTCTTGGTTAAACACTAAATAAATATGTGAATAAAAAGCAATTACCAAGGGTAGTTAGTTTCACCTCCCGCAGAATTACGCAAAAGTGCACGTTTGTTGCAGATATCAAGTGCAATATAGAATTTCTCACACAGCTCACAGTTGAATAAAGATGTAGTGTCCTTCCAGGTCCAGAAAATGTGCTTTGTCAGGGAGTTAACAACCAGAGAGAAGAGAAGAGGGCCAAGGATGGACTCTTGGGGGACACCATATTTGATGGGACAAGATTCAGAGAGGACACCGCCAATAATGGTGCCATGGGATCTGCCCATTAGGTAATCTTTGAACCAGAGGCAGACCTCAGGTGAGAAATGGAGGCCAGCCATGGTACGGAGGAGGACTTCATAATCAATGAGGTCAAAGGCTTTGGTGAGGTCTACGAATGCAGCACCGGTGTAGAGGCCTTTGTTGTTAGCTTTGTCCATGGAGTGGGTGAACTTGATGATGGCAGTTTCCATATTGTGCTGCACACAGAACCCATGCTGGGCCTCTGTGAGCAGGTTGTATTTGGAGAGGAATTCTGAGGTTTGTCTTTTGACCACTTTGTCTAAAATTATGGACAGAGAGGGACGAGGAGGGAGATGGGATGGCAGTTGGATATTAGATCCTTGGAAACAGATTTGTGAAAAGGTTTAATAATGCAGCACTTCCAAGCCTTTGGGAAGGACCCCATGCAGAGGGAGTGGTTAAGGATGTTAGTAAGAGGGATTGCCAGGGAGTCACAGACAAGATGGAGGACTCTGAAGTCAATATTGTCGGCACCCTTGGATGGTCTTGGGTCATTTGTTTTGATTAACTTGTCCACTTCACTAGGAGTTAGGTACCTGACATGGAACTTAAGGTGGGAGACTGGGAGGGGTGTGGGGGTAAACAAGGTAGGAATGGAGCTGGACTTGTACTGGTCTAGGTCACCCAAGTATTTATTGAAAATGGAGGCTATTTTGCTTGGCTCAGTGGTGGTTGTCCCTTTGGAGGTAAGACAAAGATGATCTTCAGAAATTCCCCTACCAATAAGGTTGTTAAGAATGTTCCAGGTCCTCCTAGTGTTCCCTGGGCCAGAACATTGTTTTTCCTGGATGAAGGAGGATTTAGCAGATCTTGTAGAAGATTTGCACCTGTTCCTGAGGGTTTTGAAGTTTTGGAGGAGTTGGGGTGTTTTGTATTTTCTGAATATCTTCCAGACTTGGTCCCTATTACTCATTAGTTTGCAAAGCTCAGGGGTCACCCATTCTTGGCTAGAACCCTTAACCCAAATTTTTTTAAGTGGGATGAAATGGTAACAGAGGATAAGGAACTTATTGTTAAAAGCTTCAAGCACTTTGCAAATGTCAGAAATGTTTTCAGTCAAGGACCAGTCTTAGGCTAGGGTGGCTTTGGAAAACTTGGAGGCATCCAGCTTCTTTAATTGCCTGGTTTGGATGAATTTGTGTGGGGGGGTGTTTTTGTGGACCATCAGCAGAAGACAGCACAGTGGTCACTGACTGAGTCGGGAAGAACTTCGGAGGTGGTGGCATGGGAGGGTTGTGAGACTAGGACCCAATCAATGAGGGACTGAGATTCAGTTTTGTAGCTGGTGCTGGTAGATTCGGTGATGAGCTGGTGTAGGCCAAGACCAAGTATGGATTACTTGGTGGAGTCACAGTGAGGGGACAGCCAGTTTAGGCTGAAATCCCCAAGGATGATCCAATCCCTCCCTTGGGGGAGGGAGGTCTTGATATTGAGGAAGAGATAAAGATCACGGGGTGAGGAGGAGGGTGACAGGTACACCTGACTGTGACCATTTTATTTGCTCAGAAAAGGAGGAAGTTAATCAAGATGGTCTCGAGGGAGGAGGTGGGTAGTGGGGAGGTTGAATTCGGTGGCAAGGAGGTTATTGGCAAACCCAGATGAGGCAGTCTCCCTCACGCTTCCCCACCGTGTCTTTTCTAAAGACTGAGTAACCTTCAAGGAGGATTTAATTGAGGGAGATGTCCTCCTTCAGCCAGGTTTCAGTGAGGGCAATGCCATCAAAAGTGTTAGCTGTCACCCAGGCCTCAATTAAGTTTTTTTTTGCCAAAAGGCTTTGCACGTTAAGGTGAGAAAAAGTGTACTGTTCAGTGGGTTTGGGGGAGGAGTGAGAGGTGAAATTGGTAGAAAGTGTGGGACCGGGGTTGGGGTGAACAGAGCCTGAGATAAGGAGTAGGAGGAGGAGGAGCCTTAAGTGTCCATGGTTTGCAAGTGAAGACAGTGTGGTGGTGTATAGCCTGGCGTAGTGGTGGGTGAAAAAGATATGGCTGTGATAGGAAGCAGAAAACTTGTGGAATGGGCAAAGGCTGATGAGGCTTGCATCGGAAGGGGCAGGGATGAATTTGGATGCACAAGTAGGGGATGGGGAAGGAGGGAGGCTAGGAGGTGTGGGATGAGGGAGAATGAGAGAAATGAGGAGGGTGTGAGAAGGATTTGGGGCAAAACTGGTGGGGAGGGGGATGGGAAGGAGGGAGAGGGGCAGGGTAAGGGGAGTTGAGCAGAAAGGGGTGGAGGGGAAGAACAAGCAGTGAGAGTAAGTAGGGGAGGTGGAACCGCTTAGGGCACTCCATGCTGGTGGCAACAAAGAGGGAAGGTGACAGAACAGTCATCAGTGAGGGAATAAGGAAGTGGGGTACAAAGTTGAGTGTGGTAGAAGAATCTATGCCCAGGGGTAGAGCAGTGGTAAGGAACTGGTAGTAGGAGGTTGCAGGAAAGAGTGTGTGATTAAGATAAGGCAGTCAGCAGTGTTTGTTAAATCTGAGCACAAGAGAGGACCACCCCTTTAAGAAGTTGCAGGAAAGGAGAGCCCCTTTAGGAAGTTACTGCAATTGACTAGTATGAGGCCTCAGGGGATGGGGTTCACTGGGGAAGTGTATTTAATAAAGGAGGGAGGAGGGGGTGGGTGAAAACAACTGTCCAGAGAGTAGTAGAGCTAGGCAGTGGCTGAGCTGTGATTTGAAAAAGACACCTTGAGCTCTTGCTTTCTCAATGGGGATCTGCAGCATCCAATTGGGAAATGGCTACAGTCCCCAGAAGCCAGTCCAATTATGGGAATTGAAGCCTGGCAGCTCTGGCCTAGGAGCTGACCTATTGTACCTGCTTTCCTTGGTTGGGGGATGGTGGGCTGGATGCAGAAGTGGACCAGTTTAAACAGCACAACAATATACTGTAATAAATAAACTACATCCTTATGTTTGGTCCACTGTAAAGCTATTGAGGGGTTCTTATGTCATTTATAAATCATGAGGCCAAAGACTGAAGGCAGGATTCACAAAGCACTTGCACTCGGCACATGTCGCATGCCCCAACACAAACAAAATGCACCGAGCACCAACTGTGGTATTCACAGAAGATGCACTATCCCCTCCATGAATACCACAATGTTGCTCAGCCTGAGAAGTGCCAGTGCATCCCCTTGTTCAGGCAGGGAAACCAATGGGGCAGTGCATCTCAGGATGTGCTGTGCACAAAAGTGGCATTCACATCTACCAACACACAAATGGGGCCATTAGGCATGCAAGGCGCATGTCATTATGGCCCCATTTGCATGCATCTCACAGGGATGTGCATGGCAGGATGTGCTGGACACCCTGCAAGTGCTGTAGGCCACACACATAGCTCCAGAGAGATAGGTTGTACCCCTGGCCCCTGCCCAATCGCCGTCTGTGTGGATGGCACCAAAGTAGCACTGGTGGTCTGGTGGTCCACCTTCCCCACCCAAATCACTAGTAGCATGCTGCTCATTGTGGCAGATGTCCCATTCTACATGCAAAACCCCCCTTCTGCCCTGATCCCTGGTAGCATGACACTCAATGTGGCAGATGTCCCATTCTATGTGAGAAACCCTCTCCCCATCAGGATCCCTGGTAGCATGACACTCACTGCGGCAGTAATGCTGGAATAACAGAACCCCCCCAACACTCAAAACCCAGGTATTACGCCACTCACTGTGGTGGTAAAGATGAAAAGACAGAACCCCCCCATCCTGACCCAATTGCAACAGTGCAATGAATCCTAAAGACTCCCTGGTGGTCCAGCAGACAGAGTACAGGTACACACTGTAAGCCCATTGGTCAACAGGGTTCACCAATGGGCTTCCAGGTGTACAGTAGCTGTCATTCACAGACAGCTCTGTTGGTAGGCAGCCATGGTGGTATGCAGGTGGGTTGAGCTGCCTGCCTACATTAGGACCATGCCAGGATGGGGGGAGCTGGGTGTGGAAGGGGTGTCTGAGTGAGTGAGGGTTCCACTGGACCACCAGGGAGTCATCAGGATTCATGGTGCTGTTACGATCGGGTAGGGGCAGGGGGGTTCTGTCATTTCATCTTTACTGCGTCAGTGAACTCCATAGTACTGGGGTTTCTGACAGGGAGGGGGGTTCTGTAATTCCATCGTTACTGCTGCAGTGAGCAGCATGCTACCAGGGATCTGGGCAGGGACGGGCGGAACACAGGACTGCCAGGGTGGGCAGGCTGCTGTGCTGATGTCTGCAGTACAGCAGCCTGCCTGTGGGAGGCCACCCACAGAAGTCTACTTGAACTAGGCTTATCTTTGAGATGTGCATTTCCAGACCTGCTCCAGGGATGCACCTCCAGAATGGGCAGTGAATGGATCTGTGGCACATATGCATGGGCACGTCCCCTTCACAGCCCCTCCATATGTGCCGCATATCAGTATGGGCAGTGTACGGCACATCTACGATGCATTGACACATCGGCCCCTACCAGAATTGCACCAGTGCTCAAGTCAAGGGTGAGCCGGTGCATCTGGGATGTGCTTGGTGTATCACTTTTGTGAATCCTGCCCTGAAAGTTTATTTTTGCCACCAGAACCCCAAAATAGCTTTATACTCTTATTTATGAATTGCCAGGCATGGTGTACCTGTCATAATACATATGTTAGAAAAAAAACACTAAAAAAATGTTAAAGTTATAAAAATGATGGCTATACACCCTGTGTGACATGGGAGTGGCTTGATTTTCAAAGGTTTATATATAGCATTTGCATCATTTATTGTGATGGGGCTGCATCATGATAAATGCATTCAAATGGTTCTGCCCTATTTTCAAACATTTCGATGCATTAACAACAGCAAAATGTGACACAAATGTCATATTTGGTCCACATCCAAAGGTAAATGCATCCAGAAGTTTGACCACCATTTTGGTGATCTACCAACCCTGAAACAAATAAGAGAATTCCATCATAATCATGACACAGCTCTTTTAAAATCCAGTCCTGAATGTTCACAGAGTTTATTAATGTTCAGCTCCTATATCATACATTATTATTGGTTAAAGTGTCTCAGACTGTACAATGCAAGGTGATAATGCACAATCCAGGGTTTGAATGCACACTTCTGGTGTTAAAAAGCATGAGGCATTAGCTAAGTGCCTTTGTGCCTCCTTGGTGTGCATTCAATACCTGGACGTGCATTTATCCCACTGCTGTGCACAGCCTGTAAGTAAGTTAACCCATTTTTAAAATGCCTTATATACTAAAAATAAAGTGTTTCATTTGTATAGAGAACTTCGTTTTAGGGGAAGAGTTACTGGTAGGTAACATTTTAGGAGTGGAGTTCAAGTAAGCTGTCGGTTCAGAACTACAGCATTTCCCAGCACTGCTTTTGAGGCATGCATTACTATGTGTCTGCAGGAGTTGTAGGTGGAGCAGCAACTGCCTGGGATTTGTTTAGTCACCTGCAATGCCTGAACCTGTATCTGTGGTTGAGGTAAGTGTATGATTGTGGTATACATACAGTTTTTTAAAGCACGGCAATACATCTTAAAACAGATGACTCATTGGTTGTAGTGAAGCCTAACTGTGGACAGTTACTTGTAGTTCATTAGGCTGAAACAATGGTCATGGGGTATGATTAGACTAATAAAATAGTTGGATTTGAGCAACTCCCTCAACCAGTTTACTATATCATTCTGTGCTGACGTGAATACTGAACACTGGTAAGGCTGTAATACACTGTGGATCATTCGATTATTAGTATTAACTATGTAGTATAAAGAGATAATCTACCTCTGCCCACTACATAAAATCTCCATCAGCACCACCACATATAGCCTTTAATTCTTATGATGCCACTGACCCAATCAGCCAGTGAGGCTTGAGAGGGGTGCTAGCACCACTTTAGCAGTTTAAGTATCACTATACTAGGAAACACACTGATGGAAATCTCCTAAACAATTATATACAGTTTATTGTCACCCTGCCATTCCCTAATAACCCAGCCAGCCAACCAGCCAGCCAGTTCCACTCCTAGCTAACCCTATCCTACCTTTTACTTTCTGTCAGGGCCAGTCCTGGCCCCCTCTTTAGTCACTACCACTATTCCACTGATTGGGTTAGTGTAGTGAAGTGACTTGCAGGCTCCCTCTAATTACATTTCTATACTAAGCCTGCAGTATACAAGTGCAACAAAATAACACATTATATTCTTAGAAGAGAAGGACTGAAGTATACATATCCAGTTGATGCACTTAACACTGCTCTAGATTTTACATTCTTGAAGCACCAAACCCAAATCTTTCCTATCAAAGCTTTAAATGATGTATGAGACTTCTGCCATTTTTACAGTTTGCCATGCCATATACGACATGCTGTACATTCTAAACTATTAGTGTTCATAAAACAGAGATTTAAATTAAAATGTCACTAGACCCAAGCACCAAATTAAATGAGCAGATGGAGAAGACCTAAAATTCCTAACATTTGGAAAAAGGTCATAGGCTGTAGATGATAATGTGAATCTTAAAGGAAATATTGTAAATAGCAAAAATTGTGTTACAAATAATGTCTCAGCTTCATATGCTACATTACAATTGCAAATTATTTAAAACTTCTAAAAGGCCCCATATTAAAATAAATCATTTGCTGTTTCTACTTACGATTGAGAGAACTTGATTTCCAGGAAGGAGTGATTTCAAAGAAGCTTAAAAAAGAGATGAAAAATTAATATCAGAGGGCCTTATATTGTGCAATCTACCAATCAAGATGGTTTAATAATGCTATATTCTCAACTAAAACTATTTAACCATGTGATGTTATTGTTAGCATTAATATAGGTACAGTATTCCACATTGTTGCAAGATGACGCTAAGGAAATGTCTCAAAACAGGAGGCAGACAGAATTAAGTAGGCAGTATAGCGCAGTGGTTTAAGGTTCTGAACTACAAACCTGGAGACCTGGGTTTCAATCCCACAGCCCCCACTTGCATACTGTGTGAACCCGAGCAAGTCATTTAACTTCCTTGTGCTCCCAGGTCACACCTGTAAACAAGCTTTCAAAAAAAAAAAAACACCCTGAAAGTGTGGTGCCATAGCCAGCAAATAGCAAACTGCCAGCAGTTCAAAATTAAATACTGTCCATTCATGTCAAGAAAAGAGACAAAGCCATTTAGTCAAACTTATTGCAAGTTGCAACAGACATCCAATACATTCACAGAGCTGCACTAAACATTTTGATTCCTTCAAACTCAGATGCATCAGTAGTTTCTAATACCCTTTGTACTGTACACTGAAAGAACACACTACCTACCTACCTTGTGTGTCAGATCATGAATGTTACCCAAGTCTGAGGGTCGTCCATAGTCATGGTGATGTAGCTTACACAGCTGGATACCCTCCAAATCTGCCTCATTCCCTTAACTTGTCTGACCGGTCATCTCCTGTATCAGGCCTTTGTGCCCTAAAACATTTCCTCTCACCTCCACCAGTGAGGACTAGCTACATAATATTCATTGATACTGTAGGACTGCACCATACACAGCTTTATTGCTAGACAGTGTTGCTTAGTTGCTGTTAGTTCTGACTACCCTACATCAATACCTCCTAAGAGTCCACAGAAGCAGACTTCACAGAACCCACCCATGGATGGTCCTTATGCTGGACAATAGCTTGGGGTTGGGGATTTTCGTGGCCTCCTTCTTCATCTGAAACTTCCTCCATCCCCCTTCCCAGCATATACAGGCCGACCCTATTAAGGAGCACCAGCAACCCTGGTTCACTCTATTGGTGGATTGAGTAATTCCCTTCCACATGAGAAGATGACAAACAACTGAACATATACTCACTAGAGATGAGACCAGATAAGGGGGGATATGATAGAGACCTCCAAGTTCCTCAAGGGAATAAACAGGGTGTGCACTCTGTTTTGCTGCAATAAACAAGGTGAACTTTGGGGAGCTATGTAGCAGGAGCACACAGTTTCAAGTCTGCGGTCATGAGTGGAAACTGTCAGATGATAGGCTTAAGAGGGATTTGAGAAAGTTATTTTTACAGAAAAGATGGTGGAGCTATGGAACAGTCTGATAATGGAATGTGGTGGGTGCCAAGGCCTCAACTGGTTTCAAGCATGGCTTAGACAGATTGAAGGATTTGAAGGTTGCTCAGGTCAGTAGCAATAGGAAGGGGAGCAGGGAGGTGAAGAGGGAGAGATAAAACCCTGTATGGACAAAAGTTCCCTGGGCAGATGGGGAACTCCAGCCAGATTGAATGGACCTTTTGTCTTTTCTGCCATCATTGTCTTTGTTTCTACTTTTCTAACAACTGGTGATCCTAATTTCCCATCCCATGTCTCCTGACCCCTTCCCCACTTTATGCGATTGCACTTTTATAGGTCCAAGTGTACTTGTTTAATGGATGGGATGACTAAAAATAAAAGAACAGAAAGACCAACTGCATAATGTGTTTATTGTAACATACTCATTGAAGGTCAGAAGCGACTACTGCAGATCCATCATGTCTTTCCACTCCTTCATAAGCAGACATATGCTGTGTAAACATGTACTAAACTAAAGGGGTTCTCTACCCACTCTGATATTCAGAGTATCCAGTGATTTCCTTGACAAGCAGAAATTTTCCCAGACTTAGAGAGCAGCTGACACCTTCAGGAGAACTTTAACAAAACAAAAGAGACACAGTACAGCTTGTATTTCACATTAGTTCTGTATTTCTCCTCCCCATTATTTATTACTGAGGGTAATAATAATAATAATCTTTATTTTTATGGCGCCTTTCAAAAACCAAGGTGCCTAACAAAGTTTAAAAACACATAAAACATCTCATCCTGTTAAAAAATACATAAATGACTGATACAGTTAGAAAGAAGAAATCAGCCACCAAATGCTTGGCACCACAGGTATGTTTTCAGGGCCTGTTTAAATCCCTCCACGGTCGCGCACTCCCATAACTGAAGGGGTAGAGAATTCCAGAGGGTTGGGGCTGCATGCATAAATGCCTGGGCCCCAGCGGATTTCAAGCACACTCTCAGAAGCTCTAGCAACCCCTCGTTAGCTGAGCGGAGCGATCGCCCAGGGCAGTAAGGGACCAGGAGCTCTTTCAAGTAGTCAGGGTAATCTGCATGAAAACAGGATCTTTGCTCCTGAAGAGTTCATCTATTCCTGTTGCTTCCCCCTACCTGAAGTCATAAAGCACTGCATATGACATCACAGTTATTCCCATGGCAACAGAGTGTGATGTCACAACAGAGGATTGTGACTTGAAGTACAATGTAAGCTATAGAGGCAGATGAACTCTGAGGTATAAAGATCATGTATTCATGGAAATTGCCTCAGTAACAAATAATGCGGAGGAGAAATCTATAGAATATATATGGCATGCAAGCTGAATTGTACCTAAATATTATGTTTCTCAAACTTTTCTTTGAGGTGTCTGTAGCTCTTTAAACTAATGTCACGTACTATCTTCATATTCACTTTCTCCCTTGGTGGGTTCCTCTATCAGTTTACCCCCTCTGAAGAAGAAGTGCTTCATAATGTTACCCCTGAATTTACTTCTGGTGAACTTCAGGGTATGTCCATTAGAGATGATGGGAAGTTTTACTTTGCTGGCAAACCTGTGAAATTCACCTTAGTGAAAAACTTCACAAAAAAATCTACTTCGCTACTTTACAATGAGTTTTCCTGGGGAAGTGGCACTTTTTCATGTAAAGTCAGGCAATGTTCTGGCAAAGTTACAACTTCACTGGTCAACTTGCATGACTTACTTGAAAAAGTGTCACTTTTCTTGCCAAAAATATGACAAAGTTAGCACTTAGCATTTGTGATTTTAGCAACCTTCAAAAAATCTGTAAAGCAATGTTTGCCAACTTTGCACAACTCTAGTCCCATGTACTCTTAGAGGACACCATATCAGTTACCTGTCTGTGTAATCTTGTCATTGTGATTGGTTTACCATCCATGGCACTCCAGACATTACCTCGTGGGTTTTAGCCCATCTGATAGGCTAGGTGATGCACATGACTCTAGGATCAAATTTCTAGTATATCCAGGTCCCAGAAACCCCTGCTCTCCAGTTCAAATCGTGCATCTTATCAGACTATAAGCACACCAGGATCCCTGCTGTTGTATTTTACAAAGGTAGGCCTCTTCATATTCAGCTAATTGCTCAACTTGATTAAGGAGATGCATCCTACCATTCTATGCAGTTGTTTTTTAAAATAATATTATTCACCAAATGTGAGTGCAGTTTTTATCAGCAAGAAACTTGTTTAATATACTGCCTTTTTACTGTATTTAAGCTAATCCTGAGATCAGGGAAAAAAGACTTAGCTCTTGAGCAAGGGAATCTTACTACTGTGCCCCCCTTCCTACCTAAAGCTCAGATTACTATGTTCTGCTAGAATTGTGTTCCTTTACCAGCCTTTTATTGATTGTTGCTAACTCACATGAGTGAAATACAGTGCTATTTAAAAAAAAAAAAA
This sequence comes from Neoceratodus forsteri, assembly GCA_016271365.2. NCBI lineage: Eukaryota > Metazoa > Chordata > Ceratodontiformes > Ceratodontidae > Neoceratodus > Neoceratodus forsteri. The sequence continues at coordinate 684,585,757 of CM028137.1, read as the reverse complement.
GGACTTGTTTTTTAAATGTTGTTTTATTCTGGCTTAAGCTTATTGCTGTGCTAAAACTGCTTCTCAGAAGGCCTCTCATCAAGCCTTCTAACTCAACTGTTTGTCAGATGCCCTCAGAGAGGCAGAGCTCCAGTTTGATGCACTATGCAGTGCTCCTCTGGCTTCCTGAAAGCCTACTGGAAGACTAAGCGTCCTCGCTGAGCCGCGCTTCGGGAGCCTTTTACCCTTCCATTTGTTTGCTTTCTCCCCTGCGAGACCAAATGTTCCTATGGCCTTTTGCTGCACCCACTCCATGTGGGGCAGCACGCCAGGATGCGATAGGCCTATGGCCTCCCTTCCCCTCGCATCGCTCGCATTTCATGAGCGACTGGGCAGCTACCACCATGCTATGTGGTACGATCACTAGCACAGCTAGGGCCCAAGCATAAAAATGGTTTTCTTCAGGCGCTACAGCATGGGGCCATCTTGTGACCTCGGGCCTGTCACTAAAGCACAGCGTGGCACTTCTCCCCTCCCCTGGCCGCATGGGCTGCCAGCTTAGCCTCTTACAAGTCGGACCCACCCCCTCCATTCCAGCGCTACTATGGGGGAAACAGCTCAGGACTCAAAAGTCCTCCAGGCGCTCAGGGGCACATCGCTAACGCCTCTAGCCTGTCCTCTCATCCCCCTCACCTTGTAAGCCCACGGCCTGAGCCCAAGGCCTAGCATTGTGCGATGGGGAGGGGGTTTGGGGGTTCTCAGCTGACCACACGCGGGCATGCTCTGTATCGCGATACCAGGGCCCAGTGACATTCCTACACTGTTAGGAATCACACACCCTGGAACGCTCAATAAAGACCTTTTTTTCTGATCTCGCAACAAGCTTAGGCCCACAGGATACATGGCGATTGTATCCTAGGTATCAGGTGGGCTACCATGTCAGGGATACAGCCTTACATTAAACCGCTGCATAACATGCCAGGCAGCTTGCAGGCTGCTAAGGGGGCATATTAGCAATCTGCAGCCATGCTCCTTACCTCCCTATAGGGTCCCTCACACCAGTAACCTTATACTCTGAGGTAACCCAACTCTGGTCCATATGGCTTCCTCCCTATAGCAACCCATATGTCAATGACCTCATATTCTTGTGTACTGGTGGTCCCTCTCCATAGCAACCTCCACTCTGCTTGTCCCCATGTGGGTCCCTCTCTACAGTGACCCCCATGTGGAGCATAGCCTGCATCACTGCATGCACCACTCTTAACCCTATCAGCAGCACTAAGAGATATGGGGGCACCCATACATTGGAGGCCCATTGTTACGCAAGCCTAACGAAAATGCATCCCTCATTTTGTCTTCTTCTCACTAGACGTTCAAGGCCAAGAAATGCACTGCCTGCAGCGCTAACCTCCTACCCCATGCCCCAGGCCCCCTATGTGCTGCCTGCCTACATGACGACGATGACATATCACTGGAACAATCCGCTGGCATGGGCCCCAATAATCCAGGGTCCAGTGGTTCCTCATGGATGGATCCAGGTGCGTTCCTACTCCAGAACCAACAGGCCACCGTTGCGATAATGGAGAGCCAATAGAATTTCATGCTGAAGGTGATGGAGAAGTTAGAATCCCTCACTCAGCACAGAACACCGACTGTGCCACCTTCAGAGCCAGACATTGCGGGGGGGGGCAATGAAGACCATCTGGATCATGCAGAGCCAGTACCAGATAACCACAAGCCGGACTCTGGAGAGGACAAGGACATGCCAAATGAAGTGGACGGGTCTGACACCGATGACCAGGACATGGAGCCGCAATCCGTTCCATCCCTCACATCCAAGCTATGCTCCTGCGACATGGTTCCAGGCCTCATGAAAATAGTAAAGGCCACTATGGGGTTTGACGTCGAAGAAAGCAAACCGGAGTTGAAACTGGACCCCGTGATTCAGCAGAAGGCAACCATTAAGGAAACATTCCCGGTATGTCCAGCGATCGAAGATATCATCAACAAGGAGTGGCAATCCGCGGAGCCTAGCAGGATGTCGAACAAAAGGAACTTGGACCGCATCTACCCAGTCCAAGCGGACAAAGCCAGTAACTGGTGCACAGCCCCGACCATTGATCCTCAGGTGGCGGCACTCAGTAGAAGGACCATCCTGCCATGTGGGACCATATCTCCGAAGGACCCCACAGACAAGAAGGTGGAAGACAGGCTAAAGAAGGCATTCAAAACCGAAGGAATGGCAGCACGAGCATCTACTACTGCCATTTACATGGCACGGGCCCAGATACACTGGCTAGAAGAGCTTCTTGAGCAGGCCAACCCCAAATCTATAGAGGTGGAACTGTTGGAATGCACTCTTGATGCTGCAAAATACCTAGCCGATATGGCAGTGGACTCACTCAGACTTAACACAAGGCCCACAGCCATCACTAACCAGGCCAGAAGGGCATTGTGGCTTAAACTATGGGAGGCTGACAATGAATCCAAGACACTACTACAAAATTTGCCCATGAAGGGGAAACATGTGTTTGGGGAGGGCCTGCAGGAGTTCCTCAAACAGAAAGAGGAGGGAAAAGAACTCCTCAAAAACAAAAGTAGGCACTCCTACCTACCCTCCGCTAGGCGGAGGTTTCTGGGGGGAAACAAGTCTTACCACACACGAAAAGATACCTCATACCCAACCAGTACATTTTGAGTCAGAGGTACCCACACCACACACCGTACCCCTTTCTCCCACTCCTACCAGTCCTCCTCCTTCAGATCCCGTGGATCACGGTTTGGAGGAAGAGGTAGAGGACAGAGAGGAAAACAACAATGACTACTCGGTCAAATCTCCACGCAGCGGGATCGGTGTCCCCCCATGGGACAAAGACTGTCGCTCTTCAGCCACCAGTGGTTCTACATGACCACGGACAAATGGGTTCAAGAGGTGGTCTCCAGAGGATACTCAATAGAGTTAACAGATTCCCCCATCACACACAGTTTCATCATATCTCCCATTGCCAAAAGGAAGGCTACAGCCTATCAGGTACAACAAATCCTGTGGGACCTGATCCAGAACAGAGCTATATAGCCCATCCCTCCACATGAACAGAAGCTAGGAGTATACTACATCTTCTTCCTCGTCACAAAGAAATCAGGCAAACTACGCCCCATCTTGGATCTGAAGCACCTCAACAAGCATGCGATTCCCCAGAGGTTCAAAATGGACACACTAAAGTCCACCCTATGCAGTATCCGCGTAGGAGATTTTCTGACATCCATAGATCTAAAGGACGCATACCTTCATATCCCCATCAGACCAAAACACAGACAATACCTCAGATTCCACATCCTAGGCCAGCACTTCCAATATCAGGCCCTTCCCTTCGGCCTTACCTCGGCACCAAGAGTATTCACCAAGGTGTCAGTAGCGCTAGTGGCCAGACTCCGAGAACAAGGTCTCGACATCATCCCCTATCTGTATGACTGGCTGATCCGGGCACACTCCAGAGAGCACTCCCTCCAACACACTGGGCTCGCTCTGAAGGCTCTCGAGGAGCATGGATTGCTGGTGAACCAAGCCAAGAGTCATCTGGTGCCCACGCAACAGATAGAACACCTAGGGGCACACATCAACATGCTGCAGGGCTGGGCAAAACCATCCCAGACAAGGGTGCACAACCTCATCAGATTGTCACGCTGACTGCACCACTGCCATCAGTCCACCATGGGACGCCTAGCCCAGCTACTAGGTTACATGGCATCTTGTATCGACCTGGTCCCTTGGGCCAGGTGGCACATGCCACCACTACAGACTTACGTTCTCACATGGGGGTCACCGAACGAATACAACTTACAGGTCACAGTCCCATTACCACCATCAGTGAGACAATCACTGATGTGGTGGACAGTGCGCACCAATCTGACCACAGGGGTTCCACTGGAGGCATCTTACCAGGCCTCCATAGAGACAGATGTGAGCCTTCTGTGATGGGGTGCCTGCCTAGGTGACAGGACAGCACAGAGCCGATGGACAACATCAGAGGCCCAGTTATCGATCAATGTCCTAGAAATGCCAGCAGTATACCACGCTCTCAGAGCTTTCAAGATCTCCATTGCTGGTCAGTCGGTCCTGATACGTTCTGACAACCAAGTCACTGTGGCGTACATCGCCAAGCAAGGGGGCACCAGAAGCAGAGCTATGCTGAGAGAGGCGGCAACGGTCCTCAACTGAGCACAGATCCACCTCTCCCATCTCAGCACTGTTCATCTCGCCAGCAAGCTCAACATTCGTGCAGATTGGCTCAGTCAACAACAAGTCCACCCAGGGGAGTGGCATCTACACCCAAGCCTCTTCGATCTGATCCAGGAGACTTGGGGACCGATATCCATGGACCTCATGGCCACAGCAGAAAATGCACAGGTCAAGAAATATTACTCAAGATACAGGGAACATCGGTCCCAGGGGACCTACGCCCTGTCACATCCCTGGTCCCAGGATCAGGTGTATGTCTTCCCACCCATACCCATGCTACCACAAGTACTAGCCAAGATCCGATCTTCATGATGGACTATCATCCTAGTGGCACTTTACTGGCCATGAAGAGCATGGTTTGCAACAGTGTTGGCAAATGACAATGTCCAGTCTCAAGTTACCCTACCTACCTGACATGTTGACCAAGGGACCGGTACTGCACCTAGCCCCATGGACACTAAAGCTCACAGCCTGGCTCCTGAGATGAAGAGACTGATGAACGCAGGGTATCACGACTCAGTCATTTCCACTATACTGCAATCCAGATGATCCTCGACCACTTCTACCTATGGTAGACAATGGTCGGTGTTCGTGAGGTGGTGTCGAGATCAGCAGACATATTTACCATTCTCTTATTCCTTCAACAAGGAGTAGAGAAAGGATTGGCCCACTCATCCCTTAGAGTACAGCTGTCAGCCATCGGAGCAGCCATTGGTCCCATAGGGGGACACAGCCCAGGGACTCACCCGGACTCGTTGTGTTTCCTAAAAGCAGTTGAGATACTGCAACCCAGAGTCAGACCATCCATCGCTCCATGGGACCTCCCTCTGGTACTAGATTCCCTCAGTACAACCCCCTTCGAACCGCAATAGGAGGTAGACCTGTTCTGGGCTGGTCTGAAGACCTGATTCCTCATCACGATATGTTCAGCATGAAGGATCGGGGAACTGGGGGCGCTGTCCTGAAAAGAACCCTACATGGTGTTTACCCCTCAAGGGGTCTGCCTCCATATGGTCCCAGCTTTCCAACCAAAAGTCTCCTCCACCTTTCACAGGAAACAACCCACTGAGTTACCTACCTTTACTGGAAACACTCAACCTGGAGACAAGCCCATCCCACACCACCTAGATGTAGGGATCACCCTATCCATATACATATCTAGAACTCAACCCCAACGCAAGACCAAGAGGTTGTTCATTGTCACAAGGGGACAAAGACAAGGCAAGGCAGCCTCGAAGACTACCATTGCTGGCTGGCTCAAGAGAACCATGCAAGAGGCTTACAAAACAAAACAGATGATGCCCCCCGAGGGTATAAAGGCCCATTCCAATAGGGCAGTAGCTACTTTCTGGTCAGAAAGGGCCAACGTGTCTGCAGAAGACATCTGCAAAGTGGCAACTTGGACCTCCATCCATACGTTTGCCAGGCATTATAGACCTGAGCACCTGTACAGGCTACAGCCAACCTTTGCAACACAGGTCCTCTCAGCCGCCAGCTCTTCCTGTCATTCTTAGACCACTCTGTCTCCTTCCCGTGGGCACAGTACTGCTTCTTATCTACCCATGAGGTAATGTCTGGAGTGCCATGGATGGTCAACCAATCACAATGGGTGTTTACTCACCTGGTAAAGGTGATTGTGTTGGTTGACATCCATGGCACTCCAAGACCCTCCCGACACAGTGCTCAAGAAGTGATCAGGTCATAGAATAGGAATTATCTGGAAATAACTGATTCTGTTTTTCCCAATGGACATCCAGGATGTCGACCGTCGACCACTTACGGGTCGAGTTTAGATTATACTAATAGGAAAATAAAATAAGGGCCACCAGCCCACTGCTACATGTCACCTCACTCTGCATTATTTATACAGGATGGTTACTGTTTTTTTGCTAGTAGTGGCTGTGTTACTAACCTTACTTTTAGCTTTGGAAGATTCGAACTGGAGAGCAGGGGTTTCTGGGACCTGGATATACTAGAAATTTGATCCTAGAGTCATGTGCATCACCTAGCCTATCAGGTGGGCTAAAACCCATGAGGTAATGTCTGGAGTGCCATGGATGTCAACCAACACAATCACCTTTGCCAGGTGAGTAAACAACCAATACCCCTGAAGATGTGAAAAACTCTCTTTACTGCATCAAAGTCCTTTTTGTATTGGGGAGCTCAAAACTACAGGGGTAACCACTGACATTTGTAATTATATCATTAGTTATGGCTAGCCATGGCTAGACAGGAGTTTTTTACAGTAGATACCTGTAAATGGCAGAAAGTAGAAGATATGGCTGTATATGGTTTGTTATTTCACAGATGGTCATAGCTATCAGTGTACGCCAAATATACCAGGTGGGGCCTGGTCAGGGCCCTGTAATAAGGAAGAATAAATACCTCTGCCTTGTTAGTTAACATCTTTTTAGGCTCCCACCAACATTCTGCTGGCCCTCTTGACGCAGCAAGCATAATGCTTTTTATACTTCATCCCCTTATCTACTATAACCTCAGAGTCTTCTTCCTCCACAGCAACAGAAGTAGCTTCACAAAGTGCATTAGGTCCGATATCTGTTTTTTGTCTTCAGGTGTATCAATTTGCATTCAACTACATATAGCTGATGTGCACCAACTTTGCCAGTGAATTTATTAAAAAAAAAAAACTCTAAATCTGCACCCCCCCACCCACTGTGGTGCAATACTACCTCCTCCTATCTCCCAAACACTTTTAAATTGCATAACACCCCCCTCCAATCCTCCTACTTCCTCCTCTCCTGTACCTTGGTGTATACATTTTAAAAAGCTGGCATATCCTTTCCTCTGCCCATGTGCCAAACACACTCTCCCCACCTCCTTTCCATCCAATAAAACCAAGTTTGAAGGATGACCCCCCCTACCCAACCCACTTTGCCCCTCCACTCTTCCTCCCACCAGCACCCAAAAAAATAATTTAGAATGACCCTGTAATAAAGGAAACAGTCTCCCAATGCAGAGTGTCTGCTCTGTTCAGTGTTCCTCTCAGTAATAGCACTGGCACATGAATGAATGATGACAACTTCACTCCTAGTAACATCAGATTGGCTGACTTTTCAGCCAGTAAGATTGTACTAGGAGCCAAGACATCACCATTCCCAGTTTATTCATAGGTCAGTGTCATTCATTACTGAAGGACACTGAACAGAGAAGATGTTCTGCACTGGAGGACTATTTTCTTTATTACAGTATCACTGTAAGAAAATGTTTTCTAGGTGCTCATGGGAGGAAGAGGATGGTGGAGTGTTGGGTGGGTGTCATTTTGTAAAATAGGATCTTGTGGGATTGCGGAGGTGGAGTATGTTTGGCATACAGGTGTTGGGAAGGGTATACATAACTAATGGTACTTCAGTCTTCTGGACTTGCTGACATTTTACATTAATTTGCCAGAGGAAAGGGGAAGAGGGAGGAAAGTGCTAGGAAGGGGGGTGTGGTGGTGGGGTAATGCATTTTAAAAATGTCTGGGAGGTGGGATGAGTGGAATTATACCACACTGCATGAGGGAGGGATTTGTATATTTCTGCTGACAAATTACACAAACTCACATTCACCCATGTATAGGAAACTTTTGTAGTTTTGCTGTATGAATTTGGGTGATTCGCTAGGTAAATAAATACTTGAATTGCAGTCTTCAAAGTGAATTTGCTGAAATGTGAGAATTTTTTCACAATCAAGTCTGAGATGGCAGTAGTCTGATCAATTAACCAGCATGTTATTGTTCTCCTGATGTTTGTCCCCATCCTCAAGGGAGTCTACCAGTCTGGCCAGCTTAGTGTCATCAGCAAACATAAACAGCCAGCTTGAGACCCCAGTTTCCAGATTGTTAATAAAAATGTTAAACAGCCATGACTCAAGCAGTGAAACAGCAATGACCCAAGCACTGACCCTGTGGGATGCCATGGAGTACTCCTCCACTCAGAGTGCTACCTGTCCACCACAAATCTTTGCTTTCCACTGCCAAGTCAATTAGCCAGCTACCTTGTATAGTCTGTATATAGTGCACTGGTTTACTATGTCAAGAAGCATGTCATACACTACAGTATCAAATGCCTTGCTGAAGCCCAGATACAATACATCTATGGACTTGTTCCTATCTACCTCACTGATCACCCCCTCAAAGAAGGTGATCAGATTGATCTACCCCTCATAATGCCATACTGAAAGGGGGAAGGAACCTTGGCTTTACCCAGTGCTCCATTATTTTGCCTTTGATGATACCCTCCAGGGTCTTGCCCATCACTGATGTCAGACTGGCCAACCTGTAGTTGTTTGGCCTAACCTTGCCCCTTTTATGAAGATGGGGACCACAATGATCACTTGCCATGTCTCTGGCACCCAATCTGTCCAGACAGACTCCTGAAGGAGTATTACAATTGGCAGTGCCAATTGGTTTCTTAGCTACACTATGATTCTGCTATGTATCACATCCATCCCTTAGACTTCACATGATTTGAAGTTTGCCATGTTGTTATCTACTAGGACAGGGGTGATTTCCAATACCTGCATTGTGGCTATACATAATGTTATGATCCCTACCAATAATTCCTCCTCCTTGCCCAACAGGGTCATTTGGTGAACACTGAAGCCAAGTATTCACTAAGCATCTCAAACATCTCCATTGGTTTTCTCATTGATTCCTTCTCTTAACTCACATTTTCAAAGATCTACTTCTCTCCTTCACCTTCCTCCTTCCATTCACAGGTATGTCATTTAAGAAGGTTGTTGTGTTGTCTCCTGCTCTTTCTACTGTTCTAACTTCTAACCCTTTATTTATTGTTTAATTCCAGTCATGTGGTTTCTCAGTGCTACACTGTATTCCTCTGCTTCTTGGAAGCAACTGTATCTATCCAGCAATCATAATATTTTTTTTCAGAATCAGCTGTTTTTTTTTTTTTTTTGCAGTTACTATTTATTCGCCTTCCTGCCTGCCATCCCCGACCCTTCAGGAGCCCCAAGGTAGACATCCCTCTGCCTTCCACCCTGCCCGTATGACCCCACAGAACCCCATGAAGCTTCGGTTTAGCCCCCGAGTGGGGATGGGGCAGGGCCCCCTTACCCCAACAATCAACTGTAGTCGGTCCGGGGGCCATCGGGCAGGTGAAGGCACATCGAGGGCATGTCTCCGGGGGCTCCATCTTCCCAGTGATGGCAGGCATTTTTCCACTTTCTCCCACCCCCTACAGCATTGGACCCCTGACGTCAAGGTGCTGAGCGCCGATGTCACGCTAGGCGTCGCAGCCCTTCCCTCAACATAGCTAGTACTCCGAGCCCGCCGAGTCAGACAAGTGTTTGGGCTATGCCTAAACCCTCCCAGGAGTAGGCGAGCTGTCATGGGATGCTCAAGCCTAACTCCCCCTGGCCGGCCCACCAGCGACCCAAGTCCACTCCCGAACCCGGGTCGCCGGCATGGAGCGAGGTGTGGCGTCCAGCGTCTCAACCCTCAGCGCCACCGGGCTGGCTAGAATCAGCTGGTTTGAAGCCTGTTGAGCCAGAGGGTCACTTTTTGTTCATGTTCTCATACTCTTACATACTGTAAATACAAACCTCGGTGGCTGCTTTATGCAGTTTGTTCAATAAGTAGTATACTGTTGATGGGGGGACCTGAATATGCCAGATGTTAACTGGATGACATGTACTGCAGCCACATCCAAGAGCAGTGTCATTCTCGATGTCCTGCAAGGGGCAGGCCTTAGACAGCTAGTGTTGGAACCCACTCAGGAGGGAGCAATGCTAGACCTGGTACTCTCAAATGGAGAGACGATCACAAATTTAGAAGTCAGTAGACATCTGGGAACAAGCGACCACTGCACAGTGTGCTTCACAATGAGCACAACCATGGAGATAAGCCATACAAAAACAAGGATACTGGATATTAGAAGGGCTGACTTTGGCAAAATGGGTGAATACCTGAAGAATGCAATAGCAAGTGGCCAAAAAGGAGGGGTGGAAGAACAATGGCGAAAAGTCAAAACTGCCATCATAGAGGCAACAAGCCTTTGTGAGAAACAAATGAAGAAAACAAAGCGGAGTAAAAAAACCACTATGGTTCTCAAAAGAGGTGGCAGGGAAGGTTAGGGAGAAAAAGGCTGCATTCAAAAAGTATAAGGAGTCACAGAAGGAGCACAACAGGGAACTGTATCAATTAAAGCAGAAAGAAGTGGGGAAGGCAGTAAGAATAGCAAAGGCACAAACTGAGGAAAAAATAGCCAACTCAGTTAAGAAAGGGGATAAAACCTTTTATAGGTACATTAGGGAGCATAGAAAGGTTAAGGGAGGGATAGTGAAGATTAATAAAGGAGAGGGGAGGTGGGTAGAAAGAGACAGCGAAAAGGCAGAGATACTGAATGAATAATTTTTCTCAGTATTCACAAAAGAAGATGAGGAGGAGTCACCTAAACCAGACAATAGAAGCACTCTGGGTAGGGAGGTTGACACCAGTCCATTCACAGAAGAAAGAGTCCTGAAAGAACTCCTAAAACTCAAGGTGGACAAAGCAATGGGGCCTGATGGGATTCACCCCAGAATCCTAAAAGAACTAAGGGAAGATCTAGTGACACCACTGACCATGCTTTTTAACAAATCATGGCAGAATGGGGTAGTACCTGAGGACTGGAGGAGGGCAGATGTGATTCCGCTTGGCTTCACAAAAGTGGGAGCAAGGCAGAAGCAGGAAACTACAGACCTCTAAGTTTGACCTCAGTGGTAGGGAAAATGATGGAATCACTTCTGAAAGAAAGAATTGTTGAGTACCTAGAGGCCAGCAGGGCACAGGACCCAAAGCAGCATGGATTTACAGCAGGAAGGTCATGTCAGATGGATCTAATTGATTTCTTTGACTGGGTGACCAAAATAATAGACCAGGGAGAGGCTGTGGATATGGCCTACCTAGACTTTAGCAAGGCATTTGACACAGTCCCACACAAAAAATTAATAATTGTTAGCCAGCCTGGGAGGGGCCCAGGTGGTAGCCTGGGTAGCAAACTGGCTGCACAACAGGACACAGAAGGTAATAGTGAATGGAACACATTACAAAGAAAGGGGGTTACTAGTGGAGTACCTCAGGGCTCAGTACTGGGTCCAGTCCTCTTTAACATCTTTATAGGTGACATTGCAGAGGGTCTGGAAGGAAAGATATGCCTCTTAGCAGATGACACAAAGATCTGTAACAGAGTTGATACACAAGAGGGAGTAGAAAAGATGAGAAGGGACTCGGCAAGGTTGGAGGAATAGTCAGACATATGGCAACTTAGATTCAAAGCAAAGAAATGCAAAGTAATTCACCTGGGAAACAAAAACCCAGGAGAAGAGTACACAATAGCAGGGGAGGTACTAACAACAACAAAAATGGAAAAGGACCTGGGGGTAGTCATATCAGACGACCTAAAGGTGGGTCAGCAATGTGAAAAGTCGGTAAGGAGAGCCAGGGGGATACTGGGATGTATAGGAAGGGGCATCACAAGTAGAACAAGCATTTGTCAATGCCAAACGTTTGCTTGCAGGTATTTGCAGTGGTATTTGGCACTTGGACATGGCTTAAAAAAATCAGTGACAAAGAAGTCCAAGCATTTGTCAGTGCTGAATGTTGCTTGCTTCTATGTGCTGTTTAGGTATTTGGAAGTCATTGGAGTGCAAATATTGAAAATTCGCGAACTTACAAGCGTGCGTAGGAACTGCGCAACGCACGCTTGTAAAACAGTCATTTTTAGGAATTTTTTCACCAAATTTTCAACATAGCCATTTTAAGACTGCTGCTAATGAACAGTGTCACTGTGATTTTCTTAATGTGTCCCATACATTGATTTCACACACCGACTGCGCCATTGTGCGCTACATGGGCGGAAACACGTTTTGAGCAGGATGTGAAAAATAACAGCTGTACTGCTCATAAGGAGGTGTGGTAAAATGGCAATGTTGAAAATATGGAGTGAAAATATTGAAAATTCACGAACTTACGAGCGTGCATATAGAACTGCGCACGCACACCGGAAAACAGTCATTTTAGGAATTTTTTCACCACATTTTCAACATAGCCATTTTAAGACCTCTGCTCATGAACAGTGTCACTGTGATTTTCTTAATGTGTCCCATACATTGATTTCAAGACACTGACTGCGCCATTGTGCGCTACATGGGCGGAAACACTTTTGGGTGAGATGTGAAAAATGACAGCTGTACTGCTCATAAGAAGGTGTGGTAAAATGGCAGTGTTGAAACTCTGGAGTGGAAATATTGAAAATTCGTGAACTTACGAGCATGCATAGGAACTGCGCAACGCACACACGTGAAACAGTCATTTTTGGAATTTTTTCACCACATTTTCAACACAGCCATTTAAAACCTCTGCTCATGAACAGTGTCACTGTGATTTTCTTAATGTCCCATACATTGAGTTCACACACTGACTGTGCCATTGTGCGCTACATGGGCGGAAACACGTTTTGGGCAAGATGTGAAAAATAACAGCTGTACTGCTCATGAGGAGGTGTGGTAAAATCGCAATGTTGAAAATCTGGAGTGAAAATATTGAAAATTCGTGAACTTACGAGCCTGCGTAGGAACTGCGCAACGCAAGCTCGTAAAACAGTCATTTTTTGGAATTTTTGCACCAAATTTTCAATATGGGGTTTTGGGACCCCTTCTCATGAATGATGTCACTGTCATGGCATTACTCAGGCCCAAAGGGTGATTTCACGCAGTGACTGTGCAGTGACTGCAAAATCACCCTTCAGGCCCGAATAACGCCATGACAGTGACATCATTCATGGGAAGGGGTCCCAAAAACCCCATGTGCAAAAATTCCCAAAAATGCCTGAGATATGCAATAAAGTTGAAAACCCCCTATTTAGCCCATTATACAGCTTACCGGCATTTCCTCAGTTCGCGGTCGGCTTTGAAGAGTGCAGACGTGTTCCCAGTCCACTGAAGATCATCGCGCTGAGCTCTGGAGGTAAGTATGGGGTGAGGGAGGTGTGGGGAGGCAGGGTGCACAGTGGGTGGGTGCGGGTTGTGGGAGGGGGGTCTGGGAGAAGCACCGTGGGAACATTTTCAATTTACAGTTTTTAAAAAAAATAGACGACGTGGGACGTTTGCCACACTGGGGTGGGCTCCCAGCGTGGCAGAAGTATGGCTGGGGGGGGCCGTGGAGCCGATGGGGGATTGGGCACCCCCGTCGGCAGATGACGAGGGATGTTGGCCACACTGAGGTGGGCTCCCAGCATGGCAGCAAAGATTTGGGGGGGCAGCATGACGCGGTGCTGTGTATGACAGCAGTGGTTTTCTTTGAAGAGAAGACCACCGCTGTCATACACAGCACCGCATCTGATTGGTGCAGTACTGCCACGCCTGCTCAATGGAGCAGGGGATTGCAGGGAAGGGGCACACCTCCAAAGTGTCCCATTCTCCCAAGACGTTCCTTGTGCATGCGCACAAGTGAACGTAAAAAGGGAAGCGGTTATCCCTCTATACAGACAGTTGGTGAGACCCCATCTGGAGTACTGTGTGCAGTTTTGGAGACCTCATCTATGCAAGGACATAGACAGGATGGAAGCAGTCCAAAGGAGGGCTACTAAAATGGTGCAGGGTCTGCAGCAGAAACCATATGAAGAGAGACTGAGAGAGCTTAATATGTATACTCTTGATGAAAGGAGGGACGGGGGGACATGATAGAAACTTTCAAGTACCTCAAGAGAATCAACAAAGTCCAGGAGGGCAGCATCTTTCAGAAAAAGAGATGTGTAAGAACAAGGGGGCACAATTTAAAGATAGAGGGGGGACAGCTCAGGGGTAATGTGAGGAATTTTTTTTTCATGGAGAGAGTGGTGGATATATGGAACCACCTTCCTGAGGAGGTCATTGGGTCTAAACAGTGGGGGAATTCAAACATGCATGGGACAGACATAAGGCAATAATAGTGGGGGGTTGCAGGAAGGTAGGCTGTTGGTTAACTAGAATCTGCAGCTTATCCAGTAGGTAGGGAAATGGGCAGACTGGGTTGTCCAAGTCATCCTATCTGCTGTCAAAGTCTATGTTTCTATGTTTCTAAGAACCATATGTGCTCTGCGTTATCAGTATTGTGCAGCTGTTCAAGACTTTAGGACACCAGGGGCCCGATTCCAAGACGGCCAGTGTAACTCGCATGCAGTTGCAAGTTATGCCAGTTGCCACTATGTAATGGACCCTATACCACATTCCAGAAGTGGCAGGGTCCCAGTAATTGTGACTTGTGAGATACTTCATGCATGTGGCAGTAGCCCACGCATGGTGTATCAATGCTGCAAGTTGCATCTCGCAGCAAGCGTCGGGCAGTCCCCGGGAGCCCCCCACCCTGGACCACCACAGAACACATCAGAGGGTATGGGCATGGACAGATGGCACAGGCATCTGGGGGGGTGCTACTGTCACAGAATCCATGGGGGCCCTCATGGTCAGGGATTTGGGGGCAGGGGTGTGCTTGTGGGGACCGGGGGAAAACATGGCGCCATTGCCACAGTGCTGCAAGGCTGCATCCAATGGTGCCAGCTGTCAGATGCCAGTTATGACAGCTCTATGCTGTCAGATGTCAGCTACGCCACTGTGTGTCCTGGAATTGCAATTGCAGGTTGCGACAGTGGGCCTTCTGGAATTGGGCTAAGTTGCTGCCATAACCCGCAGTTGCGCCAGGCATTGTGCACTGTGGTGTATGTGTGGTCATATCTTGTGATTGTCACAGCCCACAGATGCAATAGCGTAGGTGCCCTCCTGAAATAGCAATGGGTGTATTGCATGGCGTATGTCGCGGGATACGCCATGGGGATTAGCGTATCCCACCTTATGCTGGCATAGCCCATCTTGGAATTGGGCCCCATGTCCTTTATCATGGCAAAACTTGTATGTTAAAGTTTTTGGCACCTAAAACTGTATGTGGCAACTTAAAATGCAACAGCAAACAGATGTGAGTAGCAATGCAACTGAATAGGAGTCAAAGACGACACAAAACCCATATGGCTTTGCTGCCACTTAAAGACATATTAAAATGATATACCTTTTTGGTATGTGGCTTATGTGCACACACACCAGCATCATACACAGCACAGGCTATGTTGTAGTCAGCAGGAACTAAGCTAAGTAAAATGTGGCCCTTACTTTTTTTCTCAAAGCAGCAATGAGTGATCATTTGTTTCTGTTTTTCTAATTAACTCAGCTTTAAAATGTTTTACAATATAATCTCACCACTTAGAGAAGAAACTGTGAATGAATTCTAGTTTGACAGATACTTGACTTACTTTACCATAATCAGTTCTTAATAGCAATCTAGAGGCTTATGTCTGCAGTTTACTTACTTTCTAACCTTTCCTGATTATAGCTAGCATATAACATGTCCATTATATTTGAGAAGGGTAAAAAAAAAATCAATGTTACTATTTGGGAAAATAATTACTTTAAATATTAAAAAGGTTAGAACTATGAAATCGGTCAACCATTTAAATGATTGATAACTTACAACTGTGGCCAGTTTAGCAAAATGTTATGTTCTGTACAGAACTGAGTAGAATGTGGAATTCTGCTGACATAATTTGTGCAAAATGGTAATTCTGTTTCCAAAATGAATTTCAGAATTTCATTTTAAATTCTGCAAAATTTCAAAAAGCATTCATATGTAAACCACAGAATTATATTCTGCAGGCTAATAATCTGTAAATTATTCTGTGGTTTCTGGAAAATGAATCCTCTGTTTACAGAAACCATTTAATATTGTTCCACAGTTTATTGTAAACCTCAAATTGCTGAGCTGTAGTTTAAGAAAAACATTCCACTAGTGAAAAATTCAGAATTCCACAAAATTAGGCAGAACTTCTAAAATTCTGAGGAAATCCGTAAGAACTAACATTTAAGATTTCTGCCCAGCTCTAGTTCTCTTCTCCATAATGTTTGCATCCTTTTTTTGCATTGTGCACAGGATTGTGCACATTGCAGAGTAAAACTGTTAACCAATTGTCACCGATGTGTGTGAAGGACAATCTAATGTCATAAAATGTGGGGCTCTAGTGTTTAAATGTGATGCACATCACCAAACATCAACATACAAATAGACACTGTCGTAAATGGTCCCTTCCCCTGATTTAATCCAACTCCATCTGTGGACCTACATGTAAGAAAGAGCTAGGCTAGTGTGAGGGCAAGGTAATAAAATAAGCCTGAATTAATCTGAAACTACAACTTGGAGAAGAAGAAAACTACTTATGCACTACTGAAGAAATTTTGTTGGAGTCCAGTCGATGTATTGGTTATAGAGATTTTGCTGTCATATTCACTTGACAACCAGAAATGTTTTTTTAGTCTCTTTATCAGAACAGGTCAAATGTATGTATGTATATATATATATATATATATATATATATATATATATATATATATACATATATCTACACACACACACACAGGGATGTTGTTATTGTTGTCACAAATTATTTTTTTTTTATGTTACCTCATCACAGTGGACTACTGAACCAGTAAGCTAGCAGTTTTTGCAATGCTGCTGACATCACCGTGCCTGGTGTAGCACTGAAGCTAGATGTTAAAATAAAAAAAAGTAGCAATATCTTTAAAGTGTAGATTTAAAAGCTGTAACTTGTGAATTACTGTTGTATGTATTGAATATACAGGGCAGCACCCTGACTCAAAATTGGCAAGCTGCCATCACTTCTGGGTGGGCAGAACTTTCATAACTCACTAGTGACTCTGCCACTCATGATTTATGGTCTATTCCCCACACACTTGAAGATAACTTGCATATTTGAGTCATCCCTTTGTATTATAGGGGTGTGGTGGTGCCCCTATAGTTAGGGTTGAGTAGGCAGTTTAATGATAACCCCAAATTTTTGAACTTTAATAACTTTGCAACCTTTCAATGGAATTGCACGAAATGTTGCATGTGTAATCTTGTGGGGTAGGTCTCTAGATGTGCCAAGTTTTGTTCTCTTGGATGTGCAGATTCTGAGTTCTGGATAATGGAAAAAGTAAATGTTTGCCATTTGTTTCTCATTGGTTTAAATGGATCTTCATCTGACACCTGTAGCAGCCAGACAGTTCAGAATGTTAGCCTGAAATGTTTATGGTAGAAAAAAGCTGGCCCACCACAGATGTGCCTTTTGCTGGTTTGATGATATAATACTAATCAATTCAAACGCTATTTAAATTTAAAATTTTCATTAATTTGGTTCTAAGCATGCTCGGTAAGCACTTCAAAATAGCTATATGAAACAAAAAAGAAACTTTTTTTATGATGCCATCCTTTTTTGTTGTGACGGAGAAATCTTTTTTCATATGCCGCCATCTTGTTTTCCCCTTTGCCCTACAACTTTACAATTTCAAAAACTACAAAATTAACATTCTGCAGAGTGACCAACACACGTCTCTTGCTTATCTGGACCCCGTTAGCTGGATTCTGCACTTACAAGTTGATGAAATGCCATTCAAAAGTTACATTTTTAAGATTCAAATTCTTTATTCATGACTCTTGATATGAAAAAAGAATCTTTTTTCACATGATGTCATCCTTTATTGTGAAGGAAAAATCTTTTTTCATATGCTGCCATGTTGTTTTCCCTTTTTCCCTGCAACTTTACAGTTTCAAAACCCACAAAAATGACATTCTATAGAGCAACCAACACATGTACAGTATCTTGTTAATCTGGACCCTGTTAGCTAGATTCTGCACTTAAATGTTGAAGAAATGACATTGAAATGTAATTTTTTTAAGATTAAAATGTATTTATTTATTTATTGAAGTGTGTTAACCCAGTAGGTTCACTGAGACTAGAAGTCTCTTTTTCAGGGGTGACCGGGTTGGGGGGGATACAGATGGTAACCAACTGAAATTGAATCAGATTAAGCTGTATTTTTTTAGTGAATGGGGGAAATTTGGCCAGGACACTGGGTAAATTCCCCTATTCTACTGTAGGGGGAGACTCTGTCCATCTTGGCAGGCTGCCAAGATGGCCGACTGGGAGGAGGGAGGTGAGGAGGAGGACATGGATTTGTGAGAAACTACCTCAGTTAACACTGCATTAAACAAAGAAATTCAGAATAGGGGTATTATGAAGACCACTGCTGTAGTGTCAGATAAAGCTCCTGCTTTAGAGAAGGATGAAAAATGCTCCTTTAAAGGAAATTACTTTACCTGAATTACCTGCAGACAGCTTCTTGGAGCTCAGTGAAATGGAAGGAAAACAGTAAAACTTATCAGGTGAGTTGGATGGCTCTAATCCTGAAACTGTCTCAATACTAAAGCAAATGGAAATGGAAGAGAGAAGCTATGTTTTGAAAAAAATGAAACTAGAAAAACAACTAAAAGGCATTCGGGCTGACAGACAAAAAGAACCTGCCAAATCTGCACAGCTGAGCTGCAGTGTTGCAGCTTCATCAGAGGCAGCGTCAGGGAGTTGGCCGGATGCTGTAGAGCTTGTAGGGCAAACAGCACTGCAGCATGAGAAGGATACTTCTGCAATAGCATTGTGAATGGCAATTCCGGGTGTAAATGAGCTTGGCCTAAGACATGCTAGGGTGCATGCACAAACTACCGAACCTACAACAGATGCACCATGGACAGTGGAAAATGCACTGTACAATCAGGATGGCAAAAAGACAGCAATACAGGTCAATGGGTTTCAGGAGATTCACCCATACAAATGCCTTCCACTGCTCAAATAAGTTTAAGTCTAAGGAACAACGTATTGATTTAGAATTACTTCCTGGGTTAGAGTTTACTCAAAATCCTCGACTGCATTTACATGATAAAGCTCAGGACCCTAAAGATCTTTTGTGTATGCAACAAACTGGGGGATGCCCTGGTAGTAATAAGGAGATTCCACAAAGACCTTTGAATGTTATCAACAAAGATACCCCATGTTCTTTTTCTTCTTTATTTAAAATGCCCATTTATCCAGCAAAGTGCCATAATGCTGTTCAGTTGTTTTACACAGGGGGATGACTGAATCTCCTGATAGTCTGTTTGCGGCCAGAGCTTTATTAAAAGACTCCATGAAATTTATTTCAAACGAAACCTATGCTTTGATCCACATTTCTGGGGAAACAACTTTTGATATCAGTTTTAAAACTCTGAATGGGCTAGAAAGATTTTGGATAAAGTATGCTACTTTAAAAAAAAACAGCATCATGGTCACCTTTTCTTGCGATCCCTCCAACTAAACCAGCCCAGAAAGCAATTACCGTCTTCTTTCGGAATGAAGGAGTAAGTGTTCATGATCTGACTTACTGTCTGAAATAAAGGTGCACAATTATTGAAGAACTTGATGCAATTCTGGACTCAGAAAATATATGGACGGGGGGGAGGTCAAAGTGATGTTAAAAACTACAGATACTGGCATAATACATTTGCCAAATTCAGTTTTTTGGGGGAGAGACAGAGGAATTTTATTTGATCTGGGGCAACCCCAGATGTGCTATAAATGTGGTTCTGTGGCTCATCTCAGCAGTATACTGTATGTGACAAACCCAGGTATACTGTATGTGGGGAACTGAGGCATGTGGGGACACAGTGCATGAATGAACGTTGGTGTAATTTATGCAGTGAATTAGGTCATACATATCAAAACTGTAAGTGGGCAGCACATAATGTACCAGACCAAGCTGATGGTGAGGAACAAAGGTTACTAATCACATTGCCACAAAGAAATAGATTAGGAAAACAAAGACAACAGAGACAACCTGAGCCTGCAGCTGAGACTGTTCCACCCCCACCCCATCCTAACTCCTAGATCTCCGTCTGTCAACTCTCAAACAGGCATATCATGAGAATGTTTGCAGAAAGATAAGAGGCCTGTGGTACAAAATACCCCTATAAGGCAGAATTTACCTGAAAGCAGCACGGTAGAAGCCTCTACTTATAGGGACACTTTAGATTCTGAGATAATGAATAGTGGGGATCTTATGCCCCCCGATCCCAACCCTGAGGATGCAGGGATGTCAACTAGACAGAAAACAAGAGGTTCTCTGCCAAGACCCTCTATAAAACAAAATACTGTACCTATTGCAAATGGGTTTGATATTTTACAGTCAGATAATACAGAGGAAGACTCTGATGATTCTTCTGTTGCATCCTGAATACTTGAAGGTACAATGGACACAGAAAAACAAGATAGGCTTAAGGGACCTCAAGAAAGAAAAGCAAAAATGAAAACTTGACATAAAGAACATACTGCAAGGAGGGGAAATATAAATGAATAATGCTTGTACCATTCTCATTCTTACTGTAAATGTGAACAGTATTAAAGGGGTGGGTAAAAGAAAGATTGCTTTTTCCTTTTTAACTTATTTACCTCTAGGAATCTTTTTTTCACAAGATGCTCATTTTCATTCACTACATGAAACTAAAGAAGCTACAATATCATGGTTTACTGGCTCATCTTATTGGTCCATAGGGCAAAAGCCTAGCTCAGGGCTAGGTATATTATTTAAATTACCTGAACTAAAAGTTCTTAAACTTTATAATTTAGTTCAAGGAAGGGTAATGATTATGGACGTTCCTACACAAAATACACAATATAGATTAATAAATGTATATGCACAACAGACAAAATCAGTGAGATGTGAAATTTTCAATCAAATTCAACCCTTTTTACATTTAGCACAACATACAGTCCTTGTAGATGACTTTAATTGTTCATTTATAGCAAAACCAGCAAAACAGTATTGCAACTTAAATCTGTTATCCCGAATCACACAAAGAGCTAATCTTAGGGACTCCTATTATTTTCATACAAAGAAAACCACACCCACTTTTTATAAAGGCCACTTGAGTTCCAGGATAGATTATATTTTTACATTCAAGGATATGCAGATTTTATCAGTTGAGATAATTCCAGTAGAATTTTCAGGTCATAATATGGCAACAATGAAAGTAGGACCTTCCACTGTTCTAAATAAAGGGCTGGGTTTTTGGAAAATGAATGTTACCTTATTGACTGACACATATATCGCTCAAACAATAAATAATTTTATACAGGCCAGAAAATCTGTTTCCATTTTGTTTGATGACCCAAGTGCCTGATGGGACGATACCAAGTTAGATTTTCAGAACTTATGTAAGCATCTCAATAAGGTAAGGAGCAGAAATCAATATTTTCACTACCTACAAAATAGGCATTTATTACAGCAGCTCCTGTCGGTGTCCTATGAGACAGGGCAGGACCTGATGGCACAAATTAATAGTCTAAAAACACATATGAGGGACTTTCATACTCAGAAAGCTAACACTTTACATTATCAGCAACAATTTGGAATAAGTGGGAACACAGATATTATTTGCCATTTGAAATGTATGCAAAAAAAAGCACAAACTAAAGACATGTCATCTTTAAGGGGTATAAATGGGATAGAATACACAAATAAAAAGGACATATTACATATAGTAACACATTATACTGTGTTTATGTATGCCCCATTAAACACTGATGACAGGATGTTAAAATATTTTGTGGATTATTTAGATATTCCTTCCATAGAACAGAATAAATTAGCTGCTTTGGTCCCTCCTATACAAGAGAATGAAGTAAAAGAAGCCTTATCCACAATGGCAGGCAGAAAACCACCAGGGCTGGATGGTTTGCCCAATGAACTTCTTGGAATGATGGGGCTTGAACTCCTACCTGAAATAACTGCAGTTTTTAACCACATTTTGTTTGCAAAGCAAATTCCTCTAGGCATGAATATGGGTGTTTTAACCTATATTTATAAAAAAATGGGACAGAACACTATTACAAAATTGGAGGCCTATAAGCCTTTTGAATCAGACTTCAAACTGTTGACTAAAATTTTGGCAAAAAGACTGGCATTAGTGGCTAATATTGTATTATCTACTGTACAAACATATGCTGTTCTAGGTAGACAAATGCATAATCATCTGTTACTGTTCAGAGAACTTATAGAACTAGATAGGAACTGTAGATGAATACCTGATCTCTTTGGATCACGAAAAAGCATTTGACAGCATTAGTCATAATTTCTTATGGGAGATTTTGAAATACTATAATATATCAGAAATAATGGTAGGATGGTTACAAAGCATATATAAAACAGCTACCATAATTCCAATAGTGAAGGGCTGGAAAGGCCCTATAATACAGTTACAGAGAGGAGTGAGACAGGGTTGTCAACTGAGCCCTATTTTATGATTTCTTCATTGATCCTTTGTTAAGAAAGATAAATTGCAGTAAGGAAATACTCCCTATACAGGTTTATGGTCAAGATTTTCCATATAAATCTATTGCCTATGCAGACAATATGAATATAATTGTTAAGAATCAATTCTCTATTTTCAAAATAATTGAGGTTATTAACACTTCTGGGACAATGTCTGGTTTGGCGCAAAAATGTTCAGCCATTCAAAACTACTATAAAAATGAAAAAAAAATCCTTTTTGGTATTGTCCAAGGGGATTTTTCTTGTTTGTGTAGCGCTCTTCTTTTGACACTTGTAGCATCTAGGTGTTTAGGAATTTTGGTCCTACATTTTCAGGGTTGAAAGGGGAAGGTCCGTGGATGTGCCTTTTTCTGGTTTGGTGCAATGATCTTCAGCCATTCTAAAGTTATGATGCACAATATCAAAGGAACACCTGTAGTGCCCATTTGGTTTGGAATTTTTGTATAGAGGGATGGGGGCTCCCACAGGCAAATAAGGATATAATTACACTATGTTAAAAATTATGGATGGATGGCAGCACAGGGCCTAGAGGATCTTGCATTCCCACATGCATTAGGATGCAATTTCACTATCTCAAAAGGTAAGAAAATTCTTTGCCAAAAACTTTGTTAATGCAGTAGTTAGGGTTGATGATACACAAGTAGGGAAATACCTCAGTGGAATCCACAAAGTCCAAGAGGGTAGCATCTTTCAGAAAAAGAGATGTGCAAGAACAAGGGGACACAATTTGAAGATAGAGGGGGAACGGTTCAGGGGCAATGTGAGGAAGTATTTTTTTCACAGAGAGGGTAGTAGGCATGTGGAACAGCCTGCCTGAGGAGGTTGTGGGGTCTAAAACTATGGGAGAATTCAAGAATGCATGGGACAGACATAAGGCAATTCTTGTGGGCATAGGAAGAAATAGGCTGTTGGTTAACTAGGATCTGCAGCTTATCCTGTAGGTAAGAAAATGGGCAGACTAGGTGGGCCAAGTGATCCTTATCTGCCACCAAAGTCTATGTTTCTTTGTAAATGTGGCATTGTGGTTTACAACCCTAACATTCCACCTCCACCCTGCATGCAGCAACAGGCATGGAGGTGTGCTCTTGGGGTTGTCAACACTAACGCTTACCCCTTTGTCATATACTGTACCCATCTCAACTTATTGACTCATGTAATGGGGTGAGCATTATGGTTGACAACTCCAAAGCACCCCCCCATGTCTGTCACAGCCTGCAGGGAGCAGGTGGGAAGTTAGGGTTGGAAACCCTAATGCCACATTTTTCTACTTTTGTGGCTTCACCTGAAAAAGTGCATTAACAAAGCTTTTGCAAAGAATATATGTATGTATTTGTTTGCAAAGAATGTACAGTGCGCGTGTATATATATATATACAGTATATATATATTATATATATATATATATATATATATATATATACATACATATATGGACAAGGTTGTGCCCCTATAGTTAGGGTTGAGTAGTATGTTTAATGTTAAACCTCAAATTCTGCACTTTAAAACCTTTGCTACCAATCAGTGGATTTGCACAAAATTTGGCATGCATTGTCCTGCTAGATAGATCTCTTGATGTGCCAAGTTTTGTTGAATTTGAATATGCAGATTCTGAGATCCAGATAGTGCAAAAAACCTAAAAGTCACCACTTTTTACAGTTTATTTCTCATTGTTTTGCACTCAGATGGTGTGATTTTTTTTTTTTACGATAAAAACAGGTTGGGTAGCGGAACTGCCGTGCATTTATTTGGTGAATAAATATGAATCTGATGCAAAGTTATTCCGTTTTTAAGTTCCCATTATTTTCTATGAGAATATCACTCTCCAGGATAGAGGGAGAAAGTTCAAAAAAATGATTTAGCCTCATGAAACAGTATTCTTTTTTGTGAGGGGCCAATCCTTTTTTGCCAGGAAAAAAAATTATTTTTTGTGACCTGCCATCCTGTTTTCTGTTTCTTCACTCAATAAATTGTCATAACACTGTCCAGGAATGTATTTTACAGACATCGACACATGAATCTTGCTCATCAGGAGCTGATGAGCTTCACTTAACATTTTTTTATAGCTCTCACTGCCTCCAAACTTTTTTTACAACTATTTAAATCCTTTTTTGCCACTCATTAAGTTCCTTTTTCTCAATTCCTTTTTCATCTTCACAAGAAAGGAAACTGGCTGGTGAAAAAGGATTAAAGGAAAATTCCCTGGTATCTAGTGGTACCCCCCATCCTCTGATCGCTATGCCCATAATTTTAATGTTATTCCCTGGTGTCAAGTAGCACCCCCATCCACTGATCCCCATCCCCATTATTTTTATGTTATTCCCTAGTGTCTAGCAGCACCCCCACCCACTGATCACAAGCTCATTAGTTGAATTTTGTTCCCTGGTGTCTAGTGGCACCCCACCCTCTGATCACTGTTCCCATTATTTTTATGTTATTCATTAGTGTCTAGTGGCACCCCCACCCTCTGTTCCCCATCTCCATTATGTGGCACTCCCAAATCTCCAATCATGTTTCTTTATTTCCTTGGTGTATAGTGGCCCTCCACCCCTACCATCCCATTGAAAAAAAAAACCCTGAAGTAAAGAAATAGTTCCCTCAATGTTTTTTAAACCTGGAAATAAAACAAAGGTCCCTCGCCAATCTGCACCCACCTCCCACTCAGCACCCATCACCCCAAACCCGCCAGTACACCCCCACACATCTTCATTCACCTGAACAGGTCTCCAATAGAAGATACGTCTTGCTGCTGGTACTGGAGACTGCAATATGAGAAACTAAATGTATTTCAATGGGGATGCCAACTTTAATGCATAAGTTAGCCATTGTTTGAGATTCTGACCCACAGTTTCAACATGGCCTTTTGGGGTCCCCAACTCATAAACAGTATAACTGTCATTGCACGACTCCTGACAGAAAGGTGATTTTATGGTCATTTGGTGAAATCATCTTTTGGGCAGGATTTGACAATTATTCTTGATCTTGTTCACGAGGAGGGTTCATAAGAAGGCTATGTTGAAAATTTGGGGTCAAAATTATTAAAAATGGCAATGTTATGGCCATTCATTGAAATTTCGCTATGCACTCTTGTAACTTTGGACATTTTTAATATTACAATCCCAAATTTTAAGCATAACTTTCTTATTACCCCACCTCATGTATGTCACAGCTGTCATTTTTCAAATCCTGGCCAAAATGTGTTTTCATATCTGTAGTGCAGAATGGTGTTGCAGTTGTGCAGAATTATGTTTTGGCAGGAAACATAAAAACATAGACTTTGAC
The DNA here is from genome assembly GCA_016271365.2 of Neoceratodus forsteri. Classification (NCBI taxonomy): domain Eukaryota; kingdom Metazoa; phylum Chordata; order Ceratodontiformes; family Ceratodontidae; genus Neoceratodus; species Neoceratodus forsteri. The sequence goes on along the minus strand of CM028137.1, from coordinate 684,560,044 downwards.
CACAGATAAGGACCGCTTGGCCCACCTAGTCTGCCTATTTCCCTACCGACAAGATAAGCTGCAGATCCTAGTTAACCAACAGCCTATTTCTTCCTATGCCCCACAAGAATTGCCTTATGTCTGTCCCATGCATTCTTGAATTTTCCCACAGTTTTAGACCCTCAACCTCCACAGGAAGGCTGTTCCATGAGTCCACCACCCTCTATGTGAAAAAATACCTCCTCGCATTGCCTATGAGCCATCACCCCTCTGTCTTCAAATTGTGTCCCCTTGTTCTTGCACATCTCTTTTTTCTGAAAGATGCTGACTTCTTGGACTTTGTTGATTCCACTGAGGTACTTAAAAGTTTCTATCATGCCCCCCTTCCCTCCTTTCCTCAAGGGTATACATATTAAGCTCCTTTAGTCTCTCCTCAGATGGCTTCTCTTGCAGACCCTGCACCATTTTAGTTGTCCTCCTCTGGACTGCCTCCATCCTGTGTATGTTGTTGTGGAGATGGGGTCTCCAGAACTGGATGCAGTATTCCAGATGAGGTCTCACCAACTGTCTGTACAGAGGGATAACAACTTCCAGTTTTCTACTGGTGATGCCTCTCCCTACACATCCCAGTATCCCCGCTGCCCTCCCTACTGCCTTCTCACATTGCTTACCAACCTTAAGGTCATCTGATATGATTACCTCCAGGTCCCTTTCCATTTTTATGTTGACTCACGCTTGCATGCCAGCCAACATCTTGCAGTAGTAGCAGATTTGGAGGTGCGGTCACTGTTGGGTGAATGCAGGGCATGTATCAGAAGGAGCATCCCTCATTCCCCAATCAGCCAGCAGCAGGCACTGACCTCACTCATCCCGAATGTGGCCACCAGATCTAAGAAAAGGTCTGCTGCAGTGAGAGCAAAACTCTCATGCAGCGGGACCACAACACACTTGCCAGCGTGCAGGCACCATGGTGGCAGTGACTGCCACCACCACCTGTCACAATGTGGAAGAGGGATCCCATTCTCTGTCAGCATAATGACCCCCCTTCCATTTAAAATGTATGTAGAGGGGGTGCCCAATCCTCCTTGGCATCATGCGCCCCCCAACATATTTTCTTTGCTGACTGTGGGCCCAATCCCTGTTGGCGTTTATCCGCATCTCCATTTATTTTGCCAATGGGGGATCTCACTCCCCATTGGCATAATGTCTCCCCCCCACTTTTGTTGCATACTGAGGGGGTGCCCAATCCCCCTCAGCTCGTGCCCTCCTCAGTATGTGCTGATGGGGGTGCCCAATTCCCCTTCGGCTGCAGAATTCCCCCACAAAAACACTGAGGTGGCATGTTGGGAGCCCACCCCAGTGTGCCAAATCCCCTGCAAAAAGAAACCATCCTGCAATGTTTTTTTTTTTTTTAAACCTGTAAAAAAGAAAACAGTCCCTCATGGTCTCCCTGCCCCCTCCCACAACCCACGCCCACCATCTGTGCACCCTGCCTCCCCACACCCCCTTCACCCATATTTACCTCTGGAGTCTGGCATGATAATCTTCGGTGGACCAGGAACATGTCTGCACTCTTAAAAGCTGACTGCAAACTGAGGAAATGCCAGTAAGCTATATAATGGCATAAATAAGTTTTTTTTTCAACTTTGTTGCATATCTCCACCATGTTTTGGAATTTTGGCACCAAATTTTCAACATAGGGTTATTGGGACCCCTCCTCATGAATTCAGGCACTGTCATGGTGTTATTCAGTCTGGAAGGGTAATTTTGTGGTCACTGCACAGAATCACTTTTCAGGACTGAATAATGAAATGACAGTGCAACTGTTCATGAGGGGGGCTCTCAAAAAGCCAATGTTGCAAATTTGGTGGGAAAAATCCCAAAAATGGCTTTTACAAGCTTGCATTCCACAGTTTCCACGTACGCTCGTAACTTCATGAATTTGTAATATTTTCACTCCAGAATATCAAAATTGGCATTTTTCCACACCTCCTTATGAAGAGCACAGCTGTCATTTTACATATCCTGGATGAAATGTGTTTTCGCCCGTCCAGCACAGAATAGTATGGCTGCTGTGCAAAATCAGTTTTTGGGACAGTTTGAGGAAATGATGGTGACACTGTTCATGAGCAGAGGTCCTAAAATGCCTATGTTGAAAATTCAGTGCCAAAAGTCCACAAAATGACTATGTTACAAGCATGCATTGCGCAGTTTCCATGCACCCTTATAACTTCACAAATTTGCAATATTTTCATGCCAGATTTTCAACATTGGCATTTTTTCACACCTCTTTATGAACAATACAGCTGTCATTTTTCACATCCTGCCCAAAATGTGTTTCCGCACCAGTAATGCACAATGGCATGGTCACTGTGGGAAATCAACTTTTGGGACAGATTAACAAAATCACAGCACCACTGTTCATGAGGGGAGGTCCCAAAATGCCTATGTTGAAAATGTGGCTAACAAACTCCCAAAAATAACTGGGTTATGGACGTATGTTGAGCAGTTTCTATGCATGCTCATGACTTCATCACTTTTTCATATTTTCACTCCAGATTATCAATGTTTCCAATTTTTTATGTCTCCTCATGAACAATACAGTTGTCATTTTCCACATCCTGCCCAAAATGAGTTTTTGTCCCTGTGTCACCAAATAGCATAGCCACTGTGCAAAATCCCCTCTCAGCTAACAAACTGATTGTGCCGCTTTTCATGAGGTGGGCTCACAAACCGCCCATGTTGAAAATTTGGAGTCAGAAACCAAACACATGCCTATGGTGTTAGGGTTTCCAACTGTAGTACCCCACCCTATAGAGACTGACAGGTGTCAGAGGTGTGACTTGGGATCATCAGCTGTAATGATCATGCCATTCCACCCCAACCCCCACCCTGCAGCCAGTGACAGGCATCGTGGTGTGTCCCGCACTGCTCAGCCACAAAGTTCACCCCATTCTCCTGTACTGCACCCAACTCAGTGAATTTCCTTATGGAATGGGGTAAGTATAATGCCCAAAGACCCCAAAACACACCTCTACATTTGTCAGTGTCTACAGGGTAGGGTGAGGTACAATGACATGAGCGTTATAGCTGATGACCCAAAGTCACACCCCAATGCCTGTCGTTCTCTACAGGGTGTTGGTGGGGTTGGCATCACTTCAATACTTCACTGCCATTCCTATTATGTGTCTCTAGCTCCAGCACTACCAATGCCAATGCCAGTGAGACAACATTAGGTATTGACAAATGCTTGTTGTTGTTACTACCTCCCTCCCATTGTATAATCTTCCCCTTGGTATTTGTTTCGCAGGTGCATTATTTTGCACTTTTTTGCTCTGAATCCAAGCTGCCATACTTCTTACCATTCCTCCAGCCTTGCCAAGTCCCTTCTCATCCTTTCTACATCTCCTTGTGTATCAACCTTCCTGCAGATCTTTGTGTCATCTGCAAAGAGGCATACTTTTCCTTCCAGTCCCTCTGCAATGTCACTTATTTTCCTTCCAGTCCCTTTGCAATGTCACTTATTTCTAAAATGTTCTGCTCTAGGTACATGAGGTGCAGTAATAAGATGGCTATGCTGACAATTTGATCACTGTTGTCCTATAAATGATAGCACAGGGCCCAGAGGGCCATGTGCTTCCACAGCTGTATACATATAATGCATATATGGATAGATGGGAGTGCAGGGCCTGTATGGTCTTGCACTCCAACAGGCAAATAAGGAGATGATTATACTACCTCTGGACTGGGTTTAGACAGGGATTTTCGGTGCTTGTAGTAGAGGGGACATGTGTGGGATGCTAAATTGTTAGCAATCCACCTGCAGTGAATTGCTAGCATCCACTTTCCCTCTAAAAGCTGTTTGTTTCTCCTGCTACATGCAAACTTAAAAGCGGGAGTATTTAGTTGTTTTTTTTTTTTTGCTTTGCACCCTGTAATGTCACAATGGACTGTAAGCTGAAAAGCCGTGGCCAGCTCCACGAGTGCAGGGGTGAGCCATGAAATCTGCAGAGAATATTTGGATTGACTGGACTGGAGACTCAGATCTTTATCTGGTGCTGACTGGGCATTTTGGAGGAAAGGCCAGTCAGAGATGGGAACAAGCTTGGAGAAAGACCCTTGCTGAGAGTTGGTGATGGAAAATCGGGTTGATCGCTGGTGTGGTGAGTGCATGACCAGGATCACTACAGCAGAGACAACTTTGCTTAGACTCGTATTCTCTCCCCAGATACAGGCACTTGCTGCTTCTTCCACTGAGAGGGATCCTGGTGGGTGTGGGTTGTGGTGGGCCTCATGGAGAGGACAGTACTGGAGGATTTCTGACTGGATGGTTGTCCATCTGATGTTGTTTAGGGTGGGTGGACTCTGGCTGCCAGTGGAAGGCTGGGTTTTCAGTTGCCCCTTGCTTGGAGGGGCCTGTGTCAGCCAGTGGTTACCTTGGGTTGCTCTGGGGATAGGTGAGGGGCAGTACTTGCCACTTGGAGCTGCAGCGTTGTGCCTGAGGGTTGTGGCTGGTGGCTGGCTGTGGTTCAAAAGAGGCACTGAGGAAGCACTAACTAGAGGAGTGTGCTACTTGGAGAGGCCTTAGTACTGACCACTGTTGGCCAGTCGCTAACCTGGGGGGTGAGATATAAGGCTTTAAGGTGGGGTGTGGGGAGAGTGAGGCAAAGTGGCTTGGTCTGCTAATAAGGACTGGGTTTAAATCTGAGTTCCCTGTCTGTTGGCCAGTTTCTCATTTGACAGCAGATTTCTTGTTTCCATATGAGAGGTAGTAAGAGTACCTCCAAAGATTGCTGAAGTGTGTTAATTTCAGTATTGCTGGTGGTGGAGAAGAGAACAAGTTTGCAGAGTGTGACTGTAAGGGGAGGGTGATGGTGAGAGCTTCACCCACCTCAAAACATCTATCTTGGTGTTTCTGGTGTACTTATTGCACCTGGACACTGGCTCTATACTTTGGACTATCTGGGACTTTTTAAGTTTGTTTTTATTTACTTGGTGGGTGAGGTTTGTTGGGCTGATGGGGGTGGGTTAGGGGTTTGAGTAATTGTTTTTTTTTTTTTTTAGAAGTTGTTGAGATGGTTGTTTGTTTTGTAAGGTGGGGAAATTGTTAATTTTGTTTTATTAAGTTAGCGGTGGGTTGGCTCTTGGGGTTGGTGGGAGAACATGTGTTGGCAGGCTGCTGTCCCAATAAAGCGCTACTCCTCTATTGAGCTCCATGGCCTCCACTCCTTTAACTGTCCTCCTCTGTCCGCTGATGTTTATGGTCATTGTTGGGCATTGGGGGTAGTAGGGAGACGGCATGGGGGGCCGGACCTCAGGGAGGAGATGACTGGGATGGTTGAATAGGGGTAGTGGTGGTGAGAAGATGCCCTGGGGTAGAAATGCAGACTGGAAAGAGGTCCTCCCTGTCTGGTACCCATATGCAAGGGCTCCACCTTGGGTGGGAAGGGGGTGCATTTTGCCTCAGAGTCCCATCTGACCCAGACGGTGTTAAGCAATGCCAGGTCCATTAAGAATATGAGAGCAGTGATTGCCGATCTTGTTGGGTCAGTGGACCTGGCTTGAAGAGAATGCCGGTCCAGTTTTGTAGTCAGCATTTCCAGCTGAGTTCTTGGTGATATACCACCTGAGATTGGATCCTAGGGGCAGGGGGTGTTGTCATTTGTTTTAAAATGGACTTGGGCCTGATAGATGTACCAGTGGGGAGACCCAATCCTTTCAGTGTATCCTGGGTGCTGGTATGGGGTGCAAAATTCTTCTCATTTACTGTACACCCAGTGATGGGAAGCAATTTTTGCAGGACATCATGGACTTTATTGTTGACACACTGATGGAGTCCCCCAGAGTGATGGTACTGGGTGACTTCAATGCCTGGATTGACGATGAACTCTCGCACTTTGGACAACATTTCCTCCAATTGATGAATTCATTGGGATTCATACATGTGGTTTCTTCTGTGACCCACACTTCAGGTCATTCATCAGACATGGTTTTTCTTCTGAGTATGGAGAGCTCTGACCTGGTGGTGGAACCGGTCAGATGGTCAGACCATTGCACTATCAGGTTCAACTTCCAGGCACCCCTTTATAGGTCTTCCCCTTTGTAGATGGTCCACTATCGCCCATTAAGGGCTTTGACCCCAGAAGGCCTGATGGCAGTTCTGGACCTATTGGGGTTTTTGGGTGCAACCTGGGACCCAGAGAACCTACTTCAGATTTATAATAGGGCTGTGTTGGGGGCTCTGGATTCCATTGCTCCAGTCTGTGTTCACCCTCTCTCCACTCTTCCTCCATTCACATGGTTCAATTGGGTTTTAAGAGAGATGAGGAGGGTAGGGTGAAGGATGGGTCTGCTCTGGCAGAAATCTGGCCTTGATGCTGATAAGCTTAGATTGATAGCACATTATGCAGACTATCAATCATTGATCTTACATAAGAAGGCAGAGGTCCTGTCTGGTGAGATTACGGTTGCACGGAACTGACAGGCCCAGCTCTTCAGAACTGTGGACAGACTGTGCAATCCAGCCTGTCTGCAGTTATGGAGAGCATTATCACAGGAAAAATGTGACTAGTTTTCTCACTTCTTTGCAGATAAGATTGCTGACATCAGGTTAGAGATCCTCCAAACCCACTCCAATGGGAGGGGTGGTGATCAGTGGGAGGTCGCATCACTTTGGGCTAGTTGATCGGCTTTCAACCGGGTGGTGATCCCGGATGTCATGATTGTCATTCAAAGTATGGGGCCAACTTACTGTGGTTTCTCAATCTGGCCATATTACACCTGTGCTGCGTGAGTTGCACAGGCTTCCAGTTCAGTGGAGGAATGCCTTCAAGGTTGCTTTACTGACCTATGAAGCCCTACATGGTCTGGGATCACACTACCTGCAAGAGCTTCTGCGCCCCACTGCCCCCCAACCACTCTGCTCCACTGACAAGGGCTTGCTAGAGATTCCCAGGGTTTGGTTGAAGTCATCTGGTACACATGCTTTTGTTTATGTAGCCCCGACCCTGTGTAATTCTCTACCTTGCCAGGTCTGGAAGTGCCTGATGGTGTAGAGATTCAAGGCCACTCTGAAAACTCATCTATTTAATCTTGCATTTCTGTAAAGTTACAGTGGGTTTTAATAGTTATCAGAATTTTAATTATTTATGGTTTTTACATTGTCTGCATTGTATTTTCTTCTTGTAAAGTGCTTTGATTTTAAGAATTGCACTATATAAATAAAGTACATAATTAATATTATTATCTCAAAAGTCAGCACTGCCATTGGGAAAGGATCAGAAGTGGAGCACACTATCAGGGCTCGGAGGATGGAGCAGTTAGTTTCTGCTCCATGGACCCCCTCTCACACAGTGTAATGCAGTGAGTGATTCGCAAGAAAGCTTGGATTTATTTTACATGCAGCAAGTGGCTCAGAGGAGAGCTTGGGCTTACATTCTTTGGATCCCTAACAGGTGATTGGAGGGTCTGTGACAGATGCAGTGCTCCAAAACTACTCTTGACTTGTCTGTTTGATTTCAGCTCCTTTCTTTATAGAACACTGATCTGAAGGCTTTGTACTGCAAGTGATGGAGTGCAGTGTACTGAGCAAGTGGGGGACAGAGGAGGGTAATTTTATTTGTTTTATTTTATTTTGTCTAGGTAGACCAGGGTGGTGAAAGTAAACAGCAAAGCCTATATGATGGATTGCTGGGCCTGACTGTTGTTTTGGGGGTGTATTTCCCAAGAAGGAGGCACTGGAGGAGATTTAATTGTTTTTACTGTGAGGGTCCACCTGTGGTTACTCCCCCTCACCCCCCTCACCAGCCCACCTCAAGGCTTGGCATTCCTTTATAAGGGCTTCTCAACAAGTGTTGCACCACAAGTGTAGTCAATCAGGAGAGAACGGGGGTAAGACAGAAAAGGGGAGGGCACAAAAAAGTGGGATAGAGCTACCTCAAGGCACAAGGCTAGAAGGGTAACAAACTAGAATAGGAGGATGCAGGGAGTGGTGCCATGCTCTTGGTGTGGTGCAGCAGTCTTCAGGAGAACATTCTGGGAGCTGTGGTGCTGCCCCATTTGCAGGGACCTCTCTGGGCTGAGGGCAAAGGTGGCCAGTCACCTGGCCAAGCTGGCAGGAGTTCTGGGGACCTTGGCTCTCACTCAGAAGCAACTGTGTCCCCAGCCATTGCCACAGTGGCTGCCCAGGCAGATGGCAGGATGGTCTACAATGGGCAAGGGGAGGTTCGGGGGCAGAGGCACATCCACCATCCAGTTGAGTTCAGAAATTCCTATACTGTTCTGTAGTAGTGGGGACTCCCACAAGGGAACCCAAGGCTGTGACCAGGGAGTAAGTGAGGGTCCTCCAGGATGGAGACCCAGTGACGGGATGGAGGGAACCCCATGGGAAGAAGTTATTCCTAGTTGGGGACTCAATTGTCTGGGGACTGGATCTAGGGAATGACAGCAGGGAAAAGAGGGAGGTCAAGTGTCTTCCAGGAGGTACAGCCTGGAGGAAGGGGAAGCAGATCCAGAGGATTGCTGAAGCAGTGACAAGGAGGGGGGACTGGAGGTCATTGCTATCATGGGAACAATGACCTATCCAAGGACAGAACTAGCATACAGCAGGTACAGAAGAACTTCAGAGCATTGGGAGGGTGCCTAGTGAAGGTAGCAAGCTCAGTCACTTTTCAGAGGTGCTGCCAGTCCATGGGAGGGTGGGGGTATTGGAATCTCTGCATCAAAAGCTTCAACACATTGTTTTAGGGCTGGTGCAGTGAGAAGGGATTTGGATTCATTGGGGACCCATCTGGAATGATGGAGCCCTGTATAGTGGTAACGGACTGCATCTATCCAAGAAGGGGAAATCAGTTCTCAATGGAATTTTCAAATGCTTAGTTGACAAGTGTGTAAACTAGCTGGGGGGGAGGGCAAACAGGAGCAGGGAAACTCAAATTGTCCACCCCCACAAGGTAAAGAAATCAGTACAGAAGTAAAAGGAACTGAGTCTATAACAGGGATGACTGCAGCAAGCAGTAAGGGAGAAGTAGAAGGATCAAGGCCACATAAGAAGGATCACTGGGGAGGGGGGAAGAAGCAGGAGAACAAAAACAGGGGCAAAGACAGGATAGGCTGCAGAACATGGAAAGCCATGGTAACTAATGCCTGCAACCCGGGAAATAAAATCCCAGACTTAGAGGCCTTGCTGGTTGAGGCGGTCTGGACATAGCAGCAATAACAGAGACATGGTACACTGCAAATCATGGGTGGGATATAAATGTACCAGGTTATACACTGCTCAGGAGGGATGGGAGGATAAAAGGGTAGTTGAGTAGCCATGTACATCAAGGATGGACTAAAGGCAACAGAGAAGCAGGGTGGATGGGTGATGCAGAGACACTGTTGGTCACACTTGAACTGGCAATGGCACAGCAATATGCACAGTGGTGATCTACAGACCTCTGGCATGGGGAAGAAGTGGACAGGGAACTAGTGGAGGAAATTCACAGCATGGCATCTAAAGGGGAAGTCCTAATGCTGGAGGATTTCCATATGCTGGACATGGACTGAACCACCTAGGCAGCTGCTTCAACCAGAAGCACAGTCATCCTAGAAGCCCTACAGGGGGAGGATCGCAAATAACTAGTGCTAGATCCAACCAGGGACATGTCAATTCTGGACCTGGTATTGACCAACTGGGACAGAGTCACAGGAGTCCAGGTGGTAGGACAGCTGGGGTCCAGTGGCCATAGCATAGTGTGGTATAGCACGGAGACAGGGACTCAACAAAGCCACACAAGGGCAAATGTGTTAGATTTCAGGATGGCAGATTTCACTGAAATGGGTAGATGTATCAGAGTAGCCCTAGGGAAGGGGGAGGTAAGAGAGGGGGTTGAGCAACAGTGGGGGAAACTGAAAGGTGCCATAGTGGATGTAACAAATCAATATGTCAGGATAGTAGCCAAGGGGGAAAAAAAGAAGGAAGCTACTATGGTTCTCCAAAGAGGTGGCAGACAAAGTAAGAGCTAAAAGGGTGAGTTTCAGGAGATACAAGGGAATCCAAAGGGAGGAAGACAGGGAGGTGTACAGAGAATGTCTAAGGGAAGCAGGGAAAGCTGCTAGGAGTGCTGAGACGTAGACAGATGAGGGATTAGCGCAGACTGTGAAGAAAGGGGACAAGACATTCTATAGGTACATCAGCAAAAGAAGAAAACCGGGGACTGTGAAGCTCAAAGGGGAGAGGGAGTGTAAGGAGGGGGACCTTGATAAGGCCAAAATACTGAACAAATACTTCTGTTCAGTATTCACTAAGGAGGAGGAGGGTCACAGACCACAGCTGGGTAGTCGAGGCAATGGGGAGAGAAGTGGACACCAGTCCATTCACATCAGAGAGAGTTCTGGATGAGCTAAAGAAGCTGAATGTGGATAAAGCCATGAAGCTGGATGGCATACACTCGAGGATATTGAGGGAACTGCGAGGGCAACTAGCAGCACCTCTGGCAGCCTTGTTCACTGAGTCACTCAACACTGGGGTGGTTCCAGGAGATTGGAGGAGGGCACATGTAGTCCCTCTGCACAAAAGTGGGAGTAAAGAGGAGGCAAGGAACTACAGGCAAGTCAGCCTCATCTCAGTGGCGGGAAAGATCATGGAGACACTACTGAAATAGAGGATAGTGGCGCACCTGGAATCCAGTGGAGCCCAGGACCTGAGGCAACATGGATTTACAGCAGGAAGGTCATGTCAAATGAATCTGATAGATTTTTTTGATTTGGTGACTAGGGAAGTTAATTAGGGAGGGGCAGTGGACGTCACCTACCTCAATTTCAGCAAAACCTTTGACACCATCCCACACAGAAGACTAATTAACAAGATGGGTAGTCTGGAAATTGGAAAAAAAGGTGATACACTGGGATAATAACTGGCTGATGGACAGGAGGCAGAGGGTGATGGTAAATGGGATACAACTGGGCACATGGAGGTGACCAGCGGGGTATCACATGGATCAGTTCTGGGACCAGTCCTGTTCAATGTCTTCCTTAGTGGCATTGCAGAGGAGTTGGAAGGAAAGGTCTTCCTGTTTGCAGGTGATACCAAGATCTGCAAACAGGATGGATACTCCAGAAGGTGTGCAGAAAATGAGGCAGGACCTGGAGAAGCTTGAAAAGTGGTCGGGGGTGTGGCAGCTGAGGTTCATATCAAAGAAGTACAAGATAATGCACCTGGGTAGGGGGAATCTGGGGGGAGAGCTACAGGATGGGGGCATGCTGACTGTCTCCAAGGAGGAAAGGGACCTAGGAGTTATAATTCTAATGACCTTAAGGTGTCAAAGTAGAGTGCAAAAGCTGCATGGAGGGCCAGTGGCATGCTGGGGTGCATAGGCAGAGGTATCACTAGCAGGAGGTGGGAGGTGGTGATGCCGTTGTATACAACACTGGCAAGGCATTAACTGGAGTACTGCATGCAGTTCTGGAGGCAACACCTGTTCAAGGACATAGATAGGGTGGAAGCAGTCTGGAGAAGGGCAACAAAGATGGTACATGGCTTGCACCACAAAACATATGAGGACAGACTAAGGGACCTCAGTATGTACTCACTGGAGGAAAGAAGAGAGAGTGGGGAGACACAATAGAAACTTTCAAGTACCTCAAGGGCATAAAGAAGGTGCAGGGGGGACCTTTTCCAGTGTAGAAGAAGCACTAGAATGTGGGGGCATAACATTAAATTGGAGGGGGGTAGATTAAGAGGCAATATGAGAAAGTTTTTTATCACAAAGAGGGTGGTGGACGCTTGGAATAGTCTGCCACTAGAGATTGTAGGAGCAAGCACAGTGGAAGGTTTTAAACATGCCTGGGACAGGCACAAGGGAACCTAGAGGGGGGAGGGAGTGTAGAAAATCCACTGACCACATAGGGTCAGTGGCTGCATACATGTATAGGGCTTAGGGGCAGACTGGATGGGCCTAGCAGTCCTTATATGCTGACAATTTCTGTGTTTCTATGTTTTTATGTAAGGAAATCAATTGCAAAGAACTTCTTTAATACTCTAGTTATGGTGAAAGTCACAAAAGTAGGGAAATGTAGCATTAGGGTTTCCAACCCTAACACCCCACCCCCCCACACTGCACACACGAACAGGCATCGGGGGGTGCTATGGGGTCATCAGTTTTATGCTCACCCCATTCTCCTATACTGTACCCATCTGAGATTTTAGGTATGGAATGGGGTGAGTGTTAGGGCTGACAATCCCAAGGCACAACCCCAAGACCTGTTGGTGTGTGCAGGGTGGGGCTGGGGTGTTAGGGTTGAAAACCCTAATGCCACATTTCCCTACTTTTGTGGGCTTTAACCCTTACTAGAGATTTAATGAATTATATATATATATATATATATATATATATATATTACACTGGTGCAGTAGTGCCACTATAGTAAAGGTTGGTTGGGCAGTTTAATGTTAAACCTCAAATTCTGCACTTTAATAACTTTGGAACTGATCAAGGGATTTGAACACAATTTGGCATGCTGTGTGGCTAGGGGAGGGTTTCTTGACATGCCAAATATTGTGCCAATCCCTTTTGTAGTTTTCGAGATACAGAGTGCTGAAAAAACAGAGTTTTGCTATTATGGCTGTTTTTTGCTCACCTGTATCTCAAAAATGGGTTAACATTAGTGGCTGAAAGTTTCAGGGTAGAAAGCCTTGGCCTCCCAGATGCGCCTTTTGAAGATTTGTTGTAAAAATAATAATCTGTTCCAAAATAATTAAATTGAGTATTTCCCATTATTTCCTATGGGAAAAAATAGATGTCAGGCAAGATGCAGGATTTCAGGCTTTTTTGATGCAGAATTCTGCATTGAACTGTCATGTTAGATATAGAAGCCTGCATCAAAGTGCCAACTTTTTTATGCAGAATCCTGCATTTAACTGCCATGTTAGATGCAGAAGCCTGCATTGTACTGCCATGTTTGGCCACATTAAAGTGGAGACAAATGGGCCAAATGACCATCCCCACCACCACCATAGAGAGCCCCCCCCCAGTGCGGCTGTCATTTAAAAAAAGAAAAAAAAACTCCTGTTCCTTCCCTCTGAACAGTCCCACCTGCCATCCTTGTACTCCGTCCCCCTGTAATTTAACAAAAAACCCTCCCGCTCCCTCTCTCTGAGCAGTTCCACATGCTGCTCTAGTACCCTGTACCCCTGTCATTTAACAAAACCCCTTCCACTCCTGTCCTCTGAATAATCCCACCTGCCATCCTCGTATCCCATTCCCTGTCATTTAACAAAAAAACTCCCTCTCCCTCTGAGTAGTCTCACCCGCCACCCTCATACTCCATACCCGTCATTTAACAAAAAACCCTCCCGCTTCCCCCCTCTGAGTAGTCTCACCTGCCACCCTCGCATCCGATCCCCCAGTCATTTAACATAGAAACACAGAACCATAGAAACATAGACTTTGATGGCAGATAAGGACCGCTTGGTCCACCTAGTCTGATCATTTCCCTACCTACTGGATAAGCTGCAGAGCCTAGTTAACCAACAGCCTATTTCTTCCTACCCCCCCCAATAACGGCCTTATGTCTGTCCCATGCATTCTTGAATTCTCCCACAGTTTTAGACCCCACAACCTTCTCAGGAAGGCAGTTCCATGAATCCACCACCTCTCTGAGAAAAAATACTTCCTCACATTGCCCCTGAGCCGTCCCCTCTCTATCTTCAAATTGTGTCACCTTGTTCTTGCACATCTCTTTTTTTGAAAGATGCTACCCTCTTGGGCTTTGTTGATTCCACTGAGGTACTTAAAAGTTTCTATCATGTCCTCCCTCTCCCTCCTTTCCTCAAGGGTATACATATTAAGCTCCTTTAGTCTCTATTCATATGGCTCCTCTTGCAGACCCTGCACCATTTCAGTTGCCCTCCTCTGGACTGCCTCCATCCTGTCTATGTCCTTGTGGAGATGGGGTCTCCAGAACTGGACACAGTACTCCAGATGGGATCTCACCAGCCATCTGTACAGAGGGATAACAACTTCCTGTTTTCTGCAGGTTTGCCTCTCTCTCTATACATCCCAGTATCCCCCCAGCCCTTCCTACTGCCTTCTCACATTGCTTGCCAACCTTAAGGTCATCTGATATGATTACTACCAGGTCCCTTTCCATTTTTGTTGTTGTTACTACCCCCATTGTGTACTCTTCCCCTGGGTTTTTGTTTCCCAGGTGCATTATTTTGCACTTCTTTGCATTGAATCCAAGCTGCCATACTTCTGACCATTCCTCTAATCTTGTCAAGTCCCTTTTCATCCTTTCCGTTCCCCCTTTTGTATCAACGCTGTTGCAGATCTTTGTGTCATCTGCAAAAAGGCATACTTTTCCTTCCAGTCCATCTTCAATGTCACTTATAAAGACATTAAAAAGGACTGGTCCTAGTACTGAGCCCTGCGGTACCCCACTAGTAACCCCCCTTTCTTCAGAGTGGACTCTGTTTGCTATTACCTTCTGTGTTCTGTTGTCCAGCCAATGTTTTACCCAGGCTACTACTCTGGGACCCACTCCCAGGCTGCCTAATTTGTTTATTAATGTTTTGTGTGGGACTGTGTCAAATACCTTGCTAAAGTCTAGGTAGACCATGTCCACAGCCCCTCCCTGGTCTACTACTTTTGTCACCCAGTCAAGGAAATCAATTAGATTCATCTGATATAACTTTCCCGCTGTGAATCCGTACTGCCTTGGATTCTGTGCCCCACTGGCCTCTGGTTCTCAACAATTATTTCCTTCAGAAGTGATTCCATCATTTTCCTTACCACAGAGGTCAAACTGACAGGTCTGTAGTTTCCTGCCTCTGTCTTGCTCCCACTTTTGTGAAGGGGAATCACATCCACCATCCTCCAGTCCTCAGGTACCACACTATCCTCCCATGATTTGTTAAAAATGGTAGTCAGTGGTGTCACTAGTTCTCCCCTTAATTCTTTTAGAATTCTGGGGTGAATCCCATCAGGTCCCATTGCTTTGTCCACCTTCAGTTTTAGGAGTTCTTTCAGAATCCTTTCTTCTGTGAAAGGACTGGGATCGACCCCCCTATCCAGAGTGCTTCTGTTAATTGGATTAGGTACCTCCCCCTCCTCCTCTTTTGTGAATACTGAGCAGAAGTATTCATTCAGTATCCCTGCTTTTTCACTGTCCACCTCTGCCCACCCACCATCCATTCTATTCAGCCTCACTATCCCTCCCTTTGTCTTTCTATGCTCCCTAATGTACCTATATAAAGTTTTATCCCCCTTCTTAACTGAATTGGCTATCTTTGGCTACATCAATGGAAAACAGTCAATTTAATAACTTTGGAACAGATTATTATTTTTACACCAAATCTTCAGAATATATTTATTTAAGAAAAAAGCCTTCCCACTCCCCCCTCTGAGCAGTCCCACCAGCCACCCTCATAACCCCAATCTGTGAACGGCACAGCCCTACTCTCACCTCCGCGGCTGGCTGCAGACAGCCCTGTGAATGACTGCCTCATCAGTGAATAACAGAATCCTGCAATGAAGTAGGATGCAGCTTCCTGCATTGAATTTGTTGCAGGATGCTGCATTCTACTTCGATGCAGGATACTTTGAGGTGGCAGTCACTTGCTGTAGTGGTCCCTCTCCCCTCCACATTTTAATCACCTAAAAAAAAAGAAAACTGTCCTGTGACATTCCTGCTTTCTTTGACGTATAGTACACTTTAACATAATATATAATTTATAATAAATAAATGTACATGTCTGAAAAACTCCAATAATAAATGGCACATTGACATAAACAACCAGTATGTCTGCATCTATTTTTACATGGAAGTCTGCTTTACTAGAAAGAAATAGTAAAACTGCAGCTGTTCTTTATAACAGACTTGATGGTTCAGTGGGTTGCTTGCTTGCTTGCAGTGAGCAATGTCATAGGTTTAGCTCCCCTCAGACTAACATATTTTTTACTACTCCGATTTTGTTTTTTGGTTTTTTTTACACAATATAAACTAAACCTTGTCTAAAAACATGCATGTTCATCTGCTAGAAACTTACTGAGGTTGCAGCACTGTTTTTTTTTTAATTCTGCAAATTGCAGTACAAGCCTCAGTCCTTTCTGTAGACACTCTGCCATATTAACACCGAACACTGAAAAAAAAAGCTAGCACCTGAAATGAATACAGTGGAAAAAAAGCATGTTTTTAGGGTGCCTGGTCTGTTTACATATTTTCTCACTAGTTAATGTTGTCTGTGGTGCTGGCTTTCTTTAGCCTGAAAAGTATACAGGTAGCTTAAAGCAAGACACATCTTTACTCTTCAAAGCCAAACTATGCAGGCTACAAGGGCAATTTGATGCAGAATTATGCATTCTCCAGTTCACAGATTGGCTTTGAAGAGTGTAGACATGTCCCAGTCCACATCTCCAGAGGTAAGCATAGAGTAAGGGTTGGGGGTGCTGGGAGGTGGGTGCTCACTGGGAGGGTGAGGATGGGGATGGGGCAGCATCGATGATAAGGGATAGTTTTCTTTGTTTCAGGTAAAAAAATATTTATTTTCTGACATGGGGAACTGTCAGAGGAATGCAGTACAGCAACAGGAAGCCTAAAGTTTTTGAGCCTCATGGTGATGCCTCTGATACCTCAGTGTGTTTCCCATTCTGCCCCCTCCCCCCTTCCAGGGCAAGGCGAATTAAAAATTTTGACTTTTACAAGTTTGCTCAGTAATCCGTCTGCCAGATCTTGAAGACCCTTCCCCCATTCAAAGTTGGAAAGCAAAATATTTGTTTGAAACATGGGAGGAAGGTTTGCAGAGGGCTTTCAAAGAGTTTGAATCCCAATGCAGTCTGCCACAGAAGGTGAAGGAAATAAAAATGCATCTCTCTCTCTCTCTCTCTCTGTCTATGCAGGCACTGAGTGGAGCTTGTACTAATCTGTGTGCTTCCCACAAAATATGAATTGTGTTTTTCAATCTGATGTGCAGCTGCCTACATGGAGAAAGGTGTGGAGAAATGAGCAGTGATGCTCTGGGCCCTATGATGCAGGACTCCGGGATCAGATCTGAGGATAAGAACAGTCAATGCATCCAAGTCACAGAGCTTGTTACACTGATCCCTGCTGGAATCAGAACTTATGTAATCTGGTGGGGTGTCCACCTCTCAGATTGGACACACAGCTCCTACCACTTCCTTGTATCTCACTTTCAGGAAGGTCCCTGATTTGTGCCTAAAAAATCCCTCTCGGTCCCTTCCGATATTTGCATTGCTATCATAGAGAAGTGAGATTTTTGAAACAAAATGATGCCACACGTTACTGTCACTCTCAAGTTCTGCACTGGAACATGCATTTCTCACTGAAGCAAAATGTTGTATAGCAGCTTTTTTAAGCTGATATGACATGTCTCCCTGATATCCTTTTTTAAGCCTTGCCACTGATTGTGAGGACAGAGATCGAACGGTATGTGTGGGATCCTTTTTTGGTACCTATCTATTTAATTGGAGGATATCAGTAAAGTTAGTGACCTCCCCTTCCCTCTGTGACAGGGAGAGAAACTTGTGAGCTGAGGTAGAGGAGGTGGCGTCGACTGACGATGGTGCATTCAGAGCTGCTGCTGCTTGTGGCTCTCATCTGGGTCTGCACATGGAGGGACAATGCTGGCAAAGTCATCTCCAATTGCTCTGCTGTCTACTGGAATAAAAGCAACCCCAGGTAGGTGAAGAGTTCACCCCACCACCAAACATACTACCTGCCACAGCTCCCCTTTACTAGTTCCACTGTCCACTTGCCAGGACTTTATTAGTCAAGTGTTTTGCAAGGTATTTGACTCCTTCTGTAAGTGAGGTTAAAATCTCCCAAATTAAAAGGGTGAGAGAGACCATTTTTAACTTCCAAAAGGCCAACAAGGATGGCGTCCAATTGTGTAGGCATGGAAGTCAAACTCAGTTTATTTAATTATCGAAAATAGGATGTTTTACCAGTAATAGTTGATATAATGTGCCCAACTCGGTCTCTAAGAACACAGATTTCCAAAATGTGGGAACTGGAAAGATATTTTGAGTTTTACAAAACTGGGTTGACTTTCAAATTTGGATCAATGCATGGTTTTCTGTCTCAATCTTTAAATTTAGAGGAGCCCCCAGTAGCTTGCATGGAAAGGTGCTGAAGACATGGAGGGTCCCTCTCGGGAGTAACTTCAACTGGGGGTGGGGGCATAACAGGTTGTAGACCTGAGCAGAAAGCACAGTGTATGCTGTTATATGAAACAAAGGAAGAAGCTACCAACCTGCAAAGCTCTACTTTAATCAGATCTCAGGCTATTAAAGTGTCAGTTACTCTGTCTCTTGTCCGGGTCATTACTACTTGTTAGAAAATGGGAAAAGTCTATTCTTTAATCGGATTCCAGTCATTTAGGTGGGCATCTACCAGACAATAATGCCTACCTAAAATGAGTGCCAGTCTAGGATGCCCCATTACTGAAAAATGTCCTTCAGCCGTGTACCTCGGCTCACACAGATCACCGCAAACACTTGTGATGGGAACCGAGCGGCACCCCATGGGAGATTCAAAATGCCCAGTAGCACTCAGAAACACATAAGAAGAGTATATGTTATTCAAAGAAGACACTGCTATATCACAAATACATAAGTACTATTATTACTCCTCTACACTGTTGTTTGTTTATAATGGCATGTTTTACCAATAAAAAAGTATGGAAATTAAATGCAAAAAACTGTGTTAACACACCAGTTTGGGTTCCTGTCATGCCCTTGATAGTATGGAAATATGACATTAGGGTATACAATCATAATAGCACATTCAGACTCACAACACAGTTACACACATTCCTAACCTACAGAACATTAACCACAACAATTACAACAGCTTATGTTACACATACTCATAAGGGTCAGCACTTTTAAGTCAACTCATGTCCTTAACGCTCAGTAGAACACATTAGTGAGTTATACAAAATCACAACAGTACTGCAGACTTCCTATTCTTACCTATTATACTGAGCATTAGGGACATGAGTTGACTTAAAAGTGCTGACCCTTATGAGCGTGTGTAACATCAGCTGTTGTAAGTGTTGCGGTTAAAGTTCTGTGTTAGCCATGTGTGTAACCCTAACTTGATATTTCCATACTATCAAGGGCATGAGAGAAACCCTAACTGGTGCATTAATGAAGTTTTTTGCATTTAATTTGCGTATTTTTTAATGGAAAAACATGCAATTATATAAGTATTCATATGTCACAGTGGGAGCTGCCCTCCCATCCCTCCACAGGTGCACATATGTAGCTAGCTGTGGAAACACAGGGGTCTCTGGCCATATATAAAGTTAAGAGCAGACATAGCAAAATCACAACAAATAGTCAGAACTATGCTATCTTAAATAATTTTCACCCAAATGTTCAACATAACCTTCTTATCATCACCTCACCACATGTACCCAATACAGAAAACTTACAAATCCCTGTTGAAATATAATGTTGTGCAACTATAACGCCGTTGTGTGCCACAGGTACAGGGAAACATTTGTGGGAGGATTGGAAACATTACAGCTGTAATATTCATGAGGACGTGTGGAAAAATGGTAATATTGAAAATCTGAAGTGAAAACATGAGAAATTGGCTAAGTTACGAGCATGCGTAGAAACTGCAAAACAGACGTTCATAACTTGGTAATGTTTTGTAATTTTTTCACCGAATTATCAACATAGGTTTTTTTGGGACCTCTCCTCATTAACAGTTGCACTGTGATTTGTTAATGAAACCAGAATTTTTTCACCTACTATGCCTTTATTCTTTTTCTGGTAGCCAACCTCCTTCAGCTGCCCTTTTGCTGCTTCAGTCCAGCTGGCAGTCACCTGCACACAGTGCCCCCAGATTACCTTCCAGGGTGGAGCCATTGGAGCCTCCCCCCACAATCCCATTGGTGTTCTGTCACGGATGCACCAGGGACCCCTAGCGTCCACTGCAGCTGGGAAGGCATCATGCTGCACACTAGAGGCACTTTTCTTGCTTTGAAAAGTGTGGGGGATATCACATTCAGCTCCGTGATGCAGCCATGTCATCCATTGTAACATCCCCCCGAAGAGCAGTGCTCATGTGCTCTGGTAATGGTGCATACAGTGGTCACCTGGGAGCCCAGACTGGAGACATATACCCCCTTCCCCTCCTGCAGAGGTGAAGAGTGTGCAATGGCAGCTCAATTCACCCCTGCCCCCCTGCCAGCTCTCTAGCATTCTGAGTTCATTCCCGAACCTGGGTCACCCGTGGAGCAATGGTAATCCTTCTACTGCACCGGCGGACTGGCTCATCCATGCTGAAAGCTGATTTTGCACAGGAACTGCACCAATCTGTGACACAGGTGCAGAAACACATTTTGGGTAGGATGTGAAGAATGACAGCTGTATTGTTCATGAGGAGGTATGAAAAAATGCCAATGTCGAAAATCAGGATTGAAACTATGAAAAATTGGCTATATTACAAGCATGCATAGAAACTGCGCAATGCACACTTGTAACTCGGTCATTTTAAGGAATTCTTTCACCATATTTTCAACATGGGCTTTTTGAGACATCCCCTCATGAACAGTGGCACTATGATTGTGTTAATTCATCCCAAATGTTGATTTTGCACAGTGACCATGCCATTCTATGCCACAGGTGAGAAAACTTGTTTTGGGCAGGATTTGAAAAATGGCAGCTGTACTGTTCATAAGTAGGTGTGAAAAAATGGCAATGTTGAAAATCTGAATTGAAAATCTGAAAAAGTGATGAGGTTATGAATGTGTGGAGAAGCTGCACAATGCACGCATGTAATGCAGTCATTTTTTGAATTTTTGCTCCACATTTTTAACATGAACTTTTTGGGACCTGATCTCATGAACAGTGGCACTGACATTTCATTAATCAGTCCTGAAAGGTGATTCCATGCAGTGACTGTGAAATGCCCTTTTGGGTCTAATTAACAAGATGACAGTGACAGTGTTCATGAGGTGCTGTCCCAAGAACCCCATGTTGAAAATTTGGTAAACAAATTCCTAAAAATGGCTTAGATATGAAACTAATTTTAAACTCCCATTGTGTGACATTAAACATTGCTTACCTTAATTCCTCAGTTCGCAGTCTGAAGAGTGCAGATGTGTTCTGGTCCAGAGAAAATGGGTATTCCTGACCTCTGGAGGTAAGTATGGGTAAGGGTGTGTGTGTGTGAGGAGGTGGGTGCTCAGTGGGAGTGTGGGGATGGGCGAGGGGTGACTGAGGAAACGACAATGGACCCTTTTCTTATTTGCAGGTTTTAAAAACAAAAAGACATTGAGGATAGTTTTCTTTTTCATTAAAGGGGGACCAAGGAATGAGGGTGGTACTGCAGAGAGGGAGGGAGGGAGAGGGAGGGTAATTTATTTACATGGACCAGTGACTGGGGAATGAGGGTTGTGGGTAGTACTGCACAGAGGGTGGGAGCAGGAGGGATTTATATATGTATAGGAAAGGGGGACTGGGCTACAAGGATAGCGAGTGGGACTGCACAGAGGGAGTGAGAGGGAGGGTCATTTATTTACATGGACCAGGGACCGAGGAATGAGGGTGGTGGGTCAGACTGCAGAGGGAAGGAGCAGGAGGGATTTATATATGTATAAGAATAGGGGACTAGGCTACAAGGGTGGTGGGTGGGACTGCACAGAGGGAGAGACAGGGTGAGGGAAGGTAATTTTTTTATATGGACCGGGGACTAGGGAACAAGGGTGGTGGGTGGGACTGCACAGAGGGACGGAGAGGGAGGGTAATTTTTTTTACATGGACCTGGGACCATAGAATGAGGGTGGTGGGTGGGACTGCACGGGGGGGGGAGCTGGAGGGATTATACATCACTTACCTTAATTCCTCAGTTCACAGTTCAGCTTTGAAGAGTGCAGATGTGTCCGTCCAGAGAAAATGGGTGGTTCCGACCTCCGGAGGAGTAAGTATAGGTAAGGTGTCTGTGGGGAGGTGGGTGCTCAGTGGGAGGTGGGGATGGGGAGGGGGACTGAGGAAATGACGATGGACTCTTTTCTTATTTACAGGTTATAAAAAAGAAAAGACATTGAGGACAGTTATATTTTTCATTAAAGGGGGACCAGGGAATGAGGGTGGTGGGTGGTACTGCACAGATGGAGGGAGAGGGAGGGTAATTTATTTCCATGGACCGGGGACTGAGGAACAAGGGTGGTGGGTCAGACTGCAGAGAGAGGGAGCGGGAAGGATATATACAGTGTATATATATATATGTATGTATAAGAAAGGGGGACTAGGCTACAAGGGTGGTGGGTGGGACTGCACAGAGGGAAGGAGAGGGAGGGTAATTGTTTTACATGGACTGGGGAATGGGGAACGATGGTGGTAGGTGGGACTGCACAGAGGGAGGGTAATTTATTTACATGGACCGGGGAATGGGGAATGAGTGTGGTGGGTGGGATTGCATAGAGGGAAGGAGTGGGACGGATTCATTTATAAGAAGGGTGTACCGGGAAATGAGGGTGGTGGGTAGGACTGCACAGAGGGAGGACAAAGGAAGGTAATTTTTTGGCATGGACCAGGGAATGAGGGTGGTAGGTGGGACTGCTCAGAGGGAGGGAGCAGGAGGTATTTTTGTGAAATGACAGCAGTACGGGTATGAGGGTGGTGGATGGGACTGCTCAGAGGGAGGGATCGAGAGGGGTTTTAGTTAAATGACAGGGGTATGGGGTACAAGGGTTGCAGGTGGGACTGCTCAGAGGGAGGGAGGGAGTGGGAGGGGTTTTGTTGAATGACAGGGATACGGGATATGAGGGTGGTGGGTGAGACTGCTTAGAAGGAGGGAGCGGGAGGGTTTTTTGTTAAATGATGGGAATGGAGTATGAGGATGGTGGGTGGGACTGCTCAGAGGGAGGAAGCAGGAGTTTGTTTGTTTTTCAAAATGACAGTCGTGCTGCGGAGGGGGGATGAGCTTTCTATGGGGGGTCATTTGGCACATTTGTCTCCACTTTAATGTGGCCATACATGGCACTTCAATGCAGGATTCTGCATCTAACATGACAGTTTGATGAAGGATTCTGCATCAAAAAAGCCTGGAATCTTACATCGTGCCTGACATATATTTATTGTCATAGGAAATAATGGAAAATACCCAATTTAATAACTTTGCAACAAATTAATATATTTATACCACATCTTCAAAAGGCACATCTGTGAGGCCAAGACTTTCTACCCTTTTAAATTTCAGCCACTAATTTTAACCCATTTTAGAGATACAGGTGAGCAAAAAAAAAAAAAAAACAGCAAAAAGAGCAAAACCCTCTGTTTTTTCAGCACTCTGTATCTCAAAAAGTACAAGTATTGACACAAACTTTGGCACATCAAGAGACCATCCACTACCTGCAAAGCATGCCAGATTTCATGCTAATCCTTATAATGGTTCCAAAGTTATTAAAGTGCAAAGTTTGAGGTTTAACATTAAACATCCCTATCAACACTAACTATACTGGCACTACGGCAACTTTGGGCTTCCTGTTGCTGTACTGTATTCCTCTGACAGTTCCCCATGTCAGAAAATAAATCTTTTTTTTCCTGAAACAAAGAAAACCCTCTCTTATCATTGCTGCTGCCCCATCCCCCATCCTCACCCTCCCAGTGAGCACCCACCTCACCGCACCCCCCCTTACCCTATGCTTACCTGTGGAGATGTGGACTGGGAAACATCTACACTCTTCAAAGCCAAACTGTGAATTGGAGAATGCAGAATTCTGCAGCAAATTGCCATTGTAGCCTGCATAGTTTGGATCTGACGAGTGCAGATGTGTCTTGCTTTAAGCTACCTGTACATTTTTCAAACTAAAGAAAGCCAGCACCACAGACAACATTAACTAGTGAGAAAATATATAAACAGACTGGGCACCCTAAAAACATGTTTTTTTTTTCCACTGCATTCATTTCAAGTACCGGCTTTTTATTTAGTGTTTGGTGTTTATATGGCAGAGTGTCTGCAGAAAGGAGTAAGAGTTGTACTGAAATTTGCAGAATTAAAAAAATGGTGCTGCAACCTCAGTAAGTTTCTAGCAGATGAACAGGCATGTCTATAGACAAGGTTTAGTTTATAATGTGCAAAAAAAAAATTAAATTGGAGTAGTGAAAAATGTGTTAGTCTGTGGGTAACTGAACCTATGACCTTGCTCACCGCAAACAAGTAAGCAACCCACTGAACCACCAAGTCTATTATAGAGAACAGCTGCAGCATTTCCATTTCTTTGTAGTAAAGCAGACTCACATGTAAAAATAGATGCAGACATACTGGTTGTTTATGTCAATGTGCCATTTATTGTTGGAGTTTTTCAGACATGTACATTTATTTATTGTAAATTATATATTATGTTAAAGTGTACTATACATCAAAGAAAGCAGGTACGTCATGGGACAGTTTTCTTTTTTTTAGGTGTTTAAAATGTGGAGGGGAGAGGGACCACTACAGCAAATGACTGCCACCTCAAAGTATCCTGCATCGAAGTAGACTGCAGCATCCTGCAACAAATTTGTTGCAGTATGCTGCATTCTACTTGAATGCAGGATTCTGTTATTCACTGATGAGGCAGTCATTCACAGGGCAGTCTGCAGCCAGCCATGGAGGTGAGAGGAGGGCAGTGCTGGTTACAAACTGGGGGTATGAGGGTGGCGGGTGGGACTGATCAGAGGGAGCGAGTGGGAGGGCTTTTTTCTTAAATAGTTATCTTTTGAAGATTTGGTGTAAAAATAATAATCTGTTTCAAAGTTATAAAATGGATTATTTCCCATCGATGTGGCCAAAGATAGACAATTCAGTTAAGAAGGGAATAAATCTTATATAGGTACATTAGAGAGTGTAGAAAGACAAAGGGAGGGATAGAGAGGCTGAATAGAATGGACAGTGGGTAGGCAGGGAGGGACAGTGAAAAAGCAGGTATACTGAATGAATACTTCTGCTCAGTATTCACAAAAGAGGAAGAGGGGAAGGTACCTAATCCAATTAACAGAAGCACTCTGGATAGAGGGGTCAATCCCAGTCCTTTCACAGAAGAAAGGGCTCTGATAGAACTTCTAA